>OX438594.1:10002500-12888750 GCA_949316365.1 Hoplodrina blanda
ACGCAGGTTAGCATGTGTGAGCCATCAAACGGAGTGATCTCCTCGTATTAATAATGTTTTATCATTTATTATTGCTTGTGAGTAATGAAAGTTAGTCTGCCACGCCCCGCGCCTTCGCCGCACTCTGTCTTCGTCTCAGTTCAAAAAAGAAATTAAAACGTTTTTTTAATTTTATCGAGCCCGGACTCCGTTTTAATGCGAGCGACAAACGTTTATGTAAATGTTAATCAAAACTTTGCATACGTTACACGCGTGGGCGAAGTGGGTGTTCCAATTTGTAAATAAATCGATTAGTTTTTTGTATCGATTCTAATGCTGCTATTGCAAATCGATGAACGAGTTTGATTGAAGGAAAATTACTCGATAATTTGACGGCGATTGATGTCTAATTTGTTATTGATGATTTAAATGTAAGTAACATGCAGTTAATTTGTTTTTATTTAGCTTACAATGTAATGAACTCAGAAGTGTAACAAGCCTGTCAAAATTCAAAGTACCTAATTTTTTTTTAATACAGGATGCTATAATTTTTTTTTGTATTAATTTTGAATCTTGGTCTATTTGTTCGTTTTATCACCTAATTATGATAGAAGATATGGTAAGTGTGTTCGATGTTGTGACCACGTGACCGGCTCGTTAGCAACTGATTGATCGGCCAACGGCCGCTCCTTGCCATCACTGCCATACAGGATGATTGTATAATTCTATTTTATTTATTTAAAATAATAGCTTGTTTTAGTCTACAAACATTACATAAAACATACATTGTCAACAGTATCTGTGGCGTTTCTTACTCGTTCTTCTCCACAGAGACCTACCTACGCTTTGGAACGAGCAACTAGTTTCAACTTTCTGACTAACCGACCGACTCCTTGACAAGTTAAAAGTGCCTAGGTTTAATTAGAATAAATGCTTTGACTTTGGCAAATACATCAAAGAAAACGAATTCAATTAAATCTACTCTATTGTAAACATTTATAAAACGTTAGTTAGTAGGTAGGTACTTAATTGGTATTTCCTTCGGATAAGCATGATAAGTATTTTTCATATCAAATGTGTCATTGTTAATGTTCCGGAATTCAGATTTATTTCCAAGATTATTAGCAAGTTCTACATAGTAACAAGCATTTAACATATAAAATGTCTTATCACGATATTGATAAAGCACTCACTAATTGCAAAATAAACGAACGTTAATTTCTTCCTGTTTGAGACAACAATTAACGTCATTTATATTAGTGCTGATTAAGTGCTCACATACACAATGCAATTTAAATATAAACTAAACTTAATCTCCGTTTAACGATCACCATGTAAAGCCAGGCTATTGTTTCACTTGGTAATAGCGAGTGTGGTATAACTAATAACATCTCATTCGGATTCATTTCCCGTGATTAATTATCTGTTTAATCGATATAAGATGTTGTGCCAACAGCCTTCTCGAGTTTCTACGTGTAACCCACTCTTTAATTTTGAACCATACTGCACCGGGTTACGGTGTTATTTAATTTGAAGTTTGACAGATTATAGATTAGGTTAAAGAGTTGATCTATCAAATTTTTTTCGTCTCATTGAAGATAGCCTTTGTTGGAGGTTTAATTGGTGTCTTAAACATGCATGCGGTTAATTCGATTTCAAGTTTGGGCTTCACTCATTTGTTTTTGTCTGTTTAGCCTTTAGTTTAGACGAGTGTTAATCTAAAGTTGATTGATTAGAAGCGACTTCGATGTATTAATGGGCGTGGATCTTATTACGGTTTGAAAGTGGATTGTGGATTTAATATGAATAAAAAAATGTAATTTTGTTTTTGTTGGCCTAGATAATTTGTTTTTGAAGTTGTATTATCTGAATAGGCTTGTGACTGACGGTAATCGGACTTGATGTTTCTGTCATAGATAAAGGAAGATAGTTTTTTTAATTTATTGATTTTAATACAACGCCTAATGGCATTGTATTAAAGAAAAATTAAAAAAAGTAACCTAATTTTAGTCATAATAAATACCTATATTTATTATAATAAGCAACATTTTTTTTTCGAACTTCGAATTTCTCCTTTATTGTGTGGTGATTAGTGCAGCAGCCTACACCTCTGCTTAACCCTTTGGGAATAACAGGCGTGATGTTATGTAAGTAAGAATTATTGTCATTTAAGAGCTCAGAATCAAGGTCTTGTCAAATCCCTCATTTATGGTAGTTAAAAAAAAAGCGTGTTCAAAATCATTAAAACTTTCAAAAGCAAATGAACATTTTAATATTCAAAACCGAATGTTTCCTATTCGTCACGGCTCCGTTTATTGAAGTAACAAGTCTAGCCATGTCCCATGCTTTAAATAACTAAAGATTGATGGCGAAGAGTCCCCGATTAGGACAAGGGGGAAGATTAATGGTGCTCGAGTTAGTAATCATTGTCAAACTGATGTACTATTGAACGTTGTTATAGTTTTAATTGAATTTTGTTAGGAAATTGGATTGTAAGATAAAAATTGCAATGTAAAAGAATTTTGGTTTTAGAAAGTATAATTTGTGAGTTTTATATATTTATTTATTTATGATCTGTGGAAGACTTAGGTAGGTACAGCTAAATAAACCATATTAAAAAAAATAGTAAATATAACTGACAGCCAATTAGGTACAAGTCTTCACTTATAAAATACAGGCTGGCAAAGATGGTGTGAACAACACAGTAGGTACCTACTGCTCACACAATAAAAAGAAAAAAGAGAAAACAGGACAACATCAAAAGATTATCAAACTAAGAAACAACATTATCTAACATAGGCACTAGAGCTTACATCTTTCGAGTACACATTAGTCTAAACTTATACAATTTTTAAGTGGGTTAAAGTTAAAAGAAATGTTTTGAAATTATATTTTTATTACAACATGCTGTATTTACTGTGGAATCGATTCGGTGCTTTTCTGGTGGTCGCTACTATTGATTTTGGCTTTCATGAAAAAACAGTACCTACAGTAAGTTATTAAAGAAAAAAAAGCCGAAAGTTTTTTATTAATGATAGGATATTCAATTTATGTCAACTTAACAATTATGGTACTTAAGCTTTTTAAAACAAACGATTTCTTTTTCTATCTGACTCGATTAAAGAAAGATATTGAAATGTCAATACTAGATGCAAACAGGAAGTTCAATTATTCACTTCATTTTATTATTTGATGATATTTCGGCTTATCGTTTGATGACGCTTTTTAGACCAAATTCACATGTAGTCACGTACTTTACCGTTTAAATATCGATGAAAATTTGCGGATATGACTTAGCAAACATTTGGCTCTTATAATTAACTCGACTAAAAGCTTATTTATTAGTAGACATCAAAGCGCAGATTCACCGCTTAAAATATAGCTTAATCCGATTCCAATATAGAATATTGACAATAGTGTACTAAATTAGTTTTTCGTTTGGGATGATATAGTTTTGTGTTATAAGTACTTACTTTTGCCCGTAACGTTCGTGTGTAAAGCCTCATTTAGACGATGCAAGAAATATCGTGCGATTTGACGTACATAGCGGGACCGCGCGGCTGTCGTGTCAAAAGTGACTGATCATTGACGGAAATGTCCCACAATTTGCACGATATTTCTCGCACCGTCTAAATCAGCCTTAAGTCAAGTATGTAGGTATACCATAATACCCAATGAGACTCATTTCACATGACCAGAGGGCTGGCCTTTTCTTGAGCTACAGAATAAGCATTGCTACAATACGTGCCACGAAAAATGAGACTTGACACCACACAAACTTTATATTATCGAAATAAATTATATAATATTGTTAAGATTTTTAATCTAAATGTCTTCGAAATACCCCTGAATAGATACACGAATTATGAATAACTATTTCGTACATCCATGCCTGCGCAAGCTCCCCTTTAGGCCCCTAGCACACGGCGTATTTTAAACGCGCAGACGACGCACAGATGCGCGCAGATGACGCGCGTATACGCGTTTCAAACGAGATTTGAACGCAACCTTGTAACCTAAGCACACGGGGCGATCGTTAAATCCGTCTATACTGCGCGTATGAGCGCAGTTACAGCCATCATCAATACGAACGCAACAATCAGCATTTACGGCGCCGAAAACGCGCGTTCCTGAAACGCGCGTCGTCTGCGCGTTTAATATATGCCATGTGCTAGGGGCCTTACTGACGCTTGTTAAGTCTCATCTTTCGTAGCAACGGAGAGTCACAGCCTGCAACGGAGCAGTTTTTAATACCCTACGAGCCCCCCCCCCCCCCTCATTTTTTTATTGTTATGTTAGACACTTGCCAATAGTGTAGAAAATAAGTGTTAAATGTGCCAAGCGATTTGCGGTGCAAACTAAAATGATCTACTTTTACAAAGATATATAGCAGGATATACTAAAAGCGCTCCTTTCCTTTCCTTCGTTTTGTAAATCGTATCCTTACTCTGTTTCCCCAATAATCCGGGTGGTGTCAGTGGTAAGTAGGTGCACATCGAACAACATTGTGACGGTCATCTAGCGCCAATAACGGTCCGGATATCGCTGTGTCACGGTGGGAGACCCGCATCACGGCGCGGTGTAACACATAAACGAGAGCTTGTTCGTATAACTTTACTAGCTTTGCCTGCGACGTCGTTCGCATAAATGTCGGACCCCCGTTTCACCCCCTTTGGGGATGTATTTTGGAAAATTCTTTCTTTGCGCATGTCTGCATTGCTGATATCTGCGTAACAAACAGTGTAATCCGTTCAGTGGTTTAAGCTGTGTGTAGATGGATCAGTCAGTCAGTAACGGTTGCCTTTTATATAGGTACATTTTCAATTCAATTCAATTTATTACAATCAAGTACATCATATATGGCTATTTGAACGGTGATCCCCAAACTAGACTAATACTTAGTCTGTATCTTGGGGATCAGAGTTGTACATTTGCATTATACAAAAAGACGTACACGGTGATTATTAACTAAATCAAACTAAAACTGAAGTTAACGCATTAAATTAAAAATAAGTAAAATATAATAAAGAGTGAATAAAAGTAAAATTAAAATAAAAAGAAATGGTAACAATACTCATCAAGCAAGGTTCAACTTGTATGTGCGTGAGGGTGTATTAGTGAGTCTGATGTGTGATGATGATGAGGGTATGTGGGGGTGTGTGTGTCTGGGTGAGATTAGGAGTGATGTCAGTTTGTGTAGTCTTACTTAATGAAACTTATATTGCAAATTTCTTCAAGGTATACATATAAAGGTAATTTAGCTCAATAGACCACTAAAAGAAGACAGCAAATATTTGAATTCTTTTCAATTTTGTTGCTTAGCGCTCGTAGGCCGCTTACGTACTTTCTAGCTTTTTTTGTCTGTGTTATATTACGTAGGTACTACTTAATATTACTAACCTACGATATTCAAAGTTGACGCTTCCATGTTCTTCGGTGCCTTATCATAAAAATGATATCTACGTAGTGATTTTTAATTTTAGATTTATTTAAGTACCTCGGAAAGTTGAGGGGTCATTATACTCGTCATTATCTAATAATAAGGAGTACAATGACCCATATTAGATTATGAGTGAAAAAATTAAAAACAATTTTTTTTAAGACCGCTTTCCGCTTTTGAGTTATGCCATAAACGTTGTATGCAAAGAGGCAACACTATCGAACTTTGTGTGTGGTGAATGAATGACTAACTTGAAAAAGGTTGTAACTGTATTAAATTCTGTTTCTATAGATCGTGTGTAAAGGCTTTATAAATAAATAAAAAAAACTCTGACCCGTTCATTCAGGTTTAGGCCGGTTTAATACATTCACGAGACCTTATGGAAATATTATTATGAATCTCGTATTTTTTTAAAATTAATTATTCCAATCACACTCTGTAAATGAACGGTACCCAAATATTCCACTACATGCATAATAATGACGACATCTGACATCAAGGTATGCGCTTTCCCAATTAGCCGACTTTCCCTGCGTGTGCGTTTGATAATTATGCCGTTTACACAAGTCTAGTAGCCGCTACTGGTTTGTTTGTTCATCTCTCATTCCATGTTCATCGAATAACTCACTCGTTCAACATTATTTTGATAACTGCTTGAATTTTTAAACCATCTTTGTTGTTGTTTTATTTAGAAACGTTCCATTTTCAAAAGCGATGTGTTTAGCAGAAGTGCCAGTTTAATTTATCGGATTATTAGACTTCCATTCGAAATTCAAAAAACCCATTTCATTTATTTATAAACAACAGACGATCTAAAAAGATTTTAATTAAAAATACAGCTATCTCATTTCTTAGAATTCTTCAAGATTATGATCGATTATTTTTGTCGTGTTTTCGTCGTGTCGTGAAAAATGCTAGCGACATTATGTCGACGCGCTCTACGGCGTATCGGGATCAAAAGCTCGGTGCCAGCTGCTTGATTCTTATACAAATAAAAGTGGAATTAATCAACGCACTGCTAGTGTTGGGACAGTTTCTAGTTTTTTGTAGAATAAAGTGAATGACCGCAGAAAAAAAAGTTCGAGCAGAAACCGCATCTTTCAATTAAGGTTAAACATAAATTTTTTCTCTTTCTGATTCGCTAAGACTCACATTTTGATAAAATGCCATTAAAATTATTTAAATATCCTATTTTCTCAGAATGTTTTTCTCAGAGCTAGGTCTCAGCACTAGCGGAGGCGCGGATGAGCGGTTCCCGTGGTTTCCTGCGAATGCGGCGGCACATACGATGATAATCTCGCGCCGAAACGTGGATTAATATATCAAAGTCGCGGAATGTCCGACTTACACATTTTTAATTTAACGAAATCGTCCCGCCAACGTTTACCGCTCTATTAATAATTTTTATCGCGTCTTAAACGTTCCTTTTGTTTTTGCTACCAATAAAATTATTTTATTAGTCTTTATGCGACGCGCTTTGATCTCCGAAACGCTATATATCTGTTTCCATAACGCATTTGAATGTTACTTTTTATGTTGGACACTGTCATTTGTAAGTTTTTATCGGATACAAATTACAAAGTCTGGGTTTCGTTCAGTATTTACGATCTCTTAATGAACCGGTTTCCTTCATAATGCTAATGTTTATTGTTTCACAAATTCGGCTCTCTTAAAGGCCGATCCATCAGATTCCCAGAGGTTTAATATTTATTCTTCGGACGAGCTTGAATGAGTGCAGCTTGCATATATTTAGTGTTCATTAATAAAAGCCAAAAATGCTAAGGGTCGCGGTCACGACGCGCGGTTAACTTGCCTTAACGTGGACTTCCAGGGATTAAGTGATTGTAATGTTAATACAACATGTCGAACTTTTCAATTTGTGAATACTGACAATTCTTTACCCAGCTTCCCATAACTTTACAAAACAAGTTTCGTAAGTCATTGTAGAAAAAAAAATTGAAAGAAATCATAAATAATAATAACGTGTTCACATCACACCGAGAGAACGGCGCCAAAATTCACTATAATTAATAATATTACATCAACACCACATCAATTCACAACTTTATAGTAGATAAACATAATTTTCCTGTTATAAATCTTTGGTTTCTGACGACCAAGTGACCTGTCAAATCATGAGTGGAGAGTTAGTTTGTGGTGCCATTGACTGAAGTAAAATTCATTTCGTGGGTGTGTTATATATCATGCCGGCAAATTAATATCGCGAATAAATCACACAGAATAAAAGAAAACAATTTTAATGCATATTTTAATGACAAATACAGGATCTGAGTAATGTGTGCTAATGTTGACAGTGTCAGCTGTGACAATAGTATTTTTTTTATTTAATTCAGAATGTGGTGTTTTAGTAGCGATGTTTATAGACTGGTATCAATTTATAAAGTTTTTGGATTTAGAATGTGTTCTATTTACGATTTTAAGTACTTTATTTTAGTTTCTGATTGTACTTATTTATAAATGTAGAAAGATACAGCGTTTAGAGTTTTCTAATGAAAAACTATAATGACTTGACTGTGTAATAAATTAATTTTAAATCTCCTAAATTGTCTATAGTTGCATTGTATTTGTATGGCAAGATCACTGTTATGTTAAAACATAGTTTTCTAATGATCAAAGTCACCTTACTAATTCAAAGTTTTGCATAAAACAATAGCTGTTTATAACACACAAACATACATGATTCATATACTATATTCGTCACATGACTGGTCCTAATTCTGCCAAAAATAATCTGAAGTTGAAACCGCATTGTATTCGATTCGAGCGCGTGTTTAATCGATTATGTTTAGGTATCGAATTCGGACGGCGATATTTGGAATTTAATTGACCTTTCGACATTCGAAACTTGAATTTCGATTTTAATTTTTACGGTAACAATGGCTGGCCTCCTTACTGTGCCTTGTGATTTAAGTAATATATTTTTTAAATTAATTAATTTATGCTTTTTATTGTGTTAATGAAGATCGTATATCTTAAAATTGAATGTCTGAAATTGAATGTTGTTAATAAAAATACTTCGTCCAGAAACTGAAAAGGAGTACTTACATAGACAAATTGATTAAAGATGTGACGATAATAAAAAAGAAAAAAAAATAGTGTTGTGGTCTCCACATGACAGGAAATCGTAACCATTCATAATGAAAAGTTGTATAAGGTTAAGTGCCAGTACATTTGAATACTCGATTACTGGCCACCTTTCATTTCAATTTAACACAATAAAAGCGAGCGATAAAAGTAATCGAGCATTTGTTTCCGAGAAGTATAGGCAATAAAAAAAAGTTATTCAGGCCGAGTAGGGGGAGTGTGACCGCATTATAATACTAAAACATGGCGCGCGTTTCTTCCCCGCCGGTCTGTACGACCCTATTGTTGTCCGTCTGTCCATCCGCATCAAATACGCCCGTAAATCATATTCGTCGTAAATTCGATACGAGTTACAATGAAATATGTGTTCTTATTTTGAATCTCAACGATTTTCGTGTGCGACATTCTTTATGAAGCCTAATTGTATGAACGCGAGTTCTTCAGAATTTGGTACGCAAATTACAGTGTATTGAAATTGCAGTACAACCATAATTATAATGGTAACTATTGTGAAATGTTGTCCCAGTTGGCCCAGTGGTTTAGGCTCGCCTCTCATGCTTGAGGCTGTGGGTTCACAATGTGTGTGATGTTTTCTTTTTCATATGTAATTTCTAAGTTTATCTTTTACATCATTGACATCGGTGAAGGAAAAAATGACTGTCTGTTTGCTTCGGCTAATCCTCAAAACAGCTAGACCGATTTTCATTGGCAGATAGTTGAGGTTATGAGGAGTAATTAAGGCTATTTTTTATTTTATAAAAAGAATTGGGGTACCGCGCAAAAAAATATCCGAAATTCGCTCAAACTAAAGCTAGCAAGTAGTAACATAAAATTAGGTTAGACATGGCTAAACCACCCAGTCTCTAAAGTACCTACCACACAAACTCGAAGCTACCAAAATAAGGAAAAGTATTTTTTTTTCTCTGACGATAATTACGGTGCATTATAGAGTAGAATCACAAATTGCACACAGTAGCTATTGTTGCGTGGTCGGCCCCACACATCATTGCGTGTTTACGCGACAAGCACGTACGTTTTACTTTGTCGCCGGCGACATCTGCTGTACTCCTTTGACTAAGTTGACGAATGTTACACCTCTATTGCAAAGTGGTAAGGTTCAAAATTCAAGAGCTTACGTGTCAAGTGTTAAGAGGTTGCTATCAGAGGTGCGGTTAATTCTATATACAGCGTGTAAAATGATTTTTATTGACTTTATTTATTTCAAGCTTTACTTGAGTTATTCTTTTCTTTTGCTTTTTTATCTATCGATGCACTAAAATCGATTTATATATCGATATTGATTGCCTTGTTGGTCTAGTGGTCGCAAAGCGCGACTGCTGAGCATGAGGTCTTGGGTTCGATTCCCAGGTCGGGCAAAGTATTATTGGGCTTTTTCTTCAGGAATTTCTCAGTAGCAGCCTCGGAGTTTGGATTTGTGCCCGGTTGATGGTAATAGGCTCGCCTTCTACTATATAGGACTTAAACATATCTGGCGAAATGTGGGTGTACTAATGGGTATGTAGGTACACCTCTGCCTTACCCATTGGGGAGTATTGGCGTGATGTTTTATATTGCTATACATATTTACGAATGCTATTATAGCGTGAACGACTTCATCGGAGGTCTTGTAAAATGACCAATTTGTTATCTACCAAAAACAAATACGTGACCACCTACACAATACGAAGTTAATCGTCATTCAACAACCAACTTTAGAACTGTAGACATAAGGTTTAAGTTACTTTGGTTATTTCGTACACTGCGACAAAAAAGTGATAAGTCCTTTGTAATCCTTCTGACGCCATCCACGGAGGCTTACTCAAGTTAATTGCTTTGAAATGGTTTTTTTTTTCTAACTTAAATGTTTTATTATTGTATTCCGTCTACCTGAATTGGTGGAGACAGTATCGCTAAGCTGCAATAGATATGTAGACGTACAAAAAAAAAGTCGATAATTTGTCGACTGAGTCACGATTCAGCAATGTTATCGATATAAGGAATGTTTTTATCGAATTCTGTTTGTTTTGGTTTGTCGTACTTAATTAAGATATTCAGTTTTAATGTACCTGATAGGATGTACCTACTCAGTACGTTATGTAATCTGTATACAACTGTTTTGACTGACTGTGATCTATCAACACACAGTGAACGGATTGCGTTGAAAGGCACGCAAATAGTTATTATGATGTAGGCATGCGTTAAAAAAGGATTTTCCAAAAATCACCCCTCAAGGGGATGAAAAAGGAGTCCGACATTTACGCGGACAAAGTCGCGGGCAAAGCTAGTGTTACAGAATTTTTTGATTTCTTCCGTCTGTATAAAGATGATTTTATTTTAATACACTGAGACTGTTGTTGTCAAAAACATATTGTTTTAAAAATGATGTCATTTTTAAAACAATAAGTATTACTAATTAATTAAATAATAATTTAACAATATTAATTAATTTAGTAATTTTTGAAACTGAATATTTTTTTGACAACAACAGTCTCAGTTTTCGTTTCTTTTATAATTTAGTATAGGTAATTATTTAAAACTTATTGTTTTGATCTAAACTATGGACGGTACGAGAACTGAAAAACTAATCGGCATTGTCGAGCCGATTCAGCTCTATTTTATGATCCACTATTCGGGCTCAGACGTCCGTCAGGTATTTCCACAATGTCATCTTTTACTTGTACCGCCCGCCATTGTCTATCATTTGCTTCTCCACAAACATCCCAATTTCTTTTCAATGTACACAGCCCCTATAAAATAAAACGAAACAAAAAAGACTGGCTGCCTTAATTTTTTTTGACACTTTGTACATTTATTTAATGTCGTGTTATTTTCTGAGAATTAGAAATGGCATTCTAGAATTTTATAATTAAAAACAATGTATTGTGTTCGAATTTTAAAACTCATTAAGTATTCTTTTTCTGTATTAGACGTTTAATGCCATTGTTTGCTAAAACTCCATTTCTGTTCTAAAATAGTGTTGTATCAATGTAAACCTGTAGACTAATTACAAGGAACTATTTAAAATGTACGTGCTAACCAAAATAGGCTTCTCTCGCCGCCGACTTATTGAAGGCAATAAGTAAGTACAGTTCGTTCAAATAAAACGTTTCAAGTTATTAAACGGCTCCACCACACCCAACAAAGGACTATTCTGGTAATGTCAACACGCGTTTCCGTCGCAAACGAGGCATAAGGAAACAAATGAAGTAAAACAAATGATTCGCAACTTTGTTACCGATTCATGAATCGATATCGTGACTGTTATCGACTCATACTTGGTAGTTATTCGGTTTGATTAATTACGATTATGTTGGTTTTGACAGGTCACTACTTAATAATTAATAATTTAAATAAAAAAATAAAAATATTGTGCTTAAATAAAAATAAAATCTTAAATTCTCGCAAAGTCAAAATATTATAGACTAACAAGATTTATAGGTTGTTTCCTAAGAATCTTATTAGTGTCTTTAACCTAAGTAGACAAGCATACACCACTATCTTGAATTAACAACTATTTCCAACAACCACTCTTGCGCTTCATTTACAGCTACGCTAGCCCTTCCCGATATCGATCGTGTTTGAGATCGCGCTGCAATTTGCCGATCGCTAGATGACGTTTCGCGGAAGCGGCGCTCGGCGTCACGCTGCGCCCGCGCAACCACCATTGCTATATAATTTATTGGCTATTTCGCTGTAATTGTACCCTCGCCGCCCTCCGATAAATGTTTCTACTTCTTAGTTTGCTTCACAACAATGTTGAAGTCTATAATTTTATCTACGACTCAATCAAGCTGGGTTAGTAGTAAGGTTAGTGAAAAATCGAGTTTGAATGTTAGAATAATGCATTTTTCTAATTTTCTTATTGGTAAATGACTTCAATCGTCAGATAACTCTTAACGGAAGGATAAATATGGCGGTTTAACAGCTTTAGGGCTGATTTTTCAATAGTCAGATAACTTTTATCCAAAGAATACCTAAATATGACCGTTTGACATATTTTCTATATAAAAGCTGTCAAACCGCCATATTTATCCCCCCGTTAAGAGTTATCTGACGATTGAAAAATCAGCCCTTAGTATAGAAAATATTTATGTCAAACTGTCATATTTATTCTATGGAATAAAAGTTCTTTGGAATAAAATCTGACTATTGAAAGAGTCACCTTAAGGTGACTCCAGGCCACATTTTTTCTATGAAATATCTTCTTGGATTAGGTATATTTTTTACTAAGATCAGACAATTATTTTATGCATTTTGTAGCTTTAGTGCATGAAGTTCCCAATACTTTATGACTCTAAGGCCAAACTAAATAAACTTTACTTAGCACGTGCTTTGGCCAATCATTATTTCTGTCACTGTCACACAACTGTCAAAATACAATGTGCAAGATAAAGATGGGAATAAAGCTAAGCCTTTAACCTTTTTTATTTCTATTTATAATTCATTCAATAAATTCTAAATATTGACCAACTCATTATAATTGGATGACTGAACTGGCGGCTAGTATTCGAGCGCTAGTAGTCACGGTACTTAACTGCCAGTTGTGCGGACAAACATGGCGTCTGTCGTAGGCGCAAGCGCAGCCGCTGGCCGGTTCCTAATTGTTTTCATCGGCCTTTCTATTGATCGTGTCACAATATTAGTGGGTCTTTGTCTTATAATATTGTAAGTTGGGACTCCTTGCGACCCTAGAGGCTTTAAAAGCAAATTAATTTTTCAACAGATTAAGAAGGAATTGAATGAAAATGCTGAAAATTTAATGTTGCTATTTTTGGATTGAGTTTAGTAATGCCAAAATCTCTCATTAATAAACGCGATTATATCAGGCTAAATAAATATTCCAATCTGTTACATTGCTATACAGCAATAACAGTTTAACATACGTATCAAATTTATGCTTAGAATAGATTAAAAATTTTATTAATCATCGTTAATTATCCATTATCAAAAATTACTTGTATTTGTAGAAATTTTGAAGTGTTGTGTTGTGTAGAAATATTAAAAATTGTGAAGCATAGAACTAACTCAAATTAGACTGAAAGTTGGCAAACATAAGTTAGAAAGAGAATCTTTTAAGCGCATTTATAAAGTCCAATCTCGACAATCTATTTCATAAAACATTCACGAGTAATTATAACACCATTGTCAAGCGAATAGCGGCGGGAAGCAATTAATTGTGTGGTACTTAATTAAAATAATTGTCCAATTGTCGTGGCCATTGCGACTGCTGTCTGATGGATAACGTGCGAATCACACCTTGCCATCTTGATTTGTAACTATAACTGTGGATATGTAATTTTCAATTTACAAGTATGCAGCCTGACGTAAATGACTTTATATGACTAAATAATTATAGTACGCAACGTTTATTTATTGCAAGTACATGGTCTGACATTTTGTTAAACCTTTCTTATGGTTCAGGTCTAATTGTCTCAAAAGATGAGCGAAAGATAGTTGCTGTGGAAAATTATGAACATAACATAATGTGAACATCTATATACTATAGATATTATAAAGAGGTAAAGTTTGTGAGGATGTAGGGGGTAATCTCTGGATCTACTGAACCGATTTTGAAAATTCTTTAGCAAATTGGAAGCTACGTTATCACTGAGTGCTTTAAGCTTTATTATCACAAAATTAGGGATCCGTAAGAAAAAACACGCTATAACGAAAGGCTTTTAAGGTTACTTCATTATAACGTATAACCGATTTTCCTTAATTTCTCTTCTATTATTATAACTCTTGGGAGGTAATAATTCAGTAACATTTACAGAAACTTAATGTATTATTTATATCAAAAGTATCCAAAATATTACCACCGACAAAGACTAAAACAATTTTGTTTTAAAATGAAATCAAGATTATTATTTAAACATAACATGAATTTATAAACTGTACGAAAAACTCGGCAATCGAAATAGTCCAATGTTGTAATGGTCTAATTCCAGATAAATGGAATAATGTGGAGGTCATGCGGTTGGCTCTGAACCGCCACATATTGTGACTGGGTAACACGACACTGACATCTCATTTATTCCGACTTTAATGTACGTTATCACTGGTCAAATTGAAATGTATTTTTGATAGCTACCTAAATATTTTCACGGAATTCTTCAAATTAATTCCGAATATTTTCAGCGACTGGACTTAATGGAATTTGTGACAGATTATTGTGCCGATTTTGTTCGTGTTTTCGCATTCCAGTGTCTTGTGACTTTGCGGTCACATTGTGGTTGGTATCAAGTGCTTGCCCAATGGCCTATTTTGATGTCAACAAACGTTAATTCCCTCCTGCTGGTGACTAGGTTATAAATAAAAACGGCCACGATTAGCGTGTGTCTCATTAATCATTCGGTGTATAGTGTCACAACACGTCCACGCACTCTGTGATCTCGGTACCATTCAAAAATTACACTTTCCAACGTTCTCTTGTGTTATAACAGAAACGCTGGAAGCTAATTGCTTTTAAATTGTGTTTCTTTTATTTTTTTCTTCTCATGAAATAAGTAGGCCACTTGAACTCTCTTTCAATTCAGTTTGTCACATAAGATTAACTACATAGATCGTTATTTGTCGTATTATAATAATTACGTGAGTTCGGTGTCAACTCTTACCTTAACGACATCGTTCCAGTACCCGGACTATTCCACGCAATCAAAATACAATAGTTCATATTTATTATTGGATTGCGGAAACGTGTTTGGCTCTGTTCCATCGTGGAGGTATTCGTGTGGTTATTGTAAAACTTCAACGGGCACTATCAAAAACATCATGAAGGTATTACTCAAATTGCACTTCTGAACTAAATGAGACTTCATCTACTAGGCATGCATCAAGTTAATTTCCTTTTCAGTCACCATTAGAGCAATAATGATTTGATTTAGTTCAGTTAAATACAATGTCTGCTCCAGCGTCTTCGGCCGTGTGCCAACATCCATAATAACAACACTTGCCCACAATTAGCCGAGTGGTGGATGATAAAATAATTCGCCATGTCTCACCAATCGCTTTATGTGTAGCATTGTTTCAACATGATCTACAACCGCTCTCTGATCAAAGGCGGCTGCACCCGTTACAGTTGTTTCGCGAGAATGGTATTAATCAAACACATTTATTGCGGTCGCATTCAAAATTAACAGCCGTATATTAAATTTAAGTTCTGAGAACTGTTGGCTATCAAATATTTCCTACAATAAACCAGTTGGGTCCGCTGTTAAACTTCCCAGATTCTTGTGCCATCTGAACGTTACAGCCACAATAACAGCGACGTCATATTTCTGGATTGCAGCCAATGCTTTATGGACATTTATTATGGTTAATATAATAATGTCATTTAGCTCTAATAACATGTCGTTGTTGAACATTTGGTGCGTAGTGGAATCGGGAATCAACCGCACCTTTTGTGATACGATTTGTAACGCGTTCACTGTTATAACAGATGTGGCTCACGATCGTGCTTCTAATACATAAAATAATTAAAATAAATAACAAAGCACCAATCAAAGAATTCAGCCGGCAAACAAGAAGACATGAAATCTCCCGCGACGTCTGTCAAATTAGCATCACAAACGAAAATAGCGTCATTCTAATTATTTTGATGACTCAACCGAAATACAATTAATCTTGCCGCTTCTGTGAACTGTCCAAGTGACGGACGGACGAAAATATCGTCGCATTTCGCGATAAATAAACTTGTGAGTCGAATATCGGATTTCGATTCCATCGGTGCTGCGTATCAAAGATTTTATACGCGTGATGGATGCGGGCAGCGGAGCGCAATGCCGGACGGCCGCGCTCCCGCCACCGGCGCGGGCGCACGTCGGTGCACAGCCTGCCAACTTACTAACTGTACATACACGAAAATAATTGAACGCATTCTGTTTACAGAAACTGCAAAATTCAACTACAAAATCCATCAGATCAGCAACATGTGCTCATTAGGCTGCCAACATAATTTTAGTAACAATCTTCATTCTGACAGAATTGAATCGGAGACTTGGTGCTATCTAGTGCTCGCCGTATCTCAGGCCGGAAATCAGCTGTCGTATCCCGATTCCTAGTGGGAGATCGGCCAATGCGTCTGAGTCTACGATTACATTAGATCGAGTTGGTTCCTAGAGTTCTGATTGGAAACTTGAGACGGCTTGTGTTCACCGGAACACTGTCTCGGTTAATTAGAATGCTTTGTAAGAATAGATTTGCCATCGACTTTCGAATCTTGCTCTACAATGATTCATCTCGTTTGCAGTCATTACATCTCCTCACATTTGTAACCATTATCTTGATCAGACGGAGTGTTTATTATATTAAAATTCTCCACTCGTCTGCCAGCTAAAGAAACACAGTAAATTATGTAGCGTTACACAAAACTGAATAATTATGTAGGAAAATAGAGAAAAATGTGAACGTTGGATTTTCCGCCATTAAATAGTATCGATAAGGCTTTTAACATAGATATTGTAATGTTATAATTCTACAAAACGCGATAAAAGACATCAAATACCATGTCAACTTGAGTGTGGAGCGTGAATACAATACACCGATTTGAAACACTTCGTTTCGGTCGTAATCCAATTTCAGCCTTTAACTTATTCCAATCTATATCCTTGACGAGTATAAGGGGCGTTAATGTTACTAGTTTATAGCTAGTCGTCATCATGGTGATACAGTGAGCACTGTGAACAGTGGCTCATTGTGCGCTGGCGTGACGATGCGTCTGCGCGGCGTCTAGCGTCGATCTGGCCGCTCGTAAATCAGCCGCGCCACAAATTGGAAACCCACCGCTAAACAGCTCGCCACTATAAAAATCTCAAATAATAACTTCGGATCTAAATCTCATAAAAATATGATTTCCAGTATTTTCGAGTGGGTTTTTAATCCCGTCGTGGTTTTACGATGTTGTAAAATTTGATTAATAACAGTTGTGTGTAGGACTACAGAGGTCGGACATTGTTGCGGTGACCCATTTACGGGGCGTGATTGTGCTGTATTTTGGCGGTGGGGCTCCCCAGACCAAACAACCCGCGGAGCATGGCGTGAACCTGTAACATGACTCACTTTAATCAAGGTCTTGTTCATTTACGTAATAAGAAACTGCTCCTAAACCCCTATAACGACTGTCGCCAGAACTAAAGTTATTTGACTGCTTGAGTTAATAACCGTATAAATTATCTGTACTTACAAAATTAATCCATCTGTCACTTGGGAAATTTATGCGCTTGTATCTGTCCCTGTCCTCTGTGTTTATGTATTGACACAATTGTTAAATTAAACTAGTTTTGTGATAGTAAAGTATTGTTGTCATATTAAACTGCATATAATATAAAGAACTAGATGACTCGGTAAACTTTGTACCACGTCGTTTTTTTTTCGACTACCCTTTAAAGATTTTCATATCGATCGAGCCATATTTGAAGTATTGCAAGACTAACGCATAGCAATTGATTTTTATTTAAATAGATGATACTTACTTCGTCAATTCTCCACTTTTGACGTAACTAGATGTAAGTACCTAGGCACATTGCATTAAAAATAAAACACAGCTATCGCATGTGTAGGCGTGACAATAAGTCATTAGGTATGTAGGCACAGCCGTCAATCCACGTCCGCTGTCATTTCAATTTTTCTATTTTATTTTTCTCCTATTTTCTGATGGATTTCCACATTGTGGTGCGTCTGCGCCGCAACGTCGGATGCGACATTATTTCACGATCCGTCACATGATTTGAACGGTATCGGATTTAGCTCTTGACAATGAAGGGACGTTACTGAGTTCTTTTTTTGAGTCCGATATTTTTAGATTCGATTGTGTTTTTAAATTGGATTTGGCTGTAACGAGTTTAGAAATTGGGTCCGTGTTTGTATATTTTCAGACAAATGTCATTATTTTTACGTAAGCAGCAACTAGTTGCGTAATATTTGTTTCCCGACTTTTATAATTATAACGATTTACTCTCAAATAAATGAAATGCTCCATCTATTAATAAATCAAATCCAGAAATTAAACATTACACCACTAATTCATCTCAAAATATTTACACCATTTCCTTACATTGATAACATAACCCGTAATGGGATGCCACAGCCGATACATCTCGTTACGAATCGAATTTATTCATCGGGATATATTTTATAGTGTTGGCCTTGGGCCCAGGTCCGCCGCGGGGGCCTATAAAATCACACGGATAAATAAGCACACGATCGGCCCGTAATTAAAAACATAACTTATTAATATCGTTTATTAACGCTCGCGGGTCGTACGCGCACTCGACTCGTCCCGTGCCTCGTTTGGACGTCTCGCACCTCTTCCGATAAATCTACTATGTCTTCAATTTCATTATAATTGTCTTATTTATTGCATAAGGCTGGCTTGTAATCGTGTTTGATTTAATTTGATTTGTTTAGTGTTTCGTTTGTAAATGTTAATTTGGTTACTTATTCATCGAAACGCAACGTGCAAATGACAGAATGGTACAACAAATATTTGACACTAATTGACAAGTCTAGAAGTTTAAAATTGATTAGTTTTATGTAACATTAATTACCTGAAATCTTTTGAGTGTGTAGGTAATGTTGAGCTTCGGGCGCTTACAATATAGTATGTTGTAACAATTATTTTGACCATTGCAACACGGGGTCAAGTTGCATGTTTATACTTTGGTCCCATAATGTGTGAATGACTATAGGCAGCTTGCACATGTAATATTTATAAGATCACTATAGCTAAAGCTATACCCTCGTTAGTCTAGTGGTCGCAAAGCGCGACTGCCGAGCACGAGGTCTTGGGTTTGATTCCCAAGTCGGGCAAAGTGTTATTGGGTTTTTCGATCAGGAATCTCTCAGTAGCAGCCTCGGAGTCTGGATGATGGCAATAACTCGCCCCCTATTACATGGGACTTAAACATAACTGGCGAAATGAGGGTTTACGAATGGGTACACTCTGCCTAACCCTTCGGGGATTACAGGCGTGATGTTATGTTATGTAATATAGCTAAACCGCTTAATTGTGTCCTCGCCTGTTGAGACTGTTCACCGTAAACCACTGTGACGTCACATATCCTAAGAACTGTCCAGGGCATATTTTGCCTCTTGTGTATCACATTATGCACCTCTCCCGACCCTGTTCTCGTCCTACCCCCGCGCCCCTGCACCCCGCAGGCGAGGCCTCAATTAAGCGATTTAGCTATAGTCGCGTGCTTTTCAAGATGATTTGTAGTTATTTAAACACAAGTTATTACTTATGTCGAGAATAGTATTATGTCAATTTTTTATTCATGACACATAACATAACATCACGCCTGTAATCCCCGAAGGGTTAGGCAGAGGCCCATTTATATACCCATATTTCGCCAGTTTGTTTGTTAATGAACAGTGTTTTAAGAGAAGATAAGGCGTCAAATGCTTTTCGATACAGAGTTTTCGTGTTAATTAGTTTAAATAATAATTGACTTGCAAATCAAGTTTGAAGATGGTTCAGCGTTATTGGCTAGTTAATGTTGGAAGAAGATATATTTAATTACCTATTGGATCTAATTGCGTTGCGATACTTGAGTGGTCTAGACTTGTTACTATCACTAGTAAGTAATACTAATACCAGACTATAATTGTTCTGCTGGACACTAGTTTCTTCTCAAACAGAGAAGGCATTAGCATTGATCACGACGTTTGCTCAAGGCGGATTGGAGATTTCAGACTTATATCTATATTCTAGCTGTCCGCCGCGGTTACACCCGCGTCTTTGGTTACTGCTCCGCTCCCGTAGGTCGTAGCGTGATGGTATATATAGCCTATAGCCTTCCTCGATAACTAATCTATCTAACACTGAAAGAATTTTTCAAATCGGACCAGTAGTTCCAGAGATTAGCGCGTTCAAACAAACAAACAAACAAACACTGCAGCTTTATAATATTAGTATAGATATATAACTCAAAGGTGACTGACTGACTGACTGACAACGCACAGCCTAAACCACTGGTCGGATCGGGCTGAAATTTGGCATGCAGGTAGATATTATGACGTAGGCATCCGCTAAGGAAGGATTTTTTTAAACTTACCCTCTAAGGGGATGAACGGGGGTCCGACATTTACGCGGACGAAGTCGCGGGCAAAAGCTAGTCTAAATATATGTTTATAAAAACGAAAGGTGACGCGAGTGAGTACTCATCACGACATATTAAAAACCGATTGACGTATAAAGAGAAAATTTGGCAGAGAGGTAGTTTTTAGTTAGCCGACGTCCGCTAAGTAAGGATTTTTCAAAGCTCACCCCCTAAGGGGATAAAACGGGGGTCCTACATTTAAGCAAACGACGTCGCGAGCAAAAGCTAGTTAATTATAAGTCCAGGTTTACTTCCGATGTTTTCGTTTACTGATGTCAGTTATGTTCAAAATAAATTTCTAAGTACACAATGTAAGAGTTGAAAAAATCGCATTACAGTACATGCCCGGTATCAAACCCTCTTCTTCTTGCATGAGAGGTAGGCTCCTTACCCACTGGGCTATCAAGACATAACCAATAATAATATTAACACGTATTACAACCGCACATAAAGCGCATATTCGTCTCCCAAAACAACAATAGTCGCTAAGGCGAGAAGAGAACAATAAACTGGTTGATTTATTTTAATAAAGTAATTTATGGGCCCTTACAAATTGGCCTTATGACGGCCGCCTTATCGAGTGGCGAGAATCGATAAAATCGTTGCCGATGTATCGATACAAGGTTATTAATGGTGAGCTTATTGTACTTGGTAATGAGATAACATTTGTTTTGTAACTACTTGTCGTTGTATTCAAGTGGACGTCATTGTTGGTCTGATTATGTGTGTGTGTTAATGTAAAATCGTTATTTCACTTGATATCATTTCCTTGGTAAGAACATTTATTAAAGAGTAAGACTAGCTTCTGCCTGTGACTTCGTTCGCGTGGACACTCAGCAATAGTGTAGCTTTATATCAGTGGAAGTTTTTTTTAAATCGTAACTGGAATTTCAGAGATTACCTCTTAGAAACAAAACACACACAACCTAATCCCTTTATAAATCCGAAATAAAATTAAATACTGCATCTATATGTATAAAGATTTAATGGTAGCTACCTTATGGTTGCAAAAAGCACTCACGTAAAACGCAATAAACCGCAGAACAGTGTGAAAACAATTTTTTTTCGTCAATTGGCCGTCCCATAAAGCAATCGTATCGACGATCGCTGATAACTCATCTGGCTGGATCGTAAATCGAAACGGCGTCCATAACTCGTGCGGCTTAATTACGAATAAATAAATAAATAATTGAATGTGAGCGGCCGCGGGCCTAATCGATCGTGTTCCAAGGTGTCGGAGGTGCTAACAAGGGCCCGCCAGCATTCGAAACGTTTGCTTTGTGATCGCGTACGAGTCGACAGCGAAGCGAAAATCCCGCTACCGCAAGAGATAACACAATTGGATACTACAATTTATTGTTATCATAATCTGGTTGGGTTAATTGATTTAGCGAATATTCGCTTTTGATTAAAATAAATCATGCAGCATTTATGGATGTTGGAGTTGCACCATATGGTTATATTCTGAACAGATAGAAATCTGAGCTCTACACGTCGTTCTTATTCAGCCTTCTACTTACTCCTCCCATTCAGCTTTTAAGAAGGTCAGAAGTCAATTCCATCGGTCCATTGAAACGGACACCATCTAAACATAGCAGCACGGAAGCCGCACATTGTTCTTTTCATAACGTTTTTTCGTGTGTCGGACGATTGACGCGTATCCATTTCCTCGGACGAGAATAGTAGCCACCTCCGTGTCGTGCTATAAAATAAAGAGTATCACTCAACGACCACCGACCATCTAGATATTAGGAGATGTCGCTGATTGCCGCTCGTTAGAATCTAATTAGCCCACGGATCACTCATCGTGTCTATTTCAATAGTTGTGGAAAATAATTTATATTTGATTCGGCCTTCCCACTCGGTTTTGTTATTCGCGAAAAATCAAACGTGTGACGGCGTGTCAAGTGGAAATGTGCAGCCTACACGAATTCGATCTGCTCATGTAACCGTGTATTATTGTATGAGAATATCTAAATGGTACATGGTTACGTCCATAACTGTGATTGTCGTCTCTTTGCCAAGATATTTATGAATTTGACAAGATTTCTAAACAAATAAGTTGTCAATCAATTTTGGTCTAGTGGACGTGTAGTGAATCAATTTTTCAGTGGCCTGCCATGATTTTTATAAACAATAAGACCCTGTCTTTAAAATTAATGTGATTATTAAAATGACTGCGCATTATGCAAATTGATTTGACAAGAGCTTATATAATTGCAGATTCTCAGTAATTCGTGACGATCATCAATCAACTTAAACTGAACGTGAAAGTCTATCCAGTTTTCCATATTGTTAAAAGGAACTAAGTTTTATGGTCTATTAATACCATTACCTATCGTCAATACGTTAGTTTCCTTTCTAGTGTTACTCGTATTACGAGCAATTACTACACCATCCATGTACTTATTTATTTATTTAATAAAGTACAGTAGGTACAGAAGTACTTATTATGACGTCTTCATGTAAACCAATCATAGGTATGCATAACATTCACAAATACATACAAATGACAAAAGCTGTTAATAATCTAAAAGTAAAAGCAAAGTAAAATCAAGACAAAAAAAAACTATCCATACTACAAACATTAAATCTGAATAAATTCTTATCCATAACACTGTAAGACTTTTAAATATTCTTAATTGAAAGCTAAATCCAGGTCGGTGCGAAGGTGTGCTTGATGGATGAGCAGCTAAATTACCTCTACCCCCCTCGTCCCTCACACCGGCTTCCCCCACTAACGACCCGTTGGCCAAAAGTGATTATTTATACCAGTGATGACAGCACTTCCGGAGTTATAACTGGTGATTAAGATGCTGCTCGATTGAAATCTAGGACTATTCTAATAGACACAGGTGCTGAATATATTCTAAATAATAAAATATTACTTGTGGTTGATGTTGAAGATGTGGAAGAGAATGTGACGGTCGTGAGCGGTGTCGTGTTCGGGGGAGCTTCTAAGAATGTTTTTGATGACAGGTTTTTGACATGACGAATTTTCGAATATTCATAAGTTATATTTCTAAAAACTGTATATTTGTCTGATAGATGAGCTAATTGTTCACAGCTCATTTTATTTGTCTGCGTTTACCAAATTCACTTTTTTAAATTTCTGCTAGAAGAAGAGTTCTATACTGTTAATTGAATCCCAGCGGGTACCTATTTAACCCGGGGAGCGCATTGTTGGGTCAAATTGACCCACGCCATTTTGAATCGTGTGTTATTTTTAGAATTTTAGTGCGATGTCGCCGTATTTCTCAGTAGCTGGAGCGAACATTCTCCCCTATTCGTTTGTTACCGCTATTCAGTCGGGTCGCAACTACACCGCGAGATACACGAGGCCAAACGACTAAAAAGGTAAATATGACCCAACCATACACTCGATGTCGTTATTTTGCGCCAATTATTCAGCTTATTTTATTGTTTATCATTTTATTTTTAGGTTTATTTTCAAAATGAACCGGGAAGAACTCGAGCGCCAGCGGATTTTAGCCATATTACAATTTAGAAGATTTATGTTTTGTTAACTTTTGATTGCTATAAGACAGAAGATGTCATTTTTGTTGATTTTTCGTACTACTTTATTTGAATTTACATTAAACACGTATTTCATGATGAATTCGTTTATTTTTATCTGAAACCTTTTCAGTGTTAGTGACATAATGAAATTACAGTAACAGTTTTATAAAATATCTCGTATATTGGAAAAACATTCATGTTTTCAATCGGGTCATCTCGACCCAACCCTACACTCGGTGTAACACTTTTTCACCATGCGCACCCCGGGTTAATTAAAGGTTCAAAGTTATATTACCATTTCACGTAAATCAAATATTGACAGTATTAGTTAATATCCGCCGATTGACTAATCTAAAGGTGCCGGATACTCGTTATCTGGGTACACATGGCAACAGCTTGCTTATAGTCTCTGAAACTCAAACAAAATGTCACGAGTGTACAGCACAGGTACTTCACGTTACTAGGTTGTATATTATCTCATATCCGCGAAATGCAATAATGTGTGTCTTTCCCACGGATGTCCACGTTTGGGCATCGTTAGCTTAAGTTACTATTTTAATTATCTTGAGATATGATTGTTGAAATTGAGTATTGATAAACAAGTACTTACTAGGAGTAAGTATGGAGTTTCTTGCCAATTCCTGTCCATACGAAACCACTTTTGGAAAAGGCAACTAGAACCAGACAATCAGCGTTTGATGTATCTATAATAAAATGGTTCAAATATAAAGATTGATTATTACTTATATATTAATTTGATTGAGTACGTATACTATGACGTTCATTAAATGATATAGCGGAACACGGGTAGGCGGCGCCGGACCGCCCTAGATCCCCGCCCGCCCTGCGAGCTGGGCGGGTCTCGTTGGGAAAAGCATATTGCATTTATAGGACGATTAATTTGATAGGGAGTGAGAAATAGAAAAGTAGGAAATAGGAGACACATTGCATGTATTACCCAAGTAGGTATCTAGGTACTTATTTGTATATTAGTGAGTAAACGAAAATCTGAAACCAAAACATAGCTTTGTTATTTCGACAATAAATATACTAAAATAATTTCCGATAAACTATAAAATGTAAAAAAAGAAGTGAATGAAAACAAAGAAAATAAAAATGTCACTGATATCGAAACACTTACGTTTTTCAAAGAAAACACACCCACAATCAAACTATCAACAATATCAGCCCACTAATACCTACTGACGGAAATCAGTACGCAACATAATATCTACACGTATCTAAATGTAATCTATTATATAGATATAGATAGGGTCGAGGTGGGGCGGCAGGAAGCGTGCGATATAACGCCAAGATAAGCTAAACCTATCGCTTCATCGGATTACTTCACAAAGAATATCGATCCATCTCAGATATTGAATATAGAACTCTAAATCGATTATTCTAAATGTCAAAGTTCAGGGAATTCAATTTCATACCGCACGAAGTTTGAGAGGAAAGGATGACGACGTTTAATCACAAGACGTAAAATCAGATGCAATTTTGACGCTGGTTAATTTAGTTAGTATTCAAATTGATGCAGCTATTACTAGTTATTATAATGACGGGCAAACGGTGGCATTTGCATGAATTGACGACGTTTTATTAGAAGATGTAAAAGCTGATGTAATTTTGATGCTGGTTTGTTTAGATAGCAATTAACTTGATGCAGCTATAACTTGTTATAATAATGATGAGCAAACGGTGGCATTTAGATGAATCTCTATACGTAACTGCCTTTTGGGAGGGATACCTAGATTCAATAAATTATTCTTGTAATATGATGTTCAAAAGTACATTATGATGGTCTAATTGAAGCAAACGATTTGAATGTGACTCGTGAAAACGATAAAATCTTGAATCAAAAGAATCAAACGACACTTAATGTAAATATGCGCTCAAATGATTCAAAATTTAAACATCCATCAAAACCACTTTCAGATAGTCAGCCCCACTAACAATATTCATGAGAGAATCAATAATAATAATTGTCCTGTCTTCTCGTTTATAAACCACTGTCGAATGTCACCCTGTTCCTTCATCCCATCTTCCATCCATTTATGTAAATGCAGCATTGTGGCAGACACCTCATTTGTTCTATCTGCCAAGCACGGCCATTGTCAAAACTCCTGCCCTTTGACTCCATTGTCTGTTTTTTGTCAACCAACACCAGATTATTTTATTTCCGTTATATGTTATTCTTATTCTTTGTTGGCTCATGTTTATCAATATTAGCTTCAATCACTTTTTATTTGTACGTTGTTTTATTGTGATATGCTAGTTTATTATTTTATGGGCGTGGACCGTTAAACTTGGTTTCAAAGATGACATTTACCACAATAGATTTATTAGACGTTCGGGTTTTACGTAACGTGTGGTTCTGTTTCGGTTGGGTATTGCACGTAATACGAATAACACTTACGCAAACATCGGAAATTAAATGATCTTAACAAAATTATCTATCGCAGAAAAATCTAGTGTCATGACAATATTTTGTTGAATAAATGCTGTAGGTGTTGGTTCTAAATGTGCTTCGTCATCACCGGGACGCCGTTCCACATTGTAATTTAAATTGTCATTCAAATTACCATTGAGAGGAGACAGTAAACGCGGTGGCACTCGAATTCTCGACACCTTCGTCTAGACATGTCTAAACATGGTGGTTTTATGAATTTTATTATTTGGGTCTAACTGACATTAACATGGAGATATTTAGAAGGTACATTTTTTATGAATGGGGAAGATAATTCTGATGGAGAAATAATTCCTAACCCCAGGACGTACCTGAAACTTTTTATAGGTTTTCTTCAAAACCAATCTTTGCCCTGGAACATCGTAAACAAAGATTTGCAACAGTGTATTACAACAAAAGAAGTGATACACAAATTAAGGGTTTCCATTCCGATGATATTTTACGATAGCCGTAAGCGACAAAACGAGAGTCATAAAAGAGACCATGTAGTAAGTAGAGATTGTGGACTTATGGCACCTGCAGAATAGTTGCCAAGATGGACTAGTTTTTTCAGTATGGGGCTATGACTAAATCAACATATCTGTTGAGACAGTGTTTGTAAAATAAAATTTGATTAGAAACAGCACCATTTCGATGTGTAATTATGCGCAGTAGTGGAAACAACATTGTAAGCCCCAGACTCGTTTCGTCGGTCAATTTTCTCCGCAACCATAAAAAGCACAAACATGACTACGTTAATAATAAATTACATACATCTCAGGCAGACGATATAACCATTCGGAAACAACAAATGCTAATAATTACTTTTCAGATTTTAAATGTTCGAAGGGTCCGACCGTCCTCTGCTCTGCGTATGATTGGAAACAATGCATACTATTGATCGTCTTGGAGACTTATTGAAGAATAAATCCAAGAAGCTTCTTTAGTTACAGTTCATCGGGTACCTTTGTTGTGATATCTGGAGAGTTGGTTCCGACGGGCCTGCTACATTAAACTAACATTTTATGGCCTACATTTATATCGGACGGCGCATAGTTGCGTTTCCCATAGATTTATATTTCTCTCCCGCAAATAGGTGGAACATTGGAATACAGTAATAGTATTCGTTCGTTAACATTGTGCGTGCACGCTCAGTTTTATTACAATTACATTATGTTGGTATTGTTCGTATCTGTCGAGTGTCATAACGGAGGCCTCGTCGCGCCGGATAGTTCAGCTTTACGGCCGTCGATAGTTGCCACCTTCGTTTGGAGGATTCCATTGTTGCATTCATCGCAATGATACGGCGTAGTCGCATCGTCGTCTTTCAGCCGCATCCGACATTTCCATTGTTGCAATTTTATTGCCGGTGTTACCGTGCTGGCGGAGATCGTAAACTACGCAACAGCGCCCGATACTATCGGCGGCTCGCAGCGCGGCCTGATGGCTGATGGGCCGCACGACCGCACCGCGCCGCATTATCGCGCGCCACCGCCACCACAGCCGCGATTTTCATTCGTTTCTAATAAATTGATACGAGGGCTACGCGACGCGCCATTGGTCGACTCTCTCCCCGGACTTCGATCCTCGGACCCTGACCGTAAATCAACTTTACAACCTTTAATTACAGATATTTGCCGTCTCATGTGAGCGTACGGGATATCGGAGGGCTGTGCTCGCGAAAATATAGCATAATAATGGGTATTGACCCGTAATGGCTCGCCTGTAGGTACTATCGGCCGCCTTTGTCTTGATTGTTCGAGCGAGAGTATATTCTTTTCTGAATGATTGCCAATTACATCGAATGGCCTCCTGAATTCCACTGAGAGCGATACTTTAATCTTTCTCGGTTTTGATTTGCATTCGAATAAATGATTTATGTGTTATTGGGATCCAGGGTTTATGTTGTGACGTCTTTTGATTCATTGGTGGTTTTTAATGTTGTCAAATTTCGAAGCGGGATCGTGCTTGCTGCGAGCAATAATTACAAATTGAAATGACTGCAGTGAGTGCAGTCACTGTAGTCGGTGATTGCGCCGGGCCGGTGCGCGGGGCAATGGCGGCTGCCACATTGTTGCACCGGATAGGGCCGACCGGCCGCTGTTTTAATGTCTCTCAGACGGAATTACGCTGGATTGTTCTCAACTTTACTGCTCCCTTCATGATTGATCGTTGTATCCTCAGCCTTATGTCATTTTCGCGCCGTATCTCCTGGAATTTGTACTACAAGCAATAAATATTACATTGAGTTATGGTAATTTCGCAAAATTATAGTATATGACTCCTTGACTGACGTTGTGTATTATTAGGTTTTAACTTGGGTAAATAAGAACATAATATGAATTTTAATTTTAATAAATAATAATAATTACTTCTTATTAAAGGAGGGTCCCTGTGCGTGTGTGCAAGTGTTTTGTTCCGAAGTGTGGAAATTAACACTAGAATGATCGTATTTCTAA
This sequence comes from Hoplodrina blanda, assembly GCA_949316365.1. Lineage (NCBI taxonomy): Eukaryota > Metazoa > Arthropoda > Insecta > Lepidoptera > Noctuidae > Hoplodrina > Hoplodrina blanda. The sequence goes on from OX438594.1 coordinate 10,031,553, forward strand.
ATTAAAACCTCGCTCGGAGGAGCAATAAATTCTTCCGCCCATAAACTTATAACGACTGTCTAAATAGAGGCTAGCTGTCGTTTATGGCCTTAATACTCGAATAAGAAATAAAATAAACACTATGCACTTATGTTTTTGATCCGTTTTGCACACCTTTTTAATTGCAAATAATATTAAAATAAACTTGGAACAAAAAGAAATGGAAATTAAATGATTACGAGTAATTTGAGTTTTTTTATGATTCTTTTTTTATGATTTTTATGATTCTAATGTTTATGTCCCGGTAATGGGTGATGGTTTAATTAAATTTCTCATACAAATTGGAATTAATGTTACTGTTCGCCTGTTTGCCACCTATTATGTAATTAAGTACATGATTAAGTATTAAGTTTCAAGTAAGTTTTCTTTACAAGTCTTTTATAAATTATTAAAAAGCTACCTACTTTTAAAATTAACAATAGAATTATTAAGTAGTAGTTACTTATTGGTAATGAGTACTGGTAAAAAGTAATTGTGAATATACCTACGTTGTAGGTAAGAAGATACGATGGGGTTGACATACCTATATCATTATTTCGGATAAAAACCGTTAAATAAAAATAATAAATATAAAAAAAAATGTGTATCGTTAAGTAGGTATTGTTTGCGGTTGAGTGCTTAGTTTTTACATTACTTTCTAATACAAGCTACAATGACTTGAATTTTAAACATTTTTCTATGTAAACTCACCTTTATGAAAATTATTCATAATTAATGTAGGTTTATTTGTCACATTAGCATTAATTTATCTACAATCGTAAATGTTTTACTGTTGTATAGGTAGGTTTTCTTTACGTTTCTCAGTACCTATGTACGTACACGCGAGTAAGAATAACTGATCCTACTTAACTACCCATTATTATTCTCATGTAAGTATATTTCATTAGTATTTACGCTATTTTGTGATTTATAATACAATAAATAAAATAATAAACTTTACTTCAATGTTCAACCACATTATCTACTCTATAATTCACCTTTTATTTCAGTAAAGGCCGAACACACTGTATAGAACTCTACTAGTCTACGTAAAATCTAATTCTGATAGAGCACGAATTGTGAAATATTCCCTGAAGTTAATGTGCAATTAAACGCGGCTGAGACCGACCACTTGGAGTATTACCAACACTCACGAATAATTGAGATTGATCGAGTCGTGAATCGAGTGGGGCGGTGCAATCAAAAGCGTATCAGACCAATGGGCGGTCGGACCGTGCTCGCGGACGCCTCTCATTGGCCCGCCGCGGGGTTGTCGGGCACCAAGGGCCTTGATACTGCTCTCGATAAGCGGGAGGCGTCGAATGTCGATTCGATCGATTATCGCCCGTGTCGTCGCGCGCCGGCGACCGCGACCGGGCACACCGCGCGACTGCTACACTTGACATTTTGATGACCCGCGCCGCGTCATTAATACGTTTGTGTCATCGCACTACTTTATTGCTGTATTTATTAACCAAATCACCATTTTACAATAATAAAACGTCTCTGTAAATTTATTAACGCACCTCAACGAAATTAAATTTTCAACTTAATCTGGCTGTAAAACGGTGCGCAAATCAAAGTTGCAATCTGCAACACTTAAAAGAGATTAGTCGGCTAATCGGGCGTTATTTACAATCCTTTATCAGCACTCGGAGGCGTTCGGTTGGACGATTTACGACACTCGCGAGTTGCCAACACAAAAGAATTAGCCTTTCTAAGCGACACCGAGTGCCAATAAATATCGGGTGAGGTGCGAATAATCGCGGGCAACACTGTAGCGGGCAAGACTTGGGAATTTATTTCGTACGCAGTTCCATAAAGCGTGCGTTAGTCCATAAAGTGAAATTCATAATACAAATTTAGCGTAAGGTTTCGTAGGAAAAGCAATAATTTGTCACAATTGGGCACGATTAGATTGGCTCCGCTAGCGATTTGACATAGGTCGTAAATAACGCTTCGGGCGGCCGAATTGAGTGAGCCGTCAGCCGCGCTACGTTGTGTGGGCCTTTATAAATGGTACGTGTATGCAAATAGCGCGCGCGGCTCGGCGCACGCGCATCGAATCGCGCGTTTTCCGCCGCCGGCGAGCCCGTGCGTTTTGTGGAAATCGTTATTGGGGTGATTGCTTTCATAAACAATAGCTTTTGTCCACGGGTTCTTGTAAGCGCTGTGTTATTTAGACGGATAACGGGACTGCTGGCGCGAGCTCCGCCTGATAACGCACCCACCGTTTATGCAATGTTGTTTAGAAGCCATTCGATGTTGGAAATCGTGCTTTATCTGTGCCATGTTCAATTGCGGGTAATCTGTAATATGTATTTACGATATTCTCGTAATTCACCGTAACCACTGACCCATATAAGTTTACCTCATTTGCCAGTGATTTCGCCATTATTTTGTACGCTGTACAAACTACAAAGTAAGCGCACATTTCTCTGCTACTTGAACTTTCCCTTTGTACTTAGTAAGTACTTCACCTTGTCATCTCTAAGATATCCGTCAGCTAATTTGAATTCTCATATAATTTATGACTCCAGCATGCCATTAGTATTTATTTAGGCGACCTTAACACTAGGGTTTCACTTTACGATGACCATTACACACGTCATGGCATAGAAAAGTTACACTTAATCTTGCACATCAAAGCGAGTTGCACTATCAAAAGGTGCCCACTGTATCTTGGCCTTTGTACCCTTTAAGGTGTATATCAGTATATTGAAAAGTCACAGGTCATTTTACTGTGGGTGAAATGTTAGCCATAAAAGTCGCTATCGAGCTCAAAGCAACTTAGTAGGGTGCAATAAAGGTTGTCAACGTGCTGTGACGAGCGTGGGTGGCGAGTGCACAGCGAATCGAGAGAGAATCGATGGTAGGGATTAGTGATGCACGAATATTGATTTGCGAGATGCAAATGATGGAATTTTAACAGATGTTGCTGATTTGGCTACAGTAATAATCGAATTCTCAAATGTTAAAACTTTTACGAGTTACATTTCAGTTTGAAATCTCCATTAGCCGTTCTATCTTTCCAAAAGTTCCGCACACTTTTTGTTCCTTTAACCAAAAGCAAGCGAATTCCGAATTCTTTGCCTCACTAAACGTCATCATGAGTCATCTATTGTTATATTTTATTATTGACTACCGCTTACATGGTTCAGTTTACGTTATCTTGTTAGTATTTAGGTGTTACTGTTACTCATAGCTTCTTGACGATCATCTTTTGTTGGTGCAAGGATTTTCCAATCACATCTTATTGTATTGTATTTTCGTCTCTGTATTTTCCTTGTTTAGGTTGATTTTTGTCATTGATGTATTTGTTCTTTTACTCATCGTGATGGTTATTAATTGAATTCTTATCGGTAAGTATTGTGTCATCGAGTACATTGTTGGAATCTATAGCTTCTATGTAACCATTGATCTTGGCTATAACTGTTAAAGTTTATGTTTGGAATTCATTAATTCCATAGAACAAAATATCCATACGTCAATACTAATTTGCATTTCTGTGGTGTATCATGATGGTTGTATCTAATTTGAAGTGAATTCTTGTGCATTTTAAACTGTACCTCGCGATTTTTGGTTACTGCTCCGCTGCCGTGGGTCGTAGCGTGATGTAATATAGCTTATACCCCACCTCAACAATCTGGTTATACATATAACGTAAAAGGATTTTGCCAAATCGAAGCAGTAATTCCCACGACTCGCGCGTTCAAACGAACTCTTCAGCTTTATAACGTTAGTACCTATAGATCGACGCTTAGTACCTACGTCTTTGCAGATTCACCTTGCGGATTTCAAAGTAATAGTAGTACGCTACCCCAATAGATTAATAGTAATAGGTAACCAGCCTATCCAATAACACAATACCAGGTATCTCACACAATACAGTAAGTACCTACTTCAAATACTCCAATTCTGCGCATCATGTTGCTCCATTTACTCTTCAAACGTGGCAATTAATCTGAACGGGTGACGTTGCCACCCCTTTAGCTACCACCCCCGGACACCCTGCCTCACCCCCCCTCACCCGCGGCCCAGATAACCGGGTGAATGATTAACTGCAGACAGGAAGACGGATTGACAAATAGTCGTTTAGGTATTTTGCTAATGTTTCGCTCTCATCAATAAACGATCGAGGCTGTTACATGGGAGGATCGTTCTTGTTTCGGGTATTCGCTATTGTGTTTTAGGTTCAGTAGGTTTGTTGAATTCTGGAAGACAAAGATTGTTAACAGTATGTATAGCAGGTTAGTATTGGAAGTAATGTATTGAGGCATACGCCTCGTTAATAGTATGCAACTGTGCCTGACTCCCTACCTTACCATCACCTACTGTATGCTATACCTACAATAAAGAATAATGATTTAATTTATTGAATAGAAAGTTCAAAGGACTAACAGTATTCCTTGTTAGGCAAGCAAAGGTAAATTTTCCTAAATAACATTGAACGAAACGACACATTACCAGACGGGAGCAACCCGCAATACCGGCAGGCGCGAACTGAGACAGCTTGTAACTCGATATCGAGCGCGAGGTGACTGTGCAAATGTAACGAATTGTTTGCAACAATCATTTAGACAATGTTGATTGATTGCCGCTGGCGCCACGTTCAAACAAGTCAAATTAAAATACCTTTCAGAAGCTTTCGTTGTAGATAACTGTAATGAATTTGAAATAATTGGTGATGTTTTACCGTATTCCGATTTTATGATTTAACACCCATTTCAATTAACATTGAAGAGATGATAAAATAATTTAGCAATACATTGACGATTACCTATTAAAGACTTAGCACTTCCTAGAAGGTAATTTGACATCCATTTCATAGTAACAAGAGCGAATGTAAGTCCGTCTTTAGTCGGCAAAGTAATGGGATATAAACACTGTTGTTTTCTTGCTCGAAAGATGTAAACATCACAAGCTGACAGTTCCACTGTCTCACAAGCGTAACTAAGTGGCTAACAGTTCCTTATTGTAAATCGTAGTGTTACCGTTGTCGGTACGGATTCGTCACGTCATCGGCCAAGTTAACAGTCAAATTACAGTAAATCAAATAGTCGCAAACTAGCCACATAGAACAAACGGGCCTGGCTTCCGTGGCCACACGGGCTGTGCTAAATCGGGGCCACTAATGCTGCGCGCGAGCATCGTAAAAGCGCGATCTGACTCGCTCGCGCCCGTAAATCATCGATCGTGCGATGCGATGCGATTTAGCACGCTCGCCTTGTTGCCCACTTGATGCACGTTGCCCCAGCAAGCGCTGCAAAGCTGGATTTGATAGATAGGTAAATCTGGAACGATTTTGTCGATAACTCATAGAATTTGTCACGTCAAGCTCTTTTCAGCTTTATTTGACAGGCACTTGTATCGACACGCAACATTTTACATCTAAAGGCTGTAGTGTTGTTTTGAGATCACATTAAAGCGTGTAATGTCGTCGTATAAAATTGTGATTAATGTCTCCAAAGGGATACAAGTGGCGATAAGTTATGGTTGTCAACATAATCAGCTTTTCTTCTCATTTTATCGTCACAGACTTTAGTTATGCGGTTGAAGCAGTAAAACAAATTCTATTCTTCCGAAAGCTTTATTCGTTTCGTTGTATCAGCGTTGGATAACAAATAAAAGTAATATACCACCATCGAATTCTCCAAATAATTTCAGTATTTCTTCAGCTTAATCTAGCGCTGTATCTGTTACTATATTCTTATGTAGACGTAGTTTGCTTTTACGATCTTTATGAAGTACGCAGTAAAGGGTTTTACAACTTGCAATAGTGAGGGAATGTACTGCTCTCCTCTATTCGGAGTAATATCGTGATGAACATGTTTCTCGTGTTTGTGAGGACTCTTTTGTTACATTACGATATATTTGCTATCCCTGATTTGGAATCGCTGTTGTTGTATTTTGAGAAATTTTATTGCTGACGGAAGTTTTGAGTTGATGTTCTTATTTCCAATACCGTTGTAGTTAAGTTATCCTTAGTTCATTATAGTATTTTACGTATATCATAAGGTTACTAGATGGAATTTCATTAGATACTACTGAAATCGTCCCTACTCGTTATTGTCGTTACAGTTTCAGCATTAATTTTGACACTTGGACTCCTATGCTCATAAATTTACTTCTTAAAATGATCTTCATCAGTACCATTAATATTTTCATTTTAGGTGTGTATCAATATTTTTTATATCTGTAATACTTATCTTAATTATCTTTGTTCCAGGCACTCCAATCAATCGGCTACCAATAATGGCGAAGTCGGTGTTAGATTTGTATGAGCTGTACAACCTGGTGATTGCTCGCGGAGGGCTAGTGGAGGTGATCAACAAGAAGCTGTGGCAGGAGATCATTAAGGGACTGAGGCTGCCGTCGTCCATCACATCTGCTGCCTTCACGTTACGCACACAGTGAGTTACAAAAGTCTATCTACCAAATAGCATGTCTACATCAGAAGAAAATGCCTCCAAAAATAATGATACCTACTACTAGCCCATATAGTCTCACTGCAGGGCAAAGGTATCTTCCTTTATAGAGAAAGCACGAGCATTGATTACCACGCTACACATCAGCTAAGTTTAATATGAGGAGCCTTATTTAGGCGAGGCTATTCCAAAAAGTGTGGATCAATTGTAGCTTTTTGAAGTTACCGAGCAAAAGAGTCTTTTGAAAAGTATCCATGTGGTATTCATAACTCTTGAAGTTTGTGAAACGATATTCTTAAAATTAAATCCTTTAGAAAAGCTTTTCCTGTATCTTCATCCAAATTAGCACCCGTTATCTTCCAATCTAGAACATGATCGACAAAAGGTGTGTCTGTGTGGTCCTACACGTCAGGAGCTTGCTCCATATTCGACCTGCTTTGTATCACATCATATCCTTATTCAAATTCTCACGAGGTGGAGACAAAAGATGGCCCACAATGGCACTACGTGAGCGTCCGACGCGACAATATGACAACTTCATAATTAATAACCTTAGCTCATCTCAACCGATATAATTTCCCATTTATCTCTCTAGAGTTCCTTCACCTCGTCTTTTGTCGGATGTCATAAAGGTGGTTTACGTTTATGATTCAAAATGTACGACGGTTACGCACGAACCGATGATTTTGAACGCAGCTTCTTTTATTTCGATCTGTTTCTGTATGCGTCTCGTAACGTTAATTTTCATAGTGTGGACTTTGAAGTGATTTTGTAACTAAGTAATTCAAACTATGTCGTAGATTGTTGTCCTAACTAGGCATTGTGATATTAGAAAGTTACTACTATTGTTTGGTTTGTACACATTAATGCAAATCATTCCGAATTTGATGTTAACTACACATATATTTTCGAGATTCGAGTATTTTATACACAATTTGTCTTCAACATAATTATCTCTAGTTTCTTTGCAGTAAAATATTAGTCATACTTTAAAATTCTATAGAGACAAAAGTATTCTAATGCCAAAGCTTACATCTAGTAACATACATAAAATTAGAATAACCGTAATGACGAATGTCGTATATATAGATCGCATGTGACAGTTTTAAAGGTGGCGTTTTTATGAGACGGCGGCTCTCATTGTGTTACGCATTAAATATGTGACCGCTTAATATGACATATGGAAGATACACACGACAATAGGGTCATATAAAATTGACACGTTACAGAATAGGATTAGAATTGTAATGGTACGTATTATACTTGAAGGATAGACTTTTGATAATAATTGGGCTTGGAATATGATTTATAAGGTTGTCAAGCTGCGGGCGGAGCAATAAAGTTATTATTAGATTCTAAAGGATTGAATGGTGACATCTTTTGATTTATTTTCGAGTTGATAGATACAGAGATTATTTTGAACGATAGAATATTCAAAATGAGCTTTGGCGGTACCGCTTTATCATTAATTCTTGTCCATTTGTATTTTTACAAAATTCCACGTATGCTGTTAATAGTTCCAAATATCTCCTAATTCTTATTAAGTATCTCTCCCATATTTAAGGTGGTTCCACCATAGGTTAGTTATGCACCATTAACATATTCTTGTGATCTATTCTCTCAATTTAAATCAGCCTCTATAAATCATATAACTTCATAAAACATATCAACTGAATTTGTAACAAATTATGGTTTCTCTTGCTAACATATTTATGTTTTTTTTTTTCAGATACATGAAATACCTGTACGACTATGAGTGTGAAAAGAAAAACCTGTCAACCAGGAGCGAGCTGGACGCAGCCATTGAAGGCAACAAGCGTGAGGGACGTCGAGCTTCAGGACAGTACGACGCACAAGCTGCTTTAGCTATGGTAAGTATTACTAAAATATGAAGGGATACTCTTAAAAAAGTAGGCTTAGAATTAAAAGACAATGTCAAATAGTTTACATCAATTAGAATAAGACCATTAAGGGCACTTTTGAACGCCATTTGCAAGAAAAGAAGTTAATTCTCGTTGCCCCTTCCAAAGGGTAGTTTCGTATGGACGAGAATGAACAAGAAACTCCATAATATTTTGAATACAGAATTTGCACGTAAATATGATGTGCCTCCCATAAAACCTATACAAAGCCTATACCTAACCTGTACGACCCTTTGTACGATATGTACAAAGTATCACAAATTAAGAAATGACGGCTAAACTACGATCAAATGTGATTAGTCAGACTTGTGGTGTTTGATCATCATCACCTAACGCCCCGTCTTCACTTGCAGCCCCCATTAAACCGCGTGCCCGCGTCTCTCGCGCAGCTGTCGCAGCACATGCAGCCGCTGTCGCTGTCACTGGGGGGCGTGGCTCCGCGCTTGCCGCCGCTGCCGCCGCACGCGCCGCACCTAGCACAGCACGACATAGAGTACAGGGTTCGCGAGTACATGAAGATGATACAGCAGCAGAGGGAGCTAATGAGAAATGGTAAGTTTGTAATGATAATAAGTTTTGCAGTCACTCTAATGTCATGCTCCCGAGCTTGATCCGCAATTATGTAATAATATTTGAGTACAATACATGATTTTTGTTATTGCCTATACATACATAGGTAGCTGTTGTCTAGGTGATATATTACTTTTTTTTACTGTAACTTCGTGGTTTTTTAAAAATACCTTGTATTTTCTTCAATAGGCTCTGAATCGCCCCCCAGCAATGGACCAGCGCCAATAATGTCTCCTCGTGACGCAGCCGCCCTTAGTGCCATTGACGTCTCCCGCCTCACACTATGGTCGCTCTACAACAATAACAACAACAATAGCCCACAACCGGACCTTGAGCCTCAACGGTAAGTTTATAATATTTGAAACAGTTATTTTCACATAAATAAAATAGAGGACCCAAGATACTTCCCTGGGGTACACCGTGGTCTTTGATGATCATGTCAGAATAGAAATCACGGGATACTTAGTTTGTGAGAGGTGTGTGGCAACATTAGATCTTAGAATATCATTACAGTTCTAGATTCAAGACAGAAACAGTGTTGCCATTGTATTATGCCATTTATACTGTGTTGATATTTAATAAAGCAGTTTTAAGATCACCAAAAAAAAAATTTGTTTTGTTGTTGTGATCAGAAATGTAGCATATCAATTATTAAGGAATTGGGTTACTTTTATTTACCGTTACGTGTATATTTTAAGGTCAACCATCGGTTGACAAATTCTGACACTCTCCTTATCCTCAGTATGGGTTACAGCGAGGCTCTAAACCTGAGCGAGAGCCCCAACTCGATGACGAGCGGCGGCAAGCGCGAAGCGTGCCGCTCCCCCGCACCGCCCGCCAAGCGCCGCACGCCGCGCCCCCCTTCACGGCCCGCCTCCCCCCGCGACCTGCACTCGCCGCCGCAGCACCGCCACAGCCGCCGGGACGCCACGTCACCGCCACAAATCAATGGCATGCCCAATACCAACGGTGTCAATGGGGCTGCTTTCAAAATAACAACCAGAGGTAAGCATCTTTAACTTTATGATTGTTTCTGTGTTTGTTGCCTCACTAAGATCTTCAACTTTTCGCTAACGGATCAAAATATGTATTCCTGAGTCTTGTCGTATATTCATTCATTTTAAAATTGCTTTTTGCTATTGTTACATTCAGCTTTTCTTGTTGAATTTAGCGTTATCAATTTGCAATAAGATCTTATTGTACCAAAACTGATATTCCTCTAGTATCATTTGTAATTCAACATTTTCTTATCCCTCAGGTGACGCGAGCACAGGTGACCAGCAACTGGTAGTGTCAATAGAATTGAACGGCGTCACGTATGAAGGAGTGCTGTTCCCCTCAGGAAACGGACAGAACGGACACAGACAAATGGTGTCCTAAACACACACATTATAGCGTAGTTCTTAGTTGTTGCGGTTTCAAGCATCGAGTATGTATTCGCTTCTTGAATTTGATTCGGCACAAAATTTCAGATTTCAGAGGAACAAATTACTTTTTGGAAAGTGATCTTCATCAAAATTAAATAATGTTATACGCTTTGGGAAGAATTTTGTCATCATATACAGAGTGTTGACGAATTGTCCATGTTTAGGAGTTGGGTTGAGTGAGGAAGACGCGGTCACTGTTAATGGGATAGGAAAAAGTTGGTGATACCATCCTGAACCTACCTTTGCATTATTTTCATTTTTTTTAATCCATCCCAGTTCCATTTCTCCCCGCTCTCCTCTTCCGAGCATAGGCAGTAAGCTTCGTCATCAGACTGTGTATCATAGTTGAGTTTATATCTTAGATTGACTTTAATAATCAAAAAACTACGATCATTCATGCAAACAGTCTAACATCTTCAGTTAACTATTTTCAGTATAGTTTTAAAAACACTTTAATATTTTAATTAGTCTGATGTAAACTCAACAGCGACGAATCTATAATTAGAATTTTTATTTAACGATTTTTAATTCTTTTTTAATTATTTATTTTTATTTTACATTTTTGGGACATAAAACAGTAGAAAAATAATAATTAAACTAGGTGAACTCGAAATAATGGTAACAAGTTATTTAATCAAAAGTGTGCGTTAATTTACAGTGAAGTGGGTAAGTAGGTATTCGTGTGTATTTTGGGGACAATATAATAAGAATAAAGTAGCTATTGTAAAGATTCAATAGCCATTATTTTGAACGTCCAGGTCGTTAGTTTTTGTGAATAATATTCGGGACTTGAAATCGTAACTTACAAAAAAGTATTGTTTTGAAGATTGAACTCAAATTATTCGAGATAAGTACAAAATTTTCACCTTACGGATCATCCAATAAAGATATTAACGTATGTACTTAGTTATTTTTAAATGTGATTAAGTTTTTTTTTGTATTTTTTCAAAGTATTTATAGTTCTCAAAAAAAATTACACTGCCTAAGAAGAACGTGAAATTATTTGTAAATAAAAAAAAATATTAAATAATTTCATCGCTGTTCTTTAATGGATGTTTTGTATGATAAGTTTAATACATTTTTTATGATGTCATACAGTAATGACAATTTGTGTAAATATAGTTTGTAGTTTTTACGTTATTTATAATTTGACAGATGTGTGTGAGAGTGGACGGCGCGCGTCTGTGCTTGTGTTTGCGAGGTGACGGAACTTATTTGGATTATGTTGTTCTATGTATATTCAGCTGTAGAAATGAGTTAACAAATTGGAAATGCAAAGTGCCATTGAAGGAGTTAACTACGATGCATGGGTATTTAATTTTGTACTTATAATTTGTTTCCTTATTACTGCGAGCACTTTGTGTCTTAACTATTAGTTGTAACACATTATAAATCTATTTAAGAACTCATTAAAGTGACAAGTGATTTTTAAATAATGTGTTTTTGTAAGCATGTAGGTACTAAAGTGTTACAACTAATAACGTTAGTAATATCACGTCTATACTTAGTAAACGTAATCTAAATGTGTTTTTCGTATTTGTATATTATTGTAAATAGAATTATTATTGTGTGGAAGTAGTGCAGCGTTTTATACACCGTGTCGTACGTTTGTGATTCTTGATTCAAATGGTGTATATTTTAATTTTTTCTATGAAGATGTCAGTATTGTACTTAGTGAGTAGGTATTTATAAATTGTAGATTGAAACTTTGTGCACTTTGGATGGAAAAGTCCGTACTGATGAACGAGGTAACCTCTGTCTTATGGCCAGCGTCCATTGATTAAATGACTAAATTACCTATTACCTGGCTGTGTTTGACAGTAACGAAAATCATATTAGATACGACTTTGTCATGTAAAGTGTACTCAATTTTGTTTTTAAAATGTAGACGTTTATGAAAATAATGAATGTTACTAAAATCTCTAAAGTACGCGATTTTTTTACTTTTTTATTTCAACTTTGTCACAGTTTTTATTTATCGACATTCTCGGCTGTAAAGTAGATGAATAAAAATTGCGACATAAGCTGAAAGTAATTCTCGAATAGACGTTTGAAATAGTCAAACCTTATTATTATATTATTGAATATTGAATAATGATACAGACAAAGGTATTATTTGGACGATACATTTCAGGCTACTTAAAGTTCACAAATAGTTTGTTTAGCATCACAACATGCCATTTTATTAGTTTTAATTAAGTGTAATTTAAGTAAAGTCGAAGTTATTGAATGAAAGTGTCCGTTGAGCTGAGTAGTCGAGTCGTGAAGCTATGGCAGCTTGCCCTATTCATAAGTTTTCATAAATTATAATAATCGTAGTGCAATAAGTGATATCCAAAATTACGAAAAAAAAATCTCCAGTTTAATAGAAAAAAAAAATCTTATCGTAGCGTTGTTGTAAAAAATATTGAAAAAATGATTTTTTGTAAATGACTGATTTAATGTTTTATAATCTTAGTTAATTTAATGTATTTAATTTTAAAGATTACTGTGTAAAATTCAATTTACTGTTAGCCGCATTATTGGAGCTAAGTAGTGGTAGATGTTAGTACATTCCTGACGATGTACAATACTTGTTAAGAGCAACAATATAATATACTGGCCTACTTATATACAGGTAGTTGGGCCAGGGGATTGCGCATTAGCGAATTTCGTATTACACCAAAAATTTTTGATGTATTCAAATAATTATACACAATTAAATAATTATGTATTACGAATTATAGCTTTCATTTGATATTTTTTACCTAAGTACCCTCAACACATAGTGTTTGTTGTTTGTCACTGATACATGCCATAACACTGTACCGACAGCGTATTCTCTAGACATATTACGTACAGTCAGAGACAATACCTTTTTTAATCTGGGACGATTTGAGTTATTATCATTTTGATATACAGTTATTTGACGAGACGAATATAAAGATATTCCCGACAATTCGATCCATACAAAATATAATACTAACCCTAAAATGCTATATAAGTTTTATGATCACGTTTCGTAACGGCATCTATTTAAAAACCATGGAATGTAAATAAAAAGTACTACTAGCGACATCTGTTTACGCCGTCTTGAACGAGAACGAAACGGCAACCTTGTTTTCAACACGGGTTGGCATTCGACAGCTGGTTAACCTGTGCTCGCTCGCGGCGTAAGCATTTACCACAAGTTAGGTATAGATGGCGTTACACGTTAGATTTAAACTTTATTGGAGATTTTATTTTATTTTTTTATACAGTCACACGCCTTGAATATTGGTTATACAAATAAATAAAATGGGGAATATGTAATATACTTTCACTGTCAGATAGCTAATTTTACAAGGAGTAACTTAGGGTACCTACCTATATTTTAGAAAAATAAAAAATTAGGGTCCCGTTAAAAAAAACACGGCCGAAAACCGACATTCATACGGATGAAATCACGGGCATAAAAATAATAAAATTAAATAGTAGGATAATCATTATAAAAACGTATCCATTAAGTTATATTTCAAAATATAATACAAAAACTTATACGTATGAAACTTGGTTAATAAAAAACAGTTACGAGAATCAGTTTAAAAAATTCAATACGTTAACTGCAACTGTTTGTAGACTATTAAATATTCATAGAGAAAACGTCGGAAATGATTGCCCTATGACATGGCAAGAAGCAGACATGCTATTAAATGGAGTTTAGCTGCAATCATATTGCCCAGACTACGGCGTTTTATGAGTGAATATTTAATATGACATTTCTTTGTTTTATGGTTATAAAAATTGATGACACCCTATGTCTGGTGGACTGTAGACTTTGAGAGAGAGTTCTTATTAGGAATTTATTAGGCGAAAGGAGTATGTAAGGATCGTAGCAGGTGGCGTTCTGTGGTTTCTGCCTACCCCCATGGGAAAAAGGCGTGAGTTTATGTATGTATGTGTAGGTACAAAGGTATGTAGATAAGTTGGTATATAACAATACCCATCCTACTATTATAAACGCGAAATGGATGGATGTGTGTTACTCTTCCATACAAAAACTTATAAACGGATTTTGATTAAATACATACATCCATAACACCACGCCTGAAATGCCCTGAGGGTTAGACAGAGGCGTACTACTTTACAGTAATATAGCATAATACATCAAAGTAACTTAAAGATATTGTGTAATTTAGCTCCTCTGTCCTCCAGATCGAAAGATTTTTTTTTTGAAAATCTACTAGAAAAGTCGGTGGATCGTATAACAATCTTAATTTATAAAAAATGTGACGTTTAGTAAATTTCACGGAAGGGTTTATCTCTATCTATTTTTTCATAAAAATAACAACAGCAATAGGCAATACTTACATGAGAATACTTGAATGTAGACCAGGTGTAAATCATGTAGTGTGTGGGCATAAAAATATTATTATTATTGTACTGCTGTAAAATTCCTCGATTGAGCGATTATCATTCATTTCAGACAATAATAGCTTTAGCTTAAAATTGATGATGATAGCTTATGTTGATTGCCGTATAAATCGTACCCAGAATGTTTTTTAGTCGATTACACAGTCACGAACGCATATCGTAAACGTAACGTAAATTCGATTGATTTTTGAATCTGGAATATTCGTTTTGTACATCATATTTATTTAGCTTGTAGACTTATTTGTTTAATTTGCCGTTAGATGAGTTGTGTTGGTTTTTTTTTAATGTTGCCCGACTCTAAGAGTTTCTGCTACATTGTAGGTGCGTTTACAAACATATAAACTTACATATACAAACAGTCAGACCCGGAAAAACTATCTGTGCCAATTGCAGAGTCACTGCGCCAATCTCCATGAAAAAAAAAGGCATATAAAGCTTTACACTACGTAGATAAATGGTTGCCTCTATTCTAATGTTCAATGTGATAAGTTCCTTAACCATCTACAATTCAAACATTCAAGACACTATTAATAAAGAGACAGGATTCTTGTGGTCCTTCCACAAACATCTTAAGTGCCATTCCGAAAACCTAAACACAAACTAAATCTGACTTCTACCCAACCCTGAACTTGTGAACTTCCAAATTGTGTACTCCCAAGGGCCCAAAATTAACATTTGAATAGGGCTTAAGTAGTTAAGTTGACCCCTAGTTGTGTCCTTTGAACTCCGGGCCTTGGGTACGACGCTGTTAGCTTAGGACCTTCGGCGTATGGTTCAGGGGATACATACAGAAACTCATCAGATACTGTTATTACAAGTATGAGGTTTGATTGATATCGTTATTGGTATTATCGATTGGGTTTAAAGTAAATAATTTCATGTAATTGAATTGCGACCTTAGTTGTTTTGGGGTTTGACCTTGATTCGAGGTCTGTATTGCAATTAAATGTAGTTTTACATAGATGATAGTGCACTGCATCTAGTTTCGTATGAAAAGGAAAAATGAAACAAAAAGTAGTGACAGATTTATATGTATTATACATATTATATTGAATTTATTTAAGCAACAACATATGAAACAGAAATACCTACGTAGAAGTATAGACAAGAGACAATCAATTTTGGAACGATCATTGTACTTACGTGTATTTGTTGATTTCACAAACTGGGTATTCTTAATTTCACGTAATGGGTATAGCTGAGTATACCATTATCACGTACCATCTTAGACCTGATGCTGGCCCCTAATTAATTTCGTGAAATAGGGACATCAACCAGACTATTTATTCATGCAACTGGCAGAAATAGTGTTATGTATTTTAACACAATTGATGTAAGATTTATTCGTTTATTTGAAATTTGAATTGAGTTTTCTATCGATAAAAAGCAACCATTTTAGGCTTTGCTTTTTATTTTTGGTATTTGAAAGATGCTGCCTGTGTTGTTCTATGGACATTTGTTGAGAGGACTTCCTGCTTGAGCATTATTGGGTCTATTCTACACACTGCAGTACGATCGTGACGAACATTTTAGGTAAACATTTACTTTTTTTCATTCACACACTTGTACTTGTTGCTTACTACGTTGTTGTATTTAATTGTCGTTACGAGGTTTATATAGGTGACTTCGCCGGTTTGCCGGCCACCTCTGGTTTTCGGCCAGTTCATAGTTATATTAATATAATAAGAAAACTTTACCCTACATAATTCAAAGAAAATGCCTACTTATTTCTTTGGTATAAACCCTATAACTCTTGAATTTTGTAGATTTGTAATGATCTAATTAATAAGTCTGTAAGCCTCCGAAAGTTTTATAGTGCACGCATGTGTCAAAATTAACGAAAAAAATAGTGCGCGCGTTATTTTTGAAAGGGAAATTACATTGTTGTTTACCGGTTTATAAACATAAATTGTATTTCTTTCTGTGTATGAGAGATAAGTTAAATTAGTGTTATTTCAATTAAAATCGAAGTAAGATTAGGTTATTTACATTTAAACTTAATGGCCGGGTAACTAGATAATGATTTAGAAGATCTCCTACTTCTCGGCCGGGAGGCCAAAAACTAGAAGAAAACCTTTTACATTTAATTGATTATTTTGAATATTAAAAAAGGATTTTTTTTCATAATAAATGTTTTTTACACGAAGTATAACCCCTTCTCATTTGTGTGTTTAGATTTCGGCCGCATGTTATCGAGCTAATTATCTATGTGGTAATAACACTTTTTATCTATCTAGTTTTTGACGGCCGAAAATGAGAGATTTAATATTTACTTTTCGACCTAAGCAAATCCATATGGCCGAAAACTAACAATTTGATTACCGATTCTTGGCTAGTAAAAAATAACGGTAGTAAATGTTCATAATTGAACTAATTCAATGAAAATCTTCAGTCAGACGAATAAAACCAACTTATTTAAGTGTCTTCCCCAAAATTTGTGTTATTAGCCAGTCAAAAAATTTAGCATGTTAAAGAACAATAAATATAGTACAGAGACTGACTCAGAAATATTTAAAAAATAAATAAGGAAACGAGAATCAATATGGAGAAAAACTAATATTAAGAAGATTTTAGAAATAATGAAAGACACTTATTTTCTCAGAGACGAAATTTCAAAGAGAGTTATTATTAAAGAAAATGTGAATGTTCATATATTTTTTTATTCTTATTTATTTTTCGTTTTGCCATATTATATTTTGTAAAGATTAATTTTCCTGTGATTTTGTACAAAAATGTTCCCATTTAAGTAATATTTTAAAGGTTTTAATTAAAATCGTTGATTCTTACGTATTATTTACTTGTTGATCCATTATAGAACCTATGCAGAGCAAATAGAGATGATTTTTCAATAGTAGAATAGTGGCCGAAAACTAGCAAAAATAAGGGCCGGGAACTGACACAGATGGTCGAAAACCGGCGAAATCGCTATTTTCACAGATTTTTATTTTTTGTAATTTTATTATGATATTTACGAGTAAAACATCTACAAATATTAAAACTACAGTATCTTCTGAGTTCAAAAAGATTTAAGAAACTAACCAGCGACTTTATTATCAAAGATAAAAATCGCCATGAAGTCAGACGTTCGCTTAACTGGCCGAAAACCGGCGGAGTCACTTATAGGGAGTGGCTAAGAAAACTTCAACTATATCTGACGACCCTGCATACCTTTCTCTTTAGTTGACTGTACATAAAGGTGAATTTCGACTGCGGTTTTTGGTGGCACCAGTCGCTGAGCTGTGTCAAACGTCAGTCGAGGATCTCGACATTAGAGCGCACTCAACATAAACATAAAATGTGTTGTCAATTTTACCACGTTGCTTTTATTGCACGTTGACAACTACACCGTAAATTCGTACATCACTGGACATGATGCGATAAATCAATGCGAATTACTCTTGGGGTTACACGAGTCAACGATGCCGCAGACTTCGGAGTGTTGACACGGAATAATTGATGGCACTAGGTACGACAGGGTTGATATAATAGTGATACCTATAGTGACGGTCGGCTCTAATGTATATCCGACAATATTTATTAGGCCTGATATTCTTCCTTCTATACATAATTAACTTATACTCACTTTTATTGTATTTTTAATCAAATAGCCCGAAAGTCTGACAACCAGTCTTACCAAGGGTTAACGTATTAACCAGTTACTGGGTTGTGGAGGTCAGATAGGCAGTCGCGTCTGAAATCCGCCAATTCGCCTTGAGGAGCGTGGTGAAAAGTTTTTCGATAACTTAAGATAAGTATTTAATTATGAATGTTATTTGTGAACATAAAATAGGCAGTCGCTCCATGTAAAATACTGGTATTCAGCTGCATCCGATTAGACTGGAAGCCGACCCCAACAGAGTTGGAAAAAGGCTAGGCAGATGATGATTTATGAACATAAAATAAAAGATTTTTGATTTTTATTAAAAGGCTGGTTTATCCCAGATTCTTATAAATCTTTGTAAGTAACAAACGCAGTGCGTGTCAATATAAGTTGATGTGTATCACCTAGCAACAGCGCCATACCGCGATGTCGCGCGCCACCCAGGAGGGGACCGGAATATTTCACAAACAACAACATTAACAGAATGGAATAAAAATATTTATACTCAATTAATTTCGCCTTGCGGAGTTTTGGCTAAAATACGGTGATCCGTAATATCAAAGTAGACTTCAACACCTTAAAAGGCTGGCCATAAAGTTACAATAATTCCGAACACAAAAGTAGTTTTAATAGTAAACAGTCGGTCTAGTCTGTAAACATTTCAATATCTATAACTCCTAATTCGTAATGTATAATTTTTTTTTGTGTTTTAAATTGTTGGTTTTTTTCTTTTCTTTTTTTAGTTTTATTTAATTATTTTAATTCTATGTTGCGGTGTCATGACCCACATTACCCGAAAACTATATCGTACTTGGAAAGTAAAGGAGACGCGGATACACTTTTATATAATCTTGAGTCAGGGCTGTAAAAAGTTGTTGTTTTATCAAACCATACCTCAACTTATTATAACTCAGGCCTAAAAATGCCTTCTTTCTAAAGCAGCTAAAATAGTAACAATGACTTATTGAACCGAAATATTGAACCTTGATCTTGTAGAATAAAATTGACTTTATGATAAGATAATATATATTTTAGAAGTCCAATAACTTACCTATTGTAGTTTATATCTGTTCTTAATCTTCGTAGAGTATAGTTCTGCTAAAACGAACTAATCCACATCATTTCTGCCTATCTTTCAAAATAGCTGGATTTTGGATATTTTTAAGCCTAAGTTTCGGATGTACATAGGCACATTTAATTGTTATTGCTGGATAGTATGGATGTTTGTTGGTCAATCACGCAAGAACGGCTGAACGGATTTGGATGAAAGGCATAGTTAGAGATAGATTATATTCTGGAATAGGCTACTTTTTATCGGTAAAATGTACGGTACCCGTAAGTCATATTAACTTCGACGCGGACGAAGTCGTGAGCAGAAGCCTAGTATTGAATAAGTTAGGCGTAATTAGTTAAATTATTAATTAACGATTGTGGGTTGCGGTTGTGGTTTCTAAGTTTATCTTGACATCACTGAGATCGGTGAAGGAAAACATCGTGAGGAAACTTGGACTTGTAATCCAATCCGCCTTAGCAAATGTGGCCAATTCTCGTGCCTTCTCTGTATGAGAGGCCTTTGCCTTGTAGTGGGACAATAACAGGTTGGTATTTTTTTGGCTCGTTTGGACAAAACTAAACTCAATTATTATGTATGTAAAGGCGATAGCTTGTGTAACACAATGAATTAAGATTTGCTTGTAAATAGAATGTAGGCCTTATTAAATAAATACATTAAAAAAATAAAAATCTAACTCAAGTACAGCTACTTACAACTTAGTAAGGCGATTAACGCACGGGACCGCGCACCGCCGCGGATGGCGGTGGCGGTAAAGCGGATTGCACCGCTCGACCGCGCGGCCAGTAGGCGTATCTACGTGTTTTAGGCATCAACGGATTTCTTAGAGGCTAATGCGACATGAGATCCGCTTCACCGCCAACCGCGGCGGTGCGCGGTGCCGTGTGTGTCTAAGATTTGTGTGAAAAGTCTTGCGCAGGGGTTATTGACACGACTCCCTGTGAATGTTAGTTCTAAAAGCATAACTAACATTAATTGCGTCCAGCTAACCTAACAGTTCAAATGACCACTGTTTTATAAATGAACTCGGTAAACAACATCAACGGTAACTGCTAAAGAGTACTTTACGACCTTTAATCCGTAGGGAATACAACTATTTACGACACTTGGTAAAAGGAAATAGCATAGCTATTCTGTAAAAAAAACAACCTTGGTTTTAAGAGAATCGCTTGAGCATGATTTTTATAAGGTACCTAGGTAATACACAGTCTGAGAAAAAACATAATTTTGAATTGCCTACCTATTACGGTTCAAAAATACAATCCTATGACAAGCGGACAGACAGCAGAGCCTAAGCAGCAGCAGCTTTGTATACTAAATCTTTGACACACAGTGAAAATCCAAAAAAAAAAAGCAGTGTAAATCGTTGACGATTTAGGTGTTTTCTACTTATTTATTAACTTTTACTTTTTTTTGGGACTGCCTCGTTGGTCAAGTGGTCGCAAAACGTGACTACTGAGCATTATTAGGTCTTGGGTTCGATTTCCAGGTCGGGCAAAGTGTTATCGGGTTTTTCCATCAGGAATTTCTCAGTAGCAGCCTCGGAGTCTGGATCTGTGCCCGGTTGATGGTTACAGGCTCGTGTAGGCGTTATAGGCTAGGTGGGTGTATGTACTAGGTATACCTAGGTATACCTCTGCATACCTCTTCGGGGATTACAGGCGTGATGATATGTTTAAATTACATTTTCTTTTTCTACAAAAATTTGGACAACTTTAATATTTTTTTACAATATCCTATAATTTTTCTTAGACATTACTGACATCAATCCGTGCTTCGGAAAGCACGTTAAGCCGTTGGTCCCGGCTGTCATACGTGGATCTTTGACAGTCGTTATGAGTCGTCAGAAGCCTGAAAGTCTGACAACCAGTCTGACCAAGGGGTATCGTATTACCCAGTTACTGGGTTGTGGAGGTACTCTGCTGCATCCGGTTAGACTGGAAGCCGACCCCAACATAGTTGGGAAAAGGCTAGGCAGATGATGATGATCCTATAATTTTTCTGTTGCCTCATCTTACAGATTTACTTTACCTCCATCGTTTCAAAGATGCGTATCTAATATCTCGTGAACTTTGCAATCAACAGGTTCTCAGTATCGCAAGACGATATCTCAAAGTAATGAAAAGTATTTGAGAGCTTGGAATTCTTGAACATTTTCATTATTTTCCGCCCAAGTGAAGTCGAAGCAATAACTCAGTTATTAGTGTGTGTAGAGCTTTTCAAGTTTGCACGACGGTAGTGGCATAAACTTCTTGTTTTCCTGATGTTGGACAAGATCATCTTCTGAAACAGAGAAGCAAGAAGAAAAAGACAAGGGGGCCAAGGTTGTCGCAATCTAGATTGTCGATTTAATTGCATGCAGATTGTTCTGTCAAAAATGTCTCTTATTTACCATTTTTTTTACATTAAATGGCGCTGAGATGAGATTGTAACTAGGATTTAAACGTTTCTAATTAGTAGGATAATTAAGAAAAATAATTTAAGGGTTCTTCATTTCGTCACAATAATTTCTTTTTATGAACTAAGTCATTCTTAAGTCACAATAAATATAATATTATTAAAGAAGTGACACGGTAAGGTACGATCCAGGGCGACAACTTGATGCCTACGCCGCTACGGGCTACGTCGTAGCAGCTACATCCCTTTTTTTCGTAGCACGCCCTTTTGGATGAATCTCATTTTTACACTTTTTATTAAGGTATCTCAATCTCTTCAGTCCATTCATGAATTACAGTAAGAGGAAATTACTCCCACAATAGAAACACATAAGAGAACAATGATAGAAAAGCATTCGGCGGAATCCATTGTGCTCCAATTCAATACGAATTAGTAGTAACTTGAAATCCGACACTATTACCAAATACGCGTATGTATGTCGTAACGATCGGTCGGTCGGTCGGTCGGTTTGAACGTGCTAATACACTTCCAAAATACACGTATTTCGCATGACTATGTGAAATATTCGGGTAGATCAGTTCAATTTAGTTGTATTGGTAGATGGTTAATTCAATCATAGTAGATCTTTTGCAATCAGGATTAGAGATTGTAATTATAAGCGTGATTAATTGAAGGTACACTGCAAAGTAGAAAACTTGAACAAGCCAAATCTATATTAATATTATGAAGAGATAAAGTTTGTTTTTCTTGTAAAAGGTAATATCTGGAAATACTGGTTCGATTACAAACATTATTTCACTTATACAGCCTGTAACAAAAACCCTGTCCGATCCTTAAGGGTATTATCCGGCATCGTACTGCGTACACATATACGTAACCATTTAATGGATTTGAGAATATTATTTTTCCCCAGTGAATATAATTAAATTTAAATAAAAAATAAAAACTGATCAACGGCAACACTGATCGCTCGACAAAGTTCACCTACAGTTTTTTGTCAAAGAAGCCGCCTGAGCGAGACGGTTTGTATGATCCCGTGTCATGAACCCGCTTTGTCGCGTGCCGCCAAACAAACTTATACCGAAAGAAACCTACGCTACGTCATACCTGCCTACGCGTAGGTATCAGCTGATATTATTTTGTAGGCATAGTGATCCGGATTCCAGACACACTCTGTATTTTGTGTTTTAGACATAATTCTGTTTATCAAGGAACAATTAATCGAATTAAATGTAGCCCTGATAAGGGCTTTTTTAAATGTGATGTGCTTTTGGCAATGTACTTACTGACTGCAGGTATCAGTTAATTAAAACGTTAACTTGTTGTTGTTGCATACTTCGGCGATCGTGCTCCACATGTCCACCTCCAACACTAATACACATTCGACACCTTTTCAATAAATTTGCACGTACTACGTACGCAGCTGCATAATTACAGTCGGTCTTCTTGCCTAAGCACATCAACATATTAAAATATTTTTGATTGGAATACGACATTGTTCGCGAAACGATAGCGCGTGATACGTACGGACGTCCGATCGAAAGCTATCTCCACGAAAGACTGGCGCCGGCGCCGGTAGCGGTAGGCAACCAGTCGGCGACATCAAAGAGTCGGTGACTAGTTGAAAGAGTGCCTACAACGCGGTAGTGTAGGGCGGTGTTCTTTGAAATAAAAATAGGTAAAAAATAAAAAGATTTTGCCGGCGGGTGGAGTGTTGTCAACTTATGAAAATTTGCCATATTCAGTGTTAAATTTCGCATGGATAATAAAAATAAGAAATCAATAACTTTTGGTTGTTATGAGTTACATTTTTATAACAATTTTTTCTAGCACGTATGTTGAACCGGGAATACGCCCCTCTTGGATCGGACAGGGTTTTTGTTACATATTGTATAAAGCTATTATCGAGTGCCATAGACTATAATGTTTTATGGCTACTTGCCTTCCACGCGGACGCAGCAGCGGGCAGCGCTAGTGTTGCGTAGCAAGTGTGACTCACATTTGAGAAAGTTCCTATTTTCAAGTCAACTGGCAGAAATCGTCACGTAAGGATATGAGTTATGAACTCTCCATCCGAGCTTCTCTCTTTTCCCCTTTCTATTCTATGTATAGGATGTGTGCAACAATCTAAGAAACTTGGTTCCTGACGGAGGTTCCCCGACCTCCACATTTTTCTTGAGTTTAGTGTATTCTTGTTATCGTTTGCACGATTTTTATATTGACAATAAATTGACCCTTAGTTGTTTTTTTCCACAAAAAGAAACAAGGCAGACCTATTAATTAGTCGAAAAAAACCCAGTAGGTATTTCTACAAACAACTATACACATCAAAAAAGTCTAGGGATCAACATCCCTAACAAATGTTAGGGATGTTGATCCCTAGACTTTTTTGATGTGTGTATATACTTACACACTATTCTACTTTTTACTATACCTAGATTTATGTCAGAATGGAATATAAAAAAAGATTCTGGCGTGTTGTCACGACAGTCCCAAAGGACGCCAATTACTGCCTCGGTCGGGTATCAGGATATCAGGAAATTGGTGGAAATTGAGCTCAAACATTTTATGTACAAAATATATCAGATAGTAGAATGTTTTTGTTTATTTTGCGAATACCTTGGTAGGCTTTAACTTTATATTATATTATATGTATGTGAATAGGTAGAAGGTCAATCAATTTGTCTAGCCTTTTCTCGACTACATCGTGGTCGGTTTCCAGTCTAACCGGGTGCAGCTGAATACTAGTGTTTTACATAGAGCGACTGCCTATCTGACCTCTATATATGATACCTCTTGCAAATACTGGTTGTCAGACTTTTAGGGCTTCAGACGACCCGTAAAGATTGTCAAAGATCCACATATGACAGCTGGGACCAACGACATAACGTGTTATCCGAAGCACGGAGGAGTCTCGGTGTGGAAGGATGGTCACCCATCCACGGACCAACCCCGGCGAACGAATAAGTAGAACGGACATTATATAATCTAAGGTAGAAGGTAAGATTTGTTTATGTGTTTTTAATAAATGTCGTTTATCGCGGACGCAGAAGAAGTTGCGGAATACAAAAGTACCCTATGTCCTTCCTTGGGGTTCTAACTTACCACGTACCAAATCTCACCAAAATCGGTTCAGTGGTTTAGTCGTGAATACGTAACAGTCATACAGACAAACAGAAAAGGAGTTATTTTCGCATTTATGATATGAGTAGGAATAAATTTCTTTTATAATATTCATAAAAAAAACATTGTTTTGATACCTACAGCTCTAAAGTTACATCAAACAAAAACATAAGGTTATTGTTTTCTTTGTCTTGTAATTACAGTTTTTATCTTAGCGTGGCGACTCGTGCAGCCCACGCTTCGTCTGCTACTAAACATGTGGAAAAGGACCAAAACAACTTATTTTTCCTATGTTTTTACTTTGTTCTTTATTAATACTAAAATATATATTTTTATAGAAGCGCCTAGCTTTTTCTATTTTTTAAAATTATGATAATAACTACTTTTGTTCTGAATCTGTTTATGCATTTATTTTCTGTAATAATTAAATCATTGTCAGTTAGGAAATGTCAGGCAAAAACGGTATATTACAAAAAGAAAACCTTTTTTTAAAGATAATATACTAACCGAAATAAATGTAAGGCATTTTATTCGATAATATCAGTAGAAAGTTCTTTCCAAATTCAATGTTGTATGCAACACTTTCAGAAAAAAAAACACTTGTAGATAGCAAGAAAAAAAGTTACTTGTTACACCACCATTTCATCACGCACGCAAGTCATCAACATACTATTAGAATTAGCATATTAATGAAACAACAGTATTAAAAGTGTGGTATACATTAGTTGGTGGTTATGCAAACGGTTTTCGCTTGGGCGGTGGCGAGGCGATGGGCGGGCGGGGATTCTTCGCCAGTCGTCATGCACCCGCGGCCGGAGGTGCACGTCGCGTCGTCTGAGCCAAGCACCCTCCGACATCGCCGACTCATCTGAGTATCAGAGCTCCCCTGCCCCCCGCGGTACGTCCGCCGCTAGGTGAGAGAGGGGAACGCGGATTACCATAAAAGTATCCCGTGAATGGACGTCGTGATTGTAGAAAATTGACGTTTCACGAAAACTAGAGTTGTGTGTTTAATGTGTTTTTGTGTTTTGTGTGTGAAGTAGGTAAGTGGGCGTCGTTTTTTATTCTAATATTGTTATTTATTTTGACGTGTTATTGTAGTCAGCTGATTGTTCGGAGTTTATTTAGTTTAGTTATATTCGTTTGAGTTACTTGATTAAGAAAATGGGTCCTTCAAGATATTGCGATACCTTCATAAATATACCAAATTTCTTTGGATAATCTTTCGACGTTGTGTCCTTAGAGGAACACAAAATAAAATAATTGGAAGCTTTTCTCGTGTCTCAAGGAAAATCCAAGAGAGACGTTCACAACAGTGTAATCCCGCCAAAATTAATCCAAGTCTTATGTCACTGTTGTTGGCATATCCAAACAATATGTTGTATTATATTCGGGCATATTTTAGTATAAAACTGTAGCAAAGTCTTATCAGGGTGATAATTTATTACAATGTTCTCGTAAAATATATAATATGCTGATATCGCTGTATCTTCTCAACTTCTTTATTTCAGAATAACGTTTAGAAATTATTGAAGATAAATTGTAAGTAGGGAGAGAATTGGTAGGATTTCTCGCTAATAATATTAGGCTGTTCGGGAGAGAACGTTCAAATAAATAAAATGTTTTAGTAGCCCATTGCCTAGGGTGGTAGGGTGGTAGGGTGTTGAACGTCGTTAGTTCGAACCCCGTCTGTTGCATTATTGGCTTTAACCCACTCTCATCACAGGCATCTATGTTTAGACATAATACGCATCCCATTATTATCTTTGTATTAAGATAAGTATCAATAAAATAAGACAAACGAAATAAAGAGAAGGTACACGTTAAATATACAAAATATTAATATTCCTGTGTGCTATTATCTAAATGTTTTTTTTTAATGGAAATATTTAATAATGTAAATTTTATAATGTTAATTTAACGAATAAAGGAGATAATAAAACACTTACGACCAAATTTCGCTCACGGCAGCTAATCTTAATGGAGACTAAAAGCCAAGTACGCAGATAAGTATATAGGTGTGTTCGCAAACCCAGGTGTGCTCCTTCAGCTTACTGTCGTAGTCCGATGGAACGCAAGACCAAAGACTTTACATGCTTTCTGAG
Source organism: Hoplodrina blanda (assembly GCA_949316365.1). Lineage (NCBI taxonomy): Eukaryota > Metazoa > Arthropoda > Insecta > Lepidoptera > Noctuidae > Hoplodrina > Hoplodrina blanda. Next base: position 10,058,608 of record OX438594.1, read on the forward strand.
GCACGGGGGTGTCAGAATAATAACTTCTACTCGGGTTACTTTGAAAATCCTGATGGAAAACCCCAATAACACTTTTCTCGACCTAGAAATTTAACCTAAGACTTCACACTCAGAAATTGTGCAAATGACCAAGGGACCAAGGGGGCAGTCACGTAAAAAAAATTAAAGACGTAAAAAGAAAAGTAAAAGACACTTTTAAAAGTAAAAATTTACAAGAAAAAATACTACTTAGTTCTCCCTTTCAAAAGATAATTTCGTACAGAGAAGAATAGGCAACATTGGCAATAAGATAACAAAATTTGCTCTTTAAAAAAAAGTGTATATCCTAACTAATATTATAAATGCGAAAGTAACTCTGTCTGTCTGTCTGTCTTTCTGTCTGTCTGTCTTTTCTTCACGCCTAAACTACTGAACCGATTTGTGTGAAATTTGGTACAGGGTAAGTGTAAACCCCAACAAAGGACATAGGCTACTTTTTATTCGACTTCGACTTCGTCTGCGTCCGCGATAACCGACATATACGCGGACGAAGTCGCGGACAAAAGCTAGTATGTATATAATTATGTATATATATATCTTATTTATAACTAATATGAATATGAAACTGATGTACCGAACTTATAAAAAAATACATAATAATGTATGAACGTTAAATATAGATAGCGAGTTAGTATCTCCATTTATATGTCTACAATTTTCTTCAGCTCCGTTGATTCATATTTCTTGAGCTGTACACGTACAAGTACTAAGAAAATATAAACAGCTCAACTCCTAAGTATTTCTTAGACATCTCAACGTCTACTATCTTAAAACATTTTAAGCTGTAATCGTGGCACGTGTGGAATGTTGAGCACTTAACTATTAAGGGATATTTTGGCTTTAAGAGTCGGTGAGGCGGAGACGCGAGAATTAAAGATGTATACTTACAGTCTTAGAATACTATAACTTAATAATGTGAAGATTCTGCTGCGGTTTTGTGTATCTGTGACACAACAACCTCTTAGGTAGGTAATATTTCGAGACTTAGGTACTTACATTACTTAAGAATTGCTGGAATTATAAGAATAGATTATAGTACTTGCTGGTTTTCATTATGGAACTATATGACTTTCTATATCTTTGTAACCAGAAGATTCCCAGGTATGGACACCAACAACTAGGTACCTACGGGTGTAATGATGGGAACAATAAAAAATCAAATCCTTTTGCGTGTTATGATATAGTAGCTTTTATATAACGTATATCGTATTTACGTGTAATTATGTATGATTCTGTATGCAAATGTTGTAAAACATTGATTTTAAAAGAGTACGTTTTTAGTTTCTTGCCCATTCTTCTCCATACAAAACTATCTTTTGGAAAGGGCAACTAGATTCAGTTCTATTTTTTCTTCTTCTAGTATAATTATGACGTTCAAAAGTACCTTATAATGGCCTAATTGAAAACAAAGATTTGACTTTGACTTGACTTTGAATATGTAACTATCTGATTTGGTAAAATGCGTTTACCCGTTATTATTTCAGGCTCTCAATTATCTTGGCAATCATATTTGCCTCACAGCCAAAAAGATCTTGATGACTGCCCCAACCGTTTGACTATCTCAATGTTCATTCATGCGATCTACCCCGTTCCTTTTGTGGCATTGTTCAGCAGACCCAACAAAAGAAATATAATATAAGTACTTCATAAAATTCACTTAGGTACATTCCATTTTCAGGGGTCGTCAACCCCTACCATTGTTGGCAAAAGATTTTTTAAATCAATTTCTACGGTATCGGGAATATAAGAAAAATGGAGTAGATATCTATACATTGTGTAGAATATTTTCGGAGGTTATTTTGACACGTTCTGAAACCTTTTACTGCGTAGTAATACCGTGAATGATGGGTGTTTTCATAAAGATTGAAAAGGAAACAATCAAATAAAATGGTTGAAAATAAAACTCTGTCGTTTATTGCTGTTTTTTTAAGGTTTGTTGTTGGTATTGTATTCTTAAAAGGCTTAGGTACAATATTTTTTATTCTGAACTCAGTAATTTTTACAATTATTATTATTGTATACGAGTTTTTACTTAAATAATAATACCGAACTATAACTGTCCCACTTCTTATTTTCGAGCCGATGATTTAAGACAATCCATTTTTATTTCCTATAGTTTTTATATTGTCTTATTGCAAGGCCTCGTTTCATACAGAGAAGGCACGAGCATTGATCACCACGCTTCCTCAAGGAGTATTGGCGATTCTAGACTTATGTTAATATTATTATTAACCTGGACCTATGTCCAGGTTTCCTCACGATATTTTCTATGTCAGTAATATCTCAGATTTAGACAGTAGGTACCTACATTTGAAATGAAAAAAGTCGCATTGGTAGGTTTTTGACCGTGGCTGGTTACGAACCCACAACCTCGTAGGTACATCGAAACCTTTTGACTACTTATACACTTACTTTCTTCTTCTAAAAAAAAATGCCTCTAAGAAGAATAACAAGATAGAATAACAAAATCTTTACCCAATTAGAAGCAGTTTATCCGATATGAAACAAACAAGGTCCCTTCACAAAAAAAAAGGAATTTTCCACTCGTCCGATGTAGAGCTACAACGTTCATGTATGTACTAAATGTTATAGAGGGGCATAGCTGGGGGTGTGTGCATGTGTGCGGGAGCTCCAAATTATATGAATGAACTAGCTTTCGCCCGCGACTTCGTCTGCGTGAATGTTGGTGGTCATGAGGCTTTTATTTTGCGAGGAACCCTAATTCTTTTTCTGAAATAAAAAAAGTCTAATTTACTCCTTATTATAACATAAGCTATCTGTTAGTGAAAATCGGTCCAGCCGTTTCGGAGATTAGCTGCAATAAATAGAAAGAAAGGCAAAAATTTAGTTTTTACTTTTATTTTGGTTTTAAATTAAGTTTTTGTTTTTAGCTGTTATTTTGATGTACAAGCAGACACTTTAATTTTATTTATCTGTATAGATGAATCTTATAGTGTGTTAAATCAAAATTAAAACAATGATAAGTAACAATTTCAATCAACTTTTAGCAGCGATCTTAATCTGTCTCCAATTAACCTAAATTTTTTGACATAAATTATCGCTGAGATGAGATTGCGACTAGATTTTGAACGCGTTTAATTAGTAGAATCACCCTTTACAGTACTCATAAATAAATAAAAACTAGACGAACACATCGATACAAAATATTTGTCAGTAGCCATAAACCTTTAAGAATACCCCTACAATTTCTTAACCCCATATCGCGACAGATATTGAAAGGAACAGTCCAGCCAGTGCCCCACACATCTATCATTTATACTGACAAATAACTTTCAGGGATCCCCAATGACCCCAGCCTAAAGCTGCGTTTTTTTCGCCGCTTAATAAACAACCAAGTAGGAGTTGACCTCGTTTATGAAAGGTTCCGTATTTACAGCAACGTGTTCTACATACATAAACTCACGCCTTTTTTCCATGAGGGTAGGCAGAAACCACAGAACGCCACCTGCTGCGATCCTTACATACTCCTTTCGCCTCATCTACGTTCATACATCTCGTCATGCAAGCACGTTACGTGTTTTATTTTGTAAGAAGACCCTTTTTGAATTTATTATTATTATTAAGCAACAATACTACAAGTAAATTGCTTGATAGTCGTGACGTGACGTCAAAGTCTAACATTACCCAAAGTTGAGTAATTTAACATTGCCCCATCGCCCAGAATTGAGCAATTTAAGTTGCCCGTGTAGTACTTACCTTTACATTAACAGGAAAAGACGGCTGGAATACGTTTCAATGGAACCCCAATAGTTTTCCCTGAGGTGACCCCTCTTGAGTGCTTTTTTTCAAACTACCGTCCTTTTGGTGTCGGCGACAATTTTCAAGGATACCGGTTGATAATAGTGTCCTAAAGTTTATAAATTGATCAGTGGTCTGCACTAATCATATACGTACAGTCAGCTACAAAAGTCGATTAACATTTGTGATTTTTAAATCCTAATTATTAAGTACAATATTAAAAATAAAACTCAATGAACATAAAATTAAGATGTAATAAACCCTAAGCTATTACCTGAAATTCAGAAAACCAGTAAATTATGTGTTTAGTGTCTGTTTAAATGATATAAAAAAGCAACGTTGTTAATCGACTTTTGTAGCTGACTGTACAATCAATCAATCTGCCTAGCCTTTTTTCCAAATATGTCGGGGTCGGCTTCCAGTCTAACTGGATGCAGCTGAATACCAGTATTTTACATGGAGCGACGTCCTATCTGACCTTCACAACCCAGGAACTGGGTAATACGGTACCCCTAGGTAAGACTGGTTGTCAGACTTTCAAGCTTCTGACGACTCGTAACGACTGTCACAGATCCACGTATGACAGCCGGGAACAACAGCATAACGTGCTTTCCGAGGCAAGGAATGATGTCAGTAATGTCTAAGATAAACTTTAGAAAGTACATATGAATTGAAAACGTCACATTGGTACTTGCCCGGATTCGACCCCTCATACATGAGAGGCGGGCGCCTTAACCGCTAGGCCATTACGACATTTTTTTGAACTTTTATTTTAGTGTGGATCCCTTTATAAAAATGTCCGTATTCAAAAGTACTTCCATACCTTGAAGGATGTTCAGTAAATTAAAAGTCAGGCTGAATATAACTATATATATATTCTGCGGTCCTACCGAAGGAAGCGACGGCAAATCTCAATTGTAGGCAGACCCTTTTTATTATCAAAGAGTAATGGATTAATTGGACAACTCCGTCCCGCCTAGTAACAGGATTTCCTGTAAATTGATTAGTGACTGCCTCGTTGGTCTAGTGGTCACAAAGCGCAACTGCTGAACCTAAGGTCTTGGGTTCGATTCTTAGGTCGGGCAAACTGTTATAAGGTTTTTCCATCAGGAATTTTTCAGTAGCAGTCTCGGAGTTTTGTGCCCGGTTGATGGCAATAGGCTCGCCCCCCTTTTACATGGGACTTAAATATAACGGTCGAAATGTACCCACATTTCGACCGTTATATTTAAGTCCCATGTCCCAAAAAAAGCACAAAGGCGTAAAAAGGCGTAGTAAAAGGTTAAGCAGAGGAAATGTGGGTGTACTAATGGGTACATAGTACACCCGTACTATGTACCCATTAGTACACCCACATTTCCTCTGCTTAACCTTTTACTACGCCTTTTTACGCCTTTGTGCTTTTTTTTGCATAAAGTTTAAATAAATAAATATATAGGTATATCAACTCAGTTGCTAGCCTTTGTACAAAAATACATAACATCATGCCTGCAATCCCTAAAGAGTTTATAAAAGTAATGATATAAGTATTTCAGCAGCTTACATATAATTTAACAAAACTGAGAAAAACATGAAAGTACAAGATGTTTTCCATTTGATCGATAACAGGCGGCAAATCTAACTCAAACAGATACAGAACAAATATTGGATCGGGATCAAAAGAGTTTTAAAAGGGTTCTCAGTACGAATGGTACTTCTTAGCGTCATCAATTTCGGATCAATGTTTCTTATAGTCTGAGTATAAAGAAATAGATATTCTTACAAACCTGTGTGGATGTAGGAATATCTATTCCTTTCCTTAATGAAAGTGGTTTATTACCGACTTAAAAACGAAACCTTACCTTGTTAGGTACGATATAAAATGGGATTATACATAACATCACGCTTGTAATCCCCGAAGGGTTAGGCAGAGGCATACCTATTGTTACACCCACATTTCGCCAGTTATGTTTATGTTTAAATCGGGCACAAATGCAGACTCCGAGGCTGCTACTGAGAAATTCCTGATGGAAAAACCTAATAACACTGGCCGACTTGGGAATCTTACCTAAGACCTCATGCTTAGCAGTCGTGCTTTGCGACTACTAGACCAACGAGGCAGTCAAAGTGGGATTAGTTCTACTCAAACATACCATCACACATAATTTATATTTTACAAGTAATTGTAACGATTTTGGACCTGTTTTTGCTGAATAGGAACGTGGCATATCAATTGAATCATTGAAGAATGACTAGCTCTGGTTTGTCTTTTTTGGCAGATTAAACTCAAATGTCTGTCTCAGTCCCGAAATGTGTTTGTGTTGAGATTTATTCTTTGAATAGCCACTCTATGGTGGTTCACATTTTTCCAACTGTTTAATGTTTATAAATTAACTGAGGACTGATAAAAAAAGAGCTTCAGTAATATTTGTCTGTACTAAAGCGTGTAGCATCTCTGACCGTTCACTGAAGGCCCAAGTCCAACCTGGGATATTTATGACGAACAAATAAGTGGACAAGAAAACCAACATGAGCACACCTATATTTTCCTGCAGCTAGACGTCTAGTACACCTATGGTAAATACTGGTGCCACGTTAAGTTATAGATGAGCGCACACGCCGATTGAGGTCACGCTCTTGGTGACGGCTTGTTGACAAAACACTCTTGAGACTTCCTGAATTAATAATACTTGGATACAGATCGCTATTTCCACTTAAAATATGGAGAAGGTTCTTCAACTTTCAAAATCTAGTCGCAATTCCATCTTAGCAACGGGTAATGGTTAAAAACTGTATTACATTTCAATTAAAACCATTAATTTTCTAATGTAGGTAAGTGATACTGAAAAAAATAATATGAAATGGAAATTATGATTTGTATTTAGAATTAAAGGACGGAAGCCCAATTCAACTAAATCAAAACCTTCAAAGTTTAGCCCCAATCTCATCTCAGCGAAAATCAATGTCAAAAATAATTGTGCGGACCACGTTTATAATAGAAAGAGAAACAGAGAGAGAGAGAAAAGAAGGGGAAGGCTGTCTGGAGGGGGGCATAACGCTTCTTCCTTACGTGACGATTTCTGCTGTTCTTACTTCCGTTCCATAAATGTATGTGAATTACAGGCAATTTTGAGAGATTGAGACTGAGATTAGTTTGCAATCGTTCCATAAAGTTAGTAGAATTGCCCCCTGGTGTATTGAAACTTGTTGTATCAAGCAAAATATCTTTATCATAAACACCAGTTAGTGCAGCCATATAAGTTTATTGTTATATTCTAGGAGCGACGACATTTAATTATGTTATAAATGTTATATAAACACGACAGTTTGTTTGTTTGTCATTCGCTTTCGTGATATTTACTGTGTTTTGTTATTATTGTTTTTTACTGATAACACTTTCTTGAGATAACCTACCTGGAAATGGCTTATAAAGTAATAAAAAGGATACATATCAGAATATCGAAAATCAAAATATCGAAAATCAAAATATCGAATGTTCAAAGCCGGCTCCGTAGACCGGGTTTCCGTTGACTAGACCAATACCTGAACAAACTAGTTTTGGCGTAGTCGACGGAACCCTGGCATAATTTACGCTCAACAGATGGTCGCTCTGGGCGGTAAAAAAAAAAAAAGCTGCCGCCCTATCTCCCGTCAGCCATGTCGTCGGAGCTCCGCCGGCCTTCGGCCTACGCTCCTCATGTCCCAAAGTCGGACTTCTGGGACCAAAAGTAAAAAATCACTAACTTTTGTAGCACACATAGTGATTTTTTAAAACAATTTTTCTTTTCTTTATTACTAATAAAATTATTTCTATTGAAATTCTGTGATCTTCGTAGTATGCTAAGTCAAATTATGCCAAATAATCGGCGCTCTAAATAAACGTAAGTTAGTGATTTTTTACTTTTGGTCCCAGAAGTCCGACTTTGGGACATGAGGAGCGTAGGCCGAAGGCCGGCGGAGCTCCGACGACATGGCTGACGGGAGATAGGGCGGCAGCTTTTTTTTTTTTTTACCGCCCAGAGCGACCATCTGTTGAGCGTAAATTATGCCAGGGTTCCGTCGACTACGCCAAAACTAGTTTGTTCAGGTATTGGTCTAGTCAACGGAAACCCGGTCTACGGAGCCCCGCTTTGAACATTCGATATTTTGTACTTCGATAATATGATTTTCGACATTTTGATTTTGATTTTCGATATTTTGAACATTCGATATTTTGTACTTCGATAATATGATTTTCGACATTTTGATTTTCGATATTTTGATTTTCGATATTTTGATTTTCGATTATATGATCTTTCGATCATATGAGCATTCGATATTTTGATTTTCGATGTTTTGATCGTTCGATATTTTGATTTTCGATATTTTGATTTTCGATATTATGATTTTCGATATTTTGATTTTCGATATTCTGATATGTACCCAATAAAAAAGAGTTCGTTGGTTGAGTCGTTTTTTTTTATTAAAGTTTATAAAGCAATTGCTAATAAATGCCTACCTCTCAGACTTTAACATTTTTACATAAGTACCTTATAAATATATCCTATTAAACTTTGGCAATCAAACCTTTTCGTATATTCAGAACTTTTGAAATACAACTTAAAAAAAAAGTTAAAAGTTCACACTGCGAGCTCTTTGCGACTTTGAATTTATTGAATTTAAACTCAACTGCAGACGAAAGCTGTCAGAAATAATTAATATTTAACGAAAGTGAACAAAGTAAAAACACTTTTAGTACCAACTTTAAAATAAAAATACTTAAAGCAGGTGAAAGACCCTTCTTAGACTTCAAAATGAGGTTATATTTTTTTAGCACAATGGATACTGTAAAATTAATTTAAAAAGAAAACACATATGTTTAATTGAGAACCTCCTCCTTTTTTGAAGTCGGTTTAAAATATCAAGATGTTTTTTTGTTGGTCTTTTGCCTCAAAGTATGTTTCTCTTGGCCATAGACATGATACCTACGTGTTCAAAAAAATTATGTGAGTTGATACTTACCAACTCGCATTATTTTTAATCATATGGGCTGCCATGTAGCTTCTGTCTTATTCTCATACGTGAATATATGTAGTTTGAATTAAACAATGTCTAAAAAACCTTTTTGGCAAAACACTCGAACATTCTAACTCTCAGACACACAAAGGCCTTCTCTGTATGAGAAGCGGTCTTTGAACTACAGTAGGACAATAATAGGCTGATGTTATTATAACTCTGCCTAACCCCTTGGGAATTACAGGCGTGATGTTATGATGTTATTATTCTTATTCAGACACGCAACCGCAAAAACTGTGCAAAACAAAATCCTTTCCACAAAAATCCGTGCCACTACTCAACAGGTAGTAGGTACGGCATTAGTTCTAATACATTGTGTATGATAAGCGGTCTCATCACTCGTTATCACAGCGATAAATAATGATAAGAGGGTACGGAGCACTTAGCCGAGTTATCTCACCCGGGTCACACTAGTCTTAAAATAGTTGGGCAATTTGTGACGCACGGACAGGAGGATGCATTACTTACATGTTTTATTTTGGAACTGACGGATTATGGGGATTATAGATTGGCTTTTTTTGGCCACCGACAATCGGACGAATGGCAAACAATTTTGATATCTATCCTCCACTTATTGCAAAAACAACAGCAGTTATTATTTTATATTGTTGAAATTACTGTATTTTGGTCATATTTATTTTTGTAAAATGGCTTATAGTCTACATATTTATCGTAAAATAAGGAAGCTTATTATATGCTTACATTGAAATAACGATAGCGATGTAGTGTTATTTTTCTCATATTATAAAATGAAATTACAGTCGAATATTGGAACGCTGGTTGATAGTATACTTATTGCAGTGTTTAAGCGAAATAGCTCCACGTAAAATGGCAAAACTCTATCAGTTAAACTGGAATATTATTGAAGTTGGAAACCGCAAAATTGATGACGTAGATAAACAAAATTAGTTAAGCGTATGTGTATAAGGTTCTAGACAGACGGACTGCATTCCAACTGCCAAAACTGCGCGTAGTTATTGGAACTGCAGGCCGACTGCACGGTCGGTTGGCAGTTTCATTGCAGTCATGGTAAATGTTTGGCAGTCGTGCAGTTGAAATGCAGTCCGTCTGTTTAGAGCCTAACTCACGCTAGACGTATGTTGAGCGAATGTTTCAATCGACAAGATGTAGTGATTTTGCTGAATGTTGATAAAAGATGTCGACTCACAATATCAAATTTCATGTCTCGAAGGAATGATGGTATGAAATATGACGGCTAGGAAAATCAAGGATAGGCAAGAATTCACGAGATTGGATAGTCGAGGGGTTTCCATATATTTTATACCGAGATTTCATCCTCTGTGGTTTGAAAGAACGTTAAGCTTTTGGAGATGATGATCGGGATGGGATGTCGCTCTTTTGAATTGTCAAGGAGACGGTCAGGAGGTAGGCCTCTGTAAGGAAGAACGAGCAAGAAACTCGGAAACGGAATCCGAAATCCTGGTTTTAATTAATATAAGTCTGAAATCGCCATTACGTTTAGAGCGAGCTTGGTGATCAATGCTTACCTACTGCATAGTAGGCTAGTGTCCTGTAGTGTTGCAATTATAGGCTGGTATTTATCATTATGAAAGAGAAGAATAGAGTGGAGAGAAAAAGAGGCAAAGATGGACAAATTCAAGCTGATCAGTAGTCGCCTCTATTTCCGACCGTTAGTACTAGAGTTTCGGTTTGATAAACTGGTATTATGATTAATGTATTTTTTATCTTTAGAGCCCTAATGTTGGTGTTATTATGACGTGCACGTTGCTGCTGTACTGAACGACTATTTATTGGTCGCGTGTTTTGGACGATCTTTGATTTTAGGTTAACAGTTTGCGATTGTAACATATTTTTAGAGCTGGTTTACCGTCGATTGAAGCATCTTATCATGCTCTCACAGGGTTTTCTTTTCTGGAGTTGGAATTTATTAAAGTATTTCAGTAACTACAACAACATTGCTGCACTACTGTACTTTCAAGTTTATCTTGGATATCACTGACATCAGTGAAGGAAAACATCGTGAGGAAGCCCGGTCATATACCTAAATTAAAATAACATAAGTCTGATATCGCCAACCCGCCTTGAGTAAGCTTGGTGATCAATACTCGTACCTTCTCCATATGAGAAGAAGCTTTTTTTGTGCAATAGGACAATAATAGACTTGTATTATTTATTTCAGCAAATTAGAAATTGATTAGTCTATGTCTAACTGTCGTAGTGTTAGCTTAACTTCCCGCGACTTCGTCTGCGCAGACTTCAGAATTTAGCCATAGTCCTAAATTACCCCACGGAAATACGAATAAGAATAGATTATTTTTAAGTTATCAATATCTTTAATTGTGCCATGTTTAAGTTATTTCCATTCAGCCGTTTAAGCGTGTAAGAGTTGCAAACATCCATCCATCCACGCAACTGTCGCTATTTAGTACGAAAAAGATGTAACGTAGTAAATGTAAAGTAAACTTAGATCTATTTGTATAGAATGTGATTTCGGTATACAATTTATTCCGAATTCCATCCGTATTGAATCAGATTGAGATATACTTTCTTTCTTTATTGTCTTCTAGGATTCTAGAATTAAAAATGTTTTGTTGCGTGTTTTTGTTTCGCCCATATTTCGTATTTTAATACTTTAGCTTCTTTTAGAGAATTCTTATATCCTCGTTGAACAAAATTAATTAATTTTTTAATCATTTTTTTTTTGTTATTAAAAATCTTGTTAAAGTTAAGTACCTACCTACGATACTTTCAGTGTTAACGTAAAAATACTTTGGGATTTTGTTGTTTGCTTTACAATTTATTTTCCGAAGTTTTCTGAACAAATATTATCTTTGCTGATACCTACTTTTAATATCTATGTATCTATTAATATTTGATGTTTTACAGAATCTAACGACGAGAATTTGTATTCAAAGAACATATTATGTGTGACTTTTATGTTACGTCACGCGAAGTATTTCAGATATTTTATAAAAAATAAACTTTTTGGTCAAAATATTTACAGCGGATGAACTGTATATCAGTCAATAAGTGCTGCAGCAGTTGCGATCTATCATGATGAGTATATTTATTTATTTATTTATTTAAAACTTTATGCACAAGTAAAAAAAATACTGTACAAAGGCGGACTTAATGCCTTAGGCATTTTCTACCAGTCTACCTTAGGGTGATGCAGAGATAAAACATAGTAGGTGCACAGGTACAGAAAATTTACGAGAATACATTATAATAATAAATACATATATACATACATACAAACAAAATATATAAAGTGGAGAGTGATAAAATACATAGGTGGTGAAGTACAACAAATTAATTGTGGGACGAGTCTGCTAACTTCTTATGCAGGTATTCGCGAGCTTTTACCTTGAATGTGAACTGACTGGTGGCCATCCTGATATTCTGAGGAAGTGCATTCCATAAGAAGACCGCCTGGACAGGAAAAGAAGATTTGAGAAAACCATAGCGGTGGGAAGGACATCGTATACAACGTGTAACTGAATTAATTAAGAATTTAAAAAGTATATTTGAAAAAAAAAAACAACTGATCTATACATTAATGTTCACGTAGCTCAATAAAATGTATAGGTACATCAGCTGATTTTCTTTTCATGATTTCAGGGATGGAACTATAGTAAAAGTTGTTCATAATGATGAGTACAATGACCTTTTTTTGGGTTAGTAATTTAGTACACCTTGTATATCCATTGAGTTAATTTAATACACCTTGTATATTGAGCACCTACTTCTACCATCAATCGAAAATTCAAGTGTTCTTTATCGTTAGTGTAAATAAAATATAAAATCTGTAATTATATTCAATCTGTAAATTAAGGTTGAAGAATTAAGATGAGGTTGATATTACTTAGCGGACTACTCAGAGAAATTAGTCAGTCCCTTTTAAAGTCTACATTTCTCCTCAATGTTATCTCTCCATTGTGTTCTCTTCGCATTATCATACTCCACAGTCTGACGTAGTCAACCTCCAGTGTTGCCATAATAACAGTCTAAACAAAGCCAAGCATTTCATCGACCTGTTGCAGTGACGACATCCATGTTTCGTATGTCGAATCTAAAATACTCCACTGACGATGTTCTGACGTCATATTATAAATATTTTTACTGTTCATTCCGTCAGACATTCGATGCAAGCGAGATCGAGAAGATTATCGATTTTATTTGATGTGAAATTACTGTAATTATTCTGGAGCGGGTTCTAATCGATATTATATTGGAGTAAGGAATCGATTGTTTGTTTTTATTCGATGTTAATGATAATAGTGTTACGAATAACAGGAAAGTGTTGGAAATAAAACTCTTTTTCTCTGTATTCTTGTGTGCGTATTATATTATTTCCATTTAAACATCAGTATTACATAACATAACATCACACCCGTATTCCCTGAAGGGTTACAGGCACAGGTGTACCCATTAGTACACTTTCATTTCGCCAGTTATGTTTAAGTCCCTTGTAACAGGGGCGAGCCTTTCCAACAACCGGGCACAAATTCATACTCATTCAAATTCATTCAGAAATTTCTGATGGAAAAACCCAATAACCTTTGCCCGACCTGAGATTCGAACCCAAGACCTCATGCTCAGCAGTCGCGCTTTGCGACCACAAGACCAACGAGGCAGTCGTGCAATATTGTATTAAATTTTATTATACATGTTGTCAATAAAAAAAGCACTTTAAGCTGACACGATATCACGGTCCAATGCAATGTTCGATTCTGATATGGCGCCAAAAAGCGGCCGATTCTCAGAATGATTATGATTGACGTACATCGAATTTATAGCAATCTGTGAGAGCATTCAACTGCAGACAACCTTATCGACACTTCGTACGGAGCCAATCAAATTGGGATCGATGGAGACCTGCGGCAAACACTGTAGCAGCCCCGGTATCTCACATAATATCACATGTGTATGGACAGGCCTTAACAGACAGACACTTACAAGTTTCGAATTAAATATTAATAAATATAAAAAAAAAACTTTATTCTAAATTGAAAAATTAATTCTTTAAGCTTCACTTGCAGAAAATCTCCATTCATATAAATTGAATAGGATTTAATTTTTGCAGAAATAAGTATACGACGTATATCAGAATATGAAACAATATTGGAACCTCAACGTCTGATATGAAAGTCTAAGCACGTAAACAAGCGGACAGTTACATTAGTCATATTGTAATTAACTTTCGCCTGTATGTGTGACTGGCATTAATCGTCTGCAGCCAATCACAGGTGTCTTTACGAACAATTAAAACGTGCGCGTCTGTTTGAATGACTGACGTCATGATTTTATCGGAACGTTTCATCTTTTGATCGTGGGTTGAATCGTAAAGATATCAACTTTCGGCAGCGAATGGTATCCTGGTACTCGTATATCTTGGATGGTTAAGAGGTAACCGATCTTCTGACTGGCCTAATACCTATTTTCTCTGCGGTTTACGTTTAACGATCAGTGTAAATAATACTCCAAAACGCAAAAAAAAAAAATAGAAATCAAAACATTGAGTTATAATGTACTGTACATTATAACTCAATGAATCAAAATTGTGTAATTGTGTTCATGATCATAAATGACGCGCGTGATTGTTTTTTGTTCTTGGCCATTACTGGAAAGCGTCTGTTTTCGAAGATCATCACCTGCTTAGCCTTTTTCCCAACTATGTTGGGGTCGGCTTTCAGTCTTCCCGGATGCAGCTGAATACCAGTATTTTACATGGAGCGACTGCCTATCTGACCTCCACAACCCAGGAGTAATACGATATTTTTGGTAAGACTGGTTGTCAGACTTCCGGGCTTCTGACGACCCGTAACGACTGTCAAACATCCACGTACTATATTACCGTACCATATTAATTCCATTAAAGAGTTATCCAACGATTGACCTTAGTGGCAGATGCAGTATGCGCGTAGTCTACGGCTATAACGGCTTTGTCAGATGTCTTTTTATATCCCGTATTTTTCTATGCTAGATATTTCCCCCAGTTCTGTCATAACTCCTCGCTTCATCGGAGCAGGTACAGTTCCGTTGCATCGCGTCAACATGAACACTCTTATCTTGTGTGTACACTCGCGCACATCACCGACTGTATTGTGTTGTATTAAATATTTTACTGTGCTGATTCTTCTATTGAAATAGTTTTATTGCGATACTGTTTTTCTCGTTTTATTCTCGTAGTTATATGCGTTTGTGTATAACTGTAGGAGGAATGAATATTTATGATTGAGTCATTCAAGGACAGTAATAAGAAGTATTGATACCACAGTTAATGAATAGTGTATCCATGATGTATGATGCATCTCTCTCTCTCGCACCGCATATTTAACAGAAAAAACATCAAATACAGATTGATTCGTATTTACAGATTAGTCTCCTATTTCCATATTTCCTTCTTCATATTTCCTACTACTACAATAAACGCGAAAGTTTTTAAGGGAATTAATGGATGGATGTTTATTACTCTTTCACGATTAAACGCCTGAACGAATTAGCGTAAAATTAGTATACATATTGATCTGGCTTATACAGAAGATATTTTTTATCCCGTTTCTGTGTTCTCGTGGTATCAGATAATTTAGAACAGATGAAAGTGGAGGAAAAGAAAGTGGAACATAAAATGATGAATTATAAATTTTCTTCTACTACCAAACACACTTAAACAAACATAAATTAAAGTTACATTTCTCTTGAGACTAATAACGAAAAATATGCTAATCAGCAATCAAAGGCAAATCAACCTGTAGCCTGACTGTCCTTTAGTTTGACCATCAAGTACTCCCAGGACCCTCTGGTCATAACAAACATTATAATGAAGCTCCATTAAAGTAATTAATAATTCCAAAGTAACCTTTGTCAGCCATGACAGCGGGTTAAATCGCCGTTATGTATAACTAACACAAACAAATTTAGTTGAATTTTCCTGTTTATTTTACGTATTTATGGATGATTTTCCCATGAAGTTTGTGGAAAATCGGTGAGTATATTTTCCCATGGGTGTATGAGTGTTATTGGAATTAAATGATCTGGGAATTGTTGTTGTCACTCACTTTTTTAGGGGTTTATAGTATTGAAAACTTTTCAGGTTGTCCATAGTTTAAAAATTATAGAAATAGTTTTTTTTTTTAGAAAAAAAGTGGTAAATATTCACCACTTTTTCTCAGATTTTTCACTGATTCCCATCGGAATTTGGATTTGTGCCCGGTTGATGGCAATAGGCTCACCCCCTATAACAAGGGACATAAACATATCTGGCGAAATGTGGATAAGTACACCTCTACCTAACCCTTCAGGAATTATACAGGCGTGATGTTATGTAATGTGAATTTGAATCAAAAAGTGATGATATTCATACATTTGTACTTACACCACAAAATACATTTTTCACTTGAATGATCTGATATTGTAAGTAAAGGACGGTGCCTAAAGGTATAAAGCTATGTCCATACCAGTGCGCTTTCATGTTCGTCTTGCGTCTTCAACATTTCGCATCAAGGGCATGCAATATTGATTGCCTTAAGAGTAAGACGCAAGCAGCTTATTGTCCACACCTGTGTGCCCTGGTCAGTCGTCAAGATGGACTCGTGTGAACTTGTAGCTATTTGTGCGGCATATTTAGTAATAACTGTAAGGAAAAAACCCATGAAAGGGGTTGGATGAAAGATTATTTGAAGAAATGCAAGCTTATATCTTATTTTTAACCGTTTTCACTTTATTTTTTTGACTCACAGAAATCAACGCGTTGTTTCTTTTTTTATTTGTGTAATCATTGTGGTTGTAGTTTCATAATACTAAATATGTTTGATAATTTTCGATAAATTCCAATGTTTTTATCTTTATCATCTGCCATTTTAAGCATTAAATCCGCCTTTGTACTTTTTTGTTGCAAAAAGTTTAAATAAATAAATAAAGCGCATTCCGTTTTTGAATGTTACACGTGACCCTACGGCCTTTGCCACACTAGACGGAAATTCCGTCGCCGAACTTCCGCGGCGGAACGCCAATACATGTTATTGCATATAAAATACGAATAGCGGGCACACTACGCGGAAGATCGGCTCGAACGCGTAATGTGCCCGCTATTTGTATTTTATATGCAATAACATGTATTGGCGTTCCGCCGCGGAAGTTCGGCGACGGAATTTCCGTCTAGTGTGGCAAAGGCCTACCGGTGATGGATTAGCGTGCGCTACGGGCATGCGCTGTTTTGAACTAATTTTAGGACATGCGCTAGTGCGCTTCATGCATGCGTCAGACGAAAAGGCAAGATGAACGTGAAAGCGCGCTGGTGTGAACATAGCTTAACAGATTCACGCATTGATTTTCAGTGTAACATAGGGGTGACTTTGCGCACCACATTTTATTCGCGCCCCAACTTCGTTCTGCGAAAATGCTTGGTTTTTTTTCTTTTTATTATTTTCTCATCCTGTCTCGTGATGGCTGTCTGAACGAATATTTTTCGTGGAACGCAGAGATAGTTCGTTTTTTTTTAATGGAGAACGACTTTTAAAATGAGATTTATTTTGCAGGGTTTCAAATTTTTAATGAAGTGCTTTTTTGATTATAACGCTTGTTATTAGGGTTGTGTACCCCAAGGGTCCCATTAACCCTATTACTAAGACTTTGCTGTCTGTCCGTCTGTCACAGGGATATCACAGTTTTTACATACTCATAGTAATACACTCTATTACTATGAGTATGTTATAGCAATAAATAATTACAAAATGTAAAAAAAAGTAGGAGTGCGTACAAGAAACATGTATTTTTTTTGTATATAGTGTTATACATGCATACTTAGGTAACTATATTACATTAAATCAGCGGTTCCCAAACTTATTTTGTCTACTGCCCACTTTGAGAATAAATTATTTTATAGCGCCCCCCCATTTTCTCACCTATTTAAAAACCACCTAGTAGATGAAATTACAAATCGCTCCCCAAGCCTCTACACAATGCCCCTATTTTTTTTTCTGGGTCTCATATCGCCCCCCTTTAGGCCTGCAGCGACCACAAGGGGGCGTTATCGCACTTTGGGAAAGGCTGCATTAGATGATGGTACGAAACCTTTTGTGGGCAAAAATATTAGCGTAATTATTTTAACTATCTTTACTTAATGACTTTTTAATTACCAACAACAACCCTCTAAGGTAAAACATTGATAAACGCTTAAATTACTTATGCAAACCTATTGTCCCTATTCTGAAAGGGATTAAATTTGACTGTATAACTCGATTGGGTATTTCAATTTGAAAAGTTGTTTAGCTATCCTGAAATGTTTAATGAAATTCTGTCATTCTGTTTTAACTTGAGGCTTTCTGGCACGCGGGTGTCACACCGTCAAACTCCGGGTTGTTACTGAGATATACCAAATGGAAAATCCAATAACATGTTATCCGACGTGGGAATTGATATCAGAACCGAAGCTTAGCAAACGCTTGTGACTACGGAATCTATAGTGCATTTAGTATGTAAATAACGGGATACAGAGAACGGGAACGGGATTCAGTTGCCCGTCGTGCACAACCACCTGCATCATCCAAGATAAGGTCAATGCTGTACAGGTTGCTCAATACGAAAATCTTATTTTCGAACAAATGTCCCTTACATTTGATCGAAAATTAGATTCTCGACCAAATTTCACTTACGTTATTTCATATTTCCAGTATCGAGCACTGATCGGACAAAATTTGAGTCATTCGACACGAAAAGAAGAAGACGGGATACTGCAAGCAAAAGAAATAACCATAAGTAAAATTAAGAAAAAACAGACCCCAAATTACCTCATTAACACCCATCACAACCCCTCACCTTAATGCGATAAAATTATCAGCTAAAACCTTCGTCTTAACGATGCTCTCACTAAACCGAATTATTTTCAAATAATGGTCTCGAGGGAAAACGAAGTATCGAAGACATTCCCTTTCCCCTAGTTCTTGTGGTTACAAATGCTCTAGATCTGCCCCCGTTATTAATAGAGGTGTGCTGACTGGAACTAATGAAGTTGTCTGGTCAATCGAGATGTACTGTCAATCGAGTGTATGTTTTAATTGGTTATATTTGGTATTGTTTGGAAAATCGATTTATTAGTTTTGATAAATAATTATATATTCGTGTTCAAGTACTATTTGGGCTGTCAAGTTTTTGATTAGAAATAATCCATTAATGGGAGACAAAGAGTGATTTAGTTTTTCCATTAGGAAGTTCTCTATAGTAGCCTGGACAGCAAGAGGTTTAGAATATTTTCTGTTAACTTTTACACAAGTTCCAATACGTGTGTCTATTAAAAGACGTCACATTTCCTTCATGCATTGTGAAAATCCACACCAATATTGTAAACGCGAAAACTGTCTGTGAATTTGTAACATCATCACGGCAAAACCAATGAAGCGATTGTAATGAAATTCGACAGAGACTTAGCTTGGGACCTTGGATAAGGAAAATCGACATTTACACGAAACAGAATCAATGTAAAAGTTTCCCCCTCGGTTTGTTGCGTTTTATCACAGAACTAGCTACCTCGACATCGTCCGCATGTTTTTTTCATCAGCGCTAAGTTACGCCTTTTCTGTGGATCGTAACGTGATGGTATAGCCTATACTATCCTAATGAATCTGGCTTTTCTTCTATACCTACATATAAAATGCTGATCATAGAGCCCAAACCACTGATCGTAGAGACCTGAAGCTTGGAGGGTGTGTTCTTTGTATGACGTAGGCATCCGATAAGAAAGGATTTTTCATAATATACCCCCTAAGAGAATGAAATAGGGGTCCAAAGTTTGTATGGAGAAACTAATATTGACGCGGACGAAGTCGCGGGCAGAAGCTAGACATTATATCACGCCTGTAATCCCCGAAGGGTTAGGCAGAGGTGTACCCATTTAGTACACCCACATTTCGCAAGTTATGTTTAAGTCCCATGCATGTAATAGGAAGCGAACCTATTGTCATCGTAAGCTAATCATATATAAAACAAAAGAATGTTTCCAATCCGATTAGTAGTTCCGGAGATTAGCGTGTTTAAATAAAATAACTCTTCAGCCTTATAATATTAGTGTTGATATTCGTGTGGTGTTGTGGCAAGTCTTATTACTGGCTGTAAATTATAACGATACTCGCAGTAAACGGTACACGTTCCCACTAATTGGCCACTAGTTCCTCTGCAGTTTTAATTCGTAGTAAATCACTACCGTCAGTTTTTTAAGGATTAAGTGCTCACAGTAATGGTATGGCTACCGATAATACTCAGGTACTGTAAAATATAAGCTTTTCTGTTTTATGAATTTCTTTGGAAAAATTGCAAAACCCTAATCGGTAGAGTAACTATTATTTTTCATCTATCCTCATTAATAATACCAGCTTATTATTGTCTTACTGTACGTCAAAGGCGTCTGTTCATGCAGAGAAGATACAAGCATTGGTCACCACGCTTTCTCAGGGCTTACATTAATATAGGAGCAACTTTCCTTACAATGTTTTCGTTCATTGATGTCAGTGATGTCCAAAATAAACATAGAAATTATAATACATATGAATAAAAAAGGTCGCTTAAGCACTTTTTTGGTATCAAACAAGCTATCTCATGTATAAGGACCTTTTTAACCACTGGGCCATCACGACACTCGCTACTTTCTTATTGGTAAAATTTTGAAGGACTTTTTAATAAAATGACCGTCTGTGGCATTGTGCTCAATGCCATTTTTTATATAAAATCTACGTTATGGTGTGTTTTTATACTTATTATATATATATTTTACACTCTTACACTCTTGCTACAAAGGCCTAAAAGCGTGACCAAAGAGCACTTGACCGATTTTCTTTATTGCTTGCGTAGGTAACAATACGGACCGAGTGAAACGAGAATCTTTCCCTTAGGCACTTGCAAGAAAAATTGGCCATGGAAGAGAAAAATCCGGCCAGTATATTTTGCTTATTACTGATGCACATATTGGTGCAGTCCTTGTTCAAAACTGTACTGGGTGGCAAATAAATGTTCTAGACCAATTATCAGCCAGATGGGTCAACTCGAGTTAACTCGAGTGCTATGGCTCACTCAAGTTGTCCCAACACTGTTCATATTCATATTCATATTCATTTAATTGCGTACCATAATGTGTGTAAGATGTTTCATAAGGCTTAAAGCTAAGGTACAATTATGGACCCTGTAAGGGCACAGCAACATTGGGTATAATAAAAATTAAAAATTAGAAAATAAAAATAAAAACAAAATTAAAATTTTAATATAAAAATAAAATACTTAACACTTCTTATAAACTAATGATTAAAATAAAAAATACATGAAAAACTTAACCGATCATTCATAATTTTATAAACCTAATTTAAAATTTATCATTTAAATATTCATTGATATTATAGTAACATTTTGAAATTAGAAGTTGTTTTAATTTATTTATAAATACTTATATTAGTTTTTTGCTGTTCTTTAATTATATTAGGTATTTTATTATATATTTTAGTAGACATGGTTAGTGTACTGTCTGCGTCAACAGTCGCAGTGGCTTCGACGTTCTCTGTTTTGGTGTTGTACTGTCGTACAAGCACCACAGTCAATTGACGTACTTTTTATGACCTGTCAAAACGCGATTGTCCCATAGATATTGTACGGCAAAAAATAACTGTGACGTCACTTTTGAGTAGACTCAATTGACTAACTATTTATTAATTTGAAAGCAATTCAAAATCAAATTTTACAGTTAATTGAAAATTAATCAAGTTTCCAGGGCTAAAATAAAGTGTTTCTTTAGAGAATTCTTTAGGTCTTGGAATTATTGGTAAATGCTGTCATCTTCCCAATTATCTTTCTGCTACATAGCCATTCATTGTTATTTTGTGTTCACTTTTTAGGCTTGTGGTGTCTAATACTTTTGAAATCTATTTAGAGTGATTTAAAAGAATTGACACACTCGAAACATTGTTTAAAAGTAGTTGCAAGTTAGAGAAATTAAAGCATAAAATCGAATTTTCTTTACATTTATTCCGCGCGCTCTAGGCTCTTTGAATTATTTAAGGAAAACTTCGTGAGGAAACCAGGACCTGAACTTATAGTTAATATAAGTCTGAAATCGCTAATGAGCCTTTAGCAAGCGTGGTGATCAATGCACGTGCCTTCTCTTTATGAGAAGAGGCCTTTGCCTTACATTGGAACATTAATAGGCTGACATTTTAAAATTCAACTTTATTAACATTTTTTATTAAAATTTTTAAGTAAAAGAAAAATCATGGTATGTTCTAGTGACTTTAATTCTTCTTTTATGTTCTATATTCTTCTTTCGGGTTATAAAATATTTTAAAATAATGTAAATAAATAAAAAACTGAACTGAGAATACGACCTTGTATTGTCTTAGGTCATTTAACTCTCAGTAAGTTACCTTTAAATTGGTCTACCGTAAAAGGCTTCGAAGTTATTATTCTAAAGAGTAGATAGCTACTCCAGCGTAATAAATTAAATTAATTGTGCTTTGAATTATTAAGTCTCTATTCATAACAGTGTAATTCAAGGTTAGAACTGTAAAAGGGGTACATGGAAGCTAGAATTCCAGTAGTAAATATTATTAAATACCACATAATATCACGCCTGTAATCCCTGAAGGGTAAGGCAGATGTGTACCTATTACTACACCAACATTTCGCCAGTTATGTTTAAGTCCCATGTAATAGATCTACCGGGCACAAATCCAGACTCCGAGGCTGCTACTGAGAAACTCCTGATGGAAAAACACAATAACACTTTGCCCGACCTGGGAATCGAACCCAAGACCTTATACTCAGCAGTTGCGCTTTGCGACCACTAGACCAACGAGGCAGTCAGGCTCTCTTAAAAGCTTTTTCTATCCACCTTTTTATCAAACAAAATCTTTTTCAAATCTTCTTTGAGTTGGCTGTGTTGTCTGTCAGTCTACCACGAAACAGTTGACCAAAAGCGGATTTAAACTCTATCCATTTCATTTTAACGTCTTTTTTGGAAAAGATAATAAGTGTCAGTCTTCGCTTCAGGAGCTTCTAAGATAAAAAAGTACACGGACGAGATCAATTTCAATTTTCTTAGAGAAACTGGAATTCGTGTAGGTAGGTACCTAGCTGAGATGAAAAATACAGGGATTACGAGATGAGGTAGGATGACGTTCCCTGCTGGCACTTGACCCACTTCTGATAAAAATGATAAATATCCGCTGTTTTAGAATGAGCCCGGTATTTTTATTTTGTAAAATAACTCGAGGTGTTGGCGGATCGATAGCTCAAAATGTTCGCTGAGATAATTTATACCTTGTGTTTCGGTGTTTTATTAATATTTTGTGTTGTAAGAAATTACGAAACATAACAGTTTAATTATTATACACAGATTCTGGATTTAGTTATGTAGCAATGGTGGATAATAGGGTCATTATTTATAAAAAGATCTACTGATCATGCATTTCGACAAAAACATATTAAAACTTGTGCATTTTTTCTAATTTTCTGTACAGTTTATATGACTAACTTAGACTTCAGCTTCAACTTTCGGACTAACTGACCGACTCCTTGACATTTCAAAAGTGCCTGTAAATGGTTTAATTGAAATAAATGTTTTGACTTTGACTTAGCATATTACTTGACATGAGGGTGTCACATTATCACATACCT
This sequence comes from Hoplodrina blanda, assembly GCA_949316365.1. Lineage (NCBI taxonomy): Eukaryota > Metazoa > Arthropoda > Insecta > Lepidoptera > Noctuidae > Hoplodrina > Hoplodrina blanda. The sequence continues at coordinate 10,082,074 of OX438594.1, forward strand.
ATAGTTTAAATAATATGACCAAAAATGTATTTATTTCCTTCTAACTTTTTTAATAGATATCTATCGACTTCGTTTAGTTATGACTATGAGGCAACAAACAAAAAATAATAGATACCTAATTAAATAATTGTTTTCGTTTATTTTCAAATCTCTTATTGGATTATTTACTCATGTAGGTACAATTTTTTGTACCAGTATGTTATCTCTTTACCACCTTTGACTGGGGAGCCTAAGGCATTAAGTCCGCCTTTGAACTTTTTGTTGCATAAAGTAAAGTTTAAATAAATAAATAAAAAATGACAGATTTTAAACTAGTTATTGTTTAGTTATACCTATTGTTGTTTTGACCTCAACGATAAACAATTTTACTAATTTAAATGTTAAAAGATCGTTGTGTAATCAGAATTAGTTTTATAAGATTGTTTTTTTTTTAATATAAACAATAATAAAAAGTTATAACACAGAAAGTAACGTTCTTGAAACGTTGTAAAATGTTCTTTATTTATATTTATGTGCATCATAACAAGTCTGCAACATAACGACGTAGGTAATTATCTACGTTGCGCGTTGTGAAATATTCGAGAGCTCAGTCGAAAATAAAAAGGTATATCTATGTTTACACTTTCTGAATTCTTTTTATCTCTTTGACGTTGATATTCTTTGAGTGAGTAATATTTTGTTATACATATTCAATTAACATAATGTCGAAGGTAAAGGTCAAGAAAAGAATCACTCACACCTTTCCTTTATCCAACTTTCATCTTAATAACTGACTGCCTTGTAGGTTTAGTGGTCGCAAAGCGCGACTGCTGAGGTCATGGGTTCGATTCCCAGGTCGGGCAAAGTGTTATTGGGTTTTCCATCAGGAATTTCTCAGTAGCAGCCTCGGAGTCTGGATTTGTGCCCGGTTGATGGCAATAGGCTCGCCCATGGGACTTAAACAAAACTGGCAAAATGTGGGTGTACCTACTAGTGGGTACACCTCTGCCTATCCCTTCGGGGATTACAGGCGTGCTGTTATGTTAATAAACCTTAAGACTAATATTCTCACTGCCACATTATTTCTTTCATATTTTGTGATGATAAGAGAAATCTCTAACGTAGTCTTATAGATCTATCAGCTTACCTCAGAAACAGCGCCAAGTGTTAATAAGACGTTAAACGAAAGTGTAAATTGTAAGATAACAGACTACTTGTAAATCAAATTAACCCGATTGGCTTACAGAAACAAAAGTGTTTCCACACAATCCTATTAGGTATCTTTCACACGTCATGTTAGAATTCGCGCGAGACGTGTCGAAGTACAATAGCGCGCGACGAGCTGCCGCCATCGCTGTTTCGCCGCGAGGTTATTGTGGTAGTGGAAACATGCCACGCGTTAGAAAAGATATAGTAGGAAACGGCTAGGCTAGAAAAATATGTAGGTAATATTTATAAAACTGTGCTATTATTTTTATTGGATTAGGACTTCTGCTAGTATTATTACTAGCGAACACACAGACGTTGGCTTGCCCGAAAGTTGGTTAGCAGCGCCATATACCACGGGTCCACTTTTGTATATTAACCATAAAAAAAATCGGTAACACGTACAGAGAAGAATTTCAGAAACAAAAATCGCTTATTAAGATATCTCATTTTTATGGAACAGGCTGTCTATTTTGTAAAAAAACCCCTCAGTGAGGGGGCAACAGCTTGAGGTGAGCTGCATTCTCCCATGATGCTCACCTTAAACTCACTTCACCTGATTTCAGTGGCGAGGTTTAAACAGAATAAGTAGCGCTGTTAACTTACTAACTTACCTACTATCGGTATTTAAATTTTTACCATTTTCAAAGCCTTGATCCTTACTAATATTATATGTAAATTCGAAAGTAACTCTGTCTGTGTGTTCACGACTGAACCACTGAACCGATGTTGATGAAATTTGGTAGGAGGTAAGTTTGAAGGCTACTTTTTATTCTGCGACTTCGTCTGCGTCCGCAATAACCGACATTTATGTAGTACAGTATAAAACCTGCAGTTCCTATCGATCGGCCCCTATAACTATACATACCTAAATGTAGTTTCTGCAATTAGAATATAAACACTTAATTAGTCCAATTAGTTGATACTGTTAGCTTAACCCAGTTCACATAACAGACGGAATACACCTTTGATAACGTACGCAAGGCTACGTGTGCAGTATTGATTTATGTGAATTAATATGAGAATGAAAATAAAGAATGGAATGAATTAAAGAATTGTATGAATGTCGGCTATCGGCGGCATTTTTTTTGCGTGGTACCGTAATACATTTTCTAATATAAAAGTAGCCAAATTATTTCTAATGACATCTGATACATATCTGTCAGTGAAAGTCCCGATCAAAATCGTTTCAGCCGTTCTGGAGATTAACTGGAACAAAAAGACAGACAGACAAACATTAAAACTGTTGGTGTTGTAAACAGACATGCATTTAGTATAAAAACTGATATAATATTAAAATAAAAATACCCTAATAAATTAATGGAGTTCTTATGCACGTGTACACATTTCTATTTACTGCCTCATCATTATAGCTTAGCATCATGGCTTCCATATCATAGTCATTAGCAAGACATAGACTTTGATAAATTCTACAGAAAATAAACGCAGTGAAGTCAAGCCGGTGTGCAGACAAGGTAATTTGTCACCCGTTTATATGCGACGTGAACGCATTTAGAACGACTCAATATATTTTTTCTTCAGCAGAAGTTTTAACGTATTTCTTATCTTTGGAACTTTTTCTTTTTGCTAATTGACTGAGATCTCAAAATTGCTTGACTTATTTCATTTTAGCATGGCTAGAATTTAGCCAGATGCTATAAAGTTCCAGCTTTTAAAGTGTCTGGTAAATATTTTATGTTGGTTTTTAACAATATCCTGTAAAACATTTAGAAAAACCAGTACATACCTACTCGCCCCGAAAGATGAGACTTGACAAGCGTTAAGTAGTGGGGAGCTTGCGCGCAGGTATGGATACGAAATAGATCCATAATTTGTGTATCTATATAGGATTTTTCGATGACATTTAGATTAAAAATATTATAATATTTATTACGAAATAATCCCGCCGTTGGTCCCGGCTGTCATACGTGGATCTTTGACAGTCGTTACGAGTCGTCAGAAGCCCGAAAGTCTGACAACCAGTCCGACCAAGGGGTTATCGTATTACCCAGTTACTGGTTTGTGGTCAGATAGGCAGTCGCTCCATGTAAAATACTGGTACTCAGCTGCATTCGGTTAGACTGGAAGCCGACCCCAACATAGTTGGGAAAAGGCTAGGCAGATGATAATGATTATGAAATAATAAACTTTGTGTGGTATGTCAAGTCTCATCTTTCGTGGCGCGTATTTTAGTCACACTTGATCGTAAAAAAAAAATGTATGCTTTAACTACATATTTCTATATTTATTTCAAATAAAAAAAAAAATCCGTAAAGAAAAATTAAAACGATTCGTAGGTCTGGCAACTACGGGATCTTGGACTATAAAGAATGAAAACTCGTTCCGGTTACTGCTACAAAGCAAAAAGAAAATTATATTTTTAAGTACTTATTCCAAAGTCTTTTTTATTTATTTACACAAAATCTGAGTCATGCACCTATTTTGTGACAAATTAAATTTTACGTGCGACTTGAAACTTGGCACTGATATTAAAAATTACTCCGCCATGGGACAACCACAAATTAGCGATTTAACTAATTCCAACGTCCGTCACATTTTATTAATTCTAACACGAATCCAGTCAGTCATAATAAGTCCGCATTCATTTCACAAGAATTAAGCTTAGAACACACAGGTCACAGGACACGCGTGCTTATTATTTTGGTCTCTTGATAAATACAAACGTCTAGTCTAGATGATTCTGTCGCGTAGATGAAATCAAACTTCTTGTGCTTACGTCATTTTTTCTTTCTATTTCGAACAGGTCATTTTAGTTAGGTATATGAATTATTTTTTATGCTCAATTACATGATCAGATCTACAAACTTTTGAGAAATATAAAAGTTTGGTGATTATAATACTTATTTAGGTTTAAAAGAAAATGTTGAGTCGTTCATTTTTAGTAGATAATATGATATCAAGATAAAATCATCATAACATCACGCCTGTAATCCCCGGAGGCTTAGGCAGAGGTGTACCCATTACTATACCCACATTCCGCCAGTTATGTAATAAGTCCCATGTAATAGGGGGCGACCCTACTGCCATCAACCGAGCATAAGTCCAGAATCCGAGGCTGCTACTGAGAAATTCCTGATGGAAAAACCCAATAGCACTTTGCTCGACCTGGGAATCGAACCCAAGACCTCATGCTCAGAAGTCGTGCTATGCGACCATTAGACCAACGAGGCAGTCTGCGATACAAATCTTTTTAAAATGTTTATCATCATGGAAAGAAAAAAAAAATACAATGTGCAAAAAATCTCACGTAGGTAACCGCGCGGTGTGACATCATTGTGTTCCTAGCTTTTCTTACTAATAATAAAATGTGTTGAAACGCGACAGGTCATGACGCAGGTCGTCAACGACTCTAAAGCTTTCCTGTATTAACATTAAATTTTATATCTGTCTGTGTGTCGTATGATTTCACGTTAACGACCAGTACAGCGTTGGATGATTCTTTTGATAAGTTTCATCAATTTGATGCAATTATTATATTTAGATGTTACAACGTTCCGTATAAATAGAGTGTTTCATGGAAGCTGTTATTTGTGTTAAATGTAGCTGAATTTCTAAATTGAAGGAAGTGTATATCTGTCAACAAGTCATGTAGCATCCGGTGAAAGAAAAACATTGACTGTAATAACTGTCACACATCCAATAAAATGCGTCCACGATAACCGACATTTACGCGGACGCAGTCGCGGGCAAAAGCTAATAGTAAACATACAGATTAAGAAAAAAGACATAAAATTACGCCTGTAATTCCCGAAGGGTTAGGCAGAGGTGTAACCATTTGTATACCCACATTTCGCCAGTTATGTTTAAGTCCCATGTTATAGGGAGCGAACCTACTGCCATCGACCGGGCACAAATCCAGACTCCGAGGCTGCTACTGAGAAATTCCTGATAGAAAAACCCAATGACACTGCTGGAACATTGGAATCGAACTCGACCTCATGCTAAGCAGTCGCGCTGTACGACCACTGCACCACCACCAACGATGCAGTTGAATTTCGACATAGACATATTTTATTTTCAAAAAATAAATGGCTCCTAATCAAATTCGTACTCAACGACAGGTTTATATCAGCGCACCGTGGGCGCTCGTCTCCACTCTATCTCTAGATTGACAGCTACAATAATAAACACGAGGTTTTACTCCCACCATAAAGCTTTAATTACGAATCACCATCACGCAAAGAAACTGAATTTAGTGCCAATAAAATTGTGCAAAGAAAAATATATCGTGTATTAATTTAATCTTAGTGGGTGTGCAGACGTCACTCTCCGCCCGACGCTCGCCGCGAACGGACGTGCTGCACCTCGCTCCGCGCTCGCTCACGATTCTCGTCACTTCTCGTTGCGCTCGCCGCGACGACTCCTGTAGTCAGCAGACTACAACCTTTTAAATCCGAAGCCGCCTTTTTCAAGGTAGCGGACGATTATCTTATTTCTTTAACCCGCGTTTTGTTGTGTTAGCTTCACTTGGCCCCTTTAGGGTTAAAACCACAGTTTCGTGGTCCTCGGTGGATACCTTACGGTGCCAACGAAGCCGAGGGGGTGTTGCCCCAATCACACCCGCCAATCCCCTTCAGGGTGAGGCAGTCAATTGGAGACGGGAGCTAGTGTCTCGGCCTTGGGGGATCTCCTAGTCGTGCCTAGTCTCTGACTTCGTTCACAGCAACACACCTAGTGTCGGTCGGGCGTGTCTACACCCTTCGCACTAGACTGGTCAGGGCCCCGTTCGCACAATAAGACTGGCGACGGGTTTACAAGCTTAGGGCTCACCAGTAGGTACTCACCTCCCTGCCTACACCCGGCAGGGAGGGTCACACATCCCCGGGCCCATCCACCCGGGGAGATAGGCAATTAGGGTTAAGTTAGGCTCCCCGTTAGAGTTTCTAATAAACTCTCCCGCGATTCCCTGTCTCAAACCCTCCCTCCCTCTTCGATAATGTCGGACGCAATTATCGTTGCGTTCGTAAAGGAAGTCCTCTTCAAGGACCCGGACTTCATTGCCAAATATGGCAAAAAGTTTGCTGCTTTACAGCAAAACTCTTCTCCGTCTGAGGAAAGCATCGCAAACTTTAGCGATGTACTCGACAGCCCCGCGTCTCCGCCAACTGTAGACAAAGGAATTCCAGTGGCGGCACAATCAATGCCTTCACTAGAAATTCCTTCGCTATTGTCCATCGAGACAATAAACCCGTACGCGGAAACTCACTGTGTACCGGCCGCCATTGTTCCCGCCGCCATTGTTTCACAAACAATGGGCGCCTCGCAGCTGCGTGTCGCAGCTGCAAAACTCGACACGACCGAGAGCATGGACACCTCTGTCCCTCTTGATCACCTTTCGCCCTCCGTCTCCGACTCTGAGGATTCCCTATCCTCCTCCGCCTCATCTGACGATGACTACCAAGTCGTCGGCAGTGGAGGTAAGAGGAAGAAGGGAAAATCTCCCTCTCAGGCAACCAAGGCCAAAAAGGTCGTAGCAACGACCTCCCCCGCGACCCCCTCGACCTCTAGTCCCCCCGTCTCTGCTGCCTCGACTTCCGAGTCCAGCCGCCCCCCTAGCCCCCTTACTACTAACCCCGCGCTAGCTTCGAAAAAGAAGCTAAAACCCCCGCCGCCCTTGTTCATTCAAGACAAGGCAAAGTGGACAGAAGTGTCCAAATGGTGTAATGATCGTAAGATCACATACACCAATGCCCGTGCAACTCAGCAGGGCATCAAAGTTCAAGTTCCAACGTCGAAAGACCACAGGGAACTAACCAGTCTCCTAAAACTAAGGAACGTTTCGTTCCATACTTACTCCCTTCCCGAGGAAGCGCCTACCCGAGTGGTGATCCGACGCATCCCGAAAGAAATCCCAGTTGAGGACATTCTCAACGACCTCCTCTCCCAGAAAGTCCCCGTCTCAGCAGTCCATCGCCTGCACAAAGCGAAGGGCGGCCCCGCTTTTGACACCGTTCTGGTCGTTTGCGACCCCACGGAAGGCCATCACCCTATATTCAAGGTGAAATCAGTCTGCTCTCTCTCTGGCATCTCCATAGAGAAGCCCTACAAGGCTAACGTAGTTGGCCAATGTCACCGTTGCCAACTGTACGGTCACGTACAGCGCAACTGTTTTGCGACCCCAAGATGCGTAAAGTGTCTGGGCGAGCATGGCACTGCCGATTGTCCACGTCCCAAGGAACGTGATCTCTGCACAGAGCCTCCCAGCTGTGTGCTATGCGGCCAATCCGGGCACCCGGCTAACTACCGTGGCTGCCCAAAGGCCCCAAAGTCTTCTTCTCCCAAACTGACCAAGCGTGCAAACGCCCGTCAGCAAAGGGAAAGCCCCTCGGTGAAGATTCCCTCATCACAGATGCCCGAGCGACTCAGCCCTCAAAGGCCCTCCCCGTGGAACACATTGAACCACCAAAGAGCCTTCCCAGCTCTCGCGACCCCTCAACCCACTCCCTCAATAGCGCCGTCGGCCCCCGCCGCCCCCGCACCCGCACCACAACCCGCTCCCAAAAAGGTTCCTCCCCCAAAGGCCGCTCCCGCAGCCTCAGCCGCGCCCTCCCCTGTCCGCACCGGCCCCACGGCCGCCATCCCCAACGCTGAACACGTCCAAATCATAACGGACGCCTTCAGCATTTACGTCAACCCGGATGCTGTAACTATGGCAAAGGAAATCATTGCATGCAATGCCGACCTTACAGCTATAGGTAAAGTGTTCGAAGCGTACCCCGCAATCACGCGAGTCCTAGAAAAACTTTACCGACCTAAATCCTAATGGATAAGAAAAGTCTGTGTTGTACCAAACCCCGCTCCCTCAAGTTAGGCTTCTTCAACGCAAACGGCATTAATGGCCAGCGTGATGAGATCGCCACCTTCCTTCGCGATCATCAACTTGACATCCTCCTTATACAGGAAACCTTCCTAAAGCCCCGCCACCGTGACCCGAAAATTGCCAACTATCGCTTAGTTCGCAACGACAGGTCGCGTTGCCATAAGGGCGGCACCCTCATCTACTACAGAAAGGAACTGTACTGCATCCCTATGGACCCTCCTCCCCTCTCTCGCGTCGAGGTCTCACTCTGTCGGCTCGGCATGACTGGTCATCAGCCGATTACTATTATCTCTGCCTACATCCCTCCTTCGCCCTCTGAGGACCCGTCCCTCCTTACAAATGATCTTTCCGTTCTTCTTGGACTGAGTGACTCCGTTATACTAGCGGGCGATCTCAACGCCAAACACCCCGCTTGGAACTGCAACACGACCTCTACCAGAGGCAGAATCGTGTTCAACCTCTGTGCCACCCTCAACTTTGACGTCATCGCTCCGATGACTCCCACTCACTTTCCCCACGACCCCAATCATCTTCCCGATATCCTCGATATAGCACTCCTCAAGAATGTAAATCTCCGCTTACATTCTATTGAGGCGCTACACGAGCTCGACTCGGACCACCGCCCGGTCATCATGGAACTAGCCTCCCGCTCAGGTCCCTCTGATCCCAGCCAACCTCCCCCGACCCAAGTGATAACCGACTGGAGGAAAGTAAGCGAAAGCTTAAAGTCCATCACGTCGCCTCACCTGGACTCTATCCCCGACCACATAGTTTCAATCGCAGACACGACGGGCGCGATCGACTCCTTCACAGAACACGTACAATCTGTCCTGAACGACTGTTCAAGGGAGGTTCCGGTGGTGAGCGATCACCGCTGGAAACTGCCGGACGATGTACGCGAACTGATGACCGAGAAGAACGCGGCCATCCGTGCGTATAGCGCTTTTCCCTGCGACGCAAACAAAGCTCACATGCGATCTCTACAGCGTGCTGTAAAGAATCGCATAAATGAGTTGCGTAACGCCCGCTGGGACAAGACGCTTAGCGAACTGGAGCCCACCCACCAAGCCTTCTGGGAGTTACAGAGGAAGTTACGTTCCACTAGCGAGGCTGCCATGCCTCCTCTCACCCGCCCCGATAAAAGCGTCGCTTTCGATAACGACGAAAAGGCTGAATGTCTAGCTGACAGCCTAGAGGCCCAATGCACCCCCAGCTCTCAACCAGTAGACAAAGCTCACCTCTCAAAGGTCGACGCCGAAGTCGAACGTAGAGCATCCCTCCCACCAGTTGAAGACCCCGATGATCCTCTGCCCCCCGTCACCCCAGACGAGGTGCAAGACATCATCAAAAACCTTAAACCCCGGAAAGCCCCCGGGTCAGACGGAATCACCAACAAGGTTTTCAAACTCCTCCCTGCCCCTCTCATAATGCTTATGACCGCCATCTTCAATGGCGCCATGAGCAACAATATCTTCCCCGGGACGTGGAAAGAGGCCACCGTCATCGGCATTCATAAACCTGGTAAACCCAAGTCAGAGCCTTCGAGCTATCGTCCCATCAGTTTGCTCAACGTTCTTGGCAAAATCTACGAGAGGCTTATTTATAAGCGTCTCAAAGATTATGTCGAAGCAAAGAGCCTCATCCCGGACGAACAATTCGGTTTTCGTTCCCACCATTGTTGCGTCCAACAAGTCCACCGCATCGTCGAGCACATAAGCGTTGGTTTTCAACGTGGATCTTTGACAGGCGCCCTCTTCTTCGACATAGCGAAAGCTTTCGACAAGGTCTGGCACAACGGCTTATTATATAAGCTCTACCAGATCGGAGTGCCCGATCGCCTCGTACTCATCATACGAGATTTTCTGTCAAACCGCACCTTCCGCTATCGCATCGAGGGCGCGCTCTCCTCCCCCCACCCCATACGCGCAGGAGTCCCTCAAGGCTCCGTCCTATCCCCACTCCTTTTTACGCTGTTCACCAGCGACATCCCTAAGAGTAGCAAGACCCATCTGGCCCTATTCGCCGACGACACGGCCATCTATTACACTGGTCGCAACCCAGTATCCATCGCTCGCACTCTCCAATCCGCCGCAAGCGCCCTGGGCGCTTGGTTCCGGAAGTGGAGAATCGAGGTTAACCCCGACAAGAGCCAAGCGGTCCTCTTTTCCAAACCACGCTTACCCCCCACCCCTCCCAGCCCCATCACCATGTACGGCAAGCCGATCCCTTGGGAAAAGCGAGCCAAATATCTAGGTGTGATCCTCGACCAACACCTTACTTTCGGAGAGCACATAAAGACGGTGCGCTCGCGCGCCGCTTTTGCTCTCGGTAGGCTCCACCACATGCTGAATGCACGTAGCAAATTGTCACTCAAGTGCAAATTGCGCATTTTCACAGCGTGCATTCGTCCCATCATGACCTACGCCTGTGTCGTATTCGCACACGCAAAGGCATATCACCTCCATAGGATGCAAACCCTCCAAAACCGTTTCTTGCGAAAGGCCACGGGAGCCCCGTACTACCTTCGCAACGAGAATCTCCATCTCGATCTCAAAATCCCCACCATCCAGCAGTTCATGAAACGCACCGCCAAGCGCTTCTTCGACACTGCTGAAAAACACTCCAATCCCCTGATCGTATCGGCCGCCCGATACACTCCCTCCCGCATCAGTAAGACTCGCCGACCGAGACATACTTTGACCGACCCCGATGACGCCATTACCCTCCTCCAGGAGAGTAACAAAGAAACTAGTACAGTTCGCAAACACAGACACAGACCGCCGTCATTCCGCCCTCGCCGCCGAGGTCCGTCGCGACGCCCTTGTCCGTCTCCGCCCCGTCCCTTGCTCGTGCCAGCCCGCGACGCTGAGCCTGTAGCTTTAAATTCGTCCCTAAATAATAATAATCCGATCCAGCCTGTCCCCTTGCTGCCCTCCCCCAGCGACGCCCTAAGCCGAGGCTCGTACCCCACAGGGGGTGCCCTTAGCGTGTAGTCGCTTAGTTTGTAAGTTATTTTAAGCCCTGGCTGGAGGCCTTAATTTTCTTTAAGGCACCACAGGATAGCCCGGTTAAGCAGCCGACAACCTCATAGGTTGACCTGCGAGATGCCAATCCGAAAAAAAAAAAAAAAAAAAAAGGTGTGCAGACGTGCAACTGTATTAGACCGATCAATTATTGACCGATTATTGTCGCTTTGGTTACAATCTTACGTTTAGGAAAATGTCGGCTATTGAAGACAGATTATTGACATAAGACTAAGGCTGGGCGCAAACGTCCGGTTTCCGGATCAGGTTTCCGAATCAGGAGGCGTGTATGTACATATACACACATACATAAATTACACACACATGTAAAAAAAAAGTGAATGTATGTGTAATTTATGCATGTGTGTGTATGTAGATACACGCCTCCTGATTCGGAAACCTGATCCGGAAACCGGACGTTTGCGCCCAGCCTTAAACGTACTGAAATGATTAGTATCGAAAAAAAAACAACCGAGGCTAAAATACTCGTACTACTGAATAGGTTCTTGAAAATTCAAGAAGATTATTATCGATAACTATGCTTAAGCTACTTACCTTGGTAGCCCTTTATTCAAATTCAAACTAAGAATACCAGAGCCAAATATTTTCTAGTGTCAAAACATAATTGTTTTTTTTTCTTTTTTTATTAATGTTGATACGGGATCCAAGATTGTCGTATTATCTCTGGCACTCATCGAGCTTCTTAGCCTAGTCGCTTTTCTGGAAGTCACCACTGTTGATTCTAGGATTTATATCGAGAATAGTGTATCAGTAATTTAGTATCTTGGCATAGTAGTTTTTTTTTTGACAGCTTTGATGAGACTGTTGCAAGTTTGTGCGTCGTTCTATACATAAACATACATAAACTCACGCCTTTTTCCCATGGGGGTAGGCAGAAACCACAGAACGCCACCTGCTACGATCCTTACATACTCCTTTCGCCTCATCTACGTTCATACATCTCGTCATACAAGCACGCCGGTTACGAGTACTCCGCACCTGACCTTTCTGAAGAACCTCACCAATAAGGTCAGTGTAGGTCTTCCTAGAGCGACCCCTCCCTGCGTTGCCACTCACCTCTGCCATATAAATACCTTTTGTTAATCGTCTTTCACTCATCAACATGACCGAACCATCTAAGCATACCCTTTTCTATCGTTCTATACAAAAAGCAAAAGTCTGAATAAAGATAAACCAGACTTAATTCTGCGTCTTATTCCTAGTTCCATGTACCAGATGGATCTCGTTGCTTTTGCAAGTGGATTGGTCATCGTATGCTCTAATTATGTTATCTTAACACTGACGTTAATGCCTGGAAAAATTAACACTTTTTTTCAAAGTGGAATGTTAAGATAAAAGTTGCTTGTTTTAATGATAGGAAATGGAACTTGCGTCACTGTACAATGTAATAGGTTGTTATATCGCAGTTTGGGGTTAAACTAAAGATCTGCATTGAGCTTTGTACCTACTTATCTACTTATTATTTATTATTTTTTGTATCAAACGGCATCTTTTTCCGTCTTGTCTCGATTGCTTAAACATGCAAATATATAGGTACTTACCTACAAAGAAAAAAAAGAAGAAAAAGAAGAAAGAAGGAAAATGTATCTTAGGACATGAGTCCTAAGATACATTTTCCTTCTTTCTCAAACTCGTAAGGAAAAAGAAGCATTCAATATGGTGATTTAATAAAAACATCTCTAATGCATCTTGTTAAAGAACAAAATAGAAGGCCGTTTTTCCTCAAGCAAGATATTCTTTTTGCCAATCATATCCTCTATTTGGTTAACATGATACAGCCCAATGCACAACCGATGGCGCAGGCTTAGTAATGCGTTCCCTCATCTCCCTTTTTTGTTTAGAACCCTAAAATCGAACATGTAAATTAGATAATACACGTATGAATAGGGTCCATGCTATCAGGGGGTAATTCTACTAACTTTTAGGAATGATCACATTTTAATTTCTAGTATCAAAAATGCCTCTAACTTATCTACAGTTGGACATTGATTGTCACTGAGATGATATTGCGACTAGATTTTGAAGTTTTGTAATTAGCAGAATTGGCCTTCTGTGATTAGTGTTTCACCCCCATAAGCAATATCATACGTACAGTGGAGTCCATAAGTGGATATGCATTCTCAAAAAACATTCGCTTCAAGTTAAGTTTGACTTACGACCTTCTATTTTCGAGAACAGTCACATGTATCATCATTGCCGTCGACAAATGCCTGTAGTTCATAATTTCAACATTATAAAATAAGTCAAGTTGGCCTATCGGCTAAGCGCCTACAGATAGGTGCTTGAATCGAGGAGTCGTGAGTTCGAATCTCATCCAGACTATGACTTTTTGTAAGTTTTTACTTGATTGGAAGAAATGATATGATATCTTGATCGCTTTGTTCACACATTTCGTAAAGTTAAAAAGGTAGATCATAGAAAATTAAACAAATAATTTATATTTCTGTGAGGTAGACAGAAATAAGTAATAAAGTAATAATGAGTTTTATGAATACTCGATTAGAATAAACGTTGTCGTTTGGTTGTAGTTGTTGGTTAGTGACGTGTGGATTATTAGATAGCGGTAATTATTCACAAAAAAAAATGCAAGCAAATATTAACATTGAGACGAAGGCGACTATTATTGCGTTGCATAAAAGTGGTCATAAAATAGAACGTAAATATCTAATGAAACCGGACTGAATGTGAGTATTATATTACTGTGTTATTATAATTGTAACTTGAACCTAATATTATTTGGTGACATAATTATAAATTAGATCTTTTTATTATTTTTGAAATTCATCTTAAAGCTGTAAAGATAAATAAATTCTGTTTATTATTGTATTTATAAATGTAGACTTAATATCATATTGTTTTGTTAAATGAATATTATTTTATTAAATAAATATTACTATATTATATAAAAATTAAGTCACTTTAGTATTTTGTTATACCTGCCTAATATAACTTTTGTTTTGTTTCAGAGGAATACTGTTAGTCTCTGGATCAGGAGATACGAGGAAGAGGTTAGCCTAGTTAGTCGACAGCAAAGTGGAAGGCCGTCGCTTATTAGCGAGGCGCAGCGAAGACATAATATGGTGGGCGAATATGAATCGAATGGTATCACACCAACGAGGCACTTTGCCGAACTATTCGACACTTCATTGCAAACTGTTCGCCGGGCCCTCCACGCTGAAGGCTTGTATCACAGAAGACCAGCTAAAACGCCCTTCTTCACAAAAAGGCATAAACAAGAACCACTACGTTTCTCACGGGATTATTAAGTTTTTGACTGGAAGACTGCTATATTAAAAACCTAGATGTTTTGTTATTATTAATTAGACAGTGTAACTAAATATTTAGTTTAATATTATTATGTCCGTCATTATTCAATGATCTTAAATTGAGGTTTAGTTTCAATCATCTTTTCGTCAAGAAAATGAACACTTAAGCTATTACCTCAATACATTTATTGTGACGTTACATATAAAAAAACATAATATTCATAAAGTCTAAATCAATATTAAGAAATAATTAAGAAATAAATATTAGTTTTCAATAAAGTCTGCTAAATATCGATACCTATAAGTGGATATTAACAATCATATTTGTGTTATTAGAATATTCTTTTCTTGTTATATTTTTATGACGTGGATAAACACAAAAAATTTTAAGAACGGTTACAAGTGAACTTCTTTTATCTAAGTAGGAATGTAACGTCACAATTCTCGTAAGTTAGTTAATTTTGTAAATAAGTAAATCGAATAAACATTTTAGTTATCATTTAGCACGATTTTTTTATTTCCACCTTCAAATACCGAAAAGATAAATTAAAAATCACATTAGTATAATATAATAATACAATAACTAATATTTGCTTCTTATAATAAACAATTATAAGCATGAATTAGAAATAAACATAAAACCAACAAGTTTTTACGTAATATTATTATTGTTTCAAAAACAAAAAACAGCCACACACAGTAATCAAGATTTGAACTCAGACCACATTCTTTGTGAACCCGTCGCTAAGCCCAAACCTAGCTACCGGCACAAATAGTAGTTTCGAGTTTTAGCAATGAATTGGTAAAACAGCGCCAGTGACTAAGACGCGTATTTTAATGCAACATAAATATCATGCTATTTCGCTTAGTGCGACTACAGTTCATTAGTGTGTGTTATCTGTAGAATGTTGACACATCACTCGCACACGCACTGACTGACCCGCTCGTTAAGCTCAGACGAAAGTCGACCATCTCGTGTATATGCATTAAAGTTGCCGACCGTACGTACAGTCACGAGCATAAATATGCAAGTAGGTTTACACTTCGCAATATTCTAAGGCGTTTTTACCTAAAGCATTGATAGATATGTTATGTATTTTTGAAGCCAAAGTTTAAACATTTATCAATTCAAAAGAAGTTCAAGTTCACAAGTTCTTTTGAACTGTCAAGGAGTCGGTCTATTAGCCGAAAAGTTGAAGTTAGTCGCTCGTTTCAAAACGTAGATGCTCTATGCAGAAGAACGAGCATATCATGTTCAAGCAGAACTGTGGCAGGTAATTTAAAACCAATTCTGTTGCATGTAGTGCCTGTAATTAAAACAGGCTCTTAAAATATTAACAGTGTGAGCAGTTCAATGTATTATCAACATGATTTCTTAGGCAGGAAGTTGCCAGCTAATAAATCTAACTTAATGTCAGCAACATTATATTTAAAAAGGTAAGGTACCTTATTAACAAAACACATTAATGTTACGTGCGTAGAATATTAGACGCTGTTGCCAATTAATTTGGAATGTCATTAATTAAATGCATTGTTTTATTACTTCTGCAAAGGTCTGATGGAACGTTATTAATGTTGTTTACAATGTTAGCCATATTATACTTAGACATTGTAGTCCATTGCAGTTTGAACACCCTAGTGACCATTGTATCTTAAATCTATAGGAATAATAAATCTATGTGCAATCTCATGTCAGCGACAATCCATGTCAAATAATGTAGATTGAGACAGAGATCAGATTGCGATTGTTCTTAAAAGTTAGTAGAATTGCCCCCCTGATCTGCTTGCCCCACGAAAATTACATGTCTGATATTACGATTGATTGTGGTGGTTTACAAAAAATAAAACACAACAATTAGTTTACATTACTTAGGATGCTGGATCGATTGCGAGGTGGCCAGTATTTTTTATTTTATCATAACATATCATCACGACTGTAATCCCCGAAGGGTTAGGCAGAGGTGTACCCACTAGTAGGTACACCCACATTTTGCCAGTTATGTTATGTGTTTGGTATGTTATGTATGAATTAACCTGACCGCCTCGACCGCAGGATTGCCTCGTTGGTCTAGTGGTCGTAAAGCGCGACTACTGAGCATGAGGTCTTGGGTTCGATTCCCAGGTCGGGCACAGAGTAATTTTATTTTTCCATCAGAAATTTCTCAGTAGCAGCCTCGGAGTCAGGTTTTGTGCCCGGTTGATGGCAATAGACTTGCGCCCTACTACATGGGACTTAAACATAACCGGCGAAATGTGGGTGTACTAATGGGTACACCTCTGCCTAATCTTTCGGGGATTACAGGCGTGATGTTATGTTATGTACCTAACTATTCTTTAAAAAAAAACCAGTTGTTCCTATAACATTTGTACGACGAACGACTAACAATGTCATATTGTATTCTCCATTCATACAAAAAGTACTTACGCTACAAAAATAAAACCATTTCCGTGTAGCTCTTGTCTGTACGTATCAGGGGTCATTACTCGACCCATAAACAATTGCGCGGTGCCCGAATGCCCTCACTTGGCCGATATTATCACATCACTACGTTTATTTTGACTGTAAACTGTGTCTTTTGAGATAAAAACTTACTATTCGACTTTTATATTTATGGATGATCCAGATTTATCTTTGTGGGTCAATTTCACTCATTTTTGGTGAAAAAAGACGTTTGTTGTACATACATACATACATAAACTCGCCTTTTTTCCATGGGGGTAGGCAGAAACCACAGAACGTTACCTGCTACGATCCTTACATACTTCTTTCGCCTCTTCCACGTTCATACATCTCGTTCTTTGTTGTCCTTTGTTGTTTTTTTTTAATAAATATGTACATCTTACTACCTATACTATTATAAAATATGAATGTTTGAATGGATAGCTGTTTGTTAATAGATTTTAGTCTGGAATACCATAATTATAGGCTATTTATTCATCTGCCTAGACTTTTCCCAACTATGTTGGGGTCGGCTTCCAGTCTAACTGGATGCAGGCTTACTATACATATAGGCGGATATAGGTTACTTATTATCCCGGAAAAATGTACGGATCCCGGAATAATTTATCAACCTTGATGCAGACGAAGTCGTGGGAAGAAGCTGTTTGTTCATAAATATATGTATATACATCAGCGAGGTTTATAAAAAAAAACACGGTATGTAGTAAAATGATGTATATTTTTTATGATTCTATACTGTCTCCTTATTTTTTAAAAAGCGCAGTTTCTTTTGTCGCCCCAATATTTCCTAAACTATGGTTTTAGGATACAAAAGAAATACCGCTCCTTGTTTACTCACATGTTGTGTATACCACCAAAATATTCCACAAAAACACACACCAAATAAAAAGAAAGTAAAGGTTGCCACAAACATGAAACGTTATTTTTCCGTCACGTAAACATTCAGCGCTTTCTCCTTTACTACACAATCAGCGCACATCTCCGCACGTTCATCAGATAAACACATTATTCGACAACTTTGCATTCAACTCCTCCACCTGAAAACCGTTCATCATTATTCACAATAACTCAAGAGGTACCACTTTAGAATAAGATATGAGAACAATTGTGCAAGATATACTCGCAAGTTTGATGGGTCCTTGACACGGGAGCCTGTGCCCTTACATGTCATGTTTAGAGGGAATATACTCTGCATTCAAATGGCGTATTAAAGCCTAGTCACATCGACGCGGACAACTTGCTGGCGCGGTCTGACACTGCAATGGTATTTGCATGGATGTCTAGACTGCATACACGCGGGCAGCGGCAATACTGCATAATTGGCTTGATTACGTGGTTTTATTTATTTATTTAAACTTTATGCAACAAAAAGGTACAAAGGCGGACTTAATGCGGTGGATGCTTAATGCTTTGTGGTTTTGCGCAGTGGTTGAGCTATTGGCTGCTGGGGTGCTATTCTCTAAAAGACTCAACGACGAACTCGTCGACGAAACTAGTATGGTCCCCAGTGGATTTTCAACTTTATGCTGTAGATCACAACGTTGTAAATCTATTAAAGACAAACTGTTTCGGAACTCGTCGTAGAGACAGTTTGTCGTTAATGGATTTTCAACTAAATGGTCTAGAGCATAAAGTTCAAAATCCACTGGGGACCATACTAGTTTCGTCGACGAGTTCGTCGTCGAGTCTTTTAGAGAATAGCATAGCTGCAGTGCGAGCCATCACGGGCTCGATTTCCGCACGAAGAAAATGTGGTTGTGAGTTGACATGTTAAAAAGAATTACCGCGCTCTTGAACGCGACTGTGCCCGCAAGTTATCCGCTCCCGTGTCGCCGGGCCTTTATAGTGTAGATACGGTGAAAAAACAGCTGACATAGGCTCAAATTTTACACTATCTCCTGTAATGTTTATC
Source organism: Hoplodrina blanda (assembly GCA_949316365.1). Classification (NCBI taxonomy): domain Eukaryota; kingdom Metazoa; phylum Arthropoda; class Insecta; order Lepidoptera; family Noctuidae; genus Hoplodrina; species Hoplodrina blanda. Next base: position 10,100,783 of record OX438594.1, read on the forward strand.
GATGATTGGTTATTGTTAGAAGGAGTGGTACCTATAGCCTACCTTTAATCAAGCTAGAATTTATGCCTATGCACTATCTTTATTAAAAAATGTAAAAATACCAATATAATGGACGCCATATCTTGGGCTATCACGGTGCTTAAAGTTTAGTAAAAATCTATGTTTCGTTGGTGAACACGATCTTCCATATACACTCAGTATCGACACAGTTCGACGATTTCAGTCATCAGAAAGGTAAATTTCTGATCGATGACGTCACGACAGGGAGTATTGTCCATCCTTTCCAAAAATAAGACTCTATTCACCTTTTAAAATCTATTTCTACTCGTAACTCTGTTCACACGAGTTCGACCGTTCGGAACCGACATATTGGATTTTGGTTAATTATTTATGAAGTTGAATTGTAACTTTTCACAAAAGGTTGGTTGGGTTGGGTCTGAGTTGACCGGTGAAAAAGCTATTTCGTTTTGCAGAATATCTTAAGGTTTTAATAGCAAACAAAATTAAAAACATAGGTCATTACTTCTTTCCATAGATGGGTATGTAATGTATTTATTGTCTATTTGCTTTGGAACGAGCAAACAGCTTGAACTTTTTGACTGACTCCGTGACAATTTGAATTTGGAACGAGTAACTAGCTTTAACTTTCTGACTGACTCCTTGACAATTCAAAAGTGCCTGTGGTGTATCTGAAATAAATGATTTAAAATGGGTATATTTTTGATAAAGCAGAAAAAAGTATTGATAGCATCTTGTCTTATATCACTGAATATAATATTATATAACCTGCCGAATCGTGATAAAGGCATCGTGTATTGAATTGTAATGATGAATTAAGTTATCATTAATTACCAAACTAAAGTTCCGATAACCTCACGAGACACGCTTCAGTGATTCTCGAGATTAGTTTACACACCAAAACATTACAACAGATCTACTAATCCAAACATTTCCTTAAATAATAATCATAATAGATTAGTAACAACACGCAAAATCGCAGATTTTTTTTTTAATAAACGTCAAAAACAAAGTGTAACTTCGCGGTTACGCTTCAAAGATGGCGGCGGGCGGGAATAAATTTTAATTAGCAGCTGTCAAAAAACAGATATTTTAATTTAACTAGCATGCAAATTGTTTGAACGTATTCGTTTGAGGAAATTATGTGTGCAAATATACGTTTAAATATCTTTAAACTTCTTTGCTTAAAACGGATCTTTTATTTGGAAATTAAGAAAACTTCGCGGTTACCGTGTCGTATTGTTGTTGTAATGCTGGGGTTACATTAGCGAGCAAAGATTCGTGTCGCGTTGGCGCACTAAAACATCGTGTATAGGCATACACGATCTTCCTGTCTACATTAGGCGGGCGAAGATTCATCGTGCCGGATTGTGTTGTTCTCAGTTGTGCGCCACCTAAGTAAATATTGTCGCGACAAATCCCTTTGATCCGCGCCAGTTTATCGACAGTACACCGATAGTCATCATCTTCGCCCAAATATTACGCGTTGCTACGATACCTATACCCGGCCACAATCATCTCTGCATCACCCTAAGGTAGACTGGTAGAAAATGCCCAAGGCATTAAGTCCGCCTTTGTATATGTGCATAAAGTTTAAATAAATAAATCATCGCGTTAACACGAATATTCGCGGTAGCCCATTAATGTAGCCCCAGCATAATCGCACGATAGATATATTCGGTCGCATTATTGAGTTTTATAGTAAGTAATTGGTGTGGCCAATGTTCTAATTTGACAGGCGTGACGTCGAACGAGGTCCTTGACACACTGTTGTGTTGTTATCTTGTTGAGAGGTTCACTTATAATATGTGTTTGCGATAATGTAGTGTGTAGGTACGTGGTGGTATTGTGCGTTTTTTTTAATATACACACATCAAAAAAGTCTAGGGATCAACATCCCTAACATTTGTTAGGGATGTTGATCCCTAGACTTTTTTGATGCGTATATTTTGGGCTTCTGACATGAGATTATAGTAAGGGCGGATCCAGCTTTCAAGGGGGCATATAATGAAGGTCTACAGGAAGGCTCCGTTTCGATTACAATGATAAATCTTATTAAAAGGAAATATAAGCTCAAGGTCATGATCCCCCCTAGATCAGCCCTTGATTACAGCACCGTTTACAAGCATGGCGCATATTTTAGAACCATGTAACCCATGAAATAATGAATTTAGGTTGAACCTTTTGCTGGAAAAAATTGGTTAGTTCTGTTACTTGGTTATTCCTATTCAAGACTGACTTACTTACACATCTATTATGAGCCCTGTCGGCGAAGTGTCTTGCCGGCGTAGTGTCTGTCTGTCATCTCAATCATGTACTGAATTCATACTAAAAGTCTTCCTTGAAGATTTTCACCTGATATTTACGTAATTATGTATAATCTAAATTAAGTTGCCGTTAAATTTTATTTAGTGTAAAGGGGTGGGAGCCTGAAGATCTGTCATACAGGTCTCAAACCAAAGGTTTTTAGCATAAAAACCAGGCAAAATTGTACAAATACAATACTGTAGGTGCCAATTACAATTGTAATTAATAAGAGAGTAAATAAATAAATAAGTTAAACAAAAAATAATCTAATTAATTTTCAATTCAAAATACAGAAGCACTTTTTAATAAAAAAATCTACTTAAGCATATAATAAAGTGTTTTGCAAGAAAAAATTAAAGCAGAATATTTTAATTAATCACTTAAATCATTCCCCCGGGCATCGCAGACGAGCCGGACGCAGTCCCTCCCGAGTGACACTCGTGTCATGAGCGACGCGTGATGTAGGTGCTACATAATGAGCCCTCGAGTAATGTGGACCAAATGAATATGTGAATATTAAGTTTAAAGCTCTCCGTATTTGAGAGATACTAGCTGTTAGCCGTGGAATGATTTGTGGATGTGTTACGTGCAATTAGTAGCTACCTACCAACTGCCAGGGTTGCGGATCTGCCAGGGCTGCGGATTTTATTCGAAAGAGTTACCGTGGCCCTGGAACACAAAGGGCATTAAGAGAAACACAGATGGGTTTTAGTCAGTAAGAGTCTGACACTTCGACGAAGTAAATTGTTATTATTAATCTCATTTATAGAGGGACTACTTTATGTCTTAATTAAGAATATAATCTATCAGTGAACCGAATTCCATTAAAATCCATTCAATAGGTACCACTCCAATTAATCGCCAAGATCTTCCGTTCGTCGTAAAGGACGAATTTCCCATTAAAACAATTATAAACCTAGCAGATTATTTTAAAAGCTTTATACTTACATCTAAAATACATCACAGTACTGTGTCCATTAACATAGCTCGACAGACAAATGGACAGATTACGCTTCTATTTAGATAAGGCACAGAGTAAACAACTTTTAAAATAAAAGAAAAATAAATATATCTGCGTAGGTATTTTATTTTATCTGTGCGCTCTTAGGACGAGTCCATTATTGTGGAGGGCTCAAACTGTTATGATAACAAATAGATGATGCTGGCACACTTGTACATGTGGGGTACCTACCTTTTAAGCGATACATAAAGCACGTGATACAATAGGCGTTTTGTTGCTAGGAACTCACCTAAAGTGGGAATGTGATTTGCTTTCAAGTGTGGGTGGAATTCTGGCAGCTTTTGTTCAGTTATATACAAGTATTCTTGGTAAGTATTCTTGTTATATACCTACAACTATTCTTTATTAAACCTTTCAGATGTCGCTTGAGGAACATAGATTTACTGCTTACGATTTTTCGGTATCGGTTTCGGTATCGGTATCGGTATTGGTAGTAGTAATATTGGTATTGAAATAGGGGTTTTCTAAATTTCATTTCTCGGAACGCAGATTTATTGCTTACTACTTTTTGTATCGGTCTTGGTATTGGTATTGGTATCGATATCGGTATGAACATCGGTATTGAAATAAGAGCTTTCTAGATTTCCCTTGTTGGAACGCAGATTTATTGCTTACTACTTTTGGTATCGGTATTAGTATTGATATCGGTATCGGTATCAATATCGGTATCAAATATTTCGATTCGATTATGTAATATCACTAAACAGCTATTTCTTTACTGAAACCTTACATCATCACTTCAAACTAAGTGATATTTGGTAAACTACCTTTCAAGTATTTATTTACGTCTAGGCTGAAATTCTACGTCATCAAAAAACGTCATTAATTCAGTTTGCATAAGTTTGAAATCCGTTCGCTCTGATGGTCTACGATGGTGAGTGTAAAATCGATAGTTTTGCATATTTCATTCATGGGAGGCTCTTCGCTATAGAAAAGTGTTGCTATTAAATTGCATAGGTAGGTATTGATATTGATTTTTAAGTTGTTTAACTGCCTTTATATTGGATGTAACAATAACTCAAATATTATTTTATAATTACGCACACTAACGACAGTCATCAATCATGCTAATCTTCAAAGCTGTCCAATGTACGTTGTTCAACACCGCGTTTCATTTGTTTCATAGCACTCAATATTATTATGTTAGAGTATTATTAGATAATCCACTCTCGATTTGTTACTGACAATTTTCTTGTCCTCCGAGGGAAAGTTTTGGAAAACTTCTAAAGTGACTTGGACGGCTTTAATCAGATTTAGGAGTAAAAGGCCAGTAGGAGCGTTAAAATTGCTGTAGGATTGTTTAATTTTTAATAGTCCTGCTTATCTAAACTAAAATAACAGTAAAAAGTTTTTTGTTCGTTTAACCATGCTAATTAGGCCCGCCATAGACGGACCGCATCTTGCAGTCGAGACCGACTGCTCTAGAGCGGTCGCGTTGAAGTCGTACACGACTGCAACACGACCGCATAATAGTACATACCTGGTAGAAAATGCCTAAGGCATTAAGTCCGCCTTTGTACAGTATATTTTTATATTTGTGCATAAAGTTTTAAATAAATAAATAAATAAATAAACTCACGCCTTTTTCCCAACGCCACCTGCTACGATCCTTACATACTCCTTTCGCCTCATCTACGTTCATACATCTCGTCATACAAGCACGCCGGTTACGAGTACTCCGCACCTGACCTTTCTGAAGAACCTCACCAATAAGGTCAGTGTAGGTCTTCCTAGGGCGACCCCTCCCTGCGTTGCCACTCACCTCTGCCATATAAATACCTTTTGTTAATCGTCTTTCGCCTAATAGTAGTTTTTGTTTTTATAAATATGTATGATAGTATGTATGATAGGTATATATGTTATGGGTCTTTGTTACCTGAATTAAATGAATAAATAAATAAATAATGCAGTGTATGGTGGGTCAGTCGACCGCACGGCGAAACTCGACCGCAGAGCGACTGCTTCGACCGCTCAGGAACTGCTCGAGCGGTCCGATGGCGGATCTGAATTTAGTATGGAAACTGCAGATCGCCGTGCGGCGACCGCATCTTGCAGTCGGTCTCGACTGCAAGATGCGGTCCGTCTATGGCGGGCCTTACTGAAACTACCAGTCGGATTCAAAAAAAATCTTTGAAAGAAAGAAAGAAAAACCTTTTATTCACGTAGAAGTGACGCACAATACAAAATAATCTTTACAGCAGCAAGACAAGTTGGTACTTACTTATCTAAAAAACTAAATACATAAATGACAGAAAAAAAATAAAAAACGGAAGTTTGCGCCACTACCGCGCGAAACGGCCGACGCTCAGCTTTCGCTCTTTGTGTTTATGATAGCCCGATTCATGAGAACACACAGCCAAAGATGTAACACTCTGGTGAAAAAAAATACGGGGACGAAGTCGCGGGCATAACTGCTAGTAAATAACACAACATCACGCCTTTACCCACGAAGGGCTAGGCAGAGGCGTACCCCTTGCCAAAGGCTCGCCCTTTACCTTTTTTATCTTATCAATATAAAAAGGATTTTATTGTACAAGCTTTAAAGTCCTAATTTGAATCTCAAATTATTTGCAGTATCCGAGACGTAATTAAGTATTATGTGCAAATATGTTCGTGAATCAAAATACCATCATCAGCTCGAGATAATTTTAATAAGGAAAATATTCTCGATGTCAGCAACGGAGTATAATACTAATTGAAAAGTTTTATGAATTTTCGCAGTCATTTTCCGGAATAGAGAACTCAACAAATAATTAGCAAGGGGCGAAAATATTCCAGCGATGTGGCTAAAATTGGCTGATCATTTGATTATGAAGTTTGAACAATTTGAGAATAATATAGGTAATTTAAAACACACTTTGACTGCCTCGGTCTAGTGGTCGCACAGCGGGACTGCTGAGCATGAGGTCTTGGGTTCGATTTCCAGGTCAGGCAAAGTGTTATTGACTTTTTCCATCAGGAAGCGAAATGTGGGTATACTATTTTAAGTTGCCACGAAACATTTATAATTTCAAAAACTAAAATGTCACAGCTTCTGTATTTTGATTTCTGTTCGGTTTTCCAAAGTATAATAATATGAAACTTTTATTTCTGCGGTTCTTGCATCAACCTATAATTTGTTGGAAGTCTGCATATTTGTGTAGGTAGTAAAATGTGCATATAAAAGCACCCACGACACTATAACTTTGCTATGACTATAGAGGTTATTATTACATTATCTCAGCGCGTAACAAATCTGCGTCCGCGCCTAATGGTGCCCGCACACGACATAACATATAAATTCCAATATACAAACGCTAATATCCCACAAAAAGTCAGTCCTACGAAACAGTCCTATACATTTGTCCTACAAAAGTCAGTCGTGCGCGGGCAACCTAAGGCCCGGACACATTAGGTCAGACCGACAGTTTTATCGGACCGACAAACAAATAACAGCAGCTTTGTGACAACCCCGGGTCGTCAAGCAGTTGTGAGTTGGCTGTGGTAAAACGACGGTAACGTCGGTGGTTCACATTAGGTTGGATCGTCAGCTTCTAGTGTGAACAGCAACACCCGACAGTCGGTCATCGATAAAACTGTCGGTCCGACCTAATATGAACCAGCTCTAAATCGTATTTTCATAGTCACGTCAGTTATGATGCCAAGGTTCTAGTGAATTCACTGAAATTTTTATGTAGGTAGGTACATTTTATAAACAATGTCCAATATAACGATAACTTGTTTATAAGAACCAGAGGCCAGAACGAAATGTAACGTCAAGGATTATAGGTCACGGTAAGGTGAGGAAAATTCCTAGGATATACTGGACATAAATAAAATAGGTTGGCATTAGGAGGTGACGCGCCAATATATCATCGTCCTATTATTGTCCCACTGCAAAGCAAAGCACGACTGCTGAGCATGGGGTCTTGTGTTCGATTCCCAGGTCGGGCAAAGTGTTATTGGGTTTTTCCATCAGGAATTTCTCAGTAGCATCCTCGAAGTCTGGATTTGTGCCCGGATGATGGTAATAGGCTCGCCCCTATTACATTATGGAACTTAAACATGACTGGCGAAATGTGGGTGTACTAATGGGTACACCTCTATCTAACCCATCAGGTATAACAGGCGTGACGTTATGTTTTGCAGGGTAGAAGCCTCTTCTCATAAGGTACGAGCATTGATTACCACGCTTGCTCTAGGCGGAATGGCGATTTTAAACTTGTATTTAATTTAATTTTTAAAAGTCCAAGTTTTCTCACTATGTTTACCTTCATTGATGATTGCAAATGCTTCTAGGAATTATTACAATGGATGTGTGTATATCTATACAATAATACGTAGAAAAAGTAGATAGTTGAGAAAAACTAATCAATAATGTTAGTAACTGGAAAAACCTCATCTTTGTAACATGGTTAGAGTTAATGGAAGTAAGAAGCACCTGCTATTCAGTTCATATGTATTTGTATGCCTGTTTATTACTTTTCGCGGCTATATGCTTTATCATAATAATTAGCTCATTACTTTACCAACACATGCTAACCTGTTGATCACCACTGCTGAACGTGGGGTCCTAGGTTTGATTCCCAGGTGGGACAGTGTTATTGAGTTTTAGCCCAAAAGGTTGGTGGTGTGCCAACCCCGTGCTTCGGAAAGCACGTAAAGCATCGGCTTTACGTCGACGATTGACAGCCGGGACTATCGCGCGAGTCCCGGCTGTCAATCGTAGATCTTTGACAGTCATTGCGAGTAGTCAGATAGAAGCCCGAAAGTCTGATAATCAGTCTCACCAAATGGTATCATGTTACTCAGTAACTGGGTTGTGGAGATCAGATAAGTAGTCGCTCCATGTAAATTACTGGGATTTAGCTGCATCCGTTTAGACTGGAAGCCGGTTTCAACATAGTTGGGAAAAGCTAGGGAGGAGGAGGATTATTTATCATACATCTTGTTCAAAGTTAATTAGGTATAGATGAGCTCCTTCCATGTCGAAAGACAAGATACTCATTTACGTGTTTATCGACTATTACATTTGAGTGGTTTCTGTAATTTAGTGACTGGCATTGTGGAAACTGTGTAGTTTAGTGATTAGTAATTAGATAATTATATGATAATATTAGCCTATTATTATACCACAGCAGGACAAAGGCCTCTTCTCATACAGAGAAGGCACGAGCATGATCACCACGCTTTTCGATTGTAGACTTATATGAATTATAAGTACAGGTTTCCTCACGATGTTTTGCTTCACCGATATCAGTGATGTTCAAGATAAATATAGAAAGTACATATAGGTATCGGAACCCCAACCTAATGCATGAGAGGCGGACCTATCACGAATTCAAGATGTTATGATAAATTCGTTCTAAATTCGAAATCAAAATTATTTTAGTATAATACATGAACCTGCTTTTATTTTTCGTATCTTTCCGACTTCTCGTGCGTTTGCACATCAAATCAGTGAGTCTTTTGTTTTCATGTGTCTGCATTGTCCAGACATTTGTAATCATGTTTTATGATTTGTTATTGTCTGTACTTCTGACAGAAAACAGAGTTTAACAACATGTTTTATGAAGACCATTCGTCATACAGACTTATTTTGAAGAGTGCACGATTGTGTGTCACTGTATAAACATTTTGCATACAAATGTGTAGGTTTGACACACAGCCTTGCTCCGTATACATTTTTAACGCCATATCATAATCCTGTATCGCATTTATTGTAACGGGAAGACAAATGTGCTTGACGTCATTCCGACACCTGCGTACCACATACAAAAATAAACTCTAATCTAATGCAGTGAGGTTGCTATTTGGATATGAAATGGAGATATGTCTTCAAGATGAAAATTTAATAGAAATGTCAATTGTGAGTGAGATGAGGGCAGGGATTGAAAACCGGTACCAATTTCGGTTCTGGTTCTTCATTTAGGTTCTTATAAAGGTTCCTCTTTTCGGTACGGTTCCGGTTCCGGTATCGGTTCCGGTTTGGGTTCCGATATACCGGTTCCTAGAACCCCGATATACCGGTTCCAAGAACCTTTAAATCGAATGATGTTATACCGGTTCCTTGTCATCCGATTTAAAGGTTCCTTACGGAAGAGGGGATGTATTCGGAGCAGGGATTGAATAACCGAAATTTATTGATGTTCGTGCCTCGGCCAAGCCAGACATAGCAAGTTGTTTTGCCATTTTGCCGCCATTCATGTTTCCGCGTCTACTTTGTTTGTCAACATAATCACAAGTGTGTTGAAATTTTACAACTACATAGATTGTCCCAAGATGGATAATAAAAGTAAGTACAAATATGCGTTTACGTGAAGTTTAACTTTATTCGTGTGGTCTAAAGTACACTCGTTTTTATTCCTCCTTTTAATTTATCAATGAACTTAGTATTACTTTATACTTTTTTAAAGAGAGGCCGAACGAACGTAATTTTTGGAGTTATGATGAGTTCGTAAAGTCGCTACATGCGGTTTCATACAGAAATCCTAGTCAGCAGTCAACTCTTTTTGCGTCGCCGCGCTCCGTGTGGCACAAACAGAACTTTTGTATTAACCGAATGCAGGGACAGTAGGAACACATTTTACGGACTCACAACTCAAGATATTTCGTCCGTTTTGCTCCGTCCTAAACACGATATACCTAAAGACAAACACCATCCCTATTTACTTATAGAACGGGGTTTTAGGTCTACGTATCATGGTTGAAATGATCGTCAGATGTTTTAAAATGAAGTATTTTTATACATAGGTGTATTTACTTGTCATTGTATTGAATTCAACCATTAAAATAATTTAAACTTACTTATATTTGTTCTAATGGCCTTTTTCCCACTTACTGACACGGCACCGGCACTGGCTCTGCTGCGGGGAAACAAAAATGCCGTGCCGTGGCCGATGCCGCCGGCAAATGGAAAGACAAGCCATATAATATGTATATTCATACATTTTTGCTACGGTCCGGTGCACGGTGCCGCGGCTGGTGCCGTGCCGGCAAGTGGAAAACTCCCATTAGTTAGATCAGTAGTGTTTTTCAAATGATGGGATGCGACCCCTGTGGGGTCACGACATAATAAAGTACCTAACTAACAATTTTTGCTTTTATGATTTATTTCAGAACCAGCCATCATGGGTCAGAATAAGCGCCATCATTTGCCAGATATTTTTGTAAATTCGGAACGACCAGTCTCCCTCTGTTCTCCACCCTAAAGTAGAAAAAGGCTTTTTTTTTAGGTGGTAAAAATCATCAAATGACTCCTTCCGTCCTGGGAGGGCGGAAGGGACTGTCAGACTTTTACTGACTAAAAAACCACCCTGTTCCTTCTGTTGCCCTTTACGTTCCGGGGCCACGGTATCCTGTTAAGACGTCCCGCAACCCCGGCAGGCATTTGGCCATTATTGGGGCCCCGTCCCTGTGCTGACAGCTCTTTGAGGCGCGCGCGAACAGAACGCGCCGTCGACCCGGGCATGGTCCTTGATCGGACGGCGAGCTACCCATTACTCGTCGTCCGCAAGCCCGCGCCTACAGTGGCCGGATGTCGTCTCTCGACGTCCGACGCCCTGGGCGTCTCCCGCGGCGGCTGGGGCGTGAGGTGGAGGATGTTCTCTCCCTCACGCGGCCCGCCTCCTCCTTCGCTAGCATAACTGTTTCGCAGAAGGAGGTGACTGCATCCCATTCCCTCTCGCCCCGGAGCATGGCCTGAACCAGGTCCGGACGCGAGAGGTCGCCGCCGCCTATCGCCTGCGTGAGGACACGGCGGTGCTCTGCCCAAGCGGGGCAGACCTGCACCGTATGCTCCACCGTGTCCTCCGGGCGGTCCACACAGTGGTGACACCCGAACCTCCCGAAACAGCCGTGTCCGCGGTGAGGACCTGCGTCAGCCGGAAGGTGAGGACGTCGTGGCGCCTCTCCAGCCACTACTCAAAGAGGGGTCTTACCGCCGCGATTGCAGCGGCCCCGTTCGACCCGGGCCTGGACCTTGATCGGACGGCGAGCTACCCAATACTCGCCGTCCGCAAGCCCGCGCCTACGGTGGCCGGATGTCGTCTCTCGACGTCCCACGCCCTGGGCGTCTCCCGCGGCGGCTGGGGCGTGAGGTGGAGGAAGTTCTCTCCCTCACGCGGCCCGCCTCCTCCTTCGCTAGCATTACTGCTTCGCAGAGGAGGTGACTGCATCTTATTCCCTCTTGCTCCGGAGCATGGCCTGAACCAGGTCCGGTCGCCGCCGCCTATCGCCTCCAGAGGAGCACCGCTGTGTCCTTACACACGGCGGTGCTCCTCCCAAGCGGGGCAGACCTGCACCGTATGCTCCACCGTGTCCTCCGGGCAGTCCACACAGTGGTGACACCCTGGCGTACAAAGCATTGCGTTATTCTTCTTGCTTAGTTCACGGTAAAAACCTAATCTATCATTTGATGCCTTTTTGAAATTTTTAAAATCATTTAAAGGAAAATAGGCCTCAAAAGATAGATTAGCTTTTCACCGTGAACTAAGCAAGATCGATTACAAAAGGCAAGACGATCTACAAAAGGTACTGAACACCCCACATGGGGAGAGTATGCTGCTATTTTATACAAGAAAATTTACAGTGTACAACCTTTGTTTTTACGAAAGTGGTACCAGAAATGGCTTTTGTTATACGTGGGGAGAAACCGAAGGAAGAAGAGGAGGCAATGAAATAGCTACAATCTTACGAAAGTATGTAGCTGAAGTCGATTCACGTGGTTCGGTAACTTTAATTCTTTATTCAGACTCATTACCAGGACATAATAAAAACAAAACAGTTTTAGCCGCCATACATAGCGCACTGCTTGAAACAAAACACATTGAAACCATACAAATGAATTATCTGCTTCTAGGGCATACGGAACGGGCACGCTGCAATCGCGGCGGTAAGACCCCTCTTTGAGGAGTGGCTGGAGAGGCGCCACGGCGTCCTCACCTTCCGGCTGACGCAGGTCCTCACCGGACACGGTTGTTTCGGGAGGTTCCTGTGTCGGATTGCACGGGAGGAAACGCCCGGGTGTCACCACTGTGTGGACCGCCCGGAGGACACGGTGGAGCATACGGTGCAGGTTTGCCCCGCTTGGGCGGAACACCGCCGTGTCCTCACGGAGGCGATAGGCGGCGGCGACCTCTCGCGCCCGGGCCTGGTTCAGGCCATGCTCCGGGGCGAGAGGGAATGGGATGCAGTCACCTCCTTCTGCGAAGCATTAATGCTAGCAAAGGAGGAGGCGGGCCGCGTGAGGGAGAGAACATCCTCCACCTCGCGCCCCAGCCGCCGCGGGAGACGCCCAGGGCGTCGGACGTCGAGAGACGACGTCCGGCCACCGTAGGCGCGGGCTTGCGGACGGCGAGTAATGGGTAGCTCGCCGTCCGATCAAGGACCATGCCCGGGTCGACGGCGCGTTCTGTTCGCGCGCGCCTCAAAGAGCTGTCAGCACAGGGACGGGGCCCCAATAGGGGCCAAACGCCTGCCGGGGTTGCGGGACGTCTTAACAGGATACCGTGGCCCCGGAACGTAAAGGGCAACAGAAGGAACAGGGTGGTTTTTTAGTCAGTAAAAGTCTGACAGTCCCTTCCGCCCCACCCAGGGCGGAAGGAGTCATTTGATGATTTTTACCACCTTAAAAAAAAAAAAATAAAAAAAATAAAAAAAAAAAAAGGGCATACGGAAATGACTGTCGATAGTATCCATGCCGCAATTGAAAATTCTGTTAGAAATACTATAATATGGGCAACGTCGCAGTAGCCAACTGTTTTTCAGTTGGCTCGTAAAGATCCCGGCCCATATTACGTAGAAACTCTTACGCACAACGACTTTATGAATTACGAAGAGTTTTCAGAAAAGTATTTTAAAGGCAATTTAACCGGAAAGATTAGTAAGATTGGGGTGGCGACATTCAAAAAGTCGTCACCCAATGTCATGACTGTCAAATACAGAGTAGATAAAGATGCTGAGACCGATTCTATAGCCATAATTTCAAGACCAAAGGTAGTGCAGCAGAAGTATAAAACATCTTTGCCTATAAACTACGGCCAAATACAAAGATCTTAAAAAGCTGTGTGATACAGGGGTTATTCCCAAAAATGTACACCTAGAATACACTAACTTTCCGCATCGCATTGGGATGTTCTGATAGATCTATACAGATATTGAAGATGAGACAGAAGCTTAAGGTCATCGTTAACATTTAAAATTTTGTTTTAATTATAATGAATGTTAGATTTTCTTTCTTTTTGCTTTTTGATGATTTATTATTTATAATAATAATCTATAATTGTTTGGTTTTTTCTTCTAAAGAATGTCGATTTTCTATTGTTGTTTGATAAAGAATGTTAACTTTTGTTTGTTTTCTGACAAGATTGTTATTTTTTTCTACTTCTGATTTATCACAAGTTGATGAAGTTTTTTTTTTAATCTGAATGTTTGATTGTTACTTACCTACTGATTTAAATTAGGTAAGTCCATGTTGAAGACTGATTTTGAATAAATTATAATTAAAAACTTGTTGTTTTATTTACAAAGTGATGCTAAAGTTCAATGTATTCCGTGGCGATACTACTTCCTAGGCTTTATAGTGAACTTAGTTCTAAGCGACTAAGGAGTAGCTAATCTCATTAATTTATTGGAGGGCCTATGTGTTAAAACCGATTTGATAAAAAGATGGAAATGCCAATTTTACAAATACTGAATTAAATCAAAATGTTTCAACGGCCAAAACACTAATGACATAGTTAGGTTAAAATAGCCGAAGTGATATTACTCATTATCCTTAATAGAGGCTAAATGGGTCAAGAGACATAGTTAATCAACATAACTTAATGCAAAATGGTTCAAGCAACACGGTTTTTTAAAGTAGTTGAATGCAAAATGGGCCAAACGACATAACCACAACTATGGCGAAAAAGCCAAATGCTTTAATCGACACACGTTATAAAAATTCGAAAAATCAAAATAGCTTAAGTCATCGATTCCTCAAAGTCTAGTTTTGTGTCGTATAGATCAATGAGCCTAGAAATGAGGCCTGTTTTGCAGTGGGTGCTAAACGCCTAAAAGTAGTCAAAAACATTTTAAACCTGACTCAAACGACGGAGAAAAATTTGCTGATTCCGAATATGTATATAACTCAATATTGCAAAAAATGTCGCTTAGACCAATTAGCCCTTCAACCGTCGATATATAAAATATTTATAGACGAAATTCGACTTATTTCTGTCCATTGGCAGTTTTTTTTAGTATTGATAATTGAAAGTAACGTCTTCTTCATAAAATAGATTAATATTATACTAACTAATAAGTATTTTACCTACCTATTACAGTAATATATTACAACTAATTTACAAATACACACAAACCAAGCCAATCAAATAGGTACGTAATACGTGATTTTAAAACAATAATTTTCAATAGGAACACGAGTTTACACGAGCGAGTGGCGCGCGCGTTGGTAACAGAAGATCTACCAAACACCAATACAAATGTGATTTGAAATCACATAATAATATTTTGTATTGGTGCCGCGCGCTGCACCGCGCCGGTCACCCGACCGCACATCAAAAAACAAGTTTATACTCGCTTTGCCTAAGAACCGGTAAAATAAAGGTTCTCAAAGGTTCCAATTTAGGTTCTGGTTCCGGTACAGGTACCGGAACCCGAAAATACCGGTATTTTACCGGTATTTTGGAACCGTTTTCAATCCCTGGATGAGGGAACAGGTGGTCTGTAAAAATCAATTGCCATAATACACGATTGGATTTTACTACTATTACAAATGTGAGTTTGAATGAATGGATGTTTGTTCCTCAACTGTTTGTTCTCCAGAACGGCTGTGAGTATTATTCTATAATATGGCTTATTGAAATTAAAGTTTCAATTAAAACTAAGTACCTACACGGATGCAATGGTACATGGATCTAAAACGCAGGATATGGCAGTATCAAAAACTAACCAAAAAAAAGGTCTTTTCCATTTTCAAATAATAAAATGTCTCCAATTTCGATAGGTACCCCAGATACAGAAATAGCATGGAAGAGCGAAGGTGTCGGGTTGTAAGTGATCGATCATCGTCTGCCAGTCTTGAGATAATAGGCTGGATTGATGACATTTTCTGACGGGAACTGAGGTTCATTAATACATTGATTTACTACAGTTTCTGCTGACACAGCTGAGTTTTCAATCATTGAAAATTTTAAAGGGTTTTATCGACTCTTAGTTGTAGAATAAACTAGTTAATTGAAAATTTAAGTTTTAGCTATCAGCTATCATTTTAATTTTTCCTTTTAATAATTAAAATAATAATTTAAGTTTAAAAATCATATTTTATAAAGAAATTCGGGGTTTTTGCAGCTCAGATAATGCCGATGTATTTCAGGCAGAATACGGTTTTGTTTCATCGATCCATCAATGACTCACTCGTCAACTCTTGCTTTAACTCCAAAACCTTTTTCGTAAAGTATTACATCATGCCATATCTAGAGGCCTACGTCCACGTCATAACGATACATTACACCATTTTCGAGAAAACTGTGTTGATGTACAGCACTTCATTTTAACTGAAGAATGTACTCTATGATATTGATGTGAAGGTTGTTATTCGGTTGTGTAGTGTTGACCTTGTGATGCAGTGGTTAGAGCGGTGATAGATAAACACGTCATAATCTGAGATTATCTGACGGTGGCAGGCAAACATGCTAGGAGTACAACTTACAACTAGGTTATTGGGTTATGTAGCCCTTTCTTAGTACGGTCGGCAACCGTCGTATTCTAAGAAATCCATCGCATTAAGAAAACAGCGCGTTCTGTACAAAACGAATTCTAGTATTTTTTGCACCATTAGAAATTAAACTCGATTATTTTTTGTAGATAGTATATAAGCACCATCTATATCTGTATACTGACTGACATAGTGATCTATCAACGCACAGCCCAAACCACTGGACGGATGGGGCTGAAATTTGGCAAGCAGGTAGATGTTATGACGTAGGCATCCGCTAAGAAAGGATTTTTTAAAATTTACCCTCTAAGGGGATGAACGGGGGTCCGACATTTACGCGGACGAAGTCGCGGGCACAAGCTAGTTTAACTATATTTTTTGACACTGAGATGAGATTGTGACTAGATTTTGAACGTTTTTTATTAAAAGAATGACCTTAAGATTTCCCTCAAGAACTTAAATTCAAATTAATAGGTTACTCAGTAACTTGTAAAAGAAGAATACGATTTTTGAGTTATATTGTGCCAAGATTACGTTTGTATGAAGCTTGCAGCAGCGCACTGACGAATATAACCTCAAAATTTTTTTTAAAGAAGTTGCCTATCACACTTTAGATACCATTTCAGATTCTGAAATTGCAATGAATGCTTTTGTCACTTAATTCTAATGTAGGTCCTTGATTATGATTGGTTTTTAACCAAAGTAACAAAACCCATTTCAAAATCATTTAAAATAACAATAGGCAGTTTAATGTGAAAAATCTTCAAGATAGTAGGTACCAGCTCCTAAAAAGAAATGTATAAAATATCAGCCTTTTATTGTCTTCCTCTTCTCATACAGAGAAGGCACGAGGATTGATTACCACACCTTGCTCTCGATAAATTGGCGATTTCAAAATCAAGGTTGAAAAAATAAATAAAATAAACATAAGTCTCTCTTATTTGCTGACTGTACATGAATATAATTAGAGCTTCACAATTTATTAGACCACTTTTTAGAGTTTCTCGGAAACCACTTTTACAGAGCGGAGTAAAATTTAATTGCAGTAATTTTCAGCTTTATTTTTAGCTGCATTCGCAGAAATACTCATTTTTTTGTTTTGTATCTATTTTACCGACGAACAAAAGGAGGAGGTTCTCAATTCGACACATAAATATATTTATAGATATTTTTTTGACCAACCATATCTTTTTGCAGTACAATCCGATGCGAAGATTCTTTTTTATAAAGGATAGTTAAATTAACTAATAGTTTCTTAAGAGATTAAATGGTAAAAATAATAAAGACTCGACTGTTGAATTTGGATCTTGACACTGTAATAGTCGATATGACATTTTCCTTAATTGAAAGTCTCTATAAAAATTACAAAGTTGTCAAAATAAAAGTGACTTTTGTAACATCGAGTTGACGTTTTAGCTGTCAAGCTTACTATAATTGAATTAAAGTATGTAGATACATCCATATAGGTACTTTATGAGTCAAGCTGTTATTCTTTTTTAATGAAAAAATAAGTCTGAAAATAAATAGTACATGTTTTATGTTCGCTCAAAATTTTATTACATAAATTGCGTAATGGCTTCCAAAAATAATATAATTATTACGCACTCTTTACATTCTGATTAATGTCACGTCACATAAGTTTATTATATAATTACTAGCTTCTGACCGCGTCTTTGTCCACGTGTTGTTTTCACCCGTGTTTAGTTGCGTCTTTGGTAACTGCCCCGCTCCTGACGGTCGTAGCGTGATGTTATATAGCCTATACTATTCCTCATGAATTTGGCTATGATATACAAAAAGAATTACTCCAATCCGACGAGTAGTTTCAGAGATTAGCACGTTTAAACAAACACAAAAAGAAACTCTTCAGCTTTATTATAATTTTATAGATGAAAATTTTATTTTTTCGTCCATCGGGACATTTCTTTTTCTGCTAACTTAGAGAAACAGTAAACATTTGACGTCTTAAGTCTGTGTGGGTGTCAGTTTAGTCTCCAGAGGACGATAAGGTTATTTTTAACGAAAATGTGTTGTTAAGCTGAGACGCAGATCCGTCGAGAATGACTGAAGATAATGTTGATGGAAAATACTAACTTAATATAGAGTAATTTATATTAGGCTGAAATTGTTCTGTTATTCTATAATTTTAGGAATATTTTGTTGGCACTTACATATTCTTTTACATACGAGTATTAGACCTTGTACATATTCTTTATGCAAACGGATTATGACAGAACCCACTTTTTTTTATTTACTAGCCGTTACTGTACCACTCCTGGGCATGGCCTCCCCCATTTCCTCCACCTTCCTCTAGCTGTGCTGTGCCTCCTCTCGCCAGTTCCTGAGGAAGCCATCCAAGGCGTCCCGCCATCTTCTCCTCGGTCTGCCGCGACCCCACCTTACTGTGTCAGGGCTCCACTCTTGTGATATGCGGGCCCATCGCTTAGCGTCCGACGGCATCCGACAGACATGGCCCGCCCATTGTAACTAATAACGTTGCAAATTAAAAGAGTTGTATTATAATCCTCCATTTTATTCTTTACCGCTCAAGGCCCGGCCGTCATACCGAAATGACAGAACAATAGAAAATAAATAAATAATAAATAAAAAAAATTGTGTCTCATTACGTGGGACTTGAGTTATTAAATATGTAAAAATAAATCAAACAAAGTTTATCTTTTGGAGTTGATATTAATATAGACCTAACTAATTAATTATCTCCTCTGCAATAAACTAAACTAAAACACATTTAAAATATTGTCCCTGTAGGTAACGGATAGAACTATCGCACGATCTGACATCAGTCAGTTGGACGGTGAAGTTTCCTACTCTGTGGTATACTTCCTACGAAGTTACACGTACTATTTAGCTACACTGTGGCACGAGAGAAAAGTTTTTTACATGTAAATATAAAACGTGGTAGCGAGAATTACATATTCAGACGTGAAGCGTTCATCCACCTATGGGTATATTAACTATGCATTTATGGATAATCCTAATACCTAGGTACTTTAACTTATTAGTTCGTTATTAAGTACTGATATTTAAGAATAGGAATGGTAATTTTATGTGATTTACTTTATTTTCAAGTGTGACTGCTGAGCGATAGTTCCTGGCTTCAATTCCCAGGTTGGGGAAAGTGTTATTGGAGTTTTCCATTAAGAATTTCGAAGTACACTCCCGTGTTTCGGAAAACACGTAAAGTCGTTTTTCTTTCTTGTTTTCTGTTTTGTAGATCTTTGATAGTCGTTACGTGTATTCAGAAGACTGAAAGTCTGACGACCAGTCTTACCAAGGGGTATATGTTATCCAGTAACTGGCTTATGGAAGTCAGATAGGCAGTCGCTCCATGTAAAGCCCTGATATTCAGGTGCGTCTTAGAAAGATAAAGTCGACCCTAACATTGTTTTGAAAAGGCAAAGTGCTTTGCCTTTACGTCGTTAGATATTTACCATCTTGATTTTGAAGAAACGATTACGTTCGACCCTTTCTAGAGAGAACCATGTTCGACTCATCGAACATTTTTAATGAATGCGCCCAAAACAATCGGAATAAAGCAGGGGTGTCCAATTGGTCGATTAATCGGCTATTAATCGAGTCGCAGAGGCAATGCTTACACTAATATACTTAAGTAGTTACCTACTAAAAATAATCATCAGTTCTGTTGAGTTCCCCTTTTAATAACTAGACTCAATATACATAGGTATATATTTTTTGTATGAGACGATCAAATGTTCCTTAAAATGGCCTAATTGAAATAAATGATTTGAGTTTGACTTAGACTTTGACTTTGACTCTGAATTAAATGAAAAATACTAGTTATACTTATATAGTATGATTATTTAATGTATTTCGCATCCTTGTCAAATTCAAAGACACGCACACAGTGACAATCGCGCGATACTGCCTATCGCATACGCAACAGGATAATTCTGCTATTTGAAAGAGGTGTATTCTGAAATACTGTCAAACATAAACAACTTAAAAAAGAGGTATTTGTTCATTATTGACCAGGTGTAGGTAATATTTAAAAAATATATTATTTTTTCTAATAACCTTCTGAAATATGACAAAAAGCAAATAAAACTGCACCTTGTATGTTAAGTTTATGATGAAGTACTGATTATGGAATCGGTAGATTACACAGTCTAGTCAGTAAACAGAAGATCTTGGTTTTAATCAAGTTGGCCACCCCTGGAATGAAGATTTTCAGCTATTTCTTTATTTGCGGACATAAACTCTCCCCTTTCTAATTTCAAAACCGCATAAAAATACTGAGACGTAAAAATAAGGTCAGTGAGAATGTTTATAAAGGTCGTTATACATTAACGCATTTTCATAACAAACAATGAATAATGTTGTAGAAACTGCGCAATGGACTGCAAACAATAGCAACTATGATTATTTTGGCACACGATCAAGGAGTTTTACAGAGAAAACATATATTTAGTATTACTTCATACTAACTCTTGTTTTGTGAAAAGAAGCTAGTAGTTTAAGAGGTGTGAATAACATTGTTTGTATTTACGCGACTGCCTAAAAAAAGGAGTGTAATGTTTTCAGGGTACATGCATGTTGAAGGGGCTCGCCAATGGCAGTCCAATACCAGTCGGGGGCGCGGATAATGCGTAATGCGAATACCGTGCTCCCGACTTATGGTAGCAGGAGGAACCGTGGGGTTTTAGTCGATAAGAGTCCGACATACTCCTCCGTTATCCCCAAACGGAGGGCATCCATGAGGACTTCCCCACGAAAAAAAAAGGGTTCATGTATTTACTTTATTCCACCATAACTTCTAAACGCTTGGACTGATTAAGATGTAAAAGGTATGTTTAGAATCATTGCATTTTGTCCTAAGTTTTGTGATATATCAACCAGTGAATACCAACATCATTATCTTTTAATGACATGTTTTAAAATAAAACTTTTCACTATGAGGTAAAAACGAATAAATAAAAAACACAACTGTCAATGACCTATTTTTTTTACATTTTATTTCATCTTTCATTTTATATTTCGGTAGTTTTATTTACGTCCTATCTCACATAGGTATCAGGGTAAGCACCTTCCGAGCTTCAAGCTGTCAGGACCCATAATGTTTTGTCTTTTCTCACGTTCTGACATCTGACGTATACAAACACTGAGCCTGACGACGGTGAGTCCCAGACCCGGTACTATATAATGGATAGATTATTATACAGTTGAAAATAGCACTTTCATTTTCGTGGTAATAGAGACTAATTTCAAAACAATGGTAAGTAAAAAAACCATGCAGTTTTCAAATTGACATAGGTACTGGCCATAATTTTCTTTTGATCATTGTTCTAAATTTGAATTCACGACCGTTTAAAAAGTTTTACAAATAAATACTGGGTGGCTCGATTTATGAGTGCAGGAGTGTATTACGATATAATTTCGGCTTTATTACACTCCATAACAGCACCTCCAGCCACCCCTTTAAGACTCATTCTTGAATAACTCACGAAAAACAGTACCATTACTTTTGAGTTGAATGCATAGGTACCTACACAATGAAAAACATACTCGTACACATATCATTTATTGCATACAACATGTAGGCAATAACTGTCTAAATTGTATGTATCTAGGTATATAAACCAGCCGTATGCAGCTCATAAATATGAGAATTCCACGAAGAGACGGGAATAGTTGCCACAAATGTGTGTTTCGGATTACAAAATAATAACACTACCACATAAGAGAAATATACAGAAGGCTATCTCAACATAACGTCAAAAAACGTTAAGAAAAAAAGACAAATAAAAATGAAGTCTTAACAATATTTTATTTTTGTTATTTGTTATTACAGCGGCCATTGTAATACACACTCTGTGAAAATTTCAAGTGTCTACCTATTATGGTTTACAAGATTCAGTCCTGTGATAGACGGACGGATATATAGACAGACAGGTGACGTCTTGGTACTTGGTATTCTTTGGGTACGAAACCCTTAAACACACAGGTGCACGCACAGAGACGCGTAAACAGTGTAGTGACGGTGATTTCTAACAATTGCAAGTTGCGAACTTCTAAAGCTGCGTTTATATAGGTATAAAACCTGCCCCGCGTGTCGCCACGCGCGTGGGAAAGCTAACGGTTTCATACATTTAGTATATGACTGGGGGCCTACCACAACCTCTTAAAACAATATTACTTTAATATTACTTTGCGTTCCGCTCTGTTGGATTTTCAACGCTCGAATCAGCGCCGAGAGTTGAAAATGCAACAACAGAAATTACAAAGTAATCTTAAAATAATATTGTTTTAAGAGGTTGTGGTAGGCCCCCTGATCACATTTGTCCCGCCCCGCGTGGCGTGGGGCTGGGGACACAGACACGCGGGGCAGGTGAGGTATAAACGCATTGGAGTGCGTTTGAATTCGCTATACGTTAAGCATGGTGACTGTGTGTGTGCATTTTCGCCAGCTATATGAAGCCAACCTTCTGTACTATCTTTAATATGAGACTATTGAATTGTGGCTCTTAGTATGACTCAATAATTTTTAAGGAAAATCTTAGTTTTCACGAAAACTGTTTGATTTGAAAGTGGATGTTATCCGTTTATCTTTTTTGTTTTCTAAAATCTTACTCACAGTAAATTCTAGGAAAAGAATGGCTGTTTAAATTTTGTTGAGATGAGAATGATCGCTTTGAAAGTTAAGATAATCCAATATTGTTTGTGTAAACTTTTATATAAATTTTGATCAAACTGAATGTTCGTGTCAGGTACTTATTACAAACTTATTAGGTATTATAATATTAGCATAAGATTACTTTACCGGGAAAACTGTTAATAGGTGGGTATACTGTAGTAATCTTTAGAGGAGGCCTATGCGCATCAGCGGACGTCGTCCGGCTGATATGATGATGATGATGACTTAATTTTTTCAAAGATTTCAGTTTAGTCAAAAAAATGCACAAAAATTGCTTTACTTCTGATAATTTAATTGAAAAACACAGTCTCAAAGGCCATTAAAAAAGTACAAATTCTTCTTATAGCTAGAGAAGTTACCTGTTAGAGAATTACCCCATATATCCACTGGATCGTAACGCAATATATCACAGATTGTAGCCGTGTCAAGGTAAGCCCAACAGGGTCAGTTTCGCTTTGATAGCTCACACCAATCACGGCAGATGCACCGTCCATCTCCCGTTGTCTTTGTCAGCGGCACGGACACTGGAAACTGGTTTGTTACAAGTAATTAACTACTATAATTGATGAGCTAAAATATCTTCAAGTGCACATATAGTCCATTCCGTATTAGAAAAATAACAACAGTTATTGTGTTATATTGTTGAAAAAAGGGGCTCGTGGCTAAGTAATAACAGCAGTACGCGTCGATCCATCAAGCTTGCCGGGGTTGGTCCGTGGATGCGTGACCATTATCTTTACACACCGAGACTCCTTCGTGCTTCAGAAAGCACGTTAAGCCTTTAGTCCCGGCTGTCATACGCTGTCAAATCATCAAATGACTTCTTTGGTACTGCACTGGCACTGGTACGCCCAGTGCGAAAGAAGTCGTTTGATGATTTCCCATCCTAAAAAAAAAGGTATTGATATATCTCGTGAACCTGTTAGAAAATTATGAAATAAGATATCAATACGTTCAAAAGGCAAATAAAAATAAAATCAAAGAGGCTACGATACTGTGTACCAAATATCAATATATCTAGGTCCATACCTACTAGACCCCAACGTACATCAAAGAGGACATCTCAATCAAAATTGAAACTTGAGTAATTGGAGCAGGCAAACATGTGCCTAAACAACATGCCTAGAGGCAATATGGCTGATATTATTCAGAAACAAGTCCGTTAGAAAGGTCCTGTCTGTACTAAACTTTGGACGTAGGTAGGTACTGTAGACACTTTACCAAGTGTCTGAGGGAGCAAGTGACTCATGTGTGCGGGGCTCCAACTTTTTTACTTGAATGAAAAGACTATCTAAGAAGTTGATGAATTAAGATTTAAATAACGTGCTCAAATTCTGAGTGGGGACAAAAAATTGCCCTAAAGAACAGTATAAAAAGACACATCATATACCCGTTAATTACGCTTTCTGTCAATTAAATTAAAAGCAACATTGAGAAGCAAAGATTATTGGGAAACAACTTTTTTTTTGGTGCGAAAAATTATTGTTTAGGTATGATAGTGCGTAGTGTAACGCATGCAATGTTTACGGGGGTATTTAAAGTTTAGTTATAACATTTCAAACTTGTTTATTAAAAATACTTAAAAAAACTTTGGAACTTTGACCTTTAAAATCTCGGTAATTATAAAGAGCCCAGGTTTGGTCCAAAAGAAGAAAAATGATCGTAATGATGGAAACAAGTTCTAACTTTTTTCACGCTATAAAAAAACAACCCCAATTGCCTTTTATTTTAAAATTCGAATTCCTTATGGAATTCGGGAGAGTATTTGAAATAAAAATCTTTTCGGCCAGTTTGCCAGTAAGTAGTAAGCGACATACAAGACATTTATGAGAGGGCAGTTCTAGATTTCTCCTTAAGGAAGGACGAACTATTGTTTCCATAATAATATGGCCTAGATTCAGGTGATTTAAATATATCATTATGTGCATCTATACATGAAGTCACGTTTTAGAAACGTAATATGTTTGTTTTCTTCTTAGTCTTAGTTTTCCTCACGACATTTTCCTTTGTATTTATTAACTAGCTTATTACCCCGGCTTCATCCGCGTGACTGTCAATTATCAGCGATGTTTTAATTCCTAAATCTTTTTCTAAAATTGAAGGTCTTGTCTGCCTATTTGTTCCAGCTAATCTCCATAACGACTGGACCGATTTTGACGGGACTTTTACTGGGAGATATTTGATGTTATTAGGAGTAACTTAGGCTGCTTTATTTTAGAAAAATAATTAGGGACCCCGTGCAAAAAAAAACACAGCAGGTAGCCGAAATTCTATGTATATAAAAGCTAGTACCTACATGATATGTATCTACCTAATATATAACACACCATATTCAACAACGTATCAATGGTATCATCACAAAGGGTCCGTCAATGCGTACCTAAATCAGTGTATTTGCATAGCTACCTCGCCTACCACAAAACCCACATAATATCCACCATCCATATTAGAGACATTACTGCAAAATACTGGCTGAAACTGCAAACCGTTTCGCCTCACACAATGCTTGTTGAATAATAAATACGTTCGTACTAGTAGACCGTATGAATCACTTCGACAGTCCGATTGTCTTATTTTTAAACTGGCAATGTCTTTGTTAGTCGTTCATTTGAAATATCGTTTGCTGTTACTGTATTTGTATTATTGATGTATGTAACAGGTTGACAGATGACTGACAAGTTTATAGGCAATACAAGTAGCTATATTGTAAAAGGATAATTTTCAATTGTGTGGGTACTTAACGCCATTTAAATACACACATCAAAAAAGTCTAGGGATCAACATCCCTAACATTTGTTAGGGATGTTGATCCCTAGACTTTTTTGATGTGTATATAATAATTTATTTTTCGTATTTTTAGCCGTAAAAACCTAGTTAATTTGCAATATAAATAAGTAGGTTATACCAATACTTTTTCTATGCGGGATAAATGAATTGATGATAATAATTTTTATTTTATTTATTTATTTAAAACTTTATAAACAAGTAAAAAATATACTGTACAAAGGCGGACTTAATGCCTTAGGCATTTTCTACCAGTCTACCTTAGGGTGATGCAGACGGGCACGCTGCAATCGCGGCGGTAAGACCCCTCTTTGAGGAGTGGCTGGAGAGGCGCCACGGCGTCCTCACCTTCCGGCTGACGCAGGTCCTCACCGGACACGGTTGTTTCGGGAGGTTCCTGTGTCGGATTGCACGGGAGGAAACGCCCGGGTGTCACCACTGTGTGGACCGCCCGGAGGACACGGTGGAGCATACGGTGCAGGTCTGCCCCGCTTGGGCAGAGCACCGCCGTGTCCTCACGGAGGCGATAGGCGGCGGCGACCTCTCGCGTCCGGGCCTGGTTCAGGCCATGCCCCGAGGCGAGAGGGAATGGGATGCAGTCACCTCCTTCTGCGAAGCAGTAATGCTAGCGAAGGAGGAGGCGGGCCGCGTGAGGGAGAGAACATCCTCCACCTCACGCCCCAGCCGCCGCGGGAGACGCTCAAGGCGTCGGACGTCACGAGGCGACATCCGGCCACCGTAGGCGCGGGCTTGCGGACGGCGAGTAATGGGTAGCTCGCCGTCCGATCAAGGACCATGCCCGGGTCGACGGCGCGTTCTGTTCGCGCGCGCCTCAAAGAGCTGTCAGCACAGGGACGGGGCCCCAATAGGGGCCAAACGCCTGCCGGGGTTGCGGGACGTCTTAACAGGATACTGTGGCCCCGGAACGTAAAGGGCAACAGAAGGAACAGGGTGGTTTTTTAGTCAGTAAAAGTCTGACAGTCCCTTCCGCCCCACCTAGGGCGGAAGGAGTCATTTGATGATTTTTTCCGAGAATAAATTATAATCGTTTCGTTCGTTTCGTTTTATTAATCGTTACCCTTCGCTATGAATTTCACCCTCCTGTATCGTAAACTAAAAATCTATTTTCACAGTTGACCTTACTTACGCAAAACGGACCCACACAATGAAAATTTTGAGAAAAAGCCATTTTTCTTTAAAGCGTGCAATAAAATTAATTGTGAAATAATTTTATTGCACACTTTAAAGAAAAATGTTTGTTTTTCCGAATCTTGCTGCTCGTGTTTATGAATTTACATGAGTGTAAGCGCATCACAATACAAGAGAAATTCCTAGTGCGAGGCCACGATTTTATGTAAAAAAATAAAAATAAAATAGAACGTCTGTTAAGACCGCCATGAAACGAAACGTAATTTATACCACGGTAAAAATATCAAATTACGTGCTACCCACGCGTAATTAACTGAACCTAACAATTGTATTAGAACGTACATTTATTACAAGACATTAACTGTAATACAAAGAGAATTAACAAACTTTTATCGTCTGCTTACAAAATGCGGGAAGGTTCGGGGAGACGTGGAACAACTGTATCTTATATCTTATAACGTACGTACGTATTGCGTAGAGTATTTTAGCGCCGCTCCCAATGCATCAACATCAATGTATGTGGCAATAACACATCTTTAACGTAGCCAGCTGTCTCATAAATTCGTGGAAGGAGGCACTCCGGCACGAAATACGAACGCCTGACCAAATATTCGTTCTTTGGGTTTGGGCGGCCGCCAAATATCAACAGGTGTAGCATAGGGTGGACTCCCTTTACTACTCACCCCCCTACGGCTTGGGGATCAGGGTTACGAGGAATTCGGGTCGGACTATCAACTATTATATTATGTTTACATGTCCACATGATTAAGTATATTTCCGGTCCTTGCTTTTCCTGACCTGTTTCAGGGATAACTTGTTGAAGGAAAATCGTTGACTTATAATATAAATACTTCATATAATTTTACACATTACGAAAAAAAAAGCCATTTTGCCAGCGGATAACAAAAAAATAACCAGTATTTTTTTCTACTAATAGGTCAATAATGCCTCGTTGGTCTTGTGGTCGCAAAGCGTGTGGGTTTGATTCCCAGGTTGGGCGGTGTATTTGGGTTTTTCCATCAGAAATTTCTCAGTAGCAGCCACGAAATCTGTGCCCGGTTGATGGCAATAGGTTCGCCCCCATTACATGGGACTTAAACACAACTGGCAAAATGTGGGTGTACTAATGAGTACACCTCTGTCTAACCCTTCGGGAATAACATGCGCGATGTTATGTAATGTTCTTGTTGAACTTAGTTAAGGAAAGTGACAATTCTATAGGTTTTTACCTGTTGTTGTTTATTGAAAACAAAACAATGAGATAATAGAACGTTAAAAAAGTTCTCCCTTTGTTAAACAATATTCTTTGTTACATTATTATTTATTAAGTGTCAGCTCACACCGAGACGCGACGCAACGCGACGCTGCGTGCACACTTTAAAGAGCGACTCAAAATATAACTTTATTTTCTACACGAAAAGATACACATTTCATTGTGAGAATTTAGAATACGTTACACCACGCAGCACTACGTCGCGATGCGTCGCTCTACGCCGCGAGGCGTCACGAGGCGTAGAGCGAGGCATCGCGACGCAGCGGTGAATCGCCGGTATGCGCGACGTGCAAGAGCGGCGACGCGACGTTGCGAATTTGCGATGCGTCTCGCGGCGGCGAGCGGCGGCGAGCGGCGCAGCGCGGCGCAGCGCGAAGTCACTGACCTCTTCAAGTATCTTCACGTTGCGTCGCGTCGCGTCGCGTCTCGGTGTGAACTGACCCTAAGCCACAAACTGACCACACTGTCCTGGTTGGTTTTAAAAACAGTTAGCAACAATCTTTGCCGTAATAGTACATATTTTTTTGTAATAGGTAGGTACTTCTGGCAGTATAAAGTCTCGGCTTACGATCAAGGAAAAATAATTTATGTTAGAAGCATGTTTTAAAATGTATATTTTTGAACGGTAATGAGAGTATAATTTAAATTAATAATAGTGAGAAATGTGTGTGTACTACGGTTTGTTGTTGGTAAGTTACTTTATGTATTTGGTTTAACGTTTACTTTTAT
This sequence comes from Hoplodrina blanda, assembly GCA_949316365.1. Lineage (NCBI taxonomy): Eukaryota > Metazoa > Arthropoda > Insecta > Lepidoptera > Noctuidae > Hoplodrina > Hoplodrina blanda. Next base: position 10,129,434 of record OX438594.1, read on the forward strand.
AATTATAATACCTTCATTAAGAACAGTAACCATTAACCAGATAATCATTTCATCACTATCTAGACATGGAATTGACAATGTTGTCTTTCTTCTCACTCAATCAGATTCATAATTCGTTGCGATATTGACATAGTTTCAGAATATCGCATCAAATTGTGTTTCGGGATTTATGAGATGTGTCCCCAAAAGTAACGAAAATAAAGTGTGAGTCGGACTTGCGTACTTAGGGTTCCGTACCACTACAATATTTAACACTATATACAAAAAACACACTTTTGTATGGGGCTCTCTGCAATTTTTATTATTTGTTATAATAACGGCCATTGTACTTATTATACACCCTGTGAAAATTTCAAGTGACCACCTGTTACGGTTCTAAAGATACCGTGTATTACCGTGTGACAGACAGACGGACGGACAGACAGAAAAGTCTTACTTAGTAAATTAGGGCCCGTTTCGCATTCCTGCAGTTAAGTACTTTAGAGCAGGTTCCCAAAGTATGAGTCGCGACACTGGTGGGTCGTGAGCGAATATTAGATGGACCCTAAACAGTATTTTATCCATTATAGTTATGCCCCTTTTTCCTCCATGAAAACCAAGAGGAACTTTTTACACGACTGCCCAAAAAAAAGGAGTGTTATGTGTTCAGGGTTAATGTATGCATAAGTATGTATGTGAGTTTCTTTATTCCACCATAACTTTCTAACCTCAATTTATTTTTTTTAATGAATCTGGTCGTGTCTTTGTTTATAGTCTAGAATTTGACAGGTAGATTTAAAAAATATATTACACTATAAATAAAAAACGTTATAAAAAAAAACTGACGAGTAAACAAAGTACAAATTTGTGCAAATTTTGCAGTCGTGTTTTTTAATTTTTTTGATTATAGTAGCTTGTTTGTAAGGTGACTTTCGGTTCAGTATTTTGGAAACCACTGCTGTACAGTACAAGTCAGTTCCATTTATCGACGTCATCGATTCCATCACATTCTTGTGTTACAACCCTACTGCCTCACATATCAAGTTCCCGCGTTCTGACAGCATATTGTTGCAGCCGCCATGACACCTACATTCAATTAACGGCACAATACTTTTAATTTCTTGTAAACAATCATATCTCATTTCTTTGTTTTTTCCAATCTCAATACACGGAAGAATCGTGTGACGTCATAGAAAAATGTATCGTCAGATGTAGCCAAAAGGGTTTATTTTTTGTCGATAGTTTGGATGGATGTTTGTTACTCAATCACGCCAGAACGGCTGAACGGATCTGGATGTTTGGCACAAAGATAGATTATACTAGTCTGGAACAGCATATAGGCTACTTTTTATTCCGGAAAATTTACAGTTCCCGTGGGAAAATATGTTAATTTTGACGCGGACGAAGTCGCGGGCTGAATCTAGTCTTTTCTATAAGTGAGAGTTCCGTTCAGTTCCATTTCAATCGGCGAATCCACTAATAATTTGAAATTATAGATAAGCATGTTTGCAATACTTTAATAATATCATCGTACTTTCACCGTGCACATTTGTAAAAGATAACATTGGCGTAGACAAGTTTTGATTTTAGGTGGGGCAATACTGATAATAATAAATACATTTATAAAGTTTTACATGTACCTAATTGTATTCAAATATAAAAAACTATGGTATAATTTCTGGATTGCAAAATATATTTTTTTTAAGTGTAATTATAATTTCATTTGCCTATCTTTCTACATAAAACTACTTTTTAAAAGCAGCAACTAATCACCCATGAGCCAGTCAGGGTGGGGCAAGCGCCCCACTCTGCCTCACCGTGGCTACGCCCATGAAAGATAATTTTAAAGTTCTTTACCACACCAACGACTTATACCTACATTTTATTACATAATAAAAATTTAACGACCCGTTTAAAAAAAACAGCTACGTCGTAATTCGAAACAGTGCCATTTATCATCTTTCACAATTTATCAACGGAACCCATTAGCTAATTAGAGCGGCCATCTTTGTTCGTTACGAATATTTTATAATAATCTTTTAGTTCCTGCCTCTGTATTGTTTTAGTCCTGTGCAAACTGGGGAGGTACTTTTGGACGCCCTTTAGTTCTTTATGACTAGGTATTTACTCCCCCGCAAAAGTAGGTACTGTGATCACTGTGCAAGTAATCAAGTTACCGGGCTTGCGTGTAAGTGTGCGCAAGTCTCGAACTTGTACTTGGTTGAAAGTATAGAAAGGTGCCGGCTATGACTTTGGCCGATTAGTCGATTGTAAAAAGGCTTGAATAGTTGGCCAAGCCGATCATGGTTTCGGGGGTTTTCGGCAATTTCCGTGACGTTTCGTTTACAGCTGATCCGCGCGCAAGTCGCAACCACCGCCTGCCGATATCGCCGACTAAGAAAGTGGTTGATTTTACCGACTAATCGCAACATCTCTAATTTAAAGACACTTTGCTATTGCTGTATTTTATTTTTAATAGCGTGCTCACATAATGATCTTTAGCAAACAACTGCTCCAATAAAAAAAAAACAATTGCCTATTATTTTTAACTAGCTATTGCCCGTGACTTCACGCCAAAATAAGTGAAATTATTGGGCCTAGTAGTTGATAAAATAAAATAGTTGATATAAGTGCCCGAAATTAGTTTACTTTCAGTAATGGCAGACTACATTTAGATTATAAATTGTGTACTCATCTTGCAATAAAAATATGAATCTACAAATTACATTAAAACATCATAATAACCCCAGACTTCATTAATCCATTCTAATGAGCAGTGGAATCAAGTTCCCAGGATTATGAAGTGAGACGCAACACGGATCCGTTCCGGTATGATCTTTTTTGCAATTCCTTTCCTAAATGAGATTCGTGTCGCTTTTGAAATGAATTCTTTTTATTCACTTCTATTTTCAAAATCTGTATAAATAGATTAACCTGATAATATATTTGAAAAAAAAATGAGTTTGGTCACATATTTGTCAGATGTCATGTCAATTTTAATCTATGGATCAAAGAAATAATAAAAACAAAAGTTTGGTCAAATATACTCTTAACTGCCACGTCAGGCACATGTGCCTGACGCTTGTGGAGGTTTGACCTTCAACATTTTTGGCCCGGCAGTGAACGTGTTAATGTTTAATTTTTTTTAAATCATATATTAATACCATTTATTATTAAATATATAAAACGTTCATAATTAAAATTTTGTTACGTTTTTGAATGACGCATACTTTTTGAAAATATTTAAATAGTTATAGAGTGAATAATTATTCTTTACTTAAAAATAAAAGATGAGTCTGTCCGTTCTGTAGGGAATTTAGTTTATCTTCAGCCAAATTAGCGCAGCTAGCTTAATATTCGCTCTTTTATTAAAAGAACAGAAAATCTCGCTCGGAATAATTTCCTGAAGAAATAAGTAATATTAAGATAAAAATGTATATTTAAAATAAAACTAAACTCTCACAAGACAATATAAAATATATTTAAAGCACTCTCGGAAATGTGGGATTACCAATTGGGTTCCGTAGTCAGCCATTTTGAAGCTGCAGTTTTTAACAACCCCGGTGGAACCCTGACTACTGGTAGTTTAGCTCTATTCCAATTCCAAGCGGTGATATGGGTGCAGTTTTATTCAAAAAGCTTCTCTTAAATGAGAATGTACACTAAACGTTCAATAGTCCATCAGCACCATAAAGGCTACTTTAGCTCGAATATACAAGCGCGACACAGTCAATGAGGGTGCGTGTGCGTGTATGAGTGATGTCTCAACATTCCACAGATAACACACACTAATAAACTGTCGCCACACTACGCGAAATAGCATGATATTTCTGTTGCATTTAGAATACGCGTCTGTTCTTACCATAGCATTGCTAAAATTCGCATCAATCTAATATGTGTTGGTAGCTGTTTAGGCTAAGCAACAGCTTAACGATCAATAAGGTCTGAGTTCGTATCTTAATTACTTCTTGGCTGTTTTTTTGTTTCTTTGAAACCATAATAATGAAAAGTAAAAACTTGTTAGGTTTATGCTTATTAATAATGAATCATGCTTATTATTTATTTTTATACGAAGAAAATGTTAGTTATTGTATTAAGTTTTAACTATTTATGTGATTTTTAATTTACTTTTTTGGTGTTGGAAGGTGGAAATAAAAAAGTCGTGCTTAATAATAACAATAAAGGTTTATTCGTTTTATTTATTTATTTAATTAACTGACAAGAATTGTGACGTTACATTCCTACTTAGATAAAAGAAATTCACTTGTAACCGTTCATAAGATTTTTTGTGTTTACCCACGTCATATCAATATAACAAGAAAAGAATATTCTAATAACACAAATATGATTGTTAATACCCACTTATTATAGGTAATCGATATTTAGCAGTTTATTGAAAACAAATATAATTATTTCTTTATATTGATTTAGACCCTTTTTAACTTTACGAAATGTGTGAACAAAGCGAACAAGATAAAGAATATTATGCTTATCAAGTAAAAACTTACAAAAAGTCATAGTCTGGATGAGATTCGATCTCACGACTCCTCGATTCAAGCACCTATCTGCAGGCGTTTAGCCGATAGGCCAACTTGACTTATTTTATAATGTTGAAATTATGAACTACAAGCATTTGTCGACGGCAATGATGATACATGTGACTGTTCTCGAAAATAGAAGGTCGTAAGTCAAACTTAACTTGAAGCGAATGTTTTTTGAGAATGTCTATCCACTTATGGACGCCACTGTACAAGAAAGTCTTTATTTTTATTAAGCTGCTTAGAGATTCTTAAACATGAAAGAAGGTAAATATCAGGCAGGTATTTTTGATAATTTAAAATTAAGTACCATAAGATTCTAAATGGAAATATTAAAACTCAGTAATCAGTTTCGTTATCCGATACCTAATATTTTATAAGTTTTACGCTTAATTTTCGAGCAAAACTAGAAAGGATGGAAATCAAAACAAAATCAAAAAGTTCAAAATTATGGTGGCTATGGTGTGGTATAGGCATTAAGTCCGCCTTTGTACTTTTTTGTTGCATAAAGTTTAAATAAATAAATTAATAATAATAATCCCTATTTTTTATATTTTTAAATGTTTTTATTGTTTTATATTAATATTTAAAAATGTAATTATATATGTATTAAAATAAATAAATGTAAATAATCCCTAAAAATTCTTTAAACAAAAACTTGTACAGTAAAAAATCCACAAGCAAACAAGACCTAGCCAAAGAAACACGAAACCGCATAAGATTACCATTCGCAGTAACAATAGAGACTACAATATTGTAGGTACCGCACTTTGTTTCATCCCGACAGTACCACAGAATAGTATTACAGAAGGCGCACTTTATAAAACAAGCGAAGACAAGCTTTATACAACAAGTTTGTTGTATAAAGCTGACCTTGAGAAGTTCGTAGCTCTTTACACACCGAGATTCCTCTGTGCTGCGGAAAGCACGTTAAGCCGATGGTCCCGGCTTTCTAAATGTTCTGAATCTTTGGCAGTCAAATCAAAATAAATTACTTTTTATTTGTTAACACAGGTACAGAAATACAGATCTTGTAATTGATAAAACCGAGCGCTATGTTATGCCGGTAGTAGGCTTACAAATATGGTGAGCATCTAGCTCAAGATTACAATTTAAAGTTTCTAAAAAAATCGTCGAAAAATGTCGTTACGAGTCATCAAAACCCCGAAGGTCTGATAACTAGTCTTACAAAGGGGTATCATTACCCAGTTACTGGGTTGTGGATAGGCAGTCGCTCCATATAAAATACTGGTATTCAGCTGCATCCAGTTAGACTGGAAGCCGACCCCCACATAGTTGGGAAAAGGCTAGGCAAATGATGATGTATAAAGTCGACCTTCTGTACTTTTCTGTTTTGTGGCAGGTTGTTCCACTCAGTCCGTATAGAAGCAAGGCTCCTCAGAAATCTAATCCTAGATAGCGAAGCATGAAATTTGATCTTCAATACGCTTTTATGTCTCACCTATGATTTTCTTTGGTTGGGAAAATCTCAATTCTTTTAGTTTTGCTGGCATGAGATTTTATAAGGTCGAGGATATTATTCAGTTTTGGCTGACGTGGTGTTTGATACCTGGCTTTTATGGGTTGGGTTGATTAGATATTTTTTTATAGATGATATTATACTGTATTTTTAAGAATAGTCTAGGATATCGGAATTCTTGGGGAAAAATAATAATGGTAGCATCCTGTTTTTATAGAACGGCTGATACCTATTAGCTTGAGAATTTCTTTCTATAATAATAATAATATCACGCTATTATTGTGCCGATACAGGGTAAAGACCTCTTCTCAAACAGAGAAGGCAAGTTGATCATCACGTTTGCTCAAGGCGAATTTAGACTTATAGTATATTAATTATAAGTCTCGGTATTCTCACGATGTTTACCTTTACCGATGCCAGATAAACTTAGAAATGAAATGAAATGAAATGAAATGAAATGATGATTTATTCAGTAAATTGGTTATAAATAACACTTTTACACGTCACATTTGTTTTTTTTTTTAACTAGATGAGAAAAACTAACTTTTAACTAGAAAATAAGAAACATATGAATTGAAAAGGTAACATTGGTACTTGCCGGCTATCAAACCCACAACTTCATTCATGAGAAGTGGGCGCCATAACCACTGGCTCATCACGACATCATTCATCAGTTTTTTTTATAAATTAGTTAGTTAGTTTAAAAATTATTATTAGTTAGTTTTTGAATTTTTTTATTTTTATTTTAAATGGTTTTTTTTTGTTCACAGGTAAGTGAGATTTCTGATCAAGAATGAACCTATGCCGTCGATTAAGAGATCCTGAATTTAATATTAGGTAGAAGGTAAATAAATTTTATTTTCTCAAGACGAAGGTCAACAGTTACACGAGCAGATGAAACAAATATTATCGAAGCTCAGAAATAGCAGCATTTAAAGAAACACAAAAACATGATTTATTTTATTACATATTCTTAGAAAGGGACACACACCAGAGAATTTAATAACGTAACATACCTACGTTACTTAATAAATAGCTACCTATATTTTGTTCAGTCTGTGTAAGGCCTTAGACAGCAACAGGTCAATTACGGAGAGGTCACGAGGTCATTGCTAAGTGAAATGTATTGAATTTGTGGCCTAACTTAGTACATTAAGTTAAGATGTTTATCAACTATCAAGTTAGGTAAGCAATTTGTCAAAATTGGACGTTCCGTGTAACTAAATAAAGTTATTAATTCATTGAATTGAGTATTTGAAACCGCCAATTAATTGATATACTTTTTATAAGCTGTCAATACGCGATTCCCACATAGATTTTATGTGGCAATAGTAAACTGTGACTTCACTTAATTACCAACTCAATTGATGAACTATTTATTAATTTAAAAGCAACTTAAAATCGAATTTTCCCGTTAATTAAAAATTAGTCGGATTTACAGCATAACATACATAACATCACGCCTGTAATCCCCGTAGGGTTAGGCAGAGGTATACCCATTAGTACACCCACATTTCGCCAGTTATATTTAAGTCCCATGTAATAGGGGGCGAGCCTATTGCCATCAACCGGGCACAAATCCAGACTCCGACCGACTCCGATTTACAGGGCTAAAATAAAGTATTTTTTTAAAGAAGTTGAGTCTTGAAATTATTGGTTATTGGCGTCAACTAACCCAATTGTAAATTGACTTTCGTTGACCTGAATTAATTATTCTGTTTGATCATTCGCCGTATCTACAACATCAACAAGTCATAAATGAAATTGGTGTTTAATTAATGAGTATTTGTAATACATACCTACGTAAGTGTAATGTCAATCTAAATACACTTATTAGTGTAATGGGAAAAAGTTGTTTGTCATGACAAAAAGTGGGTATAAGTTAGTTTAAATACAATATGATCAATAGTCATCGTTACTCAAATTTTTACTATGCATTCCGTACATGATTTTAGACCGCCCAGAGCTAACATTACTTATCAGTTTCATAAAAAAGTTGACCGTCACGGGACACCGGCAGATGTGAATCGTCTATGTTATTGTTGCCTAAGATAAAAAAGTCTAGAAAATGGCCTGAACTGCTTCGAGAAAAGGATGGTACGGCCGTGCCCCCCGATAACAAAATAAGAAGTAAAAATTTTTTGAATAATAGTCAAGGCATTCAAGTCGGTTTTACTGCCAAGGCGCGCCAATAGATTTACACATTACATCACGCTTGTAATCCTTGAAGGGTTAGGCAGAGGTGTACCTATTAGTACACCCACATTTCGTCAGTTATTGTTTAAGTCCCATGTAATAGGGGGCGAGCCTATTGCCATCAACTGGGCACAAATCCAGACTCCGAGTCTGCTACTGAGGAATTCCTGATGGAAAAACCCAATAACATTTTGCTCGACCTGGGAACCTAACCGAACCTCATGTTCAGCAGTCGCGCTTTGAAACCACTAGACCAACGAGGAAATCCATAATTTTTATACATAACAAACAAGCAACTTTAAATATTCGTCGACAAAGTCATAATAATAATGACTGTGTAGGTGTAAGACATTGCAATAAGTACTAAAACTAATCATGAACTCAGCTGCCAAGTGTGTGTCAAGCGCACAGAACAACCGTGAATAAAGTCATTTAGTCACAACACACAATTGCCTAAGATCCTTAAGTTACTAGAACTACGTCATTTTAAGTAATGTTGAAATTTTGAGAATAGTTAAAGGAATGATTGGTTGATGGCAATAGGCTCGCCCCTATTACATGGGACTTAAACATAACTGGCAAAATGTGGGTGAACTAATGGGTACTACCACTGCCTAACCCTTCGAGGATTTTAGGCGTGATGTTATGTTTAAAGGAATCATAAACCTTTACTGTATACTACAGTCGTTATTTATTTTCGTTGCTTGCATATTTAGTATGTATGTATCTATGTATCTATTATATAGCATATGTATGTATCTGTGTATCTATTATAGTAATATTGTACTATTATACTTTTAATTTGCACCATTGACGACCCCCATTTCATGTCCAAAAATTCACTGTCCATTCAAGGTTGCCTGGAAGAGATCGCAGTAAGCGATAAGGCCGCCAATTGTATGTTTTGTAGTAGATAGTTTATTTAAGTCATATTTAATCTGGTGTACAATTAAGAATATATAAATAAATAATAAATAAATAAACCTAGAAATCAAATCATTTACTTAATTCAAATAAACCAGGTACTTTTGAATTTTCAAAGAATCAGTAAGTTGAAGCTAGTTCTTCATTTCAAACAGTAGGTTTCATGACTCTGGATATCACATATAAAAAGTTTTCTTTAAATCCGACTAGTATTTCCAGAAATTAGCGCGTTTAAACCCGTAAACACAGAAACAAACAAAAAACTCTTTAGCTTTTATATTATTACGACAGATTTTACAGGATATTGATAAAGACTGAATTATAAGTTAAACAAATTTGAACTTTGCTTCACATTTTTTAAGTCCCATTTCCAGTGTGATGCAACACAGAGACTTTTCCTTTTATTAAAGGCTGGCAGAGACAAAGCAACGACAATTAGAAATGAACCACGGAATATTTCTCTATTTGCCGAATTCAAAAATAGAACGTGAGTGAATCGGATCCATTCGTTCGGATTGCTCGTACGCGACACGATTACTATTCGGCTGTATCGATTAAAGAGCAATCTACTAAATCAGCCTTTCCCAAATGGGGCGATAACGCCCCCTTGTGGGCGCTGCAGGCCTAAAGGGGGGCGGTAAGAGACCTAGAAAAAAAATCCAAGCCTTGTATAGAGGCTTGGGGAGCGATTTATAATTTCATCTACTAGGTGGTTTATAAGTAGGTGAAAAAATGGGGGCGCTAGAAAATAATTTATTCTCAAAGTGGGCAGTGGACAAAATAGGTTTGGGAACCGCTGTTCTAAATTGTTCCGAGTGATTTTTGTTCAATACTCTCTTGTCGGGTCTATGGTGGGTTCTGGATAGATAAACCGCATCATTTATGCGGCTCGATATCCCTTTTCCATCTGTGTAAATGAAGTTTGAATGTTTTTCAAAGACCGTTCTTTTTTGAGGTGTAAAGGATTAGGATTTTTATTGACGTTTCCACAACTCAACTCGTACATTAGTCTAACAAAGAATACGAGGGAAAATATTATGTTATTTTAGAATTTAAGGAAATACTGATATTATTATTGGGGAAAAAGTTTGATTTAGAAGCAGCCAAATGCGAGTCGGTCATATTAAAAGGGGTTCCCTTTCATTTTTCACCTTATTTTATGTTTATAGCGGCCATTGAAATACACACTCTGTAAAAAATTCAAATATCTATTACTTAAAACAGCCCTTTGACTTACGGAAGGACGGAAAAACAGAAAGCGGAGTCTTTGTAATAGGGTACCGTTTTCCACCATTTAGATACGGGACTCTAAAAAACCAAGCAAAAATCTGCAAAACATAACAAAAGAACACTCTTACATATTGCAGAATAAATGTACCCTAGACGCAGATTGTCCAAACAAATTATGTAACACATAGACTCAAAGTTATAACATAACTTCCTCAAACAATACCACATTCATTCAATTGATATTGAAACAACAGGTATCTTACGAGAAACATCCTACAAACATGCCTATTATCATTGTAATAAGGTACGTATAGGTGTATATATTCATACGCATGACAATTCAATTATTTCTCGGCTCCTCTCAGGTATTAACTAACTAGTACCTACTGTAAAACGTACCAACAACAACTGTTGGAATTTACCTGGACTTGGTTTATTGTGGCCTGTGGTACAAGGTTGAAGCTTATAGTTAGTAAACTTTTGACTACTTACTTGAATAAGGAACGTCGAAATGTGGAAGAAAACTACTGAGGGTGACTTTTAATTGGTTAAAAACCATTCGGAAATAAAAAATCTGCTGTTCCATAGAAAAATACACTACAATACGATCAAATTGTATGAGAAGGCTAATTTTTTTTTCATATTTCTTACTTGTTTATACTGGTGAGTACTTTCAGCCTCTGAAAAATTTACAACGAATGGAAAGTCACTTTGTATAATGAAAGGTTGGCAACCTAAATTCCTTGGAATTCCTTCTAATTGTAAAAGTCATATGTTTTGTCAATTGTGGTTACATTGTGATCAGCATATTGGGACATGTTACTTGTAGTCATAATCTTCGGTAATCCTGACAATCGAGTGGCATAACCTTACGATTAGATAAGTAGGTGGTAGAATCTTTTTTATATCTTTTTAACACGCTTTTATTAGCTTCCTCTGTAAGTAGTCGTTATCTTCAGCTTAGAAGGCTAATTTCGAAATTCGATTTTTAATTTAACATAAATCTACTTCCTATTCTAGAATAGATTCTCGCTATTCCTATAACTTGGACCACCCCCTACCACAGACAAGCTTGTTATAGTTGTCCAACTCTACGAGGATTATTGTTTATAGGACCCTCTCGAATATTGCTCGTAGATCTATAAATTGGCAAACTACTGGGTTATACAAGTGCCTTATCAAGGATCACCAATTAGTGGTCTGATGGGATGTAGCGGTGGTAAGGATTTAGTTCTATTGTTTTTGAGTAAGAAAGAAAGAAAGAAAGAAAACTGTTTATTCCCGCGAAAATGACGCACATACGAGTATCACAAAAAGAGAAAATAAACATTGTACATAAAAGCAAAGTAGAGACAAGTTTGTATTAAAAAAAAAAATACATAAAGAAATATGCGCCATATACTCGTATTTAAGGATGTAAGTATAGTTGTCATAATTAATAATGGTTTTGAAGACTTCATTTAATGGCTTTTTCGATAGTCGATTAAGAAAAGTTGGCTAATTGGATGGATGTGACTTCAAGTATATAGGTAGGTACCATGCGCCTGTCTTATGGTAGTACTTACTAGCTTCTTCTTCATGTTTGTTTTTACCTCACGTCTTTGATTACTGCCCCACTCCCGTGGATCGTAGCGTGATATTATATAGCCTATACCTCAGGAATCTGACTATTAAACACAAAAATATTTTTTCCAATCAGACTGGCAGGTTCAGCGATTAATGCATTTAAACAAACAAACTATTCAGCATTATTATATTAGTATAGATAGATGAAGAGCTGTGAGGTTTTAGTCTGTAAGAGTCCAATATATCCCTTCTTTCTCCCCTGACGGAGGGTACCCAGGAAAAAACCTAACAAAAAAAGGATGAAGCTTGCGAATGAAATTAATGTTCAAGTTAGTTTTATCTTTCATTTAGTCTTCTGTCCTATTTTCAGTCAGTCTTTTTTATTTTGATAAAGGAACTGGACTGTCCATTAGGTACACCAGCGGGCATAAAAATCCTTTTAGAAACGAGACAATGAAAAGATGAAAGTTAATCTGACTATTTCTTTTTTTTTGTTTTTTAAACTATTTTGTCACCTTAAATTTACAGTGAATTTGTCAGACTGCTGGGTTTAATGGACACAGTAGTAATAAAGGGATGTTTTAAGTAATTCCTTGATAAAAGAATTTCTTTCTTTGTTTACGGCAAGATACACCTCACCTCACCTCCCTATCCTCCTCACCTCACCTCGTTGGGTACACCTCTGCCTAACCCTTCGGGGATTACAGGCGTGATGTTATGTTATGTTTAAGGCAAGATCTGTGTCCAGCATTTTACTAAAGAATATTAAAACATTTGTTAGACTTCCGTAACTTATAGAAAGATCGAACAATTCATAGCCGTATTTACCCAAAAGATGGACACTCTTATAGCTTAAATCCTGGAAGCTGTCGATGAAACAAAACAAATTATTTAATGCTTTCAGTGACGGGTAATTAAGCAATTGTAAATGTATTGGCATTTCTGTTTTTGTTGCTCAATTAACTGTAATTTACGTATTGGCAGATTTCCGGAAATAAAAACGTTAAATTCACTTTCATTTTTGTATTCTTTAGTTTTTGAGTTTATCCATTACAAACACAAATACCTACAAATCTTTTCTCTTTATTATATTAGTTGAGATATTTTTTTCCGTATGATGTGAGTAGTTAGTTACATATCTTTATATCAATGACTTTTCCGTATCGTAGAAAAAATATACACATCAAAAAAGTCTAGGGATCAACATCCCTAACAAATGTTAGGGATGTTGATCCCTAGACTTTTTTGATGTGTGTATATAGACTTCAATGCATGGTTTCATATGAGTGGAACTGTGGAAGTCAACAAAGGGAAATGGATTAATATTGTGTTTGCTGGCGATAGCTTAGAACTGTATTACAGTTACACACTGGCAATGTTGTATTTTATACCTGGTTTCACCTTTACTTTACCTTCTTATTATTTGTCTTATGTATTATTATGTATTATGTATTATTTATTAATCAAGGAAATACGTGGATCTTTGACAGTCGTTACAGGTCGTCAGAAGCCCAAAAAAGTCTGACAACCAGTCTTACCTAGGGGTACCGTATTACCCAGTTACTGGGTTGTGGAGGTCAGATAGGCAGTCGCTCCATGTAAAATACTGGTATTCAGCTGCATCCGGTTAAACTGGAAGCCGACCCCAACATAGTTGGGAAAAGGCAGATGATGAGACAAGGAAAACTATTCAAACATATTACTTACATTTGTTCTGTCTAAGCTGACCTTTATTCACAAATAACTGCTTGAATTATCCAAAGTACATAAAATGTGATACAATAGCCAAACATCAACAAGAGAGAAAAAAAACAGTAAAATATAGACTTTAACACAAAATACTCAACAAATTGTTACCTGCCTTCCCTGTTCAATTTCCTTTGTGTGGGGGACTAAATTATCTTCCCTTGGGGATGATAAAAATGTCGAATAGGCGAAAATTACTGGAATATTGGCGCGAATCTTTCAACACGTAACGCGGCTCCCCAGCTTGAAGGGCTGGGTTTGTACCAGTACGTACCTTGGGGATGTTCTTGCCTATAAAAAAACATTGTTTGTGACAAGTTTATTTAAGTTTTTATTGACATTGGGAGAGTCCAAGTTAGAAAAGAATGATTAATTTTTTTGTTGACGTAGATATTTATAGCAATTATTTTAGATACGGCTGTAGTTATAAGTTCCGGGTTTTCGCGCAATTATGACCTAAACAGCAAAATTACACTCAACACACAACAGTTTTATATCTTACTAAATGCGAAAGATTGGATGAATGATTGTTATTGGACTGACCAGACTAGCAGAGAATATTGGTGCCTAATTTAAACAGAATCACTTTTTTTTTTTTTTTTAGGTGGTAAAAATCATCAAATGACTCCTTCCGCCCTGGGTGGGGCGGAAGGGACTGTCAGACTTTTACTGACTAAAAAACCACCCTGTTCCTTCTGTTGCCCTTTACGTTCCGGGGCCACGGTATCCTGTTAAGACGTCCCGCAACCCCGGCAGGCGTTTGGCCCCTGTTGGGGCCCCGTCCCAAACAGAATCACTTCAGTAGCAAATGTAACAATATAATATGAATGTTGAAGCAATACGCAAATAGGTATATTTGCGTATTGCTTCAACATTCATATTATATTGTTACATTTTTATTTTATGTATAGATTATTAATGAAGTAAAAACATCATAAACAGATTTGGAAAGTTGTATGCATTTACTATCTTTCATCCAATTAATTTTCAACTCTATGTTTGTTGTTATTTAGGTCATTTTCAGTTACTTATAAACACGTTTCACGGATAATTCATTTACTACCTATTTTATAATCCTCTGTATTTTACAAATTCCTCAATTCAGTCGTTTATAATTAATCATTCTTCGGATTTTACTCAAGCTTAAATCGAAATCAATATCCCAGATTGCCAACAACCGGCAATTTCAATAATTAATCAAATTACATCCTCTTTGAGCTCAAAAAAAAACTAAAGTGAGTTGCTTCAGTGTATGAATAAATTGCATTGTTTGGGACCGAATGAATAAATTAATAGGTAGGCTTTTATTTTATGACGTAGTGTGACGTCGTATGACGTCATATGGGCTAAGGGTAGGTTTAAAAATAGGTGAAGGGCTCTTGCTAGCGGTGTGGACGTCAGCGTGCGTGCTTTCATCAAGTGTTTTACGATGGAAGAATAAATTAGAAGTAGGCTGCTTTATTTATTATGTTTTTTTTTATAGTTGGTGTCAAGCGAATATAATCAAATCCTGCTACTGGGGTAAACGAATTAGGTAATGATGTCTGGAGTTAATAGAAAAAAAAAAAATTATTTAGTTGTCGTGATGTCCCGTTATGATGTTCCAGTGTCCCAGTGATTAAGGTACCTGTTTCTCATGCACAAGACTGTGAGTTCGCAACTGGCATGAGCAAGTACCTACAATTTTTTTTTCAATTTTATATGTCGGTGAGGGAAAACATTGTGAGGAAACAATGTACTCAATTGTCCTTTCGCCGTCTTAAGACAGTCTTGAAATAGGTTTTATTATAATTAACTCTTTATTTGAAATTTTAAATCTTTATATTATTATTTTTTTAATAATTTTTTATAAATTTGAAAGGAGAATGGCGAGAGTACACGTAATTTGGGACCCAGTGATAGAAGTAGTGTGTAATATTGAAACTAATTTGCAGTTAAAGAACGACTTAAGGCTAACCAAAAATCAAATGGAAAGTAGTTTGAAAAAGTTGGGAGAAAAAAAATATAAAAGGTGGAAGATTATAACCTAAAATAATCTAAGACTCGCAATTATTGGTTATTATTTATTTATACATACTATATTATTATTTATTTTTTATTCCGATGCTAATTTATCAGTCATGTGTGTTTAGCCAGATTCACCAGTAATTAATATTTTTGCATAATATCACAGGATAAGGAGGCAGCTTTATATCTCCTGGAATATTCTTTAAAAGCACAGTTGATGTACTTTTATCTACATTTACCAGAGTATTGTTGAATAAAACAACATTTATTTATTTAAAAACTTTTATTTATTTTGTAATTATGTACTTGTAAAATATTCAAGACATACAAACATTGTATCTTCCTTTAATCTTGTTTTGCGTTCCTAGATAGTATTTTGTAATAAATAATCTTATTACCTAATCAAAAGATTATCTAAGAAGCTAGCTGGTGCAGCGACATAGCTTTGGTGTCTGGGATAATCCACGTACCACAAAATGCTCATACCATGTGAGCAAGAGTCCACATTTATGTCCAATGGCGATAACAACAACAAGAGCAGAGTTTTTGTGAGAACTGTCCACCACTCTGCCTGCAAATAGCACGGCACACATATTTTATTGTTAAAGATTAACTGAAACAATAAACAAGTAAAAAGTTGTCAAAAATACAAATACAATGTAAAAATAATAATATGGATAAAAAGAATATTTATTAATTTCATAACCAACCTGTCGGGGTGTTTGACCATATCTTTTGGTCAATAAAAATAGTTAAAAATACTGCTTGATAAAACTTAAACCATTTTTATTGCTGTTAAAAAATAATTAATCTTAATTTGACATCTTTGTTATATAGAGTTTCCATGGTTACGGTATGATATTACACTTTACTTTCTTTTTAGGTTTTATTTTTCAAGCATAAATACTTTTTACATATTAATGTAAAAAGTATTTATGCTCGACATTAAACACGGGGTCTTATCCATTCAGATATTACTATAATGTTTTCTATTCGGATTACCATTTCAGTCATGTCAGGACGAAGAAACTGATTTTCAACTACTCCTTATTCTCAAAATAGATTGCCACATGCAGCACAGACATTACAATGGTCGAGTTGTTAGTTGTTGTAGGGTTTCTTGTTCAGAAATTCAACAAATTAGTTCACATATACACTCACATCGCGCGGGTACACCCATCTCTGAACTCTTTTAACAATTTGATGACTTTTTCGGACAAGCGATGTCTTCTGTGTAATTTACAATAATGCACCGCATATGAACAGTTTGACAAAGTCCAAATCACTTGCAAATCTTCATCCAGTAGTAAATGCCGTAATTTAGGTTGGTATACAGCATAATCAGTCCAAAGGTAAAGCCAAGTCGTCAAGAATTTACAAAATCGCCGATATATTATTTGTTTTTTACAACGCTAACCGTTGAAAATAGTGTTGCCTTTCGATAGTCGACTATCGCTAAACTATCGATAGCCTATCGATAGTATCCATATTATCTATAGATAGTATGATACAGTTTACGTATTTTTATAATGATACACAAAAATAGTATTGAAAGTATTAGTTCCGATAATATCGATACTATCGAAGTCCAGCATATGTTTAGGAACAATACTGTCGATAGTATTGATGGTATCGATAGTGTGAGCTATCGAAAAAACTATCGATGTAAATAAATAAATAAATAAATATCTTGGGACAACTCACACACGGTCATCTGCTGCCCTACCATGAACTCTTATTGCGATCCAAAAAACTGAATTGTTATTCAAATAAGTCAATATAACGCATCAATTTATGCGTTATATTGACGTATTTGAAGAACAGTTCAGTTTTTGGATCGCGATAAGAGAAAATACGTCAATAAATGACATAAATTGATGCGTTATATTGACTTATTTGAAGAACAATTCAGTTTTTTGGATCGCAATAAGAGTTCATGGTAGGGCAGCTGATCCCAAGCTAAGCCAGAGCTTGTGTTATGGTAACCAGACAACAGACTGATATACATACTTATATAATTGTTGATGTTGTAATACTATTGATAGTTTTACAAACTATCATTAGTATCGATAGTATTACTTTAAAGAATCGATATATTATTGATAGTATTATCATGTAATAGTATCGATCTTATTGATACTCTCGCTTCCAATCAATAGTACAATTAGTTAATTTGTGATATCGATAGTATCAGTGGTTTAGCATTGTTACTAGTTTTCGAGGTCATCTATCGATAGATAAACTATCGACAGTTGGGCAACTCTAGTTGAAAACAAAAATGTCAACAAAAATGCCGTCAGTGTCAATTTGATACTGACGTTCCGTTTCTCCGTTTCATGTAATCCATTACGTATGATGTATCAAAATAATGAGTCTTATTTTTTTTACGGTCTATTTACATGGTTCGTATGTTTCATCGTTATGGGTTTTCAGAATATTTAACAAGATGTATAAGTATAAAAGAAGGAAAATCACCAAGCGATAACGAACTACTTTTTATCTAATCATTAGCCTAGAAAGGAATGTCACTATAAGTTTCGTTTAGAAACTGCACGATGATTGTTTTTTATTAAATAGGGATAATTGATAACTTTTGATTCCCGTTTTGTAAAAACTTAGTATTTTTTTTGTACAACACTTATTAACTTGATATTATAATTGATATAAATTAGACCTTGCACAGTGCTCCATTAATTTTGGGTCCGCTCTCGCCATCCTTCTTTTGTGTACATGTAAAAAAATACAATGTACAAAGTTAGACTTTATTGTCTTGGGCATTTTCTACCAATCTACCTTATCTCAAATTTCCTTTTCTTATTCTAACTTACTTAATTGTAATCTGAACACCAATTCACATTCCGCTAGATAAGTTTTCCCAAATTTTACCGACTTAATATTACCCATCCACTAATTAATATTGCGAACCGAATAAGGGTAGGAAATTCTCGCATTTCCAACAGTACGTAACTGTGTGTTGCTAATTGGTGAGTGGGGAAGCTCCTCTAATTACTACAGTGTGGATACCATGACGACCACTTAGCTCCACGCCTAGGTACGTACTTTTCTATTTCAGGCATGTCAATGACCTTACGTTATGACTTTTAATTTAATCAAAGTTGAATGTTTTTTTGGACAATGGTACTATAATAATTATGCCCATGGCTTAATTTTCAAATTGCTTTTTTTTTTCTACAAAACTGAACAAGTTCTCTGCTAACGAACTAATGAACAAAGCCAAACCAAGATGCTTCACCATGCTATGAGTTTTGGTAAGGGACATATTGACACAAAACATAATGTAATAAAATTAAATATTCATTAATTAAAGATTCAGTATATATATATTGACTCAGTGTATGTATATTATGACTGGGGGCTTTACCCCAAGCGTTAACTTTAATCAGTATAAAATCAGCTGTTCCATATATGTTGACAGTGCAGGATTTCGTCTTTTTTATGAAACAGCAGACAGTTTTTAAATCACCTACGAAAACAGCTCTGGAATCACTTAATTAAATCCATGACAAAAGCCGATATCACAATAATATACCTGTTACCATGCATATTACCCGAACTGCAAGAACAGAAAACAGAAAAGAAAACTCCACAATTCAAAAGTTCAAAAGTACTATCATTTTTCCTCGAGTCTCTTGCTATCTTGTTTATTCCGCTAGCGTACTCCCATATCTAGACTAGTCTAAGGAATATGACATTGTCAATAATAAACAAGATTTCGATATGATCCCGTGCTCCGAGTGCATCGCAATGCGCCTCAAGTATTACATTCCTGTCACGAACTCAACTACGTGGCATGTCTTGAACTATGAACGCATGATTTCGCTTTCTACAAAGGAACTGAACTGTATCGTGTGATATTAAAAAGTGCAATAGACGTTCAAATAAGAAAATAATTTACGATGACGTAACTTTATGAAGAGTATTGCAAAATCCGGAATTTTCAGTGGAAGTGTGACGCTTGGGTTTTATGTATATGTATTATTTATTATGTACCCGCGACTTCGCCCGCATAAATGTCGGTTGTCGCGAAGTCAAAAACGGAATTAAAACTAGCCTATGTCCTTTCTTAAGGTTAAAACTACCCCATACCGAATTTTATTAAAACCGGTTCATTGTTTTAGTCGTAAAAGCGTCACAAAGAGACAGGCAGAATTACTTTCGATTTTATGATAATTATTAGTATGGATTTTTTACAGGATATTTTTAAATGTAACGTAGGTACATTGCCAGACCCTTTCCGTGGGCCATAACTTCAGCCAGACGCTTTAAAAATCAGAACATTAAAACGAAAATTTAAAAAGGAAAAGCAAAGTTTGAATAAAAATTGGAGTAACGAATAATAATCTTTATACAAATTCCGTTAAACATGTATATATTGTACAATAAAAACCAGTGATCACACTTGAACGTTAGTGTGTAAAATATCTTTCGGTTAGTTCCGCTATGCACTAGTCCCGCTATGCCCGACTCGAAAAATACCTACGAAAAGGTGCCGCTATGCACGAAATCAAATTCGTGGGCAGTGATGAAGAAAAGTGTTACTGTAAAATATTTTATTTAACCACTAGACTAGCTTTTGCCTGCGGCTTCGCTGGCGTGAATTTAGAACTTGCCAATCAATTCAAGTTGTACTCTGCTTGTATAATAATAAATGAAATGATTTATGTTTAATTATCCTTGATTTTCTGACACCCTAGTACATTTTTTTTAAAGACAATCCCAGTCTGAATAAAACTGTTGGAGATATGCTTTGGATGATATTATCAGTGTAAGGTGCTAAAAAACTACCCTTTTGATTTTTACATACATACATACATAAACTCACGCCTTTTTCCCTTTTGATTTTTACAGATCGAAAATATTTTTGTTGATATACCTGCTCGATTTTATGACACCCTAGTACTTTTTTTCTTGGGTAATCATAAAGAACAATGTCAGGTGTCCATAGTAACTTAGGCTCAATAAAAAATTTTCATGGACAGTAAAAATTCTCACTTTATTTTGTGTAGTTTCATGTCAGAAGCTTATCTGTGTTTTCCACTTTTACATTGAACTTCTCAAAAAAAAATTATTCAAACATTGTAAATTGGAGGTTATTTATTTCTACGGAGTAAATTAAACAAAAAATATACAGTAATTAAACTTTTATTCGTTTTCATTCATTAAATCATTATCAACACACCTATAAATGATTTTTTTTTTTGCATAGTCTTCACAGGACATGTCCCACAACGCCCTCCTTGTCTCAATCTCGGTTATCAATCTTTCCGTGTCGGAAGACATCGCGATGATCACAAATCACGCTGTAGTTCCACAATACGTGCGGCCGCCGCGGCTAGTGCGCGCACACTGGTGACTTAACTACAATGCAATTGATCTCAGTGGCCGCAGCGACCAGCGACTGAACACGGGCCGCAAATGCGTCGCTTCGATCTCGCTGGCCGCTGCGGCCAGGTGCGCGCGCTCTGTGGCGATTTCATAAGTTAAGGTATGTATCTCGTTGGCCGCCGCGACCTGGCCGCTGCGGCCTAGCCGCTAGTGCGCTATTGCTCTTATAAGAATCGTACTTTACCACAGAAAGTGAAGTCCATTGCTGTAACAATGAACGGATATCATCAGATTCAACTAAATGCCGTTTCATCCGAAACACATTTATACCACAATTAATACAACGTAGTTGATGGGACATTGTCACAAAATGTGTGATATTTGAGAAAAAAACAACCGTACTCATATAAAAACACTAGCAACAACACAAACAAGATGTTTGACATTGACTAACAGTCAGACAGACACGTCAGACAGACAGAACCTAACAGGGTTGCCATTACATTACGATTAAGTTATCGAGCACAGGTCATGAAAATCGATTTCTTGAGTTTTTATATTCTATAAAAATACTAAATGTATTTAAAATAAACACGATGAACGTATGATTTAGGTAAAAAATAATATTAAGAGACAATTGTGAGGTGGTAAATAAAAAATAAAGAGTAAATCGGTTTAATTATTTAGAATAATCGATTAGTGGCAGAACAAGTTACTACCTCAACCTTTTTATTTATAAAAAAAAAACCTGGAACAGGATGGACCAAATGATTTACGATTATTTTTATGATTTATTTTTGGAAAAGTTCTAGAAAATAAACAAATGTTTTTTAAGAAGTTAGAATTTTATATTTAAATTGTTGTAGGTAAAAACTTTGTGTCCGTGTGAACTTAGTTTTAAAAGTTGTGTAAGCCGAAACCTGACATTGTTCTTTGTAACAAATTTTAACTTATAGACTTTTACGCTTAAACGAATAGTGCTACACAATTTTCAAAACGTTTCACTTAACACTTTTCTTTCCAACTGTGTCTTCCATTGTTTGCGTAGAATCAAAGAATTTCGTGCATAGCGGCACCTTTCCGTAGGTATTTTTTGAGTCGAGCATAGCGGGACTAGTGCATAGCGGAACTAACCGATATCTTTTGCGCTCGCTATCTTTTTCGTTTCACAGCATAGATACATCCAACTACACGTCAGTAGTATCAAAACCAATATAAACTGGCCTATTATTCTTTAAAAACTCCGTACTACGCTAGGCCAGCACGACATCAAACCCATCAAAGTATCTTAATTAGTATGAAAGTTACTCCTGAAAGGTCTAAATTACTTTTATCTCTTCCATACCTTACTTCAGCGAGCGATATTTTCAATTTAATTAGTCGATACCTTACGAATCGATTTTATTCGTTTTCAGAATACTCGAGTATAATGTTTAATGGAAGCCCTTTTATAATGATTGCTTTTGTCACCTCATTATATTAAGTAATAGTGAAAGCTTTTAAATCATTTTAATTAATGGAATATGAAAAGCTTTTGTGCAAAAATGTGGCTGTGTGTGTGCTGTGTTGTGGTTAGGCTGTGGTATGTCAGTGTGTGCTTGGTTCATTAAGTTACTGCCGTTTTTTATGCATACTAGTTTTTGTTACACGTTAACATTTCGCCAGTTTTGTTTAAAGATCCATGAAATAGGGGGGCGAGCCTATTGACATCAACCGGGGGCAAATCTAGACTTCGAGGCTGCTACTGAGAAATTCCTGATGGAAAAATCCAAAAACACTTTTTCCAACCTGGGAATCGAACCGAAGACCTCATGCTCAGCAGTCGCGCTTTGTCACCACTAGACCAATTTATATGCCTTCTTCAATGTTTTTATTTCATCCTCATACTCAAAATGGCTTTGAAAGATAAACCAATTACGCTTTGAAAATATTGTCATGTCATAGAAGAGTACAACACAATATATAAAAGTTTTTACGAAACATAGTACTTCAGGAGTCCATGAAAAATCTTTTTCTTCTTATACTGGGGCCGCACCTGCGTATATCGAATTGGATGTATATAAACACTCTATTTATGCAGCAATAAAGTTCAATGTTGTACGAACAAAAATTTCAATTCTCATCTCGCCAATTTTTCATGTGAAAGGCGCGAGGATGCGCGAGGATGTGCGAGGCCAGAATTGAAATATTTTCTTGTGCAACATTGAATTATATTACAAAATAAATAGATAGAATATTTTTTTACTTTGCAATATGGATATACAAATCTGCCAGTGCTCGAAGGCGCGGTACATCTTTCGGTGTGAGTGATTTCAAATCTCGCCCATTCACGCCTAGCCTCGCCGGTTTGAAACCACCCCCTAAAAAGTTATCGTTAGTCACAATAACGGATTCGTAATTCTCTGATATATCCAGTATTAAGAGGGACATAGACAGATCTTTCGCTTAGATAGCGGATAGTGGTTGGTCACATCTGCATCGTCTCATTTTGTATTGCTTCGTACCTATGGACGCAGGTGCGGCCCCAGCATTATTCGTGAAGGTTGTAGATAAATGTCAGAGAGAAGTGAAGAATGATACCTCTCTCATATTTGGGCGGGTATGAATGTAGTACAGTCGTAAAGACAAGTCTTTATGGTGGACGTAGCGAGAAATAATTTTAGATAAGTAGTGTTTTATTATACTTGAGTTTTCTACATGACTTACATAGTAGGCTAGGAATGTAATTTTTGTGACCCTCTGTTTTATGACGAAAAGACCTATCTTCTAATATGATTTTTCGTTGTGAAAACTATGAGATGGCTGCCTAGATTATTTTTCATGTTCATTTGTTTATGTTAAAGCTTAACTTTATAAAGACTGAGATGCCAGTTATGGCCCACGGAAAGTGTCTGGCAATAACGAATAATGGTTTTTTAACAATATCCTGTAATGTTAAGTAATCATTTTAAGGAATCATTATGATAAACCAGAATTTGATTTAATTTGATAGTTTCATTCTGACATTTACTGTAGTTGACGTTTAATAGTTTTTCATTTGACATTTTCTTTTGACTTGATAATTAATTAATTTGAATGTAATTTTTATTTTTAAAATTTAAAATGACAAATGATAATTTATGTGCATTTTTTGTATAGAATATGGATGGCTCTTTACCAGAAATAAATAAATTTTATTTTATTTTTTATACACATCAAAAGTGTCTAGGGATCAACATCCCTAACAAATGTTAGGGATGTTGATCCCTAGACACTTTTGATGTGTGTATTATTGCAAGCTTTTATTTTGCTTGCATTATTTTTATTTTATAAAGTATTTCATAAAAATGTAAGTCCAAGAAATCAGTTGACAGCTGTTGCTTATCCATTGCAAGGAACAATATCTCATCTATACTTGGCTTTGATTTTGGAATAGTGTACGTGTATTTTCCCACCTTTAAAAAAATAAAAGAGGTTAATGGTTTTCTCGTAATGTGATGACGTCAATTTTAAGTTACACCTGTCTGGAAAATAATTAGAAGATAGTAAGTGTACTACGTTTTTTACAACGTCTCATTAGGTTTATGGTCGTAGGTACTTTTATCGTGGGTGCAATCTTAATGGAAGTGTGATGATTTCTGTGAAGTGATTTTTAAATGGGACTTGATTATTACCAAGCTACACACGACAATAGATTTTATTTCAAGTAAATATTTAAGTACCATATTATAAGTTTGCAGGATATTCCAATAGGCCCTTTTCTTGCATTAAAAACGTAACTCGGAGTTAATTGCTAACATGAGGTTTAATTAGAAAATCTCATACCTACTTACATTAAAAAAAAACTAAGTTTATTTGGAACAATAACATAAGACTAAGTACAGCAAGTAGACGGTGATAGCTGCAAAATTATAAACTGTAGCGCAGCTAGCAACGCCCCTCTCCAGATACAGAATGGAATGATGTTCCTTGTGAAAAGTGCTTATTAGGTAGGTAATTATTTATAAAAAGTTTTAAAAAATTAACATATACATTATTTACAAGCTTAATAACAAGAACAATAAAAAAAAACAAACAACCAGAATGAGAAAATAAAAAAATAAACAAAAAATAAAATGAAAGTCAAAAACAAACAGCTAGTACAGTATTTGATTTGGGATGAATTTAGACGTTGCGTTAAATTAAGTTTTTGACAAGAACGTATTCCTAATGCTCTTGGCGTTCCAGGGCCGCGGTAAGTCATTCGACATACATGTAGAATTTTTTTAAGCTCAATATTACCTAGTTTAATGTTAAAGAAATTCATTATATTCGCAGCTTTTTATTATTCAATTCACATTTATTTACATAACCACATTATTTCCACCCTTGTTTCGCCAACATGTACCTAGTTCAAAGAAACATATTTTAATTAGACCCAAGCTTTTTCGTACTTGTAAGTTAGCAGAAAGGAGAAATTTGTTGTTTCGTTTATTTCGGTTAAATTGTTTTCCCTTAAAGGGAAAAATGATACACATTTGGTTTGCGTTAAACCCTTGACTCAGGGGTTCTCAAATTGTGTGTCTAGATGTCCTGGGGCATCATAGGCACAGGTCGCCAGCATGAGACGTCCTTCTCATTGATTGTGGTACAATCATTATGGTGTTAAAAATTACTAGCTTTTGCCCGCGACTTTGTTCGCGTAAATGACGGTCCCCCGTTTCATCCCCTTAGGGGGTGAATGTTTTAACTAACTATAATTTATTTATTATTATTTATTTAAACTTTATGCAACAAAAAGTGTACAAAGACGGACTTAATGATTTAGGCATTCTCTACCAGTCCAACCAAAGGTGGTGAAGGGATAACATGGCAGGTACAAAAATTGTGCATCCCTGCCAAATTTCATCTTTATAAGTCAAGCGGTTTTCGATATTTCGTGATGACCTTTCATGAACTTTCGCTTTTATATAATTATTTAGATTAAGATCGTTGGATTATTCTTCACAAATATTTACATTTAAAAAATTAAAAGAGAGTCGCAGTATAGAAAAGATTGAGAACCCCTGCCTTAACCAATCAAGCCTGAACCACACTGCTTGTTATTAATTATAGCCTTGTATTTACTATTTAAAACATTCAAGCGGTACCTTTCGTGAACCTATATCACTTTTGATTAATTTGAAAGCAGTTCCTTTGAAGGTACTACTGATCAACTTAGTTTCAGTAGCCCAACGAGGCAGTCAGTCAGTCAAGGTAAAAAAAAAGTAGTTAATAAACAGTTCATTAGGTAATTTAAGTTTCAACCGAAGACATCCATCGGTTTCTAAGAAAACTTCATTATTATCTGACGACCCTGGATACCTGTCTCTTTTGTTTAGTGTACCTCCCTGAAAAACTAATATAAAACGGCATAACATTTATATTTCCATAGGGCGTCCCTTGTTCGCCGTTCCAAATAACCATTAAGAATTGTCGTTCATGGCTTTCCTGTTCCACCCAACCATGAAAGTATAAATTTCGTGTGAAGGAGTCTGCTCACAGCACCGTACCATGACCGTGGTATGAACGTATCAGTCACGAAAAGCAACATTACACGTTCTACTATGACAATTTGATGTTCCGTGCATGGTACGCGACGTAGTTGGTCGGTGACGGAACGGTATATTGTTTACAACCCGACTGGTTGTTCCAGCGGTTAACACATAGCTCAAACCACGCTGAAATTTGGCACGCAGTTATTATAACGTAGGTATGCGTTAAGAAAGGCTTTTCGAAATTTCGCCTCTTAAGGGGATGAAAAAACAAAATAGAATGCAATTCACGCAGGCGAAGGCATAAGCAAGTATTTGTATATAGTAGGTACCTACTTAGCAAGATAGAACATGATCTGCAAAACTCGCCCTAAGCACGAATGCAGCTAGAGATCCCGAAGTAGAATAAATGATATTGTTACAATACCACGTAAAAGATCAAGATATGAAGCCAGTGTCAAAAGGTTTTTCAACGTAATATTTATTTTATGTACAGACGACAGTGCTTTAAGGTAAATATTGCGGCATCTTATGCGGTTGTAATAAGATCGATTTTACAACAAAAAATCTGATGTGCCGGCCACTGTACAAACAGTTTTAAAAGGAATCCGTACTCGTTGCCCGGGGCAGTTTTTCCCCAGAAAAGCGGTCAGTTTCAACGTGCCCCGGGCAATATTACGTTACCTTACAAATAAAATTGTTCGTCAATTCTGTAAAAGACTTTTATTTTTCTTTGTGATGTTTTGGCCCTATTATGATGTTTTATTTCATTAAAAACTTTGTGACAAAATGTCGCGAAAAAAATCATTTGTGAAAGCGCTTCTTGTTATCGTTTTCTCATTGTTTTAAGCACTTTTAATAAACACTAGCCTTTGTCCGCGACTTCGACCGCGATATTATTTTGGTGGGGATCATAAATTATTTTTACAAGTTTTTTTTATTTAGCTTGCACCGTTCGTATGTATGTAAGTAAGTTGTCCTTTCAAAAGGACATCAACCGTTTTGTATGGCGTTTGGGCTTGAACATGAACATAAAAATATTGTACTATTTTTGATTTTATTGAGTGGCTTACAGTACATAGAAAACATTTATATAGGAAGTTTTGTATCAAATTGTTTAATATAATAATAAAAAAAAACTTTAACACTTTAAAATAAATGATTTATTTGTAAAATTATTCATTTTCGTAAGTGTAATAAAACGTGCACTAAGCTGCATTTCCACAAGATTAATAATGTGTCTTCTCCTGTGAGTGATTTCAACACCACAAGGCACAATTTATAGATTTACTAGGCAAAATCGGGAAGTCCATGTTCATGCGCGGGTCGTCGTGTGTGTTCATGTCGGGTTCATTATCCGAAGAAATGCCAGGGTAAACGTTTAAAGCGGTTACTGAGTCCAAGAGTGAGCCGGGGTCGTTAGGTAAAAAAATCATTCATTTTGTCAATCAGAATTCATTTTGAATAGCTCAAGTCGTCAAAAATATCCAAAGTCGAAATAATATTCACAATAATATTCGAACAATTGACATTGACAATCGATCACCAATTCTGGTTCTGGATCGGGGTTGCCAGTTCTCTAATTCTCTATACTAGGTATCAGTCGAACTACACGATTTGAAATCGATTCCGTAGGATCGATAGTATCGATTTCATATTATATTATGAGCTGTTTTGCTTTGCGTTTTATTTTTGTATATTATGCTGAGCTCTTTTGCTTTGCGTAATTATTTTGATTATGGCCCATGCTGCATTCTAGTTAGAATCTTCAAGAAAATCATGCGTTAATACCTAATACCCACTACCATGACGGACAAAACCCAAATGAACGAAGACGAAATACCAATTATGAACGATTATTACAATTGCTACGTTTACCTATTACATTTTTTTTCCCGATAAAGCTTTCTTCGTTCGTTCTACGTTGCGTAGGAAAGCTGATGATTTTTTAACACTTCAAAAAAAAAATGTTGTTCTACTTAAACTAAAGATGATGACGATGCTAATGATGAATATTCCAACGGCTAGATAAAGCTCGGTCTTCCATTAAACATTTTAATGTTTTGAAGCTCTCGAATCGAAACATTGAATTTCGATTTTATTTTTTTTGGGTTTTTATTTTGGCAACCCTAATTCAATGCATCCCGGCACATTGCACAGCAACTGTCACCGTACACAACTAATAATCAATTAAAAATCTTTTTTATTCGTTTTTAATATTATTTAGTTTGACACTCCCAAAAGAAACCAATATTTACTAAATATTATTACTAAATTATTTATGAATTTATTTTTTCCCAATACAGCTGTTCACCGGTTAGCCCATTTTGGTTGAAGTCCTTTGTAAACCATTTTTCTACTATTTGTTGGTATCCGATTGAGCTGAAATTTTGCATACACCTTTAGTTCTGATGAGAATACAATGTCCGATACTCAATATTATAATAATTTTAAATTAAAGCTTGTTTAAAAAAATATATTTTAATTAGTTTATTGCCAAAGAAAGCTTATGGTATTTCTCACAAGAACGTTTGGTCGTGCTTAGAAGTTACTGCCTTCTGAATCAAACCCTTGATGCCCAACTTATTTTTATTTGTATTAGTAGCTTTAATATCTCGTGGGAACCGTAATTTTTCCGGAATAAAAAGTAACCTATGGATTTTCAGACTATCTTATTTCTGTGCCAAATTTTATCCAGATTCTTTCAGCCATTCTGGCGTGATTGAGTAACAAACATCCATCCAAGAACAATAGATTGAGAATAATAATAATTAGATCATAAGACAAACTCCATTGGTCGTATTACCCACTTGAATAAAGAATAAAGGACGTTAATCTCAAGACCATAGAAGTTATAATTAAAAAACTTACCTCAAGTTACGGTAAGTAGCCGTAAGTCGGACATTATTGAGA
The DNA here is from genome assembly GCA_949316365.1 of Hoplodrina blanda. Classification (NCBI taxonomy): domain Eukaryota; kingdom Metazoa; phylum Arthropoda; class Insecta; order Lepidoptera; family Noctuidae; genus Hoplodrina; species Hoplodrina blanda. The sequence goes on from OX438594.1 coordinate 10,158,851, forward strand.
CACTCTTAAACTGATACAATGATAAGTTTGTTAGAGCATCATGTTTTATAGGAAAAGTTTCTTACTTCATGACGAACATTATAAGGAGTTCTGAAGATAGGAGATATTTATTACTTTTTATTTTTACGTTGTTTATGGCAAAGACCGAGTTTGTACTTCATGTCTCTTGTACTGGCAAATATTTTTCAAGGTCATATACTAAATGGATGTCTTTTATTTAACCTTTTAAAAACTCAAAGAGATACTTTGAGATAGATAGTTTTTACAAAATCAATTGTTTTTAATGTTATGTGTCGTTAATGTTGTATTTGTAAGCACAATATTCTGACTTACAGTGATTTTAACACCAATAATAAATGTCGTTTTCCAGTAATCATTTTTGCTCAATGTTACTTGTTTGATAAATTTAATGTAGTTAATAATAATAATTCACGTCTATATGATCTGTCTTACACCCTGTATAATTAGATATCATAGAATAAAAAAATATTTTCCTCAGGTAGGGAAAGTAAATATAAAGTATCAGCCTATGAAAAATAAAGAAGGATTGAAGATTAGTTTCGGATCTGAAAAAATTGTCCATCTTTAAAATCGTTCTTTAACACCACACGAGAAAAAGACACGTATTACACATTATAATATCTAACGATATCTATCTCCTTGTTACAGATCAAACAATGTTATCCAAGTTCAGTGTGAGTGTTAGTGCCAAAGTGTAGTGCCAACATGGGGTGCACCCCAAGCATGTTGCTTGACCACAAGAGCCGTCGCCGCGACAGCACGGGCTCGCAGGAGGCGGCCTTGGCCAAGGTGGCCCCTACCCCAGTCTGTAATAAGGCTGTACAAGCCGCCAAGGCCCCCAGAGCCTCCTTGGAATCCGACGGCTTCAGCATCCAGCTGTCCAGTAAGAAGGACAGCTATGTGTCGCAGATGGGGAATAATTTTGCGACGCAGCTGCATATAAAGAGGATATCTGGTGAGTTGTGTTTGTTTAGTTAATAATATGGCCGGTTTCACCACCTCCTGGACTTATTTTGCATATAAATTTCATAAGGTTAAGGTATATATTTGTATGTCGAGACTTGCTTTTTTGAGGTCAACTCTTATACTTTTACAACTTTTATGAGGCTGGTGCAACGAAGATCTTCGAGAAAAATTGTCATGTCATCTATGCTATAGAATCCCATAGCTGGAGTACCATTAGGAAAATATTCCCAATAGCGCATTCCATACAAAAACAATGTAGGCATTTATATTCTCATTAAAAACACAAAACCTTTAAATAATAATAACATGACAAGGTATTTACATTATATAAATGAGAAAGGTCCGGAACTTACAGGGCATCAAAAATCTCGTCCGCTTAGCTGCCAATAGGACAAGTGCCACAAAAAGGCACAAATTAAAACCAAAAACAATTTGTCTAAAACGGTCATTTATTAAAACAAAACTTTCACCAACCTCTCAATGTCAGCCCTTTGAAGGACGCTTAAAAGGAGGTTTGAATAGCATCAGTTCTTTGGAATCATTATTCGGGTCCTTCTCGCTTGAGTCTATCCCCAGATTCATATCAGAACGGCCCCTAGATCGTAAGGCTTCAAGAGCTTTATTTTCTGAGTATAACTTGATAATTTCGGAGATGAAAGCATCATCAGAGCGAGAACCTTCGATATTTATGCCTCTGTATTCATCTCTTCTGCGGGCTTTTGCGAAAATTGTCGATTCTAATATGCAAAACAGGAGAAGCTGTGAGCGGAAGATAAAATGTGATTTTAGGGATGCTGCTTGTATTATTCTATACATATAATACCATACCTGTAATTCCCGAAGGGTTAGGAAGAGGTGTACCCATTAGTACACCCACATTACGCCAGTTATGTTTTAGTCCCATGTAATAGGGCAAACCTACTGCTATAAACAAATCGAAACTCCGAAGCCGCTACTGAGAAATTCAGTAGGCGTCCCAGCAATGGGAACAACAACGACTGAAATCTATACATACGTGTGTAATAAGAATACAAGCCTGACGAGCAGCCCTGGAGTCTGGATTTGTGCCCGGTTGATGGCAATAGGCTCGCCCCCTATTACATGGGACTAAAACATAGCTGGCAAAATGTGGGTGTACTAATGGGTACACCTCTGCATAACCTTTCGAGGATTACAGGCGTCACTGAAACCCCTAAAAATAATAAATATGTACACTTACGTATTTCCATTTGCACATGGTTTTCATCAGTGAAAGTTTGAACAATAAATTAAATAAAATACAAAATTGACTAGGCTTAAATAGTCAGCGCTTATCTCAATTAAAAATAAGTAATTTTCATCACATTAAAATTTTCCTCTTAATTAATCAATTGGATACGCTGAAACTCATTATAACAACAGTAATTATAATTAAAACAGGTGTATGTATTTTCTGGTAATTAACTTTTAACCAGCTTATTGTTTTAACTAATATTTTAATAATCCGTATAATTACCAAAAATAAACGGAGAATTTTAAAACTGCACGGAAACGGCACGACCGATTTTTATGAAATTTTTTATGTATATTTGGTAGATATGAGAACAGGTCGTAAAGTATATTTTATACCTAAGTTATAGAGATCAATTTTCATGCAGACGAAGTCGCAGAAAGAAGCTAGTATTAGTATAGAAATCATTTTCGAACAAATAACAAAAAAATACATTTACAAGTCCAAAAAGGGTTCTTTGTCTTATAATATTTTTTTTTGTGATTTTTAATTATAATTGTTGAAAAACTTTCATGACGTGAAAGTACTAATGTTTATATTAAAGTTCTGCTATGAAAGCATATCTAAAATAAAAATAAAAAAAATACAAAAATGTAAATTTACAAAACAACCTCCATTTTTTTATTCATTGCACGGAGTTGGTCCCGTAGTAAAACAAAAACATTTTTACAAGTTCTTTCAACCCCTGAAAGATTGCCAATGGATAAAAATTCACCTGTATACACAGCTATTTTAATTAAAAGTCCGAGGTTATTCAGGTGCATTCAGCTTTTATCTGAACATTTCAGCTGTCTGAAACAGTCACTTTAAAAGTACCTTTTAACTAAAGTTAATGTCAGATGAATATGAATGTGTCAATTTTATCCTAGTTTAGTTTAGTACAGTACCGGTACCCGGCGATAAATATTGCACATCGACCTTTGGAAAGAGTAAAGAGTTTAATTTCGGCTTCGTAGAGCGTTATCTCTGTCGCACGAAATACAAACAGTCCGGTATCTATTAGGAGCTGTTTGATTATTCTTTGTATAAAATACGAAATACGATAAAGGTCGGTGTGCAATATTTATCGCCGGGTACTGTATGAACGTGGATGAGGCGAAAGAAGTATGTAAGGATCGTAGCAGGTGGCGTTCTGTGGTTTCTGCCTACCCCCATGGGAAAAAGGCGAGAGTTTATGTATGTATGTAAGTTTAGCCGGCGACCTCGCCTGCTTGTTGTTTTTCACCCGCGTTAATTCACGACTTTAGTTTCTACGCCGCTCCCGTAGGCTCTAGCGTGTAGCTCGTGGGATTTAATATGGATAAATTGAAAAACCCAAACACATCACCGGCAGTCGCCGCTAAGAGCCAGGGGGGCTCACGTGCCCGGAGTGGGGGGTCGCTGGAGTTTTCCAGCACGCCCTCATTACCGGCACCGGAGGAGCGGGCATTTAGTGCCTGCTCAAGAGGGTTGTCCGAGTCGGATTCCGACTCGGCATCGGACGCCACGGGGTTCCAGAGTGTGACCTCTGGCTGCGTGGAGGCGGGGGTCGAGGAGAGGAGGAAATCCTTCCTCAAGCGCCCCCGCCCGGTGACAGGACAGGGGACGTCCTCCGAGGGGGAGGTGTCCTCTGCCTGCAAGAGGCCCTCCACCAGACCATCTGGTGGAGAGCCTGACGTTGGCCTGGCCTCGAGGCCGGACGAGCTGAGGGAGACCGTGGAGAAGGCCATACGGGTGGTGGCCCTGAAAAAGACCAAAGCGTCTAAAGACAGGGCCACCGCCGAAGCCACGGCCTCCATCTTGGCGGCGGCGGCGGCCTCCCACAGCGGGCCCCAGGCGGCAGACCTAATGTCGGAGCTGCGGACGGAGGTCGGCCGCCTTAAGGCCGAAATGGAGGCTCTCCGGAAGGAGAACCTCCGTCTCAAGGCGGATCTGGCCAAGCTCCAAGGAGCCGGTCGCCGGGAGGTGCCGCAGGAGGGGAGTGAGAGGCTAAGCCAGCCCGCGCCAGAGGAGAGCCCTCTCCTCAACCTGGTGCGGCAAGAGCTGGCCTCCTTCAACCGGAGGTTCTCCGTATTGGAGAACAGGGTCCTGCGCCCTCCACTGGCGGCGTCCTCTTATGCCGCCGCCGCCGCCACCGCCACCGCAAAAAAGGCGGCAAATCCGGCTCCGGGCCCGGCGACGGCACGACCGGTTCCGGCGGGTCCGGTCCCGGCGGGGTCGGTTCTGGCGGGGCCAGCCCCAGCTAGGCCGGCTCCGGCTCCGGCCAAGCCGGCGGCGTCGAAAAGGGGCAGGCGGAAGAGGGGGAAGGGAGCCCCGGCGGCTAACCCGCTGACCCAGCCTCCCCCGCCTCCTCCGGAGTCTCGTGCAGCCAGCGCCGGTTGGCAGGTGGCTAGGGAGGCCAGTTTGGCGAGGAGGAGGCGGCAGCGCAAAGAGCGCAGCGTCACGGCGCGACTTCGCGCCCCGAAGACCGCGGCTGTAGTCATCACACTACAGCCAGACGCGGTCCAGAAGGGCGTGTCGTACCGCGACGTCCTCACAAAGGCGAAGGAGGCGGTGAACCTCCAGGAGCTCGGGGTCGTTGGAGGCCTACGGCTCAAGGTCACCGCGACGGGCGCCCGGATGCTGGAGGTTCCCGGTGCGACCAGCGGTCCCATCGCCGACGCTCTGGCCGAAAGGCTCAGGGCGTCCCTGGATGCGGAGGAGGTCCGAGTGTCCAGGCCCACCAAGTGCGCCGACGTGCGCATAATGGGTCTGGACGACTCCGTAACGGAGGAGGACCTCAGGGCCGCCGTCGTCAGGACTGGAGAGTGCGCTGCCGACCAGGTCAAGGTCGGCGCCATCCGTCCTGACTTCGCGGGGCTTCGAACCGTCATGGTTAGCTGCCCCGTGTCGGCGGCCAAAAGGATAACGGAGGGTCGAAGGCTCCTGGTGGGCTGGGTTTCGGCGCAGGTCAAGCTGCTCGATCCCAGACCCCTGAGGTGCTTCCGTTGCCAAGTGGGCAACCACGCGGCATGCGTCTGCACCTCGGAGGTGGACCGCAGCGACAAATGCTTCCGCTGCGGTCAGCCCGGTCACATGGCCGGTACGTGCTACGCCGTGCCGCACTGCTTCGCATGTGCGGCCGCTGGCAAGCCGGCCGATCACCGGGCAGGGGGCAGGGCCTGCGCCCCACCCGCCAAGGCCAGGGGCAGAGGTAGACCCTCCGCTGCCGCCACCGCTGTCGCCGCCGCTGCTGCCGCCGCGGCCGCCACCGCCACCGCCACCGTCGCCGCCGCTGGCGCGTCTCAGCACTCTCAGCCCTCGAGGAGGGCCCTGGAGGGGGATATAATGGAGGCCTAATCACGGCCCCATTGCGCCTCCTCCAGGCGAATATCAACCACTGCGTCGCCGCTCAGGATCTCTTGCTCCAGAGCATGGCGCAGTGGCTGATCAACATCGCGGTGGTCGCCGAGCCGTACTTTGTCCCGCCCAGGGATGACTGGGTGATGGACCTCGAGAGCTAGGAGGGACGTTAGGGAGCTAGGAGTCGTCGTCGCCGGGTTCGGTTCCCTGCCCGTGTTGGTCCTCGGGGACTTCAATGCCAAGAATGTGGCTTGGGGTTCCCGGTACACGGACAACGCGCGGGGCATGATGGTGGAGGACTGGGCTCTGGAGACAGGCCTGGTCATACTGAACCGGGGTTCTGTCCCCACGTGTGTGCGGATGCGGGGCGAGTCGGTGGTGGACATCTCGTTCGCCAGCCCCGCTCTGTCGCAGCGTGTCGTTGACTGGCGCGTAGAGGAGGGGGTGGAGACCTATTCCGATCACCGGTACATCCGGTTCGACGTCTCCGCCCAGATCCCAGATGCGCTGGTCCGACGGACCCCGAGTGGTCCGCGATGGGCGCTAAAGCAGCTGGACCGGGAGCTCTTCCTGGAAGCCTCGATCGTGCAGGCCTGGGTGTCATCACCAGACAGGCCTGCCGACGTCAACGACGAGGTGGAGTGGTTCCGGGAGGCCATGTCCGCGATCTGCGACATGGCAATGCCCCGGGCCCGGCCAGGAAGCGCCCGGCGTCAGGTGTACTGGTGGTCGCGCGAAATAACGTCGCTACGCGAGGCGTGCGTTGATGCGCGACGCCTGTACGCCAGGCACCGCCGGAGTCGCATCCGACCTCCGAATGCGGATGCCATGGAGGAGGAGCTGTACGAGGTGTACAGGGCGGCGAAGACCGCCCTCCGAGATGGGATGCTGCGGGCTAGAGATCTATCCCGCAGGGAGATGCTGGAGTCTCTGGACAGGGACCCGTGGGGGCGACCGTACAAATGGGTACGGGATAAATTCCGCCCCTGGGGTCCCCCGCTGACACAGAGTCTCCGGCCCCAGCTCGTTGAGGACGTCGTAAGCGCCCTGTTCCCTTCTCGAGGGGAACATGTGCCTCCGTCCATGGCTCCGCCCATGGCGGTGCCAGACGAAGACGCGGACCACAGCGACGACGGCGACTACATTGCCCCGGAGGTGGCCGAGGTAGACTTGAGAGTGGCGGTACAACGGCTGAAGGCCAAAAATACCGCCCCGGGACCCGACGGCTTGCCTGCCAAAGCCTGGGTCCTGGCCTCGGGGGCTCTCGGTCCTCGACTGGGGGGGCTCCTAAGCGCATGTTTGGAGAGGGGCCAGTTCCCGCTTCGTTGGAAGACGGGGAAACTGGTCCTCATCAGGAAACCGGGGCGCCCTGCGGACTCACCGTCCGCATACCGGCCCATCGTGCTGCTCGACGAGGTGGGCAAGCTCTTTGAAAGAGTTATTGCTAACCGCCTCGTCGGGCACCTGGGGAGATCAGGGCCGGATCTCGCGGAGAGCCAGTTCGGCTTCCGCAGGGGGCGCTCCACGGTGGACGCCATCATGCGCGTGAGAGCCCTCACGACGGGGGAAGCAGTATCCCGGGGTAGGGTCGTCTTGGCGGTGTCGCTCGACATCGCCAATGCCTTCAACACCCTGCCCTGGAGTTGCATCAGGGAGGCACTCCGGTATCACCGGATGCCGACCTACCTCCGTCGTGTAGTCGAGGACTATTTGACGGATAGGGCCGTCATCTACCCCGGCCAACGGGGAGAGTGGAACCGGCGAGAAATGTCGTGCGGTGTCCCACAGGGATCGGTCTTGGGGCCGCTTCTGTGGGACATCGGATACGACTGGGTGCTGCGCGCCGACCTCCCTGACGGCGTCAGCGTGGTCTGCTACGCTGACGACACGCTTGTCCTGGCACAGGGAGAGTCGCACCAGGCGGCGGCCGACTTGGCGACGCGAGGGGTTGCGACAGTCGTCGAGAGGATCCGGCAATTGGGACTCGAGGTGGCATTGCACAAGTCCGAGGCCATGTGCTTTCATGGCCTTCGGAACGCGCCACCGTCGGGTTCCCAAATAACGGTGGGAGGGGTCCACATCGGCGTCGAGACGACGATGAAGTATTTGGGTCTCGTCCTCGACAGCCGGTGGGGCTTCCAGGAGCATTTCAGACGTCTGGCTCCGCGTTTGGAAAGGGCTGGGGCTGCTTTTTGGTGGCTCCTGCCCAACCTCAGAGGACCAGGCGCCTCCTGCCGGAGGTTGTACGCCGGGGTCGTGCGGTCCATGGCCCTCTACGGGGCCCCTGTGTGGGCCCCCATCATCAGGCGGCGGCCACCAGCCAAGTTGGTCGCCTGCCAGAGGGTCATGGCCATCAGGATGATCCGGGGATACCGCACGGTCTCCGGCGAAGCGGCAAACCTCCTTGCCGGATTACCGCCGTGGGATCTGGAGGCTACAGTCCTCCAGCGCGTCTACGAGTGGCGCGTGGACGTGCAGCGCCGGGGCGAAACCCCGCTGCCGCGGCAAATCGCGGCACTGCGGATCGAGCTCCGGTGCGATCTCATGGCGGAATGGAAGATGCAACTGTCGCAACCTAAGTTCGGGCACGCTGCAATCGCGGCGGTAAGACCCCTCTTTGAGGAGTGGCTGGAGAGGCGCCACGGCGTCCTCACCTTCCGGCTGACGCAGGTCCTCACCGGACACGGTTGTTTCGGGAGGTTCCTGTGTCGGATTGCACGGGAGGAAACGCCTGGGTGTCACCACTGTGTGGACCGCCCGGAGGACACGGTGGAGCATACGGTGCAGGTCTGCCCCGCTTGGGCAGAGCACCGCCGTGTCTTCACGGAGGCGATAGGCGGCGGCGACCTCTCGCGCCCGGGCCTGGTTCAGGCCATGCTCCGGGGCGAGAGGGAATGGGATGCAGTCACCTCCTTCTGCGAAGCAGTAATGCTAGCGAAGGAGGAGGCGGGCCGCGTGAGGGAGAGAACATCCTCCACCTCACGCCCCAGCCGCCGCGGGAGACGCCCAGGGCGTCGGACGTCGAGAGACGACACCCGGCCACCGTAGGCGCGGGCTTGCGGACGGCGAGTAATGGGTAGCTCGCCGTCCGATCAAGGACCATGCCCGGGTCGACGGCGCGTTCTGTTCGCGCGCGCCTCAAAGAGCTGTCAGCACAGGGACGGGGCCCCAACAGGGGCCAAACGCCTGCCGGGGTTGCGGGACGTCTTAACAGGATACCGTGGCCCCGGAACGTAAAGGGTAACAGAAGGAACAGGGTGGTTTTTTAGTCAGTAAAAGTCTGACAGTCCCTTCCGCCCCACCCAGGGCGGAAGGAGTCATTTGATGATTTTTACCACCTAAAAAAAAAAAAAAAAGTCCCATGCAATAAGGGGCGAGCCTATTGCCATCAGCCGGGCACAAATCCGGACTCCGAGGCTGCTACTGAGAAATTCCTGATAGAAAAACCCAATAACACTTTGCCCGACCTGGGAATCGAATCCAAGACCTCATGCTCAGCAGTCGCGATTTACGACTACTAGACCAACGAGGCAGAGTCCTCAAGTATATCTGTCATTATGCAAAAATATTTTTTCTAATTCCAATTTGAATACCTATTAAAACTTAACTTCAGTTTATCACGATTAAGTACCTACATCTCATTAAAATATTGGTTCAATAGATAATCTGCTCAAAATTTAATACTAGAAAATACATAACCTTTCAATTATAATTACTGTTTTCGTAATGACATTCGTCGTATCCAATTGATTAATTATGAGAAAATTAATGATAATATGATGGAAAATTATTGCTGACTATATAAAGGTCAGCGAAATTTTCTCATTTTTAATTATCGTTCAGACTTTCGCAAATTGAAACCGTGAACGTAATTACATAAATACGTTGGTTTGGTTTTAACCGAAATAAAAAAAGGAGGAGGTTCTAAATTTGGATGTACTTGTTTTCTTACTAATATTATTAATGATGGATGGATGGATGTGTCAATCACGCCAAAACGGCTGATCGAAAGAAAAGAAAGAAAAACTTTTTGTTCAGGTGAAAGTGACGCACAATACAGAATATATATTTTTTTTTTTTCATCGGGTCTGGATAAAATTTGACATAGGTAAATTTATAGTCTGGAATTGGACATAGGGTGCCTTCAATGCCGGAAAAAGTATACGGTTCCCAAAGGGATAATATATTTAATTTGACGACGCGGACAAGGTCGTGGGCGGAAGCTAGTACCTAAATTATAATTTGTTTTAGGTGAATTTGACCAAAATTAGTGTTGCAGTAAGTACTTAAGTACGACCGGTAAAGTGCGGGCCGGACTTGAATACCAAGGGTTCCGCATTTTAGAAGCATAAATCTTTAGTTATTCATGTAATGTTTTATAGTATTTTTTATATCTTTATTTAGGTTTAATTAGTCTGTAACTGGTGATGTCGAACTTTTTCTATATTTATATTATGGTTAGTACCTACTGTTCTCAAGTAAGTGACATATTATGTTTTTATTGAGAATAAAGTTGGCCTCTAGAAAAAATGTACAAACACAAGATAAAAAGTAATGTACACTTTTAATTGAAATAAATAAATATAGAATAGTAAAATGAAATTTCCATTGATTCAGTCCTACATGAATTTAGACTCCATAGCTTTAACATTTTTCTTCAGTTAACTGTGGCCCCTTATGCACTTAGACCAATTATTCCGATGCGTTCACAGTCGCTGGCCTTAGTAATTGCGTGTAGTCTGTATCAGGCGCTAATCGCTAGCAAGACTTATTAATTAGTTTAACGTTTACCGTTTAATCCGTCTTCTGGGAAAATTGCTGTTTTAGAATAGCAATGGGAATGGTATAATCAATTTAACAAGTAATGAAATTTATATTGCAATGATATTTAACCTATCCATACTATGCGAAAGTAATTCTGTCTGTCTGTCTGTCTGTTACGATTTCACGACTAAACTACTGAACCAATTTTAATAAAATTTGGTACGGGGTAAGTTTAAACCCCAAGAAAGAAAATAGGCAACTTTTTATCCCGCACCTCGTCTGTGTCCGCGATAACCAACATTTACGCTACAACGTTATCGTTATTCCAATGTTAACGTTTAATAAGCTCCTATAATTAACAATATATTAAACAAAGGATTTTAGACTATAAGTCAATAACATAAAAAAATATCATCAAAAATGCAGTAATTTTAATAATACTACAACCAACAATATTCATACCATATAACACAATAATGGCCGTTATTTTACTAAAATAATAAATGGAGAAACATAGACACACAGACAGATTCTTTAAACATTAAGCATTTATAGATTTACTAGCTGTTGCCCCTTTCTTATCGGATGCCTACGTCATAGAAAGAACACACCCCCCAAGGTTCAGGTCTCTACGATCAGCGGTTTAGGCTGTGCGTTGATCCATCACTCAGTCAGTCATTCTGGACAAAGCATTATATGTATGTGTATACTTGTATAGATTAATAATTTTTAATAAAGGGCTTAGAGGAGGACATTATAAGCTAGCAAAAAAAAATCAAATACTTGGTAATTTCAACTTTATTATAATAAAGTGTGACGACCTAATTTCGTAGAAAATGTTTTGGAGTTTATCGTTAATAATTTTTGATAACTCGAGGCTGTTGAAGTAAATACTCTCTCTCGAGAGATTTTCATTTTATTGTCCGTACAATTTGTTTGATTACAAAGGATTATCTTAATAAGGTAAAGTTGTTATTTATGTGTTACCCTGAGGGCGCGGTATGGGACTTTATATGTGAGGGAGCAGTATATGTATATTTAGAGTACGATTTTGTTTACGGCAAAGTCTTAAAGTCATCTTCTTTTGTTTTATTTGCTTTTAAATTGTGTTAGATAACTACTAGGCTCTCCCCGCGAGTTCGCTCGCGTAATTTTTCTTACGGATCCCTAATTTTTTGATAATAAAATATAGCCTATAGCACTCAGTAGTAACATAGCTTGCGATTTTCGAAAGAATTTTCGAGGCGCTTGTTTTATTAGAAACTAACTTTTGCCCGTGACTTCGTCCGAGTACAGATCGGACCCCCGTTTCATCCCCTTAGGGGAAAATAAAATGTGGAAAATCCGTTCTTAGCGGACGTCTACTAACTATAATAATCTATCTCATCTTTTTACGTCAGAAAGCGGTTTTCGATATGTCGTGATGAGTGAGTGTATATGTACCTTTCGCATTAATATATTTAGATAGATAATGTAATAAGTGAGTGATTGAAATGGAAAAAAATTGAATCAGCCGGATGTTCGGTAGTGCGTAGGTAATCGGATTATCCGATGGATGGACAGTTTTAACTCAATTGGATCATTCAAGTAAATGGAAAATAAACGAATCCTTTTAATGTTTAATGGGAGTGATGACTTTTTGCACCTGATTAATTTTTATCTTTGATTCCCAGGCCAAACCGAAATTGAATTACAAATATAATTTTTACAAGCTTTTATTTAGCTTTCACAGTTCGTAAGTATGTAAGTTGTCCTTTCAAAATTGGCAAACCATTTTTTGACCATTTTTTGGTATCCTATTGAGCTGAAATTTTCCATACACCTTTAGTTCTGATGACAATACAATGTCCAATACTCAATATTGTAATAAAATTAAATTAAAGCTTGTCTTTTTAAAATATATTTTTAACAGTAAAATTTTTATACAAAGAGATCGTTTCTTTGCATCGAATGAATTAATTACAGTCACATGAATATATCGTATCAATTAATTTTGTAATGTACAGTCCGCAACAAAAGTCGATTAACATTTATGATTTTTAAATCCTAATTATTAAGTACAATATTAAAAGTAAAACGCAATGAATATAAAATTGAGATATTATAAACCCTTAGCTATTACCTGAAATTCTGAAAGCCAGTAGGTACATTATGTGTTTAGTGTCTGTTTAAATAATATAAAAGAGTAACATTGGTAATTGACTTTTGTTGCTGACTGTACGTACTTACGTACGGTTGCAGTTTCAATTTGTTTGCCCCTGGCATAAGCGTGGCGTGGAGCGATAGCACTGCCCCGGGAGATCGGGCGTTACCTACCTATCTTATCTTTATGTGAGCGAAAAGCTACTGAATGGGTCTGATAGCTCTTTTAATTGAAACAGTAGCAGCATAAAGAGAGGTACACATGGTAATTAAATAAGTTAATTAATCTGGTAAAATGGCCTTTACAGTCAGTGTTTTGTTTTTTTATGGAAATTATTGTTGATTGTTACCGATGCTTTTGTTCACAAATTAAATTTAAATTAAAGAATTGGCATCTCTTTCTGACAGACATCTTAGTAAATATACTTCTATGCTAAGTGATATTTATAAAAAGCTGAAAAGTTCTTTTGTTTATATAAAAGCGCTAATCTCCGGAACTACAAGCCCAATTATGAATTTTTTTTGGCTGAAACAAAGCAACGTTGTCCCTGATTGTATAGGCAAAAGCAGATTTTTATTCTTTATTCAATTAAATACTTAACAGACACCAAAATATTGTCCATTATAACATGATATTATTAAAGAGTATTTCTTCTTATTTTGGAAACAGCGAGTCAGACAAAGGCTAATAACAATGCATACATTATTCTAAGCACTACATGAATAACTTAGCAACTACAAGCAACTTAAGCGAGAGAGAATACATGTTACCAAGTTGTACCCAAGTTCAGTTCAAACACTTCAAGTTGCTTGCAAGACACCTATTTGTATGTAGATTTTACATAACAACAGATAAGTAGAAAATTGGCAAATATTTTATAGGCACTTATTCTAGCTATATACTGCCCGCGACTTCGTACTTTATGACCTATTCTCATACCTACTAAATAAACATAAAAATTTCATAAAAATCGGTCGAGCCGTTTCGGAGAAGTGTGATCACAAACACTGTGATACGAGATTTTTATACATACTTTTACTGGTAATAAAGCTGAAAACTTTTTTGTTCGTTTATACATACATACATACTACTTACGCCTTTTTCCGATGGGGGTAGGCAGAAACCACAGAACGCCACCTTCTACGATCCTTACATACTCCTTTCGCCTCATCTACGTTCATACAAGCACGCCGGTTACGAGTACTCCGCACCTGACCTTTCTGATGAACCTCACCAATAAGGTCAGTGTAGGTCTTCCTAAGGCGACCCCCTCCCTGTGTTGCCACTCACCTCTGCCATATAAATACCTTTTGTTAATCGTCTTTCATTCATCCTCTCAACATGACCGAACCATCTAAGCATACCCTTTTCTATGTTTGTTTATATCTCTATAATTACCAGTCGGATAAAAAAAAAAATATGATAGCCAGATTCATGAGGAATAGTATACTATAGGCTATATAACATCACGCTACGACTGACGAGAGCGGAGCAGTAATCAAAGACGTAATTGAAGGTGGTGGAAATCGCGGGTTATAGCTATAGTTATTACAATAATGTTCAAAATGAGTGAGTGGCAACGCAGGGAGGGGTCGCCCTAGGAAGACCTACACTGACCTTATTGGTAAGGTTCTTCAGAAAGGTCAGGTGCGGAGTACTCGTAACCGGCGTGCTTGTATGACGAGATGTATGAACGTAGATGAGGCGAAAGGAGTATGTAAGGATCTTAGCAGGTGGCGTTCTGTGGTTTCTGCCTACCCCCATGGGAAAAGGCGTGAGTTTATGTATGTATGTATATAATGTTCAAAATATATGTTTATTTTGTAAAGAAAATTGCTTATTGAAGTATTTGTTTTAATATTTAAATGTCCATTTAATTTGTGGCGAAACGAGTCATTGAACCAACAATTTTGCATATTTTGTATTACCGAATTTAGAGCAAATAAATGTCTTAATATTGACTTTGAAATTAAATATGCAAAGTTTTTCAAAGTTACTTAGTTAAGTTCAATATTAGATAAAAGTTCTAAGTAAACAAGCTCTTTACAGAAGTGTACCCTCGGCGCTAAAGTGCAAACTATGAATAATAAAAATATATAGAGATATGTTTAAAATTTCTAATTTAGGTCTTTACAGCTCTTACGAATACTTGCACCTGTCATGTTATCTCTTCACCACCATTGGTTAACTGGTAGAGAATACCTAAGGCATTAAGGCCGCCTTTGTGTCTTTAGTTTGGTTGTATAAAGTTTAAATAAATATTTTAGGTTTTTTGTTCACAAAACCAAAAACAGATAAGAAAATAATTACGCAGAGTTTGGTCCCCATTTTCACGCATCATAAATATCAGAGTGACTTTAAAGATTAAATACGTGCCATCAACGAAAAAGAAAATATTTGCACAAAAAAATGCGTTATCAAATACCAACATTCTACCTAATTAAGAACCCCAGGGGCAACGATTGCAATCTAATTTCAGTCGCAATCTGTCAAAAATGCCTCTAATTTACTTATATTTTTGTCACCGATTATTGCTGAGATGTGATTGCGACTTGATTTTGAATTAGTAGAATTATTGCCCTTCAGAAAAGTAAGTAATTTGAATAGAAAGTTTACATAGTTCACTTATAGTGTAAACTGCAACCCTTGAGTGGCGTGCCAGTTGTAAAATGTATGGCACTAAGGTCTTAGAGTAGTTACTCTAACTTTACGAAGTGCCACTCTAGTCTCTTTACGGCACTGCACTGTACTTATGACGTCATAATCGGCGGTGGGACAGACATAGGTACTTATTTAAGGCATACAACATATTATGACAAGAACCGAGGTGTAGGGTACCATTGGGTGGCCCGCCGTCCGATCAGAACCAGGCCTATGCCGGCGGTGCGTTGTGTTCCACACGCACTTCAAACAGATGTCAGCATAGAAGACGGAGTCCGTTAGGACCAGCGCCTGCCAGGGTTGCAGATTTTGTTCGAAACAGTTACCCCTGTAACACAAAAGACAATAGGAGAAACACAGATGGGTTTTAATCAGTAGGAGTCTGACACTCCCTTCCTCCGCCCAGAGCGGATGAAGTCTTTTATTGAATCCCACTCATAAAAAAAAATGCTCGGGTGGTCGCGCAAAAACGCCAGTAGCGACGCTCGGCGATGTCAAAGGTACCATGTGTGCCTGACGTCACTGTATATAGTCTGGTAAAGTATATTGAGTGTAAAAGGTTTTAAACACTTTTTCTTTAAAACTGTTGAAACACGCTACCAACCATGTACGGTCGAACAAGCTATTTGGTTTACAGACAACAATGATTTCCTTTCTACTACTTTGCCATTCATTGTTATTTTGTATTCACTTTTTGAACTAATAATTTTGAAGAGTGATTTAGGGCCTGTTTCACAATCTTCGAATAAGTTCCGATTAAATTATTTGGCAGATTATTTCATACAAATTCTGTTCCGTTTTTTAAAGTATCTGGTGAATAGCGTTTCATCAAAGGTCGTGAAACAGGCCCTTAAAAGACTTAAAACACTCGAAACATTGTTTATAGTTTCAAGTTACCTGCCTGCATACCAAATAACTTGTTCGAATGTACTTACGTTAATCGCTACTAGATCGTGGAGCATTTGTGGTTTATTACTACGCATTCAGAACTTAATTCCCATGGATAAGTTTGTTCATTATTTGGTCAACCACAATTAGTTTTGTACCAATTAGTTTGGTCTTCTCAGATAACCAATGTCGTGTCGTATTGTATATCCAAACACATACATGTGTTTCGGCCCTTAGCGTTCTTCAGAGAAACCCGAAAGTTAGAAAGTACATATGAATTGAAAAAGCCACATTGGTACTTGCCCGGATTTAAGTCAACTTCAGTTCAACAAAAGCCGCGAAACAAAAACCGATATTTGTTGACTTATCATGTTCAGTGTATTGTGTGACCCTGAGCATTAAGGGACATTTGCTGCTTTTTTTAATGTGGCTAAAGTCATCAAATGAGTCCTGGGTGGGGCGGACTGTCAGACTTTTACTGACTAAAGAACTTCCCTGTTCCTTCTGTTACCCTTTACGTTCCGGGACCACGGTATCCTCTTTAGACGTCCCGCAACCCCGGCAGGCGTTTGGCCCTGTTGGGGCCCTGTCCCTGTGCTGACAGCTCATTGAGGCGCGCGTGAAACAGAACGCGCCGTCGACCCGGGCCTGGTCCTCGATCGGACGGCGAGCTACCCATCAATCGCCGTCCGCAAGCCCGCGCCTACGGTGGCTGCTTAAGGTGTTAAAGGCTTGTGGAACGTTGTACAACGAACGACTTCTGTTGCTGACGTGCATCTGTCTGTCACCTACTTTACACACAGTTCCCCTATATTTTAGCCTGTATTGTCTCCATACAAAACTTTACCATAGAACTTCAAAACAGTCTTGAACTTTACCTATTATGTTCTGTTATCGCCATATTATACCTACTTCAGTATTATTTAAACAACCCCACTTGTATCAAATCCCCTTTCAAAGCGCTGTTGAATGGCCTCGTGTAAGGATTTAGAGAGATATCTAACTAGATTTATTTTTTGTTCAGAATAAATTTAAATTCCGAAGTAATATTATTGATTAAATTGTAGGGTTTTAGAGATTTTCATTTCAGTCTAGACTTACATAATTATAACAATTAAGTTTTCAGATTAGGTACTTCATTTAATCATGCGAATCATACTAGGCCCTGTTTCCACTGAAGCGGAGAGAAGAGGAGATATCTCGTACAACCAATCGACTTTATTATTTTTACATTTTGCCTCCTTGCTTCAACTCAATTCAGTATCCTATTAGTTGTTTACGAGTTTACAAGACATATTCTCTCCCATCGCGTCCGCTTTAGCGGGAACCCAGCTTTATCTTTTTTAATTAATTTACCTCAATGTAGAGCTGTCACGAATTAAGTAGCCTGATTATTTTTTCATTATTTCCTTCTATCCCCCATCAATTTTAGGTGATGTGGCAGCTTACTATTCAAAGAAGTAGATTTTTGCTAAATACCACTGCCAATATTCAACAGGGTGATATAACCGTTGACCCATTTTACAATGCCACAGTGATTACTATTGAGAAGCATCACATATAAGTATTATAAATAGCCTATTAGTAATCATAGATAAAGAAAATACAATATATATTTTTAGAATCACCAAGATTGACGTAAGTAAACTTATGCTGGATATTATAGACTCTTTCGTACAGTATGCGTCATACATGTATTTATAAAGACCTGTCAGCAAATGACAAATTTTTCAAAAAGCAGAAATGTAATGAGATCTGGCAGTCGGTCGTCAGACGTACAGTCATTAAAAGAGAAAGTACCTAATAGTATCCAGGATCGTCAGATATAGTTGAAGTTTTCTTAGAAACCGATGGATATCTTCGATTAAAACTTAACTTAATGAATGAATCGTTTATTTTCTACTTACTTTTTAAATTAAATTACATTTGAAAACATCCATCGGTTTCTAAGAAAACTTCAACTACATCTGACGACCCTGCATACCTATCTCTTTTGTTGATTGTACATAATTTTCGGATGACTTTTTAGAAAATGGGTCAGCATACGTGCATACCTTTAAAATACTGGTATTCAGCTGCATCCGGTTAGACTGGAAGCCGACCCCAACATAATTGGGAAAATTAAGGCTAGGCAGATGATTGTCTCAAGTTATTAGAACTAAGGGCCAGAAATCCCCGTTTCCTTTTCACGAAATAATGTTCTTTTGGCTTTGCAGGCAATATTAGAATGTTCAACACAAAATCAACCTTTCAAAAACCTATTTCGTCATAGCAATATCGATGACACAGTGTTGAACCAAATGAGGCCTACGGTAAATAGGTACATGTAAATAAGTAACCACTGCTGTCACCCGTGCGTCATAGCCGTGATAACGATAACAGCTGATAAGGCAATTTGAAGGATCAAAAAACCAACACATTTTGATTACGAACCTTATGTGCCAAAAAATAAAGTTGCCAATCGATTATGCCGGAGTAATATAGTTTTTTGACAACTATTCGAGCAACAAAAAGTAAGTAAACGTTTAGTTGAGTTTGTATTTAAGTATATTAAATTGTTATTAGTTTTTAGTTTTTTTTATCAAATTATTTATCTATGTAGGTTATCAAATTACTGTAGATCTATCAGTGTGTTTATAGAGTTTATTGGAACGAAGTGCCTTAACGCGAATTGCGGAAGGAGTTAACCGGTAGAAATCGTCACGTAAGGAAAAGGCGTTATGCCCCAGACGACCTTCTTCTTTCTTTTACTTACATTTTCGGGTGTGTCCCACAGTTACTTACAAATCCATTATCATCTCTTGGGCGGAGACCATCGCCCAATTTCCTATTATCGTATTTGCCAACAACGCGGCCATACGAACTGTTTATTTAACGTTATGTAGGTATTTGTCCAAAGTAACATAATAATAAGAGACTTGTGATCTCTGAATGCCAGGACCAACGATAGGCCCTTAGGGTACACCTACAGTAAAATTATCTCTAGAATAAACGGGTTTATTTGCTTAGAATCGCACGCATCACCATCTGAAACGAGAAATATATTTAAATAAATAGTTAGTGTTTCGTGTGTTTGATTTGTTACGAAAATGTCTAATTACACGACTGCCCCAAAAAAAGAGGTGTTATGTGTTCAGGGTTAATGTATGTGTGTGAATTTCTTTATTCCACCATAACTTTTAAATGCCTGAACCGATTTAGATGTATGGGGTATCGTTACAATCCTTGCATTGTTCCGAGTAACATAGGCTCCTAAAAAATAAAAAGAAACCGGTGTGGTCACTTTAAAACGTAAATGATTACCAGCCTCAATTTATTTTTTTAATGAATCTGGTCGTGTCTATGTTTATCGTCAAGAAAAACTTTTTATTCACGTGAAAGTGACGCACAATACAAAATATTTTTTACAACAGCCCTAAACAAGACAAGTTGTTACTTAATCTAAAAATTAAATACATAACAAAAAAAAATTAATATCCTGAACGGAAATTTGCGCCACTACCGCGCGAAACGGCCGACGCTCAGCATAATGCCGTGGCCCACACACGATGGCACGAAACCACGGCGCTGATTTTCAGCGTAGGCCGACGTGTCTCGAGTCTCGTGTTCCGAGGCACGGAACAAATAACAAACCCACAGCCACAACCAGCTATTAAAGTTTAAATAAATAAATAAATATTTATTTATTAAATACTGACTGTCGATTAAAGTTTAAATAAATAATTAAATATTTATTTATTTAAACTTTATGCACATGTTAAAAAAATACATTATACAAAGGCGGATTTAATACCTTGGGCATTTTCTACCAGTCTATTATGGCCACACATGTTTTTCAAAAAGCTAACCGTCCCATACAAGCCTCTGCAGAATACATGGCACCATAAATCCAGACTACATTTTACCTGACCTCGCTATATTTTCCATAATTCTCGGATTTGTATGGAGATTCGGGCTCATATCCATGTTTCCGGGAACGCGGCGGCAATTAGGTTTAATTTCAACGACCATTGTTATTTGTGGCTGAAATTCCGCATACATGAATTGTAATCACTGCTAGATTAGAGTTTTTGGAAACAAACTGTTGAAGCTTTAAGTTAATATAAAAAAAGTTAATGACTTGGATGACTTAATTAATGAAATACTAAGTAACTCAGATATTTGAAAATGTTTTTATTTTTCCTTAACTAATAATTTAAAAAAACAGCCTATTATTATCCAACTGCGAGGCAAAAGCCTCTTCTTATACAGAGAAGGCATGAGCATTGACCACGCTTGCTCAAGATACTCGTAGATTGGCTATTTCAGACGTCTATTAATTATAAATCCAGGTATAACTCACGGTGTTTTCCCTCACAAATGTCAGATCGGATCGGATGTCAGATATACATATATATATATAATATGTTAACAAAATTATAAATACATTACCGATAAAAACACTTGAGGCATTTCTACCAAAAAATACACATTTTGCATTTGACAACGACGTGACCTATTTTATGGATATTAAATTAACACGATGGGTTAGCAACCTCTTGGTAGTTAAATGCTGTATTGTTATCTTAATCCCGGCTTACACTAATCGTGGCTTTGGCTGGCGGCAACACATTTAGGGCATCTCTACACGTTGACCTTTTTAGGCAACAAGTGGTGGGTCGGTGGGTGAGGCAGATAGTAAGTATATTTGTGTAAAAAGTTGCAGATAAGTAAGTAAAAAGTCAAAGTCAAATCATTTATTACAATTACATCATGAAAATACACTTTTGGACGTCATACTTATATAAGAAACAAGAATTGAATCCAATATTAATCTAGTCTTCCAAAAAGTAGTTTAGTATGAAGAAGAATGGGCAAGAAACTCTATATTTCCTGCCTTGCATTAGGACAATCATTCGCTGTTGTTATTTGAATGAGCTTATTTATTACATTTGCTTTTATGCAAATATTTAAAAATGTAATGTATAAAAGCAATTGAAAATATAAAAAAAATATTTTATTTATATAAAAAAAATATTTTATTTATATAAAAAATATATTTTATAAATATAAAAACATAAAAATGGTAGATATACATTATTATTTCAAAAACAAAACACGGGTCATCATTATCGACAGTTTACAATAAGCTTACCGATCGTAAGTGTAATGAATATTCCCATCATTATACATCGAGATGGGAAGCCCTCACATAAAATTTATGGGCATCGATTACTGGTGCGTTTAATAAAACGCTTGTGTTGTATGGATGTGTGTAATACATTATACCCTCTGTATCTAATCGGCTTTGTCGGTTTAACTCGTAAACGTCGGACGTGGCTTTTGTTTTTTAATAAAATATTTTTAATTAAAGAGATCGAGATTTTAGCATTTTTTTATACTATATTATTTATTTATGTTCTAATCATATTTACAGACTTAAATATTTGTGTGTCTATGACCGCTATTGCCATGCTAAAATGCTACAAGTAAAGTTGTTGTTATACACTCGATTAAATTATCAAATCGATAAAATACTTATCGATTACGTTAGAATTTACGTCACAATCAAAATGACACTCCTTGTGGTCTTAACTAATGAAAAACACATTATCATTTTTATTACAGTAGGTACCTACGGAACAATCTTAAATAGTTGTTAATGTATCAAAGAAACAGATGGCCAAGTGCGAGTCCGACTCGTATGTACACGAGGGGTTCCGTACCACTATACAATATTTAACTCAACATACAAAAAAATAACTATGTGATATAATTAATTAATTACTCATTTATGAGTTTCGGATTTCTTCCATTACTTGTGCTACATAGCATTGCTTGTCAAATTTCCTGATTGTAGGACAACGGGCGGATAGCGAGCGTCAAAATATGCGCTATAAATGACCTTATCTCTAGATTGCGTTGACTTAGAAGTTTAATTTATTTCACTGCACCAAGGGATAGTAGAATTAAATATAATAGTAGAAACAAAATTAAATTAAATTAATATCAAATACTCAGGGTATTTAATATTAATTTCAGCTTGATACTTCCACGCATTCCTAAAAAAAAGAGTCGTGACAGACGAACAGACAGACGGACAACAAAGTGATCCTATATGGGTTCCGTTTTTACCGACTGAGGTACGGAACCCAATTTTTTTTTTTGAAAAACACAAAATGGTGAAGTACTTTTAAAACAAGGTTATCGCGCATAAAAACAATGCTTCAAAAGCTTTTCAGCCCCACGGGCCGGGAAAATGGGAAACGCATTATACGTCCTGAATTGAAAATGTAAGGAAAACACTTCAACTTTTTTATTTTACTTTTCTACATAATGTCGTGATGGCTCAGCGGTTTAGACACTCGTTTCTTATGCACTAGTTTGTAGGACGTCACTGACATCGGTGAAAGAAAACATCGTGAGAAACATGGCCTTTTCTTTTTACAAAAAAATGTTGTCCCACGCTAGGAATTTCTCCTGTGTCTTTTTTTTTATTTGTTTTTATTTAGGGGTCTTTACCCCATCATACCCTTTTACAAAATATTTACGTAAGTAGGTACATCGAAATTTTAATTTATCTTAACATTTGTAATGACTACCAACAACAAATGAATCACTCAACAAATACTGTCATGAACTCAACTATTTTTTTTGTGATCTCTGAGCACGGTGTTCTTTGTGTCGTGGATGCGTTTACAAACATATAAATAAACTTACATACACAAACAGACAGACCCGGAACAACTATCTGTAGACCATATAAATACTGTGATGTGATGTGAGTGGAGCGTTTTATTTTTGAGTTACTATGCATGTGTTTTGACTTAATGAGCATGGCAGTTGAGAGCTTGTCATGCTCACTCAAATGTCTCGCTGATGGTGGCGCATGTGTTTGATCATTTGACCTCCATAATGGTTGAGCTAGGTGGTGCTGATCCATGCGTCATACTCGTGAACGGGTGCTGTCAGTTGGGATTGGTCATCTCTTAACTGCTATGGCTTACATCTTTATTTTTACTATTTTTAACTAATGTTTTATATTCATCTTCATTGTGATCACATGTAGAATCAACAAGAATAATGTAACCAGGATTTTGTAAAAACCTGATTTAAAAGAGTGCCGTGGAGTTTCTTGCTCGTTCTTCTCCATAGAGGTCTACCTCCGTTTTGGAACGAGCAACTAGCTTCATTTTTCGGACTAACTGACTGACTTCTTGACAATTCAAAAGTGCCTGTAAATGGTCTAATTGAAATAAATGTTTTGACTTTGACTTTGACTTGTTCCGTGCGGGAATCGAAACCGCGACACGCAGCGCATCAGCCAATCACTCAACCACTGCGCCAACCATATTTTCGACTTTGTATTGGTTGCTTGTTTTCTTACACTTTGTACAGTGATGTATCTAATTTTATCGATGTTTTTTTCGATGGTCAGATGTAGATAAAAGTATTGAGTAATGAGTTTGGTTCTACACCAGATAATAATGATTACGTACAGTGATGACATTAACTTGCACTTATTATAAGTACATTTATTTAACATTAAGGTGCATTTTCATTAGTAACATCCTAAAAATTAGTGCATAGTTCTATGTGCTAAAGTAAACGTAAAAAAAATCTACATGTCTACAATTAATTTCCTGCTGTGGATCAATTACAGGGTTACTTATCATCAGCATCATCTGCCTAGACTTTTAACAACTATCTTGGGGTCGGCTACCAGGGCTCGGCAGGGGCAGGGGTCGACTACAGGGTTACTTATAATTGACTAATACCTGAAAAGGAGTATTGTTCTCATCACTATGAACAACTTTTACTAAAAGACCAACTTTTAATGCATGAAAAAAAAATCACCTTTTTCGATCGTGTTGTAAAGCATTTTTGTAGGGAACAGCTGGGTTTTTTTTTACAATTACCAGTAACCCTATGTAAACGAACAGCTAAAGAAGATAATTTCTGAATGTTATATTTCACATAATTAGCCCACAAAAGGAAGAAAAGCAACTGGAACATCATCATGAAAACATCAACCAAATAATAACTGTTATATTTATTTTAGCAAAGGACGTAGCAAGGACATCCATTTACAAACATAAATGAACTTCCCTATGTGATCCAATAGCTTCCGATTCCGACACGTGCCATAGACGTTTTTTCACCAATTGGCAAAATACTCGTCATGTTAATGTTTACGTTGGCGTATGACGTCAGAAGCGCGCAGTGAGGCCGTACCTTTATGAAAAATGTTTAACATACGATAAGAATCGACGAGCCGAATTTATTGAAGAGTGATCGTTACGTCATGTTGATTATCAGCCAAGATTATCACTTTGTTTTTGTAATTAGCGGTCAAGTTTCGTATCGTAAATAATATAATTATGATTTTCATTAGTGTATAAGAATAACAAGAGAAGTAATTTTTATTTTTATTAAAATATTGGGGTGTTCAAATTCATGACAAATGTTCTACTTTTGTTGACGTGACAAAGGTTTTGTTCCATTTTCTCCAAAGTTCCGAAAATACGCCAACCTACGTCACTTACAAACATTTTTCGTCAGTAAAAATCTTGACGTCACATGACGCAACGTAATCTACTTGTACTTCTTCAAACAATAGAATGAGTGGTAAATCTCAGCGAGCCGATCACTACAATCGCTCGATAAGGCAGTATAATCGATGCCAGCGGCAGTCTTGTCGACCTTCGTTCACGTGGACAGCGCAAATATGCCAATGTTTTTATCTCCTCGCTAACTCGAGTCTAACACGATGCTGTAATATTAAAAATGGTGTGTAGACACGCAGAATATCTTGTAGTTCATGACTGTGTGTCGCGGACTGCGCCGGCGCTTATCAGTCGACCTCCAGTTACGTGCAACGACGCTCTATTAATTAGATAAAAAATAAATGAAATAGTCTATCGGTTTACTAAATATTTGTGGACACACTTACGGCTTTAGTGTTAAATAACGTAACGCAAACCACGTGGGGAAACGTGACGATACTTGTGACAAACGTGTGATATTATTTAGAATGAATTTATTTTGTGATTTAATTAACAATTGTACTAGGCAAATCGCAAGGACTGAATAAGTGAAATAAAATTCATAATAAATGGCGAATTATATTTTAAACGTTGTAAAATTAAGGGTGTGGCTGATGACAGTAACTAGGGATGTAGATGTTAATATAAATTTAAAAAAATGTTGTAATAGAAAATAAAAACAATGTGTAACGAAAAATCAGTGTTTTGTAGTGCGCAGGCGTATAATGAGCACAAACTGCTGCCGCTTTGTTTACGGCCGAGTATCGTGTTACTGTAGACGATAACGTGTTGCCTAGTCAGTGATATTCAACGCGTTCGACGTTCGGTAAACTGGTCTATGTGACTAGCAAAGTGTGCGACTTCCTAGCTACTAAATATTTGTTTAAAAAATTCTATCGATACACTAAGTGAACGTCACTAGGGCTTGTGATGTGACTTGACATAAGCCTTTGACGCGGTGAACGTCTTAAAATAAATCTACTTGATTTTATAACTTAATAGTTTTGTGAAAAATGTACCAAAATGATGGACTTTTAGTGAAGAACATTATGTGTTTGTGCTAGTTTTAAGTACAAAAGGATTTTTGCATCATGGAAGTGGATACTGTGGATAGTGAAGAAAACACAGGTGAAGTTTTTATTTTAAATACTTTGACGTAACGATATTTAACTAAGAAAATCTTAACAGTCTTGTGACGCTCGGCAATCAAAGTCCGTGATTTGACCTCTCGGTTAGTTAATAACTGTTTTGAACGAGCAACAGAGCTCTACATGAATAAATCTAAAGTTTTTTTTTAAATAAGTATGAAGATGAATAATAATAAATACTACTAAAAAAATACAGGCATTTTTGTTACTTATTCCATAGAAAAATAAACTAAAAATAAGTTTTAAATAAAATCCTAAATAATATATTGATAACATTTAAAAAAATAAACTTACAAAAGTTGTTGCCATGAGAAATAAGTGATCACAGGATTTTATAGAATAAAAAAAAATATTTTTATTTTCCAATGGGATATTTTTACAAAGAAACAATAATAAAACAACAACTATTTTTACAATGACATAACAATATATTTTATTTACATCATTATTGATAAATTTGTGACGTATATCCTACTTTACGTGGTACAATAAGTTATTATTAATATTATTTCTTATCCGTAGGGTACTTTATATATTTATACCCACACAAACATGTGGTCACAGAGACTTCATTAGTAATTCATGAGAAGGAAAAAGTTAAATACCTATTAAATTCTGCTTATATTTTATTACAATGTACATAGTTCTGCTAAAATAAACCAACCCAATGATAACATAAAAATGAGAAACTATTATCATTACTATCAAAAAAACATGTGAATCTAAAACTTAGGCTTATAATTATAATAATCTTACGTTTTAATTAAATTCTTAGCCGATTAAATACCAGGGTAATTTAAAAAAACAATATCCATCACTAGGCTTTTTAACGTTTTAGGTTACCTGTCAATCGGCGTTGGCGCCAAACGTTTCCCGCTAAAACAGCAATCTATTTCTTGACACTGCAAACCAGAGACAAAACTAAAATGCCTTATGCGTGATGATTACACCTGAAGCCTAATTTCTACTAATTAAAAACGTACCAAATTGAGTCGCAATCTTATCTCAACGATAACAAATAGAGATTTTTTTTTCGAATTTTTGACAGAAACTGAGATTAGATTGCGATCGTTTCTAAATAGTAGAATTGCCCCTCTAAACATTTCTAGTTACATCTTCTATACATAAAAGCTTTATCCTGAATGACTGACTGACGGATCAACACAGCCTAAACCACTGATCCGTGATCGTAAAGACGTGAAACTGGAAGGGTTGGTTCTTTGTATGGCGTAGGCATCCGATAAGAAAGGATTTTCCGAAATTCTACTCCTTAGAGGTGAAAAAGGGGGACAAAGTTTGTATGGAGAAACAAGATTAGGTAGACTTTCCATGCGTACGGAATAGCGGGCTTAAGCTAATTACATTGTAAATGTCTATAATATCAAATTATTTAGTAACAAAAGCAGCAGCAGTGTCTTCATTACGTGTACACCTGACACCGGCCTGCTGTTGAAATTACTAAAACAACAACACATTAAGTACAATTACGAGCAAAATATGAAACTTAATTAAATTCTTGTTAGAGTGCGGTGAGCAGTTCACTTATTTTATTTTACTTAAGTGTGACCACGTGGAAATTCCTTTGAGTGTTCTTAAATGTTAACGTTGTTTGAAGATAACTTCATTAGTTTTGTTTTAGTTAAATTAAAACATTAGTTACAGTACTTAAACTGAACTATTAGCATAAAAACTTTGGTAAAGGTACTCTCTCTCTACAGGTACCTAATTGCTGTGAAAGGTTCTGAAGTTTGGGCTTTTATCTTTACTATAAGTAAAATGTTTTCGTAAGGCACACACAAATACACATACCTAAACATAAATAAATAGGTACAAATAATTACTTATTATTTTTAAACCAACTAGCTCAAAAAATTCCCAAAAATCAGAATCAATTTCAATCAACAGCAAAAACAAACTTTTTCACGAAAAACCATCCGTTCATTTTCCAATATTCGGCCGATGTCCTGAGGCTATTTGCCCGGTCGGGGAAAAAAATAGGTTATAGTATGACGTGAAAACTCTCTGTGATCCGTGAAACATGACTGAATAATAGCCAGACATCCGCAGTCAAAATATTTATTAATTTTCTTCCTGCATTTTCATAAACTTTTTTTTGTTCCGTCGTTCTCCGTCGGTTATAAAATATTGTGCGTCAATCACTTTTTAACGTCGGCTATTTGAGGAAAACATGTCTTGAGTGTGATATGTATGACGTTAGTAGTGAAAAGAGTACCATGCTTTGCTAATAAATATTAGGTAATAGAATAGGTATAATAGGAGGCCAACAAAATAGGCGCGAAAAACGTTACTAGGTACAGTATCATTTGAAGAACGTATGAGGTGCGGGGTTGCGTACAGATCAGAGGGGGGAATTTTAATAAAAACAGTGTTGAAAGAAGAAAAAAGAAGCGTATTGACCGATCCAGCCTGTCCCCTTGCTGTCTTCTCCCAGCGACGCCCTAAGCCGAGGTCCGTTTCCCTCTGGGGGGTGCTCTAAACGTGTAGTAGCTTAGTTTATAAGTCTTTAAGCCCAGGCTAGAGGCCTTAAAATACTATCCAGCAAAAAACAATGTAAATCCAAAAATTAAAGTTGCTAAATACTTATTCAAACTCAAAAATCTTAAGCCTCATTTAGACGATGCAAGAAATATCGTGCGATTTGACGTACATTGCGGGACCGCGCGGCTGTCATGTCAAAAGTGACTGATCATTGACGGAAATGTACCACAACTTGCACGATATTTCTCGCACCGTCTAAATTAGCCATTACTTCGATAAATGGAATAAATGAGGTGAGTGGAGTCGATTTGTGTTCACTGTTATTTTTTTTCGGAATTAAAACAAAAAATTGTTATAACATTTAACCGATTTTAAGTTTTAATAAATATTTAGGTAGTATTCATATTTAATTCCTTCACAAAAAATTACAATATCTAGATGGTTTCTTTTAAAACCCGGACACCTACATAATACTTTCTTAACAAAACAATTCTTTATGTTTATAAAGATGAAATACAAAGAAAGAAGTTCAACTAAGTAATAGAAATCAGGATGAGTCAAGGAACATAATTAGCAAAAGAAATAAAAAGAACAAAGTTGTTTTATAAGTTTTATTTACGAATGAAATCGTAAACGAACGTATTAAGTCTGTCATATAGGTATATATATAACCGTCGCGGTTAAAGGGTTAATTATCAAAATGCAGATATTATTTGTAGTCACAAGTATTTTCAGTAACAGTTCTCTTTATCAGTATTATACTCGACGCATTATGGACAAAAATCAATAATACATGTTTACCCAAATACGTAGATAACAACATACGTTGTACCTGTATGTATGTATGTATGTGTAGCGTATAACAGCTACCGCATGCCGTTATCTTTACATAATGAAACTATATAGGTAATGGACTATGGACTGATCTAGGAAACAGATAGATATAGGACTATCATCAATAGGATAAGGAGTGGTGTACTCGTGTGTGTGAAAGGGACACGGAAGGGACCCCACAGGGCTTAACGTTTTTGTCGCATAATTATAAAAAAAACATCTTTTTTATACAAAAGTACAGGGTCAAGGGACTTTTTAGCATGCAACAATAAAAACCATACAAGGGCACTATCCATCTTTAAGAGGGTGAATTTACTCAAACATACATAGGATATAAACTCACGCTTTTTATCTATGAGGGTAGGCAGAAACTACAGAACGCCACCTGCCACGATCCTCACATACTCGATCGATCCCCTCGTCTCGTCGACGTTTATACATCTTGTCATACAAACACGCCGGTTACGAGTACTGCGCACCTGAATTTACTCCATAAGTAGGTACCTACAAACAACTTTTATTAAAGGACTAACTCTGAAAAATTCAGAGCAGATCAACTGTTCCTTACAAAACAGCACCCGATCAAAATGTTTAGGACCACTGAATTTTACTCATAACTTTACTGTCACCTACAAAAAGATACCCAGTAAATAAATAAAAAAACAGTCTGTTTATCGAATCCCCAATTATGTTGATTGTCTTAAGCAATTTACTCCATAAACTTTATTGAAGTCATCTTTGGCGAAGTATATTCACCAGCATTTACGAGGATATTGTCTGATCCTTTTCATATTTCTTCATATCCTAAAGTTTTGGAAATGATCCAATATCCGCGCATTGCGACGTTCTATCCCAATCTGAAAAAGCAAATGAAGACCGTATGCAGTAGACGTAAATCTTGTAAGTAGCTCAGTGGTGCATCCAATTCATCCAACATCAATTTCATTAGAGATTTTCTGCTGACTTTTCTTAGATTCCTATTCAGAGGAGCAAAAAGGGGGGAGGGGAGCAGAGGGCGCGGAGAAAACGTTACGTAAATTCGAATGACTTTTAAATTTGAATTGACTGCCTAGTTGCTCTAGTGGTCGCAAAGCGCAACTGCTGAGCATGAGGTTTTGCGTTTTGCGATTCCTAGAGGTAAGGAGGAGGAGGTAGGTATTTGGAGGCAACGAGCCGTCGGCTTCCCACTGTGTACGCGACGATGTCTGGAACCAAGCACCGGCGCGCACACTGCGGAGAGGGACGGTTTCTTTTTCGAATATACGGGGTCCGTGCAGACGTGAGTTCGCTCACGCGCGCGTAGCAAATCCTGAATCACATCTTCCGATTCCGTCTTCTTTTACAACGTGTTATTGGGTTTTTCCATCAGGAATTTCTCAGTAGCAGCCTCGGAGTCTCGATTTGTGCCCGGTTGATGGCAATAGACTCGCCCCCTATTACATGTGACTTAAACATAACTGGCGAAATGTGGGTGTATTAACGGGTACACCCTACCTAACCCTTCGAGGATTACAGGTGTAACGTTGTGTTACGTGTTTTAATTTGGAAACACCTGTTTCGTCATAATTTATTAAGGTTTGCCAACCGCTTCTGTATACATTGGGTCCTTAGTATAGCAAATTAACAGTCTCGGATTTATGCAGTCGCCAATCACAGGCCAATTAGTATGTCTAGAAATTAGAAAACACATAGAACAATATCCCAAGTTATCTCTTTGTCTTTCATTACCATCGGTTCAGTGGTTTTGCCGTAATGAGGTAACATACAGACATACAAAGTTAGTTTCGCATTTATAATAGTGTGGATTGTTAAAACTTTTCTGTAACTACCAAACCACGTCGTTTGCGAAGTTGGCAGCTAAATAGGATTTTGCCAAACGGCATAACTAGTTTCCGGCAACCCGTGACAACTCTGGCAAATTAACTTTCCAATATTAACGTCAAATTTTGCCACTTAACCGCAACTGGCAGATGCCAACTAATTGCCAGTTGACTGGCAACTACTGGCAAGACAGCTGTTAATGACCACGCTTGGTTTTTGCATCAATTTATACTCTTTAGGCGTTCATGCTACTGTAAATTGTAAATGCTAACAGCTGATCAATTCTGTAAAAAAATCTTGAGTGAAAAACGTGAGCTTGAGGTCATCATTCCATCTTATTGACACTCTTCACCTAAATTCACCTAGGGGTTTACAAAACAACCCTGCAGGTGCCTAAGGTAATCTTTATACATCAAGGCTAACATAATGTTTAACTGAAAAAAAAAATTGTTATTTTGAACAAAACAACAAATATCTAAACTCTTCGAAATCACTAAATCAGTTCAGTAGTTTTCGAGATCAGGACAAATATGCAGACAGGCAAACATAAATACTTTTTGTGGACACAGTGATAACAGTGATTGTTGGAAAATAAGGCGTTTGGGAGGTCGTTTGCATAAATAAACGTCATTGTAAATATTGTTCATATTAAAATTTAGTAGGAAAATAAAAGAAGATGAGACTGTCAGTCATGCTGGCCTGTTCTAGCTCAAAGTAATGGCACTAATTACATCTAAAGAGGTAGGAAGAGGTTTTTCATGGTAATTGTAAGTGATTCGTCATAGTAAACACACGGTTTTTTTTAATGACATCTCGCTGATCTTCTTAGGAAGTTATCAGCAGCTTAACCGCACTTTCCTCTGGCACCTTAACCGACTCGTTGCCACTATCATTTTTATGCATACTTTAGCCAGGCCCCGAACATTGGACGATGACGCGCCAGATAGCTCTTTTTATCTCAATCTTTTTAAATCTGTTTATAAGTAAATTCGATTTGACGCACCAGGTGTGTCATTGGCTATGAGTCGGTTAAAAATTAAGACCAAGCCAGGGCTTAAAACTTTAAACTAAGCGACTACACACTTAAGGCACTTGGTGTACGGACCTCGATAGGTAGGGGATATGGCATTCGACTTTACTTTTAGAAGTCATGTAACGCACCACTGAGCCCCTTTTCACGTGCACACGGTCACAGCACAGTAGTAATGCATGAGCTACAATGAGAGCTTTCACATGGCAGGGCGACCGTGCCGTGACCGCATGCATACATTTCTGCTAGGTCTAGCAATAGACTACATTAGGCTTAAACAAATAATTTAGATATTAAAGAAACAACAACTTGTAAATTATCCTAAGAACTAATTTAATTATAAGGTTACACTGAAAGAAATGTAAACCAATCGAAGTAAAAAGCACTTTTCGTAAAAGGTTCAGTTACACTAAAATACCCTTTTCATCTTTTGATTTAATTTTCAAGATGGCTTTTTAACATCGGTCTTTTAAAAAGTGTCTAAAGGTTCGAGAAAGGGCAATACCCTTTCATGTCACGAGAACTTAGCATCCTCGCTTACTTCGACCCAAAAGTTTTGATAGCACTTTAGACCTTAGTCGAGACCCGTCCATTAATAAGTTTATAAAATATCCTATACTTCATTGAATATAACGGCAATGTGTATAATTTCATTGTCCATGTTACCAGCGTAATGTGAGAAACTAATGCCACTGGGAAATCCATACTAATATAAGTATTATATTACGTAATGAGAAAATAACTCTGTCTACAATACGCGCCATGAAAGATGAGACTTGACAAGCGTCAGTAATGGGGAGCTTGCACAGGTATGAATGTACGAAATAGTTATCCATTATTTGTGTATCTATTCAGGGATTTTTCGATGTCATTTAGATTAAAATTCTTAACAATCCTAACTAATATTATAAATGCGAAAGTAACTCTGTCTGTCTGTCTGTCTGTCTGTCTTTTCTTCACGCCTAAACTACTGAACCGATTTGTGTGAAATTTGGTACAGGGTAAGTGTGAACCCCAACAAAGGACATAGGCTACTTTTTATTCGACTTCGACTTCGTCTGCATCCGCGATAACCGACATATACGCGGACGAAGTCGCGGGCAAAAGCTAGTATTATAATTTTTATGACGAAATAAAAGTTTGTGTGGTGCGTCAAGTCTCATCTTTCGTGGCGCGTATTGTAGCTGTTTGTTTATTACGCCGTTACGGCTAAACCACTGAACCGATTTTGATTAAATTTTGTACAGACTAAATTGAAACCTCAAGAAAGGATATAGACTATTGCTTAATCCGCAACTTCCTCTGCGTCTGCGATAACCAACATATTTAACAGATATTCACATAATCTTTGTACGCACATCAAGAAAAGCCGTCACCAGCAACCAATTTAGAATAAGTAGAAAAACAAATAGAGCAAATATAAAGAAACTGATAACGAGTACAATAAAATATCCGCGATACAGGAATGTCTGATAGAAATAGAGATGTTACGTCGACGACATGATGGAGTCGAGCCAAATGTCACACAACAAACCGAATGATAGGGTTGTGCGTTCCTATCTGTGCCTGTTCTGTTCCTTTATAGTGTCGTTTTCTGACTACGGGAATTTCTTTGACCTGGCGTTGCATGGACACGGATATAGTGTTTAATGTAAGAGCTATAAGGTACCTATTTGTTGTTGCTTTATTTTATTTTATTTATTTTTATTTTCCTTAGTTGGCTAAACAACAATTGTTTACACTGTAAATAGTAAAGTAATATGCATAAACTTAGGTTAGTGTAACAATTTCTTACGGGTTAGCACTGCATGCCCCATTAACATATTAGGTGTGCTAAAAGCACTAAACTATAAAATTAATACCTTATAACTAAAATTAATTATATATTTATGTATTATAGGAATATATTTCAGCAAACTGTTTTAGTTTTAAAATCAATCTTAACTAATATCTTTACATAATATAAAACAAAGTCTCTTCTCGTCGTCTGTACGCTTAGATTTTTTACAGTTGCATGTTGCATGATTTGAATAAAAAAAAACAGCTGTTCTGTACACTTTGACGAGTTAGACGAACATAAATGTACTGAACAGCTGATTTTTTTTGTTACTTTTTGAAAAAAAATCTCAATCGTTTCGAGTTTGATGATCGAGTTTATGGCTTTCGGTTCCAGAACGACCTAAAAGTAATCGTGTATAGAGAGGTAACATTCGAAATAATATAAAAGTACCATATATGAGGATGCTTGATAAAAATGTGCTTGTAATCAGTACTCCTAAATGATAGCTTGGTAACAGTGTTGGATAATTAAACAAAATAATAAATGTTATCTTAATCCTTTTATCGCAGAGACCATACTTGAGAACTGTGGCAAAACGGAATAAACATCATTATTTAGAAGATCTTCGCCTCTCATGCACGAACCTGTTGGTTTCCATAACATCACACCTGTAATCCCCGAAGAGTTAGGCAGAGGTGTACCCATTAGTGCACCCACATTTCGCCAGTTATGTTTAAGTCCCATGTAATAGGGCGAGCCTATTGCCATGGTTCCCATGTAACTTTTTCTATTTTATATGTACTAAGTTTATCTTGGACATCACTAACATCGGTGAAGGAAAACATCGTAAGGGAACCTGGGGGCCTACCACAACCTCTTAAAACAATATTATTTTAATATTACTTTGCGTTCCGCTCTGTTGGATTTTCAACGCTCGGATCAGCGCCGAGAAAATGCAACAACAGAAATTACAAAGTAATATTAAAATAATTGTGGTAGGCCCCCAGGACTTATACTACATATATCGCCAATCCGCCTTGAACAAGCGTGGTGATCAATGCTCGGGCCTTCTCTGTATGAGAAGAGGACTTTACCGTGCAGTGGGACGGTAGTTAGCTAGTATTATTATTATTTTATTATTAGACTAGCTTCTGCCCGCGTCTTCGTCCGCGTACATATCGGTTTTTGGCGATCTAATATTGTTTCTCCATACAAACTTTAGACCCCCGCTTCATCCCCTTAGGGGGTGAATTTCAGAAAATTCTTTCTTATCGGAAGCCTACGTTATACAAAAAACACACCCTCTAAGTTTCAGGTCTCTATGATCAGCGGTTTAGTCTGTGCTTTGATCCGTCAGTCAGTCAGTCATTCAGGACAAAACCTTTTATACGTATAGAAGATCTTCAAAATATATGTATTTCAGATTTAAATGAAAGCTTAAGATATTTTTGATATATTTTTATAAACACATTATTCTAAAATACCACACCTCATATAAGATATTACCTTTGAAGTAATACCTTTGTGGCATGCCTACAAATTCAGTATTAAAAGCAATTACCTATTATATCTAGACTTTGAGCGGCTCACGGCTTTTTTCTTTGAATACATTTACATATTCAATGGGGTTTTGTGAAAAGGAAAGAATATACATAAAAGTACCTATTTAAAAACAAGTTTAACTAAGTCTTGTATTAGATAAATCAGAACTGGGTTTCGTTGATTTTGCTAACTTTAATGATAAATGTAAGTACTTATATTTCTTTTATTTAATGAATCCATACTAATATTATAAATAAGTAACTCTGCCTGTATATCTGTCTGTCTGTTACGCTTTCATGATTAAACCACTGAACCGATTTTGATGAAATTTGGTACGGAGTAACATTGAACCACAAGAAAAAGCTACTTTTTACTCAGCAACTTCGTCTGCCTCCACGATAACCGGCATTTACGCAGACGAAGTCGCGGGCAAAATCTAGTGTATAAAATTGCACAGTAATAATTATGACGTAGAATTTGAGTTCCGCAAAAAAAGAAACCTCTCAAGTAAAAATATGTATTATTATTGTTTTATATTCTAGGTTATGTGCGTCATTTTCGCGGGAATATATTTCTTTCTTGCTTGCTATTTACGCGGACAAAGTCACAGGAATAAAGTAGGTCTAAATAACAATAAATTAGCTAAAATTAGACAGGTAGCAACCCTACCCACTCTGTAGCATGATATTTGTTGACGACAGGAACGTCACGGTCGCATTGTTATTATATCGTTAGGATACGGCTTGATTGGATGGTCTCTAGGCGTTGATTATTGAGGGTAAACGTAGTGATGACGTTTAGTATGTTAGCCTGATGATGATGATAAAAATCAACGATGATTCTAAAAAAACGACTTTTTTATCACTTGTATTTGGTACCTAGTTGATGCCTTTAACCAATAATTCTAAGACTCACTGAAAATAAACTTTATTTTATTCCTGATGACCCAATTAATTTACAATTAACAGAAAAATTAGATTAATAGTTGCTTAGAAATCAATAAATAGTTAATTTACTGAGTTGACCAAATGTGACGTCATAGCCATTGAGTTCATTGCCATTTAAATTTCGCAATTTTGAGAGCTATATCAGTTACGTTAGTACTTCTGCTGACCTCCTCATTTCTGATTCGAGTTCGCATAGAGAGTCGATCCTGATGTGTACTTGCACATTAGGTATTACATTTACACATTCTTTCACACGAATGTAAACGAAACCGATTCATATTTCATTAACTGCATATTCAGAATACAACTAAACTATTCGCACAAAATTCCACGTATGAATCGATTCACATTTCTCTCTGAAATTCAACACTCATATAGCATTTGCAGATAAATTCTGCTGAAATACCTTTGAAAGAGGCACGCCAATTTAATATTCTAGTTATTTTGTAGTTAATGTTGGTATCGGATTATGGATTCATGCTGAATATTACTATTATTCTACTCAATATGGATTATAATTACGTGCCTATGTTTACAATTATTTGGGCATAAAATGTAACATTATTTTGTAACTGCTTGTATTTTGAACTGCCTCGTGGGTCTAGTGATCGCAAAGCGCGATTGCTGAGCATGAGGTCTTGGATTCAATACCCAGGTCGAGCAAACTGAAGAGAAAGAAAACTACATAGAAATCTGACATGATATACCACCCACATCAAAAGATATACTCTCTACCACTCACAACTGAAAACTTCAAAGTAGTCTTATATTTTACAAAAATACTTCAAAGTTTTAATCTTTGTACAAACCAAAGCTCAAGGAACTTTAGAAATGCGCAGCGTCTCGTTTAAAAGGAAACTACGTAGGTATGCAGTGTTGCCATACTCCACAGCATTCACTTACGTATGGCACTGAGTTTGAAATGTTATCCGCTTCAAAAATTGCATTTGCATGCGGAGTTGGCTAGAGGTATAGTCTGCCCCTTATGAATGAAGTTATCCGATATACAGTGTGTAGATTTTTAAGGCTTCTGTGAGCAGATTTTCGATCAACTTTCTGGTTAATGTGCACTAATTATTAGATACAACGTACATACACTCACATACATAAACTCACGCCTTTTTTAAATACAACATGTAATGTCTAAAATTAATTACCGGATAGTATTATTAGTCCACTAAAGTTATTTTCGGTTAAACGTTATTTCAGGCGAATGTTCTTCGGGAAAACATGCATTCGAGCGAATATAACCGTGATATGGAGACCAGAAGACCCGTAGCACGGGTTTCTACTTAGTATGGGCTCCAAACTCCTATTTCATAACTGTTAACTTGCGGGAGAATATAAAATAAATAATATTGTGATTATGAAAAGCGTGACTGCTAAGCGTAAGGTTTTAGGTTCGATTTCCAGGTCGGGCAATCTGTTATTAGGTTTTCCATCAGGAGTTCCACAGTAGCAGCCTCAAAGCCTGGATTTCTGCCCGGTTGATGGCTATAGGCTCGCCCCCTATTACATGGGACTTAAACATAACTGGCAAAATCGCTGCCTAACCCTTCAGCGATTACAAGCGTGATGTTATGTGTGTGTTTATTTAAATATTATTATTTATTAGAATAATAAAAAAGACAATAATAAACAGTACTCATGTCAAATGTTCTTCGGGCAAACGTTTCTTCGTTTAATACAAGCCGTATTTACAGAATTTGATATTCAACTCGTTCTATATTAACCAGTAAGCATAGTAGACAGCTGCACAATCTCTCTATCCACGCAACGTTTACGCTGTCTCGTATTGTGCCAAGATAATTGTAATATAATATCGTGTCATTTTTGTAAAAAATAACCACGCTCCACGTTACTAGAAACATTAAATATTTAAATATTGCGGCTTTTCGTAGATGAATTATAATGACGGTTTCGCATTTACCTCGTAAGTACCTACTTACAGAATAATTAAGTACAGTCAGACCACGCTAATGGAGGGGGGATTAAAAATTCACTTTGACAGCTCGAAAGATTAAACTTTTAGTTGTATGTACTTTCAATATGTTATTTAAAAAACAAAACATTACGCCTGTACTCCCTGAAGGTTTAGGCAGAGATGTACAGTTTAGTTATGTTTACTTATACTTATACATAATCTTATGCGACAGGGTCATCACCCTTGGTGGCCCTAGTGTTTGTTTTAGTATGTTTTGTGTTTGTTATGTTGTGTTGTATATCAAAGGTTTACAACGACTTAATAAATAATACACGTACAAAGTCAGTATAGGGTTATTTAATTCCAGGAAACTTGTCACTTATAGGAGTGTATAGAACTTCCAATTTGTAAATATCAAGTCACTTAAAACTATTGGTGTTACATAAATTAAAAATTAAAAACGATTTTGAAGAAGATATATATTTATACGCTATTCTCAAAGGTTTATTTCTACTCCGATTGATTTTTAAATGCAAAAATACTTACTTACGTATAATAATGTCGATTACAAAAAA
Source organism: Hoplodrina blanda (assembly GCA_949316365.1). Classification (NCBI taxonomy): domain Eukaryota; kingdom Metazoa; phylum Arthropoda; class Insecta; order Lepidoptera; family Noctuidae; genus Hoplodrina; species Hoplodrina blanda. The sequence goes on from OX438594.1 coordinate 10,197,510, forward strand.
CTAAATACATATATATAATTATATTATATCGTTTTCATCTTAGCCTGTACATTGGTTACTCTATTCAACTATGTCAAGGCAGGGATCGCAAACATTTTCAAGTGCCACCACGAAGGTAGCGCACATATGAGATTCTATTCAATTTGCCGTGACTACATGGTACACAAACTTTTTCCACAACTTTGCATTACATGTAGGATGATTAACTTAATATAAACAGCCGTTCTGTTAAAATCTCTCCCGGTGAATTTAGGTGGAGGCGCAGGGGCGCAGATACGGGGCCCCGAACCCGAAATCGCAATTAGGTAAAATGCCCCCCCAACAAATTTTAATACAGGGCCCGTCTAGTGTAAGCTACACTACTGCGGAGCTGTCATTCTATCTATTGCCATAATTCTCCGAGGGAGATTTTGCAGAATAACACTACAGGTTTCATGTTGTTTAGGAATCAACCAATTGTAACAGCGGTTTTAGTGGGTAGTAAATTTAATGGAAATGAGTAGAATCCGGAGCAATACGAATCGATAATGTTCGCATCGGTAGTCTCGGTACTGAATCGGTTTCATAACAAACTAGAGGATAACGTGGTTGTTATGTTTATTTGAAAATGTTAAATGTAAGCACATGTTTGCGAATACGCACTTACTTAGTTATTGATACGAACGCGCGAAAATTTGCTAAAATAAATTGGTGCCAGGATCGATGCTTACAACCTGACAAAAATCAAGCAATCTGCCAAGCCTTTTTCCGACTATGTCGGGGTCGGCTTCCAGTCTAACCGGATGCAACTGAATACCAGTATTTTGCCTATTTATACTCGTACTCATACTCCTTAGTAAAACGTAAGTAACGACTGTATGACAGCTGGGACCAACGGCTTAACGGGCTTTTCGAGGCACGGAGAAGTCTCAGTGTATGGTCACCCATCCACGGACCAACCCCGGCAAGCGTAGGTTAACCTGGAAGATCAACCAGTGAGGCTGTTATTACTTAGCCACGATCACCTCTGAACAAACCTGACAAAAATACAGAATGAAAATAAATTGCGCTTGTACATTCATTTGCAAAAGTGCAAATAATGAGAAATATTTTACATTTCTATTTTTTAAATAACGAAGCCTTACACTGTTTACAATTTACATAAAATAAAAAATATTTTCTCTTTCATGTGGATTTAAAAATAACAAGGCTTCCGCTTTAATCCTGTTTCAAAAAATACCTTATTTTGAGATAAAAAAATACGTATTCGTTGATTATTATGGATTAAGTCGCTATGTTGGGAAAAAGGAAAACAAACAAAATGTAAAAAGGTTGTCGACATCATTAAGATGAAAGTCGCCGAACGAAAATAAACTTTGTTTACTTGCGAGGCATAAAATAAAATAAAAAATTACGAGTATTTATAGCTTTTGGCCACGACTTCGTTCAAGTAGAAGTCGAAGACTCCCTTTATTCGGCCCTTTTGCAAAATCCATTCTTAGTAGCCGTCTCTTTCCTATAAACTACCTAACTACCACATTTCAGCTTCATGGTCAAATAGTTTTTGAGATTTTGTGTTCACTTAGTAAGTAACATGTTGCTTTTATTTTATAGTAGTTTCTACCCGCGACTTCACTTCTACCACCTACGTGGTATTTTTCACCAGTATTAAGTTACCTCTTTGGTTACTGCTTCGCTCCCGTGGGTGCTATCGTGATGACTATACCTACTACTAATGAATGTGGCTATTTTATACAAAATAATTTTCCCAATAGGTACGTCTGGTAGTTCCACAAATTAGCGCGATTAAAAAAAAACAAACAAAAAACTCTTCAGCTTTATTATATTAGTACTAGCTTCTGCCCGCGACTTCGTCCGCGCCAAAGTTGGTTTCTCAATACAAGCTTAGGACCCCTGTTTCATGAATTTTTTGAAAATCCTTTCTTATCGAATGACCACGTCATACAAAGAATACACCCTCCAAGTTTCAGGTCTCTACGATCAGCGGTTTGTCTGGTTGATCCGTCAGTCAGTCAGTCATTCAGAACAAAGCATTTTATAGATTCCTTGATTGTACAATCACCAACATAACTTCTCTACTTTGTCCATACATAATACATCGTTTTATATTAGCCTGTAGGTACAGTTAGGTATTAATTTAGTACCATCAAGCGACGTTTGTTTGCTATTCTTGAATGTAGAAAATAAACACAGGAACGTTTCCTGCAAGCCATTTGTAATGTAAATGTAGCTCATTGAGGCACAATTTGAACTGCCGTGATGGTCGTCCTGATTTGAATATTAAATGCTGTAGAAATTTTCTTTGCTATAAACGTGTCGTTATTCAGACGGGCTGTTTAAAGGAATTTGAATTGCTTTTAGTTGAATAAGCAGAACTATACCTAGGGACAAGACTGTGTTGTTAATTTTATTGCAACTTTTGATTCATAAATCAATCCATCTAAATATAAAGCGAAATGTCATACTTGAGGTATAATAAAGATGTTTGGCAGAGAGGTACCTAGTTTATAGTTAGTACGTTAAGAAAGGATTTTCCAAAATTCTTTCGATTTCTAGCTTTAATAAAAAAATTACTGATCCTACTGGAAATATTGCTGCTCACAGGCATATCTGCGTATAATACAACAGTGCCAGTCTCCTCCACGTAGGACATACCATCAATCCTACTAATCGATTTCATTGTTCCAGGTGACTCAGCTTCTTAAGCTTTATTCATAGCTCAAATGTTAATGTAAGCGCTGCAGTTCTAAAGGTAGCGCTGCAGCGGCTTATATGTAAATGGACGACTTTGACACAATCATTAAGAACGACGTGAACTATCTACATTTCAAATTGCCATGTAAACATGTCCCGGCGATTCAACAACAACATTAACAAGAGAAACAAACCTATGTACCTGACATGTGTAATCCATTTACAAATCCACGGATTATTAGCATGTCGCCCATATTCCGCGTGTTTATTTGTCTTCACGCGTTAATACCACAGAATAGATGGGTACAGAAGGCTAGTCTCATAGAACAAGCGAAATCAGACGCGTACATACGGAAACTTCAAACTGACTCATTATAGTTGTAATTCGGAGGACTTTGACTCCTCGGACGCGGAAATGAAAGAAGAGATTAATTCATAATTTACTAAAGAAATAAAACATCAAAAACGCTTTGTATAAAAGAGACACATAGTAAGTACACTTTCTTATAACAACTTTACTGGTAATCGAAATTAAGATGAGGTAATTTATATTTCACTGACTCATCGCAGTCAGTGGGAACAATGGCAGCAAAATCCTGACCATTTCGCTTGCAATACAGCTAAGCAGCCTCCTCGCGCGTTATATGTCAACGTAAATCTACAACTCCGCAAAAATTTTAGGCACGATTTCTTGCGGAAGTTCTGCACTTACGGAGGCGGAAGCGAGGTTCCGTGAGTGTGCTTGCTCTCGTTGTACGTGTCTTTGGTGTTTTCGCTCTTTGTATGGAGTCAACCTTCTGTACCTAACTATCTATTCTGTGCTAATACTGATCGTTGGCGGATCGCCATGCTTCCATTCACTGCTAACCAAAATAATATTGTTGCTCTAAATAATTGAACGTGTGTTACACTTCTGTTCGTAATTGTATTTGTTGTACTAGTACTGAATGAATCATTGAATCGAAATTTAAACAATATGTTAACGCTGTATTTTTTTATTGGGTATTCACCACTCTACTGAAAATAGTGTAGGTTTTTTTGGGTCTTCGGTTCGATTCGTAGATCGAGCAAAGTGTTATTGGGTTTTTCCATCAGGAATTTCTCAGCAGCAGCCTCGGAGTCTGGATTTGTGCCCGATTGATGGCAATAGGCTCGCCCCCTAATGGGACTTAAAAATAACTGTCGAAACGTGGGTGTACTAATGGGTACACCGCTGCCTACCCTTCGGGGATTACAGGCGTGATGATATGTAAATAATTCCCGTCCCGGAAAATTTAATCATTTTATTAGACCATCAAATTATTTTTTACCCGCACCTAATAAATTATAACATAACATCTGTGAAAATCAATTTCCTTTCAACGTTATTCGTATAATTGCATTTATTATGTGTAATGTTGTAATGTAAAACGGATGGCGTCGCCCATGTGTGGGACGCGTTAACTACAAGGCCGGTATAAAATCTAAGTAAGATGGCTATTTCAGACTGTCATAGCCGTTTTATACTTCCTTGTTAACTATTGGGAGCTTGGCAGGGCTGTAGCTAGAGTCGAATTTGAGGTAGGGCAGCATTGGTTACAGGTAGGTCGGAAGTAAAAAAAATGTCATAATTGATCTGCTCACGAAACACGGGCTCCTAATCAATCACCATGTATATCTGACATCTTATGATGACTCTGAAACTAGGAACAAACAATTTAATTATAATAATTTATCGTATTTTTAAGGTAGGGCATTGTGATTTCAAGGTAGGGCATTGCGCCACAATGCCCCCCTCTAGCTACGGCCCTGGAGCTTGGTTATGTAAGATCTTGTGAATAATCGGACTGCCATAACTAAAAACGTAAAAAAATGTGGCCGCAATCTCATCTAGTAATAAAATTAGAGGCATTTTTGACAGATCTGAAAACTTAGTAAAATTCCTAGCGAGATGGAAAAAAATTTAAAAAACCAGCCAAGTCCGAGTCAGACTCGAGCACGACGGGTTCCGTACTATTATCTATAAAAACGGCAAAAAAATAATGTCTGTTATATGGGAGCCCCTTTAAATATTTATTTTATTTGTTGTTATAGCGGCAACAGAAATACATCATCTATGAAAATTTCAACTGTCTAACTATCACGGTTCATGAGATACAGCCTGGTGACGGACGGACGGACAGCGGAGTGTTAGTAATCGGATCCCGTTTTATCCTTTGGGTACGTTACAGAACCCCAAAAATTATTTAAAAAAAACCTTTAGCAGTATACATAGACTACATTTTTCCTTGATTGATTAATAGGCTCCTACTACATTTATTCAATGACAGAATCCATTGTTATTAAATGCAATAAAAAGAAACAAGTTGTGCATTAGCAATCATCTATCATTATTGTTTTCTTAATTGCAGTTATTCCAATGCCAATCATAATAATAACTATTAATTACCTGTCACAATCTCGATTAAATTAGCCATGTTTTTTTTTAATCTTTATTTCAAAGGTAATGAACGTTTAAATTGGAGGATCTAATCTCGTGGCTAAGTAATAACAGCCGCACAGATCGATCTATCAGGTTAAGCTACGCTTGTCGGGGTTGGTCCGTGGATGGGTGATCATCTTTACACACTGAGACTCCTCCGTGCCTCGGAAAGCACGTTAAGCCGTATAACGTCGGACTGTGACAGTCATTACGAGTCGTCAGAAGCCCCAAAGTCTGACAGCCAGTTTTATCAAGGCGTATCGTATTACCCAGTTACTGGGTTGTGGAGGTCAGATAGGCAGTCGCTCCATGTAAAATACTGGTATTCAACTGTATCCAGTTAGACTGGAAGCCGACTGCGACATAGTCGGGAAAAGGCCAAGGAGATTGGTTTTTGAACGTTCAAATTGGATTCTGAGAGGAAATAAGTACCTACTTTGATCTTTTACTTATATTTAAAGGTATCACACTAAATATTTATAAATACAAAGCCATTAAATATTTATAAAATAGAAGTCTTTGAGTGACTAAAATATCTTGCTGGAAATGTCAAACGAAATGGAAATTTTGGGCTATGTTTTACAGATTTTATGATCTAGAATCATGAAATACTCATAAGAAAATATAGTTTTTGAACTTCACACTGACATTTTGTAACTAGCATATTAACAAAAACAATAAGTTTATAACACTCTCTCAAATCATGAGACATTTGACTGGTTAGATGCAATAAAATCAATTAAATATATTTGTTTAAGTATGATTCACCTATTTTACAAAAATCGAATATTGTTTACAGACATATTATACATATGTATTAAATGGTAAATACTATTCCACGAAATTTATTTCTGCAGTTTGATAGAATTCGACGAAACTAAATTTTAAGAAGGAATATAGGTTTTTCAAAGATTTTCGAAGATTCAAACGAATTCAATTTCAATAATAATATACTTACCTTATTGTATATGAAACTGAAAGAAAATTCGAATTAATGTACTTATGACTTTTACCGTTAACCCTTCGACGCGTCACCTGTTTACCTACTGCCAACAATCATTAACAACAATTGCAGCCATAGAGACGTTCTATCACGTTATCAATTGTTTACGTCAGATCGCATGATAACGCTCTGTCAAGAACACCACGAAGATATTTTTTGTTAGTTTTTGTATCGTAGCGAAAGAATCGTGGCGAGTTTTTATTTTGCCGTGAGAAATGAAACCGTGACGTCAGGTCTTAAGGCCCATTATGTATAGACATAACAAGGTTCGCAAGGGTAAGTAATTAGTATGTTATTATTTACTAATTAATACCTGTAGATATTTTTGTTTAAGTATGTGTATCGTGAGGAAACCTGGACTTGTAATTAATATAAGTCTGGAATCGCCAATCCGCCTTGAGCAAGCGTGGTGATCAATGCTCATGCCTTCTCTGTATAAGAAGAGGCCTTTGCCCAGCAGTGGGACAGTAATAGTCTGGTATTATTATTATTATTTATGTGTATCTCAGTTGTTAGATTATCTTTTGTTTTTCGCGACGTAATGTGAACATGTTTCTAGTTGTTCTGTTGTTTGTTACCTATGATAAGTTATTTTTAGTTTCATATCTGTCTACTGTTGTGACATCGGTTTTTTTGACAGACTACTTGTGTGGTCTTTTATTTAAATTAATCTACTTATTTCAGTTGAAAAGTAAACCTACCTACGTTACCTACATTTCAAAATGTCAATGTGTAGGTACTTATATTACATTTTGTAATTGAAACTAATAACTTGTTTATGTTTAGGTATTTATAAATACGTTTAAAATTCATTTAAAATGTTGTCTGATGATGATGTTTGAGAGGCTTTATGTAGTTTAACCATGGTTTATGGCAACGGTAGGTTATCATTTTGAATAAATAGATATCGGTATCTAACTATGTTAATTTTAGTTTCTAAATAATTATTTATGTTCTATCTCCGTGCCAAATTTTATCCAGATCCGTCCAGCCGTTCTGGCGTGAAAGAGTACCTAATAAACAAAAATCTGACCATCCTCATAAACATTCCCATTTATAAAATATTTGTAGGATTTACAATTTCCCGCGCGTTTCAATTATAGCACCAAGGCATAAACACATTCAGCCTCGTCGCGTTTTAATTCTTTTACCGCAAGAAGGCTTTAATGTAATAAAACTCCTTGCTCCACTTCGTCCTACATTTCCAACAAAGTTTAGTTCAAACACAGCACTCGCTTTAATTACCCTAATATATTCCACAGTTATACGACATATGTAGACACACTATTTCGCAGATTTATACCCCCAAGTGGAGTGAACCAGCTCGTAAATTCCTTTAACAGTTTGCCTACAAACGACGCAGTAAAAATATTCATTAAATGTGGTTTTACACAAGAGACGTTAAGATGGCTGTCCGTGGCTTATGTTGGTCCATGTGTTATGTAGCTTGTGGTCAGTTGTAACCAGAGTTAAAATATTACAGATGTGGAACTACTTAATTGTTCGGGTTTTGACAGTCAGTTAGTTAGTTATTTTACTATGGGCTGGCCATTTGAAGGTCTATGGGGAAATGCACTGTTAACATTATTTTATGAAACTTTTAACATTTGGATGCTAACATAAGTTTTACCTCATCAAGTAATTATTATGTTATATAAGGAGTAAAAAGACCCAGCATTATTTATCATTATTATTAATTGTTGTACTTTTAACAATATTCTGTAAAATATAATACACTGTGTCCCTAGATAAAATGCACAAGCGAAATTGGGTGAAACAAGACCACAAATTAACGACCAAAAATAAAAAATATATTTACAATATATCGTAAAACATGTGGTAGGGATAGAAAGTTAACATTTTTCTTGAATAATGAATAAGGTAATGTTAAAGTAAGAATAATTAAAAAAATTGTAATTTTAAAATTTTGGTAATAATCTTTTTTTTTATTCAGGTTACTTTTGCGACTGTTTTGTTCTTTTTTTGACGATAAATTAACACGTATTTTATTAACAACTTATTTCTCAATTTATCCTCAAACCAGTCATACTAAAATGACGCATGGTAGTCGACTCTGGGCTATCAGTCGATTACAGCTATTATTTCTTTCGTTCGTTATCCTAAATAAAGCAGCAATTTTATGGTTAACCAGTATCTTATCAACCACGCGTTAGCAATAACGCGTTTACAATGACACCACTTTTATCTTTGAGAACCACTAACCTGAAAATGATGTCGGTAAAAACATAATGTCGATACGGTACGTCTACTATTGAAGATAAAATAAAAATATACCTATACTATAAAAGTTGTAAACAATTATGATTAACTATTGTTGTGAAATTAAGTGTAAACAAAGGCAAAGACAAAATTTGCAAACCATTTTTCGACCACTTGTTGTTATCCGATTGAGCTGAAATTTTGCATACACCTTCAGTTCTGGTGGCAATTAATCTCCAATAATCAATATTGTAGAAATTTTAATTAAAGCTTGTTTTTAAAAAATATTTTTAAAATTATTTTTTTATATAAGGAAATGTCATACCCCATTGCATGGCATTACAAATTGTAATTTAAAAATATGTCCCTTGTTTTATTCAAACAAATATTTTACTTCTCTATTTTAAATTGTTTTTTTTTGTCGATGAATTAGCGCGTATGAACAACATATTCCATACTTAAAAAACATCAAGTCGATACGATACGTCTACTATAAAGATACTAAAAAGTTGTAAACAATTATGATTAACTAGTGTTGTAAAATAAAGTGTAAACAAAGGCTTCTACGAATTTAGGTTTGAAATTTTCACTCTGATAGGTAGTTTTTTTCTTTGTAAGTAAAGGAAAAGTTACTCTATTGTTAATCCGTTTGATAAGTTGCCGAACAACTTTCCAACAACCTAATGAATTGATTTTGGAAAACGAACAGAAAAGAAATATTTTATAAAAAAACTAAACAAATCTATTCAATTAGTTTTAAATTATTTACCCAGTGAATTGAAAAAAGGGATACCTAAGGTATAAAATTTATAAATGTACCTACTGTAGAAAATCTGGCTGGTTTAACTATATTATCCAACCTTTTTTTATTTGTTAATATTCGTATCACATAAATTCTGTTCTAAATTCAAAAAAGATTTGACAGTCAGCTACGACTGCTGAAGACGGTTGAGCGTAATATAAAAATAAAAGTAATTTATATTAGATCAAAACACGAAACAGTAATTTCAATTGCGTTCCAATCAAGTAGATTGATCCCCCGGTACCATAATCACTGCTTGCTTTGCTTTTTTATTTCACCGTATGCTATGCAACTCTTTAAGAATCTTTCAAAGTACATATTCTGTTTGATTAAGCACGAACTAAGAATGAACTTTAGCTGAAGTATGCTCATACTCCGAGAAACTTGTGTATAAAATCGAATTACTTACGCCTCGCTTTGAACCAAGTTTACAGTATAAGCCGCTCATATAGTCTTCTTCGTGTTATTCTTTGCGGTACCCGCAGATAAATCCCAGGGTATAGGGAATAGACCATTTAGATAGGGTTGTCAAGTCTTAGAAAAGTTTGAGTAGGTACTTACTTAGTAATAGACACGTGAGGAGCATGAGTAGTAGGTAGTGAAACTGAAATTAATTATATTACTTACCTACCTAGGTACACACTTTTACGTAGAATTATTTTGCAAAATTATACACTAAAAAAATATCGTATTGAAGTTTAATTATCATCAAAAATAAACATACATAACATCACGCCTGTAATCCCTAAAGGGTAAGGCAGAGGTACGTGTACCTATTAGTACACCCACATTCCGCCAGTTAGGTATATTTAAGTCCCATGTACCTATTACATGCGAGCCTATTGCCATCAACCGGGCACAAATTCAGACTCCGAGGCTGCTACTAAGAAATTCCTAATCGAAAAACCCAATGACACTTTTTCCGACCTGAGAACCAGTAACAAAATAATCTAACCATAGTAATTTTATGTAAATTCCATTAAATTAGAAAATACCAATTCTTTTTTCAGCAGTTATCTTTTTAAACAATGCGACAAGTACAACCCTGTTGGAACGTCTCATCTGATATTGAAATATGGCTTCGGCTTCAACATAAAATTCATTTAAATGCAATATAAAGGGAAGCCCGTCTTCTCCCAAGCATGGTGTCATATCGTAGTTATTATATTTATTTTATGGAAACATGAGCGTTGTGCGATCCCCGACCTGGGAATCGAACCCAAGACCTCATACTTAGCAGTCGCGCTTTGCGACCACTAGACCAACGAGGCAGTCATTAATATAAGATACTTTAAAAAAGATGTTGCTCGGTCGCTGTAAAAAGTTTCTACAAATCTTTTATTTATTTATTTTATTGCACAAAGATAAAGATATATTTATTTTGTTAAACATAAGTACAGTACAGGGGTTTTACAGCTATGTGTGTACTTAAAAATTACTCAGTTCTCAGAAATTAGGTATCTAAACACGTGCGTTCCCCGCCTATAAGAAACTATAGCTTCTGCTCGCGACTTGTCGCGTAAATGTCAGTTATCGACGATCTAATCTTGTTTCTCAATACACACTTTGGACCCCCGTTTCATCCCCTTAGGGGGTGTTCTTTTTTTTTCAGGTCAGTAAAAGTCTGACACTTTCCGCTCCACTCAGAGCGGAAAGATTCATTTGATGATTTCTCATCCTTAAAAAAAAGAGGGTTTTTTTGGAGAATCCTTTTTTATTTATTTATTCTTAGCGCATGCTTACGTCATATTGACTATCTGCGTGCCTTTTAGCGCATTCATGTATAAAAGATTAAAGATTATGACCTCCGAAAACGTATGTGTGCAGTGTACCGTTAAAAAATATGTTACTCATAATAAGGTTTGATGCACGTCTGAATTTTACAGGTCATAAACATTTTTCGTATCATAAAAGTGATTCAGTAGCCATAAAAGGACTTACTGCGGTTTAAAAAGTTTATTTGGTTCTTAAAGAACTGTTTCTTACATTCACTTGTAATGTAATTATAAGAAATAAATAAAATTTGTGTGTCTGTTTGTGTTTGTAATGTAAAAAAACCAGCTTTTTACTAAAAATAAGTCCACACTAACCTTACGCAACGCTAATCCTGAGTCATTGATTGTACGATACGAAAATTATTAGCCAAACGCGGCGCCTGCGCAAGCAACTTGTCGCTTCGACATCTCCATAAGGACATGACTGGCTCATTACACTGAGACCGTTGACCGACGTGTGCCCTAAATACATACAGATCACTATTATTAATATGTTTAGAATTAAGGAATCCGCACACTACATTCTTTAATTATTTTCTCTAAAATAATATTGACACTCAAATATGTACCTACTTTCTAAAGTTTATCTTGGACATCGCTGACATCGTTGTAGGAAAGGCATCGTGTGGAAACCTGGACTTATACCAGCCTATTACTGTCCCACTCAAACCATGTCAGAGGCCCCTGAGGCGGTTTAGAAACTCTGACACTAGGGTGTGTGGGGTCGTAAGACCTTACTGCCCATACGATAAAGAAAAGAAGACCGTTACGTCTTATGACCGTCCTATGAACGTACAGTAACAGGCACGAAAATAAACATGACAGAGTCTACTATGCCACTAGAACGTATAAACCGACAATTGTTAACGCTCTGTGCATGGCACGCGACGGTGCTGGCTCAGAACGCTCTAGTAGACAGACTTCTTAATACAGAGAAAAATTTAAATACACAGGTTTGTGGTCACATTCCTCCGGAATGGCTCGACCAATTCAAATGAAATTATTTTTGTATATTTGGTAGATATGGAAATAGGTCACAAAGTATATTTCATACCGCTAGGTGATAGGTATCAACTTTGACGCGGACGAAGCCGCGGGCAGAAGGTAGTACCTAGAACTATAATTTATCTAACTATGACCTAGTGTGAAGGTCACAAAGATTAAAAGTAATTTACAATGTGTTCATGCTATTTACATAGTCCGATATTATCTAAATGATAAATTATAATGCATCTGTTTTCTTTGAACGCCATTCTATTTGTGAGTATGTTTCTATAAGGACTTTTGACGTCACAGCATTATATAAGAGAATAATAATAATAATTAATTTTGCTGTTTAGCGCTCGTACATTAATTTGCACCTACCATGTTATCTCTTCACCACCTTTGGTTGACTGTTAGAGAATGCCTAAGGCCTGCCTGGAGGCCGGCCTGGAGTCTGCCTTTGTACTTTTGTTGCATAAAGTTTAAATAAATATAGACAGATATCGTCGTCTCTGTATACAACTTGTAATTGAACTAAGTGAATACCTGAAAAGGGGATTTTGAACTCATTATTATGAACAACTTTTTCTATGGGACCAACTCATATCTAATTATAAAAAAAATCTGCTGATCTATACATTTCATTGATCAACTGTTTTATTTTGAATGATTTCAGGGTAGGTCCCATAGTAAAAATTGTTTATAATGATGAAAACAATGACCTGTTTTAGGGTTTTTTATTCATTTAATTACACCATCTAATCTATGTTGGAGTCGGCTTCCAGTCTAAATGGATGCAGCTGAATACCAGTTTTTTTTTTTGCAGTGCGACTGCCTATCTGGCCTCCACAACCCAGAGGGCGTAACACAAGCACGCCGAGTAAATTCCAGTAGCGTGAATTCCATAAGTTCTTGTCGTGGCTTACTTTGAAGACTTTATTCGTATCAATGGATTATACAAAGATACATATTATGCTAGTCGCTTAAAACTAAACCAAATTACTGTAGAATAGACCTATTTCCAATTCAAAAATCCACTTAAACCCTTTCATAATAATAGGTCTGCCGTCACTGGCTAACATGGTACCCCTAAGTAAGACTAGCAGTTAGATTTTCTGGCTTCTTGCTACCTATAAAATCAAAGTCAAATTCAAAACATTTATTTCAATTAGACCATTTACAGGCACTTTTGAATTGTCAAGGAGTCAGTCAGTTAGTCCGAAAGTTGAAGCTAGTTGCTCGTTCAAAAACGGAGGTAGGCCTCTATAGAGAAGAACGAGCAAGTCAAAAAGACTGTCAAAAATCTGCGAATAACAGTCAACTAAATATCATACTTTCCGATATAGACGGATCTCAATATGTAATGGATGGTCTCCCATCCACAGATCGATCTCAAGCCTCGCACCACGAGCCCCCGAGAGATAGACAGACAGACACTGGATATTAAATTCCGATCTCGTTTTATCTGTAAGGCTGAACTGCACAGAAACTTAATCAAAGTTCTACTCCAACTTGATCAACGTGTCTGGTAACTTTAATACTTTTAATATTAGCTGTAGTAAATTTTTATTTGCGGCGGAAAAGTTCGTTTTCGATCTGTCGCGATATCGATATGATTAGGATGCGATGAAAACTGGATGAACTAAGAGATAAATTGACTTTTATGACTTGATCCATGTAGTTTGATAACTTTGTAACAATCTGGGAGCAATTCTAATAACTTTTAGGAACGTTCGCATTCTAATCTCAGTTTCGATCTGTCAAAAGGCTTCTACTTTTTATAAGATTTTGATATAGATTAGGCAATTGGCAATAGGCTCGCCCCCTATTACATGGGACTAAAAACATAACTGGCGAAATGTGGGTGTAATGAGTACACCTCTGCCTAACCCTTCAGGGATTACAGGCGTGATGTTATGTATAGATTATTGCTGAGATGAGATTGCGACTAGATTTTGAACGTTTATAATTAATAGAATTAGCTAATTGGACTGATGAATAAGAGAAAATTATTGTTTGTTTTTGGAAATGTCAAGTTTAACACTAATTTTGAAAATCTCAAGTTGTTTTGTTGTACTTGGGGTATATAGGGTGTTTAGGTTGATAAATACCTGATCCGTCTTAGAATGAAGAAGTAAGGTAGTGCAACTCAAGCAAAGGTTTTTAATAGCCTCTATACAACTAGAATTCTTGGCAGTCTGCTTTTTCTTTATTTTATTTTTGTTCACAACAATTTATTTTCTTAGTCTAACCAGCAAGTTAGCACTGAGAAATAATACATTGACACAATGTAGTTGTATGTACCTAACTACTTTTGTTTATCAAACCATTCACATTTAATGGTCCAAGATGCCAAAGTCACCAGACTGACGTCATGTTTATTAATTTATTTAGTTAACCAACGGCGGTCCAATATATTTTAGAATATTGATTTACAGTATTGTATGGCTAATAATATGCTCCCTATAATATACTGCTGCTGTTATAATAATTTGCTTCCTACGTAACTACGATAACTATTAAAATAAGTTAACAAGAACACTAATTTTCAAATATTAAAGCACTAAAAACTGTACAGTCCTTTTTGCCAACAAACTAAGTATATTATTTCAAAATTAAAATCCCTTTTAAAGTTTTGTCCCGATTCACCCCTGCCTCTTTATTCACCCCGTTTTACCGATATCTTTTATACCTGATACTTGAAAAAGGTCCCAGCATTGACTCAAAGACAAATCATTTATTTCAATAAGAACGTTAAAAGATACAGCCAACAAAAGACATGGGTATGCAGGGTCGTCAGATACAGTTAGAGTTTTTTAAGAAACTGATAGATGTTTTCAAATGAATTTTTATTTAAAAAGTAGATAATAAACAGTTCATTCATTAAGTTTCAATCGAAGACATCCATCGACAAAACTTTAACTATATCTGACGAGCCTGCATACCTTTTTTTATTTTTTTTGAGGTGGTAAAAATCATCAAATGAGTCTTTCCGCCCTGGGTGGGGCGGAAGGGACTGTCAGATTATTACTGACTAAAAAACCACCCTGTTCCTTCTGTTGTCCTTTACGTTCCGGGCCACGGTATCCTGTTAAGACGTCCCGCAACCTAACTCTTTTGTTGACTGTACCAAGAAAAAGTGTAATCTAGCTACCCTTTCCAAAAGGACTTGACGTAGGTCTAAACGACTCCGGGTTCTCAATCCATAACAGTCTGATTGAATGTACTACCTAATGACCTAAGGAACCTAACCTTATCTATAATAATTATAGGTCTGACAGTCCATTGGTAATCTCAACGCGACTTACACGCGTTTGTGTGTCAATAATATTATCAGTTACGAGTTTGTTTTTTTTAATTACGTTTTTTTTTCTTTTTTTTCGTGTGTATTTGAAGTGTATGAGTGATTTTTTGTAAATATGCTCAATGGTTCCAGAGAAAGTGATTCGTTGGAAAAGTGATAGTGTGACAGTTTTTATGCAAAATGAAATGGTGCTGTGGTCCTACCTTTAGGAAGCATGTTAATGTAGACTCCGAATTTGGTAAATTTATTTTCCTTTATTGATCTTAGTTCTCCTAAAATTAGCCTACTATAATAGGATTAAGGTTAATTTTTGCTTGTGAAAATTTTAGGTAGTAGAAATACGTCTTACACTATGCTGATTTATTTGCGACTGTTTCATTATGAACCTAATATTTATACCAGCCTATTACTGTCCCACTGCAGGGCAAAGGCCTCTTCTCATACAGAGAAGGCATGAGCATGATCACCACGCTTCGCAAGGAAAACATCGTGAGGAAACCTGGATTTGTAATTAATATAAATCTGAAATCGCCAATCCGCCTTGATTATGAACCTATGTATTTCTGATTAAAATTATGGTAGCACATACGTACTTTTCTAACTCCTTTACACATACAAAGATTCCAACATAATCTCATAATAAGTAAATCAATTGCTTTAAACTCATTCATTAATAGTGTTACAATTATTGTATACCTACAATTCGGCAATTATGTATAAACTAGCTTTTGCCAGCGACTTAGTCCGCGTCAAAGTTGATTTCTCCATACAAACTTTGGAACCCTGATTCATTCCCTTATGGGGTGAATTTTGGAAAATCCTTTCTTAGCGGATGCCTACGTCATAACATCTACCTGCATGCCAAATTTCAGCCCGATCCGTCCAGTGGTTTGGGCTGTGCGTTGATAGATCACTATGTCAGTCAGTCAGTCAGTCACCTTTGAGTTATATATATTTAGAAGATATTCAAAAGTCCAGTTAGCAATTAAATATCCAACATGTAAACCAAACCAATTCAATTGCTGCGAATAACGGGAGAATCTTCTTTCATCTTTATAATAAACTAGCTGACCCGCCGCGACTTCGTTCGCGTGGTATCCTACACTACAAATACTCCTACCCTAACCCTGCCTTACCCTACCCCCTACCCAACTCTACCCCTACCCTACCCTACCCCGTACCCTACCCTACCCCTACCCCTACCCTACCCTACCCCTACCTTAATTAATTAGAACATTTTATGGTTCTATCTTTTATAGTTTAGGCGGCGTACGCCAAATAAGGAACTTTATGGATGATTTTTAACACCTTGGGTCCGAAAAACCCAAATATCTTACGGACCCCTATTTTTTCTAAAATAAAATATAGCCTATAGCACTCAGTGATAACGTAGCTTCCAATTTCCGAAAGAATTTTCAAAATCGGTTCAGTAGATCCGGAGATTACCCCCTACATACAAACTTACAAACTTACAAACATACAAACTTACAAACAAATGTTACCTCTTTATAATATTAGTATAGATAAATAAATATCTTGGGACAACTCACACACGGCCATCTGATCCCAAGCTAAGCAGAGCTTGTGTTATGGTAACCAGACAACTGATATACATACTTATATAATTTATAAAAACATAACTATTATAGATAAATTACACCCAGACACAGAACGAACAATTATGCTCATCACTCAAAGTTTGTCCTGTGTGGGAATCGAACCCACTACCTCCGGCTTTGCAGTCAGGGTCACTAACCACTAGACCAACGAGGCAGTCGTTGTCAAGCGGTTTTCGATATTTCGTGATGAGTGATTGAGTGACCTCTCACTTTTATATAAAGACTAGCTGACCCGCCGCGACTTCGTTCGCGTGGTA
Organism: Hoplodrina blanda; assembly: GCA_949316365.1. Taxonomy (NCBI): domain Eukaryota; kingdom Metazoa; phylum Arthropoda; class Insecta; order Lepidoptera; family Noctuidae; genus Hoplodrina; species Hoplodrina blanda. The sequence goes on from OX438594.1 coordinate 10,214,629, forward strand.
TTCTACACTACAAATACCCCTACCCTAACCCTGCCTTCCCTACCCCCTACCCAATTCTACCCCTACCCCTACCCTACCTCTACTCTACCCCTACCCTACCCTACCCCTACCCTACCCTATCCCTACCCTACCCCTAACCTACCCCTACTCTACCCCTACCATACCCCTACCCTACCCTAACCCTACCCTACCCCAACCCTACCCTACCCTACCCCATATTTTCTCACCGTTTAAACCTTCCCTAGACCTCCACGAACATTTCAAAACCAAAATCAGCTAAATCAGCCCAGCCGTTCTCGAGTTTTAACGATAAGAGAATAGAGATTGATTTCGCCATAACTTTCAAACCAAACGTCAAATTTTAATGAATTAAAGACTTAATAGTATCTACATAAACAGTACTTTGTGACAAAATAGTTTATTTTGTTATAGAGTAATGACATGTGTAAAATAAATGCGTTTAATAAATGAAGTTCTAAAAAAATTCAAGATTTTTAAATAAAAAAATGGTTGTTGTGTTTAACTCGAAATAGATAGGTATAGTGTGTCGCGGACTTTTTTGTAGATATTTTTAAAGTCTTTAATTAATTAGAACATTTTATGGTTCTATCTTTTATAGTTTATTCGGCGTACGCCAAATAAGGAACTTTTTTGGATGATTTTTTACACCTTGGGTCCGAAAAACCCAAATATCTTACGGACCCCTATTTCTTCTAAAATAAAATATAGCCTATAGCACTCGGTGATAACGTAGCTTCCAATTTCCGAAAGAATTTTCAAAATCGGTTCAGTAGATCCGGAGATTACCCCCTACATACAAACTTACAAACTTACAAACATACAAACTTACAAACAAATGTTACCTCTTTATAATATTATTAGTATATTAGTATATTAGTATATTAGTATATTAGTATTAGTATATTAGTATATTAGTATTAGTATATTAGTATATTAGTATTAGTATTAGTATTAGTATTAGTATATTAGTATTAGTATTAGTATATTAGTATTAGTATATTAGTATTAGTATATTAGTATATTAGTATATTAGTATATTAGTATAGATATAAGTCAAGATATTATGAGCATTACAGAGAAAACTTTTGAGCTTAACAATAAACCACCTGTTGATCATTCGAAACCCAAACATCACATTATGGTATTACGGTTGAGTAACCCAACGACGCCCGCACATTATTACATGAATACCAGACAGTATCATTAAGATCTCATGTTAGGGTTATAACCCTATATAGGAGCTTAGAACTTTCAAAGCGATTTGATCCACAATCTCTTATTAAATTAATTAATTAAGTACGGCAAATAAATTCAGTTAGTATGCCATTAAAGTATAATATCTAATGGTTTGTCAATATATTGAAGATCTCTCACAGTCTTCTGTATCATTCACTCACTCACTTTTTATATTATAAGATTCTGACTCTGTGTCGAACTAATGGTCTCACAATCGTTTGTCGCACAAGGGTGAGTAGCGGTACAGTTGTGTCACACAAGCTTGAATGGCACAATCATTTGACGTATTACTTGAAAAATACGCTTTATGTTTATGTTCCGAAAGCACATTATTGTTATATTCGACTTAAGAAGCTGTCAATTTACTTTCCGAGATTAAAATACTTTAGCATGGGTAAACGTTTTTACTTATTTCTATCATAAGTTCTCTCTCTTCTTCTTTTTATAAGTATACATTTTATACCGGATACATTTAAAAACTTGGCAAATATTTGCAATTTAAGTAGTTACCTACAACTTTTAAGTGAGAGGAATATTCAAGCTCAGCACAACTTAACGGTACCCACTGCGCGGATAAATGGCGACTAACTTTTAAATACGAATAAACGCAACTAAGTTTGCACGTTTAAACAACGCCTCGTGGCTAGCTTTACCAGAGTTAGGGTCAGTTCACACCTAGATACGACGCGGAGCTACGCTGCATGTGTGTACACAATAACAAAAACAATTCAAGAAAGGGTCAAGTTATATACGAAAGCGTCTGAAAGTTAATAAGTCTGAACGTATTCACATTCGTATAAATATTGAATTAATGTTTCTTTATAACTTATTGCAAAACATTTTTGTTAAAGAGTATGTATTGAGTTTCTTGCCCATACGAAACTAGCTTTTGGAATGGTCAACTAGATTCAATATTTAATATTACTTATTTTTCTTTCTTGCAAATGACGTACAAAGGTGCCTTTTAATGGCCTAATTGAAATAACTGATTTGACTTTTGTAAAAAAAATCTATTTGTTTAAAAATGCATATCATTTATTTCATTTAGACCATCAAAAAGAACTTTTGAACGTCATATGCAAGAAAAAAAATTGCAACTAGTTTTCAGTGTGAACTGAGCCTTAGTAGTGTGAATAATGGCGGGATTAACTCTTTAGCTGCTCTCCCCAGTTTTATTTATTTTTATGATGTTTTACAAGGTTCATAAACTATAGTGTTAGGTTGTGTTTAACCATGTAACGTTGATTAACGGCCGAAGTTAGGGGGAAGAGTTATCGCGTGACATGTTTCACGTGCACTTGGTAAGTACATACATACCTAGGCGGATGTAGAGAGGCGCAGGCGCGGTGATCTGTGATCTTTTTTGTTGATACACAATTACAAAGTCAAAGTCAAAATATTTATTTCAATTAGACCATTTACTGGCACTTTTGAATTGAAATAAGACAATACAAATAAGACTTTCCCCAAATAATTAAAGGCAATAATTATTTATTAACGTTTATTACTGTTAAAAATATTTATTTTCTCAAAAGCATTACAAATCCACTTATAGAGGTTAAGCATTGCCATCCAACGTGGCAATGCGGCCAGTCTTTTGGGTACATTTCCAGTGGACGGCGATGCGGATGAATTTTTTGATGCTATTTAGTTTTAGTTTCTCTTTTTATTTTCTTCTTTTTTGTTATTAAGCTTGTAAATGATGTATAAACATATGTTAATAAATGCTTAAGTACAGAGAAAATTTAATTTAAAGATTTATATTAAAATTTTATGCCATTAACTGTTACAAAATTGATCAGAATTAAGTCGTTTTAGGATTGAACATAAAATCAATTTCTACTAAACATTCACTTTTGGTTTAGACGGAATAGAAAACTTATCACTTTTACCAATTTTTTAAATGCTTATTAAATAGAGACAGATTTTTATTGGAGGTAGGAGTTAACTGGCAGTAATCGTCATGTAAAGAAAAAATGTTATGGTTCCAGGCGACCTTCCCTCTCTTTCTCTTTATCTCCGTCTCTTTCTATTATCCACGGGTGCCAGGAATTTCGCTCCTGACGGGGCCGGGGATCCCCCAACCGCGCAATTTTGCTTTTCAGAACATTAATTAGTACTCAAACAACAAGTTAATTACGACAAAACTGAATCCAGTTCTGTATGTTAAACACGTGATAATTTAAATCCTAAATTAACATCACACTAAACACAGATAACAGACAAAAATATGTACGAATCAAAATGAAGTTGGTAGTCTGTGGGATTCCCCATATTTATTGAGCTAACTGCACAAAGTCACAAGAAACGAAATAATAACAGATTGTAAAGTAGCAATCTATTCGTAAAGATCAACACAAGATAATGAACAATCAAATTATTATGACGTACTTTTTAGCAGTATATTTTTATGTGTTTATAACATTTGCACCGAAATACACTTATCACCTATCTATGTTCCAAGCTTGATGACGTCTATCTACTGCTACTAGTAAATACCTATGCGATTTTTGAACTGACTTAAAAAACGAGAAGGTTATGTATTCGTGGTGTTTTCTTTTTTTTAAATCATGTATGTCTCCGGAATTTCTGGGCCCATTTGCCGTATTTTCTTAACTAACTAATACAGTCGCAAATGGGTATTATTTTTCTGTATATTTTTTGAAGAATCAATTCAAACTCCATTTATTTTATTATCAAAAAGAAAAACATGACTGACTCACATAATAATTTAAAATTTTCCGTTAGTTCCTTCTAATAATAGACTGGCATAATTGTATTGCACGACACACTTATTAGAACCTCAGTTAAAATTTACTGTGTACTTCCCACATTACGTGATAAATGAAAAGTCGATTCCTAACTGACGGAATCGAGTATTTGTTCTGCTGACCGAATTTCGGTAACAGTGTCCTATAGTTTAGGTGCTTAATTGTACCTAATGGAAAAAATTAAGAAATTTTTGCGTTGTTTTCGCTTTTACAAAAAAAAATAACTTTCACTGATGCTCGCAACGATTTTTAAAATATTTTAAAGTTGAAAGCTCTGACCTAAGAGAATTTAACTACTAAAAAAGTCTAGGGATCAACATCCCTAACATTTGTTAGGGATGTTGATCCCTAGACTTTTTTGATGTGTATATTTTGTTACGAAAAAGTTGATTGATTTTCGCCGCAACATTGAAAGTGCAAAACCTGCTCTAACGTACTGCAATTTAGAATTAAATTATCTTGCAAGTCAAGGTTTATTAATCTTATATGGCAATTGAAGCAAAAACATGAAGGTGTAACATTCACTAAAGTACCTACTAAACATATTAATTTTTACTCGATTTCGACCAACCACATAACTTGTCGACATTAAACATGAAACTCGAGGTCTTTGATTAGCCGTAGACCAATTAGTATCGGTTTCTGCATTATTCCAGATCTGTCAAAAACACTAACTGGTTAACCAAACGACTGATTAAAATATTATCCCTGGTTCTGATACAATTTATTTACGTGTTTGCAATGATATCTTAGATTATCAAGTTCAGTAATTATGAATGGTTGCGTCATACGCAGAAAGTAGGTAATCAATGAGATTATAAATCCAATAGGTACAAAGTATATTTAGGTTTGTACTTGTATAACTTTTGCGACAGCAAAATTTTATTTATTTTTATGAAATTGTTCTAGGAAATTAATAAACTTATCTGCTGCTCCGATTATTGGAGACTATAATATCGTTCACTTAAAATTTAATTATTTTATTTTAACGTTGTCGATAGCTAAAGATCGTCTTGCAATATTCACCCTTAGATTATATAATGTCTATTCACCAAAGATTTAAAGAACTTTAGAACCTACCATTGAGTTATAATGTACTACGTACTAGAGAAGACACCTCAACTCGATTGTTTGTAACACGAGTTAGAGCGCATGCACTCCAACTCACTTAGTCTATGCCGAGCGTTTGCTGCAACGTGACACATTTGAGTGAAGTTTTGTTTTTTATAATATGCCTTCGTGCGTATTGAGATACTGTACAAATAACTCCAGAAACATAAATAAAAGTCAAGGAGTGACTTTTCACCAGTAAGTTCATTAATTATGTTTAAAACACGCTTAATTTTAATTATAATTTTTCAATAATTGCTACGCGTCACCGCGGCGGCGCGGCGGCCATGTTTACGTGAATGTCAAAGAGTAAAACATTTGTATGCGCAGACTTGACACTATCGACGTATAAGTTTACATAATTAAGGGCAGTAAAATATTAATTTTAAATCACGATAATAATGTTAATGCAATAACATTAATATTTTTTTATTATTATTTGGATTTAAAGGTTTCCTCGGCGGTATCATGAAACAAGAGAATCATGGATGTTCAGAATAATCGCAGCGAAGAAACGTGGTTACCTTCAGATTATTCACAAAACGGCAGAAACTAACTAAACTTATATTACTTAAAGGAAATTAAAATATTATTACAGCATAAATACTTTTTTATTTATTCTTTGAGTAAGTACACAAGTAGGCAGAATAATAAAATTATGTCGCATCTCCACGCATTGATTGTTATCTATGAGAACATAACACCTGCATCTTGTCCCGCGCATGCCCCGCTGTCATCAAGTGCGCCCATCTTTTGTTTGAGATAGCTTCTCTAGTACGTAGTACATTATAACTCAATGGAACCTACCTACTAATTTGCCCTTCGAATTTAAATAAAATTCCAAACGTCACACAGATTCGATTTTCAAAAATTTGCAACCAAAGACTAAAATATGAAATTAGTAAATCCTCTTTGCATTGTACACGTGTTCGGTAGTCGGTACAGCATAAATCATTTCGTAAGCGGGAGCCGAGAGGCGAGCGTGTGCACAGATAATAGCGCAGTGATTAATTGAGCCCACCTGGCCGCCAGTCGCTATTAAGCCTTATTTGAGACTAGATATACCTCTTGTATTAACTATCAGATAGCTCGAACTATTATCGCGCGACCTAGCTTAATTGCGGCATTGTGTGCAGCTGATATTTGATACAAATGTTATTTAGACAATGTCAATATTGCTTAATATTGGACCAATTCAAGTACTCTGATCAAATCTGTTATAATCAGAGAACTTCAACTATTTTAATTAAGCTTTCAAGTAAGTAGGTATTTTAACGACCCCTTGACGTACGATCACTACTTGTACAGGGATATTCAATCTACTCGGATTGAAATACTATTTATTTATAGACTTTGTATGTTAAATTAACTTTTTATATTATTATATTTTTATATCTATACACATCAAAAAAGTCTAGGGATCAACATCCCTAACAAATGTTAGGGATGTTGATCCCTAGACTTTTTTGATGTGTGTAGTTTCATGTTAGCCCTGTCAGCCGTAGACATGGTCTGGTCCCTTCTTATTTTGATATAGTCTTTAACTTATAGCAAAAACTAACTAAATAAGATTGCACCAGCCAGAGCCTCTACAGTATCATAAAAAGTTTATTATATTAGTCATATAGTAATAATATTTAAACTCGATCATTGCATTTTTAAATTAAAATGTCAATGACTCACTTCAATAAATTCGCTATACGAGCTGCACGGTGAGGCACCACAATATTGCCAACTAAAATTCATTCAATATTTTGGTAGATGTCTTTGATGTTCCCAAAATCATTGACTGAAATACGCCTTAAGTTCTGAGCTACCTTGTTGTGTACTTCTTATAGTAGGTACCTACCCTATAGCCTACCGTATGTTGACATAATACCACCTAGTGACAGTCTAGAACACTACATATGTATCTACAACGAATGTCCTCGTGCACTTGATACGGTTGGCCGATAAGACACCACGGTGCGATGACGTCATTATGTGTGTACTTACATAGATATTACGAGACACATTAAAAAATATAGCATACTCACCGACACACTTATTTTTGCGCATCATGGCGGCGCCACTTGCTGAGAGAAGATGTCAAATATCTGTCAAATCTAATACTTTTTATTTTAGTTACTTCTTTCGCCACCCGTAAAAATAAAATTGTCGGACTATATTAGATGGTACGTCATTTACTGCAAGCAGTCTTGCTGTATGAATGTAGAATTGCTTATTTGTTTCTTACGTGAGATTTTTCCATATAACATTGTAGCATCTTTGTACCGAAGTACTTATTTATTGTTTTGCTTCAAAAAGTAAACATTTATTTAGTCCCTTCCTGAATCGTGCCTCGCTTATATTCTGAATGTTTCAAATTGTTTCATGAATAAACATTTTAGATGGTAGTTGAATTACATTGATAGACTTCAACATCTGGACGATATTATTTACTCTGTGGCCTTAATCAAAAATAGAGGGTTTTGTATTATAACTTTGATTACTAAACTTACAAGTACTTAACTACGCTTCAAAACTAAGTTTTTTTTTATCCCACATAATTAGGTACCTTCTATCGGATTCTTTATATTTTGACGGTAAAGAGACCAAATATCTAATAACAATCTACAATAAGAAAATTTCGGACTGTAGATTTGCAACCGGGCATAGGCAAGTACAAAATAATGTGACCCCATTTAGGCGACTTTAGCAGCGCGACAGTCGCGCGGCCGACGCACGACTGTAATTAAAATATGATTTGACCTAAAGGTCCAGTCACCAGTTCATAAAATCCCAAAAAAAAAAAAACGCGCGCAGAAGCGCGGCCGCCGCGTGCGCTCAGTCGGCGATGAGCCAGTGTTGCAAACGTACGTAATTATAGACTACACAATGAGCGAGTTTGATACCGAACGATTTATTATTGAAATTCAAATGCGTCCTGTTTTGTGGGACTCAAGAAGCAACAATTACAACAACAGGGCCCTAAAAAAGAATAACTGGCAAGAATTATGTGCATTGTTTATTCCTGATTTCGAAAATACTACATTAAATACTGTTACGTAACCACTATGCACATGACGATTATGAAAGAAAGGATTAGGTAATCCAGTACCGTCTTTTTCGTTTTTTTACGCGACATCGATGGCGCCGAATGATTACTATCAAAAGCAGGAGCAACAATGTTTTACCGTCATACTGTCGCGCTGCTAACGTCCTAATGTGAAGTGGCACTTACTATCTCAAACCGCCTTGAGCAAGTGTGGTGATCAATACTCAATATCTTTTTTGCTTTTTCATATTAAGTATTAATTATTATGTATTCTTAGGTGGTAACTTTATAATTGAGATCAATATGGATCCTCTAGGTTACAGCAATAGGGTAGGAGAAAGGAAACCCTGTTTTAAGCGATCATTAAGTTTTTAGTAGCCTTCTATGTATGGGACTCTTCCCATTTACAGAAGGCACGAGCTTGTCTGAGAAGACCTCTGCCTTTACCCAGAAGTGAAACAATAATATCATCTATCTGCCTAGCCTTTTCCCAACTATGTTGGGGTCGGCTTCCAGTCTAACCGGATGCAGCTGAGTACCAGTATTTACATGGAGCGACTGCCTATCTGACCCCCACAACCCAGTAACTGGGTAATACGATACCCCTAGGTACGACTGATTGTCAGACTTTCAAGCTTCTGACGACTCGTAACGACTGTCAAAGATCCACGTATGACAGCCGGGACCAACAGCTTAACGTGCAGTAATGTCTAAGATAAATTTAGAAAGTACATATGAATTGAAAAAGTCACATTGGTACTTGCCCGGATTCGAACCCACAACCTCATGCATGAGAGGCGGGCGCCTTAACAATAATATGCTTATATTATTATTATTTATTTTATCTACAATAAAATAGCACAGATAACTATCACATCGCACATGCCTCACAGATTAAAAACAACCTAAGTACTTACAAACCTGTTCTATTTTTATTCTAACTAGACCTCTCGTCATTACGTTCATATTGTTTTTCATATCTAACAATCGTTCTCGTGATACTAGCATTAGGAGTCGACAGTATCTGTACATTGATAAGTGACAGCCTTGTGCTAATTTTGCTTATTATTACCTATTACGTAGTGCACTGTAAGCGATTTGCATATTGAGTACGGTACCTTTGAGACGCAAGAGTTCTGTATCCATAGTCCTGTCGAAATGAAAGGCATAGGATTTAGAAAGCCTTATAAATATATTTGCCTGAAATAATGCTGAGTTCATTGATACTATTTAGTACAATATTAAAAACTAGCTTTGTCCGCATTAATGACGGTTATCGCAGACGCAAACAAAGTCGCGGAATAAAAAGAATCTTGGGGTTCAAACTTACCCCAAGTTACCAAATTTCATCAAAATCGGTTCAGTGATTTAGTCGTGAAAGCGTAAGACAGAGTTTCTTGTGCATTTATAATATTAATGTGTATAAAATGGTTAAAAAACTCAAACCCACGACAAAAATCGAACTAAAAATTGTGAAACCATATTTTGATTTTTTTTAACCCCTTTGAGAGATATACCTAATCCCTCATAATAACTGATACACAAATATTTTAAATTTTTATTTCATGTTCAAGTCTGTTCAATTAAGCTTATTTTTAATCGTCATTCTTTTCCAAAAGCGAAATATAATTAAACTGGAACTCATATAAATATTTGGTATATAATTACAAACGAAAATGCCGCCGGTTCAAAAGCTGAGTGTCTGACATTTAGCAAAGATTAAAGAATAATGAGAAGAATAATAATAATTATAAAACTGTCTGACAGTCTGTCTGTTTATAACAGGGTCCATGATAAAGTATCAAGATTACGGTTGACATTTTCAACCAAGACTTGCTAACTTAGACATTTTGGATTAATAAACTTACAATTACAAAGTACCTTTTAAAAAAAGTTCTATTTTGTTTTTAATCTAGTAGTGCGCGGTACCTACAAAAGAATAAATAATTATGTTTGATTTTTAAGTTAAGAATATTTAGCAAATAATATTTATTTGTAAGTTATAAACAAATCAACGGGTAGTAAAAAATGTGCTTTGTCTATATAATTTAGTCAAAATACTATAGGAAAATCGTATTTCATATTCGAATATCGAATCGAACCGAATACCTTTGCGCGCTCGTGCTAGGCCTACAAGCATGTATCGAAGAGCCCTCGAATGAACGTCGTCAACTCTTTACATCCGTGCGTCATACTTTATAGGTAGGGTAGGCGTAGAACACATTATAGGATGCAAATAAATAATATGAATCATATGACATGGAACACATGGAAAATGACGTGTGTGAATGTCTTTCAGACACGGAATCTGATATCTTCACGAGTATTACTTGAAAGAGGTTGTAAAACGTCGTGTGCTATTTAAGTACTATTATCTTATACAATATGGCCTAATAATTTTAAGTGGTAAGTACCCAAAATCTGCAAAATTTTGACCTTCAAAATTGCGCAAACATTTGTTACGCGACGATCTTTCAATCGCAAATGGAAGAGTTTAGTAAGAACATGAATCGAAATCTTTATTTTGTAAGTTCGTAGCGTAAAACAAATTAAAAATCAAATGGTCGCGGTGAATACCGTCCTTTACAACTAATTCGTTTCTTATTAGAAATCCTTCAAAACTTATTTAACCAATATTATGTCCATCAAACAACATCAAAACTCTATTTAAATCTTTAAAAGTAATCAACTGAAGTAAAGGTAAAGTTAGCGATATCTTATGAGAATTTCAAAGCTGCAACTTAATTTAACTTATACCGTACGAATCTAAGAAACAGAACTTTGCACCGGTCTGTCTCTCTGTGAAATTATCTCCATTCCTACTCCACTGTACTTGGAAATTAACTTACTATGCTCCAGCTTGCTGTATGTTCTGGGTCTTAATTAAGCCCCAGTGGAAATTCCCTTAATTAGCTGTCTTGTTACGATGCCTAGCCCGTATGGAGTGCATTACGAGTACGTGAGAACTACGATGTACTTTGTAGGCCTAGCAGGAGCTTGCTTACGTAATAGTGTTCCATTTATAGATGGGCCACCCGGGTTTAAACCCGGGGCTTTGGCAAACACCTGATAAACACCCAATTTTCCGGGTGTTTACCAAAGCACCGGGTTTAAACCCGATGGATTACCCATCTATAGTTCCATTCGATTTCTGAAATAGTTTGACTATTAAAAAAACATTTTTGTTTTATTTTATACGGCACTATGGTTACCGTTCTATCACACATTGTGTATAAAGCCTTTTAATATATCAAATACCAGCCTATTATTGTCCCACTGCAGCGCTAAGGTCTCTTGTCATACAGTGAAGGCATGAGCACCACACTTGCTCATTTCAGACTTATCACGATGTTTTCTTAAAAATACATATGAAAATAGAAAATGTCACATTGGTATCTGCCCGTGCCCAAATGCGAAAAATTATCCACTGGGCCATCACGACATTTTAAAATCTTTTCTTTTTTTCTAATGTGGTAAAAATCATCAAATGACTCCTTCCGCCCTGGGTGGAGCGAAAGGGTCTGACAGACTTTTACTGACTAAAAAACCACCCTGTTTCTTCTGTTGCCCTTTACGTCCCGGGGCCACGGCATCCTGTTAATAAGACGTCCCGCAACCCCGGCAGGCATTTGGCTCTGTTGGGGCCCCGTCCCTGTGCTGGCAGCTCTTTGAGGCGCGCGTGAAACAAAACGCACTGTCGGCCCGGCCCGGGGGCCTGGTCCTTGATCGGACGGCGAGCTACCCATTACTCGCCGTCCGCAAGCCCGCGCCTCCGGTGAAATCTTAAACTAAATAAACATTATGTGCGAAACTGGTATTCCCAATTAATTATTATTAAAATCGGTCGAATTTAATCCTCGCGCTCGTGTTAGGCCCTTTGATGTATGACTTGGCTATTAGCACCTCTCTATTCTGCTAGTAACAATGATCTCGTGTCGTGTAAAACAATGCAAGTTGCCACTTTAAATTAAAGATGGTGGATGTTATGATACATTTTCTCTATTTCCTTTTGTCGTTGGAAAAGGATTTGTTTTCAATTTACAAAGGTGTTATATAAGTCCTTCTGTGGAACGAAGTATTTCTTTGTATATAGAAAATAAAGAAAGTTTCACTATTTTACTTCTCATGTACTTGGTTGATGGTTTGCGACTGAATACGGAAAAGTACTAAATTGACATTTTCTCTTTCATAAGTACTTTTTGAGTTTATCTTGGACATCACTGACATCTGAAATCTTCTGAGAACTGGATTCATCCTTACTTATATGATAAATGCGAAAGTAACTCTGTCTGTTACGCTTTCACGACTAAACTACTGAACCGATTTTGATGAAAATTGGCACGGGATAAGTTTGCACCCCAAGGAAAGACTTAGGCTACTTTTTATTCCGCGATTTCGTCTGTGTCCGCCATAACCGACATTTATTTATTACTAGCTTTTGCCCGCGACTTCGTCCGCGTATATGTCGGTTATCGCGGACGCAGACGAAGTCGAAGTCGAATAAAAAGTAGCCTATGTCCTTTGTTGGGGTTCACACTTACCCTGTGCCAAATTTCACACAAATCGGTTCAGTAGTTTAGGCGTGAAGAAAAGACAGACAGACAGACAGACAAAGTTACTTTCGCATTTATAATATTAGTTAGGATTATTTATTTATTTATATATTCTTTATTGTACACCAGATTATATGCCTATACTACTCGTATATTATGCGAACGAAGACGCGGAGAAGTAATACCTACTTACATTTTTAGTTTATAATCATCAATCAGTCTCGAGCAAGCGTGGTGATTAATGATCGTGTCTTCTCTGTATGAGAAGAGGCCTTAGCCCTATAGTAGGACAATAATAACTACTATTCCTAAATATGAATATATTCTTAAGAGAGTATAAAATAATAATACTCGACAAAGTTGATTGACACAGTTTAGCGTCAATTTAAGGTCATTGAATGACATTTGTGTCAATCATGCTATTTACGAGTCACGAATTCACGAGTAGCATGTGCAACGCAATTAACATAATCGATTACTGGTTCAAAGTTCCGATTTCCTGCGATCGATTCGTAGAGTATGAACGAATCGTATTTGATACACACACATTTCACTTCAGCACAAATTAAAGTCAAAGTCAAAGTGAAATTATTTATTTCAATCAGACGACCCTTGACATTTCAACGTCATTTAAAAGAAAAAGAAAATTGAATTTAGTTGCTTCTTCCAAAAGGTAGTTTCGTATGAAGAAGAATGGGCAAGAAACTCCGAACATACTCTTTTTAAAAAATGTTTTAAAATAATTTCTTCTGTAAGTAGGTAGGTACAGGTAATTATTTAAATACCTATCCCATTATTTACTAAAATCTTGATAAAAATCATTAAATCCATTACATAACCATAAAGACATCAGTGACTAGAGATAAATGTAATTTCATTTCAAATGCAGTAGCAAGCCATCGATCATCCATACGGGCCCGATTCCGAACTATTAACCGGTTTGAACAATAGCCGACTAACCGACTGGTTGCGCTATATGGAATGATAAATGCACCTCCATATGTAGTTAGTGCCGTTAAGGAGTTAGAGATTCTAGATGTGTTTTAACTTTCTAATATTTATTTCCTTCTTTTTTATACAAATACAAAGTTTTTATTGGCACATTTAGCATAATTATTATGTTTAGACGTGTTCGGAGTCTCCTTTTAAGTAAGCTGACTGTATTAGGGGACTTCGCATTTCCATATCGTTGCCGTATTACTTATGAGTCACTATAAATAGTGTATTGTGACATTAGGTGTAAATGTATACAACAAAATATAATGACTACAACCACATAAATTAATCTGTATAATATATAAAGACTTATTCGTGTGGTTGCATAAATTACTACCTAGGTATAGTACCTATTTTGTCAACGAGACTCTGTTTTGTATTGTTGCAAAACTTAATAAAAACAAACAAATATACAGAAGAATCACACGTGAAAACCTAAGTCTGTTTGATTAAATCATCGACTATTTTTCTATTGATTTTTTTCTTTGACCTTCTTCGAGTACTTACCTGCCTATTCTAGGTTTTTTGGACAATAAATCACTTGGACAAAGTACAAAATTCTTTAGGTATAAGTTCAACATCTAAGCCTATTTCAATTTATCGGAAAACCCAGCAGTTATAAAATAATAAAATCAAAATAAACAAATTAACCTTTTTCCTAGACTAAATTGTAAACTAATACAAAGTCAAAGTCAAATCATTTATTTCAATTGGACTACTAAAAGGCACTTTTGAACGTCTTAAACAAGAAAAAACATATTTTGTCTTTATTTACCCTTTCCAAAAAGTAGTTTCGTATGGTGAAGAGACTTCTACTAGAAGTAGATTTTATAATACCGCAAACTTTAAACTCAATTACAACAAAAATAAAAAAGTTCAAAAAACAATCTTAAACAACCTTCCTATCTTACATATTCCTGGCGCTAGAGGCTCGGGCATGCATAAAAGATGAATGAGCTTGTATTAGCTTCTCAGAATTAACTTGCATAATAGCAATACCACCTGCATACAACGTACTAGGTACAGTCGAAGAAGCCATTTGGTATACAGGCAGCTAACTTGATTTCACAATGTTTCGTTTCGAGTGTGTCAACTCATTTAAATTACTATAAATAAGTTTCAAAATTATTAAACAGCTTAAAAAGTACACACAAAATAACTAAGAAGGGCCATAATTATAGCAGAAAGATAATTATTGTTCTCTTCTTCTTCTTCTTAGCGTATCGATGGCAAATATACATTAAATTTTATTAAAAAAAATTTTGTTTGGCCCAGTATTCAGCCACCAAAACACCATCCGCTGACGCAGTCATTAGGTCCTCACGTGTACAGGTGATTGTTCTCTGTAAACCAAATAGTTTGGTTGACAGTACATAGCTTGCCAACCTCGTAATTTTCTTCTGACATCCAAATTGGCGGGAAAACGAGGTACGTTGACGCGTTCGGAATATTATCAAAAGGTTACTTCACTATGAAGGTGTGTTCTGATTAATGTTTGCAGTTTCAAAGACTGAGTTCAGGTATTAATGAGTTTCTATACGTCTTCATCTTTGATGTAGAAATGTTAGATTTCAACTTGAATGAGTTTGTGTAGATCTTTGGTGTCGATTTAGATTTTGACATAGAGAAGGTAATCTGGATGATTATTTAATTAGATAAGGGGAAGCTAGAGTACTGTAGTAAACTAGTGAACCTATCTTACGTCTATTGTAGTTAAAATTGACATACAGCCATTATTGCCTGGCTTGTTATACTGCGCAATTGGTCTCGTATTCGTAACCATGGTTCCCAGGTCGAGTAAAAAGTGTTGTTACTGTAGAAGCTAAAACCAGATTCCATTAGCCAAAACCTGGAATCATAAACTAGGATTGTTATTATGACAGGGTGCCAGGTAAAGGTTCCATTCAAATGATGATTTTGGCGCTTACAAACCCGAATCAAATTTTTCAAGCTTAAATATTTTGATTAAGGAGTCACAATCTGAGATGAGATTGCGACTAAATTTTGAACGTTTGTAATTAGTAGAATTGGCCTTCTGATTACAAATTGGACTTCTGATTACAAATTGGACTAGCCTAGCTCTCTAAGTTTTTAATATGTGGTAACTTGTAGGAATGTGACTCTCAGAACGTTGCGTCCATACGATATGTGTGAAAGTTGTTTGGACTGACTTAGGCAAAATGGAATGATCGCCATTGAACCTCCCACTCGTAAATTACTAAACACTGTCGCTTTTGGCTGGCATTAATGGCTGTTATTTATATATTTACTAGCATCTGACTGCGACTTTGTCTGCGTAAACATCAAAATTAATCCCACGGAAACCCAAAAACGGCAAAAAAATATGCCTTTTGCTAAGCTAGATCACTATCTATATTTGTGCCAAATAGAAGTCCCGGAAAGAGTATAAAACTTCCATCCATCTATACATCGTTACAAACTTTCGCGTTTATAATAGTAAGTAGCACGAAGTAAAGAATTTGTAAAGATTAGGTATTTTTAAGGTCAAGTTTTAGGCTGAGCGCAGACTATAGTCACGACAGTCTATGGTTTAATAAAAAGTACGCCGTGTGATAGACACAACTGTTTCTCTTAATATTAAAGCTGACTTGTCTATGTGAAAAAAGATTGTCTAAAGACTGTCGTATCTCTAGTGTGCGATGGCCCTTAGATGACAAATATTATACACTAGCTTCATCCCGCGATTTTGCCCGCGTCAAAGTTGATATATTATCATTTATCTCACGGGAACAGTACATTTTTCCGTGATAAAAAGTAGCCTATGTGCTATCAGACTACAATCTATCTTTGTACCAAATTTCATCTAGTTCCGCCCAGCCGTTCTGGCGTGATTGTGTAACAAACATACATTCATACAAACTTTCACATTTGTAATAGTGTTCCTGACGTCACATCGGGCCACACAACAACAAATAGCAGTATAATGGTACTGATACACATGCTTTAAACTAGCATGCTAAAACACGAGAGCATGCTACATGATACCTATGCCTTTTTTTTTTTAGGTGGTAAACATCATCAAATGACTCCTTCCGCCCTGGGTGGGGCGGAAGGGACTGTCAGACTTTTACTGACTAAAAAACCACCCTGTTCCTTCTGTTGCCCTTTACGTTCCGGGGCCACGGAACGTGTGTTCTTTACACTACACACAACACACTATACGATTCGATACACTATAATACATTACACACACGGATACACTATTAAGTAATCTATGCCTACTTTGTAGGTACCTAATTAAAGTTCTAAAAGCTACAGAAATAAATGTAATTAAAAGTAAAGTTAATGATTTATTTATAACGGTCTAGTTGACGGCTTTATAAAGTTTATACGGAGGTTCGCTCCCATGACATTTAAAGTTCAGAACTGGACCACATTCCGCGAGTAAATATGTAAGTAATTTGACCTGTACTGTACCTAAAGAGCGACCACCACAATTTGTCAACAAATTACGCTGGTAGTATATCACGAGACCTATCAACAGGCTGTCAGCTGTACCCCTTCCAGTGGGTTAATGTATGCTGACCATACTCGTCCTACATTCACCCCCCTTCTTCGATCAACTGTCTCGGCTTGACGGCCATTACCTAACCGACCGCTTGCGCGCTCTACAAACTCCACACCACAACACCAAAATACAGACGCACTTAAAAAAAACCATCGAACCCTCTTATCACATCGTAATATGGTTGAGAATTTAATAAAAAACATTTGCTACAAGTGCAAAATTAATTTGGCTTCATCTACTCTACTCGCTGTTTACACTCGCCGTCGACGTTCGTCATTTAATTAATTCGATATTTGAACGCGGCAAAGTGCTGTCATTTCTTTCGGCCAGTGTTTTTTTTACGTTGTGTTTTTGGTAGTATAGGCGACCAACCTCTAAGATGATAAGTAAAATTAAAAAATAATAAAGTTACGTCTAGAGTTTTAAAAATAAAAAAATAATCTTGTGTTTAGTGAAATTATTAGAAATGGTTTTAGATACTAATATCTAAAAGTGTGTTAAGCAGTGCTGTTAATAATGTTGTGATCTAATAATAATATGTGAATGATAATGTTGGCTGGTCAGGAAGCCAGCATCGAATTGGTGCAAAGGTGGCTTCAGAGACGAGGCAGTGATGACACCGACACAGGTTAATAAAAACTCTTTATTTAAATATAAACATAAACTGTTTAAAAATACTGTAAAAGTACTATTTTAAATGTGTAATTTTTTTTGTAAAATTATTTTGAAACTAATTTACAAAATCTTAATTAGGCGTGTTATTGCAATATAAATGACTTTAGAATTTGTAGAAAATTTAACTTTTTTTAAGTTATTGACTTGCAGCTAGAAACTAATTATATAATTGTCTTATAAATTGTGTATTTACAACCCAACTATTCTAAAATAACTAAATAACTATGCGCGACTAAATTAAACTTAATTCATAAATTGACACAGAATGCTTAGCATACCTACATATGACTATGTAGTTTGTAAAGTTAAAAATATTCTGTTTACATAATATGCATTATGCATATTATGCAGCCAAGAAAGTCGGAGAATTTAGTACTAAATTATACTTGTAATTAATGATCAATGACACGTTCTGGCACGATAAACATACAACTTTAACATAATCAAATCACCGATGTTCAAAAATTATAGGTACATAAAATTTTATAAGTACAGAAATTGGTAAAAATTTTTTTAGCAACCCTTTGAAATTAGTTCCTAGTGTAGCATAACAGACTGTATTAAGTTTTATTTAAGTATTTATATTATACACAATTATTACATACAACTAAATTATAGTAAAACTAAAACGAAGCTAAAGCAGAATTTAAAATAAAGCAAATGTTAAGGTGTTATTACATCAACATAACATCACGCCTGTAATCCCCGAAGGGTTAGGCAGAGGTGTACCCATTAGTACACCCATTTCGCTAGTTATGTTTAGGTCCCATGTAATAGGGGGCGAGCCTATTGTCATCAACCGGGCACAAATTCAGACTCCGAGATTATTACTGAGAAATTTCTGATGGAAAAACCCAATAACACTTTGCCCGACCTGTGAATCGAACCCAAGACTTCATGCTCAGCAGTCGCGCTTTGCGACTAATAGACCAACAAGGCAATCGAAAAGAAAATTCTACATATGAGCCTTATACTAAAAAAAAACTTCAATAGGATACCTGTGTCGTGGGGTCCAATATACATAATTTTCTTATAAACCGAGTTTGAAGTAGCAGTTAACACAATGATAATGGCAGAACCATCTGATGATGATGATGATTACAGCAAAATCCAATGACTATAGCCTTGACCGCTATCATGAGTCTCGATAGTGAATTTGCGTGCTGAATATTATAACAAAGATTGTTTTAACTTCGCAAAAATTTTCAAGTTTCCTCAGATAAGGAAAATAATCTTAACGATCAGTTTTACGACATTTTTAAATTACATCGGGAAATACTAAAGAATATTTTGTGTTAGAAAATACTGAAATAAAATACGTTAATATATCTATGACATACATATTATATCTAAATACATAAAAGCAAAAGGTTTTATACTCACTCATCATGAAATATCGAAAACTGCTCGGCGTATAAAGATGAAATTTGGCAGGGAGTAAGATTATAGTCAGTAGATGTCCGATTAGAGTTTTAGAAAATTCACACGCTAAGGGGATGAAACGGAGTTACGATATTTACGGAGACAAAAGCAATGTATACTTAATTACCCATAGGTTAATAAATATAGGTTTTTTAATATTTTATTATAGGTTTTTTTTTGCATAGTATTGGTAAAAAAAAGTTTATTACATTATGTTATCTCAAGTTTTTATGCAAGTGGCTCTTTTGTTTGTTTGAACATAAAAACATTTTGCCTAAAATTGTGCCCTGCCTGCAATAGTTCTTCTTCCTTCTTTCCATTTTGTCCAACAGCATCAACTTAATAGGGCTATCTGATTTACCAATTTTTAAATTCTTAAAAGGGCTAAATCCCATCATATTTTAAAGAAATAACAATAACAGTGTTATTTCTGTTGTTACAGGCAGTTCGAGTGGATCACCGGGGGCTCGCGCCGGCAGACGCTCATCGCTTGCGCTCACGCCGGAGGACGAGCCCCTAGTCGATGTCGCCGTAAGTTGCTCTTCACATAATATATCAAACACACACCCCCACACCCTAATAATTACAAAATATTTATGTTTACTACGTACCTGAGACCAATCAGACAAAAATACTTCCTTAATTAAACGATGTTTATAGTGCACGGATTATTAAGGGACCTTTAATTCGTTGAGTTCTTATGTGAGGAAAAGTGAAAATTTCTTAACCTGCGTTAAAGAATTTTTGGTAGACGCAAACCTTGTGGGTTTGCGTCACCAACATGCTACTACTACCGCGTTGCCGACATGCTATAGGGACTGCGTCACCGACATGCTAAAATGACTGCTTCACCAACATGCTAATGTGACTGCGTCACCGACATGCTTTCGTGAATGTGTCACATACATGCAATTGCAGCCGCGTCACCGACATGATATTGTATCACAAATATGCTAAATAATGTGATCGCGTCACCAACATATTACTGTGACGTTAAGTTTTCACTTCTGTTGGCAGTCCACATGACAACCTGTTTTTTTGTTTTTGAATGGACTGTTTCATAATTTTATTTTTTGCAAAATTGCTCTCGACTATCAGAAGTCCTATCGTCAAATAAAAAATGACTAAGTTGCGTCTATACAGATATACTTTCCCTTCCATAGCTAGTCAGTATAAAATATTAACCGCTCGGTTAGATACAATGAAAACATTGTTCAGTAACTTATGTAAATGTTCTTAGGGTTCAAACTATTTTTATGTCGTTAACACCTAACCTCAGTATCGTTAACTATTCAAGACGTGTAGCAAATTAATTCTTGTTGGACAACTTTGACCTTTAGCGGTGCAAAGTATTCATATTACTTTGACGTTTCATTATTACTTGTTCATGAATATTTTGCGGGCGGATGTATCTTTTAGTTGAAGGGGAAATTAATTACATCTGAAAAGTTTGCTTTATAGGAATTTCTCTTGTATCGTAGAAGTTTACAAACAAATAAACTGACATACATGGAGACCGAGACTGATTTTTAAATCTTTTATTTGATTATTTACTCATGTACAAATTTTTGCACCTGCCATGTTACCTCTTCATCTTTGGTTGACTGATAGAGAATTCCTAAGGCATTAAGGGCGCGCCAAAAGCCAGCAAACTTTTATAATTCACCCGCGCGCCCCTTGTTAAGTGTTTTATCGTATTTAACTCCAAAAATAAAAGGAATTACCTAAAATGCCTAGACAAAACCCTCACTCATGTATAAATATAACTAATTATCAAATTTTCGTCATATTAGTCATTATAATATCGTGTATAAATCGAAAAAACCAAAAAATTAGAGGCTACTTCGTGATGTTTTTTCTATCGAGAAAATGTTATTATTTTATGTTTTTGATATTGAAATGTATGAAAACTACATGATATTTTAAGCCTAGAAATCTAGAATTGTTCATGTAAAATAAAAAAAAAGATTGGTAATTTTGCTTACTACACTCTTAAGTCCGCCTTTGTACTTTTTTGTTGCATAAAGTTTTAATAAATAAATAAGACCTGAAACAACTACCTGTAAGCCATACAAATATTTCTATGCGGGAATCAACCCATGACACGTAGGATAGCAGCCAATATGTACGTGTGTTAACAAATTTTAGGAGTAAGTACTGTTTTAGTTGAGTAGGAACATGTAAGTCAGGAACTATGTAAATAAAGGATCAATATTGAAAACTAAAAACTTTTTATGTGTTGCAAATTCTGTGTGGTCCTAAATAAATGAATTTTCTTTATTTATTTATTTTCTTAATCTGTTCCTTAAGTCTTATAATACATACCTAACATAACATCACTCCTGTAATCCCCGAAGGGAGCAGAGGTGTACCCATTAGTACACCCACATTTCGCCCAATACAATACAAAATAATAAATAATACCAGCCTATTACTGTCCCACTGCAGGGCAAAGACCTCTTCTTATACAGAGAAGGCATGAGCATGATCGCCACGCTTGCTCAAGGCGGATTGGCGATTTCAGACTTATATTAATTACAAGTCCAGGTTTCCTCACGATGTTTTCCTTCACCGATGTCAGTGATGTCCAAGATAAACTTAAGAAAGTACATATGAATTGAAAAAGTCACATTGGTACTTGCCCGGATTCGAACCCACAACCTCATGCATGAGAGGTGGGCGCCTTAACCACTGGGCCATCACGACACTTACACCAATACAATACAATACCAACACATAATAAAAAAATCCGAAAAATACACGATACAATATTTGGTGATAAATAAGTAGGTAGGTAATATATCCTATATCCTATATAACCTATCCTATATCCTATATAACCTATATCCTCACAAGTAGGACTCAACGATGCAATACAATCAAACTAACCCCATTATTAAAACAACCCAATTCCTTTTTTCTTATTAATAAGACAATTATATCGCAATAACGTATTCAAAAGGCTAAATTGGTGCTTGAATTCTGGCGCCGAACCAATCAGAAGGGTCAAGGTTCATATCCGCGTGTGGCAAAACGCCTCACTTAAGATGGCGTGCGCAAGATTCAGTCCATTTGCTGTGATTAATGATGATATGATCACTTTTTATGAGCAGTTGATTGGTGCAAATAACCTCTTAATTTAAAGGAATGGAGGAGATATGCAGGTTAATCAGTACTTACGTAAAATTATTCAGAAGAGCTTGAGATCGTCATATTTCAAGTAAAAATTGCAGGTACCTAATTGACAAACTAACTTCGACTCAAGAACGTTTCGAAAGTTTTCATATAAGACCTAATCATAGAGTAGTATAATAATAATAAAAAGAAAAAGGAGTAAATGATAATGTGACAGTAGGTAAAGGAAGAAAAAAGTAACATAGGTAGAAAGTTGATACTAACACAAGGTCTAATAATACAATTGAGTACAATTACAGACATAAAAGATAAACCGAAAAGCAATCCGACTATCGATATGCTTTGTGTATTGCACTTTTAGAGGTATCTGAAGATCGATCTACAAATACATCTAGAGATTAAATATTGAGTTCAGCTATGTAGAACGATGTTGGTGTCAATACGCAATTATTAACACCTTAACTGCCACGTCAGGCACATGTGCCTGACGCTTGTGGAGGTTTGACCTTCAACATTTTTGGCCCGGCAGTGAACGTGTTAATATTACACTAGAATACATCGCACTAATAATTACATTTGATAATAACAGACAACACATAACTACACCTATCTACATACATAATAACCTCAAGATCTTAATGAGGATAAACACGAGTACGTCACACGACATCTTGAATAAACTACGTATTACTATCATTAGATAATTACGTGCATTCGCATCCAATCAAGCGACTATCTATGAAGCCCTACCCTTATAATTAGATACTACTGGTACGACCTTCCGGATAATTTGATATGTGAGTTCGAATTCCATTAGATGAAGAGAATTTGTAGATGGGTGGCCAGTCTGTTTTTGAAATGAAGAAGTAAAAATGAACAGAGGTTACTTTCAAGTAACTCCCAACAGTAGTAGTAGTTAGATCCACTACGTGATCCCTACCTATCGAACTGGTGAAACTTTGAATGTATTGCAATTAAACTATTTACAGGCACTTTTAAATTGTCAAGTAGAAGTTGTTTAGTTGTCAGTCAGTCAGAAAGCCAAAGCTAGTGGCTCGTACCAAACGTAGGTTGGTCCTTATGGAGAAGAACAAGCAAGAAACTCAGAGACAGTAATGAGTCAGGTAGCAGTCGTAGTATATTCTGTTGATGTTTATTCACATCTGGCTAGACTGGAATCTAACCACAACCTAAATTATAATGATAGATGAGTGTTGATCATGCATAGTACGACCGTCGTATCTTGGCGGTCCTGAAGTTAGCCGATTAGCTGCGCAAGTGCGCCGTAGACAATTTCGTTCTTATCCGTATCCATTGCGCAGCCAAACAGCTAAGCTAGCTTAGGTATAATAACCAAGTATGCCACTCCTTTAAAAGACACCATCCTACACAAAATTGTCTGTCTACGTCAATTCAATTCGTAAGTTGTCGATTAGCGATTTCATTATGATGACAGAAATTGCTGAAGTAGGTAATGGAGTGTAAATCAATAATGTATGTTTCGCAATTATTATTATAATGATGAGTTTCATTAGCATACAATGCTGAGTTAGGAATTGTTGTGTCTATTTGCCACATTCTCAATAATTCAATAAGCCGCTAATTCAGTAATAACAATGTCCTCAAAATTATTTTGTCGACATTTAGTATAATCTAAAGCTTTAAAGTATTAAAATCAATGCTTCACAGCCTTGACAACTTTAGCATTGAAACAATGCTATAATTATTTAATCAACATTTTGAAATAACTTAATATACAACGTAATCAGTGCGGCTCTAATCGATAAGGTGTTATCATTTTCAATATTTCTTAATGTTTTAGTTTCATATAAAACTCCGTGTGAATAAGACACGGGGATGTGCGAATAAAACTAGGTACACGTGCGAAATAATTAGTGATGTAACTGTGAAAATAATTTGTGGAATAAGTGATACTTTTTGCAGTGTTGCGTAAGTGGAAACGTGGTAATGGTCTTAATAAGTGAACACATCTGTTGAATTCGCGAAGATAATCACGGTGCAAACGCAATCGTTGGCACCACTGCTCGAAGAGCATTTTAATGTCGATGAGTCGATAAAATGTATTGAGTAACAGTTTTTACTTTAAATCAAGCAACATGTAACAATTTCGAAATCAACTATTCATAATATATCATCATTATCAAGCAGCAGGAACTACACATTATCTACATAATCACTAATGTGTAGATTGGCATTGATTCCAATTGGAAGGGATTTACTAGTCATATAATATACATAGTAGGTAAAATCATTATGGGAACGACTATTGTGTAATGTAAATCATCTCCTACTGTTTATCCTAATGAAAAAAGAGTAATCATGGATAAGAATAAAGTAAATGAAGTACAGAATCAAGAGGCCGTAGATAAAAACAAGAATTTGGGGTGTTGGGCTAGATTCAAGAGCTTATTCGAAGACAGAGGTTTTGATTTAGAGTACGAATATAGAGCGCGCAACGCAAGGCCGATAAACTTACTTGGTGAGAATCAAGACACAGAAGGTTACAGAAGAATATCAGAAAGAAAATCATCTCTTAGTAAAGATAAAAAGGCACAAGCCAATAACTCGTCCAATAACAATAACAAAGATGGTGAATTGGGTCGTACGATTAATTTTTATGAACAATTTACTACTGTGAGTGATGAGGAAACGAAGGAGGAGCCTGATCTGTGGAGGAAGTCGGTCCGGCATCGAGTGTCGATAAGACCTAGTCTCAATAAAATTATGGAAGAACCTGATGATGAAATAGAAGTGGTAAGTAAAGATTATCCTTAAAAAAAAACATTATTTTTGGCATTGTTTACAATAAACATAATGAATAATTTTTCATTGGAAATAAGCATCACGGAAATCCGATCTTGGAAGCCTAATCTTATCAAAAAGCAACAAATGGTATCAAATTAAAGTATTACAAAAATGCGACTCAATTTATTTCCTGTAAGTCAATGATTTTTTTTTTTGCAATCTTTTCTATTACTAACTATGACGGACCATCTGCATAAGATTTTAAGTCCGGTCATCGACTTGAGTAAGTGAAACTTGATTCTAGTTTTAATGAGAGACCAAACCAAACTGGTTTCCAATATATTCTGTGCGTTAGTGACAGATTAACCTGTCAATGCAAGCGTGGATAGATTCGAATTAATCTGATAGGTCAGTAAACGCCTCTAGCAATACTGACGGCCGACGAAACATGACTTTCACTGTAATTGGATTGTAGCGGTCTGATATCGCAGGATGTGGAGCAATTATGCGGTCCATTGTATGCTGATTGTGAATTAGAGATCTCGGAGGTATTTAATGTTAGGTATTTTCTGCTTTCGGACTTCCAGACCGTTGAGGTTTAGTCTATCATACTGTAAAACATTGTGCAAACAAGCAGTATCTTGATGGCACAGTGGTTACGCTGCCCAACTCTTATAAACGAAGTCGTGGATTCACAACCGGGCACGGACTAGTACCAATGTGACATTTCCAATACATATGTACTTTCCACCTTTATCTTGGACAACACTGACATCGGTGAAGGAAAACATTATGAGGAAAACTGGACTTATAGTTAGTATAAATCTGAAATCCCTAATGCGCGTTGAGCAATAGTTTGTGATCAATGATTGTGCCTTCTCTGTATGAGAAGAGGCCTTTGCCCTGCAATGAGAGACTAACAGGCTGGATTTTTTTTTTTTGGAATAGACGACATTCATTTGTTTTTGAAGAAGACAATGACGTTAGATACACAAAAGCAGTGGTTGTTTGACATAGTTGTACTATCTGTCATTATGTCTGATAAGTAAAATTATGTCAAGTGACAAAAGGTGTCGCCACCGCTAGCCTTTGTCTGAACGATGCTTAGGCCAATTCTACTAATTACAAACGTTCAAAATCTAGTCGCAATCTCATCTCAGCAATAATCAATCTCATAAAATGTGGGTAAATATAAGTATTTTTGACAGATTGACACTGAGATTAGAATGCAATCGTTCCTAATATGAAGTAGAATTGCTTCTCTGACATTATGGCCGATAAGTACAATTATTTCATGTAAAAAAACTGAACGCAGCTTAAATCTGGCATATTGTACGGAACCCTTAGTGCGCGACTCCGACTCGACGGTTTTCTAATATTTTATTAAAACAATACAAATAGTTGCTAAAGCATTCAGTCGCGTGTTTCTCGTACTTCAAAAACCTCCGTTAATTGACTTAATATAAATAAACCACTCATGGATATACTAATACTTATCTTCAAGAAGAACTATTAGAGTTAGTAATTGTCGAGTGGCGATAACGACAAACACTTACCAAGAGCAATTGAGCTTTGTTTGGGTGTCTATCTGTGGCATCGTAGCTCCTGAACGGATGAATCGATTTTGATTACTTATGTTTTTTTTTGAAAGGTGAATTAGTCACGGTGTTCTTAGCTATGTTTCATGAAAATCCAAGATGGCCGCCGTTGGGGGTTTCTAAATTTTATATTGATTTGTTTAGAATTTCTCATGGATACCCTCCATCTGGGGAAAAGGGAGGGCTATAATAATAATAGTATTTATTTATGAAGTAACATGACTCATTCATGTACAGTATTCCTATTGTAATTACTTAACCTAAGTCATGAATATACGTGAATCACTGCCACACGCCTATCACCGAGGTGGAGAGCTTGCAGCAGCTACTCATGTATAGACAATCGAGTCTGCTCGCCACACAGCGCAGGATAAGGTATGGCTATGTCGGACTCTTAGGGTGCTCCCACCATCACACTACTCGACGATGCGATCAGATAATCGACAAACGGCTCGTTTCGCCGTCGGCCGGCGTCGCGACGCGTCGTCCGAGCCGAGCCGATGTGAATGGTATTAGTAACACCCTTATTACGTAGACATAAAGGCTTTTTTGACCGGTGTTAGCCGATTCCGCGTCAATAAATGTGGAAAGACCCTTACCGAGTATAATCACATGGTTCCTTCTACCACCATGACTCAAGAGCCCCAGTATAGACATGTGACGTATGATCTGCGCTCCCGACTGATGTTGGCCCTGCAAAGCAAATAATACCTAATGTTGTCTATCCCTTCCAAAATAGATTTTATCTTTGGTTCAACCCTTATGTAAATCAGGATCAGTCCTTTTATGCAATGTGTATTCAGGCATTAGGCCTGAAATGTTCTTAGATCTTTGAGTGGTCGTCTACATTCGCTAAAATGTTGATATACAAACTACGTAGCACATTGTAGTTTTTCAATTATAGCCTTTTCCCAATTATATCGGGGTCGGCTTCCAGTCTACCCGGATGCAGCTGAATACCAGTATTTTACATGGAGCGACTGCCTATCTGACCTCCACCACCACAACAACCAGTCAACCAGTCTTACCCCCTGGTAAGACTGGTTGTCAGACTTTCGGGCTTCTGACGACCCGTAACGACTGCCAAAGATCCACGTATGACAGCCGGGTCCAACAGCTTAACATGTTTTCCAAGGCACGTTACACGTTGTAGTCTTGGGCAGTTTTGTCTGACTATCGACAGTAACACCTATACATTACTTCCCTACTTAGATATCACAAAACAACATAACATCACGCCTGTAATACCTAAAGGGTCAGGGAGAGGTGTACCTATTAGTACACCCACATTTCGCCAGATCCCTACTTTAATTTATTTATTTATTTATTTATTTATTTATAGTTAATTAAAACGGCACAGGTCCAATTACATTAATTAACATAGAATTAGAATTATAAATATTTAAATAAAATAAGCATTCAAATAACATACAATACAAAAATTAAATTTAAAGATAATATATAGTAATCTCTTAAATTCAACCTTCGATAAATGTAATAACAAGACCGACCATTATTGTCCCACTGCAGGCAAAGGTCCTTCACATGCAGAGAAAACCCGTGCTTTCTCTGCATGAGCAAATCATTGCCTATCTACCTCAAGGCGAATTGGCGATTCGAGACTTATATAATTATTACTCCAGGTTTCCTTACAATGTTTTCCTTCACCGATGTCAATGATGTCCTTATAACAGAAAATACATAATATGAAATTGTAAAAATCACATTGGCACATAGTGCATGTTTCAATCACGTTTCTTTAATTAAAATAAATATATAGAAAAAGTTAATCACAGTGCACACGAACAGACTTATCAACACATCAATGGCTGACAGTAATTTACCTGTCCGTTAGGCTTCGAATGCGAGTATTTGATTACAGTCGTTACAATAGGCTTGAACAAAACCAAGCGCTGGTAGTTGGACAATGGTGGATAATGGTGGAGGATGGCGGACAATGGTAGCTGTGGGGATGCCCATTCACATCGTAACCCTCATATGACGGGTTGCCGATCGTGTAGCCAATTATGTGGGAGTATCACAGACTTTTGATAAAGGGCATTTGGACTGCGAAGTTCTATAAGTTTAGTTTCAACTAATTACATTACAAAGTCAAAGTCAAAACATTTATTTCAATTAGACCATTACAGGCTTTTTTAATTGTCAAGGAGTCGGTCAGTTAGAAAGTTCGATTCGTTCCAAATCGGAGGCCCGCCACTATGGAGAAGCACGAGCAAAAAACTCCACGGACACTCTTTTTAATTTGTTTTTTTTTCTAATACTGGTTACAATATTCTTGTTTCTTCTACGTGTAAAAACAAATGAAGATAAATATAAACAATAATAAAAAATAATAAGAATACAGACGGTAGGTACAGAGCTAATGCTAATTTTAAATACAAATAATTTCAGCTCTAGTAACTAAAATAAATACCAACAAAATTTAACTCGAAGATTCCTTTGTGGCAGCCACTCACAGTTTATAACCCTTTTTAAGTAAACAGCCTTTGAAATATTCCATAATAAATTAATATGTAAAGGACAAAATATTTTTGTAGAGATCGACAATTTGTTGTTTCTGTGGAAAATTATAGTATTTGCTTAATAATAATTCTTCGTTTTTTTCTACTTATCTCTTTTGATATCAAATATTTTAATAAATATTTATTTACTTGCTTATTTGACTTTTATAGCGAAATAAGACACAGTCTAGTCTACAACAACAATAATAATAACATTAGTCAGTAAAATAACTAATATTATTTGTAATTTCACTAAAAAAGGTGTCAAAAATATGTTATAATAAAGAATGTGGAGAAATAAAAACATTAGTCAATATTTTTACTAGACGACATGCAAAAATACATGCTAAGTACATATTTATAAAGTCAGTTCTCCTGTAGTCAACTCCGTATTTAGCAAACAGCAGTCACTAATAGTTTCCTCTGTACTCATTATTTCCTGAGATCCAATTACTTCTGACGTGCTTATAACATAAACTTTATGTTAACATTTTCTCAGCTTTCTCATAAAGATTTTTCCATGAAATTGTGAAAGAATTTACTTTGAACAACATGCATTTCTGAACATACTATAAAACAAAGTCGCTTCTCGCTGTCTGTACGCATAGATCTTTTAAACTCCGCAACGCATTTTAATGCGGTTTTCATCAAGATAGAGTGATTAAATTAATTGAAGAGGAAAGTAAATGTATCTACACTGCACACTATATAAATATAAAAGGCAACAGTTACTGACTGATCTATCACCACACAGCTCAAACCACTGAACGGATTGCGCTGTTTGGCACGCAGATAGTTATTTTGATGTAGGCTTCCGCTAAGAAAGGATTTCCAAAATTTTCCCCCTAATGGGATGAAACGGCGGTGTGGATTTACGCGGATTTACGCACATTACGCGTACGAAGTCGCGGGCAAAAAATAAATCATAATAAAATTCTTTGTTCTAAGCAAGTTAATGTGAAATATTTCTGGGACCTGGACTATAGTCTGACCGACTGACCTTATTTTATGTATGGTAATCAGGTTCTGACAAATATAATCGAAATTTTACGGGTTGATATATGATCATGAACATGATCATTAAAGTGTTGAATGAAAGACCTTGCATCAATTGGCATAATTTGTTTTTCAAATTCAAATTGCTTTATTGTGAATCATGTGATGAAGATGTTTGTACAATAACATCTACCTAATGTTTTAAATCTTGGACTGTTTAGATATCATCAGATACAAAACTTCCGTTTAGAAGGGGCAACTAGATTCATTTTTATTATCCTGTAAATGACGTTCACAAGTTGGAAATAAATGATTTGACTTTGATATTGATACCAAAAAAAAACTAATAGTTGCTATGATTTATAACCATATACATAAGCTAAGCTAAGCTTACCGTGGACCTTAATGACGGATCGGTGAAGGAAAACATTGTGAAAAAAAAAAACAAGTTTATTAATTAGGTAATATAAGTCGTTGAAATTGCTCATCCGCCTTGAGCAAGCGTGATGATCAATGCTCATATCTTCTCTGTATGAGAAGAGGTCTTTGCAGTGCAGTGGGACAGTAATAGGGTGATATATTGCCTGTACATCGACGACACATACACCAACAATAGAAACGTCCTTTTAACCCACAGTCTTACTGGCAGAGAATGCCCTTTTTTTTTTTTTTTTCAGAGAATGCCCTATTCGCCTATTTAGTACAACTATTGTAAGTAAATAAAGGCCCAGACACACCGGAATGGACAATGCGCACGCGTGCAGCGACTATTCTCTTTGATATGAACCTGTCCGTACAAATACTACTGCAGAAACTATCCGCACCTACAAGTTCCCCGTTCTCATGTGGACGGGCCTCTAATAAGACAAAATTAGAAACAACATAAACACTTTCAGTAACTAATTCTAATCTTAACATAAATTACCGACCTAAAAACATGCTCGACATTAAAAAAGTACGTCACTTTAAAATGTCGATACATGTTTTTTAAAGCTACCGAGCCTAATTTGCGTTATCTTGATGTAATTACCTATCGAATTAATTCCCTTCATTGCGTGTCTGTCACCCATTAGTACTGTTATACCCGTATTCTCAAACGACACTCAACCTTAATACTGCTTACTTCTATATCTACCTATTTATATCTTCAATTAGCAGTGGCAAAATGAGATGTAAAGAAGATTTGTAATTGTTTCGTGTTTGGGAATTCGGCCGTAAGTAATTCATAGATCACAATGATATGATAACGAACAAGTACACATTAACTGTATTGATAAGATAATCATATCTTGCACTTATTATTTTATATCTTAACTATTTTACTTGCGGAATGGCTGTTGTTTTTGATAATGTGGAAAAGTAAACAAGGTGAAACTGGTTTTGGAGTCTTCTTGAAATACTTATTCTTAATATAAACTTAAATAAAATAAAGCTTCGTTGAAGTTCGCAAAGCTACCGCGAAAAGTTTGCGAAAGAAAAAATTGGGAAAGCACATTATACGAGTAATTATCGAAAAACTTTTTTTTTTATTACTTGTATAGACCATCCTAAATCAAAACTGGTGGATTATCAGTAAAAACTAACCAAGTACGAGTTGTACTCGCACAGGCATCCGTACCACCGCACAATATTTAACACTACACTACAAAAAATGTTCGAGCAAAAAAAAAAATCAAATTCAAATTTCAAGCATCTACCTGTTATAGTTCCTAAGATACAGCCCTATGACAGACAGGATTAACAACTAATAACGTAACGTATCGTAACAGCTCCGTACTACCAAAACTTGCAAAATAAAATTTCTATTCTATTCTATTCTACCGTAATAGAGAAACAATTTGTCACGAGTTGACAAAATGCAACTTTCTTGTCTCACTTAAGAAATCCAAAACGGCAAATGCAAAATATCAAAATTTTAGAGTAAGTACCTATCATAGGATTAAAAAGTGCAAACTGTTAATCGACTTAAGCCGATTAATATTTTGTTAAATTAAATACAGGATAGATTCTTATCAATGTCGTAAATGCATATTTCGATATTTTTAGGTAGCTTATGTATGATTAATAAGAATACTTTCTGGTTTTTTTTATAGGAATGACGTTTTATGTTTATTTTTTATAATTCTAGGGGAAGACCCATCATCATAAAACCCATGTGACGTAATTATATGGAAACAGGGATTAATAATAAAAAAGCATGCCCTAATGATAATAATTATTTATCGGTAAATGCTAAATCTTTGTTGAAGGTGTCGTAAATAACTTGACAGATTTGAACAGATTATCACTTATTATTTTGATATTACTTCCTTGTGTATTATGACGCGAAGATAATGACAGTAGACTGGATTTTAAATCAATTTAATACCCCATGTACTACAGATTATAATGTAATTTATCACGAAGGAATTAGGAAAGTAAATTCTTTGGAACACTGCATTAAAAATTAAGAAATAAAATGTAAATAATAGGGAACTTACGATATTTATGTACAGTAAGCGATCATAAGTGCAGTAGCATGCTAAGGTATGAATTACTGTAAACACGCCATACAGGCCGTACCTACATCTGTGTGTATAAGAGATTATGTATTAACACAGTACCTACGAACACCTCAGAATTCGCACACGGCGTCGAAAGGTCGTTAGTTAAAAAAGTCAATCTATTGTTTTGTGAGATTGCTACTCAGCTTATGACCACTGCTGTACATAACTGATTTATTAATAATGTGCCCATTTCCATTACTGTATGCGAAAGTTCGAAATTATCATTTTCGATTTATCAATGTAGCTCATTCATGCGAAATGCTGTACCTCATTAATGTTCATCGCAACCTTGCAAACGATTTTCAACCTAAAAATTTTACTAAATAAAATAAATTATTCCAAAGCTTACTGAATTCCGAGCGCTATTTCCCGTGCATAATGAACATAGATGGAACTTAATCCTCTTGATGGAAACACAAAATAGATAGGGATTGAAGTTTGACTCCATACAATGTGCAGAAAATTACGCACACACATACACGGCTCACGGACAGTAAGTACAAGACACTCACGACTGTCATTCGTTTAAATTCGACTTGCGGTGAGATAAACTACGATAACTTGACGCGCCCTTCCACAATTCAAAACGTTTGAAAGTATTTACAAGACTCACAACGCATGTGTGCGTACTGAGACGGCTCTCGAAACAAAAACAAATCAGCGTGTCATTGTTGCTTGACTAGTGGCATCATTAATTACTCATTATTATTTAAATAGTAAAAAGGAGGGGAGCACCATGTTATAGTAGTTTATCTCTACGTGTCGTTTTGTGCGTGCACCTGTTTTCGTCCGCTGTATGAAACTGGCCTACTGCACCTATCTATTTCGTAGTGGAAATATTGCCGCTGACGGGTGCTAATAGGCTGGGCAATGGAGTGCCATAGCCCAGGTTCTGACGTTGATCCCTCGCTTAAAGGTAATTGATCCACGGTAATAGCTTTGCGAGATTTACCTTGATTTTGCTAGCTCATTTGTTTTGACAGTGTGCTGTCTTTTGCAGTGCTGCCTCTAGTTAGACATCGTGTTTATAAATTGTGTTCGGAAATAGCAAGGTTCGTTTGGTGAGCTCATGAATAATTCAAAATAGTGGGATCTTCACCTATCTAGTAACCATGACGTGAGTAAAGCGACATCTTCTAATTTCCTTAACGTCATAGTTGTAATTTTGAAAAAATAACATATTGTGACGTCATAGATATTATTTAAATGCCTTTCAAAATGTTTATCAGAAGGCCAATTTTATTGTACTAATTAACGTTCGAAATCTAGTCGCAATCTCATCTCAGCGAAAATCAATGTCGAAAAAATTTGGTAAATTATACTTAGGCATTTTTGACAGATTGAGACTAAGATTAGATAGCGATCATTCCTGATAGTTAGTATAATTGCCTACCTGATTTTTCGTAGACACTGTAAAAATAAATAAGTACTTTGATGTCGCCTCTGCAGATCAAACGAGGTCCCTACTTACATACATTCAAATCTTAGAAAATTCGCAAAACCATTAAAATCTTTTCATAAAAGCTTATTCCTCGAACTAACTCCTGCCTCGTTGCCTGTGTCTTTCATGTTACCCATTTCTATTTATATTTCTATAGCACTTTTCCGGCGACTTCATTCGCGTGATTTTTCTTACGCATCCCGAATTTTTCGGTATTGAAATATAGCCTATAATACTCACAAATAACTTGGCTTTCTATTCGTAAAATAATTTTCATAATCGGTTCAGTAGATTCTGAGATTACCCCCTACAACCTCACAAACTTTACCTCTTTATAGTATTAGTATAGACTCCACCTGAAACTTTAACGCCCCGGTGATAAAATCACTCCTGTGAAGGGGACGCTTTAGTCGTTTTTTAAAACCGATTAAGTTAGAAGAACTCCCTATTAAGTATTGCACAGTCGAAGGGCACAGGGAAAAAAGGGGCTCATCGACAATTTATACGAAATCAAACAAATGATCGCACTTGATAGATTTTGAACAGGCCTTTGATATGACATATTCGAAACAAACTAAAAAGGGCCCATTGCTTTGTAATCCTCAATATTAAAAAACATGTCAAGGAATAAAAAGAGCTCATTTCGTATCGAACTAGCTTAAAAGGTGCTCATTGCATCCCAATCAGAGTTAAAAGGAGCACATTTTACGTTTACAAAACAAGAACGCGCCCATACCCCCGCCATCTTGAAATAAATGACATAACACCATGTAGATTTTTAGTATAAATTAGCGTTTAATTCAATTTGTGTTAATTGTTGATGAGCCCCTTCTTTCCCTGTGCCCTTCAGACAAACCAATGAACCAAAAGCATTATATGTATGTACATTTTGTACATATAGACACGACACACATTGTTTATAGCAAGTCTATACTTCTATGAGCTGTGGGCTGGCATGTTGACGCCGGGGGGCTAGCGCATCGTGACGGCGCATTCTGGTTAGTTGAGCAATATCATATCGGTTGGTTGTGCACACAAGATTTATCTCGCATCACTACCAAATAATTCATAATTCTGCGGCGATATTGAATAAACATGACTCATTATTTAGGTAGAAACGTATTTATGTACTTTAGTCGTTTGTTAAGTTGTGAGAGTTCAAATATAATACTTAAACAGTTTGAATACCGACTTACTACTTCCAAATTGGGTAGTAGTAGGCTATTAACCAATTCATTCTAAAACAATATCAACCTGCCTAGCCTTTTCCCAGCTATGTTGGGGTCAGCTTTCAGTCTAACCGGATGCAGCTAAATACCAGTATTTTACATGGAGCGACTGCCTATCTGACCTCCACAACCCAGTAACTGGGTAAACGATACTCCTTGGTAAGACTGTTTGTCAGACTTTCGGGCTCCTGACGACCCGTAACGACTGTCAAAGATTAACGTATGAAAGCCGGGACCAACGGCTTAACATGCTTTCCGAGGCACGGAGAAGTGTCGGTTTGTAAAGATGGTCACCCATCCAGTGGCCAACCCTGGCAAGCGTAGCTTAACCTGATGAATCGACCTGTGGAGCTGTTATTATTTAGCCAGGAGCTCCTACTCCATAATAACTATCTGCGTGCCTTTCAGCGCAATGGTTGGATCTGTGTGTTGGATAGATCAATCAGTCAGCAACGGTTGCCTTTTATAATTGATATAAATATATATACAGAAGATGATGTTGCATTATATTACAAGTTACACAGTATTTATTGCATCGTCACCTATGTATCTAGACTAAAATAACGTACCACAAACACATGTTTACCTTCAAATGATAAAATCTGAAACTAATCTTGGTCATAATGAGTATTTTATCAAGTAGAAAATCAGCTAATTCGTTTGACGCCATAATTGTATTGACAAATAATATTTGTGTCTGTCGGATATATTTATTATTTATCTGGACTTAGTATCTTTAATCACACATTACGTTCTTGTATTTCTTCAGTTTTGGTAGGTATGCATGACAAGATTCTGTCTGATACTGCCAGAATGAAAATTAAATTAAATTGACAAAGATCTGAATCAGATTTGGCTATGAATAATTTAAAAAAAAATGCAAGACGGTATGACAAGTTTTTGTAAAAATACTTACTTACTATGAGGTTTCAAATATTTTTCTTTAAAAAGATAATGAACTGCTTTCTAAGTTTATCTTGGTTGATGACCAAGATAAACTGACATCGGTGAGGGAAAACATTGTAAGAAAACTTGGGCTTACAATTAAGCTTGATTCACACATATCAGTGAAGTCGCAGTTCCGGCATAGTTCTGGCAGCGTTCCGTATCAATGCTATAGTGTTGCGGAATTGACACTGAGAGCACTGGGTCGTCACTGACACTGATGTGTGAACGCGTTCATAGAGAATGTATGAAAACATCACGGTGACGAAACGGTGCCAACTCGATGCGACTTCACTGATACCTATGTGTGAATCAAGCTTTAATATTAGTCTGAAATCACCAATCCACTTTGAGCAAGGGTAGTGATTAATGCTCGTGCCTGTATGAGAAGAGGCCTTTGCCTTGCAGTGGTTAGTCATACATAATACCAGCTTATTACGAATCGGCTGGTATTGTTTGTAGTGACTTCCTACACCAACGGCATAATACATCCATACTAGTCCATACTAATATTATAAATGCGAAAGTAACTCTGTCTGTCTGTTAAGCTTACAAGACTAAACCACTGATCCGAATTTAAAGAAATTCAGTACAGGGTAGTACAAAAGTAGCCTTCTTTTTATTCGACTTCGACTTCGTCTACGACCACGATAACCGACATTTACGCAGACGAAGTCGCGAGCAAAAGCTAGATTAACTAACACAGCTATATTATACAATCTTATAGGTACAAGTTAAATAAATTACAAAAAAGTCTGCAAATAAAATAAAGCTATCGTAAATCCAATATTAGTTATTTGATATTCGAGTATTGGAAGATTTACACCGGGAACATTAATCTTACTTGACGGCCTCCGCCGCTCGCCACTGTTGTGCGTACGTGTGCCAGGGACGTACTGGAAGGAACAAGTGGTTTTATTTTGTACTATAATATAAGTTAATATCTTGTGTGTTAACTAGCACGGAATTAGTGTAACTCTGTATGGGACTATTAGTTTAGGAACGCATCAGTGATTAAACCCATTTTTTACTCCAGTATTTCATTTTTGTTTTAAGTGTATTCAATTATATTACTATATCTGCCTCGTTGGTCGCAAAGCGTGACTAAAAAAATAGCAAGCTATTTTAAAAATATCTCAACTAAACTAAAAATGTTTATAAAATCTCGAAAAAGGCAGCAATCTAATAAAGCTCCGAAGCGATCGTGGACCTCACGCTGCTTTTTCGTAAACAAATCGCTAGAGTGTTCGCAAATAGTTGCAAATTGATATTTATTCGGTTCGCTACGGTAGCACTGCGGCCCACGCGTCGGCCGACTGATTTATATCAACGTGAATTAGTTAACACCTTTTTTTGTTGACTGTTATGTAGGTACTCACTCTATAGTATGTTCGAACGCATTTATATTTTAAACGAATTAAGTGTTTTGTTTGAACTTTGACCTGGTTATTAAAAGTTTTTACACTTAATTGACTGATTAACAAACTGTTGTTTATGTGCCTCGGAAAGCACGTTAGCCGTTGGTCTCGGCAGTTATACGTGGATCTTTGACAGTCGTTACGCGTCGTCAGAAGCCCGAAAGTCTCGCAACCAGTATTACCCAGTTACTGGGTTATGGAGGTCAGATAGGCAGTCGCTCCATGTACAATACTGGTATTCAGCTGCATCCGGACCCGGTTCGACTAGAAATCAACCTCAACATAGTCGGGAAAAGGCTAGACAGATTATTTAATTGATTAACAAAGAGTACACTGGCAAAATTATCAAATATATGTTTTATTTTTTGCTACATGATGTAGGTATACAGACAAAAATATGTCCAAAAGCCAAGCTGAACAAGTCTCAGTCAAACCAACTTTACCATAAAATAGAAAAGATCTTTTTGCCTTCATTATCTTTACCTATCTGTAAAAGAAGGGAAATTTCCGATACGTCTGCGGCACTCTGCGAAAATGAATGCAACAAGAGGCAAGAATATTGGAAAATACAGGCAATACAATAGCTTGTAGCTCAATAATACAGGCGAAACGAGACGATAACGTAACAAAACGACTACTTTGAATAAAGCTACCTACCTGGTATTGACTTAAATTGAAATATCGTGTTCTTGGCGTGCCGTACCTACAGAAGAAATTTGTAGTAGCTTATTTTAGCCTCGACAAAAGATGATAAATTAGTCTAGTTTCTACCCAAAAAATACTTTGGCACTAAATACCTTCGGGACTCAGCAATAAAGCAGCTTTATATAAAAAAAAAGTATAATCGAATCGATACTTTCAGAATAACAACAATAAAACATAAAAATAAATATTCTTTACCTCTTTATAATATAAGTCAAGAAGTATTAGATGATAAAGGTTTAGGTACTTTTATTTTCATGCGCATTTTTCAATATATGAAAGTATGCATGAATACCTACATACAAGTTTTGTTTTGGTACTAACACTGAAATATGAAAAAAAAAACAGCTCATTTTGATGGTGTGCATTGAATTGCACGCTAATGCATTTTTGTAAGTAACAGATGATTTTCTTTTTAATATTTCAGAGTTGATCCCATAGTAAATGTTGTTTTTACTCACGAGTATTATTATTTACCTATTGTTATTAGCAGTCATAATAATATACCTACACTCTGAAAATTTCAAGTGTCTACTTGTTACGGTTCAAAAGATAGACAACGGAGTTTTAGTAGAAGTGTCCTATTTAGGACCTTTGAAGCACGGAACTCTTAAATACATAAGCAAAGAGCTTATTTGAAAGACCGAATATCCAATGAAAGAAACAATGTTTCGGACCAACTACATGATATTTTGTTGAAAATTTGAATAATGGTGTCTTATAATTCTGTCGTCACAACACATTATTTTCCAAAGTTCCGCCTTGTATCGTCATTGACTGTATCGTAAAACAAATCGAACATCACTATAGAAACAGTTATCACAGATTATTAATATAATGACGTCACAAATGTACTCATATCAAGATCTACAGAAAAGGTTATGACGCCGAAGACTGCATGACTGTTTGATGACGCAAAAATAAGTCTTAATCTATTTCAGAATGGACTCTGAAATCTTGTAAACCATCATTTACATGATTACGTCATATTATTATCTGAAAATCAATAAAAAAAATTATACTTTTACCTACGTCGGTTCGTGTCGCCGCGTCGGGTCTTATCGTTCGCAAAAATGACGTATCGATGATTTTTAAAACGATGTTTTATTGCTATGCGCACTTACTACGTAGATATAGTCGCTCACAGTTGTTGTAACCTGTCTGCATCATCAACAGTCGGACAAAAAATGGTATAAGGTTTTTCCATTACGAATTTCTCATTTTTGGAAGTTGGTGATGTGACACTTCCATGCCTTGAAAGGCACTTAAAGCCGTTGGGCCTACACCGGATCTCTCCCCGACCGTGCCGGGTTGCCGTCGATTCGGACTTTTTTTTTTTGGGTCGTCCTATCGGACTATGAATGTGAAGAGAAAGGGAGTGCACCTGTGTTTGCGCACACTTGTCTACTATGAGTACTTGGCTAGCCTCCATTGAGATTGACTTCCATGACTGAAATTCGGTTGGGAGGATAATTATTATATTAAACCTACAGCATGGTTTTCATTACACGACTGCCCCAAAAAAAGGAGTGTTATGTGTTTAGGGTTAATGTATCATGTATGTATGTGAGTTTCTTTATTCCACCATAACTTTTAAACGCCTGAACCGATTTAGATGTATGGGGTATCGTTACAATCCTTGCATGGTTCCGAGTAACATAGGCTAGTAAAAAATAAAAAGAAACCGGTGTGGTCACTTTAAAACGTAAATTAATACCAGCCTCAATTTGTTTTTTTAATGAATCTGGTCGCGTATATGTTTATCGTCTAGAATTTAACAAGTAGATTTAAAAAATATATAACACTGAAAATAAAAAACGTCGTAAAAAAATACTGACGAATAAACAAAGTACAAATATGTGCAATTTTTGCAGTCGTGTTTTTTAATTTTTTTAATTATAGTAGCTTGTTTGTCGTTGATTTAACAGTTACACATATTCAAGTGAGACGACTGGGCAGGATATTGTCTTCTACCAATGTCCTATTACATGTGTAATGCATTATTAGGTATGTACCTAATAATGTAAAAATCAACTGTCACACTTGAACGTAAGTGACTAAGGTATCTTTTAAACCTTAATAACTCACAGAGGCCCCAGCGTTGAAGCTAGCGAATATGCTTGCCTTCTTAACATACTACTGTATCTAGTCTCAAAATTTCAACCTTGCCAAAGTGACGTGGGTCTGACCCCTCAGAGTCTATTAGAAATATCCGCTAGTCCCCTTTTTTGACACCAGCAGATGTGGACATTTTCTTTATTAAGAGCCATACAAAATACATCTTAGGAACTGTGAGAGTTTTGTATTTTATCAAGGGCTAATTTCAATCGTCTGATAACTCTAAACGGAAAGATAAATATGCGGCGGTTTGACAGGTTTTGTATATAAAATATGTCAAACGGTCATATTTATTCTTTGAATAGAAGTTAGCTGACTATTGAAAAATCAGTCCTAAATCAAACGCTGATATCAATATATTGCGTTATATTAATTTAGAGAATTCACTTAGTTCCATGCTTCATTATAAAAACTGTCATTTATGTAAATTATAATCTTGAGTTTCGCAATTCTAAAAGCTATGTCGGTTACCTTAGTTCTTCTGCGGATCTCATCATTTTTTGTATACCTATTTGTACATACTAGAATTAAGCACTTTATGTTTCTAAAATTGACCCATGGCCACCAAGCAGAGTCTCTACAATAGGTACCATTTCTTTCTTCGCGGGGAAATTCTCACATGGTCTGCCTTCGCCTCACCACTCACTATAACCCCACGGTGTTCCTCCAATTACCTTTGGCCGGGGTACAAGGATCACTCTGAGCATTCTTCCTCACTCCGTCAGGTATTGACCCACCACCATCACAAGGCGGGTCCCGTCACTCGTCCCTATAGTACTGTGGTCACTGGAGTATGTGACCGAAATACTGGGCTATAATCAATCTACTAGTATCTTGACTCCTTGTATTGTTCACTTTAAATGATATTATTTCTAATTCTTATTGTAATGCTTGACAGCCGTCGACACACTGTCTGTCTCTTCTATTGTAATTTTAAAGGTAGTATTTATCTCTTATATGAAATAGGTTGAATGAGAGTCTCTACAGTACCTACCTACCTACACTGAGTCGAAAAGTTTTATTTCACTTCGAGGAGAAGGGTGTTGCATATTTAATCTTGACAGTGAAAATCGCTTGCAGAGTAAAGTTACTAAAATATTCACAAATCCTTTTAGTTTTTCAGAGGGCGAGAAAATATGAAGGATTTATGTTCGTCTTTTTCTATTTTATTTCATCCTTTCTTCGACTTGACAATGACATCAAGAGTATTTTCCCCTGAAGTTAGAAAACGTGTTTATTTGTTAATGCAATTCGTAGCGACTAAAGTCGAAATGATAAGTAGTGATGGGATAATAGGTTACATATTTGGGTACTTAAAAATCATATTTCGATTAAAAATTAAGATACAACTTCTAGAAATAATTGATTAGAAGAAAATAATTCCGTGATTGCAGATCACATAACAAATGCATTATAAATAACTACGCTTTTTGACCTATAATCAAAAGAGAAACACGATCAATAATGTACGAGTATATCTGAATCTGACCCTAGTAATCAAATTAAATCGTATTTATATGATTTTATACTTGGAATCGGGGGACTTTTTCGATTCAAAAGTCCATTCTATATAGGCCAATCTACATCCAATTCCCGGATTCAAAAATGTTCAAAAATGTAGCTGCAATATCATCTCAATGACAATCAATGTCAAAAACTTGTCAATTTTTTTTGTAAATTTCTGGTATTTTTGACAGATTAAAATGCGAACACATGGCCGACGCACGAACGGCAAACTTTTACGTCAGCGCGCTTGCGCTAGGCCTTCTGATCGGTTTGAATTGATAAGTGGCTACACACACGCATGCCGATGTCATGTATCGTGAATTCGCGATGTGCATGTTTACAGCTCGTTCTCTGCAGGATCGGTATTTTGTGTGTTCATTCTGCGGTATCAGCGGCTGTAGTAATGATTGGTCCTAGAGCTAAAATTCAATTTTAAGCTAGAAATACGTACGGGGTGGAATCTAAGTACCGAAAACTTCGGTTACCATGATTTAGCACACAATTCTAGACGCCCCAGCCTTAATGATACACGGTAACTCAAATAAGTTAATGTTTTCCATTACGAGTACTTGAGGTGTTTAAATATTGAATTATTAGACGTTGGATATTTATCGAATCTATTTAATTTCATCAAGCTTTATTACATAATTGACCAAAATACGACTAGAGTATACTTTTATATGAAGCGCGCACGCGCTGACGGAAAAATCTTCTCAGAGCACCAGAAGGCAAACACTCAATATCTAGTTACAATCTCATCTCAGCGACAGTAAATGTATGAAAATTAAAGTCATTTTTGATAGATTGGAACTGAGATTAGCTTACAATCGTTCTTAAAACTTACTACAAAGGCTCTTCTGTTGTGTGCCCTTTTAAAATATCATAAGCTGCTGTAACAAAACACAATCACAACGTAACAAAGCCTTCAAAGTTAAACCGAACATGCCTACAAGGACCAATTAGTGAACATTACGGCAATGTCGCCATGACGCCCGGGGTTGCGACCTCACGACGAAATTGCTCGCCTATCTACCTCAGACTATAATAGAATTTTATCGAGAATCTGTCTGTATCTACACCGAATATTCTTACAACATTTTAATTGCCCTGTATTTTATTGAATAATTCTAATAGAAAATATAATAAAAACTTTGAAACCGACTTAAAATAAAAAGGAGGTTCTAAGTTTTCTGAGTGTCTGTACCTACGTATGTTTTTTTCAGTTTTTAAAGGAGTCGAGTCGATGGTCCAAGTTAATTCTTTTGTTAGAGTGCCCAATTTTATTGGACTCCTAAGGTGGACCAACATTAATTTCGTGAATATCTAATGAAGACCTCACACCGAAAATTCTCGCCAGTCTACCTTAGACCTGAATATAATTTTATAGAGAAAATATTTCTACTTTTACAACACTAATTTTTTTTTTTTTTGTGTTAGTACGTACTGTGCAAAATATTAGCCCCAATACGCTAACATGCGCTCAATTGAAATTCTCCAATGACAACGACGTATTTCCGGCACTCGATCCATTTATTGACCCTCAATTGTCTTTCATGCAAAACACATCCAAGAGTTTAACTAGTCTATTTATAAAAGGCAACCGTTGCTGACTGACTGATCTATACAGCTCAAACCACTGAACGGATTGCGCTGAAATTTAACACGCAGATAGTTATTATGACGTAGGCATGTGCTAAGAAGGGATGAAACGGAGGCCGACTTTTCCGCGGACAAAATCACGGGCAAAAGCTAGTTCTCATATA
The DNA here is from genome assembly GCA_949316365.1 of Hoplodrina blanda. NCBI lineage: Eukaryota > Metazoa > Arthropoda > Insecta > Lepidoptera > Noctuidae > Hoplodrina > Hoplodrina blanda. The sequence continues at coordinate 10,258,664 of OX438594.1, forward strand.
AAATAGAACATCCGAGGTTAGCGTAAACAACGAAGGAGAAGAAATAGGAGAGGTTTTTTCTTGGGGTTTTCATTAAGACCTTGTTTGGAATTAAATAAACAACGTCCCTTTGTGTGTGGCTTCAAAGTTTTTTAAAAAAGCTCTGTGAAATATAAATTTTGATTATTCTGCAGTTGAACATTTTTTTTTTTAAATTACTCTTGATTCTGATTAACTTGAGATGAGACCTTAATAATTCAATTTAAATCTACACTATAGATAGCAAGAAGATATTTAATATAATGAGAGTCGAGTCGTTCAAATGTCGTTATGGAGTTTCTTGCCCATTCTTCTCCATACAGAACTACCTTTTGGAATGGGCAGATAGATTCAATTTTTTTTTCTTGTAAATGACGTAGAAAAGTGTCTTTTAATGCTTTAATTAAAATAAATGATTTGACTTTGACTTTGTTCAATTGTATATTTCAGTCTACAAACACACAATATGATTTTTAGAGTGTAATTGAGAAAGGTGGCTCTATAGTTTTATTTATCTATCTTCTATATAAATAAAAATTAGTAAGTAAATGTGTTGCTAAAAGCAAAACTCGGAATCGATTTGCCCTATTTTTTTGTTGTGTATTTTTCGGACATGCTTTGTATGAAAGAATATTTTTGGAAAATCCATCGGAAAATTCGAGAATTTAAATTCGTAAAAAATGTTGCCAATGTAACGTGCATTCGATATAACTATACTTACTTTACTTTATAAATAAAATTATGATAATCAAATAATTATTTATAAACAGTTAACTAAGCTAAAAGTATTCTATGAAATATACTCGTATTACCCAGATATTATCTAGTAACCAGTTTTTTTTATCCACTTCAATAATTAACTGAAAACCAATTAAAGTTTTACAACAAAGTGGGCACTTAAATATTAAATAAGTAAAAAAAAAATAAAACAATATCTCGCCACACCAAGCGTAGCTAATTCAATATTTAATGAAAAATGAGATAGAAGATATTCCTGAAATATTATTTTTCATTTGAATTCTTTCTCCTTGAAAGTAGCAAACAACAAGATGTTTGAGCCACGTCGTTTGCATTGCAAATAATAAAGCGCAGTTTGTTGCTAGATTCGCTTTGTACTTTTTAAATATAGCTCTGAAAGTCCTTCAGTTTAATGTGTTTTCTTTTTTAATTTATTTTTATACTACTTTACTTGATACCTAACTATTGTCACGTTGTCATTATTCTGCAGTAACTGCATTCTGCATTCTGTTGCAAGCAACAGTGCGTTTACTATTAAACGCACTGTTGGTTTTCAGAATAACAGAAACAAGAAACGATCATAAAGTAGGTATTTACCATAATAATTCATAAATACCATTCTAATACTAGCTATATCCTACAGTTTCACCCGCGTTCATTCACAAGTTTTTGGTTATTTAACCTATAGGTACTATTCCTCGTAAATCGGTCATAAATAAATGCATATATTTTTAAAACAAACAATCAAAATTCTTTTTAGCTTTATTATATTAGTTTAGTATAGATACATTTATATAATTCAAAATTGCCGTTCGTTAATCACGCAAAACCTCGAATATGGCGCAATCGATTTGGATAATTACTTTTAGTTTTGTTTACCTCAATACAGGGGTGGTTTCGGAAAAAAGAACATCTTTAAATCAAAAATAAACACAGTTAAACACAGTTTGTCGACTTTGAAGTTGAATTTTGTCGATAGTGAGAAGACAAACTTAATTGTTATTAACTAAATACTGACTTTGCGCACACCTCATCTTTAGAAGTAAATAACTCTTTAAACGTGTCGTCTATTTATTATTTATTTACTAAAGAGCCCAATTGCCTAAATCAACAATTTGGGACAACCCTAAAAGGTGCTTACGGCAGCCTGTTAAGGTCCATTACTATTCGATCGCATAATTATTTAAAGGTTCGCTCTCATCACAGTATCTACTTGACATAGGGTATAATTATACTACCTAATGATTACTGACTAATTAAAGTTCACTGAATCTATTGATTAATAATAATAATAATAATTCCTTTATTTCAGGCTACTTAGGCCTATAAAAATACAATACATAAATAAATGCAACAACTATAAACTACTTAATACATATTAAAAAATATAAACGATTGTAAACTATTGTACACGACTGAATGGATCGAAAACCTGAGATTTAAGGTTTTTTTAATAATCAACAAGTTTCTGTCCGCGATTTCGTCTGCGGGTTTTTTAAAGTAAGATAAAGTTAAGGTAAAGTTAAGGATAAGTCCTAAATGGTCCCATGGAGACACAACAATGCAATAAAAATTACTAAGCTTGAACTCCAAGAAAGGCCACAGCCTACTTTTTAATCCGAGACTTTGTCTACATCACTACATAGTATAAAACAAAGTCGCTTTCTCTGTCTGTCTGTCCTTATACAAAGTTATATGCTTAGATCTTTAAAACTACGCAACGGATTTTGATGCGGTTTTTTTAATAGATAGAGTGATTCAAGAGGAAGGTTTATATGTATAATACATGCACCCGTGCGAAGCCGGGCCGGGTCGCTAGTCCACAATATAATACAGACAAATTCGCGGACATAAACTAGCAGACTATAAAGTTGAAAAGTTTATTTATTTTCTCTTTAAAAGCATGAGTAATTCTTTTTATGCAATATTTAATGAATCTAAAGTACCTATATATATATATTTTTTCTATATGTAAAGGTTGCCCCACACTAGGAATTTTTCCTGTATCGTGGGTGCGTTTACAAACATATAAACTTACATACGTAAACAGCCAGACCCGGAACAACTATCTGCAGGCCATACAAATATTTGTTCCGTGCGGGAGTCGAACCCGTGACATACAGCGCAGCAACCAATCGCTCAGCCACTGCGCTAACCGTGCCGTTACTAATAATCTCTCGTCACTATTAATTTATTTTAATTAATTCAACGTTGAACTTGTATTTTTATTGGTAGAAGTAATTGAATTAAACTCGAATAGAGTTTTTAATTACTATTAATAATATTTGTTTACTTTCAATTTTAATTGACATCGTTTATCTTAATTTAGAAAGTAGGTAACGGACGGAAGTAACTTTAGGTGGATTTCTGTTACTTGGCGTTTAATAAATAATTGAAGTATATTATCTAATTCTGTTACGTATTATTTGCAAAAAAAAGAAATGAATCGGTACCTACACTACTTATTTATGATCGTAATCATAATAATGGCAGTTAGTAACATGCTGTTAAATTCTCGTCATTATGTAATATACATTTCTACTTTTTTTTTTTTATTCATTACAAATAGTACAACAATCTTACAGATTACTCCAAGACGATTTTGTTTGGCCAATTATCCAGCTTCTTCTAAAAGTAATACCATTAGCACAACAAATATACTTTGCCTACTACCTTATTATAACGATTAAGTAATAGGTACCTACATTTTAGGTACGGTAATCGAAAAGAAAGTAAGTAGGCATTTATTTTACTTAATTGCTCGTTAAATAAAAGCTCAATTAGAATCTATTTGGCTATGTAAAGGCTGATAGGGTTGAGTCATTACATAATTACTAATAATCTATTGAATTAATATTTAGAACACTAGCTTTAACGCGCTAGCTCACTTCGTCTGCCAAAATGTCGGATATCTGCAAGGATCTTACAAAATTAGCATTAATAAAATTAAATTCCTATAACATTACTATTTGCCAGTGAAAGCCCCATCATAATAAGTGCCACCATTTCGGAGATTAGCCTGCCTGTACAAACGGAACAAACAAACAATTTTTTTTTTAATATGTTTTTTGGTGTACCCTGTAAATAACAGCTTTTTATAAAATGAATATTATTATTTTTTTTGTTATTTTAACATTATAAAAGTGTCTGTTTAAAATATTAAAAAACAGCTTATAAAGTTGTATAGTGACGCACAATAAAATCGCATTTTAAAATTAGCGCTAATTTTCTAAATAGCTCTTCACAGCTACGGAACGTAAGCCATAATATGATCAAAGAGGCACTCACGCAGTCCCGCAGGCGGTCCCCCGGGATACCCTAGACTCTCCTCCGGGAACACTATCCCGGGATTCAGTAATACGCCCTCATTCCCGCAACCGCGTGAGATTACCCCAGGGCTTTGCGGAGGCTGACTTTATGACTGTCCTAAATGATTTTATAGACTTCGATAAGGCGACAAACTGGCTGATAGGCTGGTTATTTCTGTGTTGTTGATAAAAAATATACATACCATTGACAACCCCCATTTCATGTCCAAAAACTCACTGTCCATTCAAGGTTGCCTGGAAGAGATCGCAGTAAGCGATAAGGCCGCCAATTATATGTTTTGTAGTAGATAGTTTATTTAAGTCATAATTATATTTTAATCTGGTGTACAATAAAGAATATATAAATAAATAATAATAAATAAATACACTATGTAACAAAAACCCGGTCCGATCAGTGTTGCCGTTGATCAGTTTTTATTTTTTATTTTAATTTAATTACTTCTTCTTTCTTCTTTTCTTTTCACTGGGGAAAAATAATAATCTCAAATCCATTAAATGGTTACGTATATGTGTACGCAGTACGATGCCGAATAATACCCGTAAGGATCGGACAGGGTTCTTGTTACATGCTGTATAAACAAACAAATAAAAATAAACACAGCAGACGCAACACTTAAATTATACACAATATGTTGATAAAATCAATTCATAAGTAATTTATTATTCATCATGTGAACGTTTCACGCTTCTTTTTAACTATGGAAAAATACAAAACCCTAAAACAATATGTAGGTAGTCCTTCAAGTAAATAGGCAATGTTTAAATTATTATCTTTAAATTATAGTTAAGTGCAGTAGCCACTTGATTTTGCACTCTGATAGCGCAAAACTCAAAAGTTATAATAATTATATACTGATAATGTTTACGGTACCTACTATCGTTATATTTTTAATTAATTAAAGGTATAATAAATAAAATATAGTAGTAATAATAGTAGTTAGTATTAATTCGGTATTCTGCTAATGAAAAATGTGTCAATTATATCTCAGCGACAAAAAAAAATGTTGATTAGTAAGGTTTTTTTTTGACAGTTTGAGACTGAGATGAGATTACGATCGTTCCTAAAAGTTAGAAGAAAGGGGGATTAGAAAAATCTTTTTGTGTATTATAGCCAGATTCATGAACAATAAGGCCTCTTGTCCACACACGTTTTATTAGCCGTACGGCGCGTTTGCCGTGCGGCTAAATAAAACGTGCAAGCGTGTACATGTCACGGCAAAGCTACCGGTCTAGACAACGGCCAGGTGCCGCTCAGTACAATTTTTTCTAAGTAATCCGTCACGAATCCGTGCATACGTCCGGCGCCGTCGACACACACCGATAGACTGCCATACAACACTGGTGAAAATCACGCCGTGCGTAGACGCGGCGCGCCGAGGGGCAGTACGGCGCACACGGCCGCAGCGCCGCTGTGCCGTGGCGCTGGCCGTGCACGTCTACAAGCTTTCATAGTGATCCATACAACACTGACGACCGTGCCTACACGCGGCGAATTAACCGTAGATTTTCACGGCGATAAACCGTGTCGTGGACAAGAGGCCTAATACTTAGTGCAGGCTATAACATCATGCTGCTTTTCACGAGAGCGGAACAGTAAGCATAGACGTAACATGTTAAGAAGAAGAAAATAAATAAAATAGATGAGTAAATATAAATCTCAGTATGTATCGTATAAAGAAGTATTCAATACTAGACATATACTTCACATATTTGTATCACTCGACATTTTGCCTGTAATTCAGCATCTTCAGGCAATTTGATTGATCGAATCCGAGCGAATCAAATGACGCAGATAAAAAGTCCGTCTTAACCCCTCGCCCACGCAGAATATTAACTGAGCATTAACAATACGTATACCAATACATCTTAGGGTTGACCTCGACCTTGGAGGGTGACTTTAAGGCCACGATCCTTCACTATATCACAAGTGCACGTAGTGCAGAGAAAAAGACTTAAATATAAATAAAATATAATTTAATGTTTTGATTGACTGGTTATACTGTTGTGATGGTCCAGTGGCCCAGGCGCCCGCCTCTCATGCTTGAGGTTGTGGGCTCAAATCCGGTCAAGTACCAATCTTCTTTCTTTATCGTGTGGGCAGTAAGTTCTTACGACCCTACACACCCTAGTGTCACAGTTTTTAAACCCCCTTAAGGGCGCCGGATTTGAGTGGGACAGTAATAGGCTGGTATAAGTCCAGGTGTCCTCACTATGTTTTCCTTCAGTGATGTCTAAGATAAACTTTAGAAAGTACATAAATGTACCTTACTGCCCACACGATAAAGAAAGAAGAAAGACTGACTGGTTTTTCATTTTACTTTGGTCACTGCTCCGCTGTCGTGGGTTGCAGCATAATGATATAGCCTGTACTACATGAATTTGGCTATCATACATAAAAAGATTTTTTCAATCCGCAACTCCCATCCAATTAATGTACAGTCAACCAAACTAATTGGTTTACGAGCAAAAATATTCATGTTTCCAGTACGCTGTCGATATATTTTTTGTGCATTATACGAGTAACTTTTTAAGCGTTTGATATAATTAAGATCACACTCATAACATTGTTTAAAAGAACTTACAAGCTGCCTGTATGCCAAATAGTTTGTTGGACAATACTTAATAGATAGGTACTCAATTTGATGTCCTTTCACATCACGTCTCAGGTATCAATATTACCGGTACACAGGTAAATTGACTTATATGTCTTGGGTCTGGTTATTTGTGTACATGAGTTTATATGTTAGGGCGCGGGCACACGGTGCGTTGCAGCGCCGCACCGCAAAGATTTCACCGTGTCAGCGGGCACACGAGCGGTGCGGCGCCGCAGCGTTGTTATAACGCAGCGGCGCCGTAGCAGCGAGCGAGCGTGTGTCCTTCCTTGTGACGCAGAACAACTGAGCGGTGCCGCTCCGACGACGCAACGCATTCACCCTTCCCCGCCTCGTCTTGGTGGTAAGGTGGCAAGTCCGGTGCGGCGCCGGAGCGCATCGTGTGTCATGCCACAGATATTTCTATGTAAGACGACGCAGCGACACCGCTCCGGCGCCGGACCGCCGCCGCAACGTAAAACGCACCCACGATACAGGAGAAATTCCTAAAGTGGGACAACGTTTTATTAAAAAGTAAAGTCTGCTCCCTGAGACTTTGTACGCATGGTTTTTTTCAAATCAAATCAAATCAAATAATTTATTGCAATCCATGATGTATACTTACAGGTGGTAAAAAATAAAAAAAATAAACAATCATGGACCCTGTCGGGCACAGCAAATTTTTAAATAAGTAGAGAGAGGAAGAGCGCTTTATTAATTTGTCTTATACTTGAAATCTTTTATATTGTATTAAGTATTTTATATTCCCATTTATATACTTATTATATTACAATGCTATTTATTCATTTATAATTTATTTAATTATTTTATATTTAATATTGCTTATTTGTTTACTTGCTTAGATTATTATTATATTACAATTCACGCACGTTAATTTACGTCCTTGGTTACTGCTCGGCTCTCGTCGGTCATAGCGTGATGTTATATAGCCTATTCTATTCCTCATGAATCTGGCTATCATATACAAAAAGATTTTTTTATATAATATTTATCTATTTAAACTTTATGCAACAAAAAAAGTACAAAGGCGGACTTAATGCCTTAGGCATTCTCTACCAGTCAACCAAAGGTGGTGAAGAGATAACATGGCAGGTGCAAAATATTGTACGCACTGCTACACATCAAGCTATACATAACCAGTATAAGCTGACTTCTGATTGTACGAAAAGCATATACAATGCGAGGTCAGCTTAAACTGGTTTTGTATAGCTTGATGTGTAGCCGTGTGTACATGAGTGAAGAAACCATCTCGTTTGAAAATCATCGAAAACAATTATCTAAATAAATTAATAATAATGGTTTGCTCTTGACTCTAGTCTAGGTCAGAAGTGTCATTCATAGACAAAGTCTACGAGGGAGTGAGGTGGCGTGGTGGCGTGAGATTTGTTCCAATAAGACTGGCATTTCCAGAGATTAGCGCGTTTAAACAAACAACCAAAAAACCATTCTTCAGATTTATACCTAATACTTTAGATTAAAGAATTAATGTAGGTAGGTACCTATATCACGTATTTTCACCTAGTATCAAGACGTCTCCGAATATTTCATGGCACATGATATAAAATCATGTTGACCAGGAGCATTATTGTTGTATCACTTCGGCAAGTTTCTTATTCGGTGGTCGTATAAGGCTTCTCAGTTCGAAGCTATACAAAGTTGATACAAACATGTTATGTATAGGTAGGATGTGTACAGAGACGTAGCTTTCCCTAGACAGGGCCTGTATCAAAATTTGTTTTTGGGGGGCCCATCTGCTGTGGTAAAGCCCAAATGAAGAGTAAAAATTTTTCACAAAAGAAACAATATATTTGATTTTTCCCGGGGAGTTTAGCGTACGGCCTTGGAGTTTGAGTCAAATCTATACTAATATTATAAAGCTGCAGAGTTTGTTTGTTTGTTTGTTTGTTTGTTTGAACGCGCTAATCTCTGGAACTACTGGTCCGATTTGAAAAATTCTTTCAGTGTTAGATAGATTAGTTATCGAGGAAGGCTATAGGCTATATACCATCACGCTACGACCTACGGGAGCGGAGCAGTGACCAAAGACGCGGGTGTAACCGCGGCGGACAGCTAGTAGTTAATAATACTTTACGAATTTTTGCTTACACTGGGGCTTACTTCGGGGCCCCTGTAGCTAGAGACCCCGGGTACGGCGGTAGGCCGCCCCTGGATGTAAAGAAATACACTTGAAAACTTGACACAATACTTACCAAATATTGCGTTAAGTTTTTAGCTGAAAGTTTATTGAGCAACCTTCGACGAACCTTTTTTTCGTAGAAAACATTGAAATAAGATGTTTTCGAAACCCTGCAACCGCATGGTAACAGTAATTAAGGCAAACTTTGGTAACATTACGTTTTTCTTTGTTTATAAACATTGACCTTTACCAACTTGTTTTATTCATCTATGGTTCTGCAAGCCAAATTATTCTATAAGTTATTCTAAATTCTTTTAACCAATTAGACTGCAGGGTATGCTTATAATAGCTAAACGATTGGCTGCTGCGCTGCGTATCTTGGATTTGTTTCCCACACGGAACAAACATTCAAATGGTCTATAGGTAATAGTTCCGGCTCTGGTTATTTGTGTTTGTGAGTTTATGTATTTGTAAATGCACATCCAGGAGAAATGCCTAGCATGGGGAAAAGTTTAGCACAGTATCTTTTTTTTTTTTTTAGGTGGTAAAAATCATCAAATGACTCCTTCGGCCCTGGGTGGGGCGGAAGGGACTGTCAGACTTTTACTGACTAAAAAACCACCCTGTTCCTTCTGTTGCCCTTTACGTTCCGGGGCCACGGTATCCTGTTAAGACGTCCAGCACAGTATCTGACATATTTTTAATTTATTAATTTATTTTAGTTTTTTCGGACTTATAATACAGCTAGGTACAAAACTAAGATAATATTTGTAACAAAATTAAGGCCAATTAAAAGTTTTCACAAATAGTACATATAAATAGGTACAAGAAGATGAAAGACAGCTTTATTGACATAAATACCTATGTTTGAAGGAATAGGTAAAGTTGAATTAAATAATAAAGTTATGTCATTATGGACAGGGAAGGTTTCCAAACTCTCAGGGTTGCTGTGAAGCAGGGGTTCTTAACCTAAGTGTTGAAGGACTTTATGACAACATTTTTGTCTTGCCTTAAGTCCACCAACTGTTTGGCGGTAGGTATTTGTAAGATTGCTTTATAAATTAAACACAGTCAAACGGTAATTCCATTGAAACAATAAAGTTTGTTGTCAACAATGACACTAAATCATAATTCAGCAAAAACATTAAGAGTCATTTTGGCAACAAATTGGAACTATTTTTTGGTAATTCAACGTTAAAATTTCCTTTTAAAGTTTCGTCCTGGGGGCCTACCACAACCTCATAAAACAATATTATTTTAATATTACTTTGCCTTCCACACTGTTTGATTTTCAACGCTCGGATCAGCGCCGAGAGTTGAAAATGCAACAACAGAAATTACAAAGTCAATATTGTTATGGGCGGTAGGCGCCCTGATTCACCCCTGCATCCCTATTCCAAGAGTATTGTGTTTTGGCCCCTAAAACGTTAGTTAATAATTATATAATGACGTCGCGGACCATTTCTAGTGCTTTCAAGGACCATCAATGGTCAGCGGACCATTAGTTAAGAACCACTGCTAAAGTGTTAATGATAAGTGAATCTAATCTTAATGTATATTACACAGAAGTATCTCTTTGCAGAACAGGTCGCCGCCGCCCGCGCACATCCCCAATGCTATGCTGTACTCGCCGCCGGAGCCGCTAGAGGTGAGACAACATTTGAATTATTCATTTATTATTTTAGCAGTTACATTGTGTAGGTACTCGATTTTATTTGAGAAACTCTAGAAAGATAAAAAAAAGGTCATGATGACCCATTGGTTGAGAAGCCTCTAATGCGTGAGGTCCAATATCGGGCAAAAACCAATTCGAGCTTTTCAATAATATGTAGGTAATTTCCAAGATTTTCTTGCACATACATTTTAAGCAATCAATTGGCTTGAAAGTAGTTTTAAGTACAGCGACACTGAAAAGTTGGATTAAGGTGACATTAAAATGTCTTTCAAATCTAAAAAAAGAAATATCATGGACTTTCTGAACTATAACGTATATTTTTACGTATTACCTATCAAAGAAACTACAAATGCTTCAGATAACAACTGTTTAGAAAGAGTAGCTAATCGATTTAATTGAGTCCTCGTCGTCACATATCTTAAGAACTTTCCAGTGTACATTTCACCTCTTGTGTATAACGCTACGAACGCGCGCCGCCCGCACCTCTCCCAGTTCTGGTCCTACCCCCGCACCCCTGGACCCCGCAGGCGACAACTCAATTAAGCGGTTTAGCGAAAGATACCTTCTGCAGTTGCAATAAATACTAAAATGTAAAACAAGACTCCACATAATGTCCTAGGACATTCTGAAAGACAACCCCCCCAATTATCGCTAAGGGTCCGTTAAGCCGCGTGTTAACAAAATGACTAGCTTGATTAAAACGTCTCGTAGTCGGTAACCGTACTTATGTAACCTCGAAGGCATCAAATATTCATGTCGCAATTAAAACTAATCGTTCTAAGATTTCACAAGCTTGTTGTAATATGACACTAAAGTATAATAAATGTAATGCCGGTAGTTTGGGTTCAGTAAAATTGGATGGGATTTTTGGAAACGTTAATTGAATTTTTAATTGAGTTTTCTTTCATTAAAGAACATACTCGTATCATCACGCCTGTAATCCCCGAAGGGATAGGCAGAGGTGTTCCTATTAGTACACCCACATTTCGCCAATTATGTTTGAGTCCCATGTAATAGGGGCGAGCCTATTACCATCAACCGGGCACAAATCCAGACTCCGAGGTTGCTACTGAGAAATTCCTGATGAAAAAACCCAATTACACTTTGCCCGACCTGGGAATCGAGCCCAAGACCAACGAGGCAGTGAAACTAATATTAATCCCAAATAAACCTCCTCCAAAAATTTTGCGATAACGCTTAAATATATCTACCTGTCTGTCTAAAAAAAACTAGGTAGGTATCCAAGTAATTACCCCTAACTCGATAGCAAAAGAATACTAAACTTGTTAAACGCCCAAAACATAGCTATTACGTAAATAACAGGAAAAAAAGAAGACTTTATTTTATGTCAAAACGTAACTCCACATAACATACGGAACCAAACAAAATAAAACAAAAACGCTTCACTGAATCTTTATAAACTCTTTGTAGGTAACAACATTCCCTTTATAGTGTTCACTGTAAAAGTAAGTAATGGAGCTGTGTTGCCAACTGCCATTAGCAATTAACACTGACAACACCGTTAATTAAAATATTTTAACACAATCTGTGGTAACGCGCGATGCGGTACCTTTTAATTGGGCTAAAAGTACAAAATGGCTACCTTTGTGAGTATTCTATCTTTTATTTTGTGTTAAAGCTTATTTCGCTGTTGCGAGAAATATCGTGCATGTTGTGGTACATTTCCGTCGATGATCGGTCGCTTATTATACGACAGTCGTGCGGTCCCGCAATGTACGGCAAATCGCACGATATTTCTCGCATCGTCTATTTGGAATTGCGCAAACTGCTCACGGCACTCAAAGGTACATTGTAATTATTAGTCTGATGCGGTTTTTTATGAAGAATATACTGCATTCATTCTAACATTAGAATAATATCGTAAATATCTTAATATCGTTGTTTGGCCACAGGGCTAAACAATTTTTTTTACAAAATGTTACAATCTAGTATCTATATTTATATGTCCAGCAGTGGACATCGTTCGGCTGATATGACGATGATGAATATCAAACCTGTAATTGTTTACTTAACTTAACAAAACATAAAATAAAAAGTCGCAAAATGGTGTCTTTGTAAAGCATCTGAATAGGCGGTCATAACAATTTAAAATCAACGTCGTCTTTTGAAAATTACAGGTCCTTTCAGTGCTCGATTTTTTTTTCTATTCCCTCATTCATTTACCGGTTTTTTGAGGAATATTTTCAATAGCAGAAGCCCCGCTAAATATCGCAAACTTTTTTATTCAGTCTTTATATTTTGATATTATAGATGCTGTCGACAATCTATCGAGTTCAATATCTATTCAGTACATACTACCCCGCAGTTTCACCTACGTTTGGCTACTGCTCCGCTTCCGTGGGTCATAGTGTAATGTAACATAGCTTATATTAGCTTATATTATATTCTTCATGAATCTGGCTATTCGATACAAAAATATTTGGTGGCCTAATGACTCCAGAGATAAAACGCGATTAAAAAATCTCTTCAGTATTATTATACTAGTATACATCGCAGGACAATGTTTAAGGGAATCAACTCTGACTGGTTTAGCCATATCCGACCTTATTTTACACAAATATTAGCTGACTCGGCCACGCGTTGCTGTGGCTTGAAGTAAGTAAAGATATTGAGGTCAATAATCGAGTTAAAAACTATACTAACTTTTAAGTTTGACCACAGTAAGCCTAAATATTTCATAAAACCGGACAAACAACGTAACGCGTAATTTATATATATTAAGAAGATTACTCACTACTCATAGATACCCTCTGTCTAATATTAGAAAGACTTATCAGTCCACGACGAGTGCTGACAATTAGCTAGGTAGATAAAGATATAACATGATAATATAGTTCATAATTATAATATACGAAATAATAGTTTAAAAGCGTTTCAATTACGTAGATTATTTATCCCAGTACAATAACTCACATCCAGAGATTACAATACACTCGACGGGTCACTGAAAATGAACAACTTTTACTACAGGACCAACCCCAAAACATAAAAAGAAAAATCTGCTGTTCCATTTATTTTGATCGTGTAAATTGCACTTTCGGAAAATAATATTCACAATTACATTAAACATACTTTGATGAAATCACCATCTAGTTATCAAAATTGTTGAATTATTAATAGGGGACCAACAGTTCCCCTAAAATCGCATTCCCAGCGGCATGCGGACCCTTCAAATTGATTTGCGTCACTCTAATGACTTTTCCGCTTAAATTTTGGACCCCAGAACTAATCAATACTTTCATCTTACAATCATGTTGCTAAATGGAATAGAAATTATTTAACTACATACGAACAACTTAATATTTGAGGGGGAATCGGCAATATTTTTGCGTGGAAATTAGTTTTTCTTGTTGAAAATCATTGTTTTACATTATGTGGTACTTGAGCCGTGGAACTGATTCAAATGCTAAGAAGCTTGGTTGACACTTCCCGTCACCAAGGGCTAGCTATATTACCTTGGCCAGAGGCTAAGCATTGCCATCCAACGTGGCAATGCGGCCAGTCTATATCTGTGAGTGTATAACTATATCTGACGACCCTGCATACCTATCTCTATTGGTTACTGTACATACCTATATATATAGGTATAGGTAACAATAGAAGAGGAACCCTATTTCAACAATCCGAATACATTGAAAATAAGCCATGAGAAATCTTTCATTGAATGAACGCAGGGTCTGTGTTTGTGAGTGAATGAGAGAATAGATTCAAAAACAAAGGCTACCGTCAGGTAAGGTTCGTACGAGACAGAGAATGGAACAAAAGGGACAAAGAAAGAAAAGCTTATTAAAGAGTTGTTTGAAGTTAAAAGTGTGTTACTAGAAAATGTAATTAAAAAGGTATTGAACATCGTAGAGTTTCCTTACTTTAAAATTAAGATGGGCTAAATAAAAATATAAGTAATGTGTAATGAAAATGAGCAGATTTTGTCAAAAGTATATTTTTTTTGGTATCAGCAGCAACTTAGCATCACAATAGACCGATATCTACATGAGCTATAAAATGTAATATAAACGTCACGCGTGTGATCCCCAAAGGGTTAGGCAGAGGTGTACCCGTTAGTGCACCCACATTTCAGCAGTTATGTTTAAGTCTCATGTAATAGAGGGCGAGCCTATTGCCATCAACCGGCTATCACGAGCTATAAATTCACATAGTATTTTTTGTCGGCAGTTACTATGCGTATTTCCGGAGCGACAATCGCGCGTGTGCGCGGCGGCATGCGGAGCTGTCGCGCGGGCAGGCGGCGAGGCGCGCTCAGTGCGAAGCGCCCGCGACGCGCTGGACGCGTTGCGGCGCGACTCCGACGCCAAGCAGCCGCACGTCATCATCATAGACGCGCGGCAGCCGCAGACGCTGGATGCATCTCTACTAGCCAGGTTAGTATCTAATACAGGGTGCCGTCTTGCATCCCCATCAAATTCAAGGGCGATGACCCGCACGCACACAGTTATATGCCTAGTCGCGCGACACTGCCTAATGCATACGCAAAGGCGCAATTCTGTTCCTCAAATGTGGTGTATTCTGAAATACTGTCAAACAAAAACGACTAAAAAATAATAGCGTGGAAAGGAAACAAAATATGTTAAGTATTTTATATTTCCCTTGAGTAGGTATTTGCGAGATTTGTACTCATTATCTTCCTAGCCTTTTCCCCACTACGTTGGGGTCGGCTTCCAGTCTAAGCGGATGCAGCTGATTTGTACTACGCTGTATTAAAAAAATTGCTACATAAAGGGAATATGCATAAAATTTGAAATGGCCTAAAATATTTTTTTCTCGAATACTTATTATCGTAATATTATAATGAAAAGGATTTTTTTTTTTATTTACTTATTATTTAAACCCCTAAAATAATATTCAAAAAGTGCAAAATGAGGGAGCGAAATTCAAACTTCCAAAACGCGCCACCATGGGTCGAACGAAATGTGACGTCATCTGACACGACATTGTATTCATCAGCGTCGAAACTCATACTGTTTTACAAGTTTTTGTGAAAAAAATAATGATTTTAAAGTTATTAAAACTGTAAATATTACGAAGTAACTGAAAAGTCCACAATAAACACTAAGGTAAACACCCACTGGACGTGTCATGTGACGTCACGAAAAGCGCGCGCAAAATGGCGGCGTTTGAACTGCTTAAATTTTTTAAAAGTTTTAAGAGGCAGAGACACGTCGGCCTACGCTGAAAACCAGCGCCGTGGTTTCGTGCCATCGTGTGTGGGCCACGGCATTATGCTGAGCATCGGCCGTTTCGCGCGGTAGTGGCGCAATCTTTTTTTATTTTTATTTTTAAGTATTATTAGTTTTTTTTTATTTATTCTTTCTTTATATTAAGTACCAACTTGTTGTATGCGTCACTTTCACGTGAATAAAAAGTTTTTCTTTCTTTCTTTCTTTCTTTCAAATTTCATTTTTAAAATATCTAGAGTATTTTGAAGCCCATTAATATTTTTTTCTACGTTATAAAATAGTAAACTATTAATTTAAGACAAAAAAAAACATGAATATTCCCTATTGGGTAGTTGACACCGTAAAACATTAATTTCAAAACACAACTTCTAAAAAAATAAGTACTGTGATGTACTGTAAAATAATTAAATAAATATGTGCTCCTGCGACCCGCCCGCTCGGCATTACGTTGACAGAAGTCGAGGCGAGCGGACGTGTAGCACGCGCTCTAATAGGAATATAACTGTGTTTCATTAAACCACCCAAGGGTATAAAGTGAGACATAACATTGGCGACGAGGATAAAGAACGTGAGTAAAATACTGTTTATTCTCGTAAAAAAAAAAAAAAAAAAAGCGAATTATCGAGGTTATCCATTTCGTCAGAATTAAATATTGTTTTCTATTTGTCCTATTCAATATATATTAAAAAGGGATTTAGAGATAAATAAATATGTTGTTTAGTAAAATACCTAGGAAATATTTTAATAAGCATATTACTGACAAATGGTATCTTCGGTCAATATAGCCTTAAAACCATTGCCTGTTAATACTTACCTACCAATAAATATTGTTGTGTAGCTGGTGTGCACATTCCATTATAACTATATACCCACATTGCATAAATACGCAGAACTATCACTACCAAAAACATTGTGAGTATTTGAGACATTCTCCGTGTCATTCTCGACTTACCCACATTACATCTAATAATAAATATTCACATTCTGAGTAATACCGCACGACTAAGTACTTATCTAACTAAACATTAATTATCATTCAAAGAATCTTAATTTTTATTTTGTATGCAAGTAATAGGTAATAAATTAATATAGTTAAGAAAAAAATATGATTAGTGCACAGATTACTTAAAAACAATGTATTGTGATTAGACTCGACTCTTGGTCTTTTTAATAAGCTACCGACTACACAACAACAACAACCAATCGTGCCTGTAAGTACTAGCCAAGACGAACGAGAATGACAAAATACATACTGTATACTATTCCAATGGGTAAATACCCATCTAGTTCCACATATACTGATATAAAACTGTACTAGTATATGCAATTTCACAAAACTACATTTATTCCAATGGGTAAACACCCATCAAGTTCCTCATATACTGGTATTAAACCTTAGGTACTAGTATATGCAATTCCACAAAATGAAATGATTCATGTTCCAATCCAAAAGTTCAGTCTTGAGTAACTAAAACACAATACTATCTAAAATTTTATATACATATTATATCGTTTTATAAAATAATAATATAATTATATCGCTACCAATAGGTATGTGGTTAATTTCAGTAGTAGGTACTTGAAGCAATTTTTTCATTCTTACTTGCAGATTGTCCCAACATGTCTCAATTACCGACCATAGAAACTTTTGACTGCGATGGTGATCCGACTTCATTAGGCCATCGGTGGCAAAAATGGAAACGAGGTCTCGAAAACTACCTTCTAGCTTTAGGCATTGACCAGCCCTTAAAAAAACGAGCAATACTTTTACATACCGGTGGTTTAGGGTTGCAAGATATATATTATAACATTCCCGGTGCACACGTTGAAGAGGGCGACTCCTCTGATGTTTTCGAGTCTGCCATTAAAAAACTAGATGAGTACTTTTCTCCGAAGCAGAGTTTTGTTTATGAACGACACGTATTCCGACTCATGAAACAAGAACCCGATGAAAAATTTGAGAAATTCTTAATTAGATTACGTAATCAATGTTCCAAATGTGATTTTGCTAACAAAGACAATGCTCTCATAGACCAAATTGCTGAAAAATGTACCTCATCAGACCTTAGAAAGAAAATACTACAGTTAGGAGATTCTGTTACAATAGAAAAGGTTATTTTAGAAGCCAACTCAATCGAAACCGTAGATAGACAATTAAAGGAGTTCCAAGTAATAAAAACTGAACAGGTTAATAGGATTGGAACAAGAGTAAACAAAACCCGAACTCAGGGTATTCACACGGATAATACACGGTGTACAAGATGTGGAAGTGGAAATCACAAGTGTGATGACACACGTTGTCCCGCAAGGGACAAAGTGTGTGACAAATGTGGTTATAAAGGTCACTTCATGAGTCAATGTCGAACAAGGAAACTAAAGCGTAAAGCACCCAATACTTGGAACAAACAAAAAAGTGACAGTAAAAAAACTAAAACTAACGAACCACAGACCAAACCATCAGTCAGTGATGTAAACTATATATTTCATATTGACGATGACGCGGAAATAACTTGCCAAGTGGGTGGTGTCAACGTCAATATGCTCATCGACTCTGGGAGTAAAAACAATATAATTAATGATAAAACCTGGGAATATTTAAAATCAAAAGCTGTAGTTGTGTCTAACCAGCAACCAGGTTCCGATCAAGTGTTTATGGCATACGGTTCAAAAGATCCTCTGGATGTGCTCGGCACATTTGAAGCATCAATCGTAGTTGGTCCAGAAACAAAAACTGCAAAATTTTATGTGATTAAAAATGGCACCCGTAATTTGTTGGGCAAGCATACAGCTACATGTCTCAATGTGCTTAAATTAGGGGTGAGTATAAATCTAGTATATACAGAGAATTTTCCTAAATTCAAAAATGTCCAACTGGCTATTGCTATAGATCCATCGGTGACACCCATATGTCAGCCATATAGGCGAGTACCAATTCCCCTCGAAAATAAAATCAATGATAAACTTGATGAATTAGTCAAAAAAGACATCATTGAACCTGTAGATCAAGCCACAACCTGGGTTTCTCCGATAGTACCCATTCTTAAGAGTGATGACACCTTAAGACTATGTGTCGACATGAGATGTGCGAACAAGGCCATTATAAGAGAGAATCATCCTTTACCTACAATGACCCAACTTCTCCCAAAGCTCAGGAAGTCATGTATCTTTTCTAAACTCGATATTAAAGATGCGTTCCACCAAGTCGAAATAAAAGAAGATTGTCGGGATATAACAACATTCATTACCAGTAAAGGCCTGTTTCGATATAAGCGTCTGATGTTTGGTATATCCTGTGCACCCGAACATTTTCAGAAAATTATGGAAAGGATGCTTCTGCCTTGTAAGGGCGTCGTTAATTTCATTGACGATGTTATTGTGTTTGGCAGTAACGTAAACGAACACAACGATAGACTTAAACATGTGTTACATGTTTTGAAAGATAACAATGTGGTCCTTAATGATAAAAAATGTATTTTTAACGCGTCAAAAATAGATTTTCTGGGTCATGAATTATCTCCACGAGGCATAAGGCCCCTTGATAAGTACGTTAAAACTATACAATTATTCAGAGAACCTAAAACAGTCGAAGAAGTTCAAAGTTTTTTAGGACTTGTCAATTATATTGGAAAATGGATCCCAAGGTTGGCCACCATGACCGATCCAATTCGAGAAATTTTAAGACACAAACTATCTAAACACGCCGACGTAGCTGAATATTGGAAAGATAAACAATCTGCTGCGTTTGCGGAGTTAAAAGAAAGTTTAAGTGCCCTTCGCACCTTAGGTTTTTATGATCCACACGATAGGACACAAGTCATGGCAGATGCTAGTCCTGTAGGGTTAGGAGCAGTCCTCGTGCAGATTGATCTACAAGGACCTCGAATTATTGCTTTTGGTCATAAAAGTTTATCTGACGTTGAAAAACGGTATTGCCAGACCGAAAAGGAGGCCCTTGCCTTGGTCTGGGCCGTCGAACATTTTAATATGTATTTATATGGGTTAAAGGAATTTGAGTTGATCACTGATCATAAACCTCTCGAGGTAATATTTGGGCCGCGATCAAAACCTTGTGCACGTATTGAACGATGGGTATTACGGTTACAGGCTTACAATTACAAGGTTGTTTACTGTCCTGGAAAAAACAATATAGCTGATTCCCTGTCCCGATTATGCCCAAATCATAATTCACATCCCCATGATACCGAGCATCATATTAATAAAATCGTGGAGTTTGCTAGACCAATGGCTGTACCTATGGAGGATATCACTGATAAATCCAAAAGTGATGAAGACATTCAATTAGTAAAATTAGCTCTTTCTGGAAATAATTGGGACCCCAAAGTAAATAACTATAAACTCTTTGAGCATGAACTTTGGATGCACGACGATATTTTGCTACGTGGGAACAAAATAATCATTCCCACGGAGTTACGTAAGCAAGTACTCGCATCGGCACACGAAGGACATCCAGGGATCGTTGCCATGAAAAGTAGATTACGTACTAAAGTTTGGTGGCCTAAAATAGATAAAGACGCGGAAAACATGGTTAAAAGTTGTAAAAGTTGCACACTAGTATCAGGACCAAGCCTACCTGTGCCAATGAAGAGACGCGAATTACCTATACAACCATGGACTGATATAGCCATAGACTTTCTAGGTCCACTGCCAAGTGGACACAACTTATTAGTAGTCATTGATTATTATAGCCGTTATAAAGAAATTAAGATTATGAAATCCACAACATCTAATGAAACCATCAATGTTTTAAAAGAAATATTTTCCAGGCTAGGTATTCCAGTCAGTATAACATCGGATAATGGGCGTCAATTTATTAGCGAGGAGTTCAAATCCTTCTGTTCAGAATTTGGCATCAGGCTTTACAATTCTATACCATATTGGCCACAACAAAACGGAGAGGTCGAAAGACAAAACCGCGACATCCTTAAGCGCTTGAAAATTAGCCAATGCCAAAAGTCTGATTGGAAGGATGATCTCCTTCGCTATCTCATGATGTACAATAGCACTCCCCATAGTACAACTGGAAAGACACCCTCAGAATTATTTTTTAATAGACAATTCAGAGACAAAATCCCTTCCGCTGTAGATGTCGAAAACCGGCGTATGGACCTAGAAGTATATGATAAAGATAAAATCACAAAAGAAAAAGGAAAGTTGATTGAAGATAGGAAAAGGAAAGCTGTAAACAATGAAATTAATATAGGAGAAAAGGTTTATATTAAAAACATGACAAAAGAAAATAAATTGACACCTGATTTCAACCCTACTCCACACACAGTAATGAGTGCTAACGGAGGTGATATAAATATAAAAAATGATGAAACAGGTCAAAACGTGAGAAGAAACATAGTTCACCTCAAGAAAATAGAGGGACAATGGAGAATTCATAATGAAAACGGAAAAAAAGACGATGGTGATGTAGAAATAGACACGGATGATTAAATTGGTATTGTTATAAGTTATTGATTATTATTGAAGATTATTATTAAAACTATCTACACTAACTATCTAAACTAAATTATTATTAGGATATCAGATTTAAATAATTTACATAAATACTAGAATTATATAAAATCACGTGTAGCTTAAATAGTGACTATTAACCAAGATCAAATTCAGAGTAGATAATGTGATTAGTTTAAAAATAAAAAATATTTATTGAAAGGAAGAGATGTGATGTACTGTAAAATAATTAAATAAATATGTGCTCCTGCGACCCGCCCGCTCGGCATTACGTTGACAGAAGTCGAGGCGAGCGGACGTGTAGCACGCGCTCTAATAGGAATATAACTGTGTTTCATTAAACCACCCAAGGGTATAAAGTGAGACATAACAAGTACCACTTTAATTCAACATAAACCCGATTAATTTTCAATTTACCATAAAATTCGATTTGTGACTTTGAAATCAAGAAATAGTAAGTCAATTGAGTTGGAAAATAAGTGACGTCACAGTTGGATATAACCATACAAAATCTATGGGGGAATCGTGTTATGACAGCCCATAAAAAAGTATGTCAATTAATTGGTGGTATCAACTACCCAATTGAACATTACAAAAGCAACCTTAACTTTTAAATGTAAAGAACTAATTTCAAATAACATATAACGATCGTAAACCAATATCGCAGTCAATCTCAATTTACTACCATGAGAAGAACTTGTGTTCAACGTTGTACGGAACACAATTAGCGTGTCGTCCGCGCGGCCATGTTAAATTGGGAGTGCTGTGACGTGAACCACGCACCGACAAATTGAAGTGCACGGCTAGCATGCCCGCTTGCAAATAAACAACCTGTGCAGTATATGTGAACCATCGACTGTAATTCTGTTAAGCTTTTGACGTACAGTAGCGGTCATAAGTGGAGTAGCAATCTACAAAGCAAATCGATTGACACTTTGGTTAAACTTACGACCTTTCGTCGTCGTGTGCGAATTTTGAGGTGTACGTAGGTACAGTGTTATTACGTTCAAAAGTGCTTTAAAATGGCCTAATTAAATAAATGATTCGACTTTGACTTTAACTTTGAATACTTTGAATACTTATACACACAGATGTAGGTATGCCCCGTGTTCACAGAAATTTAAACCTTAGCATGCTACTGCACTTATGACCGCTACTGTACAAACTGAATATTATATGTAGGTAATTTGGCAATAGTGCAATTTGGCAATAGCAATAGTAGGTTCTATGTTTGTAGTTTTTAGGGTTTCGTTTCCAAAGGCTGGGACCCTATTACTAAGCCTCCGCTGTGCATCTATCTGTCTGTACGCGGGCTATATCTCATGAACCGTGATAAGTAGAAAATCGAAAAGTAAAAAATTTAAAGGGATCCCCATACAAGTGTTTTTTTTTTGTAATGAATTAAAAAAAATGTAGTGTTAAATATTGTACGGTGGTACGGCACCCTCCTCATATACACCTATCAAGGGTCCATCTGACTTACAGTACCCGGCGATAAATATTGCACATCGACCTTTGGAAAGAGACAATCGGCTAATTTCGGCTTCGTATAGCGTTATCTCTGTCGCACGAAATACAAACAGTCCGTTATCTATTAGGAGCTGTTAAAACAATTATGATTTGCTTCTTTTGATAATTCTTTTTATTCTTTGTATATAATACGAAATACGATAAAGGTCGATGTGCAATATTTATCGCCGGGTACTGTATACATATAAATAGTTCTAAATACTAAAAGCTCTGTCCCAAAAAGAACTGGAAATACGTTACTGGTACAAATATAAATAGTAATAAGTACTCCTCACACAGTCGCAAATCCCGCGCAAAGTTTACTCTCCCAATATTTTCGCAGTCTATATTGATGCTTACTCAAACATAAAATGTTGACAACCCCACCCGTTTATTTTAAGTTACAGATCCCTGATTCGTTCAAATATTTTTGTTTTGCATATTGTTTACTCTGAATGACATCGATCAGTGTTGGTAGTGATATTTAAACGAGTTGCAAAATATGGGATAAGTTTCTAGAAATAGGAATTATAACTAGATCACAAAGTATTAAGGATTTTGCCATAACAAACAGACATTTTTATTTTATTTATTTGTATAGTTTTTTTTCCCAAAAAGGTTGACAATACATAAAACCGAATCTTTCCACTACTTTTTCTATTTCACTAAAGTACTTCCAATGTCTCTTGAAGAGTTAACGTAATTGGACGAGATTGGATCAAATTCATCCGAAATTGGCTGTACGAGGAGTTCGCTATATCCTATTTAATCTCCATCACCTTTTCATCATTAGCATTCTCTCTGACAGCTGTCACGGAGCCTCCATTACTTCGTTAAACAGAATTTGAATAAATAATATTAATAATGTATGTAACCTTTTCTGATTTCTTTCGTGAAATTCTTGACTTGACAGTTTGAAAATTAGATGAGAATTTCTGAGTATTTGATTCGTGAGAATTTTTGTGTTATTTTTCCTTTTATTTTTTACTAGCTTCTGTCCGTAGCTTCGCCCGCGTAAAAAGTAACTTTTCGTAAAGTAAGTTGAACTATTAACCCAAGGGAACACATTGCCGTGATAAAAGGTATCCTATGTGTTAATCCAAGAGATGGTCTATCTATTTGCCAAATTTCATCCAAATATGTTCAACGGTTTACGCGTGATTGAGTAACAAACATCTAAACATCTGCTTATTATTTTTTATACTACTCGAATGTATAACGCTCTAGACAGACGGATTGCATTTCAACTGCACAACTGCCAAACATTTACCATGCCTGCAATGAAACTGCCAACCGACCGTGCAGTCGGTATGCAGTTGGCCTGCAGTTCCAATAACTACGCGCAGTTTTGGCAGTTGGAATGCAGTCCGTCTGTCTAGAGCCTTCGCTGTAAGTTTTCCTAAAAGCAATAAAATAAAATAAATAAATATCTTCACAAACTTTAACTTTACTTTAACTTTAATTCACAGTAGAATTGTATTAGTTTAACTATAGAGGTCCTAGCTAGAGGCTAGTGGCAGACAAGGAATTTTATAACAATACTAACTTAACCCGGCCAAATTTCGCTGTGGCACAGTCCGACTTAAAATTGACCGTTTCCGTTTGAAACTTCGAAATAAAAAATATACAAAAATACAGTTACGGGCAAACTTACGCCAAAACCTTGCCAATTAAGTTATGTATGTGCTCGCAACTGTACTAAAATGCAATGTTGTGTAAAAAATTCAAGTCAATCTATAAATTGTTGTGTGTATTTGTTTTCCGAGTTCAGCGTACACAAACGTACGGAAGCTATATATCATCAAAAAATATCGATTTTTTTCTTGTCTTATCTAATCTTATGGTTTTTTTACATTGAGTTAGCGAACTTTGTTTCTTATACTTGTTTTTACGCGAAGATGTTTACCTTATTTACGCATATAAGAAGATTTAAATACATCAAACTTGGTTTGTAACTTTATAAATATTCTAGCAATACACCCCGGTTTTTCCGTCATTAAGTTACGTCTTTGATTCAGTAATCAAAGACGACTCACGGAAACGGAGCAGTCTCCGGTCCCTTGAATCGTAGCGTAATGTTACATATCCTTCCAACCTTCCTTCCTCAATAAAAGGACTATATAACGCAAAAAGATTTTTTGAAATCGGACCAGGAATTCCTAAAATTACCGTGTTTAAACAAACAAACAAACTCTTCAGCTTTATATTATTATTATCTATATTACATATCTACATCTTCTAAATATAAAAAAGTCAAAGGTCACTCACACAATCACTCACTTACTTATTTATCACTAAATATCGACAATCACTTGACATATAAAGATGTAGGGAGGGAGGTAGTTTATAGTTAGTAGACGTCCGCTACGAAAGGATTTTCCAAAATTCATCCCCTAAGGGGATGAAACGTGGATCCGACATTTACGCGGCCGAAGTCGCGGGCAAAAGCTAGTTATAATAGGTACTCGTTTAAACAATTATGGTTAAAACGAATCAACAAGGTTTATACTTATTACCATTCACGCTCAGACGCCATATTGTTATTAATATCATCAATTGGTTATTGCCCGAATTTTCTATATATATAACTAGCGTATTGATTATTGCTTATTGCCCCTTAGTTGGGTCTAATTCCGGACGATTGCCCCTGATGGAATGATGAGCGTGTTTTCTGCAACCAAACGAGTACAACCTTGATATGCTTCGGATCGCATGCCAGTTAATGAAGAATATTGGTGTTGGAATTGCAGTCCTTTATAAAAAGTATTCAGCACTTATTTCACACGTAAAGGCTTTAAGCTCAAAAGTGTCAAATATTTATTTATTTAAACTTTATGCAAATGTAAAAAAAATATACATTGTACAAAGGCGGAATTAATGCTTAAATATGTAGTGAATAAGGTAAAAATGTATTAAAAAATTGATAAAATAATCCAAACATAATGTGTCTGTCTGTTATGCTTTTACGACCAAACCACTGAACCGATTTTCATGAAATTTGGTACGGGGTAAGTTTGAACCCCAAGAAAGGACATAGGCTACTTTTTATTCCGCGACTTTGTCTGCGTCCGCGATAACCGACATTTACGCGGACGAAGTCGCCAGCAAAAGTGAGTAGTATACCCGTATGCGTCGCTTTAGTCAACGTAGGACGTCTTCACAGTCGACAATTCCCGCCAATATTGTGGAATAAAAGTGCTTTATGTGTATGTTCATCGTCTCCCCAATATTTTGTATTCCCCACACTTCCACACACAAGATTTCCATTAACGTCGCCAGTGTATTATCCCTTTCACGAACTTTTATCCAAGGGTCCGGAATTCAATTCGCGATGCGGACAACTTTGTTAAATCCCTCCCTGGCAAGATTAGTGGCAATTTCTTGACAGAGTACCTATGGAGAATATGTTTGAAGAATATGGTTCTGTCAACCATAGAAGTCTGTTCTCATTGTTGTACTTATACTCAGTAAACGAAGCTTAATATTAAAATAAATATTTCGATGGCCGCATCGAATAAAGTGCAAGTGAAAAAGTCAACTTTACAGGAGAAAAAAAAAACGTTTAATCCTTACTAACGCGGGGTTCCTTGTAAGCAGATCTGTACAATTAATCACTTAATTATTTTTAGACTAAAATTTATAAAAAAAAAATTAGAGGGTAGGAGGATGGGCAAAGGAACCGAAAACACCAAAAAAAAATTCATGCAATGACTTGCACTCGATGCGGCCATCGATTTTTATCCATAACTTAGGTACCTGAAACGAGACGTAGTCTGAAATCTTTACATAGTATAAAACAAAGTCGCTTTCCGCTGTCTGTACGCTTAGATTAGTAGAGCAACGGACTTTAATGCGGTTTTCGTCAATAGATAGAGTGATTTAAGAGGGAGTTTTACGTATCTACCTACAACCCGGTCACATTATCTCGGCGTCGATGACGTCACGTTGCGTCGGCACTCTGATATCGTGCGCAAAACAAGCATCCTCTATTGTTTATTATTATAAACAATAAGATTTACTACAAAACAAATATTGTGTTAGTTAATTTAATGTAGGTAATATTATTATAATGATATGATTAAAATGATGAAAAATACGCATTCCAGCGAGGTCTCGAGATAATGTGACCGGGTTGTACATTGCACCTGTGTAAAGCAGGGGCGGATCGCTAGTTTTATATAAACTATTCAAACTAATAATACTTACTGAACATTAAATATTCAGCACGAATCTCGCAAATAATACATGCTCAGATACACACATTACTTTCAACAAAATATTTCTAAAATCGACGGCGGGAAAGCTCCGCCATTTTGGACGGAAAGTACATTATGTCCTGGCAGTTATTTCAAACATTTCATTTCCCTACATTTTTGTCATTGCGAGAAAGCCATCCATGACAGTTTGCTTTTTGCATGAAGATTCGATCACGGGCGGAATTATGGTTGACAGCTTTTAATGTCGGCTTGTTTATGAAGCTGTAGCGAATAGTTATTACATATTGCAGTCTTATTTATGAGACTAGCTTATGCCCGCGACCTTGTTCGCCTTGTTCACGTGAATATCGATTGTCTCAGGGATTTTTTTCTTGCGCGATTCCTTTATAATTTTTTTAAAATAAAAGTATCCTTAGTTACTCCTTATAACGCCCTCCTACTAGTAAAAGTCCCGTGAAAATCGGTCCAGCCGTTATGGAGATTAGCCGAAACACTATGACAGCAGCCTGCTGTTGCCAGTAGGTAATACTGCAAAATTTTTGAATTGTTTTTGCTTCTCCTTCCTTGTTAAAACTAATAGGTTATTCCCAAAGCACTCTTTAGTCTAGAATCGCTGCATTGTTTCAGCAATAAAATGAAACAGAAAGGTTCTAATAGGTACCTATCTTTTTAATAAAATAGTTTATAAACTTAATTATGTTTTACAACATCACGAAAGAAAAACCGTAACATTTTAAGCGAAAAACTGGTAAATATGAGGTACAAAAAAACGGGACAAAACAGCGGCCTGGCTTCTGAATCACAGTAAGATCTCGGTCTAGTCATTATTTCCAGAACAAATTTGTCGCAGGTCTTCCGAAAGTGAAGAGGGGAAAACCTTTTAGCACAGCTGCTGATATGAAAAATTAATAGCAGCAGTTAGTGAAACTTTGCGAAATACTTTTGAAAATTAACGCGCATTGCAAATGGCTGGAGCGTCGACACAATTGAGATATTTTGTCGTGCTCATTTTTTAAGTGACGGAAAATGTTTTCTGGACAAAAATTAAGGACTGGCTTTTATTTTGGCCATTGCCATCCAACGTGGCAATCATCATCCACAGCCTGTCTTCACCCACTGCTGGGTATAGGCCTCTCTTTGTTTGTGCCAAGCTCCACGGTCTTGCGCCAGCCTCATCCAGGACACTCCCGCAATGGCAACAATGTCGTCTGCCCATCTCGCAACGTGGCAATGCATACAATCAATTGGAGTCTATCCAGTTGACGGCGTTGCAGATAATTTATTTTTTTGGTATAAATTTGTTTTAGTTTAATTAATGCCACCAAAAACAAAACTTGTAAAAATTCCAAGTCTCGCAACTCAGTTCTTCTACCGTAAAAAGTTGTGAGATCCATGTAATACCAAGTCAGTCGATTTATTCAGTCCCTACTTAAGGAGACCTTCTGTCTTAAGTTATTACGTAATTAGCATTTATGTTTAAATGAAATAAATTGACTTGGCCAACGCATGAAAACACAATGTAACTCACAAGCAATACTTATTGTAGTAAATAAGATTGTTTAGTGCGATAGCAAAATCGTGCTGACTGAGTCGCGAGACTTGGTTTTTTACAAGTTTTGCTTTTGATGGCATTGTGTTTTCATGCGATGGCCAAGTCAATTTATTTCATTTAAACATAAATGCTAATTACGTAATAACTTAAGACAGAAGGTCTCCTTAAGTAGGGACTGAATAAATCGACTGACTTGGTATTACATGGATCTCACAACTTTTTACGGTAGAAGAACTGAGTTGCGAGACTTGAAATTTTTACAAGTTTTATTTTTGGTGGCATCTCATTACTTTTTGTAGAAAAAAAACTGAACTGCATAAATAACTTTGTAATCCCATATGATTATATCATGTCATATGGGATTACAAAGTTATTTATGCAGTTGGTGTATCACGAAAACTGGACTGAAATTGCAAAATATTTTAGTTTTTCTTTGATTTATACACTAAACACTAATTGCATTCAAAATTTGTCTACTAGAAGTGCCTTAGACTTTTAATGATCACACCAACTGCATAAATAACTTTGTAATCCTTTAAGATGATATGATGTCATATGGGATTACAAAGTTATTTATGCAGTTGGTGTGATCATCAAAAGTCTAAGGTACTTCTAGTAGACATAGAAGCTTCAAATTTTGAATGTGATTAGTGTTTAGTGTATAAATCAAGGAAAAACTAAAATATTTTGCATTTTCAGTCCAGTTTTCTAGATACACCAACTGCATAAATAACTTTGTAATCACATCATGTCATGATATAATCGTATGGGATTACAAAGTTATTTATGCAGTTCAAATTTAAGAATTGGTGTATCTAGAATACTGGGCTAAAATTGCAAAATGTTTTAGTTTTTCCTTGATTTATACACTAAACACTAATTTCATTTAAAATTTGAAGCTTCTATGTCTACTAGAAGTGCCTTAGACTTTTGATGATCACACCAACTGCATAAATAACTTTGTAATCCTTTAAGATTATATCATGTCATATGGGATTACAAAGTTATTTATGCAGTTGGTGTATCTAGAAAACTGGACTGAAATTGCAAAATATTTTAGTTTTTCCTTGATTAATACACTAAACATTAATTGCATTCAAAATTTGAAGCTTCTATGTCTACTAGAAGTGCCTTAGATTTTTGATTATCGGCTTAAGAATTGGTGTATCTAGAAAACTGGACTGAAATTGCAAAATATTTTAGTTTTTCCTTGATTTATACACTAAACACTGCATTCCAAATTTGAAGCTTCTATCTCTACTAGAAGTGCTTTAGACTTTTGATGATCGGTCAGTCAGTGAGTGACAAAATTAAGAACTTTGACTAGTTATAATTCTTAAACTACTGGTTCAAATTGAATGAAATTTGAAATATTACGGGTTTATACAATGCTTGCTTGGTAACTAGAAATTCAGGCTTCTTGTTTAATCCACAACAAAGTTATAAGGGGTTGAAAATGGCCTGAACTGCTTCGAGAAAAGAATGGTACGGCCGTGCCGCTTTTATTTGCTCGACTTGGCGGGGGCACTGCCGTGCCCCTCGATTTAGATTTTCCGCGTGTTTTTTTTTATCTCGTTAAGTTACTTATTTGGTTACTTCTCTGCTTCCGTGGGTTGCAGCGTGAAGTTATATCACCTTTACTATCCCTCACAAATCTGGCTATGATATAAAAAAGTTTTTTTTTTTCAATGCGACTGGTACCTAGTTCCAAAGATTAGCGCATATTATATTGGTAAGTACAGTCAGCAACAAAAGTCGATTAACAATGTTACTTTTTTATATCATTTAAACAGACACTAAACACATAATTTGCTGGCTTTCTGAATTTCAGCTAAGGGTTTATTACATCTTAATTTTATGTTCATTGCGTTTTATTTCTAATATTGTACTTAATATTATATATATATATATTTTTTATGTGTGTTGTTAAAGTCTATTTTATTAGAATAGATTTTAAATTTCGAGTGTGTAAATATTGTACATAATTATTTGTCAACATAAACTAAAATAAAACAAAAGTTATTATCCAATTTTTATTCGCAATATACCTAACTTGTATTAATTTTCATGTATGTTGTGTGTTGTTTATTAAAGTCCTATCAGACAACACGGTTCTGGAAAACCCTACAATAACCGCGTTGGACGTGCACCATGTTTTTTATATTTTCTGTTATAAATGAAAAGCCGCACGCAATCAACTCGGCTGCAGGCTATTGAAATGCATGCGACCGCATCGCGACATGCAAGCGCATTGCACCCACAGGTCTAGGCACTATGTCTGTGATTAGTGCTAAGAAAGTACTTATTACGTGGTGTTAATTGCGATTATTGTTTGTAACACTTTGTTTTTATGGATTACAATGTAATGTTCAGAATTTGTTGTTAGTACGACGGTAAATCTACAAAAAAAATGTATTAAGTCTGCTCATACCTTCTGTTTATTGAGATAGGTATTCCGCACGACCTCTGGGGGCCTACCACAACCTCTTAAAACAATATTATTTTAAAATTACTTTGTAATTTCTGTTGTTGCATTTTCAACTCTCGGCGCTGATCCGAGCGTTGAAAATCCAACAGAGCGGAACGCAAAATAATATTAAAGTAATATTGTTTTAAGAGGTTGTGGTAGGCCCCCTGTACTGTTAGGTGCACCTTTAAGCATAATGGTTAGCAAGCGTTACATTGCGTGCTATTAGGTAAAAAGAAAGGTCTTGCCACAAAAGCTTCGACACCCAACGCGTGTCTAATGTCAGTCTTATGTCAAATTCCATAAATAAATATCATGTTGAATAGTTGTTTAATATAAACAATAGATACCTAAACACAGTTTTATGGTAACACAGAATTTATTGAACACCAAAAAAAATCGTTTGATTTTACATTAATATCAAGATCACAAACGAAATTCACACTTAATCTCATTATAAAACGGCAGAGTTTGTTTTTTGTTTAAACGCTCAAATATCCTGAACTGCTATCCCGATAATAAAAATTCTTTCATTTATGCGCAACTACAACTACTATATTTTATCATCAAAAAATGTGTAAGATAATTTACGATTCGGAAGCCACAGTATAACAGAATTTATTATCAGAAAGCTTTTAATTTCAATAAACAAGTTTTCATATTTTACAACAGCAGTAAATTAATATGTTTGGCATTTCGTACTGAGTTGAAATTAAATTCAGATGTAATATGGCGGGAGCTTCATTTTTATTTTTAAATCGACCGTATGAATCTGTCATACGTATTTTACACTGCAGTTTTAATTAACGGTGTAATATATTATACTGCCTCGTTGATCGCAAAGCGCGACTGCTGTGCATGAGGTCTTGGTTTCAATTCCCAGATCGGGCAAGGTGTTAATGGGTTATTCCAACAGGAATTTCTCAGTAGCAGCCGCAGAGTCTGGAATTGTGTCCGGTTGATGGCTGGCTCGCCCCCTATTACATGGGACTTAAACATAACAGACGAAATGTGGGTATACTAATAGGTTCACCTCTGCCTTATCCTTCGAGGATTACAGGCGTGATGTTATGTTATGATGATGTAATGTTTGTAGAATGTTTCATTAAATATCGATAATGTAAAAAAATCATAAAATTTCTACAAACTTTTACAAATTCGCGTCCATTTTCAATTTAAGTATAATCGCCATCAATAGTAATTGATGATCCCGTCATACCTCTGAACGGGCTTATAACTGCATTTTAATTGCTCCAAAGCAATTTGCGTCTTAGCCACTAGAATTTAGATTGAATATCTAACGACAGATCGATCATAACATTTTATGGGAATTCAATTTCACTTTGAAACGTAATACGTTAGGTGGACGTCATAAGTTTGCAGAAATTGATTTTGAAACTTTAATGCGCTATTTTGTGATAAGATCCAAGATTGATGTTGGGATGACGTTGCTTGTATTTGTAGATACAAATCTATTTATCAATAACGTAATAAGCAGCAAATTATTTCCCTCGACTTTCCTCGAAAGTCAAAGTTATAACATTACACTACTTACGGTTTTTTTACGAAAACAGGATTTAAATATTCCAACTAAACTTTATATTTAAAGTATACCCTGTACGAGCACAATAATTTGCATATATCATACTTATAGTGTTTTACATAAAAAAAAACGTTTTTCTCTAGGTACAATCATTTTTGTTAAAAGCTTAGTTTGATGGGCAGTATACGTATTTTATTTTAACTTTTTTTTTTAACTTTTTGTTTTAATATTGTACTTCGTGACGACCGCATATTTTTTTTTGAATAAAATAAAGTATTTTTGTATTCTTTCACACTTTGGAATAAACAATAAGTCAAAAGGCAAAGTCAAAACATTTATTTCAATTAGACTAATTATTATTGCAGTCAGTCAGTTAGTCAGAAAGTTGAAGCTTTTTCTGTCAACTAAATTGTTACTTCTTATTTATGTATGTAGTACTTACACAGTTCGAATTCCACATTCAAGTGACACATTCCTACTATAAACATATTATAGCACGGCTGTACGGATCGTAGGAATTCGACGCCCGCGACATTGACAATATTATTGGGACTTGAGACTTGGAGAGTCGCGGGCGCATTCCTAACCTAAGCACTTTCGGTCCAATCGTA
This sequence comes from Hoplodrina blanda, assembly GCA_949316365.1. Lineage (NCBI taxonomy): Eukaryota > Metazoa > Arthropoda > Insecta > Lepidoptera > Noctuidae > Hoplodrina > Hoplodrina blanda. Next base: position 10,291,769 of record OX438594.1, read on the forward strand.
AAAGTAAATTGCACGTTACATGATCTACTCGCATTCTTTATGTAGTATCTTTACCGTTTGAAATTAGAATAGCAACAGAAATGTTTATTATAATGTAGACTAGAGCATTTAGCTTCAACTTTCTGACTAACTGACCGACTCCTTGACAATTCAAAAGTGCCTGTAAATTGTCTAATTGAAATAAATGTTTTAACTTTGATTCTGAGACTTAATTAATCGACCTAATTTAAAAAAACATCTTCTGTACTCAAATAATAAAGCCAGAGTTTTTTTAACATAATATAACATCACGCCTGTAATCCCCGAAGGGTTAGGCAGAGGTGTATCCATTAGTACACCCACATTTCGCCAGTTATGTTTAAGTCCCATGTAATAGGGGCCGAGCCTATTGCCATCAACCGGGCACAAATCCAGACTCCGAGGCTGCTACTGAGAAATTCCTGATCCCGATTCCCAGGTCGGGCAAAGTGGTATACCACTTTGCCCGACCTGGAAATCGAACCCAAGACCTCATGCTCAGCAGTCGCGCTTTGCGACCACTAGACCAACGAGGCAGACAACGAGAAGAGTTCCAAAGAGTTTTTTTGTTTGTTTAAATGCGCTAATCTCTGGAACTACCGGTCGGATTCAAAACAATCTTTTTGTATATATTAGCCAGATTTATGAGGAATAGTATAAGCTAAAGTACGGCCAACGAGAAGCGATACGAAAGTCTACATTATACAATAATTCAAATTATGATAAAATTTATAAAAATAGACTATCCTTATGGTATTATTACAATTTGCCAGATAATTTTTAAAACTATATAAATCCAACTTTCAAAAAGTTATGCACCCCTGCTATTCCCAATGACCTTGCATGGGTTTTGTTTACATTTGGTATCGCTTCTCGTTGGCCGTACTTTATATAACATGACGCTACAACTCATGGGAGTGGAGCAGTCACAACAAGCTTTTTTTGTGATGTTACTAATTTTATCGTTTTCTACTCTTCAAGCCCTTTAATTTGATACTCATATCAAGGGGATTAAGAAAAAATATGTTATCCGCCATCTTGGAACGGCGGCCATATTGGAATTATTCCAATATTGAGTATTGGACATTGTATTGTCATCAGAACTAAAGGTGTATGCAAAATTTCAGCTCAATCGAATATCCGCAAATGGTCGAAAAATGGTTTGCAAATTTTGAAAGGACAACTTACGTACGAACAGTGAAAGCTAAATAAAAGCTTGTAATAAAAAGATCAAATATATCGCTTACTTCCATTAAGAACAGATCCAAAGCAATCAAATACTTAGTCAAGTATATTGACTAACTTCATTCCTCACTTCAAGTTTTCATACAGGCATCTGATAGCCTTCTTATTTTAATTCACGAAGTTCTATAACTTACTTTCATAATGTAATCCAGACACCGACGCTATTCTCCTCGATTACTATCCTCACAATAATAATTATAGAAACTTTTAATTAATGCTAATATAACGTAACGAACATAAACTTCCCATTTTTATTAAAACTTTGCCATTTTAATTAAAACCTTATTTAATTTTCTGATGTTGGTAGGTGATACGGAATAAACGGTTTGTATTTAGAACAAAAGAACTAAAAGGTCAATGAATGCTACTAATTAAAAACGTTTAAAATAATATACACATAATGGAATGCAAATAAATAATATGAATATGAATCTCAGCGACGGCGACGATGGATATCAAAATGTAGGTAAATTGGGGGCATTTTTGACAAATTGAGACTGAGATTAGATTGCGATAATTCCTAGGTATAAGTTGGCAAAATTACCCTTTAAGACTAATTCTTCTGTAACACAATACGTAGTTAAGATTAAACAGTTTAACAGGTAAATCCAATTCTCGAATGTAAACTTAAACTCAGCACCCTACAGAATCCAATTCTAAAAACCTTTAATTAACAAATCCCTGTCGAACAAATCAAGTCAGGATCAGGGGTACAATGCAGTCAATGACCCGTACTAAAGGAACCTCAAGTACTCATTAAACTGGGACACAGACTAAATAGGTGCAGAAGTTCCATTCCGAAAAACGAGTGAAAACGCACGCACAAAGTGGAAGGGACATCGACGAACGACGTCTCAAAAATTTCAACTTTCAAATCCAAAGTTGAAATGTATATGTTATTAAAAAATACTAATACTATTCCATACATGTTGACCTTGTATGTTTTTTTTCTAAGAAGCCAATTCAATCAAACAATTCCTGGGGTAATATATTTATTTAAACTTTATGCAACAAAAAGTACAAAGGCGGACTCAATGCCTTAGGCATTCTCTACCAGTCAACCAAAATTAAAATAAATTATTTGAAATTAATTTCATGTACCCACTGAATTCATGGTAAAATTCCCTTCCTTATATAGTGTTTATACACAGCAAATATATGCTTACTTGCGGCAACCTTTCTTTGAAGATCGCCATACGAACGCGTCTTTGTGTACCTACACCGGTTTTCAACAGTTGCATGGAGCGGACCTTCTGTAGGCTATCCACTCTGTGTCTGAACGAACGTTAGCGACGTCACAGGTAACCTCTTGACAAGTAACTAATGAAATAGGGCAGCCAGCCCTGTGTTTACACCGCAGTCAACGCTAAAGGGTAATTTCTACCTATTAGAGTTTTGTTTACCCGGTACTAATTTCTAAGTTTTGGTTGGGTGAAGTTTTAATTGTGTTCCTACTTTTTGTTGTGGGTTCATATTTTGGAAAAAAACTTTCGGTTTTGATGGAAGCAGAAACATGGATGGCGCTTTATGATTAAAGAGTATTTTAAAGATGACCTAGCTGTGTCCCCAACTTCGCTCATGTAGACTTAAGTGAAACAGGTATAAATACTAAATAATATGTATATCATCACAATCCTAAAAGTGAATCTAGTTGGTATAAGTCTATTTCCTGTAGTAAACTGTAAAAAAAAGTGCTAATTTCCTATAAATGTTTACCCAATAGACTGACCAGACCAATAGGGAACATTTATGCAAAATTTGAACATATCTATCCGCCAGTAATTGCGTGATGCTTCGACATACATACCATATTATGATTTCATGTATATCTACAGCATGTAACAAAAACCCTGTCTGATCCTTAAGGGTATTATTCGGCATCGTACTGCGTATACATATACGTAACCATTTAATGGATTTGAGATTATTATTTTTCCCCAGTGAAAAAAAAAGAAGAAAGAAGAAGTAATTAAATTAAAATAAAACATAAAAACTGATCAACGGCAACACTGATCTGACAGGGTTTTTGTTACATAGTGTATAGAATATACCGTAATTTTAAAACACTTTCAGCTAAAGCCTGTTTTAGTAGGTATAACTTACAACAAAATATTTACACAGACGGCCGCCCACTATAAAACTTTTCTGCAAACCGTACAATACTTCAGCGTTAACAGTTTTCAACTTGCACACATGAAAATGCAAACAAAACGGGCAGCCATGAGTCAATGTATTTTACACAAAATGGCTGACTCTCATGCCTACTTCAATAAGGTTTATAATAGGCAGGTTAATTTACCAACTTTCAATATTAACTTGACTGCGCTTTGGAAGCAATTTAAAGTTTGATGAATCGTGAATCGTGAATAAATCTCATGTAAGATATTTTTTACGAAAAAAATATCTTACATGAGAAATAGTAATAAATTAAAAATTGAATAGCGCATAGTAGCGTACAATATAAACGACTTTTTTTTTGAGGTGGTATAAATCATCAAATGAGTCCTTCCGCCCTGGGTGGGGCGGAAGGGACTGTCAGACTTTTACTGACTAAAAAACCACCGTTCCTTCTGTTGCCCTTTACGTTCCGGGGCCACGGTATCCTGTTAAGACGTCCCGCAAAGATGTAAAAATTTCAAACAAAAAATTATATCATTAATTTCAAATAAACTATTTGCAGGCAATTTTGAACTGTCAAGAAGTCAGAAATTTGAAGCAAGTTGCTCGTTCGAAACAGTAGGTTTCTATTGAGAAGAACGAGCAGAAACTCCATATGGATTCGTAGACAATGCCTAGGTTTTCGCACGCAAAGCTGCGTCCACAGCTACAAAATATCTAGCTATACTTCTCACCTACAAGATAACTTTAAACTTAATTAATATTGTAGAGCCTTAGAGCCTCTCTTGCGGTATTGAGACCTCAGGGAGGGCAATTATGAAATACCGTGCGGCAACAACGTAACGTGCGTTAACGCACACATGCGTAGGAAATAGTTATTTATGTTAATTGTGACGACAGTTGCGATTAATTGTTTATTCATGAATTTTGGATAGTCACCTGTGTGATGAATTTATTAGAGCTTGGCCCTGAGTACGATTACCAGGTCGGGCAAAGCTTTATTGGGTTTTAACATTCAGATTTTTTTTATTGCGGCGTGCTTGTATGACGAGATGTACGAACGTAGATGAGGCGAAAGGAGTATGTAAGGATCGTAGCAGGTGGCGTTCTGTGGTTTTTGCCTACCCCCATGGGAAAAAGAAGTGAGTTTATGTATGTGTATGTGTAAATTTCTTAGTAAAAGCGCGGAGTTTTAAAGTTGGTGGTGTGACACCCCTGTACCTCGAAAGCCGTTAGTCTTACACCTGATGTGAACCGATCGTGTGGGATTGCTGTCCCATCGAACTATGAGAGTGAAAGGAAAGGGACTGCATCTAAGTTTACACACACACTAAGACTTGTGCACTATGATATCTTGCGCACTTTGCTAGTCACCATAGAGATTGGAAATTCGGTCAAGTGAATAGATATTATTACGAGCCAAGGGTAGATATACTGTCCGGGGTTGCGGGACGTCTTAACAAGATACCGTGGCCCTGGAACGTAAAGGGCAACAGAAGGAACAGGGTGGTTTTTTAGTCCTTACCACCTAAAACAAATTAAGGGGTAGGAATACTGTGAATGTAGAATTTATAATTACAAAAACAATAAAACGTGTAGTAAAACGGAGTGAATAGAAAGGCAGGGTGAATCATGACGGAACTTTAATAGAGATTATAACGTTAAACTAATAAAGTTTGTCGCCAACAAGGAGACGAATTTGTAAATTATAACTCAGTGAAAACAGTAGTCTTTTTTGCCAACAAACTATATTATATTAACGTTAAAATACCTTTTAAAGTTCCGTCTCGATTCACCCCTGCCTTTCTATTCACCCCGTTTTACGGTAATTAAAATGATCATAATTTGTACTCTTCTATATTTCGTATAATAATTACAATAATTTCTCCAAGATAAGACACTGAACACTCACTCATTTGTGAGGTAGAACTCGATACTGAGTGTTGCTATTTAAAACTTTTTAATGAAAACGCGTTGCTTATTATTACTTTTATGTTTAATGGCGGAAGCAAGACCCCTGACGATCTTACGTTATTTTAAGATTATCATTCAATCTCACTAATATTATAAAGAGGTGAAATTGTTTGTTTGTTTATTTCTTACAATGTTCAATGATGAAATTATGATTTAGTACTTTTTATATAGGGTACATACATTGCTTTCACGTTCCATGTCGTGTCTGATTCTGTATTCAAATATTGTAAACATTGATTTTAAAAGAGTACGTATTGAGTTTCTTGCCCATTCTTCTCCATACAAAACTACCTTTTGGAAGGGGCAACTAGATTCAATTCCTTTTTTCTTTTTGTATATGACGTTCAAAAGTGCCTTATTATGGCCTAATTGAAATAATGACTTTGACTTTGAAATCTCTAGAAATGCTCGTCCGATTATAAAAAATCTTCCACTGATAGAAATCTATACTGTTGTAGTGCGCCATAGGATATGTTTTGTGGTATACTTGACTTCCACATACATAGATGTAGTCTCGGGATGAAACTATTTTTTTTAAATAAATTATAAATTGCATTCAAAAGTTAATAAATAATACGAATGCCTTCTCTATATGAAAAGAGGTTTGTGCCCTGCAAAGGCACAATAATAGACTTAAGAATAAAATTCCTTCCTAATCCAAAGAATATGTTACTTTCCTTCTGTTAGTAAGTTAGATGCCAAGTAAAGTAAGACGACATTTCACACAAATATCTTCACCTGCAACATATTGGGTTTATCACCACGAACCGAAAACGGGGGCAAACCATATTTAATTACTAAAACGCGGCCTCCATACCCATGACCTAATTACCAGGATTATAGTAAACACCTGAAATTAATTTATGAACATTTTGTTCCGTATTTAGATTTTGATTTTTATTTGTGATTAGAGAGAGATAATCTGAAATGGCTTATTTGATTTTGTGCAATAATATTTTCAACTATATATATACAGCTCATCTGAGATCGAAAAATTGACCATTTTATTACTTTAAATGCTAAGCAATAAATCGTGTGTCGTTTCAATTTTCATATGCCAAAAACAACCATTTGGCTGGCAGGGGGGGACACTTGACTGTAACAAAAGTAAGCACTTTCTGCACGAAACTCCATTCCAAAATAGACGAGAAACAAAAGCATCCTTACTATAGGGGTCGGGGAGGTGCAATAACTCTTTTTTTTCGAGGTTTTATATTTCTCCTTTACTGATATGATTTATATGTATACCTGCCCATGCCAAATTACAGCTTATTAAGCAGCAGATAGACAGATAGATAGACAGAAAGTCGGATATGGTAAGACTGTCATGTTTAAGGGAGTTGACTATGGAACCCTCAAAAAGTATAAATCTAGCGAATTTTCAAACTAATTTTTCAACAGACGAATCTAAATTTTGCTTCAGTGTTTTTACCTAGAATTTTAAATCCATCTCCAAAAACGACGCTGAGGTACTCGTTTGTAGTTCTTTGTTAAACCAAGGACGTCGTAGCTTCGCCCTGTATAAACATTAGTAGTTAAACATAATAACTTATTAATATTTTTGCCCATTACTTAACGTTGCCGAAAATAAGACTCTTAACTAACTCTCGTATTGTCGCGATAGCCGTGTAGATATTGCATCCGCCACTCATGCACAAAGCTGTGGGTTCGCAACCAAGCACGGAACAATGTGATTTTTTCTATTTCATATTTATTTTCTAAGTTTATCTTGGACTTGCAAATGCGAAAGTTTGGAAGAATGTTTGTTACCCAATCACGCCAAAACGGCCGAACAGATCTGGATAAAATTTGGCACAGTAATAGATTATAGTCTGAAATAGCACATAGGCTTTTTATCCCGAAATGTACGGTTCCTGTGGGATATTATATCAACTGAGCTAATAACTTAGCGAACAAGACTGGGGATCAATGCTCGTGCCTTCTCTGCATAAGAAGGGGCCTTTGCACTGCAGTAGGGCAATAATAGGCAGGTATTATTATTATTATTATTTTAACCGACTCCAGTCGTAGAAATAATATTTTGCAAAAACAGAAAATGTGTTGACACAACAACGTTATCCTATTTCTGAACTAACAATGGAAATACAAGCTCCTTTTGCAGTACAATATTATATCAAAGCCACCTTTCTGGAAAGTTACCTCACGTGGGAAGGAGTAAACAAGGACTTTTCTCTTTATAAATGTTGTATTTTTATAGTTTAGGGCTTATAACTAAGTGTAAATAGCAGTCATTATCTGAGAAAAGTAATGACGATTTTTTTTCTGGAAATTGACCCCATATTCAATTTAATAATTTATACACTGTTTCGATTCGTCATCAAAATTTTATTCCATACCAGAAATTCGGAAATATCATTATTTCTTGTCAAAACAAATTAATTCGATTGTGAAATTGCTTGTTGTAAGGTACAATAAATAAAAACATTTAAAAGAGATTGTGATTGTCAATTGTTTTAACAAAAATTAACTAAGTATCATAATTATAAATCTTGTAAAAATCTCTTGCGGTGTCCCTTCCTTTATCCAGGTATAATGTTAGGTATTAACAAAATCCATACTTATATAGCTACGCATTTGTTGTCTTCATATTTCTTCAGTCTTCATTTTCGACCATAAAAAATATTTCTTCAAGTCAAAATCTTACACAAAATATCCCACTCTAATACCGATTTGTATTCCATAATCCTACATCTACCTTTAATACTTATTTATGTGTACTTGTGTAGTGTAGGCACAAAGCGAATTACGTTCGCAACATCGGGTTTGAAGGAGTCGCTCGAAAGTGATTTTGCCTACCCGGGTACATTTTACCTACGTACCTGGGTACATTTTACCTACTTACCCAGTTAAATTTCCGTGTGATCGGTCCCAACATTGGAGTAAGCGGGAATGGAATTTTCAAGTACAAGCATTGTTAGAATAAAATAGAATATTACCCAATATCAATCTATGTACCTAGCCTTTTCCCGAATATGTTAGAATATGCTAAATACCAACATTATACCTACAGGGAGCGACTGTCTATCCGACCTGTACAACCCAGTAACTGGGTAATACGATATCCCTTGGTAAGACTGGTTGTTAGGGTGTCGGGCTTCTGACGACCAGTTACTACTGTCAAAGATCAACGAATGACAGCCGAGAACAAGGGGATAACGTGCTTTAATGAATTAATTAAAATACACCATACTTAGTAAGCATCACATTCATCATCCGTAATAATACTAACGATATAATAAGACGGATCACCGGTCAAACTAACGCTTGCATATAAATAAATTATTAGGGATAATTAGGGATTACATTATTTTCTATGAGCATATTTTAGGGTAATACATTTATATTACCTCATGTTCGTGATAGAGGTAGGGTGGACGTATATCTGGCTGATGCGCTGCTAATGCTGCTGTGTTGCGTTGGTCGCGTAACGTCAGAATAGTTAAATAGATAAACATTCAACCTTTCGTGTACAACCGATGATGCATTAGTGCGTCAAGCGAGTAACTAAAAACCTTGATTCACACATATCAGTGTCCTGCACAGTTCCGGCACCGTACCGTATCAGTGATAAATTATTACTTCATACATTCTCTATGAACGCGCCGGCACTGACACTGAGAGCACTGTGTCGTCACTGACACTGCGAATGCGTTCATAGAGAATGTATGAAAGAATAATTTAAAAAATATACAGAAAGAAAGATACGCTACGCTACGCGGTGCTACAAGGGGCTACGAAGTGCTACGAGACGCTACGCAATATACTGGTTCTTGTGACCCGTGCCTTACGGATTCTTTTTTAAATTTTATGAATTGAAGATTGTTTAGCTAATACAAAACGCATGCGCACGATAAATTTTAAAGTACGAGCTAACTCTGTGCCCGGGTGGTCCCTTTATTTATACTGAACCAAATATACCACTCGCCTCTTAAAATCGTATACCTATAAAATTCCACTTAGTAATATAATTATGTTTGTTTCAGAGCGATACGGGGAACTAAGAACACGCAGCACATCATTCTCATCGCTGTCGTCAAGAAAAGGTATGTTTTTGTCTAATTCATAAAGAAATGAATACATTAGAACTTGGTATTTATTTTTTCCGAAATGTTTTTATATTGTACGTTATTAGAGATTAAAGCCTCATTTAGACGATGCAAGAAATATCGTGCGATTTGACGTACATTGCGGGACCGCGCGGCTGTCATGTCAAACGTGACTGATCTCTGATATTTCTCGCACCGTCCAAATCAGCCTTTACTACAATAACATGGTGCGCCCCTCCACAATTCAAAACGTTTGAAAGTATTTGTGAGAGTATTTACAACCTCATTCAGAACAAGTATCAAGATTACTTTCATCAACAAAAAAAGTCGGTTGCTGTAAATTTTTCATATACTCTATCTACCTTATTCATAGAACACAATTCTTCATACCTTTTATACCAACTTTGAAGGTTGAATACGTTACTTAAAAACTTCTCGTATAGCAGATACATTGCAAATTCGCGGAGTTTAAAAGTTTAGTTAGGAAAGCGAGTTTGACAGCGAATCGATACGAGCTTTGTGAAACGTCGTCTCAAATGCTTTATTGAAATTACTTTTAAAACTGTGTTTATTGGCTATTTGTTGGAGAGACTGATGGCCTTATTATTAGATACTAACTTTTGCCCGCGACTATGTCCGCGTGAAACTTGTTTATATCGTACTTGCATACAAACTTCCACCCCCCTTTTCACCGCCTTAGGGGGCGAATTCCGGGATAAAAACTATCCTATGTCCTTCTTCGGATCTTAAACTATCTCCATGCCAAATTTCATCTAAATCGATTCAGCGGTTTAAGCGTGAAGAGGTAACAAACAGACAGACACACTTTTGCATTTATACTATTAGATTGTTTGTGGAGTTGACCAAGAATTGGGAGAGAAAATAATTAGATTTTTGTAATTAATTAATAATACTTTTTAACTGACTTCAAAAAAAGAAGGAGGTTCTCAATTCGGCGGGTTTTTTTTTATGTATGTACACCGATTACTCCGAGGTTTCTAGTCCGATTAGTGTGATTCTTTTGTTCGATGCAGTATACTTGCCATTTGGTCCCATAAAAATTTCATCCAATTTGGTTTAGTGCTTTTTATTTTGTGAGCATTTTTCTAAATTAAATATATCGTGTGAGGTATTGTTTGAAAGGGCTTTTATTAAGGATTTCAAACATTAATACACAAGCACTAAAAAGTGAAAAAAAAAAGCTGTTGTTTTATTAATTAGCGCATGATTAGACGTCGTTCTGCTGATCTGATGACGATGATGGCTTTATACGTATATTACCATAATTTTAATAAAGAAGCTTTTTCTATTGATTAACAGTTTTTGATATATTCTATAATTAAAAGTAAGGGCGCACGTGAACTAATGAGCATTTTTGCAATTTATTAAATTACTAGCTTCTGCCCGTGACTTCGTCCGCATGTCTTTTTTCACCCTAAGTTATGGTCTTTAGTTACTACTCCACTCCCGTGGTACAGTCAGCAACAAAAGTCGATTAACAATGTAACTTTTTTCTATCATTTAAACAAACACTAAACACATAATGTACCTACTGTCTGTAATAAGTAGCAAAACGCCGGTTGGAGTCTAACTGGTTTATTTTTAAAAAACAAATGACACTCACAACAAAGTCATAAACATATTATAACCAGCCAGCTATAACAACCTACGAAATAGGTTGTATATCCATACTACATATTTCCCTCTTTAAATTATAAGTTTCTTTTCATACGGTTGTAGGCACGTAATGCTCGTGCTGATGCATTGGGACCTGGCGGAGATTGAGAGCCTACGGTTTGAACTGGAGTCGACGATTCGACTGAAGGCTCCACCTGTTGTGGAGGGACTGCCAAAGGTTCTGACATCTCCGCCTCATCCGACGCATCGACAAATTCCTCAAATTCTATATTCCTGTCATTTGAGCTATCTGATGTTGGTAATCCTGCAATTGTGCGCGATAACGAGTACTGATTTTTAACTGGAATAAGTTGATTTTGGTGCCTGCGCCATTCGCGCCCATTACCCGTATCAACATTAAACGAAGCCGGTCCGGTCTTATCCACTACAAGACCTTCAGCCCACTTACTCCCCCTAACGGAATAATCGCGCACCAGAACAGGATCACCCACCCTAACGTCTCTGTAAGTACCACCTGCGTTGGCAACCTGTCGGTCATGTGCTGTACGCACCACCGCCGCCACATCCGGCCTAACCGCATCTAAACGTCCACGTAAACGACAACCTAACAAAGCCATCGCAGACGACACCCCAGTCATCGCATGCTCACAATTACGATGCAATAAAAATTTTGTCAGTGCCTGTGATACATAATATACAATATGTTCTTTTCGCGCAGAGAACGACTTTTCTGCGTCACAACTTGCGACCGACGACGGCCAACCGAACATAACATAGCCAAGTATTTGGCTCAACAAAACATCCTTTTTGATCTCCTTAGCTATTTCCTTAAAACTAATCGGTAAACAATCTTCTACGAAGTTAACATAGCTAATAGCATCAGATGGGCGAAGTGATAGCGGCACACAAGATAATGCGTCAGCAGAAACATTGTCTGTCGAACGGACAAACACCACCGAAATATCGTAAGCAGACAGTTGCACTGCCCACCTTTGCAAACGATTAACTGCCGTTTGTGGTATACCGCCTTTAACACCGTATATAAAACTAAGCGGTTTATTATCAATGTGTAACACGAACTTTCTGCCAAATAAGCACTGACGATGCCGCGTTAACCCAAAATAAATTGCTAAAGCTTCTTTGTCGAATTGACTGTAGATTTTTTTAGCAGAATTTAGAGTTCGCGAGACACAGTTAACTGGCCGCTCCGACCCATCATTATAAGCGTGCGTCAGGAAAGCACCAAGACCATAACCGCTGCTATCCACTGAGAGCACAATCGGCCCCTCCACGTTATATGCCAAAACACGTTTGCATAATAATACACTAAGATTTGGAATACATTTTCTACAATAATTCAATAAACCAAAGAAGCTCTTTAGTTGGGTAGTATCACTAGGTTCGGGTGCATTATTATTTGCCTCGATTTTAGTTGCGTCCGGATGTAACCCCTCTTTATCAAAAATAAAGCCTGAGTATGTTACACTTTTTTGCACAAAACAACACTTATTCAGTTTTACAGTTAACCTCATATCACGTAATCGGCCCAGTACAGCCCGCAAATTACACAAATCCGTGTGTTTATCTCGACCTGTGACGCAAATGCCAACAAGAATCACAACGGTGCCTGGTACACCCCATAACATTTCTTCTATCAATTTCTGAAAATTTTCAGGACTACACGACAAACCATACGGTACCCAGCGATTTACAAATGTACCTACATGTGTCGTAATAGCCGTACATTTCTGTGAGGCCTCGTCCAATATTACCTGTTCATACGTGTGTCTAAGATCTATTATAGTGTATTCTTCACTATTTCTAAGATTAGCACACAATCCTTCAAGTCGCGGCGTAGGATAAAAGTCTCGTTTTAACTTCGGATTAATTATGATTTTGTAATTCCCACAGATTGGAATCTCACGGTTAGATTTCACGACAGGTACAATTGGAGTGCCAAAATCAGAATGTTTAACTCGGTAAACAGAACCATTTCGTTCAAGCCGCTCGAGCTCCCTCTCGACCCTGCCCCGCAGCGTTAATGGCGCGGGCCGCGCGCGTACACATACACCACTGCTATCAGCAAGTTGTAGACTAAGCGTTTTTTTAAAAGTACCAAACTTATCACTAAACACTTCAGGAAACTCTACACACCGTCGGTTCTCAAATTGATCATCTATTATATCATTAAAAGTGATTTGATTAATTTTTAACGCTTGCAACCAATCTCGACCGAGTAATGGATGACTACCACCTCTGATAACGTATAAAACTTGGTCCTTAGCCGTAACATTATTTAGTGTAACATTAACTACAATATAACCAAGAGGATCAATACGTGAACCGGTATAACTACGTAAAATGACATTATCATTTTTTTTTCTTTTACATAGAAACAGTCTCTTATAGTAGTCCTCGTTAATGGCTGAAATACAGCTACCGGTATCAACCTCACAATCCAAGAAAACATTGTCCACTTTAAGCTTAATAAAGAAAGGTTTGTTACCTTGTACCGACACGTCATGAAGGTTATAAAATCCATTCTCAAAACTTTTATCTAAGAAAAATTGTTCCTTAGCACTATCACCATTACGTCCTCTTCTGCACATCACCTTTAAGTGACCGCGCTGATTGCAACTATCGCAGTTGTAATGGGCATAACGACATCGATCTGGCCTATGTGCCTGCCCGCACCGCCAACAGACCATGTCCTTGCGGCCCGCGGCACTCGTCCCTGCGGCCGCCTGCGCCGCCCGCGAGCTGCCGTCGCCGCCACTGCGCCTTCCGCGCACTGCATGCAGGCCTTCGCCCGCTTCGCCCGCTTCGCCCGCTTCGCTGCTCGCACTCGAGGCGCTTAACGCCGGCGCCGCACTCGCGCCGCTCACCTCCGCGTGCCTTTCCGCAGCCTCCAAAGCCAGAGCTAGCTCCACCGCATCTTTATAATTGATATTTTTCTCCGCAAAGATGCGCGACCGCATCGCACTGTTTGCTAGACCAGATACGAATTGATCGCGAAGATTTTCTTCAAGCATAGTGCCGAAATTGCAAGTGGTTGCGAGATGCTTCAATTCTTGCAAGTATACCGTCAAGGATTCTCCAATGTGTTGTTTGCGTAGGCGAAACACATGGCGTTCCGCGATTTCCGACCGTTGCGGCTCTAAATGGTCCGCTACCACCTTTACTAACTCGTCGAAGGTTTTGGTCTCTGGATGATTAGGAGCACAAAGATCGCACATCAGTGCGTACGTGACTTCACCTACTACGGTAATCAACAAAGGAACTCGCAGCACATCTTTGATTTCGTTGAGCACAATATACTGCTCCACACGCCGAATATATGCTGGCCACTGCTTAGAACTAATTTCAAATGGTTCTAACTTTCCGATAGGCATTTTTAATTATCTTTACTTAATAAATCACTAAAAATATTATCCTCGTCGCCAATGTAATAAGTAGCAAAACGCCGGTTGGAGTCTAACTGGTTTATTTTTAAAAAACAAATGACACTCACAACAAAGTCATAAACATATTATAACCAGCCAGCTATAACAACCTACGAAATAGGTTGTATATCCATACTACACTTTCTACTACTCTTTTATAATTTCAGGCAATAGCTAAGGGTTTATTATATCTTAATTATATATTCATTGCGTTTTACTTTTAATATTGTACTTAATAATTAGGATTTAAAAATCATAAATGTTAATCGACTTTTGTTGCTGACTGTACATAGCGTGATATTATATAGCCTTTACTATCTCTCATGAATCTGGCTATCATAACCAAAAATATTTTTTCGAATCCGATTGAAAGTTTTAGAGATTAACACATTTAAACAAACAAACAAAATTCTTTTTAATTTTATTATATTAATGTAGATGTGGAAGTAGACAACCTCTTTGGAAAAATACAAATATCGATGGTCATAAAGTCTATGGAAAAAAATGCATTAAATATGCATCACATATCATATGATACAGAAATAACTGTGTTTCTCAGACAATATATCTCACCTACATTCTTAATAAAACACGATAACAATTCATACCACGCGACATATTCTTCTCCATAATAATACTATTATGGGTACTTAACACCCCTCGGTTAGTATTCCACGCAGCTCCGGCGAGTGCAGATTCAGACTTATCGTTATCTGTGGCACGTGTAACGTTACTTGATGTTAACTTAGCGGCCATACTTCTTGTACAGTAGCAGATGGAGGGTTAACAACAGCACATAGTTATGTGAAAGGGTTTCTGAAATGGTTCTAGTATAAGCATTGTGTTTTATTTTTTACTAGCTGCTGCCCGCGACTTCGTCTGCGTGAACCCAGGCGACTGTCCAGGTGTTCCAGATCGTCAAATTTATTCTCTCAGCAGAAAATGCTCATCACGTGGAACAATTTTTGCTATGGTGCCATTTTTGTATCTCTTATAGTTTAGCTGGTCTGTTGCGGTTCTGCATCAGGTGTTCAAGTTTCCAAGATAAATTATAGCCTATATGTTGCCCAGACTTATTATACATAAATAGATTTTATTATATGTATAAATATAAAAAAGATTTATGTCCAGCATACCTGCTATTTATTGTGGTCAATTTACTATGTGCCCCTATTACAGTGGGACTTAAACATAACTGGCAAAATGTGGGTGTACTAAAGGGTACACCTCTGCCTAACCCTTCGGGGATTACAGGCGTGATATTATGTTTATCTATCATGAATAACTTATTCTAAAAAATTAAATTACTTAATTTGAAATGTGCAAAATACACAAAATTTCAACATCATATTCCATTTAGTTCAAAGCAAACTGATGACGTCAAACTGGCCACCCATTTCCACTGAAATCAATCTATGTACACAACTAACGTATCAAGTTACAATTTCACTATAACTTCGACGGTCGAGCGAGGTACAAGGTACAAACTTCCATAATACACGTCGTTCCAAGTACCAAGGTACCTATAGGTACAACGTCAGAACACGTCCACAATAACTTGCCACTACCTCATGAGTACATTACCGTCAAAACTTGTGTTTTATGACGAACACGAACTACAGTTTCGATGCAACGACTCAACTTCGTGACAGTTTTGAATGTACTGAAATATAGGTACTTATACATCTGACTTTAAGGCTGCCTGTCCATTGAAGTGAAGTGTAACTGGGAATTAAATACTCAGTTTTTCTAGAACGAAAATTAACACAAAATTAATTAAAACATACCAGTCTATTTTTGTCCCACTGCAGGGCCAAAGCCTTTTCTAATACAGGGAACACACGAGCATAGATCATCACGCTTGATCATGGCGGGTTGGTGATTTTAGACTTGGACTTATAATGAGTATAAACTAATTATAAGTCAACGTTTCTCTAAGGCGGCTGGTTGTTAATAATTGAGTCAACCTATCACAGCAGCTTTAAGCACTTGATATTTTTTTACATTATTTTTGTTTAATAAACTGGAAGTTAGAGCTTATAAAAACTTAAATTAATAATTTACTAAATCCACTCAACTCCGCTTCTTGGCACGGCTATAAGCAGCGGAGAAAGAGTAAGTTTTAAACACTTTGACCTTGGAATCTATACAGAGCTGTGTCGCTTATTTTCTTCACTTCCAACGCCTGCTCGTCTTATTTTCAGTGCAGACAAAACAGCAATATGCTCGAGTAGTTTTTAATTAAATTGAAAATAAACTAAAATGAAACAGAAGTAGAGTAGAAATTACAAAATTATAAATGCTACACGGAATTACAATCTTGGTCACAATTTTTAAACATAACATACTTAACATCAAACCTGTATTCCCGACGGGTTAGGCAGAGGTGTATCCATTAGTACAACCACATTTTGCCGTTATGTTTAAGTTTCATTTAATAAGGGGCGAGCCTATTGCCTAACCCGGGCACAAATCCAAACTCCGAGGCTACTGAGAAATTCCTGATGGAAAAACCCAATAACACTTTGTCCGACCTGGGAATCGAACCCAAGAGCTGCTCAGCAATCGCCTTTGCGGCCACTAGACAAACGTGGCAACTATTAATGAAAATTGTTCGAGCATGTGGTGGTTTTAGTTTGGCTGAACATCAGTGAATAGATACACTCCGGTACTGTGCTCCCTCGCTCTCGTCCACTTACTCACCCCACCTTAATGGACAAGCAGCCTTAAGTTGAAGTTCCATCGGTGCGTAGGTTTTATTGTCCTTCGCAAATGTGTACATCGCTCACAAACATTTTAATGTGAGTTTCAAAGGAATCGTTGAGTCGAATTCTCTCAGTTTGTAATTAATGGGAATTCTTATGTATTGAACAAAGTACAGCGAAATAAGAGACTTGTTTTGAGCGATGTTGCGTAAGCTCCTTAGGTAATATTGTTTTTACTTTCTATTGAATTTGTTTACACTCTAATGTCAAAAAGTATATTTAATAGACTAACTTCTGCCCGCGACTTCGTCCGCGTCAAAGTTGATATACAAAAGAAACCTTACATTTTTTCAGGATAAAAATCCTATGTACTATTTCAGAGCTATCTATCTCTGTACCAAATTTCGTGTTTCCAAATCCGTTTTGGCGTGATTGAGTAACAAACATCCATCCATCCATCCATCTATCCATCCATCCATCCATCCATCCATCCATCCATCCATCCATCCATCCATCCATCCATCCATCCATCCATCCATCCATCCAAATATTCGCGTTTACAATAGTAGTAAGATAGATTACAATCTTAAAATATATTCTAAAACTAGCTTTTGCCCGCGACTTCGTCCGCGTATATGTCGGTCCCCCGTTCATCCCCTTAGAGGGTAAATTTAAAAAAATCCTTTCTTAGCGGATGCCTACGTCATAACATCTACCTGCATGTCAAATTTCAGCCAGATCCGTCCAGTGGTTTGGGCTGTGCGTTGAGATCACTATGTCAGTCAGTCAGTCACCTTTGAGTTATTATATTTAGATATGTCACATGACTATTTTCTTAATTGTTTTAAGTTGTAAATGCCTATTTATATACAAGATATATCCTATTTTTATCCATTTTTATACCTGTTAATACTCCATTAAAATTATAACACTCCCCTTGTTAATGAAAACTACTAATTAAACAACACAACTGCAAAACAAACGTCACCCAACAGTCACAACCCTAAAACAGATATAAATACGTGTATAAATACAGGTAAGCACACATCAGCTATTTCGAGAATGTAAAACCGTGACGGTTAAATAAACAGAGTCACAGGGTTGATTCTAAAAGCGTTCCATCCGTTCATTGGTGCACGCAACCAAAATGCCCATTAACCTGCTGCCATCAGGCAGATATCCACCAAACATTAGCAGGTCAGGCAATAGTGACCTCTAGGATTGCGGAATTTGTTCGAAAAAATAAGAATAATAATAAATTATCCACCCCGGTAACAATAAAAAAGGCCTTTTTGACACACTTGTGGCGTCAATGGCATGTTGACTAATTTTCTAAAATTATACTTACCGGACAACTATTACCTTATAACAATATATTTAATATAAATATATATAACATTAACATAGTAGTAGTATTTTCCTTTTTTTTTTTTTACTGTTTCGTACCAAAATGATCATGGCAACATTTTGTTACGACACCTTGGTGTAAACACCATTATGCAGTGCAGTGAGTGGCCAGTATAGGAAAGTAGTCCTTGGTGAGTAGTTAAAACCACATGCAGTTGACAAGTTTAGTGATGCTATGTTTTTGCCGAGATGACGTAATTCGCTGTGAGTGGCGTTTAACTCAGAATGGCGATTACCTGTATTTCCTTAAATAATATATTTAAAAATCAAGAACATCTTATTGTTAATATAAAAATTCAATTGATTTTTTGAACCCTTGAAACCTTTTTATAATTATAAAATAACTGTTCTAATGATTCATCGTTACTGTCATCATGCCTATTCTGCTAACTTTTAAGAACGATCACAATCTAATCTCTGTATCGTTTTGTTTTTTAACAGATTGAGACAGAGATTAGATCTAATATTTCGCTTCTAATTTTCCTACTATTTTTGACATCAATTATCGCTGATTGCGACTAGATTTTAAACGTTATTAATTAATGAATTGGCCAGCAGATTGCTGGAAAGATAATTTTGTTTTTGTGTTTCAAATAACCGTAATTTATCAATATCGTTATCTTTCATTCATTCAATATCGGATAGGTCAAGCACGTCGCACAGATTTACCCAGAAATGAATACACACAAACGATATTTGGTTAATTAAAGGGGAGGGTTGACAGAGGACTTCCCGGATGTGACGGTAATGCGGAACCAGGATGTGACGCTATGTACGCCACGGCTATATCGATTTCTGCTACGTTAAGAGGGTACAAGGTCATCTATTTACTCCGGAAAATGGAATTTTCCTAAAACAAGAAAAAAATATCGGGAAAGTGGAGTTTTTTCAGAAAACATCGCAAAAAAAACAATAGGACATTAACATTAAATAATTACGGGAATACAAAGCAACGGAGTACCGAAAAATGATGTTTTTATTATTCCTTGAACAAATTGAATCGGAGAAACGAGAAATTATAAACAGACTTTTAGAATAACATTATTGATAAGGATGTTTTTTTTTATCGTTTACTGCCTTATAATAATAATACTGGCCTATTATTCCCAGTCCCATTGTAGGGCAGGCGCCTCTTCTCATACAAAAAAGGCATTGATAACCATGCTTGCAAGCTAACACAACTTTATTTTTACAAGCTTTTATTTAGCTTGCACTGTTCGTATGAAAGTAAGTAGGTATGTATGTAAATAAGTTGTCCTTTCAAAATTTGCAAACCATTTTTCGACCATTTGTTGTTATCCGATTGAGCTGAAATGTTGCATACACTTTTAGTTCTGGTGACAATACAATGTCTAATAATTAATATTGTAGAATTAAAAATTAAAGCTGGTTTTAAAAAAAATAGTTTTATCCCAGAAAATCCGTTTAATTTTCAAATCAGACGTTTAGTTGCTTTAAAATCAATAATAATTTGTTAAAAAATTGAGTTTTCAAATAAGTGAAGCCACAGTTTACTATTGCAATACAAAATCTATAGGGAAATCGAGTTTTAGCAGCTTATAAAAAGTATATTGATTGATTGGAGGTGTCAAGTACCTAATTTTCTACGATTGTACACAAGATAAAAATCACAGATCTACTGCTCTCCACGACCAAAACTGATAGTGAGCCGAAACTACAAATTACACTTCTTAAACCAATTAAAAAAGAAAATAACTACGAACCAACCGAACAGAACGAAACAGAGAGACCTAATTGAAAATGAAAACAGTCGAGATGTTTCCAATGTTTCTTTGTCGTAGACCAGGGATGGCGAACCAATGGCACGCGACAAATAGATAATTCGGGCAAGCCTATAATAATTAAATAATAAATTATAAATATTACCAGCCTATTACTGTCCCACTGCAGGGCAAAGGCATACAGAGAAGGCATTCTCATACTGAGAAGGCATTCTCATACTGAGAAGGCATGAGTATTGATCACCACGCTTGCTCAAGGCGGATTGGCGATTCCAGACTCATATTATTTACAAGTCCAGGTTTCTTCACAATGTTTTCCGTGTTTGTTTATGATGTTTTTTTATTTGTTTTTGATAATAATTGACTAATCAAAAATAAAAAATAATTTGATCGAAACTAATTGGCAACAGCAGGAATCATGTTTACCTATTATGAAAATTAACATAAAATAGTAAATATTACGATTTTAGTACAAATATCGAGGTACAAGGAAAGAGTTTATAGCATTTAGTTTTATTTTTCTCCATATACCCGTGCCACAGTGAGTACGTAAAGCCGTTGGTCCCGGCTGTCACACGTGGATCTTTGACAGTCGTTACGGATCGACAGAAGCCCGAAAGGCTGACAATCAGTATTAACTAGGGGTAGTCAATATCATTAAGGCAAGATTCTTTGATGGCATGTCTTAGTCAAAATATTGTTTTTTCATAAAAATAGCACGTTTACAAACAAAGGTACGCCACCCCTGTCGCCGACTATTCTGCAGAGAGCACGCTGAGATGGAGACGAAAGTTAGCCGTAACTGAAACAACTGTATACTTTGAAAGTTTTCTCCTGTCCGCATTGTCTTGACTTGTAAGTTTTTATGTAGTTTGAAACATTTTGACTTCGACAATGTATGTAAGGCTTACCCCCATCTCGTAAAACATTATTATTTTAATATTTCTTTGCCTTGCGCAATGTGTTATTTCTGTTGTTGGGTTTTCTACAAAAATTACAAAGTAACATTAAAATAATATTTTTTTTAGAGATAGGGGTAGGCTCTCTGGTCCTACAAGTGTAGAATCGCGCTTTTTACTGGTTATAGTGTCGTAATCATAATTTACTGCATTTTCATGTCAACAAAATGTTACAGGTAGATTAATTTCACTGAGGGCTACTCAGCAGTATTTCTAGTAGTATTCAGTAGTACTCTAGTCTTTATTTATGTGCAGTGCTCATCTAATCTACAGCAGTACAATATTTTAGTGTTAAACATGACAATATTTATTTCAATTAGACAACTATTAATATATTACATTATTTACAAGCTTAATAACAAAAACAATAAAAAAAAGAAACAACCAGAATAAGAAAATAAAAAGAGAAACTAAAACTAATATTGTAATTTAGCGTTAAAGAAATAACTCACAAGTTATTCTCTGCAAAATATTAAAAAGTTCCGCAGATTTGAAAGTAACGTATAACACAGTTATCTTAAAGTTATTCCAAAGCGGTAAATACCAAAGTTTGGATAAAGCAAGTTCAGTTTGTATTCACTTTTGGCTATTAAAGTTTCACACCAAGTCTGTATAAAGTTTTGTTTTGTACAGTCGAACAAGCCATTTGGTATGCAGGCAGCTAACTTGTGATTACTTTTATACAATACTAGCTGTCCGCCGCGGTTACACCCGCGTCTTTGGTTACTGCTCCGCTCCCGTAGGTCGTAGCGTGATGGTATATAGCCTTCCTCGATAACTAATCTATCTAACACTGAAATAATTTTTCAAATCGGACCAGTAGTTCCAGAGATTAGCGCGTTCAAACAAACAAACAAACACTGCAGCTTTATAATATTATAGTATAGATTTCGAGTGTGTCAATTCTTTACGCTTTCGATTGACGATTTCTGACAAATGCGTGCACTGACTGGACAGGCCGACTCAAATTTGTGTGCCTCTCTCCTCAAGAGACCACCTCGGACATTAACCTACTTGGTTCGCATATGATTTGACCATTACAAGTAATTGTATGGACTTTAAAAGAGACTTTGACCTCTGAGTTTGTTTCGGTGTTTCTTCTCAGAGCAGTCGGCTAGGAAACACTGGACTCATCTAGTTAAAAAAAAAACCAAATGTGACGTGTAAAAGTGTTATTTATAACCAATTTACTGAATAAATCATCATTTCATTTCATTTCATTTCATTTCATTTCATTTAAAAACACTCTAAATAGGTTTCAAAATTATTAGACACCACAAGCTTAAAAAGAGAACACAAAGTAACAATGTGTAATGTAAACCAAATAGCTTGTTCGACAGTACAATGGCTTGTACAGTCTCTATCAGTTTGTTTAAGTTATTACTTAGTCTGGAACTGAAACGAAATATTATTTTTAGTCTTCTGTCATTTTGGACTTTGTTATAGAGCTATTTGGTTTGTTTATTCTTTGAAAGTTACGCTATGATAAGGAAAGAAAGACGAGCAGTGAAGCTTGTTTTATTAACTGCTGAAAGTATTAAAGTTATAATAAGTGTAGTTTTGCATTCTTTTCAAATTCAAGGGGATTAATATGCTAGTAATTCGCAACGCAAATCAAAAATAAAATAAATAGGATTTGTTTTATTTTTAGATGATTTTCGAATTCTTGCTAGCCATCATGCCGCTGGGCTTAAGCAGACGGGGCGATACCGACGCACGCACTCAGTGATATAGTCGCGCTGCATTGCCTAGGCAAGTAATTATTGACCAGGTGTAGTACTTTTAATTGATTATTTGTCTTTTATGACAACCTTATCAATTTTACGAACATGCAAAATTGGTATTATGTAGGTATTCATTTACAGTCATATAATAATTTGATTTCATACAACTAGGTGCCGAACTGTAGCCGTCCTCATAAGCCAAGATCTATGCCTAATATTCATAAATACAATATCTTTAGGATTTATATCAGAGAAATACTTGGTAAAGTTATAACACGATAACGTTAGCGAAGTAATGATCCAAACAGTGCCTCGGTGAAACGTTGGGGCAAAAGGAAACACCTTTTGAAGATATAAAGAAGTCATCATTACGATCGGAAGTCCGTGACTGAACGACAGGGCTGTCCAAAAAGATAACAGGAAAAACGTTTGTAAAAATATCGTTCGGTAAAAAAAAAAATCTGGAATTCTATTAAAAGTTGCTTTGCTTGCCAAATCACTGTTGCTGTGAAGGAGGCGAAAGAATGAATATTAACTGAATATTTTAAGAACATGCTAGTATTGATCTTTTACGTAGCTTTTCTTTATGTACAGTAGCGGTCATAAGTGGAGTAGCAATCTACAAAGCAAATCTATTGACACTTTGGTTAAACTTACGACCTTTCGACGTCGTGTGAGAATTTTGAGGTGTACGTAGGTACTGTGTTATTTTGTTCAAAAGTGCCTTATAATGGCCTGATTAAATAAATGATTTGACTTTGACTTTAACTTTGAATACATCACTTATACACATAGATGTAGGTATGGCCTGTACCCCATGCTCACAGCAATTCAAACCTTAGCATGCTACTGCACTTATGACCGTTACTGTACCTAAATAATAAATCGATGGTTGTATGTTTGTCCCCTACGCGTTCCTAAACCTTTGATCTGATTATGATAAAACTTTGGTAGGTCGTTTTGCATAAGCTCGAGAAGGGATCTGGCCCAAAAAAAAAGGAAAAAACAGGAAACTAAATCGTGAGCAGCAGTTAATCATTTATAAACATAAGCTTACAAAATAAACACTAAATTGATGAACGTTTGTTGACATTTTTCATCAACATCCACGCTACTTTAAACAAAAATGTTAAAAAAATATTTTACATTAAAATTTTACCTTGCCAACCCTATCAAAAGAGGTGACAGTGACGAATAAATTGCTTACAATTTAGGTGACTAATAAGTTTTTGTTTGTTGTACTCTCATTGAGGCCATCTTAATATTTGCTACGTGTTATAAGTACTGGAAATATACTCCATTCAATATAACATTAGAAAAATATCGTGAAAATATTGTCGTTATTTCAATGTTAGCGTACAATAAACTCTGCCAGGGTTGCAGATTTTGTTCGTAAGATTCAGGAATTACGTTTTGACTGGACTATACTTTTCTATGGAGCGAGCTACCGAAAAAAATCCTCTTCAATGGATTTAGCCTTACCTTACGTGTTGGACACACATTACGACACTTTTTATCTAGCCTTGATAAGGATTTAGAATGAAGTAAATTACAAGTTCAGCAGCTTTCCACATGCGACAAAAGTTCTACAAGAACGGCTCTGCGGCTTCTATCTGATAGCTGTGCGATTACTACAAACTGCGTTACAATGGTATATATTTAAACTTTTGCAAGTTACGAACAGACAGGCTTGCAAAACGATTTATTCATGTTTAAAAATCTCCTAATAAATTCGAAGTCAAAGCATTTATTTTTAACTAGTTGTTTCCTACGACTTCGTTCACGAATGCTTATTTTATAGCATTTTTATTGAACAAAATGTTGGACTTACTTTAAATTGGTATAACTTTTTTATTTTATGATTCAAATAAAACAATACAATACCTACAACATTTTGGTAAAGCTTACCACAATACATTAGCGGAAACCGCATCAAAGTCGGTAAAGTCGTTTAGATTGGCACGCACAAACGCACAGATAAACAGACTAGAATTGTAACAATAATTGACTTGATAAAGATATTATATGTAGATACATGAATTAGACCATTTAGACACTTGAATTTTCAAAGAATTGGTCAGAAAGTTGAAACTAATAAAACGTTTAATTAATAAAAAAAACCTAAAACCCTGTCTAAAGTTCCGGTTTTAAATTTCTAAATGATTTTGGTCTCCCCTCTGCGGATCGTTGGTAATATTTAATGTAATTCTAGTTTAAATCATTAACACTGTTAATTGGAAATTACCTAACATTAAAGTTCGTTTACAAGATTTCCGCATTAAACTTTCTTCTCATTACTATGACGTAACAAAGTAGTCGCTGAGGTGTATTTATGGAGCGCTGTAGTGGCGTTTTAGCCTAGTTCCGTGTAAGTGTTATGGCAGCTCTCCATTTGCGCGGACACGTCGTGCGACGCGTCCGCGGATGCATCCGCGCATAGTGGAGAGGGCGAAATCTGTCGAGATCTGCCTGCGTGTCCGCGTCTGCCTGCGTCCCTGCCGCAATCCGTGATTTGTCGGTTTTTTGGGCACGCATCAAAGGGATCAAAGGGATCACACTGACACAGACGGAAGTGAAGAGGACAGACGGATTTCTAGACACACGCGTGCGCGGACGCGTCGCACGACGTGTCCGCGCAAATGGAGAGCTGCCATTAGAGATGTGCTTAGACACATTGTGGCGGTTTTCACCTAGATTTTAAAGCGCATTTTTGCTGTTTTATTTAATGAAATTAGAACAAAGATAGTTGGACCTTGGGTGGATTGTGCATTGATTTAACATGATTATAAATACACACATGATGACGATGATTGTTTTTTCATTATTTATGTTTTTTTTTTATGATAGCAATAAAATATTATTTATTATTTGCTTATTTTTATATCTTTAACTTACTATAGCAAACAATGTCTTGAAAACTGAATAATTAAAACATTAAGGTGATTAATATTATAAACTCTACTTGCACTAAAATCGTAACTCAAAGTTAGTTGCTAACACAAGGTACGATTATACAAAATTGGCCTGTGTTGTAGCAACTAAATTAGAGTTAAATATAACCTTGGCTGGTACAGACAAGCCTAGTAAAACCTGGATTTCATTTTAAAACCCTCGCAAGTGGGTGTAAAACGGTTTCCCTTAAGAAACTTAACCAACCACTTGCGCCATTTAATCCAATCCTCAAATCCGTGGTTTAGCTTCTTAAAACCGGAGTTGGCTTGTATATCAGTCTCAAAGGGGCCTGCAACGCGAGATAAGTAGGAGTCTGCAACTTGAGACGAAATATACCGAGCCTTGGGCCAATTAGCGGATGCTAAAAATACACCGCAAGTACGCCCCAAGTGTCTACACAAAATTGCTTGGTAACACCGCAGATATTTTTAAGTTGAATAATCTTAATGTTGTTACTAACGAATTTACCTACCAAATAAATTATACGCATAATATTTACAGACTTAATTATAAATGAAAAACAGAAACTAAAACTAAATAGCATCAAAAAATTCTTCCATCACCGGTAACTGGAAATGTGCCCAAAAGACTGGCGGTTACTAAGTTTATCTTGAACATCACTGATATCGATCAAGGAAAATTTCGTGGGAAAACTTGAACTTTATAGTAAGTTGATAAAAATGTGAAATCGCCAATCCGCCTTGAGCAAGTGGTTCAAGAAATTAGTGCATTTAAACAAACAAAAAAACGTTTTTGCTTAAACCGGGCCAATTTTTGTATTACAAACTTTATTTTTATCGAAATAAAGTTCGAAGTCCAAAAACTGGCTCGAAGTTTTAAACCTGGTAAAGACTTTGTTTTATAATAAGGCGGTTCAGGTTTATTACACTAGTACAGATTAATAAATTAGTACCTATTGATGGTGTTGTTGATGCGTTATTCTAAATTTTTTGTAAGTATATGTTACAATTAGAATTCCGTTGGAATTCTAATAAAGACTTTCTGAATTCAATTGTCTTGTTTAAGTATATGTGCGAAAGAATTTTAATTATTCCCACTGAAGCTTCACTCTTCCATCTTTGTTATTTGACCTGCGCAAGCTGACCTAAATGAGATATCCGAGGATTTTCTGTAGACTACGTCGAATGGGTATGTTTTGGCTTTTTAATCAAATCGTATAAAGAAAAAATAAAGTGTCTTAAAAAGTCGAACTAGCTACTTGCTATTTTATAAACAAGCAAACACATTCACCCTTCTACTAGTTAATTATAATAATACTAGTCTATTTACTGTCCCACTACAAGGCAAAGGCCTCTTTCCGTACAGAGAAGGTACGAGCATGGATCACCACGCTTGTTCAAGACGGATTGGCGATTTCAGAATTATATTAATTACAGGGCCGGGTTTCCTTACGATGTTAGTGATGTCTAAGATTAACTTTGAAAGTATGAAAGAGAAATAGAAAAAGTAACTATCAAAGTTACACACAAAGTAAATATTACAATACTCTTTTTAATTTTTCACGAGTTAATTAATATTCCAGGAGCCGGATATCCAATAAAAAGGATTATAATATATTCACGATAAAAATTTGTGCATGAAAACTTATCCACGAAATATTCTGTGAATTCTGGAATAAAACCTTTTTCAATTACTAAAATTTCATTAAGCTTTATGGAACAAGTATGGAACATATAAATTCAAATCTTAGATTATATAATCTAAGATTCAAATATACGAATGTGGATTCCAAATTAAAAATAGTTCCGTTCCATTTCAAAGCATTCATCATTCTCGAAGCTTCGGTTCTATTAAAAAAACCATCGACATATAAAAGTGGTTAGTCTCTCTGTATTTGCGAAAATATGGCTAATGGCTAAAATAAAAAGCTCATTAGTCTAAAAGGCAAATTTCACAAGAACCGCAATGTTAAACGTTAAACCACTTACTAAAATGGATTATAAACTATGCACTGATCTCTAGGCAAACATGTTGAACATTTAATATTTGAGTTTAACCGCTCCGAAGCAGTTTAAGCTGGAGTTTCAGTTACTGTTTTAAACCAATTTGCCCTGGAGTTAATTACGTAGAAAAATTCGTTTTCGCGTGGCCATCGGAAATTTTAATCTTTTACCATGCTACTCGTCTGCTAAGGTAGTTATTTTTTTATGCAATTATGCCTTGCAATTTTAAACCTTAAATACTTGTTTATCCTGAAAATTATTACTCCAGTTACATTTAAAAACGTTTGTAGACAACTTCATAATAATAAACTTAAAATCATTTACGTCGACTGCCTGTAGTCGCAAAGTGCGACTGCTGAGTATGAGGTTTTGGGTTCGATTTCCAGGTCGGGCAAAGTGTTATTGGGTTTTTCCACCAGGAATTTCTCAGTAGCAGCCTCGGAGTCTAGATTTGTACCCGGTTGATGGCAATAGGCTCGCCCCCGATTACATAACTGGCGAAATGTGGGTGTACTAATAGTTACACCTCTACCTATCCCTTCTGGGATTACAGGCGTGACGTTATGATGTCTGTTATGTTATATCATTTACGTATTTTGTCCCAGGTTACTTAGGATCATCGTAACATGTTTTCTTCTTCCATTCCTTCGTGTGAGCCGTCATGTTATCCCTGATTCCCTTTTCTTTCATATCATCCTTCACACAATCCTTCTTTAGTCTTCCTCTCCCTCTCCCTTCTCTCAGCCATCCACATTCATCCAAGCTTAAATCAATAAATGTAACTAAGGGTCAGTTCACACCGAGACGCGACGCAACGCGACGCAACGTGAAGATACTTGAAGAGACCAGTGACTTCGCGCTGCGCCGCGCTGCGCCGCTCGCCGCCGCGAGACGCATCGCAACGTCGCCGCTCTTGCACGTCATTCTGTGCGCGCGTACCGGCGATTCACCGCTGCGTCGCGATGCGTCTCGCGGCGCCGCGCGGCGCAGCGCGGCGTAGAGCGACGCATCGCGACGTAGTGCTGCGTGGTGTAACGTATTCTAAATTCTTACAATGAAATGTGTATCTTTTCGTGTAGAAAATAAAGTTATATTTTGAGTCGCTCTTTTAAAGTGTGCACGCAGCGTCGCGTCGCGTCGCGTCTCGGTGTGAACTGACCCTAACTTATAACCCAACAAAATACTACACTTTCAGCAACAGTTATCCTATTACATGTGTTTATTATGAAATAATTGAGCAACTGTACACAAAAACTTCTGCTATAAGACATTTTATTAACAATGTAGTTCAATATATTATCGAAATCACTGCAATATAGCTCTTATTGCTTAACGATCAAGATTTTAATGCGACATAAAGATGTTACATCAAAAAGTTATTATTTATCGCATAAAAGCGTTGACGCAAAACAAGTAACGCGTTTCGGATTTTCACGACGCATAAAAACGGCTTTTTGTGATAAACGATTCAGAAGCTGATTTATGTTTGATTGCTGTGGGACAATGTTGCTGATTTCAAAATCATTGGAGAGTAGGAAATCAATGTGGGCTAATAAATATATCTACAAGGTGGAAGTCCGCAGAAGGGACATCGTGTATCAAATGTTTACCATGGATTTCATAGATGATTTTAAACCATCAAGCGTTATAATTTTTCATTGGTTAAAAAAAAACCGTTCTGTTCCATTAAAAAATGCAACCTACACAATAAAAATTTAAGGAACACCGGATTTTTTCCTTAACATTTTTTCTTAACTTAAAATTTTTACTTTTAGGGGTCCAGAATCATATACTGAATCGGGGGGCACGGCAGTGCCCCCGCCAAGTCTTAATTACACGTAAATGCAACGTCTTATTCCGAAATTCCTATTTTTTTTAATATGGGATAGCATCATATATGTAGATGACTTCTTCATCTTTCGAACAAATTGCGCCACAAGAGGGGAGGAGGGGAGGGGTCGCCCTAGGAAGACCTACACTGACCTTTGAAGAGGGGAGGAGGGGAGGGGTCGCCCTAGGAAGACCTACACTGACCTTATTGGTGGAGTTCTTCAGAAAGGTCTGGTGCGGAGTACTTATAACCGGCGTGCTTGTATGACGAGATGTATGAACGTAAATGAGGCGAAAGGAGTATGTAAGGATCGTAGCGGGTGGCGTTCTGTGGTTTCTGCCTACCCCCATGGGAAAAAGGCGTGAGTTTATGTATGTATGTAGCAATTTAAACTCATAGTGAGCTGTTTTTTAAGTATTTACATTAGGTGACGCCTAATATAACTGAAAACAAAAATAAATTTACTGACAAATCGGATTAAAAACCCAACATTAACCCGTCACATTCAAAATCAAACGTTACATAAAAAGAAAAGCTTTGAATCAAAATTAGATTTAACCCTTACTTTGCCATTTCTCTGTAATATCATTCCGGTTTTAGTACCAGCACCCGAATAACGACTTCAATTCTACATCTTGTTTTACAGTTAGTCCCTTCCTTATTTAACAGTTACCATTTCTCTCAATTTTAGTGGTTTAGCCTTTCAACATAATAAAGTAACCCACTGGCTACTACCTTTGATCCGAGTCTGTATTTGGAATTATAATTACGAAAAGGTTTATTAGGAAAACCTTTTAGAGATTATTTGGAAG
The DNA here is from genome assembly GCA_949316365.1 of Hoplodrina blanda. Classification (NCBI taxonomy): domain Eukaryota; kingdom Metazoa; phylum Arthropoda; class Insecta; order Lepidoptera; family Noctuidae; genus Hoplodrina; species Hoplodrina blanda. The sequence continues at coordinate 10,322,368 of OX438594.1, forward strand.
GTAATTAGTTACACGGGGTGTAAATAGACACCTCACATAGCTGCTTATTGCTCATCAAACTAAGTAACACATTGAGCAAAAATAATTGCTGGGTAATCCTATCCTAACTAATATTACTAACTAGCTGCTGCCCGCGACTTCGTCTGCGTGAACCCAGGTGACTGTCCAGGTGTTCCAGATCTTCAAATTTATTCTCTCAGCAGAAAATGCTCATCACGTGGAACAATTTTTGCTATGGTGCCATTTTTGTATCTCTTATAGTTTAGCTGGTCTGCTGCAGTTCTGCATCAGGTGTTCAAGTTTCTAAGATAAATTATAGCCTATATTTTGCCCAGACTTAATACCTATACAACAAAAAAAAACATACAAATCCGTCCAGTACTTTTTGAGTTTATCCCGGACATACACTTTCCTACCATTTTATTATATGTATATAAATAGATGTATAGATATCCTAATCCTAACTAATATTAAAAATGCGAAAGTAAGTTTCTTTGTTTGTTACCTTTTTACGCCTAAACCACTGAACCGATCATCCTGAAATTTTTCATATACGCTGTCAGGTAGGAAACGGACATAGAGTACCTTTCATTCCGAAAAAATAGTAGTTCAATACTCATTTTTTTCTTGCATTCCATAATATACAAGATGTTGCTTTGCATCCTCGTCAAATTTCAGGTGGTTGTCCTAAAAGACATAAATAATCAATTGAAAATACAGTACCGGGCAATAACTAATAAGCGCGCGAGGGAGCGCGAGCGTGGCTAGGCACGTGCGCGAGTAGTACCTACGAAATTATTGAATGATCGTTGCGTATGCGTTGTGTATGTATTGTTTGCGTTTGTTTGTTTGTGTGAAAGCGCGGTTATAGCTAGTAACAGACGGGCCGCTTTTAAATACGGATGGTTTACAATTATGGATTTCAGTAAACAGGAAAAAAATATAAAAAAATACCTACTCATTTTATTGTTGATTTGGGTCGAGAATCATTAGCATAATTACGTCCTTGAATTTGACTAGGATGCAAATCAACAGCTTGTATAATACCTGTTACATTATATAGTAAAGTAAAATAGATCAATATGGACCCTGTTGGGCACAGCAAAAATTAGGAGAGAGGAAGATATATTCTTGTATATGTATAGGTATAGTACAGTCTGTTGGCAAAGACGTCTGACCCAACCTAAAAACAAACGAATTTGGACCCTCAGCTTGAAACATTAAGGTTTATTCAATTTATATGAGCTTATCAGACAAGTGCTCGAGAACTCGATGAACGAATACAATACCAAAACAGACACGCAAATTTGATCTTTAACACGTAACTTTAAGGTAACATTGTCGAAGCTACCGGCATTATATATAATTTTGTTTAGCTATTTTAATCCTTATCTCGTTGACATTAAAGTTGAAAAGCTTTTAAGTTACACAACATAATTTTATTACAAACCAATCTTTAATTTCGCGTATTTTCAACAAGTTCTTGTGGCTTAGCGGTTTAATGCTGGATTGGCGACTAACAACATGTGGGTGTCAAAACACAGTCCACCAGTTTCTTTTTTAATTTGTTTTAATTTGTTTTCATTTCCACAATATTGATTGAATTATTAAAGAACGACCAATATGATTTACGTCAATTTATCTTGTAAACAGGTGGGTAAATTAAAAAACTTTAAAGTTCACAGAATTTAGTAAGGCAAGATAAAATATGTTTGCGCGTAGTCACTGCATACCCGTAGCATTTGAAAATACCAGTTTTATAATGAATACTAATATTTATTTTTCAACTACCCACTTATTACAAGTTATGCGAAAATATTACCATTTTAGAAAGTTTTTATTTGAAGATTATCCATCTATAGTTCTTTACAATAATACAAGAAATAGTTTTTAAATAAATTCTAAATTGAAAGCAAAACAATATGTTCGTCGCAGGATTTGATCTCACAACTTGTTTTTCGCAGTCTTATATACAGGCCACGAGACCAGAATTACTTGAATGCAATCATTAAAATAAGCTATTACACTAATAATATTATAACAAGTAGTTATAATATATAACCTAATGCTAACGTAATAAAGATCAAATTTGCGTGTCTGTATTATTATTGTGTTTGTTCATCGAGTCCTCGAGCACTAGTTTGATAAGCTCATATAAATTGAATAAACCTTAATGCTACAAGCTGAGGGTCCAAATTCGTTTGTTTTTAGGGTGGGTCAGACGTCTTTGCCAACAGACTGTACCTTTATTAGTTGTAGTTGTTTATCTTGTATATTAAACCATATTAATGGGGTACAAATTCGCTGGTATAAAGTTGAAACGTTTCAAAGGCTTTTTAAATCCGTGTCAGTTGTTAACATTCCGCTACTATTCCCGCGTCATACTCATAACCGAATGAAACTCACCACATGGATGATGAAGCGAAACCGCTAGGGTTGTCAACTAACTGGCCATTGCTACTCTCTCATTAATTATGACTGAATTTACTGCATTTTACACCTACCTATACCATTATATACTTATCTATGTACAGTTATCTGATGAATCGTAAAAACTCTTGTTTTATTGTTTTTAATAAACTGCAACTTGGCTAAAAGGTCGTTTCTATTATTTATGTCATTAAGTGAGGAACATTCAATTAATTAAGCCTATAGCTGATTGTAAGTTATTTATAGCATTACTCGCGGACGTAGACGAAGTCGTGGAAAAAAAAGCTTTAATTGGCGTTAACGTTGTTAGTGTAAACTTACCCCGTAACTTTCATCAAAATCGGTTCAGTGGTTTAGTCGTGCAAGCGTAACAGACAGACGAACAGAGTTACTTTCGCATTTATAATATTAGTATAGTACGAATGGATTGTGTATAGAAGCTGTTGGCAAACTATAATAAAATAAATGTTTGAATTTAAATGTGAAATAAATACAATCCTTAATTTTTCTTTTTAATACTATAACAATAGAGCCAGCTCGTAAACCTTAAACTCACACATTTTTTAAACGTGGCAACCCTAACTGGAACTAAATAGGGTCGGCATGAATTGTAGTTAGTGGGGACAAGCCAACGTGAGGGGATGAGACGCAATTTAATTTTGAGCTCAGATAAATTGGATCTGGGGACGACGCCATCACTAAATAGATTGTGAAGTGCAAACTGTACCGGGAAAAAGTTGAGAGCAAACTATGTATCAGGTTTTTACTTTAACTCAGTTCTTAGTAGAAGACTAGAGAGTAGAATGCCAGTTACAAATTAGCTATTCTTTATTCAAAAGTGAGATATTTATTCGTCAGAATAATTTTTCGGTTTTGGTTTTAGAACATTCTTTTTTCGAAAATATTTTGTTGGTAACTTTGTATTTTTTTTGATAAAGAACAGTTACAGTTGCGGTTAATATAAAATTCAGTTAGTAAGTAAAGTTGATAATAGGCATTTATTTAAATTGTTTATCAATTTTATCTGGTTTGTCGTATAGGGCAGGTTTTATGGTTTTATGACTCTTCTGGTGCCCATTAATTAAAAACATTTTTAATTAATGTTTTACGATGTGTGTTTATTTTATTTTTTTAATAATTGGTTGTTTTTGTATTGTGCATTTATATGTTTATAAACGTACCCACGATAAAAGAGAATTTCCTAGTGTAGGGCAAAATTTTATTAAAAAAAAAACCTAAAGTATTGCCATTTCCAACGTTCTAAAAAAGACTACACACATCTACAAAAATGTATCAATTAGGTATTTAGTAAAAGCAATCAAAGTTTCGAGCGAAACCATGCGCTATAACTAGTTCAAATTAACTATTAGGTTAAACAATGTAAGGTTAATGATTTTGGGTAGACAACCAAGATTAATTAATATCTATTTGATGGGTCAAACTGTGTCACCACCTCGTTAGTAGGACAGAGGGGACTACATAGACAATGTATATAGGTATATAGATACCTCTGTTTTATCATCATACGTAGATACATAAATTATTGAATCACTTCGGCATCCCATAGGTGAAAATTTCCGACTTTTCCGAAGGATTTTCCAAGAGTATCTTTCATAAAAGCAAAGACAAACGTCCATCTTGTTTTAACGTACCTAAATGTTAAAATGTTCTAACTAAACTTTAAATACCCGCACTGAACTGTTACATGCACTGTAACAATGTTTTAAGTGCGTTACATTACACGCTTTAGATGGTTACGTGCACTGTTACAATGTTTTAAGAAGTGCGTTACAATACACGCTAACATAAACAGTGATTTTTATAATAAAAATCGTTTCCCAGCAATCAGTTTTGCTCAATGTTATTGGACAGTAAGCGTAGTTAACGGGCATGTAACGTACGTTTTTATACCCCGTATAGATTATATAGGCTTTAAACATTAGTACCTCGTCCATTGTGCCATACAATCAAGTCGTTACGATTTCAAAACCACAGCAACAGTCCATTCCAAATTTAAAAATCACTATCGACCAATGAGAGTCAATGCAAAACTCTTTTATGTATTCTTAGAACTTTAAAACCCGAGAAAGAATAAAAAAGTTTCGAAGAATCCAAATGAAAAGTGAAATAAAGCCGTTATTTGTTGAAAAGCTTCTTAGCCTTTTATTACGATACCCGATCTCAACCTCGTTATTGCCTCCTACCTATTGCGAGTACCTCGAAGCCTTATAAAATTGTATTTTATTATTCAACTAGCTTATGCCTGCGACTGTGTCCGCGTTCGTCGGTTATATGGAAAGTTTTAATTCTTTTATTAAAACAAATATTGCTAACTTAGCTCATTATAACATCAGCTGCACCAGTGAAAGTCCCAACAAAATCGGTCCAGCCTTTTCTTAGATTAGAGACAGACAAAAAATGTATAAATAGTTTTTTGGTAATAGTACCGTATAAACATAATTATGTTAGTAAGAAAGAGACTTTCCAATTTTATTTATTTTTATTTATTCAATAGATATTTTTTTTAAACTTACAGTGAATTAACCAATAGTGAACAAGATTTTTATGTCGAGGCTTGATTTTGAAAACCAAATGCAGCAAGAAGAATTACTTTCAAATTTTTTTTGCGATAGAACGGAACAATTTAAAGTCTTATATTATATTCATATTTAATAAAAATAAAGACTTATCCTTTCCTTATAGACAGTTTATTCAAATATAGGCATACTAACATTCGCTCAAAGCTCAAAATTAAACAAACAGAATCACATAACGAGATTATTTCCACGTATTATTACTATTCACTAAATCAAACACTGATTTGCAATCGCATCTGTTCGTTCACAGAGACACGAAATCGAAATGCTTTACAAATTATTTCCATGTTCAATTCGGCTGTACCATTTCATTGTATGGTTCTGTAATATTAGGTACAGTTGAACGAGCTATTTGGTAAACAGGCAGCTAATTTGCAACTATTTTTAAACAATGTTTCGGCGTGTCAATTCTTCTAAGGGCTAATTTTTAAATCGTCAGATAACTCTTAATGGAGGGATAAATATGGCGGTTTGATAGCTTTTGTATAGAAAATGTCAAACTGACATATTTATTCTTTGGATAAAAGTTATCTGACTATTGAAAAGTCGGCCCTTGTTCACTCTAAATAGGTTTCAAAATTATTAGAAACCACAAGCTTAAAAAGTCTAAAAATAGATGATTATTATTGTCTGTAAACCAAATAGTTTGTTCGACCGTACCTACGTAACTTCCATACAATATTGCAGAGCTAGAACGCACCCTAGACATTTCATCCAATCATTCAGCCTTGTCTTAATTATTCATCGCCAAGAAGTATATTTTAATTTAACTTTTTTGCAGAGGCAGTCTCAGACATAATGTAATTAAATTAGTCAGAAAATTAATACTTTAACAGCAAGAAAATTAATTTAAAAAGGGTTTTATTTTTCTCTTTATTTTTGTAAAACCCAGTCTCTGAATTCATTATCCCTGCCTACAGTTTCTTTCAAGAATTTAAAAATCTTTCGCTTTAAGGCTGCGTGCAGAGTAATAAAAATTCCATTATATTTTACGACTTTTTTCAGTATATAAATCAGAAATGGTGATAAGGAATGAAAATCCTATTCCAAATATAGATGAAAGTCGTTAAAAATTCTAATAAAAATCGAATATTAAAGCAATAACAGTTAAAAGTAAATCAAGTATGTAAGTATTTAACAAAAACAGTGCTTCACTAATTTCAATATAAGAACGTAGACCTTTACAACTGGCCGGTTGGAATAGGAAAGATGAGACCACCAATCAATTGACGTATTTTTTATGAGCTGTCAAAACGCGATTTTCCCATAGATTTCGTATGGCAAAGACGGCTGTGACGTCACTTTTGTGCCGACTTAAAACGACTATTTATCAATTTGAAAGCAATTAGAAATCTGATTTGACTGTTAATTTAATCGGGTTTTGAGTTCTAAAATAAAGTATTTCTTTAGAGAAGTTATGTCTTGGAATTATTGGTCAATAGTGTCAACTAACCAATTGAATATAAACTACAAGAAAAAGGAACAAATACGAACATAGAAAAGTTTTTAAATTAAAGCACCAGAGAAAAAGGCGAAAAGGTAAAAACGAAAACATGAAAAGGCACTATTAACTTTCTAATAAAAACTACCAACAAAACATGTTAAAAATCCACACTCTTCATACATAAACTTACAAAGGCAACTTTTACACGGCGTCCTGCATTAAGGCTTATTAAGAAAACGTCCACTTTTTGTTGAATATTTTCACAACACAACGTCATAAAAACAGCGAGGAAAAAATTTCACGTTATTATTAAACTTTTCACAAAAGTTTTCAATGTAGGTAAAAGACCGGTTAACATAAAATTGATGAGAAAGCATTTTACTTTTATTTTGGTTTCAGTTTTATACTTTTTTCTTGTTTTATTAATTTAGTTTGTTATTCAAAAGACAATAATGCTAACAATGTATTGTCTCCTAAAACTCGTACTTTTCTATTGTTTGAACTTTCATAAAGCATAAAAAGCAAAGTTTGTCGTGAGTACCTACTACATTTATTCAAATACTTCACGAAAATTCGATTACCAGAAGTGTTATTAGGTTTTTCCACTAGGAATTTCTCAGTAGCAGCCTTGCTGTCTGGATTTGTGCCCGGTTGATGGCAATAGGCTCGCCCCCTATTACATGGGACTTAAACATAACTGGCGAATTGTGGGTGTACTAATGGTTTGGGTACAGTCACGAGCAAAAACAAGTATAGACTTAGCAAAATTCAAAAGCGATTTTCTTGTGAAATAATGGTTGTAACTTTGATATTTTAAGACCTATTTCATAGTAGTATTGAGTTCAAAATACTATACGTATATTCCTAAAAACATGACATTTCAATCAATACATTCGAAGAAAATCGCTTCGTAATGTTGCTAAGTGTATACTTGTTTTTGCTCGTGACTGTACACCTCTGCCTATCCCTTCGGGGATAACAGGCGTGATGTTATGTATGTATGTTTAGTTAAAGGGTATGTGATTTGTCTTTTAACACCTCGTATTGTTCAACATAGCGCTTCTCGCGTTACACGTAAATGGTATTACCTAGTCTAGATAGGCTGTATTTCCTGTTTTATTGTGGTAAAGCATCTATTGTATTCTACCGACGTTGTTTTGACGTAATTCATTAGTCTCCTTTGTCAACACCTCGGAGATGACAACATTCATTAAAGAGTTCTGCTCTATGACTTGCCTTTGTCTTCCACTATAAATAGGATGAGAAAGAAACAATGGATGATAATGTGCCTTCAAAGACACCTTCTTGTAACTCAATAACAATACATATTACTTACTTACTTACTGCCTTACTGCCCCAAAAGAAATAATATACATACTTATATAACTAATGCGTCAAATTGAACACTACTATAAAACTGCTACAAAACTATTATAAAACCTTTACATGTCTGTTAGTTGTATAACTCAAATACAATACAATTTTTTGCAAGTTGGGTAGTGGTCGCAAAGCGCGACTGCTAAGTATGAAGTCTTGGGTTCAATTTCCAGATCGGGCAAAAATGTTATTGGGTTTTTCCATCAGGAATTTCACAGAAGCAGCCTCAGAGTCTGGATTTGTGCCCGGTTGATGGCAATAGGCTCGCCCCCTATTTCATGGGTACACCTCTGCCTAACCCTTCGGGGATTACAGGCGTGATGTTATGTTAACCTGTTATTGAGATTTTACAAATTTACAATTCATTTTATTTATTTGTATGTATATGTATAGGTATACATAACTTTCATCAAATTAACAATACTTCTCTTCTAAAGAACATCAAACATCATAAATATCACTCGAATTCAATTTAAAAAAAAAACAAACAGACGTATTAAAACATCGCTCGTAAATTAAATACGAGCCATACCGAATGCTCCGGACAATGTTAATAGCCAAAATGTTCGATAACATGACTCGTAAAGCATCTTGTTCCGTGCCTGATACGGTACAGCTTACATTACTTTTTAATATCGGAAAATTGCTTCCGAGAGCCACGTACCAAGCCGAGGGATACAGTAGGTACAATATGTTATTTGAAATGAAAAAAATATGATTTCATTTTCCGCACAGCTAGGGTTGTCAATCGTCCTATTATATTGTACTAGCTTTTGCCCTCGACGGCGCCCGCGTATATGTCGGTTATCGCGGATGTAAACGTAGGCGAGAATCAAAAAGTAGCCAATGTCCTTCCTCGGGGTCAAACTTAACTCCATACTAAGTTTCATCAAAAACGGTTCAGTGGTTTAGTTGTGAAAGCGTAACAGACAGCCAGCAGACGTTCATAAAAAGAGTCCATATTGATCCCTTTACTTTGTATAATATCATACAATGTAATAGGTACATATGGAATGCAATAAAAAAATGAGTATTGAGTAATAACAAACAAATCCGCGCAACTCACAAAAAAATACAGATTTTACAAAAATAAATAAGTAAAGAATCACTATAATCAGGCGTAGAAATGTTGACAACCCTACGCACATCCCTAGTGAGTTATTTCGCCTACACATGTTTGGGCAATTTGTACTTTTTAATGTCATTCGCAACTATTGTGAACCTCTGCTGCGCTGTAGCAAGTGCCTTTTATTTGCTTTTTTTTGTTTTTGTTAATTGTTTTGTTTGCTCCGGTTGAATTTAAACTTTGATATGTTATCTACCTTTCGAATATTTTTTTTTATTTTTGCAAGCCCTTTAAAATTGTATAGTTCCATTGAAACATTTAATCTAGGCAAAATTTTCGTTAATATCTCGAAGCTTTTTGATATTGAATGAAAGAGTTTTATTTCCTTTGAAAATAGACTTTAGATTTCTTTTGATTGCAATCTTTATATCTTTTATTTATTTGACTAAACACGAAACTAAATGACCTTTTGAAAAGATCTATCCAACGACGGATTACAGAATAAAAAACACTTTTAAATAAGAAACTTGATCCGATTTGTCTTATTTCTGCTTGTCCAGCACCCTATAAATTCTACCGCAATAACAAGAAGCAACAAATTAAACTTTCGGTACATAAAAAAAGAATAAATACGATGCAATATTCTGTACCGATCCATCCCTTTAATGAAGCAATCCCTTTTACAGGCTATAAAGAGCGCGTCGACCCGTCCGAGGGACCTAAAATGTTGTAGGTACATCTCTGTCTGCTTTTTGTGTTGCAATTTTAAAATAGAAAGTCTTTTATAAAATTTAAAACATTGCTAAAACAGCGTTAACTATTCAAAGCCAAAGTCAAAGCATTAATTTCAATTAAAATATTAACAGGCATTTTAGAATTATTATCAGTAAGTCAAAATATTGAATAGAGAACGGGGGCCAGGAGAGGTGCGGACGGCGGCCGCTCGTAGCGTGATACACAAGAGGCGAAATGTTCACTGAACAGTTCTTAAAATATGTGACGTCACAGTGGTATATATCATCTATTACCCGCAGGCGAGGACTCAATGAGGCGGTTTAGTAATAGTTGTGAGTTGCCTGTTGCCGCAATACGAAGATCAAAGTTGTATCTGTCTGCTTATCTCCTAAAGGCCTTCCACAAACTATCACGTCAGCGCGGTGTCAACGCGACGTCAACGTCAAAGTTGTTGACAGCACAGCGGCTTTTGGCATTGCAAAGGGATCAAAAGAATCATCAAAACGTACCTAAACGTAGTCCTTTTGTGAAGCGTGTTGTTTATAATTAAAGTGTGCGCTTTTGACGTCAAAACTTTGAACGGCTACGACACGCGGCCATGCGTGTGATGGTGCTTTTATTGTTTTTGTTTTGTTTTGAATTCTGCAGTTTTGTGTTGGGGTACGGTTTAGTGTTTTATTTTTGTTATTTGCTTTGAAAGAAAACTGTAAAATCATGTTCAACTGTTTCTGTTATATAAAGATTAACATCTATCGTTATTTTGAGTTAAAAATCTTTTAGAAATTCGACGTTTAACTTCAGCCACGCGCAAAATTACTTTTATTTATAGTATGGTTAACGCTTAATCAGGAGGGAAATTCTACTAATTTTTAGAAACGATCGCGGACAAATCTCAGTCTCAACCTGTCAAAAACGTCTCCAATTTACCTACATGTTTAAACATTGATTGTCACTGAGATGAAATTACGACTAGATTTTGAATGTTTTTAAACTTTTGACCGTCACAGTCATTTACAGATGACAGACTAAATATGTACGATTACGATTTCATACGTAAGTAAATAAAGCTTATTTAACAACATTGTTTTTTTTTTAATTGCCTTGGCTAATTATGTTCCTTGACTCATCCTAATTTATATAAGTTGGACTTCTTTCTAAATATTTCATCTTTATTCACGTATGTAAGATGACAAAAACTAATCATTGTCCCATATTACTGGAGGTCGGCGCAACACGTTTTCTTCTTCCATTTCGTCCTGTCAGCCGTCATGTTATCACTGACTCCCTTTTCTTTCATATTATTCTTCACACAATCCATCTATCTTTGGCCTTCCTCTTGCTCTCCATCCATCCAAAAAAAAAACACAAAATAACAAACAAAAATAAACTATACCTAAATATATAAATCTAACTATATAAACTAATATCAATTATGACGTGGCGGTCGAAAGGTTAATTAGTAGAATTGGCCTTCTGAGATGACGAACTTTATTTTTAAAAGTTAAGTTATGTTTTACTAACATAAAGCATAAAAATGTTAACTCTTTAGAACAAACATCTCTTTTCTGCTTTTTCCAGGATTACCAAGAGTTAATTTAGAAAACCTTTTATGCAAAGCTAAATTAATTTTGCAGCTGAGATAAGCCTTGATATTTTGTTACAGTACATTACGTTTATGTTTTAATAATATCAGCTTATGTATCTCTCCTTTTACAAGATAATACTGCTAAAGATTTTAACTTACGTACAAAGTAATCTTAGGATAACTTTCAAGTGATCTTACATAGCAGATTCTTTTTTAAAAAACCTAGATAGATAATATACCAGCCTATTATTGCCCACTACTGGGCAAAAGCCTCTTCTTATCCAAAGAAGGCACGTGTATTGATCACCGATCAAAGGCCTATTAACGTTTTAGTTTTAGGTGCCTACTTATTTTTTTAAAATCTGTACTTTATAAGACTATTAATAAAAAAAAATATTATCTTTTAATTAAATAGATATAGCTTTTTATTACTAGTTTACCTAAACATAATTATTACATATTATTTGAACTTAAAACATAACTGGCGAAATATGGATGTACGTAGATACTAATGGGTACACCTCTGCCTAACCCTTCGGGGATTACAGGCATGATGTTATATATATATTTTAACTTTTTAAATGCAATACCAGATTTTTAAGACTCTAGAGAAATCTGATTCCCTCTACGTTAATATTCAAATTGTCTACGAAATAATATGTGAACAACAATAAAAACAACTTAATACGACTCTCTTATACCCTTTTTAGTTCATATTACAAGTAATGTAGTATTAAACATCTATATATACGTTAACTCCCAAGGCTCCTAATATGGGGAATTCCACGTATTCCAATCACATAATCCCGGGGAAAATATTTCGTAGAAAGGAAATTACTTCGGCAATTTCGTCTCGTTTCATTGAATACCGTATAACAGTTTGTGACGTCAATATTGTATTTATAAATAGTTATTTACCGATGGTCTTCTGACTTTTAATGTGAAATTACATACAACATGCTGCTCAGTTTGTTTCTTACGTTATTTGTAAACGGTGTGGTTGAAAGATTGTCGCAAGTTCGATTGCCGCATGGATCAAATATTTGTATGGTAGTTTTTTTAGGTCTGGATGTCTGTGAATGTTACAGGAGAAATTAATAGTGAGGGGCAACGTTTTAAAAAAATAAGAAAAATAAACTATTACCTTCTTAAGGTGCTGCCACACTGTTGTTTAAAAATGTTTTCAAACATTTTCTGACATTGTAAATAAAGAATAATGAAATTTTATAGGTGAACAAATGTTTAGTAACGTTTGTAAACATTTTTAAACAGCAGTGTGGCAGCATTTTACACATAGGTATCTTTTAGGTATTGAATTGAAAAAACCTGAAAACTTCCATCTAAAATACTTACCTACTTCTGTTTCTTTTGAATACTTTTCTCCCTAATTACTTAGGGTTTTTGCAAAGATAAACTACCTCTTTTCTTTGTTATCAACAAACATAACCAAGTACTTCATTCTACTGTAAAAATCTACAGACTTTTCATAAGAAAATCATATTCAGAAAATTTAATGAACCTCAGTTACGTATTTACCTACATACGAGTACCTTAGCAAACATATAATATTGACTACAATTTGTAAAACAAAGAAGACCCACTGAGCTGACATTAAAATGAAAATTAAAACAGAAACGCTTTAAAAAAAATATCGTTTGACGATGAATTGCAACTGTTTTTAGAACATTTCTCTCGTCTTTTTACTTTTATTTTCTTTTACTTTGCCATGTTATGAATATGTTTTTCCTTTTTTTATGGAAAAACCTGTGGACAGTGTAATAACTTTAAGTGCTTTTAAAACTCGATTTTTTTATTGTAGTAAAATCTTTTCTAGTTCCAGGTTCAATAAATATTTCCAGGTTTTTTGAAACTAAGTTCATTAATCATTTCGGCTAGTGGTAGGAATTAACTGACAAAAAACGTCACGTAAGAAAAAAGCGTTAACCCTACAGGCGACCTCCTTTTTTCATGTATGATTTTGAAGGATGGCCCATTACTTACCTTGTACAAGTAAATATCACAAAACTTAGAAAAAATTAAGGGTAAAATAAAACTAGTAAGACACAAATTTTCGCCTGTAATCCCCGAGGGGTTATGCAGAGGTGTACCTACCCTAATGGGTAGGTACACCGTACACACAGGTGAACTAATGTTCACTCACATTTCGCCAGTTATGTTTAAGTCCCATGTAATTGCGATGCTGCTACTGAGAAATTCCTGATGGAAAAAGCCCCTATATTTCACCCCTTATTCCCGCGCATGAACTCAAACCAGCTGTTTCTATATAATAGTGCGACGATATCGTTATCTTATATTAAAGATTATCATAATACACAACAAAAGCCAACACATAATATGAACTGAAGGGTGAGCTTCCATTAAAGTGGTTAACCACTGTGAAAAATCTTTGACTGGATTTTTGCTGAGCCCACACCATTTCGACCCACTGGGCTGGAAACTTTCCCACGTCCACTTTGTGCTTTCCGCCACACATTCTTTTTTTAAAGATAATATTAGGTGGAGTGAATTTTATTGACTCTCATTATAATGTCTCTCTAAGGCTCTAGACAGACGGACTGCATTTCAACTGCAATCCAACTGCAAATTTGCAGTTCGGATGCAGTTTGAATGCAGTTGACACGACTGCAATAGAACTGCAAACCAACCGTGCGGTCCAATTGCAGTCGGCGTGCAGTCGTGTGAACTGCACACCGACTGCAATCGAACTGCATCCGAACTGCACCATACCCACCCGTCCGCACTACTTTAACGCTCCGCCCCCGCTCAGTTCGGATGCAGTTCGATTGCAGTCGGTGTGCAGTTCACACGACTGCACGCCGACTGCAATTGGACCGCACGGTTGGTTTGCAGTTCTATTGCAGTCGTGTCAACTGCATTCAAACTGCATCCGAACTGCAAATTTGCAGTTGGATTGCAGTTGAAATGCAGTCCGTCTGTCTAGAGCCTTAAAAGAGTATTTTGGGTAGCAAAAAAATAATGCCTATATATTCTTCTCCATACGAAACTAGCTTTTGGAAACTAGATTCAATTTTCGATTTCATTTTCCGATGGATGTTTTCAAATGTAATTTAATTGAAAAAGTAGAAAATAAACAGTTCCATTAATTAAATTAAGTTTCCATTGAAGACGCCCATCCATCCGTCAGGCGCAACGGCTATACGTGCTTTACGAGGCACCACTACATCATACCACTATCTACCAAACTCCAAGCTAACAAAAAAAATCCCAATTAAAAAAAAACTGTCAAGTGCGAGTCTAAGCCAAAAATGCAAAAAAAACGGTATTTTGTATTTCATTTTTAAATTTTATTTATTTTTTATTATTTCTTGGTATAGCGGCAATAGAGTTACACATTCTGTGGAAATTTGAACTTTCTAGCTATTACGGTTCATGAGATACAGTCCGCTGACCGACGGACTGACAGACGAAGACTTGGTAATAGGGTTCCGTAACCACCCCTTGAGTACGGAACTCTAAAGACAATAAGGCTCGGAATCCACCAAAGCGGAGAGGAGAGGAGATGTCTCGCATAGCCAATCGGCTTGCGTAATTTTCACATCTCACCGCTTAGCTTCAACACAACACAAACATAACACAGTATCCTATTGGCCGTTTACATCTCCTCTCCTCTCCGCTTTGGTGGATTCCGGGCCTAACGCTTTGCCAGACCTGGGAATCAAAAAAATCATAACCCTCCTTTTGGCTTTGCCGTAGTCGGGTAATTAGTACCCCACGTTTAGCTGTCAAGCTTGCTGACAACTCTGACACTTGACTACAGAGCACACAGAATTTAGCCTATGACATGACAAATCACTTTAACTTTTTTTATAGGTACTGTGAGACAGTAAAAAATATCTTAAATCTTTTATTAGACGCTTTTACCTTAATTCAAGGCTTTATTTCTTTCCGTTTTTTCCGATTTAAGTAACAACTTCATCTTTCAAAAGCCAAGGAAAATTACGAAACCGTCGTTTTATTTATAAGTAAAAGAAATTCATTTGGATAATGACTTTTGGCATCAGACGATCTTAGAACAACAAACTCGTAGACCCACGGTTTCTGAAACAACAAATTGATGTGACAAACTGTCAAGACGCGTAAGGTGTTGTAATTGGTTGATTGCATTACACATATAACATCGCGCCTGTAATCCTCGAATGGTTAGGCAGAAGTGAACCCATTAGTACACCCACATTTCACCAGTTATGTTTGAGTCTCATGTAATAGGGGGCGAGTCTGTTGCCATCAACTAGGCACAAATTCAGACTCCGAGGCTGCTACTGAGAAATCCCTGATGGAAAATCCCAATAACACTTTGCCCGACCTGTGAATCGAACCAAAAACCTCATGCACCACTAGACCAACGAGCCAACCGACCAATTATTAAGAAGTAATTTCAAATTTGGTTATTATAAATAAATAAAAACACATAATAAAAAAGCTTACCTGCCCAATACTAGAAAGTAACTACATAACTAATAATGGATAGGTAAGTAGATTCATATGTCAGCTAAAGTGACATGTTTCATCATGTATACAAAATATTTTTCCGTTGCTATGAAAACGTAATGGAGTACGTACTCTAATCAAGTATGAATAATATTTTACACAAATATTAGCTTCCGACGCGCTCGAATCAACGCTTAGCAAATTATACAAAATCTTACATTTTATTAAATTATAAATTGGGACAAGATCATCTTTCTTCCTGCCAAATAAGCGGAATTTACTGCAAAATCAAAGAAATAAATCAACCCTTGTTTTTTTTTAAACTTTAAAATCTAAAACAATTATAGTTACTATGGCAACCATACCGAATTCACACCGCAAAAAGACAAAGTTTAAAAACCCTTTACATAAAACTTTAAAACAAAAACATTGAACAAAACCAAATCCAACTTCTCACACAACCATCTAAACTTCTAACTACAAAACAGAGCTTTGTCTCTCATCAAGATTAATAGTTGTATGCAAATAATTAAGCCAACACACAGCTTAATTTATTATTCACGAAGGACAAACGTGTACACTAAGTTGTGATCACAAATCCTAGCAATTTGTTTTGATAAAGTGAAGTGACATTGATGAAAGCTAGGACGATTGCGGGCATTAGGCTTACTGTCCATTGAAGCGGAGCAAGGCTACGGAGCGGAGAAACTGAGAAATATTAACCAATAGGATTGCATAAAATCTCCGGTGGATAATCGTATTGGTTAATATTTCTCAGCTTCTCCACTCTGCAGCCTCGCTCCGCTTCGGTGGACAGGCAGCCTTACTGCGGGCGATATAACACTGCTTACCAACTGTACCTCAGGGAGAATGTCTCGAAGAGGCGTTTGTTTAACCCCTTAAATATCGTGTCGTAGAGGTAACAGTAGTACAACTTGTAGATACATCAAATGCGTTGTCCATTTTTTGGAGTAGGTACCCCGCTGAGCTTGGAGTCCTACATTCCCAGGTCAGGCAAATTTTTATTAGATTTTTCGTTTAGTTATTTCTCAGTAGCAACCCGGAGGAACTTGGTGGTGTGACACCCTCGTGTCACGGAAAGCATGTAAAGCCATTGGTTCTGCGCCTAATCTCTCCTCGGTCGTGTCTACTATCCTAGTAGACACGACCGTGGAGAGATTAGGTGCAGTGAGGGATGATGGAGTGCACCTATGTTTGCGCACACACTTATGCACTATAATAACTCCTGCCTATTTGGTTAGTCTCCATTGAGATTTGCGACCGTGATCAAATTTTTGTGTAGAAAATTATTTTGGCAATTTTTTATCAGAACTTCGAAAACCGTCTGGGGTAAGTATTGGTAATCGTTACAATATTTTAAAATCCTTCACGTTGTACTAGCTTTCGCCCGCCACTTCGTAAATTTTTCGTATTTTTTTCCAGAATAAATGTAGCCTATGTGCTATTCCAGACTATAATTTATCTCCGTGCTAAACATCCAGATCCGTTCAGCCGTTCTGGCTTGATTGAGTAACAGACATCCATCCAAACTTTTGCATGTATATTAGTAAGTAAGATTCAGCATCACTTCTTTACATTGTTATAGTAACTATTTGTTGTTCTCCTTTCTATCTGTAACAATGCTGTGTATACCTATGTCTTAAACGCGACAGCTTTCATTCTCATTGAAGGCTAGTTTCCAATCTAGCCTACGGGTCCTATTGTCTGTCGACTGTCCCGAGTCCGATTTCGGACGGAATTGTATAGAGACACAATGTTCCCAGATAATATTGTTGAGAACTTGCCGCACGACCATTGAGGAAGGTTCTTCTCTCTGATAGATTGATGAATGGACTCCAGTCCTCGAATGGACGTTTATACGCTGCGAGGGATTAGTACAAATTAATTTATGACCACCCTCTGCGTGGCCCTGACACAGTTTACCAGTTACGCTGTGTTTTGTTTCTTTTATGTTGTTTTTGGTAATAATATTTTATTGTAATAAGCTTTTGGTTTTTATGAATTGTTTCTGTTTTCATCTCATTCGATTAGTTTTTTTTTAAGTGAACCTAAAAAAAATTGTTTTTTAATTGACAATTTAATTTTTTATGTAACATTCTCTGCCCTTATTGGTGAGTTCAAGTTAATTCATTGCGAATTGAATAGAAGAATGTTTGAAGTCATACAATACAATAAACAATGAAACCGAGTTCCAAGGCTTTGTATAACTTTCCTTACCTTTCATTAGGTTCTAAGGATTCTTGTTCGTAAAACTCTTTTTTTTTCTAAAGCAATATTATTTTCACACGATCTGCTAAAAGCCAAACGCGTTACTCATTACATAAACATGGCATTTTCCAGTAACCTCTCACGCGTGAAAACAATATAATACACGTACCTACCCACTTGATTTCCGAGAAACTGTCACGATCAAAAAGGACGTTTTTTTTTCCGAAACTGAATAAATTATCCGTGCAAATTGGTTCTGGAGATTTAAAAATTTGCGACGAATTTTACACAAAAAAAAAGGTAATTTCTAACACATTTCACTTAGTGGTATGTTGTGATAGGCCAGTGGTTAAGACACTCGCCTTTTGCATGAGACTGTGAGTTCACAACCGGGTGATTACCAATGTGACTTTTTCTATTTCATATGTACTTTCTAAGTTTATCTTGGATGTCACTACATCTAGAAAAATGTGAGGAAACCTGGACTTAATAATAATACAAGTGTGAAATTGCCAATTCGCCTTGAGCAAGCGTGGTGTACCAGGAAGAGACTTTTGCCCTGTGTGGGACAATAATAGACTAGTATTATTACTATAATTTCTCGTAGTTAAATTAAAAAGCAATCAATACGTGACTGCCTCGTTGGTCTAGTGGTCGCAAAGCGCGACTGCTGAGCATGAAGTCTTGGATTCAATTCCCAGGTCGGACAAAGTGTTAGTGGGTTTTGCCATCAGGAATTTCTCAGTTGTAGCCTTGGAGTCTGGATTTGTGCCCGGTTGATGGCAATAGGCTCGCCCCCTATTACATGGAACTTAAAAATAACTGGCGAAATGGGGGTGTACTAATGGGTACACCTCTGCTTCTGTTATGTTATGTAATACGTATCTAGGTATTAATTCTACTTTTGAATGAAATCTCATTAAATATTACTCGAAGTAAACAACAAAGATAAACTACAAAAATATATAAAAAATAAACTTCCTCAAGCTTTTAAAAGTAATTAGTTATTCATCTCAAAAGCAATTGAACTTAAATAGAGTACCTACCTACTGAGGTATACATAGGTACTCTATTTAAGCCAACGGAGCTCCAGAGCTCCGATGAAACCAACGGAAGTTATTCATTACGAATCGGAAAACAACTCGAGTTTCGCGAAACTAGAGAGTATTCAGTTAAAATCAGCTTAATGCTACTGCAACGTCGCACTCGAAAGCTACTCTGCAGCGAATTACAGAGAAATACTCCAATGTTACTTAATATTTTAATAACTGGAAATGTATTTCAGTAGCTATTGTTTTACTTCCATATATCTTGGAACACAGATGTTACTTATTTTAACTAGCGAACCGCCCCGGCCTCGAGCGGATGCAAATTTCTGACTTTTCCAAAAAATAGTAAGCGCTCTTACGCACTAGCGGTTAACCGCGGGGGCGGCTAACCGCGCGGCTAGCCGCTTTGCCAGTTTAATATGCAACCGCTTATGATTGTACGCACTTAACCGCCACAAAATCAAAAGCGGTTGCATATTAAACTGGAAAAGCGGCTAGCCGCGCGTTTAGCCGCCCCCGCGGTTAACCGCTAGTGCGTAAGATACAAGATAAATATTCTAAATCTTTTCAAACTTACATCTGACAAGTGACATTAGCGTAGAACAAACGTGGTGATCAATGCTCATTGTCTTCACAGACAGTCCTTTATACAGAGCTTGCATGGAGGCCGAAGAAACGGTTATGTATGCTCCTCGAGTGCACAGGCGTCGCCCAGATCTGAAAGAGACCTTGGCCTCACGTAAGTCTCCAGAACGCCTTGAGCCATCTGGAAGGCCATAACGGCCACCATGGCTCATCCACGAAGCTCCACCATCGAAGGCTAAGTGCGGAAACCAAACCCCCATGATAGATAGATAGATTGATGCTAATGCCTTTTCTGCTGTACACATTACATTATCAAGTCTGCGAAATATGAAGAAGTTCTACAATTTCAAATTTTTTATCTCTTTGTTACAGCGCTTACTTGAAGGACGACTTTGTGGTGCTACCGTACCTGGATGCTGGCTACAATCGGGTGAGTTCACTCATTGATTACTATACTTTGACGTTACGCAAGACCAGAATTGAATATTATATGGAAACTGAAACTAGAAAACCTTTAATATTAAGAGATCTACATAATATTGGATTGAGTTTAAAAGCCCACAGATACACAGCAGTAGGCGAGACTGCTACCATCTATGAAAATATTTTTATAGTACTTAACACATAGAGAACTGTAGTATCGCTGCACCAACATTTGTGGTCGAACGGCACTGTCATTGCCGTCCATGATTTGCTATCGACTTCGAAACAGTACTAAAAATAGCTAATGTAAAACGATTTCAAGTTTAGCTTTAGCTTTAAAACTCCTTTTAAACTTATGTATACAGTCTTTTAAGTCCATAATAAACTGTCAAGTCCAAAATCTTTTTACCAACATTTTTTTATACTATATGACGTAAACGCTCTTACATTCACATAGGTGGAGTAATAACATTTTCTAAAACATTATTATATAAGTCTCTTGCAAGGTTTCAATGTCAATTTGAATACTCATCCTCAGATTGATACTTCTCAATAAGCCAACCTTGAACATGAATACCTACTAAAATTTCTTCGCCACTTTGAAAGCACCGTGATGTATCGTTCCTAGATATTGGATGTTTTTACGCTTTTACAGCGCTTTAATAACGTTTTATAACTGACAATGAATTATCCATCTTGATTTATTGGGGAAATTTTCACTCTGTACGAAATATTAAAAAACTATGCGAAGTTCCGAAGAATTAAAATGACGCTGAACGGAACCGATAGATACATGTTTTTCTTATCATTACGATCATTATTTTGTTCTGGCTACCTGGAAATAGAATTTCCCATACCTGGGAATCTTCTGGTAACGAAAATAATGATAGTCAAAGGTCTAACTTTTAGTCACTTTTTACGTTTCAAATGTTCTAACTAAACTTTTAATACCCCCACGGCCCCTGTACTGTTGTATGCATCCATAAGCACAATAATTTGCGTATGTAACATTGCAGAGCACCATAAACAGTGATTTTTCGCACCAAAAAAAAAAATTTGTTTCTCAGCAATATTTTTTGCACAATATTACTTAGTTTGATGGGCAGTATACGTAGTTAACTGGTATGTGATGTGTCTTTTTACACTCCGTATACCCAGTATATACGAAAAAAACGCAATTAACAAAATCACAAAAGCTACCTATGTTTACATACATAAATTCACACCTTTTTCCCATGGGGGTAGATAGAAACCACAGAACGTCACCTGCTACGATCCTAACTCAATCCTTTCGCCTCGTCCACGTTCATACATCTCGTCATACAAGGACGCCGGTTACGAGTACTGGTCTATTTCCGTATCATCCATATTGTTTACAAAAGTTCAAAAACGTTGAAAGCTCTGTCTAACAAGACAACACAAACCGCATCCTCTGTTAACTAAAAAAGCCGAGCGAAAACTTTTCATTTCCTTTTCTTTTCTCATTACTACTGGAATTCTGAAAAGGAATCTTTAAAACTGTGCAGTGCAAAGGAAATTTCACAGAATTTAAAAAAGTCAGACGAAGACTTGTTTGCCGCAATGTCAATCATTTTCAA
Organism: Hoplodrina blanda; assembly: GCA_949316365.1. Lineage (NCBI taxonomy): Eukaryota > Metazoa > Arthropoda > Insecta > Lepidoptera > Noctuidae > Hoplodrina > Hoplodrina blanda. Next base: position 10,343,956 of record OX438594.1, read on the forward strand.
TAACATCCAACATTCTGTGAAAGACTATAAATTATTAGCACAAGTAACGGGAATTTTTTATCATTTTTCTGAAAAAGAATCTGTGAAAATTTCAAAAGGTTTTTTGTTATATTTTTATAGAAAATGTAATGGAGCTTGATTTATAAAAGCCCTACGGTATTATAAAATTCACAAAAATTTTCTCGCTGAAGATTCCGTAATTGAGTTTAATAGAGCTTCAATATTTAGTTCATCGAATTTCTATTTTGCATCGTAAGTAATAAAGTTTTTTCTCGCTTGGTATTTCAGTAAATTACTAAGTGACTTGTAATTTATTGATTGGCCATCTTTGGGGGGGGTGAAAGTACTCATGAATAATTAAGAACACTTTACTACCGACTTTAAAATCTGAAAAATGGTGTGGATATTATGCACGAGCTAAACTTAATTTAGACTAAGTATTTTTATCTTTTTCTCTCCAATAAAACAAAAAAGAGACGGCTATAAATGAGAGCTGTCATATTTTATGGAAAAATTCAAGGCAAAACTAATTTGACATTTTAACTTAGTTCTTAGGTATCACCGTCTTTTTTTAACTGTATGTCAGTAAGAAATGCCGATTCTCTAATTTTAGTCTAATTTGTGAGCAAGGGAATCTGCTATCAATAAAAAAAGCAGCCTGTATAATGCCAATGCATCAGAAATCTTGTTCAATAACACAACAACAAAACAACTATTTATATTGAAATCCTTCACTAAATGGACACAACAAACAACAAATTATAAACACTCAACATGAAATGTTTGCCCTCGTAAACACAATAATATTATTATCATAACACTGGTATTTAACTTACCCTGGATCCATATTTTACCTAGTTTCAAGTCAATGAGAGAAGACAACAGGGCCAAGCTGAACTAACGCGGCTTACATTGACTTCAGTGAATTGCAATGAGTTTATGTAAATGCAAGCCACTTAACTCGATCGCTGGCTTCAAACCGGCCTAGTAATAGGTACGTGTAATAAGAAGCCATTGTGTACAGAGTGGACTGCCAGTACTGGCCAGTTGTCGTCTTTAATTTTCTTAAATGGGAATGCGACTGGGGCCTCCATTTTATCTCGTTGTTTACGCGACCAGCTTATTTCCAATTCAAATACATATATTTCACAAGCCTTTAAGTTTACATGGTAAAAAAATGTAACAGGGAAATATGACATTTAATAACTAATTGAAATTATCATTATTAAGGTTCTCATATGCTTTCATGCTTCAGGACGAGTCAATACTAGATTGCTTAGGATTTTTAAGCTTTTTTAAACAAACATAATTGGATTACGCTTTACCAAAGCAAACCAACACGCATTAAAAAATTTCCTAATTTTTAAAGCAATTTTAAAGATTTTGAATATTGAACGCTGAATTATTTACTAGCATCAGTTTTAGATGTACCTATATAACTTGTTTTTGCTAGATTAGAATGTAACATATTAGCAAACAGAACTATGTAGTTTGACGTAATAAATTATTGAAAGATTATTGCTTAGCTCTTTTGGAAAAACTATGCTTAATTACAAGACATTACTTTCTTCAAGAGAAATTGTTTCGTGTCAATATTTCCGTGACCACTAGACGTATCCCTAAAAATCTTCATTTATACACGTACTCTAGTCTAGCAACAAAAAGCGATTGTCTCAACAACACGCCAGAACAATAGCATCGACTAAAGTTTACTCCCTCCTCCCTATTCGATTAATGAGCTCCGATCGAACAACTTTGAACTACCCCTACAGAAAAACGTTACCTACTTATACCACCTTCTCATTAAAATAGAGAGATTGCCAAGTAACGTAGGCTTGTGTGTAAGTTTTGGGTTGTCTTTATTAAATATTCAAGAGTCAGTTTAGCCGAAACGAGTCCAATTCGTTTGATAAAAATAATTTGTTGCCACACCGATAATTCTGGTACCAAAGAGATTTAAAGATACTGCTAAATGTCTATGACTCGTACACTCATTTTCACTTTTAAAAAAGGAATAGTTAACTTAGCGTTTAAAAAGAAGTGAAATATATGATAATGAATAATTTGAATAAAGAATGAAATAACGGTTTTGTTTGTTTTTGCTTGGAAACAAATGAAATACATTCAAATATTGTCTCACAATAATATTTATAACTCCCGTACTTCTTAACCATCTATGATCTACTCGCATTCTTTAACTGACTATGTCGTCTACAACAGCGTCAATATATCGGAACTCAATAAACAAAAATCAAGAAAAAATATTAAGTGTCATGAAAAATCAGCTTAGTTTAAATTGTGATACCTAGTTTGAAAGAGTATCAACAGATAAATTTGTTCAGTGACTGAAAGGTATCCTTGGATGAAATGCAATTTCCAACTGCAGTTCGAAATGGTGTTAGTATTCACATTTCCGTTTTCACTCAACACGTAATTTTACCTTGAAAGTAAAATTGTAGCTCGGAGATATTTTCTTCGCAGAGAAAATATGAAACTGTCGCCAAAGCGACTGCAGCAGCTTTGTACCTACAATTATTGCATTTCTAAACGTTCGTTCGTTTGATAAAATACATAAATAATTTGTGAGGCCATCCCGTGAAGTTTTCTAACAGTCTTAGCAAAAATTCCATATTGACAGTTTAATTAAGTTTAATATTTTAAGTTCAAAACTGTTATAAAATTAAAGATCCATGAGATGTCCGAAATGTAACGTTTTTATTATAATTTTTTGATTTATTTCTTTTTTGTTATGTATTTTTTCTATATTTTTTCCTTAATTTAATTTAAAAAAAGAATGATTTGTTCATTTTTTTAAATAATTAAGACAATGTAAAGTATTACCTACTTATTATTGCGCATTATACCTATATATTTCAATAGCTAAAGTTGTTCATTGATGTGACGACATGGTTCTACTGTTGTATAAATAGGGCGCAATAACGTTTCATCGGGTTCAGTTTCATGTTGGCCGTTGGAACAATGAGACATTACTTCTTTAAACCACAAATTGGTTTCTTTGCACTCTACGTTTACTCCACCTATTAAATTAAAGCATTTAAAATATAAGGGCCAAAACACAGCCTGTTATTCTGTTTTATTGTTAAAATGACTGCATTTTGCTGATATTTTTTAAATGTAAATGGCAAATAGTTTACTTTACTTTATATTTATCGTGAAATAACGATAGCGTTATAACAATATTTAATTTTGTTTAAAGTTATAATAAATTAACTAGGTATGTGTTTAAACGTAATATTTCTGGTTACTTTGAAAAATCCCACATGTAACTGATTCTTCATATCCAACTGATCTCTCATATCCTCATCAGGTGATGGTAGAAACCCTGAGCGCCACAGCGTGGTGCGCTGAAGTGCTCCAGTCGCGCGCCGCGGGCGCATCAGTGCGCGCGCATGTCGCTGCTGTGGCCGCACTCGCCGCCGCCGCCGACCGCTGCCGCGACCTGGTCGCTGTCACTGACGACCAGCAGAGGATACTTGTAAGTACATCTTCTGCAACGAGGATCTGTCAACTCGATTGACATTGTAACTAAAAACTGCGATTTGACTAAAAGTGCTAGGTGGCAGTATTCTTGGCAGTGGGTAACCATGAACAATTCTATCGTTAGCAATTGTTTTATTTTTTCATAATATTTTCCATGCCTACATGTAAGTTTATAAGGTCTAGCCCTAAATCGTAGAATTTTAAATCGAATACAGCCACTAATGTGTCAAGTGCTGTATCACGACGCAAACTCATCACTACCTCCCTGTTTCAAATTTCGGCGCGAATCTTCCGCAGCTGTCAAAAATAAAATAGAATATAGACCGCGAATTGAATTTTACCATTGTCCAACAGCTAGCCAACAAATCCTGGTGCAAGGTTCTGGGCTGGCGTGTGGACGAGGGTCCGAGGCTGTTGTGTGAGAGCGCGGGGGGCGAGGCCCTGCGCCTGGCCACCACCGGCGCACGCGACTGGGAGGCGCCCGTCACGCTGCGCCGCCGCGCCGCTCCCGACCCTATCCTGCTGCCCTGCCGAGGAGCTGCTATTGGACTCACCAAGTAAATATATGCCTTTTCAACTGAAATATTGCCTACAAAATAGTTACTTTGTTCTTGGATATTTAAGGTAAAGGATGAACCATCTGAAAAAATAATGAACAGCCTTGTAAAATTATTGAGTGTTGTCGTCGTTTCTTTGCACAAACGGAGAGGTCCACAATTTTTTAACACCACTAACTTACAATTACAACTCTGTCTCTGCCTAATTGGGCCTTCATTTTATTATTGTAATTAAATACTTAGTTTGTACAAATTATCACAAACAAACTCCGCGTTTGCCTAATTTCCTCATTCATTCAGTGGAAATATACTTCACTATCAATACAAAACAAGGAATATTCCCAAAAATATTCCTCATCGTGACGGGAGTTCAATTATCGGTCAAATTATTAAATAGGCACCAAGAAATAAATCTATTTTCTAATCCAAAAATATAAAAGCGAAAGGTTCACTCATCACGAAATATCGAAAACCGGTTGATGTTAAAGATGAAAATGATAAAGATGAAATTTGGCAGGGAGGTAGTTTATAGTTAGTAGACGTTCGCTAAGAAAGAATGTTCTAAAAGTCTTTCCATAAGGGAATGAAACGGGGGTCAAATGTTTGTATGGAGCAATCAATCAACTTTGACACGAATGAAGTCGTGGACAGAAACTAGTAGTAAATAAAACAGTGATATTTGTATCTAAAAACAGCAATAATAATCATAATATACAGTAGCAGTACCTACATATGCGCTCAGTTTACATTCTTGTGGTTATCATTACTGACCACAGCTGTCACAATCACAACCAACTCGACCAGTGCCTACGATCTTCATGAAAATGTCATGTTTGAGGGCCTCCGCCAACATTTTAAACAGGACCGATTATCGTTCATTAATTTCATAGTTTCGTAATACCAAGCACATGGAAAAAAGCCCCCAATATTCCAAAGCAAATATGTTTACAAAGGCGGACCTAATTCCTTAGACATTCTCCACTAGTCAACCAAACGAGGTGTAGAGAATAACATTCCATTTCCATTTCTCTCCGACAAAAAATCGGTCATCAATTGTCTGTCGTTGGCGGAGGCCTTTGTCCATTTTCCTATAGCGTCTTTAAAAGGGAAGACAAAGATGCATTCAGTCACGTTTATCCGGTATTGGAGCCCAAGAGTCTTAAGTAATACCTTTATTACCGTCCTTTAGTATTACATAATATAGGGCTCATTCGAGCCTGACCGTATATTGCTTTTTACCTTGAACAAATCCAAATTCCAGAATAAAAAATTTCTAATCAGATAGTTAGGTCAGGAGATAGGTATCGAATCCAAATGATTACGCTCATACACATTTGCAACAGACTAATTTGTGATAGATTTTCTACTCTAATAGCTGAAACTTATCCCATATCTCTTTCATCTCTCTAACTCTTCCCTTTTTACCCCAGGAGCACCTCGCACATAGTCTTCGTGTGCGAGCCGACTCACGCGATAGAGAACGAACGTGGTCGAGGCTCACTGCATTCGATCCGGCGAGGGTCTCTGGATGTCCGCTCAGTGGCGTCTGATGGCTTGCGACGAACTTCTCTTGCGAAACTGCAAGGATTGCCGCTTGAAGCTCCTATTACAAAGGTATGAACATTACAGGATATATCGAATAAATACATCCCTATTTGAGAGTGTTTCTTACTTTACGACAATAACCTAACTTACTTGCTACCAATAGCGAAGGGTCAATGGTCGGGACAGGAAAACTAAAGTAAAAACTACTACATTGTTTATGTAATTAAAATTATATTAATAAAGTATAGGCTTTTTCATGTTTTTTTAATTCACCATCAACTTAAGTACCTATTTAAAATACTTACAGTGTGATTATATTATTTGGAAATACACTACTAATTGTGCCATTTTATTATTTTTCAATGACAGTAGAGTAACTGTTGTACCAAACTTCCGAATGGAAGCCGGTAGGAATCGAGTTGTATGGACTCCTCGTCACTGCTTACTATATTGCTAGAGCCTCCATTGTAATGACGTTTTTAAAAATTTAAGTCTCGCGTAAACAACGTTTTGCACTGCAATGCGCTTACTATAGTTATGACAGCCTCCCCTTGCGACTTGATAGCACAAAAGTCCAGAGTAGATCAAAACATCACTCAATATTTAGCGCGCAAAAGCTTGTGAAGCAATAAACCAGTCACTATTGTTAGGAGAAATGTTTACAGCTAGTTAAGGAAAGATAAAATGGTAGAGCATGTGCCGATGTATATAAAAGAAATTATATTTTTATGCGACACACGTGGACCACTAAATTTTATTACATATTTCATCAAAGAACATTTCATACGATATATGAGTCTCTTTATGTCCACATATTAATATTATAGCCTTTGTTTCATATGTTTAGCTTCAGGTATATCTATATTATTACCAACTTTCGGCTACATTGATAAAGTTTGAGGGTAATAAGCTGTCATATCAGCTGATAATCGTAATGAGAAATAGAGGTTTCTATATACACTTACCTACTTCGTAAAATACCTGGAATTATCTCTAGCTTTCCTTATCTCACCTGTTTAATCATGTTCTTTCTAGACTTTGTCATTCTGATTCACACAATTACTTTGTAATTTTACTATGAAAGTTACTCGTGGAGTGATAACATTAAAATAAGCAAAGTTGCAACACATTTTGTTGGCAAACAGTGATTCAGTTTATATTATTAACATCCTTTATGTGATATACATATGAATAGTGAAGCATCGTCCGATAAAAAAAGCTGTGAATCAACTGCTTTTACTTTACAACATTCATCAGTTACGGTCATGAAGTCTTCTTCAAAGGCTAAAATTTTACAAAATTTATAACCTAAAATTTAGGATCGAAGTTAAAAATTGCCTTTTCTATAGGTGATATCTCTATTGTCCGCGGCAACGGAGGGTGCTCCTCCATCCACAGTGGCGTTCATCGACAGGGCTGTGGACATGCTGAGGACGTCCGAGCTGTACTCTCCTCAGATGAGAGGAGGAGATGACCCCCGAATGCGCGGCGTTGAAGATCCCATCGCCACTGATCTCATCGGAGCCTTACTATCGGTGAGTAAAAATCCTCTTTACATTTCAATGACTCTGAAGAAGCTTGCCACCAAATAGTATTAATTATACATTCCGCAATTCTAATTCACAGTGTATAAACTTTCTTACAAAAAAACACGTAGGTAATGCTACCCGGCACACGTAATAACTGTAAAATAATTATGGTATATATCAATAATGAATTCTGATATTACGTATATGTAGATGATATGATATTTACAATAAGATGTATGAATTATTTTTATTTTTATCTTTATTTTTTAGATTGTAGATATTGATTATTCGAAGTAATATATGCATGTAATGTTGTTTATGTATGTACTAACAGTGGTATTTATTTGTTTACGATCCTGTTCGCCTGGGCAAGAGGGAGCAAGTGAACACTAGCCTATTCTTTATGGTAGGAGGTTTGGAATTAAAGTCTGTCTATGTCTATACCTTCAAACATATAGACTATTTAGATAGTACCTACATAGATCTTTGTTATTCATGCTTTCGTTTCTTATTACACAGGGCTCATTTTCTAATTGATATATATTTTATTTTTGTGTAACTTATATTCATATTTATATATTACAATATCTATTTATGTATCGTTAAGCTTTCTAAAATTGCATCTAGCACCAATATATTGCTGCTGGTAACAGTTTTTGCACATTCTAACCACTGTAGGGTACAGTAACATTTGTGTATTTAAATGTTTAACTTGTTTATGGATGTGTTTTTTTATAGTTAAATAGGCATAACTTAATCATTAGTAAGTATAAATAAATGAAATGAACCCTGGGTAACATAATTTCCGTCTACGTCTCAATTCTATCAAGCCTTTTGGAATGTTTCATTATAAATATTGTGTTCAGAATATTTTCTAAAATTCTTCTAACATTTTGGGACCTCGCAGACTAGGCGGTCACGACCACGATTTGTCGTGGCCGCAGAATCTACGACCGAGAAAAGAATTTGGCCGCACGACCAGTCTAACAGCGACCAAACTTTCTTCTCATCGCGTTCGTGGCCATGTAGTACGCGAGCTCTCTTAAAATTTCATTTAATATTTTAAAAATACACAATACTAACCAAAATATTTAACTAGTCATTTATTATTTACTAATATAGATTCTAATTACTATCTAACCTATTTTGTAAATAATATCGTATCTGCTACGCCATGTTGCAAAATATTAAAAGAACTTAAAGCTATGTATGTCTAATTATGTGCCTATTAAAAAAAACTATTTACTAAATAAAATATGGCATGTTTTCTTTAAAAAACTATAAATAAATAATTTAAAAAATATTTAAAGTTATAGTTTTTAGAGCATGCTTTAAATCTTTTAGATTACCTACCAACACAGTGTAAATATCAATCAACGAAAATGAAAATGCTCATTAGGTAGTTATTAATAAAATAAATGTTTCAATTACAGCAAGGGCCGACCAACACGCTATCCTCTCGCCGAAGCAGCAACGACTCCACTGTCGTCAGGTCCCAGACCAATAGGACAAACATCAAGCACAAGGTAACCCAACTAATAAGATTTCAACTGTTTTGAAAACATTCACTACTTTAATCCAAATTCTATATTTAGAATTTGGCTTATCAAGGGATTGACTAAACCAATTGGATTGCCGAGGTTCAACTTAATTAGATTTTTCTCCTTTTGAAACAGACTTGTATGTATTTGTACCTGTATCCTAAATTCAATCTTTGGATGTTTTTATTAGATTGGGCTGCTCTAATGTGATTGCGGAACACTGGTAGTTTCGAGAGTCTTTTGGAAATCTACCCAAACTTTGTGTAACAGAACCTGTTGTTAGTAAAGGATCATTGCATTCTCTTTTATTTACATAGGTACCTACATCTGACGAAATATGCTTTTAAAATTGGCTTTTCTTAGAAAGTAGAATAATAGGTACATTGTATTGAGTACCTATTTATAAGTCAACATTTCTTACAAGGAGTTTACACCTCAACGGTTTCCTTCACCTACACGTCCTTTAAGCATTGTTGCTCACTTCCATCGGAAAGTTATATTTAGGAACAGGAAAGCGTTCTGTAGATGCTCGTTAGGAACTTATTTATACAAATGCCTACTTACAGACCCACCCAACCCACGCAGTTCGTGTGGATAATAACATCTCAAGATTTTCTATAATTAGGAAGATATATTATGAGTACCAGTACCTACTTATTTCCTGTAACATTTTAAAGAGGCACAAAAATATTTATTTTCAGACAACAGGCCAGCTCCGTGAGCTCCTCGACACAGCTTTGAGCTGGGACTTCGAGATCTTCAAACTAGAAGACCTGACGCGTGGCCGACCCCTCGCACACCTTGGCCTTGCCCTCATGGGGGGACGCTTCGACGTGTGCGCCGCGCTCGAATGCGATGAACGAACCTTACTGCACTGGCTCACCATCGTGGAGACCAACTACCATGCTGTCAATACGTATCATAACTCCACTCATGCTGCTGATGTGCTGCAGGTAATTATAGATAGAATTTGCAAGGTTAGCGTGAATAAATACATGCCAGCAAAATTAAAAAGTAAAATTTTAGATCAAATTCAATTTTTTTGAACTTTCAATTTTGTTAAACACGATATTCAGTTGAATGACTCATCAAAAACAAGGTGTCCCTCAAGGCACTATATTCGGTCCCTTTTTTATTATAACTTTTTCTATTCTGCATTCAATCTCATTTCATTTTCTTGTATTAAACTATATTCTTCTTTCCTTCCAGGCTGTAGCTTTCTTCTTGGAGAAGGACCGCCTGAAATCAGTACTGGAACCTATCGAGGCCGCTGCAGCTCTGATAGCCGCCGCGGCACACGACGTGGATCATCCAGGAACATCATCTGCCTTCCTGTGCAATGCTCGACACCCACTAGCTGTACTGTACAATGACGTCAGCGTGTTAGAGTCTCATCATGCTGCGTTGACCTTCAAGCTAACGCTGAGTAAGTGCATTTTAGATATTTTTGTTTACTTAGTATTGTTATGGTCCACAGTAGTTCTGAACCGAAAAAAGTAGAAGATGGAGGTTTTAGCCACGTTGGTCTTTAAAATTCTGGGAAAATCCATTCAGAGGTTATGAGCTCCGTTTGTCAAAAAACATCAATTTTCTACCAAAATGTACAACTATAACATCAACATCCTTCCTTCTCAGACGACGACCGCGTGAACATCTTTAAGAATATGGACCGCGACACGTACAAGCAGGTGCGGCACAACGTCATCGACATGATCCTCGCTACTGAAATGACGAAGCACTTCGAGCATCTCGCCAAGTTCGTGAATGTATTCTACGCCAAGTCTAGTGGCAGCAAGGAGGATAATATGCATACAGATGTGAGTAACAAAGTAATTATTACTACAGTGACTTCTAAAGCCATAGACTTAATGGTATAGAAAGCAGCCGTACAACACAGTCTAACATAGCCAGATATTTTTTGAGTTCCTCATATTCAGTAAAATACTTTCAACGCGTAATTTTTCCTTATATCAAAAGCCTAAAAGAATCTGCTTATGCCCAAAGCATTGAGAACTCTAGAAAGCCTAATATTTATTACTATTTTCTACAATTTCCAGCAAGAACCGCTGGCTCTGGATACGACAGCGCTGTCGTCGCCGGATAATGTCGTGTTGGTGAAGAGGATGATGATCAAGTGCGCGGATGTGTCCAACGCGTCGCGACCGCAGAAGTTTGCCTTCGAATGGGCCAGGAGGTGAGACCGACAGAAAGATAGCATTAGACAACTGGATTATACTGGAGTATTACTCAAGTGCATTGAGACTTCTTCTTGTGCTCTAAATCTATAATGATGGCTCCTGTTTGTAATCTAAAATCTATCCACAAATACATTTAAAGAAATTAAAGTAACCCCCACTTGTTCTAGGATCGCTGAAGAATACTTCCTTCAAACAGACGAGGAGAAAGCTAAAGAGCTGCCGGTAGTGATGCCCATGTTCGACCGCGCGACCTGCTCCATACCGCGCTCACAGATCGGCTTTATCGACTATATCATTATTGACATGATGGAGGCCTGGGCTGGTAAGTACCTTTAAAGGAACTCTTTTATTTTGGGTTTTCTTTTCTTTATTAACCCGTATCCACACTATTGTGAGTAGAGAGAAGTTTTGTCCATTATTTACATATTTAAGTGATGTAACTTATAAGTAATATTTTTGGAAAAATATTTTGTCTGACTCTGGTAAAGTGACCTATTGATTTTCAACCGACTTCATTATCTGGCAGCATTATTTTCATCCGACGTGTCGGGAAAAGCCTACTATTAATTGCAAAGTAAAGTAATGTTAAAAGTCGAGTTAACTTTATCCATATCATCTTTCAGCATTCATCGACATGCCAGAGCTGGTGAACCACGCCCGCATGAACCACGCGCGCTGGCGCGAGCTGGACGACGCGGGCGTCACCACGCTGGCCGACGTGCGGCGCGCGCAGGGCAGGCAGAACGTCGCGCACTCCGCCACCGAGGAGTAGATACGTACACTTACCGGCTGGTTAAATATAGGAATCGAACAGAACCACCCGCTGACGTCACGCGAGATGGAGGCTTGAATGTTCAGGGGTGTGTGCGGGTGGACCAGGTACGGATGTCAACGTTATAAGTCTGAAACGGATCATAGGCAGATGCCTGACGGATGTGTCCGATAATACGCTTATTTTATACTTATATATCCGTGTTAGTGTGGATATCACTAATTATAATTGTTGATATCTACTTTTTTAAGTAGTTGTATTTATTAGGTAATATTTGAATGCAAAATATTTACTGCATCGATGTATCATTGGATTTTTCATTAACTGTCCACAGATGGCATGATTTTGTCTGGCTTTGTGTGTACTTAAATGTTTTAACTTGTGTGATAGAATATGTTTACTAGTGATGTGCTGAACTATACATATTGGCCTTATTGTAGCCCTGGTCTTATCGTATTGAATATGTCGAGGCAGGAGTTCTCATATAAGCTTATATTGCTCTATTAATAAAAGCAACTTATGACATAAATAGCGAAGATATAAATTAAATGGATACACTATATAATAAGTTGTGCTTATCCAAATGTTGTCTATTATTGTGTCGTCTGTGGAGTCACTAGACAATCGGCATAATCCACTAATTGTTGTATTCAAGTTGCCATACACACGGGTAGGTCTTAGTTACATAATATGTAATGTTATAATGTGTTACAATGTCCGTGATATAAGTGCCATATTAACTATTGGCCGTGTTTCATTCATTTAGCGGTGTTACGATCATTTCTCACTGCATCCCATGACAGTACCTTCATCACCACACCTTACCATTTAGTTACTGATAGAATATGATTCGCGAAACGTGAGGGCGTATAGTCGCTTGACTTTTCAACCGTACTAAGATCGATGTAGGCATACCCTGTTACTGACAATTTTACCTCGGAGTCTGGAATTCCCTGTCATTCAGGACCCTACATCTATTACGCCCTTACTGTAAGAATCGCATCAAACTTTGAAAAGTATTTCTCTACTTCTTATATTGTTATACTATTGAACAATTGGTCCATTTATACACTTGAGCTTTCAAAGAATTCCTATTTTTATAAAAAAAACTTTTTGTAGTGCACACTTTCGGCATCAATCATATCAAAATTTCAAAATTTTTCGAATGATTTTGATAAAAAATTACTGTTGAACAATAAATCTACCTAGACTCTTTTTTTTCATTCCTGGGGAATATTTTATAACATTTTATACTTAACAAATTATAAATGTTAATGTTATTTATTAATAGATATATTAGAAAACTTGAATATTTCTTTAATAAAATAATTTATTGTATTCGAATAAGGTCTAACATATATGTAATAGCGATTATTGAATTATGTATTCGTCTATTTGACGCTGGTATTTAAGAGTTGTACTATAGTTTACTACAATGTATTGAGATCATAAAATACGCTTCCTTGTGCTCAATGTCAATACATAGCGGTCTAATGTTAATGTTATACATACATACCTATTTCAATATTCGTCAACTTTATACATATTACGTAGTTCAATTTGCTACTCCAATATTGTACTGTATTGATTAGGTCGCGGTATTCAATCTCATATTATATTAGTTAATGAATAATATGAACCTACCAAAACGTACTATTTTCGCCTACTAACAAATTCTAATGATCAAATTAGTTAATTTTTGTTATAGTTACATAGCTCAATTTAATTAGATTTTAATGATTATAAAATCTTGATTTGGGATTGTATTTCGATGAAAATCATCGTGTCCCAGGGTTTTAACTTAGTCACCTGCCAGTGGTTTGTTCATGTTTGTGTTATTGTAGTAAATCAAGACCTAATCCAACTGATTTCTATTTATATTGAGTTTAATGTAAGTTGGTCATGTTTGAGAAATTGTAACTTAAGGTACCGGGGGCTGGTCCCCATATTTAAATGTGAAGAAAAGATAAAATTACATTGTTGTGAATTTTATATGCGGAGACGTGTGCTATGCATAACTTGTATAAGTACCAATTAATTAATGTTAATGTAAATGAATAAAGATTCAAAACGCTTCACAAAGAAGTGAGGAAATATGCCTGTTTTATTTTTCTATATATATAGATTTCCCACCCAAACCTGCAAGTTTAATTGCGCGCGACTGCTCGCAAATTCTCGAGAACGCGCGAGAATGCTCGAGCATCCACAAATTAACACAAGACTATGTTCGAGCATACGCGCGACTGCTCGCAAATCCTCGAGAATGCGCGAGAATGCTCGAGCTCCTCAAATACTAGAACACAAGCCGATGTATAACCCAGCCAAGTACCATTAATTTGCTCAATGTTTTCTAAAAAAAATACAAGGATTTCCATAAAACATTTTATTATAAACAATAATTATTAAAAAAAAACATACTTTATATAACTTATTACAATTGCAACATTGCGGTATTATAAATGCAATTTTCTTTACACTTCCGCTCACGTTTTAACTTTAAAGTGACGTAATGTTTACCGTTAACCGTTTACTACACACATCAAAAGTGTCTAGGGATCAACATCCCTAACATTTGTTAGGGATGTTGATCCCTAGACACTTTTGATGTGTATATATACAACAAAAAGTAACCAGTTAAAACATTACTTAACAGCAAATTATATATTACTTTGAGACATAAACGTGAAATTCTGTACAATAATTACTATATATTTGAAGTTCATCCGAGTAACCTTTAGTTATTAAACCTATTTTTTTTTATGTATACAAAATCAGATATTCGATAAAAAAGCTGGAATGGAAGTCTGCTTCGTACAAGTAACATTAATAAAAATAATATGACAGTAAAACGAAAATAATACTATCTTAATTCGTTTATGTGCACAAATAAATAGTTTTGACCAAACAAAGTCGTATATTCTATGAATTATTTGAAGTCCTGATCAGGGATTGAAAACCTGTACCAATTTCGGTTCTGGTTCTTCATTTAGGTTCTTATAAAGGTTCCTCTTTTCGGTACGGTTCCGGTTCCGGTATCGGTTCCGGTTTGGGTTCCGATATACCGGTTCCTAGAACCCCGATATACCGGTTCCAAGAACCTTTAAATCGAATGATGTTATACCGGTTCCTTGTCATCCGATTTAAAGGTTCCTTACGGAAGAGGGGATGTGTTCGGAGCAGGGATTGAATAACCGAAATTTATTGATGTTCGTGCCTCGGCCAAGCCAGACATAGCAAGTTGTTTTGCCATTTTGCCGCCATACATGTTTCCGCGTCTACTTTGTTTGTCAACATAATCACAAGTGTGTTGAAATTTTACAACTACATAAATTGTCGCCAAGATGGATAATAAAAGTAAGTACAAATATGCGTTTACGTGAAGTTTAACTTTAAAGTACACTCGTTTTTATTCCTCCTTTTAATTTATCAATGAACTTAGTATTACTTTATACTTTTTTAAAGTGAGGCCGAACGAACGTAATTTTTCGAGTTATGATGAGTTCGTAAAGTCGCTGCATGAGGTTTCATACAGAAATCCTAGTCAGCAGTCAACTCTTTTTGCGTCGCCGCGCTCCGTGTGGCACAAACAGAACTTTTGTATGTAACCGAATGCAGGGACAGTAGGAACACATTTTACGGACTCACAACTCAAGATATTTCGTCCGTTTTGCTCCGTCCTAAACACGATATACCTAAAGACAAACACCATCCCTATTTACATATAGAACGGGATTTTAGGTCTACGTATCATGGTTGAAATGATCGTCAGATGTTTTAAAATGAAGTATTTTTATATATAGGTGTATTTACTTGTCATTGTATTGAATTCAACCATTAGGATAATTTAAACTTACTTATATTTGTTCTAATGGCCTTTTTCCCACTTACCGACACGGCACCGGCACTGGCTCTGCTGCGGGGAAACAAAAATGTATGAACGCCGTGCTGTCGCCGATGCCGCCGGCAAATGGAAAGACATGCCATATAATATGTATATTCATACATTTTTGCTTCGGTCCGGTGCACGGTGCCGCGGCTGGTGCCGTGCCGGCAAGTGGAAAACTCCCATTAGTTAGATCAGTAGTGTTTTTCAAATGATGGGATGCGACCCCCTGTGGGGTCACGACATAATAAAGTACCTACTAACAATTTTTGCTTTTATGATTTATTTCAGAACCAGCCATCATGGGTCAGAATAAGCGCCATCATTTGCCAGATATTTTTGTAAATTCGGAACGACCAGTCTCCCTCTGTTCTCCACCCTAAAGTAGAAAAACACTTTTTTTTAGGTGGTAAAAGTCAAAGTCAAAGTCAAAATGGTAAAAATCATCAAATGACTCCTTTCGCCCTTGTCAGACTTTTACTGACTAAAAAAACCACCCTATTCCTTCTGTTGCCCTTTACGTTCCGGGGCCACGGTATCCTGTTAAGACGTCCCGCAACCCCGGCAGGCATTTGGCCCCTGTTGGGGCCCCGTCCCTGTGCTGACAGCTCTTTGAGGCGCGCGCGAACAGAACGCGCCGTCGACCCGGGCATGGTCCTTGATCGGACGGCGAGCTACCCACTACTCGCCGTCCGCAAGCCCGCGCCTACGGTGGCCGGATGTCGTCTCTTGTCTCCCGCGGCGGCTGGGACGTGAGGTGGAGGATGTTCTCTCCCTCACGCGGCCCGTCTCCTCCTTCGCCAGCATAACTGTTTCGCAGAAGGAGGTGACTGCATCCCATTCCCTCTCGCCCCGGAGCATGGCCTGAACCAGGTCCGGACGCGAGAGGTCGCCGCCGCCTATCGCCTCCGTGAGGACACGGCGGTGCTCTGCCCAAGCGGGGCAGACCTGCACCGTATGCTCCACCGTGTCCTCCGGGCGGTCCACACAGTGGTGACACCCGGGCGTTTCCTCCCGTGCAATCCGACACAGGAACCTCCCGAAACAGCCGTGTCCGGTGAGGACCTGTGTCAGCCGGAAGGTGAGGACGCCGTGGCGCCTCTCCAGCCACTCCTCAAAGAGGGGTCTTACCGCCGCGATTGCAGCGTCCCCGTTTGACCCGGGCCTGGACCTTGATCGGACGGCGACCTACCCATTACTCGCCGTCCGCAAGCCCGCGCCTACGGTGGCCGGATGTCGTCTCTCGACGTCCGACGCCCTGGGCGTCTCCCGCGGCGGCTGGGGCGTGAGGTGGAGGAAGTTCTCTCCCTCACGCGGCCCGCCTCCTCCTTCGCTAGCATTACTGCTTCGCAGAGGAGGTGACTGCATCCCATTCCCTCTCGCTCCGGAGCATGGCCTGAACCAGGTCCGGACGCGAATGGTCGCCGCCGCCTATCGCCTCCAGAGGAGCACCGCCGTGTCCTTACACACGGCGGTGCTCCTCCCAAGCGGGGCAGACCTGCACCGTATGCTCCACCGTGTCCTCCGGGCGGTCCACACAGTGGTGACACCCTGGCGTACAAAGCATTGCGTTATTCTTCTTGCTTAGTTCACGGTAAAAACCTAATCTATCATTTGATGCCTTTTTGACATTTTTAAAATCATTTAAAGAAAAAAAAGACATCAAAGGATAGATTAGCTTTTCACCGTGAACTAAGCAAGATCGATTACAAAAGACAAGACGATCTACAAAAGGTACTGAACACCCCACATGGGGAGAGTATGCTGCTATTTTATACAAGAAAATTTACAGTATACAACCTTTGTTTTTACGAAAGTGGTACCAGAAATGGCTTTTGTTATACGTGGGGAGAAACCGAAGGAAGAAGAGGAGGCAATGAAATAGCTACAATCTTACGAAAGTATGTAGCTGAAGTCGATTCACGTGGTTCGGTAACTTTAATTCTTTATTCAGACTCATGCCCAGGACATAATAAAAACAAAATAGTTTTAGCCGCCATACATAGAGCACTGCTTGAAACAAAACACATTGAAACCATACAAATGAATTATCTGCTTCCAGGGCATACGGAAATGACTGTCGATAGTATCCATGCCGCAATTGAAAATTCTGTTAGAAATACTATAATATGGGCAACGTCGCAGTGGCCAACTGTTTTTCAGTTGGCTCGTAAAAATCCCGGCCCATAATACGTAGAAACTCTTACGCACAACGACTTTATGAATTACGAAGAGTTTTCAGAAAAGTATTTTAAAGGCAATTTAACCAGAAAGATTAGTAAGATTCGGGTGGCGACATTCAAAAAGTCGTCACCCAATGTCATGACTGTCAAATACAGCATATATAAAGATGCTGAGACCGATTCTATAGCCATAATTTCAAGACCAAAGGTAGTGCAGCAGAAGTATAAAACATCTTTGCCTATAACTACGGCCAAATACAAAGATCTTAAAAAGCTGTGTGATACAGGGGTTATTCCCAAAAATTTACACCTAGAATACACTAACTTTCCGCACCGCATTGGGATGTTCTGATAGATCTATACAGATATTGAAGATGAGACAAAAGCTTAAGGTCATCGTTACCATTTAAAATTTTGTTTTAATTTTATTGAATGTTACATTTTCTTTCTTTTTGCTTTTTGATGATTTATTATTTATAATAATAATCTATAATTGTTTGGTTTTTTCTTCTAAAGAATGTCGATTTTCTATTGTTGTTTGATAAAGAATGTTAACTTTTGTTTGTTTTCTGACAAGATTGTTATTTTTTTCTACTTCTGATTTATCACAAGTTGATGAAGTTTTTTTTTTAATTTGAATGTTTGATTGTTACTTACCTACTGATTTAAATTAGGTAAGTCCATGTTGAAGACTGATTTTGAATAAATTATAATTAAAAACTTGTTGTTTTATTTACAAAGTGATGCTAAAGTTCAATGTATTCCGTGGCGGTACTACTTCCTAGGCTTTATAGTGAACTTAGTTCTAAGCGACTAAGGAGTAGCTAATCTCATTAATTTATTGGAGGGCCTATGTGTTAAAACCGATTTGATAAAAAGATGGAAATGCCAATTTTACAAATACTGAATTAAATCAAAATGTTTCAACGGCCAAAACACTAATGAGATAGTTAGGTTAAAATAGCCGAAGTGATATTACTCATTATCCTTAATAGAGGCTAAATGGGTCAAGAGACATAGTTAATCAACATAACTTAATGCAAAATGGTTCAAGCAACACGGTTTTTTAAAGTAAATGAATGCAAAATGGGCCAAACGACATAACCACAACTATGGCGAAAAAGCCAAATGCTTTAATCGACACACGTTATAAAAATTCGAAAAATCAAAATAGCTTAAGTCATCGATTCCTCAAAGTCTAGTTTTGTGTCGTATAGATCAATGAGCCTAGAAATGAGGCCTGTTTTGCAGTGGGTGCTAAACGCCAAAAAGTAGTCAAAAAATTTTTAAACCTGACTCAAACGACGGAGAAAAATTTGCTGATTCCGAATATGTATATAACTCAATATTGCAAAAAATGTCGCTTAGACCAATTAGCCTTTCAACCGTCGATATATAAAATATTTACAGACGAAATTCGACTTATTTCGGTCCATTGGCAGTTTTTTTAAGTATTAATAATTGAAAGTAACGTCTTCTTCATTAAATAGATTATTATACTAACTAATATTTTACCTACCTATTACACTACTAATTTATAAATACACACAAACCAAGCCAATCAAATAGGTACGTAATACGTGATTTAATACGTGATTTTAAAACAATATTTTTCAATAGGAACACGAGTTTACACGAGCGAGTGGCGCGCGCGTTGGTAACAGAAGATCTACCGTGCCGCGCGCTGCACCGCGCCGGTCACCCGACCGCACATCAAAAAACAAGTTTATACTCGCTTTGCCTAAGAACCGGTAAAATAAAGGTTCTCAAAGGTTCCAATTTAGGTTCTGGTTCCTGTTCCGGTACAGGTACCGGAACCCGAAAATACCGGTATTTTACCGGTATTTTGGAACCGTTTTCAATCCCTGGTCCTGATGTATAAAAGAAATAAATAGATACATAATTAAATTCAAAATGTCAATTCCCCGATCAGTAATATTATTCTAAAATTATTAAATCAACATTCTGTCACATTTACGTAAGCAAACAGATTTCATTTGGTCAAAAACCGAAGTAACATAGTTGCTATATTTAAGAGCTACATTTATCATAGTCCCACCCTGTACATGAAAAATGGATGAGGCCGCGAACTCGAGGCGAGGCCACGAAACACGCGACTGAATTTCTTCATGCTTTCAAACTGTTTCGGTGTTCGCAGACCGCCTTCCTCGAGGCCACAGCCTGAAGAGTGCTAAAAGTACGTGTTATCTTTCGCGAACTTATCTAACTGAACACATCAGACTATCACCATCCTTGAATATTACCCTCTTTTCTTCACAAACAAGACCGTCTATAAAAGGTAAGTACTAATTTTATCCTTCCCAACATGCTTTCTATTTTTCTCAATAAGTAGTGTAATATTGTTCAGCCATAAAGTTCAAATCGGCGTGACAATCTACTTCAGGTACGCGCCTTGAAAATAAATTTCGCCGTAAAGAGATTCCTCAATGTACACTCATTATATCTTTATAGAGTCCAATAATTATACGTATTAAGAGCAACAATATCCACCCAACACTTATTTATTTACAAAGGCATTTTTCGACAAGTTCACAGCCGAGTCCCCAATCAGTACGACAGTTCAACAGCGGAGACTGGCCATATAAATTGTTAAAAAACTTTTCCCTTGAAAGGATTTAAACGAGCAGTCCACTCCACAGCAACACTCCAGAAACGTCTAAAAACCTTTGTGTGCAAACTTTTACAAGGATTGAGTTAAATGAAAATAATAATACTTAGAACGTGTGTAAAAAGACGCCTAACGGAGCTGAAAGTTCCATGTTCTTAGCATCATTGCGATCATTATTTTTTTCTAGACCATTTCTGGGAATCTCTTGTCGCAGAGGTATTAAAGGTCAAAGTTCCAACTTATGACACTTTTTTTATGAAAACAAGTTTTAGATGTTATAACTAAACTTTAAATACTGCCACGACCGCCATAGTGATTTTTCACACCAAACAGAAAATCGTTTCCCAGCAAACATTTTTACACAAAGTTACTTAGTTTTATGGCCAGTATGCGTAGGTAGTTTCCGGCTGTGTGGAGTCTTTTTACACCCTATATAAGTCCATTCGACTGCAACCCACACTGCGTGGAATGACGAAAATGGAGTGCTCGTTTACATCCACCTTAAGGCTCGCTTGCGCCAATCAAGGTTATCTATTAGTTTGTTGCTAATACGAGTGCATTATGTATGTCATATTTGTAATTTAATCTCGTATTAGCAACTAAGTTTTTGGCGCAAGTGAGCCTTTAAAGCCTATTTTAACAATGCATGTACACTATCAGTACAGTCGAAGTATTATTTCTCTCATATTTTTCACAATAAAAGCTTCATATCTACAACAGTAATATGCTCAGATACGTGTACAGCCTTACCAATACAGTGTTATTGAAAACGTACAATCAAATCATAGTATTTGCAGTCAATAGTGCTTTAGAAATATATATTTATTCACAACATCGCTTTAAATTTTATTGTACCATTGTATAATTTTTATTACAGCCTGTGCAAGTAAAGAAACGTGAAAATGGCGATTATCATGTCCTCTCACTCACTCGCTGTGCGACTGAAACGGCATGATAAGCTAAACACCCTATTGTTCGGCCGCCATTTTTAATACGTTTCTTTAATGGCGCGAATTATTCATTGACATGCGTTATTGTATGTTTCACGATATTTTCTGCAAACCTCTTGTCTTTAAAACACAATTTACAGGAATTAAAAATCTGTTTTGAGAAACTATACATTATTTTCGACCTCAAAATAATTGTAATAATCATTATAAGCGAAGTAGATTGCTACCTACTTATTATATCTGTACGAATTATAATAAGAAATAACATTATCATTTTTATTCTCGGTAAGTAAATAAATCAACCAATTCAAATTAAAAATTAAATTAAATATTTTGATCATACATTTATACTAATTATGACACCGACTCTTCCAGCATGGTTAAAATTATCAATCAAATATTTTTACAAACAAGTACAGTTAGATATTTAGCTCATAACAGGCGGACACGTGACGTTTGCTCTCTTTCTTGCGCTTAGTCAACGTATAACGTTATCTCACTCTGTCATCCCAAACATATGGATCGATTCGTTAACAAAAACCTTAAATTCGCAACGACATCGATAGAAAAGTGTCCACTTATGCCCGGGTCTATTTTCAAACGAAAATGTTCCAGCACTTTCGAGTCAAAATCAGACTCGGGCACCGAGATCGCGAAGAAAATACAATTTAACGGAGTACAGTATGTTGGCAAAGACGTCTGACCCACCCTAAAAACAAACGAATTTGGACCCTCAGCTTGTAACATTAAGGTTTATTCAATTTATTATGAGCTTATCAGACAAGTGCTCGAGAACTCGATGAACGAATACAATACCAAAACAGACACGCAAATTTGATCTTTAACACGTAACTTTAAGGTAACATTGTCGGAGCTACCGGTATTATATAATTTTGTTAAGCTATTTTAATCCTTATCTCGTTGACATTAAAGTTGAAAAGCTTATAAGTTACACAACATAATTTTATTACAAACCAATCTTTAATTTCGCGTATTCCAAACAAGTTCTTGTGGCTTAGCGTCTTAATGCTGGATTGGCGACTAACAACATGTGGGTGTCAAAACACAGTCCACCTATTATCAGTTTCTTTTTTAATTTGTTTTCATTTCTACAATATTGGTTGCATTATTAAAGAACGACCAGGTTGTTAACAGGTGGGTAAATTAAAAAACTTTAAAGTTCACAGAATTTAATAAGGCAAGGTAAAATATGTTTGCGCGTGGTCACTGCATACCCGTAGCATTTAAAAATACCAGTTTTATAATGAATACTAACATTTATTTTTCAACTACCCACTTATTACAAGTTATGCGAAAATATTACCATTTTAGAAAGTTTTTATTTGAAGATTATCCGTCTATAGTTCTTTACAATAATACAAGAAATAGTTTTTAAATAAATTCTAAATTGAAAGCAAAACAATATGTTCGTCGCAGGATTTGATCTCACAACTTGTTTTTCGCAGTCTCATATAAAGGCCACGAGACCAGAATTACTTGAATGCAATCATTAAAATAAGCTATTACACTAATAATATTATAACAAGTAGTTATAATATATAACCTAATGCTAACGTAATAAAGATCAAATTTGCGTGTCTGTATTATTATTGTGTTTGTTCATCGAGTCCTCGAGCACTAGTTTGACAAGCTCATATAAATTGAATAAACCTTAATGCTACAAGCTGAGGGTCCAAATTCGTTTGTTTTTAGGGTGGGTCAGACGTCTTTGCCAACAGACTGTACTATGAAACAGGAATCGTTTACTTCACCCTGAATAAAACCTTTAACATTACATAACACCTATTTAAAAGTCTAATAGCACTACACTTCGGTTACTTGGAATTCTCAGTTCACAGGAGATTTGTCTCTTTCTTAGCAACAAAAATAGAAAGGGACCGACGTATATTTTAACATCTGAGAAATATATTATTCGAAAATACGAAATGTAGTGCCGCTAAAGGTATATAATGATTCATCACCTGAGTCGTTCAGGTGAGCGCCATTACCGCGTTAGGGAGGTACTTGGCCCTCCGGCTGTGAGGTCGCACCGCTAGATAGCGATAGGCTTGTCGCGACACTGTTCAACTACGTAGTTAGTGAAGCGCTTGAGGAACTTGGGGTACTCCCGCTTGTACACTGCGCGGAGCACCCCAGCCGGCGCCCAGCCTCCCGGGTTCACTGGAACACGAACATTCATATTAGTATAAGGTGTATTGTCTTAACAAACCTACTGTGTGTTAGTTCCTAATAGCTAACGGTCCCTCTCTCTACAGTAATTTTTTTAGACAATGCTCCTTATAAAATAGTCGCAGCTACGCGACTATTGCTCCAGCTTTTGGCTTGGAAGAGACAAATTGAGCACTAAGTGTGCACTGCGTGTTTAGCATTAACATTATAATATAGATAAGTGTAAATCGCAGTATCGTTATATGAATAAGGTTGCTACCCCATTACATAGGACTTAAGGATACTGCTCCCCCCTACCTCCCCCTCCATCCTGTCAGAGAAATAAGGTGCGCTGTTATAGTAGATAAATTATAATTTGTGTTTACCTGTGCTACAATAAGCGATGTCAGTGGTTATATTATGCCGAGTTGGTTGCTCTCCGGCCGGATACGTAGTGCGGCAGGCCAGGCACACCGTCACGAACAGACGGATACACGCGCCAGTATTCGACTGAAACAACGAAATAGTTGTTGATACGTAAGCTTCGAGTCTTACAAAATCAGGAATTCCAATATGCAGCCACAAACTAACAAAGCATATCTTTATGAAGGTTCTTTAAACACCACACCATCCTTGCATGTGACTCGGGATATACCGAAAACCACATCATTAGCAAGTTTTGCCTTCCTGTTTAGAAATAACACTGGTATAATAGGCTAGTATTTGAATTAGAGATAAGCTACAATAACATGGCGCGCCCCTCCACAAAACGTTTGAAAGTGTTTGTGATAGTATTAAAACGACTCACAACGCATGTGTGCGTACTGAGACGGCTCTCAAAACAAAAACAAATCACTTTTTTGTTGCTCGACTAGCGGCGTCATTAATCACTCATTATTACTAGTATAGCGCTACACCGACATACTCTATGAAAATGACAAGTGCGTTGTCTTGCGCGGTCGGCTATTTATGATTAGTTGACAAACAAATCTGCCTGCTTGAAGACGATAATTTACAACTACATACAAACTCTTTCATACGTATGTGACCACACACATCGAAATAATAATATGGAGGGGCGCGCCATGTTATAGTAGTTTATCTCTTCTTTAGCAATAGCCCTTTTTGACCAAATATTAAAAGTCATGTCTCTTACCGGATAATCAGGATTGGTTGTGGAATGATTGGTGACGGCGTATGTGTTATCACTGGACTGCCGCACGTGCGACCAGAAAAGCGCGTCCCGCTGCGAGGCCGGCCAGATGCGCTTGAACGTCTGGTGGAACACTAGCGCGTCTGACGCTATCTCCTCTACTATTGTCATCGTTTCTAGTGTGGCTGTGAAGTAAATACGAAACATTAGTAGGTACCTGCCTACACATGCTCGTTAGTCTGATAGTGGCAAAGCGCGACTGCTGAGCATGAGACATTGGGTTCGATTCCCAGGTCGGGCAAAGCGTTATTGGTTTTTTCCATCAGGAATTTCTCAGTAGCAGCCTCGGAGTCTGAATTTGTACCCGATTGCAATAGGCTCGCCTCCTGTTACATGGGACTTAAACATAACTGGCGAAATGTGGCCGTACTAATGGGTACACCTCTGCCTCACCCTTCGGTGATTATAGACGTGATGTTATTTGTATGTAGTATCTAACTACAATGGGTGCTAAAAAAACCGTTCCAAAATCGGTCCATATAAGATCCCTCTTTTTAGGTGGAAATACACTTAACGAAGACGATATTGTTCCCATCATTGGGATCTGTTTTTTTTTGTTCTAGAACATATTATTATCTGCGAACCTTCTAGTTAAGAAGATATTCAAAGTCAAACTTCCAACTTTATTTTACATTTTTAACGAAACCGAGTTTCAAATGTAGGTTCAGTGTAGGGGACCTACGACTCTTGCACTGTTTAATGCACCCAAAAGCACATTGTTTTGTTTTCATTGCACATTTGGTTTCATTTGGCCACTCTTCAAATATTATCACTCTACCTTGTCAAAGGGCAAAGGAAAGTTTATACAATCTTAAAGAAGCTTCAAGAATAAAATATAATACATTGGAAGGTCACTATACAAGAAAATGTAATGTAATTATTCATTCAACATTATTTTTAAGTAGAATAAAATATATACCACATTTTGTAGCCTTGACAAGCCCTTTTGTCATTTGTTACTAGCCTAACATTTACTTCTTAATAACATTCTCTTGTCGAAATAGCGCAATATTATGGTAGATGCGGCCAAGGTACAGAGACAATATTGGTAACGTAGGCAATGAACTGCACGATATTAGCATAACAATAATGTAATCTTTGTAATATTTTAGCATATTGACAGAAAATCTCAATATTCTGAGTTGTTTTTTTTTTGTATTGTAAAATAGTTTTGCACGGATTTCGTTGGTTCCGTCAGTCGACGAAAGTATGACATCTAAAATATTTCATACACTTAGAGCAGGCTCTTTCAATTATTGGTGCCGGTCTGTTACAGCGCTAGAGCAGTGCGGTGTATTATGTTGGTTACCTTCAGCGTTAACATTTTTGGACTGTTATAAAAAAATGTACTTTTCCATACATTTTAACCATGCAGGGTTGCACTTTTGTATGGAACAACTGGTTGTCATTTAAATAACGAACGAACAATGTCATCTAGGAAGTCCATGGTAAAAGTTTTCGACCCCGTATGTGTTGTTATATTCCTCATTTTGTTAAGCCGTTTAATTATAATACTTACTTTCCCATTCATATCGGTATCGAGGGTTGAAGAAGTAGTGACACATCTCGCGCGCAGTCACGCCGCGCACCTTGTGCATCGCCTTCAGAGGATCAGTCACCATACCGTCTACTTCCATCTCCCTGAGGAAGCACATAAACTAATAATTTTGGAGTAAATTGAACTTAACGTTAGGCCTCTGACCTGTGCATGCATGCTCTTTTATACAAGTTTCCAGTAACAGGTACAATACGTGCCACGAAAGATAAGACTTCACACACCACACAAACTTTACTTTTACATAATATGTAAATATTATAATATTGTTAAGAATCATCGAAATATCCCTGAATAGATAATCAAATTATGGATAACTATTTCGTACATCCATAACTGCGCAAGCTCCCCTTTACTGACGCTTGTCAAGTCTCATCTTTCGTGGCGCGTATTGCTTACTACATAAACACCCAAACAGACAGACATAAAGAACTTCACACTTTACAGTATCTACCAATCCTAGATGAACAACAATAATTTCAAGTGCAAGGTAAAATAAATGTACACTACCTACTACGCTACGAACTAGCCCAAAACTTATAAACAAAGCAAACTACAACACAGGCTATCGTTACCATAATATTACAGCTTGACAAAAAAGAGTACGGAAAAAATGAGGGCGCCACTACTTTAAATGAGAAAAGACAAAAAAAGAACAAATAATACCAGCCTATTACTGTCCCAATGCATGGCAAAGGCCTCTTTGAACATTGATCACCACCCTTGCTCAGGATGGATTGGCGATTTCAGACTTCCAAGTCCAGTTCAACTTAACCGATGTCAGTGATGTCCAAGATAAACTTAGAAAGTACATATGAATTTAAAAACTGACATTGGTAGTCGCCCGGATTTGAACCCACAACCTCAATTATGAGGGCGGGCGTCTTTACCAATCACAACACATTAATTAAATATAAGCAATAAAAACTGCTAGTCAATGACCCCTAGCACCAATTGTCACCTCGTCATACTCTTTTTTGTTTAACTGTACAATAAAGTTACATTCTCACCCCTTATTCATAAAACTTTACTTCACAAATATATACAAAATAATAGTATGTGTGAAATTGATTCATACATAATATATCAGGGCCAAAGCCACTTTCATTGCCACACGGCCCCTCAAACCATGCTTTGACGTAACTCAACAATAAGCTCGAAAAATGCAAAGCCCATCAGCCCTGACACCGAATTTAAAGCTACAGCTCAGCGCGGGCTGGCTCGAGCAAGGGTCGGTGCAGGAGTATTGGGTGTAAAGAGACCAACCACATATCCGAAAACCACATATTGTACCCCTTATTGTGATATTATTTTTTTCTACTACATCATACCCGTGAATCCACTGGTTCTGAAGATATTGAAGGTCAAAATTAAAACTTTTCACTACGTTTTTTTACGAAAACCAGTTTTAAACCAACTAAACTTTAAATACTCCCACGACCCCTGTACTCTTGTATGCACACATAAGCACAAAAATTTGCGTGTGTTACAACGCATGGTATCATAAATAGTGATTTATCACCAAAAAGTTGTTTCCCAACAATATTTTTTGCTAAAAGTCCTTTCGTTAGATGGGCAGTATGCGTAGCTAACGAACAAGTATGTGATTTGTCTTTTTACACCCCGATACTTTTATGAATAAAGGGTTCTAATATAGGAAGCAAGAGTAGTATAAGAATCGTGTCCACATACCCACTTCTACAAACATTTTCCACGTACCTCCTGTACATCCTCATGTCGCCCTCCTCAGCGAACAACTGCCATCCTATCTCACCGCCGACGCCTTCGAACGCGGCTTGGATCTGCTCTGTCGATATTCTGTCGATCTGGAATTGTTTAATTACGAATTATATTCTCCAGTATGCTCTGATTGGTTGGTTTAGGCGCCCGGAGAACATTGGTCAACTTTATTTTTGGCAAAGGTCTCCTTCATAGCCTTCCACGTATACCCATGCGTTACCTTTTTTGGTCAGCTATTCCTAGTTATTCCTAATTATCTCTGCACGTTATCTCTTCACCACCTTTGGTTGACTGTTAGAGAATGCTTAAGGCAGTAAGTCCCCCCCAACGGGGCCAAACGCCTGCCGGGGTTGCGGGACGCCTTAACAGGATACCGTGGCCCCGGAACGTAAAGGGCAACAGAAGGAACAGGGTGGTTTTTTAGTCAGTAAAAGTCTGACAGTCCCTTCCGCCCCACCCAGGACGGAAGGACTCATTTGATGATAAAAAAAAGGGCAGTAAGTCCGCCTTTGTAAATTTTGTTCCATAAAGTTTAAATAAATGGGATTCGTCGAGGTGGAGTTTAAGTACATTCTATGAGAATTGTATTATTGGGTGGCAAACAACCAAATATTTCATGGAATATATTCACTATTGCTTATGATAAATCAGCTATAGATGCTAACTTGAAATGTCCAGTTGTAACCTTTAACATACATTGGGGATATCGCGTCTTATGTTACACGAAACGCTAACAGAACACGCATTCAAAAATGACTATTGTCGTTAACAAAATATCTTTTGTGTCATAAGATCTACTATGAAAAAAGATAAACGAAATATTTCCCTTATCGGACCATTAACCCAGAATATTAATATCGCGGTATTTTCATCGTCTACCTGGCCTGTGGTAATTTGGACGGCATTAAGTTTTTGGGGCCGCGGCGAAGTGGGACAGACTTAGTTGAAAGGCTTGATCCAAATAATCCGTCTACTGTAATCCCGACGTATAAACATAACCCAAGGTTTATCGAGGCCTTTTAGTAGTTCACACCTGGCAATATAGAGGACTGGATAGAGGAGGACTATGGATAATTCTAAAGGCATTGAAATGAACAAAATTATATTAGGAGAAAGCTAGACTTTAAAAAAAGAAAATCTGTCAAGAAACTAATCTAGCGATTTTCCGAGAGTGGTACCAATAGGCAAAGATGTGTCATACACAATCTCATCATTCCTTAACTGGTTAGACTATGTTCCATGGAGATCTTTTACCTCAGACCACAGAGTGTGCACGGTGAGCCGGTTGTCGATGGCCGGCGGCGGCAGCTCCACCTGGTCACGCGTGTGAACGCTGGGCGGCACCACGCGAGCACACCGCTCCTCCTCCATCTTGTCGAAGCCTGTCTCCACTGCATCGTAGAACTCGTCGTCAGGCAGTGTGGAGTGAGGACCCTCCTGTTGGCAAAGGAAAATATATTTAACTCTACATTGTCTACAATTTCACACTTAAAAACAGAAATTATATTTATTTATATTTATACATCCATACGTAAAAAAAAATGTGACGTAGTGTATTTTGAAGCATCACCCAATAATTAACGAATAGATTCTGTTTAAGTTTTGTATGAATATTCCCACTGATCTAAGTCTCAGTCTATCGGCTATACACTGACAAGCTAATTGCTATAGGGGATAAACAACGTTGTAATATCTGTCTTCCAAATTTTTTCCACGGGATTACTTTAAGACTTACATCAACTAGATTCACTTGGAGGATTATGATGACATAGTATTTATTACTTATTTCTGTTACACTAAAATCCACGTGAGCGAAGCAGGCAAATGCCCAATTAGTTTAGCAAGCCACAACTTTGTATAATTAAATTAGTCAAACGAAGCTGTGCACAGTCAGACTAATGCATTAATTAACTAATTAGCGAGAGTTGAAACTATTTCTAGTTTCGGAATAATATGTATAATTTCATGTATGTTTGATACTTTGAATTCCATAAACTGTTCATACACAGACAACTAACACAAAGGTACACAAATATAACAATCTGGTAAGTATATATGTAGTCTCTAGATAATATTATTCCGCGTCGTTCCGACCTACTTACAGAGTCACACTCGTGAGGACAAGTTAGTAAATGAAATTTGGTTGATTGCGCGATCCACGTGATGGTCCGCCTCGCATAATTATTAGTTACAGCTGCGATAGACCGACTGTCAAGCCCAAGGGCGCTGGATTTACGAAACAGGAAAAAAAGTATCTTTACCAACAAAGGAAAGTGTTGCTAGATAAGAGTTACATAGGTCTTGGTTATTAAAACACTGGTTGAATAATATATTTTCTGTAATATCAATCTTCGCTAACTTACTGCACAATAAACACAATGTTTAACAACCAAGCACAATAATTAGATTCATGGGGCAGGGAATGGATTAAGAGCCATTTTTAATTCAAGAGACTAACTTTAAGGCTTCTTGTCCACACACGTTTTTTCGGCGTAAAAATACACGGTCAATTCGCTATGTGTAGGCACGGCTGTCAGTATTGTATGGGTCAATGTGAGAGCTTGTTGACGTACACGATGGCGTGCCGTGACGGCGTGTATTTTTATGCCGAAAAAACGTGTGTGGACAAGAGGCCTTAAAGTTAGTCTCTTGAATTAAAAATGGCTCTTCATCTTAGTCTCGCTTAGGTCTTTTAAACTACGCATCGGATTTTAGTGCAGTTTTCATTAATAGAGTGATTCTAGAGGAAGGCTTATACGTATAATTAGTATCTACATTGCGCCTTGCGAAGCCGGATCGGGTCGCTAGTAAAGTACAAAAATTGAAACTATGACCATTTTATAATGGCAAGGCAAGCATGCCAATCTAATTCCGAAAAATCGATGATTCGGACGCTCAGGCCAGTGTTTTACGATATCCATTTCAAAGTAGGAAGAAGTCGCTGTCAGAAGGTAGTTAAAAATAAAATAACTTGACCCCAAAGCTTGAAGACACAGCAACAGCACAATCCATGATCACAAAACAACAAAATTACAACTTTTGATTATCGTCGCTTTTTAACACTGACAGTATTTTTTATTTATTTCTAAATGACATGAAACATTTTCAGTTTGACAAGCCTTAATTATCTAGAAAAAAAAAACAGATATTATCTCTGGACCATTATATTTTAATACAAAAAGGTTTATGACCTCTAAGGTGTTCGCAAACATTTTTCGATAGTCATCCATACATGATATACGATTACTGAAATAAGTCACTAACCCCAGGCGCCTCTTCGTATGCAATCCATCATGGACTTCAGCAGGTTTTACTTAATATTGATAGAGGCCGATCTATCCATTAGTTCAGGCAATTTATTCAGACAGCAAGCAACCAACATCAATACTCAATCAAGTTGAGTCAAAGCATTTATTTCAAATATACCATTTACAGGCACTTTTAAATTTGAATCGTCAAGGAATCATTCAGAAAGTTGAAGCTCAAGTCTCTATTGAAAAGAACCAGCAAGAAAATCCATTAACATTATTTTCAATGAAGTTTTGACAATATCGTGGTTACATTATTCTTCTTGGTTACTATTATTGGAATAATATTGGAATACAATGTAAGTGAAAAGCAATATAAAATATAAAATGATAAGCCAATGCAGTTAAAATTCAAAATTCATAAAAGTTTATAGTCGTTTATAGGTTCGTAGGATTGGTTAGATACAATTATTCCATAGGTCAGCTATGTCCCGCCATTGAGGCATACGAAATTCATTAAGAGATGACAGTCCCCAACTGACAGCGCCCGTTCACGAACATGACGTGTGGATCAGCATCATTTAGCGCAACCAATCTTGATTGTTTGTTCAAATTCCGACAGCACGGTTGGCGCAATGGCTAAGCGATTTTTTTGATTCCCAACCTACAGATAGTTGTTCCGGATCTGGTTGTTTGTGTATGTGAGTTTATTTGTTTGTAAACACACTCACGATACAGGAGACATTCCTATTGCGGGGAAAGATTTACTATTTAAATAAAAAAAAATATATAAATATATATATAGTTCTCTCTCTTCAATGACGCTACTGGCGATTTACTACGAGTATTTGTGTACACAGTATAATGTACAGTGTATGTAAATATCACCTATTAACTGAACCGTGGCCAGCAGAGCAGTTAAACAATGAACTGAGTGCTCACGTCATGAAATCATGCATGAAGGTCTTTTAGGTCAGTACTTTTGGAAATCGCACATACAATGTGGTCATCATGACCAATAATGTAAAGAAAAAAAGCGGAAAATGGGCATACAATTCTATTAAATAAACCCAATTCGTATGAAAGAGATCTCGGGAAATAAATAGTGTACTCTATACTTAATATAATGAAACTGAAGAGTTTTTTTGTTTGTTTGTTTGCTTGTTTATTCTCTGAAACTACTAGTCAGATTGGAAAAAATCTTTTTGTATATGATAGCCAGATTCATGAAGAATAGTATAGGCTATATAACATCACGCTACCACCAGTGGGAGCGGAGCAGTAACAGTGAAAAAAACACGCGTACAGCAAAGACGAGGAGCAGCTTGTAATAAATATTAACAAAACAAATCGTTTGAAATCAACAGATAGATACGTAAAAAAATCAATTGAATATCTAAAGAATATTTGTTGATCTGATTTCACAAGATGAAGCCGCAAAATGAGGCAACCCAGTCGAAGTCAGGGCAGATATAAATACTATCAAGTAGGTACCCACTTTTGACCGGTGAGTTGTTAATATCAGCACAAGGGCTTAAAATACCAGCACATAAACATTCACGTTTAAACAATGCAACATTGAAATCGCTGATGGAATGTGAATTTGATTATGTAAGCTAATTATTTTAAGATATTGAAGTAGATTGGAAATTTTACAAGAGCTTAGCATCCTTTTGTTTAAAAAAAAATGTCTCAGAAATTTCTTCGTGTAGGTGCGTTTTCAACTATATAAACTTACATACACAAACAACCACATCCGAAATAAGTGCCTGTAGGAAAATCAAATATTTGCTCCTTGCGAGAATCCAACCCGCGACATGCAGTGCAATAGTCATAACTCCATGATCTTTTATGTCCGTGTATCAACATGAAGACGCAAACATTTATAATGAAACATGCGAAAAGGTTCGTCGAACTAAGTATAGTCCCATGTAATAGGGGGCGAACCAAATTCTTATTCATTGTCAAATCTTATCGTGGAGCAGTAAAGAACACCTACATTTTTTCCAAAAAACAAAAGAAATCTTTACAGTTCTCAAGATTGTAAGAAAAATCCCATAAACGATAAGATATCTCACATAGTAAATGCAATAGATAATAATACTCGTATATTACCGAAAAGAAGGGGTATATCCTGGGGTATCCCCAACATCTCTAAGGACAGAATAAACACCTGCTCCTCAAGCGCATTTTATCTTTACGAGGCAAAGCTTTTATACAACAATATACATAAATCGTGAGGTTGGGAGCATTTCAACACCTGTGAGACGAGTCCCCTGACACCGTATGTAGGTTAGATTTGCTTTACGCCCCAAATAAGAACAATGGCTGTCTGGGGGTACCTTCAGTGACCTCGATTGGTTGTGTCTGGGTTAAAGAAGGGTAATTAGCGGGCTAGTGTCTATTATTTTGGGTTATTAGGGTTAGAGAACGTGCCCTTTACATCTTGGTTCAATCGCCCTCTATAATAATCAACGACTGACAGTTAATTCAACTTATTACGGATGAAAGGGACATCGTTTTCGACAACGTTTACCGTACATTCAGTACATGAATCTGGAGTCGGTTATTAAATAAAAGCAGCTGTTCTATACATTTTGACCAGTGATCCGGGGGAGGGCTAAGGGGCTCATGATTTGCGCCCTGAGAGTGAAAGAAATAATGGAAACTCTACGTCGGCAACTGTTTTGTGGACTGTGCAAAAATATTGTTTCACTTTTAAAGTATATTCATATATGAAATTAAAAATAATTCTGTGTAAGTACATCATAATTATGATACTAACATGTTTTTTACAAAAATTACAAGCAAAATTCTTAAAAAAAAATATAACAAATTTTACGGTTCTTAAAACAATAAGTACTTTTAACAACGTTACAAACATACTGACGACAGTAATTGTTTTAAAACCCAGTAATTTGTAAAGTACTTATCTTTATTCATATTTGTTAGAACAAATTATTTATTTACTGTAGAACAATCCTAATGAGATATGTAAATGACAATATTTACTTTATGGTGTTCAGATAACTGGGAGCGATAACACGACGTGACGGCTCCGACATTTGTAGGAGGATGTTTTTATGAAAGACCTTATGATAAGGACATACGAATCAATTTCAGTATGCTGTTTGAATATTTCTTGAATTGAAAGTAATATGTCTAAGCATCGTTAACGTTAAAATAAAATACAGGTACCTTAATAACTGCCTCGTTGGTCTAGTGGACGCAAAGCACGACTGCTGAGCGCGTTTTGGGTTCGATTACCAGGTCGGGCAAAGTGTTATTGGGTTTACCCATCAGGAATTACTCAGTATCAGCCTCGGAGTCTGGAGTTGTGCCCGGTCTATGGCAATAGGCTCACCTCCTATTACATGGCACTTAAACATAACTGGCGAAATGTGAGTGTACCTACTAATGGGTATACCTCTGCCTAACCCTTCAGGGATTACAGGCGTGATGTTATGTTATGGCACTTTAATAAGAAATTAACCGCCTCTCAATTATTCATTATTTACGACTTTCACAAACCAATTAATTTGAAACAAAACTACTAGCTAGCTCAATTAAAGCTAATTTGCCTAACGCATTTCATCGCGTGTTTGTTTTAGTAATACAATAAGTAAAATGCCATTCGAACATTTGTACAATATACGGGATATTTGGAATCCCCGCTGAAGGGTGGGCGGCGCACCCCGTTGTGGCGAGGACGCCATGCGGCCGGTGACGTCAGGCCGGCACTCCCTAGTCCCCATAGAAACGACATGCCGTACATAAATAGATAGTCCCATGACGAGTCGGAACCGTAATGATGTCTATTTTCGGACACCATTCCGGCAATAATGATTAATATTTAATGTCAACAGTTGAATGGACAATCAAATGTTTGAACAACAAAGTTATCCTACCAGAATTTTGCGGGATCGCTATTTCTTTCAGTTGACTATTTTGTTACTTATCCTAAAAACATGAACGTATGCTCTCTGTCGCGGAATCTGGTATCTAAGAAGTCAAAGATATACCTTGGCAATAAACGGATTGGTCAATCACAAACTTATAAATTTCCAATTCGCTGACCACAACGGCAATCATGTCAATATTGTTCAGACGACCTATCACTTTATGTAATAGACTATTCAAAGTCAAAGTCAAATCATTTATATATCAATTAGACCATTAAAAGGCACTTTTGAACGTCATTTACAAAAAATACAAATAATAATACTGAATCTAGTTGCCCATTCTAAAAGGTAGTTTTTATATGGAGAAGAATGGGCAAGAAACTCTATAATATACTCTTTATAAAAGCCGTTTTACTGCTTGATGTGCATGAAACATTAAAGGCTTAAGTTGTCTATAAAACTTCACCGTTTTTATAACCTTCCAGACAAGCACAATAACAATATTATTTTCGATGTCATTTCTCATATTTCACGATAGTACCTACCTATCTAATTTAAATGCTTAGCAGCACTTTTCCATAGCAATACCAATCCGTGATTCAGACTATTTCTTTTACAAGCGTAACGTTTATTTTATGATAGCGCCGTCACGCGAAGCCCGCATCAATTTCGCATATTTCTATGATATGACCAATGAGAGTCGGTTGCATTTCTCATAGAAAGTTTTTTGACTCTGGCTTGTCAATTTTCGGCACAAAATATTGTATTGAGACACCACTACATATTATTGTGTCTGGTTGTAATTGTTTTAAAGAGTCCAGTCCCATCGGTCTATTCTGTATGTCTTCCTAGATGAATTGAGGTGAAGTGAGTATGAGGCTAGCTGTTGTCTTACACGATGACAGGAATTGACAGCTCACCTGAATCTCACTTCTCCATTTTTACAGAATAACAATGCTGGTCATGAATCTGTTAAAAGCCTACTTTAGAGCTACGATAATTATTTCTGGGGGATCATTGGTAGTGGCGCCATATTCTTTTACTGAAACCCGACTACACATTCTAATAAACTAGCTTTTGCCCGCGACATGGTACGCGTAAATGTCGATCATCGCGGATGCAGACGAAGTCCCGTAATAATAGTAGCCTATTGGCTTTCTTAGGTTTAAAACTTACTCCATACCAAATTTCATTAAAATCAGTTTAGTGGTTTAGTTGTGAAAGCGTGATAGACAAGCAGAGTTACTTTGGTATTTATAATGTATGGATAAAGAGAAGTAAATAATTATATCTTACCCCTAAAGTACTAAAAGTTACTTA
Source organism: Hoplodrina blanda (assembly GCA_949316365.1). NCBI lineage: Eukaryota > Metazoa > Arthropoda > Insecta > Lepidoptera > Noctuidae > Hoplodrina > Hoplodrina blanda. The sequence goes on from OX438594.1 coordinate 10,380,391, forward strand.
AAGTTAATTAATGATTAGGATCTGCTTATTCATAATCATTTTAACGTTTTAGCGTGTCTTCCAACTGTTACTATTTGATTAAAGATACCGTTTTAAGCTTTATGCTTTCAGCACAGAGATGTTAGAAAACCTCTCCTTTGTCAACTGATGATGAAATAATGAGACTTTTGTCACAAATACGTTAAACAAAAGATAAGGTCAGAACTTTTTAATGGTGTGAAAAATATAATAGATTATTTCTTGATCTTCATCTAGTAAAAAAATATGTGTTCTTCTTAAACTACACATAAAAACAAGACAGTCCCGTTGTTCTGGTGATTGGGGCCATAATGTTGATCCATTCCATATGATTTTCTTAGAAGCAGCCCACAGTTCGGAAGTTAGTGGTGTAAGGTAATGGTGTAAGGCCTTCTGCGCTTGATATTATCCCGGTCGTGTAGGATTCCCGCCCCATCGGACTACGACAGTGGGCAAAGAAGGAATGCAGCTGTGTTTGCACACATAGCCTTGTGCGATATAATATCTTCTGCATACTTGGCCAGTTTATATTGTGATTGGCCACCGTGACCGAAATTCGGTCTGAAGAACCCAAATACAAACCGAAACTTCGTCCTCTTTACAAGGTGTCTAATAAAATCAACTAAAAAGAGAATAGAATATCGAGATGTTATCGCCGTGTGAGTCATATCTAGTCATCCGAATTATATTGCTTTACCACATAAGTGTAAATATCCCAAGGTTACTCTATTACATCAACTGTGAGACCGCTACTACTGTGCCCACAATAGTTCTTTGTTCTGGGATATAGTGGGGGAATTAACACATCAAAGGAGATCCTGACGTACACCGTGCGTAGTCGTTAGCAGTACACTAACTACCCATTGGTTGGTGCTATGATAACAGGTAGACTGATGTTTTTGTTTCAGTGATTTGAGTTACACGATAGCTTACTTCAAATGGTACAAATAATTTGCATCCTTATCTCTTAAGACATAAAGTTAATTACCGCGGGTTAGAAATTTATTGAGTTGTGGTTCATGACTACAGAGTTTTTCATTCCTATAATATCTTTCTATAATTATATTGATTAGCCAAGAATTGTTTCTAGAATAAGTAACTTAATAACAAGTCTGCAAACTCGACTGTCAACTCAGCACTTTATTAAAATATGAGAGCCACCATCTGCTTATATGACAGGCGCCATTTTCTTTACCGATATCAGGTTTATTTTATTATAGTAGGCCTACCTAGACAACTAAGTACCTACTTCAACAAAAAAAAAATTTTTTTGGAAGTCTCGTATGGCACACTGGCTAATCGAATGGCTGCTGTGCTCCGCATTGCGGGTACGATTCCCTGCAGGTCGTTCTTCAGAGTCTGGTTGTTTGTGTATGAGAGTTTATAAAGTCACGCCGCGCGCCGGGATTTTGAAAAAAGAAAAAAAGCAGGACACTAAAATAAAATGGATGTTAACCTTTATCGTCCTCCTTCTTCAAAATCACGCCGGAATTTTGAAAAAAGAAAAAAGCTGGACAGTAAAATAAAATGGATGTTTACCTTTATTGTCCTCCTTCTTCAAAGTCAAAGTCAAATTATTCATTTCAATACAATTAACTCTAGAACGTAATTTACAAATAATAAAAAAACCGGCCAAGTGCGAGTCAGACTCGCGCACCGAGGGTTCCGTACACAAACTCCTCCGAAATGGCTGAACCAATTTGCATGAAATTTTGTGTGCATATCGGGTAGGTCTGAGAATCGGCCAAAATCTATTTATTTATTTTTTTTTGTTAATCGCATAACAACGTTTGCTGGGTCAGCAAGTCTAATATATAAAATTCTCGTGTTGCGGTGTTTGTTTCCAAACTCCTCCGAAACGGCTGAACCGATTTGCATGAAATTTTGTGTGCATATCGGGTAGGTCTGAGAATCGGCCAACATCTGTTTTTTTTTTTTAATCGCTGAACAACGTTTGCTGGGTCAGCTAGTAAGTTTATGATTATTAAAAAAAATATACTATGTGATGTAACTAAAAATTTAAGATTTTCGGAATTTTTCCTATATGTGTACTTTATAACGTTGCTTCATGCCAAATTTCAAGATTCCAGGTCGTCTGGAAGTATCCTTTAGGTTTTGATTCCCTTGCGAGTAGTTGCGAGTTTCAAAATATGCGGCTTTAATTGCTGTATCTTTTGATTGCGTTGACGTAGAAGTTTGATTTTGTTACAGCTTAAAGATATTATAGACTTGAGTATTTGTTAAGAATTTCAATATAATACCACTACGCGTTCATGAGTAAAGGGGTAATAAGTTTAAAATTATTAAAAATATTTTTATTATATGATGTAACTAAAAATTTATGCTTTTCGCAATTTTTCCTTTATCTGTGTTATAAGACGTTGCTTCGTACCAAGATTCTGAGTTCACGGGAAGTACCCTGTAGGTTTTGATTCCCTTGCGAGTAGTGGCGAGTTTCAAAATATGCGGTTTTAATTCCTGTTTCTTTTGATTGCGTTGACATAGAAGTTTGATTTTGTTACAGCTTAAAGGTATTATAGATTTGAGTATTTGATATGAATTTCAATATAATACCACTACGCGTTCATGAGGAAAGGGGTAGTAAGTTTAAAATTATTAAAAATATTTTTATTATATGATTTAACTAAAAATTTATACTTTTCGCAATTTTTCCTATATCTCTGCTATAAGACGTTGCTTCATACCAAATTTCAAGATTCTGAGTTCACGGGAAGTACCCTGTAGGTTTTGATTCCCTTGCGAGTGTCGAAAATTTGCGGCATAAACGGGAGTATCTTTTGATCGCGTTGACTTAGAAGTTTGATTTTTTCACAGCTCCAAGAGACCATAGACTTGAGTATTTGATATGAATTTCAGCTTGATACCTCCACGCGTTCCTGAGAAAAAAGGTCTTGACAGACAGACAGACAGACAGACAGACGGACAACAAAGTGATCCTATAAGGGTTCCGTTTTTACCTTTTGAGGTACGGAACCCTAAAAAAGAACTAAACATTTAAAATATTTTTTTTATAATATTTAATATTTAGTTAAAAACTTATAATCTTATTAAATTTTCAAATATTAATTTGTAATTATATAGTTTCGGTGTCCTTTAAAATATCAAATTCGTGCGATGATATTTGATACTAATAACAGTGTTACATCGTGGCGCGTCGTTGATAATTATAATTAGAAGCCACACAAGAATTGTAAGGAATTCTACACTTTAACTCACTCTAATTAAAAGTCAATTTAAGACTTATCATGTTATTATTTAGAGTAGCAGGCAAACCGCACATAGCAACTGTAGGTATAATGACATTAATGAGTATATCACGCGTCCAGCTTTGATACCAAAGAAAAACAAGCAAGCCCAAAGCTTACCATTAAAGCGAATCCTTTAACATAATACTTACGAGTATTAACACAATGTGGTGACGTTTTGTGGTTTCTGCCCCCATGGGAAAAAGGCGTGATTTTATGTATGATGTATGAGTATAAACAGCCTACCATCTGGATGGCCCAGTGGATAAGGCGCCTGCTTCTCACTCATGGGGCTGTGGCTTCGCAACCAGCACAATTATGTACTTTCTAAGTTTATCTCTTGGACATCACTGACATCGGTTGGCATCATGAGGAAACCTGGACTTAGTTTTATTAGTCTGAAATCGCCAATCAATGAGCAATTCTCTATATAGGTAGTCTTTTACCCTGCAGTGGGAATTATTATTTTCTGCATAAAATATCTACTTCATTCAATGACATCATAACAAACCCCAAGTTGCGCCATCACAAGTGCCTCTTACGGGAATAGATAAGATAAAAAAGATAAAAATTTATTTATTGTTTACAAGGACCAGATTATAGTACAGATACATTGGGGCATGAGAATAATACACAGTCTGGTAAGCAGGTGAAGCACTGTACTCCTATATAGGCTACTGAGTAGCCTGTGTTTAGGAGAGACAGGACTGATCCCGTTTAAACAAAATACATTTAGGGGTCTCATGACGTAATACATTTTATAATTAGGTATAATTATCCCGGTAACAATAACATGCATGCAAAAATAAAGGTAAATGAAAGCCATTGTAAATAGGTAGATTTAGTGTGTAGGTTTGTGAGTGTGGGGGTGAGTGTGTGTGTGAGTGTGTGGGGGTGTGTGTGAGGGTGTTTTATTATTGCGGGTGGTTACCTCAGGAAGTCTTCGGTTTCTTCATAATTTAGAGTAGATAGGAACAAGCGGACGGTCTTCTTGCATTTAAATATAGTAGATCCGTAAATTGTTTGTTTTTCATTGATTTTATTATAAAGTGACGGACCAAGGTAGGGGAAGAATTTTTTTATAAACTTTTTCCGGACCGGCGGAGTAGGGCAGATATTATTTTTGCGGCGTCTATTTATTTTTATATAGGGTGTTTTTGAGTGTTGCAATAAAATTGTGTGTAAGATAAATTGCTGTCTTACATTGAGTAGGTTGCAGGTTTTGTACAATTCGGTAGTAGGGAAACGTATAGGCCTAAAGGTTGCAACTTTAAGTATAGATCTGTGGGCGATCTCTAGAGGTTTTAGTGTGGTTTTTGCGGCTCCACCCCAGCAAGAGATACAATAATTGAGGACTGATTGGCATAGGGCAAAATATACGTTACGAATGATTGCAGGGTTGGCTACGTGCCGCAAGGTCTTAAATATATAAATCAGTTTGCGTATCCGGCTGGTAAGAGTCGAAATATGAGTTTTAAAATTTAGGTTTCTGTCTAAAATAATGCCAAGATATTTAGTTTTTTCCACTAATGTCAGGTCAGGACATTGACATTGACTTCGAATAGGACAAGAGTGTGCTTTTAAATTAATAGAGCTACTAGGTTGAGCGGTGTCACTGATAGAAAAGATCATAAAGTTAGTTTTAGTAGCGTTAAGAGTCAGTGTGTTTGACAGGAGCCATTTCGTAATGGTATTAAAGCCGTCTTGTGCAGCAGTCTGTAATTCCGTCGATGTGTTTGCAGAAAAAGTGATGGCGGTGTCATCTGCATAGGAAACTATTTTAGCATTAGGAACGTCTAGGTTGCAGAGGCTGTTGATGTACACAAGAAAGAGTGTAGGCCCTAAAATACTGCCCTGTGGTACCCCGTACTCAATAGGCAGCTCTGCACTTTTATGATTGTCTATTACAACTGATTGAGACCGGTCTGACAGGTAGCTCCTAAAAAAGTCAAGTGGGGGACCTCTCACACCGATACCCTCAAGTTTGATTAAAAGGGTAGAAACAGGGACAGTATCGAAGGCTTTTGCCAAATCTAAAAAGATGGTTAGGACTTTTTTACTATTATTTAAGTTTTCTGTAACATTATTAATAAGACTGTGAACTGCGTCCGAGGTGGATTTATTTTTACGGAAACCAAATTGATTAGGGGATAGAAGTTTAAAACGTTCAAGGTAATGGGTAAGTTGCTTGTTAACAATGCGTTCCAGCACTTTTGATAGGGCACTAAGGACGGCGATAGGTCTATAGTTGTTTGGTAAGCTCCTGTCACCACCTTTAAAGATAGGGTGGATGATAGCTTTTTTCAAAGCAGTGGGAAATATAGCTGTTTGAAAGCATATATTGAAGATGTGGGAGAGAACGGGCGCAAGAATCTTAACATATCGTTTCAAAAAATACGGGGAGACAGCATCCCATCCAGAGGCAGCGTCAGTTCTCAACATGTTTATAGTGGCAGAAATTTCCTCTACATCAGTGGGTAGCATAACAAACGAGTTGGTGGAGTATACGGGGTTAGGTGGAGACAAAGATGAACGAGTAGCATTGAGGTTATCCGCTAGTTTTTTTCCAATGTTAGCGAAGAATTCGTTGACCTCATCACAAGACTGGGAGGGTGACGATGTATAAGTCAGCAAAGGATTTGAGTTAGTTCTTGTAGAGTGTGTGTTAGTGATAGTTTTGATAGTGTCCCAAAGTTTTTTAGGGTTCTGACTAGCCTTATTTAATTCGTTTGAGTCGAATTGCCTTTTGACTTTTTTCAACAGAGAAGTACAAAAATTTCTGTATCTTTTATATGTTATAAGGAGAGTTAAGTTGCCTGGTGCCAGTTTGACTTTTTTATGTAAAGAGTCACGATTCCGGATACACCTTAACAACCCAGGAGTAATCCATGGTTTCAGGATTCTTTTCCGGGCTGGAATTTTAACAATTTTAGAGCATTCGATGATTGCAGGTTTTATAATTGATATAAGATTATCTATGGCAATGTTAGAATCCGAAATAAGGTAAAGGGGATTAAAGGAAAATAGGAACAGGAATATGGGAACATGACGTCAGTACCACCGCAGACGTCATGGAGAGGGGAACCGAATGTTCCTTTTTATAGGCAACGCGATATTTCAGAGACCTTACCAATGCTGATGTCATAATATCGAGTCTAAGGTCGATCTTGGTACCAACCATATTGTTGAAACATGGACATTTACATTGGTTAAGATTTTAATAAAGTTAATTTAAGTAATTTTTCTGTACGTGTTTGTCACCAACTCCTCCTAAACAACAGGACCGATTTCGATAAAATTTTGTTTGTATATTGAATGGTTTGAAAATACTATTGGACCCGGTAGGCGGCGCTGCTGTCAGTAGTTCACAAAATTTGCCATTGAGACAAAGAAAATTTCACGAGAAAAAATATACAACATTTATTGATTCTGAAGCGGTACGAAGTTCGCCGGGACAGCTAGTAGTTGTAATAAATACCTGCATGAGTAATTGCTAGACCACATTACTGCAACAACGATAAGAAGACAATATAGGGAGTATTTGTTTCAGTTGATTCATCACAATGCTGTCAGCAATGAATTTAAATTAAACCTGAACAGTTTTTTTTTTGTTTGTTGGTTTAAACGCGCTAATCTCTGAAACTACCAGTCGGATTGGAAAAAAGTTTTTGCATATGATAGCCAAATTTGTAAGGCTAGTAGCTAGTATAAAGCTAGTAAACTAGTATAGGCTATATAACATCACGCTACTACTCACGGGAGCGGAGCAGTAATCAAAGACGTAAGTTAACACGGATGAAAAAATACCACGCGGACGATATCGCGGGCATTAGCTGGTGGGTACATACATATAGGTAAAAACCGTCTAATAAATAACAAAATTCGATATTTTCCTGATACAGTAAAAATATTTAGAATAAAATCGAGTCAGGAAGGAAATTAAATAACAAACTAATGGCAGCACGATTACGGAAGAACAATAACCAACGTGCGGCAATAATTGGCACCTATAAGTATGGGCCGCAATTACAACTTTCTTTTGATATGACTGATAACAATAGGAGAACCAATTGAGCAGAGAGCTCGTTACTAAAGATAAGTTTTTGATACTTTTGATATTGTGACAAACTGTTGATACAGAGAGAAAACCCCAACCATTTCAGTCCAGCTATGGAAACCAGCACTCGAAAAATGTGATCCGGTAGGTACTGGGATGTTCATGACATTCTAGAGAGAAATCTAGTCCAGAGTCGGATTGACGGTTTACTTTTTAATTTTAGCTTGCCGGTTTCAGTGCTATTTCTTCAAGAAAAGGGTACAGTATTTTTTTTTCTGTTATCCTTTTCCGTCCCACTCCTGGGCAAAGCCCTTCACTTTTTCCATCCTTCACGTTTCCGTGCTTTCTCCCTCCAGTTTCGGAGGAAGCCATACTAGTTGGTAACGTCATAGTTTTAGTATTTTGCACTTTAACGACTTCTAAACGACTGAAATCATTTAAACAATCACTATTCCAGTCCAGCACTGGTTTTATTCGGACTGGAGTGCTACTGAAATAATGCTAATCAGGCATTATAAATAATGATTCCCTCTAGTATCCCATTAGCAGTGACGTGACGTAAAAAGTACATACAACAACTAAAACGGGTACATAAACTTTCCATGCAATCGAAGCCTTTCAAGTGCGTATTGGACGTCAATTAATTATACTTCAACACAAATGAAAGTGGTCTCAATCGATCTCGTCAATTATACTCGACTTTGATTGGATAGGTTATCATACTGAACATAATGCCTATGACGTCAGCCCAAAAAATATTGAAAAGTGAGAATGGTAATGATTGAGTGAACAACGGAAAATTTATAAATATTGGAAAATGCGAAAAACTTTACGAAAAAAAAAATGTAGTCTATATTTATAAAAGGCTATCAACATACAGCTCAAACCACTGAACGGATTGCGCTGAAATTTGGCACGGAGATAGGTATACCTAATGACGTAGGCATGCGCTAAGGGATTTTCCAAAATTCACCCACTAAAGGGATGAAACGGGGCTCCAAAGTTTGTATGGAGAAACAAGATTAGATAGACTTTCCACGCGTATGAAGTCGCGGGCAAAAACTAGTCAATTATGAAACAAATGATAACAATAGTTTTACAGTTCAAGGCACTAAGCTAATAGCGTAAAATATAGTCTTGTTAGGTAATTACAACAATTGAATAAAATGGAGCACAGAACTTTAACTCATTTGACCTAAACTTGAACTTTTCATAATAGTGTTCACTCATAGTAACAAGAGTTTCAAAATTTAACTTTGAGTAACCAACAACTACATGACTGTAGGTACTTTGTTTTTGTTTCGATTCTTTTTTTTTTAAACGTTGTCTAACACTAGGAATTTCTCTTATATCATGGGTGCGTTTACAAACATATAAACTCACATGACACAAACAATCAGACCCGGAACAAATATCTGTCATCATCATTTTTGCCGTAGGACGTCCACTGCTGAACATGGGCCTCCCCTACATATTTCAATTTCATTAAAACTATCTGTAAGTTATACAAATATGTTTCGTGTGGGAATCAAAGCTGTGACACGCAGCACAACAGCCAATTGCTGCTGCAAAGAAACTGCATCAACATAGTAGTATATCGACATTATGGTATTTCATGTCTGATACAAAAGGGAAAATTGCATTATGCAGAAGCGTTAGCGATATGAAAAAGGATGTCAAGAGAGCCAGTATATTCCGCAGAGAAGGCACTTTTCCACGACTCGACGGCATTTTAAGATGCGCCAGAGATAGGAACACTGACCTGTGAGTCTGTGACCACCAACAATTTAGAATAAATACATAGCTAATATCAAGTATGGATTAACATAGCATTCATTTAAACAATCGCTAAAAGTTTCACCTCCAAATATGGATGTTAAGGAGCTCCGTAAACGTAGCCAAAACTATCAGATATCCGAAATCAAAATCTATCCGAAGCCGTATCCGAATCTGATACGAAATTATCGAATAATTTCGGATAGGAGCGGAGTCTAAATGAAGCACGTAATGACAGGTTTTCACCTGGTCGAGCTGACACACTAGCTGTGCGACACTTACATTGTAAATCAATCCGTTACTATCCGAAACCATTGGATAATCCGAAATAATGTAATATCCGTAACCGTTTCTGAAACCGGTATAATATAATTCATATAATCAAACCAGAAATTTCATATCCATAACATCCCTGATACTAGCTAATAACAATATAAAATTCATTTAAAAACATCTATCGAAACCTTCATTTTCAAGAGCACCATTGTCTAGGATTGACATGCTATGACGCGCGGGGCCGGACGTGGCCTTAAACCACCATTCCACAAACAAAAACCAAAAATCTATTCAAAATAAACATAAACAAATCTATCGACGTTAACTGAATAAACGACTTAAATGTCAAAGATATCAGTAAATGTTTTGACAGGCAAGGCGTTATAAATAAGGTTTACCACGAAATAGGGTTACAAAATCGATAGGCATTGTGTTCGTTAACCTTCGACTAATCGGTTTACACTCGATCGGAAGCGATTTTAGATGATATTCGTGTGTGAAACAACGATGGAAATAAATGATATACTAAACAGTAGCAAGGTCATGGTTAACGTAGGATGAACTCACTATATAATGGTAGCCGAAATGAATTTTTAGCAAAAAAAACATTATCTATGATCAAGTTTTGTATATTCTGTTTTTACTGAAACTGCAAAAAAATATGTACACATACTAACTTCTGCCAGCGACTTCGACCGCGTCAAAGTTGAAATTTTTCCGGGAGAAAAAGTGCCATTCCAGACTATAATCTATCTCTGTGCCAAATTCAATCCCGATTCGTTTAGCCGTTCTAGCGTGATACGACTAACAAACACACATTCAAACTTTTGCATTTATAATAGTAGGTAGGTAAGATTTATGGGCCACAAATTCGAGATCCGATCTATTTAATTTTGGTAAAATATATACAAAAGCTACTCGTACAATTGGGAAGACAGAAGTCATCGAAGGTTATATACCTATGACTCATCAAAGTTGGCCCAAAAAATACTGAGTAACATTATGACTTGTACGTCGGTACATTCACATACATACATGGACAGATTCCTGTGAAATCTTCAGCGATAATCAATATCAACAGGTAACTTAGTCATTTATTCCATATATGAGTAACCTCTATAGGACACTCATCATATTTATTTTTAAAAGCCTATCGCTATTGTTTGTAGACCGATATGAGTCACTAGTAGTAGTAGCCAAGTCTGAATATTGTTTAATGCGATTACAATTCAGGCCGGTCAATGGCTTATAATCACATAATATATGGGGAAGTCGTTGCGTGTTGGAGCTTGGAACTATTTTCTTCACACTTTTGATTAGACGGGAATAGAAAAGAAAGTTTTTATTATGTGCTATGTGCGGTAATAGTGCAAGTCTTGGTTAAACGCGCACTATGGTATGTAATTGTTGCGATTTTAAAATGCGAAGTGTAATCGCAAACGTTAATCTATCTATCTATCTTCTATATATTAATCTATCTATCTATATAAATAACAAATGAATGGCTAATGTGTTGCTAAGCGCAAAACTCGAGAACGGCTCGACCAATTTGGCTGATTCTTTTATTGTTGTGTTCGTAATTCCCCGGACAAGGTTTCCATGAAAGAATTTTTTTTAAATTTCACCAGAAAAGTCAGGATTTTGCACCCTTTTCGCTAGTAGTAAATAAAATAACGATTTCTTTGCATTGCACGGATTGAGTATATTGGTACCTATTGGACACATAATGTAAATCAAAACGTTATATTTCAGGCAAAAACAGAAACAGTGTTGAACTGAAAATACTAACATATTTAAAGTGTCAATAAGGAAATACAAATTTTACCAAAATGACCAAATTCTTCTTCGCACAGATTGCTTAAAATTCGTAGTGTGCGCTTAGCCCTAGTTATTATAAATTAGTGCAAGGCGAGCCAGTTTTCAAACGCGTAGTAGCCAGATGGTGCTATGACGTAGTAAGGCTCGCGGGCAGACGGGACTGGTTTAAGGACACGTTACACGTTCTAAGATCTGAAGGCTAACTCCGTAATTAAAAAAGCTCGAAATCTAGTCAAATCTCATCTCAGTGACGATAAATGTCAAAAAATAGAGGCATTTTTATTTGACTGTAATTAGAATGTGAGCGTCCCTAAAAGTTACTATAATTGCCCCGTGATTGTAAATCGAAAATTGTCAACAATTTGAAGGATACAATGAAATTATAGTTAGCGACTGTATTAAAAATTGATGCTCAAACTTAAAAGCGTTTACCGAAAGGTATTTCATGCTTATAAGTTCAAAAACTTTGAAATTATTGAATTGATTTTACTAAACCTTCGTATACGCAAGATAGATCTAAATATCTAAAGGGTCAGAAAAGAACTGAAATTAAATAATATGCAAGATAGGTCCAAAGGGTTAGAAGAGAACTAAATTTATTAAATAGGCACAACAAAATTTTAAATCTAAATGTAATGTACAGTTTGTTTGAGATAAAAAGCGACAAAAATGCTCTCAAACTGTACTTAAAACTCGATTCAACTAGTTCTATGCTCAAGGCAAGATCTGTGCTTGACTACTTATATGTTATGAGCCCTTGCATTCTTCCTAAAGTGGAAGTCTGTAAATCAAGGCATTTGTACCCAATTATTAAATCATTTGCCCTAAACCACCTAAAAAATCCAAATTGAAAATTACCCTCAAAGGGCTTTTATTTTCATCACTTAGTGTCAACTACGTCCAATTTACCGACCTTTACCAAGAACGGTATTTCAAATATTCAAAGCCATACATATTTAATTACAAAGCTATTAAAGGGCCACCATATTTCTTTACAATTTACGATCGCATGCAGTGATCGAGGTTAAACGTCCCTATCAACTAGAGTGCGTATGGTTTTAAATCAAATGAGCTTTTTTTTTGATTGATTGGAGGTGTGGCGTAACCAACACTGCTAGACGAAGACAGAAAATCGGGACCGCTAGCCAAAATCGGGATGTCTCGACTTTTTTATTGCAATTGAATTTCTCGCTTTTTGTACTTTTTCGATGGTGCAGCGCAACATAAATCAACACATTTTGTGTGCTGAGATTTATAATTTTTTAAAAGAAACGAAGAAATCATAAAAAAGAAATTTATGTAGAAGAAAATATAAATAATTAACTTCTTAGTTTAATGTTTATATTTTGTCCCGATTTTATAGAATTAATCACGATTTATTTTTTAAACTTCTTAAAGGATTCCAAAATGCTCGAAAAAATATCTGGTAACGCTGGGTGTAACCTTTACTTTCAGGGCACTGGCCAGGCAATACGAGCAATCAGAAGAATGAATTTGATATTCCTCTTTCAACTTTGCCCTTACTGAGATATCGCAGTAAGGGCAAAGTTGAAGACGTCGAGTTAGTTAATAAAGTCAGAGGGCAATCATATCTAGTTACATTTGGAAATTGCGAAATTACTTTTGCTTGGATTGACTAAAAGATGAAAACAAGATAATATAGCCTCGACACTTTCAGGCACGTGCTTTTGAAACATAAAAGCGCTTACAAACGTTATGAATGCTCGAACGACATGTAATATTGAATACCATTTTTTAATTATGATTAAGTACCACCTTTTTAATTTAGATTTTAGCAGCACGTTTGTTTCCATTCGTGATTTAGTTTGACAAGCTTAAAAATAGGTAATGCTTCATGTTCTGCCATTTAAAAAATGTGCAGGTACATCAGTAACTTTCAAGCATTTCTAAAAAATAGGTTTAATTGGTGGTTACTTTATCAGCAATAATATGGATAGCCCTTCTTGGAAATATTTGATTTGATTCCCGAAATCGCGGGATTTTTTCGAAGCGACACTCCATTCCATACTAAGTCAACACCTTAAAGTTTAGGTTAATATGCCTCTAATTTATACAATCCCCGATAATAACCAATAACCAAAATTAAGTAGTACAAAACTTGTTGAAAGTAAATAAAGTATTTTGTATTAGTATACTGTATGTAAATAAATAAAATACCTAGCCGTCTGACTCAAACAGTTAAACCTAGCGTAAGTTACAGTCCAGCACCCAAGTACTTTTAACACAATAATAACATAAGCGTCGCCCGATCAATGACAAGTGGTTAGGGTAATGAACTTTGCGCCATAGTTCATGCAACGAACTAAATAACCTTTGTTGTATTCAACGTAAAGTAATAAATTAAATATCGTCATGTTGACCAATATACAGGTTGTACTTGTTACACCCTGTATATTGGTTTATACGTCATGAAGGCGTAAAAACGCACGCTGCACCGCAAACTAAGTACTTACGTAACATTCATTTAATTGCTGAGAAATGACTTTTACTTTTGGTGAAAAATTAAGTGGAAAATAAAGTTGTAACTTTTGACTTTCAAAATCCCCGTAGCCAAAAGACTTCCAGGTAGGTACCTATAGTCCAGAACAAAACAATTATCACAATAATGGGAAGAACAGTCATGTAACTTTCGGGTTCGTTCGTTGTCTTTTTACACCCATACGCAAGCAAATCAAAGGCCAAAGAATATTTTTTTGCATGTAGTATGCAGAAATAAAAAATCTTATCTTCCAAGGAAAATCTATTACAGTTGACATTGTTATGTTCACATAGTAAGCATAGATATAGGTAATGGTACATAAAACGTAGGTATTACCTCTATACGTGTCAGAGTTGGCAAAACTATTCGCCAATTTTTCCGCAGATATAATCAAACACGTGAATTTATTTAATACTCGTTTTCTTTTCTTCAGTTAATAGATGAATCAGACACGCTCCTTGCTTTTGCAGACATTTTATTTGATTTTAATACCGAGCGTACCATGCAAGCTTAAATACGAACCGAAAGCCAGACTTTAAAATCCGAGATGTATTGTTCCTATCACCAAAATGATTAAAATGATACAGTCGCAATAAATAATGCTTTCTTCAACACAAAACATCACGCTTGTAATCCCCGAAGGGTTAGGCACAGGTGTACTCATTAGTACACCCACATTTTGCACGTTGTTTGTCTTGTCATGTAATAGGGGGCGAGCCTATTGTCATCAACCGGGCACTAATCCAGAGTCCGAGGCTGCTACTGAGAAATTCTTGATAGAAAAACTTAATAACACTGCCCGAGCTGGAAATCGAACCCAAAACCTCATGCTCAGTAGTCGCGCTTTGCGACCACTAGACTAGGCAGGCGTTGCATTCTCTAAGTAGGTACCTATTTAAGTTAACTCCATTGTAATCGAACTGTTCAATGAATTAAAGAAAAATACATATATACCTACAGCACTTGAACCTAATGTCGTTTATTCCATTTATAGACAAGGTATAAGTGCATTTGGCACATTGTCAATGATCCATTGTCCTACAACCAGTTACTGGAGCCATGCGGTATGTTGACCTAGGCGCTGTGCCAGGTGGCTTCTCATTAGGGCTGTCACTCTCAAGTAATTATACAAAATATTTAAATACCAGTAAGTACCAAAATGTTTTTTTTTTTTTTCAATGCGTGAGTGTCATCTTGGACATCGCTAACAGCGGCGAAGCAAAACATCGCGAGGATACCGAGAGTATGAGTCGGAAATCGCAAATCCGTCTAAGCAAGCGTGGCGATCAATGCTCGTGCCTTCTCTGTATAAAAAGATGGCTTTGCCCTGCAGTGGGACAATAATAGTCTGGTATTATTATTATTGAGATAGAACCCGAGCATAAAAATAACACATCGAGATAGGAAAAATACTATCAACAAACGATGCTCTACAAAGCCGTTTATTTATTTTTTAAACTGGACTGCCAATTCAACACCTGGATACTAAATATGAATAACACGTTCTCTAGTGGTTACACAACACGAATATCGATTTATAAAGTGGAAAAATATTTTATGTACCGTGTACAGTCATAATACAAAGCAGCTGCACAGGTAAAAAACAATAAAAAAAAATATAAACAGAAACGTTGCGTCACACGTGAAGAAAAACTATTTTTTCCTCTATTCAATGCCTACCTAATTTATAGAATAAATCACTAAACAACTTGACCTAATAAGTAACTAGGTACTTAAGCACTTAATTTAAATCGCGTGTAAATTGTGGTAACCCTAATAAATCGAGAAGTATAGGCTTAGCTATCTAAAGATATAAGCATACATGAGCTCTCGAGGTTGGCAGGAGGATTAGACTGGTTGCAGTCGTGATTAGCTGGCATATGGCATGACTGTCTGCACTAATCTGTCGACATTCCAAACTGGATAGGTTAACCGAAAGACGTATCATATGAACATGATGTAGGTAAAATTATGTCATACGGTATGTAAATGTCGGTTATCAAGGAGTCTTTTTATTTGCGTGGTCCCCTTATACTTTTCAATAATATAATATAAAAACAATTTTTAAAAACAAGCTTTAATTTAAAATTATTACAATATTGAGTATTGGACATTATATTGTCATCAGAACTAAAGGTGTATGCAAAATATCAGCTCAATCGGATATCAACAAATGGTTGAAAAATGGTTTGCAAATTTTGAAAGGACAACTTACTTACATACATACTTACATACGAACAGTGCAAGCTAAATAAAAGCTTGTAAAAATAAAAGTAGCCTTAGTTACGCCTTAAAACGTCAGCTAAGTATCTCCCAGTCATCTCGTCAAAATCAGTCCAGCCGTTTCAGAGATAGCAAGAGGAAACAAAGAAATAGACAACATTTTATAAAATGGGTTTTTTTGGTGTAAATTCCGTAAGCTGTTATTTTGGCCTTACAAACAGACACTTTTAATTTTATTTGTTTGTTTGATTAATAATGTTAAATGCCAACAACAAAATCTTCGAAAACTAGTTCATTGACAGGCTGAAGAAAGTCGACAAGAGTCATATCTCATCCATAAACAATGACAACACAATACCGTTATAGAATTTCCTTATCACTCTCCACATGATTACAGATTCCGAAAAAAGATCACATGTTCTTAGTACTTCTTAGTAAAACACCTGAAGACAATACGTAGACGAAGTCTTATCTGCTTTGTTTTGAAGCTGATAAGCTGAATTTGTATGTCTAAGAGGAAGATTGGACCGGATGAGATTGGAGATGTTTTAAGCTTGCACAATAATTTGCACCTGCCATGTTATCTCTTTACCTTGTTGCGGGACGTCTTAACAGGATACCGTGGCCCCGGAACTTTCAAAATATTTGTGTTACGGCTAAATTCGAGCGAATTTAAATTTTCCATTGAAACACAGATATCATCTTTTTTTAATAAGACATTTCTCAACTAACTTTTAAGTCCGCCATTGTAGTTTTTTGCTACACAAAGTTGACGAAGTCGCGAGCAAAAGCTAGAATTTAATATGTCAATCTGTCTTTAACAATATAACCTTAACAACGTTAAAACTTAATATTTTAATAAATTATAGTTGACTTTCGACCAGCGGGCGACCATTAGTATAAATAAATCGGCAATCTCGATATTACCAAAGCCTTTTTCCAGCGCACATGTGTGCAAACCTTTTGCGAAACATAAATCCGATTATTATTTTCTGGGACCGCAGTCGAGTCACGTTCAACGTTAGGATAGTTGTCTGTGATGACTAGAATGTCGTTGTTTGACTACCCGTTGATCTTGTAATCACAAGCTCAACTGCTAAGCGTGGAGACCTGGGTTTTGAATCCCAGGTTAAGCAGTGATATTGAGTTTTTTTATTAGGAATTTCTAAGTAGTAGCCCGGAGTTTGGAAGTTGGCGACCGTGCCTATTTGGCATATGACTGCCTCGCATACCCTTTTTTGACCTCATGGTCGTAAGCGCTACTATTGAGCGTGCCACCTGGATTCGAATCCTATGTCGGGAAAAAAGAGTAAGTAACTGGGTTTTTCCTTAAAAAAAATCTCAGTAGCAGCCCGGAGTTAGGAAGCTGATGGTGTGACACCCCTCGTGCTTTGTAAAGCCCTTTTTTTTTTTCCTTTTGACACATCTTACGTAAACATGACATTTAGAGACTATTTTATTTTTTCTTTTTTTTTTTTTTCTTCTCATCCGGATATACTTTGGAAAGTATATTTTTTTAATATATTATATTGTAAATATGTGGACTATGTGGGTTGTTGCATTTTTTCTGGGATTAGATTTCATGGTTGTCTGACAGTTTGAGTATTCGATGCGGCCTACCCAAATGTCCTTTCTGTGGTATTGTTCGTCGTGTCGTTGAGCTCCTTAAGTTCTGAGTCGAGCTTGACGATTTCTGACAAATGCGTGCACTGACTGGACAGGCCGACTCAAATTTGTGTGCCTCTCTCCTCAAGAGACCACCTCGGACATTAACCTACTTGGTTCGCATATGATTTGACCATTACAAGTAATTGTATGGACTTTAAAAGAGACTTTGACCTCTGAGTTTGTTTCGGTGTTTCTTCTCAGAGCAGTCGGCTAGGAAACACTGGACTCATCTAGTTACAAAAAAAACAAATGTGACGTGTAAAAGTGTTATTTATAACCAATTTACTGAATAAATCATCATCATCATCATCATCATCATCAAAGCACTAAAAGTCGTTGGACCTGCGCCTGTTCTCTACCTAACGATTCGAGGTCCGACTGCCATCCCATCGGACTATCAGAGTGATGAAAGAGAGAGTGCACCTGTGGTAAGCGCACACACTTGTGTTACTGTAATACCTACCTACCTATCTACTGCGTACTTAGTCTTCATTACGATTAGCCGCCGTGACCGAAATTCGGTCAGATTTCGGTCACGATAGAGGTAAAGCTATCAATAGCGACGCCCTACATTGTATTTGTCAATGAAAAGTAAACTTGTACTGTCCTCTACGTTGCAGTTTGTAGCATCGTTTTATTGCAGTTAATATTTGCTTTTCACGTTTACACGATAAACAGTACTTGTCATAAATCTGTAATTGCTGCTCTTTGAAAACATGTTATGCACGAGAATTGCAGTGTACATAGTAATGCTAGTTTTCCTTTATAATTTGTCTAGTAATATAACAAAATCACACAGAATATAAAAGTAGTAATAAAATTTAAACATGTTTGACATAACACACATGACGTGATTGCCCAGTGTACCATGTATTCATGGGCATATCAAGCAAAAAACCAACGAGCGAAACTGACTGATCAGTTTAATTGTTATTGTTGAATTTTATGTTAGTATAGCATCGTCTTGGAGTAGGCTGTAAGATGTTGCACTTATTGATAAGAATAAATAAATAAACTTAAAACAGTTTGATGTAACGATACTTAACTCAGAAGGATAAGCCAAAAAGTAGGAAAAAGATAGATAACCTACGGAAAGAACGGCGGTAACATTCCGTAATTGACGGGGGAACAAACAGCCGATTCATCTCTTTTCCTTTGTCATACAAGATAGCAAATCAATCATGATCATAACAAAAACTGTATCTACTATTTTGTACCAACACGTTTTTATGTAATAATAATATTCTTCCGACCGAATTTTGGTCACAGCGATCAATGTCTAGGAGACTAATGCCCGTTTTCAGCATCAATCCCTAATTTTTAATTATCCTCTAAGACATTTTAGATCAAGCAGAAATGCACTCTAAAATCTGCAGACTTAGAGTGCGTTTCTGCTTGATCTAATATGTACGCAAGTGATATTATAATGCACAAGTGTGTACGCAAACACAGGTGCACTCCCTCTTCCCTCACTCTCATAGTCAAAAGAGACGGCAATCATAGACACGACCGGGGAGAGATAAGGCGCAGGACCAACGGCTGTACGTACTTTACAAAGCACAGGGGGTTTCACACCACCAACTTCCAGACTCTATGCTTTTACCTGTTGCTGAGTTATTCCTAATGGAAAAACCCAATAACACTATGTCCGACCTGAAAATCAACCCCAGGACTCCTCGCCCAGCACTCGCGACCACGAAACCAAGGCGACCGAGGCTGTTTGCGTTAACAGTTCTTCAATGGCTCTTACTGCAGCCTAACAGCTACAAGTTACATGATCAACACTTTTCCAACGGTGTTATTTTACTCGTTCAATAATTATTTTTTACTGGAAACTAGAATGCACTGAAGCAGACTAAAATACACCAACAACACCAGTAGATTAAGTCATAAGAAAAAAATAATAGAACGCAAACATTTTATCTTACGCAACGACTTCAACCAAATTGTCAAAACACTCTTTTTGGCATCAAATAGTTTAGAAATTGCATAATTATTAGTATCGGCTATATTATTAACCTACTTGTAAAACCACAAGGAGTTAAGCATGCCATAACTATCGCAAAGAACACACTACAACATGAGCGATATCAGACGATTCGCAAAAGAGGTTACATAACGTCGACGTAAGTGGTAATGAGCGAAAAATATAATACGTACTCTTAGGAAGTAAACGTAATAAAACTGTGCGTAATCCTTTCACTTTCTTTCAATATTTTTTAATGTTTTAGGTTAATAGGTTTTTCCTGATTCAACAAATTTCTTGACATGGTGGTTATTGATATTTAATAATACTCGAACACAAAGCGTGTGTAAGTGTTCTTGAGTGGAGACGGATCGGCAAGCGTAAGGACGCCCTCAGGCTCGGTGGAGCGACGATCTTCGCAGGGTAGCAACTGGATGCCGGAAATTGAGATAAGTGGCGTTCGATTGGAGAGGCCTATGTTCAGCAGTAGACTGAGGCGAACGATGATGAAAGACACTACACATGCCTACCCACACACTTATTCACATGCTATAAAAAGCCAAAATACTCAACACCTGATGCATCAACCGAAAGTTCATGACTTCTGCTGCACTCTCATCCATATTTCAATCAAAATTTTCCCTTTCACACTTGGTTGTAAGGTCGTCAACTCTCTTATAAAAAAAGAAAACCAGATATAATAATCCTAGGCTATTATTATCCCACTGCAACGCCAAAGCCTCTTCTCATACAGAGAAGGTATGAGCATTTATTACCACGCTTGCTTACGACGCATTGGCGATTTCAGACTTACGTATATATTTTTTCCAGCGATATCAGTCATTTTCAAGATAAACTTAAAAAGTAAGTACATATAAATAGAAAAGTCACATTGCCACTTGCCCAGTATTTATTATATTAGTTTAGATTAATCGCAACAATAGACTATTGTTTATTTAACTTGCTTTTTAATAGCCGCAATAGGCAACGGCTCTGTCTGGTTATTATTCGACACAGATTTCTTGCACTTTGATTGACATGTTTAGACTATCACACAACTCAATAAGAACCTTTGACACTTCGAAACTGTTTAAATATTTAACTATTTATCAATGCAGCTACATAATTATTAAGCTAACGGAACCACTTGTTCCAATATTTGTCAATTGCATTCATTGGTATAATTTATGTAATCACATTTTTTTTTTCACCTTTTGATTCTGTGTCCATCTTTGGTAAGATTAATTAAGTTATCAAACACGATACTGGAAAAGATACCAGTATTGTTTGTAGGTCAGTGTACAAACTAGATGCGACGTTTCTGAAACCGGCTGCTGGCTGTACCATGCGCATGACTTTGCTTTTGCGTAAAGCAAAATACAGGCTTTACATCGATTGACCCTTGCCTGTCATGGCGAAATTTCGATGAATATTTTGAGAACAGTAAGGTTTTGGGTTATAAAGCAGGAAAAGTTTTCAAATTAAGTAATTGCGAGTTCTGAGAAAGGGACGAAGATGAAAAGGTTACGTTTATTTAAATAAATGGTATGTAAAATTAGCATTCCATCAGATTTATACATTTTTTATGAAAATAATTACTAGTCGTCGATTATAATCCTGTTAAAGAATACGATACTAGTACTAATATCAAACATAGGTAATATATATTACACATAGTTGACAGATTAAAAAAAACACAATTAAGCGTGGCAATTAAAGAAAAAACGACATTATCGTAGTAAAATAAGATAGAAAATGCGCCGAATAACGAAGTTGATACTAGAAAAAGTGATTTAATATAATTAAAAAATGAAACAGTATCAATTTAGTTTATTCAGGTCAAATTTGGGAGGTTTGAGCTGAGATTTTTTTAGTTTGCCGCCTTTACATGTGGTCATCTTCCGTTGGCCAGACTCTACGGTAAAAAGAGTGCGGAAAGCCAAAATAAAAAAAAAATACTGTCGAGTCGACGTTGAGGAATCATAATTGCGACATGCAAGGTTACTTTTTATCGAAGAAAGAAATGAGTTCAAAATTGCTTTCTTTTGTAGAAGAAAAAAAAAAGTGGTATTACAAGAAAGTGTGCCCTTGGTTCGTTCATGTCGTTTCATTGGTAATTACTTTTCGCCTTGCACTAAATACCTTAAAGGGACATACCATACATGAATAGGGCTAACTTCTCACAATACCAACTTACCCACAATCCCACAATAATTCAATTAGGTAATTACGTCAAACCAATTTAATTTGGAAAATGTGTTACGTTACTATTCATAACAATATACAAAACTTATACTTAAAACAGATTTAAAATTGATCAGCGTTAAATATAATATATTTTATTACAATTATGTCAAAAAATAGGCAAATTATCAGAACTTAGACTTAGGTACGCCAATTTTCAATCAGACAGGAAAGGTCACAAAACTATGTAGGATTGTGGCGCATTTTAGGGAGACCGACGAAAGTTGGGAAGTGCAATAAGCTAGTTTAATGCTGATAGTAAAAGACTGGTGAAAGATTCAGATAAAATCCAAAAACATTCCGCCAAAACTGATAACAACATTCTAGGAAAAGAATAATGAACACTTGCTCAAACAATCCACGTAATCTTACAGAAACTGTAAAACAACACAGTTAAATCCAGCCAAAGTGCCTTAACATGAAGCACAGCTATTTATACCTAATGAACCATGCAATCTATCATGTAAACATTCAGCTAATCAAACTGTAACATCGCTGACTCAACAAAACATACCTGACGCAGAATTTTCTTGAAAATTTTAAACTTCATATCGGCAAAATAAACTCACTTTAACACAATAC
Organism: Hoplodrina blanda; assembly: GCA_949316365.1. Taxonomy (NCBI): domain Eukaryota; kingdom Metazoa; phylum Arthropoda; class Insecta; order Lepidoptera; family Noctuidae; genus Hoplodrina; species Hoplodrina blanda. The sequence continues at coordinate 10,402,785 of OX438594.1, forward strand.
AAACATCACAGAACTTAATGGTAACTAATTTTATATCAAGGCTAGAGATAAAAGCACAGAAATAGCGGCAAAGTCAACGGAACGCGAAAGTAAATAAATAAAAGCAAAATTTTGTATGAACGGACGTGCGTTCTGTTAGGCGTCCGCGCCCGAAGTGACGCTCGCTCGGGTAGAAAATAATTCTGTACACGATACGCCAATAAAACATTCTATAGTATGCAGCCGCGTGGATATATCGCTAAGTAATTTTCACTTCCATAAAAACTTGGAAAGTTGTCTTGTACACTGTTAACACAGATTGCTATCACTGATATCGATACCGCAATCAAAACTCTATTAGATCTTATTTTGCTAGATTATAAGGTACACTGCATCGCATATCCAATGCATAATGTGTAGTTTACCATCTGATCTTGCTCGTGTATTTCTGTTGGTGTTTACAAATTCAATACTCGTAAAAGTATGGAGGACAAAACAGTAATTCGCATGGATGAAAGCATGTTGCCTAAATTGTAGTTTTTGCAACTGATGCGGTTAATTTACATATTTTTTTCCTAAACCCAATGATTGGAATTAATTTAGTAGGAGGAGACTCAATTGTTATCGAAATAGTTACTGCAACTATTAATAAACTATGCGAAAGGACACGACCTACATAATAAACTGCACATCCATATGAAAATTAATCAGAACAAAATTGAAATGAAGAATATTATCACAGTTAATTGATGAGTAATTAATACCCACATACCAGATATGACACGTTGTAAATCTAGTATTTTTTATTAACGTGCAATCAGTTTTGAAATGGTTATGGCGATAATATGGTCTATGGCTCGCGTTTCGCTATCCGAATGTCTTTTCCCGAATTCGAATTGCCGAGTGAGTCCTGACATTTTTTATATAACCTTGACGAATTTGGGTCACTTTGGAATTCCTGCTCATTATGACGACTGGGGAAAGATGATATGGCTAGAAATGGGATGATTACAGAGATGACGAACGATAAATCTCTATATATATATTCATCTCGCTTGGCATGGAAGCCATGCCAAAGTCAGAGTAATAATGAAATTATTTATTTCAATTATACCATTAAAAGGTACTTTAAGAACATAATATACATGAAAAAAAAATCTGTTGCCCCTTCCAAAAGGCAGTTTCGTATGAAGCAGAACGGGCAAGAAACTTCATAGGTACCTATACCTACTTACTCTTAAAAAAAGTTTAACTATGCGGAATGGAATAATAATTTCCGAAAAAAATGCGCCATTACAGAACTTGACAAAAAACAGTTCAAGATTACTTCAATAATCATTTCAGATGAATCTTCGACATTATATACCTACTTGACGATTGTTTTAAAGATATTTCATAGTATACGTTACAACAGTTTTTATGACTTATTATACGTAACAGTTCAGATAGTCAAATTATTAGGTCTAAAAAAAATTACAACAATATTATCAGTTATTTTATGTAGTCGTGGGTGTATCACGTTTCCTGAAAAAGGATACGCCATCCCCTTATCACAAGAAGTGACTGTGATTAATTACTTCAATAGGATGGTCCTATAACCTATCCGACGCCTATACGTCTTTCAAACGTATTGTTTATGGCGCCTACCCGTCTTTTATACGTGTTGCTTATGGCGCCTATCCGGCTCAAACGTGTCGTTTATTCGTATTTGGATTTTCATCTTTCTATTGAACGTAGGTAGAAACGTATCTAATACGTAATAGTAGAATGGCCATGTCAATCACAAGATATTGTGCCATATGATGTGGTCATAAAATTATTATTCCTAAGGCGTACCTATGTTCTACAAAACGATATAGACTATGTAGAAGGCCGTATTCGTGCGAATTTAATGTGAAATCTTTTTTTAGTTCAATGTGTAGAAAATTAATCAGTCAATAATTTTGTAACTTCCTGTAACTTTGAATAAAATTGAAAAAAAAAAACACTTAAAAAACCAAAACACTACGTAGGTACTACTTGTCTATACCAGCCTTTCCCAAAGTAGGCGATAACGCTCTCTTGTGGGCACTGCAGGTATAAAAGGGGCAATAAGAGACCCAGAAAAAAAATCGGGGCGTTGTGTAGAGGCTTTGGGAGCGATTTGTATTTTCATCTACTAGGTGGTTTTTAAGAGGTGAAAAAATGGGGGCGCTAGAAAAATATTTATTCTCAAAGTGGGCAGTAGACAAAATAAGTTTGGGAGCCTCTGGTCTATACCATAAAAACAACATGTTGCTATTTTTATTTTTTTACTATAGCCTTATTATCCTTGAGATATGCATTTAATTTTGGTAAGAGTAAAAAAATGGGTAATTTTGGAATATATTACTGCTAATTGGCGAGTTTTGATTTCAACGTAAAGACTTCCTTGTATTTCAAAACCTCTGAAAGCTCACTGATACATGATAAATATACGTAGGTCCTAATTAAAGATTATTTTTTAGAACTAACCTCATGATCAGGTCCGGGCTTTGATGCCAACCTCGCTTCAGTCAGCTGATTCTTCAAAGCCCTGCGGAATACCAAATTATTGTATTATTTTATTCAACATGTCAGTAGCGCCATCTAGTAACTTCATTGTGTACTACTTTACATTGAAATATATTCATCAGTGTTTTCGTCACCTTTTACAGACTCGCTAGGTGAAATTAAGACGATTGCAGACAATATTAACTGCACTCTTCAAATTTTGGATCATATGAGATACCAAGGGTCATTAATTAAACTCTGTTTAGCTTTTTAGTCATGCAAATAGCTCTGGGCACTAAGATCTAGTCTTATGATGGTAGTGACGTATTTGTAAAAATATTCGCGACATAACACTGATAAAAAATGAACTATATTTTAATAGATATAGGGTATATTTAGTATTGTCCAAATAAAGCGAATATATGTTTAAATACGCCAAGTGCCAGTAAGAGGCGGTACGCCAAACCACTTTATGCGTGGTGCGTAGTATTAGACATCTAAATAAGGGTCTTCCTCGATATTGTAGAAAAGCTCCAGCAGTATTCAGAAAGCAATATTCTGGCCTATTCTGTAAAAATCTCCCTCGGTGAATTTCGGTGAAGTGAGCTGTCATCAGACCTGCAGTACTATCCACCTAACGCCTTAGAGTAACTGACAATCCTCGATTGACAGCTCAGCTCTAGGTCACTTCACCTTAAACCAAGGAAGATTATAATAGAATAGATCAGCTGATTAGCTGGTATTTACTAATGTAACTTACATATACAGCTCCTCGGCCTTGCTGGCTTGCTTCTCCCGACGCCGCAGCAGTTCAGCACAGTGTTGAAGAGTGGAGATGGTGGCACCACACGTCGCTCGGAAGGACGCACTTGTTGCCCGCACCTCGCCCACGTGCAAGCTCAGGTCGTTTCCTGGTAAAGAAATATTATTAATAAATAACATAACATCACGCCTGTAATCCCCGAAGGGTTAAGCAGAGATGTACCCATTAATACACCAACATTTCGCCAGCTATGTTTAAGTCCCATGTAATAGGGGGCGAGCCTATTGACATCAACTGAGAGCTTTCAAATGGAAATACCCAATAACACTTTGCCCGACCTGGGAATCGAACTCAAGACTTCATGCTCAACAGTCGCGCTAGTAATCAATGATAATAATAATACCAGCCTATTATTATCCTGGAAAATTAGTGTAACAATAAAACTTTTATCCTCAAACAAGAAACTATTTACCTTCCTGTTCCATAGTACTATATTATCCATTTACATAAAGTAATTTTTCCTATTGAGTATTTCTTCTTGGGCAACCCCGACACGTTACTCCTGACCTTATTATTACCGAATTATAAAAAAAATATCAAACCACAGTTTTGTGAATCCGGAAATTCCCTTCACTTATTAGAACCGTGACTACCCGGGACCGCAGTGACGGGATTTCCCGGATTAGGCTCACCCTATGACATTAGAGCTAGTCGAATGTGATTAGTCACTAAGCCACAAGACTTCTACATATTGAATCTTTGTATTAAACAAAGACATACTAGCAAACGCAGTAAAGAAACATCATCATCTCATCTATACTAATACACACATCAAAAGTGTCTATTATGTTGATCCCTAGACACTTTTGATGTGTATACATATTATAAAGAGATAAAGTTTGTATGTGAGGTTGTAGGAATAATCTCTGGATCTACTGAACCGATTTTGAAAATTCTTTCGCAAATTGGAAGCTACGTTATCACTGAGTACTATAAGGCTATATTTGACTATCAAAAAATTAGGGATCTGTAAGAAAAATCACGCGACCGAAGTCGCGGTGAGGTGTTTTATAAACTAAAACTAGCTGCTCCCTGCGGGTACGCGTGGTATTTTTTTAAAATTATACGTCTTTGATTACTGCTCCGCACCATGTATCACAGCATGATATACAGCCTATAGGTAGAATCCTTATGAATCTGGCTCTCATATACAAAAAGAGATTTTCCAATCCGAATGGAAGTTCCAGAGATTAGCACGTTTAAACAAACAACCAAAAAAACTCTTAAACCTTATTATGTTGGTATAACTAACAAGAAAAAAAGATCCCTATTTAAAGGTAGTTAATGTGCAAACTCTGTTAATTTATGTTTTCTTTGCTCTGGGATCTTAAACGCAGCCTATCTAGCCTTCCAGTACGCTGACAACCAATTAACCACCAGGCATTATAATCTAATTTATAAGCAATTCAATCAATTTGAAAAATGAACAGCCTTGCGCGAAGCAATTGAAAATGATGTCATAGAGTATGAAGCTGTTCAGTTATTTGACGAACTGACTGCATGATAAGTGATAACAATAAACAGTCAGAAAATATTTCAAATTTTATTACTTCTATATCAGCTGTAGGTACAATTCGTCAGATCGATTACGGAAATATGGTTTTTGGCGTTTACGATAGTTACGTAAACGCTGAAATATTAAAATGTTGAATGTTGGTGTAAAGCAAAAAAAATAACGATGCAAAAATTACTAAACCTTGAAACATTTGAGTGGCATTAATTTATCTTTCAATAAATTCTAACGTCCACTGGATGTTTTTAGAATTTGAATCTACTCCGAGGTCGTCTTATGAGATGTTAATGCCATGCCATGTTTAATTGTGAGAAAGGGATGGTGCTATAGATCATTCATAACTCCATCTCTATCTCACCCCGGAACAATGTGGCATTAACAACTTCATAATGCGACCTGAGCTGCATTTTTTCACTAAATTCAGGAACTATTAAACCACATTATTTGTGAGTGTTATGGGCTATATTTTATTACCATAAAAAGGCGTGAGTAGGCGTGGTATGTATGTATGTGTAAAATTCAGAATGCGTTAGAAAAATCATGCGAAGTCGCAAGAAAAATGCTATGGAAGATAAACCAAAAAACCGAATGTGATTATACTCGGGAAATAACATCATTACATAGTATAAAACAAAGTCGCTTTCCCTGTCTGTCTGTCCCTATATATGCTTAGATCTTTAAAACTACGCTACGGATTTTGATGCGGTTTTTTTTAATAGATAGAGTGATTCAAGAGGAAGGTTTACATGTATAATACATGCAGCCGTGCGAAGCCGGGGCGGGTCGCTAGTTTGCTTATAAAAACAATTGACTCTATAATCTATTATAAATAGTTTAAATATATAAAACTAGTCTTTTGTCTGGAGTTCCCCCTACAGTCGGGGGCGCTGATCATACGTCAAGAGTATGCAAGGCTCCCGAGTCATGACGGTAGAAGGAACCGTGCGGTTTTAGTCGACAAGAGTCCGACATAACCCCTCGCTTTTCTAGATGAGAGCTCTAGGTACCGATGAAAATTTACCTCGAAAATAAAATGGAGTTCCTCTCCTCAAATCACTACATAGTAAAACACAAAGTCGCTCCCGCTGTCTGTCCCTATGTATGCTTAGATCTTTGAAACTACGCAAAGGATTTGGATGAGGTTTTTTTAATAGACAGAATGATTCAAGGGGATGGTTTATGTATCTACATTGCACCCGTGCGAAACCGGGGCGGGTCGCTAGTTTTCCAATAAATTAATCAACAAACCATCAGCAAGTTTAACAGCATCGATAGCTTCAGATGCGTCATCGTTGATCTGAGGGTACGCCGCGACGCACATATCGAAGTACTTCTGCAGCTGCACCACCTGCTTCGAAAGCAGCTCGTTGTATGTGTCCAGCTCCGCGATCTTCTCTGCCAGGCGGCGGGCGGTGCGACCTAGGGATGAAAATGAAACATGTCTTAAGATCGGTATCAGAAAAGCGGGTCAGAACATTCGGTTCCACATTTTCAATAAAACTTATCAAAGGTTGTGTAAGCAACCCTAAGAATTCGGTCGCTATTTTCAAACAATAAATTATTAATTTCACCGACGCTGAACCTCCATAATTAAGAAAAAATTATATGGCATTCAGTAGAAAAGTTCTGTCAATAACCTATATTTTGTAATAACAATTAATTAATTTTAACCTTGGAAAACGAGATTTATATAGTGACTGGAATTTACTAGTTAATAATAAATTAGGAGGGCCACTAAAGAAATAGGTATACATCTGCTGTTTACCGACCAATATAAGAACCAATAGGCTCGCTCCCTTTTACACAGGACTTAAACATAACTAACGAAATGTGAGCGTACTAATGGGTACTTCTCAGCCTAACCCTTTGGGGATTACATGCGTGATGTTATGTATGATTTATGAAAAAACTGCTCCACTACTTGAGAACGGGTTCACCGATTTGGCTGTCAGGAGTTCAGGACAAAAGTAGCATGAAAGATTTTTTTGGAAATTCCACCAGAACCGTCGGAAAAGAGTCCGTTCACACAGACCGGCTCGGAGGGAATCTGATCTCCTCTCCGAGCCGGTCTGTGTGAACGGACCCATTTCAGGATGGTATTTTGTTGAATGAAAATATCAGTTTTAAAAAAGTGACGTTTAGTAAAATAGCACTCATGCAAAGCCGGGTCGGATCACCATTAATTTATAACTATCAATGAATGCTAGATAAATAACATGATGCAGACACGCAACTCGACACGGTACATTCATCTTAATTATATGCAAACTTAGCCTTATCATAATTACGCTCATTAAAAGAAATGTTCATCCATCCATATAATGCCGTTAACGTAATTTTATAGTTGTTAAACTCGTGCTCCATAGGAGAATAGTTCTTGCTCTTGATATCATCAGTTGTGAAACCAATAACACCATAAAACGTAAGGGACTTCTAAAACCAATTTTACAGGAACTTAACACCTAAGCTGGGTTAAAAGCAAGATGCCCGTCCCTGTACTTATTTCTTTACTATGATATTACCATACCGTGCAATTATGGTAATGTCGTCGTTCATTGTTTTATCATTCAAGTATGTTCACAGCGCAAAAGTTCAAGTAGACACTGGCTTTCTGCTCCACGTGATTTTATAAAGTGGTAGGTACAGAATTGCGCCGTAACATGATAGGAGGCCACTTAGTGATATGATCGTATGATAAACTTTAATGAAAGACAAATAAAAGATGTATGTTGCTGACAAGTACTCGTATCTAGTATCGCGAAAATGAACGAACACCTCATTTGAGAGTGAAATGTGAAAATAATACTAGACTATTATTGTTTCACTGCAGGACAAATGCCTCTTTTCATACAGAGAAGGCACGAGTAGTTCATCGCTCATCACAAGGCGGATTGGAAATTTTTAGACTTATTTTTTTTTATCAATATGTCCAGATTTCGACGTTTTCTTTCACCAATGTCAATGAACTTGGAACATACATAATTATGACATAGAAAAGGTCACCTTGATACTTGCCGGTGCCCAGTTACATGAGAGATGCGCCCACCACGCATGTAACTGGACACTGGCAAGTACCTTACCTTATCTTAACTGGGTCATCAACTTATAAACATAATTAAATAAAATATTTACCATGAGAACCAGTTGACTGCAAGGAAGTAGCAGAGCCATGTCTCCGCAGTCCACCGCCATTGGAACTGCTGTCTGAACTAGTTCCATACCCTGATTCCACCTGAGAATTAAAATAAAATAGATATTATTATTTAAACATTTCACATTGATCACTATAACTAGTAGCAATGATTTATGATTTTATTTTTATTTTATTTTATTTTGTGATAAGTCATTAACAAAAATGGAAGATAATAAAATAATTAAAATTATATTAGTAAGGGCGCGTTCCCATAGAACGTCCGTTTTACTGGTCCGTTTAAACGTAATGTTATTAGCGTATGAGCGAGTTCACACAGATTACAGTATTACGGATCCAGTAAAAAATACCGATCCGACAAAATGAGCAGCATTCCGTTTTACTGGTCCGTTTAAACGTATATGTTATTAGCGTATGTAGTTGTATGAGCGAATTCACACAGAATACAGTATTGCGGATCCAGTAAAACGGATCCATTTTATCGGATCGAAACTGCGCGAGGCTTGGCACGGGGGTGCGCGGTGGCGGTGCACAACACGACAACGTCCATCCTCGTAGAAAGTAAGCGAAGAAAGTCCAGTAGTGTCGGATCTGTTAAAATCGCTCCTGTAAACGCTGTGTGAATATTACCTCCAGTAGCGACGGATCCGTTAAAACGGATCCTGTAAATGCTGTGTGAATATTACCTCCAGTAGCGACGGATCCGTTAAAACGGATCCTGTAAATGCTGTGTGAATATTACCTCCAGTAGCGACGGATCAGTTAAAACGGATCCAGTAAAACGGACGTTCTATGTGAACGCGCCGTAAGTCTAAAACCCAGTAATAGCATGAAAAAATCAAAATTAAAAGTTTTTATTATTGTCATGGTTTTTATTATTTCTGCTTTCTGCATTCCCTACTTGTATAGTTACAAAAGGATTTAACTAAAGCAAGGACAATTTTTTTCTTTTTTTTTCTCTCTTAGCCTTTACACAAATATAATAGAGGATAGATAGCACAACTTTTTAATTAATTTTAAATAGTACAATTAATTTTAAATAGTACAATCTGTAGTATGCCATAAAAAGAGATGATTCATTACTTACTAAAGAAAAAAGCACCCAACTAGACCATTAAATATAATCTTATCATAAAATCTGTCAATTATTATATTTAGAACAATTGAATACAATCATAAATTGCATAGAAAATAGTATCCTTATCCTTATCAGTGGCATTACTCACTAAGCTGATAATGTGTAGTATTAAAATACAAGGGAACACACAGTTGTAGGTCAAATAGCCAAATGATGACTCATTCATATAAAAGGAAAATATTATTCATGTACTGAAACGAGGTGGACCGACGCGGTTCCCCGCGACCTTTACCAGGTGTAAAGGTCGTGGGGAACCGCTGGATGCGGACAACTTAGGTTCGGTCATTGTGGCATAGGCCTATGTTCTGCAGTGGACGTTGTACAACTGACATGATGAGTAAAACCTACAAAAAGAGGCTGGCAAATCATCCTAATGATCTAGCTGCCCAGCTAATACGAACTAGGCATGAAAACCATTTGAGATTTGACCTGAAGGTCCATTCTACTAATCAAAACCATTCAAAATCTAGTCACAATCTCATCTCAGCGACAATCAATGTCAAAAAATTGATTCATTTTTGACATATTGAGACTGAAATTGGACTGCAATTGTTGGTAGAATTGCCCCAAAGGTTTACGCATTCATGATGAGTAGCCGTCTCTGGTGGAAGACATATCTGACATAGAACAACACACACAAAAAATTTGTAGTCCTGATAGCAACTACACACAGAGATATAACGAAAATTTACTGCAACAAAACAACTAATTTTTCGCCACTCTTGGCATTAAATGGTTAGTGATATCAACCTACATTAATTTGCAGATTTAATAGTATGTTAATGTTTGACCTTTTTGTCAAACCAAATCTGTTACAACATTGAGAGAAACAACCATTAATTGCATACTATCAGGTAAGATAAGTGTTCAAAAGTGAGCCGCGTAATATAATACCTAATACAATGTTGTATTTTAAACAACATTGAAAAAAAAAAATTAAGTGGCCACAAAGTAGAATCTATTAATAAATAAAAATCCATATTATTTAAATTACAAGCTAAAAAATGTGCATACATTAATTATGAACAAAACTTGCATGGGAAAAATCATAACAATAATAATATCTGTCAAGGTCACAAATAATCAGCGTAATTATTTTGACAACATAACTTGAATTAACAACGAGAATATTGTAATTACAATGTACATTATTATAATTATTGGATGTTCGTGAGTAATAAATGATGCCTCAATGTTTGATAACAAGACATTCACACATACACACTAAGTACTCTGATTGAACGTTATTGACTGAATCATACACACAACTTGTTATAAACATCACATGATAATATTTCATACTATTTTTTTTATTTATTTATGAGCTTATAACTTGATTGTGACTGTCATCTGAATTTATTTTAAATGGCGCTCAAGGTGATCATCTCAATTTAGATAATGATACCTAATTGGTGTCACCAGAATAAATTCATTCGAGTTTTTTAAATGTTTCTTTATAGACATCATCATCTGCCTAGCCTTTTCCCAACTATTTTGGAGTCGGCTTCTAGTCTTAAAAGATGAAGCTAAATACCTTGTCTCTTTTTATAGACGGTGGACATTTTGAACAAATATGTATCTAACTTTATGTCAACAAAATGTGGATGTTATGAAAGTGGAGTAAACACTTTTTGGATAACAAATCTTTGTAAACAATCAAAACAAGTGGTTTCTGTTGACATGCATATCTTTTATAATACTGTGTAGGTATTTTGATAATGGTAGCTATAGCAATCCAGTTACAGCATACAAGTATACCAATGTTAATATACTGTTGAAATTGTATGCAATTCTTATTATACTCACTTTGAATGACTCCAAAACATCAATCCATTGCTGCTTCTCCTCAGGGCTTGTCGCTCTCAAGTACCAAACACAATCATTGACTGATACATCAAATCTGCAGTCATCAAATTCATGAGGCTGAAATAATAAACATCCAAGGTCGAATATCTAAATATTAGATCACATGCTAAGTCTGTCTGTTCTCAAGCAGAAACGGTTGCGACAAAAAAACTTGAGACGCAACAAGGACAAATTAATCTTTTTATTGGACTTTTCAGATAAAACAACTATGCATAGTCACCTTGACTTTGGCTTTTTTCAGACATAAGGCACCTCGGCATCCAAGATTACTCTCCAGTTCACTCTTGTAGTACGATAAAGTAGAATCCTTCAGAACAATAAACCTGTCCTGCCAACCGTGAATGTAATTTGTCCATTTGCTCAAGTATCCGCGAAGTTCAGGATTTCCGCCATCCTCTAAATCCGAGTTATCGCTCACTGTAATATTTTCTTCAATCATGTTGTAGATGTTAAGAATTAATATTTACATAAATTCTACACAAAACAAACAAAACGAAAAATAATAATTATCAAAAACTCGTTACATTGATGGGAACATACACAACGAAAATTGTTGCTGTTTTTTGACGTCTGACTTCAAAGCCACAGACTTACAAAGTTATAATTTTCGTTATTGGGCACAGATTATAACTTCTATTATCATAGTCTAAAGACGTCGCTTTTCATGTTAATCATTTTTCATAACTACTGCACTGCAAAATTCACCAGGCCTACAGGGGGCTTACTATGACCTCTATAGCAGGGCAGAAGTTGCCCGGATATTGAACTGCCTCGCTATTTTGTACTATGACATCGTTATAGCAGGCCTGTAACAGGCCTGCTAAGTTAACGTTTACAAAACCGTTCACCTTTTTTTTTGTATAGACTTTCGTACTATGACGTGCTATTTGACAGCAGCAAAATGATAATGGAACGGCTGTAATGTCAAAATTAGCGATTGCTAAAAAGTTACTATGGGACTAGCTTTTTCAACATCGTTTTGTAATCTAAAATGATATTCGTGGCAACATGTTAGGTTTATACTATATATAATAAGAGTTTTTAAAGTGGATGGTGAGAATTGTAAGCGAATTAAACCAGACTTTTTCATTTTTGTAGCTGTGTAACGAGTACGAAATATGTAAATAATAAAATTGAAGTGTGAAAATCGTATGGAAAAACATACCAACGGCGTTGCATTTGGGAAATAAATAACAATAATGAAGTTAATGACAGGGAATAAGAATCAATTAATATAGGTAAGAAGATAAAACTTAAAATCATCAATGGTAACCAAAACCTATGAAAATACGTAATGTAAGTATAAATAAAAACCTACTCTACAAATCTACAATACTCAATTAATATTTGTATTTTACAGGCCTATCAAAAGATTTAGTCCCCCGTTTGTGCGAGGGTTTTGAACCTATAATGAAAATAATAAATCCTCCAAAGGCTTAGTGATCTAAGCAGAGACTAAGGTGAGTGTTATCAATTCATCAGATTTTCTATTGTGGAGCATAACTACACTAGTGTGTTTCTTGTGTATGTTCCTTGCTATTAAACATAATTTGCTGTGTATTAAAGTGACAATGAAAAACATAAGCAAGTAATCTTTTAATCCATTTATTTCAGGAGATTCTCGGTATTGACTCAGAAAAACAATAATGACATCAATTTTATTTGGAATGCAGAACCAGTCTCCAGAAGCCTTTTACACTGAGAAGCATAACAAGACCCAAAACATTATTGAGAGGACCATTGATGTACTAAAGGCTCGATTGAGATGTTGATTAGCCCATCAAGTGCTACACTTCCAATCACATGTTTTGCAAATGCATGTGTTTCTACACAACATAATGTAACACAGTAAATTTATGAAAATAAAACAATGACCGCATCTAGTTTAAAAAAAGGTGTTTAATTTTTACCTGTTTACAAATTAAATTATTATCATTTATCACATGATACTTTCTTATGACTGACTGAAACATATTAAGTAGGAACCCATATTATCTATATAAATGCAATGAAAGTTTACAAGAACAAAAACTGGTAACAGAGATGACTGCCTGCAGGAGCCATAAATTCATATGGTGTACTTTGTTGGTTTCTAATATGCAGGTATATGTATATAAAAACAAATCATGAGTATGATTCTTTATTTTAATTTTCATCCTAAATACATAGGTATGGATAATGATTAATTAGTTAGGCTCTCCACTGGATGGAATTACTAGATATATTATTTTTCAGTTTAGTAGACTAGGAGATGTCAAGAATACTGGGGCTCCGTTGCATTCCTGTAAAAAGGTTATGTTTCTTGGATTATGGGCATTGCGGTTCTTGTATTTCGATATTTCAATAAATTCCTTTACTATAAATGTACCCATGTGTGTATTTTTGTAGGAACAACACAACAAAATACTTTTTTACAATAATTGTGACTGAAACAAAATTTACCAAAAGCACTCTATACCGCAATAAATAAATTACTTCTTATCGACTTTAATGTCTAGTAGGGCTTTGAACATTATATATTACTTTTGTAAAAGGCTGTGAAAATCATTAAATTAATCAAGTGAAATGTTGTTTATATTTACGCGCTGACAGTTGATGAACGTAGGTACGTTCTGAATATCACATTGTATCTTTAAGAGTTAAAAAGGTTTTTTTAACGTGAAACTTGTGCTTTTAGAGCTTTTAGATAATAAATCATGGTATGTTGTAATACATAATCTTAGTTATAACGTGTATTTATCTAAGAAATTCAAGTTATGATCATTAAAAAAAAACCTGTTAGAGAATTATATCGTAGTTTTTGAACGTTGTTTATTCACAACACTATTTTAAGACTAAACTTCATCATCAAAGCAGGCAGAGACAAGCATTGCCGTTCAATAATCGTTCACCTTTAATACGGTCATGGTACGATTTTTAGCGATTCCTAAGCAGGCCTGCTTTTGAATGGAAGTTGACTGACAGGCATTTGAACGTTTTCTTAAAAGGTGATGGTAAGCCCCCAGGCTGACTACAATGCCCAGCCCACTGTGCCCCACAGCTTCTTTAATGGACATAGTTTCAAACAAAATGTGGTAAATAGTTTTATTCGTTAACAAACGACCACAGCTCTCACAAGCACTACCTTCTGGTGTGGTGGTTAACCTTGTTTGTGTGCCTTAAAGCTTGAGAGCGTCAACTTTCCTCCGTAATAAGACTTGTGCAAAGTATGAACTTATTTTAAAACTTTATTACCTACCCTTTACACGAAACGCGTGAAACAACAAAGAATTTTTTTTTAGATCAAATCATTGTGTAATTTTAATAATTTGGTTTTTGAACGTTCCCAGTTTGACATTTCATTGAGTGCCACTATTTCCGGAAACAATGTTCTTTTGCGTATTGATTTTGGTCGTCTTGTAATTTCATTGGTGGATATACATTAACCGCCAAAACTACGCGATAGCGACCAATAGGACAACGCCATTCTACAAATAACTCACCATATCCGTTCAAGATGGCCGACAAAACTATGCCTATTTTTGTTCCATCGGAAAAACCTTTGAAAGTAGTAAAGTGGAAAGTAAAACAAGGTGTTTTTGTGTCGCAAGGTCAAATATTATTTTTATACAACGACTCATCAGGCACTGGCACTGAATTAAAGAAATATAAAGCAATTCGCGCTGGTACTATCTCGTCGATCAAGGTGAAGGAAGGAGACATTGCAGAGCCTGGGTAAGTGACGTCACACTATAATGCGCTATAAAATAATCTTTATCGTAGAGAATTCTAAATACCGATAATTAACAAAAAAAAATACATTAACTTACATCTTCTAGGTTACTTTTTATTTTAGGTGCAGTTGCATTGTTTGCGCGGCAAATACAACTGCAGTAAGCTTCCCGCCTAAAATGTAACCTAAAACAAACATTGCAGATGTTTTGATTATCTTTTTATTATTTATTTTGTAAGTTTTATTTATTTTGTAAGTTTTAGAATTAATTCTTTGTAAAAAAAACAAATTATACCTGATGTAAGTTTTAATACACCACAAAGTCTTTTTTCACATTAAAATATTTACAATACAATTACAGTAATAGTACAAACCTACTTGTATTGCATCATATCGTCGGCTGTAATCTAACTTGGCGTAAGGGACATTTTGCTCAAAATGAGTTTTGAATGCAGTCCGATACAGATTTTTGCGCTCTTTCGAATGGTATATAAAACATCGCTGTAGCTTGAAAAAAATGTCCGATACGCCACAGAAAAATGACGTTGCTAAATCATTTTTTAAACAAAAACATGATGTATCGGACAAAAGTAAAAATGCTATTGACGTATGTATTGGTAATAACTTATCGCATTGGCGTAAAGTACACACTTTGTATTAACTGTCCCTTACGTAAAAAAATATATACATTTCTTGGTGGCCCTTACATCATTAAGTAACTTATTTGTTTGAGTCTGAATGCCCGCGGGCCCCTTACGTATTGACGTAAGGTGCGTAAGTAATGGACAATTTGAGGTAAAATTTTCCATTACTTTAATATGCACGCACTTTTTGTTTTGTATTTTGAAGCAATTTTAGAGAGTAATACCGTCTCATTTTGGCGCACTGCTAAAAGAAAGAGAACCAAATACTTATTAATAGTCACTATGCTTTAAAGCAAAAGTTATAGTAGGTAAGTAACTGAATCTTCATCCACGTGCCAATGTTTATTTATCAATCGTGCTTAAACCGATGAAAACCATGAACCCTTTGTCTGCCCTTTGCCCTTTGTGAATATACTAAAGTGCATTTTTCTATGTATGTATGCAAGCCCAGATGTTTTTTTCAAATTCAAATTCATTTATTGCGAATACAGGTATAAGTTTAGATGTTATACAAATATTTTGAGCAGCTATATTTAGCTTTTCAGCATCCAATATTTTTGTCATTTTAATTCTGATTTCACTTAATTCATTATTACACACATGCTAAGATAAATTGTCAGAAATTAAAAATACACATTTATGTTATGTCATACAATTACATCATTAATTTAATGTCATTCAAATAATTATTATAAAAAAATTGAAACGAGAAATGTCAATCACTATCTAGTCTCTTTGTGGTTTAGATACTCATTTACACTATTAATATGATATTATAAACACTATAATATAGTGACAATGATAAAAGCACTCATGATGAAGAAGAATAGATTTTTAATTATTTAGTTTATTCGAGTAATGTCAATAGTTATTGAATAATTATGGCTAAGCTGAGACAACATTTTTTAAAGCAAATAATTAAAAGTAAATATAAATAATTAATAATAAAAAAGGTTAAATAATCATAATAATTTTGTCAAAATTAAAGTTAAGGAAGTGTTTATGTTTGTATTGATTCAAAGAGTTAATTTTGAGTTAAAAAATATTATAATATTAATAAAAACACTTTGGTATTTTTATACTTTACTTCATTACCCTTTGTTTGTCTATATTATTATTTACTAATAATAAAACTTTAATTACCTGATAAAACACTTACGCCATTTTGATTGTATTTAAGAGTGTTGATAGTCTTACGTCATTTGAAACTCGTGTGTAAAAAAAAGTTAGGGCTTAATGGACATTTTTTTTATTTTTTTGGACGTAAGGGACATGCTATCTTTGTAACTAATGCCTTAATGGGCAAGTAGATAATTTCAAGTTTTAGAGGCCAAAAACTTATGCAGAACCACATAAACCGCTTCAATATACCATAAAAAATAAAAAAGTTATCATCACATTTCCAAAAAAAAAAAAGTTTTTTGGCTCTCCTGAAAAGTAGCAATTTGTCCCTTACGCCAAGTTAGATTACGGTCGACGATATGAGAGAGAGAGAGAGAGATATATATATATATATACAAATGGTATCCCAAACTATAATTAAATTGAACCATTTTTTTTCCAGCGATGCTATAGCAGAGCTCGAAGAATGTCGCCATCCCACTGTGATGAAAGAGATGTGTGCGGAGTGCGGCGCCGACCTGCGCACCGACGAGGTGACGAACAGAGACGTCGCCGTCGTGCCCATGGTACACTCTGTACCTGAACTGAAGGTGAGACTGATGTTAAAACAATAAAAAGGACTTGAATTCTACAACTTTACTTGTTACATTTAAATGTAACAAGTAAAGTTGACTTGATACCTACACTAAGCTAATAAGGCACTTGGCAGCAACAGTTTCTACCACAGCTTATTTTAGCAAAAAATTGCAATCAAGCTCTCCAAAAGAATCCTAGAAACATAACAATCTTAAAGTTGTATGTTAGTACCTATTGATAACTGGATTAGATACAAGTTCTAACTTCCAATGATAGTTAAAACTTCACTTACAATCCAGAGAGTAAAATTTAAAGTCCTTTTGAAGACTTTCTTTTTTTGAGCTTTGAAAGAAAGACAGATACGAGGGCTACACTAATTTAAACTATTTTTATAGTGTAAATAAAAAAAAATTACATCAACTGCAAAATGGTATTTAACTTGCAGTTTGAAATGTGACAGAGCTTCATATTTCATTGAATTTGTTTGTACTTACTTATTTTTTGCTTTTATGCTTCCAGGTGTCTGAAGAACTGGCACAGAAATTGGGTCGAGAAGATGCTGACCGTCTTCTAAAAGACAGAAAGCTAGTATTACTTGTGGATTTAGATCAAACTTTGGTTCACACCACTAATGATAATATACCACCTAACTTGAAGGTAAATATTGCGAAAATAAGGATGAATTTGTCGAAGAAATAAATATTATGAGGAAAATAGTAACTAAGTCATGATGGTCTTACTTCCTATTTCCTCAAAAAAAAATCCTCTGGAATATTAATAATATCGTTTTATGGAAAATACATCTAATAAAATCTGAAACTTCACCTCAGTAACTTAAAAACAATATTTCTTATTACAGGGAGTACTTCACTTCTTCCTGCGTGGCCCTGGGTGTCCCGGTCGCTGGTGCCACACGCGTCTACGACCACGAACTAAGGAGTTCCTCGAGTCTGCTTCTAAGAACTATGAACTTCATGTATGCACGTTTGGAGCTCGACAGTATGCCCACGCCGTTGCCGACTTACTTGATCCTGAGAAAAAGTATTTTTCGCATAGAATCCTGTCCAGGGATGAATGTTTTGATGCTAGAACAAAAGCAGCAAATTTGAAGTAAGTTTATTTCGTAAATAAATATAATATTGCGCTTTGAACATAGTTTAAGGCTCGGCGCAAATGGGCCACCGACCACAGCCACCGGTGGCTGTCGCGCGCTACCGCCACATTTCGAGTGTCAGACGCGCGCGACAGCCA
Source organism: Hoplodrina blanda (assembly GCA_949316365.1). Taxonomy (NCBI): domain Eukaryota; kingdom Metazoa; phylum Arthropoda; class Insecta; order Lepidoptera; family Noctuidae; genus Hoplodrina; species Hoplodrina blanda. Next base: position 10,421,071 of record OX438594.1, read on the forward strand.
CCGGTGGCTGTGGTCGGTGGCCCATTTGCGCCGAGCCTAAATCTTTAAAACTGAATATGTCTTATAAAATTAGATCTTCCACATTTTGGAGTTTATCATATCTGTTTTATGTATTTTTCCAGAGCATTATTCCCCTGTGGCGACAACATGGTGTGTATCATAGACGATCGTGAAGACGTATGGCGACACGCGACCAACCTGATTCACGTCAGGCCTTATTCGTTCTTCCAGTCCACAGGAGATATAAATGCACCCCCTCCACCAGGTAAGATCACTACAAGATTGTCACATAAATTTTTTATTACAATAGGCAACTAAAATTCAATATTCTCACGTTACAGAAAACGAAAAACCAAAAGATAAACTAACCAGCGGCAAAAACGGGGCCCAAGTAAATCAAATGCCTACTTTAGACGCCGAACCCGAACAAAAAGAAGCATCAAAAAATAAAGAGAACAAGGAAGAAGGTGGTAATGGTAAAATAGTTGCTAAAGATAAAGAAGTAAAGAGTTCTAATACAGAGGAGAAGGAAAGTGAGGAGGCTGACCAGGAGGGCGATGAGAGGATAGCGCAGGACCCGGCCGAGCCGCGGTGGGTGGAGACCTCAGACGGACAGATAGAAGTAGAAGACCCTGATGACTACTTAATTTACTTGGATGATATACTTAAAAGAATACATAAGTAAGTAGTTACAAAACAGTAAAAAGATTTGTCATATCTGCAGATTTAAATGTCATTTTTACTTCCAAAAACTTTCACCAATATTTTTATTAAAACTTTTAAGAACTATGCACTCAGCACGAAAAGAATTTTTATTCTGTTTTTAATTTTCAGGCACTTCTACGATAACTACGACAAAATGGGTAAGAATCAAATTCCGGACTTAAAGTCGATAATCCCAGAGGTGAAATGCGAGGTATTAGCTGGTACTAGTCTAGTCTTCAGTGGTTTAGTGCCAACGCATCAGCGTTTGGAGACCTCAAGAGCATTTCAAGTGGCGAGGAGTCTAGGGGCAGAAATCACGCAGGATTATTCTGATAAGACTACACATTTGGTAGCAGTAAGAGCAGGTAAGGGTTTTAGCCATTTTCGCCAGCTGCAGCTCAGCTATCTACTCCAATTTTTTCAAGAATAGGCTTTTTCAAAGTTTTCTTGCTTTACAGGTACAGCAAAAGTTAACGCGAGCCGGCGAATTGGTGAAGGAAAGACGAACAAATTACATGTAGTAACTCCAGAATGGTTGTGGACATGTGCAGAGAGGTGGGAGCGAGTCGACGAGAGACTGTACCCTTTACAAAGAGGTGGACAGGTACAGTAACTAACAATAATAGACCTTATGGTAGATACTTACCCTGACCATTTGTATGTTTAGCTTCACTGATTTACAATCTCATAATATAGTATTTGCCTGTATGCACCACCAGTGAAAGACTGAATTGAAAGTCGCAATAACCTGCTACTGATATTCAGCTATATTGACATCAAAGGTACTCAACAATTGAAGAACAGATTTTGTAACAATATAGTTGTAAATAAATTCACCACCAGTGAAGTTAATGAGTTTAGCATTAAACCAGACGAGTGCATGACCAAGCAAGTTCCGTATCCACAGAGCAGTTCGCGACGGCCGCCGGCGCACTGCAGCAGCCCGCCGCCTGCGCCGGTTCCTGTGGCCGCACTGCGCAAGCGCACGCCCTCCGGAAGGTTCATGGACACCATCAACCCGCTGTTGTCGTTTTCGAGCGATGATATCGCTGATATGGATAGAGAGGTAACTAACTTTATTTTTTACATACATAAAATTACTTGTTTATTGTGACTTACTTAGGTCAAGCTAGAACATTCCTTCCTGGGACTCAGTCCTCTGTAAGGATGAGGGCAGTAATTGTGGATAGTCATTAAATCACTTTAAATTCATCGATTTCATGACCATTTATTCTAACTAAACCGTTTTTGTTTCTAAAGCGATCCTCCCAGACTGTTTCACATTCAAAAACCAATATTATGTTACAGGTGGAAGACATTTTCAATGAATCGGATGAAAGTTCTTCAGATGAAGAGAAGCCAGGCGACGATGACTTGGATGATGAGGAGAATCCTCCTGAGGATAGGCTGATATCAGTCAGTGCGGAAAATAGCATGCAGGACAGCTTACAAGAAAGGTAATCATTGTTTTTACACGACTGCTCCAAAAAAAGGAGTGTTATGTGTTCAGGGTTAATGTATGTATGTATGTATGTGAGTTTCTTTATTCCACCATAACTTTTAAACGCCTGAACCGATTTAGATGTATGGGGTATCGTTACAATCCTTGCATCGTTCCGAGTAACATAGGCTAACTAAACCGGTGTGGTCACTTTAAAACGTAAATTAATACCAGCCTCAATTTATTTTTTTAATGAATCTGGTCGTGTCTATTTTTATAGTCTAGAATTTGACAAGTAGATTTAAAAAATATATAACACTATAAATAAAAAACGTCGTAAAACAAACTGACGAGTAAACAAAGTACAAATATGTATGTGCAATTTTTGCAGTCGTGTTTTTAACCGACTTCTAAAAAAGGAGGAGGTTCTCAATTCGGATGTTTGTATTTTTTTTTTTTAGGTTTGTTCGCGCTTAACTCCGTCGCTTGCCAACCGATTACAAAAATTCTTTTTGTTGGAAAGGTTATACTTCCCAAATGGTCCCATGAAAATTTTATCGAAATCGGACAAAAATATGTCACTAAATATTAACAAATAAAAAATTTTTTTGCAAAAAAAACAACCGACTTCAAAAAAAAGCACTAAAAAGTTAAAAATACTACTATAACCCACTTAAATTAATAAACCTAACCTTACCTACGATTAACCTATACTAAAATTTAACAATTTTTTGGAGTCGGTGCCATACGGTTGGCTATAATATCCTCGGTCTTGGCACCGACTCCAAAAAATTGTTAAATTTTAGTATAGGTTAATCGTAGGTAAGGTTGGGTTTATTAATATAGGTGGGTTATAGTATTATTTTTAACTTTTTAGTACTTTTTTTTGAAGTCGGTTGTTTTTTTTGCAAAAATTTTTTTTTTTAATTTTTTAATTATAGTAGCTTGTTTACACATCTTTTTGGCAAATGCTGATGCCTGCTCCGTAAAAATGATCACTAAAGACTTTTTTTCATTTACAGAATACAAGATTCGCAAGAAGCAACAAATGACTCGGAAATAGGTAATTTACAGTTTTCTAATGCACAAACAAATAGTAGTACTGTTTTCACATATTGAGAAATATGTGATATAGTAGAGCCTGTGTGACAGCTATAGTACCGTCAAACGGGGTGAATAGGGATGCAGGGGTGAATCGGGACAAAACTTTAAAAGGGTTTTTAACGTTGAAATAATATAGTTTATTACTAAAAAAGACGCTTAATGTTTTTGCGGAATTATAATTTACGATTTATTATCATTGGTAGCATTAAACTATATTATTTCAAGTTAAAATCCCTTTTAAAGTTGCGTCCCGATTCACCCCTGCATCCCTATTCACCCCGTTTGACCCGGTACCTATTATTTTCAACCGACTTCATGTTTGTTTTGTAGATGACGAATCCCGACCTCGCAAGAGACCACGACGATCGTCACCACCATCAGATGAGGAACCACCAGATGATGACGACAGCTCCTGGAACCTCATGGGTGCAGCATTGGAGAAAGAACTCCTGGCACAGGACTGATGCCCCCAAATACATGCAATCTTTACAAAATTATGAGCCCTATGGCTAAAAATAAAATAAATGCTCTTTTCTTTAGAACCTAGTTGTTTATTTTTTTTTGTACCAGCAATAGTTTCTACTTGGCTGATGGATGGTAAGCCTGGTGATCTGAAATACAGGTTTAACAGACACTAGTCTCTATGTAGTGTCATTTGTATCATGACTACATACTGTCCTGCGATTATGAGAAAAATAAATAAAGAACTATAAAGAATTGTTATATATTTATCAAAACAACCCAGTCACATCAACTGAATAATAATCAGTAATGAGGAAAATCCTTAAGTGCTAATCTTCCAGAATGTTATACCAATTGTTAGGTGGTTTGTCCATGATACTGAATACCTACAAAATTTTTACTGTAGTATTCCAGTCAAAACAAGTGGTTACAAAAATAAAAGGTAGACTAACACTAACTAATTTATTACACTATACAAAATTAAAGCTTAACTTATATGGCATAAGGATCATTTTCATCAAATACATGGAACTTTGTGTAAGTAGGTTTTGATGTGAAATCTTTTTTCCCATCTTGCCAGCCTCGCGCAGGTGCCTTATCATAATCGAAGGTAGAATCTAATTTTCCATACAGCTCTGCTTGCCTGTCCATATCTTCTCTGTACTGTTCTTTGGCAACTTTCTTGCCTGTGATAGGGTCAGTAATATCACCAAAGGGATATACAACCTCTTTTACTTCATGTGTAATTAGCTTTGTCAGTTTTTGTGGTAAAGATTGTATTAGAACAATATCACCTGTCTTGCAGACCTTTTTCGGATCATGGCAGTAGTAAAATTCGTCCTTTCTAAAGTACTGAAATCGAAAGAAACAAATAATTTGCGAATAAATCAAAGTAGTTTTACTTATCATGTTAACAATTTTGTTATGAACTCAAAACAAATACAAACCATCAGTAAATTCTCATCCAATTCTAACCTCTTCACTCTAATTTTAGCAGCATTTTGTTTAACAGTAGGAACACATTGGCCTAACAGTAAAAATTTCTTTGCTGTTCCCGCTACGTTACGAGCCATTGTTAATTATAAATACTGCGAGTTTAATAAAAACAATAACACAAATAAATTGAAATTGGTGATCGCTCTCTGATCAATGAAAACGAATGACAAATGAGAAATGTCATTTACTAGGAGGACACTGATTCGACAGTGACAGTGACAGTCAGTCTAGACTATTTTTTTAATTTTAGGCTTCAACTACATGTCCAAAAGCCAAGTATCAACAAATAATAATTGGTTTTATTCCTTCGAGGATTACGTCGTGATGTTGTGTTAATGGAACTGATCGATTGGTTTTTTTTGTTGTTTCTGCTTATTTTTTACCAGTGCTTTAACTGGTATTCAATAGCGCATATTATGTCTTTAAAACTAGCTCCTGCCCGAGTTTTCCTGCGTTAATGTACCTCAGGAACGGTGCCCACGGGAACCGTTTAATTTGTTTTAGCCTATGTGCTATTCTAGACTATAATCTATCTCTGTGCCAAATTTCAGCCAGATCCGTTCAGTCGTTCTGGCGTGATTCAGTAACTAACATCCATGAATTCAAACTTTCGAATCCATACTATTATAAATGCGAAAGTGTCTGTCTGTTACCTCTTCACGCTTAAACCGCTGAATCGATTTTAATGAAATTTGGCATGGAGATAGTTTAAGACCCGGGGAAGGACATAGAATAGTTTTTATCCCGGAAATCGCCCCCTAAGGCGGTGAAAAGGGGGGTGGAAGTTTGTATGCAAGTACGATATAAACAAGTTCCACGCGGGCTTAGTAGTCGCGGGCAAAAGCTAGTTCATTATAGTATAGTATAAAATTAAAGAAAACGTACAATGGATTAAGCAGTTTAATGTGCTATAAAACATACACTTGGTAAAAAAAAAAAATATATTATTGACTAATCCCATAATAAACCAGTTTATATAACATAATAAAAGGAGATACAATCAATAAGTAGGTACACTGATTAGTTTGATACAAACTCAAGGTACAAAAAATTCAATAATCCAAATATCTTTGCTCATTATTTCATACAAAATTAAAAGCTTTCACCGACTTATTTACACTGACTTGAGTGACTTGCTTGATAATAACGCTGGCACTTTTACTTATAAATATATAACCATCTTAAAAATCTTGCCTTAATAAAATAATCTCTGGTTTCTCAAACAAAAATTAATGTGAAATATTGGATACTTGATACCTAAAAACTACTAATTGTTATATTTTTTACCACCTCATCATCTGCCTAGCCTTTTCCCAACTACCTATATATTGGGGTCGGCTTCCAGTCTAACCAGATGCAGCTAAATACCAGTATTTTACATAGAGTGACTGCTTATCTGACCTCCACAAGCCAGCAACTAGGCAATACAATAAATACCTCATGGTAAGGCTGGTTGTCAGACTTTTGTGCTTCTGACGACTTTTAACAAGTTAACAACTGTCAAAGATCTACTTAGGACAGCAGGGACCAATGGCTTAACGTGCTAGAAAGTACATATGAATTGAAAAAGTCACATTGGTACTTGCCTGGATTGGAACATACAACCTCATGCATAAGAGGTGGGCGCCTCAACCACTGGGCCATTACGACGTTTACGATTTCCTTTATATGCAGTCAAAATGCGTAAATTTTGTCATATCACAACGCAACTGTAAATGTGACCTTTTATTGATTTCAAATCAAATAAAAAATCCAATTTTACTATTAATTGAAAATTATTAGGATTTATATAGAGTTAAAAAGAGTTTTTTTAGAGAAGTTGTGTTTTGGAATTATTTGTTAATGATTTGAAATATCCAACTGTCAAGCGTGCATTAACTGCTGCTATTGGTTGCCTAATAATGAACAACCAATGACAGCAACTTCCGCGCGCTTGCCTTGCCACATTAATAAATTATTCTTTAGAGAAACCGGGGGTTATTCAAACATTAAAAATATCACAATCTATTTAAGCCCAGCACCATAATTATTACAAATAAAATCATTCAAAGAGTTTTAGGCAGGTACCAATTTCGTTATTGGTTTCACAATAGTCACTAATGCAGCCAATGATGATACTGCCCCCAATACTCCCACAGTACTTGGACTTAACTTAGTAAACCCTAATGCGGTAAGAGGAATGAACATGTCACAAGAATTCTTCAATGTATCAATAAAAACATCTTTGTGACAAGTCATTAACATATACATATATTTCATCCCACCATTCCAATCATAGTTTGAGACTGAACTATCCAATAGTTCAGATGGCTTCAAGAATGATGACTTGTGCAAATCCATGAGATGAACTATTTCATAAAAGTCTCTAGCTAGATTTGCAATGATTGATAAAAGCCAGAATTTATTTGCCGTCCTGTTCCATTTTTCAGAGTCTGTTTTAAGGAATCCACTTTTGGTGAGCCAGACAATGTGATCGGAGTAGAGAAACAATGCATGTGCCAGTTTGCTGATTGTTAATGTAACTCGTAAAATGGGATCTTCAATGTGCATGCTATTTAAAGCTGTGTAGCAGATGTCTATGCATCTTCCAAGTCTTAAAACTGAAACATAACAAAAGATAATTTAATTAATAATTAAGTTTTTACCAGCTCTTTGTTCTAATGTTTAAAAAATAAAATAAAAAATGTTATATAATAGTGTCTGCTTGTACTTTTATATTCAATAAAGTTTGAATACACAGATACATACTTCTTGCATATCTGTACTTTTTGTTTTGGTTTCCACCATAAACAACCAATAAAAAAGAATATAGTCTTGATTTAATGAAAACAAAAATTAAATAAAGTTGTAATGAAGTGGTTAGGTACTTGTACTTACTTTTTCTGAAGGAACTAAAAGTGAGTTCCAGATTTTTTATTCTGTCAACAGAGTATTTGTTTGCATTTCTTAATTCCAATTGGTGCCAGACTAGGCGGCTTGTATATTGAATGAGTCTAAAAATATAAAAAATAAGAGATGAGAAGAATCAGAAGAAAACAGACCAAACAAAAAAGACATCGTTTTTTTTCAGTCTTTGACATTTTCTAGGCATTATGAAAAGTCTATTTGATATTTTTAAAATTATTATGCAGCCTGTGATACTTGCTGATAATGTAGCTCTCCATAGAAGAATGAATTTAAAAAATCGTATAAGTAATAATTTTTGAGTTTATCAATTACTTACAAACAAAAATAGGTTTAAAAATATTTTCTCTCTATTTTAGTTTAGATTTATACAATACTGACCTGGCTAATTTATCTCTGCCATTTGACTGGTTATTTACTTGTATAATAACGTCCATCCTAACTTCGTGGTGGTCCCAAATTGATCAATTCATAACAAGCCGTAAATCTAGTAAATAGGTAGGTAATAAAAAATTATATTTATTTGACTTTATTTACTATCTATCAGTAAGATAGCAGCAAGTAATTTTATTACACATGGATATAAGATACTGTACAAACCTATGTTTACGTTTTCGTAGCGTTGATAATTATGAACCTTGAACTGTGCACGAATAAAGTTTTGTTTTAATAAATTTACATTGCATTTACCTAATTTTTTAATAACTTCAATAGCTTTAGCGGGGCTTTAGCGGTTAAGCTTGACCGACTTTGGTTGTAGAATCTAGAAAAGAACTTGTAAAGTAAAGATTACTCTAATAAACAAATCTAATAATTCTTTATTTTCTAATAAGTAAATAAAGAGTCCATTTACGACTCACGAAAGAAGTACTCTGTGCTGACGAAAGTCAACAACAAGTATCTTGTTGGTCAATCAAAACTCAAAAGTTAACTTGGTTCTCATTATCTCATTTGACATTTGTCATTTTTTTACTTTACTCTTTGCATTTTTTTTATTGTTTTGTTGCCCCTTCCAACCATCTTCCTTCCTTGCATGCCTTTGTTTTTTAATCAGATAAAGTTACATTTTTTACAATACTAGTTTCATATAATTATGTTTAAATCTGGTATTATTCCGGTTATATCTTATCTATGTTAGGATAGTATAATACAAAATAGAAAATAATATGGTATTCATTTATCAATAGCATCGAATCGCCTATTTTTTTAAATAAAAATTGGGGTCGTTAAACGGGTATACGTGGGTCGACACATCCCTTTAATAGGGATGTGTCGATCCCTATAATAGGGATGTGTCGATCCCTAAAATAGGGATGTGTCGACCCGCGTATAGCGACCCCAATTTAACGTTTAAAAAAATAGTCGCCGTATTATACACTGTATAATACGGGTGCAGTACTCTAAACCAAAGAGTACTATAAGTATACGGCTCTAAACCACCTTTGTATTGAAAATGCGAAAAAAATGTACTGACTCAACTATGTGAAAAAAGACCCTAATACAAAACGGAATTGATAAGATTTTTTGATTCAACACACAGAAAATATCATATCTTATTTGTCTGTTATATGCGAGATTGAGAAAACTGTTTTTGTTTATTTTACTTTTACTATTTTTGTGCATAACTACAACACTATTAGTTGTAGTGACCCAAAACTGTTGGATACATGTATGCATATTATGGTAAATGTGTGTTTACTATCTTATTTAAAATGCATGTACGCTACACGCACTTTCACTCAGCACTCAGCAGCACAAAGATTGCTTTGAATCCATACATCTTGTGAACAATTTTATTTTACAATCATAACAAGAAGGCGTTTATCCTCGGTTGTACTTAAATCTGAGTGCTGCGAGCCATGCTACTGACAAAATATAGCATCTTAGGGCGCTCCCTCACCGCGAGCATTCGCGTGTAATGTAACGTTACAGAGTCGAGCATTACATCAGTGAGGGAGGAGAACTGAGCATTACAGCGCGCACCTTGTAATGATACAAAACGAGTTTACATCAGTGAACATTATAGATTCGACTTTGTATCATTACAAGGTGCGCATTGTAATGCTCGGTTCTCCTCCTTCATTGATGTAAACTCGTTTTGTATCATTACAAGGTGCGCGCTGTAATGCTCAGTTCTCCTCCCTCACTGATGTAATGCTCGACTCTGTAACGTTACATTACACGCGAATGCTCCCGGTGAGGGAGCGCCTTTATATTACACGCGAATACTCCCGGTGAGGGAGCGCCTATAGTGTATTCTAACATTATGATATTTTTTCTATAAGATTAAATGGTATTAAAAGACTTGTACTTTGTTTATAAAAAAAAAAAACTGAAAAACCTTATCATCTATGGTTGAAAGAAGTTTATTGGTTATGGCCATTAAAAAGGAAATAGACAGGGTTTGACTACGGTTAATGGTTTGACAATAGAGAAATAGAATGAATGAATTGTGAATGAACTAAACGGAAATTGCAAACTTGCAACTTTCAAACTCGAATTTAGATGAAGTGGGGCGGGGCGGGGCCAGGCGCGTCATCATCGCACGTCAAGCGCGGCTGGCTGCTGCTATCATGGCGGATTGGCGGACTCGGAGCTTGATGTTGTTGCCTCGCTCGCTCGATGACATTATGTGTGACAGACAACGACAAGTAATCCAACCAAAACCAAAGTCCTGTCAGCCATATTGAATTTAATTCTTGTTCTCGCGTGATGCGTGCTTGAGTGACTCAGCCGTCGAGGTTTCTATTTGTTTTTCGTTTCGTGATCGCCTAAATATTGTGATTATCGACCATATACCTTGTGCAGAGTGGAGGTGTTCAGTGACCTAAGTGACTCAAGTCGCTAATTTCGTTGTGGTAAGACATATTAAAACACTATTGTGCGTTGCGGTGGTTTATCTTCTGGAACAAAGCGACATTTTGAAGTGACGTGTAATGTTGTGCATTTCAGATAGTGGTTCGTCGTACTGAGCTTTCATGATTGGATTACCGCGTAGCGATAGAGATAGAGATCGAATAACGGTGAAAATTCGTAACATGAAGAGGAGTTCGTCAAGGGATAGTATGCCGCGATCGAAAAGGACACGCAGTAGCATAGGCAGGTATGACGACAGCTCCGATGAGCGCGTCACCCCCGAACGGGTGCGCCGGCGGGTGCGCTCGCCGAGCCCCCGGGGGCGGTACGTGTCGCCGCACCGCGAGGACTATGTGAGGCCCCGTGACGTCAGAGAAGACTCGGTTCGCCCGTATTACAAAGTTCTGTGTGTGAGTGCGCTGCATCCTAAAGCTTCCGATGAAATCGTCAAGGATACCTTGTACAGAGAATACAAAAAGTTTGGCGACTTTAGCATTAAGATTTCTCATGAATTAGATGAGAGGGTTGCTTATGTTTGCTTCCGTAGTGCTGAAGACGCGAGGGACGCCAAACATGCCAAGCCCAGGATAATATTGTATGATAAAGTAGCCATTGTTGATCCTGTCTATGAGCCAGTTCGTGCTGAGTACAGAAGCAGGCCAAGAAGCATCACACCCCCTGATTATGAACGACCTTACTCCTATGCTTGGTCCCCAGTGCCCGAGAGACGTAGACCACCCCCAGATGACAGGGCTTATGGTATTCCCCCAACAGTACCTCCCCATCACAGAGATTTTCGTCCTCCTATGCATGAATACCCTATGGCTGGGCCTCATGGACCCCCGATGCATCATAGGCCACCTATGCATCATCCACCCCACCCTCATTACATGCCACGTCCCTACATGCCCCGCCCCCATCATCCTCCTTTTGAGAAAATTGAAAACAAAAAAGATAAATTCCCCAACTATTTACATCATGTTCAGCCAGAAGATGATCCACTGGCTACTAGGACTCTTTTTGCTGGCAACTTGGAGATTAACATTTCAGATGAAGAGCTCCGTCGTATCTTTGGCCGTTATGGCATTGTTGAGGACATTGACATTAAACGCCCACCACCGGGCACTGGAAATGCATTTGCATTTGTTCGCTATCAAACTTTGGACATGGCTCATAGGGCTAAAGTAGAACTTTCTGGCCAGTATATTGGCAAATTCCAATGTAAAATAGGTTATGGTAAAGCTACACCTACTACTAGAGTATGGGTTGGTGGCCTAGGTCCCTGGACATCTGTTGCCCAGTTGGAAAGGGAATTTGATAGGTTTGGGGCTATCAAAAAAATAGAATATGCCAAAGGGGAACCTCATGCATACATTTTATATGACTCAATTGATGCAGCTCAAGCTGCTGTAAAAGAGATGAGAGGTTTTCCACTTGGTGGTCCAGAAAGGCGTTTGCGAATCGATTTTGCAGATGTCGGCACTGGGGGCCCATACAGGCCAAAGCCTTATGCACCTCCTGTAGGTGAAGACGGGAGACCTGTAGAGGGTTATGAAGGTTATGAGGGCTGGGAGGAGGGGGCAGCATACCCTGCCTATGGGACGCCTGGGTACAGGGGAAGAGGTGGTCATCGCGGCAGAGGGCGAGGGATGTATAGAGGCGTATATCATGGTTCTGGAGATTATCGCGACGAAGAGTGGAGGCGTGCTCCTGCAGATCCTGAATACGAGGGTCGAGTCCGTCGCTCCGGATCACGAGAACCGGGTGTAGACCGTTCTCGCTCACGAACACCGCGCCGACGATCCCCCGACAGTGACTCAGATGGATCCCCTCGCCGAAGTGGCGGCATGCTTGCGTCCGCGCGGACATTGCCTGAAGTTGTACGCAAAGCTACCACAATATGGAATGGTGCTCTAATCTTGAAGAATTCCCTATTCCCAACCAAGTTTCACCTGACTGATGGCGATTCTGAGATTATTGACAGTCTGATGAAAGATGAAGATGGCAAAAATCAACTGAGAATAACACAGAGACTGCGTTTAGATCAACCAAAACTAGACGATGTTCAGAAGCGCATTGCCACTTCCAGCTCTCATGCCATTTTCTTAGGAGTGGCAGGCTCTACAGCTTCCATCACTAATGAAGATGCAAGTATCCAGACTAGACCAATGAGGAACTTGGTGTCTTACTTAAAACAAAAAGAAGCAGCGGGTGTTATCTCTCTCCTGAACAAAGAGACGGAGGCCACAGGTGTATTATACTCCTTCCCACCTTGTGAATTCTCAACTGAACTTCTCAAGCGTACGTGTCACAACCTGACTGAGGAGAGTTTGAAAGAGGACCATTTGGTAATAGTGGTAGTTAGGGGTGGGTCAGCCTAGTATGAACTTCTGAGCTCCCAAACTGGACAGGTCACAATCTGACCAAATAGTTTGCAGTGAGGTCAGTAACAGTGTTGGTGATGGGTGGTTCTGCCTAGAACGAACAAATTTTTAGATTTACACATTTTGAGTTTACATTACTAGCCTAAGTTCTTGTTAAACTTTCCTTGTCTTCAGAAATATGATAACATTAATATGTAATAGGTACATGTGATGTGTAGTGATGTGAGGTGTCAGTAAATCTAAGTTTGTGAAAGTTTCACATTTTCTGTGCAAGTGCTGTGTTAGCCTTGTAGTGACAGCAATAATCATTATTATTGCAAAAATGTAGATGATAGTTTTGCTAGAATTACAGCAAATATTTTTTTTGAACATTTTTTTAAGTGTATATTTATTATGATAAAAAGTTATAGTGTATACTTATTCAGTGTATGTTAGGTGATGTGTAGTGTAAGTGTGTGAAGTTGCAAATAGAATATTTCATCTTATGATGTAGTTTTTTTAAACCTTGTGAGATGTGATCAGGCAAGTGCAGTTGTTGACACAGTGACTGATTTGTGGTGTTCAAATGTGCCCTCCAGATATTAATCACTTGAGTGAATATCCTAATGACTTGAAAGTCACTGCTTCAATCAAGTGAAAATGCTTCAACCCTAAAATGATTCAGTGAAGCCTTGTGTTTGTGTTGTGGTCAGTAAAAGACTAAAATATGACTTTGACTAAGTGTAGGTAGACATGGTGATTGCTCAGAATACTGTGTTGTAATTAAAAGTTATAGTTTTGATCATAGTGAACCAAAATAGTGATACAGTTAGGTATGCAACAATCATTTTAGTACCACCATTTGGTAAGTATTTTGTGGATCACATGGACACATTCCCTGCTTTTGAAGCTTTTTACCCCCCCCCCCTGCTAATTATTACATCTAATTTTAGTCATGCTAATGTAGTCTCTGCAACATTGACTAATCAATACTTTTGCAGGACACATTTTTGATTAATACTTAAAAAAATTATAATAAGGATTTTAAAAAAGATTATTTTCATAGAATTTGAGTGAACAAACTCTGGAGTACTCTGGACATAATGCCTATTAGAGGAATAAAACCAGGTGGCGTTGTACAATAGGTATTTTGCTACCTAACATCATAGTATTGTTTGAAGTCATTATTTTATCATCATGTCTACTCTTCATATTATTATTTCAAGGAGTTTTTAACTGCTGTGATGGGCGAGGCGACTCGACAGGAGACAATAGCACTTATCTACCTAAATAAAACTTCACAGATTGTTTTATGAGTTATCAGAGGGCCATATCAAGTGTTAAAGCCATCATTTTCCCGTTGTAGGAAAGGAAAGCGCTATTCGGCTTGGAATAGCTACATCTCACTCTCACCTTGAAACAATTAAGTCTTTTTTTCACACTTCATAAAATGGGCCCCGTTCGCCTGAATCGACAACTCTCATAGTGATCTTGCCGCGTACTGGATTAACAACTGTCGAGCAGAGCGAAAATCTTGTGCGCGGTAAAATTTCGATGCAACGAGCGCTTCCCCGCCCACCTATATCTGTAGAATACAAACACCTAGACTGATTTGAATAAAAACTATCAAATAGGTAATCAGGTAAATATACACTACAATTTTGCACTCATTCAGCTGAAACCGACGTAGCTGCACAGGACTTGGTGAGTCGCGTTGTCAACAGATTTCGTAAGTATTTGTGGTAAGCAACTATCTAATCTGAATCAATCTGTAATTACTTAATTAGGTACTGGTAGCAGGGCCGGATTAACTATATCAGGGCCCCTGGGTAGTGCACGTCTCAGGGCTCTTTTACCCTTTTCTAACTTCCAAGAATATTTTTCTTCCTACCACAAAGTTTAGTTTATTATTGAAATTACGCTGTTTTTTTATCACCATATATTTAAAAAAGTGAAACAATTGAAAAGGAATTTAATTAAAGGAATTATGTTAATTAATAGTTATTGTAATGTGTATTTTTCTAATCTTTTTTCATAGAAATCATTTGATTTTAATTTTAACTCGAGAAAAAACATTTTCACTTTTTGCTTTTTATTTTTTGGGCATAGGGCCCTTTCCCGATGCGGGGCCCTTAGGCATTTTTCTACATTGCCTAATAATCCGCCCTGACTGGTAGGGTAGGTAGGTACCTATAGTAGATTTTAAGTTGCCACACAAACATAACTGAAAGTCATTCTATGACTAACATTTACAGTCGAATCGCTTTGGGTTTCCGGTTATCAATGAGGCTGCCATCCGTTCGGTATTTGTCCTAGTCTAGAGGTCGTCCGAAAAACGGCGTTTCGAAGTGTCCGGGGAATCCCGATTAATTTAAAAAAAAAATAATCTTAAAAAAAAAAACGAAAATGTAAACCATGTTTTTATATAATATATGGTGTACGGGAAAAATCTATAATTTCATCCAAATGTCTGGGGTTTTTCATGCGTTTTTCCAGCGCGGCAATTAGGTGATGGCAGCCCTAATTAAGGCTAACTAATTAGATACTCAAGGTTATCTTGATACTCAAACGAAAAACGCATTTTATACAAACACTCTTAGTTTTATTTCAGCACATAATTTCTTTTTGCATACCTACCTAAACTAATGGAAATCGCAGATGCTAGTAAAATATACCTACTAAGTCGTCACCTACAGTGTGTTTTTTTACTAACTACCCACTAAAGAGTTTTTTACGTGTGTACCGCTTTGATTATTTATAGGTCCAGAGGTCGACGACCCGAAGATAAAAGTTCGCCAACGAGACCAATAATGAGGTCATAACGGGTTATTTACTTGTGCTGTGTGTACATGTGGTTTCTCAATAAACGTTTCTTTGATACAAGTTGGTTCTTATTTATTGGTCCCGAATGATTTACCTTTTTAAACTTCGACGAGCGACTGCTCAAATACTAAGTAGGTACTCTACGTTTAGCGCCACGGGCTTTCGTGTTTGTTGTGAAGTTAGCTGCAGATAGAATTTTTTATATTTACGGACTTTGTAAATAATTCGCAGGAAGGAAGTTTTGCCTTCGCGCGGTTCGTCGTGACGCTTTTCTATCCCGGACATCAGGTGGCCCGTGTTGCTCTATGATTAGGGTTGCCAACTCTTTGTCGGTCAAATATAGTAGTTCTAAAATTATTACCCGTAAAAATATAGTAGGTAAGGAAAATGTTAAAAAAAATATAGTAGGTTCCAAAATAGGTACTTTATTTCTTAATTAAAAGAATATTTTTTTGCTACTCTTAGCCTTTATTACATTTTTATTTTTAAGAAATGCCTCTAAGCTGTTACTGCAATTTAAATTTAATTCATGCCAATCTCTTTCTTGTGCATTTTCGATTATGGCGAACTATCCAATTGTATTTGGACTTCCACCAGATTTTAAACTTTTGCAGCCACTTTGTTTTTTTTTCGTGGAGGCGTTATAGTGCCAACGTCCTTTTAATTTCACCATCATAATTTTATTAAGTACCATTGTTATTCATTTTGGAAATAAAAAATATTTAACTTCAAATCTTCAATAATGGCTTTTATGGAAGAGACACCATACAAAATGACTAATAATATTAATTAACCAAGTAAGTCGTTACAAAAACACGAAGTCGAGAGCGCGAAAATCGAAAAACTGTCTATTGGATGTAACTGTCAACTTGACATTCCAGAATCGTTAAGAAATAAATACAGATGTTTCGTCTACGCTTAGACATTATGAAACGAATATTATTGCTTAACCCTCTACCACCTACCACCTAATTTTGTTACACAACCACCTACCATACGTCTCACAGACGGGCGAGTACAAAGACTTTCGTATGTAAAACCTAAGCGTGAAAGGTTTGTTTTTTAATTAAAATCAATTAAAATATATATCAAGGTCTTTATTAAAGCCAACAAGGCACATAAAAATTAACATATTTTCTTAAAATCTTAATTTGTTTGGAACAACTCTTAATACTAATGTAAAAAATTTCTTATTCAAAAAACGAGATCTACAAAAATAATCACAAGACATAGGAACTTTTTTCTTTCTGTTTATAAAAATATAATAATCAGTAAGTAATATAAAATCAAAACTTTTTCATTATAATCATATCTTTGGCAAAATTGCAAAGCATCAATCTTATAGATTTTCCCTACAGTGAATGCATATTTTTTGGGAGCATTCGATACAAATCGGCTTTTTACACTGAAAACCAGGGACCGATATCGATACTTCAAAAATATCGATATTTTTGAGAAAATACCGATAATGGTATCGATAACAGGGATAAATATCGGTATTTTGTATCAGTTCTTTGAATATCGGTAAAAAAATATCGATACTTATATCGATACTCAGTACTGATATCGGGCCGCAACTTGACTCGCAAGTACTCGCAACGTCGCGACGTTGCCAGATCGCATATCATAGGTATCGCCACCGCTACCTCCGGGCGCCGCGCCGCAGTGGCGGATGGTGCGCGAATCGGAACGGCAACAGTGCAGTGAGCTGCGGACATTTCTTTGATATACCTACTGCTCTTTGCATTTAATCGAAAGCAGCGCGTGAGCCGTGCCTGCTTATTGTTCTTTGTACTTTTTTTTTTAATCTAGTTTTTCTGTAGGTACTGTGATTGATGTAATGGGGCGTAATAAGCAAAATAATGTTTATAGCTTAGATTATATAATGTCTAGATGGAGCGTCGCCCTACAATCAAAACAAAAAAAACGAGCCAACCAGTGTTGCCACCTTCAATTTGAACAGGTCACTAGATGTACCATCGAATTTCACTAGATTATGAGAATTCAGGATGTCAAAAATTCTTTACAATTCTCTAGATCATAAACTCTTCGCAGTTTTTCATTAGGTGGTAATAAACATGAAATTAAAACACAAAGACTGTTAAGGTTGTTAGGAAATAGGTTTAGGGTAAGACGTAACTGGAAGTAAATAAAGAACTAAAGAGTTTGTTAATCTGTTATGTACCTAGTAGTAATGTGGTTAAATGAAGCTGTGGGCATGACAAGGTGTGTAGAATTTTAATTAAGTTGTTATTGTATAAAGTTCAAGTTGTGAAAGGTGTTGTTTTGTTTGTTTAGTTTAGATCTGACTGGGGACATTCAGATATCAGAATGACAGAGTTGTAGGAACGAAACGTTAAGATAGATGAGTGGAATGAATCGTAAAGATGAGTGACAGATGTGAAGCATGTTGAATGAAAGAGATGAAAGTATCAAATAGTCTAGGAGTGAAAGAGAAAGCAAGTGAATGTTAAAGAAGCTGAAAGGAAGTGGACTGGAATACGAGGAGATTAAGACGAAGGACGTTAAACAACCAGGGGCAAACAAGCAGACGAGTCACTATCATGGTGAATGGTCATCGTCGCCTATGCAGTCTTGAGAAAGTCGCTAAAAATCACCAAATTTATATATAAATACGTCAATATAACGCATAAATTGATGCGTTATATTGACGTATTTGAAGAACAATTCAGTTTTTGGATCGCGATAAGAGTTCATGGTAGGGCTGCATGTCTTTATCGGGGAACATTTTATTATTATTATGACATGGGGCTGATCTGATGATGGAGCTGGAAGGTGGCCATAGGAACTCAGTAATAAAACGACACAACCCGGCTCGTTTGATTTGTCTTGACGAGTAGGTAGACTTTGGTTTGGACCTTGGGAGTGTTTTTGGAATTCCAGTGCCCTAATACTACCGACCTCTTGACTTTGAGTGCAAAAACCGTATTTCTTTTTTTCTTCTATAAAGCATATATCTCGAAAACTGTGCGTCCTATCGTAAAAATAATGAAAAATTTGCCCCCCTTAATAAACCCCCATTTATGAAAAATTACAATCACCTACACAAAAAAAAACCATGTGGGTAATAATCAATTATGAAAAATTACAATCAACCCATAAGCTTGTAATAAAAAATAAATAAAGCATAATCAGAAACAAAATATTTGATTTTTTTTTTAAAGTAATCTTTTACCATATTTGTCATTCATAAGACAAACGTAAACTATTAAACTTTAAGGTGGAAGCTCCACGGTAGCCCGCGAACTCAGACCAATGAGCCCGCGAAGTTCAAATTTTCTTACGTTTTTTGCAATTTGCAAGTCAGTATTAGGTTAAATGTTGATTAAAGTATGATTCGCGGGCGTAAGAAGCATGTTGTTTCAGAATTATAACCAATAAAATCAGTATATTAACTCCATAAGTCGGTATAATCCTAAAATGTCAAGATTTCATGAAATAGTCATTCTTTCGGGTTACCTGACCCTATAGTTTTATTGCTGACTTGAATAGTTATAATTATAAAAATACACACTTCTTACGTCCGCGAATCATACTTTAATCAACATTAAACCTAATACCTACTTGCAATTTTGCAAATTGCAAAAAACGTAAGAAAAATTGAATTTCGCGGGCTACCGTGGAGCTTCCACCTTAGAGGGCTTATTATAAAACAAAGTCTTCGCTTAAACCAGCTTTAAATCTTCGAGCCAGTTTTCGAATTTCGAACTATATCGATAAAGATAAAATTTGTAATACAAAAATTGCCTCGGTGATTTAAACTTGGTCTAAACTTAAACTTATAGTCTTGTAATAAGGCAGTAAAGGTATGAAATACAAATCGGCCATCTTGATACACCAATCACAAATTCACAATAAACTTAGATTAACGTATTATCACACGCGCGTCCGTAACTGGGGGGGGGGCGGGGGCCGGGAGGCGGATGGCGTGAATCACAAAGATGACGCGGCCGCCGTTGTTAAAATTTTTACCAGTAATATATCGGTATTTTAGTATCGGTATCGATACCGATAAAGGTGTATAAAAGTATCGATATTATTGTACTGAATAAAAATACCGGTATCAATATCGATAAATGTATACCCAAATATCAGTACTTATATCGATATTTTGGTATCGATACGAAAATTATATCGGTATTCAGTCCCTGCTGAAAACACATGTATTGTGTCCTGCGTCTTGATCTTGTTCTAACCAACGCTCAATAACACTATCACTAGAAGCCATTTTCAACTGAAACAATAAAAACTCAATAAATCACAATTTCAAAAAAGTCACGCAGCCACCTACCATACGTCTCACAGACGGAACACGAGCATTTTTTACTTACCAGTGACAAACGCGCGCACCTCCGACCACGACGAGGGCTTTGGGCGGCACTGAGGGACGTGGCGGGAAGGTATAGGGACGTGCAAGTTGATACGTGTTTTGCGCGCCAAAATATTAACGAATTTAATTTCCTTGCGTCTGAGAGACGTATGTCAGGTGGTTAAGGGTTAAGAGTTTGATGCCTTTAAAATATAGTAGTTTCGCCTACTATATCTTTTTTCCAAAAATATAGTAGGCGGGGGCTCTTATATAGTAGGATACTATATATATAGTAGGGTTGGCAACCCTATCTATGATCCCGGACACCAACAGTGTCTGTTTCTGGGAATTCTATCGAACTTCCGAAAAAATCAGGCTAACCGCAGCTAACTTCACAGAGGCACTAAATAGCGGTGGTAGGTATGTTTCTGTCTACTTGTGCCTTGAAGTACAACATCTGTGCTCGGTAGTTAGTACAAGTACTGAGTAGGTAGGTACCTGCCGCAGTCCAGTCTATTCTGTGAAATTCTTTAAATGTAGGAGAAATGAGCTATCAATCTCAAACAGTAACTGGGATGACAGCTTACCTCGAGCTCAATTCACAGAGATATTTTTGCAGAATAGCACTGCTGGTGGTCAGCCTATGCTATTTTGAAAGAACATTCTCTATCAAGTGCGTGTGAACAAAGGGACCACATTGGGAATTCGCGAAATGAAAATCCTAGGATTTAGTAGTAGACTTAAAACAATAATATTGTAGAACGAATTTGGGAATTTGTAAGCAAATACATTAACCTTTTCACCGCCACGGACTTCAATAGAAGTTCCGGATTTTCGTGCCACCAGCGCCACGACTTCATTAGAAGCTCTTCATTTTAACTATTTTCATATATATGTTCGCTGGCGGTGAAAAGGTTAAAAACTACGACCCATAAAGTGTGGTCCCTCGGTTCTCACAGACGATCAGCCAGATCTCGGCAAGTATCTTATAAAATAAGGTTTTGTGAATACAGACCTTTAGTAAAGAATTTGTAAAGATATTTACTAAATAACAGAACACAAAGCATTAAAGATAAAAAAAATATAACGACAACTGTGGTCCTTCAGTCCACAACAAAGATAAATATTTTAGTGAATATTACTGAATAAAATTAGTAAAACCGTTCTTTTTCTACATAAAGATCTGAACTGTTATTTAGGAATCAAACTCTTATTTAGGAATAACACCATAGCTAGCACGCAAACGAACGTCTTATGCTGGAATAGGTAGTCTCCTCAATGAATACTTATAGTACCTATCTAGGTAAGGCTAGTATGTATCTATTGGCGCGCATTGTGATGGATTGAACTTAGCTGACTGGATGCTGCTGCTTAGCCTCATTAACATAGACATAAAACATCGCTGGGCGAGAAGACAAGACTGGTCTAGACTATAAACCATAGAGTACTTACTCTAAACCGGGTACTAATAAAAAACCTAACTGTCCAAATGGACCTACGTGTAGTTGTGTACCTACCTAACCGCTAAAACTGTTTTTTTCACTATTGAACAAAGAACTACTTAGTAGGTACAGTCAGCAAAACAGATAGTTATGCAGGGTCGTCAGATATAGTTGAAGTTTTCTAAGAAACCGATGGATGTCTTTGACTGAAACTTAATCCAAATAAAGAACTATTTATTATCTACGTTTTAAATTAAATTACATTCAAAAACATCTATCGGTTTATAAGAAAACTTCAAGTATATCTGACGACCCTGCATACCTATCTGTTTTGCTGTGTGTACCTAATAGGTACAGGATGGACGCTCATGTAAATAGTATTGACATCCCTCGTCTTTAATTTTAAATGTCTGCTCATGCATGACCTTACCGAGACCTTTAGTACCTACCTATGTTCCTATCTTAGATTATATAATCTAAGGGGCCTATCTAGTTCTCTAGCTTTGAGCAAAACTTAATCATATCAAGTTATAAAACACCTTGATACTTTTAGAGTAGGTAGTGAAGGTAATAAGGTTTGAGTTTATTAGCTTAATCAAAAGTTTCTAAATCACACATAGCTACCTATATCAAGATTTAAAATCAGAAACAGTTAAACCTCAATGCCATAACCTACGTTATAGTGTCACAATTTGGTGACAGTTAAAAAATACTCTGTCAGGTCAAGTCACTCGTTAATTTTGATCTTGCCTGGATGTTTGTTATAATTACGTTATCACCAACATTTTAACAATGCAGGAGGAAGATGAGAGACTCACAGAAGAAAATAAGAATCAAGAAAAACCTTTTAAAAATAGTACGTACTTACCTGTACTAAAGTATACAAAATTTGGTAGCAGCAAATAGTAATATTAATCATAAACTAACAACTATGTAGGTAGGTACTTTTAGGCTAGAAGCGATTTGAATCAATAAGAATCAAGAATCAAGAATCTTTATTTGCTAAGAATGTAGCAAAGCAATAGCAATAGCTGGAAGTATATAAGTAGGTATAGGTAAAAGTACCTATTGAGATATAGGTACCTTAGTAATTTTTCACTTCTGTCTTTCTTTATCGTGTGGGCAGTAAGGTCTTATGACCTCACACACCCTAGTGTCAGAGTTTCTAAACCACCACGAGGGCCTCTGACATGGTTTGAGTGAAATTAGTCGCGGTTTCCTCACGATTATTTCCTTCACCGGCTTCACCGATGCCAGTGATGCCCAAGATAAACATTATGAAAGTACATAATATGAATTGAAAAAGTCACTGATACTATACTAGAGCCGAATTTTAAACCACAGCCTCATGCATGAGATGCTTTTTAACTTATTTTGTTCGGATTTTCTCTTTAGTATTTAATCATAAGAAGTCTAGCGCTGAAAGAACCTCTCAACAAAGTAGAAAAACAAATTATGATGAATGTCTGATGGCTATGAAGCGGATGCACCATCGGCTTTCCGTTTCCCCGTTGGTGGAGCAAGAGATTGAAACTCCAAGGGCCCGCCGAAGAAAGCAAAGCATCTTGAGACATACTAAGTAGGTATTATGAAAAAGTAGGCACCTAAGGTCTTTTTCTTCAATTATAGTAGTGGTATTTAACCTTTTAACCGCCAGTCATGTATAGATGACAAACCAAAATGTGCCTAGCATGCCACGGTATCGACTACATGTCAGACTATATACGTAAATAGAGCTCATAAAACAACATTGCTTTTTTATATTTCCTTTGCTAATTATGTTCCTTGACTAATCCTAATTCACCTGTCCTTACCTACTAATATTATCAATGCGAAAGTAACTGTCTGTCTGTACGTTTTCACGACTACTACTGAACCGATCAATAATTATAATAGGGTTGGTTTGGTATTTAAGTGGGCAACTAGATTCAATTCCTTTTTCTTTTGTAAGTATTATGACGTTCAAAAGTGCCATGTAATGGCCTAATTGAAATAAATGATTTGACTTGACTTGACTTAGGTAGATGTAGATCAGATACTTACAATTAGATATAAATAATGCTCCTCAGTTTGGGTGGCAATGACAATTTCGCTATGACCGAAGCGGCTAGAACGATGGGCATCATAGCATCGATGGTTCCTGACGAGATCATTTACAAGCATTGCGATTATTCTATCAGGAGCTACGAGACTGCGTTGATGTTTTGTGATGTTTCTGGTAGGTATTAAGTTTAATAAAACATAATAATACCAGCCTTTTACTGTCCCACTGTAGGGCAAAGGCCTCTTCTCATGCAGAGAAGGCATGAGCATGATCACCACGCTTGCTCAAGGCGGATTGGCGATTTCAGACTATCCCGCATCTAAATGCAGGCAGCGCAGGATTGGGTCATTGTGGCTATCATTAGGGGAGGCCTATATCCAGCAGTGGAGTGGTGGACGTCCATCGGCTGATATGATGATGATGGCGATGATATATATCCTTCTTTGGATTCAATCTTCAGGTCAGACAAAGTGATGTTATTGGGATTCTGGTTGAGGCATTTCTTAGTACCTGAAAGGTATCTACTGAGCCTAGATTGCGTCCGGTTGTTGGCAGTAGACTTGCCAACACATTGACTATTTATTATACAGGTTTTTCACCTAGTTCAGCAGTGGATGCTGTTTTTAAGGAATTTGCTCTATTTATTTATTTATGTAAATATTTTGTGAAATAAACTATTATTATAATAGTATAGGCTATAGCTGCTCTGTGTCGCGGGTTCGATACCTGCACGTAACAAAAATAACAAATATTTGTATGATCTACCAGTAGTTTGTGATCGAAGCTAGGATACTGGAGAAATTTCTAATCTGAGTCAACATTAGAAAAAAAAAGTAGTAAGTAGGTACTACACCTCTGCTATAATGTATGCTGCCGTGTTACCGAAAAAGGGCACAACTAACACTTTTTGTCAAAATGAGTTATATATATATTCGGAATCAGGAAAAAAAGGCCTATCTGCCTGATTTTTTGTGGATTTTTTTTGTAAAATGTTAGTTGTGCCTTTTTTAATTACGACGGCAGTATGTACCTACCTACCTACTTGAAAAAATGATTATGTTGATAAAATAGAAGTAGGCACTTATAGCAATTAACAATCAGAAACTTACTTTAAGGTTTTACTAAACTTTGCGAAGCTTATACAAGTTTTGGCCGCGGTGGGCCTTCGAGGCTCACCAAAGTACTGAACTCCTACATAGGGGCCATGGTTCAGGAGATACTGACCCACAACGGAGACGTGCTGAAGTTTTCTGGTGACGCATTCTTGTCTATGTGGAAGAAAACTGCCAGGTTATCCATGCAGGATGTAGTGCATAACGCAATTGACTGTGGTCTCAATATTCAGAAAAACTACGGGACTTTTACCACTGATGTTGGGGTGGTTCTTAAGGGTAAGTAGATAATAATAATACGTACATAGCGACCTATGTTTAATTAAAGATCTGTATTCACTACTTATTATACACATAAAAAAGTACCTAATTAAATAAGAACAATTAGTCAGGGTCTGAGGAGCCGACACGGTAGACGCAGTGACTGCGCCATTGGTTGCTGACTTGCTGCGCTGTGTGCCAGCCATGGGTTCGATTCACTGAAAATTTGTATGACCTACATAATATATCTCACAACATGGATTGCAATAAATGATTTGAGATAGTTCTTACTTGTTATGGGCTACAGATAGTTGTTGGTGGGGCAAGTAAGTTGAATCGTTTTTTGGAGACTTGTCGAGCTTGGGCAAGTAAGTTGAATTGGTTTTCGGAGACTTGTCGAGCTTGGGCAAGTAAGTTGAATTGTTTTTTGGAGACTTGTCGAGCTTGGGCAAGTAAGTTGAATCGTTTTTCGAGGACTTGTCGAGCTTCATCGCCTCGGCGGTTTTCTCTGGTGGCCGCTACGAAAATATTAAGTAGGTGTATGACAATGTGAAAGCAACTAGTACCTACTTATAAATACGACTGCTAATTGAAAAGTTCAGCTAATTTATGGTAAAAAGGCTTATCACAGTGTTTTCTTCGTTATCATCTTTTTGGCGTCCATACTTTTGTCCTAAACTCCTAACATTTTGTTCTTATTTCTATCCGTGATAAAAAAAAAACCTAGCATGAGGTCTTGGGTTCGATTCCCAGGTTGGGCAAAGTGTTATTGCGTTTTACCATCAGAAATTTCTCAGTAGCAGCCTCGTAGTCTGGGTTTGTGCCCGGTTCATGGCAATAGACTCGCCCCCTATTACATGGGACTTAACAGGCGAAATGTATTAGGTGTACTAATGGGTACAGCTCTGCCTAACCCTTCGGGGATTACAGGCGTGATGTTATGCTATGTAAAAATAAACCTCAAGAACTTTTCTGAAACAGTAAAAGTTGCGATCTCAGCCGGCATGTCACACTTTTCAATAATCGGTGACGAGAAAATGATCCAGTCGAGTTCAAGCTACGTCATCATCGGTCAACCGGTGTGGGATGCTAAGATGGCGCAGTACATGTCCAAGTCAGGAGATGTACTCACAGCAGCCAGTGCTTGGATGTATGTTAATGAAGCTGAGTACTGGACGCAACCCTGCGGTGATGGAAGGCATACTAAGGTTAAAAATTTAATAAAATGTCCTATCAGCAATGATATTCTAATAAATATCATTGCCTATCAGGAAAAGTGAAAACACAATAATATTCTAAATCATGTACTTACTTATCTTTGTCTGTCAGTTTGTTTCTTTCTTATCCTTTCTCAGCGAAATCGTTGAATACCTACCTATATGTATAAGGATGGAAACAATTTTATTTTATTTTTGGATGAAAGCAATTTTAAAAGAGTGAATTATATTATAGAACAGTGCATCTATCCCTCTTATTGCTATACACCGTGAATTTTAATTCGTTGTAAATCTTTCAGGGGATGAATGTACTCATGAATATGAACAACTTTTATTAAGGGACATAGTACGAAATGTGAAAAAAAAATCGTAATGTAGTACATTATTGTATGGATCAGCTGTTTTTTTTTTCACATTTCGTACTAGGTATGTCCCTTAATAAAAGTTGTTCATATTCATGAACTAGTACATTCACCCCCTGAAAGATTTGCAACGGATTAAAATTCAGGTTGTAAGTATTGGCTATATTTTATTAAATAGGTATTATAAGAAATTGTCGAGATCCGTAAGAAAATTCACGCGGTCAAAGTCGCGGGCTAAAGGTAGTATTAGAATTTGCTTATAGAAATAAAAATTGTAGGTTATTGTAGAAATTCTAGGCCCAGGGGGCCTACCACAACCTTTTAAAACAATATTATTTTAATATTACTTTGTAATTTTTGTCAACTCTCGGCGCTGATTCGAGCGTTGAAAATCCAACAGAGCGGAACGCAAAGTAATATTAAAATAATATTGTTTTAAGAGGTTGTGGTAGGCAGGGGGCCTACCACAACCTCTTAAAACAATATTATTTTAATATTACTTTGTAATTTTTGTCAACTCTCGGCGCTGATTCGAGCGTTGAAAATCCAACAGAGCGGAACGCAAAGTAATATTAAAATAATATTGTTTTAAGAGGTTGTGGTAGGCCCCCTGTACCTACTTAGCTACAAATTTTACAATTTTTTTTGTCGTTAGGTTCTGGGAGTCGGTGCGTCTTGGAAGAGGGTGGAAAAACTACGACAATATACAGACGATACCAAATGTAAGTCATAGACTATGGTTAGGTTAGTAAGTAGCTAATTTAATTTTAAAGTCTTTATAAAGAAACCTTACCTACCTACTACTTATTATTATAAATAATGCGAAAACTTGAATGGGTGGATGTTTGTTACTCAATCGCGCCAGAATGGCTGAACGGATCTGGATGAAATTTGGCACAGAGATAGATTATAGTCTGGAATGAAACATTGGCTACTTTTTATCCCGGATAAATCTACGGTTCCCGTGGGATAATTTAAAACTTTTGGCTAAATTGCGAAATCTACGCAAACGAAGTCGCGGGCGGAAACTATAGTAAGTAACTAATAAAATATCAAATTATTTTTTTCGAAAAAATTGCTGCACAAAATCACAAAAAAAAATACAATTGTCTGTGAGCGCTCGCACAGCTGTTGACCCAAAATCATGAAACAACCGTGTGTGTGAGCACACGCTTAACGTACGTAACCTAACGGTTAATTAAAACCAAATATGGAAAGCTACATTTACCTGCAAGTGACATAAGCAATTTTATGACGTGCATTATTAAAAAAAAAATAGGTACAGTCGCGGTCATAAGTGGAATAGCAATTTATAAAGCAAATCGATTGACACTTTGGTTAAACTTACGACCTTTCAACGTCGTGTGCCAATTTTGAGGTGTACGTAAGGTAAAACACCCAGTGTTCGACAGAGCCCCAGTGTTCGACACTTAAAAAGTTAACGAAAAAAAACTAGAGTTGAGTCTCGCTTCGGAACGTATTTGAACCATAAACATAGTTGAGGATTATCTAGCTATCATTGCGAAAGATATTTCATAGATTCGGCTGTTTTAAAGAAAATGGCGTAGCTGAACATACCAACCGGCAGAGATCTCTAAATAAATTCCCGTTTCATTAGCGAAATCGCTAAGGAGGTGAGCAAGATATAATGCCCATAACTTTTAATTGTTTTGCTTGACCGAGCATGTAAATTATTAATTAAGTTAGAACCCAAATTCTTTAGTTTTTAGTAATGTCTTTGCAATTGTAAGTTTATAATATAATATGAAAACACGCTTGTCGATAACTGGAGTTTTTTTTTTCGCATGTTCCTGGGTGATTCTTTGAAACCGAGTGTTTTTGACTCATTCATATGGCTTAAAATTTTTTTTACCTTTGGATCTAAATTAATATAATAGTTTGTCCGAGTCATTAAATGTAATAACATATATCAAACGCACTGATTTGCACAAAGTAGTTTAGGATTTAGAGTGTGCTGATTAATTGATGAGCCAGATTAATGATGATACACGCAGAAGAATGAGACTTTGCACTTTTGACTTTTTTTTAATTTGATTATTATTCTTATTTTTATTATTCTTTCGTGCATCTGTTTCATTACTTATTGTCCAAAAGTATGCTCAATCCCTAGGAATTGTATACATTACCTAGGTAAAGTATGTAATAGAGAATAATATTCATAATGCCCAGTTCGGTTTCCGAGCAGGGCTGTCAACGGAGACGGCCATTCTTAGTCTGAAACACGCTGTTAGGTATTACACGGATAGACAAACACCAGTCTCCGCGGTTTTTCTGGACCTATCCAAGGCTTTTGACCTAGTCTCTTATGATTTACTCTGGAAGAAGCTAGGAGACAGTACACTGCCACCAGAGCTCGCATTTTTTGTCAAGTACTGGTATCTACACCAAGAGACTCGGGTGAGATAGGTAGGGGAGCTTTCGGAGCCATGCAGGCCGGAGTGTGGGGTGAGACAGGGGGGGACTGTCCTCTCCCTTGCTCTTCGGTCTGTATGTGAATGCTTTGGTCGAGCGACTCAGCAGCATGCGTGTCGGCTGCTACGTAGATGGCGTTTGTTTTAATAATCTGAGCTACGCGGACGACATGGTGCTGCTGGCTCCCTCGATTAATGCTCTCCGAAAGTTACTGTCCGTGTGTGAGTCGTACGCGGAGTCTCATGGGTTGATATACAACACCAAAAAGACGGAGTAGGTACATCGTCTTCAGGTCTGATGCCAGGTGTCCACCTACGGTCCCTCCTCTGATACTTAAAGGTCACACAATAAACATAGTGTATAAATTTAAATACTTGGGCCATCTGGTAACAGATTCCCTGAAAGACGATTCAGATTTGGAGAGGCAGCGCAGAGCGTTGTCAGTCCGGGCGAACATGCTGGCCCGCAGGTTCTCTCGATGTACAGTCGCAGTTAAAATTGCTCTTTTTAAGGCATATTGCACAACACTGTACTCAGGGTCCCTGTGGTTCAGAGATACCCAAAGGGCTTACAATTCTCTGCGTATCCATCCAGTACAACAATGCGTTCAGGGTGCTGTTGCGACTGCCACGCTTCTGCAGTGCATCGGCGATGTTTGTCGATGCGCGCACTGACTGCTTTGACGCAGTATGGCGCACGAAATCTGCCTCGTTACTTCGCAGGTTGCGTGACAGTCCTAACATCTTGCTGAACTCTATAGCTGCCCGGGCAGATAGCCCGCTTGTGAGGGCATTAGCCGTTCGGACAAGGTCTGTTTTAGTTATTAAGTACTAACATAGTCTAAGAAATTGTTACTAACAGAGTGGACCTCATTTGTAGTCTCAATAAACAAATTATTATTATTATAATGTTTAATACATTGCCTGTACGCCCCAGGTATTTTATATATTGCCTAGGTATTATATAGAATACCTGAATTATACAGATTGCCAGTAACATATCCATTTATACAGGTATTTTTCTCACGGTTTGGTTTTCTAATCTTCTTTTATTTTATTATTAAGCAATTTTATCTCAATTTTTATTCAATTATAAATAAAATATAAGTGAAATGAATGACTTCTTTTTCAAAGGTAATGTTTCCGATTCCACAATATTTTGACAAAAAAAATTGGTACATATTACAAACAAACTCATACTAACAAACAAAAACAAATTGACATGATATACAATTACTTTTTCGTTAGACCTAATTCATCTGATACATAAAAATTCGTCAGGTCTTGTGCTATCCGCCCTAATTTAAATGAAACCTAATTCATATGCCCCGTTCAAATTCATCTGCTCTTAAGAGCCAGATGAAACCAGACTAATGGAGTCCAGACCAATGAGGAATTGGAAGATTATCAAATCCTGCTCCTTTATTTATAAACGTAAATAATCAAAGGTGTAATTAATATAATTAGACAACCTCATAAGAGACTTTGATATGGTTACAAAACGTAAGTAAATACATACAATCCGTCAATGAAGACAGATTAACTAGGCTACTTACCTTACAAACGCCAGATCACAAGTTACGATCGTACTGTTTCGCCAAAATACACCGCGCACGAGCACTCCGTATTTACAGATCGGCACTGACTAGCGCGACCAATCACGAGTCGATCTTAATTCTATCAAATATTCGTGTTTACGTGAAATCATGCTTTGAACAAATTGCGCCAGCTGAATGATTACTTTAGTCGGGGACATTTTTCAAATTAATGTAATTACGAAAATATACAATTATTTTGGAATTAAATATCAAAATATCAAGAAACGTATATTTAAATATCAGTGTAATTTACTATTTTTATTATTATTGAGACAAAACATCGCAGAAAATTAAATAATTTAACAAAAAGCGTCATTGGGACACGCCAGATTAATTAGGTTTTACTGTTTTCTGCAGACATAATTAAAGTTCATTTTAAAAAATCCTAATTATCTACATGAGGCCTCGATGGACATTTAGCTTTACCATAAAACCTGAAATCGATATTTAAATTGGAGATTATCTTCATGTGTTCTTCGGTAAAAAACACGTAAAAACTATGTTTCAAAGAATCACCCTCCTATAATCGACATAAATGTTTTTTATGGCACCAAAAAAAAAAATCCACACTTTTTCAAATAATACAGGCAATAGAAGTTGTCAGAAAGGTGAAAAAATTAGAAATTAAATCCAAGGAAAGAGAAAAAAGAAAACGATTAAAATTGAGGAAGATAGAAAAACAAAAAACAGAAAAAACTAACAGATAAAAACAATAAAAAAACAAGAAAAGACGGATAGGTACTAAACCGAAACCAAATGACACATCTTCTACATTTATTGTTTAACATTTAAAGAGATGTATTATATTGCAAAAGTGTATTTTTTTAGAAACCTACGAATTACTAGCCACTATTTGTTTATTATAGGATTGTTTGTTGATTTAAATGCTCAAAATACTGATTAAGACTAAGTTTTTATTTCGTCACATATAATACTAGATTATCTCGGCTTTTCTATTGGGATTTATTGTTTAGAAGTGTTAGGAATATGTCGATTATTGGATGTCGATTACTGGAGCATGTCGATTACCGGGTGTCGAAAAATAGAATTCTGCTGTCGATCACTAGACCAAAAAACGTTAATTTATTTCTATATATTATTACTTTATTTATTTATATGAAACTTATGTTTGCTTTCAAATATTACGCAGCGAAGTCTGAAGCGTTACCCAATGCTCCAAAATACCTTATAATATCATAAAGTAAGAAAATATTTAAAAAAATGCTTGTTTGCGCACGTTAAAGTGTCGATTATTGGGGGTGTTACCGTACTGTGTTATTACGTTCAAAAGTGCCTTATATAATGGCCTAATTAAATAAATAATTTGACTTTGACTTTAACTTTGAATACATCATATAACACAGATGTAGGTATGGCCTGTATCCCGTGTTCACAGCATGCTACTGCACTTATGACCGCGACTGTACCTATCCTTAAGAAAATTTAAGCGGACAAAATCGCGAAAAACAGCTAGTAAATGATTTTTTTTTGCTGTCAAATATTATTTCAGTGTCTGATGCAGGATTTCAGCCAACTGCCGCATATGCAAAGGCGGAACCTTTCCTTGGTAATTTGTTCAAGGAATTTTCCCGTAAGTTTTTTTGTTTTTGAACTTTCATTTATTAAGTTTATTATGCCTTCTTTCAACTTCTTTACATTTCTCAATTTTTTTTCACATAAATGTGAGTGTAGGTATAGGTAGGTGAGTGTAGGTACCTACTGTAATCCCTTGACATGGGTTTACCTACTGTAGGTACCTACTGTAAATTCATCCCTAAAACATCAAGAACCGATCCAGCCTGTCCCCTTGCTATAATTCTCTCCCAGCGACGCCCTAAGCCGAGGAGCTGGTGCCCTAAGCATGTAGTTGCTTAGTTTATAAGTTTTAAGCCCTGGCTGGAGGCCCTAGGCACCACAGGAAAGACCGGTTAAGCCGGTACAACCTCATAAATTGGTCTGCGAGATCATCATTATCTGCCTAGCCTTTTTCCAATAATGTTAGGGTCGGATTCCAGTCTAACCGGAAGCAGCTGCAAGATATCGTTCCGGAAAAAGAAAAGATTCAATAAGTACCTATCTATTTCATTTTAGTTCGCCCAGCAGTGATCGCAGCAATCCAAACTTCATGGTTTCCCGGCCTCCGTCGTTTTATGGCAACACCAGTTCTAAACGCGGTGGACAATAACGAGTCCTTGGCTTTCCTGACTGAAGTGCGTCGAGTTGTCGTAGTGTTTCTCAATATCATCACAAAGACTGTCACTAACGATACACTTATTGAACTTGTTGATGCTGTTTATAAACTTGTTTCAAGGTAAAATGATAAATTATATTAATTCAGTATTAGGTAAATAGGTTAAAAATAACACTTTAATACCTCTAAACCTCTCCCGGTCCCCATTCTCGTCTCAATTAATCGGTTTAGCTATATATACACATCAAAAGTGTCTAGGGATCAACATCCTTAACATTGATTAGGGATGTTGATCCCTAGACACTTTTGATGTGTGTAGTTTAGTGTTTTATTTCCCGACTAGCGACCCGCCCCGGCTTCGCGCGGGTGCATGTATTATACATATAAACCTTCCTCTTGAATCACTCTATCTATTAAAAAAAACCGCATCAAAATCCGTTGCGTAGTTTTAAAGATCTAAGCATACCTATATAGGGACAGACAGACAGGGAAAGCGACTTTGTTTTATACTATGTAGTGATTAATCCCGGTTATTTATTTGAAGAATTTCAAATCTCGATTTGCCCGTAAAATCACTTTGGCATATTGCTATATACGTACCTAAGCATGATTCGTCTAAATCCTTGCAGCGTGACGTTAGAAGCCGAGGGGCTGGTGAACAAGGTGTCGATGTTCGACAAAGACATGATGATCCTCATTGTGTTCGGGCTGCGAGGTCTGAGCCACGAGGATGAGGCGCAACACGCCTTGCTCTGCGCCTTCATGCTAAAAGACAGGATCATTGATGAGAATATTATTAGTGTGTCCATTGGGGTTACTTCTGGTGAGTTGTAGAGGAGGGTTCCCTAACTTACTTATAAATAAAGCGCCCTCTTTCGACAAAGAAAAAATTTGCGCGCCCCCCTGCCTAGATAATATAATTAATGATTAAACGAACTTACCTGTACGTGAAGTTCTATCATAATTATATGATAGTTTTCGTCCGAAGAGATTGGCATAATACTATGTAGTACCGCGCAGGATTCGCCACTTGTGCACTGATTGAGAGGGTAACCCTAGTATATTTTTTATTTTATTTTATTTTTTGTGAGGGTATCACTGATTTAACTTTGTTCGACAACCGACAGCCGCAATCATTCCGTTCAGAGCTGTAACACAGTGTAGGTCATGTATACTCATAAATTTGCGGGAGGGTGGGGGGGATGCCAATCTCTTCGGACGAAAACTATCATATAATTATGATAGAACTTCACGTACAGGTAAGTTCGTTTAATCATTAATTATATTTAAGTTTTCGTCCTCGAGATTGGCATAATACTATGTAGATATTGAGAGTTATAAGAGAGGTAAGAAAGGCAAATTTATGTAAGAAATCAACATATATTCAAATAAAGTTGAATATTTATACAGAATATAAAATCAACACATTTTTTTTTTTAAATCAGAACATATTTTGTGATTCAGAACATATTATTTATCAACATATTTTCATTTGTAAATTATGTATTTATATTAAATATAATTAAATATAACTATTTGAAACATATTATTTTCAATTACTATCAATATTATTGGTAATTGAATTTGACAATATCATGCTAGCAAAATCAATATTATTAACGTTAGGGTTGTTATTCACAATAACTCTATTATAAAATCTACCGAACACCTGCGAACTGCCGGACCAACCGGCAGTTCTTCTAATTAGGTCCAAATTGACTCCTAGACTATTAGCTTTAGACGTGGCGGCATGCCTGGTGCTATGCGCCGTAAATGTTGAGACATCTATCCCACACTGTTCTAATACACATTTAGTCCATCGGCTTAGCGTTTGTGAGCCCACTACATTGTGTGGTTTTCTAAAACTTATAAAAAGAAATTTCTTAACACCACGCAAATCTTTAGATTTTTCTATATAATCTATTAATGTTTGGCATGGACATATAGAAGGATTTTGTTTAAAGAATGGTAGTGTAAGAGTTGGCTGTAGTGATCTGTTTCGAGAGGTTTTGATAAGATCTGGTATTTTAATTACAATACTATCTGAATGTTGTTCAATGTTTGAAATATTAACTTTAGAAAGAGTTTGCATTCTATGCGCTGTAATTAATGCCAACAATGTGATCAGTTTTTTATTCAAATTCTCAAAGCTAATCTCGAAATTTGGATACCAGTTACTGAGAAAATTTAGGACAATGGATGTATCCCATGTGATACTATATTTAGGTAATGACGGACGTAATCTATAGACACCTTTAAAGAAGCGCTTAACGCGATCATCATCACCAATCTGCCTTCCTGATATTAAGGATAGCGCAGACCTGCAACTATTTAAGGTCCCGAACTGGGCACCACTATTATACAACTCTGTTAAAAACAAGATTAAATTTGGAACAGATGTCTCATACATATTCAAGTTATTGCTTTTACAATAGTTAAACCACTTTTTTAAACAAGAATCATATTGACGTATGGAATTTTCAGATAGCGAGGCCATCATAATGTTCAAAGAAGAAGGTGGAATACTTCTTTTTAGTAGTGCCGTGCGGATAATAATGCGGCAACCAGGGTAGTCTGTTGATGAACCATCCGATTGCTGGAATGAGACAAAATTAAATTCTCGCTATGTGAAAATACTATCTTATTTCCGACAATTAAACTGTTAAATAAAGGGTACCACGGTTGTGTGGGCCATAGTGGAACAACAAGTATACCTGATGCTTTTTCAGATATAATTTTTCGTATTGATTTTAATATCATAGAGAAGGGAGGAAACGCATAAAAGAAAAAACCGGACCACGGTATCGTGAATGCATTTATTGCATAAGCGTCCGGATCTTTGTGCCACGACACGTACCTTTTACATTTATTATTTATACGACTAGCAAATAAATCTATTTCAGGGTACCCAAACTTCGTGACAATATCCTGAAATGCATAGTCGGCGAGTTCCCACTCGATGTCTGGGTGTACGCGGCGCGACTCCGCGTCCGCTACACAATTGTCCGCCGAGCGGATATAAGACGCAAATACATAAATTTTTTGAGATTCACACCACTGCCATAACTCTTTGGTTATTCGAGTTAGATGAGGGAATTGCACACCGCCCATTCTATTTATGTATGATATGGCAGTGGTATTATCAATACGTAATAGTATGTTACAATTATAACATTTTTTTGCAAATGTTTTTAGGCCTAAAAATGCTGCTAAAATCTCTAAATAATTTATATGGTTTTTCTGTTCCGCTATACTCCACAAACCGCTGGCTTTATCATCCCCACACGCGGACCCCCAACCAGTCGTTGAGGCATCCGAAAATATCTCTAAGTGATAAAAGTCGCTTTTTATTTTACTGCCAGCGTTAAGGACAATGGCATTATACCACCATTTTAAGTCATTAATTAGGAAATCAGGTAAAATCATATATCTGTCGTAATTATCGTCAGACAATAAATTTAAATATTTTACTCGTTCAAGGCCTTTTGTATATAAACGCCCATATTCTATAGCGTTACAAGCAGAGTTTAATAAACCTACCAAGTGAGCAAAATCTCTTATTTTACAAGTTTTAAGTTTTTGAAATTTTAATAATTCATTTTTTATTTTTAAAACTTTTTCTTCGGGCAAGCTGATTTGTAGTTTACAAGAATCAATTAAAAAACCAAGAAACTTGCACCTTTTTCCAGGTACGAGGTTACTTTTTTCCGTATTAATTATAAACCCTAAGGCCCTCAGTACACGACTAGTGTCGTATATATTAGCCATACATTTATCGTAGTCCAACCCGACTAAAAAATAGTCATCAAGGTACACAGTTGATAAATGCCCGTTGCATCTTAATAATCTTATAACCGGTTTCATAATTTTCGTGAAAATAAAGGGCGCCGTACACAAACCAAAAGGTAAGACATTAAATTCATGAATTTCATTGTTATATATAAAACGTAGATATTTTTTTGACTCGGGGTGAATTTTTACTAAAAAATATGCATCTTTCAGGTCAAGCGTGCTCATGAAACAGTTTTTTGAAATTATTTTTAATGCGGTCCTTAAATCTTCAATTTTAAAATGAGATGTATTAATGAATTTATTTAATTTTTTCAGATTTAGCACAAAACGTGATTTTCCATTAGGTTTAGGTACTAAAAAATAACTCGATATAAATTGACCTTCACAAACCGAACATTTTGATACAGCGCCAATAGAAATAAGTTTATTAATTGCCTCTGACATTGCCATATTATCCTTATTTGATAATACCACATTATTAGGCACAGAGGACTGAACCACTGGCTCGGAAAAAACTATTTTATAGCCTTGAATCCAAGACAACACTTGAGTGTCGTCTGTTAGCTTTTGCCACTGTGTATAAAAAGATGAAAGCCTACCAGCATATTTTACCTCCTCTAACGCCAGCTCCGAGCTTGGCCCTGCTGCGATGACTTCCGCGATGGTCTGGCGGGCTGACTCTTCTGAGCAGCAGGCTCCCTCGTCCTCTGGGTCCCCATTGGCCTGCGACCCGGGGGAGGAGCCTTCCAGTTTAAATGCTGGTGCTGCGACGTCGATGGAAAGGACTTCTTAGGTGGGCCAGACAGATTAGGCCTTTTAGGTAGTATTTTTGGCGCGCTGGGCTTGAGTTCAGCGCCAGACTTCGAAATCGCTTTTGCCGTTTTTAAATTATCCGCAAAATTGTGACCAAAGAGGTAACTGTCAACTTTTGTGCCTTGAATTTGATCTTTAAGATCCTTTTTAAGATTATTCAAAAGGAGGCCTCTTCTTATAGATGTATGTTTATATTGGATGTCACATAGCATACGCACAGCATCCATCAATAGCTGCAGTTGACATGGATCCTTTTTATCATTTGACATTAAGGGTGTTATAGCTTCTGTTACACAAGAGATAGCCACAGCTAACTGTTTTTGCTTGCCTTCAATACTCTGATCCCTTTTTAAAACTGAATCTGTAATGGCAGCTTTCACTTCAGGATTCAGTGACGGCGCCCCAATAAGGGGACAGTTGGACGGCACGACATATTTATTTTGAAGGTCTTTACGCAACTCACCAGTCAACCCAGAAGTTGCTATATGTTCTAGTCTAACAGCCAAAGCAGGTAGAATCTCCTTACTCACGACTTTAGGTGCCGTCGGATCTTCTCCCAGAATATCCAAAACATCGCTGTCAAGCTGTGCTGCTGGAGCGTCAGCATGTGACGGACCCGGTTGTGGTTCAGGCTCCGGCCCGGACGCAGACGCAAGGCCGGGCGAGGCGGCAAGCGTGGGCGCGGGCGCAGGCACCAGCGCGGGCGCGGGGGTGGGGTCGGGCGCGGCCGAATTGGCCGCTGTCTCAGGCACTGACAGTACTGGCACTGTTTCAATCAAATCGAGTGACCGCTCGGGTGTCATAATAACAGACCTTACTGATTGGTACGACTGTATTTCGTCATCATTAATTACTACCGATTCAATAGGGTATTCTGAAAGTAATTAAATTGCTAACATGTAGGCATAGTTTGTTTCCAATCTTTTGTTTTGAACGAAATTTATTCAAAAGTAAAA
The DNA here is from genome assembly GCA_949316365.1 of Hoplodrina blanda. Taxonomy (NCBI): domain Eukaryota; kingdom Metazoa; phylum Arthropoda; class Insecta; order Lepidoptera; family Noctuidae; genus Hoplodrina; species Hoplodrina blanda. The sequence continues at coordinate 10,459,275 of OX438594.1, forward strand.
TACATTTACTTGGCACATTTTGTTTAGACTGCCTACTCTAAATAGAGAAACAGACTGTGTATGATTGTTACATACATGTGCATAACAAACTGTACGAACTACCTTTATGTAAGTACGAACATTTGCAAATTCACAAATTCATAAACAAGTGAAACGTAAAAAATGTGAAATAACTAATTCACACCCAATATTATGGATTATTATAGGGTGAAAGAAATAAATTCAGTAATCAGAATTATTCTGGGTAAAGTTTGTTTGTTTGCAAGTACCTCCAACCTCTAGCTATAATCGTCAACAGCCCCTACGTCTGTTGAATAAACGCTACTTCGTTAAAAAGTAGGTCAACATGAACATCGACAGAGTGACAGTCCTTCCGCAACTGCCCGCATCTCCGAAGTCATGAGTAAGAGGTGAGATGAAAAAACAAGGTTACACATACCTTCGTAATTCGAAATCTCATGCCCAGAATCGTCATAAGAAGTTCTCGGCGAGCTGGAATACCGTCGTTCTCTGCGTCGAACTTTATTCAATCTTCGTTCAATTTTACGCATTTTTCTGACCAGATGATTGTATTCATCCGGATCACTATTTTTTCGTTTTGGCATCCCTAAAACACTACACACACTGCACAAATAACAAAACTAAAAACTTTTCGTAGGTCGTATATTACGAACGGAGCACCTTAGTGGCGAAGCACTGGAACGCGAATGATTGCGGCTGTCGGTTGTCGAACAAAGTTAAATCAGTGATACCCTCACAAAAAATAAAATAAAATAAAAAATATACTAGGGTTACCCTCTCAATCAGTGCACAAGTGGCGAATCCTGCGCGGTACTACATAGTATTATGCCAATCTCGAGGACGAAAACTTAAATATAATTTGAGATTACCTACCATAAAAAACTACACAGTTAGAAAACTAAAAAAGTTCGGCGTAAACGCAGTAAAACTGTAAATTAGATGGTGGCTCACGTCCCTTGGGTGCCCCCCCTCACTTTGAAAACCACTGATCTACGGTATAATTATATCTAGTATCCGGTCTGGTTGTTTGTGACATGTGACTGTATAAGTTTCTAAACGCACCCACATATCAGTAAAAATACCTAATAAGTTCAATGATTTAAAATTATCCGCAACGGAATTTTAACGTGCGTGCATAATTGGCTTTAAATTCCAAAAGAATAATGAAACGATACTTATTAATGTTTTAATTTACTGTAACAATTAAAAGGTTAATATTACCTCGCGTTTGGGCCCAAACATTTAGATCGGTAACAAGGTTTGGCTACAAGGTTTCAACTTGTCACGCGACGTTATTTCGGTGTTCTACTATGTAGATACTACACTAATTGGCTGGCAACTATTATAATGAGCTGTCTTGTTAAATGTCTTACCAACCTAGACAACGATTGTGTTATCTGGATCCTGGGTTATCACAATCTTCGGTTTAGCATAACTGAAGAAAGTATAAAGTTTGCACTAGAGATAAAACGGATACTTAGTTGTTTGACCGGATACCCGGTGAATTGTCAGGCCGGATGGCTGCAGTGATCGGGCCATCTGGAAATTGGCCGGATATTGTGTTACTATCCAGTATTCGGCAGGAGTGGCCCGATACTGGATAGTTACCGGATATATCCGTTTCACCGTTTGAAAAAAAAAACAGCTGATCCATACAATTTGATCGTAATGTAGTACATTATTGTATGGATCAGCTGTTTTTTTTTTTCACATTTCGTACTATGTCCCTTAATAAAAGTTGTTCATATTCATGAGTACATTCACCCCCTGAAAGATTTGCAACGGATTAAAATTCAGGTTGTATTGTGTACAGGAACGACATATTGTGGTGTCGTCGGTCATGTCCTGAGAAGAGAGTACACTGTTATTGGACCTGCTGTCAATAGGGTAAGTTATAAAACAATGTTATGAATGTTATTTTTTGACTGCCTCGTTGGTCTACTGCTGGGAATAAGGTCTTGGGTACATAGGCGTACCCAGGGGGGGGCAGGGGAGGGCAGCTGCCCCCCCTTGGAAATGTCGCTTGGAGATCCTCGAAAATTACTTTTAAAGTAGAAGCGATTTAAATAAAATAAAAATGCATGCTTAGTCAAATTTACTTTTATTTATTTAACTACCTATAAAGCAGGATCATTTGCGGCTGTTTGCCCTACACACTACACTACATACACCTAATGATTCATGTAGGTGTGTTTGTGTAGTCTGTATGACAAAACAGCCGCGGACGATCCGACCTAAAAAATCTGACTTGCCCCCTCCTACGCCAGAAGCTGGGTACGCCCATGCTTGGGTACGATTCCCAGGTCGGGCAAAGTGTTATTGGGGTTTTCCATCAGGAATTTCTCAGTGCAGCTTCGGAGTCTGGATTTGTATCCGGTTGATGGCAATAGACTCTTCCCCTATACATGGGACTTAAACATAACTGGCAAAATGTAGGTCTACTAATGGCCGGTATACCTCTGCCTAACCCTTCGGGGATTACAGGCGTGATGTTATGTGTTTTTCTTTCTTAAAGGCGGCAAGATTGATGATGACCTACCAGGACAAAGTAACTTGTGATAAGGAGACCTTCCTAAGGAGCAAACTTGAACATGAATATTTCAGGCAACTTGCGTCAAAACCTCTGAAGGGTATATCTAAGCCTGGACCGGTGTACGAGTTTAATTACTATGGGTTACTATTTTTACCTTATTTTAAGTTACGTCTTTGTTTACTGCTCCGCTCCCGTGGGTCTTAGCGTGATATTATGTAGCCTATATTATTCCTGATGAATCTGGCTATCATATACAGAAAGATTTTTTTGAATCCGGCAGGATGTTTCAGAGATTAGCGCATTTAGAAAATCTACATATCGTCAGTTTTATCAATCCCACGTAGGTGTCAAAAATCCAGGTTTCAGTTTAACATTAATTTTGTAAATCCTTACATATAGTCGCCATCACATCAGACATATACGTTTTTGTTGTAAAATCGCTTTTATAACAACCGCTTAAGATACATGTAGCAAAGTTTAAAATCTACCGTACCGTACTATTGGTTTAGCTCTGTTGTCCGTACCAAAATTTTGATTTTAGGTAGATCAAATATGCTATCGTAAGTAGAGTTTTAGTGTTAAATACCTACTTATCCTGTTCTTTGTAGGTGGGCAGAAAGGCCGAAAGGTAGTCGTCACCCAATACTCGATCGCAATGAAGAAATGAACCAATTCAAGATTGTACTCCAAAACGCGCTAGAACAACAGAATAAAAGCTTCACTCGGTACCGCGACCATATTTTCGGAATAGCATTTACTGTTAGTATTAGTACCTTGTTTAATATAATATCTAATCCAGAAACAGAATATCTAAGTAATGCTTATGCGAATCCTTTTAGCTGGTAAGTAAGTTAGAGTCCGGCATGCCCCTCCGTCACCACCACGACGGAGGAAGTTCATGAGTTCAACCGACAGACAGACGCGGCGGAGGATTATAATACTTATAAATATGTAGTGATTATTATAACCAATGTCTTTCTAGATCCATTTTTAAAGCGAGCTATTGGGCCATAGATGAAGAAAAACACTCATGGTATTTAATTTTAGGGCCCAAAAGCAGTCGGGAAGAAACGTTTAGTAGAAGAATGTTTGTATATCACTCCGCATTCTATACGCAGGGAAAGGATAATATTAACTAAAAAGGATAAGGTTAGTAGCATTTTTACGATAACCACCTGTGGGATTTTATAGAAATTTTACTTGTAAGTACTTATACCATAAGCCTACTGGTATACGGTTATATAGAAGGGCTGTAGGGCTCCGGATGGCACTTATTGATCTCCGGCCACCACAAGAAGGGGCTTGCGGGCGGCTAACTTGGGGCAGTTCGCCGAACATTCCTGTGGCGACGGCGCGTAATGCCCCTTATGTGCCTTTCTAAGGGGGTCGCAGGACACGCGCACATAGTGAAGGGATCCGCCAATATCGGTCCAAGCTAATACGGGGCTCCCGACTTATGGCAGCAGGGACGTTTTAGCCGTTAAGAGTCCTACATAACCCACCACTTTCCCCAGACGGAGGGCATCCATGAGGAGCTCCACGCGAAAAAAAAATACCGTAATATTTTTTTACAAGTCGCGATGAAACTTCGTAAGTTGTTAAATCTCAGAAATATTATTTTCTTTGTCCTTACTTGTTCGCTTTTTTTAGGTGCCTTATTATCTTTTTCGGAAAATGATGGTGAAGCACTTCAGGCAAGGAAGCTCACGAAATGCGAGGTTAAACAAAGAGAACAACTTAAGACAAATGTATGTACATTCCTTTGTTAACCCACAACTAGTATTATATTATCTCTGCCCCGACGCAAAAACGATGGGGTGTTATAAGTCTGACGTGTCTGTGTGTCTGTCTGTCTGTGGCATCGTAGATCCCCAACGGATAGGTCCAAGATGGTCGCCGTCAGGGGTTTTTCATTTTTTTTTATTTTTTATTGTTCCTCGTAAACTTTGTCGTAATTAGAACTTTTGCATAGATACCCGAAATCGATTAAAGGATATGTTTGTCAAATATTAAGCTTTAAATTGCTAATTTTTGATAGAGTCAAATGTCCCCCCCTCTACTAGCTATAATAGTTATTTTTTATTCTTGATCAATAGACTCGTCTGGCTTGTACTTACCTAGCCATAATATAAGCTTCCCGAACACTATAGAATGTGGCAATACTGAGTACTAATTACCAATTACCTACTCTCATTCCTTCTTTAGCATCGATGTGGAGAACCTGACCCCGCTTCAGATCCATGGCATCAACATTATATTTAACGTCCGCTTCCCGTTGCCAGAAAACTTTAAATACGATGGTGATATCCTATCGGAATTATCCATCAAGATGATTGTACGGGACATTTGTACGAAGGTAAACTGCTACGACTTTGGTAGATGCACTCTAAAATCATCAAATTCGCTTATGGTGAAATTGAAGCCATGTATCTATTCAGTAATCCATCATGATTAGGATCTTTAGCTGCAATATTCAGGATGAACGAAGTCTACCCTTTGCAGTCGGTTGATATTTCAAAGTAGTGGCAATTTTTTAAATATGTGACGCAGCAAATAAAGCTATCTGAATCAGAATTTGACTCAGCCGAATGCAACTCTGAACATGTCGAAATGTTTGGTTCGCCATGGATTTTTTATACGGATCCAATTTATTTTTGAAAATGAAATAATATCCCAAGTTACTTTGCTGATATTCTAGCTTTCCATACGTGAAAGAATGTTTATAATTGGTTCGGTAGTTTTTGAGTTTATCTGTTACAAACAAAAATAGAAATATTTTCTTTTTTTTTAATGTTAGTTTTAACTTAGTCATTGACTGACTGAATGTTCCAAGGTTCTGAAGCATTTTTCTGTGGAGGGAGTTGATGGAGCCCAGAACATGGACAACGAATCTTGGCGCCTTTTACTGGTCCTGCTCGAAACGAAGATGATGTTTTTCGTCCTATCTGTCACTGATGTTGACAGCATTTCTGGTAAAACCATACTATTTGTTAAGTATATATATCATAAGCATAAAGGCATAGATTTTTCCTCTTTTTGGTGTGAATTTTATTCACTTTGCCTAGCCTCTTCCCAATTATGTTGGAGTCGGTTTCCAGTCCTACCGGATGCAGCTGAATACCCCAGTATTTTTCCATAACCAGTATTTTTCATGGAGCGACTGCCTTTCTGACCTCCACAACCCAGTAACTGTTTAATACGATACCTCTAAGTAAGACTGTTTGTCAGACTTTCGGGCTTCTGACGACCCGTAACGACAGTCTAAGATCCACGTGTGACATCTGGACCAACGGCTTAACGTAAACTTTTTATAGTTTGAAAGTGATCGAGATGGTTCTAAGCTATAATTTTTGAAGATCTGTTCATTATATTAACAGTTGAGGCAAGGAGCTGTCTGGAGAACAACATGATATTGAAGGTTCCACTGGGAGGAATTGACCACACGTACCTCGCCGCGTTGGCGTGCCAGCTACTAGACGTGCAAGCCATTCCTGCAGATTTGGAGAAGTAACTCTTTTTCTACTTAAAATCTTATCTCATCATATCGTTTTTTGTCGTCACCATTGTTGTGAAACGTTCCAAGTTTGGCAAAAGAGATTTTTCAACTAAGCTCATTGGAAACCCGAAAACCCCCTTTCATGCTATCCGCATTAAGCAGATTTAGATATTTGTGGGACTTAAACTTATTGCATATTTAAGCCACAGCAACGCAGGGTCAGCTAGTGGTTGAAAACATTTAGAGACATTGCACAAAACAGTTTCTGCAATTAAATGTCAGTATCCATGAAGAGTCTTCAGCCTGTGCCCAAAGTCTTTGAGTCGTTCGTTACATTGAAAGCAATATTTCAGGGTTATCGAAAGCGCAAGTAATGGCATGCCGGGTTGGATCCAAAACTTTTTGATAGCCCTGGTGCAGAGGGGTGCCTTGACTATAGTCACTCTTAGTCGCAGTGAGGTCGAGAAGCAGCCAGGTCTTGTAATGCCTCCGCAGGCGTTATTACAAAAAAATGAGATTATACGAGTAGATGACGATTTCTCACAGCGACTTGGATTCCAGGTACTTTTTAAAATATTCCTCTAAAACCCTTTCTCACTAGAACATCAGGGTGGCGGCCACCGGTCGCGCCACCATCAAAATGTATGCAGTTCTCTAAAGGGTACCTCTCCTGGTATCAGCTTAGTTGTTGCCAGCAACCGAATCACCCGTTGGTGACGCAACCATTAATTTGTATAAGTAGAGCTGTTTGCGGTCTCAATCGCTCAGCCACCAGTTACACTACCTAAGACGCTCATCCCGCCCGAATCAAGTCCATTTTGAAACTGACAACTCTGGTGTTTCTCGCTTGGTAATTTAAGACACCACGGTAGCGCGAATGGTTACGCCGTCATGATATCTCCGTGAAATAGAGGGGCCCTATAAATTTCACGTTAGGTAACAAATATATTTGAATAGTCTAAAGCCCAACCCCAAAGCAGAATACCCTAAGACATGATGCTATGAAAGTAACTAAAATAGACTAGCCTCTCGGTATCCATGAACTTAACCGCCCCGCAAAAGATGTTAACTTGTTAAGTGAGGACCCCCAGTGCAGCTTTGAATCGAGCGTAATCCCTAGGAAAACGGTCTTTTCGACCAATATAACTTATAATCACTACTTCTGACATTCGGTAAAGCGAATCTTTTCATTTTGTTTTTTTCTCCTTTAACACTAAATTATTAATAGCAAACCAATTGTGAACCTTAAGCATGTCGTTATTTATGTCGTCATGGTGCTCTGCTTGTCTATTTAGGTACTCTAAAAATTTATTTAAGTATTTCTTTCTTCTTCTTTCTTTCTATCATCGGCAAATAACACCATTTGTGTTGGTTTTCTAATAAATGAGGTTAGTTTTCTAGTACCTATAACATTAGTATGGATTAATGTATTTTAGAATAGCGGCATGTTGAGTACAAGCACGATTCACAAACGAGACAGTACAGTCGACGATCAATACGGAGAAATGATTCAAGTGGCAGTGATGGCGGAATCTTACACATTCGAGGATATGAAAAACGATATGGCTATGGCTATGGATGGTAAATACTTTCTAAGAACTTAGTCCTAGTAGAAACTGCTAGTATAGCTGTAAAGGAGCTCAAGAAATTATAAGTATCACACGATTTGAACCTCTAACTTGAATTAAATGCTGTATCTGAGCTTCTCTGTCTGTCTTCTCTGTCTGAATTCTTTGTTGTTCTGACCTTACAGGAGTGAGCCTTAAAAGTTGTTTGTTGTTGTTGTTTGTTTGTTTCACCTGGTTTAACCTAATATGACCTTTTGTAGCAATAATCCTGAAAACATACGACTCTTTGACACAATTTGAGAAGATGCTGCTGAAATGTGGTTCTGTACTTGGAGACATATTCTCCAGGCGAATGCTGTTAAATTTATTACAAAGCGATTCTTCAAGGAAAGTTGCTGAAGGTAAGTACTTAGGACAATATTTTTTTGTTATCATAAGTAGATTTGGATCTTAGACTATACCAGTACTGCATCACATGACTTAACTGCCCCGCGTGGTCGCAAGCACGACTGCTGAGCGTCCCCTGGCAGGGCAAAAAGTGTAATTGGGTTTTTCTATTAGTCATTTCTCAGTGGCAGCCCAGAGTTTGGTTGGTGGTGTGACACCCCCATTCGGAAAGCACGTAAATCCGTTGGTCCTCAGCCTCATCTCTCCCATTGGACTATGTTGTGTATGTTGTTTGGGCACACATTTGTGCCATGTCCTGCGTACCTACTGAGCCTAGTCTCCAATGAGATTGGCCACCAAGACCGGAATCGCTTTGGAGAATATTATACACTGCATGAAATTTTCTGTTTTTCTAAAAAAAAAATATCAGCTATTCCATATATTTTGACCATGTATTTTTCTATAAAACAGCTGGTTGTTTTTCAAAATCGACAAAATATATCTTTTTGTTAGCGTATCGATGGCAAATATAGAAACATTATATAAATTATGTTAAATTTTTTGTTTGGCCCAGTATTCAGCTACCATAACACCATCCGCTGACGCTGTCATTAGGTCCTCACCGTGTGCAGGTGACTGGACATGCGGTGCAAGATATTAGGTGGGCCATGGTCTGCGGAGAGACGCCGCATAGGCACTGAAAATATATTAAGTATGTCAACGTGTTGAGTCTAAAATCATGTCAAAGTCAAATTCAAAGTTTTGTACAATATGTCCATCTGCAAACTTACATTATTAAAAATGATCTTGAATCTTTTACAGCGGTCGCAAAGCTGTTCTCCATTCGGGTGCTGGAGTGTGCGGGTGGGGATTTCACTTGTGATACTTCACTTGTGCTGATACACCCTGCACCTTCGCCACTCAATCCTAAGCACCCATACTGCGCCTGTTTGGGTACCAGACAGCTTAGTTAGTTACAGAATTTACGTTATTTTATTACTACTGTTTGTACTGCCTCGTTGGTCTAGAGGTCTTGGGTTTGATTCCAAGGGCGGGCAAAGTGTTATTGGGTTTTTACACGACTGCCCCAAAAAAAGGAGTGTTATGTGTTCAGGGTTAATGTATGTATGTATGTATGTATGTATGTATGTATGTGAGTTTCTTTATTCCACCATAACTTTTTAACGCCTGAACCGATTTAGATGTATGGGGTATCGTTACAATCTTTGCATCGTTCCGAGTAACATAGGCTAGTTAAAAATATAAAGAAACCGGTGTGGTCACTTTAAAACGTAAATTAATACCAGCCTCAATTTATTTTTTTAATGAATCTGGTCGTGTCTATGTTTATCGTCAAGAATTTGACAAGTAGATTAAAAAAATATAAAACACTGTAAATAAAAAACGTCGTAGAAAAAAACTGACGAGTAAACAAAGCACAAATATGTGCAATTTTCGCAGTCGTGTTTTTTAATTTTTTAATTATAGTAGCTTGTTCCATCAGGAATTTCTCAGTTTATGGCAATAGGCTCGCCTCCTATTACATAGGACTTAAACATAACTGGCGGAATGTGGGTGTACTAATGGGTACACCTCTGCCTTACCCTTCGGGGATTATAGGCGTGATGTTGTGTTATTACTAGTTTTATTACCCCCACAGAAAAGCTAGTTTACCCCCGCAGGGGCAATTACCCACAGGGTCGGGACCCATGATACCTATAGATCAGTGGTTCCTAACCTTTTCAATGTCACTACCCCTGTGAACAAGTATGGGAATTGAGTTTACCCCTAGCTAATTTAAAATAATTAAAACCACACAAATTTGAACGAAAATATGTTTATTATGTAAGAAATTGCCCGTTTAGGTAACTAGTAAGTAAAGTAATATATAAATCTCGGAGTTATCTAATGTGAAGGTTGAAATTGCTTTGCATTCGCAAGTTTGACAATATTAGGGTTTATTGCTATTTTAATAGTATTTCGTGCCATCCCTTGTTACCCCTCTAGAATCTCCGTTTTACCCCTGCGGGGGTAATTACCCCCAGGTTAGGAACCACTGCTATAGATACATGAGAATATAGAATGCTGAGCTATTGACTGCTGCGCTGCGTGTCGCGAGTACCTACGATTCTCGCACGGAATAAGTACTTGTAGTATGGCCTACAGGCAGTTGTTCCGGGTCTGGCGCACCTACAATACCAGAAGAATTCTAAGCGTTGGGCAACGTTTTAAAAAAATTTGTGGCTAATTGGGCGTTATGGTATTCCCGAGCGCTTTATGACAAAAAAAATATATAAAAATTAGGCATCCATAAGAAAATTCACACGTCGCAGGCAAAAGCTTAAATTTACTTATGTATGTAATCTGTATGTTTGTAGCGAACTGTCGGGATTTGCCAATGTACGCGTTCTGTGGCTACATGAAGTTCCACCGCCCTTTGTTCAGGACTATCACTTATGAAATATTGACTGAGACACAGAAGGTAAGAAAATAGTTGGCCGTCACAGGATGGCCGGCAGATGTCAAACATCTCAGTGAATATTCCAATTTCTAATTAATAAAATACAATCAAATATCTTACGCCAGCTAAATAGACTGTCAACTACCTGCATGCCCAGAGTGCTCGAATTTTTTGGCCACATAGCCAAGATTCCTGGCCTAGGTAAAATGGCCTCAACTTTAGCAATTCATCGTAAGTAACTTGATAGCAAACGATCAAGAGGCTGCAGGCCATAAAGATGGGCATATCAGGTCCGCTGGGGATTCCAAGTAACTTTACTGACAAAAATCGTTCATTAATTTCGTTGGCAGTGGAAAATGCATACCCGCGCTTTACTGTACTTGGAGCGCTACACGAGACGATGTAGTAGTTGCCGTGCTGGCTGCTTCAAGAAGCTCCTTGGACTGCGCTGTGATGATGTATGTACTAATGTATTATTTAGTGAATGTATTACTCACTGATTAATACGAAACTGCCTCGTTCGTCTAGTAATCAAATCACAAAGCCCAACTGCTGAGCATGAGGTCTGAGTTCGATTTCCGGGTCGGACAAAGTGTTATTGGGTTTTTCACATCAGGAATTTCTCAGTAGCAGTCTCGGAGTCTGAATTTGTGCCCGGTTAGTGGCAGTAGGCTCGCCCCCTATTACAATGGGACTTAAACATAACTGGCGAAATGTGGGTGTACCTACTAATGGGTACAGCTCTGTCTAACTCTTCAGGGATTACCTACAGGCGTGTTGTTATGTGTGTAAAATTGTAAATACGGAATCTTGGAAGTTATTCCACCTACTATACTGAAAGTTTTATAAGTAGGAAACGTCAACTAACGAATTTGGCGACAGGGCCGAATAAAGGGGATCTTTGACAGTGTCAGCAGGCAAGGACTTAATTAAGGAGTTTAGCTATAGTTCTAACTTCAAACTTCACAATCTAATAGGATCAGAAATTAATCAAATCAAACGAAAAACGTGCTTGTCTCCTGCGAAAAACCAAGCTCAACTTGGCCTTAGCGCGTTACACTTTGTTTGACAATTCAGTCTTGTACTTTGCCTTTACCCTTGGGTAAAGTAGTAGAAGCCATCATGCATCCATGATGCTCATATGTATTTTTAGTACAATTTTCATAACGAGTCTTATCTCTAGGGTCTCATCCAAGAGACTGAAGAACTAAAGAAAACGCGTCACCAAATAACTGCCATAAGTGCTGAATCCAAGATGGCTGGCGAAGACATGGCTAAAGTATGTATTCCAATGACATTTTAACACCGACTTTACGCAAGTTAACATAAAAGTTTATGATTTTAGCAGTCTATGTATGTATGTCTGTTGCATAGAAGCGTCTAAACTACTTATCGGAATTTGATCAATAAGGATATTTTTAATGGAAAGGTATACGAACTAAAATTAATGAGACGGATATTATTTCCAAGAAAGCGCGGGTTGTAATTAATTATTTAATCTAGTTTTTTTTTTTAATTATTGGTTAGTGGTGTCAATTACCCAATTACGAGTTACCATTAAGTTTTATATACAATATAATATTTATTTTATTTTAAGATTAACATTGGAGCAGACTCCGACAACTTCGAAATGCCAGAATCTGAGGAGGATTTGATGAACCGTATAATGGGTAAATGTTTTTAAGCTTGTGAAACAGGACGGATAAAACCAAGAAGTAGATAGTGCCAAATTTTAGCAAACTAAGCAATTGATGGGAAGATGACAGCATTTACCAATAATTCCAAGACATAACTTCTCTAAAGAAACACTTTATTTTAGCCCAGGAAACTTGATTAATTTTCAATTAACTGTAAAATTAGATTTTGAATTGCTTTCAAATTAATAAATAGTTAGTCAATTGAGTCTACTCAAAAGTGACGTCACAGTTATTTTTTGCCGTACAATATCTATGGGACAATCGCGTTTTGACAGGTCATAAAAAGTACGTCAATTGACTGTGGTGTCATCTACCCTATTGCATAGAGCAGTGGTTCCCAATGGGAACTCACATCTTGGTTTTCATGAAGGAATTAGGGTGAATGAAGAACTTCTAGGGCCCACCCAATATTACCACCCATATAGTATCTATATGTTTTGGGAACTACTGGCTTTGTGCATCAGGGCCAATCAGGGGTATCATAACCGGTTGGCAAAGTCGCTTAGCGATTGACTGCTGCGTTGCCTATCCCGGATTCGATTTCCGCACAGAACTGGAATTTGAATGGCTTACAGGTACCTAGTTGTTCCACGTCTAGTTGTTTGTGTATGTGAGTTTATATGATTGTAAACGCACCTACACTACTAAAATAAAGTGTTTCTTTATACAAGTCATGTCTTGAAATTATTGGTTTATGGTATCAACTACCCAATTAGTGTCATCACTCATTATAACAGCACGGCTTCGACCCAGCAAATAATTTGCCATTCAAATGAGGACTTTAAATCGTGTGCTTTAAAAGAAATTTTACAATGATAATAATAAGATGAAAACGGTGGCAGCTCGCGGGCGGCGCGTTCGCAGCTTACGGTTGGATTTTTCTAAGCGGAGCGGTGCTGACATTGTGACATTAAGGTAGCATTCTTTTTTCGCGCGACCCGTACGCGGTCGCCAACATCGGAATGCTACCTTTAGAGTGAAACTTTTGGTTTATCTGCAGCAAATCGCAGTCAGCGCCCGTCAAACGAGGTTTTCTTCACGACCATTAAGCGTGTTCGTTCCTTCTCTTCTTCTGACATGGGTAACTGTGAATGCATGGCGATCCTGATTTGTTTTTACAGTCAGGTCATTGCCCATTGCCGTGGAGCTGGTAAGGACTTTTTTTAAAGATTAGTCTTATAGAATCATTTTGTTTCAGAATATAGCCTTCTGGAACCAGATATACTCCAGAACAAAAAACGATCGCAATGGTCAGAAGTACCCACTTACATGTGACTTTTGGCTATATTAAGTGTTGTTTTTAACTTGTGAAATCTGGGTGTAAGTACTTCCTCAGTTTCGTAGACCTTGTGGTCACGAGCGAGACTGCTGAAATGAGATCTTGGGTTCGATTCCTAGGTCGTGCAAAAAGTGTTATTGGGTTGTTCCATTAGAATTTTTTTAGCAGCAGCCTGGAGTTTGGAAGTTGGTGGTAGAACACTCCCGCGCCTCGTTGATCCTATGTCTGATTTTGCCCCGGTCTTGTTTAGTCCTATTCAGATGGGCCTCCGTGTCCGAAATACAGACAGAAGGATATATTACCTCTCCCTACTTATCTGAGGAATGTAATTATGTTCTTTACAGGTGAATACCAGAAACTGTATGACGCATATTTGGAATACATAGATCTGTGCGTTAATCTTGACACTAATTTGCCGCAAGCTGTTCAACTGCTGATCGAAGTAGAGAGCTTTATTCAGGTAAAAAGTAAACGTTTATTTATAAATGAGGGTAGCTTTTGCCCGCGACTTCATCTGCATAAGTCTCGGATACCGCCATAACGGACGAAGTTGCGAAATAAAAAGAGCCTAGGATGTCCTTTCTGAGGTTCAAGCTTACACCGTACCATATTTGATCAAAATTGGTTCAGTAGTTTAGACGTGACAGCGTAAGACTTACACAAGTTGTGTACAAGTGTTGTGTAACACAACACTTCATTTTCCTCGACTGGTGGGTAAATAAAGGTAAACTTAGAAAGTACATAAAATTGAAAAAGTCAGTAAGCAATGTACATGCTCAGATTTGAACCCACAATCACATGTTTGAGGTGGGGGCGCCTTAACCGCAGGGCTGTCACGAGATTTTCACTTTTTTAGGACGAGAATTTCTACCCAAACAACATAAAGAAGAAATGGGTGAAAGATTTTAGTTTGGCGAGCGTGTATTCGTTGCGAGGGATATGTATGTTAGAGTCGAGAGACTATACGGCGGCTAAGAAACAATTGCTTCGCGCCATGCAACTGTACAATCACCCCTTCCCTACTTCTACGTAAGTAATAATCGATGGTCTCTCTCTATTACCTTTAAACCAGTTATTGAATTTAGAACTTTATTCTTATTGCTGTAAAGTATTTTTCTTTTTTGTTAGCTTGCTCTGTCTTAGTCCTTCCATCTTTCAAGATTCAAAGAATCACGTTCAAATCTTGAATGTTGATTTCAAAATGGGTTTTCAGGCACATGACAAGACTTTGTAATCTAGGAGCGTCGTTTCACCAAGTGATTGCTCTTTACATTGCTCCGAATCTATACATAGAGAGGGATAGCGGAATCATTGGCAATTACTACGAGGATATTTCTATAACACTGCATAGGTTATACAGACTATTCATGGTAAGATTTGAGTGCCCTACCACGAGCCCACGAAGTAAGCTTAGCGTTTATTCGATCATCTAGTGGCGGATCCAGGATTGTCGTTTGCGGGGGCTTGACCTCGTTTTTCCCACATAGTATTTTAATTGTAATGTAGTAATGTTTGCACAAAAAGTTTTATTAGAATAATATCAAGTTCACTTTAAGATTTATCTCGGAAGAACTCAGATGCTTTTGGGGGGTGCTTGAGCCCCTTAGGAACCCCCTGGATCGACTGATTTGTAATTGGGAAATACTCGTTTCGCAAATAATATAACATACATGAGGTATATAATAGATCATACACATTTCGTTTTAAGACTTTGAGTCGATAATGTCAAGTTTCTAAGCAATAAATGCGACGTAAGTGCATCTCAAAACGGTTAACAATATTGTTGTGCCATAGGAAGAAAAGGAACCAGCAAACGCAGCTTTAGCAGCTAAATGGTGTTTGCAATACGCTTTGCGAACCAACTCCAACTTTCGGCTCTTGTGCGTCGGCTACGGAGACATGATAAGAGTTCATGGACTAAGACAACAAGTAAATTCCTTTTATGCAACTATTCAAAAAAGGTTTTGTTTTAATCGGAACAAGTTAATTTACCCGGGTATTGTCGGATCCTGAAAGGTATTTTTTATCAGTAATATTAAGAATGTTAAGTGCTTTATTAAGGCAAACGCGTTTTATTAACTTCCAGATGCTTTTCTTCAATGAGGGCTGGGGGCACTGGGCTGCAGTCCTGGGCCGGCCCTGCTTATCTCAGCGGCAATCAAAACAAACATTTTTATAGCTTTTAAGTAGTTGTTTGCAAGGTTTATTTTATAGAAGTAATAAATTATATTTCGTGCAGTTCTCGAGGTGTCAAAAGCTAGAGAAGCGAGCGATGGAGATATGTTTTCGTAAACGTGGACTGTTGGATGTCACCGAGCTGCCAGCTGTTGGTTATCTGTACACCAGCATATTTCTTTTCTAGTCAGTACCATATTTAGATTTTTTTCTAGTTAAGTAAGTAGGATATCATGAATCTGAGACTCCGACAAGTAGTCAAACGTCCTTTGTCCAGATGGGGCTCTTAGGGGCCGAGTTGTTAGGGTTGAATGTTGCGTTTCTCGGAAGACCGAAATAAGTATGTCACATATACCGTATCACTATCTATGCCATGTAGTTCATTCGCCTTTATGATATTAGAGCATGGATCCAGTTTCTAGAGGTTCTAACTTAACATTGCAGCGTGGATTATGGCAAAAAGATGGAAAGTCTGGAGTATGGACTTCCAGTGATGCACATGGTAACTTACTGGACTAAAATGAACACGCGGGAGTCTCTAGTTCTGTGCATGCTGAAGCTACTGCTAGACGACCTCAAGATACATGACATGGTCACCATTATGAGGAACTTCTTTTACTTTACTGATGTTTACGACTTGTGCTGTAAGTAGGACATTTTATTTTTATTTTTGAGGTGGTAAAAATCATCAAATAATTCCTCCCGCCCTGGGTGGAGTGGAAGGAGCTGTCCGACTTTTACTGACTAAAAAATTACCCTGTTCCTTCTGTTGCCCTTTACGTTCCGGGGCCTCGGTATCCTGTTAAGACGTCCTGCAACCCCGGAGCATGGCCTGAACCAGGTCCGGATGTAAGAGGTCGCCGCCGCCTATTGCCTCCGTGAGGACACGGCGGTGCTCTGCCCAAGAGGGGCAGACCTGCACCGTATGCTTTACCGTGTCCTCCGGGCGGTCCACACAGTGGTGACACCCGGGCGTTTCCTCCTGCTGAATTCGACACAGGAACCTCCCGAAACAACCGTGTCCGGTGAGGACCTGCGTCAAGCGCTCCAGCCACTCCTCTAAGAGGGGTCTTTCCGACGCGATTCATAAGTGATCGTAGATCTACAGAATTCTGTTTTTACTAGCTTTTACCCGCGGCTTTGTTCACGTGTCATTTGTCAGAGATCCCTAATTTGTTTGATAGCTTGTAGAGCGGGGATAACCTAGCTTCTTATGAGCAAAAGATTTTTTTTTTTTTTTTATTATTTAAAGAGGATGTAGTGACAAAGATAGAAAAGGGTATGCTTAGATGGTTCGGTCATGTTGAGAGGATGAGTGAAAGACGATTAACAAAAGGTATTTAAATGGCAGAGGTGAGTGGTAACGCAGGGAGGGATTGCCCTAGGAAGACCTACACTGACCTTATTGGTGAAGTTCTTCAGAAAGGTCAGGTGCGAAGTACTTGTAACCGGCGTGCTTGTATGACGAGATGTATGAACGTAGATGAAGCGAAAGGAGTATGTAAGGATCGTAGCAGGTGGCGTTCTGTGGTTTCTGCCTACCCCCATGGGAAAAAGGCGTGAGTTTATGTGTATGTATGTAAGAAGTAGTTTTGGAGACTATCGCGTTTAAACAAAAAACAAGCTCATCAGTTTTACAATTATAATAGATGAATGAATATCAAGTAGGTATATCTTCAAAGTTAATGTCCTACGGGAACCGTACATTTTTCCGGGATAAAAAAGTAGCCTATGGGCTATTCCAGACTATAATCTATTTCTGTGCCGAATTTTATCCAAATCCGTTCAGCCGTTCTATCGTGATTGAGTAACAAACAAACTATCCATCATCCATCCAAACTTTCGCACTTAATTTTATTGTAGCAAGATTGATATTTTCTAGCCGAAACCTGGTACTATCACCATGCAATACTAATTCTCCTTGACACTGGTTACTCCGTGGAGTCATACAATGCTTGTGAGACGTTTTATATGAAGAAGGGGGATGCACTATTGAGGTCTGCACTACCGGACGCAGCTTGGAATTTCGTCGTTTGCATGTGGCTGGTGTAAGAAATAAATTATTATGTAGAGATAGGTGATTTTTGTTAAGTTACAGACTGTCTTTTCAACCAATCATGT
The DNA here is from genome assembly GCA_949316365.1 of Hoplodrina blanda. Taxonomy (NCBI): domain Eukaryota; kingdom Metazoa; phylum Arthropoda; class Insecta; order Lepidoptera; family Noctuidae; genus Hoplodrina; species Hoplodrina blanda. The sequence goes on from OX438594.1 coordinate 10,477,013, forward strand.
TGTTAGAGAGTGGCTGAGCCCTGAGGGCTTGTTCTGAATCAACGAACTGAGAACAGACAGTGGTCTGGCGCATTTATGTTGAACTGCCTGTCTGGCGCAGCTGTGGTTTGTGGTCTTACTCAGCGGATCTCACTGTGAGGCTCACTTAGGGCTGTCATCCGTCCGGGATTCCCTGGAATCGTCCTAGTTTGAGGGACTCGTCCGGAAGTGGACACTTTGTGTCAATCCCGATTAATCGAAAGATAAGCAATCAGATCATTTCTGGCTTTTCCTTTTCAGAACTATTAGAGTAGGTGCTTGGGAAAGGTCCATCATATGGGAGGAGAAGATCAAGCGACTGCTATCAATGAAGTTTAACAAACACGAGTGTAATATGATGATAGTGGTCCGACTAGCCGAGGGTCTCCTTATTACGCTTGTGAGAGAGGTAATTGTAACCTATATTAATATAATAGCGTTATTATTTTAAGATAAAAAAGCTATAGAGGTTTTTTGTTTCTTTTAAACGCGTTTCTGAAACTTCTAGTCGGAATGGAATCATTATTTTTGAATGAATTTACGCGGAAGTTTATAACGGAAATAAAAAAGGAACGGAATAGGTAAAGTAATTAACAAAAGTCAAGGCAAATTTTTATTGCCAGAGTAAAAAGAAACGAAACTGCGAGATTTGACCGCCACGTCAAAAATGTGCCCTTTCAAGTTACGAATTCGAAAGTTTAAGCATTCTCGAATGAAGACCACGCACCGGAAAGCGCAGCGTAGTACGTCCACCCACAAGGTGGACAGACGATCCGATGAGGACCGCGGGATCGCGCTGGATGCTAGTCGCTTCCAACCGGTCATATTGGAAATCTGTATGGGAGGCCCTCGGGAGGCCTATGTTCAGCAGTGGACGTCCTACGGCTGATATAATGATGATGAATATTGGTATAAGTTTATTAGCAAAAATTATTGCTGGGCAACAACTTTCTTTTTGGGGTGAAAATTCACTATTTGATACCTACCATGCATTGTAATATACGCAAATTATTGTTCTTATGGGTGCATACAACAGTACAGGCACAGAATAACGTACAGGGGTCGTGGGGGAGTATTTAAAGTTTCTTGGAACATTCCGTAAAAAAAACCTTGTGAAAAGTTGAACTTTGACCTTAGATATCTCCAGAACCAGTATATTCCCAGGTATGATTAGTAGAAAAAAATGATCGAAATAATGGGTAGAATTATGTGGTTTTATGAAAAGTGATTGGTATTTACAAATACCAAAAAAAGTATTTGGTTTTTTTTTTGGGTGTACAAAAAAAAACACCTCTCTAACTCTTCGGGAATTACAGGCGTGAGTCGGCGTTATGTTATGTGATGAATCTTTACACCCGTTAAGTATATGAAGCTCTTTTAAATTAAATTCCTTTAACAGATGGACAACCGCAATATGAACAAAGTTATTATATTAGAGAAACACATCAAATTACTGTTTGGTGATATGGAAAAGGCTTGTAGTAAGAATCCTACTTATCGATCAAGGTAAGTACTTTAGTTAATCGTAACACATTATGTTAAGCCGAACCAGCAGTCAACACATTTAGCTATTTCATTTTTATTTATAAAGATAAACACTTAGATACGATTAAGTTCTTAATATAAAAACTGACTTTAGAACCAAAACTAATTTGTCATTTTTTTTAAGAACTGTAATAAACTTCAAAATAATTGGCTTAGATTTATTATAAGCTTGGACTTAAGTTAGAAGCTCGCGACCCCGTCTGCGTGGAATTCAAGTGTTTATCATAAATCATAGCAAATGGCCCTCGGCTTTTATGTAGTTTTTTGTCAGTGAAATATTGTTTTACATAATGGGACCAGTGCTTTCTGAGATTATCATATACAAACAAACTTTACCTCTTTATAATAAAAGTAGCTGTGTAATAGATTGACTGCCCCGTTGGTCTCGTGGTCGCAAACGCGACTGTTGAGTGTGGGGTCTTGGTTTCGATTCCCAAGACAGGCAAAGTGTTATTGGGTTTTTCCATTCGGAATTACTGAGTAGCAGCCCGGAGTTTGGAGTTTGGTGGTGAGACAGCCCCGTGCCGTGCCTCGGAAAGCACGTAAAGCCGTTGGTTCTGCGCCTGATATTTTTCCGGTCGTGTCGGATTCCCATCCCATCGGACTATAAGGCCCGGTATCCACCAAAGCGGAGAGGAGAGGAGATGTCTCGTACAACCAATCGGCTTGCGTAATTTTCACATCTCACCGCTTAGCTTCAACACAACACCGTATCCTATTGGTTGTTTACGAGACATCTTTCCTCCTCTCCTCTCCTCTTTGGTGGATTCCGGGCTTAAGAGTGAAGAAAGGTTGTGCACCTGTGTTTGCGCACACATTAGTGCACTGTATTATCTCAGGTAGTTGGCAAAATAGGTCAGGAAAATATAGTACTTATTAAATTATGTAATAGATTTAGTATAGATGTGTTAATTTCCAGATTTTGTCTGTTATACGCGTACTTCAACTACATAATCGGAAAGAAGCATCGTGCTTTTATTAAGCTGGATAAAGCACGGGACCTTGCAAAGGAGTACTCCCATCTTGTTATCCTGTTTTGGGTGGAGCATACACGTGATGTTAGTACCTATTACTTTAGTAACTACTTTACACTGGGTTTCTTCACCTTTTCCTTTGTTTGAGGATCATTTTGGTGGTAAGTGGGCTAAAGAAGTACCTTTGGGTAGTGGGATAAAGCTCGACAATACTTTCGAGTCCATATTTTCACTCTCATAAAAAAATCTTATTTCTTTCAAAGATAGACGAAGAATTCTCGGTAGTGCACAAGTCCGACTCGCTCTTTGCAGATTTTTGGGGTTCCGTCGAAGTATGCTAACGGGACCCGATTACTAAGTCTCCGCTGTCCGTCCGTCTGTCAGTGGGCTGTATATCTCATGAACCGTAATAGCTAGAGTTGAAATTTTCACAGAATGTGTATTACTGCCGCTATCCCAACAAATAATAAAAATAAATAAAAGTTAAACATGAAAGGGGGTCCCCATACAAGACACTTGTTTTTATAAAAAAAAAAGAAAAAAATACCCAATTTGTACCTACTGTTACCTATCTTCTAGGATGGTACGGATCCCGCCCTTTGCAGATTTTTTTAATTTTGTTAGATTTGACACAGTGACAAACAATTAACTTTCACATAATGTAACTTACCTATTGTCTCGGAGTCTGAGAACAAAGATTCAAAGGCACCTACGTAATTTTCACCGACACAGACGTGATTCACATTACAAACCGGGTCAAATAACGGTCTTTATTCTTTGTGTCGCAGTTTTCGGCAAATTAGGCTGGAGCAATTTATTCAATTAGGATTATTGCAAAGGTCATGCCGCGCTGCAGAATCTGACTTCATTATTAAATTTCAATTATGGAAAAACACCTTACGTTTGGAGGCACTTTAGTGCCTTAAGTCCTGCTAAGAAAATTCTTTGTCATTTTTCCCAAATTCTATACGAAATGAAAGAAAAGTTGGAAAGAGGTAAAATTTCTAAGGTCGCATTTAGCACAGGCCCTAGCTGCCTGCCTTCTAATTGGGCTTGGTGCATGGCACGCGACAGTGTTGGTCAGTGACGGAATGGTCTACTGATGGGCATAGCCCTCATACTTTAAAAACTTACTTTTGCCTGGCACGTTCCCAGCACTGTCGTGGTATAATACCTGTGATAATGCGGTGTATTGGGCAGACCCCTCTAAGGCTGCGTTTCCACCAGAGATGAGCGAGGATGCGTAGCGAGGGATGTGTTTGTAAAGAACCAATAGAATCGCTTCATTTACCTCGCTCGGTCAGCACAGCTCTGGTGGAAACGGCTCAGTGGAGTAAAAATTTTGCGCATACAAAACAAGCGTGGGATGTGTGCAAGGGATGTGTACGAGGGATGTGTGCGAGGGATGTGTTGCAGAAATCTAATCTAATAAATCTGCACCACACATTAATGCGCATTTTCACAGCTCCGCTACACATCCTCGTAGGCACATTTTCATCGCACAGCTTTGGTGGAAACCCCCACACATTTTCACAGCACAGCTAGACATCCTCGCATGAGACATTTCCATCGCACATCTCTGGTGGAAACGCAGCCTAACCGAGCTGATTATTTTTGCAAGTCTATTGATGAGATGTGGTCTATATCCGGCAGACCAGCAGAGAATTTTATTCTTCCTTTTGTTGCTTTCATATTATTAGCTTCCTGTTAAAAGGTGCTGTTGCGGACATTCGTCGTTCGTTGACAAAACACAGTGAAAGGAAGTATAATTTGATTCCAACGTATCTATAAATTGCAAACAATGACACTTATCCGACACTATTGAATATTGACACTCAGTACCTACTGACAAAAATGGGTTTAAATTAATATCTTTTATGCTTTCAGCACTGGAAAGGGTTTCTGAACCCCCAGTACGTAGATTACTGGTGCGAACACGTGGAAATTGACAATTTGTTGGATTACAGAGATATTGACCCGGATAACTTTAAAATAATACCATATACTCTACCACTGCCAACCGATCCAGATAAATAAATATTAGTAGTTATTTATTTTTTAAGTTCATTTCTATGGTAACCACAATTTAGTTAAGTTTAGAATTAAATTAAATTTAGTAAGAAAGATATTTTTGTTGTTTATTGTTACTTACTTATAAGTGGTATAGAATAAAAACTATTCAATTTAATTTGTTTTTTAATTAAAATACAAAATGATTGGCAAAATAATTTTATTGAACAATAAAATTTGATAGCTACCAGTTAAGCCGAGCCGACGTAGACGCTAGGTCCAGAAAGACTTGCAAGATTTTTGGCATGTATTGTTAGATGCTTTGTTATATTTTAATATTTGCCTGCTCGGTGCTTTCTTATTGTTTTAATAGGCTAGTTGACACCACCAATCAATTGACGTACTTTTTATGTCCTGTCAAAACGCGATTCATCCATAGATTTTGTATGGCAATATCGAACTGTGACGTCACTTATTTGCCAACTCAATTGACTAACTATTTATTGATTTCAAAGCCACAAAAAATCTAATTTTACAGTTAATTAAAAATTAATCGGGTTTTTTAGGGCTAAGATAAAGTGTTTCTTTAAGAAGTTATGTCTTGAAATTATTGGTTAATGATGTAAACTACCCAATTACCTAGTAGATTAATTACGTATATTTACAAAGTTTTAGAATACAGAGCCAGATACCTACTCTCTACCAATACTTTACGTAGGTCCTCGAACCATCATACTTTTACACAGAAGAAGTCCGATCAACGAGGCTTTTGTAACCCGAATAATTCCTCCGCCTATGAAACTTGGCACATGACGAAAATAGGTAATACACATTATAGATATACAATTATCCAACAACTGTTATTATGAGAAGTTAGGTATTTTTACCTAAACATGAAAATCGTTTATAGCTCTCTGTGAAAAAATCCTCAGACTGAAATTATTTCTGTATACGTACCTATGTATTGGTTAGAATAGGTAAGTACAGGCATCCAATATTTTTTCGATTTCCGAGATACCTACTCCAAATTCAACTTTTAGCATTTTGCGCTATAACTTCTACCGAAAAATTTGTCTGCTCATTTTTATTTTCTAATATGGTTTTATTTACTTAAATAAATAGCTTTAATAAGTTATCCAAAAGATTTTCCTTTACAATATTATAATTCTTATTTTGACGTAATTACGTCGTGTGAATAATTGCTCAGGTAAATTAATTACGTTTCTTAGTTAGGGGTCGCTCTATTGTAATAGATTTTTCAAGAATCCAATTGAAATTCACCGAAATACGGTCTAGTTTCTAAAATATCAGTAATTGCTAATACTAAGTATTGCCGCCGCTTAGCAGCGACCGGGCGCGCGGGAGTGCAGAGGGGTGCGGGGGCTCGCTCCTTTTGTTACAATTTCAACCTTACTGGAGTAGTAATAAGAACGTATCGCTGACTTTAGCCCGCGAACTGCATCTCGTCTGCGTTTAGTATTTATCCTTAATAGTATATGAACGTTCGAAAATTTGTTGGATAATTAATAAATCTGTTTTAATCTACAATCAAATGACCAATAGATATACAATTTATGTCGTTTTGCATCCTCATCAAAATTCAGGAGGTTGTCATAAAAGTCATAAATAATCAATTAAAATTACGAGACCTGAACAATAATAATAACACCCTTTTTTATTAGTTGTTAAAATTTAATCGTATTTCAGAATAATCCATAACTTGAAATTGGAGAATCACTCTCTGCGCTTTAGCGCCAATTGTCTCTGTGTGCGTGAGTGTATCACATGCGTAGGTATGCTATGCGCGTCCAAGAAAAGTTCACGGTGCTTAGATTGTCGTGAGTATCTACGGTCAGCTGATTAATAAAACGTTAGTTTTGCTTATTACGTTTTATTGCAAATTGCAGATTTTGTTAACCTTAGATGTTAATTAATAACACTTGTTTTTATTATTAAGATCTAAAAATACGTACTACGATTTATCTACCTGGGTCTACGTTATCAGCTGATAGATAAAATGTTAGTTTTGAATTATTATTATTACGTTTTATTGCAAATCTACAGATTTTGTTAACCTTAGGTCTTAATAATACATGTTTTTATTATTAAGATCTAAGAATACGTACTAGGATTTATGTACTTACCTACGTTATCAGCTGATTGATAAAATGTTAGTTTTGCCATTTTGCTTTATTCTGTTTTATTGCAAATCTACCGATTTTGCTAAGAATACATAACTACTAGGATTTAGGTACAACCTGAGACGTTTTGCTAGGCTGTGGCACATTTATTTGTTGTGAGCGCGGGATTTAGGTTAGGTACCTACTTGCTGCCGGCGGCGGCAGCGGCGGCGGGACGCTCTTGGCGCATTGTAGGTAAATTCATGATTTATGAGTACCTAATTATTAGTAATGATTTTGTTTTTATTTGTAGATTAAATTGGTTGATTTTAAATTTCCCTTCCTACTTTAACGGGCTGAGGACCGACAAAAATACCTACCTTAGTAGGTATTTTTGTGTGCTTGCCTGTGGCTCTCGCTGGAAGTACTCCAGGATATCTTCCTGCAAGGCGACAGGCAGACCTTCACTGCCGCGAGCTTGAGCATGTCGGGGTACGTCAAACTGCCGAAAATCCCGCAGTCTCTGTGTAGCAGACAGACAGCATAACGCTCTGCGTTGGCGGTTCCCTATTGGGAAACCGTTCTGCGAACATCCGGATGGCTGACAGCCACGTAGGCTGTCTCCACTGATGGCATCACAATCACATAATTCACATAAACGACCGAAGCACACCTAAGGAGCGAAATTTGCGATACACTCACGGCCGGCGCGGCGGCGAAATCACTTGAACTAATTTAATATTTTTTTTGCTTTGCGCCGCCGGGCGCCCGGGCGCGGGAGTGGGGCGCCTCAGGGGTAAGGGGTGCGCGCGCGGCGTCTATTGTGTTGTGGTTTTATCGTTTGCGATTCTTTGTGTGTGTGCGCGCGGTCAGCGATCCTAAACCTAGTCTTAAGAATGGGCCGCATTTTCACCGGGGTGGTTTACTGATTTCCGTAAATAAGAAAACATTAAAAAAAAAACACCTACCTATTTTATTATTGATTCGGGTCTAGAATCACTAGCATAGTTACCTCCTTGAATTTGACGAGGATGCAAAACGACACATTGTATAAAAGCATATTAAAAAATTAAAATCAGCAGAGCAATTTTTCAGTAGAAGTTATAGTGCAAAATGTTAAAAGTTAAATTTGGGGTATCTCTGTGATCGAAAACATTTTGGATACTTTTACATACATATTCTAAGTAGTACATAGGTACGTATACAGACATATTTTCAGTCTGAGGATTTTTTCACAGAGAGCTATAAACGATTTTCATGTTTAGGTAAAAATACCTAACTTCTCATAATAAAAGTTGTTGGATAATTGTATATCTATAATGTGTATTACCTATTTTCATCGTGTGCCAAGTTTCATAGGCGGAGGAATTATTCGGAAGTCTCCATACAACGAATCTCCTCGTTGATCGGACTAAATTTTTACATAATTTACACATGGACATTTTAGACTTTTACATAGGGAAGTACATCTGAATAATTAGGATTAATAGGGAAGTTCATCTGAATATTAAGGAATAAGAGCGTTTACGCCGTACGGCATTTTATTCAAACTTCCGAGTTCTTATTTTTCGAAATGAGTGAACGGATTCTTATAAAACTTCCTACGCATAAACAGGATAACGTTAGAGGAGCGTTTTCGAAATGTGTTATTTAATAAAAAAGATAATTGGAAATCTGTTTCTATAGAAAACTTAAAATCGTTCGAATTTAGCCGTAATACAATTTTTCGAAAATGCTCTCGAATTACTTTTTATACATACATATTATGTGTCCTGCTCATTCATCGCCCGGTTGACTAATGGCTCATTTTCACTAGTCGATAGGGCCCGCATGCGGGGTGCGACAGATTTCTGGAACGCATGCCACAGGGCCCGCATTCGGTGAACCGTTTTCATTAGTCTATAGGGCCCGCATGCGGGGTGCGACAGATTTCTGGAACGCATGCCACAGGGCCCGCATGTCGATATCACGGTCGGTAAAAAGCATGCGCGGCGGATCCCCGCATGCGGTGTAACGACTTGTAACTTTCATTGGTTGTTATGTCGCATGCGGGGACCCGCCGCATGCGGGCCCTATCGACTAATGAAAATGCGCCATAAAGTCCCCTTCTTTGGAGAAGCTATGCTGACACAGTACTGAGTACCTGATGTGCATCATACAAACAAATGAAGAGTAGGAAACTACCCCTTTGGTAAACCACAAAAATAACTCTCGTGCCTTTTGGCACATTCAGTATTAACCGTCTACACCGGCTCTCTTTCAAATCCAGGTTGCAAAAATAATGTCATGCCATTTTTTTTTACAAAATATCAAAGACAGTATCGTACCTAATATGAAACAACTTTACATTCTAAAAACTTACGTTGGAATGAAAATAAAAATTTACAATGTTATCACAAAAAAAATATACAATTTTGTGGTAAAAATATTGGGGAAACATGTCGTGAATTATGTTACTGACCACACCCGATTTTAAAACGACGTAAATGTAGTTCGTTTTTAATAGAGTTAAAAATAAATGAAAATAACTAAACTGAACTACAATACTATGAATGTGAAAAAAAAAAGAAAAAAGAAAGAAAATTAATTAATTAATTTTTTTTTTCACATTCATATAAGTACATAATTATTAAATGAATGTACTTGTATGTACAATTATTGTAAATGTTTTATTTTTAAAAATAGTAAGTATGGACAGAGTAAGTATTGTCCTATCCTAACACATTGTTTATCAAGCGCGATCACAGCCCAATATTTGAGGAGAGTCAAAGTGGGCAGGGAAAGACAGGCGGGGGGGGGGGGGATTTAGGAGCGCGCCTTTTTGGTTGTGGAGATACTAGTATTCCTAAAATCGGGTTGGTCGAGTAGTATGCTTTTAAAAAGATAAAATTATGTTTGTCTTATTTTAAAGTGATCATTACAATTATTTTTTATTTAAGTTGTAAAAAAAATATTTTATACACAAGATGCATACATTTTGCATGATGTTTGCATTTAAGTAGCCATTTTACTATTTATAAAATCGAACTAATTTCATAATATTTTATAATTGCTTCAAAAAAATGTTTAAGTCTTGTATGCCCTTGGCTTTAAAGTAATACTATAAAGCATTTAAAATTGAGCCAGGCCTAGGCTTTTGCCACACTGTTGTTCACAGAGTATTAAGCAAAATATAATATTACATGTTTATTACCATTACCTTAATTTAGTAAACAGTGATTTCCTTAAGTAGACTACTGCAGATCAAAATTATTTTACCCAGTGATTTGCTTCAAATGATTGTTTCTGTACAGTACATAAAAATGAAAAAAAAAAACTAAGTAACTCTACGAAGGAAAGTGAATCTAAGACTAACATTTTTATAATTGATAAAAAATGTAATGCTTTTTTTCTTCCTAAGGGTCAGTTCACACCGAGACGCGACGCGACGCGACGCTGCGTGCACACTTTAAAAGAGCGACTCAAAATATAACTTTATTTTCTACACGAAAAGATACACATTTCATTGTAAGAATTTAGAATACGTTACACCACGCAGCACTACGTCGCGATGCGTCGCTCTACGCCGCGCTGCGCCGCGAGACGCATCGCGACGCAGCGGTGAATCGCCGGTACGCGCGCACAGAATGACGTGCAAGAGCGGCGACGTTGCGATGCGTCTCGCGGCGGCGAGCGGCGCAGCGCGAAGTCACTGGCCTCTTCAAGTATCTTCACGTTGCGTCGCGTCGCGTCGCGTCTCGGTGTGAACTGACCCTTACTATTCACAACGTTATAATTCAAGAAATCATTCCATACAAATTGTAAGATTAAAAAATAAATTTTAATAAATAATGATGACTTCCTCAAATTAACTGGTACAAATTATATTTGCACAAGTTACAAATCACTGGTACAACACTTTCTTTATCATGTCCAACATCATAAAAATATACACATTCATCCAATTATTGCAAAACATCATCATTCAGTCATACAACATACCTACTTCCCACAAATAAACCTAACCTTCGACCATTTACAATTTTCTTGGGTGACATTAATAATGGTCCTGTACAGATAGCAGCATCAATTGAGTACACCTAACCATTAAAATACCTTAGAAAAGGGGGTGGTAACCAGTTGATGATGCTGACTGTACATCCATACATTTTTGACCAATTTTTTAACATTAACTTGTCAGAACATGTTGTCTCGCTTTGTCAATTCAAAAGAGCCTACAAAAACTACTGCTATACATGGACTTCTACAATTGTAAACATTTATGTATATTCTGATACTGACAATAAATACTCAATAATAAGTATTTGTATAATAAATGAGTATTCAATCATTTATAAAAACCAATGTTGTGTATGTCCTCAGTCTTTTCATGCCAAGTTTAACATCAATCATATTTACAGTACCTGGCGATTAATATGATAATTTGTGGTTTAGAAAAAGTTTAGTTTTGTATATGTTCATCTTTGCCATATAACAACTCTTTTAAATGGCCATATACTGTACATTTGTGAGTTAAACATTGGATTTAAAATACAGGAACTATTGTGTATTACAAACTCAATGAATACAACAGACTATCACTTGTCTATGGTTCTCACAAGGTGTCAAATAGAGCTCCAGATTTTCAATTGTTTTCCTTCATCTATATGACCTTTCTGTGGCCCTCAAACTAACCTTTGATTTTTCATAAGTTTTACTATGTTTTGCAAAATGCTCTCTCTCTACTGATTGTCACTTCAATTGTTATTTTCACACATTTCTAAATCTAAATTTGGAAAATTTAACATGTTGGCTGCGGGAAAACACACCTTTTGTGTTTATACTAAAAACGCGAGTGTGATGCACACACAATGTATGTGTTTTCCTACAGTCAACACACCTGGTATGCAGCCAGTCGCGCTTCGAGCCTCGGCGTAGAGAAGGTTTCGCCCGGAGTACATGTGTTTTAAATAGATATAGTTACAATATCACCCAGTTATTGTTTACAAAAGAGCAGTAGTTTAACAGTCTTATTGTCAAACATTTCACACTTTGCTTCAAGCCCAACTCTATGAAAGTAAAAATTCTTTTAAGCACTTTGGTAGCGGTAAAGCCTTTATCGAACCATTATTCACATATTGTAGAATTGCATCTCTGCACACACATTGTAACGTTTTCACTGAAATAAATAACAAAAAAACATATTAATGTATATAATTACAGTTACAGTTAGCGGAGTAACTTTATTGAATTGAAATGGTTAAATAAGATATCAAATTATTTTGTAAATAAAACAAATCTACACATAAACAATAATTTGATAACCAAATGGTTTTAATAACATTGATTGACTCACCTCCATAAAGTTGTACAATCTTCACTTGTTTTGTAGTGCCATACACATCGACAACTGCATGTAGTGGCCCCCTCGTGTAAGGAATAACTTTTGTGCAGGGCCCCTGGTCCTCACCGTTTATTATAAAATGCATCTCTGCTAAATCTTGCTCATCTTTGCTCACTTTGACACATGGAACAAACATAACACCTATGCGACTGCCAGCGTCCATAGGCAATATGCCTTGTGGGGTGCCATTCTCTGATAGTGTTGCTGGTCTTAGGATCATTTTGGACACATTGCCGCGCGGAGTCTTCACGACGTGTCCGTCACCCAGCACAGACGGGCGCGGCTCGTTCTCCCTCCGCCCACTAGCTACTTGATTCACAAGTTCTACAAGCACATTGTTTTGCGATTTTGAAATAGGAAATATCCATGACATTCCAGTGTTTGCAAGATCAGGTAGTGCATACTGTGGCAATCCTTTATCACCTAGTGCAGCCGTCTGAGGATCGAGCAGCGTCAGCCCTAGTCGCATATGACCACTCCAACCACGTTCAGTTTTCTCAATTTCCACCAAAAATATTTCCCCAGGCAGCAAGGGCCTCTCGCTGAACGTTAAGCCATGAGCAAAGCTCGCTTTTCTATATGCAACAGTGTTTTCCTCGAATAAAATAATATTTGATCCGTGAAAATGGTGAAATCTCGACAACATATTCACAAGCACATTTGCAACTTCAAGGAAGAATGTGTAGCACCCTACTTAACACTATAATTTTTTCTACACTTTATTGTAGTATGTTTTAACGTTGTTTGTAATGAACATCGGAATACAAAAACGTAACAAACAAAATATTATCCGACGTCAATGAATCCGTCCGCCATCCGTCGTCTTTCAGTGAGTCAATTTATAATGAGTGACATTCTGTCATTCTGTATTTCTGTGACATTTACTTCATTCAAATGTCAATGATCACTGCCTGATGCCTCACTGGTCATAGCACCGACTTGTATCTATAGACGGGCCCTAACTATATAATTATGTAGTTTGACCCGATGTGATGTCGCAGGTACTCATAGAGAGATATTTTAAAATATTTTTGCAGGATCCTGTCTATTTCTCAGCAAAAACTGTGTGCTCCTACCACATGGAATCAGCTTGAGCCGGTCAGAAAGAGTTTTATGTCCATGATTTCCGATCACATCACAAACGCGCACCATGGATATTGGATAACCATCTTAGAGTATATAATTACAGTAGTATAGAGCGCGCGCAACGAAGTGGGAACAGTAGGCACGGGTGAGAACAACACGACGTTCCCACCAGTGTTGCCACCTCGATTTTTGAAAGGGGGCTAGAGGGCGCCAAAAAAGGGCTAGATTTTAAAAATCAACTGACAATTAAATGAATGAGAAAAAAACTGTCGAAAATAATTTTCATGCGCCATTCCAATGATTCGTTTCACTAAACAAAATTAGAGCAGTGAAAACGTTATGAATGAGACTGTGCAAAAAATCTCTCAATTTAAACTGTTGTGAACAATCATTACATTATTTTGAATTACTCGGTTACGTATACACTTTTGGGGTATTCTCCGATAAATACCACAGTAAAAACTGAAACACTACTAAAAATTAAAAAACATAAATTTGCAAAAAGGGCTAGATTGCCCTTTTAGGGCTAAGTAGTGAAATTTGGAGAAATTCAGTCATAAAAAGGGCTAGATCTAGCCCCAAAAGGGCTAAGGTGGCAACACTGGTTCCCACCGCGAGCGCTTGTAGTCGTGGTTGAGTGCTAGCAGTGTGCGTTCCTCCAGAGATTTTTTTCATATTTACATAAGTATCAAAATGGTCAAATGTGCAGTTCGATCTTGCAAAAACGATACTAGAAAACATACAAAACTGAAATCCAGTATCACATTTCATCGGTAAGTCGATTTTGATACTTATTTTTATTAAAACAAATCACGCATCGCGGGGTTGAAGCAGACGTGGGAGGCGGGTACGCGCAGGCCCGCCCGCGCACCGCGCTCCCCGCGTGATACTGTAGTGATGTGACGAGACTAACGCTGTAGTCGATATTTAAAATATTTTTGATGTGTGTTTTGATGCTAATATTTTTAATGCGAAAGTATTAAAGCGTTAACGTAAAGTATGGAATGTTACGATATAAAACAATATAAAAATGAATGACATTGTTTGATTGAAAATGTTAAAATTCAATATAGTTCATGTAATTAAGATATTATTATATGATTTACTAATAAAACAATAAACACGAAACCGAATCTTTTATTTTATAAACCTTTATTAGATTTAAGAAGTCCACACGATTGACATTGACATTTCCTCTGTTAACCATAATTTTTTAAGTAAAATTAAAACAAGAATAATATTAAAATGGATGATTAATTTAATAATTGAGTCTATACTTGTTTTCTTAGTGGTTTGTACTATGTAAAAGTAAAACACAGAATAAATAACACGAATACTCTTGTAAAACTAAAAATCTGAGAAATATATTATATAAAAAAAATTATGATGACTTAACGCAACCAACTATATAACGATCACACTCACTGCCCCATACTAGGAGAATCGTGCCGTGCCATGGACACACCTAGGGTTGCCAACTCTTTGTCGGTCAAATATAGTAGTTCTAAAATTATTACCCATAAAAATATAGTAGGTAAGGAAAATGTTAAAAAAAATATAGTAGGTTCCAAAATAGGTACTTTATTTCTTAATTAAAAGAATATTTTTTTGCTACTCTTAGCCTTTATTACATTTTTATTTTTAAGAAATGCCTCTAAGCTGTTACTGCAATTTAAATTTAATTCATGCCAATCTCTTTCTTGTGCATTTTCCATTATGGCGAACTATCCAATTGTATTTGGACTTCCACCAGATTTTAAACTTTTGCAGCCACTTTGTTTTTTTTCGTGGAGGCGTTATAGTGCCAACGTCCTTTTAATTTCACCATCATAATTTTATTACCATTGTTATTCATTTTGGAAATAAAAAATATTTAACTTCAAATCTTCAATAATGGCTTTTATGGAAGAGACACCATACAAAATGACTAATAATATTAATTAACTAAGTAAGTCGTTACAAAAACACGAAGTCGAGAGCGCGAAAATCGAAAAACTGTCTATTGGATGTAACTGTCAACTTGACATTCCAGAATCGTTAAGAAATAAATACAGATGTTTCGTCTACGCTTAGACATTATGAAACGAATATTATTGCTTAAGAGTTTGATGCCTTTAAAATATAGTAGTTTCGCCTACTATATCTTTTTTCCAAAAATATAGTAGGCGGGGGCTCTAATATAGTAGGATACTATATATATAGTAGGGTTGGCAACCCTAGACACACCTAATTTAAATATAAGTACCTACCTGAGCGACCGAGCTGGCTCGATGAGACCTAGCTAGATCGATTTTACGCCCCCGTAAACCCCCCCATATTGCAAATTACATCGAAGATCTGTTATCGAGATCGTGATTACAAACAAACAAATATATAAATAAATATACAAAAAAAATTCGTTTAATAGTATAGTATAGGAATGGTTCCGCATCAAAAGTATAGTAGGTAAAGTTACTCTTAGCGATTTTTTGTAATCTGTGGTCGTGAAATTAAATCATTTAAATCTGTGCCTGAAAATTCAACCAAAAAAAATTAAAATGTCGCTCTCCGGCAAATTATTGGTCACGCGCGTTTTTCAATTAAATTTACGAATTAATGTATTACATGTTAGGCAAAGAACATGTTCAGCTATGTTTAAGCAACTTAAACACCATTATGGAACTGTTATAAGACAAAAATCTTTTGTTATCAAGGGCTATCCATGTGCCACAATGTCAACAATACGCACGGAGCGGTAAGGCGTTTAGTTTTTGCTCAATTTTTACACGAATAATAACTCACAATCACAGGTTTTATTACCAACAAGAAAAAAAATGATAATGTTTGTAGGTACCTATCTATTTCATAATATTAATACTGTCATTGTCTCACAAACAATTTATTATTCTTGATCAATAATTCGTATGTTTGATAGATTTTGTTTTGAACATTGACTGAAGTGTTTTTATTTGTACTTGTTGGGACGACGAAGTTACTAAACGTAATTCGCAAAAGCAAAGCAAAATGCAAAGTGCCGCGTCAACTTTGCGCTTAGAATAACTGGAAATAGTTTTCAGTCATAATATTACCTACACGTATATTTTATTGACTAGTGAACTACAAACACTTCAATACACATTAAAAGGTAAGATTTTACAATGTAATTCAACCTAACCTTTATAACTGATTTTTAATGAGAGTGTATATATATTCTTTACCTTGTAGATAAGAGTTCCACGGTATTTACACTTAGTAAACAAAATAAAACCAGCTCTTTCTAGAGTTAACCAGGTAATTAATTACCTATGTATGTTGTAATATTTGTTTAGCAAATCAAATTAAGTAAGAAATGTTCTAAAGTTGTAAAATTTGAAATTTTTTAATTAATTGATAATCTAATCAATTATAAATTTCCAAATTGTCATGAAGCTTAGGAACTGAAGGAAAAAATGGAAAGGTAATTTGTAAGTACTTTTCTCTTCATCATCATTAATACTTAGGGAAAGCTGGGAAAATAATAATTAGGTAAATAAAGTAAAATTTTTAAAATAATTGTAAAAAGAAAAACAAGAAACATATTGATATTATGTTATAAAAATATTTTTAGGTAAATATTTGTAATAAAATTAATTACTCAAGTCCCACATAATGAGACACAATTGATTTTCTATTGTTATGACTTACCGGTAAGTCAGCCGGGGCTTGACAGGTAGGTAATACAGGACTTATTCATTGGCAGCGTTATCTATAAAAATATTATATAAAATTGAAGTGTTTGTTTGTAATATCAAAATAACAGCTTTTTACTAAATAGATATGAAAGTATACCTATATGATACTAATAGCCGAAACACAATTTTAAATTTCACTGGTAGATAGCTGATTGTTATAAGGAGTAACATAGGCTGTTTTTAATTTAGAAAAAGGGTTAGAGATCTGCAAAATAGATCCTATGATAACCCATAGGCCGCTATCACACGGACTGCACCACAACAACCGCACGCAGTCTCTATATTCAACTGCATGTAGTTGTACGTTCGACTTCGTACAGTCATGATACTAACTGCACGCGGTCGGCTGCAGTCGTGCCTTCAACTTCACGCGGTCGGCTACAACTGTAGTCGACCGCGTGAAGTTGAAGGCACAACTGCATACAGTTGATATTGACTTCTCTTGACTGCAAGCCGACTGCGTGAAGTTGAAGGCACACTGCATACAGTTGATATTGACTTCTCTCGACTGCAGACGACCGCGTGCAGTTGAATATAGAGACTGCGTGCGGTTGTTATGGTGCAGTCCGTGTGATAGCGGCCATATTCACACGAACAAAGTTCCGGGCATATGCTAGTTTAACCTTTTAAACGCCATTGTCACATATATGTGACAAACGAAATCTTACCCTGAACGCCAACGTCACAAATATATGACAAAATACACATCGCACCATATCTATACTTAATATTATAATCTATACCATTATATATTATATTTATTATATATTATATAATATTATAAAGCTGCAGAGTTTGTTTGTTTGTTTTTTTGAACGCGCTAATCTCTGGAACTACTGGTCCGATTTGAAAAATTCTTTCAGTGTTAGATAGATTAGTTATCGAGGAAGGCTATAGGCTATATACTATCACGCTACGACCTACGGGAGCGGAGCAGTAACCAAAGACGCGGGTGTAACCGCGGCGGACAGCTAGTTATGAAATAAACAATTTAATCAAGTTTTGGAATCCTATTTTTTATGAAGGTCATTTGACAGAAAAAGTGGCCTGGCATCAGGGGTACAGCGATACGTTTATTCTCTGGCGTTCAAAAGGTTAAAGAAGAAGCCTAAAGAAGTGCTGCCAATGCAAGTAAACCTTTTGGATAAAATATTCAAATTAAAAATATTTAAACAATTTCTTTTTTAAAAAAACAAACTTGCAGCTTTTTATTTCATTAAGGTTTGCCAACAGCTTCTCTATACATCGTTGTTTAATAATAAAACATAAAATAGATGTTTAGAATAAATAAATATTTATTTGTACGTTTCTGTATCCATCTTATGTATAGTGTTGAAATTATTAGGTTTTATCTATAGAAAATCTTGTTTGATAAAATATAACCTGTATTTGGACACTCAAATATTTCATTATTATGGAACTGTACTACTAAATAGAAAAATTAAAAAATTGTTTAACAGAAAAAGAGGCGTACCCTTGTGGGTACGCCCCTGCCTAACCTTCGGGGACTTAATCATAATTGGCGAAATGTGGGTGTACATTAGTACACCCACATTAAAGAAAAGTAAGTCCCATGTAATAGGGGGCCAGCCTATTGCCATCAACCGGGCACAAATCCAGACTGCGACGCTGCTACTGAGAAATTCCTGATGGAAAAACCCAATAACACTTTGCCTGACCTGGGAATCGAACACATGACCTCGGCGACCTTGGCGCCTCTCTGATGTTTAATCCTCCCCCCTCCCTCCGTGCCGCCCAATTCAGTGCAATGCAACTGACTTCGTGTATTGAGCAGATGCTGTCATTTTTTATTGAACTCGCCAGTTCACCCCAGAATGATCGACACAAGAACCGACTGCTGTACCTGACTTATGGTAAACACCTCTTATTCGAAACTTAAGACACTCGATTCAGTCAAACACCAGTTAACACCACAGAAATCAGTACAACCATTCAAGCTAACCAACGAGGCCAATGTAGAGCTGTACAGTTTGCTCAATACTGATCGGACGAAATTAAAGGTCCATCGACACAAAAAGAAGACGAAGTTCAACCAACAACAGAATTGCAATCATGGAATTATTAAGTACTCTATCGTCAGTTACTCAATTTTTTCTAAATGTCGGTATATAGTGTGCAGACAGCTTAAGAATAAACTGGCAGTAAATAATACAGACTTGACAAAGAATTTCGCTTTGAAACATCTTGGAAATAAATGCTTTAAAAAGGACTGGAAAGGAATGTCAACTAATGTCAACACTTATAATCTTTTTGAAGGTTGTTTTTCTTTTTTCGGTTTATTATTGTTTTATTTTTTATTCATAGTCTAAAGTTCTCAAAACAATCTCCAGCGTTTGGTAGTCCATTCAGGTCTATTATAGTAGCTACGTGATATTTACAAAGTTGACCTGTTGTGATTGCAAAACTAAACTGTCGACTGATTAGGTAGATACATTAACCAAGGTTGAGTTCTCCTTCCTATAAAAATGTCGAGGAATGAAAAGATCTATTCATGCGAGAGCTGCGAAGACTGCGAATGCAAAGCGCCTGTCTCAAAATTGTCGACGATCCAATCACTAAACGTGAGTTGCGACATGTCGAATGCGCTTTCCGCAAAAGTATCAACCAATGAAGAGAATCAGTCACTAAATTCAAGCTGCCAAGACTGCGAATGCAACGATCTTAGTACAAATGTGTCGATTGATAAGGGCATACAATCACTAAACTTGAGTTGTGACATTTGCAATCCGCCTGCCGAAAAAATACCAACTAATGAAGAGGACCAATCTCTAAGCTCAAGCTACGAAGACTGCGATTGCAATCCGCATCCCAAAAACATGCCTGATAAGGAGGAGGACCAACGACCAACCTTGTGTTGCAAAGGGACTTCCGCAAAAATATTGTCTGACGTGGAGAGCCAATTAGTATCACTAAGCCTGAGTAGCATAGTACTTTTTGCAAAAACGTTGTGCGATGATCAGTCAATAAGCTTGAGTTTCGAAGTCTGCAACACCGGTGAAGCGCTTCCCATAAAAATGTCGAGTGATGAGGAGATCCAATCACGAAGCTCGAGTTCCGAGGATCTTCCCACAAATTTATCACCTCAAAACTCTTCAGAAAACTTGTGCTGCAATTTGCCCTTAGTCGACACAGAATCGGCTACAAGTAGTTTAAATTCGTATGTATTTATTTCTTCTGTAACATGTAATATCGATTCTAGTAACAAAAATCTTTATTTTTTCCATTTGTTTTAAATCGTGGATAGTAGTCGATATTCACGCGCTGCAAATCATCGCGCTTCGTGTTCGGAACTCCTTACGCGCGACAGGACGGCGGCGAGTGGACGAAATATCGAGCAATTTTTTAATTTACATTAAATTGATGTAGATTATCAATTATCTGAGCTCAGCTCTACACAAATCTTGCATTTTTACGGTTACCTACCATTTTAATGCGCAAGTTTGGGTATTACTTTAGTAGCAGAATAAGTCGTCCATACATCCTGTGATGCTTGCCGGCCCAGTGGAAGGTTCCAGTGAGTTGGGAGTCATATGCCGCTTAGTTAATGCTGAGTCGGAACTGTCTGCGGTGAGGACCCAGCAAGGAGGGGTGATGTAGTACTACATAGTTGCTCATTGCTGGCTGTTGCGTAGACCAGGAGAGAAGTATCTTCGTGCTGATCGGCCGAAGTCTAGTGGGCTGCGTGTTGTGGCAAGGTCTATGACGAACTCCGTGACTGAATGGGCTGAGGGTGATGACCAGGTATATGCGTCCGCTGTATGCTGGTGGTCAGGATACCCGTCCATGCCGGGGATGCTGGTTTGTGCTGCTTAAGAGCTTGAAAGTGATGATGACACATGCTCGGGGTCCCCAGTTTAGAGGTATGAAGAGCTGAATGGACAGTTCCTGATCCTCCATTTCAATGAGCGGATTTTCCAACCAAACGAGTGTTGTTGGGTTATTGCCCGATGGTTGGAGTCTGCTGTATGCAATATATCGCGAACCTTGATTGATGTAGGACACGCGTAGTTTGCATGTGGTGGTATGAATGTCGCCACATTACAACTACACAAAAAAACATTCGACAAAGAACTCGTAAAAAATTCTGAATCGTTTATTGATCCGTAACTTTTGAACCTTAACTTTAGCCTTGATATTATTAACACAATATCATGATTGTTTTGCTGAAATTGTGCAAATTTTTAGCCGAAATAATTGCGTTTTGAATGTTCAAATTAATAGTGTATACGATTCCAGTATCGTGCTTCTGTATAATAAATATTAAATTCTAAACCCATGCGCGATGTTTCGTCCACTCGGTGTTCGAAGCCTAACTTTCTAATCTTTTCATTTCAATCTAGTTATCGTCATAGGAGACTATTGATCGTTCTGTGTTCCAATTGTGTTACTAACACTGTGCTGTGTGGACGTGTCTGACAATGGCCGATAAATTATGTATTTTACTATCATATTCCGTTGTTATTCTATGTTTTAGTCAAATCACCATGGGTGCCTTAAGTCCTCTTGATCCGTCTTCGTATTCGCGACCTGGTAAGTTTTTGTTACATTTATTTGAGATTTTTCGTTCTGACCCTTCATAGTTGTTTTAGCTGTTTTGAGAAAAAAAAAGAAATTTGGTACCTACTTAAAATATAAGTTTGTGCTTTTTACAAGCTTTTATTATACGTAAAGTGCCTTGGACCTCGATTATTCTTCTGAGTACCCCGATGACTCTCCAATTCTACATTTTGACTTAGAAAATGACGAATTGAAGACAGTGGTCGGTCAATCGTGGTCTAACTAGCTTCTGCCCGCGACTTCGCTCGCGTGGTTTTTTCATCCGTCTAAGGCTGCCTGTCCATTAAAGCGGAGCGAGGCTGCGTAGCGAGGCTGCGTAGCGGAGAAACGGGGAAAATAATATTAACCGATTGGTTTGCATAAAATCTCCGGTCCCCTCCAGTGGACATTTCTATTGGTTAATATTTCTCTGTTTCTCCGCCCCGCAGCCTCGCTCCGCTTCGATGGACAGGCATAAGTTATGTCTTTGGGTACTGCTCCGCTCCCGTGGGTCATAGCGTGATGTTAAATACCCTAAACTGTTACTCATAAATCCGGCTATTATCACACAAATAATTTTTCCAATTCCGACCGAAAAAAACTCTTTAGGGCTATTATATTAGTTATTTATTATGTCTGATAAAAGGTCTCGCGTTAACAAGATAACTTGACCTCTTTTTATTTGATCTCCAATAAACAAAAAACTTTTTGCTGCATACTTTCCTTTATTCATTTACGATAGAGGGAGATAACTTTTTAAAAACCTAAGAAATATAGTCTATCTATCTATATCTTCTCTTTAAGCGCAAAACTCGTAAACGGCCGAACCGATTTGGCTGATTCTTTTTTTGTTGTATTCGTAATTTTCCGGACAAGGCTTTTTTTTGATGATCCACCGGAAAAGTCGGAAATATAAACCCGTGTAATTTTTTTTTTTTGTTACAGAACTTGCAATAATAAAACATATTTCGTTGAATTTAAATGTCGATTTTGAGGAGCAGGTCCTGAGTGGGCAGGCAACTATTGACTTCGATGTCTTGAAAGACATCAACGATTTGGTAAGTTAGAAAAACACGAGTAGGTATGTATACTATAATTTGAATTGTTCTTTATTTTGTGAGTTTGCACTTCAACTGAAGTACGATTGTGCCCAAGACTTCGATCGCGTGATCTTTCTTACGAATCCCTGTACTAAAATATGCCCTATAACACTCAGGGATAGCAGCTTCCCATTAGCGAAAGAATTTTCGGAATCAGACCAGGAGTTCCGGAGATAGCGCGGTCAAAGACAAAAAATAAACTGAAAATTCTTTCGATAACAGGAAGCTACGTTATCCCTGACTGCTGTGTCTATATACATATATATTTTTACCAAAAATTAGGGATCCGTTAAAAATTACACGCGTTAAAGTCGTAGGCCAAAACTGGTTTATTTATATTTATAATATAGGGTTAAAATAAAACATAATATGCTTTAAAAAGGCGTAAAATATCGATGGGATGATGTCGAATGAGATTATACTAATATCAGATAATGGTTTACAGCCACAAGTACCGATATGTCACTCACTTTTAACGGGTGATCTTTAATGATAGCACCTACTTACATGGTACGGCATTCGGATCATAATTTTGGTATTAGGTAATACTTGACGAGCAGATTAGTACCTATCTTTTGTTTTTCTGCAGGAGCAGATATTGAAGGTCATAGTTTTTACGATAACCACTTTTAAATATAAACTAGACACACTATTATACATTATATAACGCCTGTAATCCCCGAAGGGTTTGGCAGAGGTGTACACATTAGTACACCCACATTTCGTCAGTAATGTTTAAGTACCATGTAGTAGGGGGCGAGCCTATTGCCATCAACCGAGCACAAATCCAGACTCCGAGAGGCTGCTACTGAGATATTCCTGATGGAAAAACCCAACAACACTTTGCCCGACCTAGGAATTGAATCCAAGACCTCATGCTCAGCAGTCGCGCTTTGCGACCACTAGACCAAGAGGCAGTCAAAAATGTTTCAGTCAGTCTTTATAATCTTTAATACACCTCTGCCTAACCCTTCGGGGATTACAGGCGTGATGATATGTTAATGTTATAAGTCTGTAAGCTTTCCTAAAATAAAATAAATAAATAAATATTTTTTTTCAGATACTAGACGCGAGCAATTTAACAATCCAATCCATTGAAGCGAAAGATGGCTCGCAGCTACAGTACAAAATGGGGGAACATTTGGCCAACATGGGGTCCAAGCTGACCATACTGCTGCCCAAGCAGCTTTCTTCAGGGGAACAGTAAGTTGATTAAAGTTCTTGCTTTCTTTTTTTACCACCTCTGCACTCACTACTGGTTTTACAGTTTTAGTATCTACTTACAATAATAACTATGTAACTTCTGTCCGCCCGCATTTTTTTTTACTTACTTATCTTTGTACACATGTACACCGAAACTCCGTGCCTTGTAGTGGATCTTTGACAGTCGTTACGGGTCGTCAGAAGCCCGAAAGTCTGTCAACCAGTCTTACCAAGGTGTATCGTTTACCCAGTTACTGGCATAGGTAGTCGCTCCATGTAAAATACTAGTATTCAGCTGCATCCGGTTAGACTGGAAGCCGACTCCAACATACACACATCAAAAAAGTCTAGGGATCAACATCCCTAACATTTGTTAGGGATGTTGATCCCTAGACTTTTTTGATGTGTATAGTTGGGAATACGCTAGGCTAGGCAGATTGATTGAGTAAAGATGACAATGACATTATTAATTAATTTTTATTATTTATTTTCAGATTCACTGTTAAGATAAAATACAGCACGGCCCCCACAGCGTCCGCCTTGCAATGGCTGGACCCAGAGCAGACGTCGGGCAAGAAACATCCATACTTATTCAGTCAATGTCAGGTAAGCTTATACACACTATACACTATGGATTCCTACATGATTCTAGACTTACCAAAGTTAACATTTATCGTCGGTTATTAAAAAAAAAATGATGTTCAATACAAAATGATTTGATTGATGATTTTTGAAAAAAGTGATTTTTCTTACGGATCCCTAATTTTTTGATAGTAAAATATAGCCTATAAAACTCAGTCATTACGTAGCTTCCAATTTGCGAAAGTATTTTCAAAATCGGTTCAGTAGATCCAGAGATTACCCCCTACAACCTCACAAACTTTACCTCTTTATAATATTAGTATAGATGATCGCGTTATGATTGTATATTAGTTAAACATAACATCACGCCTGTAATCCCCGAAGGGTTAGGCAGAGGTGTACCCATTAGTACACCCACATTTCGCCAGTTATGTTTTAAGTCCCATGTAATAGGGGGCGAGCCTATTGCCATCATCCGGGCACAAATCCAGACTCCGAGGCTGCTACTGAGAAATTCCTAATGGAAAAACCCAATAACACTTTGCCCGACCTGGGAATCGAACCCAAGACCTCACGCTCAGCAGTCGCGTGTATATTAGGTAGTTATTAGAATTACTTCTGGCAAAACGAACCATCCCACGTCAAAATGTCTCCCTATTTTTCCAAGTAATTGTAATGGTTTTGCATATTAAATACTGATTAAATCTATAATTGTTAGTATAACTTTGAGATAATTACGTATATATACGTATAACTGTTATTGTTTGCTGGATACTAATGTTTTGAAATATATTTCGCGTATTGAATTAGTTTGATTGTTAGTCGGCTCAGGAGAACTAAACTCAATTATGTAAATAAATACATTCTCAGTGTGCTATGTTGGTGTTAATTTTCAATCCAACCAGATGCGCTTTGATATCATTACTAACCACAGATCTACTGACATCTGGTCTGTAATCAGATTACTTAGAAATACCTATTTTATGTAAACATTGTTGTTTTTATGTAAATTATGTAGCAGATAAAGAAAAACGTAACAAATGAGATATTGTCATATTTTAATGAGCATATCAGTCACTAGAGTACACAAATAAACAGGGCCGGATTAACAGTGTGGGGGCCCTTAGGCAATGCAGGTCTCGGGGTACCTTTACTCTTTTCTAAATCATCATCATAAATCAGCCGAACGACGTCCACTGTTGGACATGGACCTCCTCTAAACATAGCTACAATGACCGGTTTTGCGCCCACATCCAGTGATTACCCTTTTCTAAATACGCTTTGATAATTACGCGATTTTCTTTGTACTCCACTACAAAAACAGGCCATCGCCTTATTAACAAAAAATTAAACAAATTAAAGAAATATTTTGTAATAATTTTCCTTTTTTTATCAAGCTCTGGGCCCCTACTCGGTGTGGGGGCCACTAGGCCTACACTGCCTAATGGTTAATCCGGCCCTGCAAACAACAGTAATACACGAAGACAATCTATTGTAAACATAGTAATAATTTTCCTTTTTTTTATCAAGCTCTGGGCCCCTACTCGGTGTGGCGGCCACTAGGCCTACACTGCCTAATGGTTAATCCGGCCCTGCAAACAACAGTATTACACGAAGACAATCTATTGTAAACATAATAAAAAATATGATAGAATGTATTCTGTTAGTAGTCAGACACAGTACATTAAAATATGATGGATTTCACAAGATGTAGGTATTATAATATGGGTTTTGAACTGTATTGGATAGGTACTTTTAAATACTATTTTCTATCTACGCTACGAGCATTACAAGCCGCTCGCGGGGCGATCCGTGATTTGTCGCTTTTTGGAACGAAAACAAAAGAGCGCGTAGTGTGCTTTATAGTAAGTACAATAGTACATGTTCGATTAACTTCGTTTCGCGCAAGCGCTGTGTACACACTGATGAAATGCTCCTTTCACGTTACATCGCATGTTACCTTACATCAGTCTGTATGCAGCATTAGATCTTTTAAGACGCACGCACGCAAAGTGAGAAAAATAAAATTTGCACACTGCCTATGTAAAAAATATTTATCAACTTAACTTTGATCGTAGCCAATCCACGCGCGTTCAATCTTACCATGCCAAGACACTCCCGCTGTCAAGTTCACGTACGACGCGGAAGTGTCAGCTCCTGAGGAGTTCACAGTCCTCATGAGTGCGTTGAGGGGAGAGAAGAAGAGTAGCAAGACCACGTTCAGGCAGCCCATGCCGCTGCCTTCATATCTGGTGGCCATCGCTGTAGGGGTTCTCGAGTCTAGGACACTTGGACCTAGGTAAGTTCTATCAGTAAGGTAGTCCATAGCATTTTCTTGTATAGAAGCTGCTGCTTGTTGCTGATTTTATGTTGGTGATACATTTTTTATCGTTAACATGTCTAAATAAATAAAAAAAAAATACTTAATTTAGAATATTTAAAGATAAAATACATAAGGATGGATATAGTTATAGATAAGGGTGCCTGTGTGTGTGTGAGATGTACCGAAAAAGCGGCGTCTGCGCAGTTTTAATGTATTAAAATGCTGCAACGGCAACCATACCTTGAGCTTCGTGAAAAAGAAAGGATCCGGTCTTGCAACAGTGTTCTAAAGTCCTAAACGACCTAGCTGCACAAAAGGGGCAATACGAGTATATTTTTGAAAGTTAGCATTTTAATCTCGGCTGTAAAAATGTTCAAACTTTTGCCTCTAAATAACCTACCGAGGAGACTGCGACTAGATTTTAAATAGGGGAATCAGCCTCAGAGCCGTGTTACTTAAGATTAAGCGAATTAAAAAAAAACCGGTAGCAATATTTGGTACTCATCAGCACTATCGTAACTTTCAGATCAAAAGTGTGGTCAGAAAAAGAAGAGATAGAGCGCAGTGCGTGGGAGTTCGCGGAGACTGAGAAGTACCTGCAAGCTGCGGAGAAGCTGTGCGGTCCATACGAGTGGACGCAGTACGACCTGCTGGTGCTGCCGCCTTCCTTCCCCTATGGGGGCATGGAGAACCCCTGTTTGACCTTCGTCACACCTACGCTTTTAGTAAGTTTACATTTAAAAAGGGAGTAGAAGGAAGGGGGGGGAGGGGGCAGGTAGTGGGCAGACACACTTGCGTACTATAATATCTGCCGATCGAAATTCTGCATGTGAATATTTAAAAAAAAAAATGGAGGGGCGTTTTCACCCCCATAGACATTGTTATCAATAGATATGTGATTATAAAAAGTGCAGTTTATGGACCAATATGTAATTACAATTTCATTGATGTAAGTCCTAACTAACACACAGATTAACAATCGATACTTTATGATCTGATAAGATAAGAAAAAACAATAAAAAAAGTACTAAGTAGATGCAAGATTGGAAATTGCATTACAAATATGTTATGGATCTCTTAATCTATCATAATCTTTTAATCTAATTATCAGAACAATGCTAGTAATTAAAAATGATTGACTGGACACGGTAAAGGTAATGGGTATTCTAGAGTTTCTATTCTGTAAAAAATAATATTTTAAACATGGTGCGGTGATAGCTAAGCTCATCATCGTTATCATATCAGCCGAACGACGTCTACATCTGGACATAGGCCTCACCTAAAGATAGCCACAATGGTCGGCCCTGCGCTGCCCGCATCCAGCGGTTTCCCGCGACCAAGTCAAAGTCAAAACATTTATTTCAATTGGACCATTTACAGGCACTTTTGAATTGTCAAGGAGTCGGTCAGTTAGTCCAAAAGTTGAAGCTATTTGCTCGTTCCAAAACGGAGGTAGGCCTCTATGGAGAAGAATGAGCAAGAAACTCCACGGCACTCTTTTAAATTAGGTTTTTACAAAATCCTGGTTACATTATTCTTGTTAATAAAATTCTACAAGTGATCACAATGAAGATGAATATAAAACAGTAGAAAAAAATAATAAAAAAAAAGATGTAAGCCATAGCAGTTAAGAGATGACCAATCCCAACTGATAGCACTCGTTCACGAGCATGACGCATGTATCAGCACCACCTGGCTCAACGAACGACATTTGAGTGAGCATGACAAGCTCTCAACTGCCATACTCATTAAAGCTCATGATTAAAGCCAAGCTCACTTAATCTAAATTCGCATAGGGACATTTTTATAGAATAACAGTGTATGTTTGTGTTTTATATGTAGGGGTAGATAAGTAACCAGGGTTGTCCGATATAGTTGAAGTTTTCTTAGAGATCGATGGATGTCTTCGATTGAAACTTAACTTCATTAATGATCTGTTTATTATGTACTTTTTAAATTAAATTACATTTGAAAATATCCACTGGTTTCTAAAAAAACTTCAACTATATCTGACGACCCTGGTTACTTATCATACAAAATTCGCTTCAAATACTTGATAGCAAAATTTCCTCAACAGGCTGGTGACAGAAGTCAAGCCGACGTCATAGTCCACGAAATAATGCACAGTTGGACCGGCAACCTCGTGACCAACAGGAACTTCGAGCACTTCTGGCTCAACGAGGGCTTCACCGTGTTCCTGGAGAGGAAGGTCGGCGCCTCCCTCATCAATGACTCCGTTGAGGCCAAGAAGAGCCGCGACTTCCAGAGCTTGTTGGGGCTCCAAGAACTGAGTGAGGCGGTGAGTTCAAATATAAATACGGATTTTTTACGCTTGGCTTTTATTCTTTAATTAAATAATTTGTTCTTAGTTTTAAATGCTAAAAGACTGGGCGATTTGATTTTTTCTTTGACTCAACAGCACTGGTAATAAGTATCTGAGGTAATATTTAATTGTAACATAGAACTTACTAAAAAAAAATATTTCCTTTCATCCTTTCTTCTTCGTCGCTTCTAGTGTTCTGGGGTATTATGATGTTTTTATGCTATCATTGTTACTTTCTGATAAGGGGATGGTGCTATCGGTCACGTATGGCTCCGGCTTTCTCTCTCTTACACGGGAAAAATGATAATGATGACATTACATAATATAGCCCCGGAGTAACATAAATGACGAGGTAACTGTACCTGTGCTGTGTGTGTTCTTATATTTGTTTTTGTAATCTGGGTGGATCTCCTTACTAATTTAATGTTATGTTTTTACTATTTATTCTTATGTTATTGCACTATAAAGTATTTATATAGAATTTTACTTTGTTAGCACACTGCAAAGTCAGCTGCAGAACCATTAAAATCCAACCAAAACTTTTCGCACTGCGAATCGCATCTCGCAGCTCGCAGCGCAGATGTGCTAACGGCTTGAAAATTGAAAATGACGAAAGTGCAAAATTGCAGATCGACGTGTTCGGCAGTTGTAGTCCTCTAACGAACCTCGTGGTAAACCTTACGGGGGTCCACCCAGATGACTCCTTCTCGCGAGTGCCTTACGAGAAGGGATCCCTCTTCCTTCGCTATTTGGAAGACCTAGTTGGAGGCCCCGGTAAGTCTTAAACTATGCTCTGTTTTAGATCAATTTAGTGTTGGGTCCCACGAATCCGTTGACGAGTCTCGTCGTAGATCTGAATGGAGTACACCCTGATGATGCATTTTCGACCGTCCCCTATGAGAAGGGATCGTTATTCTTGAGGTATTTGGAGGACTTGTTCGGCGGACCTGGTGAGTTTACAATGACAAGTTAGCAAATCAATAAAAAATAACATTGGTTCTCACAACTTGGGTCAGAATCAGGGTTGTACATATGTTCATTGCACTGCACTTGATTGAATTGAAAGATTTTGTCATTGTCTGTCGGTCGTAAAAAGCTTAAGATATAAAAAATGATAGAACTCATCAGGGCCATGAAATCATGCAATTTACTAACATTACATAGGTAAAAATAATATCAAATAGTTCATTAGGATTTCTAACATTATTGTAAGTCATGCCTAACTCTACTAGGCACATTATTTATATTAATAAAAAGCACACCAACAGCACTGCACTATCACATACAATTCATACAAACTAACATCTTAAATCGACATTTTAGTAACCATGCAAATAACAGGTACCTATGCATGACATTCACATAATGTACATATTAGAAATAAGAAGAAAAAATAAAAAGCGTATCCAGTAGACCTAAATCCTAAATTAAGGTGTGTAACATTCCATAATTTTCACCATTTTCAACTTTTCATAATTTTCATCCCGCAGCTGTGTTCGACGATTTCCTCCGGTCATATCTGACGAAGTTCAGGAAGAAGTCTTTGGACACCGAAGAGTTTAAAAGGTTCCTGCTAGGATACTTCAAAGGTAACGAGGAGTTGAAGAAAGTTGACTGGGACACGTGGCTGTACAAGAGCGGCATGCCGCCCATCATTCCCGCGTGAGTTTGAATTTGGTAGATTGTTAGAGAGAATAAGAAATAGAAATGAATGGCCCGCGTGCGGTTGTTAATCTACAAAGACGGAGACGGGAGATATAGAAAAACCCGCTGTGCATACAGCTATCAAAACATTATTTCATTGCTCATTGCTAATTATTATAAAGTAATCAAAGTCGAATAATTTATTTCAATCAGACCATTAAAATGCACTTTTGAACGTAATATTGAATATAGTTGTCCATTCCAAAAGTTAGTTTCGTATGGAGAAGAATGGGAAAGAAACTCCATAACTGAAATAAACAATTTAGTAGTTACTCACTTGCTAAACATACCCCTTTTCGCTTCACAGGTACGACACATCAATGACAAAAGCAATATCGGCTGTCATAGTCAAGATTGACGACCCGAACGTGCCGTTATCCTACGAAGACGTGAAGTCATTCGGTCCACACCAGATGATACATTTGCTGCAACAGCTGATCGACCGGCCAGCGTTACCGCTTGAGAGGCTCAAAGCTTTAGGAACGGAGTATAAAGTCAGCGGGAATTCAAATAGCGAGATAATGTATAGGTGGGTAGTTTATACACGTCGATTTTTTTTTAATCGTTTCACCGAGTTTTTCTATACTTTTGGCTAAATACTCGTATAATAAATAACGTGATGTGCCGTGCTGTGGTAGATTATAAAAGCGGCCTTTGAATCTATATAAATAAAAATAAATGGCTAAATGTGTTGCAAAGCTCAAAACTCGAAAACGGCTGGATCTATCTGTCTGATTTTATTTTTTATTGTGATGATCGCAATTTGCCGGACAAGGTTTTAATAAATATTTTTTTTTTTGGAAAATTTCTGGGAAAGTCAGAAATTTGAAGTCGGGGCGATTCGCTAAAATAAAATAAATGGTTATTATTATTATATTAGCCCAACAAAACCAACATTCAATGACATTTAAATATTTTTTGTAATTGATTGAAAGAAATTGAAATAACTGTAACAACTAACATGTAATTTTGTCACTTCCCAGATGGTTGAGATTGTGCGTCAGAAGCAGAGACCAGACTAAGATCAACGATGTATTTAACTTTGTGAACAACCAAGGCCGCATGAAATATGTCCGTCCTCTATACAGGGACCTCTATGCTTGGGAAGACGTCCGGGAACAGGCCATAAACAACTTCCTCAACCACGAGAAAAACATGATGCATGTTTCTGCCTACACCTTGAGAAAGGACCTTCATCTCGATGAGAAGACTACAGAATAGTATTTTTTTACACGTTTATTATGTAAGATAGTGTAACTATAATTTTATGCCATACAGATTTTGAATAAAATTATTACTTTATGATGGTTTATACAATTGTTTTATTTTTGCATATTTCTGAACCTTATCTCAAATGAATGGAATTATTACTGAACGTATTTTGTTTGAATTAAAATATAAGGATCATAAATACACTAGGGTCTTAAAACAGTAGTAAGGGGTTGTGGAGCATACTTTCTATTTATGATACAAAACCAAACGTGTCGTAATGGCCCAACCCCCGAGGTCTAGGGGTCCACCTCTTGCATGAGATTGTGATTCGATAGGAATCGAAATTACAAGGAAACCGGAACTCTTAATTTTGTTTTGAAATTGTCGACCCACTTGAAGCAAGCGTTGTGATCAAAGCTCGTAGGTATATTCTCTGTATGAGAAGAGACCTTCGCTCAGCAGTGGGACAATAGGTACTAAATAAGCTTTGAAACATCGCTACTGGCCAGATCCCTTCGTAAAATCGGTATCGGTAAATCGCCAAAGTATTGCATTCATTTGTTTGGCGGTTTGCATACTTCGCTATCGATATCATACATGAACATTTACGCTACAAGTAGGCGATACACAGGCGGGTATCGCCTACTTATAGCGCACAACCACAACCGAGCAGGCGCTCTCAATCACCCAACAAGAATGGTTGTGAAGGTAAACTCGATACTTAGAGGAAATCTTGAGTTGCTTGCTGCTTGGCTTGAGTGAATCTTGAGTTGCTTGCTGCTGGCTTGAGTGTAAAGCCCCGGATACACTAGGGAACATTTTGTCCCGCAACATGACGCGCAATACTCAATCTACGTGACGCTGCAACGTTGCACATTGTCCCGCAACATGCCCCGCAACATTGTACGTGACGCGGGGCATGTTGCTTGCTCCCGCCTCGAGAGCGAGCGCACGACGACATTTCTATAAACACTGACTAGTGTAGCCAGCAAAATGTTCCATGACAATTGTCGCGGGACACTTCACGTAGTTGTTGAGGGACATGTTCCGCAACATGTTTCTTCATTTGCCCCCTAATGTATCCCAGGCTTAAAGATCAATGCTTTGTTGTTTCAAAACGCATTGAAAACAGTCAGTCTGCTGTCAGACATTTGACACTTGATAGTGACATGACTGACAGCCTGCCTGCCTGACATGAATGATCGAATGATGAAAATATAACCTAAAAATCCATGTAATAGTTTAGGCAGGGTCTTCAAACCTTATTTACGTATTAATATTATTAATATAAGAACCATGTCTGCAGCTAAAAGAGTGCAGGTAACAATCTTTTATCATTATTATGTCAACTTTTCCCATTATTCCAAAGATAAACAACAATATCCGAAGAATAACTAACATAACCTAACAAAAACAACTTTATTTTTTTAGCAATGGGCCACTTTTGCTCGTACTTGGCACGTATTTGACTGCAAATGGCAAGACCCTTATGAATCTGCTAACGTTATAAAGAAATATCTGATGGGTTTACATAAACCTATTTACCATCCGATGAACGACTGTGGCGATGTTGTGGTGTGTATTAATAGTCGGGAAATCGCGTTGAGAGGCGATGAGTGGCGTAAAAGAGCCTATTTCCACCACACTGGATATCCTGGTGGAGCTACATGGACATTAGCATGGGAATTACATAATAAGGACCCAACAATGGTAAATAAACAATCATCTTATTCTTCTTGATAGAAACTTAACATAATACCGTCAACTTACTGTAAGAAGTCATTAATTATCAAATACAAAATTTTGAGTAATCAATAATTTAGTTTTGTTTAAGATATTGATTGCCCTATAAAGATATGATACTCGTAGCAAAAAAATTTGCAATGGACTAAATTAGATATTTTTTGCCATATTCTGTTGTATTTTTATAATATTCAGAAAAGTCCTTCAAATGCACATATCAGGTTTGGCAAGCGCACCAACGATATAAACCATAAACTGTTCTTAATGTTTTTTGCAGTTAAAGAGTTCTTATAACTTGTTATGCCAACAATATAGTAGTAGTAGGCAACAGCTGATTTTTTTTTCATGATTTCTAGGTTGGTCCTATAGTAAAAGTTGTTCATAATGATAAGTACAATGACCCCTTTTCAGGTTTCGGGTATATTTTCAATGCCCTGTAAATAGATGGTAAACCCATTTACTGCGGGAAAACACACCATTTGCCATTGCTACTAAAAAACGCAAGTGCAGTGCACACACAACCTTGTACACAAACTGTGTAGCCAGCCACACCATGGGCTTGGCATAGCAAATGTTCGCCCGCAGTCAACAGGATAAACATTTTGTTTTCAATAAAAGTGTATATATGTACTTGCCGTTTGTTGTTGCTATTGGAACTTCAATGATCATTTCATTCAGAAGTCACATATATTTAGGAGGAACAAGAATAAATGGTTGTTGATAACTTTTCATAAAGACCTAAATTTCTTTTCCAGATCATCAAAAAAGCAGTATACAGAGCAATGCAAGGTAATCTTCAAAGACGTCACACTATGCAGAGACTTTTCATATATCCAGGTGAAGCTGTACCAGAAGATGTGATGCAGAATGTGACCAATCAGATCCGTCAAATACGTCTCGTACCGACCAGGCTTGATCACATACCTGAGGAGGTAACAAAGACCTACCCCAAGGTAATGGATTATCCAGAAGACTATGTACTGAAATAAATTGTTGTAGATGCTATGTAAATATGTGTAAGTAGATAAGATTAGATTATTAATAAATTAATAGGAATGAATGATTTGCCTCTTTTATTAAAAACATTTGTTATAACTATAGTGAAAGAGAAGGAAATAGTCTGCTTTCTCTTTCAGCACAATTACACATCTAAGTCCTAAAGGGTCTGTTGTCAACTGTCCTTTGTGACTGAGGCGTTAATCTCTACATAGTAATATATTGTACTCAAATAAAAATCCTTAAAACTATTATACCCGTACATCGATTAGATGGTCGTCCGAGAAATGATGTTTCATTCGATTTCACGTAGGGAATCCGTAATACATGGACCTACGCGCTGCCGATGATTCGAGCTTATAGTTGTTCGAGATTTTGATGCATCGAGGTAGTGTACTGTCCTTATAATTCTTCGTGATTATTTAATTTCGAGCTAACATTTTCGAGCAAGTGTTATTCGATCTTACGTCGTTCAATTCCACGTAGGAAACCCGGACCAGCCGTTCTCCAGTTTTAGCGAGACAAACGAACAGCAAGTGACTTTTATATTTAAATATGTTACCGGCAATCTGTATAATCCGGTATTCTATACAATACCTAGGCAATGTATAGAATACCTAAAACGGACAGGTAATGTATGAAATATTATTTATTTTATACTTTGCCTAGGTATTCTATACAATACCGAAAGCGCAGCCGGCAATGTGTATAAAAGGGCAGGAAAGGAGCAAAAAAATCCCGGTCAATGGAGCGCCGCTACGCGGGGCTCCTATTTCTGGGTGGTTTAAAAAAAATTACCACTAACCTAACCTGTCCGAGTCGGGGTGCCCTAAGTCTGGAGCTCGCTCTGCTCGCTTAAGATGATCCACATATTGATGACATATTTTCTAAACAAAAGCTATCAAACCGCCATATTTATCCCTTCTTTAGGAGTTATCTGACGATTAAAAATTAGCCCTAAAACATTATGTATGAATTTTAGACCCGAACCAAAAAAAGGGGTAGGATTGTGACTAATCATTCCACAGCCAAGTTAGTTACAGTTCCTTGGCTTACACCAATCCTAAAATTTGCTTGTAAAACCTATGATTTACTGTAACATATAGACCAAAATCTATTTATTTACACATTGCCGGTGGACCAGCAGGTACTCTATACAATCCCTAGGAATTGTATACATTACCTAGGTAAAGTATGTAATAGAGAATAATATTCATAATGTTTCATACATTGCCTGTACGCCCCAGGTATTTTATACATTGCCTAGGTATTGTATATAATACCTGAATTATACAGATTGCCGGTAACATATAGATAGATAAGGTAGCTACAATGCTACATTTACATTATGTTTCACATACACAAAATGTACATTATGTACATTGCGAAGCACATAATATTTGTCCAACGGCACGCTTTGCGCAGCAGCGGTTGACCAGCTTTCGAGTCTCCAGAATCGTGAGTGCGTCAACACGTACACAAAATACCAGACCCGGAACAACTACCTTTAGGCCGTAAGCCGTAGGTACAGTCCTACCAACTTATCATAGCTATCTGTCCTTTTTAGCCTCTCTACTTATCTGTGAACTAAAAGAAGACGGCACCATCGATTCATTTCACAGATAAGTTGGTAGGACTGTACTAATATTTGTCGTGCGAAAGTCGAACCCGCGACACGTAGCGCAGCGCAGCAGCTAATCGAACAGCCACTGCGTCAATCGTGTCATCACTAGTGGATTACAATTTATTATGTTAGGTGCTTTATCAATTTGGGTGAGTAAGTACCTAAGCCTCGGGGCCGCGCTCCGGTTTTTTTTAGGTAATCGCAAAACCACGAAGGCATTTCGGTGTAAAAGGCAATTGCGGCAGAAAACTTCCAATAGGTACGGTGTGTGCTTGCATTGGTTTTTCCATTTGGTTTCTGTTACAAAATGTTGCGGCGATAAACGCGTCGCTTGAAGACTCACGCGCCGCTTTCATATCCATACTGATAATATAAATGCGAAAGTGTGTCTGTCTGTCTGTTACCTCTTCACGCTTAAACCGCTGAATCGATTTTGATGAAATTTGGCATGGAGATAGTTTAAGACCCGGGGAAGGGTATAGGCTACCTTTTATTAGACTTCGACTTCGTCTGCGTCCGCGATAACCGACATTTGCGCGGACGAAGTCGCGGGAAAAGCTAGTACCTAATTTTATAAATCATAGTACAACATGAGGTAGCCAGTCTGACATTTTGGGTTAAAATTATAATATTGTAACTACTAAAAAGATCGATAATACATAAGATACGAACTCTTAAGTAGGTAGGTAATATTATTATCTCATAAATAATCAGTGCCTCTAAGTTATCAATTAATGTATTAAAATTTGGTTTTTCCATGTTTAATTCTTAGGGCTTTTTATTAATTACATACCGGCTTATCTTATCAAACACTTAGCCAAAATCAGTGGTATTTCCTATTGTTGAATCGTAAACAAGTTGTAGATAATCCTAAGCTGTCTTATTTGGTCCAAAATTAGCAATCGAACGAAAAAAAAATGGAAGAAATTGTGTGCTTTGTATAAAATTTTCTCACTGATGTAGTATGTAGGTCTTCTATGTGAGATAGTTTGTCGTCAACCGTTCAACCTATCTGGCAATTGGTTGCTCAACGAATCTGTTGGCTGAGAGTATCCTAATTAAAAAGAGAGCTAGGTAAGAAACTAGGTAACGTAAATAACCAGCATTGTTTGGTAGGTGTTTTATTGTTTTATGAAGGTCCTGATAAATTTTAAATCCATTGTGATGTTAAAACATTTATTTGTGAGATTGTGTATAGAGAAATTAAGACTGTGACACTTAACGAAAATTGCAGCAGGCAACGTTTAATTTACAAATTAAGCAAATGAACGCATCATGGGGTTCTCGTAGATCTTGCCAGGGTACCTGGGGAAGTCAACTGGAGCTTGCTCTACGACCTTCACTACGGAACCTTCTTCGGCGTTGTCGACAAACTTAACAGCGTCAGGAATAATCTCCTCTGCGACTTCATTGTATTCAATGTTTTCAGCAACATCAACGAATTTTACAGCATCAGCGGGAATTTCCTCACCAGCAGGAGCGGCGATTTCCTCTGCGAAATCCACGAAGTTCACAGCAGCAGCAGGCGCGACATCCTCCTCCTCGGCGAAATCTACAAAGTTGATTGCATCAGCAATAATTTCCTCATCAGCAGGCGCAACAACCTCCTCTTCGGCGAAATCTACAAAGTTTACAGCATCAGGAGCAATTTCCTCAGCAACAGGTGCGACAGCCTCCTCTTCGGCAAAATCTACGAATTTAACAGCATCAGCGATTATTTCCTGTTCAGCAGGTGCAACGACCTCCTCCTCCTCGGCGAAATCTACAAATTTCACAGCGTCAGCGATAATTTCCGCATCAGCAGGTGCGACAACCTCCTCCTCCTCGGCGAAATCTACAAAGTTGACAGCATCAGCGATAATTTCCTCATCAGCAGGTGCGACAACCTCCTCCTCGGCGACTTCACTGTCTTCAACGTTCTCAGCGACATCTACAAAGTTGACAGCATCAGGAGCAATTTCCTCAGCCGCGGGAGCGACAACCTCCTCTTCAGCTACATCAACGTCATGTTCGTATATAGCGTATTCTACGACGTGAACGACGTCACCTTCGTTGTCCAATACAGTTGGGACGTCATAAGGGATCTCTGCTAGTCTAAGGGCGTCGATAACTTCCTGGGGGATGATGAGAGGCTGGAGCGAGATGGGTTCGAACACAGGCACGTACGGCATGTTTTCAAATTCGGGCTGGGCAGCCTCGGGCATGATGACAGGTCGGACCATTGGGGAGGCCAAAGCCATAGTGGCGAGCGCTAGTACGATTAGGACCTTCATATTTGCTGAAAATAGAAAAAATTAAATCTTTCGTTAATTATTTTTTTTTTATTCTTATTTTAATCTATGTTGTGTAACAGCTTAACGTATCGTTAGTTGTCGAAACTAAAAACTTATCTGTTACCAAATAGGGCAAAGTGTTTTACGATTAATTGAATTCGAAGGCTGAGGCAAGGTGACTAGATTTCGGTACAACTTAACGATTAATTACTTTGGCATAACAATGGCAAAAAGTATAAACAATCAATTAATCCAACGGCATAATTCTTAATTTATATTTTTTGATTAAAAAAATAGGGTTGTATTTATAATTATTATAAACTCATATTATACAGATGTATAGGTACAAGCAACCCGACTCGGAAAAACTAATGGTAGGCCATAAAAATAATTGTATCATCCGAGACTCGAACTCGAAACACGCATCACACATCACAGCCAGCACCCAATACGCTAACCGTACCGTCAGGCTCCAAAAAAAGAAATTGCATAATCACTAAGATTTCTTAACTCATTAATCAAGACAAAAGGCTAATTAAAGTGGTAATTCCCGAGTAAACAAAACTAGCAGATTGCTTATCAAAGAAGCGGAAAATCTATCTATAAAATAAAACAACATAAATAAATAATAATTAAATCGGTACAGAGAACTCACCTGTGTTTTTATTGTCCAACAAATAAACTGTTGGTAATTAAATTTACTGTTTTATATATATCTAGTTGTTCTTATCCTAATCTACGATAAGTCTATCAGGTGAATCCGATTTGTCCACGTTTTGATTTTTTAAATTAAATGTTTTATATTGTACGTACTTAGTGACTAAACCAAGCTGTTCTTAATTAGTCAGACAGTTGATTATCTTTACAAACAAATACAGTGTCGTATCGTACCATCATCTTTGTAGCGTTTTCCTTAAAGATTTGTCGTTATTTTCTTCTCTTCTTCTTTATCGTGTGGGCCGTAAGGTCTTACGACACCTTAGTTTCAGGGTGTGTGTGTGTGTTATTTTCTTCTAGGGTTGTTGACCCTTGCAGGATAGCCCAATGTTATAAATAATTATTCCTAGTTTTTTCGTGGCTATTGATGAAGGCTCGCTTCGGGTTGTGGTTCTGTCATTGGAACATCATGGTCATCATGGTTTTCATTGGTTCTGTTTTGTAAGGAAAAGTAGAAGCTGCAAAAGGCTAATGGCATTACGGGCTCTCTGAGACACGGGGGTGCATACACTACCAACTTCCAAACTACGGGCTGCTACTGACATATTCCTAATGGGAAAACCCAATTACACTTATAGCCCGACCTGGTAATCGAATTCAGGAATCTCGTTCAGCAGCCGCGCTTGCAATCACGAGACCAACAAGGCACAGTCGCAGTTGCCGTTATATCGACAATTTAAAACAAGCGATTGTTTAATTTATGTATACGTAAAAAAATGTAACATAACATCACGCCTGTAATTCCCGAAGGATTAGGCAGAGGTGTACCCATTAGTATACATCACGTACTTAATGGTCCACTTCAGGGACTAAGTGCGGAAACCGACACCAATAACTAGAACTAGAACCCATTAGTAAACCTACATTTCGCCAGTTAATTTGTGTTTGTTTATAATAGGGGGCGAGCCTATTGCCATCAACCGGGCACAAATCCCGACTCCGAGACTGCTACTGGGAAATTCCTAAAGGAAAATTCCATCTTTGCCCGACCTGGGAATCGAACCCAAGACTTCACGCGCAGCAGTCGCGCTTTGGAACCAATAGACCAACGAGACAGTCTTAAAAAAAATTGTCGATAATTGTGGTAGTTTACTTGACGCCACTGTGTTTTTTTATAGTAACCCTATCGTAAGCTGCCTAGACGAAAAAACAATAGCCTATAAATACAGACGATTTTTACCCATTTTTTTAGTCTCTAAAAGTCATAAAACTTATTTCTGATTTTTATAACAGCTATCAGCTTATCCAATACTGACTTATCGTTATTTTTGTCTTAGCTAGATTATACAATACCTACTTAGAATATAAGAAATCCCACATTAGGTAGATAGCGGGTTTTAATATCAGCTTGGTAAATCGCAAAATATTACTAATTTAGTTACAGATATTAATGGACCGAGATACCAGAGTAAATTCACCTACGTTATTTTAGCATTGTTGGAATTTTGAGAACAGATCTTCATCTGTTTTAATGCTGGGCCATTTTTGAATTATCTGATAGAAAATGTACCTTACTTACTTACGTTCATGTCTTATTTACCAGTAACCTGAAAAGGGGTCATTGTACTCATCATTTTAAACAACTTATGCTATGAAATCAAACCAGAAATGGCGAAAAACTGCTGATAACATTACAAATTGTTATTATCATTACATGTATGTTCGTATTAATCGACAAAATACATGGTTCAGCTGAATTTGTTTTTGCTTGTATATGCCAGACGCTTAAGGTTCCGTCTTTTAACATGTCTAGCTACAGTTACGGCCCGCGAAAAGTGTAGAGACCTGACTATAATGTATGATTGGTATTTAACAATATAGGTACTGTAGAAAATACATAACACCAACCGTCGAAATAGAACGTGAGTAAAAAAAAGAAAAAATGTTTATTGACACAGACCATGTGCACACAAAAATAATAATAAAAAGGCAATAAAAAGAACAAAAAATAAGAAATTGTGAGTAAGGTATAACGTAAGTATCTACCCGATATCTAAAAAATATGGCCCTGCACTGAAACTTGCAAATACACACCTACGTTCATAACTTTGTTATTCCTCTATATATCCTTAAAATTTTAGCCGTAGCGTAGACATTTCAGCCATGGCTTAGACGTAGGTCTGGCGACTTTGGGATCTTGGACTACTAGTAGAATTGGGGAGGATAAAAAAACATGTAAATTGGATAATTCCAAACCGTCTGCATCGAGTGTTGCGTAATCTCTTTATTTATTTCCACGAATTCGTATCTATTAATAATCGTATAAGTCATTCATACTTTTGTGAGTAA
Source organism: Hoplodrina blanda (assembly GCA_949316365.1). Lineage (NCBI taxonomy): Eukaryota > Metazoa > Arthropoda > Insecta > Lepidoptera > Noctuidae > Hoplodrina > Hoplodrina blanda. The sequence continues at coordinate 10,518,505 of OX438594.1, forward strand.
TCATTCATACGTTTTTAATCTGTTCCGTTTCAACATTGAGTTTTCCCTTTTACTTGCTTACTTCATTACCTTCTGCCAGGGTTGCGGATTTTGATCGAAAGAATTAGGCCCGGCGCACATTATCGGCATCGGCAAGGAAAGGGATCCTTCGGCATTCCTACATGCAAGCGCACACTTTCGGAAACTATGTCTTGGCATGCTGCAACGTTCTTAGGAATGACGAGGCGTCCTTAAGCATGCCGCACCGTCCTCAAGTGTTGCCTCGGCGCCGACAAAACGCGGCGGACGACGGCGTACCGAAGGATACCGAAGTATCCCGAAGCAGCCTCAAAGCTGCCGATACAGTAGCCTCAAGCATACCGAAGCGGTATTTTTGTTACTACGATCATATATCATGGAAATTTCTACTTTATTGCCATGAAGTTAATGTATAATGCTTTTTATCACCTAAAATCCTGAGCCGTGCCGATGCCGATAGTGGGCGCCGGGCCTTACCGCGGCCCTGGAATACAAAGGGCATTAGGAGGAACACGGATGGGTTTTAATCAGTAAGAGTCCACTCCCGCTCTGCCCAGAGCGGCAGAAGTCACATAATGATTTCCCATCCTCAAAAAAAAAATGGGTAGATATCCTAACTTATTTGTGACGCGCACCCTTTCCACAAAAAAATAATAGTGACAGATAATATAATTGTAATTATGAAAAGGTTACACAGAAAAAAGAAATATTGCGAAATATGTTTAATGTCTAACTTTTAAACCTAAGTATGATACTAAGTTAGTATGAAATGCCGTAGTACTGTACAAGCTGAATTATTTTTAAAGCATAAATTTAAATTATTCGACCTTATTGGTAAGGTTCTTCAGAAAGGTCAGGTGCGCAGTACCTACTTGTAACCGGCGTGCTTGTATGAACGTGGACGTGGCGAAAGAAGTAGGTATGTAAGGATCGTTGCCAGGTGGCGTTCTGTGGTTTCTGGCCATGGGAAAAAAAGGGTGAGTTTATGTACGTATGTATGTAAATTCAAATTAACTTAAGTAGTTCTTGCGCGTAACATAGGGATAAAAGGGAATAACGCAATCGCATTGAAATGGAAACCAACATTATATACTTTATTCATAATTATTCATCTCTTCCATTACACCAAATTACCACTAAAATATATTTGGCAATATAAAAAATAAGGAATACATTAGACTCGAATTTTTTTTTTAATCCAACTACCTAATTCTCATATCTAAGGTAAATATTGTGTTACGGCCAGAGTAATGAATTTGGACAGACGGGAATTTACACGATTATAAAACTACAACATAGTTCTAACGTAGATAATAATACCAACAACTGTTGATATTACATAACAAAAAAATTTAGAAAACCTCCCTATCAACTAATATAAAATCTCCAATTTAATACTTTGACTGTAACATACGCGTAACCATTCTTTTGGAATACAATTCTAATATGCAATATCTAGTATTCTTACATTTAAGATAAAAAAACAAATGACTATATAAAAATATACAATAGTGATAACAAATTCTTAAGAATTAATTTACGCGAAATTATAATGACGAAGCGATGAGCGTGGGTTTGCGATGAACCAAAATCATAAAGAATAGGATTAAGGCCGAGATAATATTATGAACAGGTGAAAGGAAGCATCCACAAAAAACTTCAAAACCTACACAGTCAAAATGTATGGAAGAACTGAACTATTTTTTTAATGTGAAACATCTATTGGTTCGAAAGTTAAACTGACTCTAATGCCGTGACGGAAAGCGGCATGACGCTACCATACCTTCTTTATTTTACTTCAGATTTTTATTGTAACTTCTAAAATTAACATAGATATTTTTCATTAGCCGGGCGTTCCGTGGCGGCCATTTTTTAAATCAGCTTATCTATCGGTATTTTTTAAATTAATCGGAAAAATATGAACGCTAGTCTAAAATCATTTACTGTGTAGGTATCCATGGTAAGTCTTGGTTACGATGTCCCTTCCACCGTGTATAAACCGTTACTTAGCACGTACTTGCTATATTACCGTCTCTATCTGTCACTGGTAGTTTGACAGTTGTGTGACAGAGACAAGGATATAGGTAAGTCAAAATACATGCCAAGAGACGTTAATTTATCTCGAACTTTAGAACAATTTGAATCTTAATATACTTTTATATGTCACACAAATATTGGAGGCTTGAGACAAGTATATGAAAGAAAAATATATTTAATAAAGTGCTTAAATATTGTCTATCATAAAGATTGCAATAAACTATCGGAAGAGAGAGGTAGATTAAAGTACCGAATACAGTGTGACAAAAAAATATTGTATTACAGTACAACTTTAATATAACGAACCTCAATATAAAGATTTCCTAGATTTAACGAATCTTGCAAAATCCCCTAGGACTCTCCACTAGTAAAAAAACAAACCCCGTTGTAACAGATTGTTTGGTATAACTAATATTTCTAATCACCTTCAGCTCTACGCTCTACTCTATCTCTGTGTCTGTCTGTATTTCCAAACGCATTTAACCCATTTTGGAGTAAGAATTCGAAAAGATTAGGGTTGAAGCCTGTTCACTCTTGTGAACAGGCTTCTTCTGGATAAGCTCACTCCGTCGTCGACTTTGTCTCTTTCACCTCTGACCTAGACTAGAGTCAAGAGCAAACCCATGTCAAAAAGCCGCAATTATACTTAACCTGAGAGCTACCGGTTTCATACATTTAGCAGGTTGCTCCACGCCGCGTGTCGCCACACGTGGGTAAGCTATCGGTTACATACATTTAGTACTGGATTGATTACATTAGTCCCGTCCCGCGTGTCGTGGAGCAACCTGCTAAATGTATGAAATCGATAGCTTTCCCACGCGTGGCGACACGCGGCGTCAGCTTAATATAATTGCGGCTTAAACAGAATCTTTGTTATATAGAGGTTGCACTGTATTGAAATTCTCTCAAAATGTTTACTATATTCGATTTTACATAGGTTCATCGCAAGTAATAATAGCAAAATGTTATAACATTAGTACACAAATGAACGTTGTCTTAAAGGTAATGTCGACAAAAAAAATTAACACATCACATTTTCATCTATATCGTAACAATAATAATATTAATAATTGAAGCCCGACTGGACATGTGCGCGAAGCAAACAAATGCAAGTTGTTTATTATAGTTAAAACGCTTATTTGAGTCCTAGCCTCAAATAAGTATAACACTGTGATGTCACATATCTTAAGTACACTATCTAGTGTACATTTCGCCTCTTGTGTATCACGCCACAACGCCCGTCGGCCGCACCTCTTTTCGTCCCCGCGCCCCTGTTACCCCGTACCTCGCAGGCGAGGACTCAATGGAACGATTTAGCTATAGTTGGATACAAATTATTGTGTTAAACAATGATAAGATAGTAAAGTGTTTTCTGAGAGTAATGAAAGCATATTATTCAATTTATTTAAAATGATTGGTTGTTTCGGTCAACCAATCATAACAGCTGACATAAGAGTTCCGCACCTTGTATAACGTTGTATTGAAAATACCGAACCGAATGTGCCGACCCGCTTATGTGTATAGCGAGTAGTGTTGCCAAGTGTAGTGTGTCAAATTTTAGGACAGAAGGTTAAAATAATCGGGATTTAGGTTTTCAAATCGGGGCTGATATGGTTACAAATTTTTTTTCTGAATTTTATAAGTTTGATGAAAAACTATCAAAGTAAAAATATTTCAGCCTAAGTACAAAAAAATATTTTTTGTTGACGATATTATCGAATAAAGTAGGTACAGAATAAAAAAGTTTATGAAAAATGCGGACATTCAGCGTCCCGATCAAGGGTGAATTGGGCTGTGTCACCCGACTTCTCAAAATCGGGACATCCCGCATATATCGGGCCACTTAGCAACACTAATAGCAACCCTCACAGAAGCAGAGTACACATATGTTGTCATACACTCTTATTTAGCGACCAATGTGGTCGTCTAACTAACTCACTGGTCGTCATCAATAACTGAAACTCATGTTGGCAACAAGTATGGTGAAATGTACACACAACAAAAGAGTTAGGTATTCACATGAGATATAAGTAGTTGAAGTTTTCTTAGAAACCGATGGATGTTTTCAAATGTAATTTAATTTAAAAAATAGATAATAAACAGTTCATTAATTAAGTTAAGTTTCAATCGAAGACATCCATCGGTTTCTAAGAAAACTACAACTGGCCGGCCCTGTATACCTATCTTTTTTGTTGACTGTACCTGAGAGGTAACGAGACTGAGTGTATTTAATTGGTATACAATTAGGGTTTAATTAAGTTAATAAATTGGTCTATCTACGAGTTATACTACACAGGTCATCGCTCTTTATAAAAACACTGCTTAGACAAAGCAAATAATTTGCCATTCAAGTTACGGCTTTAAATTGTGTGCATTAAAGTAAATTTTATAATGTCAAGATAAAATAGGTGACGGCTCGCGGGCGGTGTTTCTTGAGGCAGTGCGGGTCGGACCATTGCTGTATCAGTGATGTTATAGTAAGCGATAACTTTTACACAACTGTATGAGATTGTTACACTGTATAGAAATGCGCCATCTTGCGTTTGCTATGGTTTACAGTACTTCCAACCATAGTTTAGCAGAAAGAGGATTGTGAACCTTCTTTTAGACTGTTGTTCGATTATCGAAATGATAGACAGGAAGTAAGAGATTCTAGTAATACACAAGCATCGTACATACTGTTTACACAAGTTTATTTTGTTGTTCTATTTGATGATCGCTTTCTTAAATTGAAAAACTTTTCTTGAAAAAGAGACATTAGTTATTGGTGCATGTAATACACAGCATAGTAAAAAAACAGCTGTTCAGTACACTTTGACGAATTAGACGAACATAAATGTACTGAACAGCTGATTTTTTTATTGTTACTTTTTGAAAATAAAAATGGTCCCATTCGTTTCGAGTTTGATGATCGAGTTTATGGCTTTCGGTTCCAGAACTACCTAAAAGTAACCGTGTATATGGGGTATAAAAAGACACATCATATTACCGTTTACTACGCATACTGGGCAGTATGCGTAAACAAACTAAAAAACATTGATCAAAAATTATTGTTGGTAAAAAACTTTATATTTACTTTAATTTTTTTATTATTTTGGAGTGAAAAATCATTGTCTATGGTAGTGCGAAACGTAACGCACGGAAAACGTTCTGCTTATGAGTGCATGGGGCCGTGGGAATATTTTAAGTTTAGTCAGAAAATCTAAAACTGAACAAGATGGAATTTTCAGAAGGTTCCCAGGTATAAAACAATGCTTGCAATGATGGGAAGAACATGCAACTTTCGTTACTGTCTTTTTACACCGTTTAGGGTCAGTTCACACCGAGACGCGACGCGACGCGACGCTGCGTGCACACTTTAAAAGAGCGACTTAAAATATAACTTTATTTTCTACACGAAAAGATACACATTTCATTGTAAGAATTTAGAATACGTTACACCACGCAGCACTACGTCGCGATGCGTCGCTCTACGCCGCGCTGCGCCGCGCGGCGCCGCGAGACGCATCGCGACGCAGCGGTGAATCGCCGGTACGCGCGACGTGCAAGAGCGGCGACGTTGCGATGCGTCTCGCGGCGCCGCGCGGCGCAGCGCGGCGTAGCGCGAAGTCACTGGTCTCTTCAAGTATCGTCACGTTGCGTCGCGTCTCGGTGTGAACTGACCCTTAGGTATACTTTTAGTCTCTTAAACAACAGGAACATATTTCGAGACAATTATTGTTATTTCACAGTCCAGGCTTCAATTTCCACTACACAAGTAAATGTATACATTTTACTTTATTATTTATACAAAAACGTTGAGATCGATTGGATGAACAAACGTTTTAATTGGACCTTTGAAAAATTATTGTGTCTAGCGCGGACTGAGGCGTGCAATCTAAAATGAACTGTAATTAATTGAAAATAAGTCTTAAATTTGTTTAACATACGGTTTTTATCACATGGACACATGATACTGAAAAACAATTGATTTTTTTATCAATGTTTAAAGTATTAAATGTTCAAGTGAAATCAAATAACGTTAGTAAATGAATTATTAAAAATGTCGATATAATGCATAGAAAATTAGAACTTGTTTATTTTAAACTAAAGAAACGTAATTTGGAATGTATATTTTTTTTATTTGGCATTAAAATTCCGCTTAATTTAATCAGAAATTACTTATTTATCTATCTACCAGATGACATTATTAATATACGATTTACACATTAAATGTTATTGTAATTTACATTATTTTTTTACAGAAAATACGTTCATACATACCGTTTCTATCGATATTTATGAAAAGAATTCCTGACAAAATTAAAACACTTTATAAAATACAATTTAAACCTAAAATCAATTACACTTTTAGGATTTAATATAATCTATACATTAGTAGACATTCATAGTATTATGTTATCTACGAAATTATTAAAAAAAAGAATGTATTTTAAAATTTCTGTAGCTCAAGAAACCCTTGTGATGGTAAGTTAAGAATTTATTTTAGCTACATCACTGACATCCGTCGTTATTTTTCCAGAACGACAATATTATTTAAAAAAAACAAAGTCCTTGAAAAAAAAAATTGACTAAATTCATGGCAATAATGGTCTCTAGAATCAGACAGTGTCTGTGACTGTGTATCATCTCGAAAACTACTGACCAAACGTCAATAAAATTTTCACCACAAATCGAAAAAATAAAAATTATTATTGTATACAAGATATATTTTTTACATTCTCTGAAAATGACGTAACAGTTTTTAAAGCGATAAACAAAGTGCTTAATAGACAAATTACTTTTTAATCTTGATCTAGTTTCAAGGCGCACCTGGTAAATCAACTATCCTTCGACTGTACACCATGTATAAGGCGAAGTTTGCTACAGTATACACAAAAAGAAAAACAAATCTGACACTTTCTATACGTACTCTATTTACCCCCACCCCACACTCAAAATCCACGCTATAATTTTATTGGTTGTTTTTTCGCGGCAGTACAATTTGCTCTCAGTAGTACTATCGAAATATAGGGACAACTAAACTTAAAAAAAATAAAAATCTTCATTGTTTTGAGGTCACTTTCGAGTTTTGTGTACAGCAATTTAATCTCTAATTTTTCATTCAAATAAAAGTAAGCAATATAATTCGATTATACTGCCAAGAAAAAATCATTATGCTGCTGGAAAATAACCAATAAAAATACATGTTGTATGTACACGAGCGTATGACACATCGAGTTTTAGAACGAGATAGATACATACGAGTAAAAGAGACGACGCTATACAGAGCCGAACTTTTTCTAGAACTCGATGTTATATTTCGGTAGTGTAGTGTATCATTCACTCTATGTAAAGTAGTAGGTATTTGATTCATTTACTAACGTTAAGCGATGCTGGTCGTTACGTGGAGGGCGCGCGCGGTCGCCGTCACTCCGCTACTCATTTGATGGCTCGCGCCTCTGGCAGGAACGCGTCCCAGTAGCGGATTGCCTGAAATAAATTGAAATAATAATAAATTAAATGTACTGGTATTTGAATACACGCTGTGTCTATCAGATTGCCCATACCACTTCAAATGGTTGGTATTTTAAGGAATTAGATTTGCCCTGCAGCGGAACAATAAATAGGCTGGTATAATTCTAGGCTTCTATTATTTACATACTGGCTACCGTTAACGTGATTATCTGGCTGAATGTCAGTATCACCATATCAAAGGATATTTTGGTTGTTTCAACTAATATTTTGCGGTATATACAGTCGGTCAAGCAACAATATACACAAATTACAGGTAGTCGGTTATAGCTGTTGCTTGACCCACTTAACTGACTAGTGAGCCAGTTAGGTGGGTCAAGCAACAGCTATAACCGACTGTACCTGTAATTTGTGTATATTGTTTCGACGCTTTTCTGGTGGTCGCGACTATTGATACTGGCTTTCAAGAGTTGCAGTGGTAGGGAATAGTGTGGGTTGTTTGTTCCAAAGGAAATGGTATATACCTGTGCCTGATGCTTCATGTGCTCGTCGAGATAGCGCAACAGTGCGGCGCGCAGCTCGTTGAGGCGCAGCTCGTCCCACCGCTCCAACTCTTTCTTTATGACGCGAGATATCGTGTCGAACTCTTGTTGACCGCGCTCTACCTTCGCCTCCCACTGTGAACAATGTTTATGTTATTTATTTGTCAATAAGCAACTTATATTTATAGTGTACAACATACCTATAAATTTTCGGTCAATAATAAATAAATACAATACATATAAACAATAAACTAAGCACTAAACATAAAACATAATTATCTACTTCATTTTCAACATTTGCATGCCTTATTATGTAGTATGAGTGATAAAATTGCTGTAAAAAATCTAAAATTTGATTTTTGCATACCTACTTTCCGAGCACAAAACGATCATATATAATAATATATGCAAAAACATAGAAAATGTGTTACTATATGTTGAGATCATTTTGATGTTACAAGTAAACTTGCAATATGGCCCCACTGGACTTAGCAACTAATGGCTTTGCGCAAGAGCAGAATTACTATGCACAGTGCCATTGGATAACGTCGACCGTAATATTATGTTATATTTTTATTTATTTGTCTCAAAAAATCAGGCATCCATGTTTACTTCATAGCGGTCAAAGAGACTTTGCTAAAACTTAAATCAGTACTTGAGCACACATAGCGGAAACATGCCAAAAAAAGGAGACATACCTCAATAATCTCATTGGCAGCTTGTTCGATCTTCTCGGGCCGGTTGGCGAGCTCGGCCTTCGCCTTGTTCTCTCTCCGCTTCGTCAGCTGCATCTGAGCGTGCTGCCAGTTCTGGAACACCTGGCGATACATAGAAATTAATAGTATACTGCGTCTGAGTTAAAGTCAAATATATCGTAAAACATACCCTATACTCTGCAATATTGTAGCTTTTTTTTCACAATAAAATGTGATTCGATAAAGACAACAAGTAACACATTAACTCTCGGTTTTCCGAACGCACTTTTGTGATTGGTTCACTAAAATCCAATAACACAGCAGCTTATTCGCTTGACATTAAATTATTTTGCTCTGATGACAGGTGCATAAGGTAGTCAATGTTTTTGGGCAACTAGATGCATTTTTTCTCTCTCTTATATGTACATGACGTTCAAAAGTGCCTTTTAATGCTCTAATTAAAATAAATGATTTAATTTTGTAAGATTATGAGTATAAAACAGACGTTAATAAGAAAAATCAAGTATCAAGATTATAATTACCTTGACCCTCTCGTGGAACACGTCTTTAATGGCGCCGATGAGTCCGAGGTAGTCTTTAACATGTTCGGCTAGCACGTAGAAGTCTGTGTTTGACTGTTCTAGTCTCAAATGTTCTATCTGTAAAAAAATGATACAATTAACTTTATGAAAAAGATTAGAGAATGAACCTCTAGTTGAGCAGACGATGTTTTCTTTGCCCTTCACTGTAAGTTCTTTAACATTTGGTAAGTCAAGCATCACATGCGAATACCCAAATACAGAACAGAACCGCAGACCTGGTTGGGTCGTGGGGTTTAATCAACCCTATTTTTGGAAAAAAATCTAGTATACACAAAAAATATTTAGTATAAACTATTAACATCCAAATAACATAAAACATTATATCATTTATATTATTACAGTAATAGCAAAATGTCAATATAATAAAAGTGGTCTGTGCGAAATTTGTAGTTCAATATGTCTGCTGTAAGTAGTCGCAACAGTGCCTCACAATATACAGACCGTGTAGGAGTTAGCTGGTTAAGTGATGGTGTGTGTTACCTTCTCATGTAGGTCTGCGGTGTGCGAGAGCGCGCGGGACAGCGGCGCGTGCGGGTCTGCGCCGGACAGCGCGGCGCATGCGCGCGCGGCGTCGTGCGTGCGCAGGCTCAGCTCGCGCCGCTCGCCCGCCAGCGCCTCGCACGCGCCGAACATGCGCCGCAGGCACGCCTCCAGCGCCTCGATACGGGTCGAACGCTCTTCAAACCACTGGGGATATGACCATATCAATATATAATTATATACAAAGCTTGTTCACTCACTGACTAAACAGTGAATCTTGCAAACAACTCAATTTATGAAGTCGAAATTTGGCAGGTAGGTAGTTTATAGATAGTAGGAGATTTCAGAGGATTTGACTTTAATTTGACTTTCAAACGGAAAAATAAGCTGACAAAAGGTAGTGTGAGCCACGTGGTCAGCCGGCTATTAAAAATGGCGAACTTATTTTTAAACTACTATACGTTACCGGATCAGACTCGTCCATTCTGTATGTGATCTTGTTGACGGTCTCGCCAACCTTGTTGAACAGACGCAACACTCCTGCGCCGCTCAAAGCTGAAGTACTCGTTGCCTTTGGCAGCTCCGTGTCTGTTTGGGTAATATAATATTGTCTGGTAATAGTGGTTGCAATAAATATTTTTTAATGATTTATCAAGACTTGTAAATATCATTCAATTAAAATCTTGAAAATTTCATAGCTGGGTCTAGCAAGATAAACTGAATCCATGATAAAAATCTTAGTTATGTTGTTCCACCGTTTATATCTCCTATCTTTACAAACATAGGAAACGAGATATTTGCAATAAATGTGTAAAAAAACTATTTTTTTGACCTTTGATTTTGAAATATCTGGGGTCGCGGACACCCTACGATAAGTAGGTTTTGAGACAAGTTTTAGGGTGACAAAATAAAGGTTTAAACTTACCTGACTCAAGAAACTCCCTGAAGTCAGGATCGATACACAGCACGGGATGCTGCGCCACTCGGTTGAGAAAGCGCTCCAGCGCTGCACGACGTCTCTCAACGAACTGGGACTGTACGCTTCCAGCTGCTACGCTGCCGTTTGCACTCTCCGTTGACGGTGTGGATGTCATTTTTAGTTTTGTTGTGCCTGTCAAGAGTTTGTGAACATGAGAAAATCATACTATGAATTAACCATATCGCCTCGTAGATGGGTAATGAAATAAATTAAAATTGATTGTTATTTTCAATTGAAATTGTATTTTCCAGACAGAAATGTTATATTGATTTTCTTGAAACATTATAGATACTCAATCCACACTAAATTATAAATGCGAGTGTAACTCTTGTTTGTCTGTTTGTTACCTCATTACGGCACACCCACTAAACCGATTGCAATTAAATTTGACAAAGAGGTAGCTTGAGCCCTAAATAAGGACATAGGCTTCTTTTCAATCAGCGACTTCGTCTGCCTCCGCGATAGCCGACATTCACGGGGCCGAAGTCGCGGGCAAATAAGAAATTAATTATAAATTACTGTTGATTTCAGTAAAACTTGTAAATTCGGACGTCTGGCTGCTATATTCATTACATTTTTTATTGCCACAAGCTCGCCTCTCTATTTTTAACTAAGTACTGCAACTTGTGACGAGTCCCATAGAAACAATTTAACGAAATTAATCAGAAAGAAAGTATACGGTTCCAAACAACAACAAAAAAACCAAATCGGTCCAAGAGTCTACGAGTAATCGCGAACATACATTACAAAAAAAAATATTCCAACGAATTCAGAACATCCTCCTTTTTTTGAAGTCGGTTAAAGAACAGCGGACACTTAAATTACGTGGGCAGATCACAAAACCTACTGAAAAAAGGTTAATCAATTAGAATCGACCCACCTACTATACTCTTCTCAGGCGCAGGTGGTATTATCCTCCCAGATCTAAGATACTTTTCGGTCAGCTTCTCATGTAGACCTAGGAAGTCGCTAAACCTCCTTAGTACAGCGAAGTCATGCTTGCTGAATATAGGCATGTTGGTTTTCGTGAGGACTCGGTAAGCTACGTAGGAGCTCATGCCTTCCCCTATCTTCTGTGGTTCCGTTATAGTAATAATAATGTTGTTCGCGCGTTCTGTGGCTATCTGTAAAATAAAATGTGTTCTGATAAACTACAATAACTTGGCGCGCCCTTCCACAATTCAAAACGTTTGAAAGTGTGCGTACTGAGACGGCTCCCGAAACAAAAACAAATCAGCGATTTGTTGCTAGACTAGCGGCGTCATTAATTACTCATTATTAATTACTAGTATGGCACTGCGCTGACATACCTACTCTATGATGAAAATGACAGGTGCGTTGTCTTGCGCGGTCGGCTATTTATGATTAGTTGACAAGCAAATCTGCCGGCCTGATACTGCAAGACAATTATTTACAACTACATACAAACTCTTTCTTACGGATGACTACACACATTGAAATTGTAATATGGAGGGGCGCGCCATGTTATAGTAGTTTATCTATAGGACAGTGTTATCTTATGTGACGTCACTGTGGGTCTGGCTTTTAGTTAGATAATTCTAGTTTTGTTTAAGCTTTAACTACAGTTTTGGGGCTTATAATTTTTGAAGCGTTTGGATCTGTGTTTGTACGGTTCCGTAGATACCCAAAGGGTGCCAAACGGAATCCTATTACTAAGACTGTCTGTCACAGGGTTGAACCGTAATAGTTAGACACTTGAAATTTTCAGTGTGTATTGCTATGGTAGCTATGACAAGAAATATTAAAAATTAAATAGGGCAATAATACATACAAGAAACTTGTTTTCTATGTACGTATTATTGTCAAATATTGTACTGTGGAACGGATCCCTTCGTGTGTTCGAATCCGATTCGCATTTCGCCAGTTTTTAGTACATTATGCAAAATTTCTTTCCCTGGTGGCATGATGGTATTCGTAAAGCCCTGACCCCAACATATGTGTCAGTTTTGATCTTTACCTAGAATCCTAGATACTATAATAGAAATTAGAATGCAGCCTTCGCCGCTTGCTGCACGCAACACTGTTTGCACGAAAGTGCTCAACGGTGATATAAATAGGACACGGCCATGTGTAGTAGATACTGTAGAGACTGGCTGGTTGAGCCAAAATGCAACTTATTTCTTATATGAGATAAATATTACTTTTAAAATTAGATGAAGAGACAGACCGTGTGTCGACGGCTGTCAAGCCAACAACTAGAATTAAAATAGAAATAATTTAAAGTCAATAATAATATACGAAGTATAAAGATAAATACGCGTTTCAATCTAAGTAGATTGATTATTGATTATATCCCGGTATAAGTAGCAACCCACGTCCGGAAGTTACAGTACCTACTTCAATATATATATGTATAGGCGTGAACTAAGCATGCTGCTCATCAAAGTAAACAACATTGAGCAAAAATTGTTACTAGGAAACGGATTTTTATTTTTCGTGTGAAAAATCTCTGTCTGGTATTGCGCAATGTGACGCACTCAAAATATTATGCTTAAGGGTGCATCCACTGCCAGGGTTGCGGAATTTGTTCGAAAGGGTTACCGCGGCCCTGGAACGCAAAGGTTTTAGTCAGTAAGAGTCTGACACTCCCTTCCGGTTCGCCCAGAGCGGAAAGAGTCATTTGATAACTTCCCATTCTTAATAAAAGTGTGCATCCTACAGTTTTTTTTTAAATTTGCCCCTACTCTAAGATTTTTTCCTATATCGTGATCGTGTGTTGCAAACTTATAAACTCACATGTACACAAATATCTAGACCTAAAAGAGCTAACTGTAGGCCATAGAAATATTTGTTCCGTGCGGGAATCGAACTCGTTTTCATTTAAAAAAAGTTGGAACTTTGGCCTTCAATATCTACGTAAACAAAAGGTTGGAAAGAACATATAACTTTCGGCTCTGTTAATTGTCTTAAATTCCCTATATGCCCTTACCAATTTTTTTTATAATTTACAATGTAAAATAGCTTTCTTCTAATATACCTAGCATCTGCAAAACAACTCATCGGCAGGTTATTTCAGGCCAAGAGTTATTTCGACAAGAGCTCAAAACACTGGCGCATGCAGCTAACGAATGTGTTCCGTTTCATTAAATTTTGACTAAAATACCTAAGATTAATTGATGATGGTAATTAAAGCTTCCACATTAATATGACCTTTATTTTTATTAGTGTGAACAATTGAAATACTCATATATAGCAGTACTGTTTGCATTCGGATAGTCATCATGTTATTCTATTATCTTAAATTGATGGGCTAATAGCATATACGGTGTTATCTGACTTTTCATGTAGGACTAGACTTTTCTTAGTAGCATCTTAAAGCAAGCCTGGATGTGTTCCCTGGAAATCCATACTTCCATACTAATATTATAAATGCGAAAGTAACTCTGTCTGTCTGTTACACTTTCACGGCTAAACCACTGAAATTTGGTAAGAAAGGACATAGGCGATTTTTCCGCGACCTCGTCTGCGTCCGCAATAACAGACATTTACGCGGGCAAAACCTGGTGGCATTATACGGACTTCAACGAAACGGGTGTAAAACTTCCCGTTATTCTTCTCATCATTTCGATCATTCTTTTGTTCTTGATTATGCCTGGAAACCTTCTGGTAACGTAGATGTTGTTAGGTCAAAGTTTCAAGTTTAAGTTTTTACGAATACAAGTTTTAAATGTTACTACTAAACTTTAAATACCCTCACGTCCCTTCTGCTATTGCATGTACTACAGGATGATTTACGTGCGTTCCATTGAGCGATACCATGAACAGAATTTTTCACACCAAATGTTTTTTCTATCCCGTATACCGCATACCCCTTCGGGAAATATGAGCTCGATGCTATGTCCGTTCATCTGGCCCCAACATTACTAACAAATTAATTTTACAATGTAATAAGTAATACCTATCTATGTTACCTACTTCGCTAGTATTATTAGACAATCTATCGGTCGCGCATGGCTCGTTTTCGAGGCGATCTCGAGTCTCGCCGCGGATTTAAAATCAGCTATTTATTAGCCGATTACTTGGATCGGCGACCTTGTACGTCGAGGCTTTCATACCGATTTATTTGACACGATTGAAGCCATAGCGGGGAGATCATTTATGGTACTATTTTCTAAGGATTACTTGTGATTATAGTTTAATGTCAGCGCAGTTATTGTATACTTGTTAACACTTCAAATTGAGCCAAATATGCTGGTAGACCCATCTTTACTAGCATATTTGGCTTAATATTTGAGGTGTGAAGAAATTTACATTGATGTGTAATGATTATTTAACCTTAATTCTCTAATTTAGGTCAAATTGCAAAAAAGGTAAGACATTTTAAATTTCGCAGGCACCCTTATTATATTCATACAAGTTTTGAATACCTACTATGAAAGAATATTTTCTGTGTGTCCATCTATTTTATAGCTCTACGATGACAGGTCGACGATAACATAGCAGCAGCGTCAAAATAGTAGGTAGGTTACCCACTTACCTACTATTATGACGCTGACTAAACATAAAATCTTTTTTAAAGTATATTTACCTCTTCCATGACTGGGCTGCTCAGTGAAGTGGTGATCGACGGTGGAGCATCACTAATGCTGACCTTCTCTAGACCTTCACGAGCTCCATTCACCTCTGGGTCCAGAGTCACTTCCTGTAACAGACAATAAATTGTTTAACTACTTAATAGATCTTCAATTTGTAACAATAGTAAGAACTAGTAAGAAGTTTAGTGTGAATGCATTGGGTTGTAAAAAATCATACTTTATATTATAAACTAGTTTGCCTCTAGCCCGCGACTACACCTGGGTAGACTTACAAATAGGGTCAAAGTCCTAAATTATTCCACAGGAGCACTAAAATGAGCTGGATCCTTATCTATATTGGAGTCAAATATCAGCTTATTTCATTCAGCTGTTTAAACCCGAAACAGAACTAAACATTCATCCATCCTCACAAATATTCAAGTTTATAATAGTAAAGCACACAAAATAAAAATAAAATTAAACAATACTACAATAGTTATGCTATTTGTAGTCATGTGCATGTGTCTAAATACAAAAAAGAAACTAGGTAGGTACTTGCTTTAGATCAAAACAAGTTTGCATTCAATAGCAGATGTTTTTCTTAACATTTAATTTGACTTCGACAGCTACATTCTAATCCAAGCTTTATGAATATTAACGTAAAGAAGAAAATCATTTGTTTACAAGAAATGGCAGGTGTTATTGTTACATTTAAATAAAATATTTTTGTATATTATCATAATCTTATAAAGTCTTGGCGGGGGCACTACCGTGCCCCCGCCAAGACGAGCCAAGCGAAGCGCAAGAGCACTACCTACCTTTTCTCGAAGTGTTTCGTCGTTTTTTTGAACCCTCATAAAGTTGGTTTCCGACGTACCAGATAGTTCATATTCTCAGGATATGATGTCAATAATAGACTAATTAAACATACAAAGTCTCAATTAAATAGCTCTAATACTTTAGATTTTATTGATATCTAAAATACACCGATTTCGTCACTGACACACTGACACACTGATGATCATCAAAATGTTTGGCTACTTCCTGAAGTGCTAGAAAGCTGAAATTTGGTATGTAATCTAAGTTTAGCATACAACCAACAAAAAAATTCATAAACTTATAACTTTCGCCCCCCATCCCCTAAAATGGGGGGGGGGGGGGGGTGGAAGTTTGTATTAGACTCCAAAATGTTAGGGTACTTCCTGAAGTGCTAGTAAGCCGTTTGGTATGTAAACAAGAGAATGGGCTATGAAAACTGGCACTGCTGATGTGCAAGAAATACACCCCAAAAAAGAAGAAAAAAATTATAAACACTAAAAAGACTGCCAACCAACTTACAAAAAGAACTGAAATCCCACTAAAAAAATTTCACGTAAAATGTTGCCAAGACGACCACATAAGGTTTGCCCTGTGAAAAGGATATCAAATCTCATTTAGAGCCAAGCTTCTGAATCTACACGGCCTAACTCTACCGACCCTAACTTCACAAATTCTACATATCAGTAAAAATGTAGGATGGCTTGGCTGTTTCGTTACTTACTTTAGAAACTAAATATTCGCATCACCTCCACGACGGTAGCGAAACGGCGAAGCCATACATTTTTACTGATATGTAGAATTTCTGAAGTTAGGGTCGGTAGAGTTAGGCCGTGTAGATTCAGAAGCTTGGCTCTACATGAGATTTGATATCTTTTTCACAGGGCAAACCTTATGTGGTCGTCTTGGCAACATTTTACGTGAAATGTTTTTAGTGGGATATGTATGTAGATAAGTTGCACCAGGCAACTACGTCCCATTAGGTGAGATAATAGTACTAATATAACAGACTACACACACTTTTCAATGATCAGAATTTTATTTTTTTTGGCATGTAAAAAGGTTGAGTTTATTTTAGGCAAGTAGGTATCAAAACAGAAAGATTCGGCAAGCTGAAAGAATAAAATAATTATGAGTCAGATGTTTTCAGCTTTTCAAAGTGATGAAAAAAAAAAATGCCACACATAAAAATTTATACATATTATGTATCTCAGTATGTCGGGTTAGCTTAGTGTCTTATCTGCTAATATTTAAATTACGACATGTTTGATTCTTTTAATCTAATCTTACAATATGACATCAATTAATCTGTTTTATAGTCGCCCCACAGCAGGGGAACCAAACCCCTGGCTAAATATATTAATACCTATCAAGTTCGCAGCTTACTATTATTACTAGACTTGTTCTACGAAAATCATCCTTACTGCTTCGAAATAAAGGCACTGTACAAGTCAAATACTGCACATATTTATTGAGAGATGTATTAAAATATAATTCTGAGATTGCCAATCTGCCCAGAGCAAGTGTGGTGATCAATGCCTTCTTTGTATGAGAAGAGGCCTTTTTTCCCAGTAGTGAGACAATACGATAAACTATTATTATTAGAAAGCCTCCACAAGTAGCAAAACTTCAATGCATAGATAGCCACATTTATTGGGTAACACCCCCCATGCTACTGTCAACTGTACCTATGCTATACAAAAGTGAATACTCCAAATGTCAACCGTACCGCAAAAACAAAACACAAACACAAAACACAACAAAACTTGATTTAACGCGAACGGCCGCCATTGGACGATGATATTTTACATATTTTACTTGCAACACGATCTAGCTGTATCATTCTATTCAGTAATTTGACAGTTAACAGGTTAAAATGCATTATAAAAGGGGTAAATAGTTGATAATGCTGTCTGTATGTTCAGGGCACCCTAGCCAGCGCATTGCCGATTACTTCATACTTATATCACAGCATAACTACTGGATTTAACGAGCAAATAAACTTTTAACAATTACAAGCTGAACACAACCCTGGTTGATGATCTTTATCACATTAAAAAATGCTTGGTAGTCTAACTATTAATTTCTATCTACCCACATAAGCATAGCACAGTGTGATAATATAATCCCTGATTTTGTGTCATCGTGTTTTTATTTAACTAATCGATAGAGTCTACAATTCTGAGGATTAGAGTAAAACTCCGGGTTCGCTAAGACTTGTACTTTTTTTTAAAAAAAATGTCAAAGTTTCGGAATATCCGACTTTTGAAAAACGAAAAAAAAATCATTATAATTTAACGGAAGTACATATTCCAGAATTTATTTATTCTATCAAAAAAAGGTATAATAGCCGACCCTTCCACCAATTTCTGTTGCTTTAGTATGAATGGGTCGAGAGATAATATGATTTTTTTTCTCATTTTTCGTTTTCATTTTTTTATTCATCTAAACCGCCGTAGTAGGCGGTCATTCCTACATCAAAAAATTGCTGATACTTTCTATTATGTGTAGTATTTTTTCCAAAACCTAACTCATTGGTTTCCAGGAGTTATTGAAAATTTTAGTAATATCCGAAATATCCGCACTTAGGGCTGCCACTTCAACCAAAACATTTTTTTTTTTTAATTAAGTTTTAGCTTTCTTATCATGACCATAACAAGATATCATTGTTTTGTGGCTTAAAGTGGCACACATGGAGTAATTTTATAAAGGAAATTAAAAACAAATGGAGAAATTGGTATCATGTTAATTGATACACCTTTTTTGGAAACCGGCTATAAATTCTAACCCAAAAGACTCAACTATGTAATAATAAATAAAAGAAAATCCTTTCCGATGTCTCATAAGCAGCGTTGAAAAAAGCAGAAAAAATATCCCGTATTTTTCCAAGTACGTTTTTTTTTTCAATGTTTCATTCGAAAGTTTCAAGAAATTTTGCCAATATAAATGTCATGTTTTTTTCCAATAAAACCGAAAAAAAATGAAAAAAACGGGAAAAATTTCGTGTTTTTTTTTAAATATTTGTATGTTTGTTCTGGTGGAATCTTGCGATTGGGCTAAAATTTTGCATGTATATGTATACCGGAGACCAATTCAATACTATTATTACATGGAGCTGATCTGATGATGGAGCTGGAAGGTGGCCATAGGAACTGCGTAATAGAACGACACTACCCTGACGAGTTTGAGCTCGTTCGTTATAGCGGCAGCAGGAATACATAATCAGTGAAAGTTTGAACTGTCTAGGACAGCGGAGGCTTCTATGTATTTTTTCTCGAAAACGGTGCGTCTTAGGCGAAAAATAACCGAAATTTCACTCCCCCCTAGAACCCCCCATGAGAGCAACACCACTATTAAAATTTTGGGTTTTGGGGGGGAGAGGGGGGGATTGTTTTTATTGGTTTTTATTGGTAGTTTCGATTTCCTTACATCACAAATAATACATCCCTACATCATACTAAAAACAACCCACCCCCCGCAAAACCCAAAAATTAAAAAGTGGTGCTGCTCCCATGGGGAACCGAGATGATGTAAGGAAATCGAAACATTAAACAAAAAAAAACATTAAAATAAAAACAATCCCCCCTCTCCCCCCAAACCCAAAATTTTAATAGTGGTGCTGCTGTCACGGGGGGTTCTAGGGGGGAGTGAAATTTCGGTTATTTTTCGCCTAACACGCACCGTTTTCGAGAAAAATTAAAATAAAAACAATCCCCCCCCCTCTCCCCTCCAAAACCCAAAATTTTAATAGTGGTGTTGCTCTCATGGGGGGTTCTAGGGGGGAGTGAAATTTCGGTTATTTTTCGCCTAAGACTCACCGTTTTCGAGAAAAAATACATAGAAGCCTTTATTTTTATAGAACCTTACCATACATAGAACCTTTTAGGTAATATAGAACCATACATATAATAAAAGAACCATAATATAATAATAGATAATAATAGAACCATACATAGAACCTTTTTTTTTTTCAAATAAAATATATTCTTTGTGTTGTTTTTTTCGGATACTTGAAAGTGACAACCCTAAGGAAAATTTTGAATTTTCAATAACTCCTGGAAACCAATGAGTTAGGTTTTGGAAAAAATACTGCACATAATAGAAAGTATCAGCAATTTTTTGATGTAGGAATGACCACCTACTACGGCGGTTTAGATGAATAAAAAAATGAAAAAGAAAAATGAGAAAAAAAATCATATCTCTCGCCCCTTACATACTAAAGCAACAGAAATTGGTGGAAAGGTCGGCTATTATACCTTTTTTCGATAGAATAAATAAATTCTGGAATAAGTACTTCCGTTAAATTATAATGATTTTTTTTTCGTTTTTCAAAAGTCGGATATTGCGAAACTTTGACATTTTTTTTTAAAAAAAGTACAAGTCTTAGCGAACCCGGAGTTTTACTCTAATCCTCAGAATTGTAGACTCTATCGATTAGTTAAATAAAAACACGATGACACAAAATCAGGGATTATATCACACTGTGCATAGGTAATAGTGATTCATGAGTGAGTGTAGTATTCATTTATTTTCTAGAATTACTTAGAAGTCTTCCATGTTTGCAGAAATAAAACAATTTATTGATAAGAAACTTTGTTTAGGTAAAGCAAAACTTTATGTTTATAACACAGATGTAAGAATCTTGTAGTACCTACAAATATTGAGTTCTATCAAATGTGAACTACAATAGCCAGGGTTTTACAATTCGGATTATGAATACGGACAGCTGATAGTAGACCTGGTGTCACTGAAAATTTATTGAGTTATCAACTTATGCCAGCTACAAAGAAAACAATTGACATTTAAAAATAATAATTTACGTACTTATTATTAGGAAAATGGATTAAACAAAACTCATATTAGGGAAAGGAAACTAGCCAATCTATATATAAATTGTTTGTTTTAAATATTTTAAATATCAAATTCTTTGAATAGTGGTAAAGAGCAAGCAAAAGATTAAACACAATGCAAGCTTTTATTACATTAAGTAGTGGTTTTGAAAAAAGAAATTATTATCCAAAATATTGTTTTTAAGAAATACCTGCACAAAAGTAAACACAGGATTAAATTCAAATGCCATTGCAGTAATTAAACTTTCACTATCTTATAAAAACAAAATACTGTTTATTGATAGTTAAAAAAACAATGTAAGAACAACCAGCTATCAGAGAGGTGACTAATAATGAAGATAATACAGTGAGTAGACTTAGGCCATTGATTCAGTAATTAAATTACCTCTCAAGGATGTTTCAAAGAGAAATCAAGTTCTATAAAAATCTGTATCTTGCGAAAAAATCCTATTTACGATTCCCATGCAAATTTTGGTTGAATGATGGTAACAAGCGGTAATTAACAGTCATAAAAGCAGTATCAGCAACAAGAGGTTGGTGAAATGTTGTAAATTCATTTATTTCATATCATGAATAGGGGCGTCAACGATCTGCCGCCGGGCGCCGGGGGGCGGACGCAACACAACAAGTTATTAAAACAGGATTCCAATAAGATACCTGGACCGCAGACGCGAAAAGATCTTCGTCATCCCTGTTATCATTGTTGATATCCACTGTGCTAAAGGGCGGCGTATCAGGCTCTTCCGACATGGTTAAATTGTACTAAAAGTAGACACGACCGCAAATGACTGAACGAACAATATTAGCGTCTAATCAAGTTTTTCCCGAAAACAGCGAGATAACTTTCCGATACCAAGGTTCGCTTGACAGACATGAACAACCCCCGTCGTTTATGAAGACGTCTATCTAATTAGATGCAATTTTTAACATGATCAAAATGACATTTGCAGTAAATCTGTAAGGTGTGAAAAAGACCAAATAAGTTTTATGTTAAAAATGCTTATAATTTTGGGTATGGATCTGTATGATGCCTATTTGTCAGATTTTTAGTGACGTATTCAATTCTGTTTACGAATACGGTTTAGTTTCAACTGAGGAAAAAAAAACATATAATTTATTTACGATAAAAAATACTGAATTATAGGAACTAACCTACTACAGTAAATAACAAATATTTGTAATTGAATATTGTAAACTGCTGTAAGATAATTAATAAAACGAACTGTTTGACGTGTCTTTGTAAACGAGTGTTCTCTTGCTTGTCAGCCAGCTTGAGCCTCCATGCCAATGCCTGTGCCTATAACAGCTGTCAAATAATTGTCAAATCGTAAATATCCACGAATTTGTTTTGTTGTTGTGAAGGTAAAAAACTCGTGTTATTTCACAATTTAATGAGTGCTTAGTTGTATTTATTGAAAGGAATTACAGTTGTCGTTTATTTATTTCTTTGTAGTCAGTTAAGGTATGTTTGACGTTGTATTTTAAATTTGTTTTGTGATTTTGTAATAGTGATAGGTGATACAGAAAGAAAATGAGTGGATTAGATAAGAAGCCGAAGATTCCGCAGCCACCGGCTCCGGCTGGTGGTACCGGGAACCTGCTCTCGAGTGTGGCACCGCCATCGCAGCTGCCTAACTTCGTGACTGCTAGCCCCGTAGTACCAGCTGCCGAGGTAACCATTTGACATTTGTTTACAATTTTTACATCATATGCTCTGAAGCAAAATAAAGTATTTAATTCTTGAAACATAAAAAAACCAATCATGTATTTAACCTTATTAACTTTTTGGGTCTTTACTTGATAATGTCCTGCTTCAGCGTAAGACTAGACCGTAATTTGTTGCAGATACCTCAAGCAGCAGTGGGACCTCCTCTGCCTGCCCCGGTACCGGTCCAGCCAATCATAGTGCAGGCTAGAAATGAACTTCCTCCTCAACCTGACAACTCTGAGAAATTCAGGTACATATTAAAGGCAGGGCCCGATCTAGTTATTTAGCTGCTCCGGGCAAATAATATTCACTGCCCTCACACCATAATAAGTCATGGGCTTGCTATTCCAAAGATGAGATGATATAATTATATTATGTGATATTGTTTTATATATTTTTATTTTATTCTATTGTAATTAATTAAGATTCTTATCAGGATTTCCTGTATCTGAAATGACATAAATTAATTTAATTATGAGTTTGTCACCACATCTATTTATCATTTGATTGTGTGTGACCTATTTATGAAGAAGTACTATATTATTCTAGATATTAAAGGGCTAATTCCTATATTAATATTATTTATACTGTCTCTATTCAAATTGTCAGTTTGTCACAAATATCAGTAATTTACCTAAATTTTGGACAAGTTTGAAATGGTTTGCGACAACATTTTGAAAATGTTCAATTGAAGGAATCCGCATGCTGAATTTACTAGTGCAAACTACAACTGATTTGTTAGTTATTACATTTCACTAAATGCACATAAAAATTTATTATTATGATATAGGCACTGAAATAAAGGCAATAATACTAGTATTAGTAATGGCATTGTTTATAATGCAGACTTTCAATGCTTCCTTTGGCAAATTGTTTTGAAATATTAACATAATTTGTTTAAAAATACAACAGGTCAGCAATGTTGTTATTTACATTTTGTTGCATTATCATTGTTAAAAAAAAACGAATTGGTTTAAAATCTTTGGTTCCAGCCCGGCAATTCCACTGAGCAAAGGGGAACCCTTGATGTCCATCAGGTCCCCTGAAGATTCACAGGCCTCACAGTCCCCGGAATCATTACCTGATTCCACATCAGAAATTGATAAACTTGGTGGGTTTGGTCAATCATTTTTTTATGTTAAGCATCATCAGCCATTAATCATTTCCATTATTACATCATCAAAAAATTAGACTGTTTTGCTTGCCACATAAGAAAGGTTTTAAGATTTTATGTTTAGTACTCAATATTTATTGACCAATAACTTGTATGCTTAATGCTAACTGTAATATAGGTGGGTTATTGGCTATAGGCTCGCCCTCTATTACATGGGACTTAAACATAACTGGCGAAATGTGGGTGTACATTAGTACACCAGTGGGGACACCTCTGCCTAACCCTGCGGGGAATACAGGCGTGAAGTTATGTATTTATAAATGAATAAATTTACATTTACCATCAGGTGACATAATGCCAGGAAGTGGCATCTTCACATGGATGAAGGGCGCCGTCTCCACTGGAGGTATACTGCAGAGAGTGGCGGAGAAAGCGAAGAGTTCAGTAGACTCCATGATCACTACACTTGATCCGCAGATGAAGGAGTACCTCCGTAAGTTGATATAGATTTGCTAAGGGCTCCTACACAAGCCAGGTTTTTCGTTGAGGGGGGGGGGGGAGTATTGACAGCTTAGCTTGACTTTAAACACTAAAAAAAGGAGAGAACGGGAGAACTCAAGATGCTTTCGTGGGAAGGGAGTAAAAAAAAAAACAAATCAGTCGACCATTTTCGAGTTTTTGTGAGACTAATGCACGGTAATTCTTATTTATATACATATATCATAATTATACACATACATGTTTTTTTGAGAAAAAAAAAATACTTTTTTATATTTCTGTCTTAATTGTACGTATGCATAATATTCAAATGTGTTTCAGGAAGTGGTGGAGACCTCTTAGTGGTTGTTGCATCAGACAAAGAAGTAAAAATCTCGCCTATTAGAGAAGCATTTCAGACTGTATTTGGCAAAGCTAATGTAATGTAAGTATTTATTTATATGCTTTTTACCTGACTCATTGCCACCATCATTTTCATGCATACTATAGCGAGGCCCCGAACATTGGATGATGACGCGCCAGCCGCGGGGTAGTTCTCTTTATGTCAATCTTTTTAAATCTGTTTCTACATAACTTTCTTATGACGCGCCTGGGGCGTCATTAGCTATGAGTCGGTTAAATATCCTTTTCTATCTTATGTATTTCGCCGTCTCCCTCGCACTGTTAACATATCAATGAATATCCCACCTTATTGTTAACGAAATACGGTATAATTTTCAGTGGCTACGCAGCTCAAAGTGACGTCACTGCGGATCAGCCAGTAGGCTATGCAGCCGCGTACGCAGCAGCCAAACAACGCATCGCTCACATACGATCAGTGCACGGAGAACTTAATAATAACGTACCTGTGGTAGCCGTGGAGGGGTACTTACACGAATCTGTTACTGACAGGTTAGAATTCAAGATATTTTATACTAGTTTTTAGCCGTGACTTCGTCCGCGTGTTTTTTCTTACGGGTCTATAAATTTTTTCGTAATAAAATATAGCCTTTAATACTCAGGATAATGTATCAGCGAAAAGAGGTTCAAACCTGGACTCGTAGTTCCGGAGATAAGCTCGTGCAATGAAAAACCAACAAACAAACTCTTTAGCTTTATATTTTTGGTGTCTTTAGCTTTTGTCCGCGACTTCGTTCGAGTAAATGTCGGTTATTGCGGACGCAGACGAAGTAGGCTATGTCCTTCCTTGGGGTTTAAAACCCGATCCAAATTTCATCAAAGTCAGTTCAGTGGTTTAGTCGTGAAAGCGTAACAGACAGACAGACAGAGTTACTTCCGCATTTATAATATTTATAACGATAATATGTAAGTTGCGCAAGCGCAGACAAACATCAAATTGATTATACCATCCTTTCTTTCCCAATAGATGGTACGACATGTCCCTACTGATCTTATCTCAACCATCCCTCGGCATCGAACTCCAACTGCAGTCACAAGGAACACCAGTCCCGGCCGCCGCCATCGCTGCCGCGAGCGCAGCCACGCCTAAAGACTATGTGCACGCGCAGACCGGGTTTAGCGTCACTATCGGATCTATTATGGGCGCTAGTTTACAGGTAAGGGTATTTAAAACGCGGTGGTAGTTGCCGTGGCTTCTATTAACCAAGATCCAGGGGCGGATATACTTAAAGGCTTTTTGGGCTGCAGCCCAGGGCCCCGTGAATACAGAGGGCCCCCAACCGGACTGAAAACAATAGACGATATTGTCAATAATAAAAATTATCTTAAATTAAAAAAATCCGATTATAAGATTGGCAACACTGCGATCAAATTATATATACCTACATCACTACAGAAAACAGTTTTTTGACAAAATGGCAATTGATTGAGTAATTAGGTAGGGCCCCTAAGCAGTATTAGCCCAGGGCCCCACAAATTCAAGATCCGCCCCTGCCAAGATCCGTCTTATGATAGGTTATTATTAAAAGAAAACATAATAACTTTTCAAATGCCATTGTTATTAGTTCATAAAATGCTCACTCGGCGCTACTGTGTTATATTGATAGATAAAACAAAGAAATGAAAATATGATAGTACAAAAAAAATATTATTAATACAATTGAAAATTTTATTTAACAAAATTTTGTTAAAAAAATGCAGTACATCACGATCAAAATTAATGAAGCAGTAGATTTTATTTGTTTTTTTTTTTCGGTATGGCCTCTCGCAGGTCAACCTATGAGGTTGTCGGCTGCTTAACCGGACTATCCTGTGGTGCCTTAAAAATTAAGGCCTCCAGCCAGGGCTTAAAACAAATTACAAACTAAGCAACTACACGCTAAGGGCACCCCCTGTGGGGTACGAGCCTCGGCTTAGGGCGTCGCTGGGGGAGGGCAGCAAAGGGACAGGCTGGATCGGATTATAATTTTATTTGAAAAGTTGTTCACCATAAGTACTTTCACCCCCTAAAGATTAATCCATTTTCCCACCTCTCATTAGGTACCCCACAACCAATGGCAAGAGGCTTCGACAGGCGTACCCAGGCGAGAGCTCCTACACTTAGCGGCCCGTTCACTAGCCGGCTCCTACAAGAAACTGCTCGCCGTATCCGCTGCCGAGGACTAGGCTATATCCTGGACGACTATGAACTATGTACAGTTAGTATTTGATAAGCTTCTTTATTATGTGTGTCTTAGGGTTGATTTTTAACCGCCAGACAACTTATTTGAAGAATAAATATACCCTATGACGTATTCAATATGCAAAAACATTATAAATCTAGATTGAAGTTGACTTGAATAAAATTGGGAGCTAATTTATAAAGAACTAGCTTTTGCCCGCGACTTCGTCCGCGTATATGTCGGTTATCGCGGACGCAGACGAAGTCAAAGTCGAATAAAAAGTAGCCTATGTCCTTTGTTGGGGTTCACACTTACCCTGTACCAAATTTCACACAAATCGGTTTAGTAGTTTAGGCGTGAAGAAAAGACAGACAGACAGACAGACAGTTACTTTCGCATTTATAATATTAGTAAGGATTCATTTATTTGTACTTTGTACATTGAGCTAGTTTTCTTATTATAAACTTTACCTTAAGTCAGAATAAGCCTAAAAAAAAACTTTTGTGGTACTACTGTACTCATCTGCCCTTTTTTTAAAACCTATCGTTGTATTCAAACAGATAAAACTGCCGTAACAGTTAAATTATTATCTGTACACAATGGATTATTTGTGCTAGAAGATCTTATCTTAAAAACTAGTTGTTCCCCGCGGTTTCACCTCGCGATAAGTTAGCCTATGATCTTCCTCAATAAACATGTTAATATATACTTATAATAGAAGAAGATTTTTAATATAGGACCAGTTGATCCTGAGATTAGCACAGACTCTTTTTCAAGGGCGGATCCAGCCTTCAAGTCAGGGGGGGGTCATACAGGGTGACCCAGACGTTCTAACGAAAATTTCGGACTCCTCTCTTCTTGGGCTATCCAAGCCACCCCCATGTATGTTCTACGATTTTTTGCAGTTTAGGAGCTAGACGACATTTTAATATTTTTTTGGGAAATTCTTCTTTACATCAGATTTTGTAGATTTTCTCTTTCTGTGTCGCATTTTTTGGAAATATTTTTATAGATTATTAATCCTGGAAGTATGGTCTTCGATCGATAAAAACAACTGTCTGTCTTATTGTCAGTCGAAATTACTTAAACTTAGTTCAAAGCCAAAAATTATGTTTTGCAAATTACGTTGCAGATTTTCGGCTCTTAAAGAAAAATCACAATAAGGGCCCAAATGACCTTAAAGTAATTTCAAAAACTTCCACGGGGGTCTCAGCTCTGTAAAATAGTACAAATAACTAGTATTTTACAGGAAATTATTCGGCAATTAAAGCTCGAACATAGTAAGGCAAAAAAGCAATATTTTCGTTTTCAAGTGAAAGCGAAATAATGAATTAAAACGAACTTTTATTAATAAATAAATAAATAATAATAATAATTTATTTAAATAAAAACGTTTAACGTTTACGTATTAAGTTTTCAATACAGTTTGAGCTCATTACTAATTTAAAAAATTTAGGAAACTTAGGTTAGGTTTACCTAACCTTTTTTTTTTTTGTTCCGGGGTGGAAAATCCTCATGGATGTCCTCCGCTCCGGGGAGAGCGAAGGGGTCTGTCAGACTCTTACTGACTAAAAACCACCCCGGTGTTCCTTCTCACACATAAGCCGCGGATTGCTTCTTTCCGCTATCCACGGCCGGTGCCGGCCCGCCACTGCGGGCCACCTCGGGTCAGAGGGGGGAGTGAGGTGTTTGACTCCCCCCGCGACGTCATAGAGGGGCGCGCGGGAACACTACGCGCCGCCACCTCGGGTCCAGTTGAATGGGGGGCGACAGACG
This sequence comes from Hoplodrina blanda, assembly GCA_949316365.1. Classification (NCBI taxonomy): domain Eukaryota; kingdom Metazoa; phylum Arthropoda; class Insecta; order Lepidoptera; family Noctuidae; genus Hoplodrina; species Hoplodrina blanda. Next base: position 10,547,170 of record OX438594.1, read on the forward strand.
TCCCCGAGTCTGCCGCCCCTGGACCCATTTAGGGGGGCCGGAGGAGGTCGGCATAAGCCCTCCTCCGACGCCCGGTGCGCCTGCTGTGGGTCGGGAGGGAGGTAGAGATCTCCCTCTCCCTTTCCGCAGCCTCCTTCCGCGCGATAACTGTTTCACCTAACCTAACCTAACTTTTTTCGTGGGGAAATCCTCATGGACTGCCTCCACCTCGGAGAAGGCGGAGGGGTGTGTCGGACTCTTACCGACTAAAACCCCACGGTGTTCCTTCAATTACCTTTTGCATTCTTCCGCATCCCGGCAGGTATCGACCCGCCACCGCCACAAGGCGGGTCCCGCCACCCGGTGCGGCCGTCACTCACCGGCCGCACTGTCTCCTCCTTACTCTCGGGCCTGTCTCCGTTCGGGCCACGGACTGCCCCCAAGTCCGCCGCCCGCAGACCCCATCTCATGGTGGCCGGAGATCGTTTTGCGCCCTCCGGCGCCTGGTGCTTCTACGGCGGGTGGGATAGGAGGAGGAAGCCTGTCTCTCCCGTTCCGCCGCCTCTTTAGCGGTCAACACCTCCTCGCAGAAGGAGGCGATGGCGTCCCAAGCACTCCCGCTCCCGACAATGGACAGAACCACGTCCGGAAGAGAGCGGCTACCCGCAGTTGTCGCTGCTACGAGATCACGGCGCTGCGCTGCCCAAGCTGGGCACTCCTCCAGCGTATGTTGCGCCGTGTCCTCGGGGCAGCTCTGACAATGATGGCACCTAGGCACCGTCTCCCGGCCTATGCGACACAGGTACTTCCCGAAGCATCCATGTCCAGAAAGCACCTGCGTCATCCGGAAGATGAGGGCACCATGACGCCTCTCCAGCCACTCCTTCAACACGGGATTTACCGCCGCTATAGCAGCGTGTCCTAACCTAACCTAACTTGCCTATCCAGACCAAACGTAACCTAACCCATTTTTTTTATCGTGGGTATATCCTCATGGACTATCCCCCGTCTAGGGGAAGACGGGGGGGTGTGCCGGACTCTAACCGGCTAAAACCACCGCGGTGTTCCTCGATACATCTTTGGGCCGGTCTTTGTACGGGATTCGCTCGCGCATTCTACCGCGTTCCCGCCAGGCTTTGACCCGCCACCTGTCTAGGCGGGTCCCGTCTACGTCGGCGGTCTAAGCGCCGCCGAATACACTAGTGTGGCGCGCGCGGAACACGTGCGCCGCCTACATGGGCCTGCATCTGATCGGGCGGTGGACTGCCCCTAGGTCGACCACCCGCAGGCCGGCAACTCACGTCTTCTCCTGGAGGGAAGCGAGGCAGTTGCTTCCCTCTCCCTCTCTGCCGCCTCCTTTACGCGCATGACGTGCTCGCAAAAGGAGGCGACAGCCTCCCACGCACTCTCGCTCCCGACCATCGAGATAACGACGTTCGGGAGCGAGAGGTCACCGACTGCTGCGGAGAGTTCACGGCGCTGCTCTGCCCTAGCTAGGCAATCCGCCAGCGTGTGCTGCGCCGTGTCCTCCAGGCAATCTCGCAGTGGTGACAACCGGGCGATTGTTCCCGGCCTCTGCGACACAGATACTTCCCGAAACAGCCGTGTCCGGTCAGCATCTGCGTCAGCCGGAATGTGCGCTGGGGTGCTCAAGTCGTCCCTTCCATTCCGCCGTTAGGATCACGCGGAGCTCGGAGCGGCGCCGCGAGTGCTCCCGCGGCACCGGTCGCATGCCCCGCTCCCGCGCCTCCCGGCTCCAGTGATAGAGCGAGGCGAGGACTCTCGCTTCTAGATCCCACGGCGGAGATCCGGCAAGGAGGCTCGCTGCCTCGAAGGAGATCGTGCGGTATCCCCGAACCACCCTGACGGCCATCGCTCGCTGCGGACGTCGCAGCATCACGACGTTGCCGGCCGCCCGGTTGTCCCCCCATACGGGCGCTCCATAGAGCGCCATAGACCGCACAATCCCCGCATAGAGCCTCCAGCAGGAGGCGTTGGGTCCACCGAGGTTGGGCAGCAAGCGGGCTAGCGCACCCGCGGCACACATTAGTTTGGGTGCTAGTCGCTGGAAGTGCTGCCCAAAATTCCATCGGCCGTCGAGGACGAGTCCCAAATACTTCATCACCGTCTCGACGGCAACCCTAACCTAACTGTAATAACTACTCCGAATCACCATTGTGCAAATAATAAACATGACAAAGAGCTCATATTGCATTGAAAACTTGATAAAAGTTAATTTTAATTCATTTTCATTAGGGTCCACTTATGTAGGTACTAAAATATTGCTTTTTTCGCCTTACCATGTTCGAGCTTCAATTGCACTGAATAATGTCCTGTAAAATACTAGTTATTTGTACTGTTTTAAAAGCTGAGGGTCCGTGGAAGTTTTTGAAATTACTTTAAGGTCATTTGGGCCCTTACTAAGGATTTTCTTTAAGAGCCGAAAATCTAACGTAATTTACAAAACATAATTTTTGGCTTTGAACTAAGTTTAAGTAATTTCGGGTGACCATAAGACAGACAGTTGTTTTTATCGATCGAAGACCATACTTTCAAGCATATTATCAATAAAAATATTTCCAAAAAATGCGACACAAAAAGAGAAAATCTACAAAATCTGATGTAAAGAATATCCAAAAAAAATATTAAAATGTCGTCTAGCTCCTAAACTGCAAAAAATCGTAGAACATACATGGGGGTGGTTTGAATAGCCCAAGAAGAGAGGTGTCCAAAATTTTTGTTTAGACGTCCTTATCTGGGTCACCCTCGCCCAGGTCTAGTCAAGACAGGCTCCGTTTCGATTACAATAATAATTCTAATTAAAAGAAAATAGTTAGCCCAGGGGGGGGTCATGACCCCCATGACCCCCCCCCTGGATCCGCGCTTGCTCTTTTTTTTTTTTGTGGTGGTTAAAATCATCAAACGAGTCCTTCCACCCTGGGTGGGGCGAAAGGGACTGTCAGACTTTTACTGACTAAAAAACCACCCTGTTCCTTCTGTAGCCCTTTACGTTCCGGGGCCACGGTATCCTGTTAAGACGTCCCGCAACCCCGGAAACTCTTCAGCTTTATAATGCTAGTATAGATAGTAGTAACATGTTATAATGAGCTCATGTTTTGTTTCAGGGACACAAGAAGAATGTAAAGAATCTATATCATAAATTATAACAAATTACTTATAATAAATAATTATGTATTGTTAAGAGTTATTGTAATAAAATTTATTTGGGGCCAAATGCGTTTTCATACTTTATTTTTTGTCTTTGCCTCCCGCTTTGATTACTGCCCCGTTCCTGTTGGTCGTAGCGTAATGTTATATCGTTTATACCTTTCTTCAATAAACACGCTATAACACACAATTAGATTGTTTAAATCGGACAGTAATATTTCCCTGGGATTGAAGCAAACAAACTTTTCTGCTTATAATATTTTATGATTATATTTTATAGTGTCAAACACCCCTTCTATACTAAGAAGGGGTGTTTGACAACAAATGACAACAATTACAGTACACAGCCCTGAAAACCCGAAATAATCTTTTATTAACTGTAAAATTAGATTTTTAGTTTCTTTGAAATTAATAAATAGATAATATTCAATTATCAAATAAATGACGTCACAGATTACTATTTTGATATAACAGCTTGCAGGAATCGCATTATGAGTGCTCAAAAAAGTAGTAGACAATAATACGTGCTACGAAAGATGGGATTTGATAAGTGTCGGTACCTACTTGTTGTTTTTACGGTCCGTTATGACATTTTGCAGCAACACGTTGCAAAAATGCCAGAAATTTTTGACTCGGCCATTGAACCGCGAGCGAGTGTTTTTTTATGGATTACCTATTAATAAAACTACATATTATATTAACTTATAGCTCCTTTCAATTTGAGGCTGACGACCTTTGCAAATGTTTTTATAAATGTAGATGACCTTAAGGCCTAAAAAATCAAGTATCTACTGGTTCTAAAATATCTAAATTCAATTATTCTTAACATAAGAGTATTAAAAAAATGAACTGAGTAATGTACAGTTAAATGTGACCATAAGTGTACTGAATTTTGAACTTTATTTCTTAACTGATAAGATTTATTATATGGGCTGTAAAAAGACATATCACATAGGTGATAGGTTGACTATGTACAACAACAATAAGCATAAATTAAAAAAAAACCGGCCAAGTGCGAGTCGGACTCGCACAGAAAGGGTCCCGAAAAACGCAAAATTTTTGGTCTTTTGTATGGGGACCCCCTTTAATTTTCAAATTAATTTAATTTCCAACTCTCTAGCTATTATGGTTCATGAGATACAGCCCGCTGACTGACGGACGGACAGCGGAGGCTTAGAAATATATTCTCGTTAGCACCTTACGAGACTCTAAAAATGAATAGTTTTTTTAATTACTAATTTTAATATTGTTATGCATTACTGAGCTCTCATAATATTTGGGGCCAACCAAGTTTACGTTTCTTGTTTTTCTGCATTCTGACAAAAACTGTGTGGTTTCATTACTTATTTATTTTAATATTTTCCTTAAAACGCAAAAAGTTGCAGTTTAACAAAAGCTAAACAAATTTCGACTTTATGTTTGACTCCGTTAATCTTGTTCAGAGGTTGAGGTCAAAATTATGTTTCGATACTCATTTCGTTTACTAAGAATATTAATTGAGCTCAGTCCTGCCAAAACGAGCTAACACTTAATAATTAAATTAATTAATTATTACCAAATTAATTCAAAATGCCAAATGCGTTACGTTGTATTCTAGCAATAGATAATAGTTTAATGTATATCGACAACTTGTGCTTAAAACAGATTTAAAATTGATCAACGTTACCCGTAGTTGTGTGCCTAATTAATGTAATTTTCAGCTAATTTCGTTTAGCCGTTTAACCATGAAAGAGTAACAAACATTCTTACAAACTCTTGTTTTTATAATAGTAGTAGGTTAAATACCATTATTGAATGAGTTCAAAGACCTTGTATAATGTTTTTTTATAAAACTATAGTACCTATAACTTAGTCAAGTATGAATAACAAAAAAACTAGAATGGGCATTGAACTGCAACCAATAATAAGACTAATATGTAGCAGGTTTTAAATCTTATTTAAATTAATGAACGCACAGTCACATGCAAAAGTACAATAAATATTGTATTTAATCTTTAGGTATGTAACAAAAAGTACAAACGCGGACTTAATGCCTTAGGACCTTAGGTATTCTCTTCCAGTCAACCAAAGGTGTTTAGAGAAATAAAATGGCAGGTGCAAACTGTCGTAAACTTGATGGCACGGTTAGGGCAGTGGCTAAGCGATTGGCTGCTGCGCTGCGTGACGCAGGTTGAATTCCCGCACGGAACAATGAACAACTATCTAACCTAAGATAGTAGTTCCGGGTGCTCTTTGTGTGTGTTTCTGTTTGTAAACGCACTTACGATACAGGAGAAATTACTATTGCAAAACGAAATCTATACTTAATATTATAAAGAGGAAAGATTTGATTGTTTGCATTGAATAGGCTCCAAAACTACGGAACCGATTTGAAAAATTATTTCACTGTTGGGAAGCTACACTATCCCCGGGTGACATAGGCTATAGGTACAATATTTTCCAAAAAAGTTAGGGATCCGTAAGGAAAATCACGCGAACGAAGTTGCAGGAAGAATGGTAGTTTAGCTAGTTAGATATAAATAAAAAAAAATACAAATTAGATTATTTTAATAATACGCAAGTAAGCAACTAACTTCTGGCAAGATATTAGGTATCATTGGACAGACACCGAATTTCAAATAAATCTAGACTTTTCCTGACTTTGAATTCCTGAAATCCTGACTCAAATTTAATATTACCTAGGGTAAGTACGAAATACTTTCCAGTTTTATTCCAAAATTCCGATACGCGATCAGAGATCGTAGGAAAGGATTATTCCGAACAGCGGATTGCAATTAACTACTTATTACGCATAGTGACTCGTGGAATTTGTCCTCGCCTTTCGTGACGAATTTTCACTACGGTATTTAAAATACCATCGCAGAATTTGCTGTGCTTGATTGTACTTACTGAATGTGTACTAGGGTTCCGTACCCTATTACTAAGACTTCTGTCTGTCTGTCACAGAGTTGTATATTTTAAACTTTATTAGGTAGACACTTGACATTTACCGCGTTAAATAAAATATTTAAAAATTAAAGGTGAACTCCATGCAAGAAACGTGTTTTTTGTTACATATAAACATACATAACATCATGCTTGCAATCTTCAAAGGGTTATACAGAGGTGTACCTCTACCTACCCATTACCTAGTACACCCACATTTCGCAAATTATGTTTAAGTCTAATGTAATAGGGGGCGAGCCTATTGCCATCAACCGGGCACAAATCTAGACTTCGAGACTGCTACTGAGATATTTCTGATGGAACACTCAATAACGCTTTGCGACCACTAGACCAACCAGGCAGTCAAGTATTTTTCTATGGTGTCAGGGCCCGATCTAAGGGGGGGGCCGGCTGGGCAAATGCCTAAAGCGGCATAAATAAGGGGCGGCAAAATTGAGTGTGCCAGGCGGTTGCACGAAGTCCAATATACTCTCATGAATTTTTGTAAACTAGTTCATAAACTATGGTTTATAAACTAGTTTACTAGTTAGTTTTTAGTTTAGTGTAGTTTAGTTAGTAATTAGTTTAGTTTTACATATTTGAATCACTACATAGTATAAAACAAAGTCGCTTTCCCTGTCTGTCTGTCTGTCCCTATATATGCTTAGATCTTTAAAACAACGCAACGGATTTTGATGCGGATTTTTTTAATAGATAGAGTGATTCAAGAGGAAGGTTTATATGTATAATACATGCACCCGTGCGAAGCCGGGGCGGGTCGCTAGTATTAAACAATTAAAACAATATCACATGATTATATTAACATCTCATCTTTGGAATAGCAAGCTCATGACTTATTATGGTGTTAGTGTAAAGGGCGGCGAATATAATTTTGTCCGGAGCGGCTAAATAGTTAGATCGGGCCTGTATGGTGTTAAATATTGTATATGGCACGGAACCTCTTCGTGTGCGAGTCCGACTCACGTGGCCGGTTTTGTATTTGTCATTGAGAAAAAGACATAAATAAAGAAAAAACAAGAGTTTCCTGTTTTTGATGTTGACTATCGTATGGTACCCAAACATTCGTATGCGCAGTTACCTGTATTTGAATAGTGGTCGACTTATTCTAGGGCTAAAGACCTCTAGTGTCCAAATGTCCTCTACTCAAGGACGTAGCAATGATTTTTTGCTAGTGGTCAGATTTACTTCTTTTTTTTCTAACAAAGGAGAGGCGAAAGGAGTATGTAAGGATCGTAGCAGGTGGCGTTCTGTGGTTTCTGCCTACCCCCATAGGAAAAAGGCGTGAGTTTATGTATGTATGTGTAAGTATGTGTTTTCTAACAAATTTCTGCCCGCGACCTCGTCGGTACAACTTTGGGATGCAAGAGCGAGCGTAGCGAATTAAAAAAAAAATGCACTTCGCTTTTATAGGTTATGTTTTCTTTTGATGATTATTCATACAGATATAGGAGTAACTTTTCAATCTAAACAGAAAATCTGAAAAACAAAGAGATTGCAGGGTGCAAGAGCAATCGAAGCGAGCTCAAATATTTTCAGCGATGCACTTCACGGACATTTTTAAACGAATGTAAACAAATTTTATTTTTGTTTGTTGTGATTGACCCGTTGCTCGTTACGCTTGGCCAATGCAGCATTGCCTTGCTCCGTGGCCCGCGCTAGACTAATCCCGAATACCTGAGAATTTTTTGTCATTTTTTTTCGGGTGGTCCACCTGCATTATATCCATCATAAAGGCAAGTTTTTCATAATCTGGCATATTATACCAAAACATATTTGTCTTCTTCTTATACTATTAGAGAGAAAGGTAGGAGTAAGGAGGTCTTACGGGCCGCAGATTCATTATAACTCAGCGTATAAGTGCCTTATTACACGGGTAGGCTATCACGATTTAAGTGGCGACTTAAATCTTCATGTTTATTATGATCCGGGATGAGTGGAGTAAAGCTCACGGTAGGAGATTGTTAAAAGGGATACTTGTGTGGTTTTAATACGAGAACTAACTTAATCAGTTATTTTATGACGGTTCTGCTCTGATTCTTACAAAACGATTATTTATGCTGTATGCTTATTCGGAAAATGGTAGGGTCGAAAAGCCATTTGGTATACAGGCAGTTATCTTGCAACTTCATAAAAACAATGTTTCAAGTGTGTCAATTCTTTTAAATCACTCTAAATAGGTTTCAAAAATATTAGACACCACAAGCTTAAAAAGTGAACACAAAATAACAATGAATGGCAATAAAGCAGAAAGATAATTATTGTTGTCTGTAAACCAAATAGCTTGTACGACAGTACCTAATTTTCGACCATTTTGATTTGTGTTTAAATTATTTTAAAGACAATCATTTAAAGTCTAAATATAACTTAGGCATACTGCGGAAAAAAAATCGGTTCACCCATACACTTTTACGTTTGTATACATAACTCGACAAACATCAGCTGTTTTTTTTTGCGACTTTAGGGTTGTTGTGTTAGATTGAGAGAGTAGACCGTATCCTGGATGAATACATAACCCTGTAAGGCATACAGGCGATTATAATGATAAGATGCACTTGTGCACAGTGTGCACCTAATGTCTCTAAAATCCACAATTATTAAGGCAGTGGGCCGCGATACTAATGTTTAAAACGATTATTTTCCACAAGCGGCCATGTACCTTAGAGTAATATACGGTTACACCAAGCTTTATTTAACTTTGAACTGTACTACTAACAAAATTAGATTTACATTTGCTTAAAACGAGTAAGATATGTGAAGTTTATGGGGGAGACTTAAAATTCATGTTGGATGTTGTTCTTCGAAGTTTAGTATTGTGCTGGTCGTGTTCGTTGCTACAAGTACATAAGAGAATAGTTAATTATTTTATTGTTAGTTGAATATCTTGTTTTTAAAGGTGAGTCGTAACTACTTGTATTATTTTATTAGGAAAAACAAACATGCAAAAAATACATATTTGAATAGGTAAACGTACAATTCACTGCGTTTCAACATAACTTTAAAAATTAAAAAGGTAATGTGTTACTTATTTGAATTAATCAATATATACAGCATGTAACAAAAACCCTGTCCGATCCTTAAGGGTATTATTCGGCATCGTACTGCGTACACATATACGTAACCATTTAATGGATTTGAGATTATTATTTTTCCCCAGTAAAAAAAAAAGAAGAAAGAAGAAGTAATTAAATTAAAATAAAAAATAAAAACTGATCAACGGCAACACTGATCGGACAGGATTTTTGTTACATAGTGTACCTATAACTCAAGAATTGCTGGACTGATTTTTATTATCTTTGATTTGTTGGATTTGTTTCCGCCCCAAATAGCAGAATAACTATTAAAACATGGGAAAATAGAAATGAGGAAAATGAAAATAATAATAATAAAAAAACAGTAGACAACGATACAACAGTACAGTAGATACAACGATATTTATTTTTGAAAAAAAAAACGTATCTACTGTAAAGTAGTACCCAATCCCAATAGATACTATAAATAAGGTATTATTGGTTCTATTTTTTTATTAAGTAACATTGGAATTTTTAAAATTCGAATCTTATTTTCTCAAGATGCTACTTAGCTGTCATCTTGCGTACTCAAGACAACGGTTAGAAGATAACCGAGACAGTTATCTTCTAACTGTCTGTGTTTACTTTCACAATATTGTCATCGCATGGTCGACTAACTAATGCTTTTCTCTTGTTACTACGATGTTATTACGATAATGACACATGTCAAATTAATGTTTATTGGCGTTAGCCATGGAAATCGTATGTAAATTAGTTCCGTAGTCGCAAGCATGACTGCTGAGCGTGGGTTTTGGGTTCGATTCCCATGTTGGGCAAAGTTTTTTTTTAATACTTTACCCCGCACTAGGAATATAAATTCACATACAAAAACAGCAGCAATTATTGGTTGGAGGTGTCGTACGTGTTACCCAGTAACTGGGTTGTGGAGGTCAGACTGGCAGTCGCTCCAAGTAGGTAAACTAAATTCAGCTGCCCTAGTTGTCCTTTTACAGCCATACTTATTTCTCCACAGCAAAAATGAAGGTGCTTGCGATATTCTCACTAGTCCTGGCGGTGGCCACCAGCTATCCAATCGTGAAGACCTGGACCCTTTCAGCATTGTCAGATGCCATCGAAAACTCTAAAGCAGAGCCTGGCATGATGCCGTATCTTGAAGATGCCTTGAACGAGATCATGTACGCGTTATTTACTGGCAAAAATGAGGTACGTAGCTTTTTAAATCAGTTTTTTTGGAACAAATCTGAAGGTAGGAATTAACACCTCCTTGGCGACCTACCATCTCTTTCTCTTTTTCTCTGTCTCTTTCTATAATATCGGGTGTCAGGATCATCGTTCTTGACGAGGCCCTACCGTTCCTTATTAAAAAAGGAATTAGGAAAAAAGAATTAGATCACTGCAAAACGTAGTCTCGTCATATTTTGGTTAATAGTCAATGATATTTTGTAAATGAAGGCACTATATCTAGTTGGTTAGTTTCTTTCTATATTTAGTTGGTTTTTCGTCAAATAAATTAATTTGAAAAGGATTTTCCGACACGCGGACAAAGGCGAGCGTAAAAGTTAGTAACATAATAAAAAAAAAATGCCTATCAAGCCGTCGAAATCCAATTATCATCGGTATGTGCCTGTTGGTATTATAATAGCAACGTGTATTCTCACAACATAGGAAAAGGCAATAGATGCCAGCTAATATAGCTATTAATTGGATTTAATTACACAAAAATGATTCATTCCACAGTTAAAAAAATACATAGGTACAGACGAACATAGAATCACCACCATTTTTGAAGTTGGTTAACAAAAAGAAGTGGTAATTACTATACTAATACTATAACATGGTAGGTTCGTTAAATGTATACAAATAACGAAGTCTTTTGTTTCTTTAAACATAACATCACGCCTGTAATCCCCGAAGGGTTAGCCAGAGGTCTTATACCCATAAGTACACCTACATTTCGCCAGTTATGTTTAAGTCCCATGTAATAGGGGGAGAGCCTATTGTCATCAACCGGGTACAAATTCAGACTCCGAGGTTGCTACTGACAAATCTTGATGGAAAAACCTAATAACACTTTCACCGACCTGGGAATTGAACCCAAGACCTCATGCTCAGCAGTCGCGCTTTGCGACCACTGGAGCAGCGAAGCAGTCCTTTTTTAAAGTCGGTTAATAAATAGAAGTCGTTATTACTATTCTTTAAAATGTAGCTAGGTAGGTACGATAAATCTATACACGCATTATCGGATCCTTTGCCCTTTGCTACATTATCAGCGGAATCTTTTGTTTCCTTTGTCTTTGTGAAAAACTTGAATACCTACACCCCCCCCCCCCCCAATGCCTATCTTATATACTAAAGTAACTGCGTAGTAAGCCCAAAAGAACGGATCTACTATACACCTATGTACTTTTGTACTTATTACGCAATTTTATGATATGTAGATTTTATTGTAGATGTGTTATTTCTGTTAAGCCCATTTGTCAATATTTATTGTAGAAATAAAACACGTTTTCTTAACCTTTGCGATTGGCGTCAATAAAACTAATAAAAAAAGGATTTCGGTTAAGTGCGAGTTGTACTTGCGCGCTGAGGGATCCGTACATCCTACCAACTTAGACTACTTACCAAGTACGTATATCATGGAAGGTCCAGTGCTGCAGTGAGAAATATACACATCAAAAGTGTCTAGGGATCAACATCCCTAATCAATGTTAGGGATGTTGATCCCTAGACACTTTTGATGTGTGTACATAGTGACGGGTAGGCTGGTCTAAATCCTTCGCTATAAAGTCTTGGAATAATATTTCAATCTCAAATCGTTTATTTCAAATAAATTACAGGCACTTTTAAGCTATCAAGGAGTCAGTCAGTCAGAAAATTAAAACTAGTTGCTCGTTCCAAACATATTGATAGGTTAAGGTACCTATTTGCATATCTACATATTCTATATAATACATGATTACAATTTGTCAAAAGAAACAGAAACGCACAAATACCTAATAAAAATAGTTTACAATAAACTTACATTGTAAGGCAAATGTAGTGTGTGTAGGACGCCCTGCTGCACGGTTGACCGACGATTTAAAGAAGGTGGCGGGCAGCGGATGGATGCGGTCTGCCCACGACCGGGATGGTTGGCGCTCTTTGGGGGAGGTCTACGTTTAGTAGAGGACGGCTATAATTATGCTGATATGAATATGAATGATAAGCGGACACTCGGAAAAACAATAGGTATATTTATGTTTTTCACACGTTCCTTGTTACAATTTACGGAACTCCAAAATCCGTATTTTAACGAACAATCTATGTAAAGTCGTATTTTTTGTCATTTTCTAAAATACATGTCAAATAGGTAGGTAAGTAGGTACATAGTTGGGTGTGTATTCAAGTAATAAAATAAATATCTTGGACATTGTTGTTACGCCACACCTTTAATACTTCTTTATATTAGTAGAGATCTTAATAATTTTTCGGCTTATGGTAAGGAAACAAAATTAATCAATCAATCAATCTGCCTAGCCTTTTCACAACTAGTTTGCAGTCGACTTGTAGTCTAACCGCTATTTACAAGCTTTTATTTAGCTTGCACTGTTCGTATGTAAGTTGTCTTTTCAAAATTTGCAAACCATTTGTTGTTATCCGATTGAGCTGAAATACACCTATAGTTCTGATGACAATACAATGTCCAATACTTAATATTGTAATAATTGTAAATTAAAGCTTGTTTTTAAAAATATATTTTTTTATTTACATGGAGCGACTGCCTATCTGACCTTCAAAACTCAGTAACTGGGTAATACGAAAAAAATACATTGCTACTTTAGTAGTTTACCATAACTTGTTCTAAAACAACTACAAAACTACTAACATACCACTACAATTTTTAATCAAAGTTATTCTTAAAGCATTATTACGGCAGGAGTTAAGACTCTATTTCTGGATTATAATCGAACACGCGTGGATTCCCTGAAGGGTTAGGCAGAGGTGTACCCATTAGTACCCACCAGATTTCGCCAGGTTCGTTGTTTATTGTGTTGATTGTGTTGTGTTTGTTTTACTCTTGTACAATCATTTACACCTACCATGTTATCTCTTCACCAACTTTGGTTGACTGGTAAAGAATGTCTATGGCATTAAGACCGCCTTTGTACTTTTTTGTTGTATAAAGTTTAAATATATTAATAGTAAGTACATAATATTATATTTACAGAAATTCGTCCATGCTGTAGTGCCATCTCCTTCTGGTGGGAGCGCGTGGACACTGGAAGAGCTGACGGCGGCCATCGCAGACCCTGAGACGAAACAGGAGTACAGGCCTGCGCTGATGCAAGCGATGAGCTTCGTTCAACTTCAGAATGAAACGGGAAATTTACAGGTATGCACTTTTGCTATTAATTTACCTACAGGTACTCTCAAATTAGGTAGTTGACACTAATCTATACTTCTATACTAATATTATAAAGAGGTAACATTTGTTTGTAAGTTTGTATGTAGGGGGTAATCTTTGGATCTACTGAACCGATTTTGAAAATTCTTTCACAAATTGGAAGCTACGTTATCACTGAGTGCCATAGGCTATAATTTTGTTATCAAAAAATTAGGGATCCGTAGGAAAAATCACGCGAACGAAGTCGCGGGGAGAGTGCTAGTTCTCTTCTTCAACTTCTCTAAAGAAACACTTTATTTTAGCCCTGAAAACCCAATCAATTTTCAATTTTCAATTTCAATCAAAAGATTTTTTAACTGCTTTCAAATTAATAAATAGTTAATCAATAAGAGGCGACACAAAAGTGACGTCACAGTTGTCTTTTGCCACATGATAGAATCTATGGGAGAATCGCGTTTTGACAAGTCATAAAAGTAAGTCAATTGATTAGTGGTGTTATCTACCCTATTCTTAAGTACTTACAGTTAATTATTGGTTGCCACTAGTTCCAGTAAAGCCGCGCTTGTGACCAGGTAACTAAAGGGGCTTTCCATAAGCGCGTGTGTTCTTACCCAGCTAGTACTTATAAAGCTTCAACTTTCTGACTAACTGACCGACTCCTTGACAATTCAAAAGTCCCTATAAATGGTCTAATTGAAATAAATGCTTTGTCTTTGACTTAACCACAGAACTTTTTCTTTACAGGATACAGTGGAGGTAGCAATCCCGGCTTTGGACATTTCGACCTGGACTCCGTCGGATCTAGTCGAAGCTCTCAAGAGTCCGAGCACGAAGACTGCTCTCATTCCTTACTTGGAGAAGACAAACAAGGAACTGAAGGCGGCTTTAGACAAAGGAGAAAGACCGGTAATTAATATGTTCACTTCTAATTTTATTAATTTGAAGGTCAATGTGTAATTTGTACCATAATGTTCTGTGGTTTTACTCATCGTGACATTTTATTTTCATTTTTTTTTGTATGACTTTCGTGCTTTCTGACCGGTTATTTTACCCGTAACAAACAGACGGACAAACAAAAATAAGAAAATTGTTTTCTGGTAAAAGTACCGGTACCTTGTTAACATTCATAAGCATTTAATTTTAGTAAAACGCTATTATTTTGACAGACTTCAATTTTTATTTATTGGTCACTTGGTTTTTCATTCCTTGCTCCGCTCCCGTAAGTCTTAGCGTGATGGTACCTATATACTTAGCCTATATTAGCCTATACTTATTCCTCATGAACCTGGGCTATCAAATACAAAAACTGGACTGGTAGTTCCAGAGATTATAGCGTGTTTAAGCAAATAATCAAACTAAAAAAAATCTTCCGACTTTATTTTATTAGTACAGATAAATAAATGTATACTTATTTATAGATAACAATAAAATAAGAGTCACATCATGTCGTACGCTCGTGAAGTTCAATAATTATAAAACCTACATACTTAACAATAAAAATATTTGTTTTCAGGACTTGGTCTATATGGTGACCCCAGTTGGTCTCATCCCTCCTAAGGCAAACTACGAATTCTTAGCCAAACCCTTGAAAACCCTCATCAAGAAGACGAAGAAAGGGCTATAAACAGGTTTGTAAATACAAATAGGACTGTCTCGTTGGTCGTAAGCGTACCTGCTGAGTCCCGGACTCAGGGTTCTGGAACTGGGTCCGATTCCCAGGTCGGGCAAAAACTGTCAGTTTATTTCTCCATTAAGAATTGCTCAGTAACAGCTTGGAGTTTCGACGTAGGTAGTGTGAGACCGCCGTGCCTCAGAAAGCACTTAAAGCCGTTGGTCCTCAACAGAAGGAACAGGGTGGTTTTTTAGTCAGTAAAAGTCTGACAGTCCCTTCCGCCCCATCCAGGGCGGAAGGAGTCAATTAATGATTTTTACCACCTAAAAAAAAAGCCGTTGGTCCTGCGCCTGATTTCCTTCTGGTCGTGTCGGTTTGTCATCCCATCGGACTATGAGAGTGAAGGAAGAAGGAGTATACCTGTGCTTGCGCACACACTTGTGCATTATAATATCTTCTTGTATATCGAATTGGATGGTCTGAAATCATTAAAGTGTAGGTATTAATAATTGTCTTCCCTTTTTATTTTATTTTTATTTTTTAAATAATATGTGTTTGTTCTTGACTCTAATCGGGGTCAGTGAGAGAGCCATTTTCTTATCATTTTTTTTAAATCTGTAATTTAGCTATTCATTTCTTTTTCGCAGGTAATTGGTTCCCGATATGTTTCAAGAAATTCCAGCAATTTGGTGTGAAGAGATTGTGAGATTGGAAAGGTTCCGGTAGTTTTGAGTTCTTGCATTGTGATTGTGTTTTTAATAAATTGGTAAAACAAATATTGCCGTTTTTTTTTTACCTTTTGGGGCAGATCAACTTAGAGTGAATATCACCTATGGTGGAGATATCCCTGAAGAGTTAGGCAGAGGTGTCCCAATTATTACACCCACATTTTGCCAGTTATGTTTAAGTCCATGTAAAAGGGGACGAGTCTATTGCCATCAACCGGGCACAACGACACAACATTTAAAACTTTCACAACATTTAAGTGTGTATAAAATCTCCGAGTTGAGAGTAAGAGAAGATCAGACAAGTGACGCAAAATGATAACAATAGCGGCAATCAGACAAAAAACAGTGGTGGTCTGACTATATAAAATTATATTAGGCCGATTATGACTGTTAAGCTCACGTTACCGGCTTCTTACAGTAGTAGTAAAAAATTGATACCTATCTATGTCAGCATTTCTCAAATTACGGGTCGCTACTTGTAGGTTGCAAGTGAATATTAAATACTTAGGCAATGAAAAATTACGAAAATCAGGATACAAATACCTCCTTCTCATAAAATAGTACATTCTTCACGTATTAAATTAAATATTAAATATACATTTTCTTTTTTGTGCAGTCCTTCATTATTCATTCTCTTTTTTTAATTTATGACAGCCAAGAATCAATTTTCGAATTTGGAAGTTTTTGCTGGATGGGTCGCAGTTCAGTTAACTTTGGGAACGACTGACCTAGGGTATTTTTTCAGTATACGGCGCATTAAATTATACCTTTGATTAGAAATGTTACATAAATATAATAAAAGCAATATATACGTAATCCCATTTATAGTCCGCACTCCACATAGGCTTATGATTGCACGTCATCAATGATAAAGTCTGACGTTTATCATAACACTAGAAATAATTGTTCAGTCAACTATGAATGATACATAATTATAGGGTGCTCAAAAGTCGTAAGAGCTACAAGATCAACAGGTAATTCAGGACACCTAAGGAGGCAAATTGTGGGAAGAATGACATCCACCACCTCACAACTACTTGAAGTCCCAAGAACAACTTCCTCCCAGTATTGAACCGCAGTAGTCTGGAAGGTACTGAATCAACTGCGCACCTGAGTAGGCCTCTGTAAACATAATTTGGTGAAATTAGGCATCGTAGACCCGTCTGACACCCAGTGCGATTGCAGAGCTCTTGATTGGACTATGTCCCATATACTGAAGTGTCCCAATTGTCTGTTCACCTGCACCCTTGACGATCTGAATAATGCTTCTTCTTAATGCAGTATTAAACATGGCACCTAGTAGGCCCAAGTAGTATAAAATATCATCGATACGAAAAGAAAACATAACATAACATCATTCCTAAAATCACAGAAGAGTTAGGCAGAGGTGTACCCATTTCGCCAGTTACGTTTAAGTTCCATGTCATAGCGGGCGAGCCTATTGCCAATCGGGCACAAATCCAGACTCCGAGGCTGCTACTGAAAAACTCCTGATGAAAAACTCGATAACACTTTGCCCGACTTGGGAATCGCACCCAAGACCTTATGCTTAGCAGTCGTGCTTTGCAACCAATAGACCAACAAGATACTCCGAGGTAGCTAACAAAGTAATAGTTAAAAAATTTGCTAAACATTTAGAGCAGAATAAAATAACACTGCTGTAAATAAATAGTCTTTAGACATTGTTAGGAAGTTCAAAAAGCAAAAGTATCGTCTTTATCGACCTTTAGTATTCACAAATGTACCAACTGAAGCTTTCATGGATTTCCTGGATTAACAACATGACTATCAATATACTTCTTTCTTTCATAACAATGAGATTATTCAATCATGATTTATTACCTAGATAGGTACAATAATTTGTTGATCGAATGCAATAAATTGCTCAAGATACTATAATATAGTTTATTGCAGTATCGATTAAAAAAACAGTATAAATATCGATATTTCGCAAAATTTTGTCAAATTACTCGACGGTAGGTAAGTCATAACATATTATAATGTTAGGATTGTTTAGGATAATTGTAGATATTGTCAACAAATAAAATAAAGGTACCTAGTTAAGTTTCCTAAGGTGCCTTGTTGTGATCGCAAGTGCGGCTGTTAGGCAAAGGGTTCTGGGTTCGAGCCCTAGGGAAAGCGAAGTGTTTTATATCCATAAGGGAATTCTTAGTAGCAAACTAACAACCCGGAGACTCAATTTGTGCTCGGTAGATAGTTATAGATTCCCTCCCTTCATATTACCTGTAGTTACACGAGAAACTTTCTGACTAACTGACCGACTCCTTGATAATTTAAAAGTGCCTGTAAACCGGTTAATTGAAATAATTGCTTTGAGTTCGACTATAATATAATGTAGACCAACCCCTATCTCTTAAAACAATATTATTGTTAGTTTTTTAACACTCTGCTCAGCGCCGAGAGTTGAAAATTCAACAACTGAAATTACAAAATAATATTAAAATGGTACTGTTTTAAGAGATGGTGGTAGGCCCCCAGATGTACTGTGTTTCAAATAAATGGAAATGTAGGGATTAAATCCAAAAAAAAAAAATAACTTGCTTCTAACTCTCTGTTCTTCTGTTTTTATACAAATTCACAGCTCTTAAAACCATCGTTACAATTCCTAACAGAATACATTTTTCCAGCAGCATAAAAATCTTACAAGATGAAATTCTTCGCTATCTTCGCCGTCGTGTTGGCCGTTGCTGCCGCTGACTTCAGCTCATGGACCCTGCCAGAGCTGTCTGAAGCCATCCAGAACCCCAACACCGACCCTGCTCTCCTGCCGGCCCTCGAACAGGCTCTCAATAACCTGATGGACGCAATCTTCGCTGAGCATCCCATTGTAAGTTCTTTGTTATTTCTGGTAAAGGAGAAAGGGCGACACCATGCGATGCGTACCACAACTGGCGTATCCTATACCGCGATATCAAAGTTCTCCACGTCATTTGCTTTAATGCGTCAATTTTGTATATATTTAATACAAAATCCCGACATTTATAGCCGTATAGCCCATCAGACACGACACCTCCACCACGACACGACACCACAATAACCGTCAGCATCATAAACAATCGTGGCATTCACTGCGCACGCCTCTGACTTGCACGAAAATGCGCCCGCGCACCCCATATATTCCTCAAAGGACACTGAAGTATTATTTTCCACACTCGTTTAGTAATATGTTTTCTGGATATTACAACACTAAAAACAGGACTTGCGAAATGTGAATGTATTAGTAGCTACAACTTTGCCTACCCTTACACAGAACAGGCATGGTGTGCTCTCTCATCAGAAAAACTTTTCCGTTACAGGTACCCGTAGATGTCGCCCCTGTCGACCTCACTGGGTGGACTCTGTATGACCTCTCTGTTGCCCTCCAAGACCCCACAACCGACCCCACAACCGACCCCGCTCTTATCCCCTACTTGGAGCATGCCCTCAACGAAATGATGGAAGCCATACACGCTGGTATCCCTGTTGTAAGTTTCTACATTCATAGTATTGCCGTATTGCCGTTAAATATGCATGCTGCCTATCAAACTAAGCTAGTTTGAGCCATTTTTTATCAAATTCAAATTTAATTTTGTGTTTTAGTGACACTAGCACGTTGTCTTTTTGTTCGTTAATGCGGAACCCATTTGGACTGCAGCTTTCTCATGCTCAAATTACCGTGCACAATATTGTGCGCACTGCCTTTTGAAATGTTTAGAAATATAATGTAATTATCATTTGTAGGTACATACATACTTTCCTGGCTGTCTTTGGATAATTCACAATTTGATGGAGACAGTTATGGTATCATTACCAAAATCAACCTCTAATACTACTTCTTCTTTTATATCAGGAGGCCGTCGGTGTTCCCGTCAAGCCCTTGGAAGTCAGCTACTGGAGTCTGCATGAGCTGTCCGAGGCTCTTCAGAACCCTGCCACCGACCCTGCTTTGGTGCCCTACCTGGAACACGCCCTCAACGAGATCATGGATGCCCTCATTTCTGGAAACCAAGTTGTAAGGACATCATACACTCAACATCAAAGTTTTTTGAAGTGAAAGAAACTTTTCTTTAATTTTATTTTTTTTTTGCAGGAGGTCATCGCCATCACTGCTCCCGCTGGTTTGGTCCCTGCCAAGCCTGACCCTGTTCCCATCGTCCCTATCCCAATTGTGGTTCCCCCCACCCCTGAGGTCCCTGCCCCCGTCGAGACCCCCGTTACCCCCGTCGTCAGCCCCCTTGTCCAGATCATCGTCAACATCGGACAGGCTTAATTTGTTGAAATAATTTTATAGTTATTTCTATACGAATAAATGCAGCATTTTAATTTATAAAAGAGGTTATTTTTTCTTTTATTCTTATGTACTAATTAACTGTGTTCCATGGTTACGGTAGGGGTACCCTACCGTAACCATGGAACACGACGAAGTAAACAATAACAAATGAAAGTCAAAGCATACTCGATGGCCGTAACAGACGATTTTTTAAATAACGGATTTTCTAAGTTTTAATTTTAATTTTATTAATTTAAGAAAACTTACAGCTACAAGTATAATACATTTAAGTAACCTATACATTATATAGATAACCAATTACAAGGATCAATTTAAAAAAAAATAAAAAAATTGATCCGAACATCATAGACAGCATGACAATACACCAAATAAAGACTCAAAGTCCTTAGAAAGAAAAACAAAAGTGTTTATACAAAGTGGTTAGACCGTCAAAGAAACACATACATATTTTTCTTTAATTCCTGAATGCTAGTATTACGTACGATAACGTCTTATATCTAATGGTCTTCCGGCCTTGGGTACATGGAGTTGACACAATGTAAATTCACATCGATTCCCAGTAATCACAGCATTTTCACCCTAATGCTGTATGTCATCGTATGGCCATGTGGCCCAGCGCATTGTTCTGTGTACAACAAAGCGTTAGTCATTAAATGGCGGTGTTCAATAGTCCGATAGACTGTCAGAGGTCGGTGTGGTTTGTCGATAACATTGGCACCAAACTATTGAGGTTTGGCATTTTGTCAGGCTATTGGTAACCGCAGAATTATGCCACAAATATCTGCAATTGATTACTGAAATTAATAAAATGAAAGGAACATAATTTTGTGTCCTTGCAAACTCTGAAATAGGTTTAATATCGTAAATCGAACTCAGAATGTTATCCGCGATTGCGACATCGGCCAATGAGACACTAAAATTGAACTTAGTTCTCTCAAAACGAGAAAATCTCTTAATTTACAACAATAAAAATAAAAATAATTAGTCTTTGTATCCTTCGTTCAATTCCCGATGTTGATTAAAATCAAATCAATTTATTTGCAGTAAGTGTTGGTACAATTTCGTTCTTTACTTAGATACAGATCCATAACACATAGTCATAATAATGTGACATGCAAACATTTCGGTCGGAGGATTATGACGTTTGCTGTCTTATTTTGGCAAAACTAAGTTCAATTGTTCTAGTAATATTACTTAGGTACTTAACTTAAGTATTTCGGCTTCAACAATTTGAGTTGTCTAAAACAAAAGAAAGGACTATAGACCTTTCAGATCACAAGGGCATCAGTGACCTGTCTTAGACCAACTATTTTGAGACCATATCTATAAATCTATGGATTCATGGAAAGAAACATAAACAAATACACATCAAGGAGATAAGATAAGAGATAAGAGTGACAGATCGATGAATGTGACTCCAGAGATAATGATAACGTATCATGGGTCTTTGGATCATGCAGTTGCAGTGCATGGCCTAATGACATGTTCCAATGGAATGTATAAGGAACCTCGTGCACTACGCGGCGCGACTACGACGGGTCGTGGTCGCAACTTTGGTCGCAGAAGCTTCAATCAAGACGTTGCCGCTTATAGTAAAATCGTGCGACTGTTACACAAAAAAAAAAGCAACTTTAATTATTGAAGAAAAGAGCACTTCAAACTAAGAGGCTTAATATGCTATGCACACCAACAAAACCTTAATCTCTGAACAAGAGGTGTCCCTGTTTCTTAGAGATCACTGTCCCATTGCAGCAATGTCACAATACAATTTATTAAATTAACAGTTTAAATTATTTATTTATAATTTAATTTTCTGTAACGGTGTAAGTTACAGAAAATTAAAAGTAAGAACGTTAAGGTTAGGTTAGGTACGTTAACGTAAGAACATTATTCTCATTCGCGATTTTGTGTGTTGGTGGCGACTAAATATGGGTCAATATTTAATGTTGGTCGTCCACGGCCAGCAGAGCGGTCCGGCCGCTTAGTGCGCGAGGTTCCTTATCTCGTATCTTTGCACCGCGTGACTACTGTATGGTCTTCTTTAATAACTAAGATAGATTTATCTGTACTCATGAGAGCTGTAAGCTTTCTTTTAGCTATACTTAAAATTCCTAACTGTCATATTTTCAATACCTACCTACCTACTTATTAATTTCCCAAAAGATTTGCAATAGATTGACAGTCACAGCTCGCAAGTACCTACCCACAGTTGAAAGTAGGTAGGTCTACTGTAATCTATGATCTACGGCTCATATCAGACCGATAGTTAAACATTGACAGGTCTGTATCTATCTAACTTGATATCTATGGTTGGTACCTACATTTAAAATCAATTTTTCGGTGTCTTGATTGCAAAGACAACATACAAAACGACATGAAGTTTTAAAACATTCTTCATCTGATATAGGTTCAGATTTGATAGCTTTTTCATTTAAAAATACACCCTAAAAATAACACAAATCACAATGTAATCAAAAACAACACCAAATAACACTCACAATTATTTTTTTCATTTTTTTTTTCTATTTAGTACACCTCCGTCGAACCCTTCGGGGATTACAGGCGTGATATTATGTGACGTTATGTTTCATTTAAAAATAAATGGCTTTCTATTTTTACTTTTTACGTTAGTGGTCCGCGGAACAGTGGTACTCCCCGAAAGCCTTCACCTCCTCTCCAGCCTTCTTCTTCTTCGACTTCGCGTGACGTCATAATATATGTATTTATTAAATAACGTCGTATTTAAGGAGTCAAAACACAATAATATTGGTTTCAATACGTTACTTATTTATAGAGAAACCTAACCAATAACATAGCACGACTGTTGTCTTGACTGTTGTGGGACCTTTGGCAAAATTGTTATTTTGCCAAAGGTCCCATAACAGTAGAAGCTTGAACCAATGTTTTACATCAATTCGGAGACTATTTGGGTATAGGTAAGTTTATTAAAATGACTCAGGATTGAATAGCTGATGTAAATAAGTATGTCATTTCTCGAAATCATGAATGATCGAAACTTTCCTCATTAAAAACTGCAGAATACGAATCACAGAGATTAATGCTTTATTCGTCAAATCGTCATTGATTTGTCACAGAATTGCGTATTCAGTTCCATTGAAATCTTCGTTATCAACTCGGCTTTTCTATTCTTCTATCTTGAAGTCAACATGCGAACGCATTGAACGATTAGCACCGCACTCACAGTGGCTTAAAAACCATATTAAAAAAAGTTAATGTACCTACGGTTTAGTGGTAGAAAGATCGACTGTTGAGCTTGATGTCCTAGATCAAATTCGAGTTTCAACACTAGGATTTTTTATGCGTAATTTCTATACTAATTTCGTATTTCTTTGATGGCAATGATAAAACTGGAAAAATGGGTTTAGTAGGTAGGTGTTGTACATCTTAAGGTGCTCCCTCACTTGTAGCATTCGCCTACTGTAATGTAACGTTACAGATTCGAGCATTAAATCAGTGAGGGAAGAGAACCGAGCATTACAAAATGCAACTTGATGATACAATGTGTTATAATTATAATGATACAACTTGTAACATCAATGTGCAGCACTTCTAATTGAGCGCTTTTAGTTTCGTAAATAACAATATCGAATTAATAATGCCGCGCTCAGTACAGCGACCGCTTTATCTGGCAAGTTGGAATTACTAAATGGTCAAAATCGAAACTAATATTACATTATAGGCGAATGCTGGTCAAGTCAGGGAGGCAGTACTGTAATGTAATGCTTTAAATCGAATTTGAACTATTATATATACTGAACTATTATAAAAATGTATACTAGAGCTGAACGCTATAAGTGAGGGAGCACCTTTTAAAACGTTCAGGTAATACAGGTGTTTTATTTAAGCACATTTTACAAAATAAAAGGAATACAACCTCTTAAAAGCGGAGCAGTTTATCCTACTATTCTTACGTAAAGTACTACGTCCTACTACTATTACCAACGGGAAGGTTTGTGAGGATGGATGGATGGTTGAATGTTTGTTGCTATTTCACGCTTTAGGCTGCGTTTCCACCAGAAATGTGCGAGGATGCGTAACGAGGGATGTGTTTGTAAAGAACCAATAGAATTGCTTCATTTACCTCGCCTCGGTCAACACATCTCTGGTGGAAACGGATCAGCGGAGCTTGATTTTTGCGCATACAAAACAAGTGAGGGATGTGTGCGCGGGATGTGTTGCGAGGAATGTGTTGCGAGGAATGTGTTGCAAGGAATGTGTTGCGAGGAATGTGTTCCATTTCCACATTTCCATCACACATTTCCATCGCACATCTCTGGTGGAAACGCCGCCTTAACGGCTGAGCAATATTAGCTGTTTGGCACAGATATAGATATTGATCTAGCTTAAAATATAGGTTAAATGTTTATTCCGTTTGTATTCCCGCAGGATTATTTAGTACTTTGGCTTAATACCGAAGCGTACATAGACGAATTCGCCGGCAGAAGCTAGGTATAAATAAATAAATAAGTAGGGAATGAATTGTTATGTTGCTACGTTTCTTTTATTAGCACATAATTTTAAATTACATTCAGTTTGTGGTCTAGAACCTAACTAGAACAAATAGGCAATTTGTGATCGAAAATATGACACATAACATCACGCCTATAATCCACGGGGGGTTAGGCAGAGGTGTACCCCTTAGTACAACCATATTTCGCCAGTTATGTTTAGGTTTCATTTAATAGGGGGCGAGCCTACTGCCAACCACCAGTTACAAATTTAGACTCCGAGGCTGCTACTGAGAAATTCCTGATGAAAAAACCCAATAACACTTTGCCCGACCTGGGAATCAAACCCAAGACCTTTTACTCAGCAGTCGCGCTTTGCTCACCACTAGACCAACGAGGCAGTCCAAAATACATATGAATATAGGTAATAAACATTTTTTAAAGTTTGTGAATACTGGTGTAAATATATCAGTATGAATCAAAGGTATGAATCATTAACTTCAAGTTAAAGTGATGTAGGCAAAGACACATTTATTGGTATCGGTATCGTGGATTTCGGGTATCGAAGTATTTTATGATGTAACTTTA
The DNA here is from genome assembly GCA_949316365.1 of Hoplodrina blanda. Classification (NCBI taxonomy): domain Eukaryota; kingdom Metazoa; phylum Arthropoda; class Insecta; order Lepidoptera; family Noctuidae; genus Hoplodrina; species Hoplodrina blanda. The sequence goes on from OX438594.1 coordinate 10,572,364, forward strand.
CTCATTTAAAGTTTTGTCGTCTTCCGCATGATTGGATGTTATTGAGGTGCTTATGCCGGTCATCCACCATCCTTCCTATCGTCCAATCGACAGGACGCTACCGATTGGATCATGCCGATTGGACCGTGGATGGGAGTGGATTGGCATGACAGTTATAATGGACGGCATAATCGAATTTCGATTCTTTTGGCATGATCCTTCCGATTGGATCATGCCGATTGGACCGTCACTGTTTGCACCACTCTGCTGGAACTTTTCAACTAAACGTCGCTGCCGATTGGACAATCAAACTGATCGTGGGTGGTGTATAAGGACGAACTGCAGATTGGATCATGCCTGCAGCGTCCTGCCGATTGGACGATAGGAAGGATGGTGGATGGCCTGCATTAGGACTGTTGGGATTTCTTATAATATTATGGTGTATTATACAATATGTTTTCTAAAATGGTCATAAAATAAATGACCTAACTAATGGCTATCTCACAATCTGACCATTATATTGTCTGACTTTAAAAGCAGAATGATGATGATGATGCGGTATTTTTGATAGATTAAGATTAAATTGCGATCATTCCTAAAAAGGGAATCAAATTGCACCCCCTAAGCCGGATGATTTTGGATACAAGTTGCTTCAACCAACTTGTATCCATAATCCGAACGAAACTCGTTCATGACCGGGTGGAAGGTTTTTAGCAGATGGAACAAAAGGACACCATTCTTCTTATAGAGGGGTAGGAGGAGGGGGGGGGGGGTCCTCTATTAGAGGTTGTTACAAAGGCATGACACCATTCAAGTGTTCTCCCAGAACATGTTATCAGTTTGATATGCACTTTCGTAACGCTGCATCAGTGTTTTACCAAAAATATTCTTATCTGTGGTTTGAGTCATGTGCGAATTTTTGGCCACGGCTTGCGAAATGCTTATCAATTGACTGATAGCGTGCTGTGTTATTAGGGTTCTGTATTGATAAACAAAAACGCCATGTTTTGCGGTGGTAGGTGTAGAATACGAAATATTGTTTGTACACTGTATTCAAATAGCGCACCTTATCAAACGGATGTAAAGAGACATAGATCATTTTTTTTTTAAACTTCTAATTACGTAGACCTTGGCGGTCAAAGTTCCCAATCTTTACGTTAATTTACGAAAATAAGTTTTAAATGTTACAAACAATATTAAATACCTCACGAGTCACGACCCCTGAAGTGTTGCATGCACACGAAAGCAAGAAACTGCTTTTAAATAAAAAAATCGCACTAAAATCGGTTCACCCGTTTAAAAGCTACGGTGGCACAGACAGATACATAAACAGACACACATAGCGGTCAAACTTATAACACCCATCTTTTTGCGTCGGGGGTTATAAATCACCCTCTACCATGAAGGGTGATTTTTCACATTAAAAATAAAAGTTGTTTCTTAACTAAATTTTTTTCTCAAAGTTAATTAGTTTGATGGGCAGTATATTCATATACCTACCTATAATTAACGGATATGAGATGAATATTTAACCCTGCACAGTTAAGATTTAATCCTCTTGCAACAAACATGGCGGCGGAGTAATACCCTACTTCTCATAATTGAAATGGGAAATAATTTAATAACCTCTTTGTAGTTACGCGTTTGTGAAGTTTATGATTACTGTTTAATAGCTAACGTAATATTAATATCTGCACTGTTTCTGTTGTTCTATAAAGTTTTTACTCTTGTTTATGTATGAGATGACTCAAATTCGAGTTTGTATTGATATAGATAGGTGTGTTAAATATGGATGGTTTTTTTTAACGTACCGCCATTTTTTTTTCTTTTATACGGAGCTTCTTACAATAACAAACACAACAAAAAAAGAATTAGGGCCTCTTTCACCACCCTCAAGTAAAGTGACGAGTAGACTAATCGTCAGTTAAAGTCCCCCGTAACTTCACGTGCGACTTTCACGATGTCCGAGTAGCACTAATCATAAGATTAACTGACCCTATTGATAGAAGATACTCATAACTTTTACTTGCCAATTAACTTTAATTGGGAAGTAACTAATCAACACTTTACTCGAAGATGGTGAACGAGGCCCTTAGAGGAATTGGTCCAGCCGTTTACGTGTGATGTCGTGACCAAGGCAATAAATAAGGATCCTTTTTCATTCATATACAGAGATAAGATTGTTTTGGGATCGACAAATTTTTATTTTAAGAAGCACTTTGACACGGATGCTAGTGAAAACAAAAATATCCTTTATTGTCTATTAATTAATTGCCTGTTTGTCCAATGGTAAATATTCTTCCTGATTGTTTTCAAAACAGTTTTTATTTTCAATATACCTAAAAAAACAACATGGAAAAAAAGAATGATGAAAAAACTCTCATCGAATTAAAACATTACACACAAAAATTACCCTACGGAACCTAAAGGGAATTTAGTCAGGACACGTCTTGACACACCCATGACATGTTGACACGTCCCACGCCCATATCTCGATAGTCACCGATTGGGTGTGATTTATATATTGGAACCTCAACTATCGACGTCAGTACACTACTAAGGTTCTACCAGTTAATACAAGTGAGTAATCATTTATAAGGGATTTTGTCCCTTTCTTTCATTTCATCTTCCTTTTTTGAAATTTTAAGCTGCCTAACAACCGCGGGCGTCAGAGTAGAACTTTGTCTACTTTTTTTTTTATTATCGTGGGTATCAATTGTATTGCACTTTCGTGATGTTTATGGTTTTGTTTTACAACTGATAAATTATCTTATCCCCTTTAATCCGCCATACATTTATTTTATAAAGATAGATATTGAGACGATTCCAAAATTGTTTGAACATGGAACACGTGTTTTGGCGCGAATGATGTGTTGGCCTTTGTATTTAAATTCAGTTTTTTTTCGTAACATAACATCCCGCCTGTTATTCCCGAAGGGATAGGCAGAGGTGTACCCATTAGTACACCCACATTTCGCCAGTTATGTTTAAGTGCCATGTAATAGGGACGAGCCTATAATATTTTTATTTTTCAAATTGGTGATATTTTTATGCCAATGGCGATTTTCAATATAAACCTTGTTATAGATCCCGTAATATTGTTATCTATTATTATTACATTATACAGTTCTTTTCTAATCAATATGAGACGGATAGAGAATTAGTGTTTGTTGTTGCGTTTTTGGACTACCTCTATGAAAGTGTAGGTCTGTATATTTTGATAGTAGGTACCGTACGATTTTATTTAGGTGTACTTTTTATACCTACATATTGACTTGTAGAAATGTGTATGTAAACGTGATGATTTTGTTATCTTAAGTAAATAAACATGTTTAGAGATAAACTGTTGTAAACATGTGCAGACAATCTAAATTTAATCATGTAGTTATCATAAAAAATATTAGGTACCTATGCCAAATCTTTAGATTGCGTGGAAAAAGTTACTTATTATATTTCATAGGTTCTTATTGGGAGAAATAGAACATCAACCGCCTTATTATAAAACAAAGTCTTTGATAAAATAGTTAGTATAGTCCAGAACAAATATTGATCGCAATTCTTCGGTCTTCTTACACCTGTTATACAAATAAATACCTATAATTATAATGTCGGTATAGTACCTAAGGAATAATCCATAACGGAGCGAGTTTCCTCACGTTAAAAAAATAAAATAATAGTTTTATGAGATCGTAAAACGTCCAGTGCTAATGCTGCTATCTTGTACATAAGCACTGCCACTTGAGAAAGGTAATTTCAAAACTTACCATTACTTAAGTAAGTACTTAGTAGTTTTTCATAATATTCGTTGGAAGTTTGGAAAACCATTTTTTAAAATTTATTTTTTTAACTAGAATTTTTTATTGGCCTCTGCCTATCCCTTTGAGGATTTCAGGCGTGATTTCATGTATTGTAGTTGTGTTTACAATCATATAAACTCACATATACACTATGTAACAAAAACCCTGCCAGATCAGTGTTGCCGTTGATCAGTTTATATGTTTTATTTTAATTTAATTACTTCTTCTTTCTTCTTTTTTTTTCACTGGGGAAAAATAATAATCTCAAATCCATTAAATGGTTACGTATATGTGTACGCAGTACGATGCCGAATAATACCCTTAAGGATCGGACAGGGTTTTTGTAACATGCTGTACAACAAACAGACCCAGATCAACCACTTGTGGGTAAATATTTTTTCCGTGCCGGAATTGAACCTAAGACACGCAGCACAGCAGCCATTCACACAACCACTGCGTCAGCCGTGCTGTCTAAATCATACATTAACTTTAAGAATTTTTCTCAATATCTATAGAACCTTATAAAATCGTAATATAGGCAATTTAGCAATGGGCTCTTTATCAGGATTTGGTTTAACGATCCCCTTTTACCGTATTTTGTGTTTATAGCGACGACATGTCTTTATCTAAGCGGTTCAGACATTTAAAGGTGTCTATTTAACAGGGGCGGACTGTGAGTTTGTGGGGGCCCTGGGGCAACATCACTTGGGGCCTACCTAGTTAATCAAAGACATTTCTATTTTGTTTATAAACTGTTTGTTATATTGATGTATATGGTAACTATAGAAAACAAATTAGGATAATAATTAATTGTTTATTATCATACTAGTGAGCTAAGTTTGTCTGTTCAGTTGAGGCTGATTTGCGTAATTGTGCCTAGAGTATAATGATAAAAACCTGGGTGCCCTTTATATTCACGGGGCCCTAGGCTTCAGCCTAAAAGTCTTGTACATAGATTCGACCCTGGTACTTATTCAAATACTTATTATTATCTAGTGAATCATTGTAGATAACATCTTTTTCAACATTCGAAGTTAGATAACTGTTAAACTTCGCATTAATAACAGTCCTGCAATACTGATAAGTTTATTGATTTTGTAGCTCAACCGATGATAGTGAAAAACTGAGGATGTAGGAAAACAAATAATACCTAACTATTTTATATCAAATTGATACTGTACAATCACAATTACTAATACCTACTTAGTTATAACAACTTATGCAAAAATTCCTCGTGAAATATTAACGATTGCAACTCGGAAAAATGCCAAGCACGTACGTGTACGCGTAGGTACGTGTTGTAAACTAATGTAAACGTACAGTACTTATGTCAATTTGCATAGAATGGTGTTTCCCATTGTTGTTACTAGATGGCGCTATATCAGTTTCAGTACAAATTGAATTGTTTACGTTATAAAAAACTTACGCTAGCCACTCTGTTTCAAAATAGGTAGTATGGTTTCGAAAATACTATGTTCGTAAGACGTAGGCCATGAATTTGAACAAACCCTTCGCATCGTCGCCATTTGGTTAGGAGAATGTTGCTTTTTAAAATTTGCGTGACTGTAACGTATAACATAGGTAATTTATGCTCGTGACAGTACTTAATACCTGCATGAAAACGCTAATCTCACCATTCTTTTGCCAACAGTATACAAATCAAGATGGCTCTCCCAACCCTAACCATTCGCGAGGTGTCCGACGCGACTCAAGACAACACACTGTGTCCGAGCACCAAGAAGGTCGTTGAAGGTTTGCTCAACGACTACATGGACCTGCAATACGGCAAGGAGACACCGTACACTACTGGAAAACAGGTCATACCATCCGGAGCAACGCTTGGGGACGTCGAAAAAGCCGCAGCAGACGAAAGTGCTCCGAAGAAGTTCCACGATGTCTTCGCCCAGATCGAGAAGACGGCCAAGAGCGGGAGCCTGGCCCCGCTTTCCCCAAATGACGGCACATGGGACCCCAAGTTCACCCCTGTCTTAGTCCTTATTACTCCTAACCCTTAGATAAAGTAAAGAATCTGTTTTGATATTTATTTTTTATGTTATTTTTATTGTATTTTGATTAATCATTAAAGTATTAAAATTTGAAATTCTTGTTATTTTTTGTCCTTTAATGAGGCCCGCGAAATTCGAAATTTCTTATTTTTTTGATGAAAATTGAAGCACTGTTTTGTTGATCAAAACTACACACATGGCAATGAGGATGTAGTTATTCATTTAAATCTGATCACAATTTAAATATAGTTCTCGAAATAATATAAAAATTTTGCTAATGAAAATAAAACGATAAACTACTAAAATAAGATTGGAAATGGCTAAACCAGCCAGAGATTTAACAGTACCATGTTTAAAATGCAAATTAAAAAAAACATTCTTTTATGTACAGTCTTACTTGTAAAATACCACAATAACTCTTGGGAAAGTTCTACGACTTGAAGTCTCGAGAAAACGACGATTATGTGAAAAATGAAGTATGTGCTGAAGTCGTAGTGAGAGGAGGGAGAGATAGATGGCGTTACTTGTATGTTACTTTAACGTAAGGTTCTGATTTTGTTGTTGTGAAAAACTGTTGAAAAAGTTTTCTTTTACAGGATAGGTCCAATTCAAGTTTATTACTGAATATCTTATCAACATTACAGTGCATTCACATCAAATTAAAAAGTAATATCTAAGAGTAGCCTAATATTTTACCTCTACCAGATATCAATCATATTTACAACGGATTTACCAAATGCAGTTAGTAATTATCTTTTTTTACAGTCCATTTACAATATTAAAACTATTTTGCGCTAATATGGCATAAAACCTTCGTGGTGAAACAAGTAAGTTTCTTTGATTTTTGAAGTGTGACAGAATATTTGGCATCTGGCAGGATATAATAAACGTTTGATTTTCAAAACTATTGTTAAATAATGTACTGTCTGTTTTAGGTCTATCAAAATGAAAGCGATATTTTTTGCTCTGTTCGTCGTGGCAGTGACTGCCGCCCCTCTGCCTGATGACAGTGGGAGTCATGCCGTGGAGATGGTCGTGAACGGTGTGCCCGAAGGTGCAGCTTTGGATGTCGGCGATATCGTTGACATAAAGCTGAAGGAACACGCTGACGACGCCGTGGTTGCAACCGACCTTCTGCATCCGTACACTGCTGTTGGCATCGCTGAAGCTGCTGCTGCCTCCGTTTCAAATGAAGCGCCAGTCGTCTCCAATGATATCGCGAGGGTCTATCCCATGCCTATTGTCATGCCTTCCCCTCCGTCGTCGGGTGTTGATACACCTGTCAAGCTGCCGCATGTTCATATTCCCGAACCTGCTGTGCTGCCGCCTTCCACTCTCCCCGAGGTAGAGCCAGAACAGCTGCCAGTGGCCGCTCCTCAGTACAACAACAATGATGGCCTCGTTCAGGTCAAGTACAATGGACCAGAGGCACCCGGAATGCTCTCCACCCTACAGACCTGGTTCAACGGGATCATCAATTACTTTAACCCGTCTGGCTCTGCCGCTGCTGCCGCTCTTGAGCCTAAACAGCCTTAAGATATAGAAGTGGACTCCATATTTGAACACAAGATTTTTTCAATGATGTTTTTCCTTTTTTTTCTCTTACCTTATTTTGTGTATGTTAGGTGAATAATTTAGATTACCCAATTTGTTAATGTATTGTATGGTTCAATTTTAAGAAAATGTAGTTGAATTAAACTATTTATTATTTTTTTAATTGAGTTTAAATCATCTCCTACATAACAGTTTTATTATGATTCAAACTAAAAGTGTATCTAATATTCTAATATTAAGGTCGGAAATTATCCTAAGGAATGTACTACTGGGATATAAAAGTATCTATCATATAGGTATCCTGATCCAGGTTATGGTCTTCTCGTGTGCTAAATTTCATCCAAAGGCGTTCAGCCGTAAATGCGTGATGATTCAACAAACATTAAAATTCACGCAAGCTATATATACATACTTACAGACTTTATAATGAATAACAGCAAGATATCGAATGCAGTTGTTTTATTCGACAATAAACGAATGACTCGACAATTAATGAATCGGATTAGATGCATCCAGTTAGCTGCATCTAACCGGAAGCAGCTGAATACCAGTATTTTACATGAAGCGACTGCATATCTGACCTCCACAACCCAGTAACTAGGTAAGACTGGTAGTCAGACTTTCGGGCTTTTGACGACTCGTAACGACTGTCAAAGATCCACGTATGACAGCCGGAACTAGTGCTTTTCGAGGCATAGATGAGTTTCGGTGTGTAAATATGATCACCCATCCACAGACCGCGGCAAGCGTTGCTTAACCGATCGACTTGTGCGGCTGCTATTACTTAGCCACGAGCTCCTCATCCATCATTTGTGTATGCTCATGAAAATGGCAGTTACAAAATGGTATGCGTTGTAGTAAACTGTTGAAGTATTGTTGGCTCCGGGCTTGGCACGCTCCCGTCCAACTTGGTCGAACTTCACTTACTTAGCTCGTTAAAGTGAAGTTCGGTAGTCCTGGCTACAAAATTATCGCCTCTATTATATTTAATAGTTTAGTATGCAGCGGTGGAACCTGTGAATAGTTTGCGTACTAAGCACACTGAAGCACACTAACGCCTGGAGGCGCTGTATTGAAATTTCTCAGTTTCCCTTTTTGGGTACCGTCGTAAATGTTGAGTGTAATTGAAGTTTTACAATGGCAATTCTAAACAAAAAAAAACATTTTTTAAATCATATTTCACCGTGGGGAAGTTTAGAATGGAGGATACGTGTAGGTCCTCTTCTTAGACTAAGAAGAAAGTGAGTGAGCAACACTCAAAATTAAAGTAATAGTGCACTTAATATTACCTGCAAAAGCTTAAGCACTATCTTATTTATTCATTTATTTAATGAAGCATGGAAGACTTACAGCTAAAAATCTAAGTAGAATAGGAAACCATAGTTGACAGGAAGCCAATTACAAGTCTTCGCGTATAGAAAAAGAATGGAATCTTAAAGTAAGCATAAAACAGATAGGTAGAAACATTTTTTTTGTTGGTTACAATTAGTCAAACCTATTTTAAGTAATTTTAACCTATTTTAAGTTTAATAACAACAGAACAATTAATAGAAATATAAAAGTAATAATCAAAGGAAGCTATTTAAAAAAGTTGAGGCTTAAGCACCTTATGTACCTAATCACAACAACCGTTTTGCATGAAATAAATAGTTTTAAATTGGTTGACTATTAGAGAATGCCTAAGGTATTAAGTCCGCCTTCGTACTTTTGTTGCATAAAGTTTAAATAAATAAATAAAAGTCCTCGTCTTTTTAGATTGGTGTTTGTATACCTAGAGGTGACAAGTATGGAATTTACTTAATCCTTTTTCTAGATTTTATAATATGCTGCTGGCGTGGAAAAAAATCTTGTGCATGTCCTTTAGAAGACGCGTTTGCGTAGCAGTACCTAAGATAATAAAAGACTGGTAGTATTATATTTACAATTGTTCTACTGCAGAGTGATAAATGATAATTATTTTACTTCAGTTTTACGATTCGTATTGCACATAATAAATAAATATGGCTCCCGTATCATTGGTGTTAATAAAAGTCACACATTCATTAAAATGTTTGAAGGATAATCTTTCGTATAATCATAATGACTTGGATGATCAACACTGTTTGTTGTTGTCAGTTGCAGAATACGGGTCAAAACCCGTAACCTTTAACACCTTTAACCAATAATTCCAAGACAAAGTTCTCTTAAACCACTTTAATTTAGCTTTGAAAACTCGATTAATTTTCCATTAACGGTAAAATTATATTCCATTTTGATTTAAAATCAATAAATTAGTCAATTGAGTGTACCAATAATTGACGTCACAGCATTCTATTATAGCAACTAGATTCAATGCTTTTTTTCTTGTGAATGAAGTTCAAGAATGGCTTTATAATTATGGTCTGATTGAAATAAATGGCTTTCATTTTGTCGAAAACAATGGGTAGGTCGGCAGTCTTCCGGCGGCGGCGGGTCACTGCTGTTTCATACATAAAACCTTTAATAATCATAACCAAACTTTATACAAAATCGGCCAAAACATACATACAAGTATCTCGGATGGTCGGCGGTCAGCGGTGTGCCGGTTTTAATACGTTTTTTAAGAATCACAAACAAAGTAGAAAGTGGCACGCATCCGCGGTCACGCGAGCGACTCGCACGCCACCGTGCGCCGTGCGAGTTGGTCGATTACCCGCAGTGCCTGGGCCCCGAACCTGCTTTTCTGGACTTGTCATTACTGCTAGCGACAGCAGCGACAACAACACTATGCTTGCTTGCGTTGACAGCTGACAGAGTGGACTGCCTGTACATTGATTCAATATTTTCTCGACGTTCAAAAGTGCCTTTTAATGGTCTAATTGAAATAAATGATTTGACTTATCAGCCGAACGACGTCCACTGCTAGACATAGGCCTTCCCTCAAGATAGCCATAATTACCGGTCCTGCGCTGCTCGCATCCAGATGTTCGCTGCTGTCTATTAAGTATTAAACACTTTTAACCAAAAATTCCGAGACATAACTTCGCTAAAGGAACATTTTCAATTTACTGTAAAATAGATTTTTTATTACTTTGAAATCAATAAACAGTTACATAAATTGAGTTGGGAAAAAAGTTACGTCACAATTTACGATTGCTATATAAAATCTGTAAGGGAGTCGTGTTTTGACAGCCCATATAAAGTACGTTAATTGATTGGTTGGATCTAATACCTAATTACATGTTTCATTTACTAACACTTAGGTGTGAGAATATTGTACCCTAACCCTAATAATTATGAGTATTTTGCTCAAAATAAAGATTTATATTATTATTATATATCTTTTATTAGTTTAATACGTACCTACACATAAATTACATTAAAAAAAAATTCTTATATTTAAAAATACAAATATAAAAATAGTAGCCCGCTGATAATGGAAACAGGGTCCAAGCCACCAGCTGTCAGGGCTCCAGAGAGAGAAACCTCCTAACAATGCGGGCCGTGTCCAGTACTGCATTCTGAATCAAGCCCTTGATCCAGACGCTTAACGAGAGCCTCCTAAAATGTTGGTCGAGGCTCTAGGCTATTAAGCCATTGTTTGTAACAACTATCGGCACAATGATCGCTGAGTCATTATTATTATTACGTCGTTTTGTGAAATAAATCGGGGATAATAAAATGATTTGCAATGTGTGGAACTCCCTGCCAACGTCTGTACCTATTCTTTAAATAGTCTTAGTCATTTGGACAAGCCGCGAAGTACTCCCGGTTTCTCGCAAGAAAACCAACACAATATCAATGTGACAAAGTGTTAAGCACGTGTATGCTAATTGGTAGTTGATAATTCTTTTAACCAATCATACAAGCTTACTCGTCTTGACAATATATCACTTTTTTTATACCTATAAATGGACGTACGGTTCCCTATTAACTGTAGCCCTTCAACCATAAAAGTAAGGGTGAACAGGCTTCTTCAGGATCGTTACATCAAAGACATCAGCCATTGCATTCCATCAGGCACCACCGAGTTCAAAAGTGGGCCCGTTAAATTATAAAAAAAGGAACAAAAATATTGATCGCAATTAAACGTACTGCATATTTATAATTTTCTGAATTGGGGGTGGATCACGTTTATCAGTAGATTGTGATTGGTCAGATTCAGTAGATTTATATTCATATTTAATTTTTTATTGCAAGCCATTAAATTATACATAACTGTAAGTAAAGCTTTTTTTATAGCAAAATTTGGGCAAAAACTAACAAAATATAGCTAACCTATCAACTTGCTATTCATAATAAATTCATTACATTACTTTCTATTCAAGCAAAAAAGATCACCGCCATTTCATTTTTTTCTTCATATGAATATTTTTTATCAAACGCGCCTGCCACTATCGCGGGAAATCATGACATCCTTCGTAGCACGTCGTAGCGTTGACGTCGTAGCCGCGTAGCTTATTGTAGCACTCGCCTACGGAGGGCCGCGTAGAATCGTAGATAAAGGACAAAGCTCAGCTGTCTTTACGACCTATTTTTGTATACGCCTACTGCTATTTATAAAACCAAGTTATGGAACAAAACTCGATTAGAATAAAAAGAAAAATCGACCTTAAGTGTAAATTATTTATTATTTCGTGAAATGTGTTTTTATTATTAACCCTTGTAGTTGTAAATCTACTAGTTTGTTTAAAATCTTTTTCCCGTTCCTACATTCAGCTACGATAATTTGTTAGCTTATTTTTTATTAAAGCAATTGTTGAACTTTCCGTCGTTAGTTTGGATATTGTCCGAGTTAATTCATATAATAGTCGTACAAGTCAAAGGATCAATAGTAACTTTTAAATCGACTTTGTGACCTAGAAAACGACTGGATCGCGTTTTCAGAAAACCGTTGACCGCATCGTATTCGATCGAGTTAACTTTTTACTTTCACGAAACGTACGCGCCATGAATCGATAGGGTGTGCGGCCGTCGCGGCTGCAGGCAGCGGCACGACAATTATTGTGCCGGTGGTAGCGCGAATTTAGGGCATCGGCGCGGCGGCGCGGACCACCGCCCGGGCCAGTCCGCGCCGCGCCCCGCGCCGGCCGCTCGTGTGCCGCACTCATGCCGCCGCGCGTGCCGCGTCCGCCGCGCCCGCGCCGAGCCGGCGTCGCACGCGCCCTCGCTGCCTAGCTCCGCTCGCCCGCGGACTTAACATGTTGCGAGTGTTGTGATACCGGGCACAGGTGAGCATTGCACAAGTGAAACTTTTTCGGTTTTTAACGTGAAATCGATTGAACTTTACGTCGTCGAGATCGATATTTGTTGGTGAGTGGTGTTACTGATACATTATTTATTAAAGGACTTTTAATTTAGTGTTAACCCCTAATAATAGATTTGGGACGGCGCGGCGTGTATTTTTTATTTTTTACTATGTATTTAAATTTTTCTTTCGTGAAAGTTTTGTAGCGCGCGAGTTGTTGTATTTTTGATGTAGTGCGGGATGTATCCCATGCTGGTATCCTGACCTACTTCAATAGTGCAGATCGATGACGACATCATTTGATGTAACGGAACATCGGTAGGCACAACACTGCTCCTTATAATACAATAAGAGCGACTACGCGCTGCGTTAAAGGTAAAAGGTCAGGTAGCCGAAACTATATAATTTCGGTACGTCCTGATACTGCAGGTGTTTAACTGATTAATTATTGTATTACATTAATAATTTACTTTATTATAAGGGACAAAAAATATACTGAATTAATTTAAAAAAACTTTTCTATAAAATATTTTTTGATTATGTTAAAGTAAAGAACACGGACCAAAAATTAATTAAATACTTAACTTAAATAAAAAAAAATCTTCAGTTCATATTATCGTTGTAACTTTATTAATAACGTAACCAAGCAATATACAATTTGCAAACTTAATAAAACATAAAATAGTTGCGTCGTGTTTCGCTCGCCCGCTGTTTAGTTCGGCACGGTCAAAGGAATTCTTACTCGTTTGCCTTAATACAAGTACATTCTCTACATACACACACATACATACATACACACATTCTCCATAAAGCTGAGTGTACATAGCATTCTTTCAATTTCCTTGTTTTGAGTACAGCAGGCGGCCGACCAATGAACGAAGTGGTCTGACCATTTTCCATTTTCAAAATGTTATTTCCAATAGTGATTGGGTACAGAAGCAAACAAAGATACAGTTTTGAAATAGACTTTTCAAAGGTGCACTGAGGTGAATATCAAAGAGATTTCTGTTTAATCTGTTGATGCATCTTTGTTATATTATTCTAGACTATTCGTAGGGAATACATTTTGTTAGACCTCTTCTGCACTTATTTTAGATTTTCAACGAATATAAAACGATCATTTAATTACCTATTCTCACAAATTACTGGGCACTTAAATACCTCTTCTTCTTCTGCACCATGCTTTACATAAATGAATATTATGTTCTTGTCTTTAATCACATATATATCTATCTACCCTTGATTCATTTACAGGTCGTCTGTCAATTAGGGCCCTGTTTAATATAACTGACAATGCGACATAATTTGACAAAAAATACTTTTTGAAGTTACTGTTTAATAAATTGGACAAATATGTTCGCAGCAAATCACTCAACCCTTTGATCGACTGTCATATGTTTAGTATCATCTCTTGTTTAAGTTCTTCCCTTATTAGTTTTGCCGATCTCTCAAAATATTTTAATTACTCACTATAGTTACTAAAGTTCCTAAATAATATCCACTAACTTTATGGGGAAAGGGAATTTCATAGACTCAAAGCGTCTTGCTTTGAGTCTATGAAATTCCCTTAAGTATTAAATTAGAAGTTCAAAAAGAAAAACAAAACCTTTGCGATCCGCCGATTTATCCGAACAAGTTAGGGAGTTCCGAAAGGCAAAAATACTTTATTAGTTTTAGACTTAGGTAAATTACTTCTTAAATATTTTGTTTTACAGCACTTTTAGTTTATCATAATCGCTTATCATATTTATCAAATGACCTTTTAATTTAACCTATATTAACATTCAAATGAATGTTTCATCAACAAGAGTACTTCATTAAATAGGAGTAAGATAACAAATATTATATTTAGCAATGTTTGTGCTACATCTAATTATTGTAATTAACACGTTCGGACCAGCAACTTCTTATAACGGCAAATTTGTACAATTTATTGTTAACACAACGTCTAATCACGTCTAATCAAAATATGATATTATCACAACGTTAGGAAGCCATAGTAAATTCCATTAGTTGAACATTTGCGCCGCAACACTTGCAAATATCAAACATCTAGAGCCACAGCAAATCAAATTTTTGCGGCTTATTGTTGTCAACGTCCCAGCACATCGCGACGCAGACGGACGATTTTTGCGATAAAACGTGAGTATTTTATACCTTTTTTTATAAAAAACTATGTATTTACGTACGCTATAGATGGTCACGGTGGATGGTCATGGTGGTGGTATCACTAGAAATTATTGCTATATACGACGTCTTTTGACTTTGTGTTTAATCTTATAACACTCTAGTATACTTGTAGAGCAGAACGTTTATCAACGTATGTCTACTTAGTATGAGAAAATATTGTGTCATAATGTGCGCACCTCACGAGAGCGGCGCTGGGCCGAACGAGTTAAAGTATTCGACGATTTCCCACTTGTCTGCTATCATAGATATAGTCGCGGATATAATAAAATTAGTATCATCCATTTAAATAGGTCTTCAAACTAAATAATTATTATGTGCAAATCGGTTTTATATCTAGCACTCGGCACATCTCGCATTTTCCTTTTTGTCACTTTAAATTATGTTACTAGTAACGTTAGTATCTCAAGTTGAAAACTGTTGCTAACAAAATTATAGATCCTTAAGTTGACTGAAATAAAACGTTTTGATTTGAAAATGGGTTTTTCTAATTTAAGAATTGATCAAAGTTATGCTAGGGCGTCTGAACAAATAATTACTTTGCAATAAAAACATAATAATTTACACTTTTTCCTTAAAAATACTTGGGTAATTATATTTTATATAAAAAGTTTTATAAATTAATAACAATTATTCAATAACTTTTATCATTAAAAAGCAGGAAATCAGAAAATGATTTTCCTCACAAGCGCCTGCAGTGATTTTCTTCCAACTTTCTATATTACCGTCATGTTAAAAATTATTTATGAGGAAAAACGCTATAATTCATTTTTAGCGCGATAAATTGGAAAACGGTACGTGTCCCTTCGTTTTACACTCGGACGTCTTTACCGCAAGAACGATGTTTTATTACATTTATTTTTTTCTTAATAATCTTGTTAAAATATTTAGCCAAATTTCTAAAAGTTATTGGCATGGACACTACTAAAAGGTACAGTCAACAAAAGAGATGGGTATCTAGGGTCGTCAAATATATTTCAGGTTTTCTTAGAAACCGATGGATGTCTTAAATGTTATTTAATTTTAATAGTAGATAATAAACAGTTCATTAATTAGGTTAAGTTTAATCGAAGACATCCATCGGTTTCTAAGAAAACTAAGTGTATCTGACCCTGGATACCTATCTCTTTTGTTGACTGTACATATACATTAGGTAGGTATAGGATTTCCGACTGCGAAACGTGTCGATAATGGCAATTTATTGGTGTCCCTTGATAGCTTATCGTTGTGGTTTAATTTAATTTAGTGAAGTGGAAACTTTGGCCGCGTTGAGTGATTTTTTGGGGGTAAAACTAATAGACTCGCGTCACCGACATGCTAATATGAACATGTCGCCAACATGCTAATGTAATTGGCGACAGTTATACCAAAGTTTTAAGTTTACATCTTTGTTGGCAGTCCCTATGATTACCAATTTTTTTATCTTATATTTTCTTGTTTTTTTTTTTTAAATCTTTAGGTACCCCCTTTCATTATACTTATATACTAGACTGAATAAAATGCTAAGTAAACTATCACATTTTCTTCCTTTGACAATTTACGACATAGTCTATTAAAATGTCGTATACCTACCAGTACACCAACATATATTGAAAATGGAGCAGGAAAACCCAAAATATACACGTGTTAACTAATCTGATTCATCTCGGACCAGCAGGTCCATCGAATCGGCTGTACGTCGGTATATCTCCCGAATACGCCAGACTCATCCCTCCGGTAAATCCCTTAGTCTCGTCGTACACGGCTGAGACTATATGGAAGGGTGAAATCAGATACACATGGTCTGGCAAAATTGTACTATGATACATCGAACATTTATTTTGTATTTTTTTTTTGATGGCAATAAGCTCGCTCCCTATTCCATGGACTTAAACATAATTGGAGAACTATGGGTGTACTTTCTGCCTAACCCTTCAGGGATTACAGGCGTGATGTTATTTATTTTAACTCACAATAATATATATATATATATATGAAAGTAACAAAAATGGGTGGAAAATCGTAACGAAAATATTTGAAATTAGATTTATTATCTATCAACATGGATTTAATAAAAATACAACAAAAAAGAAAAAGTCAAAAAAAGTCAAAAGTCAAAAATGGTTGGATATGGATTTTTATTAGATCCATGTTGACAGATATAAAATCTTATTAAAAGTAACGATCTAATAATCTCCAGCTCTGCCGACTACGTCAGAAAAGCGTGAAAATATAATTTCCTGTACACCTCTTACAAAATCGTGTATTCCACATGACTTACGAGGTACCTCGGCTCCGAACTCGTGGGCCATAGCATAATATCAATGAGCAGTAAATTTTACGCCTCTCTCGAGACTCGCGGATTGATTGCACCGAAATTTTTAGGCTGTGCATACTTACTTTTTTATGTTGTTGTAAAAGTATAAGTATTACTTTGTGATGTGATGTTGAAACGTATGACGTATATATAACACTGTTTTAATCTAACGTAGTTTGTTCATCATTTTTGATTTTTCTAATATTGTTCTTGTTTGTATTCTGTTCTGATTTTCTATGATTAAAACTTTATAAAAATATTAAACGAACCTGAATTAAAAATCCATAACACAGTACTTTTTCATAATTAGATTTTAATAGCAAAATATTCATTCACGCAAAATTCCTACACCTTTCTTCCATGTCAAAAAAACTCTACTTTAAAATGAATTGTTGTACCTTTACCCTTTACAGTAAAAAGGTTTCATTGTGAAAAGGTAACGTGACGTAGTAGGGCGCGTGGTATTCATGGTAACTAGTAGCATAGAAGAGTGCAGAAGGTCCACTCAATACAGCAAGCGAAGGCAAGCGCACGTATGTGA
Organism: Hoplodrina blanda; assembly: GCA_949316365.1. Taxonomy (NCBI): domain Eukaryota; kingdom Metazoa; phylum Arthropoda; class Insecta; order Lepidoptera; family Noctuidae; genus Hoplodrina; species Hoplodrina blanda. Next base: position 10,589,930 of record OX438594.1, read on the forward strand.
TGCGTCCGTACGGCGAACTGTTAATAATAATAGTTTTAGTAATAGTAGACTTCTATGTGAAAGAGGTCGTCCAGGGAAGTACTACCATCTGCCTAGCCTTTTCCCAACTATGTTGGGGTCGGCTTCTAGTTCAACCGGCTGTAGGTATACCTGGGGGGGCAATTCAATTCTACTACGAAGTTTTAGGAACGATCGCATTTTAATCTCAGTCTGCATCTGTTAAAAAATTCTATAATTTACTAACATTTTGTGACAGTGATTGTTGATTTTTAATTATTAGAATTGGCCTTCATTATTGAGCGTCTGAGATCTTTGTGAAGCTATCAGGAGAAGTACTACAACTATACCTATTTCTGCGGCATTGCTGTATTACATAAAAAATAGTAATAACCAGTCGTTGCAAGTATACGTGAAGCTTGTCCTTGTGTGCGTGTATTTTCGCTATATACGAAATCAACCTTCTGTGTTATTCTGTGGTAGTAAGTATACTGCCGTATCTCTAAGTTACAATGTAAGCTTATCAGGGATTACTATCCTTGCGAAGTACCTCCTCTTTCTTTATGTACTTGTAATCTAGGTAGGTAAATGGAGAGAGGATTCCAAGGAAATGGGTGCCTTGCCTAATGGAACGTGATGATTTTTATTGATGCTCAAGTATCATTTTCCATTGTATGTTTTTATGATGTGAATATTGACTGAAAGATTGTGTATTCGGTCTGGGAAGGAGAATAATGTTTGGAAATAAATGTAACGGCTTTTATCAACATGTTTTTAATAGGTTTCATGGTTGTCATCATAAATACTAAGACAGTGGTAAGTTATAACAAGTTACTTACGAGAGGATGAGAGAATGAGGATGTAGTGACAAAGATAGAAACGGGTATGCTTAGATGGTTCGGTCATGTTGAGAGGATGAGTGAAATACGATTAACAAAAGGTATTTATATGGCAGAGGTGAGTGGAAATGCAGGGAGGGGTCGCCCTAGGAAGACCTACACTGACCTTATTGGTGAGGTTCTTCAGAAAGGTCAGGTGCGAAGTACTCGTAACTGGCGTGCTTGTATGACGAGATGTATGAACGTAGATGAGGCGAAAGGAGTATGTAAGGATCGTAGCAGGTGGCGTTCTGTTGTTTCTGCCTACCCCCATACTAAAAACGAAAACTGAATTTTAAATATGTTCTGCTACTAGTGTGTACAAATGATTTGATCAATTCTTGTGTCTTCTCTTTATGAAAATTGGCCTTTGAAGTGCAGTAGGATAATAATTTGGCTGGTATTGTTATTATTATTACTAGTGTGTGTAAACACGAAGTGAATAGAATTTATATGTCTCTAATAAAATAAATAAATAAATTGATTGATGCAGTAGGTATGGCAGGAGTCAAAATATATAATTATTTATTTTATTATATCCCACTTGTGCCAAAAACTTAACTTAGGGTTTATCTACCTTATTAAATAATGTGATACATAACGAGCCAGTGTTAGCAACTAACTTGGAGTTAAAAGATAACCCTGCGTGGCGCAAGCTGGCCTAATACACTTTAAAGCTTCTTTAGAACCAATAAAACAGAAACACACGAGTCCACAAGAAAACTATCGTCCATCAAAGTTTATTTATTTGGCACCCAACTCGATGCTTTATGAGCAATAAAGAAAATAAAAATCAATAGAAATGGCCTGTAAACTATTTATATGACGTCTAGACCACAGGTAACTTCTGGCTTAGAGCTTGTGTCATCACCTTCAAATAAGTTTCTATTAAATGACTTAACACAGCTTGTAAAAATAAATATTTATGCCAGCCTATTTTTCTCCCTCTGCAGGGCCCCCAGTTCTATACTGAGGAGGCACGAGCATTGATCACAATTCTTGCCCAAGGCAGATTGAGGATTTTAGATTTATATTAGATCAGGTTTCCTCAGGCCATCAGTGCACTAATCAGCTAAGGATTCGACTTCTGCTGAGGACAAAGAAATCTTTACTTAGTGCATCTCGGAATACTCTATGGAGATAGTTTATTAGTATTTGGAGGTTGTCTGTCTATCAGATAATCAGTAAGTCATAGAACTAAGCCAGGGATGCAAAACCTTAGGTAGATACGCAGTTAAATGTTGTGCATTACAATCAATTAAAGACTGTACACAATCAACACTATAACATAACATTATAGTGTGTTAATAATAAATAAATAAATTATTCCGTCTGGTAATATGCTAAATAGTTCATGCCAACAGGAATGGCGTAGGTGTGACGTCACACCGACCACAGATACGCAAGCAATGCTCGCTCTAACGCATACGCCATGCAAATCCAATTTTCCATTAGAGTAGTCGGCTTTGCAATGGAAAACTATTCTTATTTTCACGAGAGAAAAGGATTCTATTTTTGTAAAACAAAGGTCTATATCGAGGATTGTCCCCCATTTGTTTTTTAATATTTTTATGACGTATGAGGGAATTTTAGGTTAGGTTGTGGTTAAAAAAGGACGTGCCTTGGAGATATCAATATTTAATTATACGGTGATGGCATCTTATTCCGAAGGCTTCTGAAATTGGCACCATATTCTAAGTTCGACGACGTTTAAATAAGTGATTTACTAGCTCTTTTTTATTGCAAGACCTAGATTATTCAATTGAAAATTAATCTTTCAGTAGGTACACTTACTTACATAAAATAAATGACATTCATGCGAAAGGTAACATAAATTCACTAAAAATGAGTTTCCTTTAAAGTGAACCATTGAGCTAAGAGATAGAAACACACCATTCTCGCTAAATCTTTATAATGTAGATAAAATTAATTAAATAAAACAAAATAATGTTTAACAAGCCCTCCAAATAAAAAATAAATCAGATAATATGATTATATTTATAATTTTTCGCCAACATTTAAGAACGGCCTATTTTATTCGGAGACAATTTTTTGTCGTGTCATTGATTCAACATCCCTCCCCTATGAATCCGGATGACTGGTACTAAAGGAAACATGTTAGGACGATTGGCGGAGCTATCTTATAAATTGATCTCTATAAGTAGTTGCTGAGTCGACAAGTTTCATGTTTTTGTGTATATTTCGAGGATTCGGAGTACCTACTAGCGTTTATTATACCTACCGCTTTTATTGTGACAGTTCTAATAGTTACGTAAAATATCTACAAAAGGTTTTGCATCCCTGACGGCGCGTACACATAGAACGTCCGATTTACAGGTCCGTTTAAACGTATATGTTATTAGAGTATGTACACACATCAAAAGTGTCTAGGGATCAATATATTATTATTACCAAATACATCTTGATCCCTAGACACTTTTGATGTGTATAGTTGTATGAGCGAGTTCACACAGAATACAGTATTCCGGTTCCAGTAAAAAATACCGATCCGACATCCAGTAGCGACGAATCAGTTAAAATCGGTCCTGTAAATGCTGTGTGAATATTACCTCCAGTAGCGACGGATCAGTTAAAACGAATCCTGTAAAATCGAACGTTCTATGTGTACGCGCCCTTAGTTTTATGATTTGATACCCCTAAAGACAGAAACATGATTATGTTGATAGAGAGTTCTCTCGAGTGGCGACCACGTACCGGAAGGCACAGTGTGGGAAGGCCTCCCTAGAGGTGCACCGACGCCCTGGTGATGGTCGCGGGAAACCGCTGGATGCGGGAGCGCAGGACCGGTCAATTAGGCAATCCTTAGGGGAGGCCTATATCCAGCAGTGGACGCCGTTTGGCTGATATGTTGATGTATAATGAGTTTAGAGATGCACTAAGCGAAAAGTGACTTTAAATTCATTGGCAATCACACGAGGGGTAAAAGTATGAATATTAACGACTTTTACTACTGAACAAACTTTGAACCATGAAAAAACTCAGCGGTTTTATACATCTTAATCGGGTTCAAATTGCATTTATGTAAAGAACAGCTGATTATTTTTACCAAATCTCAAACGAATAGTGACGCGTGCGCCTGCACTCACCGTACGTAAATCAAGCCAAGTAATGTACGTTCATTTTCACTCGATGTTTTAAAGTCGATCTTTCCTACCAATTTATTTCGTGTCGCTACGAAGTCTTTTCTAGACGCTGCCGCTTGCGGAAAGGTGTTCCATGGTGTTTAAATATGCACAAACGGGCTTAGAAACCGGTATTCTTCGTTCAATCTAAGTTTTGTGTAGACTACCCGTACGTACGTACTGTCTCGTTGCTCTAGTGGTATAAAGCGCGACTACTGAGCATGAAGTCTTGGCTTTCCCAGGTCGGGCAAAGTGTTATTGGGTTTTTCCGACAGGAATTTCTCAGTAGCAGCCTCGTAGTCTCGATTTGTGCCCGGTTGATGGCAATAGACTCGCCCCCTATTAAATGGAGCTTAAACATAACTGGCGAATTGTCGGTGTACTAATGGGTACACCTCTGCCTAACCCTTTGGGGATTACAAGCGTGATGTTATGTTACCCGTACGTTTACTGTATTGTATTGTATAATTATGCTAATGTTGTGGGTTTAGATTTATAGGTAAAGTTGATTATGCTAGGGCGTTGTGTGGTTAGTTCTAAAATGTATACACATCAAAAGTGTCTAGGGATCAACATCCCTAACAAATGTTAGGGATGTTGATCCCTAGACACTTTTGATGTGTGTACATTGCGTATTCTGGAACTATAACACTCGTATTTCTATTATTGTGCTAATTTCTATTTCTAGACACAAACTGGATGTGCTTGGAAACTATTTGTACACGTTATTTCTGTATTTTACATACATACATACGAAAGTTTGGATAGATGGATGTTACTCATCCACGCCAGAACGGCTGATCGGATGTAGATGAAATTTGGCACAGAGACAGATTATAGTCTAGAATTTTTTTTTACCGGAAAAATAACTAACTAACTTACTACTTAACTTGCGGACAAAGTCGTAACCGGAAACTATAGTATTATATTATTATTTAGTATATAAATCATCTAGTTATCTTGTTTAATGTTTAGTGCGAGATGTTCTACGTAAGGATAACAAACCTTACGTAAAACTACTAAAGCTAAATTGTAATAATTATTAAATTGACACCATAATATAAAACATATATTTTTTTCTCTACCTTTAAAAGAAGTTGATTTCATCCAACCAGGAAATTCATAACGAGAAAAAAGAGTACCATAATAAAAAAGCTAAAAGTACACAACAGAATTAAATGGAAACCCACCTAATAGCGAAATAAACATAAAAAAATGTTCTAAAAGAAAGTGCGCAACATTAAAATTCATTATTTTGTTCTTTGGACGGTCATACTTTACCCGTCAGAGAAGCGGTAAGGTCGACGCTGACGTATTTTGTTATGTACAGTCAGCAAAACAGATAGGTATGCAGGGTCGGCAAATATAGTTGAAGTTTTCTAAGAAACCGATGGATGTTTTCGAATGTAATTTATTTTAAAACGTAGATAATAAATATTTCTTTATTTAGTTTAAGTTTCAGTCAAAGACATCCATCGGTTTCTAAGAAAACTTTAACTATATCTGACGACCCTGCATACCTATCTGTTTTGCTGATAGTACACGGTACATACCGGCTCATTTGTTATCTAGAACCCTAAATATGATATCGAATCAAAATATATACTCGTACTCGCACCGGAATAAACCTACTGAGTATTTGAATTGAATAAATCTACCTTTCTCGTTTTTAGAAACTCTTTTCGATACTTTTTTCACAGAGTTTATAGAATCAAGTATTGGATAGAGTATTACAGAAGAAGGTACAGATATACGAACAAATCAATACAATATAATTTATGCTTTTTTCCTGAATGACTGACGGATCAACGCACAGCCTACACCGCTGATCGTACAGACCTGAAACTTGGAGGGTGTGTTCTTTGTATAACGTAGGCATCCGATAAGAAAGGGTTTTCCAAAATTCACCCCCTAAGGGGATGAAACGGGGCTCCAAAGTTTATATAGAGAAACCAACTTTGACGCGGACGAAGTCGCGGGCAGAACGAATATAAAACTACAATGCAGAGGTACGTATAGCCTGGATTAGTTCAGAAGGTGAAAAACAGAATATGAAAAAAGCAGAATCGAGTCGCAATCTCATCTCAGTGACAATCAATGTCAAAATCTTGTCAAAAACATAGGTAAAATTAAAGCTTTTTGACAGATTGAAACTGAGATTAGAATGCAAACGTACAAAGAGAATACGTGTGTAGATACGATTAACTAATAATTCCAAGACATAACTTCTCTAAAAAACCTTTCAATTTAGCTCTAAAATCACGATAAATTTTTAATAAACGTCTAAATTAGATTTAAACATTTCATATTAGCACTGAAATCACGATACATTTTTAATTTACAGTTTAATTAGATTTTTAGTTGCTTTGAAATCAATTAATAGTAAATCAATTGAGTTGGCTAATAAGTGACGTCACAGTACTCTATTGCCATACAAAATCTATGGTGGACTCACGTTTTGACAGCTCATGAAAAGTGTGTTAATTCATTGTCTTTGTCTATAGCCATATGGTCCCTATAGGTACTGCTATATTATAACTATTAGATAAACTAATAAATCAATAATTGTTCCAATCCTAACTAATATTATAAATGCGAAAGTAACTCTGTCTGTCTGTCTGTCTTTTCTTCACGCCTAAACTACTGAACCGATTTGTGTGAAATTTGGTACAGGGTAAGTGTGAACCCCAACAAAGAACATAGGCTACTTTTTATTCGACTTCGACTTCGACTTCGTCTGCGTCCGCGATAACCGACACATGCGCGGACGAAGTCGCGGGCAAAAGCTAGTCTTAAATAAATTATAGTGCTAATTCAGACACTAAACTGTAAATACTATCTATATCTACATAGTATAAAACAAAGTCGCTTCCCGCCGTCTGTACGCTTAGATCTTTGAAACTACACAACGGATTTTAATGCGGTTTTCATCCATAAATAGATTGATTCAAGAGGAAGGTATATGCGTATAGTTTAAATTGGGTATTGTTTTGTGTTAATTTGTCGAAATATAACGATAATTCATTGCGGGTCGCTAGTAGTTTACAAAAGTCGACTATTGTAACAGAACTATCAAATACTATCAATGTACTACTCCGGTACCGGGATTTTTATTTGAATCCCTTTCCGTAACTCCCATAAGCTTGTTTCTGGGTAAAATAAAGACTCTAAGATAACAAATACGGGATACTGTGGTCACGTTACCCATGTTTTTTCATACAATCCCTTGATATTACTGTTTATTACAATTTTATTCAGGTAAGTGGTGTAACAGATTTGTTGTTATTAGGGAACGGGATCGGTAACAAAAGGTCCCTTAGGATCACGGGACCAATAAGTTGCGATATTTCGAGTTCATTTTATTTAAAAAGTTACTTTCGCCGTGTTTTGTTATATGTTTTTGTTCTTTATTTCGGAGTGGATTTTCTTATATGAAAAGGTTTCTAGGAATTGGGAATCTAATCATTGTTAAGAGAAAATAGTTTGTGTTTACTTTTTCATTTTGGAAAGGAACTAAAAACATACGAAATCTAGTCGCAATCTCATCTCAGTGACAGTAAATCTCAAAAACTTATCAAAAATGTAGATAAAAAAATACGTTTAGTATTTTTGACAGTTGAAGACAGAGATTAGAATGAGAGTGTTCTTAAAAATATAGATTTGTCCTTCTGTTTCATCACTTTCATCTTACTACTATCATTAATGCAAAAGTTTGGATGGATGAATGTTTGTTATTCAATCATGCCAGAACTGTAAAACGAATCTGGATGATATTTACCACAGAAATAGATTATCGTCTGGAATACCACATAGGCTAATTTATATCCCGGAATAATGTACGGTTCCCGTGGGATTATATATAAACTTCGAAGCAGACGAAGTCGAGGGCAGGAGCTAGTTATTAATAATTTAACTATAATTTAGATTTTTCCCACTTCTATAGTATAGGTACAGATAGGACTAAAAAAACCTTCATCAAATTAAGTCACTCGACAAACTTTAAAAATAAAATAACAAAATCTCGACACAAAAACTAAACTATATTTTTAGCCCATCTCTATTCCACGTCAGATTATCCCAGAATATATTTTCCCGACCTGTTGCAACTCTTTCTACCTACAAAGTTTGCACTCGACTGCACTTGCAACACTCTTTTATGAATATTGGGCTAAACTGGCCAGATTCTTTTGATTTTGCACCTGGCAACTTTGTGTCGGTATTGCCATGTTTTTCGGATATTTTGAGTTTTGTATCACGAAAAATACCGGCCCATTGTGATTGTGTGCCCCTTTCTGTAGACCCTTTGGACATGGAATTCTATAAAGCGAGAAATTTTCAGTGCATTAAAATAACTTAAATAATAAACGTCATATTTTTGTAATGACAGCTCTAATTATTACCCGACTAAGCGAAATTGATTACTCATTAATATTAGTATGGCGTTGCACTGACAGACTCTATGAAAATGACACGTGCGTTGACTTGCGCGGACTTGCTAGTTATGATTAGTTGACCAAAAAATCTATCGGCCTGCTACTGAAGACGAATACTTACAACTAAGTATGTACATGGAAACTCTTTCATATGGATATGACTACACACATTGAAATAGTAATATGGAGGGGCGCGCCATTTTATAGTAAGTAGTTCACAGTGTCCACAGGCGAGGACTCAATTAAGCGGTTTCGCTATAGATTAAATCCAAAAAGCGATCTAGCGTTTCTCTAGTGACGTCATATTGTAAGCTGACGTACATTGCGCCAGGAAAATTACAGACAACGTCATAGCGATGACGTAGGAAGAAGAGTTGAAAGAGGTTATGCATTCCAATGAGATGCTCAAATGAGTGATGGGGTACATTGCTAAACCTTTTGTCGTGTAGGTATTAAAGTACGAACATTTAAAACGCCTGAGATACTCTGTGTTTTTAATTGTGTTATAAATATCTGCCGTGATTGCCCAGTGGTTAATGCGTCCACCTCTCATGCACGAGACTGTGGGTTTGCAACCGGGGACGGGCAGGTACCAATGTGACCTTTTCTATTTCTATATGTACTTTATATAAGTTTATCTTTGACATTACTGACTTCGGAGAAGGAAATTATTCTTAAGAAACCAGGACTTATAATTAATGTAAGTCTGAAATCGTTTATCAGCTTTGAGCAAGTGTGGTGATTAATACTCATGCCTTCTCTGTAAGAGAAGAGAGAAGAAGCCTGTGCCCTACAGTGGGACAATAATATGTGGGTAATAACTATCTGCGGTTTCGTATTATTTAACTCGAAATAGTTAAACGGTACTTAACACCTTCAAAATCCATAAGATTATATTAATTACGACTTAAAGTAATTACAGAGACGTTCCATTTTTGTTTGTCGAATTTAAACGAAATCTATTTGTTGAAATTCGCCAAAGAACAAGTTTCCGTAAATACAAAAAAAACGAAGTCTATAGGTATCAATAACAGTTCATTTTTATAACTATTCAATACATAAATTCAATATTTTGTAACTAAGAAACATTTGAAACTGTTTTCCTCTTGAAACTTAAACTACTTATAGTAAACCACTATTAAAAGTTATGTGAACTTAACTAATGTTTTCCGTCGACCACGCCTGAGGGACCAATCGGGTAGGTTTCCTCTCGGATAACTATTTGTATAAACTTCGACTCCGACTTTATGTAAGTGAGCTGAATTGGGGGAGGAATAGAAAAAGTAAATACGGCTAATCTCCGAAGCGGCTGCGTCAATTTTGATGGGACTTTTACTGGCAGATGGCTGATGTTGTAAAGAGTGACTTCAGTTAGGTACTTTTATTTTAGAAAAATAAATGAAGGTTCCGTGCAAATAAAAGACCCCGTCATAACAAACATTCACGCGAACCCAGTCGCGGGCATAAGCTAGTCTATATATATAAAACTCAAAGGTGACATAGTGATCTATCAACGCACAGCCCAAACCACTGGACGGATCGGGCTGAAATTTGGCATGCAGGTAGATGTTATGATGTAGGCATGCGCTAAGAAAGGATTTTTTAAAATTTACCCTCTAAGGGGATGAACGGGGGTCCGACATTTACGCGGACGAAGTCGCGGGCAAAAGCTAGTATTTATATATAACTAACGAATCGCCATATAGTTAAGATGTGTAGACAAGTTCTGGTCAACAGAGAAGATACAATGTTTCATTGGGTGTTCTCGCCTTCGGACCTTGAAAACCTGTTCATGGCTTCGCATGGGTGCAAATTTCCATCTTTTCCGACGGAATTTTCACAAATTTTCTTTCATATAAACCTTGTCCATGTAAAAATACAATAAAAATAAGAATCAGCCAAATACTTAGGTCCAAATAGGTCTTACAACACATTTACCGATTCATTACAAGCTTTTATTTAGCTTGCACTGTTCGTATTATGTATGCAAACCATTTTTCGACCATTTGTTGGTATCCGATTGAGCTAAAATTTTGCATATAGTGCATTGGGGTAATCACGACAACCGGGTATATTCCGATTTATTTTTTATCCCAATGCACTAAGGTGCATAATTAATAAAATCGGAATTTACCCGGTTGTCGTAATTACCCCAATGCACCTTACACCTTTAGGCTAAGCGCGCACCGCGATAAAAATCGTAGCGATTTTTTTAATGCGAAATAAAATCTATAAAAAATTTATTTTCGCAATGCGCGGATTGTAGTGTATTTCTGTGGTTCACAGATTTGCGATATTTTTTCGCAACGATTTTTTATCGTAGTGCGCGCTTAGCCTTAGTTCTGATGACTGACTGATGACACAATGCAATGTCCAATACTCAATACTGTAATATTGTTTTATTTATACTCGTATGTGTAGATAGATACAAGATGAATGCGGAAAGCTTGAGTAGAATGAGGAAGGCACAATTTGATGAATGTCCATTTGCGCATAAAATTAATAATGCGATCCCAACAAGATAAGTAAATCAATTATAGCGGAGCGATGGACGAAAAATTACCGGCAGAATTCAATTTGAGTTTTACCAAGCGTTTGTTGATCGAACACAGATTACTTTTTAAAAAGTTTAATTAGTAACAAAAGTGAGGGTAGAAAGGTTGATTGAACTTTAAAAAAATTATACCTACCTCCTGCATGATGTGATACAAAGACAGAAAGACACAATCATTGTTTATGAAGACAGAGAAAAAACCTCCTAAATCTATATTATTTACATGTAATATAAACCAACAACCCAGTAATTTTAAGAAGCTAGAATCAGGTATCTTTCGTATAATAAGATGCTAAAATTACCACACACATTCCTGCTTGAGTTTATTCTCTGTATTTCGCAATACTGTAGGCATAATTTGAAAATATGTTCATTTGTTTCTTCGGGATGTTGGGCTGGAGTTATGAGCGAATTCCTCCTACCAATGTATGGAGCCCTGGTACTTTATGATCCACACTGATGGAAGGAATGTGTACCATATAATAAAGATGGCAATAATGCAGGTGACAGCTGACTCGCCCGTTACATTATTATAGTACCTGTAAAAGTCAATGGGACTTCGAATTTTACAACTTGCAAGATGGGAATTTGTCGTTTATTAGCTTCTGAAGGTATTTCTATGTAGGAATAAAAACTGAGTGTTTTTTTAATTCAATTCAAATACTAATGTTTCTGTTTGTATTAAAACGGGTATGAAAAGACACTTTACAAAACTGAAAGATAGATATTATTCTTATCATTTCGATCATTTTCATATTCTTTACCATACCTGGGAATCTTCTGGATACGGAGATATTGAAAGTCAAAGGTCCGACTATTTTTTACGAAAATAACTTTTAAGTGTTATAAGTATAACTAAACTGTAAATATCACCACGACCCCTGTACTATTTAATGCACACATAAGTGAAATATTTTGCATGTATGTTACTTTGCGTGTTACAATAAATAACACCGTTTTCCCCCCGAAGGGTAGAAAACGGATATTTAGGTTCCAGCGTAGCTAGACCCACTTTTGAGATTACCCCTTGGATTTTCGCAAGTGACAACACTAATTCCTCCCCTCCCCCGCTTCCCCGTCCGCTCGCACTTCATCGTGTAGCGTGTTGCGCCGGGCGAATGGCTTCGCTCCTCAGTACATTCTCAAGCCGGCAAGGCCTGATAATTTAGTGGGTCTAGCTACGCTGGAACCTAAATATCCGTTTTCTACCCTTCGGGGGGAAAACGGTGTTATTTAGGTGTCCGAGCTACGCTAGACCCACTTTTGAGACGTGTTTATTCTCTGCCGGCGCTACACGACGTACTGTGAGCGGTTGGTAATAAGAGTGTGCGGATGAATTGGTGAGGGTAATGACTTATTAGTTAAACTACTTTTGTGTTTTTGTAACAATGTAATAAGAAATAATCAACATAATTTTCCTTCCAAAAAAAAACAATTACATACTCTTGATTTATGTTTGTAAACCTGATGAAGCTTTAATGCTACATTTAATCAAACAGGTGAAAATAACCTCGTGAGATTCGAACCGCCTGAGTCCTTGGTTTCATTCCGGATTTCCTTAAAATAAAATTTGAGGAATGTATCTTTGCTCCTCCAATTGCCTCTTGTCAAAACATCGTCAATATTTATATTATTATTGCGCCACATGTCAGAGTTGACTGCAGCTCTAAAGCTGCCAGGGGGATCTTGAATATTGGCCTCTCGGAAAAGAGTCTTGATCCATCCAGCAATAACTGATCTAGAAGCTGCATTTACTTTACCTCTTGTAGTGATAAACAAGTTTGTAAGGTTTTGCCGCGCTTTTCGTCGCTCTTGTGATAAAGTTAAAAGTCTTTTGATCCACAACACCGGGTTGAGCCTTTCTGGGCCATCGTTTAATAGGCGCCAACCAGCTTGTCGGTATGTCGCGGAATCAGTTTTAGACCCAAATTTAGGCCATAACGTCACGTGATCATCCTTGATATCGAAAAATTCTCGGCTAATGTCTAGTAAAGTAAGGTCATGTACCCTTCTTCCTGTGCAGAGTAGTAAGATTGCCGCAACATGTCGTGATGTTTGAAATATGCTATCAACATTAATATTGTAATGTTGAAGATATTCAATTAAAGTGCCTACCTCCCAAGTCGAAGGCTTGTGAGGTGGGGGTTTTGATAAAGCTATAGCTTTCATTACTCGCTTTACAAGTGGGTGTCCAGAAATCGCATCTGATTTCTCCGGGTTTGCGAATGTGGCCACAACAGATTTGTGTACAGCGATCGTTTTGGGCGCCAGTTTAACTTCATTGTGTAGGTAACAAATGAATTTTGATAGATCACTAGGTTCTGGGTTATCAACTGAACACTTTCCTCGTGACCATGATCGCCACTTTTCCCAGGCGTTCTTGTATGTTTTCAGCGTAGATTGCCGCCAGGAGGTTTCTAGAAGAAGTGTGTCTTCTTTCTGCCAAGACTCCACTAAACGGGCCCAGCCCGAACCCTCCAGACCTGCAAACACAGCTTCTCTGCAGCCGGTGGGGGCTTCCCGGATTGAAGATCTATCAAATGACGACGCACGTTGTGAATCGTGAAAGGAGGGCTTAGTGCTCTTTGTTTCAATTCTGCTTTCCAGAAGGTCTTTTTCCAATTCGGTACGACAAGTAAATATGTGCCCGTGCTCTTTTCCAGATGTCGTAAGACTCGCGGTATGAGTGACGGTGGGGGGAAGAGCCAGCCGAGTCTGTAATGCCATATTTTGCTGAAGGCATTCACAAATACACATGTTTGATCTCGTATGTTTTCGCTCACGTATTCCTTCACTACTGCTGATTGTGAGCTGGCAAAAAGGTCTATCAGCGGAGTTCCCCATTTTTTGAATAAAGTTTGTACTAACTGCTTCGACAATGTCCATTCTGGAGCTTGGCGAAATCTCGAGAGGCTGTCGGCTAATAGATTGTATCTCCCTGGTAGGTACCGTACGATTAAGTGTATTTGATGTTGCTGTGCCGTCTCGAGTATGTCTATTGCTAACTGCAGTAGTTTTAATGACTTTGTCCCCCCTTCCTTGGTGATGTATGTTGCCACAGATCGGTTGTCTGTTTGAGCTAGGATTGTCTGACCCCTGTAATTGTGTGCCACTTCTTGAAGGACTACTTTTAGGGTCCATAATTCTTTTCGGTTGCTGTGCCACGACTGTTGACCGACAGTCCATGTACCGCTTAAGCTCATGTCGTTTACTGTGGCTCCCCAACCTTGGTCTGAAGCATCCGTTGTTGCAAATACTGTGGGATCTTTGTGGTGAATCGGTGATGTTTGGTCGGCGTGATGTAACCACCACTGGAGTTCTTTTGCCACATACTTTGGAATGCGAAATTTTTTGTTTTTCTCGTCTTTTGGAAGTGCATTTGCTCCTATTTGGATCGGCCTGCAATGAAGTCGACCCAGCGGAACGACGAACGACGCAAAGTTGAGGTTCCCTAAAATGATTTTTGCGTTGCGCCATGTCCACCAATTTTTCTTCAGAGTAATCTCTAGTAGATTGATAATTTTTTGAGTTTTGGGCAAAGGAAGGCATTTGAGATTTTGGTCCGTTTTCCATACGATTCCTAAGTATTCTATTACTCTTGTGGGGGTCGTGACTGATTTTTCTAGATTTACACACCAACCCAAATTCACGAGATTTCGTAGTACCTGTTGTGTCTGCTGTGACAGCACATATGGATTTGGGTGCATAATCAAAAAATCGTCTAGGTACACTATGATGCGGATGCCTCCTTTCCTGAAATGATTAGCCAGCCAATTAGAAATATTTGAGAAGGTGCATGGAGCGGTAGCCAAACCAAAGGGTAAACACGTCATCTCATAGATATTGTTATTGTAAGCAAAAGCTAAGAATCTGCGGTGGGCATTGGCTATAGGTATGTGAAAATAGGCTTGTGATAAATCTAGTTTTGTCATGAAATCTGAGGTATTTAAGCAAAGCGGTATTCTAAAATGATTGAGCAAACGAAACTTTGGTGGTCGTAAATAGCGATTCAGATTTCTTAAGTCAAATATAGGACGGTTTGACCCGTCTGACTTTTGACGCAAGAATAAAGGAGATAGAAAGCCGGATTTGCTGTTACATTTTCGGGCCGCACCTGACTGTAGCATTTTTTCTATTTCTTGGGACATTGCCGCAGAAGTCTTTGTTTGATAACGTAAACAAGTTTCATGGCTGAATCTGTATAATGGAGGACGAGTAACAAATGGTATCCGGCACCCTGATAATATTGATAAGATATTTTTAGGCGCCCCAAGTGTTACCCATGTATTAAGATTTTTACGGACCTGCCCTGCGCGAAATTTAGTATTTTTTATTTCTACTCCGTTTATCAAAGGCTCGTTTAGCTTGGTACCGAGATCTTTCCGGTTTTCGAGCTGCCGTATTTTTGTGTTGGTTATTTTGTTGAAATCTTTCCTTAGCTTCTGACGCCACGGTTTGAGGACGTCTGTCTCTATAAGCTCTTGTTGTCGTCGCTGAGGTAGGTGTAGCTTTCCGAAATTTTCCGGGAAAAAGCTTCGCAATGCCACCTTGTTCTTTCACAAGTTCCGAAAGTTGTGGTTCAGCAAAAAGACAAGTTTCTGAAGGTGGTATTGCATGAAGCAGGTCCCTCAAAATTTTATTTTGTGGTTTGTATAAAGTTCTTCTTTGTTGAATAACTTCAGCGCGTTTACCACAGGCATATTGCAAGAGAGAATCAGAACATTTTCGAAATTCTGACTGAGAGTCTAAAAATTTTTTACTGATGTATGCTTTTACTGGGGTTGGTGCGTCTTCATATATCAGTTGGAACGTTCGACGCTGTTGCAAAAGACCATGTGTAACTGCACCTAGGCATAAGTCCATTTTTTCCAATACTGACACGAGTTGCCAGGAAGGAGTCACTGTAGCTAGGTTGCCGTTCACTTTCAAGGCAGTAAAAGCCGGCGATGCCTGGAATTGTTTTTGCACTTCGGCATAACGTATATTTTGCCAGTTTTCGGAGTTAAATCTTTGGCAATCGACTCCTTGTTTTACCAGCGTATCATCTGCTTTCGTAATTTTTGCCTCAGTTTCTTTCGTTCCTGGATTAAAATCTTCTAAAGGTTCTGTATTCACATCTTGTCCATCCAAGTCCTCGCTCTGCTGTGGTTCAGTAATGAGGGGCGGCGCATACCAGTTATCCTCCTCAAAGTATGGAGCAGAGGTTTCTCCAACGAAACTCTTGTTAGAGTCTGGAATTGGCGTTAAAGTGCCTTGGGAAGAGTTCAAGGAGTGAGAATCTTTTTGAAGAATAAGTCTCACGTTTTCGTTCGTGGTCTGCGCTATAGAACAGAGCTTTTCTAAAATTAAGTTTTGTTGTGTCATAAATTCACTGATTCTTGGTTCTTTAGAGGGGGTATGAGGCTCTGGGCTGTGACTACGTTTAGTAGCCCTTGAGCTATTGGTATTGGAAGATGTTTCGATGTTAACATCTTTCTTCAAAATTTCTGACGCCTCCTGGCGTGAAATGAGTAAAGCCTTTATCATATTGACAGTTTCGCTGAACTTATTATAAGCTTGTACTGGATGAACTTTTGCCATTATTGTTAAAGGAGCATAAATAAGAGCTCGACCTAATGGCCAAGTTAGTAGAATTCTCTTAATCTTTTTGTAGCGACGTTCACTCAGTGTCGTTTCAGTACTGTAAGCCTTTGCCAGTCTGACCGTTGGAATGGCAAATCGTAACCTGCACTCTAAGTCCGACGAGATGTGTTCCCCGAAAAGATCATTGTAGGAGGGTGTGTTGATAACCCAAGCTCTCCAATTATCTGGGAATACTTCCTCCAGAATCTGCACAATATTGTTGAAGAAAGCTTCTTCTTTTGTCGGGGGTCTCCACTCGGTCAGCGTACCCAGCGTAATTTGCTCCATCTGTAACCAGTGCTATGTATGAGCCTGTGTATTCTGCTGGTGTAATGCACGCAGCGTTCATTCTTAATTAGCCATCGGGCCGGCAGCCGACGTGTCATTTGCAGCCGCCAGTCGTCTGCTTAGCCGACGACGTCGGGTGTGCGCTCAGCCGACAGTCGGCTGTGTAAAGTGAGTTACAAATAAAATTACAATGAACTAAGGGCTTTCCTTAGTAGTGTAATTTATTAACTGTGGGTATGCCGTCCTGAGAGCGGGCAAATCTACTAAATTAACAGGGCTTTCCTGTTTTTATGTTTCAATGAAACTAAATAGTCACATCATTTACTTACCTTTATTATATTTTAGTGTACGGAACAGAAGTATTACTTTAAATAACAATTCTACTGTACTGTCCCAACGCACGTGTTCACTTCGTAAAAATCCAAGACGTACTGAGGAGCGAAGCCATTCGCCCGGCGCAACACGCTACACGATGAAGTGCGAGCGGACGGGGAAGCGGGGGAGGGGAGGAATTAGTGTTGTCACTTGCGAAAATCCAAGGGGTAATCTCAAAAGTGGGTCTAGCGTAGCTCGGACACCTAAATAGTGACTTTTTCACACATAAAATAATAGAACCAGCAAAATTTTTTGCTGAAAGTTACCTACTTAGTTTGATGGGCAGTATGCTCAGTTAACAACTATGTGTTGTATCTTGTTTCACTCCGAAAACGGTAGTCTTTCTTCAGCAATTCTCATTAAAACATGTTGAAGTCTTCCCACAAAGTACGCCGGTTCGCCGCGAACTCGTTTATTGAACGAGAAAACACTAAACAGTACAATAAATCAAAACTTTAACCTCAGTTAGTCTCGGTTTCATTTACCATCCACGACATTTTGTTCCAAGACTAGCTTTTGTAAAGTTTGCCAACGACTAACCAATGTACAGTCTCGCTTAAAGTTTTACTTTTCGGCTTTAGAGTGGTTAGCAAGTATTAAAACGTCAAGAATGAAACTGCGATCAGCTGAGGAAGTGAAAAGACAAGTGAAGTGCAATTAAGCATTAATGAGAAGATAAATGGGAGCTCGTTTGGTAAAATACTTTCAGTATTTTTTCCGCGACTGTACTTTTATGTTTCTCTGGGTTGAATGAATGTTGAACATTTTGGTAACGGCTTATTAAAGTGTCAAAAATAAAATGTTAATTTTGACTTATTGAATAATTAGTAGGTACGGATTCTTTTTCACTTTTGTTGTTCCATATAGAAAGTCTATGAAAATCATTGTTTCAGTTTTTTTGTTGTAGATGTCCTTGGCCTAAAAAGTTAATCAATAATGGTTTTATAAAATAGAAAAAAGAGGTAAGGAACAGTCTGTTTGTAATGTCAAAGTAAAACCTTTTACTAAATGCATATCAATGAATGTTTACCAAAAAACTAATTTTAAAATTATTGTTTGAGTTTGTTAGATCCGGTTAATTTCCGAAACGTCTGGACCGATTTAAATGGCACTTTCACTGATAGATAGCTGATCTAAGGAGTAAATATGGCTAACACTTATTTGAGAAAATCAGTTGAATGAGTGCCTCCGCAGATAAGGTCGCGCGGACAGAACAGCGGGCTTAAGCTAAAAAATACTTAAAACGAATATTCAGACATTCTAAACCGATCACGGACTCAAAACCCGGTTTTTTTTAGAACCGGAAACGTCTTAATCCCGTCAACATTTCCAATATCTCTTCTTACCTTAAACAATTAAATAAAAATAAATGACGTTAGAACCGGTATAAATACGGTGCTAATCGTTTTTCCGATACCGTATAACAGTGAATAAGAATGTGCTAAAACGGTTTTTCTGTAATAATATTTAGTCAGTGTGTACACGGTGGCGAGACCGGAAATGACACGAACCGAGCCGTCGGTGTAGCTTCGCCCTTACCATTTGTAATTAAGTTTTTGTCGGTGTAACCTACACTTAATGTTTTGTTTACTTTGAGTGGAAGTTTTTTGTGTAATTTGCTTATATGTTACAGTTTTGTTGAGGAATTCAAAGTTGCTCAAAGAAAAATGGAGAGGGCTATGCTTAGGGGGGCTATGCTCTCTCCGCATTTCAGAAATGAGGAGATCTAGTATCTGGGCTTTTGTGATGTCTCTTTTTGTCCTACTTAATATTATAAATGTTAAAGTTTGTGAAGATGTTGGTTACTCAATCACGCGTAAACCGTTGAATAGATTTGGATGAAAATTGGCACATAGATAGATCTTTCCTGGATTAACATATAGGATACTTTTTATCCCGGTAATGTAAAGTTGCCTTTGACGGGGGCGAAGCCGCGGACAGACGCTAGTAATTACCATATAATTAAGACATTTTATAAGGATTTAGTGCCAGTACCTCCGTGCATACTAAACCGTTTTAAAACTTCGTGCGTCGATCTAATAACCAGGAGTTAGCCGATGTAACGTCAACTGATAGAAAATGAAGCGAGAAAATATATATACAGTTTTTTAACATTTTCCGTTCAATTTTCTGCCAAGCGAGCTTTAACTAAATTACTGACACGGCCATTTTGAATTTTGCCGTAGTTTATGATGGTGGACATAAAGTTGGGCTTCGATTTTATTTAGTTAGCGATAGTGGGGCTAATGGTAGAGTGTTTTTGAGCGATTACCATAGTATCTATATCGTTGCTTTAAATTGCGTAGTGAGTTTATAAGCAGTTTTTGCTACCCATGTATTAATTGGTGTACCTATACATCAGAAATAATACTTCAATATAAGTAACGTATAATGTAGGTATATACTGTTGGTATAGTTATAAGAAAACAAATAATATGTAAATAAAATCTTACATAAAAAAACGGGTTGCACTCCGGGAGTGCCGGCAGAAGTGAAAACTTGATTATTAACGTTTACGTTTACGTTTAACATACACGAACATTCGCGCAAGCGCCCTGCGCTGTCTAAACGAAACAGTAGGCCCAGGCATACATTTTCGCCGCGCCGTAGAGAGGGGATAGCTGTCTACTCTCCATCCGTCTTACGCTTTTTCGATCAGGTCACGTGTCCTGACGCGCACGTGTCCTGACGCGAGTTTAAGATTTTATACCCATTACAGAAAAAGTGCTCAACGCCGCTAAAGAAGTTTTCACTTCAAAAATTTATTCGCACCAGGATCAAATACATATTTGTTGAAATGTACCTACTAAACAGCAGATTTTTATCCGCGATTTCAGGAAAATTCTTGAAAAAACTAATTTTCCCATAGACTGATTAATTCCGAATCCCAGTTCATTGCACGAAAATCCCAGTCGATATCAAACGTACTAAATAATGTATGTTATGTACTGTCTTATAACGATTAGTTATTTATAGCCGTACTAGTCGGTGGCCATGACCGCTGTAAAGTGTTCCAAACATACATGAATGTAACATTAAATAATTGGACTTTTGATTTCTAAGTTTCCAAGTACATAATGTATTATTAAATACCATTTTTTTTTTGGTTGGTTAAAATCATCAAATGCGTCCTTCCGCCCTGGGTAAGGCGGAAGGGACTGTCAGTCTTTTACTGACTAAAAAACCACCCTATTTTCTGTTGCCCTTACCGTTCCGGGGCCACGGTATCCTGTTAAGACGTCCCGCGACCCCGGCATTATTATATACCAAAGTCAAAGTCAAAGTCAAATCATTTATTTCAATTAGGCCATTATAAGGCACTTTTGAACGTCAAGTACTAAAGAAAAAGGAATTGAATCTAGTTGCCCCTTCCAAAAGGTAGCTTTGTATGGAGAAGAATGGGCAAGAAACTCCATACGTACTCTTTTAAAGGGGAATCCATGAAGGGACATCATGAGACAGTCTTTTACCGTGGATTCAGTTTATAATTCTAGACTACTCAGTGATGAGTTACCGCGCCCCTGTAACACAAAGGGCATTAGGTGGAACACATGGGTTTTAGTCAGTTAGAGTCTGACACTCCCTTCCGCTCCGCTCAGAGCGGAAAAAGTCATTTGATGAATTCCCATCCTTAAAAAAAATGACTACTCAGTGATGAAATTGTCGGTTTTAAATACTAGCTTTTGTCCGCGACTTCCTCCTCATAAATGTCGGTTATCGCGGACGTAGACGAAGTCGCGTGTAATCCCCAAAGGGTTAGGCAGAGATGTACCCATTAGTACACCCACATCTAGTTATGTTTAAGTTCAATGTAATAGCTGGCGAGCTTATTGCCAACTACTGGGCACAAATCCGGACTCCGAGACTTCTACTGAGAAATTCTTGATGGAATAACACTTTGCCTGACCTAGGAATCGATCTCAAGACATGCTCAGCAGTCGCGCTTAGCGACCACTAGGCAAACAAGGTAGTCGAGGCAATAAAAAAAACTCAATAGTACTTATTATTTAGATTTAGGATTATTTCTGACCTAATATCAAAATCCTGCTTTTCCATCTTTAAGATAAAAAAGAAAGATTTAACACATCCCAACTCTTAAAACATATTTTATTTGATTATAAATGTTTCAATAGATACCCGGGGCAAACTCGTGCGTCTTAACAGTGATTACCTCTGGGAGGGCGCGCTCATGCATTCATAATGGCGCCAAACTACTCTAATGTGCTGCTATATAATTGTGGAGAAAAGGGTCTAAATGTAATATAAAAGACTTGTTAGTTATTCGCGAAAGGTTTCGAAACTTTAAATACACATCCGTATTTAATTCTATTCGTATTTAGTAGTTTGAATTTCTCAGTAGTAGTCTCGGAGTTTGGATTTGTGCCCGGTTGATGGCAATAGGTTCGCCCCCTTTTACATGGGACT
The DNA here is from genome assembly GCA_949316365.1 of Hoplodrina blanda. Classification (NCBI taxonomy): domain Eukaryota; kingdom Metazoa; phylum Arthropoda; class Insecta; order Lepidoptera; family Noctuidae; genus Hoplodrina; species Hoplodrina blanda. The sequence goes on from OX438594.1 coordinate 10,611,645, forward strand.
AAACATAACTGGTGTAATGCAATGAAATCTATTGCTTTGTGAGATTGCTACTGCACTTATGACCGCTACTGTACCTTGCATAAAAAGTACTATCTATAATAAAATTCTACATCATAATATCTACAATGTATCACAATTTATAAATTGACGACTGTAGTTCGTTAAGCCTACGTGTATTAATATTTTTAAACCTATTCTTACTTCCTTTTCTGAATTAAAGTTTACATTTTCACAAATAAACGTTTATAACAGCCCTTTAAAAGCTGGTCTGCAAAAGAGTTATTGACGGGCTCGATGTCCCAGTTTCATAATATGTAGTCCTGCGTTGGTGTAGGTAATCGGATTTTCAATACATCATGCAGCCGCCTGATCGGGCATTAATTGCCATTTATCCCCCGATGCTATGTTATTTCACCGGCATTTGGTACCGAAATGAAGCAAAAATTTAACATTTAAATTTTATTATCGCTGAAAGAACTTTTGAGCGCTTTAAATGCTGTTCGGTGAAATTTAGGGACCGGGACGCGGGCAGAAGTTTTGAAAGGACAAAGTGGAAATTAAATTATGTAGGATTACAGGTATTTTTTTATTGTGTGTGCTGTGGGGATTTTAGAGTATGTTGCAAACTATTGTTATAATTTTAGAATCTATACATATAAAATGCTATGTCCTGAATGACTCACTGACTGATGAATCAACGCACAGCCTAAACCGCTGATCGTAGAGACCTGAAACTTGGAGGGTGTGTTCTTTGTATGACGTAGGCATCCGATAAGAAAGAATTTTCCGAAATTCAACCTTCCGTTAGGGGTTGAAAAAGGGGGCAAATTAGTTTGTATAGGACAACGTGATGTCTTGGTCCAATCTACTTCAAACTTTCTGACTTGGACAGAAGTTGCGGGTAAGAGCTACTTAGTATGGTTTATTTTTGAATAAAAAGCTTCTGGTTTCAGGCTTACACAGAATTATATAACTTGTAAAACATGACCGTGTAATGTGACAGCCAAGATTTGAAAAGAGTACAATTAAAAATCAGTTCTTAGAACCTGTTAATTTTCCATCAGGAATTTCTTAGTAGCATCCTCGGAGTCTCGATTTGTGCCCGGTTGATGGCAATAGGCTGCCCCCTTATAACATGAGACATAAACATTATTGGCGAAATATCGGTGTACTAATAGGTACACCTCTGCCTAACCCTTCAGTAATTACAGGCGTGATGTTACGTTATGTGAAACAATATCGATTGCAACCCTTTTATTCGTCAACAACTCTCTACTTCTTTTAGAATCACTGAAACCACGTAACACGATCACCGTAGGATCGCGTGAGTGTCGCAATGACGTCACTACACCATTATCTTCACATAACCCGCTGAGTGGGTAAGCAGATACGGTGATTTAGATTGTTTACCCGCAACGCGTTCGCAAAAATTTCGATATTTTCTTGTGTAAACGACTACGTGTTAAGAAATGTATGAAGACTGGAGTTTATTTCCTTATTGTCTTATTTTTTTATGTACTGTAGCTTCTGGCGTTTTTGGTAGAAATCTTTCTTTTGCCGGAAAAAAATGGGGTGTTGTTTTTATAAGCTGGATAATGCATGGATATAACGGGTTAAAAAGATGCTTAACATAGCCGAAAGTTACATGTTCTTCCCATCATTGTTCTTGACCATAACTGGGAATCTTCAAAAAAAGAAAAGTCAAAGTTCCAACTTGTTGACAGTTTTTTTTTACAGCAAACCAGTTTTAATTGTTATAACTAAACTTATAATACTGCAACTACCCTTATACTGTCGCATGCACCCGAAAGTACAATGTTTTGCGTTTATCTTGCGCATCACATTATAGAGTGATTTTTCACACCAAAAAAGAAGTCGTTACCCAGCAAAAGTTTTAGTTCAATGTTATTAAGTTTGATGGGCAGTATGCGCAGTTAAAGGGTATGTGATGTGTATTTTTACAATCCGTATTATGTACCACAGTGTATAGAATTGAGTAGTGGACATCAACCAATAATTCCAAGATATAATTTCTCTAAAGAAACACTTTATTTTCTTGTGGCTTTGAAATCAATCAATTATTTCAAGCATAAAGCGCAGGCCACACCGCCAGCTAGCGGGCGGGCGGGCTAAGCGGGCGGGCGAAGCGAACGAAGGAAACTATACAAACTACGCGAAATATTGGCGAGCTAAACTATGGGGTTCACACCGAAAACTACGGACAGACGAGCGACGGATATTTCGTTAGCTTAGCTCGTTGAATAGTCGGTAGCTCGCGGTGTGAACCGAAGTATGTAAAGAGGTGAAACGATGTTCGCCCGCCTAGCACGCCCGCCCGCTAGCTAGGAATCGTCGGATATTTCGTTAGCTTAGCTCGTCAGGTTAGTCGGTAGCTCGCGGTGTGAACCGAAGTATGTAAAGAGGTGAAACGATGTTCGCCCGCTTAGCCCGCCCGCCCGCTAGCTGGCGGTGTGGCCTGCGCTTAAGACAAATTAATACAGCGATCTTCCTCTCTCTACTTATTTAAAAATTTGCTGTGCCCGACAGGGTTCATGATTGTTTCTATTAATATTTCTAAGTAATTTTTATTTTACCACCTGTAAGTGTACATCATGGATTGCAATAAATGATTTGACTTGATTTTGAATAGTAAGTCAATGGAATTGGCAAATAAGTGACGTCACAGTTCGATATCTATACATCTATACATTATAATAAAATCATAGCGAAGTCAAAACTGTACATTTAATATTTTTGAAAAAGAGTAATTGCTATGAGTTCGGGGAGTGATTCCAATGCCGAAAAAATTTTTTATAGAATTTTTGTCTGTTTGTCTTTTTGTCTGTATGTTTGTTAGAGCATCACGCGAATACCATATTGGCCAAATTAGACTATAAATTATCACGCTATTTGCTTTGGGGGGTGAGCAATGTTTCATTATGACTATGCAGAAACAAACTTTAACGCGGTTGAAGTCGCGGGCTGAAGCTAGTAAATAAATAAATCTTTATTCAGATACTTATAAGATATCAGAGATCATGTCACTTAATAACTTTATGTATTTAGTTACCGCTCAGCTCCTTTGAGTCAAAGCGTGATGTTAATCTAAATATATATAAGCGAGAGGTCACTTAATCACTCACTCACTCATCACAAAATATCGAAAAGCGGGGTCCAAAGTTTGTATGGAGAAATCAACTTTGACGCGTATGCGTATGCGTACGCGAGCAGAAGTTAAAAGAGATACTTAAAGGTAGATAGCTTTAAGTATCTTTTTTAACAGACATTAAAAAAAGGGAGGTTCTATGTTCAACTGTATGTATCTTTTTTTTATGTGTGTTCACCGATATATCAACCGGTTGTCGATCGATTTTAAAAACTATTTTTTATTCGAAATGGTTGAATATTTTTGAGGTGGTCAGGAACTGAAGTTATTTTTCACTTTGTAATTTTTGAAGGCGGTTGACTTTTCTTTAGGATTTTTTTTAAGTACCCAGTGCTACTAAAACGTTTACTACAAAATTTCTGCAATTCACCGATAAACCTGTCAAGTCTTGACTAATGAGACACAATTAATTGCCAATTGTTACGAGACTCCCGGGATTCTCGCGTGAATTCCTCAATTAAACGATTAAATGCCACTTGTGTTTATATAACGACATTAGCTTAATTCTATAGACGCTAATGTCATTTCATAATGACGTTAGCTTAACTGGGTAGTTGACACCACGAATCAATTACTGACATACTTTTTATGGACTGTCAAAACGCGATTCCCCATTCATTTTATCAGGCAACTAGCTTCAGTTAAAGTTTGTTTCTGCATAGTCATAATGAAATATTGCTCACCCCCCAAAGCAAATAGCGTGATAATTTATAGTCTATAGACTACTTTGGCCAATGTGGAATATTTATACAAAATTTGAACAGAATCTATCGGGCAGTGTTCGCGTGATGCTCTAACAAACATACAGACAAACTGACAAAAATGAAAAAAAAAAAATCTTCGGCATTAGGCGATTATCACACGGCACCGCACGCCGCTCCGGCATGCGGTGGCGGTGAAGCGGATTTTGATGTGGTTTTGGTTTTAGCCAGTTATTTTTTACCGGTTTTGACCAGTTTTCAGGGTGTCCAGGTTGGGGTTTTTTTTTCCCCCAATTTGGGGAAAAATTTTAGGGAACTTTTGGTGAAATTAAAACTGCGGGGAAAATTCTGGGAAAAAAATAAAAAAAATCTGCGAATCCACTAGCGCAAATGCAGATAAGCGCGAAGTATATTTTTATAAAGGATAATGGGCAAAATTCTTAAAATAAGGTTCCGTACACATACCCACATCACTTTATCTATTAGATAAAATTCATAACGGCTAATTACGCGTCATGGGTGTCGTGTTTATGGTTTTCGAGGGTGCTGATGACGAAAAAAAGGTCAAAATGAAAATCCAAGATGGCGGCTGCAAAATTTTTTTGCAGCCGCCATCTTGGATTTTCATTTTGACCTCATTTTCGGCATCAGCACCCCCGAAAACCATGGACACGACACCCATGAAGCATATTTTGTAAAATTTTGCAGCCGCCATCTTGGATTTTCATTTTGACCACATTTTCGTCATCAGCACCCCCGAAAACCATGGACGCGACACCCATGAAGCATATTTTGTAAAATTTTGCAGCCGCCATCTTGGATTTTCATTTTGACCACATTTTCGTCATCAGCACCCCCGAAAACCATGGACGCGACACCCATGAAGCATTTTTTGTAAAATTTTGCGGCCGCCATCTTGGATTTTCATTTTGACTACATTTTCGGCATCAGCACCCTCGAAAACCATGGACACTACACCCATGACGCGTAATTAGCCGTTATAAATTTTATCTAATGGATAAAGTGATGTGTGTACGGAACCTTATTTCAAGAATTTTGCCCATTATATCCTTTATAAAAATATACTTCGCGCATATCTGCATTCGCGCTAGTGGATTCGCGGAAGTATCTATCGCGCAAGTGTATCACAAATGTCTATCGTGGAACTGTCATTCGCGCAAGTGACCTATCGCGCAAAGGGAGTCGCGCAAGTGTCCGTGCGCGCAAAGGGTCTCGCGCAAGAGTCTTGCGCGTAAATGTCTTTCGCACATGTGTCCTGATACCCACTATGCTGCCTAGGTCAACAAATAAAAAAATAGATATAATAATATAAGAAGCCAAAAGTCCCTAAAACTACACCTAAACATATAACGCCCTTTTAAAAAATTATATTACCCCCGTTTGGGGAGAAAACCCCTAAATTGGGAACCCTGCACGATGATCCGCACGGTGATGCGGTTGTGACGAGAACACCGCTCGACCGCGCGGTCGTGCGGTGTTCGTGTGCAAGGTTCAAGCGGATTTCATAAAGGCTAGTGCGACGTGAGAACCGCATCACCGCATGCCGGAGCGGCGTGCGGTGCCGTGTGTTAATCGCCTTAGAATCACTTCCCGAACTCATAGCAATTACTATCTTTTTCAAAAATATTAAATGTACAGTTTTGACTTCGCTACGATTTTATTATATGTAATAATAATATAGATTTAGGTATTAAATAACGCTGGTGAAAGAAACAAAGCGGACGACGTCGCGGGCAGAAGCTAGTATATACGTATAGAACGTATGTGAGGTATAATCATCCCGTTTCTTCAGCATTTCCTATTTATACCGTTAGAAGATTATGGCCGGTCAAAGCGAGACCCTAATTATCCGTTCACATTATATTATTACTAAATTCTTTAGCCCGGACTAACGACGTGGCTTCAATGACAACAAACTATGTACGATCGATAGAGTAATGGATTAGGGGACTGCCTAATTACTGTTCAGGATGACTAGTTTGTTTTCACCGGTTTTTAGGTAGGATATGTTTCGTTTATACTTGTTAGGATAATGTTTTAATGGTAAAGTTTATAGGTTTGTTAGTAATTTATAATAATATTGTCTCTTTTGCCGTAAGGTACAATGTAACGGAAACACTATATACCATCTTACATGTACAATTAACAAAGGGGATAAGAATGCAGGGTCGTCAGATATTGTTGAAGTTTTCTTAGAAACCAATAAATGTTTTCAAAATAATTTAATTTAAAAAGTACTTAACAGTTCATTAATAATGTTGAATTTCAATCGGAGACATCCATCGTTTTCTGAGAAAACTTCAACTTTATCTGACGACACCGATGGAAACCTATTTCTTTTGTTGACTGTACTTACATTATTAGTTTAATTTATTAAAACTAAGCACATGTAAAAAATTACACTGTACAAAGGCGGACTAAATTAAATAATTACGTTAATGCCTTAATTATTGTCAAATAAACCAATCTGTCTGAAACTGAATAAACATACCTATTCCATACATCATTTTAGTACTTGAGAAGTGTTCAGATTTATAAGTAGTGTTCAATGTCATTTATACAAAAACATTTGGAAACCGTACCTAGTAGCATATTAAAATTTTATGAAAAGCACAAATAACCAATAGCGCAGCCATACTACCACTATTTATTTCCAATACTTTTGGCAAGGTATTCGTCGCAAAAATAAAAACAAATATACGAAAGGAAAACACATATTTCAAGGAATAAATGAATACTAAAACTAGCTTTTACATCAAAATTGGTCACCAGGACAGCAACTACCGCGATCGAGCCAACTAGATCAAGGGCACTCCACGAGACGAACCGATTTTGGCACAAAACGAACGTTTATGGACACAACAGATTACCAAGTAAAAGTTAATAGAAAGTCAGATAAAGTCTCCAACGATTCGGCCACCGGCGAACGGAAGGTTAAACGTTAAAATGTCGACATGCGCAGTACAGCCCTAGCTCATTAACTCGACTCGTTAGGCGCAACCCTATATTTTATAAGTACTTAGTAGTGAGGTTTTATGAGTGTATGTATGTGTGTGTGGACTTGGTAAATATAGGAGTTTTTTATAGCAGAACATTTTAAATGCAAGGTTTTAACGAAAGTAGGTTGTGGTTAAATTAATGTCTCTTCTTGAAACATGTTAAAGCTATGGGCTGAATTTTGAATGTTTAAGTTGTGTCGGCAAAGAAAAGTGTTATTTAAATGCAGATTATAATGTTTATGCTTTTTGTTTGATGTTACGTTTAGAATTTTAAATATTTACGTGGTACTTTTAACTTGATGTGTGTATATTTGAAATACATATACCTTACTAGCTTTTGCTCGCGACTTCGTCCGCGTAAATGTCGGTTATCGCGGACGCAGACGAAGTAGCTGAATAATAAGTAGCCTATGTCCTTTCATAGGCTTCAAACTTACCGCGTACTAAATTTTATTAAAATCGGTTCAGTGGTTTAGTCGTGAAAGCGTAACAAACAGACAGACAGTCACTTTCGCATTTATAATATTAGTAAGGATACAAACTATTCCTTTATGTTTTTTTTAATAAAGCACTACATTTTGCCAGTCATACCGACATACCGGTCATACCGACTTAGACAAGACTAGCTTTTGTTCCCGACTTCGTCTGCGTACAATTATGGCAATGTCCAAAATCATCCCATGGGAACACAAAACTAGATCAAAGTCTTAGTATGCCAAATTTCAGCGTATTCTGTTCAGCCGTTTAATCAGGAAAGATTAACAAACATCTATGCATACAAACTCACAAATTTTTCCGTTTTTAATAGTATAGTAGGATTAATCTCGGTGCCTGGAAGTCCTCCGTACTAATTTATCTAATGGAAAGATTCTGCTGCAGAACCAGATGTGGTGTGACGCAACAATGACGTCATCTTTTGTTTTGCTGGGTATATTCTGTGGGGACTATGTGTGTTTTATTTTTCATATAATATTTATTAGGAAAGTTTTTGGTATATGACTGTTAGGTACTCTTTATGAGACCCCTAACACTTTTCTTTTGAGAGTAGTAAAGAACTACTTTATCTGATTGGGTTGTGTTAGTTTCGTTTTGTTTTTTGTAATAGTTATAATTATTGTCTTACTGTAAGGCTTTATCTCATACAGAAAAGGTCTGAGCAATGATCACTACTTACTTTGATCAGATTGACGATTTCAGACTTAAGAATAATAAGTCTAGATTTCCTCTTAAATAATTTTAATACCGGCCTATCCTATTGTAGGGCAAAGGCCTCTTCTCATACAGAGAAGGCACGAGCATTGATCACTACGCTTACTTTTTCTTTCTTTCAGACTTATAATAATAATATTATAATGTTTTTCCTTCACCGATGTCAGTGAGTGTGTCACATATGAATAAAAAAAAGACACATTTTTACTTACCAGGTGTCGAACCCACAATCTCATTACGACTACAATAAAATTAGTAGTTTTTCTTTAATTTTTAGGTGCGTTCACAAACATATAAACTCAACAACCTGTAGACCACACAAATATGTGTTCCCTACAAGAATCAAACTCGCGACACATCACAGCATCCAATAGCTCAGCTTTCCCAGATTATTAAACTTAAATATCAAAGTTAATGATAACATCATCCTGGTAGTACAAACTTAGAACTTTACCGGGTACATGAACAAAGGATCAAGCAATCGGTTCAACCAGCTTATTTGACTTAGACTAACTTAGTCCATGTTCTTGTGGTTTAGTTATTAGAGAAGTGTTTAGACGACTTTAGTGGAAACAGCTAGCAAAGTCATCTGTTTGTTAGTGAGGGAGACAGTTTGTGATAATTGAGTATGAAGGTGATGTAGAGCGCTGTTGGTGATTTTATTTTATTTATTTAAACTTTATGCACATGTAAAAAATACACTGTACAAAGGCGTACTTCATTCCTTGGGCATTTTCTACCAGTCTATCTTAGGGTGATTTCGCTTGAGGTTTCCCTCTGTTGGGCAGAGGCCTCCCCCAAATCCTGGCAGTCCCTTTTCCTTTTCTCTTGAGGCACATTACGCTACGTAGTTTATGTACGACTTGACCACAAGATTTTTATAATAATCATCTTCATGTTCTGAAAAAGAGTTCTGCAAGCTTAGTGAATATTTTGTTAAGGAAACCAAAAGGTTTATTCAACTGTAAAATTAAGATTTTTTATTTATTTACTTAATTTACAATGTAACATAGTTTAACCCCAATATAGCATCTGACAAACTGCAAACCATTGAATAATAAAACTTGACCGCAGGTAAAGAGTCCTCTGCCAGGGTTGCGGAATTTGTTCGAAAGAGTGCCCGCGGCGAGTGCCCGCGGTCCTGGAACGCAAATGGCATTAAGAGGAAAATGGATGGGTTTTACTCATTAAGAGTCTGACACTTCCTTCTGAAGGAGCGCACAAGTCATTTAATAAAGGTGAAGATCAGTCCAACTTACACTCAAACTTCTACAAGTTTTAAGGCTTGCAATAATATCATTAAATATCATTAAGACAGAATTTGCTAATCATCTTAGCAGAGATCATCATTGGAGTTGACAAAGCGTAGCTCTTGAACTACAGCTTGTCTTATTAATACTCTAAGGCCAGTGTTCAGGCCGCAGTGATTAATGAGCCACGTATTGTCATCACGATTGAGTGATTCGTTCCACGTCTTCGCTCTTTGTTTCACGGAGTTTCTGCGTATGGAGGAACACATTTATCATTTTGTATTTGATTTATTGTGGCCACATGACTATTTCTGAGGTTTTGTATGTTATTATCAAAAGAAAAAACACTGTATTTGTAGGTTATTTTGGACTTATCAATGTACAGTCAACAAAAGAGATAGGTATGCAGGGTCGTCAGATATAGTTGAGGTAGAAAAGAAACTGATGGATGTTTTCAAATGTAATTTAAGAAGATTATAAACAGATCATTAATTAAGTTAAGTTTCAATCGAAAACAGATGGATGTCTTTGATTGAAACTTAATTGAAATAAATAAACCAATTTTAATGACACTTCCTACACATAAACAGGATATCTTATTTAGAAAAAGAAAATTGAAAATCTCTGTTTCTATGACAAACTTAAATTCGCTCGATTTAGCTGTAACACAATTTTTTGAAAATGTTCTCAGCTAACTTTTTAGACCTATGTACCCTACTGGACGAAATATTAATAAAATCAGTTGATTAAAAAAAATAAGGAATTGAAATTTTGCATTAACAGCCGTAAGACGTAAAAACTTTTAAACAAACAAACAAAAATACTCTTCAGTTTTATTATATCAGTTTATAAATTACGAAATAGTTAAAATACATTAAAAATTACCATTATTATAGCTACAAACTAGTTCTGATGAAATTAGTACAGGATTAGCATTTAACACTGTCCCAAAACCAAATCCCTGGATACAGGAGTGCCACAATTACATTACGACTCCGGCTACACATAACGGCATTTGTGGACATAACTAATTTAGAATATTCCTGTATCCTAATTGTGATCCTAACTGTCTAAATAGTTAGTTGAATTTAGCGTTTATGTGACATTAAAGCTTATCGCTGGCAAAGTTGAAGCATTCATTTTAATTAGGAAGTACTTGAATCGTTAAGAAGTTAGTTGTCTCGTTAAAAGTGTTGATTTCTAAGTAAAATGAATAGAAAAGTTAGGCATCTAATTTCATTAAAAAAACTGAAAAAAATAATCTATTAAATTAACGAGATGGGTTTTAAAAAATGCGGTGCAAAAATCATTACATGAGTTATGTTTATCGAAAACTCCGCTTTTTTTTCAGTGAGTGAAAGTAGGTACTCAAGTAGTAGGTATTCTTGAAATGTGAAAAAAGCTGTTCTTTTATAGTGCATTTTTGTAGAGGAGGTTTTTTTCAATTTCAGAGTTGTATTGTAAAAGTTGTTCATATTCATAAGTATTTTCACCCCTGCATTAAAAATTAGCCTGAATATGGTCTGTAAATGTAAATTATATTAGGTTTATTGCTAGTAAGTCTACATATTAAATAAAACTAGAGTCAATTCTGAAGCTTCACAACTTTTTGAAATTCTATTTCACAGACTCATTCTTTACTGAAAAAGCATAAAAATGAAAGAGTAATATAAAACGTTAATTGAATACAAACACTTTCCATTGTTCCTACAATTCCTCTTTTCTTTCGTATTCTTAAAAAGATTTATTCAAATTCATTGGCGACGAAGAGCGTGATTAAAGAATCCGACCACGATCCAGCCAACTTATGAATTCAAAAAGAAAAAAATAACTAAAGACTTCTTCATGCAGTATTGTAAAAAGATATCCCTTGTTCGCGTATTTTTCTTTTTGTTATTTTGTAGATGGCCTGTGATTTTAATCGCTGGATAAGGTTTTATTTTTGACATCAAGTATTCTAATTTATAAAACTAGTTTTTTTTGTTGTGTCTTATTGCAAGTACAACCCGTTCGAGCTAAGTTTATAATAACTACATTATGTATTTAAATAGCTTATACTAAAGAGTAGTAAGTGATATAATACTATGTACCTACACTGACTTTATTGGTGAGGTTCTTCAGAAAGGTCAGGAGCGCAGAACTCGTAACCGGCGTGCTTGTATGACGAGATGTATGAACGTGGACGAGGCGAAAGGAGTAGGTATGTACGGATACATACATATATGTAAGATATATGTAACAGGTGGCGTTCTGTGGTTTCTGCCTACACCCATGGAAAAAAGGCATGAGTTTATGTATGTATGTAGGTATGTATAATATTATGCCAATAATGAAAAGTTAAAACAGCCGACATTTTTTTAAAAACATTAATTACATATTTATCCTTTTTTTGCATACGCGAGTTACAAACCTACAGTACCATTGGCATCGTTATTGTATTATTGGCACAGTGTTACATACAATTTAAATACTCGTAAGTAGCTGGCCAATTTTTCTAAATATCGGGAAACAGTGAAAACTGAGATAGGATTTAATTTTTTAGTCTAATCGGTGAATACGATTAGTTAAGTTAGAAATAATGATATAATCCATGTAGCTAATGGAAATTGATAAAGTTAAACTTTTCTTTTAATACAGTTGTATTAAAAGAAAAGTTTAACTTTATCAATTTATGTACGCAAACATTGTACTTAAGAGTGTATGCAACAGTAGTTACTGTTGCATACACTCTTAAGTACAATGTTTGCGTTACATTGCGCGCCACACCATAAATATTATAAATGCCCATTCTCAGCAATAATTATTGCTCAGTTTAGTTTGATTGTCTTTTTACACCCCTAAATTCATTTACATAGTAATACTAAGCCCAATCCTTCCTGATACCCAGTACAGATAGGGTTGCCAACTCTATGTCTGTCAAAAATGGTAGTTTTAAAATGATTACCCACAATAAAAATATAGTAGATAGCGAAAAGGTAAAAAAAAAGTAGTAGGTTGGTAAAAACTGAACAAAGTGAACGTACTGTCAACTTGACATAACCAGAATAATGTCCAGAAATAGTTACTGACGTTTCGTTTTACGAAATAATTCAAAGCACTGAATATTATTGCATTGAGTTTGATGCCTTTAAAAATATAGTAGTCTAGAGACCCTCTAATATAGTAGGATACTATATTATTATTATAGTGGTTTTTGGCAACCCTATGTACAGCATCCATACCTACACTAAGCCAATGACCTTCAATTTAAAACACAGCTAATAAAACTCCGGGTTTACGTACCAACGTGTCGGGTAAGTCCTCAGAAATCCGCCCCTAACCGATCGTGTTAACAATTCATTCGTGTGTTTTATACTTCTTTGTTTACGAAAGGAAAACTCTATTTGTATTAAAAATGGAGGCTGTATTCGAGGATTATTAATTTATGTAACTAGAGAACTCGTTGGGTTTATGCGCACGGGTTTTTTGGAGTTAGGATAGGTACTGGAGTACGTTTAAATATGAGGTTTTAAGGGGTCGTTTGTATAATGTGGTGCTTCTGTTTTTAATGTGTTTAAAGTTTAAATCGTTTTCATGTTTAATGGAAGAATTTAAATATTGGGTACTCTATGTAAGCTTATCTTCCATACCTGCTTTTGTAATTGAAAGCTGGTTTAAGAGTTAATTGAAGTTAAGCTGTTTATCATAACTGGGTAGTTGACACTATTAATAAATAATTCCAAGACAACTTCTTTAAAAAAAAGCTTTATTTTAGCCCTGAAAACCCGATTAATTTTCAATTTACTGCAAAATTAGATTTTTTGTGGCTTTTAAATCAATAAATAGTCAATAAACTGTTAGGTTAAATTGAATACCAATGAAGCTGAACGTGACATGTAAAAACAGCGTTAATCGGATTTACAAGCGTGGAGAAAACGCACAGCCTCTCATACAAATTTCCGAGATCAAAGTTTTGGAAATTAACGAACCGATTTTAATTAAACTTGACACGTATATACAAGTCTGAAGAGTTCTATAGAAAAACTTTAAATCGCTTCACATAAGCTGTAAACGCTTGTTAAAAAATTGTTCTCAGCTGACTTTCAAGTTTAATTAAAATCGGTTGATTAATTTGTAGGATTTTGAACCTTAAAGTTTGTATGGGATACCGTTCACCGTAAACGCTCTTTTAAGAGAGAAATCTGTATGTGCCAACCCCTTTTGGATCCTATAATGAACATAAAAGACTAAAGACAAATAAAAGAGAGACAGAGACAACGAATACCATAGGTCAAGCAAACTGCAGTGACGTCACAAAACAACACCTACTCTTTATGGGGGGCATCCATTAATGACGTGAGGCATTTAGATTGGGGGATAGGGTCGAGTCGAATCTCACCCAATCTCACATTGGGGTAAGGGTGATGTCGATAAATATCACGTAATTTTTAGTTGAATTTTAGTATTTCCTTATTATTCAATTTTGTCACTGTGCTTCTGTTCTTAGAAATCTTCATTAAAAAAATTAAGCAAATTTTTTTTAAATAAATAAAACGAAATCAAGCACAATTTACAAATTCTCTTTGAAAATACATTTTTTTTAAATCTCACGTGAAATTAGGGGAATAGAGATTCGAGGAAGGATTCGAGCCAAATCTCACGAATCTCACCAAGGGGAGAGGGTCGTCAAAAAAACGCCAAAATCGCCTCACGTAATAAATGGATGCCGCCTATCTACTAAATGCTAAAGTTGAATCAGAAAAGCATTAGGGTAAAACAAACAGCTGTCATTAAGCACATACAGGCTGTTTCGAAAAGTAATCATTGCTGCTTTCAATGGCGGGCTGTATACAAGGCGTGGGCGCTTTAGAGACGAGAGTCTTTGAAATTCTCAAAGTGGAATGAGTGAGGCGAATACGGTGAACGAAGTTGGGTATTAGGATATGTTTGGATTAAATCGGAGACTTGTGTAAATAAATTAAGTAGAATTTGGTTTTCATATTGGTTTTAAATGGTCCTCAACAAACTGTTTTGTGGGAAAAGGGACTAGGGCGTCAGAAATGTTAGAGACGTCGGAAAATTCGTGTTTTTGATTTCTTACCAATTTGATGCTTAATAGACATTATTAGGTATTAGGTCCTCCTAGGTATTTTGTTGGAATAAAAGTGTCCGTGGAATTTCTTCTGCATAGAGACTGACCTACTGACCGACTCTTTGAGAATTTTAAGTGCCTGTAAACTGTACCTATAATAGTATTTTATTTATTTATTTAACTTTATGCACATGTAAAAAATATAAATTGTACAAAGGCGGACTTAAGGCCTTGCTTATTTTTTCGACCTAATTTTGGCTACGGCGGCCAATCTCATTGACTTTGAATCTGATTGACTTTGACTTTGAATTCAAAACGACAGGGGAGAAAACGAGGCAGAACCAACAGCTTTACGTGCTTACCAAGGCACCGGGGTGTCACACCACCAACATCCAAATTCCGGGCTGCTACTAAGAAATTCCTGATGGAAAAACCCAATAACACTTTGTCCAACTCCGTAATCTAACTCAGGACCCCACGATAGTACACTCAAGTAAGGTGTTTATACCTCAACAACTAATAAACCCGTACTCATATTATTACGTTATGAAAAATCAGTTGCTGCGCACGGCAAAATATCCGTAAGTCCTGTACGTGATCCATCTGTGTTCAGTTGTTAGAATAATCCTTCACTAACTCCTACAATACCCGGGTAGGGTCAGTGGGCTTACTGGACCACATTCTATGTATCCGACCGTACATTCCATTACCAATGACTTAGTTTGGGCCATTTCTTTCGGAATGGTTGAGAAATTACTTGAACGGGAAAGCCTTTTGGACTAAAAGGAGTGATAAATGACTTGGAGTCTGTTCAACATTGGCTTTACTTTGTAGTGGTCATGGTGTGGTACTTTACTGTGTTGTTAGTATTAATAGGCGATATTATAAGGAATTTATTTATTTACTAAGTTGTGTATATAGACTTGAGAATTAAAATCTGCTTTTCACTGCAAAATGCTTTACAACACGACCGTAATGCATAGAATGGCTGTTTTTTTTTTTCATAATTTCAAGGTTGGTTCCATAGTAAAAGTTTGTTTATAATGATGAGTACAAAATTAAATACAGGAGGTATTTAATTTTGTACTCATCATTATAATTTCATTTCATTTCAGGGTTTTGGTCATTTTATTAATTAATCTATATTAGCTGATCTAGCAAACTTCGTAACGCCATTTTTTTAAATTTTCTTTCCTTAGAATCTTCTCCTTACAAAAAACACAACAAAATATGAATTAAAGAAATTGGTCGAGTCGTTCACGCGTGATGCCGTGACCAAGGGAAATAGGGATTCATTTTTATATATTACCCTGTATAGATAAATAAGCACGTTATTTTTAAGAACACCACTACTGTCAAACATTACCAAAGTGTAAGTACAACAAATTCCAAAAAGGTCCATTCACACGACACAGGACGTCGGGTTATGACAGTTATTGTCAATATAGCTGCATATTTGGATCTGTGCCCAACGCCCAACTCGACCCAACTCGGAATATTTAGCTCTGGAACGTGTCACGAAGTCGTGACCGAGAATATCTTGCGGTGTAAAGTAGCTGTCAACGTCCATTAGATAATATTGGTGATTTGACTGAATCTGTTATGTATTGATGGGTTTTTGAGATCTTCTAGTATGTAGTTTTGTTTTCGATATTTGATGGAATTTGGCTACTTGGGTCGTTAAACGTTGTTTAAAGTTTAATTATTTTTAAAATGAATGACAAGATTAAAGAATCTTTTAACGGTCTAATTTAAATAAATGATTTGACTTTGACTTTGTATTATAATTGTCAATGAGCGACCCCATTGATAAAACCTAGTTGATATTTTTAAAACTACTTGATGGGACTTGTGAAATAAGTAGCAAAATGTGTGGGTATTGTACATACATACCGCACTGCCTACTCCCTTGTGGGTTACAGGCGCGATGTTACAAACGCGCGCTCACGAAACGCGCCCCTGCATCAAAATGTGTTAAAAGAGTGGACATAACACAGTCGCAGAGCAAAAGTTGTTGTTTATGACGTAAGTAGGTAATATTATATAGGTTCCCTGCGAGGTTATTAATATTTTAAAAATAACCCTGTACACATATAAAGTGAAAGTGAAAAAGGTCTTTTGACGTCACCACGTGAAATATCAAACCGTGTGTGTTTGGGATATCAAAATGTTTTTAATCCATAACACAAGTGACAAAGCCAATTCTTGTTTAGATTGTCCCATATTTGAGGGCTTAATTCTAAAATAATCCCCCATGACAGGCGGCCGGTGCAAAGTTGTCAGTTCTCGGATTACCGTGTCGAATGGTCGCCGTTTCGCCGGAGGCCGTACGGGGTGGCCGGACAGACGGCAACTATGAGTTCTTTATGTAATTATAAGTTGTTAAGTTTAATTTAATTCGTTTACTGGTTATATTGATTTATTTTGGGAGTAGTCGCTTCAGTGGTTTATGCATGAGGTTGTGGGTTCAAATCCGGGCATGTACCAATGTGACTTTTTCAATTCATATGTACTTTCTAAAGTTTATCTTGGACATCACTGACATCGGTGAAGGAAAAAATCGTGAGGAAACCTGGACTTGTAATTAATATAAGTCTGAAATCGCCAATCCGCCTTGAGCAAGCGCGGTGATCATGCTCGTACCTTTTCTGTATGAGAAGAGGCCTTTGCCCTGCAGTGGGACAGTAATAGGCTGGTATTATTATTATTATTTTTTACACGGGTCGTCTAAGCCTTACAAACTAAAACAACAATCATATGACGTCATCTATGACGTATTAAAACACACTCCATTCAATAGCCAATAAGCGAAACCAAAGTTAAACAGCAATTAAGTAAATTGCGATTGGTTAGCGTCGAAATGACGCTTCGCAAAGTTTGTTTGTTGGTCAGTGAGTTGCAAGTTACCCCTTAAAGTAAAGTAATCAAAGTTGATAATACGTTAAGCTTGACATTGTATGTTTTACTAAGAATTATTTGTGGGAAAAATTCCGGGTATTTGTTTGTTTGGAAGCTTTGGACGTGGTTCCGTTGTATGAAAATGTTTTATATGACAACTATTACTAGTTTATTACTGTCTCACATTAGGACAAAGGCTTCTTCTCATTCAGAGAAGGCACGAGTATTGATCACATCGCCTTCTCAAGGCGGACTGGCGATTTCAAACTTTAATTATAACTCTAGGTTGCGATGTTTTTCTTTACCGACGTTGGTAATGTCCAAGATAAACTTAAAAAGTAGGTACATATGAATTGGAAATGTCACATTGGTACTTTCCCGGTATTACCTATAAGATTTCGATTCCGTTGTATGGAAATATTTTATACCAAATACACTTGATTATTTTGGGCATTTGGACTTATCTGTACAACACACTTCTAATATATTAACTAACAAGTTATAGTACCTACCCACTTCAATCTTTAATAACTATCGGCCATCATACCTACTTTACTTGACAAATATTTGTTCTGTGTAACAATTAAACTCGCAGTGAATAGAGCAGAGGCCTATAGCTCAGCCATTGCTCCAATAGGACGTCTTAGTGTGTTTTGGTTCCAAAATATTACTAGTCCTGTGAAATTCACACATGAATTCAACAAAATGTATATTTGAATACCTACCTTAATGTCTAAACGGTTAGTTGACAATTTCCGTGACCCGAAGGGCTGGCTCCTACCTTGACTAGAGGCTGAGTATTGCTATCCAACGTGGCAATGCCGCCAGTCTTTTGGGTATATTACCAGTTGACTGCGATGTGTATTATTTTTTTGATACCTCTTTATTTTAGGGTTAAGCCCGTCGCAGACGTATTATAATATATCTTTATTACGTCACCAAAATATGTGGACAGATATAGCAAGACATATTAATATATATTTTGATATTGGGCGAAATATATATTATAACATTGTCTCCGTGTGTGGTAGCTTGCTTTAATATATAATATAGTACGGTATATAGTATATGTTTTTTTGTGTGTATAATAAGTTTGTATTGTATATAGAAAATACATAAATGATTTTCCTTAATTTATATAAGTAAAGTAAACATTTCGTAACAGCTTTCATCCAAAGATAATCACGAAAATTATATTCATTACATCAGCATAAACATAAAGCTAAATAAAATCCACTTCAAAATATATCCATTTGCGAGAATTTTGAACTTGTTTGCCGAGCGGATCACGAACTTTTCCGATCAAGAAACTCATTTCAATACGACCAGCCGATCAAAATCCGGTCAATACCGGTGAAATCCGGATACGTGGCAGGTTTATCAATGAGTATCTTTTACGTTCACCTGCCACAATATGTCGTCGGCCTAAAATATTTCTACGGAACATTTTTCGTTGTACATAGAACATTTTATTTCATTAAATATTTAAACAATTTTGCTTGTCGTGTCTGTGGTTCGGCCTTGGACAGGGTTGGCATGCAAAACTTTTTTACTTACAAGTTATGACGAACTACCGACAACTGTTTATGATATTTTAGAGTGCCAGTATGGTAGATAATAACCTCAGAAATTCTCCTGCTAAGAGGGAACGGGAATTTCGTAATTTGAGTCACTTTGACGATACAGGGTCATACTCAGAAAAAGTGTACATTTGGTATCTTTTCTTGTCCCACTACTTCATATTAAAGTAAATATCCAAATTATGACAATGTTTCCTTTTTTACCCTCAAATTTTTATGTTAGTGTAATAAAGAATAGATTTATATGCTATTTTAACTTTAATTTTCATTAAAAGAGTATTTTTTTTGAATGTCAAAACATTGTTAAAAATTTCTCCATACATTTTTTTCGTGTCCCAATGACGATTACACATTTTCAGATATGAATTGTTACGAATATTCATAGCTTTACTTTACATAACCTGTGGCTATATTATTCTTTATGAATCAAGTAACTAAATAGGACCAAGTATATTCATCAATCATCTAGAGAAGAATTTATTTTTATTTAAATAACTTTGTCCCAAAATTATGAAGTTTTGTTACTCAGGGTTAGTTCACGCAATGAAATATTGGAAAAAATACTTTATTTTAATAAATACTTTTTCCTATTCTGGCGACACTATAACTTACGTGAAAGTCACTGTCGCGGCAGCCTTTACGTTTTCTCGGTAGTCGTGAAGTCGAGATCTATCAAGTGAATAGGGATTTACAAAAAAATCCTCAGGGTGATAAACGACTATTATTGTGCTAAGTTTATTATATTTTTTGTTTACTTACTATGTTATTTTCTATTTTTATGTATTATCTTAACGAATACGCTCAGTGATGACATAGTATACACGTGGTTTACTTTAAAATATTTGTAGAAGTTAAAGTTTCTCAGATTTTATTCTCATTTTCGTTATTTTGCGTTACGTTACGAAATTGAGAAATTGTTAAGCTTAGTTCACAAAGACGAAAAGTACTTAAATTGTAATTATTATTACCGTCACGTAATTTGGATAAAGATTTTGAAGTGAGGGTAGTTCGCGCACATACAAATTCATACACTTGTAACCTACTTAAAAAAAAGAAGTTTTTTTTTGTGTTTGTTATCTCATAACTCCTCAAGCTTTTATAATAATATAAGTAAATCAAGATTCGAAAGACATGTGGCGCCACCTATTCTCATAAGAACGTTATTGTTGTTTTCCTCAGTAAAAGTACCCTATGTCTGTTTTTGTACACCTGACAAAGTATATGCGAAATTTTAGGATGACCGGTTCAGTAGTTTAGGCGTGAAAAGGTAACAAACAAACAAACTTATATGACTGATTAGCCAAATATAATCACGTGTTTTATTCGCCCAATCCATGTGTACTATACCTTATGACATCAGTTTCGTGACGGAGATTCTCAGTATCGTTACCTATCAGTTTAGTTACAAATTTAAAATGTACACTTTTTCTGAGTATGACCCTACAATCGTGAATTGTTTCAGTTGTTAGATTGACTTTCTTAATTTTGATATGAATCTTAAGTTTGGAAATCTTCGTTATAAGTTTGAATCATTTTTTTTAAATAAGCCTGTCGCCTATCTATGGAAAAAATCTAACTCAAATTTCAATTATTTATTTCAAATAAATCGTTTATTTCACTTTTTTGAATTATCAGATAGTGTGAAAGCTAATGCTAGTAGTAGGAGAAGCACGAGCAAAAAACTCCATGGTCTAAGGACAATAAAATAAAGTACTACATAGCTATAGTTTACATCATTCATGGGTACCATGGGAAAACCATACAATTTGTGGGCATCTAACGTCATTTTTATACCTACTATTTCTTTTTTTTTTAATCATACTTTCGATTCCCAGTTGTGCCAGCCCTGTTTAAAATTCTCTTTCAGTTTGAAGGCATCACTTGAATGCCTTGTTGACTGTAGCGGAACAAAACCGAGTGTTCATCCATTTCGCTCGTCTTTCGTATGTACTCCATGGGGTCCCAAATTCAATTGTCCCTTCAGGAGTCCTTGATGGGCATTTCCTTTCCTTTCTACTTACTTACTTATATTGAAAATATCTCAACAAATATAAGTACGGTACATCCGTTTTTGTAAAAAACAGAGAAAACAAGATTTTTTACAGTTTTTCTTGTGTTTCAAAGGTTTTTACAAACACGCGGTCTGCTTCACAAACAAATGTGGCTTTTTTCTCTCTTGAACTCAACGTTTTCATTTGTTTTTAGAGTTGTTTACCTTCTATTTTGTTTTAAAAAGGAAATACTAAAACCTTGTACTTACTTTGTTTCTACTTTGTACATTTACAGTGAAAAGTAACACAGATAATATCGCACCTATATTTTCCAACCAATTTCCCGAAGCGTTGCAGTTTAAAACTGTACATTTTTAATCTACAACGGGATTTAATTTAATCCTATAGAAACAAGAAAATTACGTCATCTCAAAGGTACGTATAATCAGAACGTAGGCATTTTTCAGGCTTAGCGGAAGACGGTTGGAGTGTAGCCTTAGGGGCGCTAGGACTTAGAAAATTTTTGATTTTTTTACGAAAAGTTTTTTCGGAAAAGTTCCAATTTTATTGCAGCATCTTATTAAGCTAGTCCATAGAAACAAATTAAGCTCTGAGAAGTATGGCCCTACGACGCACCGTTTCCGAGTTATGGGTCTTCGAAATTTTTAGTTTTTTATAAAACACTCTATATTTCCAAAATGGTAGGTCGGATGAAAATCTTTTCTGGAAAGAAATTGTTGCTCTAGTCGAGAACCATGAGATGGTGTAAAGAAACCCGCGAAAATTAGTAAAAAAAAAAATCTTAGAATATTTGACTAAGTCCCGTGCCCCTAAAGATACGCAAGCTGACGATCCGACACTTAGAAAATTTTTCATATTTTTTTTTTTTACTAATTTCCGCGGGTTTCTTTACACCATCTTATGGTTCTCGACTAGAGCAACAATTTCTTTCCAGAAAAGATTTTCATCCGACCTACCATTTTGGAAATATAGAGTGTTTTATAAAAAACTAAAAATTTCGAAGACCCATAACTCGGAAACGGTGCGTCGTAGGGCCATACTTCTCAGAGCTTAATTTGTTTCTATGGACTAGCTTAATAAGATGCTGCAATAAAATTGGAACTTTTCCGAAAAAACTTTTCGTAAAAAAATCAAAAAATTTTTAAGTCCCAAAATTTTTTTTTTCAACCAAAAAAAAATTTTTTTTTTGTTTCTTTGCTGTTCATAGTGCCCCTAAGCGTATACTCCAACTCCAACAAATCCGCCCCTAAGACGACCCACTGACCCGGAAGACGCAATGGACTCACTAATTATGCAAATCTCTTTTGTCATGAGCTTATTCTATTACAGCAAAAATTGTACCTAATAATTCTTGACAGTTTGTTGTTGGAATTACAGCCTAATTCCGTGGTGTTAAATTATAAATTTCTTTGGTTATCACGTGGTTTGAAAATGTTAAAGGCCATTCAGAGGTCGTTGGCTACTATTATCGTAACGATTTCTTTATTATAGTTATTCAGTTTAGAATTTGAGTTGGTTCAACATTTATACACGAGGAAATGGTAAAAGTAGGTTAGGTTATTATTTTGTATAAAAATAACAAAAATGTATGTTCCACGTGGCTGTACAAGTACATTGTACTCTATACTTGCAAAAATGTACTTAGTGAGTGAGAAAAAGTAATACCTACACACAAACTTTTTCATGGTTAAAAATGCGAAAGTATGGATGGATAGATGTTTGCTATATTTTTACCCTTAAATGGCTAAACGGAATTAGAATTTATACCATATTGGTCTAGGATGCATAGGATTATTTTTAACACATTTTTCCTTTTTTTCCAGCATAATTTAAATTTAATAGTGTAGCTTTCGACCAATTTTTTTTTTGTAATCTGACCAGTACTTTCCGGAAAAGCTCTTGCAAACAAAAATATCAAAAAAGAAAAACAAACTTTTTTTATTTGACCACATTTTTAAAGTTATTCACAACTTCCTAATTATGAACTTGTTGTTAAGCGTACCATCTAAGTTATGCTGACAGTATGAAAAATACAAGCAATGGAACTCAAAATTCACAGTAATTAACAATAATTTCATCTCGTTTAATCTAGTTAATGCTTCCACATTAATTATTTTGTGTAAAATAATGGATTGCAATGTTTTATTTTGTAAACAGGTTCCACAGTGGGATTATAAACTCATTTTCACCCTTCAACGTCTCTTTGTAATCTGTTTTGCTATAAATATATTATTACAGTTAATTGGTTTGTTATAACATTATTAACAAGATGAGACTACTTTTAGCATAGTTAATTTACGTTATAACAAATTAAAAGATTGCTTTAAAAAAATATGTTTAAAAGAACACGGAATACCTCGTTTGTCTAGTGGTCGCAAAGCGCGTCTGCAGAGTAGAGGTCTTGGGTTAGATTCCCAGGTCAGGCAAAGTGTAATTGGATTTTTCCATCAGGAATTTCTTAGTAACAACCTCGGAATCTGGATTGATTGTGCTCGGTTGATGGCAATAGGCTCGCACTGAATAACCACTGGCACTGTATAAATAGCTTTACGAACATTACTTCAGCTTTTATCTTCTAATAACCAATACAGGTACACAACTTACCTACTAGTTGCATTTCGACGAAATTCTATACTAACGGTTGGAGCCTTATGCTAATATCAAGTTCGATTTCAATATTACAAAGTTATGGCAGTGTTCCAACACCTATATTGGCCACACGATACCTAGTGGCCTTCTTCCAAGAGACAAGGCCTTTCTGAACATGACAGAGAGATAGGTCATTGTATTTTTATTACTACGAAAGATCTGAAGGCCAATTCTACAATTTATTTTTTTAACGTAACATATAAAACATCACGCCTGTAAACCCCCAACATAGACAGACGTGTACCCAATGATCTGCCCACATTTCGCCAGTTATGTTCAAGTCCCATGTCATAGGGTGCGAGCCTATTGCCATCAACCAGGTATACAAATCCAGACTCCGAGGCAGCTATTGAAAAATACCTTTGCCTGACCAGTTAATCGAACCCTAGACCTCATGCTCAGCAGTCGCGCTTTGCGACCGTTATACCAACAAGGCAGTCCTCCTATTGGTGTGTGTTTAAATTAGAGATTATTTAAAAAAATCAATGATTTATTAAACATTTTATTATTTATTGCATGCATTAACTGCGTGCTCTGGTCTCCTTGTGAAGGAGTACACCTACATAATACCTTTTGTTGACTATTGTTATTGTTACGTCTTGATTTGTGTATATCTTCCGTTGGAGATCCTAATAAATAAATAAATAAATATTGTATGAGAACATACGGCCAAAGTTTTACAGTAGGTATATAACAGTTGTAAACCTATTTACAAGTAACCATGTTAGAGCGTCTAATTTCGTAAATATCGACCTTTTGATTGACTCAAGTTCAACGTATTGTATGACACTAAACGGTGCCAGTTAAAATCAATAAGTTATTTCTTAACTGGCTATTGTTACCTATTCGACATCTAGAGGAAAAAACTCTGAACCTATTTTACACTAAACTTGTGCTTCTCGTAATCAGCGATTTTTGACGATCTTTTGTTAGATATTTGAAATATATCCGTTCTAAAGTTAGGCTAAATCTTTATAAACCCTCACATTACCCAAGTAACATACATGGGTGCTTCCCATATCAATCTGTCTAGTCTTTCCAAATATGTTGGGGTCGGCTACCAGTCTACAATTTTTCTTACAACCTTATTTTAAAACAATGGTAAAAACCTCCTAGATAGCTAACGGTTTACGCGAACGAAGTCATGTTCATAAGCTAGTCCACAATAAGATTGTAAGAGTAATTGAAAACGTAACCAACACGAATAAAGGTTGAAAGTCATCGCTTCCCATATTGCGAGCTCGTTTTATTATACCAATAAATTATTTATAACTTCGCGTTCAATATAGACCATAAGTTACTAAGTGGATGTTAAATGGCTTCTGCCGTGTTATGTTTATGTAAGGGAGTTTGAGGGAGCATCCGCACCGGAGAGGTTAACACAGAAACTGAAGAGGCTTTGAGGTGAGTGATACTTCACTTGTATCTATTTCTGGCCGCGATTTTGCCTGCGTGGAAGCGAGGTATGCTGTTAAACATATCCTATGACACTCAGCAGTAGTGTATCTTTCTAGATTTTTGTAATCAAATGAGTACTTTCAGAGATTACCTCTTTTAAATAAACTAACAAGTATACTAGCTTCTGCCCCCGACTTCATTCGCGTTACCTCTTTTCTGCAAAGTTAGAACGTTTACGTCGCACGGTATGTCATACAAACTTTTAAGTCTGAAATTCATTATATTTAAAAAGAAAGTTGGTCGCCTTACAGACATACATCATGACTGTAATCCCCGAAGGGGTTAGGCAGAGGTGTACCCATTACTACACCCACATTTCACCAGTTATTTTTAAGTCCCATGTAATAGGAGCGAGCTTATTGCCACAAATCTAGACTCCGAGGCTGCTACTGAGAAATTCCTAATGGAAAAACCCAATAACACTTTGCCCGACCTGGGAATGCTTAGCAGTCGCGCAGTAAAATCAGTTCATTTTCCCAAAATAGTCAACTAGGTTTGTATGACATATTAAGCGACGTAAACGCTCGTAACGCCTGATATCGGAAAATATAGCATGTATTAAACTGATAAGTGGTTTATGTATTATAAATATAGAGTAAAAAATGCTGTGTAGCTAAAGAGTGTCGTAAAATAAGGCCACGCCCTGGATGGCCAATGTGGCGTA
Organism: Hoplodrina blanda; assembly: GCA_949316365.1. Taxonomy (NCBI): domain Eukaryota; kingdom Metazoa; phylum Arthropoda; class Insecta; order Lepidoptera; family Noctuidae; genus Hoplodrina; species Hoplodrina blanda. Next base: position 10,637,323 of record OX438594.1, read on the forward strand.
AAATAACATGCGACAGTCCCGGCGCTATCGTAATTATTGTCGTTTAGATTTTTCCTGTTATCTCCGTATATACTAATACTAATCTATAGGTACTAAAATAGTAAAGCTAAAGTGTTTTTGTGTTTGTCTGTTAAAACGCGGTTATCTCTGGAAGTTACAGTCGGATTGGAAAAAATCTTTTTGTATATGATAAAGCCAGATTCATGAAGAATGGTATTGGCTATATAATATTGAGCTATGATTCACGGAAGCGGAGCAGTAAATAAAGATGTCACTTAACGCGAGTGAAACCGAACCGTATGATTGGTTACTTAAAAAACCTCAATTTAAATTCCCTACGCATCTTTCGTGGAGCGACACAATGTATTATGAATTCAACCATGAAATAAGAAAATAAAATCTGCTATTCCATAATTTGAAACTTTTTAAAGTCCCTACTAAAGAACGGAAAGTTAAAAAAATGATTTGATTCCATATTAAAAGTTGTTCGTATTTATGAAAGATTTTCAAATATGTGCAGTTTAAAAGTAAGCCTGTATAATAAACATTGTAATAACTGTATTATATAATAAGGCAGACGAAGGCCACAGACAGACAGACAGACATGTATACACTCTTATAAGAAGTAGGTAATTGAAGCAAGCCTAATATAATATCTGAGTACAACTCCAGACTTCGCTCTACTGAACTGAGAAATTCCCAATAAAACTGTCCAATTCAGTTATTGAACTAACGACCCAGTACTCAGCAGTCGCACTCCTAATTTAACGAAGCAGACTTTTTATCTTTTTCTTTTATCTTTTACAATAACGCCATCTTTATGGATACAAAGATAAGTTTGTCATAAAGATAAAAAGTATTGTTTTATTTAATTGTGACTGCCTCGTTGGTCTAGTGGTCGCAAAGAACGACTGCTGTTGGTCTTGGGTTCGATTCCCTGGTCGGCCAAAGTGTTATTGGGTTTTTCCATCAGGAATTTCGCAGTAGCAGCCTCGGAGTCTGGATTTGTGCCCGGTTAATGGCAACAGGCTCGCCCCCTATTACATGGGACTTGAACATAACTGGTGAAATGTGGGTGTATTAATGGGTACACCTCTGCCTAACTCTTCGGGGATATAGGCGTGATGTTATGTTACGTAATAGTGACGTAACGAGATGGTAATGTTGTAACCTTTGCTCGTTGCAATTACAGTATCTTGAAGGTCACGTTACAAGGACGCGGTCACGTGATCGTGTCATTGCATTCAATGCATTATGTACCTTGTCAGTTGTCACGCAGAAATATAGAAATGTATACCTGATGCATGATGTACATAAAGATGTACAGTCTATGTTCATCATGTTTGTATCAACAAAAGAGGCCAGTAATTATATAGGGTCGTCAGATAAAGTTGCAGTTTTCTTAAAAATCGATGTTCGTTTTCCAATATAATTTAATGTATGTAAAGAAAATTTGAAGTTTCTTTGAAGATAGATTTATTTCTTTATTGTTTGTACTACAACTTGTTTGAGTTTTACGCATATCAAAGTATTTTTGAATGTTAGATTTTTAACGATTTTCTACGTTACAGTCGGCTTTCTTGCTAATACAACAGTGCTCTAGAGTGGGAAATCTCGGTTCAAGAGTAGTCAAATTTTATTCATTCCATATTTTTATTTTATTGTCGCCATTTCAGAATCTAGAATTCATAATACACAATAACATGAATGTTTTACACTACAAACGTTTCGAAATTGCCTGTAGTTTTACATAGTGACCACAATTTTGTTGTAAAAGTTTGATAGTAGTTCATAAATTAAATAAAAAAGAATGTTGTCCCACATTTTTGTTCTGCAACATTGTCATATTATGAAAATTATTTAAAAATGTGAAGGTAAAGTCAAACTTTTTCATGAAAATATTAAATAAATATTGTCATGGTCGCAGTGGCCAGGCGATAGAGAAGTTACTTCGGAAACAGTAGCATAACATCACGACTGTAATTCCCGAAGGATTAGCCAGAGGTGTACCCATTAGTACACCCACATTTCGCCAGTAATTTTTTTAAGTCGCATGTAATAGGGGTCGAGCCTATTGCCATCAACCGGGCACAAATCCAGACTCCGAGACTGCTACTGAGAAATTCCTGATGGAAAAACCTAATAACACTTTGCCCGACCAGGGAATCGAACCCAAGACCAACAGCAGTCGTTCGGGGGAATTTTCATACAAGACAGATAGTTCTGCGTAGTCAGTGCCATTTTTTTTTCAAGATGTTTGATTACGTGGAAAAGTTATAGCAGACTTTCTTACGACAATTTTCTTTCATTAATTAAATGAAAATGAACGTGATATTTTAATTAAAATAACCAAGAACAATTTAATGATAAATAATAAAGAAAGACTAAGAAAGGAATTCGTTTCTTTTACCTTTTTGCACATTGGGATACTGAAGTTGATTAAAATAAAATTTGAAACATAACTGGAATGTTCCTGCGCTATAGAAATTTCTCTTGTATCGTAGATGCGTTTACAAACATATTATAATTTCACTACTAACAATCAGACCCGGAACAACTATCTGTACCTAACTGTGTGTCTGTGCGGGAATCAAATCGAACGACACGCAGTTCACAGCCATTCGCGCAGTGTCACCGAATGTAAGATTACCTATACGACGTAAGCTAAGAGATTTTATTCGAAATTCTCATCTTTTTTTCTGCAATTTTCCCTCGGATTATCTGCGCCACCCTAAAAGCATGGTCACACTATAATCGTATATAATTTTTCCGCATGGGCGCGCAGTGTAGCCACACGATCGATAGTTCCCACGACATCCGCTCGCTATAATGAGTATGATGACGTCATTATTATAATTAAGGTTTTACTTGTGTGTGTAGACGCGAATTTATATATAAACTCACATATTTTCTTAATGGGGTAAGCAGAAACTCCAAAAAGAGATGCGCGACCTACGTTTCTTATTACTCTCTTAGCCTCGTCTATATTCATAAACTAGTTAATACCCGCGATTTAGTCCGCGTGAATGACGCGTACTGCAGGGTTTTAATTATTTTGCACGATGTTCTAATTATTTTTCTAAAATAAAAGAAACCTAAGTTGCCTACTATTTTTATCATAATACTAGCTGACCCAGCGAACTTTAGTCTTTTTTAGTTTTCTTTCATAAGAATCTTCTCCTTACAATAACGAATACAACAAAAAAGAATTAGTCAAATTGGTCCAGCCGTTCACGTGTGATGCCGTGACCAATAAATTGAAATAGGGATTTATTTTTATATGTATAGATACATACATAAAGATATTATACATGTATGTTATATAGGTGGTACCTGCATAGTGTAATTTGTGTTGTTTTCAACAGTATACCTACATGTTTATTCTAAAATAACTTTAAACAACAAAGAACAAGAACTTTGTCTTAAATTCTGGACTTTGTGGAACATTTTGTTTAAATTTTTAATCAATTTGGTTTTGTTGCCAAGGAATATAAAGTTTTGTTGGTGTGAATAGGTCCATTATTTAGTACTGCGTATATTCTAAGTATTTTATGTTTATTTTGGCCAGGGTAAAAAGTTTTTTTTTTTGTAAAAAAGCGGTCGTGCGGCCGCCCGGTTGACTGACGCGTTAGCGCAATCTGATGAAAAGTGATGAAAAGTTTAATATAGGATTTTTTTAAGGAAAAACTTTGACGTCTGCATAATACCTGAACTACCAATTTTGCAAAAAACTTTATTAAAATAATTCCCTGACCTTTTCCCGATGCCTGTGGGCTACTAATTTACATATTTTTAAATGTTTTTTTTTATACTAATATTTAAAAAAGTAATTTGTACGTATTTTATAAAACATAAATGAGAATAATATATACACCTGAGAAGGTTCTCGTTGGATGGGTTCAAGCGCTTGATTCAGGAAGTGGTACGAGCTCTTCCCCCAAAAAACTATTAGGTACCACCTAGCTGTCGTTCCTGGAATACTAAATTCTGTTACAACATTTTGAATAGTGGAGCTAAAACTGTGTAACATTCCGTAGTTTCTCGTTCAAAGTCCGGATCAAACCACGAGTTCAAAACATTCTAGGAAATTCATTTGCAGTAGAAAGTTAAATAAAAGCTTCATAAACTGGAATTTTCATAATTATAATAACTTTTGGAAACATTGTGATGTTTACTCGTGTTTCTAGTGTATGCTCCGAGATTGCCCGACTGGTTACGAACTCAAACGGAGCATTATGAACTAATCAGGCGCAGCAAGATGGCGGGAATCTTTATTTCCTATATTATCATCTTTTCATTGAATAACTAATTCTCCCGATCGAATTTCGATCACTAGGTACTTTGTCTGCGTCAAAGTTGATTTCACTTTGAACTTCTCTTTTAACATCCCCTTAGGGGGTGAATTTTGGAAAATCCTTTCTTAGCGGACGTCTACGAACTATAAACAGCTTCCCTGCCAAATTTCATTTTTATACGACAAGCGGTTTTTGATATTTCGTGGTGAGTGAGTGAACTTTCGCTTTTATAAATTTATAGAAGATAGATTAGATACGAGTAGAAACATAACATCACGCCTGTAATAGCCGAAGGTTTAGGCAGAGGTGTATCATTACTTGGACTGGGACTTGAAACATAACTGGTGAAATATGGGTGTCCATATTTCACCAGTTATGTTTCAAGTCCCATGTAATAGGGGGAGCCTATTACCATCAACCGGGCACAAATCTAGACTCTGAGACTGCTACTGAGAAATTACTAATGCAAAAACCCAATAACACTTCCCGACCTGGAAATTGAACCTAAGGCCCCACGCTCAGCAGTCGCGCTTTGCTACCACTAGACCAACGAGTGAAGCTAAAAATAATAAATCAATCCATTGATGTAAATCAGACACATCCCTTGCAACGCTTAAGTGGAACTGCAGCCTTACATCAAATGACCTTCAAGAGCTATATTGAACCTCTTAAGTCCAACAGCGCCGACGTCATGCTTTATCTGAAGACGGACTAGGAATGTCAGATCTTGGACCGGCTCTCGATAAGGTATTGTTACTTGTGCAATGCTGCATTATTGAACGGTCACTTCTTTGATCTATTGTGATCGGAGTAGTTCAAGTTTTCTGGTTTGATCGCCCGGTTTTATTGGTCGGAGATTTTATTGTTGCTCTGGGATTGTAACTGCTCCCCAAGATACAGGCACCTAGTTTGGGGATCTCCGTCTTTTAAGCATAAGTTACATGCCAACTACTTATATTAGTCCAGTAATAACAGTTGGTAACTATGATAATCTAAATATTAAATATATTTTGATTATATTATATATTACTCATTACGAAATATCGAAATCCGCTTGAATACGAGTATTATAGTTAGTAGACGTCCGCTATGAACGGATTTTCCAAAATTCACCCCTTAAGGGGATGAAACAGGGCTCCGATATATACGCGGACGAAGTCGCGGGCAAAAACTAGTTAAATAATAATTCTTAAAAAAAGTCTTGTGCAATTTAAAAAATTACATGTTTGTTTGTTATGCTTCGTAATTAGTTGGTTTATGGAGTAATTCAAAATGTAATTAGTTTGGTTAAATCAAATATTAATCTCAAACATAAATTCTCTTGTAGGTAAGCTGTATACATCTCGTAAAAGCAGGAAGGAATGTAACTACAGAGTATCTTTACAAAATAAAATAAACCTATTTTAAAACCCTCTTAATCCCTAGAGAGACCACGGAATACGGTCTATGTGTGGTTAGACGAAAAAATGCAAATTCCCGTACAAGTGGCCAGAGTTGGCTAGTTATGTATCGATCGTGGCCCTCAGTGGCCCACAGGTGTTGCCATACGGAGCTGGCGTCTTACCAAACCTTCTTTGTTACCAATTTTGGTGTTCGATTTTTAAATGTAGATTTTCATTAAACTGTCTTTTCGTGTTTCTTTCGTTTGAGAAATTCATATTGAAAAATGGTTAAAGGCTGAGCTGGTATTCTTTTTTAATCGTAAGGTATTCCTTCCTTCAAAAGCTAGTCATAGCATTATAATATTACGTCTGTAATCCCCGAAGAGTAAGGCAGAGGTGCTAGTACACCCACATTTCGCCAGTTATGTTGAAGTCCCATGTAATAGGGGGCGAGTCGTCAACCGGGCACAAATCAAGACTCCGACGCTGCTACTGAAAAATTCCTGACGGAAAACCCAATAACACTTTGCCCGACCTAAGAATCGAACTCAAGACCTCATGCTTAACAGTCGCGCTTTGCGACCGCTAGACCAACGAGGCAGTTAAAAATAAATAAAATAAAATCGATGCTAGATATTACTATCAATCATACCACAGTACATTACTCCATTATTTATCGCGTTAACATACCGACGGCCGACCTTTCGCCACCCCACGAACGTGCACCATCAAAAATGCATCAACACAAACTCGTATAAAAGAAATTGCGTGCAAACATCCACTATAAGTATTGACAAAAGATCGCGTATATTGGAACTAGTTTTTGAGCGCGACTTCGTCTGCGTAAATGTGGGTTATCGTGGACGCAGACGAAGTCGCGGAAAAAGCGGCCAAGTGCAAGTCGGATTCACCCATGAAGGTTTCCGTGGCAGCAAGTAAAAGGTAAATTGCGGTTTACGATTTATGACGTATTAAAAAAAACTACTTACTAGATCTCGTTCAAACCAATTTTCGGTTGAAGTTTACATGAAACGTGAATGTGAACGTGAAACACAAAGACGTTGAACGTCATTACAAGAAAAAAAAAAGAATTGCATCTAGTTGCCCCTACCAAATAGTAGTTTTGTATGGAGAAGAATGGGCAAGAAACTTCATACCTACGTACTCTTTTAAAATCAATGTTTAACAATATTATACAACATATAGACAGACAGACAGTTACTTTCGCATTTATAATATTAGTATGTACGGATAATGTTTATTTACATAAATGTATACTTTTACAGCCATTCGGTGCACGTGCACTCGACTTATGGATGTATGTTATGAATATGTTCTTGGTATTTATTTTATTGAGAGCTATAAATATTAGTTCGCAGAAATTTTTAATGTGTGGATTATTTATAAGAACTCAAACCTATTTTAAAATTATGTGAAAATGGAAGTAGAAATTAAAAGCTACTAGTTTCTGTCCTCGGCTTCGGTTGTAATAGATTTCGGAATTAAACTAGTAAAAGAGCAACAAACATTCATCAATATCTAAATCTTGTCAAAAATTTAGGTAAACTAGAGACATTTTTGACAGATTGGAATCAAGATTAGAATGCAAATGTTCTATTTTCTAACATAACATAACATTACACTTGTAATCCCAGAAGGGTTAGGCAGAGGTGTACCCTACACACTCACATCTCGCAAGTTATGTTTAAGTCCTATGTAATAGGGGGCGAGCCTATTGCCATTAACCGGGAACAAATCCAGACTCCGAGGCTTCTACTGAGAAATTCCTAATAGAAAAGCTCAATAATACTGCCTGACCTGGGAATCGAACCCAAGACCTCATGCTGAGCAATCGCCCTTTGCGACCACTAGCCCAATGAGGCTAGTTAAATATTAAATTCTAGTTTCTAAAACTACAATTTAATATTTTTATTGAACCATGCCAGAGGCCCTTGAGGCGGTTTAGAAACTCTGACACTAGGTTGTGTGGGGTCGTTAGACTTTACTGCCCACACGATAAAGAAGAAGATTGAATACCAGACCAAAACCCACATGAAAATTCGTGAAAAAGATTTTTGTCATTTCATCGTTACGCAAAGCTTCCCAGATTGGTCTGCCATTTCTGCAGTCGAAGTTGATTCCGACAACGCAATCGAATCGTGCGAACGTCATGAACGTATGGCTAACGAGCATCGATAAAATCGGATAGACATTAGGAGGATTTGCACCGACGATTTCATTGCCCGCTCGATTTCACTCCGTGTTTTTGTCAGCGATACTAAGTGATCAACATCACTGGATTTTTTGTATGCTCGTGAAAATGTTGGGCAGTTTTTGAGTGATTTTATTGTTGTATGTGTAGAAAAATTGTAATAAAGACGGGTTTTACCAATATTTTTATGTCGGAACTAGAGCATAAAAATATTATTATATTAAATGATTTCACTTTGATCTTGACTTTGATGTGTCAGTTATGTATTCGATTTTTTTGGTGAATTTTGCTCAAACTTTTTACCTGTTGAATTTAAGTGGTATTTGGCAATGAAATAGACTATTTATATGCACTTTTAAATATAACAAGACAAATTTCAAAATAAAGAAATAGCCGGGGTAGCTAAGAGAATCTATCAAGTTTTTACACGTCACCCAAAAAACCGACGAAGTTCCAACAAAATTTCTCATCCAGTCATTCACTAAAATGGGTAAAGTAGGTTAGTGTTAGTGGTCTGGAAAATTTATTCTTGCAATGTCGAATAATTAAGTCCAATATGCTACCTGGGCCCCGAAGGCCCTACCCTCCTGCTCACCAGTTATCGGATACGTAATCTACAGTCCTCCAGGGCAATCAGTCGTACAGTTTTCAACAAACGATAACCCTACGAGATGCTGCCCTCCGGGACTCTTTTCAACAGAATTTAATTCAATTTATTATGCAAAATGGAGTAATATATCTTTTTTTAGTCCTCTAATGTTCGTAACTGTCAGAGCCGGAGGATTCTGAAGTTAATTGATGTGAATGAACGGCGCGGCGTCGCTGTTCGAGCGCTCGCGTTTGGCGTCGACTCCGTCGAGACTTGCAAATAAAAGTTGGTGAGCCGAGCTTGTAACTGTGGCTAAATGGGGTATAAGAAAAGTTTGGCGGTTCGATAAATAAATCGGTTTTCGATTTAACCATGTTTACTTAATATTAGAGTGAAATTAACAAACTGAGGAAGCTGTACTCGAAAACAAAATTTTGTGCTATCGCACATGAGTTAATGATAACATTGTTTTTAACACCTAGCTGTTTAGACTTTAGTTACAATTACGTCCTGCCTTACGTAAGTACTGCCTCGTTGGTCTAGTGGTCGCAAATCGCGACTGCTAAGCATGAGGTCTTGGGTTCGATTCTCAGTTCGGGCAAAGTGTTATTGGGTTTTTCCATCAGGAATTTCTCAGTAGCAGCCTTGGAGTCTGGTTTTGTGCCCGGTTGATGGCAATGGCTCGCCCTCTATTACATGGGACTGAAACATAACTGGCGAAATGTGGGTGTACCCAGCCTAACCCTTCGGGGATTACAGGCGTGATGTTATGTTTGCGTTATGTTAAAATTCAGTTTCTTCATGAAAAATTAAGCCCATAAGCTGATGATTGATTTTGCTATGATCAGCAGCTTACGCGCGTTTGACAGTTTATCACATTTTTGTTCGGGAAATGGCGATTTGAATGTTTAGAATATTAATGATACACGAGGCTAACTTCTTGCTATGTCATAATTACTACGTCATGTTGTTTCGGTCCTAACCTTCAAGGCAGGTGAAACCTAAACTCCAAGTCCGAATATAAAAAATAACTGTCTTTATCCTGTCCTTGTCTCTTTCACGTCAGTAAAGCGAGAAGGCAATAGATTAAAATGATTTTAATTTATTTCGTTATTGAAAAGTAAAACATTTAATTTTACAACTTTAATAGAGGTACACCTACGTACATGGATACAAAAGCGCAACACAGCTGAATAATGGAGCAGCTGACATTTGTTTAAATATAAAACAAAAATGTTATCGTTAGGAGTTTAGAATTATGTATCAAATCGTACATTAGGTACAATAAAAAAACAATTACCGTGCCAAAAATGGCTAGACCGATTTGAATAAAACTTTGTTGAAATATTCTGCGTACACAAAAGGTCCTGGCACAAAATGATCCGGGAACCAAGTCGCGAGTACCAGCTTGTTGTTTATTACAAAACTTTATAAAAATAACTCGATACTTAGGTACTTACAATCAAAAACTCGGCGATTATCGGAAAAGGATAACCATTTTATTTCCGTTCATTTGTCATTCTGCTGGGTCATGTCGTCTGCAAACGACTTGAAGATATGTGTGAGGGAGCAAAGGAAATGAACAGCATACCAGAGGGGCTAATTTCCGCTTCACATTTATTTGTTCGTTCTTTGACTATTAGTTGCAGGAGATAGTCTAATATACCAATAGGTCAACGTCAAAAGTCGTTTGACATACCATAACATAACACAACGCCTGTAATCCCCGAAGGGTGAGGCAGAGGTGTACCCATTGGTACATCTGCCAGTTATGTTTAAGTCCAGCCCAGCGTTGACATTTTCATCGGTTATTTAAAAAAAAAAAACAGGTGTTCCATACGTTTTGACGTGTAGGTGTTTTATGGAACATTTGTTTTCTTTTTTACCGCGTATTGGTGTATCTTACACAATAACAGTTTTATATTTTTTGTTTTTGACTTAATTTTGCACTAAACGCTGTCCGTACAGGTTTTTTTTTATACATACCTAAGTAGGCTTTTTCTTATAATTGGTACACTTAAATAATTGTGGGTCTCGATATGAAGTAAGTAACCAAGTCTCGTCTGAACATTTTAACCATTATCGCAACTCATTGCAAAAATCTTCTAAAACATTCAAGACAGTTCTTGGGCACATTTTTAAACAAATATACTTACTTGGGACCCATTTTTATGCAACTAAAGTTAATGTAGTGAAAAATGTGCTAACGCGTTGAAGGTGACGGCAAGTAATCTGTCATACTTGTGCTCGGAGGGAGCTTCAAATTGATATTATGTTACAAATCCCTGACACTTTCTCTTCAACATAGCTTTGTTACGGCTTACTGGTATGGTTTAGTTTGATAAAAGGAACCCGTATAGAAAACTAGCTTCTGCGCGCGGATTCGTCCGTGTAGAAGGGAAAAAAAATTGTGAGAGTTAGGGCTGAATTGTTCATCATCAGATAAATTTTATCTGAAGAATAAATATGGCGGTTTGACATGAAAAATTAGCCCTTAATCAATTATTTATCTTGTGTAGGTATTTTCTTATTAAACATCATCTCCTCAACCACTAAATATTTGTGATGTTAAAGCTATTTCATTTTGTATGAATCATATTATCATCTTTAAACAACAAAAGTAACTTTTTAAATATAAAATACCATGCAATTACAAATATTTCTTAATTATAATCACAATTAAAAAAAGAAATGCATACTTATTATCTACAAGTAAGCATTATCACTCCACAAAATAATATTATTTTTTTAAACTTTTTGTTTTTTTGCCCATACATTTCTAAGCATTCGACTTTAATAAGCAAAACGCCCACTCTTTATGATACAATTTAGTAAGAATTAAGTAAATACCTAAAGATATCTTGATCCTGGTATGACAAGGAAGATTTAACCTCCCTAGATTTATTGTAATTCCTACCCTCGACTTTGTGTTCAGAATTCAAAATGCCTTTCTTAAAGTTCATAATTCCTTTATCTCTTCTGGAATCAGAGATATAATACTCAATACAATTTATTTACAATCTAGTAAGTATTACGGGAATGCTCTTAATTTTAATTTTACTTTGAATACTTCAGCGTTTTGTTTACTACTAGTTTATGCGCGTGACTTCGTCCGTGAATATCGGTTATCGGCGATGTTTTTTGAGTAGAACCCTAATTCCTTTTAATAAAAATCATCAAACAAAAAATATTTCCAGCAAAAATCTACATAACAATAGTTTTTATATCTTGTACGTTATGATTTTCCCTACAAGCGAGTCATATCAATTCCGTGGGTTCCAACCCTTTCACGCCACTGCGAGCATGGAAGGGATGAGTGGTAAAACCTCCTTTCATGTGAAATCACTGTAAATGTTTGTTTGTCCTGAATAAAAGGATCCAACCAAAGGATGATGTCAGGATCTATTCTGCTATCATTGTCTAGATATTTTTTTTAAACCAGGCACGTGAATTTGCCAAGCAAATTTGAAACTTATAGGGGCACTAAAACCGGGTTACTGGTGTTGTGCTGTGTGGCAGTCGGAGAGTATAAAAAGAGCTTTAAAGCCAAGAACCTTAGTCCCTTAAAGCCACAATATGAAATGCAGTACTTACAATCAAATTTGAAAAAAAAACTATACTTTATACCTAGATATGTATAAAAATGAATCCCTATTTTCGTTGGTCACGACATCACGCGTGAACGACTGGACCAATTTCACTAATTCTTTTTTGTTGCGTTTGTTATTGTAAGGAGAAGGTTCAGGTAACAGAGAATTAAAAATACTAGCGAGTAATAATATAAAATAGATATAACCACTAAGTTAATTGCACCAAGTATGTACTAGTTTTTCCTTAAAATCGCCATACAGTCAAATTCCTTTTCAGTCGAGCGCCATATTTGCTTGCTCAACATATAAAAGCGCCACATTTTTCACATTGCTGCTGTCTTGTAAGAATTCCTCGCGTATAGTAGTGAGACAACAACAATTTCTCTGAGACGGCTCGGATTTTGACCTAGCTATTTTTAGATATCTTTTCTTGAATAAATAGGTCGCTATTTTCTAAATATTAGCTGATTGCTTGGGTTTCTCATTGCACTGCATTTATTATAATGATATTCTTCAGAACGATATTCCGGCCAATCTCAATGGAGACTAGCCAAGTATACAGCAGATAGGTATAATATTATAGTGCACACGTGTGTGCTTTTCCTTCACTCTCATAGCCCCATAGGACGGCAAACCGACACGACTGGGGAGAAATTAGGCACAGAACCAACGGCATTACGTGCTCTCCGAGTCACCCGATGTCACACTACCAATTTCCAAACTCCGGGCTGTTACTAAGAAATTCCTTATTTTAAAGCCAGACACTTTTTGCTCACGCTCAGCAACGGAGCAGTAAAAAACGCACTGCCTTACCAACCACTTATCACCAATTATTCCATCACAAAGGGGTTTGCGTAAAAGTGGCGTCATTTTGAAGTTGGATGGCCACTAATGAAACTTAGATATTTTGAAAGATCAGAATAATGCGATCAAAAGCTAATATGGACACATTTCTCTAAACCATATCGAAACGGAGATATTTGGTTTTGATAGCTCATTAAACACGAAGAAGTTATTAAACCGATATATTCTTATAAACCCTTTTAAGGTTCTGAGGTTTTTTTAGTAACTACCTACTTACCGAAACCTAAAGATAAACTACTATAACATGGCGCGCCCCTCCACAAATTCAAAACTTTTGAAAGTATTTGTGAAAGTATCAACGTGTGCGTACAAACAAAGTCACAATGTGTGCGTACTGAGACGGCTCTCGAAACAAAAACAAATCAACGATTTGTTGCTTGACTAGCGGCGTCATTAATTACTCATTATTATTAGTATGGCGCTGCACTGACATACTCTATGAAAATGACACGTGCGTTGTCTTGTGCGGTCTTGCTAGTTATGATTAGTTGACCAACAAATCTGCCGGCCTGCTACTGAAGACTACAACTACATAGAAACTCTTTCATATGGATATGGCCACACACATTGAAATAGTAATATGGAGAGGCGCGTCATGCTATAGTAGTTTTTTTTGTAACTGTAAGTGTTAATGTGTTATTTCGAATTAAAAAACAAAAAGTCTAAAACACTATTATCTCGAAACTACCTTTTTGCACTTAATGACTTCTTGCTCTACAACGAGGTATTGTGTCTTTATTATTTCCCAAGACCCAAAAGTAACGTAACATTGACACATGGTCGTGAAACAGTAAAGTCAATCTCTAAAAACAACCTTCAAAAACATATCTAAGATTTCTGTACGCAGGACAGTAATTGAAGTTTTTATATTGACGACATTATTAAAATCTTCAAATGCAAATATCTCAACTTCGATATAACTTACGATAAAAATAATTGAACATATATATTGGACTTAACACAGCACAACAAAGTAACATAATAATTATTAGTGGCCAATGAAAAAAACCATGACGCCGCTAGTCCATACTAAGTTAATCAATGCCTTTTGAACGTCGAACGCTTTTTAGCCAATGAAATTGCACAGACATTCAATAGTGGCAGTTCTATATTACAGTCGTCAAAGACTCCCGGGGTCGTGTTCAATTAGGTAACACCCTTTGATCTGACATAATAGCGATTTGACATAACGTTGAACTTAGTCGGAGATAAAGTACGACCCAGTTCTATTGTCTTGCTTTTGAATAGAGTTAGATATTGCCTGACATCAAGTCAAGGAGGATCTGTAGGTAGATTGGTTTCGTGTTCAGTTGGCGGTAGAGTTACAGCCAAGTGCGCGAACCAATATGGATGTCGAAATATGCAGGGGGCAATTCTAGTAACTTTTAGGAACGATCACAATCTAATTATTGGATAGAGGTTATGAAAACTTTGAGTAAGATTCCTGTTTTGTATTCATTTGGTTACGTAAGCCAGACTTTTCTACTTGACATATTTCATGACAAAAATAATCCATTATTAGTTAATACTATTTTATATTATAAATGCGAAAGTAACTCTGTCTGCAGTTTGTTACGCTATCACGATCAAACAACAATTTGGTACAGGGTAACTTTAAACCCCAACAAAGGACATAGGCTACTTTTTAATTCGACTTCGTTTGCGTCCGCGATAATCGACATAACATGAAATCACAAGTCAAACTATGAAACCTTCATAATTAAACAATATAAAATATATTGTCGCTGAGATGAGATTGGGACTAATTTTTTTAACGTTTTAAATTAGTTGTATTGGCTGTTTTTTACATCCATAATGAAAATTCAAATCCTCTTGTGTCTAAATAGGTATTTTGGATTCGTCGCTTGCTTTATTAAAAATAAGACGAAATACCGTCTATTTTTAGCGAAGTAGGTACCTCAAGTCTAAATTAACGACCCTCGTAAGAAATTAGCTCGAAACCCCGAAATTCCAAAATTAAACGTCTTATTTTTTACATCGAAACGGTTCCCCAATTTTTATGGATCCGCAGAACTTGATTAAAACTCCAGTAATTAAGTGAGTCGTTAAAAACAGGTTGTTTTTCAGCGCGAGGGGGCGCGATGACTGCGTACTATCCCGCGGCTTTGTATCGGTAATCGTTCTTTTGTTTCGAGCTCAGAGTTTTCGTGCCCCGCCGGGGTTTGACGTGGCGTATCTGAAACTTCATAATTAGCCCTTTACAACCTTTGTACGGCGTCCGGTGAAAAATGAAACAGCCTGTCTATGAGTCAAGTGAATTTTGCTGTGGATTTTTTTTTAAACGGAGTTCCATAGCGAGGTTTGTAGCAGGAGTTAACTGGTAGACATCGTCACGTAAGGAAACAACGTTATGGCCTCTTCTTTCTCTTACTATTACATACGAGTGTGAGTGCAACAACGTAAGAAACTTTGTTTATTAGCCTACCGCAATTTTTTTTTCAATTAAACCTATCTCTTCGTTAGTCATTTCTCTTGTATCGTGGGTGCGTATACACAAACGACCAGACCCGGACTCTGTAAACCATTCAAATATTAGTTCCGTGCAAGAATCGAACCCACGACACGCAGCGGAGCAGCCAATCGCTGAGCTTCTGCGCCAACCGTTTTGTTTTAAAACAATTGGGGTTTTTCCAATTCAATTTTAATTATTTCTCGACTTTTCAACTTTGCCGAAAAAACATGTGACCGCCGAATTTAATTATCGATAGAAAGGCTTAATAATTGAATAATTTCCAACAAAATGGCCACAGCTTTTGAAGTGATTTACCTGCTGCCATTTTAATTAAACTTCGTAGTTATTTTAATGGTGAAATACAGGGCGTGTTCGTGTTAGGTAGGCAAATTAATTTATGTTCGCTTTTGTTCTTTTTTTTTAGTTTGGTTTTAATTTATGTTTTTTTCTTGGGGAACGGACGTTGACTGTTTCTTCATGGAGTTGTTTCTGATCCAGTGTTTACATAATAGGCTAGATGATACCAATCAATTGACGCACTTTTTTATGACCTGTCAAAACGTGATTCTCCCATAGACAAAAAAAAAGATGGCAAAAGACAACTGTGACGTCAGTAATGTGCCGACTCAATTGACTAACTATTTATTAATTGGAAAGCAATTAAACATTTTTACAATTAATTAATCGGGGTTTCAGGGCTAAAATAAAGTGTTTCTTTAGAGAAGTTATGTCTTGGACCCAATTGTATAGTAGTCGCCGGTTGATTGGTTTGGTATTGTTAGTAGTTGGTTGGTTGGTATTGTAAATATTGGGTGTTTGACGCAATTAACCAAAAATTTGAAAACTTGTTATTACTATAACGGTGTATATATGCACTTATTAAGGATGATTTATAATTCTGAAATATATATTTCGAATTTTGATACTGCAGTTATTTATTAAAAATTCTGTTCCTCGTTTGGTTTTTTTTATTGATGAATGCGAGGAGATGATGAGACAGATAAATAAACTAAATAAAAAAAAATATAAAAATAATACCAGCCTATTACTGTCCCACTGCAGGGCAAAGGCCTCTTCTCATACAGAGAAGGCATGAGCATGATCACCACGCTTGCTCAAGGCGGATTGGCGATTTCAGACTTACATTAATTACAAGTCCAGGTTTCCTCACGGTGTTTTCCTTCACCGATGTCAGTGATGTCCAAGATAAACTTAAGAAAGTACATAATTATGAATTGAAAAAGTCACATTGGTACTTGCCCGGATTCGAACCCACAACCTCATGCATGAGAGGTGGGCTCCTTAACCACTGGGTCATCAACTAAATATACTTTTGTTAATATAGGTACTAAAGATATATTATTTCTCCATTAAAATAGGTATTTACAGCCTACCTACAAAAAATAAGCAGTTAAAAATAAAAGTTCATTCATAAAAGCGATATTCGTGACGTTGAATACCTAAAATAAGTGGCATCATCATGAGAATATTCTGTCGAGTCATATTTGTATTCATCGCACGTCCGACAGACCCAAATGTTGTTACAAAGGATAAAATAATGTTCCCTATATAATATGGCTCGAATATGATTGACTAAAAAAATAAGTTAAAAATAACTAAAACCCGACTACGACAAAGTCGCGCACTGAAAAGTATAAAACAAGAACAATATTCATTTGACCGATATTTTCGAAATTTTTAAGTAATAGCCGTGGTCGAATGCCACCTATTCAATAAAGATTGTGTGAAACAACCGCAGGTGGCATACGACCACGGCTATTACTTAAAAATTTCGAAAATATTGGTCAAATGAATATTGTTCTTGTTTTATACTTTTCAGTGCGCGACTTTGTCGTAGTCGGGTTTTAGTTATTTTGACTAAAATATTTTCCTTTTCGTCGCATTACTTATGAACATTATTAGATAAAAAGTAATTACAGAAAGGTTGTTAATACGTGATACAGATATTTTATTGTAATATAATAAAGCTGAAGACATTGTTTGTTTGTTTAAAAACGCAAATCTCTGGAACGACCAGTTCGATTGAAAAAATTTTTTTTGTAGGTATATGAGAGCCAGATTCATGGTTAATAGTAATAGGCTATCTAGATCATCACCCAACGACCAAATGATACGACACGCGGAAGATCACGCAATTACTACCAAATAGTCCGGATAGATTCTGTTAAAATAGTTCTTACTCGTCTAATAAGTCTATAGGAAGACATCACGCTATTAGCTATGGGGAATGAGCAATATTGTATTTTGTTTTTATGTTTTCCGATTTTTTTTTGGAAAATAAAACCAACGATCATTTGAAAAAACTTAAGAAATCTCTCAACTATTCACCGATAATAATCACTACATAGTATAAAACAAAGTTGCTTTCCCTGTCTGTCCCTATATATGCTTAGATCTTTAAAACTGCGCAACGGATTTTGATGCGGTTTTTTTTAATAGATAGAGTGATTCAAGCGGAAGGTTTATATGTATAATACATGCACCCGTGCGAAGCCGGGGCGGGTCGCTAGTCTATAATAATCAAAAATGGTCTTACAAAAACCATTTATGATGATAAAAAAGATCGACCCCATATTCAACCACATCCTAATCTTATGACAAGAGCAATCTTAATATTAAACGTTCTCGTGACAAAAAGCAGAATAGCCGGATTGCCCATAAGGAAACTATAGAGATATTGCTCGGCTATGTCATTAGATGTTCTTGATAGCCGACAAATTGTCAGGGTGTGGGCAATGGGCTATCATTATACAACCTATTATTGAGTCAAGGAATGAGTGACGTGGGACAGTTTGTAATTTTTTATATGTAAAGTGGGGGAAACTTTAGAAGTTTATGGAGAATTTTGGAGTTTCCGTTTATTTGCAGCGGTGTCCATTTCCAAATAATAAGCGTTTAGGCCTTACTTTACACTGTGCTGATAAAACATTAGCACGATTATGTCAAATAGAATCTTATTCGGTTGAATATAAAGCATTATCGTATAATGAGAATTAAAAATAAAAGTTGCAAAATAAATTTGTTTTTAAATGGCGACAAATTAATGCACGTATGTGGTCGATTAGTTAAATCTAAAAGATTACGCCTGTAATCCCCGATGGATTAGGCATAGTAAAAAACATCCAGTTGTATTTAACAGTAAACATATTATTTTTTATTTTCAATCACAAATCGTAGGTGAATTGGTACTTGGTACTTGGCTTAATAGTGCGTCCTCTCTGTCACACCTGTGGAACTGTCCCTTTCTAAAGCTCAGTCATATTTACGCCAGGATTCGGTATTTGTAGTTTGATTTTTTTGCTCCAACATTTTACTGAACTGCCCCGTTATGCTTCGGGTCATTGAACTCAAACAACCTTCGTTTTAAAATAAATACACGATCAAAACCTTCCATATTGCGAACCGTTCGAAAACGAGAAAATTTTTTATGCTCTTTGATCTCATGCAGTTTGTTGTGTGATGATTCCAGCAGTGCGCTGGTTACCCGCTCCATTTGATTTATTTATATTCCTTTGTCCTTTTCCATGAAATTTTCCATTCAATAACGAGTCATATATATATTTTTCAACAGCTTCATAAAGCCAGAACAATATTTTATCCGGGCAAGTGTATTCTCGGAAATTCTATCGATGTGAAAAGGCAATTTCAAATTTTTTATTTTTTATTGTGGGATGCTGATGTTGCTTTGGTGGAAAAATTTTGGAAAACATTCAAAATCTAATTGCAATCTCATCTCAGCGACAATCTAAGTCAAAATTTTGACAATACGTAAATAAAATAGGGGCATTTTGACACATTGAGACAGATTGTGAACTCTTTTAACCCTTAACTGTCAAGTTACTGAATAGAATTAAAAGTCGAGGTATAGTCGGATGATACAGCTAGATCGTGTTGCAAGTAAAATACGTAAAATATCATCGTCCAATGGCGGCCGTTCGCGTTAAATCAAGTTTTCTATGCGGTACGGTTGACATTTGGAGCGTTCACTTTTATACCGCATAGGTACAGTTGACAGTTGATTGCTCCCCTGGACTTATAGTAAACTAGTTGACCTGCAACTCCGTCCGCGTAAATGTCGGTTATCGCGGACCCAGACGAAACCGCGGAATAAAAAGTAGCCTTTATCCTTTCTTGGGGTTCAAACTAACCCCGTACCAAAATTCATGAAAATTGGTTCTGTGGTTTAGTTGCTCGAAAGCTTAACATATCGACAGACTAAAAGACAGAGTTACATTCGCATTTACATTATTAGTATGTAAGTATGGATATAAGTCTGAAATCGCTTTTAGCATTGCTTCTGCCTTCACTGTATTAGAAGAGATCTTTGCCCTGCAGTGGAACAATAAAAAACAAAACAAAAGGTATTTATATGGCAGAGGTGAGTGGTAACGCAGGGAGGGGTCGCCCTAGGAAGACCTACACTGACCTTATTGGTGAGGTTCTTCAGAAAGGTCAGGTGCGGAGTACTCGTAACCGGCGTGCTTGTATGACGAGATGTATGAACGTAGATGAGGCGAAAGGAGTATGTAAGGATCGTAGCAGGTGGCGTTCTGTGGTTTCTGCCTACCCCCATGGGAAAAAGGCGTGAGTTTATGTGTGGAACAATATACGTTCGAACCTATTACCTATTACCTAGTACCTATTTGTAAAGGGCAAATTTAATTTCAGACGATCTTCAATGGAATTTGAGTGGGTGTAAAGTAGACGCAATGCAATTAGTGTTCCGACTATGTATCGAATACTGGGTATGCATGTATTTGCATTGTTTATCATAAATTGCGGTTTACATTCGGCCTGTTCAATTTTGGTAGAATGTAGGCAACTGTAAATTATATTTGGATGGTGAAATTATTGAATGAATTGTTGTGTGGTTTTCATTTTAATTTTGATTATATTGATAGAGTATCTTGCTTGTTATGCTCTGTATAAATATGGAA
Organism: Hoplodrina blanda; assembly: GCA_949316365.1. Lineage (NCBI taxonomy): Eukaryota > Metazoa > Arthropoda > Insecta > Lepidoptera > Noctuidae > Hoplodrina > Hoplodrina blanda. Next base: position 10,657,686 of record OX438594.1, read on the forward strand.
AGGAGTGGGCAGGAAGTTGAATCAGTGTTCAGCAAACTATCTATCTACCTGTCTTCTTCCATCTATCTAGGTATGTACCTATAAATACAATAACTTGCACCTACCATCTCTTCACACCTTTGGTCGACTGTTAGAGAATGCCTAAGGCATTAAGTCCGCCTTTGTACTTTTATTGCATAAAAATTAAATCTATATAATAAAAATGAATTGCTAAATGTGTTGCTAAGCGCAAAACTCAAGAACGGCTCAACCTATTTGGCCATTTTTTTCTTGTTGTGTTCATAATTTTCCGGACAAGGTTTGTACAAAAGACTTTTTTGAGAATTCCACCGGAAAAGGCGGAATTTGTCACCCGTGCGAAGCCGGGGCGGTGGCTAATCTCCCATAAGCGTCTCTGAGTCTTTAAGATACCTACTTACTCAGTTAAATATGAAAAAAATCGCCGCCATAGAACAAAGAGATTTGAAATATATTTAAATATCGAATCAAATATCTTTTTTGTGCTATTTTTTCTGACGACTATTGATAGTGATAATCTTTCTCCGAGTAGGTACCTATCTACACACATCAAAAGTGTCTAGGGATCAAAGATGTATTATTACCAATACATCTTTGATCCCTAGACACTTTTGATGTGTATATAAATAATGTTATAATCATTACCGACTAAGTAAACCTCCTTATATCAGTTTTAAATATGAAAAAAATCGCCGCCATAGAACAAAGAGATATGAAATATATTTTAATATCGAATCAAATACCTTTTTTGTGCTATTTTTTCTGAGGACTATTGATATTGATAATCTTTCCCAAGTGTACCTATCAGTAATGTTGTAATCATTACCAACTAAACCACGTTAATCGCTCCGTGCGATAATACACGCCATAAATTCGCCCAGCCCGATGCAATTCCGATCCAGATCTAATTATATCTCCCTGTGATGTAATTAGAAACAGATTAATGTTGTTTTGAGCTAATTACATTCGATTTCAGCAAATTATTTTCTTCACCGATGCGTGTTTTGTGTTTGTTTTGACATTATTTAGATTCGCCGTGTCTCTCAGACGTGTGTTCCTTGTTTCTATCAGTTTTGATTCTTGGCTGATGACTCACCGACGCTAGCGCGCAAATGATTTCTATTTGAGTCGATTTTTTCGAATTAGAAATGCAACTATCTTAATCCATTTAACTTGCAATTAGAGGTTGCAATCGAATATTCGAATATTCGAATTATTCGAATTTGCTTTCCAAATTTATATTCGAATAGCAAATAAATACATATTCGAATATTCGAATACTATACTACCAAAAAAATTACTAGTCTAAGTCTATGTTGGTAGAACTTAAAATTTGTTGTTGGCACCACTGCTTGACGGTTTGACTTGACTGACGCCATTTTGTTGCATTTATTCACTTATAGAACGCGTTGTTGTCAATTTCAAATTTTCAATGGCAAGCCTTTCAGAAACTTTGTTAAATTTTATTTGATTTTTCCAATTTTAATTTTATGTGTCCAATTTTATTATGTTTTGATTTTAATTTTCTAATTGACGCTATTACATTGTTGTTTTTTTTTATTTTTAAATTTTATTTGATTTTTCCAATTTTAATTTTATGTGTCCAATTTTATAATTTTTTAAAATTTTATTTTTATAATTGTTGCTAAGACATTGTTTTTTTTATAAATAAATAAAAGGCTGATTTTTAAGGGTTTTTTTTATATTTTGAAAATATTCGAATATTCGAATAATATTCGAACATCACTGAAAAAATATTCGAATATTCGAAAATCAAAGTTATCGAATTTTTGCAACCTCTACTTGCAATGTATGTTATGTATTTTTGTTCGGGTCAAATCTTGAAACTGAATTTTAAAGCAGTTGTCCTCAGTCAATTGAGCTGGAATTTTGCATGGGCATTTAGTTTGGATGACAATGCATGGTGAGTTAAGTGACGTCATTCGAAATTCAATATGGCGGACCAGACATGAGTATCAAATGAAAGGGTTTGCTGGAAGAAATACATAACAAAACATCACGCCTGTTATTCCCGAAGGGTTAGACAGAGGTGTACCTATTAGTACACCCAAATTTCGCCAGTTATGTTTAAGTCCCATGTTTGGGGTCGAGCCTATTGCGTAAGAAAGACGTCACACTAAATTATAAAAAAAAACAAAAACAACGTAATGTTAGGAAAACTAACTTATTTCCCATTGATTTCATTAAAATAATCAGTACAATGATTAAATTGGTAAAAATAACTAACTAAATTAGCTAAAACACTGTTAATTATGAGTTTTATCAAATTAAAATGAAACGATAAGTAGGCCTATACTCACTATAGTTTATTTTTGATGTTTTTTTATGTGTGTGTTGACATACCATGTATGTATTAGCTGATCGGGCGAACTTCGTACCGCCTCGGAATCAATAATTCGGTGATTTTTCTTATGTCTCACACCCCGAATAGTAGAAAACTATTTAATAGTTATTCTGATATTCAGGATAGAGACAAATCTAACAAATCATAGATATAAAAATCGGTCCAGATGTTTTTGAGTTTTAAATGGTGTAACTAACCTAAACTATTTATTTATATAGATAGACAAGCTTCGGCGCGCAACTTCGTCCGCGCCAAGTTGATCCCTATCACCTAGCGGTAAGAAGTATACTTTACAATCTATTCTCATATCTATAAAAATACATTAAAAATCATAAAAATCGGTCACGCCGTTTTGGAAGAGTGTGTTTGTGATTTCCCGTACAATGACAAAGCTACACACTGACGCGAGTAGCTTGGGCTATGGAGCGATTCTATTTCAAGTAGTGGATGGCCGACGTCATGTCATACTTTAGCAAGCGAACATCTCAAGCCGAAAGCAAATATCACTCTTATGAGCTAGGGATGCTTGCAGTTGTAAACTCGATCAAAAATTTGTAACATTTTTTTACAAGAAATTTTATTGAAAAATTAACATTAGTTAACATTGTTTAAAACTTAAAATTGATAATATTGATTTATAAGCAAGTGTACACTGCAGCAAACAAAATGGAATTAGAAACAACAGGTATAAACACAGGTTCGATTCACTGAAGTAGGTACAAGCAAAGGATATGAAATTAATTCCGTTAACCAGCATAACAAGAGAATGCTAAGTGCAAACAATAATATGATCACGCTGGCAATTGTAGCGGTTCGCTTTGTGGCTTTAGTAACACTGATCGTGGTTTAGCGAGAGTTTAATGCAGCTAAACTTTGTTATGAAGCTGCGCTTGCACGGATTGTAAACTGTAGTTGAGAATGTGCGTGTGAAATTGAATATCGTGTAGAATGCGCAGGCGACTGCCTGTTGGAAATGTTTGTTAATGATTTTCTTGGTTCTTTTTTTCTAAGGTGCCGGCGACGTACGTTTGTACTGGCCACGTACTTGGCGCAAGTCAGTTTAGATTAATTTATAGATGTATAACGTTACGAAACGAAGTCGAATGTTTTTTCAAATTCTAAATGATTTTTCTCTTATAAAAAAATTAAAAAAAATTATTTGTACCAAAAAAGCACTAAGCACTAAATTACAGGTCCCCTGGTCCCCACACTAGGATTCCCTGTGTCGTGGGAACCAGTCTCTTTCTAGTGGATACATAATTTACTATCCTATAAAGGGCTAACTACAAAGGAAAAAAAAATAAGGAAAAAGTTGTGTGGCATATGTAAGTGTGGTGGGGGTGAGTACGGTGTAGTTAGGGTGAGTGTGGTGTCTGGTCTTGTGTCACTAGTTCAGCGCTGTACCTACCTATAGTTCGTACAAAAGTACATACCCGGTTAGTTATTTTTGGACGATATAAATATTATAAATGGGTAAAGTTTGTTACCAAGAGGTAATTTCTGGAGGTACTGCACCGATTATTCTTTCACTAATACAAAGCTATGCTATTGTTAAGTGACATATATTGTATTTTACTTGACTTTCACGAAGACAAAGTCTCGAAGTCTTGGCTAGTCTTGGATATATGCTTCAATTTCGGTGAGTTCGATTAAAATGCCATACTAGTAAGTTTATAATTAAAATAACATCGCATTTCACCGGTCAAGGTTGGTACTACACATGACCCATCCGAACTCTCTCCTCCACAGTAATCCTTATTCTAAAGGTAAGAAGCAATTAATTCCATTAACATCACGTTACTCGCTAGTCCGGAGGCGCATTAACGTTAACGCGTCCGTAAACGTTAGCCGACGTGATAATGTTTTACGTGGATGTGTTTAACGTAACTGTAAGTATATTACTGTGTAGGATTACGGTAAACAGTCATTATTTTAAGCTTTATTAGGAGATTTGGGAGTTAATGAGGCATTTGATATTTCACGTGGATATTGTGTTCCGTTTCGTGTAAGAAAATGACGTATTTATTGTGTCACATGAGAATGCTTGAGGCATAGAGAAAAACAAGAAAAAAACCGTAAAATAAAATAAGAAAGAACGGCATATCAAAAAATCAAAATCAAATAATTTATGTTAAATACACCATTTACCTACGGGCACTTTTGAATTCTCAAAGAGTCAGTCAGTCAGAAAATTGAATCTTGTTGCTCGTTCCATAGGTTACTATGGAGAAGAACGAGCAAAAAACGTCATGATCACTCTTTTCAATTAAGTTCTCGAAAAATCCAGGTTACATTTTCTGGTTGCTTCTAAATGTGAAAACAATGTAGGTGAATAGCAATATAAAACCATTAGAGAAAGTAATAAAAAAGTAAGCTATGGCAGTTAAGAGGTGACCAATTCCAACTATCCCGTATACTATAGCATAATAGTCTTCGATCGCAACTAACAGCGCCCATCACGCGGGGACCACAAACAAAAAAACGGGAAACAAAAATAACAGCATAATTTATTATCAGGATAGAAAAAAATGATTAAAATGAAAACGAAATAGGTACTGTGTCACACATTCTTTGAAAATTGCTTTTATTTTAGACACAGCTGTCGTCAATCTCGTCGTCAATATCGTCCTCAATCCGTAAAGGCGACGAAAGGGATCTGCTAATGTTATACCCATTCGCCGCTGTATCCCTGGTACTCACCTCAGACGCGCAAAATAATATGATTCAACATCTCGTAACAATAAACTATTCGTCTCTTCATAAATATCCCTGTCCAAGACGAAAATGGAATAGGTGTGTGTGTAAGTATAATATAGGTTTAGGTATATTTATTTACGACTTGATCAGGTTTCAATGGATATAGGTGAGGTATCTAGGCAAGGGAGAGGAATATACTTAGGTATGCAGGCAATATTGAATGAAAAGAATGAACTGAGCAAACGGGCTTAGGAAAGAATAAATGTTGTGTCGTAGTTTTATTTACAGTTGCAAGAACAGTCATTTAATTTATTTATTACCTTATTTTCGTTTAGTGCTCTATTTATAAATAATAATAGGTATTACAAAAGAAAGAAAGAAAGAAAAACTTTTTATTCACGTGAAAGTGACGCATACAAAATAATTTTTCAACAGCCCATATAAGTTGGTTGGTTGGTTGGTTGGTAATATCGGTCTATTTTTCACTGCAAGGCAGATGTGTCTTCTCATACAGAGAAGGCACGAGCATTTATCAACAACCACGCTTGCACAAAATGATTGGCGATTTCTAACGACTTAGGTTCATTATAAGTTGAAGTTTCCTCACGATGTTTTCCTTCACCGGCGTCAGTACTGTCAGTCTGCTGCTGTCTAAGATAAACATAAAAAGCACATACATATATTATAAACTCAAAAAGTCACATTTGTCTCAACTTTTTTTTTAAATAAAAAATAAGCTCTCGGGATAACATAACTTCTTAATTAACGAATGAATTTTCAGAATTGGGCCAGTAGTTCTGAAGACAGCGCGTTTAAACCAACTAAACTAACAAAAATGTTGGTCAAGATTTTTATCAAAAGCTTGCTTTTTAACCGACTTCAAAAAAAGGAGGAGGTTATCAATTCGACTGTATTTTTTTTATGTTTGTTACCTCGCGACTTGCGACTGGGTGAACCGATTTTCATGATTCTTTTTTTATTTGAAAGCTGGTGCTTCCCGTGTGGTCCCATTGTCACCATTTCAATATCTGATGATGAACTTCGGAGATATGGAATGGAACTCCTCATAGGATCACAGCAGCAATATCGTAACAAGTGAAATTGCTTTGTTTATACGTGTAGTCGATGACTGACTGAAGGAAAAGTGGGACGTACCCCCACGTCAACCTAAAAAATCAAATCCTACCACTTTCCAAAATTAAACACATTGTGCGAGGTATTGTTTGAAAGGGCTTTTTGTAAGGATTTCAAACATTATACACAAACACTAAAAAGTGAAAAATAAAAAGCTTCTTTACAAAAAAAGATAACCGCTTTTAAAAACTACAAAATAAAAAATAACTTTAGTTTTGGAAGTCGGTGGCAATACTTATCTACATAACAAAAAACCAAACCAAAGCCGCCGACTTCCAAAACTAAAGTTATTTTTTATTTTGTAGTTTTTGAAGGCGGTTGTCTTTTTTTGTAAAGAAGCTTTTTTTAAAATATTATTTACGTTTATTTTATTTAGGTACAATCACATTCTCGAATCGTTCCACATAGACGCGACGGTGTAAACGACAAGTTTAGAAATGTCGGAAATAAGAAAACGTACAAACCATTTCCATACAAATTGAGAACCTTTTAAAAGTGGGTAGAGAAAAAACCTTTCCTCTTATTTGTCCGTTTAAAAAGCTTTTTAGAATACCGTCTCCTGATCTTGGGTAATACTGAAACAAAGTGCATTAGATGCTTATTTTCTTATTTTGCTTAGTTGAAAGTCAAATGGGGTGAGATGGGGCAATGGTAATCGAAGGCGATATCCCGTGGAGGGAGTTTTGTGTTGTAGGTATTATGAATCGTATGTCTGAGAGCTTAAGGAGCTTAAACAGTTAGATTTGGTTTGTGGTTTTGTGAAGTAGTTACACTTGTGTGTGGTTTTGTTCAAACTATGGATGAGATTGTTTGAATACAACATTTATAGATGAAGATACTAAATATTTATTATTTTTATTTAAAACTACCATTACATAACAAATAAACATAACATCACGCCTGTAATCCCCGAAGGGTTAGGCAGAGATGAACCTATTAGTACACCCAGATTTCGCCAGTTATGTATAAGTCCCATGTTATAGAGGGCGAGCCTCCAAAACTTTCTGTCTCGCTGTTTCATGTTTTTAGCAGTAAATTATTCGAATAAAATATAAATTTGTGTCTCATTTTTAAGTTCCCGTGGGGTAATTTCGGTCTTTGGCTTAATTCTGAAGTTTACGCAGGCGAAATCACGGGCAATAATAATAATGGGTGTAATAATAATGAAACAAAGAGTTGTAATTTTATTGTTCCATTTTCTTTGTATCCATTAATCCTATTGGTATTCTTCGCATGAACTAGACTACAAAACCATCCCGGCTTTGCTAGATATCTAGATAAAGCGAGTGCAGCCGAGAGTCTCATAAATAAGGAGTAGATAAGAGCAACCAGACGTCGGCTGGGTGCAAGTTGGTCGGTTGTTGTACACTTTTATATTGCAACAGTTAGAACTGGGTGGAGAGACGTAAAAATAAAATGACTGTTGGTTGCTGTATTTTGAACAAGACGAAGATTGAAATAGTTGTAGTAATAATGAAACCTTTTTGGAACGAAGTTCCTAAACGTGTCTTGCGGTTGGTAACTGGCAAAAATCGACATGTTAGAAAAAAAAATCCCCCAGCAAGACTTCCCTCTCTTTCTCTTTTTCTCTGTCTCTTTCTATTAAATACGGGTGTTTGTCAGATTCATTCCTGACAAGGGACACCGGACGCAATTTTTTATTTTTTTCACCTACTTTAGCTAACCTTCGGATTTTAAAATAAAATATTTAATTCACATCGAAATTTCACCTAACATTATTACTTAATCGTCAACAATCTTTGAAGAGCTGTGCGCAGGGCTGAACTGATGGAAGTTATTTCCTAAACGCTTCAAGTTTGACAACTTAGATTTGCACAAATATGTGAGCAGTGGTGACGGCCGCAAGAATCTGTGGGACGCTTCCAAACTATTCGATGGGAACTTGGCTCTGTAGTTTATCACCATGGCTTTGAGGATAGGATCAAAACTAATAACCATAGGCTTTTTGAAACTCAAAGCATTTATTTTAATACTAGGCACTTTTGGATTGTCAAGGAGTTGGTCAGCTACGTAGGGAGGCATCTATGGAGAAGGACGAGCAAGACACTCTTTTCAATTAAGTTTTTAGAAAATACTGGTAACATTATTCTTGTTCTTCTTGTTGCTTCTTTGAAAACAATCACATACTTAATGTGACTGTTTTCATGGCAATTAAGAGACGATTACGCCTTTGACGATGACATAATTATATTAGCTTTCGTAAATTTATACTAGCTTCTGCGCGACTCTGCGACTTCGTCTACGTGTAAGTCTACCTGAGGTTTAGGTACATATAAACACTATTCGGTCCTGCTAATAAAGGTACTGCCTCTCAACAGCTGAAAAGTTAAACCCCTGAAACATAATTTACAAATTAATGAAACGTCTCTCTCAATTCTTGACTACAAACAGATACATTTGGAATCCCCAAATACCCTCCAAGTTTGAACTAATAATTTATTAAAATCGTAATTAAGGCGCCGGCAAACTGCCAACAAAAGGTTCGGTCGTGGCAAAGGGCAAAATTTATCTTACAAGTCTTAATCCGGCTTAACTCACTCCTTTCAATTTTTAGCTAATTGTCAGCAATTAAAGCTGTGGGCACCTTTAAACCTGTAGGATTATTCGAGAGACCCTTGACTCGATTCTCGTATCGATAGAGCCTTTATCGAGTTGGTATCGAGTGGCCTCTTGTGGATGAAAGTGATTGCTATCGAGGTTGGGCTCAGTGTTGAGTAAACATAAAGGGCCTTATATGTCCGCATCAGTTAAGGAACCTAATTTGATGGACCACGTTGCTATGGCAACAGCGAATGATTCTAACGTTTTATGTTTATGAGCTGCCGATTCTTAATTCGCTATTACTAAGCCTCCGCTGTCCGTATTTCTGTCAGTGGGTATTATGTAGACAGTTGAAATTTTCGCAGTGTGTATTTTTATTTCGGCGTAACAACAAATAATAAATAAAAAATTAAAGGGAGCACCCCCTTAAAATTTTATTAGGTATATAATAAAAGAAACTTGTTCTTTTTTTATTGTTTGGTGATACAGAACCCTTCATATACGAGTCCCACTTGCATTTGGTCGGGTTTTCATTTATTCAATTTTATCTTCGAATCTATTTTGAACCACTTTACGTTATGATGTCAAAATAACCTTCAATTTATAGAGAAAATGTGAAATGAACCCCACTTTAAAAGTAGGTACTCAACTGGTTATATTAAATTGATTTTTAATATCATAAACTCCCATTAGGTGAGGTTCTTCAGAAAGGTCAGGAGCGCAGTACTTGTGACCGGCGGGCGTGCTTGTATGACGTGCTTGTATGTATGCACGTGGACGCGACGAAAGGAGTATGTAAGGATCGTAGCAGGTGGCGTTCTGTGGTTTCTGCCTACCCCCTGCCTATGGGAAAAAGGCGTGAGTTTATATATGTATGTATGTGAATAACAATACAATGAACACTTGGTTGAGGTCGTAAGGCTCTCGTCGAAAGGCGCAGTGTGGGAAAGCCTCCCACAAGGTGGACCCACAACTGCTTACCCCCATGGGAAAAAGGCGTGAGTTTATGTAGGTATGTATGTAAATTCCCTTGTGGCTATTTTCAACGTAGTAGAAAAGTTCAAGAACAATTACCTAATACCTACCTATGATTGTAGATACATACATATGTATATAATATACGTATCTACACGTGTTGTATGTGTTTGTCCTTCACTCGTTTATTTTAGTTCTATTTTCCATTATTTTGTACTTAACCGGGGTGAAATATCTCTGAAAACTACACCAGCTAATCATGGCCGCGTAGGTATTTATCTGATTTATAACAGTGCGTGACTACAACCATTCCTCAAAAGTGATTTTATTGCCACTTGTCCTCATATAAATTTCGACTTTAAACACTGAGCGTTAAAGTCCGTTTTATAACGGGTGAAATGTTAAATGTTGTCATGTTTATGCTGTATAACCCTGAAATTAGGAATGGCCAAACTAATCAAAAGACCATTATTAATTCGTTGTAGCCAATGATATTCTAATAAACAGATATGTTATACCCTTACAAAGCAACAGAAAAAAGTGTTCCGCGCCGAGAGGCAGCACACATACACACTTTTCATTCATTTTACATTTCACTACAAAAGGAAAAGGAGTAAAAAGGATAGCTTGATAAAATCAATAAGAAAAAAAGTGACAGCTAGATGTTGTCAATTGCGCGTGAATGTAAACAGACATTATTCGAGCCACCAATGTGACCAATCACCGCACGTTGGCATCATAGACTAACAAAATAACTAGGCAGAAGGTACAAACCGTGTGTACAGAATTTGTAGCCGGGATTTGTGCCTATGCAACGAATAAACTCTCTCTTGCTGTTGTCACATAGTAAAGTAATATAAACGATTCATTAATTCTTTGTTTACGATGTCGGCGACGAAGACCCCATGCACGTACTATAACGCAAGTACAGTTAGTGATATTTTGTAAGGACTTTACTTATAGTTTGTTTAATTTTTGAAAGGATTCTATAATTTGTTTTTTTTGAAAGGATTTTAAAGTTGTTTTCTTATGTTTTATTGTACTTATTAGGTAGGCAGAAACTTTAATTTACTGATAAGGATATTAGGAAAACTTGTCTGGTTAGATAACATAACGTAAGGGAATTGGTGTATTAGGTATGTCTTATTGGAACGATGTTAGCGTAATCCAATAAGAATCCAATTAGAAAAGTCTAGTAGGATAGTAATTTGAAAGGTTTTTGACGAAAAATTGTATGATAAGGAATAATTACGTAACTTGAAAATGAGGTTTTTTGTTTATGGAGGAATATTAAATATTTCTATCATATTTTGGTAAGATCACATAGAAACAAGGTTTACAAAAGGAATTGTAAAAATCTCGTAAGTATTGTAAAAGTTATAGTCGATTGTTCAAAGTGAAAATGTTAAAAGAACAATTTTTACACTTCAATGTTCTAGGGTTTTTGTCAGACTGTATTTTATCATTATGTAATTGATTTTAAGTATTAAGTATTAAATTATAATGAAAAGTTATTAAAAGGGAAACTAGAACTCTGGAGTAAAGATGACTTTACTGCCTAATATTCGCATCTGTACTTTTATTCTATGTCCGGAGTGCACGCATCCTTGTCGTTCTCACGACAAAAAATGTATTTTCCATCTCTTTCTTTTTTCTAACCTCAAAATATCAGAATATTAGGAAAATAATTGAAATATATTAATAAATCGAAGTATATTGCGTACTTACGTGTGGTATGAGATCCCTTGTGTTTTATTAACTTTGGTATCGTAATTGGTACACTTTCTAAACACACACGATGGCATTTTGGATGGTAATTACGTAGCAGCGCGCAACGTATCACTCGTAGTAGTGCCAGACACAGACTAAAGGCAATGCGTCCTAATTAGGACGGTTTCTGGTCTTCACGTTTTGCGCGCTTTAACATATCTGTTTACTAAAATATCATTGGTTGTAGCGAAGACTTATTTTTTTTTACAAATAAATTGTTGAGTTATCGAAACGTGACTTTTGTCTTCGATTGTGACAGCTTTTAAAAGTTTGTAACGGTCCTATTTGTTGAATTTGGAATCTTCCATATTCCGTAAGTACCTAATTACGAGCATATAAGCTCATTGTTTTAAAGTAATTATTAATTTTACCATCACTATAATTTGTACCAAACTATGATACTACTTCAAAAAAACTAGTTAGAAGAATAATATGACTACTTCAAAAAAACTAGTTAGAATAATGGACATGTTAACACACGTATATTACGCTTAGTTACCTTAACCGACTCGGCAGAATTGTTCCTAGTGCCAAAGCTGTATTTGAACGATTGTTTGGCATAAACGTTGGTAAAAAGTTGATCAAATTGCGCTTTCATGGCTTGTTGCCAGTTTCTCTCACTAGTTATTAGCTAGCGATATGAGAAAAAGTGCGCTGGTTGGATTCATAGCTAAAGTCAATTCACACAATGATACACTTGGGCGTTATACTTTTTGTTGACTGGTGTACACTGCCATGCCGTGCCAATTTTCAGAACAACAAACACGAATCGGCCATTTTTAGACAAAAAATATAGCAAACAAGCCAATCCCCGCGGTTTCACCCGTGATAAATTACGACTTTAGTTACTGCTCTGAAGTCCTAGTCCTTCCTGTTTTATTCCTCATAAATCTGGCTATACACAAAAATATTTTTTTCTAATCCCACTCGTTAAACAAACAAAATACTTCTTTAGCTTTATATTAGATAACATTAATACCAACCTCTTATTATACCACTGCAAGGCAAAGTCTTTTGAACGAATTGGCAATATAAGTCCAGATTTTCCCACGATTTTATCCCTCACCGATGTCATTGACGTCCAAGATAAACTTAGAAAGTACAGTAGAGGTCATAAGTGCAGTAGCATGCTAAAGTTTAAATTGCTGTGAACACGGGGTACAGGCCATACCTACATCTGTGTGTTTAAGTGATGTATTCAAAGGTAAAGTTTAAGTCAAATAATTTATGCCATATAATAACACAGTACCTACGTACACCTCAAAATTGGCACACGACGTTAAAAGGTCGTAAGTTTAACCAAAGTGTCAATCGATTTGCTTTGTAAATTGCTTCTTCACTTATGACCGCGACTGTACATATGAACTAGAAAAAGTCACATTGGTACTTGCTCGTGCCCGGTTGCAAGCCCATATAACAAGTACCTACAAGAAAATTACTAACGTGAACCAGAGTCTTAGGAGAAGTCAGTGAACTGTCAAATCAATACTTTGTAACAAGGATTGTTGAATTTAGATTCGACCTTGTACTTACATTATTACTTATGTACCTACATGATTTAGGGTTATTCTGTATGCAAGCTTTGGAATTCATGAATAAGAAGAATGTACCTAATTTAGGCGTCTATATGTAATAGCGGGTAGAACGGATATGGAGATGAAAACTTATACCATTGATTGAATATTTGATTTTAGTGCCATAGGAACGAAATTATCCGTCGGTTATTAAAAGAAAATCAGCTACACTGTCAAAATGTAGGTATGGAACAGTCGTTTTTTTATAACCGATAAAAACAGTTAATACGACTGCTTCAAGAATCATGTCTAGATAGTATACTGTATAATGGTACGGTCAACAAAAGAGATAAGTAACCAGAGTCGACTGATATAGTTGAAGTTTTCTTAGAAATCGATGGATATCTTCGATTGAAACTTAATTTAATTAATAAACTATTTATTATCTACTTTTTAAATTAAATTGCATTTGAAAACATCCATTGGTTTAAAAGAAAACTTCAATTATATCTGACGACCTTGGTTACTTACCTCTTTTGTTGAGTGTACATAATTATCATTAAAGTTTTCATTACGATTTTTACATCAAATAAACACCATGCAAATTTTGGTCGCCCTTACCCTCGAAACTCAAGCTTATTATGTAAATAACCCCCTCTAATGATACCCAAGACACGTGCCTTTAAATCACAGCAAACAAATAAAATATTCATTCTCAAATCGATTGCATTATTATCAAAAATTACCCTTACAATATTCAGAATACGGCTCTCAAAAGTTCAAGCAAAATGACGTCATAGTATTAAAATTCATACAACTTTGAATACCTACTTTCATTTTGTCTCGAAAAAATCTAATAAAGAAGCGAAACGAAGTACATTTGCTTGGCGAATATTAATTTGAGCACATTCTGTTGAGTTATTTCAATAAAGAAGATCAGTTACACCTGAGTCGTTTATTGATTTTGATTTAGTCTTGCTGATTGGAAAATAATGTAACTAAAAACTAATATTTTTTCATAACGCAGTTTTGAGTTACATTTCATTTTTAAAATTAAGTTTTATTACTGGAAATTACCTAAATATTAATAATGCCTCTGTGCTACTATCTAAAAGAATTGATCGTGTCATGACTTATTATGACCGAAATATGACTATAACTTAATTTTGTAACAAACGCGTTGTCCGCTCTTGTAAAGTCCTCTTAATACTAGTGTTTTTTCTCTGTATATAAAGTATGTATAGTATTAAATATTTGAACCGGCCGGAAATAAACACATAACGTTATAAAAAATTATGGGCCGTCGTCGTCTCAGTTACAAAAACGTACACAAATGTTTTTTTTTATACGTATTATCGGTATAATTGTCGGTTATTGAATAAAAAACCTGCTTTTCTCTTTGAATTGTTCGTTAAAGATAGTACTTTTTTTTGTTAAAGTACCTATGTGGGCCTATGTTAAAGTACCTTGTTGGCCACGTTTATCGCGGCATTAGTGAGGTTTTTAATGACCTCTAATGTGTTGATGTAGGGACACTTTAGGCACTTTAGTCACTGTAGTACACTACTCAAAAGAGACGAAAAATTATTGTCCATTTAAGTATTTATTTTTTAATTTAACAAATTCGTAACATGTACACCAAAAGAACACCTTGGTTTTTTTTATTAAGTAAGAAATAAGTGCTGGTTTGTGAATAATAAAACCCAATCCCCATTACCACGGTCCTGCAATTGAGGTCACGAGACATAATCCCTACATGCGCGTGTCTCTGAGGCACGTAGGCCGCCGCCCCTTGACACCACGCCGCCCTGTAGGGCTCTCACGACGCCTCGAGGGTCAACACTCGTCCGCCGACAAATACCCGCGAATTTTCCCTTTGTTTGACGTATGTTGAACTGAAATGCCGCTTGGCTTTGGCGCTATTGAAGGCATTTTTTGTATGGAGCGATTATCTGCGCTTCGGCACTTTTTTTCGGAAATGAAAGCCTGCTGGCTTGTATGAGATAACCATTTATTTGACACCAATTCTAAAGCGAAGAGTATAAAGGGTTTTAGAAATGAAACTAGAGATATTTTTCTACTTTTTTAACTATAGTAACAGACTAATATTGTCCCACTGTAAGACAAAAGCCGCTTCTCGTGCGAGCATTGATTACCACGTTTACTTAAGATGGATTAACGAGTCTAGATTTATATTAAAGTTTCCTCACAATGTTTTTCCTTCACCAATGTCCAAGATAAACTTAGAAAGTACACATGAAATAGAAAAAGTCACATTGGTACTGTGCCCGATTACGAAGCCCTCAGCCTCATGAATCAGAGGCCTTAACAAAATCCATACTAATATTATAAATGCGAAAGTGTGTCTGTCTGTCTGTTACCTCTTCACGCTTAAACCGCTGAATCGAATTTGATGAAATTTGGCATGGAGATAGTTTAAGATCCGAGGAAGGACATAGCATAGTTTTTATCCCGGAAATCACCTCCTAAGGCGGTGACAAGGGGGGTGGAATTTTGTATGCAAGTACGATATAAACAAGTTCCACGCAGACGTAGTCGCGGGCAAAAGCTAGTAATAATGCGAAAGTAACTCTGTCTGTCTGTCTGTCACGCTATCACGACTAAACCACGGAACCGATTTTGATGAAATTTGGTATAGGGTAAGTTCGAATCCTAACAAAGGACACAGGCTACTTTTTAATCGACTTCGACTTCATCTGCGTAGCTTAAGTCGCGGGTAAAAGCTAGTATTAAAGCTATTTGAATTTTATTTTTTAGATAAAAAAATCTTGTTTCTCTTTTGCTTTTGTGTACAATTTTTATTTTTCCTTTTATGTTATGTTTGTCATTTTCGCGTGAATTAACAGTTTTTCGTTCTTTCTTTCTTTCTGGTATTTAAATAGACATTGAAATAATTTAAATACCAACAATTTAAGAACATTATATAATTATTTTAACGCTAACTTTATTGAAAACGATAACGATTAAAATATGTTAATTTTATGCGGAGTCAATCCACTCGTTAATACAAGGGTGTATTAATGAATCCGACTTTGTGGGGTTAAAATTAGCGAAGTTGGATGGTTGATAGCATTATTATTAATCGGCTTTTCAATTAATTAGGATTAAGAGAATTTTGTATAATATTATGGCGGACTGATTGAGGTCGTGGCTTCGAACTCTGTCTTCTTCTTTATTCATGTGAGGTTATTGTTATCTAACGTTAAGTTTTGACCACGACTTCGTCTGTAATAATAAAGTACCTACACCATAAAACATATCCAGTATAAGCCCACGTTAGTGTGACTTTCTATCATTGAAAGACGATACAAAAAAAATTGTAATGGAATCAGTATTTCTAGAGATCACCTCTTGCAAACAAAAAACAACTGAAAAGAAAATACCTTTATGTTTTGTTATTACCCACTACATATACATTATCGTCTCCACGCGGTCGAAGACGCAGGCAAATACTAGTATTAGTAAATAAAAAAAAAGATGACCAATCTTTACCTATATGATACGTTATTTATCCACTATCATCCACATCATGTAATGCGGACAAAGTCGTAATCAAAAACTAGTTTTAATATAGATGAACACCAAAAAACATTTATAATCAACAAAAATGCTCAACAAAACATTAAAAGCACAGTAACACAGCGTAGCGTAGCATAGCATAACGGCTTTAATTCCAGCATATTCGGATTCAGACACCGGAATAATGAAACCGCATTCAAGTCCGACACAGTGACAACTGAAATAATACGCGTTATAAAGAATATATATAGCTTTTACTCGCGAATTCGTCCGCGTAAAAATCGGTTATCAGAAGAAGGCGTGGAATAAAACGTAGCCTTTGTCCTTTGTTGGGGTTCAAACTAACCCCGCAAGAAATTTCATCAAAATCGGTTCAGTGATTTAGTCATGAAACCGTAAAAGACAGACAGACAGAGTCGCTTTCGCATTAATAATATTAGTATAGATAGATACTTACCCTTTAAAGTAGCCTAAATCCTTTTTTAGGGTTCCAACTAACCCCGTACGAAATTTCATCAAAATCGATTCAGCGGTTTAAGCGTGAAGAGGTAACAGACAGACAGACAGACACACTTTCGCATTAATAATATTAGTATGGATACTTAACCCTATATAAGCTATGCACAGCAGCTGCTCACTGTATAACAGGCTGTTATTTTGTGTAATTAATGTACAAACAAGGCTTTACTGTGAAAAATGTGTCAGAGACACAAAACAAGAACATGAATAATTGCTAGTGTGAAAAGGTTGCATAAACGTAATCTGCACAGTTGCTACGGCGTAGCAGCACATCACCGCTACGCTAGCTACGTTGACCTACGAAGCTACGCTTTCGTAGCAGGGCCAACTAAGCTAGTTTTATTATTTGTCAAAGTGTGTTTATTTTAGCTGATGTAATGTTCAAAACATTAAGATTTTGAAACTAAAATAATTATCTATCTTACATTTTTGCAATCCCTAAAAGCTTCTTACCCCTTTTTCCCAAGAATTCACACACAATAACTCACATTCGATAAAAAATCTAATCTTTACAAGACACCCACAAAAACATCTTACACAAATCGAAATAAAATTTCTTCCATTCAACAAACCAGACCCTTTAGACCGAATGAATAACATATTCTGCTTACAAATCCGCCAAGAAATCATTGCGTAAATCCCATTTTCTCGAACCAATGATGCTCGAGGGGGCTCATTAATCAAAATCTGGGTATTACAAACTAAATAGCCAGTTTCATACATAAATAGATGATAGTAACAAACTGATAGCTTATGATGAATGGCTTGGGACCTTACCACTAAGCAAACCGCCGTTTCTAACGGATTTGATATTTAGATTTACTTGGAAAGACGGGTAAAGTGGTCTTGTGCTGTGGTCATTAATTTGTGAGATTACGACCTTAAAATAAATACCTACAATGCGCACATTACTACCTACTTTATTTATTAATATAGAACTTATGTTTGCTTTCAAATATTACACACTGAAGTCTGAAGTGTTACCCAATGTTCCAAAATACCTTATAATATCATAGAGTAACCAAATATTTAGAAAATGCTTGTTTGCGTACGTTAATGTGTCGATTATTGGGGATCTTACCGTACTGCCAACTTTGAGCAAAAATTATTGCTTTTATTTTTAAGGGAAAAAATCGTTTTTACTGTAGTGTGCTATTTTGTGCTAGCTAGCAAGAACGGATCTAATTTTCAAGTCATGGGGGGGTCATATAATCAAGGTCTAGTCAGGACTAGGCAATAGTACGCCTAGGGCGGGGGGGATAGACGTCCATAATGGATTGTCCATTTGGTAGCTGAGTTTTCGGAACTAAAAATAATAAAAATCTTCCCCCTTTACAGTTTTCTTAAGCACAATATAAATACCACTTTATCTTCATTTCATCTTCAGATTCAATGAACGTTGATCATTTTCGCGCCAAATGTAACGATAGAATGGCGCCGAATTTCCCCCGAGATATTTTGATTCTTCTGTTAAAGGTTGTTGTTCGATGTTTATTCATCTTGATTAATGTTTTGTTTGCCTTTGATTCACTTCATGATGGGGAGAGTTAAAATGATTTAGAATTTAATAATATAAAGGAAGTAATTGCTCACTTTTGAATAACAATCTTGCTCGGTCATGTTGAGAGGATTACAAAAGAAGTTTATATGGCAGATGTGAGCGGCAACGCAGGGAGGAGACGCCCTAGTAAGACCTACGCTGACCTTATTGGTGAGGTTCTTCAGAAAGGTCAGGAGCGCAGTACTTGTAACCGGCGTGCTTGTATGACCATATGTATGAACGGGGACAGGGCGAAAGGAGTATGTAAGGATCGTAGCAGGTGATGTTCTATGGTTTCTGCTTACCTGTTTCCGTGAACAACTTGGTTACCTGGATACAGATATATTGAAAGTCAAAGCCTACCTGTTCTTTACGTTTTTTTTAATAGCAAGCATAAATGTTATAAGTTAATTTCAGAAAATCCATTCTTATCGGATACTTACGTCATACAAAGAAAACACCCTCCAAGTTTCAGGTCTCTACGATCAGTGATTTAGGCTTTGCGTTGATCCGTCAGTCAGTCATTCAGGACAAAGCATTTTATATGTATACAGGAAGATTTTTTTATCAGGTTCCCAGTTTTAATATTATGATGTTTATTGAAAAAAATAAAATACGTGTTTTTTCTTTTAGTACTAAAATATTAAGATATAGCATCACATAGTTGTAGACATTATGCGCCGCGTCGAACACTAACCCGACTCGCGCGCTTGCCCCCCCCCTCAAACATTGATAACAATCAAAACATAAGTTACAATATATTTTTTTTAAATGGTGTCTTTGAAAGACACCTAATGTCTAGAAAAAATTTGGAACGTGATAAAAAAGTCTTCCTGTAAATAGATAGATTAACCAGTAAGTAAATTAAACCCCTCTCCGAGTATACCACCTCCTCATTTTAATACGCTACAGTATTCCCGAATAATCTTGTAAACACTGTTAGAAATTTTGTGGATTCTGGTCCAATATTAATCCAAGACCGCAAACTGTTGTTTTAGAGCTGAAAACCGCGGTTTATTTGTGGTATATTAAACTGCTATAACAACAAGACTCTAATAACGTTTAGTCATCAAAGATGGCGCCGCTTTTGTTGTTCGCTGACTCAACACAATTAGGAATATTGCTGTCCTTTTCTGATAGACAGGGGGAGAAAGAGACGCTGAGGGACGCTGTCAAACTATTTTAAACTTAAATATGAAACAGTTCATCCTATCTTGACTCGATCTGTTACTTTCTGCTCGTTTTCTATTTACTCGCAATGCCTATTGGGTCTAGCAAGAGCGTTCGGAGCAACAGTAACGTGATTTTTTATTGAAAATACCTGTTCCGTATATACTATTTATTTAGTTTGAAGGCTTTTTTCATACAAATGCAAGGATAGCTCATATTTCTAATTCGGAAATCAACCCAAATCGAATACTTTCACGCTAGCTTACTCGTGCTAGCCCATCTTTTACAAGTAATTAGTAACAAGGCACATTTCTTATTTAGTATCCATATTTTTTTCGGTCATTCTATAACATCTACGCTTCCAATAACCGTAGCATCCGTAGTCCTGCCTAATGATTCGGTAAACATCGGCAATTTTCGGTAAGCCCGAAGTATAGCTAAGTGGCGAAGCGTTCGTTATCGACAAATTGATCGGAACGTGTAGACAGTTAGGGACTGTCGCTTAGCGATAATATAAACCTTTATGATGTTCAGTTTCGCTTTTTTCCTACGTATTTAAGTTCAATATTGATTGAATCGGAAATTGCGGCATTAAAAGGCTGTAAAAATGTTTTATGGCTCATTCTTCGGATATATTAATATTGTTTTGTCACAAGCGAGTGCTGAGCAAGGTATAATTGAGTTTTTCCATTAGGAATTTGTTAGTAACAGCCCGGAGTTTCGAAGTCCGTGATGTAATACCCTAATAAAGCAGGTAAAGCCTTTGATCCCGTGTCTGATCTCTCCCCAGTCGTGTCGGATAGCCGTTACCGGACTATGGGAGAGAGGAAAGAGGGAGTGCACCTGTGTTTTCACACATATTTGTGCAGTATATACCTCCTGGGAACTTAGCTACCTAGTCTACATTGAGATTGGCTGCCCCTGTGACCGTTTGGTCAGGAGAATTGTTGTTTTGTTTTCTCTCTCTTTAGATGTGTAAGTTAATATAAATACTGTTGTAATGGAAGATTATGGAACTGTTTCGACACCTTATCGTTTGAGTAACAATTCACATCCTTAACGTATAGAACATAGTTAGACAACTTTCACTGTAATTAATACAAATTATCATCAAAACATATTCCTATTAATCCAATTTAGCTAAAACCGGCTCACAACGACGAGCAACAGGGGCGCTGTGGGCAAGCTTATCTCAATCCCTTCCGGGGCAAGGCTCCGTAAACAGTGCCCGGGCATTATATGGCAAATTGATTGCCCGATACAATAGAGATACTTTTGATTGCTCCTATACGGAAAGATGCGATTATTTCAGCTTTCGTATTGAGTTTATCGGGTGATTTTGTTGTTATTGGGCTTAGTAGGTTTTTATAGCGGGTTGAGTGGAGTTAGATGTTTATGTATTGTTTTGTTATGAGGCTGTCTTGTTTCTTAATTGCTGATTTGGTAAGATTGCAATAGGATCTATACAACTTTTAGGTAACGAACGTTTTGTGTACCACATAGAACACACAAAAATTATATATTTTTTCTTTCTTTCTAGGTTAGTGACAAAAATCTAGGTCGTCGTTTATCATGCTCGATTCTTTAAAACGACGTTACAAACAATAGTTTTTTTTTATTTATTATCGCGGACGCAGACGAATTTGAAGTCGAATTAAAAGTAGCCTATGTCCTTTGTTGGGGTTTAAACTTACCCCATACCAAATATCATTAAAGTCGGTTCAGTGGTTTAGTCATGAAAGCGTACAGAGTTACTATCGCATTTATAATACATATTAGTTTAGTATAAGTAGATAGATTAGAGATCAGCTCGTACTGTCCAAGGCTGGGCAAAGACCTTTTTTCATTCCAACAATGCACACAGACATTACCCACAACTCAGCTTCCCAGCCTCCATAATACTACAATATAAAACCTCATTACTTTTCATTGGTCCAGTCCAATAGGCCTTTTACCTGGCATCAACGGTCGCGTAAATTCCACATATTACGCGGTCGAGATTTATGCGAGTAAAACGAACGTTAATTTGGTGATTCATGGCCGTAAACGTCCACAAAGGGAGGCGCGAAATGGATTGTATTTAGACATCTTGATACATTCCACGACCTGTGGGGGAAGGGGGGATAAAAGGCTTCGTTTGAGTGAAAAATTACTACCGATTTGGTTTGGACATCCTGTATTTTGTTCGGTCGTGTTAATGGAAATTTGTGGGGTATTGAAGCGATTTGGTGGTGATTGGTAATCTAAATCTATTATGGAAAGGAAAACCGCTTTTTTTCGTGTCTTTCGGAGACTTTCCCGATAGCGAGCTTATAAATGTAGTTGTAACGAGATTTTGAGTTACATAATATTATTACCTATGTTGAATTTAAATTATTAGTACACTTTTCTTATGTACAAAATTTTATGAAGCCTAATTACTAACTGACCAAAATATGCTTAGACTTTTGTATGGAGTGTGCTGTTGGGAAAGTCTTTTTAACGGATTCTTGCTATGCTAGTGCGGTTCAAAAACATACCTATATCATATTAAAAATCTAAGATACCTTCTGAAAAAAAAAATGAACACACAAACACTTTTTATTCATATTTTGAAATGAATGGTTAAATCAAAGACAAAGTCAAAACATTTATTTCAATTAGACCAATCACAGGCACTTTTAAATTGTCAAGGAGTGAAATGTGTTGATAAGCGCAAAGCTCGAGAACGGATGGATCTGGAAATTGGCCTTTTGTTTTGTGTTCGTAATTTTCCGGACAAGGTTGCTAAGACAGATATTTTTTGTGAAATCCATCGGAAAAGTAAGAAGTTTGCACCCGTGCAAAGTTAGAGAAATGCACTAGTACCCGTATAGATTTATCTATCCAGCTAGATTTGTGTAATTTGACTAAAACTAAATTTCATTCCATTCAATTCCATTACCCTTCATTGCTACAGTTTGAGACAAGTTTTTTGTGCGAAACTTCAGCAATCATCTGTAAAACTTCACCACAAAGACCAGACTCCAACTCAACAAAGGCACAAAATCTTTTTAAATTAAGAACATCATTTTCATAAGCGCATGCACTGGGTAAGACGAACTTTTCGCTCTGAAAAAATACTTGGTACTGTTGGAGGCGGCACACAATGGCACAAAATGGCACAATGATGATTCGCCGAGCTCTCTCAATAACTGTGGCTTTGTATTTGTGCTACATCATAGTGCGGATGTATGATTTGTGCCAGATAGTTTGCTGGGGACTGCGGGGTCCTAGATAACTGGTTGTGTTGTTTTTTTATACCGTAAAAAAACCTGCCGGTTATAATGGGATTTTGTTTTTGTTTGTGCTGCCTTGGAAGATAGGGTGTGTGTGTGTGTAGTAATGCTTTTGAGTAGGTGATTGTTTTGTTTTGATAGTTCTACAGTAGTATTCTGTTTTAAATCTTCGTCGGTGAAATAACTTTGAGCGCAAGATGAACTGTCAATTTCTAGCAACGCTAGAATTGGTGGGATGATAGCTCAATTCACTGTGAGAGATTTTTACAGAAAAAACCGCCTAATGCTGATTGACAGATCACCTCAGGCTTACTTCACCTAAATTGATTTATTTAACAAGGCTGGAAGGGATTGTAACAATCGAAATACAGAACCTTAATACAAAAATAAATAATTTTACAGCAACATTTCGCATCAGTACAGAAACATATTCATAGTATAATTCGCAATCTTGACGTATTTACCTACTACTAAAATTATAATAAAGAACCATTTAAAAAAAATCATCAAATTATTCTGATTCTAACGACACGCATCCGAAAATATGTTAGCCATCTATTTAATATAGGTACCTGTACATTAGCAGCTGCCTCAGCAATTAGCATCCGAAAGATATAGGCTCAAGAACCCTCGGCGCTAAGGTACCTCTAATGGAATTGCGACGAGTACCTACCTTATATAGGTACATACAAGATTTCATAGCAAAACAGCCGGAGCTCGTACAATATTCATCCGGTTGAAGCCGCGGGGAGATGATAAAGTAACTCTTAAAAACACTTTCATAACTTCAATTCATCCGGTGTAGTTCCCGGCTTTGTTCTATATTTTGCACTTGTATTTGACTATGAAAGTAACTCCGCAATGCTCAATGAATCTTCGTGTGTCAGCAACACTTTGTTGTAGTACTTTTGAAGTCACTTTCACAGTGTATTGATCAAAGAGTGTCTAATTGAAAAATGGCCTTATAGACACCTGCTTCCCGGTCGTGAAGGTGGTCTGTCTGGAAGGCATAGAATAGACTACCCACCCAAGTAGGCAGCTATAAATTTAATATTTTATAATGGGGTATTATAGACCCGCCGACGCCCAATGCGATTGTGGAGCTCCAGTTCAGACTATATGTTGAACTATGTGTCCTAATTGTCCGTTTACCTGCATCCTTGATGACCTGTGCAACGCCTCTGACGCGGCTCTGTTATAGATGTATCATCGATACGAAAAGAAGAAGGTTAAAATAAATAAAACGACGAAGGTCGGAACCTTGCACAAAGTCAGCTTTGAGTCCATGAACATCGAAAATAAACGTTTCCCCATATTCACATTCGTAAACACGAACTATTGCAAATAACTTTATGTAACGGAAATACATACTCCGTTCATTAATCATCAAGAAAATGTTGTTTACGTAAAATAGTCTTCGGAAATAAACTGATTTATTCAAAGAGCAGCGTTGATATGCCACGTGCAAATAATAACATTAGTGTATGGCCTCCGCTGATGCAATATTATAAGCTGTTTGTTTTTGTTTCAGGTGGCAGTAACATTAGAGAATGGCGTCATCGGTGCGCAAATAGTGTGTGTGAGTGCGAGTGGGTGCGGGCGATGTGGCGGGCGCGCGCGTAGCCTCGCGCGGCATGGAGGAGGACGAGAGGAGGCTCTCGTTCCCGCCGCCGGCGCCGCTCAACTCGCCGGGCGAGGAGATCGACGGCTCGCGGTTGCTGAGCGAGATCGTGCGCACGCTCGAGGCGACCAACCCGGAGGCGGCGGCTCCGCTGGTCGCCTCGCAGTCCCGAGATGCGCTGCACGTGGAGAGCGAGAAGCCGCGGCGGGATGAGCTGCGGATCCCGCTGGAGGGCGTCACGTTCGCGAACGAAAGCTGCGCGGTCGTTTGTGACCGCGACGGCCCGCGCGCCGCCGTCACGCCGTTCACGCGGGAGTCGGCGCGGCGCGCGGGCTCCCGCGGGGCGCAGCTGGTGCGCGAGTTCGGCTTCATGCCGCGCCGCCGCCTCAGCGTGGAGGACGGCGCGCGCCTGCCGCGCAAGTACGAGCCCTTCCCTCCCAAACTGTACGGACGACCGCTCGAGGAGATCGACAACTTCATTTACGATGAGGTGAGTCTGTCATCCACTTTTCTGCTTACTCTGTTACTTACTCTATATCAGTATGACTTTACAGAGTAACATTTACAATAGAGAGAAGCGCCTCGCTGTAGTTGTTCCATTTTGCTGTCAATTCTCTTGACGCATAATAACTCAAACGTCGCCCGTAATCATAAAAGTCTTTGTATGTTTCCTCTTTATGGAAATACGTTGGAAATGGCACAGTTTCAGCCGCGATTGTGTTAAAATTTTACATATCTTTGGGAAGTCTATGCGTTTTTGCTATCGGTAATAGGGATAAGTGAGGTCACACTTTCCGTCTCGTAACGTTTTATGTCTCTTCGTATAAGCACGTCACGTCACAGTGACGACACGTTTTCACTTATGTTGAGAATAAAGAAAATCTCGTTGAAAATATCAATGTGTTTTTTATAGTCATTTGAATAGGCGTATTTTGATCCATAAGACTAAGTAGAGGATATACCTACTTATAGACCATTTAAAACACTTTAATTTTCATTTTTTTTCGCTAAGTTAAGAATTAAAAGTAGAATAAACATGTAATGATAAAGTATTTACCTATCAAATAAGACTCTAACCAATTTAGTGAAAGTTTTTCAATTAGCAGATACACCTATCACATTGTCTACGTACGCAAAATAAACATACGCTCAAATACGAAATAAACCAAAAAGCAATCCTAAACAAAACCGAAATCTCTTTTTCGTATTCCATGACAAATGAAGCTCATTAATGTTCAAGCAATTTTCGTCACCCTCCTCAAACCAACAAGATGAACTTATTACCTTGTAGGTATTTACTACCATTTACCCAAAAAATAATGTCTTTTAAGACTGCTATAACATCCACAAGGGGATACTAACATCTCGCCGCGGTCGGCGGCCATTTTACTGTGACCCATTACAGTGTATCAGGTTTCAAGTCCTTTATAAAGGTTTTAAAGCCACGAAAAGCACGTACAGGTCATTTTAGACTGGTAGTTGACCATTTCTGACTGGTTCTCATAACAAGTGGAGTAGGAACGACGGATCGTAAAAAATAATGACTTAACGATCAGACGTGTCGGTATGACGTGCTGTTAATCCCTCGTTACTGAATACGCAATGGAATATTCAATTTACATTTTTAATATTTTCTTTTAAAGGTCAAAGGAGATGACTTTTTTATGGTTGCAGTGTTTTGAACTTTTTTTAGGTAAATGTAAAATGGTTTTTTTTATGTTTGTAATTCAGTGGATTAAACCATTTTTTTTTGTTAAAAGCATTTAAAGTAAAATCTAAAAAATTGCTGGGTGTTTAAAATTTGTTTAAAAAGGTATTGAGCAAATCAAAGTGCAGTTTTATGTAACTTTTGTTACCGTTGTAAAACCTATTTTCGTCTTTCAAAGTACTAAGGTAAAACTTCTTAAAACATCATAGAATTAGACCACTTAGACCTAATGGAAGCACTTTACAACTTAAAATTATCTCACACAAAGCTTGCATGTGCTTGCCCACTTAAACTTAAGACATCTCCTTGACGTCGATTTCAACATTTGCTCCAGGGTGGCGACTTATCGCGGCTGCCCCACCGGCTTATCAGATCAGCTTGTCGCCCCACTTGTTGCACTCTGTAGTCGGACGATAGGATACTTTGTATGTGTTAGATTGTTGGTTTATATAATGAAAATACACGGTGTAAGCTTAAAACTATTTTTTATCATAGATTTTATGGATTCTAGAACTCCCAGAGTTAGTATTTATCGTAGAAAGAAAGAAAGAAAAACTGTTTATTCACGCAAAATCTAAAGAAATAAAAACAAATAAATACAAGAAATATGCGCCACTACCGCGCGAAACGGCATAGATACCGTTAAAAAAAAAATGTTCCATTTTGATCGTGTAGGTGTTGCAATTATGCATGGAACAGCATTTTTTTTTACATAATATCCTACGACACCTTTATTTGGGTACTAATACACCATCAATCATTTGACATATATACTTTTTATGAGCTATCAAAACGCGATTTCTGATAGATTTTTAACGTCAATAGTAAATTGTGACGTAATTCTGTAACCAATTCAATTGAGTACATTAATATAATATTAATATTGTTTTCGAAGCATACGCGCCACGAAAGATGAGACTTGACAAGCGTCAGTAATGAGGAGCTTGCGCAAGAGTCGATGTACGAAATAGTTATCCATGATTAATTTGTGTATCTATTCAGGGATATATCGATGACATTACGATTAATATTTTTAACAATATTACAATATTTATTAAAAAATAATAAAGTTTGTGTGATGTGTCTCATTTTTTGAGGCGCGTATTGTAAAATTCTATTTTTACCATTAATTGAAAATTAATCGGGTTTACAAGGCTAAAAATAAAACCATACGAGTAATTACTTCGTAAAATGATGTAAAATTTGTCGTGTGTAGGTTTTTTTGGCAGAACTAAACCCAAATACAAAGTCTCATACTACGAATGGGAAAACTCGAGGCGTTTTCGTTTTCTTAGCTTCATCCACTTTCGTAGTGCACTCGATAGGAGTGGCCGGTCCAGGGTTGAGAGACTTTCGGAGATCTTTGAGTGGCCTTTTAGCCGTCCATAGAGCTGATATAGACTCTCAGTGGTTTTGTAGAGTGGCTATGAGAAGGGTGTTATTGTAATAATTTATTTATTTATTCATTTAATTCAGGTAACAAAGACCTATAACATATAGACCATCATACATATTAATTTATTATCATTCATTCATTTTTTTTGTTTTTATAATTAGGTATCGTCATTGTCTAGTTGTGAGATTAATTTTATGTTGAAAAAGAAGTTGATTATTTCTGGACTGTTTTTTTTTCGTTCGCGTAATAATCAGAAATATCGAAATACAGTATGTAGCAGGAGAAATGAAAAATTGCTTGATTCTACAGTATATAAGTACATAAACTTCATTAAATAACGCTATAAAAATAACGTCACAGCAATGATTACAACGTTATCGTTATTTCAATGTTAGCGTATAGGTAATAAGGTCCGTTATTTCACTATAAGTATAAAGGAATGTAGACAATTAGCCGCTTACAAAAATATTTATCATTTGAACTTTATTTTTCAAATAATGATATATGGAGTATAGAATGATACAGTCAACAAAAGAGATAAGTAACCAGTATTGTCAGATATAGTTTAAGTTTTCTTAGAAACCGATGGATGTCTTCGATTGAAAGTTAACTTAATTAATGAACTGTTTATTATTTACATTTGCAAACATCCACCGATTTCTAAGAAAACTTCAACTGTATCTAACGACCCTGCACACCTATCTCAATTGTTGACTGTACATATAAAAGCGTGATTTATACTCGTAATTTTCTTCACGCGAGAAAAACACCATTAAACAAAAAACTAGTTTCATTCATTAATATCCAAGATGAAGAAATCCCTTTAAATGATACATTGTCTCAGTGACAGCGCGTCCGCCCCGCATAATCCCTCGTTTACTATTCCAAGTGCCGTGTCCTCGGGTCATAAATAAAAAAAAAACTCCTCTAGCAAATCGGACAAGTGTCGTAAAAGTAAATTCGCCGGCTTTTCGACGGAGCAATCGCAATTGGCAGCGTTTAATTTATTCCGGGAAGTCGGGTGTCGCTCAATGGCCTGTTGTCAAGACTAAAGGTGACTTAAGACCGCTAGTGTTGCTACTAAACAAATTGAAATCAGAAATGTTGCCAGTAAATAAAGTTTTATGTTCTGTCTGTTTAGTTTTTTAACGTTTTTAGAGTTCCGTAGCCGAGGGTGCTAACGTGACCTGCTAAGCCTCCGCTGTTCGTCCGTCCGTCAGAGGGCTGTATAAACCTTAAAAGCTAAAGAGTTTTAATTTTCACAGAATTTGTATTTCTATTGCCGCTATAACAACAAATAATAAAAATCAAAAAGTATATGAAAGGGGGTCTTCATACAAAAGACCTGTTTTTTTTTGCGTTTTTCGCTCAATACTATCGTTTTTATAATATGTTTTCGTAATACCTTGTATGTGGCAGAAAATAGCGCTGTTGTATAACTAGTGTGTACCTAATGTGTTTGTTGTGTATGTTTTTCTCTCTCGGGAAATTCAGCGCGCCTTCGACAAGCAACTCTGTAAATTGGAATTCATAGTGAATGAATTTTGCAATATTTCTTTACATCGGAATCGGAAGCAATTTATGGATTGCGTGAAAGATGAGCTGATATTGCTACAAAATCGTAATAAAGATGTATGGAAAAAGAAGCTGCATCCACCTTAAATAAACTGGGACTAAGTTAGCTGGGCAGGAAGATTGTGATTATTTTAATCCGCATAATTTAAGTAAAAATCTAAAATCTTTATTGCAATCCCAATATGAAACATACAGGTGTTAATAATTAGAAACAATTATGAACCCTATCGGACACAACAACATTTTAAATAAGTAGGACAGAGAAAGAGCACTTTAATATTTCTTTTTATTGGATATTTTTGGATCTGGTTGTATCGAGTTCTTTTGGTAGCTTCACCAGATTTTCGTCGGCATTGTACGCCTTAAGTTAATTAGATACTTACCTACACTTTTAAATAAATTATTCAGATATACAAACAAAAATATCAAGAACTTTATGACGATCGGTATGTTTTTGTCCATATCTTACCTGTGATCAACTAAACTACCTATCACCTGATTTTATAACCTGAGATAACAATGTCAGAACCATTTACTAACGATGGAGCTATAAACTGGTATAGGTATCGGAAATAGGTAAATATAACATCAAAAAGCGACGCTGCAGGAAAAATGTATCTCCATTTCCAAATGATTCCACAAAAATGTATATTTTCCGAGGCGATGTCACAGGAAAAAATATAACCGAAGTATTTGGTGCAGATAAACTTTCACCGGCCAAATGAACCGAATAACACTTTGGAATGACGCCAAAGTTGCAAGCAAAACCAATTTTGAAATTTATGAGACCATTTAGGTATGATCGTCACTTTTAATGGTGTTGAAAAAAAATATGGATAAACGTCATAATAGTTTCTGTAATTTAACAAATTATATTGTTTATATTTTCATTTTTGGTATGTGTTCTGTTTTTTTCCGGATACTAAATGTTTTGTCTATTTATTTGTCTAGTAAGTAATAAGGATTTTTGTAAGAGTTATTTTTTTCATTTTTTTAATATTTATGTAGGTATTGGGTTGGGTGTTGGGTTGGGTTGGGTTGGGTGAAAGTCTGACAACCAGTCTTACCTAGGGGTATCGTATTATCCAGTTACTGGGTTGTGGAGGTCAGATAGGCAGTCGCTCCATGTAAAATACTGGTACTGCATCCGGTAAGACTGGAAGCCGACCCCAACATAGTTGGGAAAGGCTAGGCAGATGATGATGATGTAGGTATTGGGTTTTTTTTAAATTAATGTACGACTTAAAGTAAACCATTGGAAATGACTAGTAAAATCTGCCTATTAATTATTATTAGTACCAGATTACGTACCTAATAGATCTTTTAATTTAACGATTTATTTTTGTTTATTGGCTTAGCTGCGCAAGTCTATGAAAATTAAGTATTAAAAATTAAAAGTACTTTTATATATGAGAGCTAGATTAATAAGGAATAGTATAAGCTATATAACACCAAGCTATGCTCAACGAGAGCGGAGCAGAAACCGAAGACGTAACTTAACGCGGATAAAAAACAAGTGGTCTAAACCGCGAACAGAAGCTAGTCAGAATATACAAACGTGCTTTTTTTTAATTCAACTAAAGGCTCTGAAGTCCAAAAACATCTGTGTTGAAACTTCATTAAGAAAACGCTGAAACGAAACACGATAATTCCTTAAAACCTGACCTCATTGCTGATGCAGATCACGATATATTTTGCTCCGTAACAATGGACATCTTAACTTCCATTCAAAGTTGTTAGCCAAACGGTTGACAATCCTTTGCAGATATTCTTGAAAGAAAAATGGTAACGTTGCTATTGTTATGCCATTTTCCGCCTTCAGAACTTAAAACCTCTGAGAAAATGTAAGACGAGTGACTTTTAAATTGTGAATATTTCAAAAAGGATATTTCATTCCAAAATAAAAAATCAAACGTGCATTAGACGATATTTTCTTACGGTCGAATGGCCCGCGGAGCATTCAATTTGGGTCGTTCAGACTAAATACCCTACCTATTATAATTGTTCGTTATCGAGGAGTTCCGTTGTTTATCTCAGAAGGTCTACTTCAGATTTTCCCGAAATTAATATGGGACTACCACGGGCGTTTACCCTTTCGAATAAAAGGAATTTTGAAAGTTGGCCGACAATTGATAAAGAATACAAAAATAATACATGCATTCGAACATAGAACTTCCTCCTTTTTTTGAAGTCGTTTAAAAAGTAAAAGTAAGTAGAGAATATTTTACAACGCCTTCCAATATTAGGTACCTACCTATTTGTTGATGAAAGATAAGTGGCTTACCTACACGTTTTATGTCATCAAAACTCCGATCTTTTAGTATAAAAGAAAACGTCGTGGGTCAATAAATAATCTATTAAAAAAAGTACGGAAACGTGTGTAGATAATTATTCAGTCTTGCAAAGTTGCAACCCCAATGTTTAGTGTTGTACCCAACGTTCTCTGGTGGCGGATATGAGCCAGCAATGAGGATAGACGAGTGCCGGGATGCGGATATTTGAATCCTTCAGTTGAATCGTACTATAAACCTTTTAAGAGGCTATAAAACTTTCATTGTGTCATGTAATGTGTTTCCTTTGAATGACTTCCTAGACTGAAAAGGCAATACAACAATAACACCAATCGATTGACATACTTTTTTTGACTGTCAAAACGCGATGCCCCCGTAAATTTTGTATAGCATACGTCACTTTACTTGCCAACTCAATTTATTGATTTCAAAGCAAGTTTTATTTTACAGTAAATCTACCT
Source organism: Hoplodrina blanda (assembly GCA_949316365.1). NCBI lineage: Eukaryota > Metazoa > Arthropoda > Insecta > Lepidoptera > Noctuidae > Hoplodrina > Hoplodrina blanda. The sequence goes on from OX438594.1 coordinate 10,689,799, forward strand.
ATACTAATATAGAGCTTTTTTTGTATGTTTAAATGCGCCAGTCTCTGGAACTACCAGCCGGATTGGTATAAGCATTTGTGTATATGATAGCCAGATTTATGGATAAGTACCTAATGATGTAGGCTATATAGCATCACGAGAGTAACCAAACACGTAACTGAACGCGGGTGAAACCGCGGTGTTTAGCTTGTACTTAATCCTGGTAGGTATGGGTTAATGGTTTCGACTTCCGTATTGTGTTGCCTTTGTATTATTCTAGAACATTCAAACTTTTATCTTAATTAGGTGTTCTCTTCACTATTTAAATTACAATACAATCACAGTTTGCACAGTTTACCTAATACGGTTAGCGTTCTAATTAAATGTTCATCTCACATTTTCCCAAATTGACGGTTGCCTGCTTCCCATTAAACATGAGTAATTTATGGAAACCCGCATTTTATGACCCGAATTCAGTACTGAACAGACTACAATTCACTTGATTTTACGAGCACCGATTAACATAGTCAAAGCCTGGCTACTCGTAAGTGTATTCACATAAATGTAGGCAATTTTACGATAAGGCTTTTGCGGCAACATCGATAGGTTAAGCACTTAAACCGCTTTTGCCCGAGCTGCATTTTACGTAAATATTTTTCTGCCTCCATTTCATCTGCCAACAAACATGCGGTTCGCCTCAGCAAAAATACATACAAGTGGTTAAAAATTATCTTTTTATTCATCGCTCGAACGTACGTGAACACTTTAAAAAAGCGATTAGGGCTGGGAAAATTACCAATTAAAAGGTAAAACTAAAAAGAAAAAGTGTTTCAGTTTAATGTATAGGGAATCTTCTTTATATCAAGTGTTACCTAAACTTTGCTAGCTTTTGCTGAGAAATGGGGGAAATCTATTAGGTACGCTCTCCCGGCACTCCTGGTTAGATTTATAGTTCAATGTGCTGGAATTTCTCCGTTTTCTGTTACGTGTAAGTTGTAAAGCTAAAATTCTTTTGGGTTGTTTGATTTTTTCTTTGGATAAGGTACTTAAGTAGATTGGAACTATTTATGATCTTGAACTTACATTTTTTAAAACAGAGAATTGTATTGTATTGGTCATAAAATATTTCTAATTTATTCATAACCGAAATAGAGTTATAGTTTGCGTCATTGTAGTAAAATTATAATTGCTGCACAGAATTATATCCTACACACAATTTTCTTCGTTATTTGTGAAGCATTATAATTCAATATCAATTAAGAAATAGTGCTTAATCTGCAACGTACACTATCTAAATTCTAAATTCTGGCAACATTAACAACATATTTCTGAATAAAACACATCATTAACTCGAACATAGAGCCTCATTCACTCGGTATCGGTAGGTGTTGCCAGTTGAAATATACGCGGACATTCGACGCAATTTGTTGTAGCTGTCACAAGCAGAAACCCCATATGTCGCCTTGTGCTGAATGCTGGCACTAAATAGACGGCTGCAGAAGTTTTATTACGTACAATGGGAAATAACGAGCTGGCATACCTATAGATATATTAATACTAGCTTTTGCCTGCGGCTTTGCACGCGTTAAATTCGTGTAACTTAGTTTACTTACTAAGTTTATCCATACAAACTTTGGACATCCGTTTCATCCATAAAGGGTGAATTTAAAAAAAAATCCTTTCTTAGTGGACGTCTACTAATAAATTATAAACTATCTCCCTGCCAAATTAAATTTTAATACGCCAAACGATTTCCGATATTTTGTGATGAGTGAGTGAATGACCTTTCGCGTTTATAGATTTTTCAAAATTGACCCCCTAAGGGGATGAAACGGGGGTCCAAAGTTTGTATGGAGAAACAAGATTAGATCGCCAATAACCGATATATAAGTGGACGAAGTCGCAGTCAGAAGATAGTTGGTAATATAAATAAAACAAGCTGTTATAGGTAGGTACTCATTCTAATTAGATGTGTAGAAAATAGGTTTTCTTTTTTTAAATTTATTTTTTGTCATTGGTTCCTGTCATATTCCGCCAGCTATATTTTATTACATTTTTGAACATGAGAGCACAAGTGCGCGGGGTAATAATGTAAAGATCGATTTTTGAATTGAAAATATCCGTTTGGAATATTTATTTTGTTAGAAGGTTTTATTTATACCAATGGACAATACTAATCAATTGTCGTATAGTTATAAAAATTAAACTAATATGATGTGCTAGGAAAGTCGTATTTCGAATTCTAAAATCGATTTTAATTGAATAATTATTACGTTGGTACGCTCATAATAAGCTTAATGCGCGCCACACATATTCGAGTAACTAAGTGATTTTTGAAATACAACTTTATTATAGTAAAGAGTCAGTTCCTTATTGTGTGTTACCAGGAGTTGATATTCTGTTCTCCATTCGGCACTCCTTTCAGAGAGCTTTGTTTAGTTTTATTCCCTCTCACTGGGGATAAAAGTCGTGACATGTTTTACACGAATCTGGGATTTGTTCCGCGAATATTCTCTGTGGACCGCACAGATTCTATATTTCATTATTACTGCGAAGTACAGATGTGGTAAAATAAAATGCAGCACTTTTAGTTTCCTGTAGTTTTTATTTTTGATGGTAATTTTTGTGAGTAAAAGGATTATCTGATGGAAGCTTGGAGACTATATTTTAAAACGAAATATTCTTTTGTGTGTATTTTTAATATGATGCGACTATATGGTCTGACTGCACCTTACTACCTTATGTATTCTTGGGGGAGAGAGATTAACAAGCGTGTATGATCTTATGAGCCGACTTTTTTAAAACTTTCAACTGACACTGTGAGACTGTGATTGTGTGACTTACTAGCAAGTCATTAATTTTAATCTTAATATTTTAATAATAATTATGCGAAATTATTTGCCATATTCTTAACAACAACGCAGATTAAGTCCATTTTATGCTATCTCTGTCACTTTTCGGTGTATTGTAGCGACAAAAATACATTTAAGAAAATTAAGTGTCGTTTAACAATTCGGGGGTAAACCTTCATTTTGTTTGCGCTCGACAGCTCAGACCACAAAACCATTACAATCGCAAAGTCTTCAAAAAATATCAAGCCTAATATAAAAACTAATCCACAATAACAGGACACATAACTTAGCCAGAATAGTACAAAGTCACAGCCTATAAAATGTGAAGCTGAAGGACGATAAAGAACACACTGACTATCGCCAGCTATTTAGTAGTAGACTAAATAATGTCCCGGCTGGCTGTCGTGTCACGGATTTATTCGCTCTACCGATCCGTTCGACGTCGTAAACTGTCTTTTAAAGTGGAGTCACAGTGTAGAATATTAGGCAGGCATCTGGCTTTCTGGATCTTTACGCTGGGTGAATCGGAAAATTAAGAATTACGTATTATGTTCATGTTGATTTCTCGTACATATTTTTTTTTTCATTTATACTTTTTTGTTGGAGGTGCTCGTGGCTTAGTAATAACAGCTGCATGGGTCGAGCCATCAGGTTAAGCTATGTTTGCCGGGGTTAGTCCGTGGATGAGCGACCATCTTTAGAGACCGAGACTCATCCGTGCGTCGGAAAGCACGTTAAGCTGTTGGTCCCGGCTGTCATACGTGGATCTTTGACAGTCGTTACGAGTCGTCAGAAGCTTGAAAGTCTGACAACCAGTCTTACCTAGGGGTATCGTTTTACCCAGTTACTGAGCTGTGGAGGTCAGATAGGCAGTCACTCCATGTAAACTGGTATTTACCTACATCCGTTTAGACTGGAAGCCGACCCCAACATAGTCGGGAAAAAGCTAGGCAGATTTTAATATACAAATTAGTTACTATATACCTACACAACGTGCTAAGTTTTTAATATCTAAAATAAACCGTAAGTCAATGTGTAACAAAAACTATTTTATTACAAAAATAAAGGATACAGTGACAGGCTAAGTAAAAACCAATAACACCAAATTGAAAACCGTGTGAATAACATTTATTATTCAAACTTTAGTCGGACTTTTGCAACTGAATAATTTCACGTTCACAGATATCTATTTGCGCAGGTTTTTTGTCGCATTTGTCATGGTGTACTGCATTTGTTCGTCTGTGGCATATACAAATAGAAACACGAAGTTTCTTTTGATAATTTATAGTTAACCTAGAAACTGAATGAGTTTTTTTTAGCTTATATCGAATTGTAAGCTACATAAGCTGCTCTCATATTAATTTCCCAGTGAATGTTCCATTCTTTATATCATTTTGAGTGTCTTTTTATTTTCTTTTGAGTGTTTCCTTCGCGGTTTTACGATTAAGCAGCTTACGTATCTCTAATATAACTCGATTGATTGTATACGTATTGTTTTATAGATCATATTTTCGTCGATAAATAAAAGAAGTTAAAGAATATTCCCAAAGGTTTTAAAGTCGATATTGAATATAGCATTAGCCTAAAATATGAAGCTTTCAACTCATTGACATCTCGATTCCAGGCTTTATGCTACCTTGAACTCGACTTTGTTCCATCAAATTTATCACGAGTATTAACACCAGCCTCCGCGTCTCGCCTCCCATCAATTACGAAAATGTAAATTAAGTTAATTGGACCCATTTATCCCGTCTTCACAGAATAACATTCTCGTCACGTTTGCCGATATTTCTATAATTTCATTTGCAAGTAACGCGGCCATTGTTTCTAGTGGTACGGAAAGTAATATTAAAACAAAAGCGTTGCGCGCCACGCCGGAAGGGTGCGGGATCTTGTTCCAGCTTTAATTCATTCCGTGGCAAAGGGAACACTGTGGAATATTAAACAGATACCCCATTCATCTTCGTTCTGCGACCCAGATACCTCTGAAGTCTCTGGAACAAGTAACAAGCCAGTAAATATAGTCTATAAGTTGGAAAAATTGTAGGACGGTTTTATGATTAACGTCGTTATTATTATGTACAGGGGCAGACTGTGAATTTGTGGGCTTACACTTGGGGCCCTCCCTAATAATTCAAAGTAATTGATTTGTCTTCAAAATGTTTGCTATAATGACGTTAGTATAGGAAATAAATAAGAACACAAGTGAGATAAATTTGTTATCAACGTGGGGCTGATTGCACCCCGAGGTGAAGGCAAGAACGTGATTGAGCCGAGAGTGAATGATATTATTTTTAAATTTAAGTTTTTCCTTCAATAGGTTCTGGGGGCCCATCAATTCACGGGGCCCTGGCCTCCAGCCCAAACAGCCATCGATCCACCCCTGATTATATAACATTGTGAACTAATTGATTGCCATTTCCAAATTGTAATGATGACTTCGTCTTTAGTTTAAGGTAACGTGCAAGAATCGCCGCGAGCTCTCGACTGATGATTCGAGGTACTGGTAGTTAACACATCATCGTCACGGCCTATAGTATAAATACATCTTTCTGTGATATATCGGTGTATGTATTTTATAGTGCAGCCATGTAGTCCTTACTTAGTCCTCTTAGGAGCTCAAAAAGCTCTTTATGTTAGTCTCATATTCACGTACTTTTAAGTCACCAGGCTTTGCGTCTAGACGTTGTCTGTATAACCTATATTGAAAATATATATTTACATATATTATATATATATATATCTATTTCGGTCGTAGTTGTAGATAGTCGTAGTACATAGCTGGTCGGTCCCATAATAACAATATCAATGCTGCAAAATTTTACTATTGCGGTTTGCATATTGGGTCCATTTTTGGCTATGTATAGATTTTATTCATTATAATTGTGTTGTTTGTAATAACTATTTTTATTCATCCTTTACTGTGTTTGAGACAAAATTACTGAAATGTTTTTCTTTCTTCTTCTTCTTTTCCTAGTTTACTTACGCTAGTGTTTCTACGTATTTTGCTTGTGTTGTTGTATTATCTGATTGTAGTCAAACTTTGATGTAAAAAAATACAATTCAATTAACTAAACGGATTGAACAGACCATAGTGATAAAGATAAGGTTAGTTACAGAAGGATTAAAGGTTCTAGAGACAATGAAAACTGCTAGACTGGAAACGACAGACAATGCTTAAGACAGAGAGATCTGTTCTAGTTTAAATAAGACGACAACATTAATCATTAACGTCACGTTTGTTAATTACGTCTTGACGATTTCAGAAGGCCAATTCTACTAATTAAAAACGTTCAAATTCTAGTTACAAGTTTATCTAAGCGACAGTTAATGTCAAAAAATGAAAGTAAATATGCTTTGTTCTCTTCCATAGTCAGCAATCCGTAAAAAACTCTGAGTGACAATCAATGTGAAAATCATGTTAAAATGTAAGTAAATAAGAGGATTTTTTGACAGATTTTTATGTAGTTAGATTAGATTGTGAATGTTAATGTACGAGAATTGTCCCTGTGATCCTAAAATGAAAAAGTTGTATTAAGGTTGATTCACTCATATCAATGTCCGGCACCGTCCCGTATCAGTGATATTCTTTCATACATTCTCTATGAACGCGGCGGAACTGACACTGAGATCTCTGTGTTGTCACTGACACTGACAAGTGTGAACGCGTTCATAGAGAGAACGTATGAAAGAATGATTATCACGGTGACGGTACTGTGTCGGAACTGTGCCGAACTGTGACTTCACTGATATATGTGAATCAACCTTTAATACGGGCCCCTTTTTTCGGACCCCAGACTCCGAATTACTTTTATACCAACAAAAGCTAAAAATATTCTCTAAATTCCAGCCTAACCGTACTTAAACACAGTTAAGTAGGTCCCAACTTAGAAGGGAAGCGTTGGTGCGAAAGATAGAATCTACCGTCAGTCAGTATCCGGCGAAGCTTATCAGGTGAACTTAATATACGTGTTAACAAAGCCCACTTTCGTTTAATACGGGCTTGTTGAAACGATAGCCGTGTAATTGAAACAGCAATGTTATCGTAAGTACTAGGAATGTAGGATTAGAAAGGAGCTACTGAGCTTTTTAGTCTTATTTGTTTTACTGGATTTCGTTGGAATTTGTTTGATTAACTTTATAAGATCGTCGTGATGGCTAAGTAGCTACCCGCCTCGCAAGCATGAAGTCCGATACCGGGGAAATACTAATGACATTTTCAATCCATTTGTACAGTCAACAAAAGAGATAGGTATCCAGGGTTGGCAGATATAGTTGAAGTTTTCTTAGAAACCGCTGTATATCTTCGATTGCAACTTAACGTAATTAATGAACTGAAAAAAAAAGGTCCTACCACAACCTCTTAAAACAATATTATTTTAATATTACTTTGCGTTCCGCTCTGTTGGATTTTCAACTCTCGCATCAGCGCCGAGAGTTGAAAATGCAACAACAGAAATTAAAAAGTAATATTAAAATAATATTGTTTTAAGAGGTTGTGGTAGGCGTGTTGTTTATTATTGATTTTTTACATTTGAAAACATTCATCGTTTTCTAAGAAAACCTAAACTATATTTGACGACCCTGCATAGTATAACTATTTCCTTCTTTCTAATTTCTAATTTCATCTTGGACGTCTTAAACTTAGCCTAATTAATAGAAGTCTGAAATCGCCAATCCGCCTTAAGCAAGTGTCAATGTCCGTGCCTTCTCTGTATGAGAAGAGGCCTTTGCTTCGCAACGGGTTAATAATAGACTGGTATTATTTTGTAAAGGGTTTTATTAGTTAGTTGTAGTTCAGTATATTGAAATACTTTTATGTTTTAGCAGATAAGCCTTTATCAGGATTCGGTTAATCGAGTAGGGATTTGATTAGGTACTATATGATAAGGTTTGAGTATTTTGTTAGTGTTTTGGGGTTATCTAAAAACTAAATAAGTATTTTGTTTATATATATATGTACATAAGGACCTAATTATTGACAGTACATCAGGTAGTTGTTTCAGGTCTAGTTTTGGGTACCTATGTGAGTTTACATTAATGTTTAGGTATTACCCACGTTGCGAGACTAGTGTTGGGCAAAGTTTTTTTAAACTATTTTTTATTTAAGTATTATCAGAATAAACAGGGTTTTTTGTGCAATTTTTTTAATATTAAATTCTCGTCAACCACATCACTTAAACACTGACACTCGTTGACTCTTACTAATCCTCGCATTATCACACGCACTCACACACCCCAACAGTCACCGCCTCATATACCCACACAAACACTTAACCACACATACACACGGACACACCCCATCACTTTTTTGTTTTCTTATTTAATAAAAATTTACCCCATAGCGTAATTTACAAAAATATCCAATCTGGGAGATTTGGCGCTGTGTGCCGAGATACAGGTATTCACCTAGTTCGGCTGCAGATGCTACTATAAGGTATTGTTTTAATTTAGCTTACTACTTAGTTTTTAGTTATTTGGAATTGGAATTTAAAAATAAAATAATAGACTGCCGCTGTGGACTAGTGGTCGCAAAGCGCGACTGCTGAGCATGAGGTTCAATTCCCAGGTCGGGCAAAATGTTGTTGGGTTTTTCCATCAGGAATTTCTCAGTAGCAGCCTCGGAGTCTAGATTTGTGCCCGGTTGATGGCAATAGGCTCGCCCCCTATTACATGGGACCTAAACATAACTGGCGAAATGTGGGTGTAGGTACTGATGGATACACCTCTGACAAACCCTTCGGGGATTACAGGCGTGATGTTATGAAGTACTTCCCATATCTCGTGACCCTGAGTCCTGGTCCTTTGTGAGGCGTGCTAGGGACCGAAGCACTCACAGAGGCCGCTTAGGTAACTTTAGATGGAATGAGACTTCAACCGACGATCAACCCTGTATGGACTATACAAGTGCACCCAAGGACAACCCCCGGTTATTACTATTCAGTTCATTATGTAGCGATGTCGATCGGTTTTTTTTTTAACTTTCCATAACTTGAAACACAAAGACTGCAAGGCAAACATTTCTGGTGCATAAAAAGTCGGTACTTTACAGCAAAAAATACATTCAAATCAAACGGATCCGACACCCAAATGGACACAACGAAATCTCACAAACAAAACGACTTTACTAAATTAATTTCAGAGCGCTCGCCGGTAACCTCAATAAAATGTCGAGGGTTAAATAATTTGTGTCTCCGCGGCAATTCAGCAAGTGTCGGCGATGTCCGCAGTGTCGCGGGTGTCACGAGTGTCGGTGACACGTCCCGCTGTCGAGTGTCGTGTACACGATTTTGTTGCATGCAAATTATTTCTGGTTCTCACTCTGTTTATGTTTTGCATTGGAAATTATTGTGTGGTTGAATTAATCAGGTTGTGTTTCTTTTGTGTCTCTCTTACTTTGTAGGTACCTACGTTAAAAAGAAGAAGAAGAAGAAAAGAAGAAGTGTTTTTTCTCGTATAGATTATTTCTAACTGTTTTTTGCCAAATAATTTAGACACACTAAAAGTATGTTTAATAGACCATCAAATAAAAATATTATAAAGCCAATGTATACCTAAACATATGTAGCTCTCAAAAGTACGAAACCCAAGTGACACTGGGCATAGCTCGTAGTGCAGGCGGCCGTTGGGGTCATAAGACTCTCGAGTTAAAGTCAAAGAATCTAGTTGCCCCTTCCAAAAGGTAGTTTTGTATGGAGAAGAATGGTCAAGAAACTCCAAACGTACTCTTTTGGCGACCACGTACGGGAAGGCGCAGTGTGGGAAGGCCCCCCACGCGGTTGACTGACGACCTGGTAAAGGTCACGGGAAACCGCTGGATGCGGGCATCGTAAAACCGGTCATTGGGGCTATCTTTAGGGGAGCCCTATATCCAGCAGTGGACGTTGTTCAACTGCTATGATGAAAGCCAAGGTGATTAATTTTGTTGTCTTTTAAAGTTGTAAACCTTATTGCATCTATCGGCTTTCATGACCATTAGCTTTTGGTTTTTTTTTTAAGTTCCATAGTTAAGTCAAGTCAAGCCAAGTCAAAGCACTTATTTTAATTAGACTGTTTACAGGCACTTTTGAATTGCTAAGGAGTCGGTCAGTTAGTCAGAAAGTTGAAGCTAGTTGCTCGTTCTAAAACAGAAGTAGGTTTCTATGGAGAGAAACGAGCAAGAAACTCCAAGAAATGCCAAAAATCAAATGAAAACACTTCTGCATATCCTATTAACGTACTTATCAGCTTAATAAGTTATCGCCACCTTCCCCCATGGGCAGGAGAGATCAAAATAAATCTACAAAAAGAAAAACCTTCCTAATTATTCCATCAGATTCTGCGAGGCATAAAGTTGAATCACGGATTATTAATGCTCGAAAAGATTCGGAGATAGATAAGGAACAGATTTTTCCTTTTCACCCCTCTGTTCATTCGGCCGTAACAGGTTTTTTCAACGATTCTGATTATATTGTAGGGTAACAGTTGACTTGTTGGAAGAAGAATGAGAAGCCGAAGGTTAAGTATTTATTGCTTACTAGCTTACGCCCGCGACTTCGTTCGCGTAACTGTCGTTTTACTGAGGGGTTTTTTTTTCTGCTTGATACCCTTACTTTTCTCTTAAATAAAAGTATCCCAAGATACTCTTTGTAACATCAGTTATTTGTCGGTGAAAGTCCAGTTAATACTGGTTTAGCCATTTTAGGGATTAGCCGAAGCAAACAGACAGACAGATAAAAAATTTAAAAGTTGGTTGATGTAGTTCTGGATGGAGTGTAGGTACTAAAATCTTTTAATTAAAGGCAAATGTTGATTTGTCCATTAAACAAACTTCAACAATTTTATTGAGTCTAACGAAATGAATCTCTATCATAGATTAACTCATTCACAAACATTTAATAAAGCACAAATGCACTTAACAGCACAGCATCAATAAATTCCGCTGTCCAGTACGTCCGCCTCGCGTGACTGTCACATATAAACTGGCGCACGACGCGCGCCGCGCGGTTTTAAACTACCCTCAAATGCTCCAATTGTTATTGGCTTTCCATGAAACCCGGATTTTACAAAGTATTATGTAAAGTCCTCCTATCGATGGAGGGTATTACTTCGTTTATTTTCATTTTCGCTTCACTGCTTGTTAGTCGCTACCTAATGGACTGTCTGATAAAAAAGAAAATGTTAAAGCAGTATAATGGCTTGTTTACCATCGAATATATGCTAAAGAGGTTATTGGAAAATTGCTGATTCACCATAGGGTAATAAAAATTTGCATATTTTTCTCTTGTTTGGTGTACTATTTACTAATCTTGTGACTGCCTCATGCCTGCGACTGCTGAGTGTAGGGTCCAGCGTTCGATTCCCTTGTCGAGCAAAAAGTGTTATTAGGTTTGTTCATTAGAAATTTCTCATTAACAGCCCGGAGTTTGGAAGTTGGTGGTATGACATTCCCATGCCTTGAAAAGCACGTAAAGCCGTTGGTTCCGCGCCTGATCTCTCCCCGATCTTGTCGGATTACCGTCTTTTTGTAGGGTATCATTTTGGATACAATTACGTACAGATACAGACATTTTTACTAATTTGAAAGAGGTATTTTTTTTTATTCGAGGTTATAATCGAGGGTAAAATCGAGGTTTTTATCCCTATGGATACGCCAACATCATTATATCACAAATAAATCAGGTCTTAAATTAAAAGGAGGGAAAGGGGGTAATTTTAACATTAACTCACCTAATATCAAAATATCGCAAAACTCATTAATAATAATAAATGTAACCTTTGTAACCTTGCTGATATGAAATAAGAAAAGAAAAGCAAGTGCCCGTTGAAGCAATGAGTTTCAGTAATATTTTATGAGAGCGGGTAGTGGTCCCACGTTGGGCGCCAATTTGTCAGTGCACACCACCTAGATGAATTAAAAGAACTTTTTGTTTTATAAGCCAGAACATTTTTCTGACTGTTAAGACTCATTTGGATTAATTAAGACTGAGTTAATACAGCTTTACTTTTCATAATATTTTCTGTTCGTTTGTGTGTGAAAAGTTTGAGCATTATAATTATTTTAAATTATCTTTTAGAAGTTACTTTAGTGTAGTTAAATATGCAATCATAATAATATTTTTTTACTGCCAGATTTATGAGAAATAGTGTAGTGATACCTGAAAAAGCAATAAAGATATTCAGTATATCTATAGCATAGCATATGAATTACAACTGACAATTTTACATCACGCATTCAGTTTGGCACAACGTTAGCATATATTTAAATTCTGATAGCAACCGTCGGGTAGTAGTCCACCAGACATAACACCCGTCTGGTCGGAGGATCCTCCCTTTTCAACAGAGGATGGGAACTTTACAACATGTTTCTCCTTCATCGTGTGGGCAATAAGGTCTTATGACCCCTAGTGACAGTTTCTAATCCGCCTCAAGGGCCTCTGACAAGGTTTGAGTGGAACAGTAAGTCCAGGTTTCCTCACGATGTTTTCCTTCACCGATGTCAGTGATGTCCAAGATAAACTTTAGAAAGTACATATGAATTGAAAAAGTCCAATGCATACATACAAAACCCCATGGGGGTAGGCAGAAACCACAGAACGCCACCTGCTACGATCCTTAAATACCTTATACTCCTTTAATAAACACATTACCCTCCTTTGCGTCGCACAGTCAGGTAAAAAGTCCAATGATAATTCGTAAACGAAACCGGATGGTATATTAGCACATAAAAATCTCGATAAAAACATACGTCTACCCAAACCAAACAGTCCCACATTATTTACAATTAGTTTCTGTGAACAAAAACTCCGATTCAGGTCGTCCATTGTTTATATCAGCATTGTTCCTCTTTTGTGCTACGTTTTGTAGGTATGTATTTGTGAGTCAAAGTATCCGATTTCTCGTCAAAAGTTATCTTTACAAATTATGTTTTTGTTTTGCCCTTGATTTGGTCGCAGTGGGTGTCGGGATTAATTTTTATAATAACTTTTATTCAGCACATTTTATTCAATCTAAACATAACAATGTGATACTGTGTGAATTTTGTATTGAACGAAAGTTTTTTCTACATTTATACATCTAGACAAATTAATAAAAATGTGTCTGTTTGTAATAAAAAATAACAGGATTTTACTAAATAGTACATAATATTAATGTTTATCAAAAAAACAATTGTAAAAATTGTTGTCTGTCTGTTTGTTCCGGCTAATGTCCGGAACGGCTGAACAGAAGTGTGACGGGGTTTTCACTGGTATATAGCTGATGGTAGAAGAAGTAACTTGGGCTACTTAATTTTTTTTAAATTATTAGTGTTCCGTGCTAAAAATTGAAACCTTACAGATAACCGATATTCAGACAAAGTCAGAGGTAAAAGTTTACAGTCTCTTTGAAAATCGTTTCTAATTAGAAAAATAGAACTTAAATAATTGGGTTTTCGTCTTATTATTTATTACTGTCCTTGAAACGAATACCTAAAAACATAAATGTACCTAGACACGGTTTTATTACACTGTTGCTACGACGTAGCCGGTGATGACGTCACAGCTACGAGAGCTACGCCGTAGCAGATGTCCGATGTGCTACGGATTATCTTACTAGTCTTTAAACTTTGTTGTGTGTCGGACGTTTCTTCGATTTGAATAATAACGGTTATTTTAGTTTTAGGATGTGAATAATACATTATTATGCTTTGGGTGAATTTGAAAAAATACCTATAGCTATTTGCTATGATACAAACAGTGGACCTATTGAAGTGTAGCTTGTAAGGATTGGTATGTTTGGAGTGAATAAATAAATAAATAAATTTATTTAGCGAAGAATATAAACTATGATAGAAGTTTTTGACGATACTGTGAGCCAAGTAAGTGTTTGCTAGATGCTTATTTTTTTTTTACTGTTAACTGTCTCCTATTTTTTTACTCGACTGCCCCAAAAAAAGGAGTGTTATGTGTTCAGAATTAATTTATGTATGTGAGTTTCTTTATTCCACCATAACTTTTAAACGCCTGAACCGATTTAGATGTATGGGGTATCGTTACAATCCTTGCATCGTTCCGAGTAGGCTAGTAAAAAATAAAAAGAAACAGGTGTGGTTACTTTAAAACGTAAATTAATACCAGCCTCAATTTATTTTTTTAATGAAGATGGTCTTTTCTATGTTTATCGTCTAGAATTTGACAAGTAGATTTTAAAAATATATAACACTGTAAATAAAAAACGTCGTAAAAAAAAACTGACTAGTAAACAAAGTATAAATATGTGCAATTTTTGCAGTCGTGTTTTTTAATTTTTTAATTATAGTAGCTTGTTTATATATCTACTTTAAACACATAACTTTAATAAATAATCATGTGTAGGGTTAGGGCCGATTTTACAATCGTTAGATAATTGGAACAAATCTGGCGGTTTGAAGCCTATGATCTTACTTTCTACTATTATTTTAAGCACATTTTTTTTTAAGGATTGTTTTTGCGATGGATGTTTGTTTACTCTTTCACGCGCACGACTAAATGACATAATATTATGTAGATATTGATTTAACTTAAAACATGGGATATTTTTAACCCCCTAAGCAAAAAGAGGGGTGAATCCTTTAGTTCTGCGACTGATCTCTTCCCGGTCAAGTCGGATTACCGTCCCATCGGACTATCAGAGTGAAGCAAGACGGACTGCACCTGTACGTTCACGGGTCCGTAACGTTACTTCGAGAGTCATATGTTCGATTAACGAAAAGTCGACTGAACGTTTGTTCGAATGGACTTTATTACGAAACAACCTTTTATCGCCAAACACTACTTCGACTGAACGATTTATCGAATATTTATAAATCGATGGACTGCTCTTTCAAATGAGTTTTAGTTATTAACATAGTTTAATAATTGAAGTAAAATTATAAAAGTAAGATTTTTCGTCACATGTTATTTCATACATAATCGAGGAAATCAATCACTTTTAAGATATGATTCTTCCCGTAGATTTAGAAACATGAAATTTGATGAAAAGGAAAATATAAAGCACGAATGAAGAGAAAAATGTTTAAACAACTCATTATTTTTTTGTTCTTCTTCCATTAAATTATTTTTTATAATAAATATTTTTCTCTTCATTCGTGCTTTATATTTTCCTTTTCACCAAATTTCATGTTTCTAAATGTACGGGAAGAATGATATCTTAAAAGTATTTGATTTCCTCGATTATGTATGAAATAACATGTGACGAAAAATCTTACTTTTATAATTTTACTTCAAATATTAAACTATGTTAATAACTAAAACTCATTCGAAAGAGCAGTCCATCGATTTATAAATATTCGATAAATCGTTCAGTCGAAGTAGTGTTTGGCGATAAAAGGTTGTTTCGTAATAAAGTCCATTCGAACAAACGTTCAGTCGACTTTTCGTTAATCGAACATATGACTCTCGAAGTAACGTTACGGACCCTACGTTCACACGTGTGCACTATATTATTTTCTGCGTTCTTGGCTAGTCTCCATTGAAATTGGTTGCTGGCCGAAATTAGGTTAGGAGAATATTATGGTAGGTACCTATAACTCTTATATTTTTATCGATTTTAGTATTTTATGACTACTAATGGGTCCGATAGACGATGTTGTACCTGAACGTTGACTATCACCGCCTCCTACAGGGTTTAATTGTAAATCAAAACCCATTTAAACACACACAAAACATTTCTTTAAAATCAGTCTAGGCGTTTAGGAGTTCAGTGACATACATACGATTAGAAGAATAATAAAAAGTGCAGTTTTGCATCCTCTTCAAATTCAAGGAAGTACCTAACTATATATACTACGTAACATATTGTAAATAAACAATACTATTGAGCACTATTGCCATCCTTTACCTTAACACGTAAAACCTTTTTACAAACACCTACTGACACTTCTTGTAGGTGTCAGGGTGAGTCACACCGTTGCCGTCCCGCAACACATGCGCAGCGAAGGCATGCATGTTTCATGCTGCAGTTGAGAAGAAGGCGGGGACACGGAGTGTGATCTAATGGAAGCGACATCGACCTGGAAAGGCCAAGGATTGAATTAGTCTTTAAAGGGTTGAAGTAGTCGTCAATTTTTCTTTCTATGATAATTGTTTAGTTCTCTCATTATTATTAACAAATTACAGCAATTTATTACAAAGTAACAGTAAATATTAATTCAATAAATACACATAACATATAAATTACTTATTACATACTTTACTAACATCATTCTCAAACACAATGTCTTTCACAAAATGTACAGCATAATAACATGATTTGATTGAATCTATCGGTTAACACGCCACAAAACCATTCGCTAGTGAAATAGGTATAAAATATGTTAAACAAAATTAGACTTCAGTAGGTACAACGTAGGGACACTCGAGCGCTAATGTGACACGCTTATTGCGTTCTGCAGATACGTCGATTTTTCTGCGAATTCATTTCAATATAAGTCACAAGAAAACATTTCCCAACAGACCTTAATTTCAATACGTCTCTAAAAATTTAATTAAAAATTTAATTAATGGAGATGGACGGATGGGTGGATGGCATGGAGTATGCAAGGATCGTAGCAGGTGGCGTTCTGTGGTTTCTGCCTACCCCCATGGGAAAAAGGCGTGAGTTTATGTATGTATGTTATAAATGCTCCCGACGGCGGCAGCGGCCATCTTGGATTGATTTTCAAACAAAATTAAAATCGGTGCATCCGTTCGGGAGCTCCATCGTTTTTGCGTCGGGGATTAAAAAATAAACGCTTAGTCAAAAACTATTTAAGTACCTACTTATCATAAAAATGAAAAAGCCAGTAGGTAGTAAGTACAGGTGAGGGAACGACAAAATGAAAAATATGACGGCAAAAACTTATTTGATGAAGTGTCGGTTGGGAGAGGAAGGTGTTATATGGCTTATAAGTTTAACTGCGTGGGTTTAAAGCTAAGAATAGGCAAACCACTCCATCTTACGTGGTGGGTGTTTTGAATAGTTAATTAATATTTATCGAGGGTACTCCGCAGCGTTTAAGTTTAAACGAGACGGATTAGGTAAAGGCTACTGCAAAAACGTTTAGGGACTGATATATCACCTTATAGCTTTTGGCCGCAACTTCGTTCGCATAAATGTCGATTATCGCAGACGCAGACGAAGTCGTGGATCATAAAAAATGAAAAAGCATTTATTCAATGTTACTTCTGCCAAACTGCCAAAAAAAAAAGAGCCAAAAAAAGTAGCCTATGTCCTTCCTTGTTCAAACTTACCTCGTACCAAATTTCATCAAAATCAGTTCAGTGGTTTAGTCGTGAAAGCGTAACAGACAGACAGAGTTACTTTTGCATTTAAAATACAAGTTTTTGCCCGATACTTCGTCTGCGTGAATGCTGGTTATCGCAGAGGCAGACGAAGTCGCGGAACAAGAAGTGACCTATGTCCTTCCTTGGGGTCCAAACTTACCTCGTACCAAATTTCATCAAAATCAGTTCAGTGGTTTAGTCGTTAAAGCATAACAGTCAGACAGAGTTACTTTTGCATTTATAATACAAGCTTTTGCCCGATACTTCGGCCGCTTATGGCGGAGGCAGACGAAGAGTTACTTTCGCATTTATAATATTAGTATGGATTGAGGTTATAACTGCCACTTCCAGTGTGGGCACTTTATATCTGTGTTCCGTCTACGTTGCCTCTAGGGTGAGCGGCCCAATTCTTGCTTTCAATTTATTTTCACAATTTTATCGGTTTAGTAATGTTTATTTAACCACGTGTTCGCTTATTCTCTTTGTGTATAAGGAAGAGGTCGTTAGTGTGTTTCTTTTTCTTTGATTTTGTTTATTTTTTTGCGAGAATGTTTGTCTTTCTCACACGGAAAGATTTGGATGTGCGCATCATTCGTTTGTATTAGTATGGAGAAGTGGCATTTTAGTAAAGACTTTTACAAGCTTGGTTAACCAAGAATCTCTCAATAATAAAATTCTATATGCTAGATTGACAATATTATTGCTAGATAGTAATGTAACACATTATCCATACTAATCTACCATCCGATATTTACGCGGACGAAGTCGCGGGCAAAAGTTAGTTTATTATATAATTTATATAGAAGAGTACCTACATATGAATTTAAAAGTTACATTACCCGGCGATAAATATTGCACATCGACCTTTGGAAAGAGACAATTAGCTAATTTGGCTTTGTAAAGCGTTATCTCTGTCGCACGAAATTCAAACAGTCCGGTATGTATTAGGAGCTGTTAAAACAATTATGATTTGCTTCTTTTGGTAACTCTTTTTATTCTATGTATAAAATACGAAATACGATAAAGGTCGATGTGCAATATTTATCGCCGGGTAGTGTACATTGCTAAATAACCAGTATCGAACCTCATGAATGAGAGGCGGATGTCTTAACCACTAGGCCATCATCAAACCAAGCCAATTTTGCCAAACGTATTTATTCTAGTGAATAAAACAACAGTCTATTACCTAGCTTAATCCTATTAGATCTAAAAAGCTTTCTAGTTTATACAGCAAACTCAACCCGTATAATCTGCGGTCTACGTTAGTGGGAATTTGTGGAAACTAAAACACAGTGTAGCACTTAAATTAGTATTTATCACGTTTGCCTATTACGAGATTCCCTTATGGTCCTAGATCCCAGAGTTGTTTAATCTAGGTCATTTTAGCATGAATAAAAAAATGGATTAATATGTCGATGTACTAATAAGGATGAAGGTATCAAAGGTACTGTAGAGACTTGCTGGTACAGCCATTTAATTATTTATTTTTACTTTAACTATAATGGTTGTTACCAAAAACAATTATAAAAAACGAATTAAAAATATATTTTTTAAAAACAAGCTCTAATTTAAAATTCTACAAATTGATTATTGGACATTGTATTGTCACCAGAACTAAAGGTGTATGCAAAATTTCAGCTCAATCGGATAACAACAAATGGTCGAAAAATGGTTTGCAAATTTTGAAAGGACAACTTATTTCCTACATACATATTATTAAATGTAAAGACAGCTTCTGACTTTTACAAGACATTACGCAGAGCAATAGATAATGAACGAAAGAAAAAAATTCTTGAAGTCACATCAGCGTTTCGAACGAAAATATAATTAGAAAAAAAAAATACTGGCTGGACGTTAATGAGTCCAAATTGCCGGCAGGAAGTTATGAAACTTTTTTATTTGGTTGACGCTCGACTAATGCAATTTGAATATACTTATTTCCTGTTCGCTCATTCAGTTTAATTACAAAAAGTTAGATTAATATTTTTATAAGGCGCCATAGGTACACTGTACAGTATCTGATGTATACTAGTTTTGCCCGCGCATTCGTTTGTATCCACGTCAGAACGAAGCCAAAGTCCAAAATTTTCCCTCGAAAACGGAATAAAATTATCTAATGTATTTAACTGAGATCAATATCTATAAAGCGTGAAAGAGTAACAAAAATACATCCATCCATCCATCTTCACACAGTTTTGCGTTTATTATAAGAGTTTTCAGCCAATTCCGTTCAGCCGTTTAGGCGTAAAAACATTCATCTATTCGTACATACTTTCGTGTTTATTAGAGGCAGGATAGGATTAAGTTACCACTATATTCTTTGCACTAGAATCTTAAAACGATTTCAAACGTACTGAAATACAACAATTTATTTAGTTTATCTGAAGTTCGAATGTAAAATGGTTTACACAGAGTTCTATTACGATAGAGTAAACCTGAAAGCTCTCAATAACCACCTCACCTCACCTCACCTCTGTAACCCGTACACGTTTAATCCGCGCCGTACCGAAGTGCAAATGCATTTGAAATTACAAACTAGTTCGGAGCTACACTCCTACATAAACTTATACCTGTACCTAAATTATTGTACTTACTCATAAAATTATATACGTGCTTAGGGTGCAGTTGTATTTTAGATATATCTAACAGACAGTGCCTTCAAAAGCAAACCATTTTTCAACCATTTGTTGATATCCGATTGAGCTGAAATTTTGCATAGGTACACCTTTGGTTCTGATGACAATACAATGTCCAATACTAATAATTTTAAATTAAAGCGTGTTTTTAAAAATATTTTTTAAATTAGTTTATTGATGTCTTCCAGATAAATAGGCCAAAATTCATATGAAATTATCTGCTAGATTATTTAACTGGAATTTGTCAGGTGGTGTGGAGTGGAGAAGTCTTTACATAGTTACCCCTTTCAAAATATACTTTCGTATGGAGAAGAATGGGTCCATAATAACTCTTTTAAAATAAAAAATGTTTTACTATTGCAATTGCAAAAATTGGTTTGAGTTTGGTTTTGACCTTTATTTCGTTAGGTTGAAAAAAATGAAGTACCGATTCAATTTTGTTGCTGACAGTACCATTTCAGCTACGGAAAGTTACAGAGTAGTATCAGACATAAATATTATAACAGCCACGAAGGAGATTTGATTTACTTGTACATCTCCGTTGAGCGTCGAGCGATCGACCTACTTATACAGTTGTTCACGAACGCGCGCCAGTCATTGGAATTTATACCTAATGACAATGAGATAAGAGCTACGCGCTCGTGAATTGTAACGACTATACTGAGACTACTTTATGTCATTACGTTAGTTCTCTCCTCTTAGTTTGTGTAGCTAAAGGTAGGTGTTTTATTGTACTGTCTTAAAAATGTGTAGTGTTTTAATGATTTTAATTACATACCTATTCAAGATCGTACCAAAGCCATAATTAGAGAAAAGGGCAGAAGATTTTGTGAGGTTTCCCTCTCTCCCGCCCCCCCCCCCCCTTTCAGGTGCTCTTTTCTGCGTCGCCTGAACCTTGGTCACCACCCAGCCTGGGTCCAGGCGACGCGGGAAAACATCATCTCCAGGTCTGGGTATTATAATTTTGTTCGTAATTTACTTAACTGTTTTTAGTTATAACCCGTTATAACTAAAAACAGTTAGGTTAGTTATAACGGTTTATAACTAAAAACGGGTTTTAACTGTAACATTATACATTTTAGAAGGTAGATATTCTCTAATGATTATTTATATCCATTCATAAAATATTTACGATTCAAACTTCCCAGAACTCCACTTGGTAGTTGGCTTTTAATAACATATGATTTTTACAGGAACTGTTGGGTTATACTGGGCGTTAGTGACAGGTTGGCAAAAACTGAAACTGTAGTTTCAGACCACGATTTGTGATTGAAAATCGTTGGATTTTCCGGAAAATTCTCAAAATTTTCGACCGATTTTTCACTTGATTCGTGATATATTGATATGTAAGTATCAAGTCCAGGCCTCTAAACATAAATTTAACAAAAAAAACAATAAAAACTTAACTCGGCAATGTAAACACAACAAAAATAATTCTAGGTACCTACATTTAAGCTATGTAGGTTTAGGCACAAATAACACGCGCCGCCCGGCGTCGCCGCATCAGTGCGATGTCCTCTGCTAGAGCTGTACCGAACGAAACTTTAAATAGTTTTTAAAGTTTCGTTCGGTTTTCTTTTAATTTTGAGAATTTTCCGGAGAAAAATTCCAACGATTTTCAATCACAAATCGTGGTCTGAAACTACAGTTTCAGTTTTTGCCAACCTGTCACTAACGCCCAGTATATATTATAAAAAAGGTAGTAAATTAAAGTATATTTTTTAATTTGATGGCTACCGTACTTCTTTGTGAATATAATGTTCAACTGAAAACGTATTCCATGTAACCGTAAACTATTCAAAATTGAAAATCGAATCACATGAACCACAATGAGTGGGCAATTCTCGTAAATTGCAATTGAAACTACAATTTTATTTTATTACAGCATATTTACAGAGTCGGGTCAGTGCAATGTGTATGTAAGTTTTATGTGTTACGTGTTACAATGACGTAACTTTGGGTCCTATTTTTATTTACCATAGGTATACATCCATACTAAATATTATACATGCGTAAGTGTGTTAGTTTGTTACGCTTTTATGACTAGACTAGCTTCTGAACGCGACTTCGTCCGCGTAGAAGTCGAAAATAAACAAAAAAATTAAATATGTTTCTACCCCTTTTTAACCCCGTTATGATGAATATCAATAAAATACGAATCTCATCTTCCTTTAATTCTATTAAAGAATGTTTATTCAAAATTTGAAGTAGATTGGACCAAGGAATCTCGTTGTCCCATACAAACTTTGCCCTAATTTTTCACCCCCTAAGGGGTACAATTTCGGAAAATCTTTTCTTATCGGATGCCTACGTCATACAAAGAAAACACTGTCTAAGTTTCAGGTCTCTACGTTCATCGGTTTAGGCTGTGCGGTCGATCCGTCATTCAGTCAGTCAGTCAGTCATTAAAGACAAAGCATTTTATATGTATAGATATATAGACTACCTACTGAATCTGAATCGATTATAATAAAATTTGGTACAGACGAAGAAACGACAGGCTACTTTTTGATCGACAATAATCTGCATTCACGCGGTCGGAGTCGTGGGAGAAAGCTAGTAACATTATAATTACGTTCCGTAGGGGTTGGAAAAGACCTCATACTTAACAGTAATTATTTCGACTAACGAGGTATTTAATGATGTCTAAGAGTAATTATACAGGCTAACTTTTAATCCACAACCGTTCTTTGGGAGACGGGTTGAAAATACTCGCAATGTTGGAAAGAACGTTTATTTATTTATAACATAACATCACGCCTGTAATCCCCGAAGGGTTAGGCAGAGGTAAACCATTAGTGTACCCACATTTGGCCAGTTATGTTTAAGTCCCATGTAATAGGGGGCGAGCCTATTGCCATCAAACGAGCACAAATCCAGACTCCGAGGCTGCTACTAAGAAACACTTTGCCCGACCTGGGAAACCAACCCAAGAACTCACGCTCAGCAGTTGCGCTTTGTGACCACTAGACCAGCGAGGCAGTATTTATTTATTTTACTTTATGACATAAAACGGCCATTTGCTATTACATATACCTTTTAGCTACGTTAAGTTTTGTCTTTATTCCCGTTATTTATTCCAGGTTTAAAGGTCTGGCCGAAAAGCGGATTGCACGTTAATGGCACCATTGACAGAACAATCCGTTGTATTTATAAGCTTGTAACATTGTTTTATTGTTACTGGCAATACTTATTATTGTTCGTACGTAAACCAATATTGTTATCAAGTTTTAATTTTATCTCTTGCAAAATTCGTTTTATTTTTTTGGGCCGTGGATTTTGAAGGACCCTCCGTTCATTATTTTTTAATAATGAACCTACTTAGAAATTGGATCAATAAGGGAAAAAGATGTAGCTATTGGTATACTAAGACATAAGTACCAATAAGATGAAATAAAATCGTTGTGTTTGTTGACTTTTTTTGGCTGTCACTAATATGTCGTAATTTTTTTATTTTTTCATTTAATATTTTAGAGTAGATTATTTATTTTTCAGGGTTTCGAATCCAAAGGATGCCAATCGGAACCCAAGTACTAAGATATCACTGTCAGTCCGCCTACTGTCAGAGGGTTGTTTCTTTTGAACTTTAATAGGTAGACACAATTGGGAAGATGACAGCATTTACCAATAATTCCAAGACATAACTTCTCTAAAGAAACACTTTATTGTAGCCCAGGAAACTTGATTAATTTTCAATTAACTGTAAAATTTGATTTTGAATTGCTTTGAAATTAATAAATAGTTAGTCAATTGAGTCTACTCAAAAGTGACGTCACAGTTATTTTTTGCCGTACAATATCTATGGGACAATCACGTTTTGACAGGTCATAAAAAGTACGTCAATTGACTGTGGTGTCATCTACCCTATTGAAATTTTCATAAAGTATGTAGACTAGCCGTTTAAACAACAAAATACTTATATAAAGGGGATCCCCATACAAGAAAAGTGTTTATTTTTTTAATGTAATGTTACATACTGTACGGTACCAAGGTACCACCTTCGTATGCGAGCCCAACACTCACCTATCAAATCTTTTCAGCAAATAAAGAATACTGAATAACGAACCTTACAATAACAGCCGGAATATAAATAAGTACAAACAAAACTCATCCATTAAGCTGAATGTTAAGTGCGAACGGCAAACTTGTTTGTAATCCGATTGTTTAATAGTAAAACTAGAACGGAAAATAACATTAGCTACGTCGGTACTAACTAACTAATGTATTTTCTTTATTATATCGCTGTGACTTGGTGATTAATAATAATACCATGGTGTAGTATGTGGTGGTTCTGGCAGATTGCCAACCGAGGTTTGGCAGTATTGTTGCGTTATTTCACGGAAATTAACGTAAAGTATGCCTGAGTTAGAATGAAAGAGAATCGTGTGTCGAATCTTGACCGGGCTTTTTTGTATGGCAATATACATAAACTCACGCCTTTTTCCCATGGGGGTAGGCAGAAACCACAGAACGTCACCTGCTACGATAGGAATTATACATGATAAATGCTTACATAGGAACGAATAACGATAGAACGATTGCTCGATTGCTGAGTGTGAGGTGAAGTGTACCAGCCGAACGACGACCACTGCTGCACATAGTAGTAGTCCTACGCTGCCCGCATCTAGCGGTTTCTCGCAACCTTAAGGGTGCGTCCACATCTGGCGAATGTGTAGCTCGCGACCCGTTTGCGAGCTGCCCGCGAGCTGCACGCGTGCATTTTTGTTCGTGCGCCCTCCTGCGCCGCACTTAAGCGCCGTACGCGATCAGCGCGCGGGCGGCGCCTGTAAACGGAACTGTAAGCACGAGAATTGAGTGCGCGCAGATATATACGCCTTTATACGAGCCTTGCATGAGTTGCGCTAAAGAGGCGCACCAAACCATTGCCGTGACTGCACGCGCGCAGCTCGCGGGCAGCTCGCAAACGGCTCGCGAGCTGCACATTCGCGGCACATTCACCAGATGTGGACGCACCCTAAGGCGTCCCCCACATTAAGCGTGCGCGTTCCTCGGGCGAGTGAGCGACGCGAGCGCGTTGCGTACGCGTCGCGTGTTGCTGCCGTGTGACGGGCGCGTCGCGAGTGCGCGGCGCGGTAGCGGCGATCGCCTTGGCGTTTAACCCCCGAACAGTCAAGTCAGTGACAATTTGGACAGTGCCGTGTTAGCTCACGTCGCGTTGCTGTTTTGGCGGCGGGGATAGCGGGCACGAGAGCGCCGCGTGCACTCTCCAGGAAACCTGTACCAGGACAACGGTCCACTAAATCCTATAAACTTTAGTAGATATGAATTCAAAAAGTCACATTGGTACTTGTCTTAACCACTGTGTGAACTGGGTCATCACGACACGTCTTGTCTCAAAGCGCATGTAATACTCACATTTACAAAATTGAAGTAAACCATATTAAATTGTTACTTACACAAATCAACTTTCTTATACAACTTAAATAATAAGAAAATCTCATTTACTTACATGGCTTTATCGTTAAAACAGAACTTCTATGTTTAATAAGAAAAATATTGGAATGCAAATACATAGACCCTTTTCCAATTTACCTCTACAACGGAGAGCTTTTTGTATGCCTACTTTATATAAAGCTGTTGTTTTTAGGGACCTCCCTAATAACAGCGGGTTCGACGTTTACATAATAAATTATGTACGTAGGTAAATAAGCACAGGTTTGCTACCGTAGTGAATTCACAAATATGTGTATAGGTACCTAGTGTTTTAGGAAGGCTAATAGATATGTATGTGTCAGTTTTGAAGACTAATACAACTTGATTCAAAGTTAGTCAGTAATACCAGTAGGTATTACTGACTAACTTTCTAGGCAGTAGCCTATTATGACAAATAATAGTCGCATTGCACATTGCAAGTATTTCAAACATACTGTATACATACCTATATAAATTCACGCTGTAATCCCCAAGGTTTAGGCAAAGGTGTACCCATTTCGCCAGTTTTGTTTAAGTCCCACGTAATAGGGGGCGAGCCTATTGCCATCAACCAGGCACAAATCCAGACTACGAGAATGCTGCTGAGAAATTCTTAATTGTAAACCCCAATAATAAAAAAAACTTTGCCCGACTTGGGCGTCGAACCCAAGACCTCATGCTCAGCAGTCGCGCTTTGCAACCACTAGACTAACGAGGCAGTCTCAATAACAAAACCAAGTATAGTCAATCACATAAGGATTGAGTCACATGTACTTAAATACTTACCCATTGTTTCCTCTCTGAAGTAGGTACTTAATCTGAAACACCAGCATAATGTAGACATAAAAAATAGGTATATGTACGAGTAAACAAAAACAGTGTACATTACACGTAAGTAATTTATTCACCAACTAGCTGACCCGCCGCGACTTCGTTCGCGTGGTATACTACCTACACTACCCTACCCCCCCTACCCTACCCTACCCTAACCCTTCCCTACCCCTACCCCTACCCTAACCCTGCCTTACCCTACCCCTTCCATACCCCTACCCTACCCCTACCCTACATACCCTACTTAATTAGAACATTTTATGATTCTATCTTTTATAGTTTAGGCGGCGTACGCCAATTATGGAACTTTTTTGGATGATTTTTTACACCTTGGGTCCGAAAAACCCAAATATCTTACGGACCCCTATTTTTTCTAAAATAAAATATAGCCTATAGCACTCAGTGATAACGTAGCTTCCAATTTCCGAAAGAATTTTTAAAATCGGTTCAGTAGATCCGGAGATTACCCCCTACATACAAACTTACATACTTACAAACTTACAAACAAATTTTACCTCTTTATAATATTAGTATAGATTCATATTCATATTCATATTATTTATTTGCATTCCATAAATGTGTATAAAAGATGTTACATAATGCTTAAAGCTAAAGTACAGTTATGGACCCTGTTAGGGCACAGCAACATAGTATTATTAACCTAAAATTAAAAAATACAACTTAAAAAATACAACTTAAAAAATACAAATTATTTATAATGTTGTAATTATTGAGATCAATTTTAAATTATTATTTTAGTAAGTAACGATATTATTAAACATTCAAATAAGATAACGGTTAAATTAAAAACAAAAGCGATAACAAAAATAATCATAAAATAACATAATAGGCAGGTAGTGAGTTGAAAAATGTAGGTGATGTGTGTTGTGTGTAGGTAAGAATTGTACTGTCAAAATTTACTTATCGTCTAAGAATTCCTTTAGAGTGTAATAAGATTTAAATATAAGGTAATTTTGGAGACTGTTTTTAAATTTATTTTCGTACTCTATGTCCTTAATTGCATTTGGAAGCTTATTGTATATTTTCACGCACATGGCTAAAGGTCCTGAATGAAACATAGTCAATCTAGAGCTTGGTAAAGCTAATTCATGATTATTTTGGCGTCTAACACTGCGATGTTGTGGGCGAAGGTCCTTAGTGAGTGGGAATAGTGACCGGTGTTTTCTTACAAATTTGCTAACTTCTAAAATGTAGATGCCAGTTAGTGTAAGGACTTTGTATTTTACAAAGAATGGCTTGCAGCTTTCTGTGTAATCTATATTGGCAAGAATTCTTATACATTTCTTTTGTAGAACAAAGAGTCTATCTTTGTCTACACCGTTTCCCCACACCACGATTCCATAATTCAGCCAGGAGTATGCGTAGGCATAGTATGCTGTTAAAGCAGTTTTAAAATCAGTAGCTTTTTTAAGCTCCCCCAAGGCATATATAAAACTGGCTAGTTTGTTTGCCAATGTATCTATATGGGCTTTCCAGTTTATATTGGTATCTACAGTCAAACCTAGCAGTTTAAACTCGTTTAATGCATTGTAGCTTTATATTGTTGTATGAGTAATCTATATCCAATTTGCGTTTTTGGTATGGTCTGTATTGCATTATCTTTGTTTTGTTAAAATTTAATTCCAAGTTGTGATCTTTTAACCATGCTATTATTTTGGAGAGCTTATGGTCTAGACTTAGGTTTAAGTTTTCTTCATTTGTGTAAGGAAAAATGATAGAAATATCATCAGCAAATAAAATACTTTGAGCGTCAATTTCTTTGGGGAGGTCATTAATATAGACTAGAAATAATAAGCATCCCAAAACGCTGCCTTGTGGTATTGACATTGTTGTTTTTGCTTTATTAGATCTTACGCGCGTTATTTGACCAGTGTGTGGATCGCTGTGTTCTACCTCTACGATCTGTTCCCTATTTTCAAGGTACGAGCAAAACCACTTGTGTGCTGTACCTCTAACACCTATTGCATATAATTTATTTAATAAAATTGTGTAGGAAACTCTGTCGTAGGCTTTGCTCATATCCAATAATATCCCTACTGCATAATGTTTGTTATTGATTATGTTTAAAGCTTCCTGAATATACTTAAATATAGCTAATGTCGTGGATCTATTTTTCCTGAAGCCATTCTGGCTATCGTTAAATATTTTATATTTCTCGCAATAAGAATAAAGCCGTTTTGATTATACATAATACCTCGAACATTAGTTTAGCAGAAAAATACCGAACAGACCAAAATTTCTGTGATAACCTACTCACCATCGCTAAATCGGCAACTGATAAATTCAGAAAATAGTCTCTATTCGTATTCAATCGTATATTCGCGTCCGGTAAAGCCAGGAACACATAACCGTAAATTTGATACACAACGATAACTCAAAAGCCTCTGCCATTATCTATTTCGCAATAATTTTTATTTTTCGGACTTCGGATGTTGTGTCCATTACCGTATTTTGTTTGCGAAAATGTCACCAGAAACGTTATGTGTATTGAAATTAACGGTAACGCAATTATTATGTTTTGACGTGCTCTGATTTGGGTCGAGTGAATTGGAGTGGGTGTAATTTCGTATTAGGTTGTGGAAAATGAAAATGTGTTTTATAAAAAACAAGGCAGGATAAAAATACCTACATGTACATAAGAATTTAAAAACTTAAGTACTTTTATTACGAACCAGATTTTCTATAATCAATTAGAGTATTTAATGCAACTCACATTTGCAACACAAGACGTTTATGCAGGCCATCCATGTTTATGATGGCCGGCATTAGACGTTACGGGATATCGCACCAGTGCGGTAAGTTTCAAATATTTTTTTTTTTTTTACTGTAAACTTTAAAACTACTCATATTTGTATGTCTTACCATAGACAAAACATAGCGCACTGTGAGGCGCACTGTATTTACCTATAAGATATGTATTTTTTTTTTGTTACCTTTGTTTTACAAATAATAAATGATTGATTGATTGGACATCACTGACATCGTGAGGAATCCTGGACTTTACCAGCCTATGACTGTCCCAGTCAAACCATGTCAAAGGCCCTTGAGGCGGTTTAGAAATTCAAAGACTAGGGTGTGTGGGGTCGTAAGACCTTACTGCCCACACGATTAAAAAGGAGAAGATGTAAAAAGCACGCGTGTGTAATACACTGTATTGTGACCCTAAAAACAGTACAATAAAAGTTACTTTAAGAGCAAGTGTGTTGAAAATAAAACTCTGCAACACAAATTTTTCTACGCGCGCATTTCATACAAACTGTAACGTATGCCACAGCCAAGCAGAATAATCAACAGACCCATTTCAATACATACAAAGCCAGAACATACGTACCTACGTGTTGCGGTGAACAATGCAGTTACGTGCGAACGTCAATTGGTCAGCGGGGCATTCCTGGTCATTTCATACAAATATCTAGGTAGCATCTGACTCTCTATGGATACAGGAATACAGTTTGCTGCCTGGTCGATCACTTCGTTCTCGTTGGCTTAAAATGTTCTATAACTAAAATATGTAGTTTGAATACGAATTGAAATGCTTTTTGAAGTTTGTAAGAACTTTTGTAACCATATTTATCTGCAAATGAATAAATCTTTATCTTTATTTTTGAAGTTTCTATAGGAGACATTATCATTTTTACTCACTAGTGACAATGAACTTGGTAGTTCAAAAAAAACGGGTTGCACTCCGGGAGTGCCGGCAGAAGTAAAAACTTGATTATTAACGTTGAGCATGTTTGATATTTTGGAATGGTTAGGGAATAATTTTGCACCAATTGCTTTATCAGTATAAAAGTACTATCATTTATGTGGTAGAATACAATATTCATTTATTGCGCTATCGTACACAAACATGACAATTTATATTACATTAAAAATTTAACTTTAAAACTATTACAATTATCATTCGCGCAAGCGCCCTGCGCTGTCCTACGCTTTTTCGATCAGGTCACGTGTCCTGACGCGCACGTGTCCTGACGCGAGTTTAAGATTTTATACCCATTACAGAAAAAGTGCTCAACGCCGCTAAAGAAGTTTTCACTTCAAAAAAAAAATACCTGGCGGAAGGCGAACCTAACTAACTAAACTGGCAAAATGTGGGTATACTAATGGGTACACCTCTGCCTAACCCTTCGCGGATTAAAGGCGTGATGTTATTCATTACGTTAATTCCCTCTACCCGTTATACACTCATAACATAGCCTACAATCATTACACTCACAGTATTTTTTTAAAGCCAATTTTTAACATAAAAACGAACAAGCAGTAAACAAAAAATTCGTAGTAAAAATGGAGCGTACATTTTTATATGACGTCTGTACCACGATTTAAAATAATGACTACGCAAATCTACGACTATTCCTGGTAAAACATGAAAAAGGCGGTAAAGTGTAAAAAATAAAGCATAGAGCAGTATTTTTTATTGACGTCACAATTCTCACTTTGGTTGAGCGATTGACTGCTGCGCTGTATGACGCTGATTGCATTTGATTCAAAGTCAAAGTCAAAGTCAAATCATTTATTTCAATTAGACCATTAAAAGGCACTTTTGAACGTCGAGAAAAAATTGAATCTAGATTCCCGCACGGAACTGGCCTACAAGGAGTTATTCCAGGTGTCGTTGTTTGTGAATGTGTGTTTATATGTAAAATCAGCGGTTTCATACATTATGAACGGGTTGTATTGTAATAAATTTTGTAGGGAACAGCTGATTTGTTTTTTCAGGGTTGGTCCCATAGTAAAAATTGTTTATAACGATGAGTACAATGACCCCATTTCAGGTCTCTGGTAAATTAACAATCACCCTGTATAAAGCAGTTTAACAAAACTACCCACAAATCTACTTAACAATCACATTAACTGCATATTTAACAGTATTGAGGCTAACGATTATTCAATTTCATTACCTTCTCTATATAACATTAACTCATTTTTGGGCGAATGCTTACATAATATATATTTTCCTTTATGTGTAGTTCGTGTCCCTTATTATTGTTTCGGGTCAAATGTAAGGTGACTGGGTCACTGGATAAACATCTCAATCCGTACTATTTTATACCCCCGACGCAAAAGAGGGTTGACATACGTCCGAAGCTTTTGTTTTGGGGTTTTGTGATTTGTTCCATAACAACTAGGCCGTAAAAGAAGTGATAGATAATTATTATTTTTTGCTGTTTTTACATAGATATGTAGATAAGTACAAGTTTGATCAGAATAATAGTGGTCACATAGTCAGCTCTTTTCCTTTCTCGTTCTTATTTTGTATTTTTGCACAAGCTGTCAGATGTCAATTGTATTTGACAGATAAAAACGTAAACTTAAAAAGTTTAGTGAAATTCGCTATTAGACCTTTTTGCAATAAGGCAACCCGAAAAATAAAAAGATTCTTCACTTATTGGATTCCCATAAATAAGGATAAAATAATAATACCTACTAAATATCATAGAAACAATAAAGAAAAAAACGCGATTTGCTGTTTGGGCACGTCGCGCGTCGGTCAATCATAGTAACTAAGTATTTTATTCAAAATAATTTATTTATCATTTTGACAACAGTAGCACAATGGAATTAAACTTATCTTCTTATGGTTAATATAATCTAACGTTGGGATACATTTTAAGGTCTTTACTAATTTTTAATTTAATAAAATATAATTTAATTTAATCCGAATGTTGGTTTTATGTTTACCAGTCTTAATTTTATAACACGTCTGTTAATATGTAACGTGTAACAGTTTTTATTCCAAATAAATAAAGATTTATTGTCTGGGTAAAATAAGACGAACGAAGCACCGCAAAAGTTTCAGTAGAGATTTAGAACGTATTTCAACTTTATGTATATACGAAGTACTTGACAATATCGCTTACACATCATCCAGTTACGAAGGGTCTTTATATCACTCAAATATTTTCCCTTCCATTACTCTCATGTGCCTTCTCTTCTTTAAATGTCTCAAATATTTCAAACAAGCTCGAATTTTTTTTAAAGTTTATGATTGTGGATACCTGTAGTGCTATTGTGTAAAAATCTAAATTTTGGTGAGATGAGTGATGGACCAATCCCTAGCATCAGGTGGGATGAAAGCCATGGTCCTAATTGTGAATATCATCCTCGGTGAATTAAGGTTAAGTGAGTATGAAGTGAGCTGTTTACGTCTAGCATCAGGTTGGATGTTAGCAACAATGCTATTCTATACCTCACCTCAAGATCACTTCATCTAAATTCACCGAAGGAAATACAGAATAGACCGGCTGAACAAAAAAGTTTCAATATTGGCCACTGGTATGCTTTTCTAAAATCCATCAAGGTACTCTACTCCATCTTAGTAGCGTACCAAGTTCTTTAGAAATGTACACTATCTCGCTTGCCTGGTCCCCTGGTATTCAATACACGATGCACTCAAACCTGTCGCTGGCTGAATAGAAACATCTAATTCTAAAATGGAGGGAGCCAATATTGTACACTTTTGGTGCTGTTCAGAAAAGGTGACTACTTGAAGTCTTTTGATATTTTTCGTTCAAATTTTTATGAGATATTTTAAGAAACTTAAAACATGGAAACTTAACATCACGTCCGCATGTCGGTGACGCAGTCACATTAGCATGTCAGTGACCGAACCCATAATTCTTGAACCTACCAAAAATCGCTCAAACCGGCTAAAAACATTCTGAGTGATTATTACTTTAGGGCTATTTTGAGGAATTTATTATTATATAATTTACTTGTCAGCAAAGATTTTCTATTCCACTTTGTTTTCATAATATCACTGTAACACCTTTTTACTAGTTTTAGTGCCTAAAAAATTAAAGTTGGTAATTAATTTTATATCTTAACAAGGGCTGATTTGTTCAATAGTCAGACAACTTTTATCCAAAGAATAAATATGACAGATTGACATTTTTACAAAAGCTGTCAAATCGCCATATTTATCCCTCCGTTAAGAGTTATCTGACGATTAAAAAATTAGCCCTAAAACTTATATTGAAGTCATGGATATCATTGGATAGCAGCATTCCAAGCGTTTGTCACCAATTTTCTTCACATTATTTGGCAGTAGGGGAGAGCGGGGCTGAAAGTGCCGGGGGTAAATTGTTCCGACGCGAATATCTCGAAAACAAAAAGAGATAGATATACGATCATAGTGTGTCGCGTGATGCCTAACAGTCGGGCACACGCGGCTGCTATTTTAGTTTCGTCAGCGCCGCAGACCGAGTGGCAGTGCATGTGAAGGTCCTCCAGCGCCACGTAAGTAAATATTTTCGTTTCAATACTTTTTGGTCGCAAGCTAGTATTTTTCGTGCTTGTAAGATGAGAGTTTTAGTAAAATGTTTGTTATTTATCCTAGTTTGCTATGAGGCGTAATTTTAATGCTTTGAGCACAGTGATTTTTATATGTGAGACAAAATATCACACTCTCATAAACGGGGTAAAATGTGCCGTTCTTGTGGGGCTGCTTGTGCCGCGGCACAACCAACCCCTAAGCAACCTTTATTGTTTCAATATTGTTTATGTTTACGTGAGCACTTATGAAAAGAAGAAAAATACTTGTTGACATGATACTTTATACTGCATTTATTATCTTTGACAGAATGAGGACATCAAGCGAAAAACCCAAAGGGGAACTATACTTAACTCAGGATCTTCAGGATCACAAAGGGCTGCTGATGCAGTCATCAAGGATGGACTTAAATTGCACTTGAATTAGAAATTTGTATTTGTTTATATATTTTTTTGATTTCTTTAAAAGACTCAAGAGACTGCTCAATAAGATAATAACTCTGAAAGGAACTCTGTTTCTTAATTATTTGAGAGAAACTTTTTTTTATTTTCTTTAGAGACTGATATTTTCAATAAATATGAGATCAGTTATTAAAAATATCAGTCTCTAAAGACATTTGCATAAAAATAAGTACAAAATATTGATTAAAAATATGTTTTTTAAGTTTGAAATAATGACATAAGTAAAGGTAATTTGTTTTTTTTTAATATAATACTTAGTATTATAAGCAACTAAATCATAAAAACTGTTGATTCATAGTAAAAAGTATAAGGTATAAATATATTATTATAAAATTAATGTCTTTTAAATTTTAAATTAATTTTCATTCATGTAAAACACCTAGCATTATCAACGGCACAACTGACCTCAGCTACGGCACAACTTGCCCCAAAGTGGGGTTGGTAGTGCCTTGCCGCCGCTGCATAAAAAAATCACTTCTTCTTAAAACCTATTAAAAATGTGCAAAATCTGTATGTAAAATCGTAATATAGATTAAATTTGGCTTAGGATGAACCACTACTTTCAGACATAGTACTTGTTGTATCCGAATCATATAAGGATTTGTCAAAATCGGCACTTTCAGCCCCGCTCTCCCCTAATACGTAAAATACGACCTCCTCGAGACGACATTAAATTCCATATAATTTCCGAACATCAAATTGGCTCCGTATCAATAAATTAAGTCCTTGTAGAAAGTAATATATGCCTGGCTGCCTACCAGGACAACATAACATGGCAACAGTACATCGTAGTAATAAAATTTATCTTTGTCATAAATCGCGCAGACTCCACAGTGAGCGAAATGGAATATTCGCAGCAAGACGTAAATAAATAAAAACAATTTGTGGGCTGAGATGATGAATGGCGTTTACTCCTTTTGAGGTAAAGTCATTCAAGTTTTGACTTAGAAATATCTTTAGGCCAGTGCAATAATAAATTCTCTATTTGATTGTTCAAAATAAGTTTTATTTTAGACTAGCTTTTGCCCGCGACTTCGTACGTGTAGAAGTCAAGTATACCATAAAACATAACGTATGGAATTCGGTAATAGTGTGGCTTACTATCAGTGAAAGATTTTTTTAAATCGGTTCAGTATTTTTATAGATTATCACGGCCAAAAGTAAAAAGTAAAGTTTGTTTGTATTTTTTATATACAGTAGTAGGTACAGTACAGTAGTACAGTAGAGTATAATAATATGTAGATCATTTCAGCCTTCGTGAATGCATTCGGTCCGATTATCCTATTACCATTTTCGTACATTGAGTACCTATTTATTAATCTAAATCAACTCTTTAAATCGCAACTGTATATTCGTCCGCGGAAATGTCGGTCATCGCGGACGCAGATGAAGCAGCTGACTAAAAAGTAGCCTATGTCCATTCTTGAGATTCAAATTTACCCCATACCAAATTCTCCCGGGGTTGCGGGACGTCTTAACAGGATACCGTGGCCCCGGAACGTAAAGAGCAACATAAGGAACAGGGTGGTTTTTTAGTCAGTAAAAGTCTGACATTCCCTTCCGCCCCACCCAGGGCGGAAGGACTCATTTGTTGATTTTTACCACCTTAAAAAAAAATACCAAATACTTGAGTCTACATTGAATTACGTTTCATCAATTTTTACACCATTAATACTTTACTTTGTCACGACAAGCCGTTTTAGTTCAGTCTATTTAATTCATAACAGTTAAGCATCATAAAATTTATAAATTAAATGCGGAATTTATGGCACTTAAACGACCTTAATTGAAACTTTGCCGAAGCTATTATGGTAAAAAATTACACTCTTGTTTGTATGAAGTTCCGACAAAACGACCTGGCTATTAAAAAGTTTTCCACAAAATAATTATTAATGGGTAAAGTCACTTTTATAATACTCAGTATGCGTAAAGTTGGTACTCCTGGTAGCCACTGCATTTTCAGTTGGCCCTCCTGCAACGCCTTGACACAAAAGTATTTTTTTCCTTTTTTAGGGTTATATAAGTGCTAACGGAACTATTACTAAGCCTCCGCTGTCCGTCCGTCGTTCAGCGGACTGTATCTCATAAACCGTAATAGCTAGAGAGTTGAAATTTTTACAGAATGTGTACCTATTTCTACTGCCGCTATGCCAACAAATAATAAAAATGAATAAAAGTTAAAAATGAAAGCGGGTCCCCATACATGGATACTTCTCATTCATCATCCAAATTTTAAAATCGAGGTCTGTTAATTAAATTTATTTTCATATTATGTCAAATAGTAACAAAAACAAAAAAAAACATTCAAAAGACGCTAACATTCAAGACACGCAGCAAGGGGGGCGTAGTGTGTGCTGTTTGTGTGCGTTCCCGAGTTTTAAGGTAAGCGCGTGTGCAGTCAAGTTCAACAACCTATTGTTGAACTGTATTTATTCCACACGTTGTGATTTTAGTAGCGGACAATGGTGAAAATTATGTAATTTATTTTATTTCATTAATTGATAAGGTTATCGAAAGAAATCATTTCTGAAAATTTGGATGGTGGTTGCAAAATAACCCTGTATAAGAGACCGGTTTTTTTTTGGGATTTTGGCTCGATATTATAATGGCAATACTGTTATATCTTCTATGATGGTACGGAACCTTTCG
Organism: Hoplodrina blanda; assembly: GCA_949316365.1. Lineage (NCBI taxonomy): Eukaryota > Metazoa > Arthropoda > Insecta > Lepidoptera > Noctuidae > Hoplodrina > Hoplodrina blanda. Next base: position 10,726,198 of record OX438594.1, read on the forward strand.
TGTGCGAATCTTACTCGCACTCTCGCACTTGACCATGTTTTTTCACGATAAAGTCGGCAATATAACTTCATTGTGATGGCCGTTCCCGCTGTTTCTAATGTCATAACAAACTGAGTGGACAGTGTTTACTATTTCCCTTTTCTAGAAAAGCAATTTACACGGGTTTATGGTAATATTCTTCTCGATTATGCTAAAAAGACCGCAACTTTTTTTTTGTAGTAACGTTGTCCCTGCTTTTGCGTCGATCTCCTAATTTGTATTCAAGAGGACCGTCAAAGCAGTTAGTAATTTGTGAATAAAATATTTTTGGCGAGTGTCCATTGGCTAAAAATGTTCTTTTAATCCATAATCTTAACATAACATTACTGTGAAATGCTGTGAAATATGCTTAACATGTTTTTAGGTTAACCAAAATGTAATTTGTGTTTACACTACAGTTCTTAATTTGAATTTCACAAAAAAGAAAAATTCATTTGAAAAGCAAGCGACCTCTTTACTACGATTAAAAAAGTTGCCAGTACCTACTAAAATATATTGCTTTTTTTATTTACAGTAACATTTTAATGTTTTTGCAGCGTATATTTAGTTGCAATGTAGTTTCGGATATGTATGTAGATTTAAATACTTATTTACTGCGATACGAGTTTACTTTCCATTCGCATGTTTTATTAGCTAACAGTTTCAAATACTCGTGTTTCCGAGAACCACCTGTTTTGCACTTTCAATATATTATTAAAAGCTTCATTAAAATTAGATTTATTATTTCCTGGTAGCTACGACTATAAAAGCGATTGTAAAAACACAATACTTTGTGATAAAAAAAAATCTTATTCCAACTTAAATGTGAATTCAAGCGATTTACTTGTAATATAGGTACATCGTCTTCACATTCGTTAAATATTGAATTAATGTAGGTAGGTACCTGTACAACATATTTTAAAACTTTTTTTTAAAAGTGTGTGTGGAGTTTCTTACCCGTTCTTCTCCTTATGAAAGTACCTTTTCTTGTAAATGACCTTCAAAAGTGCCTTCTAATGGTCTAATTGAAATAAATGATTTAATTTTGACTTTGAATTGGTATCATTAATTTACTTACTTTTCCATTAATCACCACCTACCTCCAACTATGAATAAAGTAGGTATAGGTAGTCATTCAATGTATTCATTTATCGCCGCGTCCGTACATACGGCAAGCAACACGGCGCGGCAACGGCAACACGGCAATGCGACATGGCGAATGACGTCACTCCCTCCTGCGCCCCCCGCCAGAGGTAATGAGCCTCCCAACCACCTGCTCGGCCGCTTTGACCACACACTTGGATATTATATTCCCACATTGTATAAAATATTTCATAAGTTCGTGAAGGTTGTTGAATTTTTCTCTGAAAATTGGGAATGGTCATAATAACTATAATGATTGAATTTTAAGACTTTCTAATCTTACTTTACCATTATAAATGCGAAAGTTTGGATGGATGAATGTTTGTTACTCAATCAGGTCAGAACGGGTGAACGGATCTGGATGAAATTTGGTATACAGGGTAATTGAAAATATACCCGAAACCTTAAAAGGGGTCATTATACTCATCATTATGAACAACTTTTACAATGGGACCAAACTTAAAATCATAAAAAAAAATCAGCTGTTTCATACATTACGATCGTGTTATGTAGCATTTTAGTAGGGAACAGCTGATTTTATATATTTAGGTATATTTTCAATTACCCTGTAGATATAGATTATAGTCTGGAATAGCACATAGACTTTTCATTACGGAAAATGTACGGTTCCCATGGGATAGTCTGATCTTCTATCTATCTAAATATATAAAAGCGAAAGGTCACTCCTTCACTCATCACAAAAAATCGAAAACCGGTAGACGTATAAAGATGAAATATGGCAGGCAGGTAGTTTATACGTAGTTAGTAGACGTCCGCTAAGAAAGGCTTTTCCAAAATTCATCCCCTCAGGGGATGAAACGAGGGTCCAAACTTTGTATGGAGAAATCAACTTTGACGCGGACGAAGTCGCGGGTAGAAGCTACAGCTGATAAAGCTAAAACACTTCCATAATTTACTCAAAACACCCTTTGCATACATTTAAAACTTTTCTTGTACAGCAAAACTTTTACCGAAAAGCAGGTGTGAACACTTCCAGATTGCTGGAGTCTACGATATCCGCAACATACTCATGAATGAATCAAGATGTCGTGCCGTGAACATGGCTCGGTGACGATCCGGGACATGACAGATTGAAACACGAGTCTGCGGGCCTAACACTAGTATTCAATTTGAGTCGATTTTCGAATTGGGAATGCGACTATCGTTTAACATTTCGGTTTCATTTCAAACGACAAGCATAATTAGTAGGTACCTATTGATACAAATTAAATTTAAAATTATAATAGCTAGTTATAAACCTAAGCACAAAAATTATTAATAATAATACAATTACAAAGAGGAAGCTCATAGGGCATCAAAAAACTCGTTCGTATCGGTGTCAATAGGGCAAGTGTCCAGTGGCTAGCAGCATTGCCACGTTGTATGGCAATGCTGATTGACCAGTCGCTTGGCGATGTCCCGAAAATTACATAGATTTCGGAACGTAACGTCAATGCGATCGTATTTTGAAATTGGAAACCGGTATTTCCAATTTCAAAACCAATCAAATTGACGTTTACTCCGTTGCGTTCGTGCTAGGTTCTCTGTATTTTATAGAATATGCTGTTTATGATATAAGTCTCACAGTTTTCATGGAAAGATTTATTTTCGGAATTTGTTAAGTCAAAGATAAAAATAAACCTTTCATTTATGACTTGAGCTATTTCTTTATAAAATTGTTGTGTCCCATTGCAAAACAAAAATCCATTCTTTTTTTCATTCTTCTAATCTCGATCTTTATCTAACATGAACCGTCGGTAAACGCCAAGCTTTCTAACAAACTTCAAACGAAAAGCATTTAAAATATATTTTAACAACGGAAACATTAAAAGCAAAACAGTAAAAATGTTTTCTTGAACAAACGAATGAAAAAACAATGCAAGCGCCAGATAATAAAACAAAGATTTAAACGTAGACGGTAGAAACATAAACCGATAAAACCGTCACTAATATCTCAAAAAACCGGTAGCCCAGAATCTCTACAAAATGTCTACATGACACTCAAAAAACTTTATCGCTGCTAAAGGTCGTGAAATCCCGGACAATATAGATTTGTTGAAGGGATGACCGATGTCGTTGACTGTCCAACGATTGATGATACGACAGATTATTATCCTTTCAATGTTGCCAGTTAATCATTGTAAAGGGACCACAGCGACGGTAATCTATCTAAATATATAAAAGCGAAAGGTCATACAATCATCACCAAATATCGAAAACCGCTTGGTGTATAAAAATGAAATTTGGCAGCGATGTAGATTAGTTACTAGACGTCCGCTAAGAACAGATTTTCCAAAATTCACCCCCTAAGGGGATGAAACGGGGATCCGACATTTACGCGGACGAAGTCACGGGTAAAAGGTAGTACAGTACCCGGCGATAAATATTACACATCGACCTTTATCGTATTTCGTATTATATACAAAGAATAAAAAGAATTTTAAAAAGAAGCAAATCATAATTGTTTTAACAGCTCCTAATAGATACCGGACTGTTTGTATTTCGTGCGACAGAGATAACGCTCTACGAAGCCGAAATTAGCCGATTGTCTCTTTCCAAAGGTCGATGTGCAATATTTATCGCCGGGTACTGTACTTAATATAATATAGCTGAAAAGATTTTTTGTTTGTTTTTTTTTTTGTTTAAACGCTCTAATCTCTGGAACTTCTAGCCGGATCGGAAAAATACTCTTAGTATATGATAGCCAGATTCATGACGAATAATATAAGCTTTAGAAGATCACGCTACAATTTAAGGGAGCTAAGCAGTAACCAAAGACGTAACAAAATAAGGGTGAAAAAAAAATAGAAGAACAAACTCACAGGGAGTAGCTAGTGATTTAATTTGAAGGTTGTTGAAAATTGTGGGAATTTTTGTCTGAAATAAAGGACTGCGGTTAGCTTTGTTGAACATGGATATTGTTCTCTCGTTAACTAGATAGATTGAATACGTATGTACTCTTTATTTTACAAAAAATATTTTCACATGTAGAAGAAACAAGGATTTTGTAAAAACGTTAACACTTTGCTCGACCTGGGAATCGAACCAAATACCTATCTCATGCTCAGCAGTAGCGCTTTGCGACTACTAGACCAATGAGGCAATTTAAATTAAATTATAAAATTTAAATTATATTAAGTTAAATTATAAAATTTTAAATTATAAAAAGTAGGTAGTTTATAGGTAGGAGACGTCAGCTAAAAACGGATTAGACTTTGACTTTGACTTCCACGCGACCAAAGTCGCGGACAGAAGCTAGTTATCTATAAAACTCAACGACGCTAAAAAAGGACAGAAATACTAGAACAACACTCCTACCAAAATACCTTCTGTAGACAATACGAGGCTTATTTTGTGAGGGAAATGAGAAATGCCTCTTTATTATACGAGATTGCGGGCCTTCGGACCTTCTCCTGAATTAATTTAATCCAAATGCCGCAGAGATGGGCAGAATGCACCACCATAAATAGTTAGAGGAACCGAAATGCTTCTGCAAAAGCCATTAAAGAGAGCAAGTTAATAAATTGAAAAATGTATGGAATAGTTTCCGCGGATGGTTATTAAAAATTGTTCGGAAGTAATCGAGTTAGCTTCGTTTATGCGATGAGAGGTTGTCTGCTGCTTTTTTTCATTTACCTTATGATAGAAATTGTCACTAACTTTGTCGTTGGTGTCCTCTCTTCGACTGCTGAGCATGAGGTCTTCGGTTCGATTCCCAGGTCGAACAAAGTGTTTATTGGGATTTTTGGCAAAAGGCGGGCGAACTTATTACATGGGACTTAAACATAACTGCCGAAATGTGGGTGTACTAATAGGTACATTAAAACTAAACGGCACAAACATTTTGAAAAAATTACCGTATTATTGTGTCTAATATGAAGAGCTTAGTGCTGTCAGAACAAGCCAATCCACAATTTTACGATAATTAAACTAATAACGTCAAACAATTGAATAAGCCAAATGTATAACATCAATATCCAGCAATAACAGAACAATCTAAATACGTTCAAAACTTAAGTTTAGTATAGGTACAAATACATTTTGCAAAAAGCTTTTATTTTGACTTTACAAATACAAACTTTAATTTAATTTATTTGTAGATGTATAGAACAATTATTACTTTTACTTATATCCCTGTGTTAGTCCTTCGTTTAACCAGTCATACTGTCTAAGTACCTACTTAAGTAACTGAACAGACATAAATCATCAAAACAACATCTGACAAGCGAAATGTGTCAGACATACATCTATCTATATATTCATAGGTGTTATAATCGCAAAGCGGCTGGATTTCAATGCGAAACAGTTACATAATTAATTGATGAAAACGCGAGCCGTGTTACAACTCAAGTTGAACCACATTCATTATGTGTATCAAATATTTATATGCTGTACCGCGCTGAAGAAAATTACTTTACGACGTATGAAAATCTGGAAGAGGTGTGTGTATTGGGGTTCTGGAAGTACGTATTCAAAGCAAAAGCATTAATTTCAATTAAACTATTTAAATACACTTTTGAATTGTCTAGAAGTCGGTCAGTTAGACAGAAAGTTGAAGCTGCTCGTTCAAAAACGTAAATAGGTCCCTATGGAGAAGGACGAGCAAGAAACTCCACTGGCACTCTTTTTGGTTAAGTTTTATAGAATCTTGGTTGCGTTATTCTTGTTGCTTCTATATGTGAAAACAGTGTAGGTATGTAGCATGTAAAACAACAACAAAAAAGTAATAAATATGTTAGCCATGGCAGTTAAGAGATGACTAATCCTAATTCCTAACTGACAGCGCCCGTTTGACGAGCATCAGCGTCCGTTTTACATACATAGATGCTACTGTATTTACCTAGATTATTTTCTCTCTAAAAGACTAAACAGAGCTTATGTGCCTGTCTAATATAAAGGACTAACCTTGGGACTCAGAGTTGCTAGTTACGTAAAGTCATCAATCATTATTACGTGTCGAAAGTTCATATTCTTTTCATCATTGTATAATTTTTTTGATCTGACTATAGGTACCTGGGAATCTGTTGTTTACAGAGATATTGAAGATTGAAGTTACAACTTGTCAATTTTTTTTAACAAAAACCAGTTTAAAATGTTATAACTAAACTCAAAATATCCGCACGACGCCTGTACTGTTTCTATTTTTAAACTGAAAGTGTGTTAATTTGTTTTCGTTACGTCAATTTATTTGCGCTATTTAGTCCTTCATTCTGTGAAGGGTTTCTTCTCTGTTTTATCTGACTGACTGCCTTGTCCTACATTTCGCTAATGATGTATTCAGTCCTGTATTTGGAGGAGGGAGCGAGCTTGTTGACCTTTACAGGATAAAATGCCAAACTCGTTATTGCTACTGAGAATTTTGCTGTTCACTTGTAAAAATACTTGATTAAATTTAATTTTGGAATGTTCTGTTTCTTTCTTTTTTTTTTTCAATCTGACTGGTAGTTTCAGAAATTAGCTCGTTTCAACAAACACAAAAATTTCATCAGCTTCTTTATAATAGTTAAGATCTGTTATTGCACTACTAGCAGTTAGGTAACACAGCATAAAAGTGTTATTAAGTTTTCCATCGGGAATTTCTCAGTAGCAGCCTCGGAGTCTGGATTTGTGCCCGGCTGATGGCAATAGGCTCGCCCCCTATTACATGAGACTTAAACTAATAATAACTGGCGAAATATAGGTGTACTAATGGGGACACCGCTGCCCAACCCTTCGGGGACTACAGGCTTGATGTTGTGTCATCCAACATCTAATGAGGCTCTCGTTAGGCGAGTGGATGAAGGGCTTGATTCAGTAGGCAGTACTTCTGGACACGGCCCGCATCGTTAGAAGATTTATCTCTCTGGACCCCTGACCGCCGGCCGGTAGCTTTAATCCTGTCCCCGATACAGGTGGGCTACTGTTTTAATATTTTTATTTACACAAATATTTTAAAAGATAATTTATATGTACCTTTCTAAATCCGGTCACGTAACGCTATGCCTCAATTTGTTAAAAAAAGAATACAAAAATACTCTTCTATTAAATTGCAATAAAGTGTAAAAATTTAGAAACTTACCCTGTTTTGCGGACACATACATATGGGTTTATTTTTACCCCAGTAGTCCAGGAGCTAGTGGTATTTGCTCGGCAGAAAATTCTTTAAACAACACAGTATTTTTTAATAATTGAAAGTTATGAACAATTTCAGGTCACATTACTTAACAAACATTGTCTCACAACGAAAATATTATGAAAACTAATGTTCAAAGGTAATTTAATATGAACATAATTGTTTCAAATTGTTTTACAAAAGCACCCTCGACTACGTGACTGATATTAAATTAGATTTTATAACTAGCTACATTTTGCTTGTGACTTTGACCGCGTGAAAATTACTTACGATACCCTTATTTTTATTTTTTTGTTAAAATATATCCTAAAGTACTCAAGATGACGTAGTTTCCTATTAGCAAAATAATTTTCAGAATCGGACTAGTAGTTCCGGAGATTAGAGCATTGAAACAAACAAACAAACTCTTCATATTGTAATATTAGTATAGACATAAATGTCTTACGTATTATGTCGTAATTCTATTGAACATGGGACAGGCTTTTTCATCTTTAATGTGAGTCCATTATAATTAATTGAAAATAATTAATATAGTACCAACTTGTGTAATTAGGTACTAACTTATGCCCGCGAGTTCGTAGTCTACATGAATGTTGATTACCATAGACGAAGTCACTAATTAAAAAGTAGTCTATGACCTTATCCAAATGACAAGCTACCAATTTGTCATTTTCATTACGATTGGTTTAGTGGTTTTGCCATGATCAGGTAACAAACAGACAAACAGAGTTACTTTCGCATGATTGTACAATATTAGTATGGATGTGGATCGGATATAGTATGTATTTAGGTAGTACCTTTAAAGCACATGCCATGTTAATAATTAATTGATCAGAAGCTTCAGGTCCGCGATTAAACAAGAATATTCAAATACAACAAACATAATAATGATCCCAGCCAATCATATCTTCAGAATAAACCAATCCCTTAGATATTTTTCTAAATAAACACAGCCTACACTTCCCTTGAATTGTAAATGATTATTATAATTACAAATTCTGTTTTGTTATTCAGTTTCATTTGGCTAAAAATACAATAAAGAAAATCATTCTTTAGTTAGGTTATTCTCTTGCTGCTTCTGTGCGCCTGGTACCTACAATGAAATGTTACGCTATACGGAATGCCGCGTTAAGGTAACATGGCCGTTCAATGCCTTCTATTCATTGGAGAAGCAATCACGGTGGTGGCTTTTGAATTTAGAATCTCCAGAGTGCGTGTGGGCGTCTTGACCTACTTGTTTGAAGCTCTGACCTCCTGGTACTTTACTCTCTTCACTGATGTTATCTTTTTCATAAATGTTAAAGGTCAAGTATGATTTACGGCCTTTTTTAATTATGATGATTTCTATTGCTGTTTGTCACTATCCATTTATGTTTTCAGGATTTTTTTTCTGATAATGTACTTCATCTTTATACAGATTGTCGTTGTACTATATCATATTATACTCACAATCAGTATTTTTCAGCCGCATCGTTAAATTAAATTAAAGATCATTATTATTATTAATTCATTTAATTCAGATAAAATAATCCATACATATACACAACTAAAATAAAAATCAAAATTACAATTAAAATTTAAAATTCAAAATAAAATCAATTCAAAATTAAAATTAAAATGAATATAAGTTTGAATAGTTACATTAATTCAATAAGTATATGAAAGAGACGAGCATAAAATGATAATATCTGGATTGTCAACGTGCAGCTTTATAAACATTTTTTACATAGCATTAGGTATATCCTCGTTTAGCCCAGTACAGATAATTTACGAGACAATATTTTATGTGATTTTTCTTTTCTTTGTACCGTAATTATTCGGATTGATTATACTGCCTAACTCTGCCTTATATCTTTTCCTACGTCTGTTTGCTTCGTTTCTCTGAATAATTTATGTTCATGGTGCCTAAACATTTACGTACATAAATATATTTACCAAACACAAAATCAATATGTACCTAATACGTCATTCATATTTAACAATAAAAATAAGAAAAACGTTAACATTTGTTGGATGTAAAAATAATTTACTTTTTTCACACATTTTCACTCTAGAATCCAATGGAACTGTTATAACCTGTCACTATTGACAACGTATTATGGCTCTCGATAAAGTAACCTAAAGGTAGCATTCCGATGTTGGCGACCGCGACCGACGACCACGACAGACGACCGCGACCGAATTTATATGGAACCAACGGAAGCGACTACACTCCACAGGTCGCGCGACGCGGTCGGCTTGCAATGAGTCGCGGTTGCTTGTCGACGTCGTGGTCGTCGGTCGCGGTCGCCAACATCGGAATGCTACCTTTAGAGTAAAAGAGAAAAGTAATATCGAAAAAAAATCACATTCCAATTTACTTTTTTCTCCCAATTGTTTGTATTTGTTGATAAACTTTCTTTTATTTCCTTTTATTTGAATGTCACATTGTACTCGTTACTTTCAGAGTAATTGTAATTCTTCTCCTCGTATGTACCAGGAGTAAATAAACTTACAGAGCTTGTCGATTGTTTGAAAGACGTGCACATAATATTGTATATATAAACGTACCTTTGAGAGATTTGAGCTAAAACCAGATTTTCGTGTCGTATTCTGAGGATTTGTCTTAATCAAAGATTCTCTCTTGAATGTTTGTTAGCAATTTAATATTGTATTACTACACTAGCTATGCTAGCTGTTCCAATTTAGTGCTTTATAACCTGCTGAGATGAAACAAAAAGCATGCCTTTCTAATAGAATCAAACCAACCTACTCGTAGTACTAAGAAACAGATAATCCAATCTTTATTTTATTAACTCCCGACGCAAAAACGACGAGGTGTTATAAGTTTCATGTGTCTGTGTGTGTGTCTGTCTGTGGCATCGTAGCTCTCGAACGAATGAACCGATTCTGATTTTGTTTTTTTTTTTTGAAAGGTGAATTAGTCGGGGAGTTCTTAGCTATGTTTGATGAAAATCGATTCAAGATGGCCGCCGTCGGGGGATTTTTAAATTTTTAATTTAATTTTTAACAATAAATAAAATCAGTTCGAGCAATAAAACAGATTATTGTATACGGAGTAAGGTTTTATCTATACTAGAAACTCAGGCTTACTTTCAAATTAGATCCAAGCTAAAATATAACTACAAAATAAACGAGCTTGATTAAAACAAACTAAGCCGCTAAGAATGTTTTCATAATTCCCAATACACCATCTTTAAACCAAAACAATCTCAGAGGAAATTCAAATACAATATGGTAATTACAAGAAAACTTGAAGGCAATTAGTAGTAGGTACGGAATTAATTAACGACAGGGTCTGGGTGTTACAGTTTCTGTTTGTTCAGGGAACGAACGCCGCCCGGCTAGTTTTGGCTTTATGGGACACAAAACGCGATATGTTTCATGAAATGAATCTTATTCGTTTCAAGAACGTTGGGCTAGTGGTTGCAACGAGCAACTGCTGAACTTGAGGTCTTGGGTTTGGTTCCTAGGTCGGGCAAAATGTTATTGAGTTTTTCCATCAGGAATTTCTCAGTAGCAGCCTTGGAGTCTGGATTTGTGCCCAGTTGATGGGAAGGCTCGCCCCCTATTACATGGGACTTAAACATAACAGCGGACGATCATGACGCTTCCAACGATGCCTCATTTGTCGAATTATGATAAGTAATTTTAAAGTTATCAGGGATCAGATACACAAACATATACCCACATACATACACACATACCGATCAAAATCATAACCCTCCTTTCTCCTTCGCCTCAGTCGGGTAATAAACGAGTACCTTAAAATCAGTTCTCCATTGTTTGCTATTCAGTACAGATTTACAAAATAATTTCTTACAAATAATATAGCACCCTCTGCGCCCTTAATTACGCCCTAAATTAACGAGCGCCGACCCAAAATCGAGAAACCCCAAATGATTTGTGTTTTTGCGCAAAAATATGTAGCAAAATATTTATAGTTTTGTAAACATTTTGTCGGCACCGTAAAATATGTTTATCGGAATGCGGTAACCCAGTTCGGTAGGCTGTTCAAACAATATTTAATAACGTTAATAATAATAATAATTGTTGGAGGGTTCTGTAGGCCTAACACAAGCGCGCTGACGTAAAAGTATTCGCTTTGAGTTGATTGTCGAATTGAAAATATGATTGTTTTGATTTAATTTTTTCGACTTTTAATTCTATTCAGAAACTTGACAGATAAAGGGTTACCAAGTTTTGACAAAAAAAAGATAGTGAGGTGGTCGAAATTGAATGAACTTAACTTGGTATTAACAATGACGTATTATTATATAGACACGTCATGCACGAACATTACGGCTATCAAAAACAGCGACTAATACGTGTGAAGAAAGGGAAAGAAAATAAAATGCCACCTTACGTACGGTGTACCTGTTATTAGAAAGAGATGAATATATATCTTTAGTTACGTTACGATTAAGTGCTGCGTTCTAATTGGTCGAGTGCATGTGTGACGTAGCAATCGGGAGGCATGTGGGGAAATATGGACACAGTCATGATTTTCTAATGTTGATATTTAAAATCGTTGGCGGGCAAAACAATATTTTTATTTATGCAGAATAGTAGAATTTTGCTAGTTGTGATTTCTAGGTTCTTAATAAAACATAATGTAATATAAACGTAAAAAATCTTTATTGAGCCCTTATTACCGTAAGCCACTTTTCTCTCATAATTCCATCTTTTGGTAATCTAATGTAAAAAAAAGAAACACGATAATTAGATAGAATTCATAAAACTGACATATTTTATTTAAACAAATTTATTTATTATAATTATAGATTAGAAAAAAAAACACTGGTATAATAGTGCCCCAACCTCCCGTAATAGCACGTGACTTACGCCTCATGCGCCAGCCGCCATTACTTCGCGTCGAAAAAAATAACATCAAATTCATTTTTTTGTGTCATTGAAATGACACATTTTTATCTTTCACTGTTGTAGTGTAATTTGTGCATTGTCTATAAACACATGAAGGCATGTTGTTCTCGCGAATTAAAAAACTATTTAGCAAACAATTCTATTTTTACAGAAGGTACTGTCGCAACGCTGGTTGGTCCGTAACTAAACGCGATCCCGGCAATTGCCTTGATTTCTTGTTGCCATTTTTGAGTGCGGGTAACGTATCTATAGTTTATATATCATTGGGTATTAAACCATTCTTATCATTCGTTCCTTATGCAAAATCGTTCACTACCCCAACACTATTAGTTGTAGTATGGTAACATTATTATTCTTTGAACTGTCAAGTTACTGAATAGAATTAAAAGTCGAAATATATATATAATCTATTGATACTAATAAAGTCTTCTCAGTTAATAAATATTGTGTGCGAAATGTATCGTAATATTTTTACGAAATATTTTTAATATCGTCTGCCCACGATTTCGTTCGCGTAAATTACGATTATTACGATTAAAAAGTAGCCTATGTCCTTTGTTAGGATTTAAACATACCCTGTACCAAATTTCATCAAAATCAGTTCAGTCTTTTAGTAGTGAAAGCGTAACAGACAGACAGAGTTACTTTTGTATTTATAATAATACTAGCTTTTGCCCGCGACTTCGTCCGCGCAAATGTCGGTTATCGCGGACGTAGACGAAGTCGAAGTCGAAGACTAATAAAAAGTAGCCTATGTCCTTCCCCGGGTCTTAAACTATCTCCATGCCAAATTTCATCAAAATCGGTTCAGTAGTTTAGGCGTGAAGAAAAGACAGACAGACAGAAAGACAGACAGACAGACAGACAGAGTTACTTTCGCATTTATAATATTAGTAAGGATTAATAAGTATGGATTAATTATCTCAAATATAAGTGCCTACCGGATGTAACGCATGATAAGTATATTGAAAAGCTCATTACTATAGAGGTTAATTTCAATACCAAAATATCGATAAGCGCCATTAATTTCACTCTCGATATCGTTAATAGAAACAAACAACTCGTAGTTTCGAAAATATTTGATAGGCAAATAAAACCAGTTGAGTGTTATTTATACAGAGTAAAATAAAATATTCAATACTGACCTACTTTCTCAATATATTTTTTTTCCTTAATACATACACGCCTGTAATAACCGATGGGTTAGGCAGAAGTGTACCCATTAGTACACCCACATTTCACCAGTTATGTTTAAGTCCCATGTAATAGGGGGCGAGCCTATTGTCATCAACCTGGCCCAAATCCTGACTCCGGGGCTGCTACTGAAAAATTCCTATTGGAAAAACCCAATAACACTGCCCGAATTGGGAATCGAACCCAAGGCCTCATGTTCAGCAGTCGCGCTTTGCGACCACTAGACCAACGAGGCTAAAAGATAAAATATTCAATACTGAGTTACTGACCTACTTTCTCTAAATTTTTTTTTTTTCTTGATTTTCTCTAGTATTCTATTTTAAGTGATTCAAAGCGCTAAGTACTTAGAGGGTTGTAAAACAGTGTAGCGCTCGTCAAGCTGCCTCCGTTTTACGTGATACCTCATAACTTTATAGGACAAAGTTATGTCCCACCTGCGGCCGAATTAAAATAGAACCGCTTATGAGACATCCTTTACTTTCTGTTTTACTTACCCTAATTCTGGATAAACAGACTCTTTTAGACTGCCTTGAGATATTTTAGAAATATTTTGTTGTTTATTAAAAACTAGCACTCTTCCCGTGACTTCGTTCGCGTGATTGTTCTTACGTATCCCTAATTTATATAAATAAATATATTTTTTTTATAATAAAATATTATATAGCCTATAGTGACATAGGGCTATGTTTTATAGGGGATAGTGTAGCTTCAAAACAGTGATAGAATTTTTCAAATCGGTTCAGTAGTTTCGGAGCCTATTCAATGCAAACAATCAAATATTTCCTCTTTATAATATTATTAGTATAGACAGTATTGACTAACTTCAAAAATGTTCAGAATTAAGAAAAAAGTTCTAAATTATCGTTCAGGAAGAGTACATTTCCCGGATAAAAAGTAGATAGGCCTATGTGCTGCGTTTTTTTTTTAAAAAAAAACGTCCCTTATTAGGAATTTATCCTGTAAGTACCTATCGTAGGTGCGTAAACAAACATCACATACACAAACAGCCAGACCCGGAACAACTGTCTGTAATTGTTATTATTAATTACTACACTTGCTGATAGATTGTGTGTTGGCTATGTCTGACAGTATCTATAGATGTTATTATTGTTGAACTTTATCAACAAACCGTCTTCATTATAAAAAAACTTTTTGTTTGAACATCAGTGTAACACTACAAAGCTCGCTTTAAAATGCCACGGCAGAAGTTTTCAAAGATATTGAAAGAACAAAGTGAAAAAGATGTTTTTTGTACAGCAATAAGTATTCAAGCAGTCGTCCCTCCTCTTTACTGTTTGTGAATCGTGCGAAGGACAGTGAGGGAATTTATTCGTTCACTCTGTTATGTTTTATTTTGTAATGCTCTGCGAAAATTATGATTTATTAGAATAGTCTTTGTAAATTATACGCTTGACCTACAAATGTTTGTATTTCTTTCTTTTTCCGGCCATTTTGTAGACTATGAACTACAAAACTATACGACTTTTTCTTGTCTCCTTGTTGGCCTCGAGTTCGCAAGCGCGACTGCTGACCATGGGGCTCTGGATTCGATTCCCAGGACGGGCAAAAAGTGTTATTGGGTTAGTCCATTACGAATTTCTCAGTTGTAACTCGAACTTTTGGAAGTTGGTGGTGTGACATCCCCGTGCCTGGGAAAAGTACCTAAAGCCGTTGGTCCTACGCCTAACCTCTCCTCGGTCGTGTCGGATTGACTGTGGGTCTCCATTGAGATTGGTCGCCGTGACAAAAATCGATCTAGATAATATTATCATTTTTATATCAGTATAACAGAACAGCTGTATAAACTTGACTATAACAAAAAACTATTTTATGGCTTACAAGAACATCGATTTCTCCAATAAAACGTATTAAAACAGCCGTTTCTTCATGTACAATGTGTGAATTGTAAAACGGTCGCAAGTTCCAATTATTATCGGATTTTATGGCCAAACTTGCGGCCATGCGGCCACGACTACGGACTTAATGTTGGCCATAAAACCGCTCAGTCCGGCCCTGGTCGCTATAAAGATGGTCGATGTTTTAACCCAAAATAACGTAGTAAAACTTTTAGGAAGCAGAATTATATAAAGAACTTTAGAGTTTGCAAATAAATAATTCATGGACATTAATTGCAGTTTCATGCTTTTTTCGTATTAACTGAACCTCCACGTTCGCAGACAATTTAATGGAGATTAATTAAACAATCTCTGTTAAATTGCCTAAATAAAAACAATTCAATGTCCGATTAATCTATAAAAATAGCACATCACTGGTTTTTAAAGTCAAAGTCAAAGCATTTATTTTCAACTATACCATTTACAGGCACTTTTGAATTGTCAAGGAGACGGTCAGTTATTCAGAAAGTTGAAGTTAGTTGCTCGTTCCAAAACGGAGGTAGGCCTCTATGGAAATGAACGAGCAAGAAACTCCACGGACACTCTTTTCAACTAGGTTTATACAAAATTCTGGTTACAAATATTCTTGTTGCTTCTATACCTATACAGGGTGTCCCAGAACTCAACGTCAAGCCGAAACGGGGTGACAGGATTGATCATAACCATCACGAGAAAAATCTGAAAAAAAATCTATCCCATGCAGTTTGAAAATTATGGGCATTTTAAGAAAAACCTAGAAATTTTATCAAACTGTACCATTTTTCGGTTATTGTGGTTATTCTTTTTTATTTTTGTTCATTTGAACTTTGGAAACGTAATCCTAAATAACATTTCTAGAATCCCAATAAAAAATAATGACACAATTGCCTCAAGTTTCCGAGAATTGAGACTATTTGTTCTAACTGTAACTACGAATTTAAAATTTTCAAGATTCGTCGACTTTGACAGGCCCTCCTTTAAAAAAAAATGTACTAGAGTGCCTTGGCAAGTGGCATTAAAAGTTGGCGCATTTAATCAGAATTCTAAAATGGTACAATACTTGTTAGTTCCATACAATAAAAAGAATAAAAAAATTAAAACCTCAAGTAACCCGATTTTTGCTATCTCAGTTAAAATGTTTTTGATTCGCACAAGCTCTAGGTAGGTTCTTAATTTTAAGGCAAAATGATGAGAGAGATGGATAGTGGGTATGTTTGCCATGAGTGAGCGAGCCAGATAGTGACGCCACTTTTACCAAAGTGAAAAAAAGTTAGTAAATAATGAAAAATCTTGATCTAGTTTAATTTAGGTTTGTTGGAATAAAAGTCAGATAGAGAAATAACATTTTTTATTACAATAAATGTTCAAATTGTTTACCATCAGCCTCAATACAAGCCCTACATCTTCTTCTAAACAAGATCAAGATTTTTCATTATTTTACTAATTTTTTTTTCACTTTGGTAAAAGTGGCGTCACTATCTGGCTCGCTCACTTATGGCAAACATACCCACTATCCATCACTCTCATCATTTTGCATTAAAATTAAGAACCTACCTAGAGCTTGTGCGAATCAAAAACATTTTAACTGAGATAGCAAAAATCGGGTTACTTGAGGTTTTAATTTTTTTACTCTTTTTTATTGTATGGAACTAACAATTATTGTACCATTTTAGAATTCTGATTAAATGCGCCAACTTTTAATGCCACTTGCCAAGGCACTCTAGTACATTTTTTTAAAGGAGGGCCTGTCAAAGTCGACGAATCTTGAAAATTTTAAATTCGTAGTTTAACAAATAGTCTCAATTTTCGGAAACTTGAGGCAATTGTGTCATTATTTTTTATTGGGATTCTAGAAATGTTATTTAGGATTACATTTCCAAAGTTCAAATGAACAAAAATAAAAAAGAATAACCACAATAACCGAAAAATGGTACAGTTTGATCAAATTTCTAGGTTTTTCTTAAAATGCCCATAATTTTCAAACTGCATGGGATAGATTTTTTTTTCAGATTTTTCTCGTGATGGTTATGATCAATCCTGTCACCCCGTTTCGGTTTGACGTTGAGTTATGGGACACCCTGTATAACAATCAAGCTGAACACAAAGCAATAAAAAATGTTTTTTTTTGTCCATCACAGATTTTATGTAGGTATTGTTACCATATAGGTGTTATTAAATCCAAAACACCGCCGTCTACAGCAGTTAGTGTTTAATATAATAGCAAAAAAATACAGGATTTTATGAATTGTCAAGGAGTCAGCCAGAAAGTCGCTCGTTTCGAATAGAGGGTTCCTACTTCCAATAGAGAAGAACGAGCAAGAAACTCCATGATGATCACTGGTTTAAATAAAAAAAAAGTTTCTATTTTTTTTTGTCCATCATTGGCTTAATTTATTGTTACCATACGGATGTAATTAAATAAAAAAAGAACACTACCGTCTTACATCTCGAACAAATCGTAAATGTCTAAAGGGCTATCGTATTTTATTAGCCATGTGTATTTTTGTATCCAATGTATTAGAAGTTTGCTTTGTGGTGAATTAAAAACAGATGTAAACACAACACTTCACTAACGAGTTAACTGTATTGGAAACCTTGAATCTCACCGTCGAATTTTAGCCTTTATAGAATCAAAGCGGCGATTGTCAAAACTTTTAGCGTCAGCTCACACCGAGACGCGACGCGACGCGACGCTGCGTGCACACTTTAAAAGAGCGACTCAAAATATAACTTTAATTTCTACACGAAAAGATACACATTTCATTGTGAGAATTTAGAATACGTTACACCACGCAGCACTACGTCGCGATGCGTCGCTCTCACGAGGCGTAGACGCGACGCAGCGGTGAATCGTGTACGAAAAGGTGTACGAGCGACGTGCAATCGCGGCGACGTTGCGAGGCGCAGCGCGAAGTCACTGGCCTCTTCAAGTATCGTCACGTTGCGTCGCGTCGCGTCGCGTCTCGGTGTGAACTGATCCGGAACGATCGCAATCTATACTCAGTCTCGATCAGTCAAAAACGCCTCTAGTTTACCTACATTTTTTGAAGTGAAAACTTCTTTAGCGGCGTTGAGCACTTTTTCTGTAATGGGTATAAAATCTTAAACTCGCGTCAGGACACGTGCGCGTCAGGACACGTGACCTGATCGAAAAAGCGTAAGACGGATGGAGAGTAGACAGCTATCCCCTCTCTACGGCGCGGCGAAAATGTATGCCTGGGCCTACTGTTTCGTTTAGACAGCGCAGGGCGCTTGCGCGAATGTTCGTGTATGTTAAACGTAAACGTAAACGTAAACGTTAATAATCAAGTTTTCACTTCTGCCGGCACTCCCGGAGTGCAACCCGTTTTTTTTCCTCAATGGAGACCTAACACGCAGGAGATAAAATATGTAGTGCACAAGAGTGTACGCAAACACAGACCAGGTGCATTCCCTTTTCCCTTTCTCTCATAGTACGATAGCACGGTAATACAACGGGGGAGAAATCATGCGCAGGACCAACCGATTCGGGACACTTTGGTGTCCATACTCCGACTTTTAGTTACGACAACAGGTTATAAACGTTCCTACTAAACTTTAAATACCCCCAAGTACTGTTGCATCCATAAGCACAATAATTTACGTGTGTTACATTGCATGGCAATATAAACAGTGATTATTTAAACCAAAAATAATTATTTGTTTCCCAGCAATAGTTTTCCTCAATGTTGTGCTTAGTTTCATGGTCAGTATTCATAATTAACGGGTATTTGATGTGTTTTTCACCTCGTATAAATAACGTGAGACAAATTCCCAGCTACGTACAAAATAAACATTACAATTTCGCCCCCCAGAGGGCGTTAGTTTACGTCGCTGTCAAGTACTAAGAACAATCAGTTGGTATGTCGCCATGTTAACCTGTGGCAACTGGTGGCAACTTTATAGTTTACCGACCCAGGGGATGTTACCGTGTAATTAACTCTGCTCGACTGTCTCAGGCCCTTTGTTAATTGAACACACGCGCTTAGATTAAGATACTGTTGTCTTTGATTGTACATCTATCTATATTAGATAGATGTACGATAATGGAGTTTCTTGCCCATTCTTCTCCATGCAAAGCTACCTTTTGGAAGGGGCAACTAGATTCAATTCAATTTTTTTTTTCTTGTAATGACGTTCAAAAGTGCCTTATAATGGCCTAATTGAAATAAATGATTTGACTTTGACTTTGACTTTATACATAGTACTTTGCCCTCGTGAATTTTCTTTCGAATAGCATTTTTTTTTAGTATATTTTTATTATGTATGTATTTAGCCTGATGTTAGTCGCTAATAATGTAGCTTTCCCTATATAAAAGAATTTTTAAAATTGGTTAAGGATTTTTTTTTTGTTATATAATATTCAACCTTATTAGGTGTGTATATGGTTGGATATAAAACAAGACGAAATTGTCGCTTGATTAATTTTTCCTTTCACCCCTCGATATGTATTTAATATCGCGCTCTAAAATTTTTATTTAAAAATCTGAAGAGTTAAGCGAATTTTGTTGATGACTGTACTTTTACGTTACATCATAATATACGGTAAGTACTTACTTATAAAAATAAATACGAGGTCGATACCGATTCGAATGATACCAGGAAAAAGGGGAATGAAAATAATATCTTGAACACGTTTGTGGGAGAGTAGCTAATGGAGTCTCTTATGTACAACACGAAAGGAACTGGGACGTAGCCCTATATATTGTTTATCACACGCGTAGGTAAACTTTCTTTTTCCTCAATCTATACAAATAAAATAACTAAAGTTTATGTTTGTTATGTAAAAAAAACTGCTTTTTACAATATAATATGAATTTTTGCAAGGTACTTACTCGAATAACAAATTTTAAAATTATTGATTGCCTATTTCTTCCGGCGAATCTTCGAAACGTCTGAACCGATTTCGACGAGC
This sequence comes from Hoplodrina blanda, assembly GCA_949316365.1. Classification (NCBI taxonomy): domain Eukaryota; kingdom Metazoa; phylum Arthropoda; class Insecta; order Lepidoptera; family Noctuidae; genus Hoplodrina; species Hoplodrina blanda. The sequence goes on from OX438594.1 coordinate 10,746,356, forward strand.
TTTCACTAACAAATGTTTTAAGGAGGTGGCGTAAATTTTTTAAAAATGTTAACCCCCCCTCAAATAATATCCCGTGATAATAACCAACATTATTGCGAACGAAGCCAGGGGCAAAAGCTAGTATTAGTAAAGAGATTATAGTATCCATCCAAAGGAAAAATAAAATTTAATATGACCCGGTATAATAACATCCAGATCCAGTCATAAAAATTTTGGTGCAGCATACATTCCTTTTACGAGATAATTTATGACCAGCGCGAGATTTTTGTGAATGCCTCACAGTCATGTAAAAATGCGAGAGTTTTAACTTTTGACCTAAGCGAGGTCACAGGTCATTTTTCAGTCAGAGTTTATATGTGGATAATTTTTAAAAGCCATACTTATTTTGCACGAATCACTCGGATATTTATTTGCGAAAAGAATTATCCCAATCATCTAATTTATCTTTGTAAAGTCAAAATAACAGCTTTTTACAACATAAATATAAATATTTAAAGAAAAAACAATTTAATTTTCTAAATCTCTAAAGCGGCTCAACCGATTTTGATGGTACTTTCACTAGCAAATAGATGATGTTATAAGTAATAACGGCTACATTTATTTTAGAAGAAGAATTAGGAATCAGCTTCTAAAAACCCCCCTGATATCGATGCTACGTGAACGAAGTCAACAGTAAAATACAACTAGTCATAAACCTAAATGCCTTTAGTGTGGGACGCTACGTGTGTCGATACTCTTGCGCCATCCCATCTTCCTAGTTCAGCGTGCTGTGCTGGCGCTGCTGCCGCGGCTGCAGAAAACCTCAAACGGCGTAAGTATAGTACCCTTTCTAGTAACTATATTTTCGAGCCGTTTGGGGTGGAAACCCTCGGGTCGTGGGGTCCGTGTGCCCATGGCCTTTTTAAGGATTTGGCCAAACGGTTGGTTGACACTTCCCGTGATCCAAGGGCTGGTTATTACCTTGGCCAGAGGTTAAGCATTGCCATCCAACGTGGCAATGCGGCCAGTCTTTTGGGTACATTTCCAGCGGACAGCGATGCGGATGAATTTTTTGATGCTATTTAGTTTTAGTTTCTCTTTTTATTTTCTTATTCTGGTTGTTTTTTTTATTATTTTTGTTAAGCTTGTAAATAATGTAAATATTTTAAATCAATAAACCTACACAAATACCTAAAGTCATAAACCTAAATGAATACCAACAGTATGTTTAAACATAACTGCCCTATCTACCAATTATATCATACCAGCTTTCGAAATAGCCGTAGTCTGCAAGACGTATATCCGCAATCCGGATTCATACTCCAAACGCTTTGTTGTTTCGGAAGGAAACCGTACCAATTTGATCAACCAATCACTGGCAATCAATTTTGGAATACCACATTCGATTGGAGCAGGATACTAAACTCACTAGGTAGAGTCAACAAAAGAGATAGGTATTTAAGGTCGTCAGATATAGTTGAAGTTTTTTTTAGAAATCGATGGATATCTTCGATTGAAACTTAATCAATGAACTGTTTATTATCTGCTTTTTAAATTACATTTGAAAACATCCATCGGTTTCTAAAAAAACTTCAACCATTTCTGACGACCCTGGTTACATATTGCTTTTGTTGACTGTACCTGTAAAATCTATGCATCCAATGAGCGACAAACATTGAGTGATACGGGTCTTCTGCTACATTGCACGGTTTCCACAGCTGTGTTTTGTCTTTATTTATTTTTGGAATTGCGGATCTGTTTGTCATGTTTATTGCTACTACCTTTTATTTAATTAATTAGTGATTAAAAGTGTATTTTACAGATATAGCGTAATCAAAAGAAATGGCTTCATTGTGACTGATTTAAGTCAAATCTTTTATTTCAATTAGACTATTAAAAGGGATTTATAAAGGTCACAATTTCCATAAATTGATTCCAATTGGTTCCAAATAAGGTAGTTTCAAATAAAGAAGAATAGTCAAGAAATTTCATTATAATTTTGAAAAAAAATCGCGAACGCTAACGAAAGCGTTCGTTTTCAGCACAAAACTGCAGCTGATTACTTCAACGGTAACTTTCAGGTAAACAGAACGAAACAATTATTTCGAACGTGGTATTAATTCTCGTTGGCAATTAAAACTGTAGCAGGTCTTCGTGGCTAATGGCTAATGACCTGGTGGCTGGTGGCAGGTGGCTCGCAAATTAGCGTGTAATTTGCAAGCCTCATAATTGTTGCTTGTGCAAGCTTTTGTTTAGTAAATGGTAATAATTAGGAAGCGATATTACAAGATAGCAAATTGTAATGTAATTTTATTTAACAAAAAAGGTACTACTATAATAAATAATTATAAACACAAAAGAGGCCATTAAAGTAAAAACATATTACCTATAGCAATAGGTATGCAATGTGGCTTTGCATATTGGCAAGTCTTTTACCACTACTACTTTTGTCTTGAATTAAGTACGAGTTCATTTCCCAATGATAAAGTTGTTTCAGTAGCTTGTAGTATAGTTTCTAATCTACGGGACGCCCGGGGTTGCGGGACGTCTTAACAGGATACCGTGGCCCCGGAACGTAAAGGGCAACAGAAGGAACAGGGTGGTTTTTTAGTCAGTAAAAGTCTGACAGTCCCTTCCGCCCCACCCAGGGCGGAAGGAGTCATTTGATGATTTTTACCACCTAAAAAAAAAACAGGGGTAATTCCCGTAAGTTTAACTACGATCATATCATCTAGGTTTCAATCCGTCAGAAATGCCATTAATTACCATCATTTTTTGACTTTAATTGTCGCTGAAATGAGATTGTGACTAGATTACCAATCACGCGTCGATCGTGCGTTTATCTATAGGTACGCTTGAGTACCTATGCAGACTATGCGGTGCCATGCACTCGAGAGTTTTCAACAACGTTTTAATTTGTAAAATTGGCCTTTAGATTTTACAAGTTATATTTTGGATGTTGAAATCATTCTAGACATCATCTTATACCAAAAACAATCCTCAGCTGTTTTAAATGAAACGTGTACAGAAATCTTTTTCCATGTATACTAACTTTGACTTCCCTTGTTCCAGACTTTCTGCGTGGTATCAAAACGTTTCCGGAAGAACTACATACACCGGTTCACGGCGACGCGCTCGCTGTTCTGGTACTCGCCGTGGTCGCCAGTGCGCAGGGCGTGCGTCTACCTGTCCACAAACCAGTACTTCGATTACTTCGTCATGGCTACCATTCTGCTCAACTGTGTCTTCCTCGCCATGTCGGAGACTATCGAAGAGGCTGAGTGAGTACTTTGTTTTATATTTTTTTAGGTAATTATAATAGAATAAACGAGAAATGTCTTAAAGAAGAATGCACAAAACTTATCTTAGATACTAATGCTAGCTAAACCCGGTTAGGACTCGCTGTGACTCAGTCTGAAAAACAAATCGGGCCTAGAAAAATACGTTCTAAAAATCGTACGTTAAAATCTATGGAAGAATCGCGTTTTGACAGTTCATAAAAAGTACGTCAATTGATTAGTGGTATCAACTAGACTATTAGACTACGTCATTAACTGTCCATATCACTTAAAAACCTATTATAGTCAAAGTTACGGATTACGGTTTCTTTCCCCACAGTGACGTGCGTAGTTCTTCGACTATATATAAAATTATATTTGCCACCCCTGAGCACACACTATGCTATCTCATGGGATTGTACAGTCGTAACTTATTGTAACTTATTGCCCGATCTGAATTATTAGGCTTATTCCAAATAAATATCGTTTTCTCTGGGGTTAAGTAATAACAGGAAACGTGAGCTTTGTCTTTTTTCGTCAAGTCGTGTACGTCTTGTTTCACACTTACATGAACGTTCTATTCTATTCCATACCATTCTATTATATTCTATTCCACTCCACTCTACTTCACTCCATTCCATTCTACTCCAATTTATGCAATTCCAATTCTTTATATTCCATTCCATTCAATTGTATTCTATTCTATTTCACTCAATCCCATTATTTTATATTTAAACATTTCCCTTTTATAATTCAGTATTAATTATTCACTCTTTCAATTCTTATTATATAATACTGTTGTTTATAATTCAAACAAACCGTAAAAATGTCAATTGGTTTAAATTACCAAATTCAGTCCATTCCATTCCAAGATTAAAACGCAAATAAACGAGTACGTTGCTCACTTGACAGGAGAGGCCAGTAATATGTTTACCCTGGTCAAATTACCGGCATTTTAATAAAAGCTTCACGTAGGAAGCTCCCAATATCCGGCTATCATGTTCTGTCAAGCACTTGTTGATCAAATTGGAGGCCTGGACCGGTTAATCCGTATTATCCGAGGGACCAATTACTGAGACTCCAGTTTTGTATTAAACATAAGCTTGACATTTTGGTAATTCAGATGTTGAGTATTGTTGAATATTGGTACTGTTAACTTGTAAAGTGTTTTCGAACTCAGCAGTCAATTTTGTAGCACTTATGTAATGAAAATCGTTTCTTTTATGTTATGCCCCCTTAAGGTGACCTTATCTCTCATTCTGTCTCCATTATATACGGTGCACTCCGACCCCTCAATTTTTTTTCTTGCTATCTCTGAAATAAGTTGCGTCATGTGCTTAAAATTAATTTGTTTGAAAGATTAAAATGTTATCTATACCTTACAAAATACTTAAGAGTCTGTTTGCAATAATTTCAATATTAATAGCTTTTTACTAAATACATATATGAATGTTTTAGAGGTAATTTAAAATAAAAAACCAAATATCAAAATGTTTTTCTGTCCTTACTGGCAGATAGTTGATGTTATTCGAAGTAACATAAACAACTTTTATTTTAGAAAAACGAATTCCGCTTAATAAAAAAGTAAAACTGCAGCAAACCGACATTTACGCGGACGAAGTCGCAGGCATTAATTAGTAAGTGTATAATAAAAAGCCTGTGATACATTTCAAGATGGATTTATTTGGGTAACATGTAATAATAATCAATTTTCAATATTTTTTGCCAACGCTTTCTCCAAACCGTCGCGCGTCGTAAGAGCTTAATACATCGAACATCTCAGAAAGCACTTAAAAGCAACACTCCCCAATTTCTAAAGTACTACCAAAATTATTCGCAAACTCGACACAACATGTATCATCACCAACAAAATCAGATCCCCCATCAGTGACGGCTGAATCAATCATGTTACTCGCTTACTTGCGTTTACGTCAACGTTATAAATGATCTCGTTAGCGTGCGCGATTGTACCAACGTACTTAGAAAGCACATGTTCTGTCTACAAACTACGAATGGTATAATTTACCGTCACTTTGTAATTTATAACTGGTGCACTGTTGTAAGTGGGTAATGTTGTCGCAATATTATGTTGGGGGTAGTTTATTAGTGCGATATTATAAAGATTGGTTTGTTTTTTAAAGAGTAGTAATTTAAAAATGATGGTTACATTAATACACCCATACTTTGCCAGTTATGTTTAAGTTCCATATAATAGGGAGCGAGCTTATTGTCCGGGCACAAATCCAGACTTAGAGGCTACCACTGAGAAATTCCTGATGGAAAAACCCAATTACACTTGGCCTGGGAATCGAACCCAAGATCTCATGCTTAGCAGTCGCGCTTTGCAATCACTAGACCAACGAGGTAGGTAGTGAAAATTTTAGTTAACTAGCTGTCCGCCGCGGTTACACCCGCGTCTTTGGTTACTGCTCCGCTCAAGTCGTAGCGTGATGGTATATAGCCTATAGCCTTCCTCGATAACTAATCTATCTAACACTGAAAGAATTTTTCAAATCGGACCAGTAGTTCCAGAGATTAGCGCGTTCAAACAAACAAACAAACAAACAAACACTGCAGCTTTATAATATTATAAGTAATAAGTATAGATAATAAAAATACCTTTTAATATATAAAGGTTTTATTCGCGGCCATGCTTTTTACTGATTTTCCATTTTTATTCAAGAGTTATTGAGATTATTTTTTGCAGCATTATAAACTGAGCTTAATTCTGTCAAAACGAGCCAATCCATTAGCGCTAAATTATTGAATTGATTATGTCATACTAATTTTGTATACCATTATGTTTTACATAACTACCCAAACCTTATGCTTCGAATAGATTAAAAATTAATTAGCGTAAAATATCCAAAACCAGTACAAATAAAAATGGAAGATATTTTGGATGTTTTGGTGGCGTTTAGGAGTTGGTGCGTTTTTACGGAATAAAAACCAAATTATTAAAAGTGCTCAAGTATAAGTCAACAAGTTAATTTAGCAGCCACAATTATGGCAATCTTGATGTTACAAACGAAAATTTTAAATTAAACTTCTCAGCAACTTATTCAAACACAACATTATAACGTCTTAAAATTCTTCAAAGGACTTTCCGACTTTCGTCTGGAAACAAACCAATTTAAGTTGTCAAATATTCATGAAGGCGAGACTAAAACCGGATATCCGGTAACAGAACCGGTGGTAGTCGCGATGGGCTATGAATGCTAAACGGGATGCACTTTAATACCGGTTCGAGGTGGCGATGTTGGCGTTTGAATGAATTGGGGGACGTGTCCCCTAAATGGGAACAAGGGGGTGGGGGGACTAAGTTGACTGTGTCTAGTTAGAATACATTTTTGGAAGTTACTTAGTGAATTTGGTTCTTTACATTTCCACGGCTTTCTGATATTTGCCAAATGTGTTGATTTTTATGTCATGTTATTAAAAACTACGCAGTCACCTAAGTAGTGTCATTATCAATACGTAATTAGTTAATACTTATTTGCTTATTATCTGTATCTGATTCGCATAAGCATTCACCGCACTAAGAAACTCTTAACGGCAAAACTCAATAACACTTTGCCAAACCTAAGAATCGAACTCAACTCGTTGGTCTAGTGGTCGCAAAGTGCGACTGCTGAGGTCTTGAATTCGATTCCCAGATCGAGCAAAAGTGTTATTGGATTTTACCATCAAGAATTTCTCAGTAGCAGCCCCGGAGTCTAGATTTGTGCCCGGTTGATGGCAATAGGCTCGCCACCTATTACATGGGACTTAAACATAACTAAATCATACAATAAATGTGTGTGTACGGGTACATCTCTGTCTAACCCTTCGGGGATTACAGGCGTGATGTTATGTTAAACGACCAAAAGCAGAAGTAAAAGTCAAAAACAACTCTTAAACATAAGAAACTTTATCGTAATACTCCCGCGAAACACACGGAGACCCTTTAATCTCGTTCCGTACATGTACTTCGAGTTGTAAGTGAAAACAAAGTCCTGACACTTAATTTAGCCGAGCTCTGGCCCAACTTGGGGCCCAACGTGTCGGGTGATCAGCTATGCAGGGTGCGTTCCCCCCCAAGTGGCCCCACGTGAGCAGACTGCAAAGATATGGAAGCTTCTGACAGCTTTTATGATAATGTTGGATAGTTAACGTGATTGTGTATTAAGAATGATATATTGGTAGTCCTCGTTGGTCGGGTAAAGTGTTGTTGGGTTTTTCCGGCAGGAATTTCTCATTAGTTGCCTCAGAGTCAGGATTTGTGCCCGGTTGATGGCAATACGCCCCTTAGTACATGGGACTTGAATTTGAATACATGATTATGCATATTGCATTACAATGCAATATAAAAGATTGTTTAAAAACAAAGTTTAATTTTAAATGTTAATGTTCCTTTTTTTTTATTTAATATTTGCACAACTGAAAGGATGAATATCGCAAATAAAGGTACCTATTATTCATGTAAACCAACGTTATTTTAGCATCCAGAATTTTCCAATCCGACTGTGGTAGTTCCAAAGATTTGCGCGTTATAAGAAAATAACAAAAAAAAATCTTCAACTTTATTATATAGTATAAAAAACATTCACATTACGTCATCCCTAGGGTTTTAACTCAGAAAGTATACCGAATTTTCCAAATATTATTTCCCCTATCCATAATACGAGATAGTCTCAATATCTTATTTAATAGGACCCATAAGACAGACAGAAGTTTGTACTACTTTATTTTAACCTAAACATGAATAAATTACAAAAGGAAAAACTGCTACTATTTGCTTACAACAAACAAAATGCCTTTTAATGTGAGTCGGCCACAGTTTTATAAATAAAACTTGCTCGGTTTACACTCATTGTAACGTTTTCAGCGGCCTTGAGCCCTGTAATTATTTAAATACTTAAGTATACAATAATTATACGAACGAATTGAATAAAATACGCAAACCTTTTTTTCTATTTCACCTTTTTAAATCTATGACTTGTGTGAAATCGTACTTTGAATTTCGAATGTCATCATCTTATCTATTGTTTTTATGAAATTGTATTTTGAATTTCGAATATTTCTCCACCATAACTGCCTAACAAAATGTACTCATTTTTATTCCACGACATTTTAAACCCCAATATTCGTACCCTTACGTATAAAGGTTACCATATCTAGCCAACATTGTGGCACTGCGGTATTCGAGCTTAATACCGGCTAATATTAGTGTGTAGCATGTTTTATCGGTTCGTTTGATCAACAGGTATATTGATTATACCAAACACTGAATAGACCTGCGCTGCTCGGTTAGTACTGACGTAGATAGGAACTTTATTTTGTAATCGTTTAGCGATACGTCAGCGATGATGCAAGAATGTTTACGCTCGCTTCTTGATTTTGTTAAGCAAGTTTCTTTTATATTGTGGAATTAAATATACACATCAAAAGTGTCTAGGGATCAACATCCCTAACATTGATTAGGGATGTTGATCCCTAGACACTTTTGATGTGTGTATATACTCTTCTCGTAATCTTATTATAAATACGAAAGTTTGGATGGATGGATGTTTGTTTCTCAATCACGCTAGCTGAATGGATCTAGATGAAATTTGGCACAGACATAGGTTATAATCTGGAATAGCACATAGGCTAATTTTTAACCCGAAAAATTCAGTTCAGGTGTGATAATACACTAACTTGGACACGAACGAAGTCACGGGCGGATGCTACTTATTATATAACTAGCTGTCCGCCGCGGTTACACCCGCGTCTTTGGTTACTGCTCCGCTCCCGTAGGTCGTAGCGTGATGGTATATAGCCTATAGCCTTCCTCAATAACTAATCTATCTAACACTGAAAGAATTTTTCAAATCGAACCAGTAGTTCCAGAGATAGTATAGATTATTATTTACAGAACGTAATTACCTAATGTATTTGTTTTGAAAAAGCTGATTTGGCTAGAACCAATTACGCCGTCGTGGGCCACGTACGCTGATATGAACGTCACTAGACGTGAGTGACGTCACAACGCCGAAATGAGCGGCACATAATACGTCACAAGTTTTTGTGTTACGGCAGGCAGCGTCGCTGATTTTCTATTTTTTGAATTTCAGCCCTAAATGATACGTTATTTATTTATATTTAAAGGCCAAAATAAACGAGGTCGTCAGATATAGTTGAAGATTTCTTAGCAATAAAAAAAAAGTAATAAATTTTACATTAATAAAAAAAATAAACAGATGTATGTAGTAATTATGTCTTTATTAAAAGACAATCATGGGTATATTAGAAAACTTATACTACATCTAACGCCCCTAGTAACTAATCTTTTTTGTGAACCGTACTACATGGGTCCTCAACCCAAAGGCACGAGAATTTATTTTACGCAATGCGCTGGGTAACTTACTTCGGTAATGTGGGAGCAAGTTCTGTTAAAGTATAAAAACAACAAGCGAAGCTTATATTATGAATTCACATCTTCTTCCTTGGTACTTAATGTCGGTACTTTATGTCGAAATTGTCGTTAATCTTGTTTTTGTCGACGCATTTTACTAGGTTTGTGACCTCTGACGTGTCACTTTAAATTTTGGCGGAGTGTTATGATACTCTTCGTGGATGGAGTTATTGTTTTAATGTCATAAAACTTTTACTCAAAGTTAAAGACAAAACATTTATTTCAATTAGATTACATAAATATCACGCCTGTAATCCCCGAAGGGTTAGGCAGAGGTGTTCCCATTAGTACACCCACATTTCGCCAGTTATGTTTTAAGTCCCATGTAATAGGGGGCGAGCCTATTGCCATCAACCGGGCACAAATCCAGACTCCGAGGCTGGTACTAAGAAATTCCTGATAGAAATACCCAATAACAGTTTGCCCGACCTGGAAATCGAACCCAAGACCTCGCGGTCAGCATTTATTTATTTTAATTAAAAATTACTTCCAAACCTTCCCTTTGAATCACAAACTTTTATAATAAACGTCTCTCAACGGTCACTGTTGGGGACGTGACGTGACAGGCGACATGACGTCACGCCGCAACATGTCCGCCGCGCGATTAGTCGCCACCGGATAAACGTCAGCTCATAAACATGGCGCCGATTGGCGGTCACTCAAACTGTTTGTGTTTGAAAGTAATACTTGGATCATGAATTTTGATACTTAGGTGTTAGATAGTATGGCATTTTGATACTAGGTTAGGTATTCGAAATTTGAATTATCATACTTGAGAGTGAGATACTAGGTTATTGGGAATTTGAATTTTGGTATATAATGAGTGTTTAAATACAACGACTATCGTTCACCTACTTTTTGACTAGCCAGGTTAGCTTCTAGCTTGTTGAACTACATTTGGTGGAAATTCCTTCTGACCAGAAGGGAAAAAAAAATGGAAAATGGAAAAAAAATGAAAAAATTATAGATAAACCTAGATAGATAGATAGATTATTGTTTAAAGATGGACCTTTAAAGCGGTACTAGTCATAGCCCACGGGAGTATCTGGTATGATGTAAGTTGGTTTTAACAATATCTTGAAAAACATATCTATGCCTTTTTCAAAATATCAAGCACCAAAGGCCCAGCATTCAAGCTAACAAATAGGTACGTACAGTATACCTATAAAATAAAATAAAATAGAAGTAGATCTGGCGGCTCTAGGATCTTGAACTATATCTCTCATTTGTAAACACTTACTTCGTAAATCAACTAAAATATCCCATTGACACAGATAAAGGGACAAGATCGTGGCAAAAAAAAATAGTGACTGCTACGTCGTAGCTAGCGTAGCGCCCAGCTACGACGTAGCAGCGCTACGCGAACCTCTTGAACTCGAGTGTTCTATTTCAGGACACATTGTGACACATCTCTACTCTTTTCACAGTGATCACAATATTAGAGATTGTAAAGCGAAAATATCTATGCAATATTGAACGACGAAACATCGAATTACAAAATGAACAAACATATTGAATCGATTACAGTTAAAATCGAATGCTTGCGGTCGTTTGACATTTCCATATAGTCGTTTCATTAGGCGAGCTATAGTGGAAAGCGCTTTATTATCTGTGGTTGTGTTTGTACCCATATTGTTTACTGGCCGGTAGTGCGTGGTCAAATAATTCCAATTAGTGTTTGTTGAAACACAGAAAGATGGATGTTTGTTTTGTAATAGATATTATTCATTGACGTGTATTTTTCCATTCCTTTTGAAAAAGTACTATCCATACTAATCCATACTAATATTATAAATGCGAAAGTGTGTCTGTCTGTCTGTTACCTCTTCACGCTTAAACCGCTGAATCGATTTTGATGAAATTTGGCATGGAGATACTTTAAGATCCAAGAAAGGACATAGGATAGTTCTCATCCCGGAAATCACTCCCTAAGGCGGTGAAAAGGGGGGTGGAAGTTTGTATGCAAGCACGATATAAACAAGTTCCACGCGGACGTAGTCACGGGCAAAAGCTAGTATTATAAATACGAATGTAACTCTGTCTGTCTGTTACGATTTCACGGCTAAACTACTAAACTGATTTAGATGAAATTTGGTATGGGCGAAGTATTAACCCCAAGAAAGGATATAGGCTACTTTTTCTTTCGAGATTTTGCGTCAGCGATAACCGACATTTACGCGAAGTCGCGGGCAAAAGCTAGTGTTTCATATTTATGTATTTAAAAAAATGCAAATTATACAAAATCTAAGTTGTATTTCCGTGCAATTTCAAAAAAATCATATTCAATGACCCTTCTTAAAAGTCATAAATACTCAACTGCAGTAGCTCATAAAACATTGCCTACGATCAAAACACTAAATAATACACCAATACAAACTTTATAGACCCAAAAAGTAAAACTCAAACGAACCAAACCGTCAAACCAAACAACGAAAAATCGTTTCGGAAATGTCAATTTTCCCGCTTTATCACCCGAAATAAACCTACGAAAAATCCGAATGTCAAATAAAGCTATCTAAGTTGATTCTGACCAGGGGCGGCCGGAATAGTTTTGTGATTACTTTACAAAAGGGCCGAATGATAACAAACGGTTGGAGTCGTCGTCCTCTTGTCGACATTTTATTGCCTCGCCACGGACTTGAGAAAGGATGTTCAGAGAGCTCGACGACGCGTGTATCTAAAAGCCTATTTGACCACCTTTCAACAAGTCCCTATTAAATTACTTGGCGGATCTTTTCTTGCAATTACTGGTTCCACGAGGCTGTGGCTTCGCAACCGGGTAGGAGCAAGTAACAATGTGACTTATTTAATTAATATGTACAGTCCACAAAAGAGATAGGTATCCAGGGTCGGCAGATATAGTTGAAGTTTTCTTAGAAACCGATGAGTGTCTTCGATTGAAACTTGACTTAATTAATGAACTATTTATTATGTAGCTACTTTTTAAATTTAATTACGATTGAAAACATCCTTCAGTTTCTAAGAAAACATCAACTATATCTGACGACCCTGCATACCAATGTGTTTTGTTGACTGTACTTGACATCACTGAAATCGGTGAAGGGAAACATCATAAAGAGAAACCTAGACTTATCCTACTAATATTAATACATGAGAATGTTTGTGAAAATGTTTGGATGTTTGCAATCATGCGTAAACTGTTGAACATATTTAGATGAAAATTGGCAAAAAGATAGACCGCTTCCTGGATTACCACATAGGAAACTTTTATCCCGGTAATGTGTTCCCTTGGGATAATTATTATGTAGTTTAACTTACTTTACGGAAAGTTACTGTTTACTGAAGCAAGTTATTAATATAACTCTAAAATCGCCAATCCGCCTTGAGCAAGCGTGGTGATCATCCTTCTCTGTATAAAGAGAGGCCTTTGCCTCGCAGTGGGACAGTAATAGGCTGGTAATTTTTTTATTTTTTATTCTTTCCATTTTAATATTTGCATCTATCACTATAACATAATCCTACTCGGGTCACCGCGCAAGTTTTTGCTTCAACGACGTCCTAAGTGTTCCCGTGTTGTGGACGAACAAACCGACGGCTTGCAAACAGACTATCCTAATTAAACAAGTTGAAGCGCTCTGCAAATGCACGGATTTTGTTTCACGATTAAATTAGTTAAATGTTTGCATTTTGTTGTTTGTGTTTGTTTTATGTTTATAGTGATATTGATCCTGATTTAGGTACTGGCGTGTTTTGGATTGCAGTTTATTTTACCGGACTGCAGCAAAGCCGAAAGAGGGATATGATTTTAGCAGTGTACGTGTGATAGAAAAGAGTATGCTTAGATGGTTCGGTCATGTTCAGAGGATGAGTGAAAGACAATTAACAAAAGGTATATGGCAGTTGTAAGTGGCAACGCAGAGAACGCCCTTGGAAGACTTACACTGACCGTATTGGTGAGGTTCTTCTGAAAGGTGCGCAGTACTCGTAACCGGCGTGTATGACGAGATGTATGAACGTAGATGAGGCGAAAGGAGTATGTAAGGATCGTAGCAGGTGGCGTTCTGCCTACCCCCATAGGAAAAAGGCGTGAATTTATGTATGTATGTACATGTCTAAGTATGACTGCGATCGCCAATCCGCCTTGAGCAAGCGTGATGATAATGCTCGTCCCTTCTGTATATGAGATGAGGCCTTTGCCCTGCAATGGGACACTAATAGGCTGATAATATTTATTTATTTATTGAGTCAATTTATCTAGTTCACACTTCATTTCATTCAACTAATGTTTTTATCGTATTAACACCATTTACAAAAGGAGTAAGCAAAAACGTTAATGAAGCCTTCCGCCTTCCGCGATACATTTGTTTCTTAGTGTCGGAGTTATCTGGCCTCCTTCGTAGGTATAAGTTGCCAGTTTTATTTTTTCATGTCTCGAACGTTCGCTGTCTTCGCTTCGGGATTGTTCGGCTTTGGCATCGTGCCCGAAGAGAAAAAAGGATTCATTCTCTTGTCTATTAAGATGGTTTTACACCGGCGAGGCTAGGAGTGGATTGGCTGGGCGAGAAGTAAATTTGTATAAGTTCGAGCGATACCTAGTACCTATAAGCTTCAGCCCGCGACTTCGTCCGCGTTAAAATCAATACACTATAATATCTCGGGAACGCTTCCAACCGGTCTTACTGGAAATCTGTAGGGTAGGCCTATGTTCAACTGTGGGCGTCCTACGGCTGATATGATGATGATGATGATCACAAGAACCGTACATTTTCCGGAATAAAAGTATAGCCTATGTATTATTCTAGGCTATAATCTATCTCCGTGCCAAATTACATCCAGATCCGTTCAGCCATTCTAGCGTGATTGAGTGACAAACATCCATCAAAACTTTTGCATTTATAATGAAATCGTAAGTAGTAAGAAAGTAAATACTCTAACCATGCAGCGTTAGTTCAATGTTGTACGGACAATTCAATTCACGTTCCGCCAATCTTTGGAGTGAAAGGTCAGAATGCGCAGGGATGTGCGATGATGTATTTATTACTTCGCAAAATGGATACACAAATCTCGCGTGAGCCGGCACGTACCAACACTGTTTGGCGCGGTACATCTTCCAGGGTGAAAGGGTCAGAGTAATTTCAATTCTCGCACATCACACGAAACCACATTTATAGAGGCCCATGCATAAGCTTACTAACGTACGAGTAATCGATTTGATCTTATTTCATTTTAGTTTAATTTTGTAATAAGCTTATACATAGTGATCACACTTGTTAGTTCGTTCGCGTCAAAGTTGATTTCAATTATTCCACGGGAACCGTACGTTTTACTGGGATAAAAAGCAAACAAAGTACATGACGTGCTCTTCCAGATTATAATCTACCTCCGTAACAAACCTCCAGATCGATTAAGTAATTCTGGCGTGATTAGAGTAACAAACCAAACCAATTCAAACTTTACGATTTATAATAATCTTAATAATATCGTCTACTAGGAGCGGTCGTCTACTTCGTAAGTAGGTATACGATCACTAATTGTTTATTTTTATTTTTTTTGGGTAGTAAAAGTCATCACATGAGTCCTTTGGCCCTGGGTGGGGAAGGAACTATCAGACTTTTACTGACTAAAAAACCACCCTGTTCCTTCTGTAGCCCTTTGCGTCCCGGGGCCACGGTATCCTGTTAAGACGTCCCGCGACCCCGGAGACAATCACTCCTAACATTTCAAAAGACAATGAATCAATGAGTGAGCCGTTGATTAATATTTGTTGCTTTCTTATATTAAAGCATTTTCCCGATCGTGACAAGGTTATAGATAAGGGATTGTTAGGTGTAAATCCCGCATACGGCAATCACGTATGAACGTGATCCAGTAACGTCAATCTCACACATTTACTGGCGTTAAATTGAATATTGTTTTGGCCAGTTCATTTGTACTTATGTTTCACACATAGTAATTACATTACTAGATCGCTAAACATTCTAAATTAGACTTAAATTATACGATTGAATATAGTGCATTTTGTAATTGGACATGAACACGAGTTGGGTAATTGATACCATAACCAAGACACAACTACTAAAACAGAAAACCCGTATTTCTTTTTTTGTTTGCCTATTGTGTCCCTCTCCTGGACAAAGGCGTTCCTCCACTCCTTCCATCGTTCTCATTTCCGTGCCTCATCCCTCCAGTTTTAGAGGAATCCGTCCAAGTCGTCCCGCCATCAGAAATCAATAATTAGTTTATCAATTGATTTGACAAAAATGTGTCACAGTTTAATTTTGCTATACAAAATCAATAGGGGAATTGCGTTTTGACAGCTTATAAAAAGTATGTCAATTACTTTGATGTCAAGAAGAAGAAGTCATTTGATTTCCCGTCCATAAAAAAGAAGACGAACACTCTTAATATTTCAAGAAACTATAAAACACACACACACTATTTTTGTAAGTCGGCGCAAGTTTTTACCTAAGAACTCGTCACCGCTTACATTTTCCCAGATCTGACGAGAATTTACTACGTGTGAAACTACCCTAAATGACTGCCTCCTACACGGAACTAGATTTTCGTAGATTCTCCCAGTGCTTATCAAGTTAGAGCGCACAAGTTGCCTAGAGTCCTCTGCCTAATTTAATCATTTAGTTGCCTTTCACGCCACCTAGCAAGATCTAATGATATTAAAGGCCAGTTTCACAATATTCAAGGCATTATACCAATCCATTTTATTAAGCGCGACTGTTAAGCATGAGGTCTTGGGTTCGATTCCCAGGTCAGGCAAAGTGTTATTAGGTTTATCCATCAGGAATTTCTCAGTAGCAGCCTGGGGGTCTGGATTTGTGCCCTGTTGATGGCAATAGGCTCGTCCTATTACATGGGACTTAAACATAACTAGATTAATTCTAGATTAATTAATTTAATTTAAATAAACATAATCCATACACACAACAATACTACATAACTTTAAAATAAAAACAAAATTACAATTTTTAAATTCAAAATAAAATCAAATTCAAAATTAAAATTATTTAAAATTATATTAGTAAGAATAGTGTAGGTAAATGCTCAAATAACTATACTATACTTACCAAAAGGTATCGTATTACCCAGTTACTGGGTTGTGGACTTGTGGAGGTCAGATAGGCTGGTGCCATGTAAAATACTGGCATTCAGCTGCATTCAGACAGACTGGAAACCGACTCCATCATAGTCGGGAAAGAGCTAGGCAGATTGATGAATAGCTTACCTATACCTGAATTGATATGGCTTAAAATCAGGTTATACACAAGCCGTTAGCTGCAACCTTCTAATATTAACTTGGCTGGGCCAAGAGAACCTGATTTGAGTCTTGACTTTGATCGATCGAGCAAATAGTCGAGGTAAATAAGAAACCGCAAATAATGATGGATTGTGAACATTTTATTGGCAGTAACGAGCTAACGTTTATAATAGCTGTGTAGTTAGTTTAGGGTTCCGCAACCCTGTCAGAGGACCTTGAGGCAGTTTATTATAGAAACTCTGACACTAGGGTGTGTGGAGGTCGTAAGACCTTACTGCCCATACGATAAAGAAGAAAAGAAGTAGGGTTCCTTACACAAAAGGTGCTAAATCAGGCCCTGTTATTAAGATTCTGCTGTCTGTCTGTATATCCATCTGTCACAGGACTGTATCGTTTGAACCGTAATGGATAGACAGTGGAAATTTTCACAGAGTGTGTATTACTATGGATGCCATAACAACAAATAATAAAGACAACTCCGAGTCTGCTACTGAGAAATTACTGATGAAAAATAACACATCGAACCCAAGACCTCATACTCAGCAGTCGCGCTTTGCGACCACTAGACCAACGAGGCAGTCTACAGAGACAAAATAAAGTTAAATACCTATAAAAGGCCCCTTTAATTTTATATACGAAAAAAGTGTTTGTATGGTGGTACGGACCCCTTCGTGTGCCAAGTCCGAAACGCACTTGGCCAGTTTTTGTATTTCTCGATAAGCAACACAGTACTTAGCTCTATGTTAACCTAGTAGGTAATAGTCGAGCTTTTTTTGATGGATATCGTCCGGCGAAGTACTATTTAAGTTAAGTTTATACCGCCGCAGTAAACATCAGAATAGAATTTTGCGAACATGCAATAATGAACAAAATCAAAATCAAATCATTTATCTTTTACTACTACCTACTATAAATGCGAAAATTTAGATGGATGTTTGTTACTCAATCAAACCAGAACGGCTGAACAGATCTGGATGTTTGGCACAAAGATATATTATAGTCTGGAATAACACATAAGTACAATAAGTACATTGGATCCCGAAAAAGTGTACGATTCCCGTTGGATAGAAAAAAAAAAGATAGTGAAATGGTGTAATAATGAACGAAATTGAATGAACTTAAATAATGTACCTAACTTGGTATTACACCATTCTTATTACTCGTTTTTTACGCAAAATCGTTCACTAGTAAGTCCGTCTGTCACAGGCTTGTATCGTTTGAACCGTAATAGATAGACACTTTACCGCAGACAAAGTCGCGGATAGAAGCTAGTTTCAAATAAACAGGCACTTAACAGCACAGCACAGGCTTTATCAGGCACTTTTGAATTGTCAAGGAGTCAGTCAGTACTTAAGTTGAAGCTACTTGCTCGTTCCAAACAGTAGGAAAGACAGTAGGAAAGACTTCTTTAGGAAAGACACTTATTTATTTATGAACTGTAGAAGACTTACAGCTAAATAAAACATATTAAGAAAATAGTAAATATAACTGACAGCCAAGTCTTCACTCAAAGTTGCGGGACGTCTTAACAGGATACCGTGGCCCCGGAACGTAAAGGGCAACAGAAGGAACAGGGTGGTTTTTTAGTCAGTAAAAGTCTGACAGTCCCTTCCGCCCCACCCAGGGCGGAAGGACTCATTTGATGATTTTTACAACCTCAAAAAAAAAAAAGTTGTCACTCAAAAGTCGGATCACATGTTGTTCCCATCATTGAATCAAAGATTAACTTAACGCGAGGAAGAAAAACCACGAGTACGTACTTAGTCGCAGGCAGAAGTTATTAGAATATCGTATAAATAACGACAAATAATGACATTTGGTAGACAATGAGATTTTCGACCAAATGTCCCTTACGTTATTTCATATTTCCAGTATTGATATACCTTACTGGCAAAATACGAGAACACTCACTGTCTACCCCGCAAATGTAAGACGTGATGATACATTGTTCGCAGAATCTATTCTGAAATTCAACGACAGCTCGCTTCAGTAATCCATTCTTACAGACATAAACAAAATGTTGAATGTATTTGGTTTCGTTACAACACAAACAATGAAATTAACTGCTGCAAACATGTTTTTATTTATTTATTCTTCGTTGTGAGACTAATTAAAAGCTTGATAATGTGTTTTGACGTCGAATGGAATGTTGTAGTTAACTGAACAAATAAGCTTTTCTCAGTAAAGATTAGGATCTAGTTCCTTTTTAAGAGGCCCTCGCCATTTTTTTTAATTTGATATGGGTCAGTCTTTCCAAGGAGGATCGTATTTTAGTATTTATTTAAGAAAAAATAAACAGTGTTAACTTATTTTACATTCTTGTACACCACGACCACGAATTAATGAATTCCATCGGTTTTTTATTGTTAACGTAATTTACGTTAACTAAGCTGATAGATAAGTAATCAAAAGTAGGACTGCTACGCATACGAATTACGTTAACAACCGATGGAATTCATTGATTCGTGGTCGCGGTGTACGAGAATGTAAAATAAGGTAACAAAAAACATCAAATATTATTCAACGAATCATATCTTTGGTACTTTTTACGGTTTTTCTTATTTGTTTTTTTTTCTGAATGGTCATTAGTTCTACCATGACCCATTTCAAGGTTATCCATTCATTTCCGGGCACCCTGTATATATTTTTTTAATTATTATGGTGTTTCTCGTCCCTTTCTATACAAAACTACCTTTTGGAAGAGACCACTAGATTTAATATATTTTTTTCCTTGTAAATGATTAGACTTTGACTTTTACTATAATAGTAGTAGGTAGGGTTGCCAACTATACTGTTTTCAACAGTATTATACTGTTTTTCACTAAATTATACTTTTTACTGTTGAACAAAAATAAAGTATACAAAATACTGTTTTCAGCATCAAAATGCAAACACATTATGTATTAAGTATTGTTTTTATTTAGTCATAGGGTGCTCACTGCTCAGTGCAGCGCAGCCACAAACAAATCACACTGAGTTTCTGAACGAATCTGTTAATGTCATATATCCAAGACTGTCACTCACTTCCCGCCACCTCAGCATTTATTCTACGAGTTTTTCAGTACCTAATGAATGCTAAGTGGCGGGAGGATAGAAATAGAGCATCTATTAATTTAATAAAAAATAAGCTCCTCATTTATTTTAATTTCAGTTATAATTGTGATGAGACGTATGAAGTTTTTAAAAAAGATTGTAAATTAGTAAGTTGTGCAAGAAACTTTAAAAAATATGTATTTAAAACACTAAATAATAAAATACTGTTCATTTTTCTAACATACTGTTTAATATTCTTCATAGACCCGAATATACTTTATTTTTTGTAAAAAAAGTTGGCAACCCTAGTAGTAGGAAAGAATTTTGGCGAAATGTGGGGGTGCTAATGGATACACCTCTGCTTAACCCTTCGGGGATTAAAGGCGTGATATTATATGTGTTATGTGAGAGTATTTTACTGTACTTACCTATAGTATCTACCTTTAAACAACACAAAATACAACGATATACATTTATCTTAAATGGAAAATCCATGTTCAACTATTATCCGGAAATCAGAAACGGCAACAGTTATTTTAGTAAACACACACCCCAAATTGGGAATACACACACTAAATTGTACATTTGTCCCACTCCTGGGACAACTAAACCTCAGCATCCCAGGTCACAATATATCACAATTTAAAGTTAAATTTAACAAAACTATAATGATATAGGGTAATAGTTGCTGACAGCTCTTACTGTGTAATAAACTTAACTTGGATTTACTCTAGCGCTGCTGCATTCAGAGCTTCGCAAGGATATTCATTTTCATAATTAATATTTCTACTTTGAATTAAATTTAATTAAATTCGCATTCAGAATGAATTTATAAAGTTTGTGAGACTGTGCGAGTTCTTAATCTTATGTGTTAGATTTATACTAGCTTTCGCCCGCTACTGCGTCTGTGTCAAAGTTAATATTATTATCTCGCGGGAATCGTACGTGTTTCCGGGATAAGTAGCCTATGTGCACACTATGATTTATTTATTTATTTAAACTTTATGCACATGTAAAAAATACATTGTACAAAGGCGGACTTAATGCTATCTCTGTGCCAAATTTCATCCAAATCCGTTCAGCCGTTCTAGCATGATTAAGTAACAAACATCCATCTATCAAAATTTTCGCAAAGATCTGAAAAGTTGAAGAGTGGTTTACACTTACACCCAAAGAAATAAAAGTCAGCCAGTATCGTTTCATAAATAAAACCGCAGGCTACTACTTAAATAATTCACAAACAAGATGACATAACCAAGAATTTCAAATTTCGAACCTAAATTCGACCATATTCCTAGGTAAATTCGTTTGCTCTACATCCCAGTATAATTACATTCCGTACCGCTATGCGAGTCCAGTGCTAGGTATAAGTAATTCAGTTAAACCGTGGTACCGCACACTTTGGGCACATCTGTAATAATATCTAGGTAGGTAGGTGCTTACAGTTCTACATACTTTGGCACACGGTCGTAAGATAAGTAGCATGTGTGATTAGAATTGATATTTATGTTTTGGCGAAAGGTTCAAACATAATGGAATTGTTTACGTTATGATCTGGATTCTGGTTGGAAACCACTTAATACAAGTGTTTCTGTGATTGCTAAAATAGTTAGTACCTTTCCATATTTCCAGGGCTATTTATTAATTGTCGGGATTACAATACGAACTAATATAAAAAATACAAAAACTCCTTTCTACATTATTTTACAAGATAAATAATTATGTACTGGCAGCTTTCTGTCAATTAAACTAAATGAAACGCCATTAGATTTTTTTTTTATGATTTATTCTTCTAAATAAATGGCCTCTAAATATTTATGTGGCCAGCATTTCCAATATATTTGTTTTACAAACTTTTTGAACAAAACCTAGATAAATACTGGCAGCTTTCTGTCAAAAACTAAATGAAACGCCATTAGATATTTTTTTTATGATTTATTCTTCTAAATAAATGGCCTCTAAATATTTATGCGGCCAGCATTTCCAATATATTTGTTTTACAAACTCTTTGAACAAAACCTAGATAAATACAGGCAGCTTTCTGTCAAAAACTAAAAGGTGCTCCCTCACCGGGAGCATTCGCGTGTAATGTAACATTATAGATTCGACTTTGAGCATTACATTACAATACTACCTCCCTGACCGACGAGCGTTTGTGTGTAATGTAACATTATAGATTCGACTTTGAGCATTACATTACAATACTACCTCCCTGACTGACGAGCATTCGCGTGTAATGTAACATTTAGTATAGATTTGAATTAGGAAAGCGCATTGATGTTACAAGTTGTATCAAAATATTACACATTGTATCATTACAAGGTGCGCATTGTAATGCTCGGTTCTCCTCCTTCACTGATGTAACGTCGTTTTGTATCATTACAAAGCGCGCGCTGTAATGCTCAGTTCTCCTCCCTCACTGATGTAATGCTCGACTCTGTAACGTTACATTACACGCGAATGCTCCCGGTGAGGGAGCCCCTAAATAAATCGCCATTAGATATATTTTTTTATGATTTATTTTTCTAAATAAATGGCCTCTAAATATTTATAAGTATCGCCAGCTTTTCCAATATATTTGTTTTACAAACTTTTTGAACAAAACCTACACGTGTGCTAATATCGAAGGTCATTTCATTAATATTATTAAGGCATTTTCACACAATACCTTTATCACATAACAATGATTCCGAACTTTTGATTTTCACAAAAAGCCTTACAAAATTGTTACTACTAAGTTGCCTATTCAACCTCGATGATAAATTACGCGGGAGCACATTATAATCCGGTGTAGGAAAGTAAATTATGCCTAAGTGATGTAGGTATATGAGAATGGGGAAACACAGCTCCTTCGTTACAGGTATTCCGATGCTAGTACCTACTGTTAACGACGACATTGCATGTACCCGCGGCGGCGTGTAGGAAGCACAGGTTACGACATAAACAAGTATTTTCGTGGAAACAATCGTTTATTACACTGAATGGAAAGGAAACAATTAAATACTCGTATGGTTTAGTAGTCTGAAATGTCACTTTGACGTTTTGTGTCAGGTGTATTATTATAGTTTTGTAGGGTAAAGTAGGTACAGATGTATAATATAAAGCAAATGCAGCGTATATTTATATCGTAACTCTTTATAAGAATAACATTTTGCATCGCCTCTTTGTCAATATTGTTTAGAAATATTGTTGAGAGAATGAAATGCAAATTGCACAATATTTTTATAATTATTCAAAAAATATAAAGACTGATAAATAATCAAGTCAAAAAAGATAAGATTTAATTTAAATATTTCATTAAATCATGTCACAGGCAGAAGACGTCGTTTGCATTACTTCATAAAAATTCGCGGGAAAATAAGTAAGCCCAAGATGGCGGCCATCTTCGAAAAAAGTTGGCCCACAAAAATAATGGACCGGTCGTTTTCTTCATCAAATTAACTACGGAATTTTTAAAAAATTCTTTCGTCGATGGCTTATTGACGGTTTGTTGATGTTAGGACAGATTTTATGATGTCGTTCAGCTGTATTAAATGCTGATCAAGACGTTATAAATCGGTGTGATATTATAATGTTCTTAGGTCGGTTATCATATTTCAAATAAGGCCTACTCCAAAGCTACTCCATTAATTATAGCATTAGACAAATTACATTATAACATTTTTTTATATACAACTAAACCAATACAAACTCCTACCTATACGGTATTAAAAATACATTAATTTATTAAAAAGATTAAACGATTCGTATCAGTTGTTTTTTTTTAATAAAATAGTCAGTTCAGTAATTTTTGATAAAATTAGTGAGACAGCTCATCTTACCTAGATTCTCCGAGAGCCATTTTTACAGATTAGCACCGCTCTAGTATGCTTAGAACGATTATAGACATCGTTAAGTTTTTATGTGCTTTTAAAATTCGAATCTTCTGTTGTTTTTTGCTGTTTTAATATTTTTAAGTACCTAACTAGTAAAAAACAGCTTTCAGCAGTTTCTCGGGGTATTGCATTTATTAATATATTATTATAATTCGTTCCTATTTTGAAATCTCTAAAAAAGGATGAAAAAAGGAACGTTAACGATTGTGAATAGCAATGAACCTTTTCCTGCCCGAAAGAGTTCCTGTTTCTATTTGTTAACCTCCTTTCTACCCGAAAAAGGAAACAGGCCACTTTTTTCACCCCTCTTTTTCTCTCTTGATTAAATTCGTAATGGTTACAAACAGGCACTGTAACGTTTGGTGACACCTCAAAGTATCATAAATTTCAGGGTGACTATAAGATCTCGGCCTACAAATGGTAATTAAGCCGTAGAATATGGCACCGCACCGTGTGGTCGAGGTATTAGAGAAGGGTACACCTAACCCTTCAGAATGGTAGGATTATACGGGTAGCGACGGTACACGCTCTCACCTGTGAATAACCTTATACAACAGTACATCGACTGTATTAGACTAGAAATTGATTTATTTAAATTCGTTAAAGTAAACCTTATTGCTGGAATTTAAAACAGCTAACCGTTTTATAACGGTCGCAGTATTTTCAAAATCTATTCTACACATCTGACGATAACACTTAACGATTTTGTCATTGCATTGACTTAACACCTGAGGTCGGAGAAAGACTTAGATTAACTTCTGATCCTAAATACATGTAACCACAATTTTATAAAGGGATGCAGCCTACGTTCTGTCTTGGTAATTTGAAAATATAATATTTCCTACGCTATACCTATTAAAAAAGAAGTTTTAGATCGTGTTTCAGACGACACGGTTGCCGCATTGGCTGAGCTGCTGCGCTGTGTATCGCGGCATTTAGTTCTTACGGGTCTGATTTTTTGAGTACCTATGTAAGTTAATATGTTACAATACAGGAGAAAATCCTAGCATGGGGGCAACGCTTTTTTCTTAAATATAAAAAGCTTCTAAATTAAAAATCATATAGCTTATATAGACCAGTGCCGATAATTTTAGAAACAAAAAAAAATTAAAGTAGGATGAAACCTATTGGAAAAGGAAGGGAATACCACTAAAATGAAAGGAAAAATAAATTACGGGCGATCTGAGGTTGGGAAGGGGTAGGGGGGGGGGGTTTTAAGCGTAAAAATCGGTAAATCTCGATTTCCGGCAAAACTACAAGTCCTATCGAAAAAAGTTAAAAGGCAAAGTTGTAGATAATAAAAAGATCTACAACTTTTGTTTTACACTTTTTCTCCATAACCTCAAAATTCATGTAAAAAATCCAAAAAACCACATTTTTGATTTTTTATTTTTATCTTTTACAAAAAAGTTTTTTTTTTCATGATATTTGGTGAAAACTTACCTCTTTATGTCCCAAACACACTGGAATTTTGAAGACTTAAAATATTAATTTTTTCACCCTATTTTGACTCGATATCGAAAAAAGCACCCTAATTTTCAATCGAATATTCTCACGTCAAAATATCTGATTTTTCAAAAAAGTCGGTGGGCTTTTTGTTCGTTGATATCTCTATTTTACGATGGTGTAAACAAAAATATACATAACTATGGAAAAAAAATTCAGAAAATGCAAACGAAAAATACTAAAACTCGAATTTTTTTTTAATCTTTATGTACAATTTTGAGGTATTCATTAAACTTTTTACTTTAATTACTCGAAAAACGTTAGGTTCCATGTTAGATTAATAAACAAAAAAATTACAAACCAATTAAACATAAATATCGCAAAAAACATACATACAATGCAAACGAAAAATACATTTTAGTACTTTTCGTTTGCATTTTCTGAAAAATTTTTCCATGGTTATGTATTATTTTTTTTACACCATCGTAAAATAGAGATTTCAACGAACAAAAAGCCCACCGACTTTTTTGAAAAATCAGATATTTTGACGTGAGAATTTTCGATTGAAAATTAGGGTGCTTTTTTCGATATCGAGTCAAAATAGGGTGAAAAAATTAATATTTTAAATCTTCAAAATTCCAGTGTGTTTGGGACATAAAGAGGTAAGTTTTCACCAAATACCATGAAAAAAAAAATAATTTTGTAAAAGATATAAATAAAAATTCAAAAATGTGGTTTTTTGGATTTTTTACATGAATTTTGAGGTTATGGAGAAAAAGTGTGGATACAAAAGTTGTAGATCTTTTTATTATCTACAACTTTGCCATTTAACTTTTTTCGATAGGACTTGTAGTTTTGCCGGAAATCGAGATTTACCGACTTTTAACCTTAAAACCCCCCCCCCTTACCCCTTCCCAACCTCAGATCGCCCGTAATTTATTTTTCCTTTTATTTTAGTAGTATTCCCTTCCTTTTCCAATAGGTTTCATTCTACTTTAATTTATTTTCGTTTTTAATCATTTTTGACGGCTTCGGCACTGGTCTAATAGCACAATGTCAGGTTGAATAAAAAGTTACCATGCAATCTTTTCCGGAACACCATTTTAAAAATATTAATCAAAATGTCACTTTGTGAAATAAGCTAATGATGTTCTTAATCGTACAACACGCCACTCCATTATTATTTTTACCAAGTTTCTTGGCAAAATATTAATAATGTTAATACGTTTAAGTAACTTCGAAATCGTGGTCGACCCCATCTGAACTTTGTGAAGGAAAACTTTTTCTAACACCCTAAGTCGCTTTCTTTCCCTCAATACGGCGCCCCATTTTTTCCATGGAGTTTGCTTGTTGATAACAAACTGTATTATGTATTTCCATTTACTTACTAATTAGTTGGGATAGCAAGATGTAAAACAGATTTCCTTGCCAAAAACCAACACATAAAAAGCTTTACATACTTTATATGCTTTAAGTATAAACTGAAATAGAGACAGAAAACATAACCAAACCTCAAAAGAAATAAAAAAATGAAAAAAAAAAAAATTCTGTAGGTACCCAAAGGGAGCCAATTGAAACCCTATTAGTAAGACTACACTGTCTGTGCGTCTGTACGTCCGTCTTTAGAACTTTCACAGAGCCTGTATTTCTGTGGCCGCAACAAATAATAAAAATCAATTATATTATTTTATACTGTACAAGAAACGTATTTTTGTTTTTAGTGTTGAATGTTATACTGTGGTACGAAACATTTCGTGTGAGGGTCCGACTCGCATTTGGCCAAGACCATTTTTCCTTTGGCCACTTATTTATAATAACTTTCATTGTTTCAGGTACATTTTCTTGGCGATCTACACGGCGGAGATGATAATTAAGTGCATAGCTAAGGGCTTCATATTAAATAAGTACACATACCTTCGAAATCCTTGGAACTGGCTGGATTTCGTGGTCATCACATCAGGGTACGCCACCATCGGCATGGAGGTTGGCAATCTTGCTGGTCTCCGAACTTTCAGAGTACTGAGGGCACTGAAGACTGTTTCTATAATGCCGGGTGAGTAGCCTGCTAAATTGTAAGTGTTATAAATATTTAAATTATACCTTTAATATTATTATTTACGTTGGCAACTATTTACAATAATTTCTAGGAACTTGTATGATCATTGTAGTTGTATTGACTTCATGCGATTGGTCTACTCTGACAGTTGTCGACGACCAATCATAAAGCAAGTAAAATGGCGGGAATTAACTTAATGGTCGACGGGCATTTGAGCCATAGGCCGGCATTGCTCGGTCATTCGAGCTTCGACCTCGGTGCTAGTCACTTGCCTTGTATCTCTAAAACAAAACTGTATTACTGTATTGCTGTAACTATACCTAATAATAAAGCTGAACTTTAAAGTTATTATAGTGTTTTTTATATTCTAAGTCCCTGCTTCTGAGTATTGAACCAGTACGGTTCACATCTCAGAAGTGGGATTAGCAACCTAGTGCCCACAAAAGGATCAGAGATACGCTATAATATTTGGCATACGTAGAAAACCCGCAAGAACATGGATGAACGTACGTCTGGTTCTCGAAGAGAATGTGATGGACCTAGGCGGACCACCCGCGAGATGCTGACGCCGCCACTAAGATCTCGTGATGCAACTCGAAGCCGCAGCAGGGGTCGAGGGCATACGCGTTCACCTAAAGAAAATTGTAGCAGCCAAAACCGTCTGTCGCGGTCCAGGCGGTCGAAAAGAAGACTACCACGACCGACGATTAGTCCGTCTCCATCCCGGCCACGTTATTCAAGAAGGCCAAGTAGTCGTGCTGGTCGCTCCAAGACACGGTCGCGCACTCCAGAGCGGCACGAGACGCGCCATGCGGAATCCATGGATTCGCCAAGGACACCATCCCGTGAAGAAACCCATCGTGAGCGTGAGTCAAGCAATAATCTATTTATTGAGAACTTTATTAATGCGCTTAAGGGTATGAATAATACAAGCGATCGCGATAGGTTTCCTGTCTTAAATAACGTAATTCCTGATTTTGACCCGTTATGTAAGGAACAAACGGTTGATACGTGGCTTCTTAAGATTGACGAATGTGCACAGATTTATGGTTGGAACGATAAACAAATAGTCCACTATGCCTTACCGAAATTAACAGGGGTAGCTAAAACCTGGTATCAAGGTCTACCCTCACTACTATTTTCTTGGCCAGAGTGGAAGTTAAAGCTGAAGGAATCCTTTCCAACTAGGGATAATTATGCAGACTTACTAACGGAAATGCTGAGTAAAAAGGTACGTTATGGAGAGTCATTAGAGATTTATTACTATGCCAAAATTAATCTTCTAAATCGTTGCGAAATATCGGGAAAACGTGCAGTTGACTGTCTCATAGCAGGTATAGAGGATCGTGGTGTTAGGTTGGGAGCACAAGGAGCAGAATTTACGGAACCGGAATTGCTTCTTAAATTTTTGAAGTCGGTAAAAGTGGGTCAAGATAGGTCCACAAACGAGCAGCAGAAGGTTAAGGATAGAGATAGGCGATCGCAAAACAACACATTTGCCGGTAATAAAGTGGGCTCCAGTTCCCAGAAGTCGAGCGGATCCCGCATGATCTGCTACAATTGTAAAGAAACCGGTCACCCATTCTATCGATGCACAAAACCAAGGGTTCAATGTTCTAAATGTAATTTGTTAGGACATAAGGACACTGAGTGTCCTGGGACAAAGCAAAGTACCAACGATAAACCAAAAGCAATATTGAAAGTAGAAAACTCGGGCGATTCAAGTGCCAAGTATAAAATGCCTATTAAAATAAATGGGTTGTTTTCAGAATGTCTTGTTGATTTAGGAAGCGAAGGTACTTTGGTCCGTCTCAGTGAAGCTCAGCGTTTAGGATTAGAATGGAAGGTAGGAGAAGTGCCACTATTAAGAGGAATAGGTAACGTGCCATATAACCCCCTTGGCAAGGCTAACGTCACGATCGAATTGCAGGGTTTAGTAGAAAACCACGTAGAGATATTTGTAGTTGGTGATTACTTAATAAATTGCCCTGTACTACTAGGTCACACTTTCACCGAAAGGCCCTCAGTCAAGATAGTAAAGACAGAATCGGATGTCATTTTTCAGCGGGTTAGTGAGGAGTCTGTTTTGATTTGTCCGCTTTTATGCATGGAGGAGACGCGTATAGATCGCGGCGAATTAAAGGCGATCCCAGTTAGCTCGCGTAATTCTTTCTCGGGAAAAATTTACGTGAATGGAACCGTGCGCAATATTGAAGGTCATGAACATTACTTGTTGCCCGGCGAGTATCAATTAACACAAGGCGCAGGTAGGATTCTCATTCAGAATATCAGTGACAACCAGCTGGTTATGGAGAAGGGTAGTCTTATAACTAGGAGCCACGCTTTAGCTAAGAGCCTAAAAATTCAAAAATTAGATTTCAGTGATCAGTCGCCCATAGATGAATCACCAATCAGCTGTGGAGAAAATTTAACAAAGGATCAAAAAGAGTCATTAAAGGTCTTGTTGGATAAATATAAATATTGTTTTTCCAGTAGTTTAAAAGATCTTGGGTTTACAACAGAAACTGAAATGGTGATTCAGCTGGACGATCCTGATCCTGTCGTTTACCGCCCATACCGGTTGTCCTTTACCGAACGACAACTAGTTCAAGATATGATCAAGGAAATGTTAGAAAGCGGCATTATAAGGGAGTCTAAGAGTCCGTACGCGAGCCCTATAGTACTAGGTAACAAAAAGTCTGGGGAAAAGAGGTTATGTGTGGACTATCGTGCCTTGAATAGTAAAACAAAGAAAGAGCACTATCCTCTCCCTCGTATCGAGGATCAGTTAGACTTGTTATCAGGCAGTTCAATATTTGTTACCCTCGACCTAGCGTCTGGATACTATCAGATCCCAATAGCTGAAAGTTCTCGAGAGAAGACTGCGTTTGTGACCCCTCAGGGTCAATACGAGTACAATAGGATGCCCTTTGGATTAGTAAACGCACCATCAGTCTTCCAGCGTACAATGAATAAGATCATCCAAAATTCACCTGCTTCATCGTATGCATTAGTATACATGGATGATATCCTGATTCCTGCCAAGTCATTCGATGAGGGTATGGTGCGTTTGGAGGAGGTGTTGCGGTTGCTGGCAAAAAGTGGTTTAACACTCAAAATGAGTAAATGTAATTTCTTTTATGACAAAATAGACTACCTGGGGTACGAAGTCAGTTCAGAGGGTGTTAGACCAGGGTCGCTCAAAACAGACGCCATATCCAAATTCCCTACGCCAACAAATGTTCACGAAGTTAGGAGATTTTTAGGCCTTGCTAGTTTCTTCAGGAGGTTTGTCGCTGGATTCGCGTTAATAGCACGTCCTCTGACTAGTCTGCTGAAGAAAGACTCCTCTTGGAATTGGGGTAGTGAAGAACTGAAATCGTTTGAAAAATTAAAACAGATTTTAGCACAAAGACCGGTCCTGGGACTTTATGACCCTAGTGCACTAACCCAACTCCATACCGACGCTAGCAAGTACGGGGTAGCCGGCATTTTAATGCAACAAGACAAGTCTGGGGTGTTCAAACCTATTGCTTATTATAGCAGGCAAACCAGTCCGGATGAGCAAAAACTACACTCCTTCGAGTTAGAGACCCTCGCTATTGTTGCCTCATTGAATAGGTTCAGGCATTACTTACTTGGAATTAGATTCGTCATAGTTACAGACTGCAACGCCTTACGTACCACTTTGAGTAAACGCGACCTAGTCCCACGAATTGCTCGCTGGTGGCTGCAGTTTTTAGAATACGACTGCTCAATAGAATACCGTCCTGGTGACAAAATGGCACACGTAGATGCCCTTAGTAGGGGTGCTATAAACGATAGTCCAGACGTTCATCACGTGTTAGATGTACTCTCAGTAGGTACTGACGATTGGCTTGCAACAGTGCAACAAACGGACGAAGACATTAAAAATATCGCGAATATTTTAGGTGATCCCAAATGTAAAGATGCCGTTGACATATTCAAAAATTACAAGCTTGTAAATGGGCGGATATATCGTCGCCTTGGAGGGTAATGGAGCTATTCCACAGAACTACACTTTTGAGTTATGGATGTTTAAAAAATTAGGATGCAGGTAAAAACAATTATTTGGACATAAATCAGTGTCATATTGTAGTAGAGGATTCATATTTTTACCCTAGACTATTAAAACGTGTAACTATTGAATGCTATAATTAAAAATTATCAAAATATCATGGTTTTTAAGTTATGTGGTTTAGGCCTATTGGCTACTATTTTATGCACAATGTAATACTCGTAGTACGGGGTGTAAGTCACTTAACTCTCTTGTCTCGTTGACTTTTTTATCTGATGACATATAAACTCACTAGATAAAAAGTCGTAAGCGCAGTAGAATACTTGAAAAGAAATACAAATTAATTACTTTTTCATTTATTTTTAATAAATCAAATCAAATCAAATGAACAGTTAAAAAGTAATATAAAAAATGAGGAAGTTAAAAGAAATTATTCACTTTCTGAGTTGTCACTAATTTATTTATTTATTTATGGTCTGTGGAAGACTTACAGCTAAATAAAACATATTAAAAAAATAGTAAATATACCTAACTGACAGCCAATTACAAGTCTCCACTTATAAAAAACAGGCTGGCAAAGATGGTGTGAATCGTGTGAACAACACAGTACTGCTTACACAAGAAAAAGAAAAAAGAGAAAACAGGACAACATCAAAAGCTTATCAAACTGTCAGAAATTTGTCGACGGTTCGTCAGGGGTTAAATATGATACTTCTTACAAAGATTGAGGTAATCTTCAGATCGGTAATGCACTTTTTGATGGTAACACACTTGTACTTGATGAATCTTTTTTGGATGTTCTCTATGCGATCAATGTACTTGTGATAAACATGGGTTCCAAACCTCCGATGCATACTCCAAGTGGCTTCTAACAAAAGTACAGTATAGAATTTTTAATGTTTTGGCTTGAGAGAAGCACTTGGATAGCCGCATCATGAAGCCCAGGGACTTTGATGCTTTAGCGGCTATGGCATCGACATGAAGCTCGAATGTGAGTTTGGGATCGTGATAAACTCCCAGATCTCGGATGGAATTCGATCTAGGTAGCACTTGATCACCTAGGGTATACGATGTAGCTATGAGTGAGCGCTTTCGAGAAAAAGTTAAGACCGAGCATTTAGTAGGGTTGAGATCTAGCTTACTTCTTCGACAGTAATCCTCCAGATGACGTAAATCCTCTTGGAGTGCCATCATGTCCAACTGTGACGATATTGTGGCATAGATTTTCATATCATCAGCGAAACACAACAATTTAGATGAAGTCAGACAAGAGTCGATGTCGTTGATGTAGATTATGAAGAGCAAGGAACCCTGAGGGACCCCACTGGGAACAGGTACCTAACCAGACATATAATTGCGTATACTACTACTTGAGACCTGTTCTCCAGATAAGAAGAGAACCATCTGAGTAAGTCGCCTTGTATTCCCATACCATATAATTTCGATAGTAGGATGTCATGGTCTATCCGATCAAAGGCGTTACTATAATCAGTGTAAACGACATCCATGGCTTCGGTTATAAAATCGTTAAGGAGGATTAAGTTAGTAACGGTAGATCTACCCTTCAAAAAGCCATGTTAGAATGAGCTAAATGAGTTTTTGAGAGCACTATATACCTGGTTATAGATAATCCTTTCGAAAATCTTCGCTACAATACAGAGTTTAGAGATCGGCCTGTAATTAACAATTTCTGTTTTGACTCCTTTTTTATGTATAGGCTTATAAACGCCGATTTCCAAAGTTCGGGAACAACATAAGTATTCAAGGATTTTCTGAACAGAATCGAGATAGGTTGGGCAACGGAAGTTGCACACCGTACAAGAAATTTCGATGAGATATGGTCCAGGCCAGCTGCTTTTGACGTCTCCAACTTGCGTAGCAAGTTAGAAACCTCTTCAGCATTCACTGCGATGCAAATATCAGATAGGCTGGAAGATTCAGTAAAATGAGAGGGTGGAGAATCTAAGTGAATAGGGCTGGAGTCGAGAAATGTAGAGTGTTTACTGATTCATTAATTGATCGTGCTGCAAACTCGAGTTCCCAGTTAGTCATACAAATATCTTTGTTTATAGATTCATAGTCACCCTTGTCAAACAGAAATTGCGTCCGTGGCGCACCTTCAGGCAGCGGAGCTAGAACGAAATCTATAGTAATTAATAGTGCTGGATGGTAGGCGTGAATGGGAACCAGCGGGCTTGAACATTCTGTCACATTAACCAATTGATGTGAAAGTACATAATTCGTCGCTAAGTAAAACTTCGTCGTGACTAATTTGTCCTTCTTCCAGATTGTTATAAAAATCATGATACACTGAAGGTATAGTACTTTTGCGCAGAGATAAAGTCTAGAATACAGTATTACGATGACATAATTTTGGAGGTCAAGAGTTCTATGAGCTCTTACAACTGTTGACCACTCATGACCACTCAATAATTATTTTCTATGACTTCTAATCACAATGAATCTACGCTGCATACTTTTTGACTCCTATTAAAACTACACTTACATTTATTGGCAAATTTAAAAATAACCTGCTTACAGTTATGATATCTATTAGATGTATTGACTAATATAAAGTATGGCTCTTTGTGAGTACGTTAATGCACTTAACTTCATTTCGCAAAATTTGTGGCTTAGCTCCATTGACCTCCAAGGCGACGATATCGTATAATTGACGAAAATACTATCCGTTGGGTGGTTCCGAGTGGCACCAGATGGCAACTACTGAAAGCCAATCATGATGATGTGGGACACTTCGGGTTTGACAAAACTCTGGCGCGCTTGCAAGCTACTTATTGGTTTCCAAAGATGAGACGATTTGTAAAAAAATACGTCTCTGCTTGCCTCCAGTGCGCACATCACAAGTTGCCAAGTGGTGCCAGACCCGGTGAACTACACCCCATCCCTAAGGCTATCATACCATTCCATACCATACATGCGGATCATCTCGGTCCTTTTATCCGCACCAAGCGTGGCAATACATTCATTCTTGTTATCATAGACGCGTTTACTAAATTTGTTGATATCACCGCTGTGCGAAATACCAAATCGGCCACAAGCATTAGGGTATTCAGAGAGCATTTTAGTTACTTCGGCGTGCCAACCCGTTTGATTACGGACCAGGGAACAAGCTTCACTAGTAGGCAGTTTAGAACGTTTATTCAGTCGTGCGGTATAAAGCACGTGCTCAATGCTGTCGCCACACCCCGAGCGAATGGCCAAGTGGAACGGTACAACCGCACCATTTTGGCAGCGCTCGGGGCAATGAACCACGACAAACCAAATGGTTTATGGGATGAACATTTACCAGACATACAGTTGGGTATCAATACCACTGTCCACGCCACAACCAAAAAGAGTCCAGCGGAGCTTCTTTTCGGGCGAAATCTAACTAACCCGTCTGAAGGTTTGCTAAATGACGTAATTAACGAAGTTACGTCTGAGGTCAGGGAGAGCCTAGATGATATTAGGGCTACGGCCGGTGAGCTTATTACGACACAACAGAGTAAGGACAAGGAACGATATGATAGGTACAGAAAAATAGGAATACGTTTCAAAGAAGGTGATTTGGTTAGAGTAGTAAGAGCCACGACAGGAATAGAGGGGCAGTCTAAGAAGCTCGAACCTAAATGTAAAGGTCCTTACAGAATTAAAAAGGTGCTCCCCAACGATAGGTTCGTGGTTGAGGACACACCACTCACAAAGACTTGTAAGAGGTACGAAGCTGTGGTAGCTATTGATAAAATATTCCCATGGATCTGCTATAACGAACCCGTATCAACCGATTGTGAATCCGAGCGTAATGATCGTGAATCTGAATGTGAAGAGTTGTAAATACTCGTTGATGTATGTATAATGTATATGTATGTTGTAATATGTATTTGAATGTGAAGAGTTGTAATATTGTACACAGAATTAAATAAGTATAATAGATAACTAAGCACTCTAAATCAAATACATTGTGTATTTCTAATATTATGTTATGTACATAAAGAACTATGTAATCGATGTCATATAGTTAAAAGTAATGCCAATCTAGGTATTAAGTTGCGATGATTAATGTCGTGTATCATTTAAATTATTCCATGTATTAATGGCTGAAATATTTACTGGTCAAGATAATGTACCAATATACAATATAAGATATAGATCAAGTTACGAGTGTCAGGTAACCGACACCTAAAGGTACCGATTCATTGGTTAGAGTCATGTACTAATGAGTTGGTGAGAGGTATCAGGTAACGAATGCCTCTCATTTAAGAGGAGTGTCAGGTAACCGACACATAAAGATACCGATTCATTGGTTAGAGTGTACTAATGAGTTGGTGAGAGGTATCAGGTAACGGATGCCTCTCATTTAAGAGGAGTGTCAGGTAACAGACACCCTAAAGGTACCAATTCATTGGTTAGTGTACTAATGCGTTGGTGAGAGGTATCAGGTAACGGATGCCTCTCATTGAAGAGTGTCAGGTAACAGACAACCTAAAGGTACCGATTCATTGGTTAGAGTGTACTAATGAGTTGGTGAGAGGTATCAGGTAACGGATGCCTCTCATTTAAGAAATCGGTGCATCAGTAGGTCAAGGTCATGGACCAATATATACTGCCGTTATAAAATATAGATTAAGTTAAGTGTCAGGTAACCGACACCCTAATGACTAAGTATAAGCATTCTGTTAATCAAGGTCATGGATAAATTTAAGAGTAAATTTATTGTAGAGTAACTGCTATAGAGCTCTAATTAGATTAAAAAAGAAAAAAAAAAAAATGTACTACTTTAATGACTTAGAGTCAAAATTATTAAGGACTAAAGAGTTAATTTATGTTGAATATGTTACATTTATAATTTATGATGAGATATATTTATATTCATTATGTTACACTCATAATAATAATTGGTGATGAAATATAAAGTAATGTTTTTGTAATGCACAACGAGGGACTCGTTGGAAGCCGGATGGCCGAGCTGTTATAAATATTTAAATTATACCTTTAATATTATTATTTACGTTGGCAACTATTTACAATAATTTCTAGGAACTTGTATGATCATTGTAGTTGTATTGACTTCATGCGATTGGTCTACTCTGACAGTTGTCGACGACCAATCATAAAGCAAGTAAAATGGCGGGAATTAACTTAATGGTCGACGGGCATTTGAGCCATAGGCCGGCATTGCTCGGTCATTCGAGCTTCGACCTCGGTGCTAGTCACTTGCCTTGTATCTCTAAAACAAAACTGTATTACTGTATTGCTGTAACTATACCTAATAATAAAGCTGAACTTTAAAGTTATTATAGTGTTTTTTATATTCTAAGTCCCTGCTTCTGAGTATTGAACCAGTACGGTTCACATAAGTAACTTATGAACCGTTAAGGGCGAGACAGACTTATAACACGCTACGCCATCCCACGCGTGCTAATTGGCCAAAAGACAAAGAAATGTGAAATGTGGCCAATGAGTACGCTTTACAGACGTGGCGTGGCGTAGCGCGTTATTAGTCTGTTGCCGCCTTAACACGGGGTGTAAAGTAAATAGATACAACTTAAAGCCATTAGCCATTATTATAAATAATGATAGAATTTTCTAATATTATTTAATAAAAAATGCTATATAAATAAAATATTAATAATATAAAAAATACTTTCCTTAATAACTTCTAGAACACAGGATGTAGTATTTAAACCAGTATTCACATTTATCATCTTGTTTAGCTCGGTAGATTTATCTAATTAATGTGTCTTGCCTTACAACCGTCCTCGTGCCTCGAAAGCACGTAAAGCCTTTGATCCCGCTGTCATACTATGACAGCGGGATCTATGACGGTCGTTACGGATAGTTCGAAGCCCGAAAGTCTAGTTTTACTAAGAGGTATCTCGTACCTGGGTTGTGGCGGTGAGATTTAAGCAGTCGCTCCATGTCACTGCCACCGGTTCATTTAGACTAAAAGCCGACCCCGACATAGTTGGAAAAGGCTAAGCAGGTGATTTGTGTATTCAAAAGATGCCGCTATAAAAAAAAGAATATAGTCTTAACCAACATTTCTTATTTCTGGTCCAGTTAAATCCACATAAATAGAGACCATTAGTTTAAATTAAAAAAAGCAATTTATACTAAGAATACACACAAACGAAACTACATCTAAAACTAGTTTCCCGATTAAACCTTAAGGATTTAAACCCTCTAAACAAACGAGAGAAAAGATATCTCTTATGTCTGTTTCTGAGGAGTGAGGGAGACAACACGAGGATATTGAAGACTTTTATTTAACGACTCATTAAACCTTATCTTACTTATTAAGAGCCTCAAACGGTAAACTTCAAGATTGAGATCAAA
Source organism: Hoplodrina blanda (assembly GCA_949316365.1). Classification (NCBI taxonomy): domain Eukaryota; kingdom Metazoa; phylum Arthropoda; class Insecta; order Lepidoptera; family Noctuidae; genus Hoplodrina; species Hoplodrina blanda. The sequence goes on from OX438594.1 coordinate 10,784,068, forward strand.
AGACTGACAATGAAGATTGACTAAACAAGGAAAATTACAAAAAGTATCACTAAATCTTAAAGAATGGCCATTCTAAGACGTAACGTTTTTATTTAATACTGAACAGGAATCTCCAAAATGATAATTGTTTTTCACATTAATGCTATGTCATAAAAATATAAGTACAGTTCAATGATCTAGTCTCAATGGAGACTCTTTCTTAACCACATGTTTCTTCCTGAAACATTTGTATAACTAAATAACAACAGTAAAGAAATACCAGCCTACTATTGTCCCACTGTAAACTGCAGGGCAAAATCCTCTTCTCATACAAAGAAAAAATGAGCATGGATCACCACGCTTGCTTAAGGCGGATTGGCAGTTCCAGGCTTACATCAATTATAAGTCCAGGTTTCCCTCACGATGTTTTTCCTTCGTGATGTCCAAGATAAACCTTATAAAATAAATATGACAAAGAAAAAGTCTCATTAATACTCGCTCGTGTCCGATTGCGAAGCACTCGCACATGAAAGATGTATCTTACGTACTAAACAATGATAATAACAAAAAATAACCGGATTTATAATTCCCCAGGTCTAAAAACCATCATCAACGCGCTGCTGCACTCCTTCAAGCAGCTCGCAGAAGTAATGACGCTGACCATCTTCTGCCTGATGGTGTTCGCGCTGTTCGCGCTACAAGTCTACATGGGGGAGCTGAGGAACAAGTGCGTGAAAAACCTCGTTGTGCCGCCGGGGGAGAACTTCACTGAGGAGGCGTGGTCGGCGTGAGTAGTATCGTCATATTTTTTTATTTAACCTGTCCCACTTCTGGGCAAAGGCCCTTCTCGTTTATAACTTAATAGACAAATAAAACAGTAGATATAATAGCCGCCAAAGATGTTAATTGAGGAACATAAATGGGGTGCAGGTGCGCATTTTAGACCAAAGAGTAGACGCCATGATTGTTCATGTATGTCGTCCATTAAGTATACATGGGCAAGTGACCATTGCCAAACTTACTTTCCGATAAAAAAAAATCGAAACCTTACAAACAAACCAACCACCAACCACCACCAACCTTAATATCCTTAAAACAGTTTCATGAATTTGACGCATCATAAAACATACAAATAATATTATGTGTAAACACATAAATAAAGTAGTTAAATAATAACGATAATAATTTCCTCTCTGATGAACTTTCACGAACAGCTTATCTTTCCACCAAGTCTCTGAAATCAATTGCTGTAAAAACGATGAGCAAGATCCTAAATTATGACCCTGTTCCAAGACATTTAAATGAAGACATTATTATTCGTAGTTGAAAATGTTGAAATAATGAAGGCCGTGAATATTATTGTAAAAGATTTGACTTAATTTGATTTTATTAAAAGGAGTGTTATTTTCACTTGTTTAGAATAAATTATTTAAATCCTATTAACAAGATTTTCAAATTGAACAATTTGCCAAATTTTGATTATGTTACTTGTAAAGATAAATGACAAATAATAAGAATAAATAAAAAAAAATAAAAGCAAGTTTGTTTTAATTTAGTGTGACGTATTCTTTTCAGCATACCCTTTCATTTTATACTCATATTGGAGTGCACAAAATAACTAGTCCGACATCTTGAATTTAGAATGACATGCCAAATTCCAGCCCAATCAAGGTTGAAGACAACTATTTTAAAATGCAGTTACAAGATTTGACCCGAACAAACATACAATACTTACATTACAAGTTAAATAAATGCTTGTAAAATAGTTCTATTTTTATCTGTACAGGTGGATTCAAGAACCATCAAATTGGATGGTGAACGCTGATGAAGTGCCTATTATCTGCGGCAACCTGACTGGGGCGAGGCACTGTCCCCCTGAGTGGACCTGCCTCTGTGTGGGCCCCAACCCGAACCATGGGTACACCAACTTCGACAACTTTCTGTGGTCCATGCTCACCACTTTCCAGTTGATCACCCTGGATTACTGGGAGAATGTATATAATATGGTGAGTTTATTCATATGTTGTATGGATAGTGTTACCAACGCAATTAAAGAAATTATTATATTGCAATTATAACAAAAATCTGACATTTGTAGAAGCTGGCATTTATAGAATCTGCCATTATTAGAACTCTGAAACAGGGGTGTGTGGGGTCGTAAGACCTTACTGCCCACACGATAAAGAAGAAGAAGAGAGAGATTAGAATCTGGCGTTTATAGAACCTGACATTGTTGTTAGAATGTCGTTGTTAGACTGGCACAAAACAAAATAAACAATCCGCCCACAGTATAAAGCTTGATAAAAAAATCAGTTCATCAAGCATGCACCTAACTAAACCCTCAAAACGCTCCAACGATTTTGAGGTCCGAGAATTTTATTACAAAGGGTCTGCCAGACTGTGTAGCCAAATGAACTTTACGTGAGTTGTGGGTGCGGTCATAATGTAAGGGTCGTTTACCGGTCGGCCCTTAATTAATTCTAAGAGAACCGCTTTCAAGATGGCAGTGCGACTGAAGCGCTTTCAAACGAAATTCTGTGACGTAGAGAGGAATTGCGAAATGTGCTAGTAGATTCGTGTACTTTGAGGAACTTTAATTAATGTTTTAGTATAGCAAATCGATTATTCTATTAACCCTTCGGGGATTACAGGCGTGATATTATGTGTTTATGTATTTTTGTATATGTATTCCGTAAACATAATGAGCTTTTTGTAATACACACCTTTTTTTAAAATACACCAACTAAAGTTTATTTTCAAATAAGGTACGTTACTTAGTAATAAATTGAGCGATTGCTACGGTCACTGAAGTCAGCCGTTGGCTTTGCTATCAACCTGTCTATGCAGAGAGCCATGGATCCGATTTCCGAATTCAGCTATATGCAAATCCCAAACGGCATACGTGCATGATTGATGATAGTGCAGCATTTGCGATACTGCAATTTCTAGTCCCGGCAGGGTAGTCTAGTTCATTTGTGGACTGCTCTGGGCATCTAAATAATTAAAGTTTCATGTGGCGGGTATTAGAATGAATTTTACTACCCCGTTCGCCCCTTATGCTAGATTCCTAGGTCGTGCAATTTTTTTTTGGGTTTTTCTATTAAGATTTTTTTTCTGTAGCAGCCTGGAGTTTTAAAAGTTGGTGGTGAGATACCTCGTGCCCCGTAAAGCACGAAAAAGGCGTTGGTCCTGCGCCTGATCTTTTCTCTATCATGTCGGATTGCTGTCCCATTAAAGTACCTGTTATGAGAGTAAGGAAAGAGGGAATGAAACACACACACTTGTGCACTATATTATCTACTACGTCCTTGGTTAGTCTCCGTTAAGATTAGCAGTCATAATCGAAATACGTTTGACAGAATATTAATCCTGCGCTTGATCTCACCCCAGTCTTACCCGATTGCGGTCTTATCGGACTATGAAAGCAAGGGTTGAAGGAGTGCACCTGTGTTTGCGCATACACTGCACTATAATATCTCCTACTGTACTTGGAAAGTCTTCATGGAGATTGACCGCGAAGACCGAAATTTGGTCAAGACAATATTATTATTACAGCATGTGTTTTCCAGGCTTTAACCATAAAGTAAGTAGTTCCTAAGCAAACACAGAACACGTGCTTATCTTACGGGTGGTCGAGCAGCGGGCGGTTACACTAATAAATTACTTTGCACAATCTTCTACTGCGGGTTTAGGAGACAAACGTTTAGAGGGACGGCCATCTGGAGACCAACTAAGTGTGTTTATGTTTGTTTTCTCGCCTCTTTGTTAGGAGACCATGGACACGGTTTGACAATAAAGGGAGCAGTTACCCCTGATTAATTGATTATGAACTAAAAACGGCAGAAATACAGTTGAAAATTACAAAATTGCGTGCAAAATAACCAATGTCGAGCAGAATTATGTCTTGCACACTACTTTGAACTTTAATGTGATGATTTTTAGTGCAATATCAATTAATAAATAAAAACTACTCGAGTAGGTACTTATATGTTTGCCTGATCCTTACAGCTTCTTTTGTCTTACGTTAGGGCGCGTTCACATAGAACGTCCGATTTTACAGGATCCGTTTTAACTAATCCGTCGCTACTGGAGGTAATATTCACACAGCATTTACAGGACCGATTTTAACTGATTCGTCGCTACTGGATGTCGGATCTGTATTTTTTACTGGATCCGCAATACTGTATTCTGTGTGAACTCGCTCATACAACTACATACGCTAATAACATATACGTTTAAACGGACCAGTAAAACGGACGTTCTATGTGAACGCGCCGTTAGTTATTGGACATTATTACGGCATTTCATACAAACTTTCAAGTCCTTACTTTCGAAAATGTCCTCAAATAACTTTTTAGATCTATGTATCCTGCTTATGTGTAGGAAGTTTCATTAAAATCGGTTCATTCTTTTAAAACAAGGACTTCAAAGTTTGAAAGTATGAAATGCCGTAAAACGTAAACGCTCTAAGGATTAAGTTCCAAAATCCATTTAAACGTCTTCATAGTCTTCAGAAAGGTAACATCATAATAAGGATAAATAGACGTAAAATTCACTTATAAATCACGATGTTATCAATTAGAGACCTAACCGTTTTCAACCTCATACTGTTCCGGGCCGTCTGTTTTACCGGTCCGTTGAAACGACCGGAAATGGTAGTGACAACACTATTTATGGGGATCGGATTACTTTTGGACAGTCCTTGTTAATCCGTCTACCTTTATACGTTGACAGTTTAGACCAAAGTAGCCTGAAATAGTCCTATATTAAGTCACAAGTAAGAATTATGATTTATAATGGTGGAAAATAAAGAAAAACATCAAATAAAAATAATGACTAATGTGACTGCTAAAAATCTGGACTGTGTGCTATATAGTCCCTCATAGCACAGCATTATGCCAGATTGTCACAGTTCCGCCTGTAGCGGCCAAAAAATAATTTCTATGTTATACCCATCTAAGCTGTTTTTTATATGCACATATTTTAATACCACATACATAAACTCACGCCTTTTTCCCATGGGGGTAGGCAGAAACCACTGAACGCCACCTGCTACGATCCTATTTTAATAACAATAACGATAACGTCGTATGAAATGCGTGAGTATTTTACTATTACAGTCTCGGCTCCATACACACTCGGCTCAGGCTGCAACCAAGACTCGCCCGTTATGACAAACTTACCTCACTTGTACCATAATGTACTATTATTTCTATTTCTTATGTTACTAGCTTTATTTCATCGCTTAACTGGCATTCAACAAACATGGCCCGCCCAGTCCCATTTTATTAGTCTTGATTGTTGTATTATATTCTTTTTTTTTTTAATGTCATGTGTTTATCGTCAGGTGCTGTCATCCTGCGGTCCGATGTCGGTGTCCTTCTTCACAGTGGTGGTATTCTTCGGATCGTTCTACCTCATCAACCTGATGCTTGCCGTCGTCGCGCTTAGCTATGAAGAGGAGTCGCAGATCACGCAGGAGGTACGTACCAGATTTTTCTCAGGCTGAGAACGTCCATAATAACGTCGCTTTTGTACAGTCAGTACCCTGAATTGCCTAACCCGTCTTCCCTATGTCTTCTTTCTTAGAGGGGGTCAAGTAATACTGGGTACTTGCTAATTACTGAATTAACATTTCATAATTAATGTCCTTACACTAACTAACCCTGAATGAAGTATGAAATGAATATGTTTATATTGTGTGATGTTACTATTATGCCAAACAAAATATACTTTGATATGAAATATTTTCTGCAATATGTGTACGCGGCCGTTAATAAATAGATTTGGACAAATCGGTTTTTATAAAGAGATTGACATTGTACAGAGACGATGGTTTATAAAAGCGAAGAAAAAAAAATTCCACCCAATTTTTTTTCATATCTCTGCCGATTTAGCAGCTGGTAAAATTCAACTGCTCTTATTTCTATGGCTTTACGATCTATATTTACCTTTTTTTTACCACAGCTTCTCATACCTAAACTTTATCCATATTTTTATCCAGGAAAGGAAGAAAGACTTGAACGAGCACCGCGACGATTCCACCTTCAGCTTCGATCCCACGTCGCTGGCGGTGCGTACGCTTGCAAAGGACTCGCGCAAGCGCATAGACGCGCGTAAAGGCCTGCTATTGGCCTCCTACTCACGCAAGCGCACGAGAAGACGTAAGCGCGGCCGGAGCGCCATTCATCATGCTGCTGCAGTCGCTGCTGTTGCCGAGTAAGTAAAAAACTATTTCATGATATTAGACATTCAATAATTCCGTCTGATAAGTTTATCGGAACTTTAGTTTATAGTATCTATTAATAATAACAAACCAAATATTTTTACACATACATTACATAACATACCATCACGCCTGTAATCCCCAAAAGGTTAGGCAGAGGTGTACCCATTCGTACACCCACATTTCGCGACTTATGTCCTATGTAAGGGCGAGCCTATTGCCTTCAACCGGGGCACAAATCGAGACTCCGAGGCTCTTACTAAGAAATTCCTGATCGAAGAACCCAAGACCTCATGCTCACCAGGCACGCTCTGCGACCACTAGACCAACGAGGCAGTGAAACAGACAAATATTTCTATATGACATGAAATGGATTTCTATGTACAAATACGGTCGCATTCGCATATGTTCCGCTGCAAAATTCAGCGGGACGTTAGGGTAATGTATGTGACCGGATGCCGGCGGGAAAACACGACATCTGAAATCGCTTGAACGTTCTGAAACGTGAAATTTCAGGAGCTTTAACATACCGTTAAGGGGGAGAGGAAAACGATTGCTTATTATAGGGGGTGTAAAAAAACACATCACACAACCCGTTAACCACGCGCACTGCTGCCCATCAAACTAAGTAAACATTCAAAAAAAATTGCTGGGAAACGACTTTTGTTTTTGTAGTTAAAAATCACTGATTACTATAGAGCTCAATGTAACGCATGTAAAACATTGTTGAACTGGACGTTTCTCAGCTGTGGTCCAGAATAAAAATATGGTTGTAATGATGGGAAGAACATTTAACTTTCGGCTTCGTTAAGTGTTCTTTAATACCCGTTAGATACCCTAAATAATATACTAAATATAATATCCACTAAATAATAATCTTTAGCTGGAAATGGGGCCGCTTATTATGCTATATCACTCACTCGCTGTCCTGTACGAGTGAAATGGAATGATAAACTTGTTTTTTTTTAATACTCTTGTATCTCGCTTCACAATGACCGTTTCAACAAGAATTAAGTAAAATGAAATGAATTCTAATTATTTCTAGTTTAAAGATTAATTTTGAAGGCCAAAATTCTACTAATTAACGAAAACGTCAAAATCTATTCGGAATCTCATCTTCGTTACAATCAGCGTAAAAAAGTAGGTAAATTAGTGACATTTTTAACAGATTGAGAATGAAATTAAGTTGCAATCTTTCCTAATAGCAGAATTGCCCCCTATTCAACGTACAAGAGAACCTGGCAAGGTAGAGGTCCGTTGTTACATTTGTTTGAAAATCCAATAAGCATAAAATGTGGAAAATTCTCGACGTAAAACTTGTATGAACATTACCATACCATACCGCTAAAGTTTTCAAAAGTCTGCCAACTGCCACTACTGCCACTACTGCCACTACTTCACGCCTGGAAAGAGATAACTCTCTGAAGTTCTGTAAGCTTGGGAAGATAACTTAAGTATAGGCAATAATATTTAAAAGAGGTTATTATAGTTAATATTTAATTTTTTTTACTCATACTGGTCCGTACCACATATAATTGCGATTTATTTTTCTGTTTTTTTAGGTAATATGATTAAATTGTTAACCCTTATCGTGGCAAGAGTTTCTTATAATTTATTGACGACCTGTTTTCTTTTTTTTTCTTTTATTAATTATATTTGTATTGTTGTCATTTTTTTGTAGTGATTTGCACGCCGTAAGGTAAAAGTAGCTGATCTCATTTATTTATGTTATTAATCTTATACTGTACCTACATTTAGAGCAAATAAAATTCTAATTCTAAAAATAGTTTTACTGATGGGAAGCTAAACTATTACCAAGTGTTATAGTATACTAGCTATTGCCCGCGACTAAGTCCACATAAATATCCGCTGTCGTGGACGCAGACGAAGTCGAAGTTGAATAATAAGTCACCTATGTCCTTTGGGATTCAGGAGCGACATCGGTTTTACCTATGTCGCTGTTTTTACTATGAGACAGTTTATGGTATACTCGACGTCACAGACTAGTGAAACATAAAATTATAATACCTAAAAAATAACAATGTAACAACAATGTACAATGAAAGTTCAAATAGAACAACATTAAGAAACACAAGTACCTAACGCTATATGAGCAATATTTTATACAATGCTATTCAACTGAATGGCTCCCTAGAGCCAAGGAGCAAACTCTAGCAAGAGGTCATTTTCTAACTTAAATAAAACTTTAAACTGCATATTTGTGTGAAATTTTAATGCGTCTATTTCTAGACTGTTGTGGCAAAGAAAAAGCTAGATGTTGCAAGGAGAAACGAGACAATTTAATTTAATTAGTGCCAGTCTGTTTACATGCTCGTTAGGAATGTACAGTGCCTATACAGGCTGACTTTAAATTCACTGCGCAACTTTTAAGGGATGAAACTAGAATAATTACTAATTAAAAAATTAGAATAATAGGACCAACCTAGAGATATGAAAAAACATAACATCACGCTGTAATCCCTGAAGTGTTAGGCATAGGTGTACTAAATAGTACACCTACATTTCGCCGGTTATGTCAAAGACCAATGTAATAGGAGCGAGCCCATTGCCATCAACCGGGCACAAATCCAGACTCCGAGGCCAGGAAATTCAAGATGGAGGAAAAACCACTAGAGCAACGAGGCAGTCGAGTCAGGTCGAGGTATATGAAAAAAATTAAATAAAATAGGCAGTTAAGGGAGCTGCCGACAGAAGTGAAAACATAACATCATTAACACAACTTAACGCATGTCGGTGACGTGGTCACATTAGCAAGTCGTGTTGCGAACTGACCGACGCGGCTTAAAAAAATTTAACAAAAAAAAAATTGTTTTTGGTAGCGGTTTTATTTTTCGTATTCCAAAGTTTGTCGCATAAGAAATATTGTTCGTATTCATGAGAACATTCATCTCCTGAAATATGCGTAGTGAATTACCTAAAGCCAATCTTTATAATTAGGTAGGTTAGGAACTTACGTAATTTAGGGTTAATTTTTCAATTGTCGGTTAACTCTTATCGGGGTGTTAAAAATGGCGGTTTGACAGCTTTTGTGTAGAAAATATGTCAAACTGTCATATAAATTCTTTGGATAAAAGTTTATTTATTTATTTATTTATTTATTTATAAACAACCAACCTATACTAACAGTTTGCACCAGACATACAAGTTATTGGCCAATAATAATATAACTTATTAACTAAACACAAAAAGAAAAAACATAAAAAAGAGAAACATAAAATATACAATTTAACATAAAATATACATTTTACATAAAATATACAAGTTATCTGACTATTGAAAAAATCAGGCATTAGATGGATGGAGAATGGAGAAACTACGTCTAATAGGTACTTCTTGACCTTGCCAGGGTAATAGTTAGACTGGCTAACTAAATAGATCTATTAGTCTATACAGTCGACCGATTACATCTTCTTTTATATCTATATTAATATAATAAAGCTGAAGAGTTTTTTATTTGTTTGTTTAAACGCTAATGTCTGGAACAACCAATGGGATTGGAAAAAAATATTTTGTATAAATGATAGCCAGACTCATGAGAAATAGTATAGGCTATACCTATAACATCATCCTACAACCCAAGGGAGCGGACCAGTAACCAAAGATGTTAAAAAAAGCGGGTGAAAGTGGACGTTCATTTTTGTTGTAAATTATACAACCTTGTAAAAGATACGTAACCGACATTATCAAGTTTATTTTATAATAGAAGGAAAAAATCTCTTAATTAGAGTGAAAATTAATTATGAAATAACATCTGCAAGGAAAATTGTTATACAAAAAGAAAATGTTTCTTTAACGTATTTACTATGAAATAAAAGCATTTTGTTTCAAACTGATTTTCTGGAGGATCCGAAATATATATTAGATAAGTACACACAGCAAAACAGATAGGTATGCAGGGTCTTCAGATATAGTTGAAGTTTTCTTAGAAACCGGATGGATGTTTTCGAATGTAATTTAATTTAAAACATAGATAATAAATAGTTCTTTATTTAGGTTAAGTTTCAGTCAAAGACATCCATCGGTTTCTTAGAAAACTTCAATTATATCTGACGATCCTGCATACCTATCTGTTTTGCTGACTGTACATATAGCTTCTACCCGCGACTTCGTTGTACTGAAATATTAAGTATCTTACGGTAACCGTACATCTTTTCAAGCCTACGTGCTATTTTAGACTATAATCTATCTCCGTGCCAAATTTCATCCAGATTCGTTCAGCCGTTCTGGCTTGAAAGAGTAACAAACATCCATCCATCCTCACAAACTATAACCTCAGCATTTATAATTTTAGTAGGATATAAATTATAGTAAGTAAGTATGGATTCGCTGTTAATATCGGCCAGTATCAAATACGTAACACCGAAATACCTTTGAACAAAAGGTAATTATCTCTCGAAATATCATTCGGAAACAAAGAGCCTATAGGTGAATAAGCCGATCAATAACGTGTCTAATGTGCCTACAATTTATTAATGTCAACGCCAAATGTTGTTTCAATAATAAATATCATTTCTGACATTCATTGAACGTGTCTCATCTTACCAATCTCTTTTGTTTATCATTATTTTCTTTTCTCATTCATTTTGTTCTTTATAATTATTTTCTCATTCATTATATAATACTAGCTTTTGCCCGCGACTTCGTCCGCGTATATGTCGGTTATCGCGGACGCAGACGAAGTCGAAGTCGAATAAAAAGTAGCCTATGTCCTTTGTTGGGGTTCACACTTACCCTGTACCAAATTTCACACAAATCGGTTCAGTAGTTTAGGCGTGAAGAAAAGACAGACAGACAGACAGAAAGACAGACAGACAGACAGACAGAGTTACTTTCGCATTTAAAATATTAGTTAGGATTAGGATTTCTGTTTCTAAGTACTTTCTGTACCTACAGTATGTGCAATTATGTTAGAGGCTATTCTCAAATTCTCATGTAGGAACCTATTCAGTCGTTCTCAGACATTGTTTTTTTTTATTTTTTGTATGAGATAGATTGAAGGAGGTTTTCGCTTGACTCTAGACTAGGTCGATTTTAAACTTTTGGGACCGCACGATAAGTAAGGACCAAATAAAGTGAGAATATAGAGCTTTTGTCCACTACTACATCCGCGTAAACGTCGGTTATCACAGATGAAGTTGAAGTCGAATAAAAAGTAGCCTATGTCCTTTATAATAAAACACACTCTTCAGAGGCTTGAAAACAAGAGAACGTTTATTAGCAGTTCTACAAACATAACAAAAGGGAAAAACCAAGAGCAGTCGAGCTTACCAACTTACAAAACATAAACACATAGATTATAAATAACAATACCCCCACTTAACAAAATAACACAAAGTTCTATTTTGTTACAATTCCTAATATTTTTAGAAATTTATAGTGTTTACATGAAACTAACCCTTTTGTTAACAAATCAGCAGGCATCTCTTGTGTTGAAATATATTTAACATCTACTAATTTATTTTTAATAACATCCTTTACATAATGAAATCGTACATCAATATGTTTAGACCTATTATGTGTCTGATGACTTGTTGCAATCTTTAATGCACTTTGGTTATCACAAAATATCTCTATTACATATTTCTTATCAGTGAGTTCATATAATAAATTTCTTAAATATACAGCTTCGCGAGTTGCCTCTGATAAAGCTACATATTCTGCTTCGGTGCTGGATAGAGACACCGTCTTCTGTTTTTGGCTTTGCCATGAAATTACAGAACCACACAAAGAAAAACAGTAACCAGTATATGACTTCCTATCTAATTGGTCACTGCCCCAATCAGCATCAACAAAACCAACTAAATTAACATTTCCTCTACTATACTTTAAACAATAAGTTTTAGTCTTTTGCAAATACTTTAAAATTCGTTTGGCATAACTATAATGATTTTCATTATAACAGTTATTGAACTGACTAAGATAACTTACTGAATAACTTATGTCAGGTCTAGTTAAAACCGCTAAGTACATAAGACTACCAATTAATTTTTGAAAAGGAATATTTTTATTACATGTCTCTGATTTTTCTAAATTTAATCTGCACTCAATTGGAGTATCTGCAGTTTTACAATCAGACATATTAAATACAGACAATAGTTTTTCTATATATTGTTGCTGATCTACCGTTATAGTATTTAACTCTTTATTAACATTGACTCTCATACCTAAGTAACGTCTTACTGAACCTAAATCTTTAATTTTAAATTCAAGACCCAGTGCAGTTTTTAACTTATTCGTTTCTTCTACACTATTTGAAAATATCAAAAAGTCATCGACATAGACAGCTACTATTACTTTAACTTCACCAACATTCTTCTGAAACAAACAAGGTTCATATTTACTATTTCTTAATCCTATTTTACACAAGAAATCTTTTACTCTTTCATACCAGACAAAAGAAGATTGCTTTAAACCGTATATAGCCCTTTTCAATTTTAATACTTTACCATTACAATTATCATTTTCATAACCGTCAGGCACATACATATAAATATTTTCTTTTAAGTGTCCATTGAGAAAAGCAGTGGTCACATCTAGGTGTGTAATGTCCATGTTCCACTGTACACTAAGAGCAAATAAAATTCTCAATGTTGAATGTCTCACCACTGGAGAAAAAGTGTCCACATAGTCTATACCATATTTCTGTGTAAAACCTTTTGCCACAAGTCTAGCACGGTATCTGACTTTATCACTAACATCTAACTTTTTATTAAAGACCCACTTACACTGCACAATTGACACATCACAAGGAATGTCCACAAGCTCCCAAGCATCATTGTACTCAAATGATTTCAGCTCTTCTTGCATGGCTAGTTTCCATTGCTCAGCTTCAGGTCCATTCATTGCATCTGAAAAATCAATCTGCTCTGCCACTGGTAAACCATCTGACACAGTTGTATTCCAACCATAGCGTTCTGGAGGTCTCCTTGATCTTTTTCCTGGCTAAATTTCTGTAAGTTCATTCCCCTCATTTTCAGAAATTTTTGTCTCATCATTAGAGTCAGTTGGTGTCTGATCACTATCTAACTCCGCATTTGTGTAAACTGATGAACTGGTACTTGAACTACTCAGAGATTCATCCAGTGTCGTATCCCCCACTGAATCTCTGTTTCCATCAATCTTTTCTTGATTATTATTACCTGGCTGATTGGATTTTTCTTCCTGAACCCAGATCATATCGTCTTCCTTTTGATTTACTGTGTAAGATTTGTCTTCCATTATAATTACATCTCTTTTTACAGTTACAATGTTTTTTCTTGGATCATAAACACGATATCCTTTTACATTTTCTGAAAAACCAACAAGAATATGTTGTTCTGCTTTTCTGTCCCATTTCAGTCTTCGTTCTTTTGGAACATGTACCATGACTGTTGATCCAAACAATCGGACATTACTTACATCGGGTTTCTTCCCATACCACGCTTCATATGGTGTTTTATCTACCAAACTTGAAGAAATACATCTATTCTTGATATATACAGCTGTATTCGCAGCCTCAGCCCAGAACTTTTTATCAAGTTTTGCTTCAAATAGTAAGCATCTAGCTTTTTCAACAATAGTTCTATTGGCTCTTTCACAAACACCGTTTTGTTCTGGTGTGTATGCTACAGTTTTCTGATGAATAATTCCTTCTTTTGCCAAATATGTTTCCATCTCTTTGCTGCAAAACTCACCACCATTGTCAGTGCGTAAGATTTTTATTTTCTTGTTCGTCTGTTTCTCAACCACAGCTTTAAATTCTCTGAAGATTTTAAACACTTCATTTTTATGCTTCAAAAAATATATGAAACTCATACGACTGTAGTCATCTACGAATAACAGAAAATACTGTGAGCCAGCAATAGATTTGGTCTCCATAGCACCACATACATCTGCATGTATAATCTGTAGTGTTTCAGTACTTTTCTGGTTGGAATGAGGAAATGGTAGCCTAATCAGTTTACCTTCACAACAGGTTACACATTTGTTCTTCGTCATATCACAACTAGCAGGAAAAGACAATCCATCAACTATACCATTCTTCATTTTGTTCAAATCACAGCTGTTAATATGTGCTAGTCTCTTGTGCCACAACTCTGCATTCACTAATGCTGGTGCTGCTAATCTACAATCTGCTTCTTTTATATTAAGCTTGTAGACACCATTAGTCAATTCTGCAGTTGCTACCAGTACATTTTTCATGTTCCGAATGTAACAATGATTTTCATTGAAATCAACACTGTTTCCATTGTTTACAATGCACTAACTGATAGAAGATTTGTAGTCAAACTTGGTACACATAGCACATCTTTAATCGTGATTTCATAATTGTAACTACTTGTTACTTGTACGTCTCCGGAACACACGACGGGAACTTTCATATTGTTTGCCACAGTAATTTCTGATAAACTTGCCGAAAAATTTGCATTGTTTATCCAATCTTTATTCGCCGTCATATGAGCGCTAGCACCGGAGTCAACGTACCACTCTGTTTTCTTATAATTTCCATTCAGAAAAACCACGCTAAATGCATTTGTTTCCTTTTTCTTCAATAACGGACATTGATTTCTGAAATGACCATTCTTTTTGCATTTGTAGCATTGTATTTTCTTGTCACTTTGTTTTGGTCCGCCATCTTTGATACTTGAATTATTATTCGTTCGGAAATTATGCAATTTCTTCGCAGCGAATGCAGCGTCACTGGAATCAGAGTCAGTAAATGCAACAACTTCCATATCGATTAGTTTCGATTTTATTGCATCTGTGGTTATCTGAATACCTGAGTGCTCTATGGCCATAATCATGGGTGAATATTTTTCTGGCAAACCTGCTAATAATAAAGATCCGACCCATTCATCCGTAATAGCAAAGCCCGTACCCTTTAATCTCTGCGCTGTATCCACCATTTCTGTTACGTATGCCGTCATGGAACTACAACTTTCTTGCCTTATTGAGATTAAATGGCGTATCAAACTTATTTTTCTGGAATAGCCTGAGTCATCGAACATATTTTTTAGCTTCATCCACAGCTCTTTCGAACTGTTGGTTTCTTTTATATGTACGAATAAACCTGGATCTATGGTCAAAATTAGCTTCGCCCTGGTTTTTGCGTCTTCTTCGGGTTTAACATCTTGATTGGTTACCGGCTTGATGTAGTGCGCCATGCCTTCAAGCACCAACAAGTTTTCCGCAGCAAAACTCCATTCATCATAATTATCTCTCCCCTTGAGCTTTGGAATGCTCTGCACATAGTTTACGGCCATTGTTACGTAAAATTATACTTTTTCAACTGTATTTACTGTGTTACACACTATACTTGAAAAAATTTTACATTGCCCATAACCTAATAAAACACACTCTTCAGAGGCTTGAAAACAAGAGAACGTTTATTAGCAGTTCTACAAACATAACAAAAGGGAAAAACCAAGAGCAGTCGAGCTTACCAACTTACAAAACATAAACACATAGATTATAAATAACAATACTTTATTGGGGTTCAAACTTATCCTGTACCAAATTTCATTAAAATCGGTTCAGTGGTTTAGTCGTGAAAGCGCAACAGACAGACAGACTGACAATATTAGTACTTATGGAATGATGGAGATAATTCACTATTAAAACAAGTGGTCTAAGATCCTAAAGTGGCCTGACCTACCTATGTTATTTTAGTATGGCTGAAATGTTCAGAGAGAAATATGTATTTAAAAAGGTGTGTGTACGTTTTACCTGCCTCTGCGTATGACCCAACATTAAAACAGGCAAGCACACATTCCTTACCTATTTTAACATCACATTCCGTTGTATATTCTCAAAATTTCAGCCATGCTGAATAAGTCTAGGGACTCTGGGTCCAAAAACGTAAAACCAAAGTCCAAAAAAAAATTGAAATTAAATCGAACGTCAAAAATTACATACATAAGACCGCCCCCCAAAATGGCCGCCTATCACCGTGCCCATCAAATCTCCCCAGAATTACGTTACCAATTTAAAAACGAAAGAAAACGAAACTTACATTCTAAATTCAAAAATTTCTCCAATAAAGTGAATCAAGCGCGATATTTTCAATTGTTGAATGTTGGAAAGCTGTCGACAGCACACGGCAATATACGGATGGCATACAGATACCGTTATCTACAATGATATAGGCGATATAACCGGCGGAATGTCAGCTGCCAACTGAAGTATATCAACGATGCATTCGCTTTGATATCGAGCTCGCTTTTAAACGAGATTCAGCGTTTTGCGGTACTTACTGGATGCGAAATTGTTCCTCTTACTACGGTCTAATGGCTGATGGAAACCTTTTTATTGTACAGACTTTTTGCTGATTTTACTTTTTTATCATGATAACGTATATTTAAACCGTTTGAATAAAAATAAAGTTTTGTAGACATATCTTTTCAAAAATTCTTTAGCAAATTAGGTAAATACATTTAATTTACTTCTTTAATTTCTTTGGGTACATAATGTATACAACCTTAATTTTAATTCGATACAAATCTTTCAGGGGGTGAATGTACTCATGAATATGAACAACTTTTATTAAGGGACATAGTACGAAATGTGAAAAAAAAACAGCTGATCCATACAATAATGTACTACATTACGATCAAAATGTATGGATCAGCTGTTTTTTTTTTCACATTTCGTACTATGTCCCTCAATAAAAGTTGTTCATATTCATGAGTACATTCACCCCCTGAAAGATTTGTATCGAATTAAAATTAAGGTTGTATTTCAGTAAAATCTCTTAGTACCTAATATGTACAATTTCCATAAAGTAAGGAATTATAAGACAGTACAAATACACTCGAACAGCAAATCACACTCAGCTTAACATATACAAATAAGCTCAGTAACAAACGTTAAAGATATATCTCAGTGTAAACCTACAAGCGTGTCACACAAAACTAATTACAAATCTCGTGATACTACAGAGTAATTACACAAAGAAAACACAGTGACAAACAAAGGAATGCAGTCAAAGAGCGAGGAGGCTTCTAACAAGATTCAAGAGGCGGGATTATCACAAAGTTAAGCCTGGAATTAGGACGAGCGAAGAATTATCTGAGCCAGCCACGGGACACTTTCCCGCCACGCTTCACAAAAAATAAATATCTGCTTTTTGAGCGATAACATTCAACGGATTTCCTTTTTGTACTCGAAATAAGCTATGAATTCTGAGTGAGAAACTTTCACAATTTTACCATCTTGCTGAATTTGAAGTTGATAAAACGGATGAAGAAAAACAGATATAAAAAAAGTATGCAAATTTTTTTAATTCATCAACTTCTAAATGATTTACAGCTATTTTGAAAGACAATTTACAAATGGACGTTAAAGCAATAGATTACGAAGGCCATGATGAAAAACACAGCCGGTTGAATCACCATCATAAATAAATTTTAAACAACATAATATATCGCTAGCACCCAGTAATTACATTGCAAAATAAACAAGCATCAGAAACTAGACTATTTGCTGAAACCTGAGTGAAAGGTACACGACGAGGGAATCAAATAAGCAAGCCTGCTCCAACAAACTTACTTACGGAACGAGTTTACTCGCATCCACTGAGAAAACTCGGAGATAAGTCGACTGAAATGCAACCCCGTATTGTATTGGCAGACCTTGTTGAACTGATTTCCTTTGTTTATGAAACTAGCATTGACTTGCTGCATAAAATATGTTTTAGCGGTGGTGTCAAGATTATTTTGTTTATTTATTTTGGTCGAAATCGTTACCCTACACTAAGAATTTCACCTGTATCGTGACTGTGTTTACAAACATATAAACTTAAGTACACAAACAGCTAGACCCGGAACAACTATCTGGCCATACAAATATTTGTTCCGTACTGGAATCGAATCCGCTACACCCAATGCAGCAGCCAATGTCTCAGCGACTGCGCCAAACTTGTCTACGATTTACCGTTTGAATTCATTTATTTCTAAAGATTACAAATCACTTTTACAGAAATCGATCGGATCGATTTCAATGTAGGATCTTCAATACATGATAGAATAAGCCATTGTAATTGGAAGAATACCCTCATCATTTGCCTAGCCTTTTCCCAACTACGTCAGGGTCGGCTTCCAGTCTAACTGGATACAGTTAAATAACAGTATAGTTATTATATAAAACGACTGCCTTTGTGAACTCCACAATTCAGTAAGTAGGTAACACGATACCCCTTAGTAAGACAGGTTGTTAGGCTTTTGGGCTTCTGACTACTCGTAGCGACTGTGAAAGGACTACGAGTGTTTTACGCAATTTAAAAAATATCCTATACCTTTATTTAATTAATAATATAGAAAATTTCACGCATATTGTTAAAAAACTTAAATATAATATCCTCTCAAATCCAAAAGACAAGATCAATAATATTTTATAGTTACCTATCCCAGATAGGCGCAATACTGCTTAGCTTGTGTAATTTTACTACAAAACCTTTTTTCTCAATTGATCCACAGTTGTCCAATTATGAAGCGTAATTCAATAAAATCGAAACGATTCTCTCGATTCGTAGCAGATTGTAAGCCCCTAGGTGATAATGAAAAATCTCATTTAGTCTGGGCCGTTCAGCCCAGCTTTGTCTGCCGTCTGGCTATTGACTCGGGTCGAACATCAAAAGAAGACGAATCATCATTTTAAAAAGACGAACGCCATATTTTAAAGTAACACTTTGAAGTATTGCTTTGTTTGACAGGGATATTTTTAAAGAAACCCCACACAAAGAGCTCTGTCGGGTTTCTTCTCAACATATTGGCTGCATGTGTCGCTTCTAACGTTTGCAACTTACTGAAAACGTATTTTACGAAGAAATGCAAAATATGATTTCGAGTAACGAACATTATATAACTGAAGCAACTCGATTGAGTTCGAGTTATATCGGTTTCGCCAATCGTAATCTAATCTTTGTGAAACTCCATTGGGTAAAGTCTCTTGGGGGATATATGGGAACTGTAAAGCAATTTAAGGAAAGCGCCAAACGGATGAAATGAGCTCGTTGGTGGAGCAGCATTGGTACTTATTTATAGCCGTCGTATATCGAATCGTAAACTTGTCATCCATGATAATTCTTATTGAATTATCATACGCTACGTTTCTTAGCAATGGTTATCTATCAGAATAAACATCTACTTACTTACCTATAAATCTGCAACTGTAAAGGCCCTGCCTCACCGAAGGGGATAACTTGCTGGTGCGGTCGCGGTCACTGGTCGCGGTCATGCTATAATATTGCAGTATTTCGCGTTAGTATAGACCCGTTCATACAAATACTACTACAGTAAATGACCACGACTGCGACTGCGCACACACGTTGTCCACTCCAGTGTGGCCGGGCTTTAACTTACGTTGTACTTCACATTTTAAAGTCTAGTTCGTCATTAAATGCAGAATTTCTAAGAACTTCATTAACTTAATCCGATTTAAAGTGTAAAGCCTCGAGCCTCGTGCCTTCGAGCACGTTGAAGCAAGACTTGGCTATTTCCACTTGAAATATAATAGCAGCAACTACCGTTCATTAATGCAATAAATACTGAACTCGCCGCATTACAACTACAATAAGCGGACTATTAATCTAGAGAAGCCGACGACAAAATGTAGTTCCGCAATACATATTTCCGTTTCAAAGCCGGCTCACCTGTTTGACCCAATTCCGGAAAACTCGGAGTCAACACGTGAATTTACATGATAATGCTGTTTGCTGCGGGACCATTTGCCATAGCGAGCG
Organism: Hoplodrina blanda; assembly: GCA_949316365.1. Lineage (NCBI taxonomy): Eukaryota > Metazoa > Arthropoda > Insecta > Lepidoptera > Noctuidae > Hoplodrina > Hoplodrina blanda. The sequence goes on from OX438594.1 coordinate 10,804,011, forward strand.
GTAGCCGCGCTAAGCCTCGTATCCATTAACGGTCGAACTTGAGAGACTATAAATTTTTGAACATGCCACGACGTATGTCTTAGTATTGATGTTAAGATATTAGTGCTGGTGAGGTTAAATTGAACATTAAATTGTTGGTTGACACTACGACTGGCAAAGATATGCCTTTCTCTATTAATGATAAACTTGCAAGTCAAGTATGTAATTCCGTGGAAATCTTAATACTTAATTCCTACAAGCAGGGAAGTTTAATGTAGATTATCCTCCTTGTCTTGTATTTAATGTATTTAACAATGTATTTAACACTCTTTTTCTTACATTTCATTAATTCAATAGATGTTCCAAAAATAACCAAAAAACAGCAGATTTTGTGTGCATTATTCTTTTTTTGATCGCATCTGATACTTGTAACCTGTTCCACCACATTCGAATAACGTTATCTGGAAGATCATTCCTTACCAATAAATAATATGTCAAATCTAATAATAATCTTTATCTTTATTGGAGAACAAATAATTGATCCTAGAAATAGTGCTTACACAGTAAAACACTCACTCAATCTTTTTCTTTTATTTTTGAAGACGCAAACTGAATCGTTCATGATTTTCTTTACATTTCAGATGAGGGAGGAAGTTCTTTTTTTTTCTTTCTTTCTCTACAGCTGTAAAAAAGTATCCATGTTGTTTCAGTGACGCTAACCGCCGGTCCCGGTCGCGGTCTGTGACCCCGAGCACTTCCCCGCCGCCGCTCCCCGCTCCACAGCCACCGCCGCCACCCCATACTCTGCACCCAGACAATGCACTAGGTACAGCATCATTTTTATTCTTCTAAAGCCTGTGATTACTGTCTAGGAGCTAATGAAGTTCTGAATTTGAAAGCAAAAAGAAATGATGGTTTGAAATAAGTCAACAGGTTTGTTAAGTTTACCATGAAGTTTTGACAGTTTAGTTAAATATCTTTTAACTTAAGCATACCTACTTCTTGAGCTTATTATAATAATTTACTAAGTAATAGACTAAACACCTCAAAATAAATACGAATTTTCAGTTTATCGATGGTAATAGGTAAAGATTTGTTGAGACTAATGTTCAGTTCAATACAGTACCTATATATAGCGCTCTCTAAGCTCATTCACTATAAGAGACACTTCTCCACAGAGTACAAGTGCCACTGTACCATTTACATCGCACGTCAGACTAAAAGCTTCTATATTAATATGAATCAGGCAATAGAACGACAGAAAGATTGATTCGATGTCGAATATCGACTACTTACTCTCACAATATGTTAATATTTTTCTTGAGCAGAAACGTATTCAATAAACATTTTCAGATGTTTCTAGAATACGGAGTTTTCTCTCTAAACATAATATGGTAATGATAGGTACTCATGAAAAAGGAATACCTATCTATCAAAATCTCTTTGATATCAGTCGGTTTCTTTACTGATAATTTATTGTAAGATAACTATTAAATACACGTTATAGAATAAAATCATCATTTACATTATCCATATTTTTCTGGCAGTCCCAAGTCGGATTGTTCAGATACTGTACTTATGCTGGTTGTTAGAAAAATGTATAAAACATGACTTTAGAGATTTTTATTTATATTTAATCATATTTATATCCCAGGTCGAGGTGCACTAAGCGCGGCGGGTCGTCAGTTAAGTGACCATAGCAACAATAGAGAGTCGTCCTTAGATGACTCTGGTGTGGTGGATGACCACGACGACGGCGAGCATACGTCGGATGACCAGGCACCACACCCGCACCCAAGGAGGCATCTGCTTGTACCGCAGCTGCCACTACCGCCAAACCACCCACCGACACCGATGCCAATGCAGATGCCGATGCCTATGCAGACGCCGATGCAAATGCAGATGCCGATGCCGATGCACACGCCGATGCAAATGCCGATGCCAATGCATATGCAGATGCCGATGCCAATGCCCCCTACGCCAATGCCGATGCCCATGCCTATGCCCCAGGTACAACAGGTACGCCAATAAATTGTAACAATAGGTAGAAATATTTTTTCAAAGTATTGTGAAGACCTACGAATTTCTAGAAGTAACTAGAGTCATTTTGTAATGTCTCCCAAGGATAACAATTAGTTATAATTGAAACCCAATAGTGGAATTCAACTTATGTAACATTGTACGTTACTTGAGTTGAATTTCATAATACGACGTTCCAAAGATATTCGCTGTTGCAGGTTACCCAAGACACACAAACGCAAGAAATAAAATACAGACATCCAACAAGTGAAAAGCTTGCTGTGAAACCAAAAAAGCCCGTGAAAAGCATGCAGGACAAGTATCCGCTGAACCCTGACTACCTCAACCAGATTGTGGTGCTAGGTAAAATCTAATTCAAACTTTAGCACATTTTTCACTTCCTAAAACTTTTCGGGTTCAGTAATGACATCAAATTCAATAAGGTTCCGACTAGTTTGCGATATGGTCGGGCACATGTGATTGAGGAATTACAAAGCAATCAAATATGAATCAGGAATTTGATGGCATTACCCAACCTAATCCAATTTATTGGCACGGCTTCAACACTGAAAAGCACGAGACAAATAACACTGAAACTAAACGATGCTCCCACTATGTATCAGAATGAACGCTTTGCAAACACGAAGGGCTAACAATACTATTACGACGAATGCATTTAATAGGGGTTCGGTACAATTATTGAAATTAATGAACTTGCAAAATTAATTTTGTAGATTTAGATTTCGGACGTAAGTTTATTGGCTATAATTATTATGCATGATATTCAATAATTCTTGTCAAAATTGCGTCACTTTAGGAGTTCATTGTTTTGACATCTATCAATCTTTAAATGCTTGCGTTCTTTGCAATTTTCTACTTTTCTAAATTGAAATTACATTGTACAGGTTAATTTTGATTCTAAAGTTTCTAAATTATTAGGTAGTTTGACTTTAAATACTTTTTCTTTTAAAAATTCTAACTATTCACTCTGTCTCATTTGCAACAGATGATATTTTCTTTGGATTTCAGAAGCATTATGTAAGGTTCCACTTTGATTTTTGAACAATCCTCAAATACGTGAACCGTTTGAATGGGGAGAAATTCTACGAATCACTCGTATCTTTGAAGTTCCCAATCAGACGGTTTCACATTAATATTCTTTGGTAGCTTTACGGATAAATTCATTCACTATATCAAATATTTCAATTTGCTCTCGTAAAAGTTACCAAAGTTGTAGATACTGCAATTACATTATGCAATTAAAACAGTTTTAGGTACTGCTAATTTGTCATAGAAATAACCATTACATTTCTGCGATTGCAATTCAATTTATTCAATTGCAATCAAATAATTTCTGTAAGAGATGCAATAGTTATTTCCTATGATTGGTAACATTCACCAGTAGCTTCACTTCTCAATGAGGAACACTTCATTGAGCATTTTTATACGACACGGTTGCAATCTCGCTTCTACCCTCATTAATATCGTCAGGGGCGGACTGGCCATACAAGCGCGCGCCCGACCTCCCGCAAGCGGAGACGACGAAAATTAATGAGCTCAGTTTATTGGCAGCCACGCACAAAACTCATATGGGCAATTACGAGCAAAATTGCACTTACTTCACAGGTTAGTAAACACAGACGCAAACGCTTCTACCCCCCAGTCCACCCCTGTTCCCCACAGGAAGACTGCAGGGTGACTGCGATTGACTAACTGTCGTCTTGTCATAGCTCTAGAATCGCATTCAAGTCTTTCCACATCACATGATATTACTTAAACAAATACTTTTCACACTTGTGACATAACTTTTATGCGATTCGTAATTGAAAACATCAAAATTCATATCAGTGTTTTGTCGAACTTTCAGTTTAACCACTGTTATGTACCGGTAACTGCACCGTTTGTACACATCATTGGCATATCAAAATTTTTCGTACTACCATGCTGGTTTTCCTTGCATTTTTATGCAATTTTCCTGCATATTTTCTTAGTCCTGACTTCGCTTTCAATGCATGATGAGTTGTTTAATATTTAATAAGTGATAGATTGATTTAGTAAAACGAAAGCTTTGCATTGAAGATACTTGAATTTGGCTCACTATGCTTTCGCTTATTCTAATAAAATTGATCTATTTCTTCAATTCTTTCTTTCTTCTGTTCGTGACGTATATGTGTTATATTTGTTGTTATTGATGTTTGTATATTTTGTTGACTGGTTTGAAATTTCTGGCAGATGAACTGGTGGATAGAAACTGTGAGTGCTGCGTCACTTGCTGTATAGACTATGAGGGCTGGCTCCAGTTCCAGAATTGTTTGTATGGGATCGTAAAGGATCCCTTATTCGAGTTGTTCATTACGACTTGCATTGTTCTCAATACACTGTTCCTCGCGTTAGAGCATCATGGAATGAGTGAGAACGTTAGATCGGCCTTAGATATAGGAAATAAGGTAATGTATATTATTTATTCTTAAAGAAAGCATTGTGTCGACTGCTTACCGTAGCGTACTGCCCTTATGAAGACATACCTATTGCACGAACGAAATGATCCGTTTATTGCGACTATCCCTAAATAAAGGAAATTATGATAAGCAGCTGACATAAGTACCGTACTTTTTTGTGTGTTTATAAATTTCCCTAATCCTAAGTTAAACTAAATGAATAATTCCCAGGTGTTCACGTCGATATTTACATTAGAATGTATAATGAAAGTGATGGCGATGAGCAAAGACTTCTTTGCGTGCGGCTGGAATATATTCGACTTGATTATAGTGTCAGCAAGCCTTCTAGATCTAATATTTGAGCTCGTTGATGGCCTATCAGTGTTACGAGGTCTTCGTTTGGTAAGTCATATTTAAAAAATATATGTAGCAAATAAAAGAAAACAACTTTTGCAGAATACAAGAAACAAGTGAATGACTACATGGATTGGATACATTTACTAAATTTATAACGAAATTCTATTATTTAAAATTTTAAAGCATTGCTTTGTTCTTGTAGTTTAGTTTGTAGCAATATTTAACTTTCTAGTAGTAGGTAGTGTATTCTCTTCTTCTACGATTCAGACATACAATGAATTTCAACAGATCATGTGGCTCTTAAATTTAATTTTATGTTTAGTAGTAATTTATATTATATAAATGTCTGGTGCAAAATTTTAGTATACGTTGGTTATTTATAAATAAAATTATGAGAAGTCCGTTCTAACAATTTATTAACTCTGTTTCAGTTACGAGTGTTAAAATTAGCTCAATCATGGACTACAATGAAAGTGTTATTGAGTATTATAATATCGACAATCGGTGCTCTTGGTAATTTGACGTTCGTGTTAGTGATAGTTATATACATATTCGCTGTGATCGGTATGCAGCTATTCTCCAAGTCCTACACGCCGGATAAGTTCGACCCGGATCCAGTACCTAGGTATGAAGTCACAAGTTATTGCATGACGTCAGAATTTTGCTTTCACGGCGAGTATTTTAACTAAATGCTAATTGTTTATTTCTTTATGTATCATTTTTGTATGTTCCCAATGTGTAGCTTTGGAATTTCTGTTCTTGATTCCCTATTGCATGTACTTGTAATTATTTCCTTATTTTTACCATATATTTTTTCTATCAATTTATGAACTAATAATCCTGACTCATCAACGTACAAAGGTGGAACTTCAACGACTTCTTCCACTCGTTCATGATGATATTCCGGATCCTTTGTGGCGAGTGGATCGAGCCCTTGTGGGACTGTATGCGCGCGGAGCAGGAGACGGGGGCAGAGAGTTGCTTCTTCATATTCTTGCCCGCGCTCGTCATGGGCAACTTTATGGTGCTCAACCTCTTCCTTGCCTTGCTGCTCAACAGCTTCAATAGTGAGGAACTTAAGAATAAAAAGGAGGTAAGTAGCTATATCAAACTTTCGTTTGAAATATTTACTTTATATTTCTATAGAATTAAAGTTAAAATAGGATGTTTCATGGTAAATGTTAATGACTACAGAGAGAGAGAGATAAAAGGCAGGAATTGGACAATAACTTCCCAAAAATGTATAATCCACCTATTGATTGAATGAGTTGTACCCACCCACATTTTGAAACCAAAAGAATTAAAAGCGCGAGCGTATGTCGCTACTCGCTTGGCATCTATTATTTTCAATCCCTTTTAGCAATGCCTAAAGATTTTATCGCACTACCGTTTACCGGGCGTGCAGCGTAGGCGGCCGACGGCACCATTATCCATTCTTCATTAGCGCGGCGTCTGTGCGACGCATGTGTACGATAAACGGTGCCTACACGGCTGATATAAGTGATATAGTGTCCTTGGAGAAATAAGGGAATTTGGACCTTATTTTCATTTAAAAATAAACTAGAAAGGCAAATGTCAGAACAGTAATGATTCCATTGATAATTTTCAGGAAGTTGGTGAAGATTCAAAATTAGCTAAAAGTTTCGATAGAATACGTTCTATAGTAAGAAAAAAAGGTTTCCTTATATCGAGAAGTAAAGAGACTGACAAAAAATCTAAGTTAGAAGAGCTAGTTAACGAATTTATGACACAACAACGCGCCATAAAGGAGAAGAAGGCGTCAATACCGTCAATACCCAGCGAGCAGAGGTACTCCGCGTCGATACAGGAGACCATACTGTTCCCACACGACAATATTTATAGTCATAGTTATCAAGAAGCGTTAAATAGGTAAGTATAATTTTTTAAATAAATACTGTCCCTTTAGCATACAAATATTTTAATAGAAAAATGGCAATTTATTGCAAAGATTTAAAATTTATTCAAAGAATTACCATTCTAAAAACAAAGACGATTTTAAATAAAAAGAAAAATAATTTGTTTCTTTTCTTTAAAGTTAGTTTTACCGAGTTACAACTAAAACGACGATATCTCAAACTCGTTCGCAAGCAAGTTATCTAACTTTACAAAAATATTTCAGGCCAATATCAGTAGGTTCCGACTTCGCCTACCCACAGCTTTACCAAGCTCCCAACAACTTTAACCACGGCAGTCAAGAAACTTTGAAAGACGTGCGTGACTTAGCGGCCGAACATAAGATAACTAGTATTAGGGAAGACTCTAAAGAGAATCTTGAAGACACATCGCCGACGGAGCAAGTAGCCGCTCAGAAGTTATTAAACCAGATGTCTTCGGGTTATCACACACAGCCATCAGAGTCAAGAGGTAAGAAACGAAGTGAAATGGTTTTTGAAAGAAATAGTATTATAGCTTTTCTTTTTTTTTTAATTTAAAAAAAACGTTTGCTCTACGAATTCCTCCTGTATCGTGGGTGTGTTTACAAACATATAAACTCACAAACAACTAGACTCGGAACAACTACCTGTAGACCATAACAATATTTGTTCCGTGTAGGAAATGAATGCGTGCCACACAGCGCAGCAGTCAATCGCTTGGCCACTGTGGCAACCATGCAATATTTCAAATATTTTTAGTATTCAAATCTTAATTATTTCATTTGTTCACACATTTTCGTAAGACAATTTTATAGATCAGTATGATACGTGTAAAATTGTCCATGACAAAATAAGAAACTTGGGTGTGATTCAAAATTTCAGATGAAAACGAACACTATGAAATGGCACAATTGTCAAGTAAAACAACGCCAGAAAAACCTAAGAGGCAACACCAACCCAGGGAACAGCTTCCAACAAACAACTTAAGTAAGGAACCAGTCACAGAAAATGACGAAGACATGAAGCGTCCGTGGCAAACTTTAGTCTCATATGTAGATGAATTAACCGTAGGTGGGAGAAAAAACTCACAGGGTCAATATGTTGATGCGATGGGAAACTTCCCCGGATTTGGGAAACAGAAAGAGCCGAAAGTACCCGAGAACTGTTTCCCTCGCCAATGTTACGATGCGTATGTATTCATTTAAGAATGACTCGATGCTCAATGCCATATTCGCTTCCATTTCTCTAGTAGGAGTATGGTAGTTATCCAAGTCTTTTAAAAACCGATTTTTACAATAAACTCTTCTTCCTTTGACATTTAATCTTCATGCCCTTACGAATTGTGTATGTCTCTTAAACTTTTGCACTTCTAAACAACCTAATGCATCCAGTAATGTAATGTAATTTGATTTGTAACTCATCTAACTTTATTGCTATGACCATTGCTTCACAACATTAATCGTATTAATATCCCTACTAAACTACGGAACCTAGCCAACAAATAAAAGGTTCCAGGGATGGAAATTAGAATCACGTTTCTTCGTACGTATTTAGGATATCCAGAAGTATGTAGGTAGGTACAGGGTTGTAATAGATGCTTGTGATCCGAATGAATGCAAATACGCTATCCTTTTAGGAGTTCTTGTTGGGATGCATGTATTGAGACCAACTTGGGTCAACGTTGGATGTTTCTCCGAACCTACATCCTGCGGTACGTAGACACTCCAGCCTTCGAGTGGTTCGTATTGGTGCTTATCTTCGCGTCAAGCATCACGCTCTGCTTCGAAGACATACATCTCGAGAAAAACAAGCCGTTGAAGAAAATATTGTACTGGACCAACTTGGGGTTCTGCATGATCTTCATCATCGAGATGTTTCTCAAGTGGATAGCGTTGGGGTTCTTCAGATACTTCACTAGTTTCTGGACGCTATTAGACTTTACTATAGTATTTGTAAGTATCGATTCATTAAAACTTTTATTGAAGCTTTTAATCTTCTCTTTCTAACGCTTCAATTCCGCTTTCAGGTTTCAGTATTCAGTTTGTTGATAGAAGAAAATGAGAACCTAAAAGTGTTAAGATCGTTAAGAACTTTACGTGCATTGAGGCCGTTGCGAGCGATATCGCGGTGGCAGGGGATGCGAATCGTAGTGAACGCTCTAATGTATGCGATACCTAGTATCTTCAACGTGTTGTTAGTGTGTTTAGTGTTTTGGTTAATATTTTCTATCATGGGAGTGCAGTTTTTTGGTGGAAAGTTTTATAAGTGCGTCGATGATGAAGGAGAATTACTACCATTAGAGGCAAGTTTGACTACATTTTGATACATGATATCATGTTAAACTCATAATAGAGTTTTTAATGGTGTCCGTTTGATTTTAGATAGTGAACGATAAATGGGAATGTTACTATAACAATTTCACTTGGATAAATTCTAAAATATCGTTCGACCACGTGGGCATAGCATACTTGGCGCTATTCCAAGTGGCCACATTCGAGGGTTGGATGGAAGTGATGGCCGATGCTGTGGACGCCCGAGGAGTAGACTTACAGCCGGCGAGAGAAGCTAACATCTACGCATATATTTATTTTGTCATCTTCATCGTGTGCGGTTCATTCTTCACCCTTAATCTGTTTATAGGAGTAATTATAGATAATTTTAATATGCTCAAGAAGAAGGTAACTTGTTTGTAATTTCTAATTTCAACCTTATGAATTCAATAATAAATATTTCTATCCTGTGTTAACGCTGCAACATTTTTCTTTCAGTACGAAGGTGGAGTTTTAGAAATGTTCCTTACCGAGAGTCAAAAGCATTACTATACGGCAATGAAGAAGCTCGGTAGAAAAAAGCCCCAGAAAGTAATAAAAAGGCCGAGGAATCAATTCTTAGCAATGTTCTACGACCTCTCGAATTCGCGAAGATTCGAAATCGCCATTTTCGTTTTAATATTTCTGAATATGCTCACTATGGGCATCGAACATTACGATCAACCGCATTCTGTTTTCTTTATATTAGAAGTTAGTAATGCGTTTTTCACGACTGTTTTCGGTTTAGGTATGATACTCGTTTCAATTTATATTTCGTATTGGGTAATAACGGCGCCAAACCTTTCCCAAAGCACCATCTAAATAACCCCAAATATCATCTTACCTTCTTGCAAAACGAATATCTCTATTCGAAATATTTATAAACAAAAAGAAATGTCGTGATGCCGGGTTAGGCATCCACCAGTCTCTCGGTTGTGGATTCGAAACCGGGCAAATACCAAAGTGACTTTTTCAATTCATATGTACGTTCTAAGGTTATTTTGGACGTCACTGACATTGGAGATGGAAAACATCGTGAGTAAACCCGAACTTTATATAATTAATATATATATCAAACTTGATTATTTTAATATCAAACTTGATCTTAAGGGTTTGGCGCGGTTACCGCTAATAATTTTTCCACAATACACTAAACTTATCTACACCTTACAGAAGCGATAGTAAAAATAGTAGGTCTTCGGTACCACTACTTCACGGTGCCGTGGAACGTGTTCGATTTCCTGCTAGTGCTGGCTTCGATCCTGGGCATCCTGATGGAGGACATCATGATCGACCTGCCAATATCACCCACCTTGCTACGAGTCGTTCGGGTGTTCCGGATAGGGAGAATATTAAGACTGATTAAAGTGAGCACTCTTACGCTACTATTTCTTTCTGTTCTCTTGTTGGAGATTTAGTTTGTTCATCGTAGTCTTATCGTTCGGTAATAATAATATACTTTATTTACATTTTAAATCAGTGCGTTTTTTGTTTTGCTTAAACCACTATTTAGCCACGTCTAGAACACAAGTAAAGAGAAGAAGTTATTCCAAATGCAAGCAAGTTCGCAGTTACATCGTGTTAGAAGATACGGTTGGAGAGCAAAAAAAAAATTAAACCTAGAAGAGTTTTATAACTAGATTTCGGCGTGTTCTATTTAACTCTCATTTTAACATCTAGCAGCTTTACCACTCGTCCCGTAATATTGAAAAATAGGGTCCTAAAAACAGTTTTTTTTTCCTTTTAACATAATCCTTGCTGTATTCTTCCCCAGGCCGCTAAGGGCATAAGAAAACTGCTGTTCGCGCTAGTGGTGTCGCTTCCTGCGCTCTTCAACATCGGCGCGTTACTGGCTCTCATCACGTTCATCTACGCCATCATCGGCATGTCTGTGTTCGGGCACGTCAAGGAACAAGGCGCTCTCAACGACATCGTCAATTTTCAGACCTTTGGAAGAAGCATGCAGTTGCTTTTTCGGTAAGTTACTTATGAAGGCCAGTTCCCGTAACTAAAAACGTTTAAAATGTAGTCGCAATTTCATCTCAGCTAAAATAAAAGGTAAATTAGAAGAAGAAGAACGTTCGAATTGGAGTGAACGTAATTGCTCCCCTGTCTTAAACGTAGCATAAAAAATCATAAACCTCCTTTTGGCTTTGCCGTAGTCGGGTAAAAAATACCTTACGGCGCGTTCACATAGAACGTCCGTTTTACTGGTCCGTTTAAACGTATATGTTATTAGCGTATGTAGTTGTATGAGCGAGTTCACACAGAATACAGTATTACGGATCCAGTAAAAAATACCGATCCGACAAAATGAGCAGCATTCCGTTTTACTGGTCCGTTTAAACGTATATGTTATTAGCGTATGTAGTACTTATGTAATTACAGCGTGTAGGTAATGTTTGCTGGATGACCCGTGTAGCATCCTAGGTACCAATTTTTAAAGATGCTTTATTATGGGATCATTGCTGGCCCCTAATTTTGTGACTACTTATAGGTACAATGACGATGACCATCAAATCATCACGTCATATCTCTTTATCTCAACTTTTTAACAATCCATAATTTCTCTTGACTCAATTACAATTCTCTCTCTTCGCTTTCCAGTTTGATGACTTCTGCCGGTTGGAACGACGTACTTGAATCCCTCATGATCCAGCCTCCCGAATGCGAGTTAGGAGAGCATCCTGGACAGAACGGCAACTGCGGGAGCCCACTGCTGGCCATCACGTACTTCACGTCTTTCATCATCATCAGCTACATGATCGTAATCAACATGTACATAGCCATCATTCTCGAGAACTTCAATCAGGCGCATCAGGAGGAAGAGATCGGAATCGTTGAAGATGATCTCGAGATGTTCTATATACGGTGGTCGAAGTAAGTATCTTGGCATAGTGACTTATCATTCGTTATCACTCAATTACGCATTCTAGCTTCTTTTACGAGATTGACCTATCGAGATGACTAAGGTACTTGCAGGTTATCAATACAGTTTTTACGACGACGTGGCTTACGACTTGGTCATTACTTTAAAAAAATCGTAATATACTTAACCACGAGGGATCGGTAAACTTCTGTGGAGATTAATCTTGTCTCCACGCTTCAAACATTAAACCAGTCTGTAACCAATAAGCATCACTTACAGTTATTAGAGCTATTTACAATTACGACAGTTCAGAACGGACACTTTAAACACAAATGACGTCGTAAAGGGAAGCTCGTAAATCTTGCCATCTATCTCGATCCGCTTCAGCCGAACACATTAAAAGTTACTCAAACAATTATTGCTTAGCATTAACCTCATAATTTGTCGGTACGGCATTTAGTAATTTGTGTTTCTTGTTCGCTACTGAAACAAATATTTATTTAGGTACCAAGCACCTACCGTACGTATACGTAATTAGTATATTGAAGAATGGCAGTTTTGTATTTAGGCTACACAGCCAATCGATGTTCATTCCATTTACACCAATCTTGCAGGCGTTGTCTTTAAATACTAAAGAAACTAATGCACAAATATTCTTCTTTCCAGATACGACCCTCACGCAACTCAATTCATAAGTTTCGCTCAACTATCAGACTTCATAGCATCCCTAGACCCTCCGCTAGGCATCTCCAAACCAAATACAGTGGCTTTAGTCAGTTTTAATCTGCCAATCGCGAAAGGCAACAAGATTCATTGCTTAGATATACTCCATGCCCTCGTCAAACATGTACTGGGGCATGTTGAAGAGACGGACACGTTCCGACAGCTTCAAGAGCAGATGGATATCAAGTTCAAGAAGCAGTTCCCAACGAGGAAAGAACTGGAGATTGTGTCCTCGACTAGGATATGGAAAAGGGAGGATAAGGCGGCCCGGACGGTGCAGCGGGCGTGGAGAGATTATGTCAAGTAAGTATGGAGACAAAGAAAAAAAAGTATATTGTACTTTTTATTTCACCGCCATCGGGTTTATTAGGTAAGAAGCTTTTCCTACGTCCTCATAAAATTCATCTCGAAGTGAAAATTATGTGGTTACGATTATTCTGATATAATGACGAATAACGCTGTTTTATTCTTATGAACATGGATGTAGGTAATTGGATTTGATATTTGGAAAGATATAGGTAACGTATTTTTGAACACGCATCAAACTGATTTGAACTTATTTGCAGCATGTCACTACTTTTTTGGTAAGCAGGTAGGTCACATCAATCAGGGGCATTTGAAATTACATTCGTACTGTCGCTTAATAATTTCAGACGTAAAAACCGCAGCCCCTCTCAAGAAGAAGAAAGCACGAAGTGGTCTCCCGGCGGGGGCTGGGGGGGTCGCTTGAGCGCTCTGCTGCACGTGCGGCGCGGGTCGCACGCGTCGAGCCGGAAATCATCGCGCGCGTCTGACGCGTCTGATATCAGCGAGCTGGGCGGGGCCTGGCTAAACTTGCCTTTGTTACTGCTGCCGGGGGCCGCACCCGGAGACCAGGTGAGTACCGATTCTGTCCCATCTAGAAAAACTACTGTCAGAGTAGTCGGTAATAAGTTGACTTTATTATATTTTTTTACATTACTACTAACTTTCGTATTTACAAAAAGCTTGTAAATTAAAGCTTAATTTCTTGTCAAAAAATACAAAAGGAAACTCTACAGTATCTTCCATCTCTTTCCTAATAGTGCTTCAGATAAACTCCTACCCCACACCGGTAATACTGGTTCCCAGTATCAGTCTTCTGGCTTTTATCTTCATGTTTTCAAAGATACGTTTGTCACGGTACAGCCGAGTGGTTCCGAGTCGGCGCCACCCCGAAGGCGCTCGGCCTACGGGCTGCCGATCTTCCTGCGGCATCAGGACGCCATGGACGAGGAGACCGGCCCGAAACGAGCAGGTTCATATGTAATGTTTTGCTTTCCGTGTCTCTTCCTCAGTAGGTTTAGAGATAGATGCATTTTGATTACCTTTGTCCTGACTGGGCAACGCGTTGCATTTTGTGAGAAACTGTACCTATCTTAACTAAGCAGAAACTGCAATAATACAATGAGTTTTCTAGAGCAACGCTCTGCCCGGACTTGGCTAGCACTGAGTGGTTAGTCAAAAGTCTTTCAATATATTTTTCCTTATCCTGTAGTAAATTGACTCGGAAAGTAATACTAAAAACAATAGAATTTAACCAATCTTGAGTGTTTTCTATCATTTGAATGTATTGTGCCTGTCCTTTTGGAAAGTCTTGTCATTCATTTTTTTAATCTTTACATGTAGCCATTTGTTTCTTCAGTTTTTCTATTATAAAGTAAATTAGAGTTGACAGAACCAACCACTCGGTTCTAAACTTCTTAAGTAGGTACCCACCTAAAATCATTTGATTCAAAATTTGAAAAGCACAGATTGGCATTTTAAATTTTCATTTATTTGAAATGAGTTTATATTTCACTTATATTTCTCAGTTTTTAGATGGCGTGTCTAACAAGTACCTAAGAGTACCTAAGAACAGTCAATTTCAAAGTATCCAGGATATTAAAAGCTTATGCATGCTTTAGTCGTAGTACCCCAGAGATTCTCGCTTCTGTAGCTATTTCTATGTAAAGTGTATGTCAGCATGGACAATGTAGTATGTAAGTCTAAGTAGTTTGTTTCCCTCTACAGCCTTTCCTTCACTTTTAACGCAACTCAGGAGTTCGTAAGTACAATTCTGTATTTTATAGATTCAACTATCAAGTCTTTTCGACAACGTGTGTGAAAAGTATTAACACTTCAATCGCACAGATTAACACAATAGACAACACGAAATTGACACTATTATAGATGGAGTAGCTGCTACCTTCACTCTAAGTTACTTCTATTTGTGAACAATCTGCCTAGCCCGACGCGTTCTTCTGCCTGACGTGGCTAATGTCGGGCTAACCACAATATATTTTTCTAGATGACTGTGCAAAATGAAACGCCTTCAGTACCACAACACAGAATGATACAATCTGACAGATTAATGAAACAGTGCGTTTCCTCGAGTAGATATCATGTCAAAATTAAATAGATTTACCACCTCAACTGATGCACTTCAACGAAGACACTTAAAGCAAATGGTAGGAATTCTGTGTTGAAGGAGTGATGTGTTATGGTGTATTGTGTGACATATCACAGGTTCCCTTCGGTTGAGCTCGCGGCGCAGCTCCATGCGACGCGTGACGCCGCCGGCGCGCGCTCGAACTCCCTCGCCGCACGCCAACAGTGAGGTCAGCATCCTGGTGACTGAAGCGTCGCCCGACGCCGCGCCAGCGCCCCCGCCCGCGCCCTCCGCGCCGCCCCCGCCGCCGCCCACGCTGGTGCGAGTGCTCGTGCACCGCGAGTCCGACGAGCGCCCCAGCTGATCTCCGACTCCCGAGCTCGCGACCCGAGCTCCGCACCCGGACGTTCCTGAACCGAACGATCCCCATTGACTCTCCAACCGGCAGTGTTCCGGAGAATAATTGTGATTTTTAAATTTAACTAGCCCCGTTCGAGGTTGTCATTATGGTGGATACGTTGAGATAGATGACCCCGTTTCCCTGCGTCTACCAGTAAACTTTAGAACATGAGAGATTTAATTTTGTTATTTACTGGTAGAATTTGAAATGCGCCCATTTATCTCAACACTTAATTATAATAGATAGTTAATTACAGTAATAACCGGAAACTTCCAGAGTCGTTACAATAACGTTTTCATTAGTATCTCGTCGAATTCAATAAGCTTTACGATACTGAACTGCGCTGAAAAGCGCCACGCAAGTTGCATTACACGCTGTTAGGTAACATTCGTTTGTAGACGCTTCGATAGATTAATGCTGAATCCGGTTTTTTGGATCGTAGAAAACTAGGATATCTGTATTAGCAATTTGGAGACGCGTAACTACTATCTTGTTCAACTGTAGAAAAGGAGATGCATAAGAACTAGCTGGTGTCTAAATAATAAAAATTTTTCGTCACTAATTTTATCAGAATTTTATTAGTGAATAACTCCTATCCTTTTTCTACGGTTCAAAATTCGGTAAGACAGCAGTTTTTTATGAAATGTAATAATTATTTATGTAGATACGCGCGACCAGTGTCAAGTTGAATGTAAATCAAGTTGTTGTTGTAAATAGTATTGTATATGAGAATGACTGATGTCACCATGTCGATAGAATTAAAATAAAACTCATGAATGCAAGCTGCACTCCAGATAAGCATAAGCATACCTAAAAATTTCAATATTTTATCGAAATGACAGTCAATTTATAGATCTAACTGGTATTTTACTTGCTCTTTTCGTTACTACCTGCACATAATTATCATGGAAAGGTTAAGTAAAAAAAAAACTGATGCAAAAGCAACGGGCCTAACATATTACCCTGGAGAACTCCATCGTGGTCATGGTTGTAATAATTTCATAAATTACATTAGGTCGTGTTTTCGTACAATTTATTGGTTTTCTTATATTATTGTTATAGATAATTTTACCCCTAGTAAAATTCACGGCAAGTTTTATTTACCATAGTGTGATTGACAGAATCGAAAGCCTTGGTTATATCTCTTTGAAAGAATGGAACCGAAATATTTTCTTTAAACAAAATGAACACTGGTTTTGACAAAGTTGTAAGATATTGTAATTATATAGACACAAACTTATGACTTATGCTTGTTTGGTGCGCGCCCATTGATCGTAATCGATTTTTGCCTCAGCGAGTCCAGGCTACTAAACAAATGTTTCCAGATTGAATGCCATTATTATTGTTGAAGATTATTTATTAGACGTTAAGTATTTGCAAAATATTGGTTCTGTAAGCATTAAAATGGAGGGCATATTGTTATGTAATAATTAATTTTAAGTATGTTGCCATATTATTTAGGGAAAAGCGTGTTTGTATATTTAATGTAATAAATTAAAACTTCTATATCCTCATTTTTATGAAATCAATAAAATTGGTAGATATTTCTCATAAGCGCTATTACCAATATCCAGGCAGGCAGGATTTATACTCAGGTTGTGTAAAAGGCTTGGCAACGTGAAAAGACTTTTAGTAAACAATAACCATCACCTAACTTAACTTTTAAATAGTACTTAATGTAGTATACAGGGTGGATATTTCCAATTAGGTACGTGAGCTTCGTGAATTTGTTTCAAAACTTACACCACCACATGAAAAATAATTAAGAGTATACCAAGATTACCTACATACATCAAAGGTTTAAATAGTTAGATGTGCACTACCGCGTTTGTTTTGGAAAACGTCAATTTTATTAGGACAAGATGCATAAGCTCAGTTCGTAGTATTGCAACTTTTCGCGTGACATATTTAGGTACGCTGACAGCACATCTATGATTTAAATCTTTGACATACATATAGCTATATAGATTCCACCCTTAAAGGAGTCTGCCCACCACACCGTACCATACCATAACCGTGCTATGAACGTATTAGGCACGGAAATAAATATTACACGGACTAGAACGTATCAACAGCGTATGAACCAACAATAATTGACGCTCTGTGCATGGCACACGACGGTATTGGTCGGTGGCTGAATGGTCTAGTGAGCATAGCAACATACCTTTCGAAACAAAGAATATTTTTTTGCCTGACGCTTTCCTAGTACTGCTATGGTACGGTACGGTGTACTGGGCACCCTCCTTTACTTGTCTTGACCTTTGAACATAAACTCTGGATAATATTTCAAAATTCTACAGTACCTAGGTAGATTTGCCTGTCACTTAGCTGGATCAGTAATTGTTCAACTTCGAGTTTTGAAATGGTCAGTTTTTTTTATAACATCAGCTAACTAGATGTAGACATTTACTTGTTATTTAAATTATGTACTCAAGTAACCTTTTTCTACGACAAAAAAATATTTATATTCTTAACTACATAATTAGCCAGTACGATCTCGATAGAGCTTTAATCTTTTTGACATGATAGGTGTGTACCTACCCACTAGATAAAGTGGCGCGGATTTATACCTATTGTTTCAAAACACAAAATAATCATAAATCCATTTATTCTACGAGTTTGAAGTAAATAATTACATAAGCTATTTAGAACTGACCTATCGTGATTTATCCATAGCTATTCAAGTACAGAAATGGTTTAGCTGTTGCATTTCACGAGCATTGTATTTTAAGCCTTATTTCAATGTCGATAAAAGTCATATGATCCCATAGAGCAACACGGGTACCTGACGGAAGGGGAGACGCCATACGCAGGCGTTCCCCTCTGTCGAAACATATGACCAAATGGTCCACTGTTAAGTCACTGTCACCAAGTGCGATAGTGTTGTTATTTTGTAAATTTTTTGTTTGTTATCGATAAAAATATTTACTTACCATCAGTCGATGTGTGACATTTGCATTTGCAAAAACTAAAGACTAAGTTGTAGTTATGTAGTATGTTATGGATTCAAAAGGATTGGTCATCTCTTAACTGCTATGGCTTACATATTTATTTTTATTATTTTTTACTACTGTTTTATATTCATCTTCATTGTTTTCACATGTAGAATCAACAAGAATAATGTAACCAGGATTTTGTAAAAACCTAATTTAAAAGAGTGCCGTGGAGATTCTTGCTCGTTCTTCTCCATAGAGGCCTACCTCCGTTTTGGAACGAGCAACTAGTTTCAGCTTTCGGACTAACTGACCGACTCCTTGATAATTCAAAAGTGCCTGTAAATGGTCTAATTGAAATAAATGTTTTGACTTTGACTTTAAATTATACCTACTTACATGCTTTTAATTATTTTTTAATTGACAACTGTTGAAAAAGTAATAAATAACATAAATAAAGTAAAAAACCTGATTTCCCTAACAGAGTTCTTTAATTTATCGATAAATGCGTATCGACAGCTGTTACAGCAATGTTTGTCAATGTAGTTGCATCATGTCGTTACACTGTTATGACACAAAATGTATCTATGTGTGTACGAAATTGTTAGTGTATTGTTATTATTTCTATGTGTGAGTTTCGTAGCGACAGACGATTGTTTTTGTGTGGGGCATTGAAAAGTGTGTATGTGTGTGTATTTCCCCCCGCAAAAAATGACAGACTTTTCTGTATTGAAAAAATACGCTATGGCGTCTCCCCTTCCGTCAGGTACCCGTGTTGCTCTATGTATGATCCACGCTCCTGAATTGCAACGGCTTCAATAGCAACATCTAGTCATGTATAGTAACTTTTTTAATTAAGACGGTAAACGGAGCAGAACTTGACGTACACATAAGCACAAAGATCAGACTTCAAGTCTGAGATACAATTCTTGGTATCAGTCTGCAGTAGATGAGTAGGTGGGTACCTACGTACAATCGCGGACAGTTGCGGTTAACCCTTTTTCACCTCTACGCCGTTAGAGATAAGGTTGAAAAGTGCCGCCACCATCGTCCGTACACTACCTACCAATCTCATTTCTACTTACATGCACCCACACAAATATTACATTTAGTAACAAGAGATTCCTTTCTCGCACAATAAGGCAAGCTAAAGGCATACAGACATGTACAAAATGGGCAAATAATCGCACAAATCTCAATAGATAGATATTGAAATAAATATTCAGTTAATTTTGATGTTACATTATATTTTATTCGTTATTATAGTAAAACTTTCCCTAGAATTTTGTGTTTATTAAATTTATAAACTTATGTGCCTACATTATTAATTATAATTACCCATTGCTTATTTGGTTTTGTACGGTTTTAAACGGAAATGTATAATTAATTTGTTATTATATGTATAGCCCGTCCACAAATTCCTTTTGTTGATTGTTTAGTAGTTGTAACATTAGCTGCTAATAGTATTTACGAGTTGCTAACATAGGTGCACCAAGTGCTTTCAAATTATATTTTAGCTGCATTTATGTACAATCGGCCCGAAAAGTGATCACGTTTTATTAGTTGGCGAATCAATTAGCGCCATACTTATATCACTTTTGGAACCGATATTACACGTATGACGAGAATTTACTTAGGAAGCATTAAAAAAAAGTTGATGCGATGGTTTTAAATAGTTCATAATAACTATAGAAATTAGCTTTTTTTCTAAAAGAAAAGTTTAAAAGAAAATTTTAAAATTTCTCTAAGAGTATACTTGAGCAGATGCATTTAAAAACCCCAAATATTTTCCAATTTAGCAAGGACCAAAACTTAATTTCGTTTAAAAAAAATTATCTCAATTTACTAATTATATTCTTGACCAACTTTTGAATTCATTTTTACTTAGAATTTTCGAGGCCTGTATCAGATTATGCTAGAATTTTAGACTCTGACACCTTGTAACATAATAGTATTTGTACCACCTCGCTTTATGACAAGTTTTACACCCTTTGCTTTGAACCCTTTAATATCTCAACGACCCCACATTCACTATTAAATATTTTGAATTCTAAAAGGAGGAAGCATGATAAAATTGTTCTAATAGAATAGATAATATTTCTCAATATTGTTCATTACTATGTACATAATGAAAGAAGATGCAATAATTTTTCATAATTTTATCTATAGTTATAATCTTTGTGAGGTTGTTAGTGGTTATTTTACCTATAATTTATAATATGTACGATGTACATGTAAAACTATTGTAGTTAGTGAAATTGCAATGTTTTAAGCATGTGTTGAGCATGGTTCGATTTGTGTAACATATGTTTAAATTGTATGATATGTAAATAAAAACTTTAAATGAGACCTGCGAAATATGATTTTCTTCCGAGGTACAAAATATAAATTAACCATGTTGAAAACTATGATTAAATGAAAATAATAGAAAATGGGGCATTTTTATTACCAAACAGATTTAAAGGCTTTACTTGAGTACATGCCTTTGTCTATGTCTTACATATTTTTTCTGAGTTGGAAGTTATAAGATGGTTGGACAAAATCTTTCTAGTAGTAATGTTACTAACTTCTTGTACATGTTAACGAGGTGGGCTTGGGGAGGGCCCCAAGCCCACCTCGTTAACATGTACAAGAAGTTTTACTACCCAATAGAAAGAATAATAGATAGTTTCAAAACGTAAATAAAACATTTTAATGATGAGTATCTTTTTTTAACTACATTAAATCTTTAGGCGCCCCCTCCACGTGCCAAAGAATCGGGGCGATAGTCTTTCGTGCCATGGAATTCTCGCCGCGATGATATCCGTGTGGAGATTGATTCAATAGTTTCCATTGAATTTGAAAGCTAGGCCGTGATTACCGCAGCAATTTTTGCGCCCGTGGAGATGGCGCCTTAAGTATTATCTAATCTGTGCCTTAGGATCTGTCCACACAATCAGTTGCGGGAGCATTGCGGCGAGGCGACTGGTCGAGAATGGTGGTGTCCTAAATAAAAAAAAATTCATGTCACGTCTCTGTAGCGAAATTATGCTGCAACGCATCATGTACGGAATTCCTAAACTCATTATTGAATGAATAAATAAATAAAAACTGAGTGATATACACGGTTACTTTTAGGTCGAGTCGGTATGAGTTAGACGAACATAAATGTACAGAACAGCTGTTATTTTTTATTGTTATTTTTGAAAAAAAAATGGTCCCAATCGTTTCGACTTTGATGATCGAGTTTATGGCTTTCGGTTTAAGAACGACCGTAAAAGTAACCTAATTTTTAAAATAAGAAATGTCCAAGATAATAACTAAATACTCAATATCAACAATTTATTTAGTTTTAGTGACTATGAATACAGTTCTTCAACTATAATGAATTGCATTTCTAATCATTATAATAATTATTAAATAAACTTTACTAATAGCAGAATTATCGAATTATACTAACATTATTACTTCGTAGAAACTCTCGTGCGACGGTTCCATGAGAAATTAAGTCCGTAGTTCTTAGGCCTTATAGGTTTCTCAGTCTTAGGGACATCCAGAAACCAGGGCCATCCCATCTTCTCGCAATGTTCAATAGCCTCCTCAGGACATTGGAAAGCAACTTTCATGTTGGATAGGGGGTCTCCTGTGGATGTCCAACCCATCAAGGGATTCTCCCAGCGTTGGCGGTTATCAAACTCCATCTCCCAGTGATGGATGTTGTTGGTGCCACTCTGCATGGCATTCTTGGCACGCTGGTAGATGCGCACGCGACGACACGCCACATGTTCTTCTGGAACACCACTGACAGGGGTGAGATCCACCTGGAAAACATTGTAAAAATATTCTTTTAAACTGTAAAAATAAATCATAGGTACACTTGTAGGAAATCTACCTTCATTTCTTATATTTAAACAAGTAACGGTAAAGAATTTCAAATAACTCTATACATTAATAATACTGTCTATAATCATGATTAATCATAAAACCTTTGCCATAATAAACAAGTATTTTATTGGGAATCTAATTATAGTTTAAATTTCAACAAAAACAGCTCCTATTACAGTCAGTCTTAGAACTAATTGGTAAAAAAAAAAAGAATAATAAAGTTCAATCTCATGATTTAGTCATTCTTTCCACGATAGAATGATTTTAGATATCAAGTATCTTATTCTGTTGTTTTAAGCTTCCCACGTCTCACACTGGGCAGGTAGTAATATTGATATGTGTGTAGTCTCGGGAGAAGACTTTAAGAAAGGAATTTGTAGCCAATCATACCTTAACAGGAACAGTTATGGTCGAATCCAACACTGATAGCTGTTTTTGCTCGTCTGGTGATGCTATAGCGACATCATTGTCAATCATAGGCGCCTCTTTTTTACGAAGTGGATCGTCATATAGACGCGATGTTGTTGAGAATGCAGGCAAGGATCTAAAACAAGTTGCTGTCATAAGACTGGCATGGATCTCATATGAAAGACCTGTATGTTCTATTGTGGAATTAATACCATGAAAGATTCTTCAGTAAGTTACTCACCTAGACAGCTGAGTTTTAGACAAACCCGCTGAGCGGCTTATCACTCGAAACATATTAATTTTTACGTAACAATCACTGATGAAAATGAAAATTACGTTCTAAATCCTGGTTTTCTATCTGATTGTGGCAGTTGTGACAGACAAAAAACAAGTGACAATTGACAATGACATAGACGTTTACGTTTCACGTCTGTGCTACAGTCTGTGGACACAGCTGACATTGACACTGTATTGACATTATCACAATTCGAATAATTTTTAATCAATTAAAATAATTCATTAAAATTCCCGATGCCAAGGGAAAAACCAAACAAACAAAAATGCCTAAGATATCTAGCAAATCAAATCATTTGTGATTTGGTAATACTAATCCGTAGCTGGACATGTTGAAATACATACGTATCCTTGTCAATCATGTATAAAATGTCAATTATACGTCAATGTCAAGTATTTTATGATTGTCAATGCTGTCATTTTGTGAATTTGTCAATAGGATTTACAATAGTTGCGAATATCGCAAAAATCTGGTTGAAATTGCGCAAACATCTATTTTAATTAACTGCACTATTTTCTATAATACTTGTTAATGCTTTTATAATTCTTTAATGCGTGTGTTTTTGTGTGATTTACATATAACGTGAAAAATGGTGTACAATATTTCTTTCGCGTTCAGTAGACTTCAAACAGCTGTTTTCATGTAAAGGTGAGTTTTTCTCTGGATTATGAAGTTTTTTCAGCTTATTCTCCGTTGGCGTAGTCTTGTTTAAAGATTTCGCTCATTTTTATAATATAATCAAATAGGCAGTGAAACTGTTCCTACGTTAGGCACCGAATAGCCGGTGTCACATATCATTCGACCTTGGAAGGCAAAGTCGATAGAGAAATGTTTTTCGACGATAGATATAACTCATTAACATTTGATTTTCTAGTTTGCTGCTCACCATTGGAAATTCATGCCTATTTTCTACTAGAATTCAAATTTATGTAATTTAATGATCATTGTAAAATGTTGTGAAATACCTAAGTAATAATAGGAATATGTACCGATTAAGAAAAATAATAATATTTAAATAAATTGCATTTAATAAGTATAATATTTCTTCAAAAAAATCTAGAAATTAGTTGAATAAAGGAGGTAATACTGATAAATAATACAGGGACCTTACTCTCAATGTTCATAAGAAAAAAAGAGCAGTTTACACATTGGGAATTTCACAACAATATATGGTGTAAATGGTGTAATCACAAAAAAAATAGGTAAATAAAGATTTTTACCCAACAGTGGGTTAATACAATAAAATTTGTGTCATTCAACCATGAAGTATGTTATTTGTTGAGATGCTTTCTTATTAGAATCTTACAAAAACTCCATTTTAAATCCGTCTGTAAACTGCAAATACAGTAGTGCTTGATTATCTGGACTAATTGTTCTTGCAACATAATATATGATACTTATTATTAACTCTAGATAGATAACTCACCTCACTGACGCACATGTTTTTATTCAAAACAAATTAAACTTACTAACCAAAATGAAATGTTTAATAAAAGATTAGACATACATTTTCATATGTATGAATGTACCTACATATTTTCTTAAATAATATACTTAACTAAAATATTGCAATCTTAATCATGCAATGACTAGTAACAATAATCACATTGAAGAATTATTGTAATTTAATATCATTTAAAATAGATAGTACAAGTTGCGATATGTCAGTGCACACATGCAGTGTCAGTGCACAAATTACAAAGATATTTGCTCGCAATTGACAATCCATATAATCACGAGTCTGTATAAGGGCGCATTCTCACTATGTCGTGATTATAGATTATTGTGTTGTTCAAAGCGTTGTGGTTTATGTATTTAAGTGGAGATATTATTATATCATCACTATATACAAGGACAAGATGAACTGTCATCAACGACTTTTTTCTGCAGGGACGACAGATTGTCAAGTGTGGGAACAGCTGAAGAAGACAATCATAAAACGATAATTTAATCGACACGACATAGTGAGAACACGCTCTAACTGAAGGCCGGATAATGGAGTCTCCACTGTATTGTTTAATAGTAACCATGTTTTTTTTTAATTCCAGTTTGCCACAAATCCAATTATGTGCTGTTAAAGAGAGGAACCGTAGCTCCTCCGGGAGCTACTCTTGAGCTAAGCTCTACATTGTACCTGTTAATTGCTCATTGACTTTATTCGCGAGTTTATTTTACATATCTACTTACATTATTTACAAGAGAGAATCTGAAGTCTTTATCAAATAGCATTATAGTAATATATTGTTTGTGGTGCCTCTATTGGACCATTAAAAATGAGTAAGCACAAAGTTGAAGTGGACTGCACCTCACGGTGCAAGTCTCGGAGTCACGGACAGGCACTGACAAGTGCTATAACGAAGAGATCAGTTAGTGATGAAGCGCTGGCTAGCTTCATAAAAGGGACATGCGCTAACTTCGTCAAGGCTTTTGATTTTGAGGTACGTATTTGAAACATTTTAGAGGTGGTTCACATTAGGTCGAACCGACAGTTTTACTGATGATCGACTGTAGAGTGTTGCTGTTCACACTAGAAGCTGCCGATCCATGTGAACACCACCGTCGTTACCGTCGTTTTGCCACAGCAGTTGTTTGTCGGTCCGACCTAAAATGTGAACCAGGGTTTATTCTCACTCAGTTAGCCCCTTTTCACATGTACACATGTGTTAAGTACTTTTTGTGCTCATATCCTAAGGCAAGACTGCCGGTTAACTTAATAGACAATGTTTTTTTACGTTACGTTATCCACCAGGGTCGCACCGCCCTCCACACCGCGGCATCTCGCGGCCGCATCGCTCTGATGGACTGGTTGATCCGTCACTCTCCAATAGCCTTCATTAACGCCCGCGACCGCGAGTCAGGGTACACGCCACTGCACCGAAGCGTGTTCTACGGACAGATTAATGCTGCTGTTGCGCTTATGAAGATAGGTAAGATTACCATGACGATTAAGACGGCGCGGTTGGCGCAGTGGGTTAAGCGATTGGTCGCGCACGAAACTAATATTGGTATAACCTACAGATAGTTGTTCCGGTTCTGGCTGTTTATTATGTGACTTTATATGTTTGTAAACGCATTCACGAAATAGGAGAAATTCCTAGTGTGGGGCAACGTTTAATTTAAGATCATTATGCATGTAGAATTCGATTCAAACAGGAAAACAACGTAATGGCTCATTTTCACTAGTCGATAGGGCCCGCATGCGGGGTGCGACAGATTTCTGGAACGCATGCCACAGGGCCCGCATTCGGTGAACCGTTTTCATTAGTCGATATATAGGGCCCGCATGCGGGGTGCGACAGATTTCTGGAACGCATGCCACAGGGCCCGCATGTCGATATCACGGTCGGTAAAAAGCATGCGCCGTAAGCAGCACCGCATGCGGTGTAACGACTTGTAACTTTCATTGGTTGTTATGTCGCATGCGGGGACTACCCGCATGCGGGCCCTATCGACTAATGAAAATGCGCCATAAGTTGTTTTGTAAGCGGGAATTGAGCTGTTAATTAACGTTGTGGCCTTATTGTTATTATTTTTATTGAAAAGGTCAGGAGTACCATCAAAAAGATGAATCAACATAATTAAGGCAACTGAGGACCTAAATATTGGTCAGTATAACCTTTTAGAAGGGAAATCGCGATTTTCTTGGAAGGTGGTTACGATGTAGGCAAAGTCACTCTCTAAGTCTTTAAAATAACAACCAATCTTACTATTCCAGGTGTGAACACCAACATAGTTGATAAGGATGACTACAAGGCGCTAGAACACGCCATGCTGGACCGCCAGTACATGTACAAGCACGAAGGCACCCAGCCCAGCGAGGTGTATGTGTGGGGCAGTAACTGCAACTACACGCTCGGCACTGGCACACAGCAGCAAAGGAACTCGCCCGAGCTACTCACATGCTTTAACAGAGCTAATACTTATGTTAAACAGGTAGGTGACTAAATAGCTTAGTTTTTAGATTCATCATCGTCATTCAGCCTGGATTAAGGCCTCTCCAAGCATTACCTCTAGCGGATTTCCGCCACCTACCCCAGGACATCATCTGTCCACCAGGTGACAGCCCTGCCTACTTACCCCAGTAACGTCGTTAGAACGTATAAGAGAATATTATGACAAAGAGACTGCTTCAGCTGTCGATCTTTGATAAGTAGTTCTCACAACTTCATTACTCCCCCACTGTTCTTTGCTGATTAATTTCGTTGCGGGACCCAAGACAGATGAATCATTTCTCCGGGACTCGGCGAGCTTCATTGCCTCGGCGCTTTTCTGGTAGTCGCTACTGATTCTGGCTTTCAGGAGATGCAGTGATATGGGAATAGCGATGCGGGCTTGTCCCAAAAAGAAAAAAATGACTACAAATTAACTGTGGTCTTTAATTTGTTTCTGAATCTGTTCTCGAAGAAATCGATACAATGTTCTTTATAAAATTAATAAAATAAACTGGCGAAATGTGGGTGTAATAGGCTGGGCGCAAACGACCGGTTTCCGGATCAGGTGTCCGAATCAGGAGGCGTGTATGTACATACAGTGGCGGCTGGTGGGTTATCGAACTGGTGGTGCACTTTACTAAAATATTAAAATTAGAAAATTCAACAAAACAAAAATTGACATTATATGTTTATTTTTTATACATTAAATCAATGCGACGACATTTTTCTGAAGCGAAATGATCAATCACCTTTTTATTAAAATCGGGTATTAACACCATACACAGTATAGAATAAAAGTTCTCGAAAAAAATCGAAACAAAAACTAAAAACAATTACGGTAATATAAATAAACAATAATTAACGCGTCACACATACAGTGAAACTATACTGGTAGTCTGATCACGAGATGTCAATCATGGCTGCCGTCGCGTCGCGCCCATGCCGGCCGGACAATAAATTCGTCAAACATCGGGTGCTCTCGGCAATCCTCGGTTCGCACGTGCGGCGCTCGAGAACCCACTCATTGCTCGGTACATTTTCTATGAACTATCTTCTGTTTCACGCGTCAGGCGTATTAACTCGTATCTCCTACAAGTTATATTAGCAGTCCTCGTGCACTCGCCGAAGCGCACGAGAATTTGTCTTTACAGGAAAATAAGTCTTAATAGTTTAGTAAAGCGCTCAAACTGTTTCACCATAATTGGAGATTTAATTTTTTATACGTTTTTGTATGTTTAAAAATAACTATTAAAATGGTAAGTAATTTAAAAATAAAGATATGTACTTAATATTTTGTAATTTTTGATTTATGAATTTATTGGTGGTTCAGTGCACGAGCGCACTTAAGGTACAGCCGCCACTGTGTACATACACACACATACATAAATTACACACATGTAAAAACTAATGAATGTATGTGTAATTTATGCATGTGTGTGTATGTACATACACGCCTCCTGATTCGGAAACCTGATCCGGAAACCGGACGTTTGCGCCCAGCCATAATGGGTAGGTACACCTCTGCCTAACCGGAGAGTAGGCGTGATGTTATGTTATGTTAATAATCTGTAACTTTGTCACATTTGTACTATTGTGAGCTGGTACTATGTGGTCCTTGTAACGAATGCTGAAACTCTGGTTGTTGTCAAACTAGAGAGTTTTACTGCAACCTTCTTAGAATAAGGGAACCACTTCACTTACTTTTAAAAAAATGCTGTCCTGCAAGAAACTTGACTGTGTCACAGACAATACCAAATTGTATAAAATATCATTCAAATGCTTTCAAATGTCATTTTTGGAAATAACCATATACATTTTAACAAATTTTTAACTGATTCAGATTCATCTTATTATTTCAACATAATAATATGCATACAACAGGCTTGCCACGAACATGTCTAGGATTCACAAATATATTCTTTTTTGTGCTCGGTATGATCGCGTTCGTGATTTGCATTTGGTGCTCCGTCAACACTGAATTCTTCCGTGATGTGAACTACACTATTACGAAGAGCTCACAGGTCGATGTTATTGCTAGATTCGTCAATTTAAACTTATGGATGACCCCTCTAACGTCGATATTGATGTCGATAGCCGGGCTCACGATGATGACATCGTGCTGTGGAGTGCTCGGCGCCGGCTGCAGACTAAAATGCGCTATAAAATCATACATATTCCTTGCCAGTATACTCTCTATAACTGCTTTTTGGCTATTCTTTATAACAGGGGTCTACAATATCTACACGAGAAATGAGAAGACGCTTAAATCCATGCAGGCATCCATATTTTCAAATTATGGGAAAGAAAACGATTTTATCACGTACATGTGGGACTACGTAATGGTGACATACGAATGCTGCGGCGCAGTGAGCTATAGAGATTTTTCGCTGAGTCATTGGCAAACTTTAAACCCTGCAAAAGTACATCCAATCCAGTGTTGCAAGCTTGCTAATGTGAGTAGCCTCCAGCCGGTGTCACAAGAATGCTCCAATAGCACAAATTCCGACATAGAGTCCAACAAAGAAGTCGGATGCTTCAACGCACTGCGGACAGCAATAATTATGAATAAAGGAAAATTAATGTTTTATATTGTGTTAATAGGCGGCATATATATAGTTTTGTCACTTTTTGCGGCTTGCATAGTACGAGGAGAGCCGTTGTTGGGTGCAATGGCGGGGCGTTTTACGGAATTTTTGCCTTCAAGAGCTCGAAACGATGTGAGCAAAATTGAATCACCGAGTGCTCCTAGGAGTAACATGGTGTACATCGAGGAACAGCCTAAGAAAGTTATGAAAGTTGTATCGGCGATGAATCCGTTCCAGTCTTACGAGTTCGCTCCGAACGCGTACAGTCGCCCCGAAGACTTTCGCGCAGAGAACTACCGAACCCACAACGTGCTACAATAGATTTAAACAATAAAAATGTTCAATTAATCTTTGTGTTTCTTTTCCTGTCAAAAATGTCTCTAGTTTACCTACGATTTTTAAAGCCGAACGTCCACCGCCGGCTAAACTAAGTTAGTTTAGCTTAGCTCGCATAGTTAGTCGCTAAGCTAAACTAACTTAGTTTAGCCGGCGGTGGACGTTCGGCTTTACCCCCGACTCCCGACAAAAAAACGACGGGGTGTTATAAGCTTGTTTGACATTGATTTTCGCTGAGATGAGATTGCGACTATATTTTGAACGTTTTTTTTTTAGAATTGGCCTTTAGATAAGTAATATTCAATTAAAATATCTACTTGCATGTCATCGTAACCGTAAATAAAAATAATAATCTATTTAACTCAGGGCCTTCTGAAATACTCGTTTGTCGTAATTTTAACTATTAGGGTAATGTCATTTCAATTAAAATATTCGATCATGATCTTTATGAAAGTCTTGAATAGAGAAGTTATAGAATTACACACAATTTCCAAATACCGATGCTATGCAAAAATAACTAAATAGCCACTCATTTGCATGAGTATTACCTTATCCGTCTTATAAAGATTAATATCAGAATTATATTGTAGTATAGTAGAATTAAATTAAGTTTTCGGAACGATCGCGATCTAATAATCGTCTCATTGTGTCAAAAATGCCAATTCACCCTACGTTATTTGGCATTGATTGTCGTTGAAATAAGATGGCGACTAGATTTTGACCGTTATTAATGTAGAAATTGGCTTTCAGGTATGCCTAGGCAAGTTCCACAGCGTGTGGCTGTGCGGCTCGGGCGAGGCGTGGTGCGGCGGGCAGCAGGCGCGCGCGGGCGGCCCGCACGCCACCGCGCTGCGCCCCGCGCCTCTCCGCCTGCAGGAGCCCTGCGTCGCTGTAGCTATCACGCTTAACTCGACGGTATTCCTGCTCGAAAGTGGGATGGTATGTATTGTAACTACCGGCTAACTATACATTGTTCTTAACTTCTTACTAAATTATTATGTTATGTTCTTTTAATTATTATATATGTATAATTTTATATATAAAACCTTAATTAGTATATTTGTATGTTTTTCAAAATAATTAATTCTAAAAAAATGCTCTAAGCCTCAGTTTTGATATTGTTACCAATGTCTCATTCCGAGTCTGGATTTAAAAAACCAAACTCTTTTTGACAAAATCTTTGGCCTATCAAAAATCAAAATCTTTATATTCCCAGGTCCTCCAATACGCCCTGAACAGCACCGACAACGTGAGCCAGTCCACCACTAAGACGCCATCAACCATCAAGCTGGCGTCCATCAAGCCACTGATCAAGCTGTCTGAGCCACTGGGCGTGAAAGGTGCGCGTGCGCATTGCGTCGTGTGGAACAAGCGTGCGGTGTACACTTGGGGAACTAATAACGGACAGCTAGGGCATTCTCATGAGGATAAATTTGTAGCTGCGCCGAAGCGGGTCAGTATTATTTATTTAATAGTTTATCTAGTTTCAACTTTAGCTTTGCAGAGCGCCACCTAGGGTCTCTTTCTAAAATTATGTCATCTAAACTAATATTAGATAGAGAGAAAAGATTTGTAATAAAAACTCAAAAACTACCCAATAATTATGAATATCAAACACGCCCTCTGGCCGCTTTCTGAAAGTGTTTAATGTTACCTTTTATATTTGCTTTTGTCTAGACTAGTGCCGTTCACACTTGCAGAACAGTATAATTTGAAATAGGTACTACTTATTGAAATGTAACTCCTCGACAATTCATTTAACCTTTTCTTCTCCAATAACAGGTGGCAATATCGATAAATAACAAAGAAGAAGCAGGCATTCAGCTGGTGGACGCTGCGGACGCGGCCACAGTGATCACGACGACCCGCGGCGACGTGTACCTACTACACAAGAACATCTGCAAGAAGATAGCTATCAAGTAAGTGAACAGAAACCCTAACGTGTTAAACGTTCATGGAAACACATTGAAAATTTGCTTGAAGCGACATCTATCGGACAGAATACGAACTACAACTGACAATTCCTACATCGCGCAAACAAAGTTTGCTACATTAGCAATATACGTTCAACGGA
Source organism: Hoplodrina blanda (assembly GCA_949316365.1). Lineage (NCBI taxonomy): Eukaryota > Metazoa > Arthropoda > Insecta > Lepidoptera > Noctuidae > Hoplodrina > Hoplodrina blanda. Next base: position 10,835,816 of record OX438594.1, read on the forward strand.
GGATGAGAAACTTTACACCCTGTTTCTCATACCTCTAAAAGATATACATATGTTTTTAATGCATTGTGTGCTGCAGCAACATTTCTGTTATTGCTGTTTCATTTTAAAGCAGATAGTAGAATAGCAAAAAATGACGTCACGATTGGTGCAGTGACTAAGCGATGGGTGTTCCAGGTCTGTTCGTTTGTGGATATGAGAACGCAACCACGGTACAGAAATTCCTAGTGTGTGGAGCATTTTTTTATATGATAACATTATGCACATCATTTTCGAACTTCACTTGAAGTTTGATGCGATAATAGAGACAAAAATAATGTCCTTAGATGCCAGTGACTTTATACCATCACATGAGCCGTTTTGTTATTTACCGTCGAATAACATAAAAAAACATTAATTTTACTAATTTGATTTTCTTATTCTTCAGACAAATAAACCTGCGTCAAGTGTGCGTGGAAGCGAAGGTCAACGATCAGGGAGTTTACTCGCGCGTGACGGTACTGCTGCTAACCAACGTGGGACAACTGTTCCTGTGGCAGGATACCACCAACAAACTTACTAGGTAAATAAGGGCGACAGAGATCCTTTACGAAATTCTTGATTCATCATCATCTCGGAGAAGATGGACCTCGTAGCTAGGGTGGTATTACATTTATCAAATATCTTGGTCCAATGTACATTTGATCAAAGAAATTGGACGACTTCATCAAATGTATTGGCAACACCGATATTTGATCAAATATTAATGACATTTAATTTAAAAAAATGGCTGCATACAAGATATCGTGGACAATACCAATGACTAAGTTTTTGGCTTCACCCAAATCCTTTTCTGTTTTGATTTTTTCTTTTTTAATAATAACATTATGATAATAGCACCAATTAAAGACGCAATAGCAGAACATAAAGATGCTCCATGTTCCTCCATTTTCTTAACACTACGCAAAATATTGGACACAGATATTGTACAAGTGTAATGAGCGTCATTCAAAGAAATCTGATCAAATATTGAACATCATAATTGGACAAAGATATTTGATAAGTGTAATACCACCCTAAGTAATAACAGCCGCTCGGGTCTATCCTTCAGGTTAAGCTACTGCGCGAGGAAACCCAGACGTATCTAAACTAATATTATAAAGAGGAAAGATTTGATTGTTTGTTTGCATCGAATAGGCTCCAAAACTACTGAACCGATTTGAAAAATTCTTTCACTGTTGGGAAGCTACACTTCCCCGGGTGACATAGGCTATATTATATTTTAAAAAATTAGGGATCCGTAAGAAAAATCTCGCGAACGAAATCGCGGGAAGAGTGCTAGTAATTAATAAAAGCCTGAAATCGCCAGTCCGCCTTGAACAAGCGTGGTAATTAGTCAATAGGTACTCATTCCTTCTCTGTATGAAAAAAGGCCTTTGCTCTGCAGTATGAGAATAATAGGCTGGTATTATTATGTAAAAAAAAACAAACAAATCTAGTTTCATTAAATATTTTCTTAATTCCAGATGTGTTTTTGGCCTCGTTCACCAAACTATTATAACAAACGTGGCGCTCACTCACGACGCTCTCTACTTTACGACTAAATACGGTGAAGCCTTCATTGGCTCCATCTCGCGCAAGACCACGCCTACCACGCCCACCACGCCGCCGCAGCCAATCAAGAAAGAGAAGGAAAGAGACAACAAGTCCGCTCTTGTCAAGTTCTTAGAAAAGGATGACTGTACGTCTGTCAGGATCGCGAAGATACCGAATATTTATAGAGCGGTGTCTATCGCTGTGGATAGTGAAGGACTCAATTTTGCGTGTTTGCAGGTTTGTATCGTTTTATTACCTACTAGCTGACCCCGAAAACTTCGAACTGCCATATTTTTTTGTTTTTTAATTTTCTTAAGAATCTTCTCCTTACAATAACAAAAACAACAGAAAAAAAGAATTAATAAAATTGGTGCAACCAGTCACGCGTGATGCCGTGATCAAGGGAAATAGGGATTTATTTGTACACATATATAGATTATAGATTTAATACAAGTAATGTAAAGTCTGAAATCGCCAATCCGCCTTGAACAAGCATGGTGATCAACGCTTGTAAATCCTTCTTCTAGAAAGAAGTTCGGAGAATCTTCACCGTAACCAAAAGTTTCCCAGGTATGGTCCAGAACAAAAGAATTTCACAATAATGGGAAAATACGACAATCAGCTTCATTAAGTGTCTTTTTACTCCCGTTTTACGCAAAGCTATAGATACAATATAATTTTGTTTTTAGATAAAGCCAACTTGCGGTCTTAAGTCTTTGCCTCAGCTGTCACCTTCAAGCATGTCCAAGCACATGGAATCTCTGCGCGAATGCGCCTCCGAAGACGACCTCCTACACGATGTTGTGTTCAAGGTAATTATTAAACTCTTTAATAAAATTGATCTTCTAATACCTAAGCTTCTTGCTTTCGTGTTAAATGCAGCTTTCGAAAAGGATGAAGCTTATATGACCTTATAAATTTTTTGGCATGGTTTTTAATCGATTCTCTAATAATTTCCATTTTTGGTGGTCTAAAAAATCCAAATTCACTTTTTAGTGCTGTGTTTGAAATCCTTACAAAAAGCCCTTTCAAACAATACCTCACACGATATATTTAATTTTGGAAAGTGGTAGGTGGTTGACGTACCCCCTCCCCCTTTTCCTTCAGGCAGTCATTGACTACACGTATAAACAAAGCAATTTCACTTGTTACGATATTGCTGCTGTGATCCTATGAGGAGTTTCATTCCATATCTCCGAAGTTCATCATCAGATCATGACAATATTTATATGGGACCTATTCGGAAGTATACTCTTTCAAACAAAAAAAGAATCATCCAAATCGATTCATAATTGGCTGAGACATCAGGTAACATACATAAAAAAAAAAAAAACATACGCGCCGAATTGAGAACCTCCTCCTTTTTGAAGTCGGTTGAAAAGAAGATGAATTAATAAAAGAGGAGAACATCATTACAAGATTATTAACTTTTTATAGTATCAACTAAATTCCCTTATTCTTTCCCAATCCAAGGTCGGCACAAAACTCTTCCCCGCGCACATATTCATCGTCGCATCCAGCAGCGATCTCCTCTACAAACTGTACCAGGACAGGATCACTGCCCCCGGAGATAAGCCTGAAGTTACACTGGACAACGTCCACCCCGAAGCCTTCGAGAGGATCTTGAAGTTCATGTACACTGGGACTTGTGATGTGACGGAGTTAGGCCCGTGTGGACTCAAGATTACGAAGGAAGAACTTGTGAAGAAGGATAAGGAGTGTGATGATGAAGAGGAACTTATTGGTGAGTTTGTTGTTTCTTCGTTTATCGGATTCGAACATTATGCCTGTAATCCCCGAAAGGTTAGGCAGAGGTGTACCCATTAGTACCTACATCCACATTTCGCCAGTTAAGTAGAAGTCACATGTAATAAGAGGCGAGCCTATTGACATTTTAAATTGTATTTTTATTTTAATCATTCCTTTTACAGAAAACCCATCAGAGATATCGGCATTCGAAGTATACAACAAGCCTCTCGACAAATCCAAGCGGCAGAGAAACCGACGCAACACAGACACTCCGCTGCGCACCCATCTATATTGTGACCCCGTCAAGCTGCTGCAGGCCTCCGCCAAGCGACTGCAGGTCATGTCGCTACACAAACTGCTGGATAAGTTTTAGTAAGTAGACCAGATCACCAGTAAAATTCTATTCAAAGAAAAGACATTTGTAGGTTGCAAGCATAACTGCGACAACCGACGTTACTACTACGACATAAAGTTCCTATCAATATCAAATTTTTACCACAGATATGGGGGCGTGCTGATGTGATAATAATACGCATCCAGCGGGTGTTATGTAGATACTAACTATACATATAAACTTTCCTCTATTGATGAAAACCCCATTAAAATCCGCATACAAAAAAAGTTTGAAAGATCTTAGCGTACCTACAGACGGCGGAAAGCGACTGTGTTTTATACTATGGAGAGATATTTTCAACCACAAACACCGCTTAGCCCAATACATGTACTTTCATTAATTTCTCTCCTTACCAGTTACAAAAACGGCTCAATATGTCTAAAAGAAAGCGCGAGTACGACTTACGCCCGCAACCCGTGCCCCGGCTGGGAGCGCGAGTCGTTTCCCGAGCTAGTCGACACGAGTGTCGTGTCCAAGGACGGTGCGAGGGTGCCCGCGCACAAGTGCGTGCTCGCGGCACGACTTGAGTACTTCCAGGGAATGTTTATGCATTCTTGGACTGAGGTGAGTTTAAACTTAAAACTCAGCGTTTATATTAAAAAATTGTAAGGAAAAAGAATTTGTAATTTTTCTCATCTATTGCCCATACCAAACAAAATATAAAGTGTCTGGTATTTTGTGTCTTATATTTCTCAAAAACTATTTAACTATTTTATGTTGGATAGATTTAGAACAACGGCTTATAGCAACCTCGTGAATAAAGAGACTTTCAGTCTTTTTAAAACATACTAATATTGTTTACTGATTTGATTTTGACACAAAAGATGGCTGTTCTTTACTAATCACCAATTTATATTGTTTACAGAGCAAGATGCTGTCCACCGTAACTCTTCCATTTAACTACGGCATTCTTCTGCCGGTCATCAACTTCCTGTACACTGACTCTTGTCCTGAACTAGAAAACTGCGACAGCATCGACTTCATATGCAACCTCCTGGTAGTCGCCGACCAGCTGTTTATAACACGACTAAGAGAAATGTGCGAAATCGCGTTAGCCAACTTAATCAACTTGAAGAACTGCACGGAACTATGCCAGTTCGGGCACACATACAACGCAACACAGCTAAAACAATGCTGCATGGAATTCATTGCGCTAAACCTAAACTGTATCCTAGAAAACAAAGCTTTAGATCTACTAGAAGAAACCTTACTGGACGATATTACCCAATATTATTGCAAGTTCAACCCAATCATGTCTTCAAGAATAATTACTCCATTCTACAACGCTCCAAGTGACGATGTTATTGAAGAATTCGCCAAAACACATCCAGTAAACTTAGAGCTAACAGACGAGGATTATAAGAAAGATGATAGTATAATAGAAATTGTTAAGAAGAAAAAAGGACGGAAGATAGAATACACTGAGAGTGAGAAGGAGAGAATGAGGTACGAATCTGTAAGTTCGGTGACGTCATTGGACTTGTCCAATGATACTTCTGGCGATATCACTTTATCACTGAGTAAGATATCTAAGGAAGCCGAAAAGGGAACTCGGGATATGCAAGAAAAGTGGACCGAGGTGCCGTCCACACAGCAGAAACAGCTGAAAGTCGTCCAAGCCAGGTTGAAAGCCATAACCATTGCGAAAGATTTATTGAATGAACCGACCGCCGAATCGTTTACCAAACTCTCGAAGAGTAGTTCTTCAAGTGCCATGACCATTCACGAGAAACAACCTACCTCATCAAGAATGTCCGTCTCACCGAAAGATTCTCCTATAGCAGAACCTGTGTGGAGTCCACAACAGGGTAATTTAGTTATAAGTCATGTGGGACCAAAACTGTCTCAGAAACAAAGAAAAAAGCTGGCTTTGCAAGGAAATGAGACTCCATCACAAAGTGTTGATGATTATTTTACTAAGATAAATGTGGATAGTCCACCTGAAAAGCCGAAGAACCCATGGAAGATCTGTGAGCCACCGGTTGCTAGCAGCAGCCCTAACTCCAAAGCTATAGAGTTTAATAAAATTTTGAATGATCAGAGAAAGCAGAAGGAAGATCACTCGAGAATCATGACCAAACCACTCATTTTGACTCAGGTATGTCAACTTTTCTTTTGAATAAAAACGCAAATTTTTGTTCAACAGATTATTTTATTCACTCTACTGTATCGTGAGTGTAAAACCATATAAACTCACATACACAATAAAATAACCAGACCTGGGACAACGAGCTATAGCACATACAAAAAAATTTCTTTGTTTTGAGAGGAAATCAAATTTGAGATATGCAGTGCAACAGCCAATCGATCAGCCACTGCGCAAACCGTGCCTTTACTACGTAACCACTTATTTTTATTATATTTTGTTTCACTTTTACAGCTTGAAGACAAAGCTATAGAGCAATTGGAGAGATTCTACAACATCCATGAAATAGATGACGAGTTGATCACAGTGAGACGCATCGAACTGCAAGTGTCTTCTCCACAATGGTTACACACTGCCTCTAAGTGATAACTGTGCTATTTTGTACTCTTTACTAAGTACTATTCCTATATTATAAGATGATTGAATACTTATTTTTACTAATATAATGAAATGTGACATGATTTGAAGGTTTTTATTTCACAATTTAATCTGCCCTGGCTGAATTTCAGTCATAGCAGTAGATCTCAACAAAGACTAGCCAAGCACACAGGAGATATTATAGTGCACAAGTGTATGCGTAAACCTAGAGACACTTCGCTTAGAGCCCCCGCGCACTAGGCAGCCTGGCTGCGGCAGCCAGTAAAACATGTGACGTATGGGAGCCCACGCACTAGGCAGCCACGAATTCCTGGCTGCGGCAGCCAACACAACGCGCTTGTTTGCACGCCAGCCGAGAACGTGTGTAGGCGAATGTATGTGGCTGCGGTCAGTCTCCATGCACTAGTTGTAGCAGCCAGACGTATTTTGCGTTCCGAACTTTGATAAGATGACTTTCAAGACGATGATTGGCTGCTATAACTGGCTGCGCAATTATTCTGGCTGCCACAGCCTGGCTGCCGCAGCCTGACTGCCTAGTGCGCGGGGGCTCTTACTCTCATATTCTGATGAAGAAATCAGGAGCAGGAGTAAAGGCTTTATGTGCTTTTCGAGGCACAGGGGTTACACACCAAGGTTCAAACCGGGGTGCAAAAAATACCTAAGAGAATTAACATTTTACCTGATCTAGGATTCACACCCTAGTGAACACTTACATGTAGCAGTAGTAAAAAAGTACAAAATGATGCGAGCAGTATTAATTTAATAAAAGTTGATTGAGGGCTTACTTTGGGTAAGCCCTCAATCAACTTTTAGCTCTAGCCATGCTTAATACTGAGGAGTGTTAAGTAAAAACTAAAAAAAAATATATAACAACTAATTTATTTCTAAATAATTATTTATAAATACAAACTAAGTACATACTTCATGATAAATCTTATTTTTTTGGCGGAAAGGCTTTCAATAGTTGGTTCAATTGTCTATGCGTCAGTTTCTTCTCTCCTGGGACGAGGATACCTTTCTTTCCTTGTTCTCTTTGGGCATTCATTCTTTCACTATATTCTTTATAACATCCTTGGAACGCTGCCACTTCTTTTAAGCAAGGTGTTTGGTCAAATTCTGACTTCTTGAAACATGCAAACATGATAGCCATTTCTTGCATACAAGCTGCTTCTTTGAGCCTGTCTCCTTTGCCAGAAACTGTTTTCTTCAGTTCTAATGGTAACAATTGTTTGAACGGTACAGGCTCGCGCTGAGGCCTTCTGGCATTTTTTTGCGTAGGCCCCGCCAATAAGATATAGTTTAGCCTCATTTTGAATGCCAAACTATTCAATTTAATTCAAAATTAAACAAATTTTGCAGTTATTCTTTAGAATAACATCAGGAATTTCTGAGGTTATAAAAGTTGCGTTCCAGATAACAGCCGAAGTAATAATTCAGTTGTCAATATTATATACATTACTCGGAAGCTAGAGAGAGACATCTATATTGATATTGCTTTAATTGGTAGTAAGTAGACATTATACTTATGCTAAATTTGGTATCGCAACATGGATCTTCGAATTCGCAATTTGATAACATTGACAGTGACAGTATTTGTCTCTATTGTCATATTGTCACAAGAATGACACAAAGTATGACATTGACATACTTGAAATCGTTCATAAATGTGTTCCTCGGCGAGAAACACAAGAAGGTCTGAAAAGTTGGCTAAGCGTAGCCTTGCTCAGGCTTCCGTCAGGTACCCGTGTTGCCTTCCGTCAGGTACCCGTGTTGCTCTATGTGCTCAGGCATCTAAGTCATGGCTGGCAGAGACTGACCCTATGGCCACAGGGGTCATGGGCCGAGTGGGTTGACTACGCAGCCCGCCATATATCTCGAAATGAGGACTGTTACATACAATAATATTATAAGTCCGTATTTCCATGATAAAACATTAGGTACTGCTCTTCTAGCACTTGTCAGTTGATCTCGAAGTGAACGGCTAGTAAGACGATTTCATAGTACGCAATGATAGCCACTAGATACAATAGGTACGCCCCACGAAAGATGAGACTTGACACACCACACAAACTTTATTATAATGAATATATTATAATACTAGCTTCTGCCCGCGACTTCGTCCGCGTCAAAGTTTGTTTCTGGATAGTCATAATGAAACATTGCTCACCCCCCAAAGCAAATAGCGTGATAATTTATAAGTAGTCTATAGACTAATTTGGCCAATGTGGAATATTCATACATAATTTGAACAGAATCTGTCGGGCAGTATTCGCGTGATGCTCTAACAAACATACAGACAAAAAGACAAACAGACAAAAATTCTAAAAGTAATGTTTTCGCCTTTCGGCATTAGAATCACTTCCCGAACTCATAGCAATTACTCTTTTGCAAAAATATGAAATGTACAGTTTTGACTTCGCTACGATTTTATTATATGTCCTATAGATTGTTAAGAATTTTAATCTACTTAAATGTCATCATAATATCCCTGAATAGGAACACAAATCGTGTATAACTATTTCGTACATCCATCACGCAAGCTTCCCATTACTGACGCTTATCAAGTCTCATTTTTTGGTGGCGCGTAATATACGAATATTTCCTTTGTAATGTTGTTATTTTTTATTACATGCAAAATAAAAACGTGTTTCTTGTGCTTATTTAAACGTGCATAATTATTGTTTTACTACATGCGTCTAAGCCGTATCATAAAAAGCTACTACAGTTGAACAAGATAAATGGATCGCAATAATTGTGTCTTTAATACGGGCATAAAATATTATCTGATCTGGTAATATGAGACGTTGTAAATTAAAAGTATTTATAATTATCGATAATAGATAATATGTTTTGCACTGTTATTTTTTTGTTCTAAAATATTTTATTAGAATTTCGGGATAAATTCACAGATTACACAACACATTGAAGATGAAGATGACTGCCCGAGCGCTCCCACTTCTGGTCAAAATAGGGCTGCATCAGTCCGGGAATCTCCGGATTTGTCCTTGAGTCTGAGAGTCCGAGTGTCGTCCGGAAGGGGTTTGCATACTTTTTGGCGTAGTGGGGGAAGTCTACGCATGTGCAAATGTACTCGTTTATCTACATGCTACATTCGCAAACTTCCCTCACTACGCCAAGTTACGTGCCAACAACTAGGCTGTACCCACATTATTGTCTGTATGTTCTTCATTATAAAGCATTGACTTTTTTGTTTTATAAATAAAATTATAAATGTCAGTAGCTAATTTTTGGTTAATTAATTATTTTGATGTCTATGTTCTTTCTTGATATTTTACGGGTGCACACAAGCAGCACGTCCAATTTATTATATAATTTATTTAAGAATTGTTATATTGCAGGGGTAAAATAAATTGGGGTTGTATAATTTTAGGTCACTGCAGCACAATATAAAATTGATAAACTGCAATTTGCGTTTAAATTCATTGATAATGAGATGTATATAAAGGTAAAGAATTATTTATATTTGGATTAACTATCTACATACAGACGAAAAAGTAAGTACTTTCCTTCAGCAGAGTCATAATCATAATCTAATTTTAAGAAAAACTTCCGTTATTTTAAAACCATTGTAGGTAACTATCTAAATAAAGGTAAGGTAAACGCAGGTAATAACGACCCCCCTAAGGCAATTTTAAAATCAACAATTTTTTTTTAGTATACTGGTTCCTCTAAAGATTGATAGTTTAATTTTATATGCTAGTGTTATGTATAAATAATGTATTTACTGAATCAAATACATTTAAATAAAGGATTATCCTGTAAAAAATAATTTACAAAGTGACTTAGTCGATTGGTGCTATTACCGACCCATAAAAACGGCTGTGAAGCTATTAACGATTTTTATGCAGCTATTCCCGATCGTGTATGAGAGAAGGCCTTTTTCCAGCAATGAAATGTATAAGCTAGTGATGATCTCTCTACCCTACCTCTACCCTACCTTTGCCCTTCCTCTACCCTACCTCTACCCTACCTCTGCCCTACCTCTACCCTACCTCTGCCCTACCTCTGCCCTACCTCTGCCCTACCTCTGCCCTACCTCTGCCCTACCTCTGACCTACCTCTACCCTACCTCTGCCCTACCTCTGCCCTACCTCTGCCCTACCTCTGCCCTACCTCTGCCCTACCTCTGCCCTACCTCTGCCCTACCTCTGCCCTGCCTCTACCCTAACTCTGCGCTACCTCTGCCCTACCTCTGCCCTACCTCTACCCTACCTCTGCCCTACCTCTACCCTACCTCTGCCCTACCTCAGCCCTACCTCTGCCCTACCTCTGCCCTACCACTGCCCTACCTCTGCCCTACCTCTGCCCTACCTCTGCCCTACCTCTGCCCTACCTCTGCCCTACCTCTGCCCTACCTCTGCCCTACCTCTGCCCTACCTCTGCCCTACCTCTGCCCTACCTCTGCCCTACCTCTGCCCTACCTCTGCCCTACCTCTGCCCTACCTCTGCCCTACCTCTGCCCTACCTCTACCCCATATTTTCTCACCGTTTAAACCTTCCCTAGACCTCCACGAACATTTCAAAACCAAAATCAGCTAAATCATAAAAGTAAGGTGAGAAACTAAATAATCTATATACGATCAGTAATAGCTTCTTATAGTTGCTATTGCCGACCCTCATGGGTCGGTAATAAAGTATGTAAGTATAATAAACATAAATTGTATTACCGACTCATAAAAAAATGGTTATTTTAATTCAATTGACTTTCGGACTATAAAATAGATTAATGAAAAGTTACTTTGCTGCCATTGCCGATTTATGGGTCGTTGATAGCTGCCACGACTAAAACTGATGAAGCTAACACCGTCCCATTTTAATTTAAAGTTTTATCGTTTCAAATTACTTTTTATTAATAAAATGTCGTAAGAAATCAAGAGTTGACACTTAAATGAATACAATTAGTAATATAAGATAAAGTATAGACGTCATTTGTTTGTATAAATGTCTTAAATAGAAAAGTCACGTACTTACTTGAAGGAACAAGGGAACAGTACTACACGCCCTGCGTCCACGCTGCCCCGCAGTAATTAGCGTATTTTATCTGTTTTTGCACAGCTACTCACAAAAACGTAAAAGTATACGATGCTCAAGGAATAAACGCGTGTGTAACTTTGCCTACTATAGCTAAAATAGTTCTGGAAACGTAAAGATTTCGAATTACTTTTATAGGTCGGTAATACCTGCAGATTTTCGATGGGTCGTTGATAGCTGCGTTTACCTTAGGTATTGACTTAAACTTATTGGCCTTTACGATTTTGTAATTGGCAAAGAGTCATCAGACCTTGAGAAATATTATTCATCGCATTAGATAGTCAAAGCAATTTTTCTGAAAGATTACGTTTTCAGAAAAAAAGGATTTTTTTGTTCAAGGATTTCTTTTCTCAATAAAAACATGATTTCTAGTTCACTTTTTATCACAAAAGTTATTAAAATATAAGTAAGTAAAAAACTCTTCTTTTTTCAGATCCAAGATGAGATTCTTCGCAGCGTTCGTTCTTATAGCCGCGGTTGCGTCGGCCGAGCCCACCAAAGCACCCAGCGCCGCTGCAATTATCGCACAAATCCTCGAAGCCATCGCTGCCCTGAAACCTGAACCTATTGCTGTCGGACCTGCAATAGTTGACACTGAACCCATCGCCATCGGCCCCGAAATCATTGAGAATCCATTGGAAGGTATCTCCGTTGGCCCAGCTATAATTGAAAATCCGTTGGAAGGCATCGCTGTTGGCCCCGCCATGATTGACTTCCCCCTCCCCGATGGTGGTGCCGTCACCGCACCCGTTGTCAATCCCTCCCCTGTGGCTATCGTTGAAGGACCCGCTCCCGATGTGTCCGCCAGCGCTCCCCTGGTCCAGATCATCCTGAACATCAACCAGGCCGCTCAGTCCAGCCCCGTCGCTGTCGCTCCCGTCGTCGTCCCTGAGCCCGTGCAGGTCGTTGACGCTGGTCCTAAACCCATCGGCAGACCTACCCCTATCGCTACTGTGCCGGTTGTTGCTGAGCCCGTCCAGGTTGTTGAGGAAGCTCCTGCACCCATCGTCAGACCTATTCCAGTCCCTACTTTACCGATTGTTGAGGCTGTCCCTGAGCCCGTCCACGTTGTTGACACCGCTCCTGCACCCGCTGAGCCTGTCCTGATCGGTATTCCCGTCATTCCTGAACCCGCCGTTATTATCCCCGAACAACTTAATTAAGCAATTGTAATAAAAACAATTCGCCTTATTCATTGATTTAAAAGATTGTTAAAATACTCAGGAATTCAGGATGCCTGCAATAAAATTATCTTTTATTAATAAAGCAAAATTTTTTTTCATTATCGTGTTTTCTTTTTACTATTTGACACAAAAACTCTTTGTGAAGCAAATGCAGGAAGTTATGTAATAGGATTTTGACTATTATTTTAGTATGACTATTTTTTAAACAATTTATTGCAATAAAAGTAAATAGGTAGTGTCATTTCTATCTCTGCATCATATGTTTTGATAATGACACAACCTACTAAGAGTTCCATTATGTACAAGTTTCGAAGGACGGAACCCATAAAAATGCAAGGTTCATACATTTTCTCTGGGTGAGCTATAAGCATTCTACTATAACTATACCAGCCTATTAAAGTCCTACTGCAGGGAAATCCTCTTCCCATATAGAGAATGCACGAGCATCAATCACCACGCATGCTCAAGACGGATTGGCAATTTCAAACGTATAAAATACACGTCCAGGTTTCCTCAAGATATTTTCCTTCACCGAGACCAGTGATGTCTAAGATAAACTTAATAAGTAAAGTCTACTTAAGAATCTGATACTACTAGATAGATAAATAAGTACCTATTATATCTTACCTACTCTTATATAGTAATTTAATTTGTACCAACATAGTTCGGAGAAACCGACCTAGTACTTACACTAATTTCAACATATTTAGGAACAACGAAAATTTTATTAGTCTACTTAGGGTATTTCAGGAACATGTGAGTTTATGAAACTTAAACATTTTCTCCATAAGATCCTGTGAATCCTCAACAGGGCATGCATTCTAGTGCCAATAAGTGTATTATTCTATGAAACTCTATATGGGGACTATAGAGCCTAGAATGTTTCTTTGACGAATCCTTGGATTATTATCATCATCATATCAGCTGAACGACGTCCACAGCTGGCTGACATAGGCTTCTGCTAAAGAAAGACCGAAAATGACCGGTCCTGCACTGACCACATCCAGCGGTTTCCTTTTAATCTAGACCATCTTCTTACCTTGTTATTATCTGTTCTTGACATGCGTATTAAAATAATGCGTATGTCTTTGTTTATCTAATTTTGAAATCAATAAGGAACAACAAACACTACTCATTTTATTGGCTTTGATATATAAACCCAATAAAATTAGCATTTTAATCCTAGGTATCTGTAAAAAATTATGAATAGTTAAAATCACAATCTTGTCAATGAGATAATTTTCTATTACACTGTATTTAAATTTATAGATAAACTATAATAAACTAGATACCTTCATCTTATATAAAGTTGTCGAAAATCAAAAAATATCACAGTCGTGTAAAAAGCAGACCAAAGTAAGTTACTTACTTATTTAAAATGTTCTAATTAACATCTTAAACTAGCTACTGGTAACGAGATGACTACGTTTGCAGACAGATTTCAACCCTAAGTTTACCCATGAAAAGATGCATTGCATAATTTAAAAAAAAACTAGAATTCCTAACATACTTAAATCTGTCTGTATAACTATGACTTAGCGGAAAGAGTTTTTAATAATATACCCCTTGTTTCCAGACAAATCAAAATGAAATACTTCATCGCTATCGTTCTCATCGCCGCCGTGGCTTCGGCCGCCGTCAGGCCCACCCCTGTGACCGCTGAGGTCGCCGAGATCCAGGAGATCATCGCCGCCATCCAGAGCCCCAGCACCGACCCCGCTACCGCCGCCGCCCTCGAACAGATGCTCCTCGACGCCCTCGGCATCAAGCCTGAGCCCATCGCCGTCGGCCCCGCTATCATCGAGCCTGTGTACGAGCCCATCGCTGTTGGCCCCGCTATCGTTGACTTCCCCCTTCCCGATGGCGGCGCCGTTGCTGAGCAGCCTGCTATCATTCCCGCTCCAGCAGTTGTAGCCCCCGCCCCTGCTGCCAGCGAACCCCTAGTCCAGATCATCCTAAACATCAACCAGGCCGCCGCTGAGGCCAGCCCCATCGCCGTTGGACCCGCTATCCTGCCCGCGCCCGTCGAGATCCAGCCTACACCCGTCCAAGTCGTCGAGGTCGCTCCTACCCCCGTGCAGGTTGTTGAGGTCGCTCCTACACCCGTCCAGGTCGTCGAGGTCGCCCCCGTGCCCGTTGAGCCCGTCCAGATCGGAGTCCCCGTCCTCCCTGAAGCCGCCGTCATTCTCCCCGAGGAACTCAACTAAATAGAATACTGATGGGGATATAAAAGCCCCATGACTATATTTTTCACAAGTACCTAATGCAATAAAAAAACCGTAATGCATAACAAAAACATTTTTCATTTTTTACTTATGTCTCTGCAGATCCCGATATGAATAATGATAATCTTTATTACTATAGTGATCTATAAAAGGCCTTCAGGACAACCATTACAGTGCGAATAGATAAATAGTTATTTGTTATACAAGAGTGCAAAGTTGCTTTTTAACCGCGTGTTCAATTTTGATGACCGAGCAAGCGAAGGATTCTAAAATTAGAATCCTGAGCGTTAGCGAGGGAGTCAAAAGAGCACGAGGTGAAAAATCTTTGCACTCGAGTGCAACACGTAACTTTTCATTCCACCTCAGCGAGGAAATGACTAAATGCAAAAAAAAAACGTTTACAATCACAAGATAGGTACACTTTTATTTCAGTTTAGGTATTAATTACTACATTATGACAGGTAAGTATTACAGAATAATCTTTAAATTATAACAAAATAATACTAAGGTATAATTAAGAAAATTTTAAAGTAACGTTGCTACAGTTATTTAAATTGAGTGTAATATTTTTGTTTGGTACTGTAATATTGGTGTTAGTCACTTGTGTACTGTTTTTC
The DNA here is from genome assembly GCA_949316365.1 of Hoplodrina blanda. Lineage (NCBI taxonomy): Eukaryota > Metazoa > Arthropoda > Insecta > Lepidoptera > Noctuidae > Hoplodrina > Hoplodrina blanda. The sequence goes on from OX438594.1 coordinate 10,851,133, forward strand.
GGTAAACTATCTGTCATACTTAATAGTTGTACCGATTCATCGGATTCCCTTGGCGTGAATGTTGGAGAGAGAGGGAGATGGTTAGGTGTTTCATAACGGCTTATTTTTGATGTAGAAGGGCCAGTCCAAGGATCCGATTGAGGCTCTTTCAGTGTAATGGCTCCTACGATGCCTTCACATATTTTAGACTTATTTTGGATGGAATCCTCTATGTATCCCTCTACAACTGCATTGGACTTCCAGCCTCCGTGGCGCTTAAGGGACAGGAGATCAGCTCCGGAATCAGCCAAAAGTGTGGCCGAAGTTCGTCGGAAACAATGACCCGTGTACAACAGGGGTTCTGGAAGTTCAAGAAATGTTGCTATTTCTCGTGGGATACTGCTAATTTTATTAGTACCCATAGGCTGTCTAACACACTTTCCATTGCGATACTGTAGAAAAAATCGATTGATTGGAGTGTTAGGCGGGCGTAAGGCTTGATATTTCTCAACAATCGTTACGTATTCCTTGCGAATGACGAAGTTGCGGTCTCTTTTTGTCTTTGTATTAGGTAAATTAATTAATAGTAAGTCATCTGAATGTTTCTCAATGTTTTTGACATTAAGTTGTGTTAGTTCATTAGTTCGACATGCTCCGTTTATTCCAATAATAAGAACAACCTGTAACGTAAAGAGTATTGTAGTAGATAAATGAATAAAATTGATATGAACGCATAATTATGCCTATCAACATCTACTAAGTATACTATTTAATTGAGATTAATATACTTAAGTAGATACTGAATGTGCAACTGACTTACTTTTGCCGCCAAATATACGGAATCGGGTGCTTCGTTAAGAAACTTTTCAATATCAGATACTGTGAAAACCTTTGATTTTTTTGGTTGATGACCAGATGAGGCTCTTTTTAAAAATGCCACTAATTTAGGATAGGTATCGATATGTTTGTCTTTTTTCATCTTTATTGTTGCTTTTAGCATCGAATACGTACTCCATAGAGTGCTTGCTTTCTTGTTCTCGGATAATTCTATAAAATATGCCAGCAATACGTTTTCTGAGAAAGTTTTGGCTCCTTTTGCTAGTCGCCACGTGTTGAACATATCGTACTGTTTTAAATACTTCTCGCGTGATTGTTGAGGGAGAAAGCTCATTTGCGCATTATTAACAGTTTCAGTCAATTCTGTTGGCGTCAAGCAAACTTCCTCGTCGCTAGAATCACTCATTTTAGTTTTTTCACTTGTTTTCAAGTTTCTTGTTTTTAATAGGTTTAACAATGACGTGAAAAAATGCCGCGTAAAGAACCGCGTACAAAGCAAATTGAAAAAAGAACACCAAGAAGGTTCCGAGTCTGAGAGTTTTTAACAAATTAAAAAAAGTTGTATGATATATTCGGCACCATAGAGGTAGCAGTAAATAGGTTTAATGTTTTTTTTTAATTCACAAACTTAGTGCACACGATGTTCTAAATTCAATTTACTTTATCCTCTAGAGAATAAAAACGACTTTTCCACTCAGATATTGAAGATTAAAAATACTCTTTCCGAGATGGTGGGATGAAAAACTTTTTTCACAATAATTAACAACAACACACAAGATTGGAACGACATGACAGTAGGTCGTTTCTGTTAAAATCTCTGTAATAAATCCTTCTGTGAAGTGAGCTGTCGATCCCTATCAACAAGCTTGAGATGATATTAGAGTTTGAAATAGTTCATTTAATTCAACTCATAAACAAAGGTAGCTTCACATTGGGTATCAATCAAATTCCTATACCAGGAAACCGTCTGTTTATTAAATAGAGATTTGAGGGAAAAAATTCAAACATTTTTAAGGGTTTTAAATGAAAACAAGTTTTAAATGTTTTAATTAAACTTTAAATAGGTACCCTCTCGACTTCTGTATGTTGGATGTAGTCATGGGTATCTGTAAGCATAATGTTTCATGTGCGTAAACGGAGCGCGCTGTCGATTTTCACACCGAAAATAAAAGCCGTTTTCTAAAATATTTGTCGCTCATGTCTAGGTACTTGTTTGCTGGGTACAGTCGAACAAGCAATTTGGTACCTATACAGGCAGCTAACTTGTTCTAATTTTAAACAATGTTTCGAATGTGTAAATTTTTTTAAATCACTCTAAAATCGTTTCAAATTATTAGACTTCACAAGTTAAAAAGTGAACACAAAATAACAATAAATGGCAATGTAGCAGAAAGATAATTTGTTGTCTGTAAACCAAACAGCTTGTTCGACCGTACCTATGGGTAGTAAACGATTATATAATAATGTATAAATAAAATAATAATATAATAATGTATGATAGTAATAATGTTGGTAACGATGTCATCACCATTATCAGCTTTACTTTATTACTGCTGAGTATAAGGCGCCCATTACACGGTAGGTTTTGCCATGGCAAAACCATGGCAGAAGTTTTGACTGACGGAAAACCTATCGTCTAATTCTGATGATTGACGTTTGCATGACGAAAATTGTAGGCGATAAAATTCCGTCATTCACTATCAGTCATGATTGATGGAAATGTGCCATGGCAAAACCTACCGTCTAATGGGTGCCTAAGTCTTTATCCTTTTGTTGATAGGCTTCCGCGGTCGGTTGTCTATAAGAACTACGAAACCAAAAAAATAAAAAATAAAAAAATATATCTACCGAAGGCCCAAAGTCCAACTGGTAGGACAACTGCCCCGCAATGAAAAACCGAATGAGTACTTAACAATGACACAGATTGACAATTTAAAGGTTGATATTAATTATTTATTTTTAATATAGCTAAGCAGAATGAAAACGTTCTTAGGTAGGTACCTACCTGCATTCTTGTAAATCGCAGCAAAAAAAATCATTGATTTTTGTTCACCATGTCATTGTATACGCATAAAGTAGAACAGGGTGGACATCAGCGATTGGTGATGGATCAACTTGAGCTACAATCTTGACCAGGCGCGGGTCCAGGGCCCAAAAAAGGATGTGAACACGGTCACTTGAAATCAGCAAAATGCGAGTTGGACTCGATCACGCGTAAGTACATCACATCTAGACTGTAAACTACTGAAGCGATTTTAATGAAACTTTTACAGCTTGAAAGCATTAATTAAAAGCTAACAACCTATTTTATACTGAATAATTTTATTTTGGTGCTTACTTTTTAACAAACTTTTTTAAATAAACTTTAGGTAATCGAAATTAAGAAGAGGCAAATTATATTTCACGTTGATAACTTTGAACTATAGGAACAAAATCTTGACCATTTCACTCGCTATACAGCTGAGCAGCCTTCTCGTGCGTTATACTCGTATGTAATTTGAATAAACCTTCGTGGCTTCGTTACAACTCCGCAAAAATTTTACTGATACGGATAAGGCGGAGGTATAAATTTCGCGGAAGTTCCGCACTTACGGAGGCGGAGGCGAGGTTCTATTACAACCCTATTGAAAATGTCAGGTAATAACGTATTTGACCTTGACTTCTACGCAGATGGATTCGCAGGCATAAAATAGTATGTCATGTATCTTCCTACATAGATAAATATTATATTTACTCCTTAAAAAACTCAACCAATAAAAAAAGAATACAAGATTTATGCACCCAAATAAAACGTAGATTCCTTATCCAATCAGGATTGTAAATAAATAAAGAGGAACAATTACATACAAAAAAATCATATTGCAGTCAGATAATTTTCTATTACCCTGTAAATTAATAGATAAAAAAAACCATATAAAAAGTTTACGAAAACTCAGAATGTCACAGTCGCGTCGTGTAAAAAGGAGACAAAGGTAAGAAACAATATTGTCCAATATACAGAATGATTGTTAATTTACCAGACACCTAAAAAGGGGTTATTGTACTCATCATTATGAACAACTTTTACCATGGGATCAACCCTGAAATCATGAAAAATTAAGCAGCTGTTCCATATGGTCGTGTTGTAATAATAATTGTAAAGCATTTTTGTAGGCTAAAACAGCTGGTTTCTGATAAATTAACAATCACCCTGTATATTTTATTTAATGATACACTTAGTTGTATATACTTTATGGTCATTCGCCGTGTTCGCATTCATTTGGCCTCCAGCCTTTAAACTGTGTAATAGTAGAAGGGACATCTTGAAACAAACTTTTACCATTGTATACCCTACAGTGTTAACATTATTTGTCGGTTATAAAAAAACAGCTGTTCCATATATTTTGACCGTGTACTTAGGGCGTAGGTGATGCACTATTTCAATAACCGATGAAAGATAAGGGGCCTGGAATCATGACACTATGGCCCTTCCGGCCTGTATTTTTGTATTATTTTGTAGTGGTGCATTAGCACGTGACCTCTTAGTCTCATGACATGTCAATCAGACATGGAAACTTAAACTAACGTTAATTTTATTTCTAGATAAACAAAAATGAAATATTTCATTGCTATCGCCCTTATCGCCGCCGTGGCTTCGGCCGCCGTCAGGCCCACCCCTGTGAGCGCTGAGATCGCCGAGATCCAGGAGATCATCGCCGCCATCCAGAGCCCCAGCACCCACCCCGCTACCGCCGCCGCCCTCGAACAGATGCTCCTCGATGCCCTCGGCATCAAGCCTGAGCCCATCGCCGTCGGCCCCGCTATCATCGAGCCTGTGTACGAGCCCATATCTGTTGGCCCCGCTATCGTTGACTTCCCCCTCCCCGATGGTGGTGCCGTCACCGCGCCCGTCGTCGCTCCCTCCCCTGTGGCTATCGTCGAAGGACCCGCTCCCGATGTGTCCACCAGCGCTCCCCTGGTCCAGATCATCCTGAACATCAACCAGGCCGCTCAGTCCGGCCCCGTCGCTGTCGCTCCCGTCGTCGTCCCTGAGCCCGTGCAGGTCGTTGACGCCGGTCCTAAACCCATCGGCAGACCTACCCCTATCGCTACTGTGCCGGTTGTTGCTGAGCCCGTCCAGGTTGTTGAGGAAGCTCCCGCACCCATCGTCAGACCTGTGCCAGTCGCTACTTTGCCGATTGTTGAGCCCGTCCAGATCGGCGTCCCCATCATCCCTGAACCCGCTGTTGTCCTCCCCGAGGAACTCAACTAGAAACCCTTAACTACACATATATTATATATTTGTTCAAGTAATGCAATAAACCAATATTAAGCAATCCTTATCAACGTTTTTCATTTTTTTACTAATGACATTCAATAGTGTATTTAAACAGATACTGTACACATTGATGATCAACTTATGGAAAGAAAACGACTTTCCCAACTACAAATCATCAAATCATTATAAAAAAATGATTTGATTTTAAGCATATACTAAGTAATACCGCCAAGATGATATCATCAATGGCCTGCATGATATACCTACCACTGCGTTCATTTGTAAGATTAACAATAACAACAAAACTAAAAACCTAGTCTTTTTTAGGGTTGCGTCCAAATGGTACCCAATCCCTATAATCAAGACTCCGCTGTCTGTCTGACTCTGACTGGTCGTCTGTAACAGGGCTATATCTGATCTATTGAACCGGAATAGGCAGGCAAGACTGCACTTGAAATTGTCAGAGCGTGTGGCCGCTATAATAGATGATTAGACAGTCGGTTTTTTATCGACCGCAGACAACACTGTCTTATTAACAAAAATAATATTTCTAAAAAAAGCAACAGAAAGAAAATTAAAAGAATCTATCTGCTTAGCCTTTTCCAATTATATTGGGGTCGGCTTCCAGTCTAACCGGATGCAGCTGAATACCAGTATTTTACATGGAGCGACTGCCTATCTGACCTCCACAACCCAGTAACTGGGTAATACGATACCCCTTGGTAAGACTGGTTGTCAGATTTTCGGGCTTCTGACGACCTGTAACGACTGTCAAAGATCCACGTATGACAGCCGAGACCAACGGCTTGACGTGCTTTCCGAGGCACGAAACGATGTCAGTGATGTTTAAGATAAACTTTGAAAGTACATATATGAATTGAAACCATAGATATAGTTTAATATTTCTGTGATTGAATCAGACACATTGGTACTTGCCCGGATTCGAACCCACAACCTCATGCATGAGAGTTAGGCGCCTTAACCACTAGGCCATCACGACGAATCTAAAGTCAGGTAATTCAATTATTTTTAAAATACGTCTTTCACCTGGACCACAAAAATCCCAAAACAGACATATTTTGGGAAGCCCATGAAAAGGGGCTTCCAAAATTTTGTTTTGGACGTCGCGACCTGGGCCACTTATAAGTTAGTTATAAGAATAATCTTTAATTTTGTAATCTTAATAAATAAAAAAATCCTATTTGTATACTGTTTCATTTATTCAGCAAAGTGCGAGCTTAGCATTAGGTCTAGGGTTCGATTCCCTGGTCGGGCAAAATGTTATTGGATTTTTCAGGAATTTCTTAGTAGCAGCCTCGGAGTCTGGATTAATGCCCGGTTTATGGCAATAGGCTTGGATTGGCTATTACATGGGATTTAAACATAAAGGGTGTACTAATGGGGGAACCTCTGCCTTACCCTTCGGGGATTGCAGGCGTAACGAGCCTATTGCTATTGTTTCACATGCTGCTAAAAAATGACTAATAAATAACTACCTAAGTACCTAAATAAAATTGCAAAAAACATAACAATGCACGGGGCTGATAAATGTAACCACCTGTTACAATAACGGGTGGGGATGAAAAAAAACATGAAATTCGTTTGACTTAATTAATGGATGGGATACGGAATAATAACAACGAAATAATAACGGAACTTTTTCAAAACAAAGATGAGTTTACAGAATAGAAACTAAATGACTGTGGTATTAAGTTATCTATGGATAATAAGTACCTATTGGTAGATTATCTGATAGGGTTTGAAACTTTGCACTGAGCTACGCAATAATCTATATTAATTGAGCTTAATGGCGCCGACCACTATCTCTCAATAATTCAATCAATTACGTCAAAATAATTCAATATGCCAAGTGTGATGAGTAGATCCAGTAATAACAGTTCAATGTACAGTCGCCAGCACATCCCCAGCCCAACTATCATCCTCAGCCTTTTGGTGCAAAATCGCTCCTATTACAACCGCATAAGATGCCGCAGTGTTTCCTTTAAAACGCTGTCGTCCGTAGATCCCAAACGAATGCTTAGAAAAAGGTTTAAAATAATCGTGTTAAAAATACAAAATCATTAGGGACAATTACTTCAAACAATAGGATAATTTTAATGTAAGTTATTTCGTTTAACAAACTTAAAGTGATCTACGTCAAACTGCCCTGTTGGTCTTGTGTACAAGCACGATTACTGAACGTAACGGGGTACTGGGAAATGGAAAAACCAAGTAAAACTTTCCGACCTGCGAATCAATGCAGGTCGGGAAAAAATTTACTGACAATTTTTCCAGCACGAAATTTTCAATCGTAGCCCAAATTTTAGATGTTGGTGGTAATGTGGTATGAGACCGTACAGCCGTTGGTCCCGGCTGTCCTGCACAACAGTCCGCAACTTTGACAGTCGTAACTGGCAGTCAGAAGCCCGAAAGTCTGACAACCAGTCCTACTAAAGAGTATCCCGGTATTACCCCATAACTGGGTTGGGTTATAGAAGTCAGATAGACCAGTCGCTCCATGTAAGACACAGGTATTTAGCAGCATCCGGTTAGACTGGAAGCTATCGGTAACATAGTTCTTTGGGAAAAGGCCTACGACAAAACTTTGCCTATAGTTTAGTTCTGCCAAAACCCAATGCAACCCAATCAATCCTCACAAACCATGCAATAAAGGATGACAGATGGATCTCAAGCATGTTTTCAACAAGCAGCCATTTTGCAACTTAACCTTACTTGAGCAAACAATATGGTTATCTTACTAATAAACATGAAACACATAAATCAAAAATACTTTTAAAGAATCAGCTATTAAAATGCTAAGTCATGATTATGATGTCCAATCTTTACGATATGATAGCAGCGACCGACAAAGAGCTTCCCCGTTTAGAGACTGTTACGATAGCAGTATGAGGTCCCTGAGAAAGTGGACCAGGTTCTATCAACTAGTAAAACTAGTAGAAAGACAAAGTGGAATATATTTATAAATGGAGGTCAAAAAGAGCCTAATAACCTGACAACTGATGGCTAAGCATATAGTTTAACGGCATAACCAGCATTAGAGATCCCTCACTGCTCAACATAACACGAACCGAAATAATGTAACGATGGTAAATCGACTCTATACAATGCCCTCCCGCCTCCTCCCTTTTTCTTATCGAATTGAAGTTGTAAGCTTTAAAACCCTGCCACAATCTTGAAATATGATAATTGTAAATTACAGTATTGTCTCATAGATAAAATCCAATATAAATTCTGTGCAAAAATTGTGATTAGCAAGTCGTCTTTGAAGCGCGTCTCATACAGTAAGTAAAGACATTTTTAAAAGATGTTTTTCTTTTGTGTTTAACAGTGCCTTTCACAGCCAGGTTTTCCGCAGTTATTGTTATTTATACACATTTTGAACTTTCAGATCTACCATGATGAAATACTTCCTGGCTATCGCCCTTATCGCCGCCGTGGCTTCGGCCGCCGTCAGGCCCACCCCTGTGACCGCTGAGGTCGCCGAGATCCAGGAGATCATCGCCGCCATCCAGAGCCCCAGCACCGACCCCGCTACCGCCGCCGCCCTCGAACAGATGCTCCTCGATGCCCTCGGCATCAAGCCTGAGCCCATCGCCGTCGGCCCCGCTATCATCGAGCCTGTGTACGAGCCCATCTCTGTTGGCCCCGCTATCGTTGACTTCCCCGTCGCTCCCTCCCCTGTGGCTATCGTTGAAGGACCCGCTGCCGATGTCTCCGCCAGTGCTCCGCTGGTCCAGATCATCCTGAACATCAACCAGGCCGCTCAGGAGAGCCCCGTCGCTGTCAGTCCCGTCGTCGTCGCCCCCGAGGTCGCTCCTGCAGCCCCCGTCAGACCTGTGCCAATCGCTACTTTGCCGATTCTTGAGACTCCACCTGTCAACCCTATTGCCGTTAACCCCATCGGTGTTGGCGGTCCTCAGCCCGCCCCCGTCAACCCTATTGCCGTTAACCCCATCGGCGTTCCTCAGCCCGCCCCCGTCAACCCTATCGCCGTCAACCCCATCGGTGTCGCTCCCGTTGAGCCCGTCCAGATCGGCATCCCCGTCATCCCCGAACCCGCTGTCATCCTCCCCGAAGAACTTAACTAAGAAGCAGTTGCAGCATTGATCGGTTATTGTATTGATAAAATGTTTTTTTTGTACATGTTATGCAATAAAAGAGATTTGTGATATTTTGATATACCTATTATTTTATTTCATTTTACATTTTTTAAGACAAGACAAGATAAATAAAATACAATGTAATTGCATGAACACTTTAAATTACACATTACACTTTTTTTTTGTTTCATCATTGTGGTACTCGTATATCATGGATATTCTATGATATTTTAAAAGCTCATGAAATAAACACTCTAATATACTTATTAGGGGCCTGATTACTGATACAAAAGAGACACGTAGCTTTGAATAAAGACTAGAAAGACTCGTGATAGTTATTAATATTTTATGAAACAATAAACAATCACCTATTTTTTTTTGTTTTGTTTTTGTTTTTAACATAAATGATGACACTTGATTTTGGGTTAGTGATGTAACGAATGTCAATTTTTAACTGACTTCAAAAAAAGGAGGAGGTTATCAATTCGACTGTATTTTTTTTTATTTCATTATTCTTTTTTTATTTGAAAGCTGGTGCTTCCCGTGTGGTCCCATTGTCACCATTTCAATATCTAATGATGGGATCTTGTAGAAATCGGAGGAACTCTTCAATAAATAACAGCAGGTTAACCGCGATTGTTGCTATAGCATATCTAAGCATTGTTTACGCTATGACACAACATAATATCAAGCCTGTACTCACTACAAAGGTCAACCCTCCTACCACTTTCCAAAATTAAATATATCGTGTAAGGTATTGTTTGAAAAGGCTTTTTGTAAAGATTTCAAACACAAGCACTAAAAAGTAAAAAATAAAAAGCATTCTTACAAAAAAAGACAACCGCCTTCAAAAACTACAAAATAAAAAATAACTTTAGTATTGGAAGTCGGTGGCAATACCTACATAACAACAAACAAAACCAAAGCCGCCGACTTCCAATACTAAAGTTATTTTTTATTTTGTAGTTTTTGAAGGCGGTTGTCTTTTTTTGTAAAAATGCTTTTTATTTTTTCTTTTAACGACTGTGAATGCGAATCCGAATATCTACCGCCGATATTCGTGAATGTAAAGAGACAAATCACATTTTCGAGAACCACAATATTCTACCAATTATTACGATCATTTATTTCTACTGCATTATATCTGGGTATCTACTAGTTCTGGAGATATTGAAGGTCAAAGTTACCACTGAAGAGTAAACTTTACTTAGCAATGGTACTGTAATAATTACTTAGGTCATGATTGACTTGCACTTGGTCGATTTCAAGTGACCGTGGCCACTGGCCACATCCTTTAATGAGGGCTGGGTCAGGCGCAATGTCGCAGTGTTAATTTCTTACTATAAAAGAGTATAAAAGAGAAAATCAACAAAATCTGATGCAAGAATAAGGAATATCCCAAAATATATTAAAAATCGTCTAGCTCCATAACCACAAAAAATCGTAAAACATAACTACATGGGGGGTTTAGATAGCCCAAGAAGAGAGGTTATCAAAATTTTCTTTTTGTAAGCCTCTCTCTCAAAATTAGCTTTTATGAGAGATATTGAAATCTATTCACTAATCTCTTTATTACTTTTAATGTCTGTATAACCATAAAAATTAAGCGTGTCTTAACTTTAAGCAGCGTTTATAGACCCGGAAGAAATTAAGTAATTAAAGTTCGAATATTTATTATTATTTAGCTTCTGCCTGCGACTTCGTCTGCGTAAATTTCAGAATTAAGCCAAGCACCTTACTTACTTATATTCTCAAGAAAATACAAACAGGGAATAAAAATATCCTAAATATAATATCCAACTACTTAATTATTCTTAAGTTAGAACTTATTTTGCTTTCTATTAAAAACACAATGATCTTTTTAAACGAGGCTTCCTCTCTCCTACCTTTTGCTGTGCCCTACACGGTCCATAATGATCTCAATTAAGTATATGTGTTACCACCAAAGAATATATAGGTAAAACGGAAAAGCAAATAAACATATTGAGTGAGTTTAAATCCACCATTAACTAATGTGAAAAACTTCGGTCGATGCTTTTATTGGATATATCCTAATTGGTCATGTTTGAAGGCCTCATTCATATCAATTAGTAATCTTTATTGTGCTAGTCGTATAAAATTACTTAAACCAAAATACCTAAGTACTTACCCAAGTACTTTAGAATTGTTGTATTTCCAATTCCAAAACTGACTTCAAGCGTCTTCTTCGTCGGGCACGCTGCAATCGCGGCGGTAAGACCCCTCTTTGAGGAGTGGCTGGAGAGGCGCTACGGCGTCCTTACCTTCCGGCTGACGCAGGTCCTCACCGGACACGGTTGTTTCGGGAGGTTCCTGTGTCGGATTGCACGGGAGGAAACGCCCGGGTGTCACCACTGTGTGGACCGCCCGGAGGACACGGTGGAGCATACGGTGCTGGTTTGCCCCGCTTGGGCAGAGCACCGCCGTGTACTCACGGAGGCGATAGGCGGCGGCGACCTCTCGCGTCCGGACCTGGTTCAGGCCATGCTCCGGGGCGAGAGGGAATGGGATGCTGTCACCTCCTTCTGCGAAGTAGTAATGCTAGCGAAGGAGGAGGCGGGCCGCGTGAGGGAGAGAACATCCTCCACCTCACGCCCCAGCCGCCGCGGGAGACGCCCAGGGCGTCGGACGTCGCGAGGCGACATCCGGCCACCGTAGGCGCGGGCTTGCGGACGGCGAGTAATGGGTAGCTCGCCGTCCGATCAAGGACCATGCCCGGGTCGACGGCGCGTTCTGTTCGCGCGCGCCTCAAAGAGCTGTCAGCACAGGGACAGGGGCCCCAACAGGGGCCAAACGCCTGCCGGGGTTGCGGGACGTCTTAACAGGATACCGTGGCCCCGGAACGTAAAGGGCAACAGAAGGAACAGGGTGGTTTTTTAGTCAGTAAAAGTCTGACAGACCCTTCCGCCCCACCCAGGGCGGAAGGAGTCATTTGATGATTTTTACCATCTAAAAAAAAAAAAAAAGCGTCTTCTTCGTTCGTCTTCGTCGTCTGATCTCAATCCTTTTGCGGAGATATAGAACGTCAAAGTTCTAACTTTTTTCTACGTATCTTTCCAAATAGAAGTTTTTAAATGTTAAACTAAACTTTAAATAATTCCTAAATGTGAGTAGGATTAATGCTGTGAAAATGCGTTCCTTGCGGAGTATGTGTGGTGTAACTTTGAACGAAAGAGTGAGGAATGAGGTTATACGGGACCGTTGCGCATTAAAAGAGGATGTAGTGACAAAGATAGAAAAGGGTATGCTTAGATGGGTCGGTCATGTTGAGAGGATGAGTGAAAGACGATTAACAAATGGTATTTACATGGCAGAGGTGAGTGGCAACGCAGGGAGGGGTCGCCCTAGGAAGACCTACACTGATCTTATTGGTGAGGTTCTTCAGAAAGGTCAGGTGTGGAGTACTCGTAACCGGCGTGCTTGTATGACGAGATGTAAGTATGAACGTAGATGAGGCGAAAGGAGTATGTAAGGATCGTAGCAGGTAGCGTTCTGTGGTTTCTGCCTACCCCCATGGGAAAAAGGCGTGAGTTTATGTTATGTTATCATGTTAAAGACTAAGCTTAGGATCGAATGCGTAGTTAACGGATATGTAGTGTGTTTTTTTACACCCCTTAATAAATCTTTATCATGCCTGCTGTAAATTAGATTGTTACTTACTAATAACAAATATGGTTTGCGCAAATAAAATCTACATTTAAAGGTCATTCGAGTTTACAAAATGTTAGGCCTGGGCAAAGCTTAATGTAATCTTTAACTTTGATAATATTACTAATCTAATAGATAAAAAACCAATATAAATAGTACACGAAAACTAACTGAGGCAAGTCGTCTTCGATACGCGTCTTATAAAGTAAGTACAGTAATATAACATGACATGTCTAGTTAATGTTCATAATGTAGAATCAATTCAAATATTTAAATATTGGAATATTTACCATAATATCACCTATTTACGGCTACGCAAAATTAAAATTGTTTTTCTTAAATTCGTCTCTCCAATCTTTCAGATATTATCAATATGAAATACTTCATCGCCATCGTCCTCATCGCCGCCGCGGCTTCGGCCGCCGCCGTTAGGCCTTTGAGATCTGAGATCGCCGAGATCCAAGAGATCATCGCCGCCATCCAGAGCCCCAGCACTAACCCCGCTACCGCCGCCGCCCTCGAACAGATGCTCCTCGATGCCCTCGGCATCAAGCCTGAGCCCATCGCCGTCGGCCCCGCTATCATCGAGCCTGTGTACGAGCCCATCTCTGTTGGCCCCGCTATCGTTGACTTCCCCCTTCCTGATGGTGGTGCCGTCGCTGAGGAGCCCGCTATCATTCCTACCCCCGTGGTTGTTGCTCCTTCCCCCGCCCCCGCTGTGGTCGCCCCTGCTGCCAGCACTCCTCTGGTCCAGATCATCCTGAACATCAACGAGGCCGCCGCTGAGGCTAGCCCCATCGCCGTTGGACCCGCTATCCTGCCCGCGCCCGTCGAGATCCAGCCTACACCCGTCCATGTCGTCGAGGTCGCTCCTACCCCCGTGCAGGTTGTTGAGGTCGCTCCTACACCCGTGCAGGTCGTCGAGGTCGCCCCCGTGCCCGTTGAGCCCGTCCAGATCGGAGTCCCCATTATCCCCGCACCCGCTGTCGTCCTCCCCGAGGAACTCAACTAAGAAGTATAGAATATTGTCGTCCTCATGCTTATTTATAGCATCTAGAAAATGTTCTAACATGTGATGCAATAAAAAAGATTTGAGAACAAATATTATTTTCAATTCTGCCTATTTATCTTTTCTACGTTATGTTTGTAATAACAAACTAAGATATATCTCATATCTACATGATCTACATATTATTATAATATCGCATTGACCAATAATAAATAATCCTACAAAGGATGGCAGCCATAAAAAAATCCGTAATCGAAATGAGACGATCTGATGAGACATTTGAAGTGGATCGAGTGGTGTTGTCACGTGGGAAAATTAGTCCTGAATGGAGGACATTTTTTTTTTTTATAGTTTTGTGATAGATTTAGATGTCAATAAATAAAAATGACAAGTTTTAAATAAAAAAAGGACAAAGAACCATCGTAATGTGATATGTTGGCTAGTATAAATAAAGCCTTGACCACCTATTGGGCAAATAGTTGCATACTTAATACAAATAGTTTAAAAGCGTGGTTTAAAAACCAATGGAAACTCCCAACTAAAGATACTGTGCTTAACTTAGCGTATTTGTTGCAAGAAACCTAGATGAAAAACATAATACCATACACTTTCTAAAACTTTGCGATAGATTTAAGAAAGGCGTTCGATACAGTCTAGTCTTAATTAAATTAACCCATCAATACTAGAATCGGGAGCTTACGGAGTCTAGATCACGACTAAAATCTTAATTTTTCAGCAAGCCATCTCACTAACCGTAAATCGTTCGCTAAAGTTAGTTAGGTGGCTATGTTAGTAAACAATAATAAACCACCACTTTTGGAGTACCTCAGGGAAGTATGTTAGGGCCGACCTTATGCCAAGCTTACATTATCTAGCTATACTCTCCCTCTCAAAAATATGCACATACACTGAGAAGACTGAAAAAAAAGGTAACTACAGTCGTACTACAACTAATTCTCGATAACTAGTGTCACTTACACCCGATTACCTGACCATAACGTCACACAGGAAGTTAACTTTCTTACATCAGGTACTTTATAAGCTCTCGTTCATCTTTGTGTCATAGGCGACTAAAGGAAAACACATAAACGGGTCATAAAGTTAGGTGTCCATTTCATGGTATCGGGGTGTGTGGAAGAAGTGTCTGCATTTCCTTCACCGTCCTTTAATACAGCGGCAAGTGTGGATGTAGTGAACGCAGCTCTGTATGAATCAATACAAACCAAAGAGACATGCTTCATACGCCACGATTGCCCACGATGCTGACGCAGGATTCTATGAACGCAGAGTTTTGAAATATTGCAGAAAAAATCAGTAGACTCTTAGAGTATTATATTATCTGTGCTCTTAGAGACAAAATGAAATGTAAACCGAACTGCAGTAGATACTCTACTACTGATATTTGAGTGTTATTATTTTATGAGTCATCTCAAGATTAGCAGTAGGATACAATAATGCAGCTTTCTTAAGATAATCTTTGATAAATTTAAAATTTATACTTAGTTCACCTGTAATTTGATTGAAAATCTCTGACTCCCTTTTCTATTATTTTTCATTCTTTACACAATCCATCGATCTTTTCTTTGACCTTCCTCTTCCTCTCTATCCATCCATATTCATATCTCTCTTAGTCACATGCGTTTTATCCCTCCTCTACACATACTAACACATACCAAGACAAAGAGGAAGAAAGAAATAAAATTAAGTATTTCAAACCAGTAGTCCCGCATCATTATAAAACTACCAATAATTGCAAAAAAGGCATAACGCACCACCATAATCATTATCATAATACAATACACCGATAGCGTGAAGATAAAAGACACAGTTAATTTATTACAACGTAATTCGCCGTCCAGATAAACTCAGGTTAATTCTGCAGGTATTACAAGAGCTCATAAAACAATAAAGTCAGATTAACATGGTCTACCGTGACGTCATTGCTGCCATAAAAATCCTTTGTAATTTATTTAGGCGTAAGTACTTTGTGAACGTCACGATGTAGGCGTAGTATACCTACCTCCGCCAGGGTTGCGGATTTTGTTCGAAAGAGTTAGCAACCCTGGAACCCAAAGGGCATTTTGTTCTTTACCATACACACCATACTTCTAATGACAGAGATATTAAAAGTCAAAGTTCCAATTGTTTTTGTACGTTTTTTACGAAAATTTCCTACTAAACTTTAAAGCCCCTTAATTACGAGTCTGTTGTGTGCACCCATAGGCAGAGTAATTTGCGTGTGTTTAAAATGGTAGGTATCATAAATACCAGTGATTTTTCACATAGGTAAAAAAAAGTTGCAATCATTTTTGCTAATAATAATTACTTAGTTAAATGGGCAGTAAGAATACATAGTTAATGGGTAAGTAGGTATGTGATTTATCTTTTTACACTCTTTCTCTCTGTAAGTTCTTCAATTTAAAGTAGTGCCTGCAGATTATTCTAAGTTTGTCAGATTATGTCCTTGTACTGTAACTTCAAGAAAAATTTACTGTTTCATCATCTTTTATGGCATTATTTTGTTTGGCGCATAATCTGAAACGGTATGAAGTACTTACGTTTATCTTAATAACAAGTTGTAAAAGGTAACGGATAAAGATAATTTGCCATTATTCATTTTCGCCTAGGTACAGAAGCTACTATACCTTGATGACTGTGTAATTTTCCATAGCTAATCGTCCTTTAGCGTGGCCGCAAACGGGCATCACGCGACAGCCACAAAAGCCACCACCTGAAGCTAGAAGCGGCATTGTGGCGACCACCGATGTGAACCGTGTGCGGCGAGTCCAAATAAAATCTATGAAAACTACAGGAAATACGTCGGTGGTGCTTTGTGGTTGTGGTCGGTGGCCCGTGTGCGGCCTTGAGCAAGAGCGTGGTGATCAATGCTCGTGCCTTCTCTGTACGAGAAGAGGCCTTTGCCCTGCATTGGGATAATAATAGGCTTATAATAATTATTATACATATGTATACATAAGTAGAATCAGTCGCTCCATATAAAATAGGTACTGGTATTCAGCTGCATCCGGTTAAACTGGAAGCCGACCCCACATAGTTGAGAAAAGGCTGGGCAGATGATGATAATAATATACGAGTAGAGTCATGTGGGTCAAATGTGCGCACTTAAGCTTTGAAACCTCTCTTAAATGAAAATTATAATCTGAATGAAACAAAACAGTATTAGTTAATTAGCTAGAATATTTATTCATCAACAATTGAAGTATGAAAATAA
The DNA here is from genome assembly GCA_949316365.1 of Hoplodrina blanda. Classification (NCBI taxonomy): domain Eukaryota; kingdom Metazoa; phylum Arthropoda; class Insecta; order Lepidoptera; family Noctuidae; genus Hoplodrina; species Hoplodrina blanda. Next base: position 10,868,235 of record OX438594.1, read on the forward strand.
GAATCATCTATAATGGCAGTAATTCTCTGAATTTAAAAAAATACAAAGGTAGTCAAAATGCGTACACTTACCCCAGTAGGAGGGGTAAGTGTGCGCAGTGGTGGGTATAAGTTTAGTGAAGTTACTTATTTATCAGCACAGTTATCACATTTGAAAATACCATATTCAAAACTGGTGCTCTGTTCATGTCACCAGCTATCACGATGCAAGAAAGAGAGAGAGAGATGAGATGAGTCAGTGATATTATTATAAGTATTATCTCTCAACACATAGCAGCACCTTTCGCAATTAACCTATAAACTTCTAGCTGTTCGTCCATTACCACACATCTGTCTGGAGCCTTCCATTAGTAATTTCGAGGCATTAACTTGGTCCATTTCAAGTGACCACGACTATACCCTTTTTGAGGGGTGGATCAGCGCCTGCAAGACAGAGCTGGATCACCCAATATTTCGAATTGACAATGGCACATTTGTTTGATAGTGTCTGATACCTTTTTTTTTGGGTTGGTAAAAATTATCGAATAAGTCCTTCCACCCTGGGTGGGGCGGAAGGGACTGTCAGACTTTTACTGACTTAAAAAACCATGCTGTTCCTTCTTTTGCCCTTTGCATTCCGGGGCCACGGTATCCTGTTAAGACGTCCCGCGACCCCGGTAGTGTCTGATACCTCAGTTGTAGAGTGAGTCAGTGGAGAGTATTATACCTGTAAAATTTTAACAAAGCTCGCCCTTTGGATCGTGACAATAGCTGATTCAATCTTTATTACAAGTTTCTTTGACATCAACTAAAATCTATAAGACGAGTCATGGACAGATGTCATAAATTAACTTAATATAATCACGAACTTCCTCGTAATTATCTGTAAATTAAAGCGCAAAGTATTAACTTCTAAGATAATTGATATGAAAAGTTTCATTATTTGATTTGATAACGATTTCATATAAAATAGCATGAATTATAATCGAAGAGCATACTTTGTATTTTGCAAGTAAACTAAACACAAGTAAGTACTTACAATTTTATTTCAATCAATTTGTTGTATGTTCATTATTTGACTATTTTTGGGTGAATTTTTTACTTTGTGCATTTCAGACGATAAAATTTAAATCTAACGTTGTTTTTTTAATAGTTTTTAACTTAGTATTCTCTTGAAGGTAACCTTAGAAATCTTTTTGTTTTTAATTAAAAATGCATTACAATTCACTCCAATTTCCCTAGTTCCGAATGTTTGTGAAGTTTTGGAGAAACTCAGTTTAATTGTCTTCAATGGACAATAGGTTAAATTGGATTATAACAATGAATATATACCTACTTATTAACTTTAAAAGTTTGAAAAAATCCTTACACTTCCAATTCCAAATTATCATGACCATTCAATAATTTAACGAAATGTTCGTTCCAATATTTTCACCTTTGTGCATCGTGCTTCACACAGAAACCACAAGGGCATTCATTGCAGAAAGACTATCCTTGTTTTATAACTATGTGTTTGTGTTCTGAGTTACTCAAAGTTATATTTTGTTTCCAGATATGAAATTCTTACTGAGTGTAGCCGCCGTCATCGCCGTAGCCGTCGCTGTGCCCGCACAGCGCGGTCTAGTGGCCCCCGGAGCCGCCGGCCCCGCCCCTGCCCCCGAGCAGCCCTTCGAGCCTATTGCCATCGGACCTGCAATAATTGACTCCTTCGAGCCCATCGCTGTCGGACCCGCCATCATCGATGGTTTCGAGCCCATCTCTGTCGGACCCGCCATCATCGATGGTTTCGAGCCCATCTCTGTCGGACCCGCAATCGTTGACTTCCCCCACGAGGAGCCCGCCCAAGCTCCCAGCACTCCCCTGGTCCAGATCATCCTGAACATCAACCAGGCCGCCGCTGAGGCCAGCCCCATCGCCGTTGGACCCGCTATCCTGCCCGCGCCCGTCGAGATCCAGCCTACACCCGTCCAAGTCGTTGAGGTCGCTCCTACCCCCGTGCAGGTTGTTGAGGTCGCTCCTACACCCGTCCAGGTCGTCGAGGTCGCCCCTGTGCCCGTTGAGCCCGTCCAGATCGGAGTACCCATCATTCCCTCACCCGCTGTCGTCCTCCCCGAGGAACTCAACTAAACTATATTTCTACTAGATGTTAATATTATAATATGAAGAAGAACTGACTTACTACACTACTTACATACATCATGTGAGAGATTAATACACGATTTGAATCATCAATTTTGTTTTTGTTTCTTCTACTTACTACCTACTAGTATTGTAGGTACCTAGTACCTAATCACAATAGTTATTAGAAAATATATGATCAACGCATATATACTTATGTATGTGTGCATTATGTGTCTATTTACCTAAATAAATCTTTTGTAGTCTCTGCTACTGTTGTTGAATGTTGCCTATTGCAGCAAAAGATTTTAATTAAGTAATATTTTGTACTCAGACATATCACAAATTGAAAAAGTTCTGATAATCTACCATATTTTGAAAGTGGTCTACGAGAAAAAAAAGTTTGGGAACCTCTGCATTAGAGGCACCTACGCCGTCAATAGTGTTTCAGCTGACCCAAGATCTGGACCATAATAATTATACTCGTAAGCTAAGTACATAAGTAAGTAGTACTTTTGCGAATATGGTAACTATAAAAAATGTAACAAGTTTACATCTTATGAGGATCACTATTAACAATTAAAAAAAAAAATCAAATAGGAACATACATTTAAAATCAACGAAATATTAAATATATGATACATATATACTTATATATATATATCTGTACAAAAGTCCATACAATTCTGGAGTACAGGCCAATATAATTCTTGGCCATCTCTTTCTGCATACTTGTACAATTCTGATGACAATAACATCACGCCTGTAAATCCCGAAGGGTTAGGCAGAGTTGTACCCATTTGTACATCCACATTTCGCCAGTTATGTTAAGTCCCACCTAATAGGAAAAACCCAATAACACTGCCCGATCTGGGAATCGAACCCAAGACCTCAGCAGTCGCGCTTTACGACTACTAGACCAACGAGGCAGTCTGATGACAATATACTCAAATACAATTAAATTATAAATTACGTGAAGCTGCAGTCAGGATTATCTTCTCACAAGGATACTCCTCCAACGGTTAGTAGCACAGATACGAAACTTCACATGTACGTTTAATTTTGATAAACGTGATCTTCACAAAGTAATTCTGCAACCAGAAAGAAGCATTCAAAGAACAAAACTCTTCAGCAGTTCAGCTTTACCACATAGAAAGTATAGATAGATTAGGGTCTAGTCTTACAATGCACCTTAAAAGAATTTTTCACCTAATGCAGCATGCATCAGGCCAGGGTTCGGCAACCTGCCGCTCATGCGGCTCTTTTAATGTAAAGTGGTGGCTCTTCAATTCCATACGTAAAATTTATAAAACATTTTACCACTATTTTTAACCCTTAAAATCGTGCAATCTATTCATATTTAAAAACTACTAGCTTTTGCCCGCGACTAAGTCCGCGTGGAACTTGTTTAATCGTACTTGCATACAAACTTCCACACCCCATTTCACCGCCTTAGGGGGTGATTTCCGGGATAAAATCTATGTCCTTCCTCGGATCTTAAACTATCTCCATGCCAAATTTCATCAAAATCGATTCAGCGGTTTAAGCGTGAAGAGGTAACAGACAGACAGACAGACACACTTTCGCATTTATAATATTAGTATGGATAGTATAGTATGACTGAGATATACTAAGTCTTCCATTTACCCATTTCCATGTCCCACCCGCACCGCCTCCATCGTGACATCGGTCATTCGTTTTTTTTTGTGACTATAAAAACTGCTTTGAAAATTGTAACTTTTGGCTCATCCGTCTAAAAGGTTGCCGATACTTGCAAAAAAAAAAATTCTTCTATGGTTCCTTAAGATTTTAACTGTGTGATTATTTCTCACTCAGTGTGTGAATAGTACCTAAGTATATCGTATTTAAGTCATAATAGTCTAGACTGTAAAGTTACTAGAGGTGCAGAGGTAAAATACCCGGCTCTATTTTCTTCGAGCCATATTTTTATCATTAACTGTTTGAAAACTGCAAAACATCTAACATTCACCAGTCCACTTGGGGCTATTTACAACTGATGTCTGATGACTTGTAATTAGTTTTAGTGTACACAAAAAAGATAGGTACATACTTACATACATGTATACAGGGTCGTCAGATATAGTTAAAGTTTCCTTAGAAAACGATGGATGTTTTCAAATATAATTTAATAAATAGGTTAAGTAAGTTTTAATCGAAGACATCCATCGGTTTCTAAGAAAACTTTAACTATATCTGGCGACCCTGGATTCTTATTTATTTTGTCAACTGCGCCTACCTACTGCTGTATAACAACCTTAGGTTTCTTCAAACAGTGTTCTAACTAAGTACTTATGTTGAATGCTACAGTTTTTGTACTTAGATAATATTTTTCAACTATTGTAATAAAAGGTATGAAACAAAACGAAATATTTACATTTTAGATCTTTTAATGTATTTCAATATATGGACACACAAGCGTTTCAAGGTGTTGGTAGAAAGTCCAAGAAATCTTAGTTAGAACAATTTTATAGATGTTGTATTGTCATGCGCAGTGGCTTCGCTATGATAGTAGTCGTTTAGTTGAGTTCCTCGGGAAGGATGACGGCGGCTTCAGGGAGGACGGGGACACCGATCTGGACGGGCTCAACGGGCACGGGAGCGACCTCGACAACCTGCACGGGTGTAGGAGCGACCTCAACAACCTGCACGGGGGTGGGAGCGACCTCGACAACGTGCACGGGTGTAGGAGCGACATCCACAACATGGACGGGTGTAGGCTGGATCTCAACCGGGAGCACAGCGGGGCCGACGGCGACGGGGCTGGACTCAGCGGCAGCCTGGTTGATGTTCAAGATGATCTGGACCAGGGGAGTGCCGGTATAGATCTCACCGGAAGCGCCACCTTCAACGATGGACACGGGAGAGGGGACAATGGGCTCTTGAGGGAAGTCAACGATAGCGGGTCCAACAGCGATGGGCTCGAAACCTTCGACGATGGCGGGTCCGACAGCGATACCCTCAATGGGGTTTATGATGGCGGGTCCGACAGCGATAGGCTCGAAGGAGTCGATGATGGCAGGTCCGATGGCAATAGGCTCAGGGGCGAAGGTAGGGCCAGCAGGTCCAACGGGCACTAGACCACGCTGTGTGGGCACAGCGACGGCCACGGCGATGACGGCAGCAACAGACAGCAGGAATTTCATTTCTGAAACAGAACATTATGTTATAATCTACTTGGATCTTTCAATTTATTTTTAAAACTTTGTCCCACACTAGAAATTTCTTCTCTGTCGTGGGTGCGTTAACAAAAATAAATATATAAATAAATTCACATTCACAAACAGCTAGACTTGGAACAACTGTCTGTAGGTCATACGAATATTTGTTCCGTTACACATTACACGTTAACACATTACACGTTAACACATTACACGTTAACACATTAAGTATGGTGCTTTATTATGGTGTATTTTCTTTTGTGATAAAAAAATGCTGTGATGTTAGAAATGGCTTGTTGGAAAATGGACAAAAATGACTACAAATATGGTACTTACTTATGCTGCTTGTTTATAGCTGCGAGATACAAAGTATCTATTGATTTTCGATTAGAATTCACGACATTTATACAATTTTTTTATCAGACCATATGATATAGAATGATTGCGTTTTATTGTTAGATACACGTTTTTTATGGTTGTTAAAAGATTAGGAAGGAGGTGGAGGACCGGAGGCTCATACAGTAAGTTGTTGTATTGTTCACCTCAGTTGTTGTATTGTTCAGGGAGATTCCTGGCTGAGACACGATACCTTTCCAAAAAATGACCAGACATCACTGTGGTTAAAGAAAAATCTTCTAACTAATATTAAATGTCATGAAACAAAATAAATAAAATTTTCTATAAATAAAACAATACAACCAATTTAAACAGCTTCAATTTAAAAGCACACAACTGTGAAAATATTCAGTCATTATAAGTGTTTACTTGGTTACTTTGTTTACGCCTTGCGGCATTTCATACAAACTTTCAAGTCTTGTGCTTATTTTCCAAAATAAATGAACCGATTTTAAGAAACTTCCCACACACAAGCAGGATACATAGGTCTTAAGAGTTAGTTGGGAACATTTTGCAGGATTAAAATTAATAGTTTAAAACACACTAGAAAGACTCGCTTTTATAAATGCACGTAAAAACCAAAAAATAAATTATGGATCGTTCAAGTTGTTTCTATTTCTGGGCTAAAGTGTAAACTATGTGCTTTTAATTTTATTATAATATTTGATTGTAAAAGCGTGGGGCGCTGGAACAGGAAAGACTTTCTTTCTTTCTTTCGACCTCATGCAGCTTCCGCTGGGAAATTCGTATTAGTACCTATTTGTTTACAAGAAAGTATATCCTGTTCCAGCGCCCCACGCTTTTACAATCAAATATTAAAATTAAAAGCAGAATCTATTAAATATTACTTGCTGCGATCATAATTGTATTTTATTGTATTCGTGTCATTTTTTTAAAGAATGTCAGTTTCTATATTGTATTCTTTAATTTTGTAAAGTATAAAATTTGCATGTTTACTCGATAATGTGTTTAGTAAGTTGTGATTACCTGTAATTGGAGTGTATTATAGTAGAATATTGTTACTTGTACTCAAGCTTATATTTTGTAGATGATTATTTTAATTTATCACTTAGGTGTACCGTGTAATGGTAATAAATTGCTATACTGTGGTGTTATTCTGTGCTGTGGTAATACATGCTATCCATACTAATATTATAAATGCGAAAGAAACTGTCTGTCTGTCTGTTACACTTTCACGACTAAGCCACTGAACGAATTTTGATGAAATTTTGTACGGAGAAAATTTGAATCCATTGTCTGTGTCCGCGATAAACGACATTTAGTTACGCGGACGAAGTCAAGGGCAAAAGCTAGTCCTCAAACAGATAAAAATAAATAAAAAATAAATAAATAAGGAGCGAAACTCCTTCAAAGCACATAATATTGATGAAACATTTCAATTGACTGCCTCGTTGGTCTTGTGGTCGCAAAGCGCGACTGCTGAGCCGATCTTGGGCTCGATTCCCAGGTCGGGCAAAGTGTTATTAATTGGGTTTCATCAGCCTCGTAGACTGGCTTTAAGTTGTGCCCGGTTGACGGCAATAGGCTCGCCCCCTATTACATGGGACTTATACTTAACTGGCGAAATGTAGGTGTTGGTACTAATCACCACTGCCTAACCCTTCAGGGATTACAGGCGTGATGTTTATTTATGTTTCAATTGATTACCGTTCCCGCACGAGTTAGAGGTAATAAATTAGTAAAATATGGTAAGTACACGTGAATATTATCGTTTCCTATCGCCACAGTAAACGATATCAATTCGCAATCAGACGTTAATATATAGTGGCTGAATTAGAAACTTTTCCGGCAATTGCTAACTCCGATAGCTTCGCATTTTATTTATGATCAATGCGATCAAAATTATTATTACAATGACTGATAAAATAACTGTTAATTTTACGTATTCGACATTTGTATTATGGAGGTGCAAAAATAGCCTTAATTCTCAAATGAGAAACATCATTAATTACTCCAGTCCCACGTAATGAGACACAATTGATTTTCTATTGTTCTGTCATACCGGTATGCGACAGCCGGGCCTTGGGCGGTTAAGGTCCAAATGCATTAATGTAGAGGGTAACACAAAGCATTAAAATGTTATAACATTAATTCCAATCATAGTGTAATTTATATTGCACTAGAGCGGCGCTGCACTATGCATTGTTACGCGTTGCAGCAGAATTGCCTCCAAAAGAATATTTTAACTCCACTCTAATGCAGTAAACCTTCCTTAGATGGCGATGGCGGCTTTTGTTCCGTCTCCTGTTTTGTATTTCCAATATGCCAACGACTTCCGAAACTCAAGTTATTTTTCACTTTGTAGTGTTTGAAGGCGATTGACGTTTTTGCAGAAAAAAGTTTATTTTACGTTTTTTAGTAAGTAGGTACTTAGGTAGGTACCTAAATATTTATTTCATATCATTCAAATCCATTAAATTCAACACATGTGTTTCATCATTCGTACCGTACGTTCCCTTAACTGTAACATAAGTAAAGTTAATCAATGAGGAATTCCATGGGGTATCATCGATGTTTAAAGTTAGTTGATTACTGATAGGTAACTTACTAATATTTTATCTTCAGAACAGTAACCAAATCACAATATGTACGTAGGTATTTGTTTTAAAGTCAACTAAAGTCAAATCATTTATTTTAATTCGACCATTTACATGCGCCTTTGAATTGTTAAGGAGTCGGTCAGTTTTATAAGTGAGAAAGTTGAAGGTAGTTGCTAAGCTCCATAGTTTATCTCCGAAGATCTACATCAGATCTTCACCAAATTAATATGGTACCACCTCAGGAGTATTCTCTTTCAAATAAGAAAGAATTACACAAATCGACCTACAAATCTTGGAGAAATCGGTGTACAGTAAACATACTTAAGAGATACGTTTCGAATACTACTTCAAGTCCCACGTAATGAGACAAAATTGATTATCTATTGATCTGTTAAACCGTTATGACAGCCGGGGCTTGAGTGGATTAAATTCATAACCTTATCCTTTTTTTTGGGTTGTTTAAGTACCTGAAATTATTCTGTGCTTGAAGGGTCTCGCCTCGTTGCTCTAGTGGTCGCAAAGCGCGAATGCTGAGCATGAGGTCTTGGGTTCGATTCCCAGGTCGAGCAAAGTGTTATTGGGTTTTTCCATCAGGAATTTCTTGGTAGTAGCCTCGGAGTCTGGATTTGTGCCCGGTTGATGGCAATAGGCTCGCCCCCTATTACATGGGACTTACACATAACTGGCGAAATGTGGGTGTACTAATGGTGGTGTACCTCTGCCTAACCCTTCGGGTATTACAGGCGTGATGTTATGTTATGTTACCTGAAGGGTGCTAACGGGACTATTACTAACAGAATGTGTATTTCTATCGCCGCTATAAGTACCTACAAACTAAATAATAAAAGGGGGGCCCCATATAAGAGACCTGTTTTTTTGCGTTTTTGGCTCGATACGTCGATATCAAATTATCAAGATACCTATCGTCCATCAACAATCTTCTTCGGTGAATTTAAATTGAGCTTGAGGAGTTGAGATGAGCTGTCATTAGTGATTTATCTCGCACCTTGTAAGTATTTAGGGTGTTTCTTATTCATTCGTTATATACTTACTCGTAATCACTTCGAGCTTATGAGGTACTTAAAGCCAGACTACTACTACGATAATCACAGTATCTAAATCAAAAGTTTTTAAACTAACATTGTGCAATCAGGATTAACACAATTATCATTTTGTTTGATAAATAAATCATATAAAAGGGTTCGAATTCATAAAACATCATAATTTGTGTTTTGAATTACAAGAAATAACAAGTAAGTTCATTTAAAGAATATTATAATATGACATGTAGAGAACTGTGTCTGAATCTTTTGTTCTGAAAGGATTTCTAATTTGATTGCGAGTTCGTAAACTCGTCAGAAAAGTAAAGTTTGTTAATTTCCTATCAGAAACTGTACTTTTCTCTCTTTTTAAACTACGTTCCGGTAATTGAAAATTTACCCGAAACCTGAAAAGGGGTCATTGTACTCATCATTATGAACAACTTTTACTACGGGACCAACCCTGATGAAATCATGAAAAAGAAAACAGCTGATCCAAACATTTACGATCTAGTTGTGTAGCATTTATTCACAGTTTATTTTTTATCACTCTAAGTATAATTTTTATATAAGTAACTGTTAGATCAACAATTAATAAAAGATGTACCTGTATCATTCAGAAGTTCAAAACATTACATTTATTTTTCCAGAAATGAAATTCCTACTGACTGTTGCTGCCGTCATCGCCGTGGCCGTCGCTGTGCCCGCACAGCGCGGTCTAGTGGCCCCCGGACCGGCTGGACCCGCCCCTGCCCCCGAGCAGCCCTTCGAGCCTATTGCCATTGGACCTGCTATCATCGACTCTTTTGAGCCCATCGCTGTCGGACCCGCCATCATAAACCCCATTGAGGGTATCGCTGTCGGACCCGCCATCGTCGAAGGTTTCGAGCCCATCGCTGTCGGACCCGCTATCGTTGACTTCCCTCAAGAGCCCATTGTCCCCTCTCCCGTGTCCATCGTTGAAGGTGGCGCCGCCGGTGAGGTCGCTTCCGGCACTCCCCTGGTCCAGATCATCCTGAACATCAACCAGGCCGCCGCTGAGGCCAGCCCCATCGCCGTTGGCCCCGCTATCCTGCCCGCGCCCGTCGAGATCCAGCCTACACCCGTCCATGTCGTTGAGGTCGCTCCTACCCCCGTGCAGGTTGTTGAGGTCGCTCCTACACCCGTCCAGGTCGTCGAGGTCGCCCCCGTGCCCGTTGAGCCCGTCCAGATCGGCGTCCCCATCATCCCCGCACCCGCTGTCGTCCTCCCCGAGGAACTCAACTAAATAATAAAATAAATACACCTCTGGTTATAGAACTACCGAAATATTATGTAAATGAATGAAGAAATATTTTCAAATTATATTTTGCTAATGTTCATAGAACTATGTCATGTATGTATTACCAATTAATATCTACCAAATAATTGAACAAATATATCAGATCTGAGTGAATAATATTTTGTTTAATTCTGGACCCTATTAACACTGGGATTTCTTGGAGAAACCTTTTTGGAAACCACAGAAGTCTGGGCATTATATAGCCTGCAATTATTTCACCAATATTTTCAAAAACTTAGAAAACAGTTTCATCTACTTACCTTTTATCGTTTAGAAACAAAACCGATTTTTTAAACAATTATAGCAAGGCACTTGAAAAGGTCATGTTCCTTGATTTTTGTTACTGGATCTATGGAACCACCGAGGCATCATATCGTCGCCGTGCATTGAAACGATATAGAGATACCCAGCTGTTGGTCGTAGATGTAGTAGATGAAATCCTGTTTAGTATACAGAAACTGGTCAATAAACAAATATGAAATCAGTTTTAGGTACCTTTCAAGGCCAAGTGTTTCCAGTTTTTAAAAATCCATATATCTATCATTATTTCTCTGTTATTTGCAGCAAGTAACTGATATTGTCCCAAATAAAACTATGTCTGAAGTGAAGTATATACCAACTTCATCCAATTATACCTATGTCAGACACGATGATGGTCACTAAGCTTGTTCAAGGCGCATTGGCTATTCAGACTTCATCACGAGTGCAGGTTTTCTTCACGATGTTTTCCTTCACCAATGTCAGTTATGTCCAAGATAAACTTACAGAAAGTACTCGTACATATGAAATAGAAAAAGTCCACATTGGTACTTGCTCGTGCCCGGTTGTGAACCCACAGCCTCGTACATGAGAAAAGGGCGCCTTAACCACAGAGCCATCATGACATTGGGTTTAGGCTCCTGTTAACCTTTAAAAACTGTTGATAAAGCATTGTTGATAGAGATTGCGCATTTAAATAACTATACACCTTAACATTAAAGTTAAGCAAATCTACAAAGTTTGTATTGCTCTTTACAGAACATAGGCGTCCTTAAACAAAACCTCATGTGTTATGCACGAAGTGACAGAGGTTGATCTATTATAAACATTCTTTTTGGACTGCAGCCTGTGCTGGGCCCTGAGACCCCGTACACAAAGGCCCCTGTCCCCATTAAAGAAAATACTAAAATTTTAATATATACACATCAAAAGTGTCTAGGGATCAAGATGTATTTGGTAATAATAATATATTGATCCCTAGACACTTTTGATGTGTGTATTATGTCTGTGAGTATTTCATCACTATACTCTCGGATCCATTACGCCCGCTTGTCTTCGGGCTGCAACTCAACCTCGGCTGCAATGACAACCTTAGCTCACTATAAGTGTAATAATTGACTATTATTGTCCTAATTTCATTCTTATAAATGTATAAAATACTATAACAAACAGTCTTATAATAAACAGTCTTAACACATTAGTTTATTCAGTTCTTGTGTTTCCGTGGAGTAATTATAATGATTTTCGCTTAGTTCTGAAGTCAACGCAGACGAAGTCGCAGGGAAAAGCTAGTAGACGACTAAAATAAAATAGGGTTGAACATGGCTAAGCCAGAATCTCTACAGTACTGTGTTAATAACTTCATGACTTTTTCGCTTCAGACCAACTAGAAGCCTATTTCCTGAAGTGTTATGGCGAGTTAAAAACGTCAGACGTGTCGTCAGATACCAGCATCTTTAATAGTTGTCGAGGAGAGGTTCCGCAGGTATTAGTTCTGGGGCCACTATAGAACAAATTAAGGTAAGACCGGTCTCTGATGACGATACTTACTACCTGTAACCATCTCTTGGACAGCAAACTATTACCAAAAAGGATGAATCTTGAAGTACTCAGTCGAGTTAAACTTTAATAAACACGTGTATGAAACTCCAATAACTCTGTGGTGTCTGAATGCTCTACATAATGTGAGTCCCATATTAAATTAATCTTGGAGCATCTTTAATTGTCCTTGAATTAAAGATTTTAAGATATATTTAATACTAAGTATTAATTCATAAGTAACAATTTGATAGATTCAAAGGTGAAAATTCTGTTAGTAAGTAAGTACCTGGGTTTTAAATAATATCTACCTATCTTTGCTTTTTCTATTCCATCTGCAGTATACAAGTATTTATCTACCTAAGTAGCAGGGTTTGTAATATAATAAAAACATTAAATATTATAACAAATTTTTTTATTAAAAATTTAACACGTCATTGTGTTAGATCATCGGAAAGGTGTTATGTACACTGCTCAGTTGTTTGTTTTTGTTGTTGAAGGTAAAACGAAACGAAATATTTACATTTTTGATCTTTTAATGTAATTCAATATTTTGGACACACAAGCGTTTCAAGGTGTTGGTAGAAAGTCCAAGAAATCTTAGAACATATAGATGTTGTATTGTCATGCGCAGTGGCTTCGCTATGATGGTGGTCGTTTAGTTGAGTTCCTCGGGGAGGACGACAGCGGGAGAGGGAATGATGGGGACTCCGATCTGGACGGGCTCAACGGGCACGGGGGCGACCTCGACGACCTGGACGGGTGTAGGAGCGACCTCAACAACCTGCACCGGGGTAGGAGCGACCTCGACGACATGGACGGGTGTAGGCTGGATCTCGACGGGCGCGGGCAGGATAGCGGGGCCAACGGCAATAGGGCTAGCCTCAGCCTGGTTCACGTTCACGACGATCTGGACCAGGGGAGAAGCACCTGCGGGGATATCGCCAACGACGACAGGGGAAGGTGCAACGGGGGCGGGGGCGGTGATAACGCCATTGTCAGGTTCGGGAACGGGGTGGGGAATGATAACGGGTCCAACTTCAACGGGTTCGGGTGTCTCGGGGATGATGGCGGGTCCGACGGCGATGGGGTTCAAGGCGGAAATGATCTGGACAAGCTGTTGCTCGAGGAGGGCGGCGGTGGCGGGGTCAGTGTTGGGGCTGTTTATGGCGGCGACAATGGCCTCGAATTGTTCGAGGTCAGAGTTCACGGGCTTGCCCAGAGGGACGGCGACGGTGAGGGCCACGAGGGCAGCGAAGGCAACGAAGAATTTCATTTTTCGGGTTTTTTTGGTCTGGAAATTATAAAAATACAAATTCAGTCTAAAATGTTAAGTTGAACTAGTTACAAATTCGGACACAATTACAATTAGTAGACATAACATGAGTCAATGACTCATAATATGTTACTTGTCATGAGACTTGCATTCTCCAAATGGGTAGACAAGGACTTTTCGCCACCTTAGCTCAAGTTCAGACAGACAAACAGACAGACAGCTATACATAGGGAGAAACTCCTTTAACATAGAAAGACCCAATAACACTTCTCGACCCGGGGATTGAACCCATGATCAGCACCAGCAACGACCACTAGACCAATCACAGTAAAAAATATAACAATTAAATCGATAACAATCAATATTGCTAGTTTTTTTTTTTTGAGAATTCTTAACTTGAGAACTTACCTTTGTTGATTGCGTCGATCAAGAAGATACTATTACAATCAATGTCTTTCTGTTTCTAAACTTCACGTTTTATACTAAATTGTTATCATATCAGAAAGGCTACAATTATAATATATTTATGGTCCAAATAAATTGATAATGTGGTGCGCCATTCGTTTTTATTATGATCGTATAAAATGGTATTAGATTATTGTCTAATGATACATGGGCTTAGGTACTCTATGATACGTTTTGCATAATCAGTTTTTTTTTCTCTAGTCAACACTGGTGACGATTCCCTTGTTCACAAACTAAACTAAAATTAGGCTATTTCTATCTTTTTCTGTCCATTAAAACAGGAAAGGGGCGGAAATTAATTAGACAAGATACATTTTAGTTAATTTAATCTGAAACATCCATGCAATTTTAGTTGACATGTCATTGCAGAACGCATTGAATAAAAACTGAAATGTTCAAGGCAAAACTAATTAACATCTAACTTAATTCTAAAATGTCACTGTCCTTCTCCCGTGCCCGGTTAAGAACCCACAATCTTGTGCATGAGAGGCGGACGCCTTAACCAATGGGCCATCACATCACGACATGTTTGTTATGCCACTTTATAATACCACAATCTACCTTAGTGTTAGTTAGTTTACCCATTACTACACCCAGATTTCACCAGCTATGTTAAAGTCCCATGTAATAGGGGGCGAGCCTATTGCCATCAACCGCGCACTAATTCAGACTCCAAGGCTGCTACTAAAAAATTCCTGATGGGAAAACCCAATAACACTTTGCCCGACCTGGGAATTGAAGCCAAGACATGCTGGGTAGTCGCGCTTTGCACAGTAGGTAAAATAAGTAAGTTTATAAACCATTTAAATAGTCTTATATGGTAAGTTAAAATAATTCGCTTGAAACAAAATAAAAATGCTTATCATTGTAAAAAAAAATCCCCTGAAGTCAGAAGACTATCATAAAGTAAAACTAAGTCTTTATCTATTGTAACTACTTACTTACTGCTTAATATAAAGCAATAAACTACTTAAATTAGATATAGTGATAAAGCCTACAGCGATGATATCACAGATCTCTCGTTAATATCAATTCCGGTGTGCTAAGCTGTCTACCTATCCACTACAATAATTATGCTATTCTGTAAAAATCTCCTACAGCTTTATGTGCAGTGTACTTGGCGACGACCTGGGCCCTATTTAACCAACATTACAATTTGACAATTTTGTAAACAAGTTTAGTGACATAATATCATTATTTTTGTAAAGTTGTACGACAAGTGCTGTTTAATAAACATTATTATTACAATTACAAATATGTAAATTATCACCTGTAAAGAGAACAATTTTATTAAACAGGAATATGTAAAATTGTTGGTACAATATTTTAACAATTTTGTAAGTTTTTTACACGACTGCCCAAAAAAAGGAGTGTTATGTGTTCAGGGTTAATGTATGTATGTATGTATGTATGTATGTGAGTTTCTTTATTCCACCATAACTTTTAAACGCCTGAACCGATTTGGATGTATGGGGTATCGTTACAATCCTTGCATCGTTCCGAGTAACATAGGCTAGTTAAAAATAAAAAGAAACCGGTGTGGTCACTTTAAAACGTAAATTAATACCAGCCTCAATTTATTTTTTTAATGAATCTGGTCGTGTCCATGTTTATCGTCTAGAATTTGACAAGTAGATTTAAAATATATATAACACTGTTAATAAAAAACGTCGTAAAAAAAACTGACGAGTAAACAAAGTACAAATATGTGCAATTCTCGCAGTCGTGTTTTTTAATTTTTTAATTATAGTAGCTTGTTTACCATTGTTTATTAAACAGAAACTTGTAGATTTGTAACCTGTAAAATACAATTACAATTTACAATTTGTAACGTTGGTTAAATAGGGCCCTGGGGAAAGTCGCGGGGAACCGCTGGATGCGGGTAGCGCAGGACCGGTTATTGTAGCGATCTTTAGGGGAGGCCTATGTCTAACCGTGGACGTCGTTCGAACTTGAGGTGGACGGGTTATTCCTCGCATAATAACAGAACACTTCACTTAAATTCACCGAGAAATATTTTCACTGAATAGACCAACTGATGCAATGCGCTCGGTGACAACATTATCCATCAATTGAAATACTTTTTTAGGAACTGTCTAAACGCTATAATTCCTCCATAGATTTTGTATGGCAATTTATTTGCCAACTTACTTACCTAATTGTGTTTACTTTGGAATCAATAAAAAGTCGATCAATTGATCAACTTTTTATTGATTTCAAATGCTGTTAAATAGACTTAGTTACTATATACCGTGAATTTTAATTCGTTGTAAATCTTTCAGGGGGTGAATGTACTCATGAATATGAATAATTTTTATTAAGGGACATAGTACGAAATGTGAACAAAAAAACAGCTGATAATTACATCCAATTTGATCGTAATGTAGTACATTATTGTATAGATCAGCTGTTTTTTTTTTCACATTTCGTACTATGTCCCTTAGTAAAAGTTGTTCATATTCATGAGTACATTCACCCCCTGAAAGATTTACAACGAATTGAAATTCAGGTTGTATAAGGTATGTATACACGGTATATTATTCGGCAAACCCATAAAAGGTCGAAATGGAAAACTTTTTTTAACAACAGGCGAAAAATGGTTTTTTATTTCTTTTTTTTTTAAGTTTTTAAGACGTGTGATGGCCTATTAAGTGAAGGTGTAGAGAAACTTTGGGCACTGTAGTAAATGGGCCGTAGTCTGGTCAGGAGCACTGCGCTCGGACTGGGTGTCAATGGGATGTTTAATCCTAAACCCCATTTTAATAATCTTAACGCTGCGCTGGGGGAATCATATAGACCGTACTGAATCCATGATAAGAATTTTCGTTACAATGGGATCCCTTCCTTCCCGTATTATACCGTATCACGCAACTTTTTTTTATGGTGCGCGTTAGAAATTCTTATGGACTTCCTCCGTCGTGAGGCTGACGGAGGGGAATGCCGGACTCTTACTTACCGGCTAAAACCACCGCAGTGACCACCTCTGCCTATGACCAGGGGTGCGGGATTCGCATGCACATTCGCCGCTCCCCCGATAGGCACAGTATAACGTACCTACCTACATATACCTACGTTACATAATGGCTAGTTCTTTTATCTCATGCGTGATATCGTACATTTGTAGCTAAGCATTTACGGACATAATCCGCCGCGATAACAATAATTATTTGATTTTGATAACAACAAACCGGTACCTACTTTTAGCTAAATCGATATTTTAATAGTACCTGCTTACAATATTCGCTACTGCACTTAGGTAAATACAGCAATACTGTATTCCGCCTTTTTTTGTGCGCAGTGGAAATTCTCATGGTCTTCCTCCGTCGTGGGGGTGACAGAGGGGCATGCAGGACTCTTACCGGCTAGAACCACCGCAATGTTCCACCTCTGCCTATGGCCGCGGGTGCGGAATTCGCATAAGCATTCACCTCTCTAAACGTATGCTAGCTGAATACCACTGTTATGCATGAAGCTACTGCTTATCTGACATCTACAATTTAACTTCGTTAGTTAGACTAGAACTGGTTGCCAGACTTTCGGAATTCTGACTACTCGTAAAGACTGTCAAAGATCTGCGAATGATAGCCGGGACTCAGCTTTGTATTTAGGTATGAACGTGCATGCTTTCTGAGGCACGAGGCTGCTACTAAGAAATTCCGTAAAAGGAACACCCCGTAACACTTTGCCCGACCTGGGAATTGGAGCCCACGCTAAGCAGTCGTACTTGCGTCCACGAGACTAAAAGGGCAGTCAGCATAGCGTTGCAATGCTAAGATATTGTATAGGTAGATAAAATTCCTACACAACCTAATCATCATGCATCCTGACACACACACACATAAGTAAAACCATAAACAATCATCATATCATTTTTTAATCATATAGGTAATCTATACTATAACATCATAAAGCCGAAGAGTTGTTTGTTTCTTTATTTGGACTCGCTAATCTCAGGAACTACTGGTCCGATTTGAAATAATCCTTTTGCGTAATATAGCCCGTTTAACGACAAAGGTTTGCATTTGAGGTTATACCTACACTATGTAACAAAAACCCTGTCAGATCAGTGTTGCCGTTGATCAATTTTTATGTTTTATTTTAATTTAATTACTTCTTCTTTCTTCTTTTTTTTTTCACTGGGGAAAAATAATAATCTCAAATCCATTAAATGGTTACGTATATGTGTACGCAGTACGATGCCGAATAATACCCTTAAGGATCGGACAGGGTTTTTGTTACATGCTGTATAACATCACGCTACACACATGGGAGTAACAAAGTAACCAAAGAGGTAAGTTAACGCGAGTGAAACCGCTGGGTACAGCTAGTCCTTCCTAATATTATAAATGCGAAAGTAACTCTGTCTGTCTGTCTGTTACTCTTTTACGACTAAACCACTGCACCGATTTTGATGAAATTTGGTACAGGGTAAGTTTAAACCTCAAGGAAGGACATGGGCTTCTATATAATCCGTGCCTTCGTCTGCGTTCGCAATAACCGACATTTACGCGGACGAAGTCGCGGGCAAAAACTAATATAGTATAATAGGTGACCTCTAAATCTTTTTGCAGACATTGAACACTAGCTAAATAAATTGATCTTTGCTCAAACAATTAGCGTTCAACGTGGCGTGATAGTACTGCTAATGAAAATAAGACAAAAACAGAGAGTAGCTGCATACTTCGGCTGCGTCTGTTAATAACGTTCAATTTAATGGATGCAGACGGCAATTTTACACAAAATATCCTCTTTGATGAGTCTAAATAGCAATCTAAAAAGCTACCGCTTATTTAGACTGATCCGGATTTTTAAGGATTACACTTGGCTACGTTATGTTTAAGTCCCATGTAATAGGGGGCGAGCCTATTGCCACCAACCGGGCACAAATCCAGACTCCAAGGCTGCCACTGAGAAATTCCTGATGGAAGAACCCAATATTAAAACTTTGCCCGACTCATGCTCAGCAGTCGCGCTTTGCTACCACTAAACCAACAGTCCAGTTTATAAAGTAAGTATTGTAAAACAATTATTTCAAAAGAGTAAGGAGGTACTAGGTAGGTATGTAGTTTTTTGCCTTTTCGTTTTTATACGAAACTATATTTTGAAAACAACTAGATTCAATTCGTTTTTCCTTGTATATGACGATCAAAAGTGGTATAATTGCAATAAATGATTTGACTTTAACTTTGATCACGTTTTGTGTTACTAACTGATAACAAGCTTAGGAGCAGTTGACTGCTTAGAAAAGTCATCATCATCCTCTTGTCCCGGGCAGGGTTGTACCCAGGTGCGTAGCTATAGCCGTATCGAGAATACGGGGCCCCGAACCCACAGTTATATACACTATGTAACAAAAACCCTGTCAGATCAGTGTTGCTGTTGCCGTTGATCAGTTTTTATGTTTTATTTTAATTTAATTACTTACTTCTTCTTTCTTCTTTTTTTTTTCACTGGGGAAAAATAATAATCTCAAATCCATTAAATGGTTACGTATATATTATGTGTACGCAGTACGATGCTGAATAATACCCTTAAGGATTTTTGTTACATGCTGTATAGAAGGGCCCCCAAAAAATTTCGAAATAAGTAGGACCCGCCTAGGACAAGCTACAGCACTGGCTGTACTCCAATTTATCACGAGTTGGACATCTGCATAATTTCATCTTAACAGTCATTTCAGAAGATTCTTTATTACAAAAGAAGCTATCATTAAGTAGGTAAATTAGGGACCTACCTAAGGCTTGCTAGTATGTAATTATAATAATTACTAGCTATAACCTGCAGTTTCACCCGCGTCTGTCTTTGATTACTGCTCTGTTCCCGTGAGTCGAGCGTAATGTTGTAGGTATGACCTTTCTCGCTGTATAACGTAAAATCTTGTAAATAATATTACATAACATAACATAACATCACGCCTGTAATCCCCGAAGGGTTAGGCAGAGGTGTACCTATTAGTACACCCACCATTTCGCCAGTTAAGTTTTAAGTCCCATGTAATATGGGGCCAGCCTATTGCCATCAAACGGGCACAAATCCAGACCCCGAGGCTGCTACTGAGTAATTCCTGATGGAAAAACCCAATAACACTTTGCCCGACCTGGGAATCAAACCCAAGACCTCATGCTCAGCAGTCGCGGTTTGCGACCACTAGACCAACGAGGCAGTTAATATTAGTAGGCATATAATATTAGTATGCGTTATATCAGTTTTTAATCGCTGGATGTGGGCAGCACTAGATTGGCCATTGGCGATCTGTTGGGGAGGCTTATGTCCAAGTCCAACTGTGGACGTCTTTAGGCTGCTTAGAATGACTCCAGGTTGAAAATGTGAACCCTCCAATAATTGTGTAATGCACTGCTCCTAGTTGCTCAGGTAGGTAGGTACTTCCCTTACGTCACCAACGAAAAGACAGGAAGGTCTATTCTCATCACACAGAACGTCACATCCTGTTTTCGTCCAACAATATCCAGAAACGAATTTAGCACAATAGGGAAGAATACTAAGCCCACCTAATCTAGATAAATGGCTTTGTATTGTTAAAGATTATCGGCTTATTTTAAGTGAGTTCAACAGTAACTAAGCAATCGCATTCGGTCATCAGCGCCGTTTATTACCGACGTAAAACTGTGTCGTGTAGGTACGTACTTGTCGTGTTTCATTATTTATACTTCCTTCATTTAGCATACATTAAGCTTATTTCAAATTGCATTTGTTTATTTTGTATTCAAGGTGACAGACATCCGGAATTTGGTCGAAAGACTCGTCGTGGCCCTGGAACGCAAAGGGCATTAGGCGGAACATATGGATAGGTTTTAGTCAGTAAGGGCGCGTTCACATAGAACGTCCGATATTACAGGATCCGTTTTAACTGATCCGTCGCTACTGGAGGTAATATTCACACAGCAGCATTTACAGGACCGATTTTAACTGATTCGTCGCTACTGGATGTCGGATCCGTATTTTCTCGCTCGCTCGCTTTAACTCGCTCATACAACTACATACGCTAATAACATAATTATACGTTTAAACGGACCAGTAAAACGAACGTTCTATGTGAACGCGCCGTAAGAGTCTGACACTTTATTCCGCTTCGCCCAGAGCGGGAGCTGTCATTGGATGATTTCCCATCCCTACCGGTCAAGCCCCAGCTGACTTACCGGTAAGTCAAAACAATAGAAAATCAATTGTGTCTCTTTTTGTGGACTTGAGTACCTAATTAAAAAAAGGTGACAGACATTTAAATTTTTTTATGATTTGAATTCCTTATTTTTTCTTCAATAATTAAGTATGCTGTTTTGAAAGTAGAATGAACATCCCTTCTTATTCGCGTAGGAGTCCTAAGAAGGAACATTCGGTAGGTACCTACCTACCACCAAACCATTAACAGAAATTTGTATGGGGGTGGTAAAAAATCATTAAAATGAGTCCTTCCGCCCTGTGTGGAGCGGACTAAAAACCACCCTGTTCCTTCCGTTGCCCTTTGCATTCCGGGGCCACGGTATCCTGTTAAGACGATTCCCCCTTAGATTTTGTATCTAGCATTAGTAAACTGTGACGTCACTTATTCGCAAATTCAATTGGGTATAAAATAATAATATAACACAAAATAAAAAATATAATTAGCAATGCAGTAGAAAGATTAATATTTTTGCCTGTAGGTAGGTATCTACAGGTACCTAAGTAGGTACGTAATGATAAAAAGTAGGTACCTATTAGCAAAGCTACAGAGAATCCATTGACAATTTAATAAATTAGTAGATAGTCATAGTTATAAGTACATAAGTAAGTTAATACTTTAGTGTCTTTGTCAACTAATCTTAAAAAAACTTTTCTAAAGGTTATCAAAGGTGCACGAAGAGATATTATCATCATAGGAATTTACCTACTGACCTACTGCGACCGCGAGTCCGCGATACAGTCATGACGCATTTCCTTCTTCATCACCTACGTCATCTGTCTGTGCCTAGGACAAGCGCGCGAAATAATCGATTGATTTTAATTAAAACTAGTAATACCCCGTGGTTTTTCCGCGTTAAGTTACGTTTTTGGTTACTGCTCCGCTCTCGTGGGTCGTAGCGTGATGTACGATAGGGTACGGTAGGGTAGGGTAGGGGTAGTGTAGGGTTTGGGTAGGGTATCGGTAGTGTAGAGGTGGGGGTATCGGTAGGATAGGGGTAGGGATATCGGTTGGGTAGGGGTAGGATACCACGCGAACGAACTCGTGGCGGGTCAGCTAGTCATATAGTTTTTTTTCCAATGCGACTGGCCAGACTGGGCTGGTCCAGAGATTTGGCCTGTTTTATACAAACAAACAAAACATCTTTGACTATGCATGCCCCGCTGTTTCACCCGTTTACGTCTTCGGTTACTGCTCCTCTCCCGGGTGTCATAAGTAACGTGATGTTATACAGGGTAATTGAAAATATACCCGAAACCTTAAAAGGGGTCATTGTACTCCTCAATTATGAAGAACTTTTACTATGGGACCAACCCTGAAATCATGAAAAAAAACACAGCTGTTCCCTACTAAAATGTCACACAACGCGATCGTAATGTATGAAACAGCTGATTTTTTTTTTCATGATTTTAAGTTTAGTCCCATAGTAAAAGTTGTTCATAATGATGAGTACAATGACCCCTTTAAAGGTTTCGGGTACCTATATCTTCAATTACCCTGTATAGTGGTGGTGGTGGCGTGGTGTTACCTTACCCGATAGAATACTACGTAACGAAAAAGGATTATCTCAAATCGGACCAGTTGTTCCTGAGATTAACTTGATCAAACAAAAACACTTTTCAGTTTTATTATAATTATTAAAAAATAGATATATGTAAGATAATGAGATAAACACTGCCGTAAGGCTGACAGGCGGTTTTTCTTATTGGTAATTAATTGAATTCTTTAAATTTTAAAAACAAATTATAAGTCATTCGATGTTTCTGATAGTTTGGGCCCCAAGTACCATGACCCCGTCCGTCTGGGTCACGACAGTAAGACCTACATTATTCAATTCCTCGATATAATAAACAGCGTAAGTACTTACAGAGAGGTACTTACATAAATTACGTAATATCACGCCATTGTATTAGTAAACATATTTGTATGGTAGGTAGGTAGGCACTCAGACCAATAAAAAAGTTTTTTATTGGTCTGAGGGTAGGCATTTAATTAGGTAACTGCCCTTTGGTGTCGTGGTCGCAAGCGCAAAACCACGTAGACGAAATTGAGGGCAGAACTGCAGAAGCTAGTGAACTATAAACTACATATCTACTAAAATAAGGTTTAATAAGGCTTAACCAGCCAGTGTTTTTACAGTACCTACTCATGTACGGTCGAACAAGCTATTTGATTTACAGACAACAATAATTATTATCTTTCTGCTACATTGCCATTCATTGTTATTTCGTGTACACTTTTTAAGCTTGTCGTGTCTAATAATTTTGAATGTGATTTAAAAGAATTAGCACACTCGAAACATTGATAAAAATAGTTTGGCAAGTTAAATAAAAATAAAATAAATATCTTGGGACAACTCACACACGGCCATCTGATCCCAAGCTAAGCAGAGCTTGTGTTATGGTAACCAGACAACTGATAAACATACTTATATACTTAATTTATAAATACATACATATTATAGATAAATTACACCCAGACACAGAACAAACAATTATGCTCAACACATAAAGCCGCCTGTATAACAAATGGCTTGATCGACTGTACTTGTACTAATCGTTCTGTATTCAAACGTAATGGGGGCATAGTACGAGCAAGTACAAGCATTCGTGACGATAATTGGATTGATAATAGCAGTCGGATCATGCATGCCATAACAACGAGCCTAAGCATGCATTCCTCTTCAAATAGGCAGGAGGTATTCCCGGTAATTGAGACTAACTACACGGTTTGTTTCTAATGAGTGACCATAGTTAAACCGCCTGCGGGGTACAGGGGCGCGGGGGTGCGGACGGCAGGCGCTCGTAGCGTGATACACCAGAGGCGAAATGTGCACTGGACAGTTCTTGAGATATGTGACGTCACAGTGGTTAACGGTGAATAGTGTCAGCAGGCGAGAGTTATCTTGCTATGGCTAAACCGAATTTGAGTAATTCGATTTAGCTATAGCAAGATAACTCTCAATCAAAGCAATGTTTTTTATCTATAAGTACAAAAAAATAAAATTGAATTGACTATTTGTAATGTCAAAATAATAGCTTTGGCTAACCTAAGTAACTGCTAGACAGTTTTTGACTGTAGACGCTGCAGGCCTAAAGGGTAAGAGGGGTAAGGGTAAGGGTAAGAGACCCAGAAAAAAAATCGGGGCGTTAAGCAGAGGCTTAGGGAGCAATTTGTAATTTCATCTATTAGGTGGTTTTTAAGTAGGTGAAAAAATGGGGGCGCTAGAAAATAATTTATCCTCAAAGCTACCCCTGCTGTAGGGCAAAGGCCTCTTCTCATACAAAGAAGGCACGAGCATTGATCAATTAATAATATAATACATAAAACCCGCAGTACCAAGATTTTATGCAGGTAATTTGCATTGTTGTTATGCAGCACAGACCAAGCTACCTACATGATTGATTTTATAAACATTATAACTATTATTTTTTGCATTATTCATTCACATGCACATTGCCAAACACGTGAATCGAACCTAAGCCCATTAATTCGGCAATCGCACTTCACGCTTCTGCGTTCACTGTGCGAGATCTGCACGAGCGCGCTGACTGACACCTATTGATATGATTAAAAGTTTCGATCTAAAAAGTATTATCTGAGCAAAACCGGTATGGAAATACCGATACCGTTAACTGTAACGTAACTTAAATTCATTCGAGTTTTAAATTAGAAAATTAAAAAATCGAACAAAATTTAATGTTACCTTTTTTAATTATTTTTGTGTGCATGGCCGCTGGCCGCAAATGGTCTGTGTCAATAAAAAAAATTTCTTTCTTTCTTTCTTACTCCGCGTCGGTATGGTAGCAAGGTGCGGTCTCTGACTCAAATTCAATCAAGTTAACTTTAGCTGATCCATCACCAAACATTTATTTACAGAG
This sequence comes from Hoplodrina blanda, assembly GCA_949316365.1. Lineage (NCBI taxonomy): Eukaryota > Metazoa > Arthropoda > Insecta > Lepidoptera > Noctuidae > Hoplodrina > Hoplodrina blanda. Next base: position 10,893,424 of record OX438594.1, read on the forward strand.
TTATCTAGGTACACATATCTACCTACAAGAATAAAACAAACCTTCGAATTCTCAATAAGTTTATTGACAATGAAGTATAATGGTCCATTTCATGGAATCTATTTTACGATTTTTATGAATTATTATATTTTTATAATTGCACTAATGTGATATACCAACTTAAATAAATAATTGCATTTAAGAAATTATAAATAAATAAAAAAAGTTACAACCAACACATTTTTTTTGTTAATGGTTCTATAGCTTTGGTGTGATACAAAATATTTATAGGTATTTGAGCTTTGCACATACTAGATATAAATAGGAAATAATTTATTGAAAGTGATTACTACATTATAAAAGAGGACTTTCACTCATAACTTAAATATAATATTGTTTCTTTTATATCATTTACCCCTCACATACCATTTATTTAAATATAGCCATTTAATAAATTCAAACCCTCAAAATTCATTTCTACATTGTGTATTCAAAATACATAATAAATGACTAAGATATCAACGGTATAAATATACATTAATATTTATTGAATTTGTGTGCAAATCAAATGTACAAAGTACACATGCTTCCTGAAGTTGATGTCTTATTATGAGGTGAATAGGTCACAATAATATAAACACAGCTAATTAGCAGTTAGGAGCAGAATGTTTCACAAACATAATACCAGCAAACTAGATAGATAACAGTCTCAATTTCTAATTAATCTACAAATAACAATTTTAAACCGACAACACCAATAGCTCCTGCACCAAGTCACACAAAATTAATCTATTATAAAATAATTTACTTCAAATCTTCCTTGCATAAAAACGTCTTCTTAGTTCATCAATATCAATGAGGTAGTATGTACCGGGGAACAATACATCTATTGAGCCCGACGGTTGATAAGGAGCTGTGTGATAGTTCATAGTTCTATTGTCCATAATGTCAGAGAATTTGTCAGGTTCCACACACTGTCTCTCATTTAGTAGAGAAACTGTTTCATTTAAGGCGCTTAATAATCTTGCCAATTTTGAACCAACACTCATGTCATTGCAAATATTTATAGAATACATTGTTGAAGCAAGACCTGATCCGTATGAAAATAATCCAAACTTCTTTCCAATCAGCTGTTCAGGAGATTTACTGATGAGGTAAGATGCAAGGCCCCCATACAATGATGGAGTGTACATATTACCTACATTCTTTGCTATGTACAGTGATGGCTTGGTCTTCTCATCAAACAGAGCTTGGCTGTATGTCATGAATGCTTTTTCTACATCTCTATCAAAGTATGTTTCTTCCAACTTGTAGGAACTGAATTTTGATAACCCTGGGAACTGTTCTTCACGTTGTTCTGGTGATGCATTAAGGAAGTCATTAAAGCACACTCTAGCCAGGGACTTCTGTACTAGTTTACTGTAAGGACAGTGGAATAACATACCGTCTAAGCTCAATAAACCTCTAAAATCAGGATCAATCTTCCTCATCTTCTTACAGTATAAATTGTAACAATTATCTAAAGCACTGAGGTAGCATTTGATAGAGAGCTTTCCGTCTACAAGTGGGAACTCTGAAGACAAGTCTGGCTTGTAGAAGTCATAAGCATGCGTCATGTATGAAGCACGAACTCCGCAGTCCAGCACCAGAGGAGCACCGGGACCTATGAGCATGGCCACGGCTCCTGCACCTCCTGTAGGCCGTGCTGGCCCTTTTCCATATACTGCAATATCTCCTGCCACCACTATTGCCTTCCTGCCATCCCAGGAGGATGACTCCACCCAGTTCACAGCATTAAACAGAGCTGCAGTACCACCATAGCAAGCATTTGTTGTGTCTATACCTTCAATGTCTGTCGCTCCTTCTTCAGCAAATAAGGTCATGAGGTAAGTCTTCACACTTTTACTTTTGTCTATGATTGTCTCAGTACCAACCTCCAGCCGTCCAATATCATGAAGATTAATGTTGTTTTTCTCTATCAGTCTGTGTAAAGCTGTCATACAAATCGAGTTTATGTCTTCCCTGTCTGAGCAAAAGCCCATTTTGTGCTGGCCGAGGCCGACCGTGTACTTGCCGGTGGACACTTGGTCGAATTTTTCTAGTTCCGTCTGGTCTACGTATTGTGAAGGGAAGTACAACTCCATGGCGAGAATGCCGACGTTTTCTACTTTTCCGCCCATCTTTGTGAATAACTTTCACGCTCGAGATTAGTGTTCGTCGACCGTTAGTTTGACGGTACGTGTTACCCGAGCGATGTTACCGGCGCAAACTGATCGTCGCGGGTCCGTCCGCGCCTGCCGTGTCTCGTCGGTGCCGACGTCAGCACCCAGCCTCACGTTACCGGCACGAATACACCATTGACCTAATACCAATAACCAGCTTTCTTTCGCTCTTACGAGACGCCCGATAACAGTAATTACGTTGCGCTGTGCGCGGCACCGATTATTACTCGTTTGTAGCAATGTCACGATCAACGTGTCCGTTCTGTGTTTACATTAATTTTGCGTAAATCTTTTGATAATTTAACATAATTAATTTATAGGCCGCTTGCATTGCTTCCGGAGTTCAGGATTTATAATTTGACACAGTCAGTTTTGACATTATGCAGGCATGTGTGTGTGTAGTTACGTCAAGCAGAATAAATGTCATAAATAATAGCGTTCGGGAATTTGCAATAAAAAAGAAAACTCGATTATTAAGGGTTATTTTTAACCATAAATTGTAATATTTAAATACAAACTTTCACTGAATTAAGCATTGATAATCTCAATGGATATAACGGTAACCTAAATCTTGAAAACTGGTTTTCGTAATAATGACGATGGGTAGGTATGTTGATTTAATTTATAAGTAGGTAGTACCTACCTACTTAATTAAATAATAAACAGAGACCAGCCAGCCTATCAAAATATTGTTCGATCTATGACCTCAATTTACGCCATTGGTAGACCTACAAAGCATTTTTTACATTTTGTAGTAAAGTGACTTGCAATAATTATAACATTGATTAGATAAACTCATTAAATTAGGAAAATATAGGGTAAATACGCTAAATGTCGGCCCCCTTACGGTTTTTCTGTTTTGGGATCGTTCTGGCATCATCAATTTCCAACGAAGGATAGCTTCCGATGCGGTTTTGGATAGTTTGATAAATCTATTTCATGTTTATGGGCATAAAGTTGACATTTCTACTACTAGGAAAAAGTTATAAGGTTCAGATGCGTCGAGAACGAAAAAACCCTAAAGTCGGCCATTCAAGGCCCATGGTCGGTCGCGTTTTTCCCAAATGTCGGCCGGGTATAGGGTGTTTTAAATTAAGACAGACAAATATTATTAATATGATTTATTTTGGCTGGAGTCTCACTAAGTAATTAAGTATGCATTATTTTATTGCCTCAAGCGCTTCTTTTATTTTTGTGCGATCGTAACTGCATAATTTTCTTTGTTTCCGTAAAGGCCAATTAAATTAAAAGCATTAATTCTAAAGGCAGCTTTTTGTGATATGCAGGTTAAATAATTAATGAAAGATTCACGACCAACCATTTATATTTTTAAGCTAATTAATATGGGTTTATGAGGTAGCAAGTTCCAAAGAGCAATTTATATCTTACTAGCGACCCGCCCCGGCATCGCACGGGTGCATGTATTATACTTAAAAACCTTTCTCTTGAATCACTCTATCTATTAAAAAAAACCGCATAAAAATCCGTTGCGTAGTTTTAAAGATCTAAGCATAATAGGGACAGACAGAAGAAGCGACTTTGTTTTATACTATGTAGTGATATTCCCAAACCGTAATAAGCTTTATGATAGCTTAAGCTTTTTCAATATTATCAACTCCTACATTTAAACTTAACTCTTTATATTATAAATAAATTAAATGTACCTATAATAAATATTTAATTTTGAGAAAATAAGAAAAAGTAATCAGCCTGTATAGCCCGGGCTCGAATTCGAGGCTGGTCGACATTACGATCTTTAATGTTTCCAAAGCCGGCCCCTATTTTGTGTACATTATTTCTCGAGATTCAACTAATATCAACCCGGCCGGTATTTGGCGATTAAACGTAAAATAGATTTATTTGCCTATATGCGTTGCAAATTCTCCTATTAAGCCAATGGAATTAGTACAATTGGAATTTATAAAACAGACTGCATTTACTTTAAGTCGGCCACGGCCGAGAATCCGGTTTTAACTCAAAATTGGTATCCTATTGGCGGCCTCCCATTTTTCCTTTAAAACAATACGTAAAACATTGAAAAAACTATCTCAAAATATAGTAAAAATCACTAATTACTGATAATAAAGCTTAAAACAAAAAAAAAGGAATGTCTTACCGTTCTAATATCAATCCCCGAAGTGTGGGTATTCACAGCAAGTAATGTACTTTAAGTATAAACTTGACGCTTCGACGGCGCAATCGCTAATTACGCTCAGTGTGCGAAGAGTGAGTGACGTAATCGGAAAGTAACGGTTTGTACATATAGAGTATGAACTAAGGTTGTAATTCGAGTGGCAAATTTGTCACTTCATTACGTTTTAAATGAACGCAAGCTGAAAATGTGCAGACGGCCGAAGTTTGGGGGGGGGGCGACGTATGGCGTATTTACCCTACATATACATAGAGATCGATATTCTACGCAAGAGTTTAAAAATCGAAACACAACAAGACAATTTATCCAAGCAAGGAAAATACTTTTAGGTAAATTTTCAGTAAGTATATTATCTAGATGTAGCACCTCGCGTGTCCACGACCTTCACAAAAACGAAATGTAGGTATGTAGGCAAGCAAACAAAAGTAAAATCGAAAATAATGTAAGTAGGTAGTAACTTCCTTCCTTTTACATGATTTCCATAGTAGCGACCGGCAGCTTCTACCTAGATAACAACTGAACCAAACCTAGGTAAGTAGATCTAAGGTAAGTAGGTACTTAGATAATATCACAATATAAAATATTGAGTGAAACTCGTAATTTACGGCACGTTTAGTTCAAAATCTTGGAACTAGGTACTAAAGCTGACTTCGCTCATTTAACAGAAGTATAGAATATAACTTCCTGCGTTGGTACTTTTTCTTTCCGAATCGATGGTTATAGAAAATCCTTTTTTTTTTTAAAGTATAGTAGGTAAGTAGGTGGCCGCGTTTATCGTAGCATCAGCATCTTTGTCTACTCAAATTCTTCAAATTACCTACTTCAAATACTTCTTTAATACTCTAATACTTCAAATTACTAGTGAGATTACACAGCACCGTGTCTTATGCAAACTTTCAGGTCCAAAATCTTGGAAAAGGACGTATTTGGATTCGACCAAGGGGAGGCAAAGAGTGGCAGATGCCACCCCCTCCCCCCTTTTTTCACCCCCTCCCCCTTACAAAATTTAGCCAAAATTCTAAACAGTAAGTCGGTGCTTATGAGGAGCTATTGTAACGAAGGTTTCAGACTTCTTCTTTTCGTATCAAATATGCATCTACATATAAGAATTTAAACTAGTGATGCAACTATAGATGGGCAATCCACCCACCCGGGTTTAAACCCAGGTGGGTTTAAACCCGGTGTTTTGGGATAAACACCCGATTTCCACCCAAATTTCGGGTGTAAATGATTTTTATACATAAATGACATTTAATTTTTAATTATTATTCTTTTATTGAATTATACACAATTAGGTGAAATAAAATAATGCAAGAAAAATCTTTTATCTGGTAGGTACTAATCAAAAACAAATGACCTACTTAACAATCAATCACTATCGGATTCTCCATTATCATTGTTACAGACGACAAAATGGGTTTTTTAGGTGGTAAAAATCATCAAATGACTCCTTCCGCCCTGGGTGGGGCGGAAGGGACTGTCAGACTTTTACTTACTAAAAAACCACCCTGTTCCTTCTGTTGCCCTTTATGATCCGGGGCCACGGTATCCTGTTAAGACGTCCCGCAACCCCGGCAGGCGTTTGGCCCCTATTTGGGCCCCGTCCCTGTGCTGACAGCTCTTTGAGGCGCGCGCGAACAGAACGCGCCGTCGCGCGTCGACCCGGGCATGGTCCTTGATCGGACGGCGAGCTACCCATTACTCGCCGTCCGCAAGCCCGCGCCTGCGGTGGCCGGATGTCGTCTCTCGACGTCCGACGCCCTGGGCGTCTCCCGCGGCGGCTGGGGCGTGAGGTGGAGGATGTTCTCTCCCTCATGCGGCCCGCCTCCTCCTTCGCTAGCATTACTGCTTCGCAGAAGGAGGTGACTGCATCCCATTCCCTCTCGCTCCGGAGCATGGCCTGAACCAGGTCCGGACTAGCGTTGAAAAAAGCAGGAAAAATTCCCGTTTTTTTCCAAGTACGTTGTTTTTTTCAATGTTTCATTCGAAAGTTTCAAGAAATTTTGCCATTATGAATTTCATGTTTTTTTCCAATAAAACCGAAAAAATCCGAAAAATATGAAAAAAAACAGGAAAAATTTTGTGTTTTTTTTTAAATACATGTATGTTTGTTCTGGTGGAATCGCGATTGGGCTGAAATTTTGCATGCATATGCGTTATATACCGGAGACAAATTCAATATTATTATGACATGGAGCTAATCTGATGATGGAGCTGGAAGATGGTCATAGGAACTCCGTGATAGAATGACACAACCCCGTCGAGTTTGGGCTCGTTTGGTTCGACTTGACGAGTACTTTGATCCTAGATGGTAATCAGGGTCTGATGATGGAGCTGGAAGGTGGCCATAGGAACTGCGTAATAGAACGACACTACCCCGTCGAGTTTGAGCTCGTTCGTTATAGCGGCAGCAGGAATACATCATCTGTGAAAGTTTGAACTGTCTAGGACAGCGGAGGCTTCTATGTATTTTTTCTCGAAAACGGTGCGTCTTAGGCGAAAAATAACCGAAATTTCAGTCTCGTAACCGGCGTGCTTGTATGACGAGATGTATGAACGTAGATGAGGCGAAAGGAGTATGTAAGGATCGTAGCAGGTGGCGTTCTGTGGTTTCTGCCTACCCCCATGGGAAAAAGGCGTGAGTTTATGTATGTATGTATGTATTTCAGTCCCCCCTAGAACCCCCCATGAGAGCAACGCCACTATTAAAATTTTGAGTTTGGGGGGGGAGAGGGGGGATTGTTTTTATTTTAATTTTTCTCGAAAACGGTGCGTGTTAGGCGAAAAATAACCGAAATTTCACTCCCACCTAGAATCCCCCGTGACAGCAGCACCACTATTAAAATTTTGGGTTTGGGGGGGAGAGGGGGGATTGTTTTTATTTTAATGTTTTTTTTTTGGTAATGTTTCGATTTCCTTACATCACAAATAATATATCCCTACATCATACTAAAAACAACCCCCCCCCTCCCCGCCCCCCCGCAAAACCCAAAAATTAAATAGTGGTGCTGCTCCCACGGGGAACCGAGATGATGTAAGGAAATCGAAACATTAAACAAAAAAAACATTAAAATAAAAACAATCCCCCTCTCCCCCCAAACCCAAAATTTTAATAGTGGTGCTGCTGTCACGGGGGATTCTAGGGGGGAGTGAAATTTCGGTTATTTTTCGCCTAACACGCACCGTTTTCAAGAAAAATTAAAATAAAAACAATCCCCCCCCTCTCCCCCCCCAAACCCAAAATTTTAATAGTGGTGTTGCTCTCATGGCGGGTTCTAGGGGGGACTGAAATTTCGGTTATTTTTCGCCTAAGACGCACCGTTTTCGAGAAAAAATACATAGAAGCCTCCGCTGTCCTAGACAGTTCAAACTTTCACAGATGATGTATTCCTGCTGCCGCTATAACGAACGAGCTCAAACTCGACGGGGTAGTGTCGTTCTATTACGCAGTTCCTATGGCCACCTTCCAGCTCCATCATCAGACCCTGGTTACCATCTAGGATCAAAGTACTCGTCAAGTCGAATCAAACGAGCTCAAACTCGACAGGGTGGTGTCGTTCTATTACGCAGTTCCTATGGCCACCATCCAGCTCCATCATCAGACCCTGGTTACCATCTAGGATTTTAATAGTGGTGCTGCTCTCATGGGGGGCTCTAGGGGGGAGTTAAATTTCGGTTTTTTTCGTCTAAAACGCACCGTTTTCGAGAAAAATTAAAATAAAAACAATCCCCCCTCTCCCCCCAACCCAAAATTTTAATAGTGGTGCTGCTCTCATGGGGCGTTCTAGGGGGGAGTGAAATTTCGGTTATTTTTCGCCAAAGACGCACCGTTTTCGAGAAAAATTGAAATAAAAACTTCGAAATTTCGTTTTTATCTCGTATCATTTTATTTTACCCTCCCTCAAACACTAGCATTTAACTAATGTTGCCTACAAAGAAGTGAAATGAATGAAAATCACTTTAAAATTGACTTTAAAACATATTTTTTAACATTACTAATTTAATTTCATCAAATCAAATAAACACCCAATTTTCTGGGTGTTTATTTTTTTACGAATACGAATACGAATACGAATATCAAACCTACTATTCGGCGAATACGAATACGAATAGGAATATCTCGCCATGGTAATCAAAGACTTATTTATTTGAATAATGTTTACTCTTCTAATAATTAAAATTTACAACAGGCAAATTTTTATTTAAAAAACATAAAACATAAAACATAAACATAAAATCAACGGTTCGTAATCGTAATGATAGGGAAACTCCCGGAGCCGCGGAAACTGTATAAACCTATCTATGGCCGGGGAGACCCCGTCGCGTCGTCGTTGCGGTTAAGGGCCTCTGCACACGTCATATTTTTACGCGCGTTTTTCAAATCTGCAGTAAATAGAGTTGCGTACAAAAATATTAGTTTTTAAATATTCGTATTAGTATTCGCCGAATACGCATATTCGGTAAATGTCTTCTATTCGGCGAATACGAATATTCGTATTCGTATTCGTTGCATCACTAATTTAAACTATTTGGGCCCAGTAGGCCACCACGTTTATTGCTGAAAGAGGCGTTGCACAGGTCGTCTAGAGGGCTGGTGAAGGAGCAATTGGGGCACTCCAGGATATGGGACATAGTCTGATCAGGAGCTAACCATTAACTATAAAGCAGGATTGTATCGTCTACAAAATGTAAGAAACTTGTATCGACTGGTACGTCTACAGGTCTGTGGGGATAAAAAGATTTTGACTGTCAAAAATAACGACACACAAAAATCTTTAAAACTTTTATTGTATTATAATCTACTTACCATAATATTTTATCTTATTTTTTATCCTATAGGTAAATTATGTAGAACATACAAACTAACTCTTGTTCATAATAGTGTTTACCACTACATCAGACGCTGAATTGCTTTCCGTCTTGCAAACGTCTTTGACTGCCACGTTCGACGCCTTAGGAATAAACTTGTAGAATTTTACACCTGGAAAAGGAATCGTATTAAATAATAATATAATTTTATTACACGGTTCGAGCTGTGGCTGAGCGAGTGGCTCTGATGCGCTGCGTGTCGCTGATTCGATCCTCTCACGGAACAAATTTTAGTACCTATGGCTAGAGTTGCCAACCCTACTATATAATATAGTATCCTACTATATTACAGCCCCCGCCTACTATATTTTTGGAAAAAAGATATAGTAGGCAAAACTACTATATTTTGAATTCGCTTCAAAATGTCTAAGCGTAAACGTAATTATTTATTTCTTAACGATCAGGAATGTCAAGTTGACAGTTACGTTCAATAGATTGTCAATTTCGATTTTCGATTTTTTTAGAAATGAAAGTACTTACTTATTTTGAAACCTACTATATTTTTTCAAATATTTTCCTTACCTACTATATTTTTATGGGTAAAAATTTTAGAACTACTATATTTGACCGACAAAGAGTTGGCAACCCTACCTATGGCCTACAAGTAGTTGTTCCGGGTCTGGCTGTTTGTGTTTGTGAGTTAATACCTAATGTTTGTAAACACACCCCGGATTGGCCACGATTTAGGAGAAGTTCCTAGCGTAAGGCAAAGTAAAAAAAAAATCAGGCCTGTTTTCTATAACTGTAATTTACTGATAATAATTGAAATTCATTCGGGTTTTACTTAGAGCTAAAATAAAGTGTTTTTTCAAAGTCCATTAATCAATAATTCAAAGACTTGTGTCTTGTGTCAAATAGATACCCAATTCCTATCCGAAAACATACTTACCTACATACAGAGCTTGCTAAAATCATAGCCTTTTTTTTAGACCTTCATAAGTCCCTTTTAGTTTGTGAAAAAAAAGGGAATCCCTTTCGCATTCTTGGACTGGCAGCAAGCAGCCTTCTCGATTACCTACTGGCACTGTATTGGTAAAGCTTGTTCTGTTACAAACCTGATGGATTAATCCTAACTTCAAAATCTTTCTCGGAGTTCCAATTCCTCACTTCTTCGTCTTTGTAGAGGTCCTAAAACAAATTAGAACATTTAATACCTGCAAGGACAATTATTCAATCTACGAGTACCTACCTAATCGTGATTTATTTTTCAAAAGAAAATTATGATTGATGTACTATTAAATAAAATATAGGTCGAATTCTCGACCAATCTATAATTTTAAATTAGCAAATATTGATCGATGTTTAAATTGCTCTAAAATATACATGCGGCACTTTTTATTATTTACTTTTTTATTTAATGCGATAGCTTAGCACATACACAGAATAATATCAATCACAAAATAAAATAGTACTACGTACCATTATTATACTAGTTTACTTACATGAACTTCATATTCGCCCTCTGCCATCTTTATCTCGCTGTACGTGAAGCTGGCGGCGTAGGGGCTGCCGTCGTCGCGCTGGCTCACGAAGGCCAGCGCGTGCGCACCGTCCTGCAGCTCGCGATTCCACACCTCCAGCTTACTTCGCTGTACACAGATTTAACAGAAATATTTTTATTTTTGCCCGTCTTAACCTATGGCGCACAGACTTGGTCTTTGACTAACTCCCAGAAGTCCAAACTCAAGGTTTGCCAACGAGCACGGTACCTACCTAAAGGTAAACTTTAATTGAGTCTAATTACAAAAGCGAGTTTGGTAGATACTCACAGATCCACGTTCCAGCTGCTTCCATACCCTCATCCCCTGCTTCCCCAAAGGATCCTGGTTGACAGCAATGATGTCCTTGTTTAACAAGATTTCCTTAAACTCCGGTCTGATGGTCGCTAGGTCCACACTCATGAGAAGAGGAGCCGCCAGGATCGCCCAGACTGCCATCTGCACGCGAGCCTGATCTATTGTGAGACCGAAGTTTCCAATGAGCAACTGTGGATAAAAAAAATCGACCAAGGTTGTTTTAAATAATCCTAGGAATGTAGAGGTACTAACAGTTCTGTAAATTCTAAAGACTAAAAGAGGCGTTAAAAGTATCTTCTTTTGTCGTTACTCTTACTAGATTTACCGAGGAGTTATGGACACTTTCGTTAGGTTGATTTACTTATGGATTCAAGCCGACGTTTCCACACTTCTACCTGATCTTGCATACTACGACGGCTGAGCTTTCTATTTTTAAAGAATTGGGAATTCCATTAATTACTATAGTAATTAATGGAATTCCATTAATTACTATAGTAATTAATGGAATTCCCACGATGACATTTATGCAACTTCAATCGATTGTCATTGACTGATATAATGCATGGCCGCCGGATTAAATCCGTAACTCCAATCTATACACATCAAAAGTGTCTAGGGATCAAAGATGTATTGGTAATAATACATCTTTGATCCCTAGACACTTTTGATGTGTGTAATTCCACCTTAACTGGGTTAAGTTAAAGCTTTCTCACCATATCCGGGTCGTTCCAGTGTCCTGGACCGGAGTGCTGGGCCAGCCTTTCTTGATTGTCTCCGAACCAGTTCATGATCTTAGTGAGCGAGGACCACGAGTCCTCGATGTCATCCCAATTGCGCCACATGTTACAGTGCTCAGCTATTGATGAGTAGTCCGGCTGCAAAGAATTTATGAGGTGAATCAAGAGCGTTTCCGACACGGTATCTTATATAAACTTTTAGGGCCACATTTGGTAGGAATGAGTTTATTACATTAAAGGATTCTGGACTTTAGGTGTGTATGAGATGCTGTGTTGCATGTACGCTCTTAAATATTTTTATCAGCCTCTCAGAATTTGCCTCAAAAAAAGGAAGGACAAATAAAACTAACAGGAATCTGTACCTACCTAAAATGAGGAAAAGCGTCTCACCCAATGAAAGGCCAAGGTCATGGTTATCAAACTTGCTTACGTTTTCTATACCTAGGCGCTAAAGTAAGAAGGAAAATCGAGTGACATGGCAGAATGATGCCAATGGAAGGTCAATAGTATAATGATACTTCCTTCCTTTAGATGTTACAACTCAATTACGCTGTTATAGATATTAGGTACACAGAAAGATTGTTTACAATTACACCAAACTGCCAAAAACATATAATACTTATATGGTACCTGGTACTTACTAGAATTTTAGCGTCTTCCTGGTAGGCTGGCCAACTGCACGAGTAGAGTATGGGCCGACCAGTGTCATTCAAAAGTTTACCGAAAGACGGGTATCCTGAAATAAACAAGAATGGAATAAAATTAACCTAAAAATATTTGAAGAGTGCTCTTCTACATGGTACCAAGTTATTGGAGACCACGCTGGTAGGACTTGGGCCTCCTCTATGTGAGAAGGAATAGGGTGTCATTGATGTAATTTTCATGATAGTGTGAGTTGGTTGGTTTTAGCAAAGCTGAGCTCAAGTTTAGATTATCGCGGCCGTTACCACTTGTGACACCTCTGCGCAAATAACTGTTAATAATATAAAATACTTAACATCACGCCTGTGCATCATGGCCTAGCGGTTAAGGCACCCGCCTCTCATGCATGAGGTTGTGGATTCGAATCCGGGCAAATATACCAATGTGACTTTTTCAATTCATATGTACTTTCTAAGTTTATCTTAGACATTACTGACATCAATCCGTGCCTCGGAAAGCACGTTAAGCCGTTAGTCCCGGCTGTCATACGTGGATCTTTGACAGTCGTTACGAGCCGTCAGAAGCCCGAAAGTCTGACAACCAGTCTGACCAGAGGATATCGTATTACCCAGTTACTGGGTTGTAGAGGTCAGATAGGCAGTCGCTCCATGTAAAATACTGGTATTCAGCTGCATCCGGTTAGACTGGAAGCCGACCCCAACATAGTTGGGAAAAAGCTAGGCAGATGATGACTTATAACATCACGCCTGTAATCCCCATAAATTTCGCCAGTTATGTTTAAGTCCCATGTAATAGGAGGCGATCGTATTGCCACCAACCGGGTTCAAATCCAGACTCCAAGGCTGCTACTACGAAATTCCTGATGGAAAAACCCAATCACACTTTTCCTGACCTGAGAATCGAACCCAAGACCTCACGCTCAGCAGTCACGCTTGGCGACCACTAGACCAACGAGGCATTAATATAAAATACACTATTCTCAATATACTCAAACCTACCGGCATCCATATCCTTAGGCTCAATATAGCATCCATCAAGCTTGAGGTAGTCGATCTCCCAATCCACGAAGGTCTGGATATCCAGCTGTTCGTTGCCAAGCACGCCAGGGTACCCAGCACAAGTGAAGTTGCCGTAGTCTTCATACATGCCGAACTTCAAGCCTTTGCCGTGGATCTGGAATATTGAGACAAGATGGTTATTTTAAAACACCTGCAGAAAAAGACTGCTTTATTAGTTTAGTGGTCACAAGCGCGACTGATCAACATCCTGAGCTAGACCTCGGACCACCCAATAACACTTTTAATATTGGGTTTTTCCATCAATTTCCTTTTCTCTCGTACGACTACGGTTTTTTTTGTGACAAGACCGGCTCCTATCTCCCAACAACTGCAACTCCTAAAAGCGAGTATCAACAGTATAGAAAGAGTCAGACCACCAGAAAAACGCCGAGACAATGAAGCTCGAGGAGTTCCGGTGAAACGATTCAACAGTCATGGATTCCATTACGAAATTAAAATGAACATAGTAACGGAGGAGTGAGAATAAAACAATAAAAACTGCGAAGACTGCGGCCATTAAAAAAAAACCGCATCTTTTGTATAGAACAGCCGATTTCTTTTTATTAACCGACGATATAACCATTTTTGGAGGTCTAGTATCAATGTACTGAACTCATGGTAAAGTTTTCGTTACTTGTCTATTTGACCACATACCACCTACCTACTAATGAAACGTGCCTCTGTCTAACCCTTCGGTTACTCAAGCATGATGTTAAAGTCAAAATCAAATCATTTACATATTTCAAATAGGCCATTCATTAAAAGGCACTGTTGAACGTCATATACAAAAAATAAAGGATTGAATCTAGTTGAACCATTTGAATCTAGTTGTTATATTATAAAACACTTACATAATCGGCAATAGCCTTCATTCCATTAGGAAAACGTTCCTTATCAGGCTGCATACGTCCGTCAGGGCCTCTGCTCATCTCCAACCAACAGTCGTCGATGCCTAAGTACTCATAGCCAGCGTCTAGGTAACCCTCACTCACCATCAGATCTGCTGTCCGCTTAATTAGGTTCTCACTGCAAAAAGCGTTTTATAATCAGTGTATAGCGTTACCATTACTGGGAATCAGGGGGGTAATTTTACTTATAGTTTAAAAAAGCAACTGTAGGATAGACATGACATAACATAGCATCACGCATGTAATCCCCGAAGGGTTAGGCAGAGGTGCCGTGTACCTATTAGCACACCTACATTTTGCCAGTGATGTTTAAATACTATGTAATAGGGGCGAGCCTATTGCCATCAACCGGGCATTAATGCAGACTCCGAGGCTGCTACTGAGAAAAAATTCTGATGGAAAAACCCAATAACACTTTGCCCAGCCTGGGAATCGAACCCAAGAACTCATGCTTAGCAGTCGCGCTTTGCGACCACTAGACATTAACCACAACATCAACGAATGCAAGAGAGATCTCCATATTTACTGCGATCGTCAATCGTAAAGCACCTCAATCCAATCCAGCTAGGCAACTAGCTATTAGGAATTCTTACCAAGTAATGTAAAGAATGTACATGTTGGTAACGGCATCTGATCATACATAAACATTTCACCTAACTGTAGAATGAACCTACATAAACATTAGTTCTACAAAATCTAAAAAGAGAACCAGCCTCACTCATGAGTAAAATAGCAAACCTTTTAATAGGTTGTGTAGGTGTGTGTGGTTGTTTAGACCTGTGATCGTTGGAAATAGTATCCAATCAGTATTTTTTTTTATTTAATAGATCTATGATAGATGCGCGAATAATAAAGCTTAGATAAAAAAATTAAAAATCTCCTGATGGCGGCTATCTTGGACCGATTTTCATCAGACATAGCTAAGAACACTCGACTAATTCACCTTTCAAACATAAAAAATCAAGATCAAAATCTGTTCATCCGTTCAAGGGCTACGATGCCACAGACAGACACACACACAGACACACACCCCGACACGTCAAACTTATAACACTCCGTCGTTTTTGCGTCGGGGACTAATGATATTTCAAGAATGCTGAAGTTGGTTTTTAACCTGTCAAGCCGGGCTGACTTACCAGTAAGTCAGAACAATAGAAAATCAATTGTGTCTCATTATGAGGGACTTGAGTAATTAAGAATTAAGCATCTTCATATTTTTGGCCAATGAAATCAAAATTTAGCTACCAGATTGTCAAAATAATTCTGCTGTCATTGGCCGACCGAAACAACCAATCACATTACTGCTCACAAACTTAACAATCTAACCAGTTTTTGTGTTAATTATTAGCTTTATAATAATCGGGAGTTAGGACCTGTTAAACAACCATCGAATAAGTTCCGACTAATCTACTTAACAGATCATTAATTTCATACAAATTCTGTATAGGTCTTTGGTCTCCATAACTTGTCATAAGTTGCTCGCCTTACCTTATGCACTCATTGGGATACTTTTTGCAGTCAGTGATGCACCGGAACCGCTCCCACGTGAGCCAGCCCATGGGCGGAGTCAGTGCCAGCCCGTTGTCCAGCGCCAGGGTCGAAGACACCCCCAACATCAGTAGGAACGTCACCAGCATCTGAATGAGGAATTGAGGATTGAGGATTAATATTGAGTCATAGGTACGCCGCGTTACTCAATCAATTTTGAGTCATACAACCGCCTTCGGGTTTCAGATATTTATCTGTAATCTGATAGCTAAAGGTTTTCGTGTAAAATTACAGAAATCGAAAAAAGTACTCAAGAGTGTAATACGCGTACGGCATTTCATGCAAATTTCCAAAGCCTTATTTTTCGACATGAAGGAACCGATTGTAATGAAACTTCCTTCCTACACATAAGCAGGATATGTACAGTCAGCAAACCAGATAGGTATGCAGGGTCGTCAGATATAGTTGAAGGTTTTTTATGAAACCGATGGATGTCTTTGACTGAAACTTAACCTAAATGAGGAACTATTTTTATTATCTACGTTTTAAAATTAAATTACATTCGAAAACATCCATCGATTTCTAAGAAGATTTCAACTATCTGACGACCCTGCATACATCTCTGTTTTGCTGTGTGTAAGTACATAGGTCAGTTAGTTGAGAACATTTGCAAAAAATTGTGTTACAGCTAAATTCGACCGAATTTAAGTTTTCCATAGAAACGGAGATTTCCAATTTATCTTTTTGAAATAAGACATTTCGAAAATGTTCTACTATCATTATGCTCATGACTCCACAAAGTACCTACTTACACAAGCCTACGTACATTAATCCATTCAGTACATTTTATCATTCTAATATCAAGCTCACACAATCACCACATAACAATAACAAGTAGCGCTATCTATTTTTAGTTATACATCTGCCAGACATCTCTTTATTGAATCTTTAAAGTCATCGACCCCACCAATAAGTACCTACTTTCGAACTATAGCCAGCTTAGCTGAGCTAACCGCCTTACAAAGTATGAATTAAACTCGATTAAACAGAATCAGATTTTTTTAAGTATCATCTTGCTTTTGCTCACGACTGCATCTGTCATGTCGGTTTTTTTGGGTGATGTCGAGAGCTGCAGTTTGTCGCACAAGCGTGTATTCGAACTATCGTGAGTGAGTCGCGGTAAAGTTCTGTCGCACAATCGTGAATCGCTCAACCATTTGTCGCACTCACGCAGTACACTCGCTAAAGCTAGGGAATCCAATACCGTAGATGCGGGATCATAATTCACAAAACCGAAATTTTTGACATTTATTTTCCTAAAATATTTTTTTCCAATCCCGCATGCCCAATCCCTCGTTTTGAATCCCAAAAAAAAAGGTGCGGGCTTACAATTTTGATGCGGGATTGGATTCCTTACCCGCTACGTTATAGGTATCAGAGTGCCTGATTTTATTACCAAAAAAATTTGGGATTCGTAAAAAAAATCACGCAAGCGAAGCCGAGGGCAAAAGCTTGGCTATTATAATTTATAAGTAACAATAAATGTCCTAAATATTAAATACGTGATCTCGAAACTTTGTGACATTGACCCCATGTGTTGACAATAGCGCCGCGCCGGCGCCGCCGACCAAACCTGTAGCTAATTTTTAAGAGAATGGAACTTTTGTGATGGAAATGAATGTCGGCCAATATTTTTGTTTTTTGTCCACTTTGTCCAATGCTCCATGCATTGTGACGTCAGATGCCCATCACAGAAAATCGTTTGGATTTCCAAGCTTGCCCATCATATAATTTTATAAACGAGCATTTGTTTACTTTTATGATATCACTGGTCCTTTGGAACGCAACGTAGACTATTTTTTTTTAACGGTATAATGGCCCGTGGGCAGTTCAGTTTGGGCCGTTCAGACTAAATACCCGTCCAGACAAGGCCTCAGACATCCTGAAACTGTGTGTGTAACCTACAGTAAGTACTTAGGTACTACGGGATGCAAGACAATTTAATAAGTCAGTTGACAATCAGCTGTTGTTATAGAAGTAATGAAAACACCATGTATAATATACCTACGCAAGTTGATATAATTATCACTACATATTATAAAATAAAGTCGCTTTCCCTGTCTGTCTGTCCCTATATATGCTTAGATCTTTAAAACTACGCAACGGATTTTGATGCGGTTTTTTTAACCTTTCTATACTCGCGCATTGGTCTGTGAGACCGACAAAACCCATTTTCGTAATTATTTTTATGCACGAAAATCCTAAGAAGTCGAGTCTCTTGCTAGCTGCCGGATTTGTTGCTAACTTCATTTTAGTGCTCGCCGCGCGTTCGTGCGGAACGCACGTGTCGTAGCATTTGACGCCAATCGGTCCGTGAGACCGACGCGAGTATAGGTGCAACTTGCACCTATACTCCCATGATTGTTATGGTGAGGGTCAAAACTAGGCCAAACATAAATAAATATGTTCTTTGATATGTTGTTTATTACTATTTAGAAGTTTATTTTGTTTTTAAAAAGAAGTACAGATTTTTGGCTTTGTTTTCCTAGTACTTAGAAAAAAATCTCAGATTCGAAGACTGATTTGTGATAGACTGAAATTCAATAAAATAAATAACAAATTAAGTATTATTCATACTATTTTGTTTCATTATACCCTAAACTTTAAAATATTAATAATATTTTTTTGATTTCATAGTAAAACAATATGTTGTAGGGGTGCAAACTATCGGTCTGTGACACCGTGCGCGAGTATATGTGTTACAAAAATTGGCGCGAGTATAGGAAGGTTAATAGATAGAGTGATTCAAGAGGAAGGTTTATATGTATAATACATGCACCCGTGCGAAGCCGGGGCGGGTCGCTAGTAATGAATAAAATGAACAATAAAAGGAATCTAAATAAAAAATAAATTATGTTAGCTAAATTGGTATTCCGTTTTAAATTCTAACACAAAAGCTAACTTATAGTCCCTACCTAATTATATTAAGATCAGTATTCATCGTGACCTCAGTTCTACAGTGAATGTTGTTGATCTTTAATTGAAAGTTGAATTAAGCTTTAATTGATTTAATTTCATGTCTTAAATTACATACAGCCTATGCATAGAATAAACTAAGTGAACATTAGGCAATTGTTCTACTGTGCTATTCTTAAACATATTTAAAAATTATAAATATTTAGTACATCATTATAGGTACTGTTCGTAGCCTACAACATGTACCATATGAGCATACTACCATGACAACCCTAAATTAAAAACAAAAAACAATCGAATTTCCGATCTACCCACAAATATTGGAAAAAATAACAAAAAACAAACTAAATTATTAATTTAGATTCTGTACATACTTACCGCGCCAAATTATTATATTGTTGTTCGAACTTTGAATGTGAACTTTTTTTACATTTATTTAATTAACACGCACTAAAAAAAAATATTACACTAGAAATGGCGCCAGTCGGTCCGCTAGCAGTCAAAGCGTCTATGCAGTATGGCGCACCAAACAACGTTTGAACTCCGAATGATAAGGATCAGCTTGTTGTCAATGCAATCAGCACACGCTTGGCTTTACCTGTTACGTTGCTCGTGGTATTATTAGTACATTAGGTATGATTCCTCGCATATCTTGATAAAGGGGCTCTTGACATGGAAAAGAACAATTTAAAAAATCTAATAGTGCAAAAAAAAGGTTTAAAGAATTGTTTCTGCTTTAAATTTTGTAAAAAAAAAAAAACAAAAAAAGGGCTTTTAAAAGAAAAAATGGGTAGAGTTTTAAAAAGAATATTATTTAAAATGTCTGCTCTAGGTAGATAATGAATTTAGGTATTTCATGTAAACCTAAATTAGGTTAAGCATTTCATATCTCTCTTTAAGATGTGGCCTAAATTCTATATCTAGGTAGATATACTTGCCAATCATTATTGCTGAAAGAAAAAACAATAAAGACCTAGTTAATATAATCTGCTTTTGTTTCGAAAACCGATATTTAAAAGTAGGTTAAAAGAAAAATGTCGTTCCTGAATTGCCCCTGAGTCCTGACCCTTTATTGCCAAAAGTCTATCTATTTGGTTGAGATCTTGGAGTTGCCAGATCTAGTACCAATATCAATTCAATTTACCAATATGTCGACCAAAGACTACAATGATGTCGATTTAGCATTGCTAAAGTTTTGTGGACAGAAAGGTTAACTCACCAACCAAAATGTTCCACCTACTACACCTAGTTGGGTCCAGTTAATATCTACAGCTGCCAATTTAAATGTTGTTTCATCAAAGCCGAAAGACAAAGAACATCGGAAAAGTTGTTGCGATGGTCAGAAGTGAAGTGGTCTTGCATTTATGCTGAGCTTGGCCTGTTTGGTGCAGCTGTACGCATACAAAGTTTTAAATATTTTTTTTTTGTTTTTTTTTTTTATTATTATTTTTTGTGTGCACAAGAGGTGTATCAATTAAAACTTTTTCTTCCTTTTTTTCTTTCTTAAAAAAATTAAAGAGCAAAATGGCCAAAAGCTTCATCTTTTACAAACATTACTGAAGGTACGAGTTGTAAAAATATTACGCATACTGCCTATCAAAATAAATAACCATGAGGAGCAAAATTGCTGAGAAACAACTTTTAATCTTGGTCTGAAAAAAAAAACGGTGATCATTGTAACCCACAAAGTAACCCACGCAAAAGAATGCTAATGAATGGGTGTATGCAAAAGTACAGGGGTCGTGGGGGTGTAAGATATGTACACTATGTAACAAAAACCCTGTCAGATCAGTGTTGCCGTTGATCAGTTTTTGTGTTTTATTTTAATTTAATTACACACATCAAAAGTGTCTAGGGATCAACATCCCTAATCAATGTTAGGGATGTTGATCCCTAGACACTTTTGATGTGTATACTTACTTCTTCTTTCTTCTTTTTTTTTTTCACTGGGGAAAAATAATAGTCTCAAATCCATTAAATGGTTACGTATATATGTGTACGCAGTACGATGCCAAATAATACCCTTAAGGATCGGACAGGGTTTTTGTTACATGCTGTATATAATATAGCTTGCGAAAAACTTTGACCTTCAAGATTCCTAGAATAATCAAGAGCAAAACAAAACGATTATAATAATGGAAAGAACATGTTACTTCAGTCTTCGTTTTTAAGTGTGTTGTTACAGACATACTTAGATAGGTAAATATTACATAAAACATAACATCACGCCTGTAATTCCCAAAGGGTTAGGCAGAAGTGTAGGTACCCATTTTCGCCAGTTATTTTTTAAGTCCCATGTAATAGGGGGCGAGGCTATTGCCATCAACCAGGCACGAATCCAGACTTCGAGGCTGCTACTGAGAAATTCCTGATGGGAAAACCCAATACACTTTGTCCAACGTGGGAATCTGTCACTAGTCCAAAGTGGTCGCAAAGAGCGACTACTGAGCATGAATAAACGAGGTAGTCAAATATTCTAGGTACCTATAACCTACTTAAATTATCAAAGTCGAAAGTGAAAGACGTATTTATGTACAGATAAAATTTAACATTGGTTCTGCACTTAACCTACTTAAAAAAAAATATCTGCAACGTTTGTCGATACTTGACATCCATTCAAATTATTTTGGTAATTATTTCTTTTTTTTTCTTTTTTTTTAACTAGGTAAGTACTTGCTACGTACTTGATACTTCGATTACTTAGGCCCCTAATAGCGTGTTTTTTGATAGTTGGTAAAAAACCTTTACAGAATTTTTTAGCTGAAACTTTGAATTACTCTGTTGAAGGTCCCTCAAATTTTACCTGATTTGAAAGATCTTCAGTTGATAAAGGATAGGGGGTTTCGGGAATGGCGGAAGGCGCGTACGCTCCCGGAGTCCCCAGCATAGGTATGTGTAGAAACACGAACACTAGAAGGGTATTTAGTCAACCATGACTCCATCTATACGGCAACCATAAATGCGGACCTCCTGGTTTGATTCTGAAAATTCACTAATAGGATACTACGATATCCTCGAGGCTTTACATTATTATCAAAAAAAAAAGAAACCCCTGGCAGCGGCCATCTTGAACCGATTGTTCATCAAACATAGGCTCTAAGAACATGGACAGTGGGTCGTCTTAGGAGCGGAGCCGACTATACAGCATGTAACAAAAACCCTGTCCGATCCTTAAGGGTATTATTCGGCATCGCACTGCGTACACATATACGTAACCATTTGAGATTATTATTTTTCCCCAGTGAATAAAAAAAGAAGAAAGAAGAAGTAAGTAATTAAATAAATATAAAACATAAAAACTGATCAACGGCAACACTGATCTGACAGGGTTTTTGTTACATAGTGTATATTCACCTTTTAAACAAAAAAAAACAAAATAAAATCGGTTCATCCGTTCGGGAGCTATGGTGCCACAGACAGACACGTCAAACTTATAACCCGTCGTTGCGTCGGGAGTTAAAAAATAGCATTCAGTAAGAAAAGTCACGCGAACGAAGTCGTAGGCAAAAACAAGTATTTCTGCCAATCTAATGTTCCAGCTCGACATAGCTTTGATTACAAAATAATTAAAATAACGGTTGTTGCTACCGGTCGTGGGCCGCGCCGGAGTGTTGACCCCAACTGGTTTTCCGATTAGATTTTGTTATTGATAAATTGGCTCCTGTGGCCTACAATACCCGTCCGATTGGTTCTTGAAACTTGTTGTTGCCAGTGAACAAAATACTTGTTTCATATTTGACTAGCTTGATTGGCTGCTGCGCTACGTGTACCTAGCAGGTTGGATTCCCGCACGGAACAAATAATTTGTATGACCTACGGAGAGTTGTTCTGGGTCTGGTTGTTTATAAACGCACCAACGATAAAGGAGAAATTACAAATGTGAAATTAAAAAAAAAAACAGGTTTCATGTATGAAGACCCCCTTTCATTTTTAACTTTTTTTATTGTTATTCGTTGGTATAGCGTCGATAGAAATACTTACATATTCTGTGAAAATTTCAACTATTACGGTTTATGAGATACAGCCCATTGACAGACGGACGGACAGCGGAGGCTTAGTAAAAGGGTCCCGTTATCAAAACAAAAACATAAAAAAAAACCTTCGGGTGCGGAACCTTGAAAAAGTTGGACTTCTCAAAGCATGATAAATATGTGTAGCAAACCTTTCAATTTATCATACCACAACCTCAACTTTTGATTTATATCTTTTACCTGTCACATTTATAACCATTCTTGTAACATAATAATTTGTAGCCCGCTTAAAATGTTGGATAGATAAGAAAGCAAGCTTGCATACTTATTGGACATATTGGCTCAAAAATACTTTATGGCATATTATTTATTTATTGTTAGCTACTTACCTCGTTAGTCTACAATTACATACATAAACTCACGCCTTTTTCCCATGGGGGTAGGCAGAAACCAACGCCACCTGCTACGATCCTTTCATACTCCCTTCGCCTCATCCACGTTCATACATCTCGTCATACAAGCACAACAGTTACGAGTACTGCGCACCTGATCTTCTGAAGAATCTCACCAATAAGGTCAGTGTAGGTCTTCCTAGGGCGACCCCTCCCTCCTCCTCCTTCGTTAGTCTAGTGGTCGCAAAACCAAAGTGCCGAGTACGTTGGTCGTCCTAGGTTCCATTGCCCGGTCGAGCAAAATTCTATTGGATATCTCATCATTAGTATTTATAAGTAGACGCCCTTGCGGAGTCTGAATATAAAATTGTTGAATAAAAAAATTGGCTTGCCCAAAAAGACATTCCTAAAATCTCTTTGGTTTTCCCTCTATAACGTGAGACTCTAAAATTAAATGAAAAGTAGAGAAATATGAGTGCAAATATTAACGCCTATACATAAACCGATATACCTACTATGCTTTCTAGCAACAACATTTATTGATAAGAAATTTTTTCCCTGTAGTATTTAAATAGGTTCATAATTATGTACTTACTCATAACTTAGATTACTTACGTCTTCCTACAGAAGAATGAAATTGATTTTTGGGACAATATATTTACAGGCTACTAGCTTCTGCCCACGTAAAAAGTAACTTTCCGTAAAGTTAGTTGAACTATTATCCCAAGGGAACACACTACCGCTACCGGCATAAAAGTATCAAGTGAGTGTTATTCCAGGAAATGGTCTATTCTATCTATGTCATAGAGCGTCCGGTCCGGTGATCCGTATTGCTCTATGATCTAGGTATGTGCCAATTTAAAAAAACGATACCACCCATTGGTATCGTTTTTCGAAGTTACATAGGTACTATTTCTATATCCTTTTCTATAACTTTGTTACGAAATATTAAAAACAGGTAGGTACAGGAAAGAATCTCTAAAGACGAAATAATAATTATAGCTCCACGCCATCTGTGTTTATTTCATCGTGTGAAAGAAAAAAGGTCAATGACCTACTGGTTAATATGAATCGCATGCGTGATGTGATCATGACAGCAGTTGATGAACCTTGCATAATTTTAAATAATATACATAATAATATGTAATAATAACCATTATTGTTAAAAATGGTAATATTGTTTTCCTAAATCATTTCAATTTTTATTAAAACGGAACGTATAATCTTGCATAACTTTGTACGTGAAACGGAACGTCAACCAAACGTAAACAAAATATTCCCGAGATAACTTGACGTTAATTTAAAAATAAGATTAGAGAAAACAAAATACTGAAGATTAATGTGTGGTTTAACCTCGATGTTATCAAAGAGAAAAACGTTATCGGTGTGTTTTTTGATAAATTGTTTCAATGCCAATCTATTATAACTTGTTACGTATGCGAGGCAGGAAACAGTCAAACGCTAAACTATCAAAGGAAATGAATACAAGTTAGGAAGTCGATGACTAATACACAGTTTACTTTCAAAAATCATGGGTACGGCGTACAAAGAGCTTTTCAAGCTTTACGATATAATTCAAAATGGGACTGAAAGGTATGTAATTGTTGAAGTATTTTATAACTTTTTGCAAAAGTGTTTCTTGTGAACACCTGCCGCAAAACCAGATTTTAAAGTTTTTGTTTACAAAATTATACATTCCTTTGTGTTACCAAACATCTGCCTGCCTCTTACAGCGAATAACATTTTTATTTCTTTGTATTGCATCATGTACTCTGAATATAAGTTTATTTTTTCTACCCCCCACTGAGATAAAAATTGCAACATAATTATTATTTAAATCTGGTTGCAAATTTTTAACATTTATCCTGGATATTGCATAATAATTTGATTATTACTCATGACTCAACTTATTTGTTCATAGTTAAATAATAGTTAATAATAGTTAATTAAATAATTTGGTATATTAAAAATAAATTATTGATTAATTTCGGTGAGAGTCACATTCAAGCAGATTATTAGCGAACAATGAACAATTTAAGTTAGTTACTTAGATTCAGCTTTACCATGATACACTCACTATATATAATTAATTAAAATTCTACAAGTTGCACAGTGCAAGCTTCAGATAATTGGAACCCCCACAAGTCCTCAAAAAAGTCCAGCAGATTAAAACCATGATGTTATTGTTATTTATTTATTTAAGGACTTTGGAAGACTTACAGCTAAATACAATAGTGATAAATAACAGCATGATTATCTGACAGCCAATTACAAGTCTTCACGTCTAGAGCTTGTGTAGTATAAATTACTGTGGAACAAAGTATACACACCGACAAAAAAGACTAAAAAATTAAATAAAAGTAAAATATGAAGGTAGATCATCGCCTAAAAATACAGGTTGTTAACAATGAGAAACAAAAAAAATAAAAAAGGGTCTATTGAATCTAAGTTTTAAAAAAATTCAATGTTAAACACCTTCTTACCGAGCTCACGCTAGTTTCAAAAATATCAAATTCGAACTTGTATACTGCTGTTATGACTCATAATAATCTCTAAACCCACATTAGGACCTGCCAGTCCCACTGTGTGTGATTCAAATTCTAATTCTAATTTTTTATTCACCAGTCAAAAATAAAAAAACTAAATATACCTACTAATTTAAATTTATTTTTACTCAGCATCTTTGCAAACAGATAATTATTTTGCTACATTGTAACAATAAATTAATCTTTAATTTCACGGCACTGTACCTCAAACATGTAGTGTAGTTATTCTAGTGATTATTTGTTTATGTATAACTGTTATTGTATCCTACTACAGCACCTTTTATGCAATAAAGTTTTATTATTATTATTATTTATTATTAATTTCAGGTCTTTGGAAAAATTCCTCAAGGAAACACCAATACAGATCAATCAGATAATACCTTGCAAGGGTATTGGAGTACTGCACCTAGCTGTGGGCATAGAGCCAGAGGAGAAGTCCAAGAAATGCACCGAGATACTTCTGAAGAATGGAGGAGATCCTAATTTATGGTAAGAATTGAACAATATATTAATAAGTGAAGAGAAAATGTTGTACCCCTTTTAAGCATTTAGCACACAGAGGAATTTGAGATTTGGCATACTTAATTCATAGGAACAAGCAGAATGCTAAAATTAAAAAAATCATAAATAATAGGTACTAAACAATTTTTTTATTAGCTTGTTCTATCCCACTTCTGGGCAAAGGCCTTCCTCCATACATACTATAACTTCGTATAAATACCATTTTACCTTAATTTAACATTTTAGTAATGACGATGGAGTAACTCCAGTCCACATAGCTGCCATATGGGGCCGTGTCGACAACCTGAAACTCCTGATAGGCTGTGGAGGGGACCCTTCACAGCGGGATTTGGACGGTCACTCCGCTTTTGACTATGCCACCAGAGAGGAGCAGTGGGAGGTGTTTGACTACCTACACAATGTTGTAGATGTTACTGACGACGGACCCTGTAACAAATGTGCTTATACATTGGATTTAGGTAAGCTGTATTTTGATAAATGCCAATTAGATTATATACTTAGAACCTTTTTTGTTTTTTTCGTCATTAACATGTTTTTTTTAAAGCATACCTATAGTTACCGGCACGTAAGTTGGCAAGAGTTTTTGTAGTGGGGGAAGTTAGCGCACGCACAATTTCATACATTTTTATATGCGCGAACTTCCCCCACTACAAAAATCTCTTGCCAAGTTACGTGCCGGTAATTGTACTAAATGTGAAGCTATTAATAATAATGGATTTGATAACAGTGCTTATCAAAAGTATATTTTGGATTTATAAAAGAATGAAACCCACATTAATATTGAACTAAATCATTTTTCAGAGAGAGTACTGTTGACAACAGACCAAATAGTTGCAGAATATGGCCCTATTGTTGACGAAAACACACAAGAAAACGGTCCCACAGTCCGAAAGTCAGAATTGATCAACGAATGGTGCGAAAAAAACAGTTTATGTTTAAACAAACTGTACCCCACTATAATAAACGACACATATCTAATAGACAATGAATCAGCTCCATGGAAAAGTACCTGTTTAGACTTCACAGACAATATCACACTCGATCTCACTAAAGATAGTGATGCACATACTAGCTTTAAATCATGTATCTCAAACAAATTATCCGACATACAAATAAGTGGTATAAAGCCTTTAGAATTTACCTCAGATGATACCAGACAGTCTACTGAGCCTTCAAATTTAATGAACCAACGGATTAGTGTGTATGAAAACTTCTCCCTACCAGGTTCACCAAGTAACATTACTCATAAGAACTATAACACAAAGAGTAGTGTAAAGAAACAGAGAGATAAATATACCAAATGCAATACAAACAAAAGTAGTCTGATCTCAAGTGATTGTTCGCAAGAACTGGACAGAGTTTTAGCTGTGGTTCAGAATAAGACTAATGAGTGGTTGTGTACGAGTAAGGGTGATGATGCTGGGAATACCAGGAGATCATCAGCTAGCAGTGGTGTGAGTAGTAACTACTCGGGTGGCAGTATAGTGATAGCGAATGTACAGGAAGAGTACAAGTACGAGGATAAGGAAGAAGATGTCGTGTTGATTGAGAAGAGGCTGCTGGTCTCGCCTGTTGTGTAAGTTGTTTTATTCTATCTTGAACAGAATCCTTCGCCATGGAGGGTCATATACTCTACATAGTATAAAATAAAGTCGCTTCCCGCCGTCTGTACGCTTAGATATTTTAAACTACGCCACGGATTTTAATGCAGTTTAAATTCTGTAATACTGTTTTGGCATGCTTTGGCCAATCTTAGGCTACTAACTGGTTATTGGTCAGCCAAACGAGAATACAATCTATATGTGTATAAAAATCTCGTGTCACGATGTTTGTGGTCGCACTTCTCTGAAACTGCTCGACCGAATTTCATGCCAATTTTAATGCATATTTGCAGCCACTGATCAAGAGTTCTGACCGCCCTAGGCTAATTGTGAGGACGCGCCCCCGCTAGGTGTGTTACGGACGGCCTAAAAAGTAGTAACTGAATAGAGAAGTAGTGTGAAAATTTTAACATGTTCATACATCATGTCATGAAAAAATAAAAAATAAATATTTTAAAAAAAGAGGAGAGGCATCATACAAGTGAAACATGTTTTGTCTCGGTCTAGTTGAAATATGTAGGGTAGATGCAATGATGCTAGATTATAGTGCATGCGAAGACACGATTTCAGCGCCCCCCCCGATCCTCGCGCCCTAGGCTGCAGCCTAATTAGCCTAAGGGCTAATCAGGCCCTGCATATTTGGTAGGTATAAATTTCACACCGCTAGGTGATATGGATCAACTTTGGCGCGGATGAAGTCGCGGGCAGAAGCTAGTATCTCAATCATATTTTATGAGCTAAAATGCAGGAGTAGCCACAAGTAAATAATTGACTCGTGCTAATTAATTTTTTAAGTAATTTCTACAGTATTAAATCTAAAACAGACTAAAGCAAAACCCGCGCAAAACGCAAGTCGAGTCTTCAATATTCTTATCAGTCGTCGCCACATTATTACCATTACCTAATCACTTCCCAATATCATCACTAACAACAGTAATCACCATCGATAATGATTTGCTTTATCATTATATCGATACTTATCTCTAAATAAAACAAATCTATTACTCAGTTGTTGCTCACAAATAAATCGCAATTTAACAAATAATTTAACAATGTACGTGTCCTACAGGCTTCCAGTTGATGATGGTACTGAACCAGTAACTCCTGACCAGACGATAGTGTCCGTGGCTTCCTCCCTCCCGGCTTCAGTACAGTATGATGACAACACCCTCAGAGCTGAACTGCTCCGGCTAGGGTTCACCCCAGGACCCATACAGGACACCACTCGAAACCTATATCTTAAGAAGTTGCAGGCGTTGAAAGGAAGTAGAGATGAAGTGGAAGCATTAAGCAGTAATCTACAAGGACTTGCTATTAACAAGCAAAAGAAAAGTAAGTGTTATTAATTCATTGTTTAATTGCTTTTTAAGCACTAACTTTCTCTGTCAGAGTGAATTTTCTTTACGGATGTTACGATGTTACTCGCTGATAATGCAGCTTTCCATAGACGAAATAATTTATAAAATCGGTTTAGTAGCTTTCGAGTTTTTTATCCATGACAAACAAAAATACAAATAAGTACATATTTTCTCTTTTCATTTAGTTTAGATGTAATAAGTTTCTTTTAGGATTCCGATCTATCCTCTTGATTAACCAATAATGGCTCTTTGTATATTTCATCATCGCATCACTTTCATTCACAAACGAGCTTCCCTTATTGCTAATTATTAAATTATAACTAATGACATAAGAGTCTTATATTAAGTTCAAAAGAGAACTACGAGAATCATAAGGGTCTCGTGACAAACACAGGACAGAGTAAAGGCAAGCAAAGGACAAAGGCTTGCTCAGCAAAGGCAACCAAATAATGATAATATAATTATGATATTGAAACTTATTGATAGGTAACAAAACAATTTTTATAAAAAAAAATCTTTGATACTAAACGACAAAATATGATGACAAATAAATAATACTTACGTCAATGAAATGTAGAATTTATACAAATCTATGAATTTTTACATTTTTATAAGTTATATTTTTATAATCTAAGTTATTTCCCAAAATGGTTTTAAAACTAATAAAATTGTCAAGTAAAGAAGGAGTAAAGTTTTTCCTGAACAAAGGTTATAAGTTATTCAGTATTTTCGTCTTGCTGACTTTGCTTTTAACTTTCATTGTTAGTGCAAGTTTGTTGCATTTGCAAATTAAACTCGAACATTATATGAGCATATTGGGGTAACTGTATAGAGTAGGATTATAGAAGAATAGGATTTTGTAGGACTTGTCCTAGGACCTAGAGAAATTCCTACAGTAAGTAGGTACACAATTAAATCTTTAAAAAATGGTTTCTGACTTTCTGAAATCTGTTTACTGATAACATTTTTATTCATTTCACGTCTTCATTTCCAGCATTCAGTATAGAAATAGAAAAATCACTGCGAAATAACGACTGGATGAACAATCTTACAATGTACATGGACATCGAAAATAGGGCTCGAGCCAACTTCAGCGATAACACCAAGAAATGGCGCGAAGGCACCGCGAAAACTTCCTTCACATATCTGTTACTGGACCCCCGACTTACTGACAATCTACCTGTGAAGGCAGGGAAACAGGATAAGCACGTGTCTTGGGTTACTTTTGTTAACTCAATATTTTATGTTGGAAAAGGTATTTAACCGTTTTACGTTAATTATTTTGTGTTTACTAAGTTTAGTATAAAGTTGTCGGATCTACGATTTTGACCGGATAATATAGATAGCCAAGGATCTAGCCGTAGTAAATGGCATGTGATTGGAAAGCTAACTGGTTAATGGCTTATATACTAATGAAGAAAAGTGTTTGCTTCCCCCCAAAGCCTTAGGCAGTCTGATTTGCCGGCATGACATAGATTACCCTCTTTTTCCTGGTTGTCGTATGATGCAACCTATTCGTGAGACAATGATTAAAAGATAATCATTGGAACTTATCTGAAAGACCACTTGACAGCCAGAAAATACCCACCTACGATACAGGACAAAGTCTTAAACACTTAGCGACACCTAAATAGAAGCGCACTGTTGGATTTTCAACGCTCGGTTCAATTTCTAGAGTTGAAAATCAAACAGTGCAATCATCTATAAAAACTGTCTTTAACCTGGCACACATCTTTCAGGTAAACGCTCCCGGCCGTACTCACATTTATATCAAGCACTGACGCTATGGAAGAAAGACTTCAAAACATCCAAAGACAAAAAGGTCCAGCACATCCTAGACATCTGGTCTGACAAAGTAGGTGTCGTATGTCTTCATATATTTCAGAATGTTATACCTGCTGAAGCATACACGTATGAAGCCGCTATGATAGACGCTCTCGGTTTAACGTCATTGAAGAACCTTAAAGTTGGAAACTATTATGGAGTGGTTGCCTCATGGCCGCTGAAGGAACGCCGCATGCTCGGACTATACCTTCTTTACAAAGCAATGCTAATATTCCTTAGCGAAGGAGAAAGACAACTCAGACCTGACGATCTAGACTGAAGTAGGATACCTACTATATTTTTACATTGGTTGTGAAATTCTTGCGCTAAATTAAATGAACTTTTACAGTATTTATTTTCGAAGTTATCTAAATTGATGAAATTATGTAATTTTATGTATACTGTAGTGTATATTAAGCTTTAATGTATTATTTTAGTATTTACCACACTTTAGTAATTGTTACTGTCACAAACCGCAGGCCAAAGAATTATACAAGAATAGGATGGAGCTACCAGTTATTGCTACGCGGAATTCATTATTTTTTAACTTTAAACATATCTCAAAAATACTTAGTGACCTTTTACAGGAATAAGAATATCTACAATTGAATAGGATCCTCAGACCATTAACCTAACGGGTGTTCTGTCTGGTGAACCCTACGGTTATTGCAGGGTTTCTGCATAATATAATATGCTAATATTGAATATAACTTTGACATTAAAGTTCGTATATGGAGGTATTGATTCATACTAGGATCTTTTTATTTTATTATTTACTAGCCGACCCAACGATCTTTGTACCGCTATTTTTTTAAATTTCTTTTTGAACGTTCTTACAATACCAAACAAAACAAAAAAGAATTAGTGTAATTGGTCCAGCCGTTCACGCGTGATGCCGTGACAAAGGAAATAAGGATTATTTTTTATATAAATATAGATATAATTATGACGAAAACAAACGTTCACAAAATATCAAAGCTTTAATACTGTATGTAGCCAAAAAAACAATATTTATTTTACACAGCATAATAATAACTAACAATGATTCTGCATAACTGTTAGCTTCACCTTAAAATCAACAAAACAATTGTTTTAATGTAGTTTGCTATAACTCAACGAGTAAGCACTGACGTTTTTATGGGTCCACATAAATTATTATACTTACCACATTTTGCATAATTTTATATTTACTTTAGTAATCAGTATTTTGAATAATTTATTCGACATTATAAGTAGCTTTAACTTATTTATATTATTAAGTTATTTAAGTTACCACACTGCACTTTCTATATATCTCGCACCATTTTAATTAGATATTAAGTAAGTTTTTGTTTTGCTTAGTAGTACCTGTATATGTATAATGTACCTATGTATGTCATAGGTCTGCACTCTGTTCCTAGTCATTAATACAATATCATATAAGCGTAATGTATTAATCATGACAATAAGCTCTTTTAACATTATTTTTTCTGACATTTTAAGCAGGAAATAAAACACATTTTTTAAGAAATAATTTATCTTTATTATTCCTTTTTTCAACGTCTCGAATTCTTTTCTAAGTAAAATCAAACTTGGCTTTAGTTACATCAAAAAAATACACAAATGTTCATTTATATTATTGATACATTATAAATACAATGATCAAGTTTTTATACCAAGTCGCGACTGGTACATATGAATGAAAGCGTAATTAATGTCCGTGGTCGAACGGGGTTAGAAACAAAAGATCGATCAGTCTATATGGGTCCGTCGACAATGCACCGAGTGCTCGGCAAATGAGATCACGTGAGCTCCTGCCTGTCTGCTCTGCTACAGCTACACGTGCGATATGACGCACGTGTAATGTAACAGTCAGTCATACATTGCTACATTCCTGAGGTGGAAATTATGCCCGCTCTCTTTAAAGAAAGCGGTCGTAAATCAATCCTATTGGCCATACTCACATCGCGAGATACCGCATACTGCATCAAAGCCCTAACTGAATACTCGAGCGGTGAGTCAGTGCAGGAGCCTCCTCACACGATTGGCTATATAATAGACATAATGCTCTGCTAGATACCGCTCTGATATTCCAAAATAGCGTTAATCACAGCTGATTATCACGATCTTGTTTATGATTGCTTTTAAGTGCTTATAAGCAGGCCAACACCTAATGCTTGTTTACAGTTTTTTTGTATAGCTTTCACATTCTCACATTAATGAATCATCGTCCAATTAAGTTCTTTTAAGTTACAATTTTTTTTTCTTGTTTACATAGAATTTAACGGAAAATAACAATATTAATTGATCTACTAATTATGATAGTGACTGTTGTAACAAAGAGTTTTTCCTGTATTATCCAGTAACAGTTACATTTGAGAGTTGAATATGATTTACAAATGGTTATTTTTATATTCACTTTCCATAATGATAAGTTAATAAATCAGTTTTATTGTTCTGGTAATGGCTCTAACGTCTGCTTTTACCGCTTCGCGTAGGTTGCGCAGACGCAGGTCAATGGTTAGCATAATAGCGTCTCACATTTGGCAAGGTAGGTAATTACCCGTGGTCGGTCTACGACATTATCATGACTTTGATCCTTGTTCGTAGGAATGCGATAATAAACCATTTAGTGTAATGAATATAACATTGATAAATCACAATCAACTGACTAATAATCCTGCATCAATGCATGCAGTTAAAATTATAAATAGTTAAGTAGACATTTATTTAATAACAAGAGATTGAAAGTCACTGGTTGTTCAAAATTCCTTGTCACAGACTTGATTCACTTACACAATATAGGTAAACTTAGGTATTTAGGCCCCGCATTTTCTACAAAATATTGTTTTCTTGTTAATTTAATATGAAACAGGTACGCGCGTATTTGACTAAAATGTCATGAAAATAATACCATATCACTACAAATATTTTATGTAATTCTCTAAAGTGTGTTTATAAATGTTTTTTCTCTACTAAAGTTGAAATGCAACCGACGTGTCGCCTCCGTCAGCGGAGTCCTCACACCGTACAGCGCACGCACATGCGCACACGCATGTACAGTTACAAATTAAATAACAAACATCTCATCAGTTACTATTCAATACAAAATAGATGCATCAACACAATAAGATTTCCCCACGTTAACCGATTGGAAGACTACTTGACGAAACAATAGATTACATTCCCGTTGAGACGATCTAATAGGAAGTCAATGGTATTTTAAATGCATGGAAATGATAGTCGTCGTCGAACACAGGAGAATGCCATTCTTATCTAAGTGCAGTACCGAAACCCTAATCCCTTGTATTGAGACATATCGGACTATGAGATTTTTATAGTTATGATTAAAAGCCTGACATACATACACGCACAGCGATGTTCAAACACTCGACGAATCTATAGGATGCTCTCTACGTTATATAATAATAAGTCATTGTTCACTATATCGAGACAGAGTACGATTTGTGCACGCTACGACTCATATTGTAATGATCACATTGACGCCTTTAAACTTACACTAAATTACTTAAAACTTAACTAATATTATACTTTAAAACTAGATACGCTCGCTTTCGTTTTGTGGAATGCAGATATCATCATAAATAAAGATCTTACTAGGCTGTATTCGCAATGATATAAATTTAGACACGGGGCTTCAAACATCAGTACAATGCCCAGAGGGAGAATCGGAAAATTCGATGTTTATATTACATAACCCTTATGGAACACTAACAATCGTAGGGTACTTTACACATAACACTAATATGTACAAAACTAGTTTGTGCTTCCACTAGTAACATATAAACAGGGTAGACAGTGGCGGGCGCGCAGGTCCGCGCGCGCTCCGCACAAACGTTCACAACATCCATCGAGGAGTCTTCGATAACACAACACTCTCAACTATAAAAGGTAACTATCGGTCCGGACACATTCTATAACATTCAAAGCGCACATCACATACACATTTTGTGGGTTACGCGAGATCACAGTGTTTAAATTATGGCTACTGGCATAGAGATAAAGTTTTCGATCGAAGTTCAATCGTCAGGGAGTCACAGTTAGTCGGCGCGGCGCGCAAGGTGCGCGGGTCGCGCGGGTCGCACGGGTCGCGCGGGTCGCGGGCGCGGACGCTCCGCGCGGGTCACGGTCAGCTCACTACACGTCATGGCGTCTCTCTCATTTGGGCGGCGTCGGGAACGAGTTGACTACGGCCTGCGTGCTGGCCAGGACGGCCGCCGCTGCAAAACATAATCTTCCATTACTGTCTCTGTGCGACATGGAGCCGGCCTCGACTATCGTCTCTCTACGATAGCTACGGTCGGGCGGGACTCGCCCGCTCGTCCGTCGTGTGCTATCGGGCCCCTGCAACCAAGCACATCACATTATTAGCGAATGAAGGCGGTCGCTAGGCCGAGGGGTGTAGAGTGGACGTAATCGAATTTCGACTAAAGCAAACACTTGCCCCCCCCATTTATAAACGTGGAGTAAAATTATACAAGAACTAACTTCGGCTCAAAAAAAATTGTAGTGTAAGTTTACTATTATTTTACTCCAAGTTTATTAAAAGAAGGTTAAAACACACAACAATCGTAATGAGTAATAGGATGCTAAGACGCAAATGTTAGGAGTTAAATATTATTTGTGCCATTAGTTTCATTAGCATGCTTCACGAAGTACCTAGTTGGTAAGCAAATGAGGATCTAATGCCAATTCATATTATTCCAATTAACCATTCTGCTAGGTTGCAAGTTAGGAAAAGTTTTTAAACAGACACATTTTATTCCATGACGTATCGATCAACCGCTCGTCTGGGCAACAATATGCAATTTCAGCCGTAACAGCGGTTTTGGTGCTTCTAATGTTACTGCAGACGTTCGGTTGAGCATATAAGGCACGGCGGCGGATGCAGTGGGCACTCACCGGGGTAGGGCGGCGGGTACAGCGGGTAGCCGAGCCCCACGTGCGTGTGGTGGTGCGTGTGCACGTGGCGCTGGGGGGGCGGGGAGCGCGGAGAGCGCGGCGCGGGCGCGGGCTCCTTGGGCGCGTCCGCGCGCGGCTTGTTCTGCGGAGACTTCGCGTGCTCCTGAAACCAAACAGACTGTTAATAACTACTTCCAAGCTTCGACCGACGAGATCAAAATTAAATTAAATCATTTATTAATAAAAGAAGAGAGCATTGTTTGAACGTCACATAACCCACAAAATGTTGCCCACTGTTAACTACGTCCTGGATGGTGTATGGAAGCCTTCTGTCATGACAGAAGATAACAAGATTCCCATCCCAAAATCCCTGGACCCTGGGCAAAATCTATACTTAACGACTTCCGAAACCAAAGAGAGATCTGTCCACAGCCACTCCCATTCCCCATTGGAAAAAATTACAAATTGATAACCAACCTGCAATTCATGTATTTTGTGTGGGGCGCCGCCATAAGCGAAGTTTGGGCCGTGTCCACCTCCAGGCCCGCCCACTCCCGGCATGAGATCCAGTTTCCCCGCGCCCCCGGGCCGCGACAGGTCCTCGGGCGCATGGTACCGCGGCACGGTCCACCCGCCCCCGAAGCCGCTGACTAACATGGGGCTGAGGGGGGCGCGGTACACAGGGTCGAAGGGCAGAGCTCCGTAGTGCGGGGGCTGCATGTACGGAGGCAGATAGTACTGCGATGTAGGAGGTGGGGGGGGACCCTGCGTCTCAGTCGTCGGCTTCTGGCCTTCTTGCTTGACCTGGAAGAAAAATAAGGGTTAATAATAAACGACTTGACACTACTATTATTTCTTGCACTCCTATGAGTACTTTAACGAGTACAGAAGGTCACGCCTTTTAACATATTCATCTTGCTCCCTCCACGTTCATACATCTGGTCGCCGGCTACGAGTATGTGCTACGCTCCAGACCTCACCATTGAAATCATTTCTGCTCATACACAAACTTAGACGGTCATCCTTCTAGGACATTTCCTGTAACATCCGTTTTGTGCACCTCATCTTTCATTCATCCTCTCAGCCGTCTGAGTAATACTTTATTTATGTACATTTTTGTAGTAGAGGCTACCGTGCAAGTCAATCAACTACAACGTTAAGTAAAGGTTAAGTTTTGGATCGGTAACCATTTAAGCGATAGCGGCACATGCAAGGTGCATCTAAATGTCACGCCACTCGCCGCTGTCACGCTAAACGCAACCTTAACATTTCACATCGATATCCCTCGTCGTCACGCAAAGTCTAAAATTGTGGTATCTGGTATCTAACCTTAGGGTATCGGTTTCTGCCATAGGTTGGGTAGTGCTGGTCAGGCGGCAGTTGCTCCGTCTAAAATTAGGTTAGGTTAGCAGGCAGCCGAGACCCAACGAGGTTGGGGGAGGGCTAGCCTGACGATGTTATGTCACACACTATGATACAAGGTTGCCAGAACACCCATAATTTTGATCCGTTTCGTTTGAATTTCATTTTCCCTGTTACGACATTTTATTGCTGGCAACCTTGTAATCATAATACATAGTTAATCAGTTACCTTGACCTCCTCTTTGGGCTTATCTTCCTTGTCTTTAGACGGCTGCTTGTGGGCAGGCTGTGGCGGCGGGCGGGCCCCCGGGCCCCCCGGGCCACCACTAGCCCCAGGCGCCATACTCCCGGGCTTAGAGTCACTGCCACCCTCTTTTCTTCTCTGATCTAAACTCATGTAATATCTGAAAACAGAAGTGATAGGATATTAATTTTAATAATGTCAATCTTTTGCAGATATCATTACTTCTGCAAGCCCAATTTTTGGGGAATTTTATAGATAGCACAACTTTAACGGAATTACTTTTGATCTTCTAGTCAATAAAGATTTAAACAGTTCTTAATTTAAAAATGACAGTAAAATTGCAGCGCTAACCTCCTTAATTCCTCTTCTCTCGCATGAGGGGGTCTCTGGAAGGCATAGGGGCCCATCTGCGCCTTCATTTCAATGCTCTCCTTCAATATCTGATGGTTATCATTTGGCCTGGCTGGGTTCTCCTTCCCATCGGGCGGACGCTGTTGCTTGTTCTTATCTAACGGGCTCGGAGTCGTCTTCGAACGGTCACTGTCTTTACTTTTGTCTTCTAAAGGTGGGCCGGGGGGCGGGCCCCCAGGTTCCACGTTGTAGGGGAAGTTTGGAACGTAGTTGTAGGGGTAGAAGTGCTGAGGTAACACTTTTTGAGGTCCGTTGTCGGGTTTGCCGTCCTAGAAAGGAATGATGGATAGATTCTTAGCAAAGTAGCGATGACTAAACATATGCCGATTTCCGACAAACAATACAACGAATTCTGATCTAAGATAGTCTGAGATGTTTAAATCACAACCTGCAGAGTGCAATTATATCTTCTATCAAATATTGACTATAAGAGGTATAGAAAGCAAAGTGAGAAAGTACTTACTTTCATGTCACCCTTGGGATCTCCTTTGGAGAGATCATCCTTGCCTTTGTCGGAAGACTGAGGAGGCACGGGAGGGGGGTGCGAAGGTGGCATGTACGACGGCTGGCCGTAGAACTGAAATAAAAGAAAAAATACTTCTAAATGACCATTTTATACAGGTTCTGAGGGTGTGGTAGCACCGTATACGATATTCGCAAAACAAATTAATGAAGTGATATCTATTTCCATTTTACCTGGTGATAAACCGGGAAGGGCCTATGTGCGGGGTCGTCAGGTGGCGCGTCCGGCGGCGCGGCGTCGTCCGATATGTCGGAGTAGGCCGGCGACCGCACGCCTGGTGTCGGCGACCGCCGCGCGCGCCGCTTGCCTGGGGACTCTTCTGCGGGAGACTCCGTTGATTTGCGCTCCTCTGCCATAAGGGCTGATCGAGGCTTTACCTGCAATAGCATACATTTTATCAATTTGTGCTTTAAACGACTCCTAGATGGTAGTAGAACATGGTCTTCTTGGTAGAATCATAGAACATTCATTAAACATTTTATCTGCACCACGATTGTTTTTACTGTGTTTTCTCGGAACCAGTTAACGTGTTAAGCATTGGCCCTAATATTGGTAAATAGTATATGCAATAAGCTAGGTAATATACACAATTAGTAGGATTTGAAGTTTACCTTAAACTGTGTAGGTTGTAACGTGGGCAGAGCATCAGGCGGTGTGACGGGTGGCGGCGGCGGCGTCTGCGGCCGGTCCACCACCGGGGGCGGTTCTGACACTGTGATGAACTCTTCAGCGAACCTAGGCTGTTCGAGCCGAGGAGACTCCGCGTCAGCTTCAGGCTTTTCCGGAGACTTCTCTGGTGACTTGTCAACCTTCGCATCAGGTGATTTGACCGGTGTTGGCGACTTCACTGGCGTAGCCGGCGTCGCTGGCGCGGACGGCGGTCGAGCCGGCGAAGCAGGCTCTGTTGCCGGCTCCTCTTGTTCGGAACTAGACCCGTCCTTATCGTCGTCGTCGGGTGAGCCGTGGGCATGTGACCGGTGGTACTTGAGCCCGTTCGCATGCTTGTACTTCTTAGAACAGTTCGGTTCTGGACACTCCAGAAGGACGGGATCAGGGGGAGGGGAAGACGGTGTGGGAGGCGGACGTTTAGCCTTCGGCGTCGGAGGGCGTTCCTCCGCGTCCGAAGTTCGTTTTCTTTTCGAGTCAGGTCTGGGAGGCGTGAAGGGTGTGGGAGAAGGCAGTGCTCTTCGTCCCTTGGCGCCACCATTTCGTAGCTTGCTATGTACCGACGACCGCGTTTCGGTAAAGTTTGTCATGTCAGTGGGCGCAGCGCCGCGGCCACGCTTCGCTCCCCGACCCTTGGGCGTCCGGGCATCCAACTCCTCCGTTGGGGAGTCGCAAAACCTATGGAAATATAACATGAAATAATATGACATTTAACCTCCTGAGACGACCGAATTGGCAAACTTGTAGAAACCTATGAATATCAATGGCGTCATTATTTATAAAAAGATATTCCTGGTGTTTCTCTATTCAGGAATTTCTGCTCACGTTTTTGCGACTCATTTTAGACATACGTGACTGAGCACGTCCATTACACAGTGTTTGTAACAGATTGAGCCACTTCTTGCGAGCTCGCTACGCGTTATTCCCGGCGGCATTAGTATTCCCCGCTCGTGTACATTAGAGTTTGAGCGCACAGTCGCATAAATACTAACCGCGGTGGCGCCCAGTCGTGTCGCGTGCAGTCCAGTAATGTTCCTACGTAAGTCTTCCCTCGCCACGTCACATTCACTACTAGTACACCTGTAACAATATCACGGAACGATAAATATATGGCTTCTTGTATAAGTGTTCTGTCGATCGTGTAATGGGATTAGTTTTAAACTGTGTAAGAAGATACGGCTTTAACGAAATTGGTGCAGTGAAGTTATCGGCGGCGACGGCAGCCTCGGATCCAATTTGTCACGCGGGAGCACTCATTTGCATATTGGGGATGCAGGAACGCGGCGCGGCGGCACGCGGACGTGACTCCGCCGCACATTCGCCGCGCCCGCCGCCCGGCCGCGCCCCGCACAACCTCACCTCGCCCGCTTATCGCGCCAGCGCACAGTGGGGCAGGATTATTAAAATGTGTCGTTAATTCAGAATAATGATTTGGAGTAGATATTTCGATAGTGACATGATAGGGTTGGTGAAATAAAAAAGAAAATTGTTTGTATAAGCTTATATATATATATATTATATGTACAAACAAAATCATATTTTAAAGTGTTGCAAGTTAAATATTATTACTACCCTAGGCAACAACAAAGATATAGGTTATAACAAAACTAATTACTATCAGCGCTATAGTCACTATCATCGTTACAGTCAAAACCGTCACATTTTGTTATTTTTTTCAATTTCCTTCTGAAGTGAATATATCTGGTCTTGAAGTTTATAATGTCCAGTGTTCTTCATTATCATAAGCAACTCTCGTCTTGTGATCTTATCACAAACAAGGTATTGGAGTTTGTACCTGTGTAAAAAAGTAACAATAGAATTTAATAAAAAAAAGGAGGTATTCTTAAACTAGCGACTTAACTCACTACTAATATTATTTATTTCAAATCGGGCAAACATGTGCAAAAAAATAAGACATAATCTTAAACTCTAATAGCTACTGGTACTGAAAAAAATTAAACGTAAGCCCGATTAGTTGCGGAACATAACTAATTATCTAATTGATTTATTAGTTTTTAATTCTGACTTCCTTTTTTTTGTGCAATCTTTGACTCACAATTTTACCCATCAAAACAAATATTAAAATATAAATATAGTGTGAAATAATAAGATGTATACCTGAACTTGACGCTTCCATAATAGGTTCTGGGGTTTTTATCACAAGCATTTAAAAAATCTAAGTACACTTCGTTATTGCGCAAACGCACGAATTCACTTGTATGGTCCACGAGTTTTCGGCTTGGACTGAGGGGCGTGGTAGGGAGCGCGGGTTGAGTGGATCGCGTCCGTTTACCTGCGCTATTGTTCCACAAGTACTAGACTATGCCACAGCATAAACAGAAACATGGTAAGGCAAAAACAAATATTTTTATTTAATGTATCGATTTAAGTAATCTTGCCCCAGTGTGCAGCGTGCCAACTTATGCAAATTTAATTAATCAATTTCACCCCTCTATTCGCGATACTTTTTCGCCTCTAAAGGACATTCCACTAACACAATTTTATTGTACAAACCAAAGGCTCATCGTGAATTTATAATGTCACCTACCGCGGTTTAGGACCTTATTGTAATTCAGAGCGATTTAATCTTCTCTTTGTCCTCAAAATGTTTTTCGTAAACAAGAGTAACAAATTGAGATAAAAGTGAGAGCCCCGGACAATCCCTTTTTAATCCCTGGCGAGCTTTTTCGCTGACTCGATTTTATGTTGCGGTCCCGTTGAATTGTAAAAAGGTATATCTTTTAAAACGACGCAGTACTACGAGTGCTACTTACTATAAAGAGATTTGTTGAATGCATGCAGACATTTATGTTCTCAATGCACATGTTGTAGGTATTTACTTTTATATCGTAAAATAGGTTCCATTAGGTACAGTGGTGAGCCATATTTCTCGGGTGCCAACAACAATTTCAAAGTAGCGGAGTATCCGCACAGTGCGCGTCTCATAAGTTATGATCTCACATACTTACTGCTAACATTGTTTGCAGCATATTAATACATTTTTATAGCTTGGCCGCGCGCGCTTCACGAATTTATGATGTACACTGAAGAAGTTTACATTACTCTACTGACTGAGACACATGACAAACATACACAACTACGAATATAGTAAACAACACTACATCCGTTGCTCGCTTTCAATACATTCGGATGAGACTGAGGAGTAGAAAACTTATGTAAGTACCTACTTACTCAAACAAGTGTTGTACGTTCATGACAAATATTTTAATTTTAATTTGCGGTAACTTCCTTTGTTAGTAGGTATGACTGTGAAATCTGTAAGTATTCTAGCTGAACTGTTTCAGGTTAAATGCGTCACTTACTACAGGCACATACGCTAGGGCTTTGACTTGGGCCGACCGGAGGCGGCCATTTTTTTTTAGAATTACGTGATAGCGAAAATGGCCGCACGTTTGTACGTGGCATAGCGTTTACAGCCGCGACCCGTCCGTTGGTCGTCGCCAAGACGCAATAGTGCGATATAATTATTGTGAAGCCCAAAATAGTTTGTTAAGTAAGTACTTATAGCTCAATTAAATTTACTTTGCAGAAGAAAACTGAATAAAAAATAAAGATTTTTTTATTGTCGTTCAACATCTACCTAAACAGCTATACTTAAAGTTGTTTGTTACATTGAAATATCGATAATAAACAATGGCATAAAAGTACAGTTTCACGCTTTTTGAATTGGAGTTTTTATTTAGCTAAGAAACGCTCCATTAATTACTGTCGAAAACATCATCGAATCCCAAATAAATTGATAGCGAGCTTGAAAAATAAAGTTGTTTCGTGGAAAAACAAAATGTAAATCTGTAACAAGATTGATAAGTGACCCGTATAATGTGGGTACAATTCCTCCATAGCTCGTATTTATTATTTATTGTTCCACAAAACAATGAACACATAAAGCATTTCTCTATAAGCCATTAGCATAAAATGGTGGAGTTATTGTAACAAGGAGACGGGTTCGGTGACTAATGAGACAATGAAGGCGATCATTAGTTTATTATTGAACCACCGCTATGCTACCACTTTGTCTACGGTTATTTATGTTTTATTTAAAATCTTGTGTTTGCTTTCTATTAAGAACGTGTTCCTAAATCATTTATAACGTTCACACTCACACGCTACGTGTGCCTTCAAGTAAAAAACAACCGCAATGTGCAAGGGCGGATCCAGCCTTCAAGTCAGGGGGGGGTCATGCAGGGTGACCCAGACGTCCAAACGAAAATTTCGGACTCCTCTCTTCTTGGGCTATCCAAACCACCCCCATGTATGTTCTACGATTTTTTGCAGTTTATGAGCTAGACGACATTTTAATATTTTTGGGAAATTTTTCTTTACATCAGATTTTGTAGATTTTCTCTTTCTGTGTCGCATTTTTTGGAAATATTTTTATAGATAATTAATCCTGGAAGTATGGTCTTCGATCGATAAAAACAACTGTCTGTCTTATTGTCACTCGAAATTACTTAAACTTAGTTCAAAGCCAAAAATTATGTTTTGCAAATTGCGTTGTAGATTTTCGGCTCTTAAAGAAAAATCACAATAAGGGCCCAAATGACCTGAAAGTAATTTCAAAAACTTCCACGGATTCTCAGCTCTGTAAAATAGTACAAATAACTACTATTTTACAGGACATTATCGGCAATTAAAGTTCGAACATGGTAAGGCAAAAAAGCAATATTTTCGTGTTCAAGTGAAAGCCGATGATAATGAATTAAAACGAACTTTTATTAAATTTTCAATACAGTTTGAGCTCATTACTAATTTAA
This sequence comes from Hoplodrina blanda, assembly GCA_949316365.1. Taxonomy (NCBI): domain Eukaryota; kingdom Metazoa; phylum Arthropoda; class Insecta; order Lepidoptera; family Noctuidae; genus Hoplodrina; species Hoplodrina blanda. The sequence continues at coordinate 10,937,369 of OX438594.1, forward strand.
AAAATTTAGGAAACTTAGGTTAGGTTTACCTAACCTAACCTAACTTTTTTCGTGGGGAAATCGGATGGACTGCCTCCACCTCGGAGAAGGCGGAGGGGTGTGTCGGACTCTTACTGACTAAACCCCACGGTGTTCCTCCAATTACCTTTTGCCGGGGCACGGGGGCGCTCAGAGCATTCTTCCCCGTCCCGGCAGGTATCGACCCGCCACCGCCACAAGGCGGGTCCCGTCACCCGGTGCGGCCGTCACTCACCGGCCGCACTGTCTCGTCCTCACTCTCGGGCCTGTCTCCGTTCGGGCCACGGACTGCCCCCAAGTCCGCCGCCCGCAGACCCCATCTCATGGTGGCCGGAGATCGTTTTGCGCCCTCCGGCGCCTGGTGCTTCTACGGCGGGTGGGATAGGAGGAGGAAGCCTCCCTCTCCCGTTCTGCCGCCTCTTTAGCGGTCAATACCTCCTCGCAGAAGGAGGCGATGGCGTCCCAAGTACGGAGCTCCCGACAATGGACAGAACCACGTCCGGAAGCGAGCGGCTACCCGCAGTTGTCGCTGCTAAGAGATCACAGCGCTGCGCTGCCCAAGCTGGGCACTCCTCCAGCGTATGCTGCGCCGTGTCCTCGGGGCAGCTCTGACAATGATGGCACCTAGGCACCGTGTCCCGGTCTATGCAACACAGGTACTTCCCGAAGCATCCATGTCCAGAAAGCACCTGCGTCATCTGGAAGGTGAGGGCACCATGACGCCTCTCCAGCCACTCCTTCAACACGGGATTTACCGCCGCTATAGCAGCGTGTCCTTTTTTTTTTTTTTTTTTTTATCGTGGGGAAATCCTCATGGACTACCCAACTAGCAAAAGATATCGTAAAAATGCCAGCAGCACGTTTCTATTTCAGCTATTGGTGGTGAAAAAATGTCGAGTAAATGATCTGTGCACGTTCTCTCAACGCGATTTGGGCGCACTTCTCTCTGCTTTAAGTGATGTAAATATCGTAAGATTATCGTCTGAATAGCAAAATAGTCGAAAGAATATAGAGTAATCGCAACTCGAAAGTTATATAGTGTTATATTAATCATCAGTATGCCATTTTTCAACACATTAGCTTTTCCCAAGTCGGTAGAAGCTCTTTCATTCGACAAATTTATTGTAATATAGCAGTGCAGTTGCAATCACTCGACTCTTTGATCGTGTGAATGCAACCAAGCAGCATTCATAGACCATTTTATTTATCTTCAATACCGCTGTTTGTGAAAAGAAATATTAAATGTAATGTAACTATTAAATTTTACCATTATTATGTGCCATACAATTTTACAGTCATATTGACAATATTCGTGACCTAAAGTTAGCTCAAAGGTGTTACTTTCATATGCGAGGTTAAATTTTTCGTCTACATTCCTTACATTTTAGTTAATATTATCATGGGCCGTAAGAATTCTTAGTAAATAATGAATTACAAATAATATTAATTTAATAGTTTATTCTAATTCGCCATTAATAGCAATTCACTTATCATCACAAAGCATTCACTCGGTTTTTAGCTGAGAAATAGAAATGAGGTTTCAATTTTACGACTTCTAGGACCGCCATTGCAGTTTTTGGGGTTCCTTAGCGCAAAATGTTAAATCCTTAATATTAGATCAAAATACTGTTATTAATACTCCAGAGGAATTTAAAAGAAAATTAAACATAAACAAAATATTTTAATGATTTTTATTATATGAGTGACTTTTTCAAAATATAATAGCGTTTACAGTGCTGTAAAAGATTTTATTCAACTTTCATACCACAATTATGCTGTAAGACGGCATTTCAAATGATGTTTAGAGCACCTTTGGGACTGTAATAGATAACTTTAAAGCGTTCTCTCAACTTCAAAAATTAAGCGAATGAAAGCCTTGTAAAAGCTATTATATGACATTTAGTGCCGGTATAGTAACTGAGATGCTATTTTGTCGAATAAACAGCATTTACTCTACAATTATGCTGTAACAAATACATGTCGAAAGATAGTGCTATAAAAGCTAGTTTTAGGACAAATTAGCAATTCAGTTGCTTTCAAAGAGCTGTCATAAGACTTACGGTTGCATGAAGGTGATTGAGAGATATCTTTATATAATTATCGAGTAAATGCGATATGAATTCGTCGAGTACACGTTTACTAGACTTGTTTATAGAGCCAAAAAGCGTTGAAGGCTAATATATCTAGACAGCTGCTTTTAAACGGCTCTTTGAAATAATAGGATCTTTCATACGAGTGTTTTTCGATCCATAGTCGTAAGAGTAATTGCATATACGATCTTTTTGCTAGTTGGGTATCCCCCGTCTAGGGGAGGGCGGGGGGGTGTGCCGGACTCTTACCGGCTAAAACCACCACGGTGTTCCTCGACATACCTTTCGGCGGGGGTACGGGGTTCGCTCGCGCATTCTACCGCGTTCCCGCCAGGCTTTGACCCGCCACCTGTCTAGGCGGGTCCCGTCTACGTCGGCGGTCTAAGCGCCGCCGAATACTCTAGTGTGGCGCGCGCGGAACACGTGCGCCGCCTACATAGGCCTGCATCTGATCGGGCGGTGGACTGCCCCTAGGTCGACCACCCGCAGGCCGGCAACTCATGGAGGCCGGAGGTCATTTAGCGCCCTCCGGCGCCCGGTGCGTCTTCTCCTGGAGGGAAGCGAGGCAGTTCCTTACCTCTCCCTCTCTGCCGCCTCCTTTACGCGCAAGACGTGCTCGCAAAAGGAGGCGACAGCCTCCCACGCACTCTCGCTCCCGACCATCGAGAGAACGACGTTCGGGAGCGAGAGGTCACCGACTGCTGCGGAGAGTTCACGGCGCTGCTCTGTCCAAGCTGGGCAATTCGCCAGCGTGTGCTGCGCCGTGTCCTCCAGGCAATCTCCGCAGTGGTGACAACCGGGCGATTGTTCCCGGCCTATGCGACACAGATACTTCCCGAAACTGCCGTGTCCGGTCAGCATCTGCGTCAGCCGGAATGTGCGCTGGGGTGCTCAAGTCGTCCCTTCCATTCCGCCGTTAGGATCATGCGGAGCTCGGAACGGCGCCGCGCGTATTCCCGCGGCACCGGTCGCATGCCCCGCTCCCGCGCCTCCCGGCTCCAGTGATAGAGCGAGGCGAGGACTCTCGCTTCTAGATCTTACGGCGGAGATCCGGCAAGGAGGCTCGCCGCCTCGAAGGAGATCGTGCGGTATCTTCGAACCACCCTGACGGCCATCGCTCGCTGCGGACGTCGCAGCATCACGACGTTGCCGACCGCCCGGTTGTCCCCCCATACGGGCGCTCCATAGAGCGCCATAGACCGCACGATCCCCGCATAGAGCCTCCGGCAGGAGGCGTTGGGTCCACCGAGGTTGGGCAGCAAGCGGGCGAGCGCACCCGCGGCACCCATGAGTTTGGGTGCTAGTCGCTGGAAGTGCTGCCCAAAATTCCATCGGCCGTCGAGGATGAGTCCCAAATACTCCATCGCCGTCTCGACGGCAACCCAAACCTAACTGTAATAACTACTCCGAATCACCATTGTGCAAATAATAAACATGACAAAGAGCTCATATTGCATTGAAAACTTGATAAAAGTTAATTTTAATTCATTTTCATTAGGGTTCACTTATGTACTAAAATATTGCTTTTTTCGCCTTACCATGTTCGAGCTTCAATTGCACTGAATAATGTCCTGTAAAATAGTAGTTATTTGTACTGTTTTAAAAGCTGAGGGTCCGTGGATATTTTTGAAATTACTTTAAGGTCATTTGGGCCCTTACTATGAATTTTCTTTAAGAGCCGAAAATCTGCAACGTAATTTGCAAAACATAATTTTTGGCTTTGAACTAAGTTTAAGTAATTTCGGGTGACCATAAGACAGACAGTTGTTTTTATCGATCGAAGACCATACTTTCAAGATTAATTATCAATAAAAATATTTCCAAAAAATGCGACACAAAAAGAGAAAATCTACAAAATCTGATGTAAAGAAGAATATCCCAAAAAAAAAATTAAAATGTCGTCTAGCTCCTAAACCGCAAAAAATCGTAGAACATACATGGGGTGGTTTGAATAGCCCAAGAAGAGAGGTATCCAAAATTTTAGACGTCCTTATCTGGGTCACCCTGCCCCAGGTCTAGTCAGGACAGGCTCCGTTTCGATTACAATAATAATTCTATTAAAAGAAAATAGTTAGCCCAGGGGGGGGTCATGACCCCCATGACCCCCCCCCTGGATCCGCGCCTGGCAATGTGTTATGTTATGAGAGTATAAAAAAAAACGCGCCATAAAGAACTAACAACAAACACGGAAACCATCGCATACGTAGCCGACTAATAAAACGAATACCAGGTTGTCAGAAATGTTTAAAAAGTAGCTCGGAGCAGATGGTTCGCAACTTCCTAAAGGAAATCGTTGGGCGCTCTTCGCACTTTTATTATTTAGGGGTGAAATCCCCTTGTAAATTGTTAATACGGCCGACCGGTCACGGAAAAGTTAAATTAGACATCGTCGGTCCACTGTTTGCCTGCGTGTGTAATCGGTTCGATTTGTTGGGACGTCACTAATGGCTCAACCGCGTGCTGCCTGGGCCTACTTGTTACAGTTTGTTAACGACAGGGGACGTTCAAATGGCTTACAATACGCGACTATAACGTTTCTGTACACGCGATGACGATCGCTGTGTTACAAAATGGTCTAGATAGTCATAATAGATCAATATCCCTAATCCGTTGCTGAATGTGTTTGGAAATTGAATACTTAGTAATTGGCCCTTTTCTCTAAACTGCTTTATTTTTAATTCCTAATAAAACGTATACTTTCATGGTCAGAGTATTTAACGTCCAAACAAAAGAAATAAGTTTTTGCTGCAAACATCTGTTTTAATAATTATTAACCAACAGATTTAAATAAAACATAAGCGATGAACCTTAAATCCTTTCCATTTACTGTACACCGCTTACTAATTTAATTTTACATTTTTAAACCACAGATTATCCAGCTATCGTTTGATTAAGTCGCTGATCATTTTACCAGGAAAGCAGCGAGCTGAAATAGGTTCATTTAGGTGGTGCTAATTACACCTCGGCCGCGGTAATCAACGGCTTAATAGTTGTCGAGCCCTCGCCCCCACTTTGCCCCTGCCAGCCCGCTTTGTTCCCGACACCCCTCCAACTTCGTCGCTCACAAATCTCTCTACCTACGTCAATATTTGTATAAGTCGCACTCACTCTACAAAGTTAATCTTAAACTTGGAGATTAAACTCTATACAGTGTGATTTAGGCATGTAATATTTAATATCGCGTGCTTAGTAAGTTTTCCGTTTATTCTACTCATGTGTTTTAGGCAAGTAAAAACAAAAAAGTTAACTTTAATTGTTTTGTTTATTCACCTACAGTACTACTCTTTTTTGTTTCACTTTCTATGATGCGATATGTTAAGTGGTTAATTTGCAATGTTGGCCAGTTGATTAGTTGTGGGAACTATATACAGATCGAGTTACAGAAAGACCACTAAATAGTAGAGTGGGCGTCAGGTACGAGGGCAGGCGTCGACAGCGGGCGACGCGTTGGTCCGAGCACGGCCTCGACACTAATCAGACTAGCCTATTGTTTCCCATACCGACCGAGACAAACAAAGTTCCGACGATTTCATTTACATCCATTCAGTGGTGCCGACCTGTAACGTAAATTCTTCTCTCTTAAAATGGTAGGTGGCACCACGGTAATGTAGCACCAACCACATTTGGAATGATAAAACCCGTTTAACATGTTCCTCACACAAAAAAGTTGTGGATTATTATGTGTCAGATACAAAATGTTCCTTAATAAGCTTCATAAAAGAGACATAAACCGAAACTCGAAAACGAAGCATAAATATTAAAATACGTCCACTAATTAGTGGAATGGAATGCAACGCGGCGTGTACTGGGTAGCCTCCGCTTAATTGTTAGCACGTACGTCGTACACTGCAGTGTACTGTGGTAGGGACGAGCCTCGTAAACCTGTCTCTGAGGACATTTTTTGAGTGGTAGCCGAGCACCAGATGCCGCTCGATATACCCCGGACTTTTAGACTTATGGAGAATTTATTCCGAGTACAGCCCGCGCCTGTGTAACTAAATGAGGAAACTTCATAACTCGATTATTTTACACGTGAGCCCGTAATAAAATTATAACGCGGTCGGAGTCGCACAGTAAACAGTATTTAATTTCCGTAAGCTCCTCAGCGCCATTAGCCGAAAATAAATAAGCTTGAAGAGGAAGGGCGTGAATTGCCTCCCCCGCGACCCGCTCCCCGCGCGCGTCCATCGCCCGGATAAATTTGGAAAGTGGCAACAGAAGCGAGCAGATGGTGATTTATTATCGTGTTTTATAATAATTACGAGCGGCTACGGGGGAGCGGCATTGTGTTGCGTGCTCTGACCCTCTAATGGCGTTCGGGACGTGTGCTCTCGTATTACATTGTCTGTTTTATTTTCATCTTGATGATGGACGGCCACATCTTATGGATAAGCATTAAATTGATCCCATAATGATGTTCGAAATAAAATAAATCACGCACACAAATTAAACAAGTATTCATAAAATTCGCGCGATTCTAATATTGAATCTTATCCCGAGGACAATCGAATTGCTTCGACTTGAAATTGAATGTCTGACTCTGAATTGAATACCGAAAATAAAATAAGTAATAAATAAAAGTTCGCAGTGAGAATTGATTTCATCGCAAACATAATAATAATTTATGTAAATGAGATTACCGGCCATTTTGAAATTTATTTACTTACCCTAAAGAGTTGCGGTTGCGGGGCGTTTTATTACCAGGCGAACATAAAAGGTGTAAAGGCTCTCCAGTCTTGTATCGGTTCGGCGGGTTATTAAATATTCCGCGATGCTATCTCCGGCTAATAAGCGCCTGGTAATTATGTAGGGAGTCTCATTGACTCCAATGTTTTATGTGCGCCATGAATATTTTAATATTAAATGGCTCGGAATTGTGAGTTATAAATAAATGTAAAACACTGAGAAAGGACGAGATGATTATGGCCGTCGTGAAATACGAATGACGAGCGACAAAAACTGTACAGACGTACAGACCTACAATCGGCAGGATAATACATAATCACCGCGCCAGGTGTCGTAAATAAATTAATATTGCTTCTGTAAGTGGACTTCTTAATTATATGCTTTATGGGGGCTTTTATTATTTCTATATTGACGTTAATGACGCACATTTTATGTGTATTTTTAAGAGTTCCAAGGTTATTTAAGTAACTAAACTTTATTTTTGAAGTGAAAACTTCTTTAGCGGCGTTGAGCACTTTTTCTGTAATGGGTATAAAATCTTAAACTCGCGTCAGGACACGTGCGCGTCAGGACACGTGACCTGATCGAAAAAGCGTAAGACGGATGGAGAGTAGACAGCTATCCCCTCTCTACGGCGCGGCGAAAATGTATGCCTGGGCCTACTGTTTCGTTTAGACAGCGCAGGGCGCTTGCGCGAATGTTCGTGTATGTTAAACGTAAACGTAAACGTTAATAATCAAGTTTTCACTTCTGCCGGCACTCCCGGAGTGCAACCCGTTTTTTTTTTTTTTTCTGAAGGAAGGCTGTTTCAATCATTTACAAGAAAAATATTAATAACGTGTGTTCTATCAAAATTAAAATTGACACGAAATAATCGTTCGTAATACATTATAACAGGAAACACATAAATATTTATTGCTGGCCTAAATATCCCGGCGTTATTTATTGCCGAACCCTATTTCTCCGAATTCATTATGGCTCCCGCACAGAACAACCCATGTTTGTTTCGGCATCCAGATTGCTCCATACATACAAGATGATTTTGAACCTGTAAGTACAAAGTGTACTTATTTACCTATTTTTATTTTTTTTTATTTAATTTTTACAATTAATTCTATGTTTGTGAAACTTGGCGTCGTGGTAATTTAGTACAACAATACTAGCAAATAAGAAAGATCTTTAGATTTATTTGATTAACTTTCTTAAATCAAAAGTTTTATTCAGTAGTTGTATGTTAACCTAAACTCGATACAGGTATTTAAACCTAGACCTGCGACGGCATTAGTAGGGTTAGTTTTTGAAGCAAAAACAACTACCTATTTCAAGAGAATAACTTTTTCTTTAAACTTTTAGGCATCCTAATGTTATTTAGGAAATAAATTACTTCGTGGTGTAAAAATAGGAAAACTGAAAAAATAATGATGGTGATGATGAATTGCAAAGCTTGAACTTATACTAGGCGTGCAGAAGCGTGCAGAGTGTATGGGATGGGCGCGCTACGGTGCTTTGCGTTCGTGCGCTAGTAACAACTCACCACCTTCCGTCTCGTGCCACACGATGCCCTCCAGGGTGACCGAAGTACCAGGCTCGCAGGGACCGAGGCAGTCGGGCTCCGTAATGGTGCCCACAGACGTGCCGACGCATACTTCTGCGGTTTCCTGCGGACAAAAATTAACCTATTAAGATTTTTTTCGCACCTTTAATTCAAACATTTTTACTTGATATAATATAATGTGAAATTAAATTTCCTTATTCTATAAATCTGTTGTTGAAATGTTGTAAATGTCATTCATAACATGTTTACATTAAAACAAATTATTAATGGTTGCAATTTTATAACGAAAGTGAAGACTTGTTGAATAAAAAGTATAAATTATGAGAAAGAAATTACGGTTATAACTTCAAATAACAGACAACGAAGCGAAAGATGAAAGAGCAGCCAAACTAGCAAAATAAATAATATAATATAACTAATACGTCGAATTGAAAACTATTATAAAACTGTTGAACTGCTACAAAACTATTATAAAACCTTTACATGTCTGATAGCTGTATAATTCAAATACTATACAACTTTTTTGCTAGTTGGGAGAGCTCTCTGTGACAAAAATGGTTTAGTCGTGAAAGCGTGACAGACAGACTGACAGAGCTACTTTCGCATTTATAATATTAGTATAGATTTTCATGAGTACTGCATTCTCTTAAAGGGAAACACCAAAATATTCCGAATGTCGATATTCCGATTTTCAAAAGTCCGTATTTCATAATTCCTAAGAATTATAATGTCTATTTTTAAAAATCACGAAATTCATTTTACCGAAAGTCGTAATTATGCGAGTTGTTAGTTTTCCGATTTTCATAAGTTCGAAGAATCAAAATATGCTCGAAGGGTTCCGATAAGTCGGAGTTGTTATATTCGGAATTTTGAACCATTCGGAATTATGAAAATCGGTATTTTGAAATTCGTATTTGTGACTGTCGGAATAAAGTTTTTCGTATTTATGTAGTGTACCCCTCTTAAACCACGTCTGTCGCTTAACCTTACTGTATAAAAGACAAAGGCCACATTTTATGTGTTAATAACTAACAGTAATATTGTGCTATTATAACAAAAGTTTATTATCAACTTCAATATACATTGTATAAATGTACAATTTATTACTGTTCGCTTCATATGAAAACAATACACTGGTAACAATACAAACTGACACAGAATACATAAAACATGAAATGTAATTATTTAACATTAATTACAACTATTATGGGCGCATGTACCACTCGAAATAATAAATAATAATGCTACCACAAACATGATAACATGTTTAAAAACGTTAATTTATTGGTTGTGCACACATTTCGCGTTGCTGTGTTAAAAATATAACGAAGCGGAGTTGGATATCCAATTGTCGGTCGACCGCATTTAATTAAACAAGATAATAAGAGAAATTGGAAGCCTTTGGTTATGACCAGTATTCATCTGAATTCATTACCATGCAAATAGGATTTACCTACGTACAAAACAATATTATTACAAGATTAACTGCCTCGTTGGTCTAGTGGTCGCAAAGCGCGACTGCTCAGCATGAGGTATTGGGTTCGATCCCCAGGTCGGGCATAGAGTTACTGGGTTTGTCCATCAGGAATTTCTCAGCAGCCTCGGAGTCTGGATTTGTGCCCGGTTGATGGCAGTAGGCTCGCCCTTTATTACATGAGACTCAAAATACAATATGTAACAAAAACCCTGTCCGATCCAATAAAGGCGTATTCCTGGTTCAACATACGTGCTAGAAAAAATTGTTTTAAAAATGTAAATCATAACAACCAAAAGTTATTGATTTTTTATTTTTATAATCCATGCGAAATTGAACACTAAGGCGCTCCACCCACTGAAGATGCGTCCCGCCGCGGTGAGCAGAGCGACAGATAACGCGCGCGGCGACGGAGGCGCAGATCTGCCTTACTTAGCGGTGAAATCTGCTCCCCCGCGCGGTGAAGCAGATTACGACGGCCTCGCGCTAAATAAATTTGTCTACGTCGAAATCCATCGTGCAAACGTCTGTACAGTATAAAATCACGCCCGGGACGGCAGAGCCGGTGTGTCATATCCCGCGGCACGCCCTGCGCTCCCGCGCAGATTGGCAGAATCTGCGCGCGGTGCGCCTTCCCGCTCGTTTCCGCGTCGGCAGTGTGTTGTGCTAGGCGTGATTTCTATATAAATTGAGATACTTGCATACAACGGTAAAATCTGCCTGAATAAATCTGCGACGGGGCGCGGGGCAGTGGGTGGAGCGCCTGAATATGGCAAATTTTCATAAGTTGACAACACTCCACCCGCCGGCAAAATCTTTTTATTTTTTACCTATTTTTATTTCAAAAGAACACCGCCCTACACTACCGCCACAGAACAACCAGAAGCCAAGTTTCATACTAACGCCCGTGCGTAGGTACACTACTACACGCGCAGCTATGTGTGCGTGACCTGTCACTGACAAGGCGCGCGGGGAGTGCGCCGGCGCCCGCTCGGGTACAAACCGGTTTGAGTCGGCTCAGCTAGCGGGCAAACTTAAGGTGTGCCAGCGACAGCGGTCGGCTACGACGCGGTCACAGAACAGTTACTAATTTACTATTTTATTTAGACGCGGTTGTTAAATTGTTTTTAAAGATGCCAAACTGTTGCACTGTGTGTACAAATAATGGTCGAAATAACACAGAGACTTCTTTTTTTGTATATCCATGTATACCTACATAACAAATTATTTAAAATCAAAATACGAAACGAATAATACGTCAATATACCTACTTAGGTATATTGACGTATTATGATTCGTTTTTGTAGAATAGTATACCTACCTACCAAAGTATATTTGTAAGTCGTCTTAGTAAGATTCCATTTGGCCTTTTCTATTAGATAGGTAGGTACCTACTTAACTTACGTTCGTGAAATAGTAAAACAAGGAAGGAAACATTATAGGTAGTTTCGCCATGACCGTCCGTGAGTAAGTCAAAGTAATTATTTGATTAATCAACTTCAAGAAAGTAAGCAATGTATGTACCTATCAATGTATGTGTATCTACTTCATAGTATGATTAATTATGTACATAAGTACCACCTGCCTACCTATTTATTTATTTAATCATAATACATACCCACTATTATTATCTTAATCTTCTTAAAATATCGAAGTAAGTAAATTAAATGTTTAGCAGTTATAAAATTGGTGATCTAAAAAAATAGTGTAGGTATATTGACGTATTATTCGTTTCGTATATTTTTGTTTTAGTAGATTTGTAGAATAGTACCTACCTACCGAAGTATATTTGTAAGTCGTCTTAGTAAGATTCCATTTGACCTTTTCTATTAGATAGGTAGTAGGTACCTACCTTAAGTAGGTAGGTACCTACCTACTACCTATCTACTTACGTTCGTAAAATAGTAAAACAAGGAAGGAAACATTATAGGTAGTTTCGGCCATTCATGACCGTCCGTGCGTAAGTCAAAGTACCGAGTGACAGCCCTATGAAAGTAGGTAAGAATTTTGAACACTGTTAGGAAGGTTGGATTCTGGTTATTCTGTGCTACCGCGTTGTAGGCACTCTTTCAACTAGTTGCCGACTCTTTGATGTCGCCGACTGGTTGCCTACCGCGGCGCCCGCGCCGGCGCGGCGGCGCCAGTCTTTCGTGGAGATAGCTTTCGATCGGACGTCCGTACGTATCACGCACTATCGTTTCGCGAACAATGTCGTATTCCAATCAGGAATATTTTAATATGTTGATGTGCTTAGAACGTGGATTGTGGCAGCTTTCGACTTACTTAATCGGACACAAGTGCGCTGCAAAGAGTACGTGCAAATTTATTGAAAAGGTGTCGAATGTGTATTAGTGTTAGAGGTGGACATGTGGAATGTGGAGCACGATCGCCGAAGTATGCAACAACAACAAGTTAACGTTTTAATTAACTGACACCTGCAGTCGGTAAGAACATTGCTAAAAGCACATCACATTTTAAAAAAAAGCCCTTATCAGGGGTACATTTAATTCGATTAATTGTTTCTTGATAAACAGAATTATGTTTGAAACACAAAATACAGAGAATGTGTCTGAAATCCGGATCACTAAGCCTACCTAATATCAGCTGATACCTACGCCACAGAATAACCAGAACCCAACCTTCCTAACAGTGTTCAAAATTCTTACCTACTTTCATAGGGCTGTCACTCGGTACTTTGACTTACGCACGGACGGTCATGAATGGCCGAAACTACCTATAATGTTTCCTTCCTTGTTTTACTATTTTGCGAACGTAAGTAGATAGGTAGTAGGTAGGTACCTACCTACTTAAGGTAGGTACCTACTACCTATCTAATAGAAAAGGCCAAATGGAATCTTACTAAGACGACTTACAAATATACTTCGGTAGGTAGGTACTATTCTACAAATCTACTAAAACAAAAATACGAAACGAATAATACGTCAATATAGGTACCTACACTATTTTTTTAGATCACAATTTTATAGTTCTGCTAAACATTTAATTTACTTACTTCGATATTTTAAGAAGATTAAGATAATAATAGTGGGTATGTATTATGATTAAATAAATAAATAGGTAGGCAGGTGGTACTTATGTACATAATAAATCATACTATGAAGTAGATACACATACATTGATAGGTACATACATTGCTTACTTTCTTGAAGTTGATTAATCAAATTACTTTGACTTACTCACGGACGGTCATGGCACAGAACAACCAGAAGCCAAGTTTCATACTAACGCCCGTGCGTAGGTACACTACTACACGCGCAGCTATGTGTGCGTGACCTGTCACTGACAAGGCGCGCGGGGAGTGCGCCGGCGCCCGCTCGGGTACAAACCGGTTTGAGTCGGCTCAGCTAGCGGACAAACTTAAGGTGTGCCAGCGACAGCGGTCGGGTACGACGCGGACACAGAACAGTTACTATATTTATTTAGACGCGTTTGTTAAATTGTTTTTAAAGATGCCAAACTGTTGCACTGTGTGTACAAATAATGGTCGAAATAACAAAGAGACTTCTTTTTTGTATATCCATGTATAGGTACCTACATAACAAATTATTTAAAATCAAAATACGAAACGAATAATACGTCAATATACCTACTTAGGTATATTGACGTATTAAGATTCGTTTCGTATTTTTGTTTTAGTAGGTAAGTTTGTAGAATAGTATACCTACCTACCAAAGTATATTTGTAAGTCGTCTTAGTAAGATTCCATTTGGCCTTTTCTATTAAATAGGTAGGTACCTACTTAACTTACGTTCGTGAAATAGTAAAACAAGGAAGGAAACATTATAGGTAGTTTCGCCATGACCGTCCATGAGTAAGTCAAAGTAATTTGATTAATCAACTTCAAGAAAGTAAGCAATGTATGTACCTATCAATGTATGTGTATCTACTTCATAGTATGATTTATTATGTACATAAGTACCACCTGCCTACCTATACACATCAAAAGTGTCTAGGGATCAACAACAATGTTATTGATTAGGGATGTTGATCCCTAGACACTTTTATTTATTTATTTAATCATAATACATACCCACTATTATTATCTTAATCTTCTTAAAATATCGAAGTAAGTAAATTAAATGTTTAGCAGAACTATAAAATTGGTGATCTAAAAAAATAGTGTAGGTATATTGACGTATTATTCGTTTCGTATTTTTGTTTTAGTAGATTTGTAGAATAGTACCTACCTACCGAAGTATATTTGTAAGTCGTCTTAGTAAGATTCCATTTGGCCTTTTCTATTAGATAGGTAGTAGGTACCTACCTTAAGTAGGTAGGTACCTACCTACTACCTATCTACTTACGTTCGTAAAATAGTAAAACAAGGAAGGAAACATTATAGGACCGTCCGTGCGTAAGTCAAAGTACCGAGTGACAGCCCTATGAAAGTAGGTAAGAATTTTGAACACTGTTAGGAAGGTTGGATTCTGGTTATTCTGTGGTCATGGCGAAACTACCTATAATGTTTCCTTCCTTGTATTACTATTTCACGAACGTAAGTTAAGTAGGTACCTACCTATCTAATAGAAAAGGCCAAATAGAATCTTACTAAGACGACTTACAGTTACAAATATACTTTGGTAGGTAGGTATACTATTCTACAAACCTACCTACTAAAACAAAAATAAGTACGAAACGAATCTTAATACGTCAATATACCTAAGTAGGTATATTGACGTATTATTCGTTTCGTATTTTGATTTTAAATAATTTGTTATGTAGGTACCTATACATGGATATACAAAAAAAGGAGTCTCTTTGTTATTTCGACCATTATTTGTACACACAGTGCAACAGTTTGGCATCTTTAAAAACAATTTAACAAACGCGTCTAAATAAATATAGTAACTGTTCGGTGTCCGCGTCGTACCCGACCGCTGTCGCTAGCACACCTTAAGTTTGTCCGCTAGCTGAGCCGACTCAAACCGGTTTGTACCCGAGCGGGCGCCGGCGCACTCCCCGCGCGCCTTGTCCGTGACAGGTCACGCACACATAGCTGCGCGTGTAGTAGTGTACCTACGGACGGGCGTTAGTATGAAACTTGGCTTCTGGTTATTCTGTGCCTACGCGTAGGCAGTTATGACGTAGCGTAGGTTTCTTTCGTTATAAGTTTGTTTGGCGGCACGCGACAAAGCGAGTTCATGACACGGGATCATACAAACCACAGTATAAAAATACTACAGTAGGTGATCTTCATAGAAACGGTCGCAACGCGAGTCATACCTACGCGCGTCGAGTTCGGTACACTCTCGGTACACAAACAGTCTTGACTGCGCCGCCGCGCCGCGCGCCGCCGCCGCCCGTAGTGACGAATGGATCACAGAGTACATTTTTATATAGGAATGGATGGTGTAATATTTTTGTAAGCAGTGAGCGTGCGATTTCTCAACATGGCAAGGAGAAATTATAAACTATATTGTGCAGTGTTTGGTCGCTTGAATTCTTCGATAACGCACCCAGAGATAACATTTTTTAAAATACGAAAAGTAAGACTTTAAGAACAATTAAACACTTACCTACCTATAACCCGGTTCATTAAAGAATGGAATCTAAAATGGCGGCATGTACTTGCGTAATGCGTTGACAGATAGTACAGTCAGCATATAAAATTTCAAGTTAAAGTTTTTTTTCACTTGGACCGATTTACATAATTTAAACGAATAAAATGGTTGTAGACCTATACCTTTCATTTGACACCAAAATCGTTAAGATTTCTCAACAAACAAAAAATCACATTTTCAAGTTCCTGTCGTAATTAAATTAAACGACTTATTGTTTGAACGCGTAACATTTCTTTCAAAACTATCTTTATCAAACTTAAACGTTATACAACATCATAAAAGGAATGTTAAATTTAAAAAATGAGACATTATAAGTACCTACAAAAAGGAAGCAAATCAAGACTATTTTTTTTCTGCTTACGGTACGCGCCGGAGTGACTATAGACGGCACTAGTGTGCGAGCGAGAGAACATGATAAGCGCCGCCATTTAAGATTCCATTCTTTAATGAACCGGGTTATACCTACTATTACGTATACGTAATTTGTTTATTTTTTTAATACTTAATAGTATACCTACACATTTCGCTTTTTCCACCGAGTAAAATACTTGATAATTTACTAATAATTTAATAAAATACATAAATAAATTGTGGATAGGGTGTAAAAAGTGATACGAATGACCTAACTACGCCGTTCCCGTAGAACTGGTACCTAGGTAGTTTCCTAGTTTCGGCTATCTGTACTTAGTTACTTAAATAATTAGGTATTTACCATAGACGAAATATCATTATGAAATGATTATGAGAGTAATACCTTAATGGTAACCTATTACCTGGTAATGATACCTGCCTACTTAGTGAGATTTTCATTGCTGTAGATACGGCACACGGGATGAGATGGTTGATATTAAATAACGTTTGCAGCAGTGCGACATTATTGGATGGGTGACCAAAGTGCTCCTAGCTGTAGCTATAGCTAGTAATGTGAACGTTAATAAGCTGAGATGCAAACAGATTTTATAATTACTCGTTAGATGTTTCTTTCATTTTGGTTGAGTAAGTAGATGTTGAAGTTTGTAAGGATTGGAGTTTGGTTCAGGGATTGAAAACGGTTCCAAAATACCGGTAAAATACCGGTATTTTCGGGTTCCGGTACCTGTACCGGAACAGGAACCAGAACCTAAATTGGAACCTTTGAGAACCTTTATTTTACCGGTTCTTAGGCAAAGCGAGTATAAACTTGTTTTTTGATGTGCGGCCGGGTGACCGGCGCGGTGCAGCGCGCGGCACCAATACAAATGTGATTTCAAATCACATTTGTATTGGTGTTTGGTAGATCTTCTGTTACCAACGCGCGCGCCACTCGCTCGTGTAAACTCGTGTTCCTATTGAAAATTATTGTTTTAAAATCACGTATTAAATCACGTATTATACGTACCTATTTGATTGGCTTGGTTTGTGTGTATTTGTAAATTAGTTGTAATATATTACTGTAATAGGTAGGTAAAATACTTATTAGTTAGTATAATAATCTATTTTATGAAGAAGACGTTACTTTCAATTATCAAAACAAAAAAAACTGCCAATGGACAGAAATAAGTCGAATTTCGTCTATAAATATTTTATATATCGACGGTTGAAAGGCTAATTGGTCTAAGCGACATTTTTTGCAATGAGTTATATACATATTCGGAATCAGCAAATTTTTCTCCGTCGTTTGAGTCAGGTTTAAAATTTTTTTGACTACTTTTTGGCGTTTAGCACCCACTGCAAAACAGGCCTCATTTCTAGGCTCATTGATCTATACGAGTTATACGACACAAAACTAGACTTTGAGGAATCGATGACTTAAGCTATTTTGATTTTTCGAATTTTTATAACGTGTGTCGATTAAAGCATTTGGCTTTTTCGCCATAGTTGTGGTTATGTCGTTTGGCCCATTTTGCATTCAACTACTTTAAAAAACCGTGTTGCTTGAACCATTTTGCATTAAGTTATGTTGATTAACTATGTCTCTTGACCCATTTAGCCTCTATTAAGGATAATGAGTAATATCACTTCGGCTATTTTAACCTATCTCATTAGTGTTTTGGCCGTTGAAACATTTTGATTTAATTCAGTATTTGTAAAATCGGCATTTCCATCTTTTTATCAAATCGGTTTTAACACATAGGCCCCCCAATAAATTAATGAGATTAGCTACTCCTTAGTCGCTTAGAACTAAGTTCACTATAAAGCCTAGGAAGTAGTATCGCCACGGAATACATTGAACTTAAGCATCACTTTGTAAATAAAACAACAAGTTTTTAATTATAATTTATTCAAAATCAGTCTTCAACATGGACTTACCTAATTTAAATCAGTAGGTAAGTATCAATCAAACATTCAAATTAAAAAAAAAACTTCATCAACTTGTGATAAATCAGAAGTAGAAAAAAATAACAATCTTGTCAGAAAACAAACAAAAGTTAACATTCGTTATCAAACAACAATAGAAAATCGACATTCTTTAGAAGAAAAAACCAAACAATTATAGATTATTATTATAAATAATAAATCATCAAAAAGCAAAAAGAAAGAAAATGTAACATTCATTATAATTAAAACAAAATTTTAAATGTTAACGATGACCTTAAGCTTTTGTCTCATCTTCAATATCTGTATAGATCTATCAGAACATCCCAATGCGGTGCGGAAAGTTAGTGTATTCTAGGTGTAAATTTTTGGGAATAACCCCTGTATCACACAGCTTTTTAAGATCTTTGTATTTGGCCGTAGTTATAGGCAAAGATGTTTTATACTTCTGCTGCACTACCTTTGGTCTTGAAATTATGGCTATAGAATCGGTCTCAGCATCTTTATCTACGCTGTATTTGACAGTCATGACATTGGGTGAGAACTTTTTGAATGTCGCCACCCGAATCTTACTAATCTTTCCGGTTAAATTGCCTTTAAAATACTTTTCTGAAAACTCTTCGTAATTCATAAAGTCGTTGTGCGTAAGAGTTTCTACGTAATATGGGCTGGGATCTTTACGAGCCAACTGAAAAACAGTTGGCCACTGCGACGTTGCCCATATTATAGTATTTCTAACAGAATTTTCAATTGCGGCATGGATACTATCGACAGTCATTTCCGTATGCCCTGGAAGCAGATAATTCATTTGTATGGTTTCAATGTGTTTTGTTTCAAGCAGTGCGCTATGTATGGCGGCTAAAACTATTTTGTTTTTATTATGTCCTGGGCATGAGTCTGAATAAAGAATTAACGTTACCGAACCACGTGAATCGACTTCAGCTACATACTTTCGTAAGATTGTAGCTATTTCATTGCCTCCTCTTCTTCCTTCGGTTTCTCCCCACGTATAACAAAAGCCATTTCTGGTACCACTTTCGTAAAAACAAAGGTTAACATTCGTTATCAAACAACAATAGAAAATCGACATTCTTTAGAAGAAAAAACCAAACAATACTAAACACTACTACTGTAAATTTTCTTGTATAAAATAGCAGCATACTCTCCCCATGTGGGGTGTTCAGTACCTTTTGTAGATCGTCTTGCCTTTTGTAATCGATCTTGCTTAGTTCACGGTGAAAAGCTAATCTATCTTTTGATGCATATTTTCCTTTAAATGATTTTAAAAATTTCAAAAAGGCATCAAATGATAGATTAGGTTTTTACCGTGAACTAAGCAAGAAGAATAACGCAATGCTTTGTACGCCAGGGTGTCACCACTGTGTGGACCGCCCGGAGGACACGGTGGAGCATACGGTGCAGGTCTGCCCCGCTTGGGAGAAGCACCGCCGTGTGTAAGGACACGGCGGTGCTCCTCTGGAGGCGATAGGCGGCGGCGACCGGCCATGCTCCGGAGCGAGAGGGAATGGGATGCAGTCACCTCCTCTGCGAAGCAGTAATGCTAGCGAAGGAGCAGGCGGGCCGCGTGAGGGAGAGAACTTCCTCCACCTCACGCCCCAGCCGCCGCGGGAGACGCCCAGGGCGTCGGACGTCGAGAGACGACATCCGGCCACCGTAGGCGCGGGCTTGCGGACGGCGAGTATTGGGTAGCTCGCCGTCCGATCAAGGTCCAGGCCTGGGTCGAACGGGGCCGCTGCAATCGCGGCGGTAAGACCCCTCTTTGAGTAGTGGCTGGAGAGGCGCCACAACGTCCTCACCTTCCGGCTGACGCAGGTCCTCACCGGACACGGCTGTTTCGGGAGGTTCCTGTGTCGGATTGCACGGGAGGAAACGCCCGGGTGTCACCACTGTGTGGACCGCCCGGAGGACACGGTGGAGCATACGGTGCAGGTCTGCCCCGCTTGGGCAGAGCACCGCCGTGTCCTCACGGAAGCGATAGGCGGCGGCGATCTCTCGCGTCCGGACCTGGTTCAGGCCATGCTCCGGGGCGAGAGGGAATGGGATGCAGTCACCTCCTTTTGCGAAACAGTTATGCTAGCGAAGGAGGAGGCGGGCCGCGTGAGGGAGAGAACATCCTCCACCTCACGCCCCAGCCGCCGCGGGAGACGCCCAGGGCGTCGGACGTCGAGAGACGACATCCGGCCACCGTAGGCGCGGGCTTGCGGACGGCGAGGAATGGGTAGCTCGCCGTCCGATCAAGGACCATGCCCGGGTCGACGGCGCGTTCTGTTCGCGCGCGCCTCAAAGAGCTGTCAGCACAGGGACGGGGCCCCAATAGTGGCCAAATGCCTGCCGGGGTTGCGGGACGTCTTAACAGGATACCGTGGCCCCGGAACGTAAAGGGCAACAGAAGGAACAGGGTGGTTTTTTAGTCAGTAAAAGTCTCGACAGTCCCTTCCGCCCTCCCAGGACGGAAGGAGTCATTTGATGATTTTTACCACCTAAAAAAAAAGCGTTTTTCTACTTTAGGGTGGAGAACAGAGGGAGACTGGTCGTTCCGAATTTACAAAAATATCTGGCAAATGATGACGCTTATTCTGACCCATGATGGCTGGTTCTGAAATAAATCATAAAAGCAAAAATTGTTAGTAGGTACTTTATTATGTCGTGACCCCACAGGGGGTCGCATCCCATCATTTGAAAAACACTACTGATCTAACTAATGGGAGTTTTCCACTTGCCGGCACGGCACCAGCCGCGGCACCGTGCACCGGACCGAAGCAAAAATGTATGAATATACATATTATATGGCATGTCTTTCCATTTGCCGGCGGCATCGGCCACGGCACGGCATTTTTGTTTCCCCGCAGCAGAGCCAGTGCCGGTGCCGTGTCAGTAAGTGGGAAAAAGGCCAATAGAACAAATATAAGTAAGTTTAAATTATCCTAATGGTTGAATTCAATACAATGACAAGTAAATACAACTATATATAAAAATACTTCATTTTAAAACATCTGACGATCATTTCAACCATGATACGGTAGACCTAAAACCTCGTTCTATATGTAAATAGGGATGGTGTTTGTCTTTAGGTATATCGTGTTTAGGACGGAGCAAAACGGACGAAATATCTTGAGTTGTGAGTCCGTAAAATGTGTTCCTACTGTCCCTGCATTCGGTTAATACAAAAGTTCTGTTTGTGCCACACGGAGCGCGGCGACGCAAAAAGAGTTGACTGCTGACTAGGATTTCTGTATGAAACCGCATGCAGCGACTTTACGAACTCATCATAACTCCAAAAATTACGTTCGTTCGGCCGCTCTTTAAAAAATTATAAAGTAATACTAAGTTCATTGATAAATTAAAAGGAGGAATAAAAACGAGTGTACTTTAGACCACACGAATAAAGTTAAACTTCACGTAAACGCATATTTGTACTTACTTTTATTATCCATCTTGGCGACAATCTATGTAGTTGTATTTCAACACACTTGTGATTATGTTGACAAACAAAGTAGACGCGGAAACGTGAATGGCGGCAAAATGGCAAAACAACTTGCTATGTCTGGCTTGGCCGAGGCACGAACATCAATAAATTTCGGTTATTCAATCCCTGCTCCGAACACATCCCCTCTTCCGTAAGGAACCTTTAAATCGGATGACAAGGAACCGGTATAACATCATTCGATTTAAAGGTTCTTGGAACCGGTATATCGGGGTTCTAGGAACCGGTATATCGGAACCCAAACCGGAACCGATACCGGAACCGGAACCGTACCGAAAAGAGGAACCTTTATAAGAACCTAAATGAAGAACCAGAACCGAAATTGGTACCGGTTTTCAATCCCTGGTTTGGTTTCCTTCGGCGAATTTTTTTTATTAAATCTTTGAATTATTAGTACAACGCAACATGTATTTTTATTGAACACTATTTCAATCACAATGAATTATTTTTTTAAACTAAAAAAAATATATTTTTATTCACATAACTAGAAAGAAACTCAATAGGTTGATGAAATTAAAATACTACCTATGTGCGGGCAGCCCTAACGCGTGAGTACGTAGCACGAAGTCGTAGGTACTTAATTCAAGGTTACGGCCGAGTGCAACTACTGATTATCTTTATATTGTGTACAAACCGTCTCGCTCAGGCGGCTTCTTTGACAAAAAACTGTAGGTGAACACGTGAACTTTGTCGAGCGATCAGTGTTGCCGTTGATCAGTTTTTATTTTTTATTTTAATTTAATTATATTCACTGGGGAAAAATAATAATCTCAAATCCATTAAATGGTTACGTATATGTGTACGCAGTACGATGCCGAATAATACCCTTAAGGATCGGACAGGGTTTTTGTTACAGGCTGTATAACATAACTGGCGAAATGTGGGTGGGGTAATGGGGTACACCTCTGCCTTACCCTTCGGGAATTATAGGCGTGATGGTATGTATGTAACCAATATATCCGTGTAATTTTTTACTTAGAAAATACTATATTTATATCGCTTATTTTGAAAAATACTACAATCAGCCGTTGTATCGTTGGCAACCCTAGAAGTATGTACAGTCAGCAACAAAAATCGATTAACATTTATGATTTTCAAATCCTAATTATTAAGTACAATATTAAAAGTAAAACGCAATGAATATAAAATTAAGATATAATAAACTCTTAGCTATTGCCTGAAATTCTGAAAGCCAGTACATTATGTGTTTAGTGTCTGTTTAAATGATATAAAAATGTAACATTGTTAATCGACTTTTTTTGTTGACTGTACCTACCTATCATACACATATTTAATTTTGTTAGTCCTATATTGTAAAACCATGGCTCAGTAATTACTATTAACGATATTGTTTGTTCCCGCGAAAGCAGCTTGTTGTGCAGATTATATTAAAACAGCAGTTATATTAATTGATTTATCAAATTGAATGCAATGCGCCGTAAAATATGAAAGCCGATGTAAATAATTACTTTTATTGGCAACACTGGGCAATAATGTGTGTGTACAAGTACATACTTATTTATTAGATTAAATCCATACTAACATTATGAATGCGAAAGTAACACGTGTTGTGCTTTCACGACTAAATCACTGAACCGATTTTGATGAAATTTGGCAAGGGATAAGTTTGTGTCCCAACAAAAGACATAGACTACTTTTTATACTACTATAATCGAAATTCATGCGGACGTAGTCACGGGCAAAAGCTAGTATTGTGTAAATACAAGACTACCCAAATTCAGAATATTATAAAAACGTACATGTCGCTTACAAAACCTACATTTGGATTTAGTCATTATATTAAACCCTTTCGAAATTTGAAAGTGCCTTCAATACTATCGCTTCACATTCCCACTCGTTCAACGAACGTGAATGAATGAATGGTGAACGATGAGTGAATGGTAAGTGAACGACTGAACATAACCTTAATAACGTGCTAGGTATTGATTCTGACAGTTTTGTTGTACTCTATTCCGTGTTTGTACAATAAATCAAAACTTGTTATTAGATTTAATTTGTTTTTGTTGAAAGCTCGGACACATTGTTTATAGATTATTTAGTTAAAAGTTGAGTAACGAATGGCCTATCAGTGGCTTATATCACGAAGAAAAATGCTTTTAAATATCAGGGTAGCATTAATTTCGTGCATACCTGTCTTATTTTAAAATTTATTTGAAGGTAAAATAAAAAAAATGGTAATGCACAGTTGGTAGAACGAGATAAGTACCGTTTGCATAAACTATGTAAGTATGTACAATTTTTTTTTTTGAGGTAGTAAAAATCTATGTGGTGTGGTAAAAATCTAAAACTTTGTACTAAGTTGAAATTGTTTACATTGCTTATTTATGTTCTACGAGTATGTACTTTTTTTTTAAAGCAAACTGCTCAATGGTTTTAAGATACGTATAACTAGCTTCTGCCCCCTTTTCTGACCGCATCGAAGTATTATCCCACGGCACGGGAACCGTAAATTTTTCCGGAATAAAAAGTAACCTATGTGCTATTTCAAGACTATTATAATCTGTGTCAAATTTCATCTAGGGCCGTTGAGGCGTTCTGGCGCGATTGAGTAACAAGCATTCATCATCCATCCAAACATTTGCAGTGATTTGCACTTATTATCATTGTAAAAGTTCCAAAAGTACATCCAATCTCCATAAGATAATCACATGTTAACTGTATCGTATTAAATGTTTTAATTAATCAATTCAATATCGAATAGCAACGCTCCGCGCCGCACCGCTCGGCAGCACACCCAAGTGTTATTAATTAAAACTTATTGTTCCCGTTATATTAATTTGATACTGTTCGCGCGAATTATGTTGAAATTACTTCACAAATGTTACTATTGAGGTAGGTAAATACATGTGTAATTAAATGTTAATGACTTGTTTGCACGGGTAATGGTGGTGTGTAACAATGTAGTTTGCGTTGCAATTGCACTTTGTCTTTGACAGAGATGAAAATACTTAGAGATAAAGTTGGAAAAATAAAATATACTAATAATCTACCTACCTACTTAAAACTAATGTGTCCATAAACTATTAATTTTCGAGGATATGCCAAAATTTTATGGGTCTTTATAACTTCGCAAGAAACCAAATAATACAAAAACGAAATCTAAAAAACAAACCATCGAAATGCGAGTCTTCTGAATATTATAATTTTTCTCACCGATCTCTCCGGAAAATCGTAACGTTTGTCGAGTCGACCGCGGTACCAAGTTGCCGGGATTGCATAAATTCAAAGAGCGTTTACGGCGTAGAACATAATCAAATGAAGCCATTTACATTCAGCGCCCGATATGAGAACGGTGCGACACCATCGCCCCTCTCGCTCACGCACACGGTTAATGGCATCACAAATTGCGAACTAAAGCACTCCAGCGTTGAATCCGAGAGATGTCGTTCCGAAGAGTACTTTTGGAAAAATAACAAAATTTTATGTGAATCGACAGATATTATAGTCTAGCAATAATCTTTTCACGTTTTAGTTTCAAACAATGACAGAGTGGATTGAATCAATACGCTCCAATAACGATACGATAGATGATTGTAATCTGTGAACCTCTCACGTTTCGTAGCTGCGTATTCAAGTAATTCAAACAAATCGAATCCATAAATTAAACTTAAGTCTGTTGTTTAAATAACTAGTCAATTATCAATTGCCGCAACTAATTCTCGCAACTTAATCCGATCATCTACGATGAAGTCATACCGTCTGAATATCTCAACTGCGATAACAGCAAATAATCGATTAAATCATGCCCACGCGACACCTATAAATAAAATTAAACGCTTTATTGTTAGTGGAATGACAAATGTGCGATAGTCTTACGCCCACCGACGCTGCGGCGCGGCACTCGAGTTCACTCGACCGCAGTGCGCGACCGCTACGCTACGCACACCCGAAGACAACAGCGAATACTAGTTTAGAACGATAATGCCACAAACATATTAATACTTCGACACAATGTATCGCCATTAAATCCTTTATGGGTGATGGCGTGAACGTTACAAGTTGAGCCAGTCGAGAGGGAGGCATTGTGCGCGACTCGGAGGGGTCGCCCAGCCGAAGTTATGAACGCTGGCTCAATGCTCTCCCGCTAGTTGACTGCAAACAAGAGGGGTCGGGCCAGACCAGCTGCCGTTTTATCTTGACAAACGAACTCGCCTTACGAGAAAAAAACTTTATTACCGGGACTTGGAATTTACATTTTGAGAAAAGCGAGGTGAAGCTCACGCCGACGGGCATATCAAGTGCAAACAACAATCAGAGGTGTAGCGGTGGCATGGAGTGCCGTCGGTGCCGCATGCCAGTGCAGCCACAACATACAATAGCGAGTAAATCAATTCACAACCGACAGGAACAAAAGAGCGTGCCGAGCGTGGAGTGTAATGAGCGCGTCGGCATGCCCCGGTACGATTAAGACACCAAAGGGATTCGTTTGAACATCTTCTATTGCCGCTTTGTAGGCACTAATTTGTAGTCGCACCGCCGCCGCCGCCGCCGCCGCCGACAAGCTCCGAAAAAGGAAAGCGTTTCGATGAGCGACACCATCCTACATGCCTAATGACTTGAAACAATGTCCCCTCTGCCCGCACTTTGACTCATAACAGTATCGTTTCCAAAACTTGTAACAATTTGGTTTCCGCGCGGTCGACCGTGACAAATCACGGCTAAATTTCGCAAACTAGTGAATATTTGGCAACGGATACGTCCACTGGAGCACGGGAAGCGATTCCCAACAGTGTAACCGAATTACAATCCACTAAACCGAGGGAACATACGTCATTAAAATAATTTAGGGAAATGGCACGTTTTAGTGCTCGCGTTTATGGCAGCTTGGTGGATGGGCCGCTCGCGGCGTGCCAGAAGTAATAAATACCGGGGCGGAGCCACCCACCATCTTGTTTATACACCACCTACCCGAGACGGAACATTAATTTTCTGCTATGCGGAATAAGTGGCGACAAAGAGTGTTCGTGTCAGCTAATGGGCTAGAACACATCAGTGTTACGACTTATAAGAACTTTGCCAAGAAAAGAAGCTAAATAAATTACGAATAAGGTTGATTGTACCTGAAATCTTCAACGTCTTACCCTCTTAGTAGAGGAAATTATCATTTAAATGAACTTCCAAAGGTAAAGAAAGCAGTTCGTGAATACTGGAAATAATTATCATGCCGTTTTTCTCGTGTTCTCCTTTGAAGCTTCGTGTTTTCAATAAATTATGTAAATCAAAGAGTAAAATATTTATGAGACAAATTACTTGAATAACCTCGGCGGTGGTAATATGTGCGTATATTCGATTCATAAACAAACCGTTTCTTGTTTATGTTTCACGTACAGTTTCATAACCAAAATATGAGTAGGCTTGAACAATAGAAGCTTATATGATAATAAAATATTATTTATTTACGTTTTATGCGATTACGTGTTATAAAAAGCGTACGCATGCAGAGTTCCAGTAGCGTATAAGCTGGTAACGAGTTATAAATAGTAATTAAGCAATACAATCAGACGCAGAGCCGGACGGACTATTCGCGCATAGCGGAGGGTCATGGCTACCCTACTCAGGGCTGACACCGCGTAATTAACTTTGTACAATTCGATTTGATGCGCAACTGTTTCAATATTCATTCAACCCTCGATGCTCACTGAACTTTTTTTAATTTATTCATTATTTTTGGAACTGTCAAATGTTCACGTCAACTATGTTTTTAAAAATACATCGTGTAAATAAAACATCGAGCTGAATAAGTTTGTGAATTAATAATGTGAAACAGCGAAACTAATTCACAGAATCGCTTTGAAGAAATTCATTTTAGAGAGCTCACCCAAGTAACACAGGCATGCTGAATAAAATTTGAGTAATAGCGATCAGCGAAACTATAAGCTGAAACTATGTCGGAATAATGTCTGAGTAAACGTCTACTCAGTTGTTATTCAAGCAATTTGGGCACATTTTTAAATGCTTGAGTCTGTATAACAGCGACGTAATGTCTGGGAAATAGCTTAGTAACATCTGAAAAAAAGCTGACATCTCTTTTATACAGCTGTTAATTCATCAGCATTTATTCAGACAAATGCATGTAGATACTGATATTCAGAAATTATTAAGAATTAAGTACATTTGCGTTATACTTTTCAAACGGAATTAAGAGTTAACTTGTAAAGTAGAAAAAAAGTGGTGTTTAATCTTGCAGTGTGTCTTTTTTTTGACGCTTCATAGTTAGTTGCATTAAATAAAATCAAACACGGTGAAACTGACAAACGGAAAGTAAATGTTATTATGTATTATAACCATGATACACGTTAATATTACTGCGCAAGTAGTTTTATCGTGAATAGTATATGAATTATCGCAATATTTTTCACGCGCCGCGTAGGTAATCAAGTTTAGTGATGGTAAATAAGACATAAATAACGACTCTTAGAAGTGAAAAAAATAATTAGGATAAAGCAGCTAATGCATATCTTTCAAAAATAAATTTAAATTGAATTTTAACTGTAATGAACTACTAAAATTAGGCATTTGATATACATAATGATTCAATAGTTAATTAAAAATAAGTTTTAATGGCGATTCATTATAAACTGGATAGAAACTCTCCACGCAGCTATTTTTCAGCACAACTCTGAATAAAAGTTACGCTTTTCCATTTATTAAGCTTTTATTTGAGAAATTCTGATCTGGTAGTACCAATATCTGAATAACACTCGAATAAGTTACTAAATATGATTGATAATACAGCTAATTAGGGTTCAAAATAATATGCAGTCGACCCAATTTCTCAGGAAAATTGATACTTACAAATCAATCAGCAGTTCTATAAAGTCCACATAATAATAAAATGCAAATAATACAATATTTTTTTTTGTAGCATGTACCTTAGTTAAATCAATGCAGCTGATCCCCCATTTGCTTAAATTGCTGAGATTTTTTTACTAACAAATCGTACGATTTTAATATTTTTCTAGATTTAGGTAGATTTAATCTATGTATTTAAATAAAATATAAAAGTATTATATAATTCTATCGAATTGTATTCTTAAAAATCTCAACCATTTATGCAAAGGGGGTCAGCTAATTGCTGTATTTGACTGTACGTATTATATTAGGTAGTATGTAGATACGTAGTGAATTATTATAGGTAGGTACTTAAATAAAATATATACAACAAATTCTTAAAAAATACCAACCCTATCTTTACTATCTTTATTTTTACT
The DNA here is from genome assembly GCA_949316365.1 of Hoplodrina blanda. Classification (NCBI taxonomy): domain Eukaryota; kingdom Metazoa; phylum Arthropoda; class Insecta; order Lepidoptera; family Noctuidae; genus Hoplodrina; species Hoplodrina blanda. Next base: position 10,965,806 of record OX438594.1, read on the forward strand.
AAGAACCCATTTTTTTAATTTTACAGTAAAAGGTTATATTTTTAAATTCAATCAAATTCACATTTAATTCATCTTTACTAGATGCGGAACCATCGTCTTCTGAATTTCGTACAAAATCAATATCAACTATATTTGAAGGTACGAAACTCTGTTAAACTGGATCTGTTCGGACTTGACTCAGCGTATGACTAAGCTTGTTCTCGGTACATATTTGATTCGCTTGTGCATTCGTATTTGTCTCTAAAATTGTATTATTCAACTTCATATACTCTTTAATACATTTACGACGAATTCCTCCAGTTCTTCTCCTAGATTTCCATGATATACTTTCTATTTTTATCAAACTGTTCACAACAAACTTGCGGTACAACAATACGCAACGACACAACAATGGTTTAAAACGTCCCTTATTCAATTACTACCCAGAAATACTTTGTATAACTTGTTAAAAATTGATACTTTTACAAGTAATTGCTGAATAAGAATACATCATTCAGCTTCCATCTGTGTTAGTTGGCTATAAACTATGACTTTATTTCCATTATACCGAAATAAGCTGTATAAAGAACCCAGAAAACACTTTTATACAGTAGCTGAATAATTAATGAAATGTGGAACTTTATGTGACTTATAGACAAAATAAAAGTGGTTATTCAAAATCAAGCTTTTTAATAGAAATTAACTACACCAATATTCAGAAGACAGGTGGTTAGGACACTATTTTATAGTATTTAGTGGTTTCATAAGCAATAAGCTGAGTAAAGTTTGTATAATGGTATTAGTTAACTACGTTTATTCAGCTACTTGTACTATTATACAGATAAATGCTGTCCCAAGCACTCTTTTTCAAATAAAAGTCATCTGTAATGCTTTAGGCTTAATAACATCTGTGTTATACGCGGTATAGAAGTCATTACTAAGCTTTAAGAAAAATAGTCAATTTAACACAACTTTTACTAAGCTTAAAGAATTATAAAGGCCGAAAGAGAATATTATTCAGAATTTGGCTGTTTCAATAGCCATTTACTCACACATTATGTAGCTTATAGCTGTAAACATTTGCGAATTGCTATTACTCAAACTTTATTCAGCATGTCTGTGTTACTTGGGCAGTTTTCACAAAGAAAATACCTGTTGTGTAATAATTTTATAATGGTATTTTCGAACTTGGCTGGACAAAGGATTATGGATCTTTTGTAATAAAGCAAAAGAGTTTGTTGTATGCGCCCTTATTTCTGAAACTACCAGTCAGATTGGAAAAAATATTTTTGTATATGATAGCCAGATTCATGAGACACACATCAAAAGTGTCTAGGGATCAATATATTATTATTACCAAATACATCTTGATCCCTAGACACTTTTGATGTGTATATTTGCTATATGTATAACATCACGCTACGACCCACGGGAGCGGAGCAGTAGTCAAAGGCGTAACCTAGCGCGGTTGAAAAAACCACTCAGACGAAGAAACTCTTTTGTAAGTAAACATTTGTCAGAGGAAAGTTAAACCGGTTTTTGTATTTAAAACCCCGAAGGTTCCTTTAGGAAGAGTTTAGTTAAAGATTTCGTTGCTAGCACTCATTAAATTAATACCAGACTATTACTGCCTGCAGTGGGACAATAATAGTCCTTTGTCCTGACAAACGCCTCTTCCCAAACAGAGAAGACACGAGCATTTATCACCACGCTTGCTTAAGGCGGATTGGCGATTTCAGACTATATTAATTTTAAGTCCAGGTTTCCTCATGATGTTTACCTTGACCGATGTCCGTGATGTCGGGCTTAGAAAGTACATATGAAATAGAAAAAGTCATATTAGTACTTGCCCGCATTCGAACCCACAACCTCATGCATGCGAGGCGGGCGCCTCAACCATCACGAGAGATACTCATTAGATACTCATTATAATTAAAAATAATAAAACAAAACTTCACGCCTGGGATGTGTGTGTTAATCATTAGATCTAGATCCTATCAGCTAGTTTATTGCATTGTTTGGGCAACTATGATAATTCATGAGATGAAAAAAAAAACTCATTTAAATTACTGTTGGCAGTGCGCTTGCGTTCGTTCATTTTTTTTCTAATGAAATGTTATGCAGTGCATAAATTATGGTGGTATTTAGATAAAATGTTGCCAATACTTATGATGCAAGAGAAATATAATAGTTTAGAGGCATGAGAAACAGAGTGTGAAGTTTCTCATCCTCAGTTGAAAAGGGAGGATCCTCCGACCAGACGGGTGTTGTCTGGTGGGCTAATGCCCGACGGTTGTTGTCGGGATTCTGTATAAATTCTAATGTCGTAGCAAACTTTGATTGCGCGATGTAGGAATTGTCAGTTGTAGTTCGTAATCTGTGCGATAGATGTCGCTACAGCAGACTTTAGGTTTTAAGTATTACTAAAATTGTATTTTTCAATATATCATACCCGGGATTAAGTTAGATTACCTCCAGATAGAATTTTTTATTGCCGGTTATTTTAACGGATGTGACCAAGAGAGTTATGAATATGGATGTGGATGGATGGAGAGCAAGAGGAAGGCCAAACAAAAGATGGATGGATTGTGTGAAGAATGATATGAAAGAAACGGGAGTCAGTGATAACATGACGGCTGACAGGACGGAATGGAAGAAAAAAACGTGTTGCGTTGACCCCGAGTAACATGGGACAAGGGCAGGAAGATGATAATTGCCAGTTATAAAAAAAAAACAGCTGGTCCATACCATGTTCTTTATTTAAACCGACGAAATATATTAATGCTGGGTCTAGAATCATGTAGGTACTGAATCCATGAATCCAATCCTAATATAACTAGTTCAATCAATAAAATAGAGTGATAGATTTGACCTTTTCACCATTTATCGTAAATAATCCCTAAAGGCTTTAATTTACCTTAAAAGCGGGTTTCTTTAGCTCTGTAGGAAAGCAAAAAATAAAGCAAAAGTAAAAATTGAAACTAAAACAAAATTGTGTCAAACAAGAACGTTTATTGTCATTTGAAAAGCCTGAAGTTCTTTTTTTAAACTTTTGTTCCGTTTTGTGCCAGTTGCCCAACAATTAATATACAGTACAAAATTAGACAAACCCTACTTTACTCAGTATTTATTTCAAATGATGGCCGCGACTTCGTTTGCTTAAAGTTTTAATTTTTGCGCGGAGCCCTAATTCTTTTTCTAAAATTAAAGCAAGCCTAAATTACCTACACATCAGTTATCAGTCAGTGTAAGCCCCGCCAAAATCGATCCAGCCATTTCGGAGATTAGCCGGAACCAACAGACAACAGAATTTTAAAAATTGGTCTTGTAAGTACCGTGTAAACATTAATATTTAAAAAGCTGTTATTTTGACATTAACAAACAGACACTGCAATGTTATTTATTTGTTTAAAAAAAATAAAACCAATCATGACACTTGTTTTACAAACACGGGAATCTACAACACAACACTTCATCTCCAAAGGTACAACAAAACAATTAAAACAATTAAAAAACGAAGTGGTATAGAAATGTAATCAAATGCCGTTTCACACAAGCGCGCTCTCACTCGGAAATTCGAACGAGATTAATTAAAAATAAAATCTCCCCGTCAACCCCGACACTATAATTAAAACAGGAATAAATGAAAACGAAATTCAAGTTTCAATTACAATTAAGGTTGAAAGATGGGTTCTGATGTACTTTAATCTCTCTCTTTTAGTTTTTACAACTTCTTTAGTGGGTACGGGCGGCCCTTTAATAAGAGCCCCTCTAATTAGTTTTTGAACGAGGCACCGTCGCAAGCAAACAACTTATTTATACTTAATTACACGATGAGATTTTACTGTTGCATAAATTTTACTTAGCACGAAACATGGAAAACGTGTGAAGAATATATGTTGCACAAAGTGACGTAACTCAAGTGGCGTAAGTACCTATCTAAGGCTTTACCCACCTCTGTGACGCTATGGAATGTAAGAAGTTTAGTACCCTGTATCTACTTAACCTTAGTAAAAATAGGTATAACGTCCGGGGCGTAAACTAAGTGTTCTATGCGCCCCTTTATAGGAACATGTTATTGTGCGGGCGCAGGACTGGCCACACTTGGTTATACAGCCCGCTAGCTATGGCTAGTTGAGGGTTCGCGTGAATTTACGAGTATATCCGGGCGTCCGACTTATGGTAGTAATACAAACCGTGACTCCATAGAAGCATAATTAAACTGAAAGTATCCATAAGGAAATCACCAAAGGAAAAAAAAGGTAATTAAACGTCACAAAAAATTAAAAATGGCAGACGATAAACTTGATAATTATGATGGTTTAAGTTCTCTGTTAATTGTTAATTATGCAGTTTATTTTATAATATATCTTGTTAAAACATCGCTGTAGAGTTGAAATTACTATCGTACTTTGTTTTAGTAATTAAACTTATCAATCATTGGTATAAACTTTAATCTTTTGACCTATGAACCACGATTATCTGGAACTATTCTGGAACTGTGTTTATTTAAGTCGTAGGTCATAATGTTATTATGACAACAACCAACAAAGATAAACAAGAGTTATAAAAAAACATTTCATTCCTACATAATAATAAAAGTGGGCCTTGAAAATGAAAAATTACAGAACAAAAGCGCACCTTTAAATAGCAAGCTCGTAAATAAATAAACTTTGAGCAAAGAAAATGCAAGGAAAATATTTTTTAATATACCGGGCGGCGCTTTGAAACGCTCTCTTTTATTCAAGGGGGAAACTTCCTACCTAAATAGGAATATAAAAAAGGAGCCATAGATTTTATGAAATAGGGAAGCCTCCAGCTCCGGCCGTAAATAGAGCATTTACAGAACCGGTTCAATGCCCCTCGCATATATTGACACCAATATAAATAACATCTACGGCTTTTATGCCAAACAAATATACGATATAATAATTCAACATCACTATCATGTATTAGGTCGCATGACGTCATAAAAAACAAAATGTTAATCTGACTACCATTGAGACGAAAAGATTTGCATAAATTACCTTTTATGAGATAAATTTAAGTGCAATGAAAATGAAATGCTAATCGAGCCGAGCTCGCTTGTCTCCTTTTCTCAAAACAAAGAGTTTATTCATTACAAAAGATTCAGTAAAAACCTAAGTAGGGTTGTGCAGCGATTCTTGTCGGGAACTGCCACGACTAAAAGAATGCAACTTTGTTCTAAGGCCTTTGTAAATGAGAAGCGAAACGCGTAAAGCCCAGCCTCGCCTTGGCTGGCGGAAGCGCACGATGTGACACGGAATAGCGACACTGACACACGACGAAATTGCATTGAATCTGGAACGCCTTTATCGTTGCCAAAGGGACTTTTATATTTCCAACTTCCGAGCAAGTATGGGTTCCTGGTATGTATGGAAATGAAATTCACTGAAGTTTAACGCCTTCGCTCTTTGATAGATACGATGGTATAGAAAATTGGAAACGATTCAGTTCTACGATAACTCCACTTTAAAATCGTGATCGTGACCGAATAAATAACTTACGATGTTGAATAAAACATGGTGTTAACATTATTTGTTCAAAAGGAATATCTTGAATAATTTACTTGTAACGGAAGCGGCTAATGAGTTCATAAAACACTAATGTCAATAATGATATAGCCTCAAAGTATAATCATTTAACACGATAGGAATTAACATTTAAACATAGACATACATCAAAGATGTAATTCAATATTAAATCAGCGCTCAGCGAGTGAATAACACGACCGGTTCTCAAAAAGCAATCAAATAAAATATCACGAGAAATAAAGCAATAAAAAAGAAGGGATCGTGATTTGGTCGCCGTTTTTATTTGGAGGTTAATGGTTTATGAAATAATAATAATTATAACTGCGAATGACTGGTTCAGTGGTGTTGTATGAAACTAATAATTGTAGCTTGAACTCGATACAATACGAAAATAGATGATTGAAATTCATCGTTCAATATATTAAAGCGTAGGAAGGTCTTACGAGTATTATACTCAAAGGAGACTGGGCATTATCGTAGCGCACACATTTGTATACAAACGAAGAATAGAACATTCATAAAGATGACCTATTCGAATGTAAGACGACGATAAAACAAAAATTGATGGTTAACAAAACAATCTATGTTTACCTTCTCCATTTGAATTTTATTACTTATGGCTCGCATTTGAGGAAACAATTCTGCATGTTATTGAAAGACAAGATAATAAATTATTTGTTTTACTGGTTAGTGGTTAGTCATTCTATGTACGTAATGTTGTCATTATGATTTTTAGATCTCATTACTTTTAAAGGACGATGAGATTTTATTTAAATGATAACAGGAGTGATTCTATTTTTTTCATACCTTAATATAATTTATTGCAAATGAATCGTGTATTTTTTCAGAATGTCTGGCATGTGCATGGTATTTAACACAAATATTTCATGAATCTCCACAAACGAATGAACAACAAAATAAAAGCGTTTGGAAAACAACGTAATTTTCGTTCAAAGCCATTTAATTTAAGCACAGTGGGCTGCGCGAGAGAGTAATCTGATTTATATCTGTAAGCCGTATTTCTTCTTTATTCGCTCTTTCACACTAGCCGACGTAATTTGTTGAAAAACACGCAAATTCAGTTAAGTGCTTCATTTTATTTGCGATGGATGGATGTTTCATAGTTGGTAGGTAGGTATTTTATTTATAAACTTTACTGTGTTACAAGTGGTTATCTGTGTACGTTTGGTACAAATAACGTTAGTTCTAATCACTTTGATTTATTTTGAAAGACAGGTAAGTACGTGTGTTCTGAGGTACTTAATTGTGTTAGTGTTAGATTTAATTATGTTTCCATGTTGGTTATGTAGCCATTGAATAATTTTTTGAGTAGGTACCGACATGTAATTGAACAATGAAAGGACAATACACAATACACCCCCTAGTTTTGTAGTTTGAACAATGTCCGGACGCAAATGTTTGTGTTTCACCCTCCTCTTCCCTCGGGGTATGTAGTGAACTCGCCTCCGAGCGATAGAATGACAACTCTGGCAAATGATGTCCCCATTATTTATTCTCCAAAATAAAAATCGACATGGACCCTTTGTAACATAATAAAAATTATTATGTCAAAAATATGTATTGTGTAATGAATAGGAAAACACAAAGTAATTACGAAATATGTACGTTAAAAAGAGAAGTAGGAGTACTAGGAGCGCAGCGCCGAGTGCAGTACACAAGAATAGCAAGTAACGTGCTCGGCTCCACTCGACACAGTCGACACAGTGGGGCACACAGCCCGACGAGACGACGTGTTATTTATCCCCGTCCAAACGCCCTTTACGAGCACAATATCGACGCTCGATTTTCATCCCGCCTCGGGGAGAGATAAAAGAAGCTTAACATCCGACGGCTTTGTGTGCGTGTATCTCACCCGCCGCAAATAAAACTATTAAGTAAAATTAATAACGTTACGCAGCCACTCCGCCAAATAATCCTTGTATTTTATTAACAGCGAGAGAAACTCTGTCAAAATTTGCTCTTTTAAAACCGTGGCCGCAGTGTAAATAACTAAATATTCATGATCCGCGACTCATATAAATATTACTCGAGACACTCGGCACGTTAATGAAACAAGATGCTAACTCCGTGGGGTGGGGCTGGAGCTTAAATTATTCCAGCCGCGTCTCGCTCTTGTCTTTGTGCCGTTGCTATTATTTCAAATTATTTTTAATTGAGTAAAAGCAAGCGAAAAACACAATAACAACCCTCCGAGTTAATTGCCCTCCCGACAAAACGTTCTAAAAGCTTTTCGAGACGCCACACTGTAATACAAACGTTAAACTGCATGAAAAAGTGTTTGTGCTTTAGCAATTCTTAAAAATAAAATGGAACGTGAAAATCATAACGCAACAATGGACCGTAATGAAATCTCTTTTTTACGGCTCACGGCTATGTCGGGGCAGAGCAATTTTAACCTCGTTTTCATTGAAATTCACATTTCATTCGAGCAACAAAAGGGTTGGCTCTTTGCGAAATGTCAATTGTGAGGAGGGTAGCGAGCGGCCCGCTACCGCCGATGTTATCCTGGTACTGGCGGACACATGTACGCGGCCGTGACAAACACACAACATCATACGGATGCGTGTGTATGCCGGGGCTAGCGGCTGTTCTGAATAATGCATGAGAAGCCAACGAATGCTTTAAAAAGTTAACAAGGTTTTCCGAGCTTTCCTTTGTTCCGCTGCTTACTGTACAAAAACAAATTGCTTCCACTGGAACTCAGTGAAAAATTTGATTTATCTAGTTGCTCTTACGTATTATACATCTATTCCATATATCTACCTTTTGTGTTTTAAGCAAAAGGGTAGATAGGAGAATGTAGAGAATGTAACACTAAATCCCGGTATTTCAAAAACTACAAACGTTTACATTATCATACATAAAAGTTTTTCTGAAAAATAGTAATATAAAACCACAGAAAGAGCTAAGAAATAATTTGGAATTCCGGCGTGCTAACCAAAAACAAATCGATAACGATGTGCTTACTACAAAGAGGAACAATTAAGTTTGTAAGGGGATGCATGAGAGTGAAGCTGTGGCTAGTAAAAGTTGTAGTGTCGACCACGGCCCTGGCCCGAGTTACGGATACCTAGCCGATAACAGGATTAACGCGCCCTCCCATGTTGTTGCCGACTAATTCGCACGCAAACTTCCTACACGCCACACTTTCGACACGATAATGTTCTCCTAGTAGTTCGCCTGATATTCACTTATTACTTTCACCGTTAGCGTTAATATACTACTCACGCTATTTAATTAATTAGATTTTCTGTTAGCATACCAACATTATGCTGTGTTATCCAAAGCTTAATTTGCCCTGTTTGGTTACCGGATTAATGGCGGATTAAATCCTTGGGAATTAGTTCAGCTCGATCTACGAAGACATAGCGCGTATTAATAGTATGTAGAAATGTGAACACAGAGTCACAGACTGATAAACAATCCATTTATACGCATTTAATATCATCAATAAGAGCCCCATTTTATCTCTCGGGTGAAAGTTAATGTGCGCCTTTGTTGATAGCATGTAAACACGAGGGATTCGATCAAAAATAACTCTGATAAAACTAGGTATTTTTACGATCTCTCTACGGATTAAATGAGCATTACTTTAATGTTATACTCGGCTACTCAAATATAATTTTTCTTTTATCATATTCGATCAAAGTTAATTGAACGCTCGATTAAATCACAAAACTATTTAATATTCTTGAACCTTTCTTGGTCTTTAACTTGAAAAGTTCGAAGTCAATTGAGAATTTTAATTTTGTAATTATGGCAAATAAACTTTTAACAGTTGACGGCAGTCATGAAACATTTACGACATATAAAATCGTAATGGATTAACTTGATCGCCACAGTCGGCGTTTAACGACCGGCCTGGGGCAACTTCCTCAATAAAATATTATTCTCTGTCATCTCCTATATCTTGAGTTTGACGATACAAACTACGTGTTTGAGAAGAGAAGAGAAACTATACTTTTTACACGAGCCGGCTTCTATGTATAATGAATGAGTGTCTTACTTTATTACGACTATACTATTTTCTACGCTAGAATGTCGTAACTTTTTCTTCGTCACTTCTAAATTGTGTTGATAGTCTACTAACTTCTGTTTTTATGTGTCTCTTGTCTCGAATATCGAATGAAGTGATGGACCTTGGACGACAGATTGAAGTGACATCGCACGCTTGTCCTTTCTCTAAAACAGCATTATTATTGAATGAGGTCAAAGAGGGACAACAAATGTAACGAAATAGGGTTCCAATCTCATTTTCTTTCTCATATGTGGAAAGATCAAATTATTTTCGAATGTTTCGGGGAATAAAAGAAATATCTAAGTAAATAGGCAAGGGCGACAAAACTGCCAAGTTCTTCGAAATGAAAAATGCGAGTTTAGCTTTGAATGAGTAAGCGACGTAGATAATAAAACTGGTCGTATTGTCTTTTGTAATGACAAGAACACAAATAATTGTTACACTTTGAACTTTTTACCTTGTAATCATTCATTTAAAGTAGTAGCACACGCTGAAGAAAATAAAAGGTTTACATTCCTTTGTTAAAAAAAAGATATTGTTTTCTTTAATAATTATGTATAGTCAACCGATCACTTCACAGTGTGTTATTTAAAGCATAAAGCTCTACATAGGTCAAAGGGGCTAGTTAAAAGTCAGCACTGTAAATGGGTAATAACTAAAATGTCAATAATTACATTTTTTTAAGTCAGACAGAATCAGAGACCCATCAAACAATCGCCCTACCTACTAGTTAATTTAATGCAATAACATTCGTTACGTTACATTAAAGGAAACTTATTAATTATTGCAAATAAAACATGGTCGAGTCGTAATTAAGAGTCCATTTTGTGACAGCCTCTTAAAATTCACTCCACGAGCGCGGAGGGAGGCTCAAAGGCAAAATAATTAAAGCGGAGGGTATAAGAAAATGTCGGGGAGGGAGATCAAAGGAGAGAATTTACCCTCGGGTAAATAATATAGCAGTCGCCGGATTTGGGTATTTGCTAAGGTTACAATATACCTGTTGGCAGTGGTATTGACATGGTTTACCTCAATCCAAATTAATTATTTAATGAACGGAACTAGAAGAGGAGCTGGGAGCAATGGAGACAATTACGGAGCAATAACTCGCAACGTATGCCCCTGGGAGTCAGTGAGGTATGGCAATATCGGCTTTTAAACGTGTGACCTAGCTATTCCAGCTTTATCTGTTTTTGATCGCCATGTTGGGTTTATGGGGAGGTTTAAGGTGCATTATAATCGTGTTATTTGTGACCCTTGAATTGTGGGTTAGCGTTTCTCGATCGCCTCTGTTATCCTATTTTATCATACGATATTATTTTCTTATCTTAGGATTTTTATCTTATATGTAGTATTTTAAATTGGCTGTTGATTAGTTCCGTTCATTCCTCATAGAAGCCTTGGTTGTGTCGTAGGAATTCCTTATTGAATGTAAAAATATATGGTAAAGAGCAGTTTTATCACAATAACATCGGGAAACCTCCACCACCTTATTAATTTGGTAGATTCCTTCCTAAGCTTTTTGTATTTCTGAACCAAATTATAATAAGTTCAAAGAATTGTGCCTTCTAAGGAAAATCGCGTGACAATCCTTGAACGTCTCACCTTGATAAAAAAACGTGAGCCGAATGAAATTCCTATGTAAGTACTTACCCTACCTACCTACTTACTAACATTCTTAGGAGATTATGGTCATCTACCTGCCTAGTAATATCGTGATGACTTATTATTCTCACACTCGCCTAATGACGCTTAATGGCAGAAACATATAATCCATCATTTTGCATAATCCCCGATAGGTTACCTTCACTTTCAAAGGTTACTGAAAACATTTAAATATGCAAAGCCAACCATAGGTATTCTTAATGCCTTTATGAATATTAATATGAATGAATACATTCAAATATTTCTCGCTTTACTATTTTTTTGCACTTACCTGCATGTGGGTGGAAAATTACCCATGATTGGAAGAACCTCCAAATTGTTTTGAGCCCGCAAACTTACCTGGAAAGAATAAAGTACTACAATAAAAAGTAATTCACGTTCAGTAATTGTTGAATAAGATATTTGTATTCACAAAAGGAATATTGGTTTAGGTTTCATTCTGAGAATTCTTGTTTTATATGTTTTCGGTGTCGAATAACTCTGCGACAAGAGTGGATTTGTTAGACTCATTAATTCACAGTACACGAGTGCTTACAGTATACTATAATCGTAAAATAGCATTACAACGTCAACCTTTACAGCTGCCATTCGAGCGCAAATCTGAGAATGAATGAGCTACAGAAGATATTACGAATTCACCAGACGCGCCTCAACTCATAACAAAGTCACTAAACAGTCTTAAATTGTTAAAAATTAACATTCAAATTGGGGGAGCGCTGTTAGTGGAATTAGTACGACTTTCACTCATAAATCGTCTGGAGAGGGTGGCGAGCACGCCGGTTTATTGGCTCCACGTCGACATTCGCCTGCTAATAAATGAAGCAGAAAACTTCTACTTATGTAGTGTGCTGTTTGTCGAGGGCGGAAGACATCACCCGCCAACTTATCTAACCGAAAACTGTGTCTACACAGAGCGTCGTAGAGCTCAAACTTCGACGGGAACACTTTTATAACTCTGCCTCTCCTGCTCGCTCGTGAGGAGTGCGAGCGGGATGCAACGACCGCATTATGGGTTTATGAAATGAGCTCCGTTGCCTCATGTTACCCCGACGAAGAAAATGAAATTATGACTGTAGCCGAGCAAAGAAAGCGGCCATGACATCTCTAATTTTTTCTTGTGCAGCTTTTACGAGCGAACGAGATTCGGAGCCAAATGCTTGGATGAAATTGGAGAATATTTTTGAAATAACACTATTTTATTATTTAGGTACTACGTGGTAGTATCGATAAAACATTGAGATTATTATCTTTGGAAAATATAGCTTCTGCTGCATTATGAAGGGGCTACTAATACAAGGTAGAGGAATTAATATTAGTGAGTACCTAATCGTATCTCAGACATTAGACAAGATAATTAGGTTCGCTGCGAACGCACACAAAGCTCATTAAGCATCAATTCCAATCTAATCAAATTGTGATTAAATCGAGAGAACCCTTTGATGTCACGGCCGTTGAGCGTCGATGGCGCGCGCCGAAATTACTGGCATATGCTCACGTTGCCCGCAGCTACCCCATGCATAATTTGTATTGCATTAGCTTCCCCAATTTGGGGTGTTTGTTCATAAGTATTTTAAATCAGAGCTTGCATTGAAATGCTGACACTGCTGACAATTTAGGTTGGCTTTTACGTTAAGCTTGTTTATTTAATATGGTTGTGCTTTGTGCTGTTTTGGTTTATTTAGGATCACAAACGTGTGTCAAAAACAGTTTCATCGAAATTGTAATAATTTCGTTAGTCGCTGAAATAAAATAATTACTGTTCCATACATTTTCTCGATTTATGTGAATACTAGTGTGGAACAATTCAATTTATTAATCTCGATCAGGGTAATTGGTCCCACAATGACCCTTTTTTTCGGTTAAAGCATTTAGGGTGACAAATACTAACTTTACTCATGTTGCATACCATTTTTTTTTTAAAGTGGTAAAAATCACCACCCTGTTCCTTCTGTTGCCGTTTACGTTCCGGGACCACGGTATTTTCATGTTGCATACCTAAATGTAATAGGTAATTAGTTTTGTTACAAATAGGTACACATTTTAGTTTCACACCATAGGTAACCGTCCACCAAGAACAAGAGATGCCACTTAGATTTTTAGCTCTCTACACTGAGCCGAGAGTTGAAAATCCAACAGAACGCAAGACAAAGTAATATTAAAATAATACTGTTTTAAGAGATGGTGGTAGGCCCCCAGCATAATTATTCTAGCCTATTGGAGTACTTAGTTAATTATTTATTGGTCCATTCATTCATGGTAACATTACTATTTATGCCTTACTCTACCGATTAATTCACGGAATTCAGTGAGATCTGTAAACGATAGATATGCTACCGGTACGTAACTTGTAACAGTCAGTAATTAAACGTCCGTCCGATATTTATAAACTCGGTGGGAGACTATAGATTACTCTTTCGACCGCTGCCATCCTGGTACATCGTAGTAAGAATATTATATAATTAAAGGTTAGATTTACTTTGACCGACTATTAATAACAAAATTAGTTAGGAGTTAAAATAATATGTACTTAATGATTAAATAAGGATGGGTCTACTTACTAAGTTATTAATGTTTTTAACTTTTTATTCTTACATCTACGCCACTACTTTTTAGAATTTGTACAATGAATAATTTATTGTACTTATCTTAGTACTAATTAAACCTAGGTTTATCAATGAATTGTAAAATTGTTTGTAATGCATCTACAGTCTAATGTAACACTAACACACACAAACAGTTATATTGTACGCAGTCAGGGGCGCTTTTTTTGAAGCCTAGTTTTTTACCCCGAGTTCAAAATCCTACAGAGCGCAATGAAAAATAACCCTTAATGCCTTAAAAAGCTCACAACTCCCGGGGGACCCCGAACCAAGCAATTAAAATCATAGCGCGGTAAAAAATAGCGACGTGTCAAAAATGCACCTTTATTATGCCAATTCAAAAATTTTTATTGTAAGTATTTTATTCATTTCGAATATAAGCAGTAATTTCACCTACATTCCCAAAATAGAGCCTCCTAAATAAAAACAGTACATGCTATACCTACTAATGAAAACAGAAAATCCTATCTAAATATTATAATATAATATTTATTTATAGGATCTCTAACAAACAAGCTTCATGTACAACAAATATTATTAGCGTAAGGAAAGATAATATTATTTCTTTCATTCGACTCGACTTTAATACAAATCGAAGCTTGACATATAAACAGAACCTTCAAGTCGTGATCGTATCTCATAAACTAGTGCCACTAACGCTTCACAATCACAAGCTAATGTTTATTTTATCAATTACCACACATTATGTCACGTATGGTCTCGAACACTCCACTTATCAGTTTAATTCATCTCTCCCTTTATTTTAAAACACGCGATGCTCCTAATGCTTAAGTAAGAGCGAGATGGGACAACTCTATAGGGTGTGTGAGTGAGACGGCGGGGCCAGCGTTTCTCAACATGTCGCGTTTAGCGGTGTTAAGGTTAATAGCGCTATTTGTATAGCGAGAGGAGATGTTATCGGCGGAGGCTGCGGCTGCGAGACCGACACGGACATTTTATTGTCTACATCGACACTGAATAATTCCAGGCAACTAAACGATTTGAATGCACTTTGGCTTTATCAAGTGTGTCGTTTCTTCCGTGTTAACTAATTAATGTCAGTGTAAAGTTTGTTTTAGATTTGTAAATAAACGTTTTACTCAGTTACTTTAGTAGTACTAACTTGTTTTCTAAGAATGAAAAACATTTGTATTCTTCAAAGTAGTACATGCCTACTACCTGTAGTACCTACTTGCTATATCGTATACTACTTTTTTGTGGTAAAAACAAACCAAAGCTTAATTTTTAACTAAGTACATATTACGTTTGGGACAATGTAGGACGAAATGCGAAAAGTCACATTACAATGTAGGTAATTGAAAGTTAATCGAGTTATCTCATGCTCTGTCATTAATTAAAGCTACGTTGATAATAATTCCAACAAACGTAGCAATTCGTCGCACAGCGCATGAATAAATAATAAACCTTTTCTAGCAGCTTACCTACATACATGATACACAATAACACAAGTAAAACAAGTATTCAAACTTGTTTACATAAATACGAAATCTACGCATCATTCATCAAATTTACAATGTAAACAGATGTTTATAACATATACTACAGGCAAGATACTGTAAACATGAGTTTTGAATAAATTGAAAACGAGAAAACCAATTTCATTCTAAAAACAACTTACCAACTGTTAATTTCATAATAAAAGTAGTTAAGACGTAAATAAATGTCATTATAAGCAACGGTAAGTGTTTATGCTAATACAACAAGTTGCTTAAAAGGTAATGACACCACAATTAGGTACTCGAGAAGTGTTATTATCATCGCTCGAACAAGATGAGCTCTGAGGCAAAAAATATATCTCGACTCAATAGGATGATTGACATTTCTGATGCCTCAAACAGAAAACCTGTTTGCAGCTACAAAAGCTTTTTGATTGCGGTGGTACAATACACGAACATATAAGAATAACACAGCGTTGAACACACAGACATGCTAGGTATTATGTTTATCATTAGTAAGGGAAATGTGAAGAGGTTTGTAGCTATTTATTTTCAAACATTTTGAGAACAAAGTTATTTTAAAACAGCATAAAAATTAAATATCTGTACCATTTTATTGTATCAGGTACAAATAGGGCAAGTTTAGGAACGTTTTAAGGGATCTTAGAGGCTGTGTAAGTACCATTAAGCCGTCTGTAATACACCAAGTAAGTATTTGCATGAAAACGACAAGATATTTGCATATGCAAATTACGTTCCGTCTTTATTTGGGCCGCGGACGTTAACTCTACGTCCTTATGTAAATGAGGGGCCCCGAGCTTTCCCGATAGCCGTATCATGAAACAAACTTATATTGTTTAAATAGCCCTTTTAAATCAGTTACCGCGTCAATTTTTTTGTAACATCCTACTCTACAAAACAATTAACCTTTATTCCTAGTTGTCTACAAACCGCACAAAAAGTCGACGTGAATAGAGCGTTAACAAGGCAAAAACCGTAGTCTATTACAGCATTTAATAATGCCATTATAATGCAACCGAACCGGCTTCAAGAAATCGTTCGAAACGGCAGTACAAGACAAGAGCCGAGTGAACAATAACGACGGCACCGCTCATTTTTGTAGTCGCAAAGGAAAACAATAAAACAAAGAGAGCGCAAAAACGACACCGTACACGCAAGCGGGGCTCTCGAAAAATAGCAGCGGCACACACGCGACGCGCCGCGATGCCATCCTCGCCCCACGACCAGTATAAAGCTGCCACACATGCACGAATAAAAAACAGCCAACCGCACACGAGCACAAACAGCGTGTAGCCAGAGTCGGCCGCTCAGCTTACCCTCGCACTCGGCGAGGCATTCGTGCGTGAACCCAACCGACTCGCTGTGTAAGTACATACATGGCTACGTACTTATTACCGGTACGTGTGTTGCGGACTGCGGTATCCATTACGCCGAGGAAAAAGCGCGCGAACCAACGGTGTGTGTAATTGATTAACAGTTTGAGAACCTGTTGACGAGCAGTGACGGACGCGCCGCTCAAACATACCCCCGACGGAAAGCCTCGTTGAGCGTTTTAAAATCTTCATAAATAATATGCATGTCATTTCACTTCCACTTATAGTAACCTCATAATAAACGATGCGAAAGAAAGTTAAAATAACATTCATTAGCAATGTAACTGTTGTTTTAATAATGGAATTTAATTACACGTTTTATTGAATGTTTTGTGCGTTTTATTGTTCAATGGAAGGAAACAACTTTGAAGTCTTTTAATGCATGTTTTATACCTCCCTTGGCAAGATTTCAATTAAGTGTTTTATGGCTAGGATAAAAATTCTTATAATAACAATTACTTACTTGTAAATCAGCACAAAAAATAAATAACGGTGTATAGGTACCTATTCAATGTGATGAGGGGCAATAAAGTCAGCGAATTGTGTGATGTAGTAATAAAAGTGGTCGGAAAGAAAAAGAATAATTTATAACAATAAAATGGTGTGCGGAGATGTCGCGTTCGGCCGCGTCTGCCTCGCTGCTCCACCCTACATCAATAATTCATGCGACATCGCGCCATTGAGAAAGTGCTCTGTGATCGCCATACTAATTCAACCATTGAATCACTAAAACATTTCTTTGTGATAGGTGCTCGATACAATGCATGATAGGCATACGCACAATGACAAATAAATCATTTGTTGTTTAGATTTGTTAGTGAAACGATAAATTAGTCCCCTAGGCCGAAAACAACCCACAAATACTGAAATAATGACGGTAGGTAATTCCTGAAATAGTAAACATGAAATATAATTACGTTCGTCCCAACAATGAAAACATTTTCATTGTTTACGAAATAGTTATACGACTTGAATACATAGAAATTAATAGTTTCCCAGAAAGGTATGTTAAAATATGTAAATGAAAATTTTTTTTATCTGAACAGTAAATACTAAAATAGAGATTTTAATCCTAAAAGGAACCAGCTGCCTCAAACGGTCTCATAAGAAAAATATCATGCGAGATGGGGTCTGTAAACACATTCATCCCGAGGGAAGGCGAAGTACCCGACTGGATTAATTCGTGTAATTTAAACTCCAATACCAGGAGAATACGAAACTGAGTAGATATTCAACTCGCCTCACGTGAAACTAGCCTTACAGACGAGTAACTCCGTAACATACTATCAGCGGGAAATAAAGATGAAATGCAACAGGAAAGCGGATGAAAAACATGTGGCAGTAAAAATAAACTGAAATATTTACTGCTTGCACGTGAAAAACCAAAAAGTTTGTGAATTAAACAGAAAAATATATCCGTTTCATTTATGTGTATTTGTTTTTACTACTCCAATGAAATCTGTGAACGAGATGTGAATTTCCAAGTGGCAAGATGACGCTGCGTTTATGACGCTCGTGTGCACGAGCCCTGAGGGTGGCGGAGGGAGACGGCACTCCCGCCTTCCCTGGAGGTGTGAGGGAGAGGAGGATATTTCATCGACTCCGGGTACAAGATGGCAGACGTTTGCGGTTGATAGTTTATAGTTATTGCGAGCGAGTGCGACGTGTCCGGAGCCGCTTTATCACATTGTTAGCGTTGTTATCCGCGTACACCGGATTAAGTGGAGATCACACTCGAGCCCTGACTCACCACCACTCGGACAATGGCTTCCGGTAATGGCTTTTAACATTTACACCGTCTTTTATGTTTACCCTTCTGATTTATTACGATGAGTCTGTTAGTTAAACATTATTTTCTTGGTAATTATCATTTCTGTTCTAAACATAATAAAGTATTAAACTTTATGGCGTTTTAATTAAAAACAACGACGGAGCGCGGTAAGAATTTATTCCCCCCCATCTAACAACTTCAAAGGGCGTAGAGGTGTCGCGCGTGAATATAAATCTCCCGCCGGGATAAAAGTGGGAAAGCTCGGGACGGATCTATATAAATGTTGCAATTCGTGCGAGTTCCTGTGATCGATTGCTCTCACTATCGTCGCACTATTTCAAGTACAAGACATCTCATTTATTCCTGTCATATTCAAAGCGTTTTTATTTTGCTCGAGGAATTTGCTGCGATAAAAAGATAGGTATGTTTTTATAAGCGGACGTGAAGTATTATAAACAACCGCGCTGTTTATTTTATCTCTCGAGTCGAATGTGAGTTTATTGAAATAAAATTCAACGTAAACAGCGATTGGAACTGTCGACCGGCGCGGCTCACAGATGCGCACCAGTAATGCCAGGGGAGCATGAAGCTAGGGAAGATACACGAGCGAGGTGTCGAGCCTTTCGCCATAAATCCACCGGAGCAAAGAAAGCGTTAACTCTGATTTACCGACGTCCGCGTCACTCGTGACGGGATTCAATGCGCTGCTTACTTGCTTTATTACCTACAGAGGCGTTAATAACTAATGGTGCCGGTATCGTGTTAAATAATGCTAAAGCCGATACAACAATAACAGATAAAGAGTTTCCAAGAAATAACGGAGACTTTGATGATACAAGAAATCCTTGGCTGGGTTCTGTCACGATGGCTATTGTAGGTGTAGCGATAGCTCAGGAGCTGAGATAGCTATCGTGACTGATGAGGGATTGCAGAACTACGAAAATGTCTGCCACACCCACAAAAACTTGACACGTGACCATAGCGCGACAGACCAGCTGCCAAAAAAATAAACCAAATTACTGTTATGATTTAAAGATATTAATGCTTTGTTTACAGCAAAAACATATTATCTGAGTTGACATCATTCTGCCGAAAATTGCTTTTCAACAGATTCAATTAAAACTTTATTAATTTCACAAAGAATCTTCGAAGAAACTTCAATTTGTAGAAACGGTTACGTTGTCAAAGTTAAGAAAATTTAACTAATACAATTTATACAGAGATAAAACTTCAAAGTCGGCCTGCCCCGATTTCAGAGTATTCAGATGAGAATACTGGAAAAAAAACAATAGATATTCATTTTAATCCACTTAGTAAAAAAGACAAAGCAATTACGTGGAGTAATTTACGTTTAAATAATAATAATGTTCGATATGGTAGCTGTGAATGGCTACCTAGTAATGTAGTCGTTCAGTGTTTGTGGTAACTGAAAATAAATTGAGCGATTTGTACCCACTAGCCAGTTATTAGTTAAAAGTAGGGCTGCGTAATTAGAAGCACATTTGGCGGGGCCGCGGGCGCTGGCCGGCCATGTGGCGAGCTCGACGCGCCGCGCCGCCTTCATTAAATAATTAAAACGTGCTACTCATGTGCACTCACGCTAATAGCCGTTTTACCGTGGAACCGGTGGTACCGTGGAGCCGTGGAAAAAGTCATAGAAAATAGGTAGGTAGGCAAAGTGAATTACATCACTTCACAACAATACGTCCGTGCTACAAATACTAGGGCGGCACGAACAGTTCGCAGCTCGCAAATTACAGTATTAAAAATTTAAAACCACTATTATAAAATGCTTTAGCTGTTGCGTTGTACATTGTTGTTTTAGTGCTACGGTGTCGGCTGGATCATAAAACATTTACTATGCACATTTTATCCTGAGGGTAGGTTGTAAAAAACTTTCGTGTAGTTCGACGGAAAAAAGGGCAAGCCTTGACCGAGAATGTCCTAAGTTGCTAACTTGGAGACCTTGAGGCTGTATATTCTGTATTCTGTACGAATCGTTTAGCTACAGCGATTACTGAAGTTTGTTTTAGAAAAAGTCATCGAAATATGGCGAGAGATCAATCAGCTGTGTTTTATCTTGTACTTATAGGTAAGTGTTATTTTTATAACATTGGTTCATATTATCAGCTCACAATCGTGAGAAGATAATAGATAGAGAGGTACTTCAAATAGGTATACTTAAGTCAATCTACACAAAGTTGAAACAATTTTTTGTTTGTTTAAACGCGCTGATCTCTGAAACTACCAGTCGGATTGGAAAAAAATCTGTAGTATATGATAGCCAGATTCATGAGGCTATGTATAGGCTATGTATCATCACGCTACGACCCACGGGAGCGGAGCAGTAACCAAAGACGGGCAGCAGCTAGTAAAAAATATAGTCGAATAACTAGTTTTTACCCGCAACTTCGTTCTCGTAAATGTCGATTATCGCGGACACAAAATCGCGAATTAAAAAGCCTAATGTCCTTTTCCAAATACCAAGCTACCTTTTTGTCAAATTTCATCACACTCGATTCAGCAATTTCGCCGCTATGTGGTAACAAACAGACAGACTTACTTTCGCATTTATATTAGTGTGGATAAAATACTGTTGACCTTGCAAAATGAACTCGATAGGTACTTACATAGGTACATGACCTAGTTAACAAATAATGCTAATCAGAACATTGTTATGCAAATGCTTAAAGAGTTAATTATAGTGATGATATGTTTATTGTGATTAGTAACAAAAACGTAGACGCAACAATCGTTATCAATGTGTTTTATAAATATTTGACATCAAGCATTCTTTGATTAACAAACTGTTAATAGGTACCTACCTTACTGTAATGTTGGTATTATATTAAGGTATCTCTTAGTGATAATGAAAACTGTAATATTAAAGCTTATATTAAGAAACCTCAACACCGAATGTGCTGACCCTTTAAGTGTGTAGTACGCCTTATTTAGTGTTACAACTCTCCAAATCTATACTAATATTACAAAGCTAAAGAGTTTATTTGAAATGCGCTAATCTCAGAAACTACTGGTCCGATTTAAAAAAAACCTTTTGTGTTACATGGCCCGTTTAACAAGGAAGGTTATAAGCAATATAAGTACCTAATATAACGCCACTCTATCTAAACGTGGGGTATACAGCAAGTAAAACATAAATATTGCAGACTTGCAGTACAGAAAACAAAAGCGAAACGGAACGTACCTAGTAGAATAATGATTTATTTTTGTGTTCGCCCGAGAGGACCACCGCTAAGATAAAACACGAATTCTAGAAATAATTCCATTCACTATTGAAGGCTCCACCGCGATAATTTCATGAGATAACTCCTAACTAATAGATCAGATGGATTTTATCTTCAGATTTAACTAATTGCGTTTTGTAACTATGTTTTCATTCAAGACATTATCGTGTTTTATCGCGTATACCGTTATTACAGCTTTGCAGTATTTGTTGACAGCTACATATTATGCTCAGCCCCGTTCATAATTTCTTTTTGTTTCAACTTGGTTTGCGCAATAAATTAGTATAACTGCGACATTAATGAATGTCCCGTAGGATGGAAGTGGGCAGTTCCCGTCACGGTGGCTGATAATCAGAGAGTACTTAATACACCGGCGGAGTAGCCACGCGGCTCCAATAGCAATTTCCTGGACGAGCTGCAATGCAAATGGCCGACTTCTCTCTAACCAAATTACCGCCTCGTATTTATTTTAGTACCTCGTTTAATCAAACTGCACTGCAGACTCGTTTCTTAGAAATATTATCGCAAGCAAATTGAATATTTATCTTAATAGACGGACACAAAAAGAGACAATAAATTTAACTTTTATCACTCGAATAAAGCGATACATCTACCACAAAAATACTTTATTTTAAATTAGTGTAATAAATATTGCAAAAGCCATTAGGCGAGTAAACGTAGTCTGGCTGTGCGTACAGCCCGACCTCTTTATATCCTCGACGAGACAATAAAATCTTGGGCAATAAACCCTGTCGCCTCACAACGTGACTTTATCTACACTAAAATGAATCAATCAGCTATCAACGGTTTACTTTCGGTTTATCGCCTCGTGTTCATATTGGAACGATGAAATCACAGATTGTATCTGATCATTACGCACCGACAGCGGCGACACACCGCCACCGCCTCGCAGTCAGCACACTCACAATTGGTGTCGGCTATTAGCCGCGTCGAATAGGTCAAAGCGGCAATAACGTGCGAGATAAGGATGTATCTCGCGTCGCCCAGAGCCTGCTGTAATTTAATGTCGTTCAAAATAGCAGCAATAAATAGTAATTCGCCTCAGTCAGCCGTTATTATTATGAGTGCTAATGCGCTAAGTCAGCTTTAATGCTGTCCTAATGCGCGGCTGTGTTCAGCTGAATGGACGCTGATGTAAGTCGTTTAGCGAGACCGCGGCGACAATGGCGCGGACATTAAAGTTCACACGCATCGTCGACTCCACAAACAATGAGACGGTATAACTTTTTTACACCACAGCTCGTAATTTATAATAAATTTACTGCCGCGGAACCGTTGCTCAAGCGTGTAAATTTGTTTTGCGATAACATAAGTACTTGTGTAAATAAGTATGTCGCTTGTCGCATGCTCATGAAAACTACATTTTCGTGTTGTTTTTATAACTGTTTGCGAGTGTTTCTAGTTCATCAAACAAGCATGTCTAGTGTCAGTGACTATGAACTGGTGATTTTCGTGCGTTCGTGACGTTCAAGAGGGCGACTGGCGGAATGTGGTCGGCTCGCGCGTCGTTTGTCCGGGGACAATAAAGGCGGCCATAATAAAGTTCACACATGTCGCCCGCGAACCGCAAAGAGAACAAAACTCTCACCTGCCCGGCCAGTTCTGTCTTACCTGCAAAAGATAAAATTATACAGTTAGTGTGTAATATTTTTAAACATGACTTGTAAAATGCAACGGTATGCGGTAATGTGCCTTTGTTATCGTTTGATTAATCATATTCTAGACCTACATTACATTAAAAAAAATGGCTCTGTTTAATTATGAGGAACGCGAATGATTGATCACCAGCCATAACTCCATTTAATTGGTACCATTATCGTTGAGATTAGATAGCTAAAGTCAACGATAATGGCCTGATAATTAATAAATAAATTAAATTCAGAGAAAAATAAACACAATAAAATCTTATTTGGTATCTCTATTTTTAAGTTAATTGAGTAACCCAGTAAAAAGTTAATTCAGTTTTAAACCATTGAAAACAAAAGCAGTTTGTACCAGGCGAACATAAAAACAAGCAGCACGCGGTAGTTTGGCCGCCATCGCCATTTGCATGGCGTCCAGGATATTGCGATCGGGCGCAGTGATGCTCTGAGCAGCAGAAATAAAGGGGAACGCGGCGCCTTCCGTGCTCGCCGACAAATGGACCGCCCGCCGCCGTTAGTGCAGTGCTTTTGTCACCCGGCACGACTTACTATTAAACGTCTTTCGAAAATTAGTACCAAACCAAGCGCCCTGGAACCATTCTTGAGCGAGTTTTATTTCAGAGAGCACTGAAAATTTCGATACGTTGTATTGTGATGGTCATCTAAATAGATTTGACGGTCGTTGGAGCCATTCCAACTGAATAAAAACACAAATATATCTCTTTTAGGAGTCTTATTTGCGTTTTATATTCAACTGTCGTATTATATTTTTAGCTTGAACAAAATGTAATCACAAAAAACGTTGTGTTTATCACGATTTATTGTAATGGTTGTTGTAAAATAGGTAGGTACTGTAATACTACACTTGTATTACAGTGAATTATACATCGTTGCTTCGTCCTTCGAGATTAAGATAACAATGTAGTAATACGTCTAAGGAATCGCCTTTCATCCACTAAGTTTTTTTTTTTTTTTTTTTGTGTGGGTACTTTTGTCTTCCTGTTAGTTATGCCTGTTCTGCCACTCATTCGCGTTTTAGTGCGTCGCCGATCACCACGTTCTTTCTTCCTTTTATTTAATAGTGCAAAAAAGATGCCGAAACGTGGCCACAAACACGACGATAGTGATTATATAAGAAAAAAGATTCGAAAACTCGAAAGGAAACTTAATAAACGCAACAATCGGTCGCGTGTTCGAATTTGTTCCGAGAGTAGTATCTCGTCGGTGAATAGTATTGCATCGATAGTACTATCGGACCATGAAGGTAAGCTGAAGTGTTATTTTATATAACAAATTAAAGATATTGTGAATAGTTTTTCGGACTATATCCGTATCGTAACTCAAATTGCGCTGTGTGTTGTGTGCATCTTATGGGGATGTTACCTTCACAAAATTTTTTGTATACCAAATTCATTGGGCTAACCTAGTGATTGTGAACATTTGAAAGGAATGTTACCTTCACATTATTTGATGACCTACTTAATAATAATTACATTTATTATTCGCACGGACCAAAAACCAGTGTTGTGGATAGTTTTTAAGGACTATCGCCGCGCTATTTTCTGTCCGATACCTACATTTGGTACTTCTTATATTCCAGCTGGAATGGAAGTTCTCGCCGAGGTCGTCTCATCTCCCATTATTAGCACAGATGAGCCCCAACCGGGTCCGTCCACCTCGACTATACATGATGTCCCTGCTACAGATGCAGTACAGACAGTGCAGTCGGAACTATCCGTTGACGTAACGCAGGTTCACCCTGAGTTGAATGAAGAGATTCTGAATCTCTTAGGCGAAACTCCATCAAAAGATAAGAAATACGGACCAGACATTAGAAGCGAGTTATCGGTTCGCTGGGAACACATTGCAACGACAGGCTTGACAAGGGATGCCAGAAAGGAGTTGCTTGAAAAGCATCTTGTTCCAAAAAACTGTACAAAAATTGACGCACCGAAGTTAAATCCTGAGATAAAGGCCGCTTTATCAGAAATGCTGTTAAAAAAGGACAAAGCATTAGAGAATAAGCAGGTGCAGGTCGCAGCAAGTATATCTTGTATAAGTGAAGCCCTCAGTATACTATTTTCTTCAGATTATAAAGATCAGGCAGTAATAAAATTACTGATCGAAGCCGGTCGACTGATGTGTGACTCACAACACAACGAGTCCATGACACGACGTAGTTTTATATGTTCTACAATTAAAAAAGATATAAAAGATCAATTGTTTAATACAGAAATTGATAATTTCTTATTTGGTGAACAGCTGACTGATACTCTAAAGGCTGCAAAAGCTATATCAAAGTCAGGCGCTGAAATTAAAATAAACACTCCGGTTAGAAGACTTGGACCAGCGCAGAGACCGAGACAGACCCCTGCCCAGTCTTTAAACCAGAAGCCTCCGTTTCCGACAGCACGGCAAGCGGGAACAGTGAGGAGGACAGCACCCACGCCGCGCTCACGACCGGAGCAACAGCCACCGCGACAGCAGCCGCGCTCGCAGCAGCGCCAAGCCCCTCGGCGCTAGACCTGGTACGTTCCACAGGTCGGTTACCTTACTTTCATAATCAATGGCAATTGATAACCAATGACCCCGTTATATTATCGTGGATAAAGGGTTATATGATACCGTTTACTAAACCAGTTTATCAGTCACACGAACCAAGTTTACCTGCATTATCTTCATCAGAGTCCTTTAGATACAAGATGGCCATCACTGATCTTATAAACAGTGGAGCTGTGTCACATTGCGAACCATGTAAAGGACAGTTTCTCTCTAGTTATTTTCTAATTAAAAAACCCAGTGGCAAAGACAGATTTATATTAAACTTAAAGTCTTTAAACAATTACATCTTAACAGAACATTTTAAAATTGAAGATCTAAGAACGACATTAAAATTAGTATCAAAAAACAGTTACATGGCCACCCTTGATTTAAAGGATGCGTATTTTCTCATTTCGATACACCCGACGTACAGAAAGTACTTACGATTTAGACATGAGGGTAAGATTTACCAATTTAATGTATTGCCGTTTGGTTTAAACACAGCCCCATTTGTATTTACAAAGTTATTAAAACCGGTTATGTGTTTACTGAGATCATTAGGCTATTTGTCATCTATATATTTAGATGATATTTGTATAATTTCTAGTAATTATCAAGAATGCTTAGATAATATTTTACAAACAAAAAATATTTTGGAGTCGTTAGGATTTATAATTAACATTAAAAAGAGTTGTATGATTCCAAGTAATGTTTGCAAATACCTTGGTTTTATGATAGATACAAAAGAATTTCATGTTAGCCTGCCTAAAGAAAAACGAAATTTAATTAAAAAAGAGATACAATCATTTCAATTGAAATCTCGTTGTAAAATAAGACATTTTGCACGCTTGGTAGGCCTCCTCACTTCATCTTGCCCAGCGATTCAGTACGGTTGGCTTTATACCAAGCAGATGGAAAGATGCAAATACCTTGCATTATGTAAAACGAGTAGTTACGATAGCCACATGTCAGTACCACAGTATTTGCATGACGATTTTTCCTGGTGGTTAAAATCTATTGATACCGCAGTCAATCCCATTAGACATGACAGCTTTTGTCTAGAAATATTTTCAGATGCTAGCAAAAAAGGGTGGGGGGCAGCATGTGGTGAGGAGACCGCCAGTGGCCAGTGGGGTAACGCTGAGTCTGACAAACATATTAATTGTCTAGAACTCCTGGCTGCTTTCTTGGGCTTACAAACATTTGCAAAAGAATTAAGAAATTGTCAGGTTTTACTACGTGTTGACAATACAACTGCCATTTCGTACATCAACCGTATGGGTGGAGTGAGATTTCCACATTTAACTGAAATCACAAAATCCTTGTGGCAGTGGTGTGAAGCTCGCGGTATATTTGTATTCGCTTCATACATAAGTTCAGAAGATAACAAAATAGCAGATGCTGAGTCTAGGAAATCTCATCCTGATACTGAATGGGAGATTAAAGATCATGCTTTTGAAAATATTGTGAGGGCCTTAGGGCAACCAAAAATTGATCTTTTTGCATCGAGGTTAAATAACAAGTGTGTTAAGTATGTCTCATGGAATAGGGATCCTGGAGCAACCGCTGTGAATGCTTTTACTTTAAACTGGAAAAATCTTTGTTTCTACGCATTTCCTCCTTTCGCGATTATATTAAAAGTGTTAAGAAAAATAATATACGACCAGGCCGAGGGTATTGTTGTGGTACCATTTTGGCCCACGCAACCCTGGTATCCGCTCTATCAAAAACTCCTCTGTTCTGAATTAATTCAATTTAGACCGTCTGATGAAGTGTTATTATCTATTTCCAACAGTGTCCCCAAGCTCACGTTGATTGCAGGGAAGTTATCAGGACGGCACTACGCAATAGAAGAGTACCGCTGTCATCTTTAGATATAATGTTAGCTTCCTTATCTGAGAAGTCGCTAAAACAATACGACGTTGCAATTCGACGTTGGGTAAATTTTTGTAAAACTCACAATATCGAAATACATGAGGCGTCAATTCCGATGGTAATGTACTTTCTCAGTGAATTATTTCATTCCGGTTTACAATACGGATCATTAAACAGTCATCGCTCCGCTCTGTCTTTGGTCTTAGGATCGAGAGTAGGTTCTGATGATCGCGTTACTAGGCTATTCAAAGGTTTCTACAGACTACGTCCTCCAGCCTCAAAATATAATATCACTTGGGACCCGTCATTAGTTTTAGAATTCTTATCGAAATGGTACCCAAATAATAATTTAAGTTTAGAACATTTAACCAAAAAGTCTGTAACTATGGTCGCTCTTGTAACTGCACATAGGGTGCAGACCATTGGCAAAATAAAATTAGAAAATATAATTATCAATGACAATTTTATATTAATCAAGATAAGCGATCTGTTAAAAACATCTCGCCCTGGTTTACCTCAACCTTGTTTGAATATTCCATTTTATAAAGACCGGCCGGAAATATGTCCCGCTGAAGCGCTAATAGCGTATATTGATAGGACGAAATCTTTGAGAAACAATGCCAATAGCCTTTTTGTGAGTATTAAAAAACCACATAAATCGGTATCCACAAATACCATCAGTAGGTGGATAAAAGATATATTATCATCTAGCGGAATTGACACTTCAATATTTTCTGCCCACTCCACCAGACACGCAGCGACCTCAGCCGCTCATAGAGCTGGTGTCAATATTGACACGATACGAAAAGCAGCTGGGTGGAGTGGTAGCTCCAATGTCTTTGCTAGATATTATCATAGAGACGTTCAATGTGATACAACTGATTTTGCCTTATCAATCCTCACCTCCGATTGATGTTGAACTAATTTCTTAAAATTTATAACTTTATATAGTTTACCTACCCATAATTGAAGAATAATTACATTTAAGTTAGAAGTATACAATCATAAGAATATAATAATTTTATGTTTGATTAATATACAATACATACCTACTTAAGTATAAAAAATCAGTGTTTTAATATTTCACCATCTTTCAAAATCTACATTGTTATCTTAATCTCGAAGGACGAAGCAACGATGTATAATTGGAGATTAAACGAACTTACCTGAAGTGAAGTTCTATCCAAATTATACGAGTTGCTTCGTCCGAAGAGATTAGTTCCCTCCCGGCCCTAGGACCCAATAGCGCCCCACACACGTACGGTTTGGACCGCGGGAAACAGCACGCGCCATTCCATCCCTCGCTCCGAACTGTACGTGTAGATGTGCGGCTCTAACAGTCCGATCTGGCATATCGGCGCGAGTGCAAGTCTCACAGTTTTGCGCGCGCATCTCGTGTAAACGTAAAATTACGTAGTCGGGTCGGAATGGCGGTTTGGAGCGTCGAAGCTATCACAGTCCACAGAGATCATTCGATTGTTCCGTGAACATCCGTGTCTCTGGAAGATAAAAAGTACGGAGTATAGTAATAGGAATTTGAGAAACAGAGCATATTTAACATCGGTAAATGTCCATATCTTTGTCTGTATTCCTTTACCCACACTCGTCGTTTTTTTCGGCTGTTTAAACTAACTACAAATCCAGCTAACGCGATGACCAAACGCTCGTCCATGTTTTTTTACAGAACTGCGTATAAAACTTTTAAAAGTTACACCGCTCCACGCGCCAGTCCAAACCGTAGTCCAACCCTTGAAAATCAAATTTACACGCACAGTTCGGAACGTTTGTCCAGATATGAAAGTTTCGTCTGCAGTCCAAACCGTGATAGCATTTTTAATCGTAGTTGGCACAACAGTTTGATCCGCAGTCCAAACCGTACAGATCTAACTGCGGTTCGGAACGCAGTCCTAGATGCGCGGTCCAAACCGTACGTGTGCGGGGCGCTAATATCTTAAGTGAAATATTAAAAAGGTTCCAGGCTTTCAACTAAATGAGTGGCAGAACAGGCATAACTAACAGGAAGACAAAAGTACCCACACAAAAAAAAAAAAAAAAAAAAACTTAGTGGATGAAAGGCGATTCCTTAGACGTATTACTACATTGTTATCTTAATCTCTTCGGACGAAGCAACTCGTATAATTTGGATAGAACTTCACTTCAGGTAAGTTCGTTTAATCTCCAAGTCTTTATAACTGTGTGTGAATGCCTAGGTTAGGTTCCTATTGAAGAGCGAAGCTAAGCTGTCACTTTGAAAACGGAAGATTTATCGGTACTTATACCTAGGCGTGTTATGTTCGTTTTACGTTTGAGTTCCGTACATTAGTCTCCAACGCGGTTTACGAGACAAACGTGACACAAATGAAATGTCGCTTCAGAAACTAAAGGATGTGAAACACTAATATTTTCGCTGACGAAATAAACTGACGTTTCTTGATTG
This sequence comes from Hoplodrina blanda, assembly GCA_949316365.1. NCBI lineage: Eukaryota > Metazoa > Arthropoda > Insecta > Lepidoptera > Noctuidae > Hoplodrina > Hoplodrina blanda. The sequence continues at coordinate 10,996,028 of OX438594.1, forward strand.
TCTGCCACTTTTAACGAATAATAATTATTTTTATCGTGTATCTTTTTTTATTTTATTTTTTTACTCATTAGTTACTTACTTTTTATTACTCATCATCAACCTTCATATTATTTTACTTAACCTTCCTTAATGCATTCTTTATTACCGTTATTTACAACCAATTAAATTAATTGCGAAGCAAATAAACAGAGAAGAAATCAATTAATTCACATTTGAACAAGATAACAGATTTATTTTACTTTTAAAGCGATAACAATTTTAACAAGTCATAAATTAAGTCCCTTCCATTTTATTTATTATGCGGCGAAATCTCTTTGTTAGTGAATGTTTCAAAATGTCTGTGCTTGCTGTTGTGTAAAACTTAGTTGCGATAGTCTATGAATTGTTAAAGAAAGTTGGCGTCTTTTTATTTTTTATTTATGGTCGTGTTCGTGTGTCAGCGTCACTCATTGTGTGCGAAAGCATGTTAATGATACAAGCATTATTAGTTACACGATTACCTACTCTAGATGTCCGATGGAAGTGTTGACTTGTGAAGACTGAACTAACCCATTATAAATAGTATAAGAAGTTTTACGAAACACATCTATTACTTACTAAATTATAAATAAAAATAAATAAAATAAAATAAAATATCTTTATTTCAGACCTATACCTACCACTCCATACGTTGTTAGTGGTTAGTAACAGATTGTGCTTTTATGCTATGTTAGTGTTATAAAGCTGAAGAGTTTTTTGTTTGTTTCTACGCGATCTCAGAAACTACTGGTCCGATTTGGTCCTTTTGAGTGATGTAGCCCGTTTATCGAGGAAGGTTACAGGCTTAAGTATATCACGCTAAAACTCACGGAAGTGGAGTAACTAAACACGTAAGTAAACATAGATGAAACCGCGGAGTATAGCTAGTTATAATATAAAAAATTTCAATGGAAAACCAGGTTTAGTGGTATCAAAATAATGCATAATTTATGTTATGGTAATTTAATACAAACGACAGCCCGTGACAGTTTGCGAAAAATGTTGCTTTTAACTTCACTACATAGTATAAAACAAAGTCGCTTTTTCTGTCTGTCTGTCCCTATATATGCTGAGATCTTTAAAACTACGCAACGGATTTTGATGCGGTTTTTTTTAATAGATAGAGTGATTCAAGAGGAAGGTTTATAATATGTATGATACATGTACCCGTGCGAAGCCGGGGCGGGTCGCTAGTTACATATAAGACGACAAAGTTCACAGTAATAATTATAAATGGCTGCTGTGAGTACATCTACATACATAGTTAATTTAATAGAGTCAGCTATTAAAAACTACTTTATCGTTAACTTGTTAACCAAGGTTGATATTAGATATTAAGTGGTAATATTTATATAATCATACTTAAACACTAGCTTTTGAACAGGGACCGGCCGGGTACTCGTTGAAAGGGTTTTTTAAGGGGTTTTTTTAAACGCTTAAAAAAAAAACCCTATGATACATGTTACACCCTTGAACGGGTGCCATGGAACCGCTTCCGAACAGGTTACCCTTTCAATACCCTGTTACACGGTAACAGGGTAACCATTCCAACCCATGACACTGTAAAATGCGCTCTTTACAATCGACATTAGTTTGAAAATTGAATAACCGAGACCACATGTGTCATCTTATCGCCCGGCGGCGCCATTGTTGCATGTACAGAGCGATTTGTAAACATAGAATAATAATTATTGTCAATATGATATTACAGTTCAATTTTGGTTGTCGCACAAGCTAAACATCGCAACATATTTCTTTATTCGTGTTTAAACTTGTTTAGTCTCATCAATCGTCATTTAATTCGGAAGTCGGACGAAGCTACGGAAGTAAATCAGTGTTACAGTTTAAGTGCGTGTTGTAGTTAGAGGTTGCAAAAATTCGGTAATTTAGATTTTCGAATATTCGAATATTTTTTCAGTGATGTTCGAATATTATTCGAATACTTATTCGAATATTTTCAATTTATAAAAAAAACAATGTCTTAGCAACAATTATAAAATTAAAATAAAAAAATAATAAAATCACCTGCGGTTGTTCCACACAATCTTTATTGGCTAGGTGGCATACGACCACGGCTATTACTTAAAAATTACGAAAATATCGGTCAAATGAATATTGTTCTTGTTTTATACTTTTCAGTGCGCGATTTTTTCGTAGTCGGGTTTTAGTTATTTTTTTACGAAACAGACAACCGCACCAACAAACAAAACCGAAGCCCCCGAATTCCAACACGATAGTTATTTTTTACCTTGTAGTTTTGAAGGCGAATGTCTTTTTTGTAAAATAGTTTCTTATTTTTCATTTTAAAGCGCAATATTTATTGTCGTCCTTACGATCAGCGATTTCAAACAATACCTCACACGATATATTTCATTTTGGAAGTGGTAGGAGGGGTATCGACTTACCCCCTCCCCCTCTTCCTTCTGTCAGTCATTAACTACGCGTATAAACAAAGCAATTTTACTTGTAACGACAGTTCTACTATGATTCTATGAGGAGTTCCTTTACATATCTCCGAAGTTCATGATCAGATCATGGCAATATCTCTAAGGGATCACCTGGAAAGTATGCTCTTTCAAACAAACAAAGAAATTTCCAAATCGGTTCAGGCGTCTTCGAGTAATCGGAATTGTTCGTCTACAATAGGTACGTCTAACATTTTCCTAGACTGTATAACTTTTTTCTCCATAGGCTAATTTTATGGTGCCCATAGTAAAAAATATCCTTCACTCTAGAACTATCATATGGACTAGGTTTCATCAGCCGAAGCCATTTGGACCAAGGTCCATACTAAAATGTCTGATCTCCTATGGCAAATAATTTAGTTACCTATTTTATTTCTGTGAAAATGCTGTGCGCCGTTAGGTATTTTGTATTCGTCGTTGTCAAGTTCGTAACTAAATAAAAATAGTAGGTAAGGCAATGAGGCGCCGCTCGGGTGCAGGTATCCCCCCACCTACATACAACTCAAGTTTATTGGGTAATAAATTCAGGGTAACACGAATAAAAGCTTTTCGTGAAGGTTACCCCTTCAAAGGCTTAAGCCATTGAAGAGGTTAACCCCTTCAAAGGCTTAAGCCATTAAAAGGGTTAACCTCTTCACGTGGTTACCATAATAAAGGTGTTAACCATTTCCCTGGGTTTCGAAGATGTAACTCGAACAAATGATAACACTGCGATATGAGTTACCCCATGTACGGGTTACCCTGTCAAAAGGCTTAACTCTTAAGCGGTGTTGTCCGGTCCCTGCTTTTGAACGCGATTTCGTCCGCGTAAATGTCAGTTATCGCGGACGCAGACGATGTCGCTAAATAAAAAGAAGCTTTTATATGTCCTTACTTGGGGTTCAAACTTACCCCGTGCCAAATTTCATCAAAATCGGTTCAGTGGTTTAGTTGTGAAAGCGGAACAAACAGAGTTAATTTAGCATGTATAATATTAGTTTGGAGACAATTTAAGGCTCTGTTCACATTTTCCTATTCATACCACCTCTAAATAGATAACTAATCTAACTAAATAACTAATCTGTGAAACTATCAACCAATTAATCTAATCGCAACTTATGCGAAAGTGGTGTAACAGGTCCTAATAGATAGGTAATAAATAAAATAAACGTCTCTTCACAAGTTCAATTGGAAAACACCTTGAATAAAATATAACTTGTAAAAGCATGAAATTGCATTCTTGCAAAAATAAGTTCGTCCTTATTTCCGTATTCTTCAGAATAGCAAAATTATTACTTAGTATTGTCTATTTTGTAAACTTCATGGCACTTTAGACCCTAGGGCTGGTTCACATTAGGTCGGACCGACAGTTTTATCGGACCGACCAACAACTCACAACTGCTTTGACTGCTCGACCCGGGTCGTAGCAAAGCAGTAATTGTGAGTTGGCTGTGATAAAACGACGATAACGACGGTGGTGTTCACATTAGATCGGATCGGTAGCTTCTAGTGCGAACAGCAACACCCGTCAGTCCGATCTAATGTGAACCAGCTCTTAGCAGTCATACATTCATTGCAGGTACACACCTTATGTCGTTGTCTGTCAAGCTATTGACAAACATTTATTCAGTCGTTAAAATATTCCGTAGTATCCATATCGCATAATTTATAAATACAACATGAACATAGATCCATTGTTATGGAAATTCTGTTATTTTCAACGCTTGTAGTAATTTGTTTAAGAACTGTTATAAAAATATGAATGCTTAATATTTTACACAAAGTGTAAACTAAAATACCTACGAACAATTTGTCATGTGTGTTGGCAAAATGGACCCGACGAAAGTTCGCTTGCAGCGCCACCTACAGCCTAATAATAATAGAATCATCTTTTACTTCAAACAAACAAAATTTAATCTCATTAAAATCGGTCCAGCTGTTTAGGAGTCAGGCGCGGATCCAGGGGGGGGGTCATGGGGGTCATGACCCCCCCCTGGGCTAACTATTTTCTTTTAATAGAATTATTATTGTAATCGAAACGGAGCCTGTCCTGACTAGACCTGGGGCAGGGTGACCCAGATAAGGACGTCTAAAATTTTGGATACCTCTCTTCTTGGGCTATTCAAACCACCCCATGTATGTTCTACGATTTTTTGCGGTTTAGGAGCTAGACGACATTTTAATTTTTTTTTTGGGATATTCTTCTTTACATCAGATTTTGTAGATTTTCTCTTTTTGTGTCGCATTTTTTGGAAATATTTTTATTGATAATTAATCTTGAAAGTATGGTCTTCGATCGATAAAAACAACTGTCTGTCTTATGGTCACCCGAAATTACTTAAACTTAGTTCAAAGCCAAAAATTATGTTTTGCAAATTACGTTGCAGATTTTCGGCTCTTAAAGAAAATTCATAGTAAGGGCCCAAATGACCTTAAAGTAATTTCAAAAATATCCACGGACCCTCAGCTTTTAAAACAGTACAAATAACTACTATTTTACAGGACATTATTCAGTGCAATTGAAGCTCGAACATGGTAAGGCGAAAAAAGCAATATTTTAGTACATAAGTGAACCCTAATGAAAATGAATTAAAATTAACTTTTATCAAGTTTTCAATGCAATATGAGCTCTTTGTCATGTTTATTATTTGCACAATGGTGATTCGGAGTAGTTATTACAGTTAGGTTTGGGTTGCCGTCGAGACGGCGATGGAGTATTTGGGACTCATCCTCGACGGCCGATGGAATTTTGGGCAGCACTTCCAGCGACTAGCACCCAAACTCATGGGTGCCGCGGGTGCGCTCGCCCGCTTGCTGCCCAACCTCGGTGGACCCAACGCCTCCTGCCGGAGGCTCTATGCGGGGATCGTGCGGTCTATGGCGCTCTATGGAGCGCCCGTATGGGGGGACAACCGGGCGGTCGGCAACGTCGTGATGCTGCGACGTCCGCAGCGAGCGATGGCCGTCAGGGTGGTTCGAAGATACCGCACGATCTCCTTCGAGGCGGCGAGCCTCCTTGCCGGATCTCCGCCGTAAGATCTAGAAGCGAGAGTCCTCGCCTCGCTCTATCACTGGAGCCGGGAGGCGCGGGAGCGGGGCATGCGACCGGTGCCGCGGGAATACGCGCGGCGCCGTTCCGAGCTCCGCATGATCCTAACGGCGGAATGGAAGGGACGACTTGAGCACCCCAGCGCACATTCCGGCTGACGCAGATGCTGACCGGACACGGCAGTTTCGGGAAGTATCTGTGTCGCATAGGCCGGGAACAATCGCCCGGTTGTCACCACTGCGGAGATTGCCTGGAGGACACGGCGCAGCACACGCTGGCGAATTGCCCAGCTTGGACAGAGCAGCGCCGTGAACTCTCCGCAGCAGTCGGTGACCTCTCGCTCCCGAACGTCGTTCTCTCGATGGTCGGGAGCGAGAGTGCGTGGGAGGCTGTCGCCTCCTTTTGCGAGCACGTCTTGCGCGTAAAGGAGGCGGCAGAGAGGGAGAGGTAAGGAACTGCCTCGCTTCCCTCCAGGAGAAGACGCACCGGGCGCCGGAGGGCGCTAAATGACCTCCGGCCTCCATGAGTTGCCGGCCTGCGGGTGGTCGACCTAGGGGCAGTCCACCGCCCGATCAGATGCAGGCCTATGTAGGCGGCGCACGTGTTCCGCGCGCGCCACACTAGAGTATTCGGCGGCGCTTAGACCGCCGACGTAGACGGGACCCGCCTAGACAGGTGGCGGGTCAAAGCCTGGCGGGAACGCGGTAGAATGCGCGAGCGAACCCCGTACCCCCGCCGAAAGGTATGTCGAGGAACACCGTGGTGGTTTTAGCCGGTAAGAGTCCGGCACACCCCCCCGCCCTCCCCTAGACGGGGGATACCCAACTAGCAAAAAGATCGTATATGCAATTACTCTTACGACTATGGATCGAAAAACACTCGTATGAAAGATCCTATTATTTCAAAGAGCCGTTTAAAAGCAGCTGTCTAGATATATTAGCCTTCAACGCTTTTTGGCTCTATAAACAAGTCTAGTAAACGTGTACTCGACGAATTCATATCGCATTTACTCGATAATTATATAAAGATATCTCTCAATCACCTTCATGCAACCGTAAGTCTTATGACAGCTCTTTGAAAGCAACTGAATTGCTAATTTGTCCTAAAACTAGCTTTTATAGCACTATCTTTCGACATGTATTTGTTACAGCATAATTGTAGAGTAAATGCTGTTTATTCGACAAAATAGCATCTCAGTTACTATACCGGCACTAAATGTCATATAATAGCTTTTACAAGGCTTTCATTCGCTTAATTTTTGAAGTTGAGAGAACGCTTTAAAGTTATCTATTACAGTCCCAAAGGTGCTCTAAACATCATTTGAAATGCCGTCTTACAGCATAATTGTGGTATGAAAGTTGAATAAAATCTTTTACAGCACTGTAAACGCTATTATATTTTGAAAAAGTCACTCATATAATAAAAATCATTAAAATATTTTGTTTATGTTTAATTTTCTTTTAAATTCCTCTGGAGTATTAATAACAGTATTTTGATCTAATATTAAGGATTTAACATTTTGCGCTAAGGAACCCCAAAAACTGCAATGGCGGTCCTAGAAGTCGTAAAATTGAAACCTCATTTCTATTTCTCAGCTAAAAACCGAGTGAATGCTTTGTGATGATAAGTGAATTGCTATTAATGGCGAATTAGAATAAACTATTAAATTAATATTATTTGTAATTCATTATTTACTAAGAATTCTTACGGCCCATGATAATATTAACTAAAATGTAAGGAATGTAGACGAAAAATTTAACCTCGCATATGAAAGTAACACCTTTGAGCTAACTTTAGGTCACGAATATTGTCAATATGACTGTAAAATTGTATGGCACATAATAATGGTAAAATTTAATAGTTACATTACATTTAATATTTCTTTTCACAAACAGCGGTATTGAAGATAAATAAAATGGTCTATGAATGCTGCTTGGTTGCATTCACACGATCAAAGAGTCGAGTGATTGCAACTGCACTGCTATATTACAATAAATTTGTCGAATGAAAGAGCTTCTACCGACTTGGGAAAAGCTAATGTGTTGAAAAATGGCATACTGATGATTAATATAACACTATATAACTTTCGAGTTGCGATTACTCTATATTCTTTCGACTATTTTGCTATTCAGACGATAATCTTACGATATTTACATCACTTAAAGCAGAGAGAAGTGCGCCCAAATCGCGTTGAGAGAACGTGCACAGATCATTTACTCGACATTTTTTCACCACCAATAGCTGAAATAGAAACGTGCTGCTGGCATTTTTACGATATCTTTTGCTAGTTGGGTAGTCCATGAGGATTTCCCCACGATAAAAAAAAAAAAAAAAAAAAGGACACGCTGCTATAGCGGCGGTAAATCCCGTGTTGAAGGAGTGGCTGGAGAGGCGTCATGGTGCCCTCACCTTCCAGATGACGCAGGTGCTTTCTGGACATGGATGCTTCGGGAAGTACCTGTGTTGCATAGACCGGGACACGGTGCCTAGGTGCCATCATTGTCAGAGCTGCCCCGAGGACACGGCGCAGCATACGCTGGAGGAGTGCCCAGCTTGGGCAGCGCAGCGCTGTGATCTCTTAGCAGCGACAACTGCGGGTAGCCGCTCGCTTCCGGACGTGGTTCTGTCCATTGTCGGGAGCTCCGTACTTGGGACGCCATCGCCTCCTTCTGCGAGGAGGTATTGACCGCTAAAGAGGCGGCAGAACGGGAGAGGGAGGCTTCCTCCTCCTATCCCACCCGCCGTAGAAGCACCAGGCGCCGGAGGGCGCAAAACGATCTCCGGCCACCATGAGATGGGGTCTGCGGGCGGCGGACTTGGGGGCAGTCCGTGGCCCGAACGGAGACAGGCCCGAGAGTGAGGACGAGACAGTGCGGCCGGTGAGTGACGGCCGCACCGGGTGACGGGACCCGCCTTGTGGCGGTGGCGGGTCGATACCTGCCGGGACGGGGAAGAATGCTCTGAGCGCCCCCGTGCCCCGGCAAAAGGTAATTGGAGGAACACCGTGGGGTTTAGTCAGTAAGAGTCCGACACACCCCTCCGCCTTCTCCGAGGTGGAGGCAGTCCATCCGATTTCCCCACGAAAAAAGTTAGGTTAGGTTAGGTAAACCTAACCTAAGTTTCCTAAATTTTTTAAATTAGTAATGAGCTCAAACTGTATTGAAAATTTAATAAAAGTTCGTTTTAATTCATTATCATCGGCTTTCACTTGAACACGAAAATATTGCTTTTTTGCCTTACCATGTTCGAACTTTAATTGCCGATAATGTCCTGTAAAATAGTAGTTATTTGTACTATTTTACAGAGCTGAGAATCCGTGGAAGTTTTTGAAATTACTTTCAGGTCATTTGGGCCCTTATTGTGATTTTTCTTTAAGAGCCGAAAATCTACAACGCAATTTGCAAAACATAATTTTTGGCTTTGAACTAAGTTTAAGTAATTTCGAGTGACAATAAGACAGACAGTTGTTTTTATCGATCGAAGACCATACTTCCAGGATTAATTATCTATAAAAATATTTCCAAAAAATGCGACACAGAAAGAGAAAATCTACAAAATCTGATGTAAAGAAAAATTTCCCAAAAATATTAAAATGTCGTCTAGCTCATAAACTGCAAAAAATCGTAGAACATACATGGGGGTGGTTTGGATAGCCCAAGAAGAGAGGAGTCCGAAATTTTCGTTTGGACGTCTGGGTCACCCTGCATGACCCCCCCCTGACTTGAAGGCTGGATCCGCCCTTGTTAGGAGTTCAGTGTTATACGATATACCATGTGCACAAGAATTACGTATACATCCAATAGCGATACTAAAAGTCAACTACTTATAAAGTCTAGTCTGGCTGGAGTAAAATGTGGCAAACCAAAATCAATCAACTAATCGTTTAGTCTAGGGCGGCAGAAGAGCATAGCCATTAGTGTCGAAATTGTGCAGTACCAGGGGTCCATCAAACGGAGAGGCAATCTAGTCGGACGCAATAGCGCGGGCCGCGGGGCCGCGGTCACCGAGCCAATTACTGCGGCGCGTCAACGCTGATTTATGGTATAATGGCCAATCGCGGACTCGACGCCGACGCCTACATTGTTTAAATGCCCCGGGACGGCTCGCTTGCTGACTAATGAGTATTTTATTAACACTCCCCCCTACACAAATAATTTCTGATTGCAAAAATCTATTCTCAAACATTTGTTAGCATCTAATTAGGAACATTACGTAATCTGTTGATGTCTCAATACATCAATATTGCTTCTATATCCATTAATCAATAAACACATTAAGATGATTAAATCTGACATTAGACGGGTTATCATCATGTTACGCAAGTTGATAGTCGATCAATGATATCGTGGGATACACTGGATTCCTGTGACCGATTTATACAGTAGTTTAAGCTAAATTATGTATAATTATCAATACAACTACCAGTTATTCGTTTTTATCCGACCGTCTGCGAGCGTAAATGACCAAGTATATTATAATTAAGTGTTCAATTTATAAATTAACGGAGTAAACAGGTTTTTATACGAAAACGAGTCGTATGCGTATGAGCCACGAGTTAACTTCACAGGAAATAAATAAACGTACGCTACCCAGTAAACTGTTCATAATTATTACTGTGCGTAACTGTAAATAAAACTGCGTCGTATATCGATTTATGCTCCATGCACACCATAAGTTAGATATCACTTTATGATAAGAGAACGCGATAAGGGGGAAGAACATTCCAAACGCATAAAATTATATGATTTATTTATAAATCGGTCGTAAATACGAGTCGGGAAGAGTTGAGGTTTGCATTGAAAAATTCGAGTTGTGCCAGTCGTTAGATGGATAGTTTACGGTAAGATAAGATAAGACATAAGATGACTAAATACATTTACATTTACTTAAGTCATTACGCGTGCAAAGATACAATCTGTTTTACTATTGATTCTATCGTATCCTATTACTTTCTTATCATTAACACCACGATGAGAAGATAAGATATCAGTGAATTTTAAATCTCACTCTATTTCTACTAGAATTTGAAGCAGACAATGATTAAAAAAAAAAAACAAATGTAAAAGTTACAGTCCAAATTCTTAACCGGTCAAAAGTACTTATGACTTGTTACAGTCAAAACCGTGTTTTCTCTCTTAGCAGTTTTTACTTTCTACGGAAAATCTTAGTCTAGAATCAGTACAAAAAATAATGTTGTTTTTGAAAAGGATTATAAAAAAAGTAACAACCTAAAAGGTTTCTAAGTAAATTGTTATTGCCAGGAAATACTCAACCGGTCATAATCACTTTAGGCTGTATTTAGCAGTTAAAAATACTTTGACCGGTTAAGAATTTCGACTGTAACGACGTACGATTATGACTCACAATGGCATAATTCGCATAACATCAAGCTATAATCAAACTTTAAACAATAATTTATATGTAAATGTGTGTGTGAATAGTTTTAAATTTTATTATAATCCCTGTAGTAAAAATAATGAGAATGATTTTAAATAATAAAATTGTAACATAATAATTAAGATGGGCGCAGATAACGTTCGCCTAGACGTTTTTTAGCACCTACCTAACGTTAAATTGAATACTTAAACCCACGGCTCAAACCGGTTGGTTGAATCGATTTGTATAAAAAAAATTAGCTCTCGTTTGCTTGGACTGGCGGTAAAATCTCTGATTACAGCGAAACTAAATTCTTTCTTCGACTAATTAGAGACTACAAGGCTTTATCACCATTTTTGATTGAGTTCTCAGAGGCAAAAATTGAGAACTAAAACAAAAATTAATTTATTTTTATTGCTTGGGTTGGAAGGAACTAGTTATTTGATGTATCTTTTTTATCGTTTGGCTTTTTGTTACACTTGCTCTATAAAAACTCCAATAAACATTTGTTGTTTTAATCTGTTTTTAATTATTTTTTTCGGCAACCTAATTGTGTTTTTAATTTCGTGATCTTTGTTATTGAACTTCACTGTCTGTCGTTACCGCTATTAATACCAATTCGATCTTATCCTGTCTATGAAAAACTCGCAAACATTATTTTCGTATTAAGTTCACTTAAAAATATACATATTTTCCCAATATCTGAAACGTTTATTTCCTTTCGACCTAACGACCGCGCCGTTTATATCGAGTTGACATTTTTATGGTAAACTTCCTAAGCGATCGGTTCCGAGAAGCACATGTCACGTTTCGATAACTTATTTATTTTCTGTAGTTGATCGGTTGCACGCGATATGACGTGTCGGCCAGCCGGCCGGTGTGGCCGCATCTTGGCCGATTATTCACGCGATTTCAATTATCTATATGCCAATCTGTATAATTATTACGAGCGTGTTATAAAAAGTTAACTCCTATGTGTTTATGTTCGACGTGTCGAGTCATGAGAACCGTCTGCTGTTGCGGAATTACGCATATTAGCTGTGATAGGGTTGTCGCTTTAATTACGTCTCGTGTACCTACCTAGTGTACAAACCGGAAATCCGATAGCTTTAGATAAAATGAGGCTCATCTTTTGTCAACATTGTTGGTTATCTCAAATCCTGTTATCAGTAAAATATCTCTATGAGGTGATTCTAAAATGAGACCGAGACCGACATCAGAGTTGGTAGTTATACTATCGTACCTATCTATTTAATTTATTAAATGATTACGTTTGTCAGTGGCAAGATAAAAACAAAACATGAATTGCATTTTAATAATGACCTTTTCATAATTTCGTTTAAATACGAGCGAATTCTTTGTTTTGTTCTTGATGCTGGAATGTTTCTTGTCAAGATATAAATGCACCGTAAACTGTATAAATATTGTCATAACAAGTAACAGTTCGGATATTATTACATTGTTGAAGAACAATGTTACTAGTAACCAAAATGATATCATTGGACTTTTTACTTTAGTATTCCAGTCTCAAAGTCGAACCTTTTTTGCACTGGGTTATTTTAATACAATAACCATTTTTTACGCATCCTCTAGCAAAAAATAGCAGAATGCAATATCCTTTTACAACGTTAAAATGCGAGCTGAACCTACCTTTGAACACACATTGTAACTTGAACAGGCTTCGTTTATCTAAATTCGGTTGCGGTTTTAACCGAAATATAATTGCTGTGTTTCCTATGTCATAAAGAGCGGAAATAATCCTCAAAGGACGGCTTAAAGCACAGCAATGCAACTTAACGATGTCTGAATTTAAGCTATTCCAATTTGCACGTCTACAAAGCCGGTATCTCGTAAATAGTGAAATGACAACCCTGTTCACTTGGTATTTTCATTAAAGAAGCCGTCTCATTAAAGACGCGCCATTCGCCTGAGCCCCTGGTGGCAATTAACGCGGTACAAAACTTTATTCAGTTGTCGCTTCGCCGCGACCGTGGCCCGAGATGGCTGAGGAAATTATTCTCAGCCAAGCCGCGTAGTGCGCGCCATTTGACTAACGTCTCGCCTCGCTGTTACCCTGGTAACTATTACGCTGTACCTATGACTCTTTTGCTGTCTGCAGTCCAATAAAGGGAACAGAATAGTCGTTTAGGTAAATAATGATTTCTCTGAAATATTTATATGAAAATTCAAATTCTATACATTCATTACAATCTATTCGAATAAATTATTCTTGAAATCAGACTAGGTGGGGGTAGGTGGAGGGGTTCATTTATTTCACAAAGATTTCTTCAGGCGTCTCGATCATACAACATTAAAGAGACACACTTGACACGTCTCCTGAAACTGCTTGAAACGTTTGAATAATTAAAGATAATGTTCTACGATGTCTCGTCTCAGTTTACGTTGAACTAAGATAAATATTATAAAACGATGGATTTAGTTAAATCAAGTAGGTACCTATTTTTATCCTATTCGCTCTACCATACAGGCCATTTTCATTTATAATCTAAAGCCATTAAGTACAGTCGAACTTTACAAACAGAAAATATTGAATAAATAAATAAAAATAATAAAATCGAAATTATCTTTAGCAACAGATAGATATAAATTTACAATCAAATAAATCCACGAGTCGACTAAAATTTATTACTTAACAAAATAATTGATTGTATTCTAAAAACGACAGACAGGCCGCGCGGTGCTTAAAATACGTAATTAACTCAATTTGTTCCATTGCAGAGTTGTGATAGGTATTTCATGTATTTATCTGATAGCCCGTCACATTCCGCGTTGCAAGCTTGATAAAAATAAAATGTCGGTTTATTTTCATCCACGGACGTAATATGAACGGTACTGTACACACTACACTTCGGTACGATAGGTACAGCACTAACGTATTTATTTCAACAACAAAAAATACAAAAGTCTGTCACTCGAAGCGATACCTAATTGAAAAGAATGATGTTGGCAGCAGATACGAGAACGATACCTATTGTATTCTCTCGAGCACAATATTTTCTGAAAACTTTAGCTTTGTGCATCTTATATAATATTCTGTGCAGTTATTATGTACTTAAGTCGTGCAAGTATTGTATGTACTTAAGTTATAAACAGATTCTCAAGTGCCGCCAGCATGTTCCGAGCCAACTAAGTGTGTCCTAGATAACGTTATTATTGCGCTAGATATTCTGATTTCTACACTAATGTCTGACAGACATACGATACGAGTCACTAGATAGATTATCGTGTTATCTCAATTAGCCTCTAAATGTACTAACATCAATGTCATTTATTGTTAGAGTCGCTGACGGCACGGCTAGTGGGACGGACGTCAAGCAGTGTACGGTTTTAGATACGCAATCATTCGTATCGATGTTGTATGTGCTCGTGGTACTAAACTAACGACCGCTGAAAAATCTAAATGGATCGTATATTTCAATGTTGGCGTACAGTTTTCTTGTCAACAAAATACTGTAGTATACATCGTCTAACAGCCAAATGAAACTTATTGCGATAGTAATAGAAACTAAAGTCGCATATCTCTGAAAACTCATCAGTGTAGAAATAGACGTCCGCTGTTGCGTGGGCGACCATCACATCTAAATATTATGGATACAAACATTCCAAATTAGCCACAGAGATTAAGTGGAATGTTTACTTTGATAATATATTTTCCTTTAATGCTGTAGCTGTCAGCGTGTCGTTTTGTTTACTATAATTATGTAAACACGACGCTCGAAGGCTAAATCAACAACATTTCAATTGAAATGTTTTCTACAATGTAAATTAATACACTCAAAATATATTTACCCACGCTCCTAGGCCACAACTGATACGATAGCATCAAATAAACCTTTCATTCTAGGGTTGCCTATTAATGGATTCTACTAGGTACTAACTACTTACTTACCTACTATAAAAAAAGGTTCAAACCTTTTTTATTAGATAATGTTACATGTTTTGAATACAATTATTAAAATTAGAATGAAATTAACACCACAAGTAAGAGAAGAGAGGCGTCTCATGAATAATTTACGACATAGTAAAGCATAAAAGTCTACATTTTTACTTATAGCATTTACGTGATAAAAAGGGCTGATGGACCATTGTGGATATATTTAAAGTTTTCCCCGGTGGCTATAAACTGCTCATCTGACGGGCAGATTACTTTCGGTAACCCTAGCCTCCGTGTCAACTGATAGCCCCGGCTTTGCGGCACACCGACCGAACGAGCCGAGAATCCGTGCTCACTAATACTAGGGGAACCGAGCACCGCCGGGCGGCGCGCCGAAAGTATGGAGTGCACGTAACAAACACACACACAGCGGAACAAAGCACAGAATCGATACGGGAGGCCGCCACCCCGCGTCCCATCGAGGGGATGAATTTAAATTATTCACAGCGGGTATAACTGCGTGCCGTCTTTAACAAACAAATTACGTATGCGCACCTAATAACGCGATACACGAGGCTCCCGGCTTCTGGGCCACCGAGCTTTCAATTATAACTTGGTAGGATAAGCGACGCGGGTTGGATTTGTAATTACCTCCGACCGATGGCTGCTCCGCGCTCGGAATTCACTAATTAGTTCAACTATGTCGTAATTACGAGCTCTGTGAAATCGTAAACGGTATTAAAAGCTTTTAGCTCACTCAGTCACACACTACGTATATTGTTGAATTTTCTTAATTAGTGTTTAGAGTAATTTATTCGCGAATTCATCGTCGTGCGTGATCATTATGTGTGAAGGATGATGGTTCAGCTCATTAATTTGATAATGCACGATAGAAGCAAAGTTCAAGGATAACTAATTGATTTAAATGCTAATACTTAGACGAGCTACTGCTTAATAAAAACGTTCGCGGTGATAAATTGCTTTAATCGAGTAATAAAATCTCGATAAAACAAATGTGACAACGTCTATTCTTCAATAATTACTGTCACTGACAAGTGTAAAGCAATTTTCTCTTTGAACAATACAATAAAACGAAAACATTATTACACAATAAAGTGTAATCTTCAATCTTCAAACAATACCAGACGTCGATTAAGAAAAGGGAAATGCTCGCTTCAATCCCAATCATCTGCGCTAAACGCCGACACAAAGTAAGAAAGTAGGGAGCGTAAAACGTCAAAAGAGATTGAATATCGATTGTCGAGTCGACAGCAATCTCGAGCTCTCGCCGGCTCGGAGACGCGCGGAGGCGCGAGGAACGCGGCCCGACGCGGAGGGAGCGGGCCACTTCCGACCACCCGTGACAATTTATGTTATTGGCACCGCGTTGTCCGCCGGCCGCCGGGTGATACCCGAGTACCCGACCCTCACATGTAATTGTTAGTTGGATACCGCAGGATATTGGGGAATTAAACGAGAGCGGTGATTGATTAACCACCGATAACGATTACCTACGGATATTGCGGCGGTGAAAAATGAAGGGGGAAAAGGGGCACCTCGCACGGTTTAATAAAGCAGAATCGGTTTAAAAACAAACGTTGACATCGCAATGAAAGTGAATCGAATGCCCGTAATCGGCCCGCTCCGAACGAAAATAAAACAAAAACACGACGAGCATGCATGCGGCGCTCGCCCGTTTACAGATTAAGCTGAAAAATCAACAATAAATTTTTAATCCGACCCAACAGCATTCTCGCATTTCCGGCGGCAAAAACTCACTCACCACGACACATGGCGAGAAAAAAGCCGAGTTATTATCTTAAGTCGAACCCAACAGAAACCATTAGTAAACAACACGGGCACAAAAGAGGGCAAAATAGCGGCTTATAAAAAAAGTAACAAAAAATCGGCTTTTGATCCCAAGCTCCCCTATATTTTGTTTGTGAAGGTTTTATTAGTCGACGAACTAGTCGAGCGACCAGATTTGTTCGTACAACTCCGAAATCGTGTAGTTTTATTGGGTTCTATCAAATGGTATTTTTATCGTCATTCTGACGCACAGCAACAGATTGATTACAAGACTGTACAGCGTCAACTGTAAAATTATTTTAGACCAATAAGACGCCTATAACCTATAATCTGCTGAAAGCTTAACAGAGCAGAACTAACATTTCTGAGTCATAATAAGCTATTCGCAAAGCTTAGATAAAGATACATTTAAGACTTTCTATGTCGTTATACGTCTGCAAACGATGTGTGGTGCGACAAATCGGTTTGTCGTATTGTCGCAGTGAAACTCTCTACTGAACAAAGAGACGCGCAGGTAAACGCCAGCTGCGGATTACTGCCGTGACCGACAAAACAATCGACTCGATCCCGGATCCGGTCGACTAAATACAAAACGACTCCACAGTCGAGCCAACGCGCTCTTACAAGAGGAATACAGTAATAACTAACTTAAATGGGTTTATGACAACTAAGACGGGGGAATTTATAACGAAGCCAACGCAAACTATGCGTTCTAGTGATGACAGATTGAGTTTAATAATAGGGGACGTTCTCATCGACGCAACGCAATATGGCAGCTGTCAATTGGCCAGCAAACATTTCGAGTGGAATAATATTCAGTTACTCAGCCAAATTGCAAAACCGTTAAATAAGTATAACTGTAAACATAAACTGTGCGCCGAGAACGAAGCGGAGGCGAGCGGAACGTGAATCGTGATAACTTACAGATCACTGCAATTAATGTTGAATCAATTTGCTTTGCAGAAGCGAATATTTATTATCGTTTCAATTGTTCATGACATAATAAACGAGGACGTAACAAACCGCAGCCGAGTATAATGCGAAGCGGAAATAATAATGGCATTTGTTAGAGTGGAGCGCTGTCGGCGCCGCGGGCCGGCCTCACATCCTAATTACGCCAATAATAATTACACAGTAGCCGCCGGCAGCTGGCGAGGTCTACCTCCTCGCACCCGCTGTCTTGATCAATAGCTTAATGAACTTCCAATACAGAAAAAAACAATAACGTACTTGTCTAGTTCACATTCATGTCGGGAATTAATTTACTAATAACACATTTCAACTTTTTTATGACGGCTTACGTATGCGTCGTAAATGAGATCAAAACGATTTACTGGTGTCTAGCATGGAGTAGATGTAAACCTTTACAACATAGCTAGCTTTCCTCCCGACACGATCGCTGTGAACGAGTAAAATAATGATGGTGGTGCGTTTATAGTAATTATTGCGATTCGTTCCCCGGTCCTACGAGGGAGTTATGGCAGGGCCCGATAGCCCATTTATTTTATCGCATCAATCAATTACTCCGTGTATAGGTTATTAAAATTTTAATTCACGGCATGAAGTCATGGAGTTTGGCTGAAGCAATAACGTTTTTTTAAATGAATGATGATACGCCCGAGGCAGGTAACGCGATACGTAGTCGTGCGTTCGACGTATCAATAAAGTTGTTGAAGCGCAAAATTCATTGGAATTTATCACTCACGTCAGAGATGGTTCAATTTTGCAGATTCCACTCGATACATTATGCACTATCGTGATTCGCTGCTCTTTTGAATATTTACATCGCGGAGATTAATTACATGACACTCCGACATTTTACGTCAAAATGGCCCGCTTGTGCCATCCTGGGTTATCTTTTAACTCCGAGTTAGTTGCTAATACAGGCCCTTTACTATACGTCATTTTGTAATTTAACCTAGTGTTAGCATTAATACTGTGTTAATTTTTTATCACAAGTGGACCTTAATGACTATGATTTAATAACATGACAGTTGATATGCCAGTACCGGTTGATAGTATGTAGTATAAATAAGTACAAGAACATGAACTCGTGCAATCAGTGACACAACACAGAAATTGATTTTACAATTGGCGTGACTTGCGGCGCAAGCTCGAACATATTTATTTAATGTGATTTATTTAAGGTGAGCTTGGCAGCCAGTTAGCAGTTAGTTTAGTGAGAACACTGATCAGCCGGCAATCAACATGTAAATTTATTCAGAGCGATCGGTATAATCGAGCGCTGCGGTGCTATTAACCTCATTTGTGACGACATACATATACAGTGATGTTAAATAATTATCATGCTCCCCTGGTCACTTTGATAGAAATTATATTAATTTATCACGTCTGCCACAGCTATAAATTAATCCTTCTGATCTTTTTTTTTAATGTGCGTAATCATAGCTTTTGGAAATTAAATCATCTGATAGATCGAATAAAAATGACACTGAGTTATGTTATGATGAATTAGAGTTACTAAGCTTTGAACTTAATAAAGCATTTTAAAAATTAAGTAATTAAGTAGATGAGCGGTTTCTCTATTTATTTTTATTAGACCGCAAATATTTAAGTGTTAGTAAGTCTTGTACTTATTTATTTTGTGTAATCCACAAAATAAATAACATAACGTCCAACTAATACCTTTCATTTCATAAATAAAGCTTTATACATATAAATGGCCATGTCTGGCAACTTATTTGCACAAATATTATTACAACAGTACTTAAATCGATTCCAACGAAAGTAAAATGATATTATTTTATAATCCAAAGATTGAGTCGATGATAAAACGTGTCTGTAATGAATGGATATTATTTTTTCTATATTATGCTTATCTTTCACCTCATTAAACGTTAACAATAAACATGCACATCAGTGGGGAAAAAGCTATGAAATGCGTTTTGTTAGATTAAAAAGGGCATTAATGCTGTGAACGAACGAATTGAAAATCATTGACGAGGGTATCACCCCTCATGCGATTCCGAAGCTTGGTCATAATAATAGTGTAGGTATTATTACACGACAGCTTAAGTGCCGCGGGAGCCGACAATGATGGTCAGGGGCACACAGATAGGTGTGTAAACAAATAAAAAGGAATAACGGATAGTGAATACAACCGGCTTTCACATTACAGAATTAATAATATTATCGTGTGAATCGAATGTTCAACAGTAATGATGTGTCAGGTTTTTACTTCACCATAGGCTGTTGAGAACAGCTATAGAAAACCTCTTCATTGCTTCATATTAAAAGTATTTTAAAACATTATTATTGGAATTCTCATTTGCAAGACTTCAAAAGAAACTCGACCCGCCCTCTTTAATTTTTTGTTACATTTTGTATTTTACGCTATCACATTTTAATAAGACTTAAGTGGATTAAATCTTTGAACATTGTTAAACTAAGAGTAAAGACTTCAAAATTGATATCTCGTCTTTAATTATCACGCTCACAAACTTTCCCAGTTAGGGAGCGAACGTTAAATTGATTCCACAGGCACTTTAGAAATTTTTAGAGCCCCCGACAGTGATTAATGAATGGAATTTGGGAGACTGCGATGTGTTCGCAACCCTCGAGCGAATAATAACAAGAAAAGCAAAAGGGAGCGGGTCCCTTCATCTTAGATTCACCCTGTACATTTTATGTGGCGCAGTAATCTTGCTGTGCCATAAAATATTGCGGACGCGGTATTGCCCAAGCAGCTGTCGTTGATAAAACTTTAATGTAACAAACTAACCATAATTTGATGTGGTTGAGCGTGATGAGTTCATACGAGACGCGGTTTGCATAAACCTTTGGCAATAGCTCCGAGTCACGTCGCCATGATTAATGATGCGCGTCGTGCATTCGCTTAAGTATTGTGAAAGATGTTCATTGCATGCAGGTGCACTAGCCGACGAGGATTCTTCACTGGAGGTATTTTATTAACGGTGTAACTTAACTATTTTATAGGAGGCAGGGAAAGCGGCCGGTGATTACCAAGAGTTAACGAGGCGATCCCCATTACTTATACTGTTCTCTATGTGTACCGCGCATGACAACTTGCAACAACATTTCGTTCTCAATAAAAGGCCAGAGAGCAGCTTTGCATTTGTATGTGATCACTTTCTAGTCACGTATTCTCAATTATTCATTTCGATGAGGAAAATAGAATTGCCGAGGGGAATCTTTAATCAGATTGAATGTTAACAGTTAACAATTCCTATTTAAGTAACAAACCTTGAACGTAGATCAAATTATGGAACAATGTTCGTCTGTGAATTTAACTGTTGGTAGCTTTGTACTGTATAATTGGGCTTTAGCAATTCTGCATCGAAGATACACAGCCTTATTTGCCACGGAGGCCACAATCGCATTAATTTGTGGAGTGCAGCGGGTATTGTGACGTCGCAGCGAGAGGTGCGGGGTCCGGGGGCGGCCCGCTGGGGTGATTTAATGAACCGATGCGGCAGGCGACAGGCCCGGATTACACCCCACGACCGTTTGCACTCAATCAAGCTCGCAAACAGCTCTAAGCCCGGACAATTAAATACACTGTTCCGAAACAATCGGATACACACGCGATAAAGAGCAATCGGGCGATTAGTGCGCGATTATCGTTATCAGAGACGATTGGGTGATCGATAGATTACTGCGAGTGACTTCACTTCTCTATTAATATGATTCTCTCCTCATCTTTCGTTAACGCTTCAGTCCATTACGTAAGAGATTAATAAAGTTTGTAGTGATGAACAAGGTCGAAAGTGACAAAATATCTACGAATTCGTATAGCAGTATGGACTTAGAAGTTTGAAAATCATCTTTATTCCCCTGGCAAATTTTTAATCGCTCAGCAATACATATAAGTTTATTTTTTCAGTTCCAAGGATAATTCAGTTTCGGTTTAAAACCGAAATAATTAAGAGGAAATCTCTAATCGCCAAACAACATGGCTATCAAATAAACAAAGGTAAGGTGGCACTGAGTAAGCTTACAATGTCGAGGTAAGGATTGATGGTCGTCGAAGCAAGCGAGTCTTTGAAACAGCAAATAAATGCTCAGATCCGCGTCTCTTTCAGAGTTAAAGCAGTTACAGTATACTATTAGTTGTTTACGAAACATTTCCTCTCCTTTCCATTTCGGTGACTTGGGTCCGGGGATACAGATAGCCTCTCGGAAACCGTAACGAAGACCGCAGCAAAGTTATGTACATCGGGCAAGCGTAAACATAGGAGTACGGTAAGCCAACAATCGTTTTTAGACAAAAAATGCATAAAAACGTAGTAGTTTCCTGAAAAATACATAGTACCGACATTGAAAACTGCGAAAATATTTGAAATGCAGTTATAAATGCTTAGAAAGACTAATATGAGCAGCGGGATCCCGGTCAAACTAAACCAGCGTTTCATGTGACCGGTCTCTGCGACCCAATAGGTAGTACTCAAACTTATAAACCTACTTCAAGATAGTTAAAAGTTCAATTAGTACCTTATTTGATTCTGTTTTTTGTTTCTTGGCTGGAGGCTGCGAACTTTGCGTTTCTTGCCGTGAGTCGTCAGGTTCAGGTTTAGGTGTGGAGGGTGCATGCGTCGCATGCGAGGTATGGTGCGCGTGCGGCGGATGCTGCACGGGTACCGGCGCCGGAGGGGGCGCAGGCGCAGGCGCTGTAGGCGCGGGAGGCGCGGGCGCGGGGGGCTTATTCTCTAGTCGCGGCGCGGGCGCGGGGCGCGGCTCCGGCTTGCTAACGGGCGTAGCGTGGGGGGCATGCGGAGCATGGGGCGCGTGCGGCACGTGAGGCGCGTGCGGCGCGGGCGCAGGCTGCGCGGGCGGGTGCGGCGGCGGCGGCGCAGGCGGGCCGGGCGCGTTCGGCGGCGGAGGCACGCGGGCCACGCCGTTGACGTCGTGCGGCGGGTGCGGGTGGTGGTGCTTGTCACGCGCCTTGTCTCTCCGGTGCCCCCCGGAGCCGCGCTTAGCAGCAGCGGGCGGCGCGGCCTGCGCGGGTACCGATGCCTTAGGTTCGCCGTTCATCTCGTTCGACTTGACGATCTCGTGCTTGGCTTCGGAGCTCTTGGTGCCAGGCTTAGTGCGCTTGATCTTCATCTTGAGCGCGGTGCGCTGTGCGTCGGGTTCGGCGCGCGCCGCCATGCCGCCCGCCTCGTCTGTCTTCTCTATGTCGGCATCGAGGTCTATGATGAGGTCGCCGATGCCGATGTCCCACTCGTTGTCATCGTACTCGAAGTTGGCGGGGTGCGCGTGGGGCGCGGGGCGAGCTCCGCCGGCCGGCGCGCCCTCCCTCATTGGCGCCGCCATGCGCGCCGGCTGCCCGCGCCCGCCCCCCGCTGCCCCGCACACGCACACACCATTGTAGCCCTGTAACAATAACATCATCTCATCCACTCTTCGGCAACAAGTAAAAACATCCTAAATTCCTAATGCGGACCATGTTCAGGAAATCAGATACCTACCTACCTTGGCTATCTACCTACGATAACAAAATATTTAATAAATACCATAACTGATAATGATACCTAGATTATGGTACTGATAACCAACGATTCATTATCATACTGTGAAATCCAAAATAATCGACCTTTTATTCATAACTTTGTAATTCGCGACAAATGATGAAAAACTAATTAAATTCTATAGACATGTACCTACATATCGTATCACGTCAGAGGCTGCAATAGAAGATGAAATTTAAATAACAGTATGGCGAGCTCACCGGGCCTGGAGCTATAAAAATTAATACAGCGCCGTAAAAACCACTTAAATGAACATGTCCATTTAAAATTATTCCTTTATAGAAATTTCATATCGTACGAAGTTATAACCAATTCAAAGGGGCAATAATCGTAAAATAGTCATAAAACAGCGTAGATAAGCCCGGTTACTCTCACAAAGCGTAACATAAACCCGGACTAGGTGCGTACTTAGTGCCACAGCTATGCGTATTTATTGCAATTTACAACTGTGAGCATTAGATTAATAGAAGATGCAAACTGCCACGGGATTAGCGTTTGCACCACGGTTATGACTAAAACATTTCAAATTTACGCAAAGCCCTGCTTAAACTCACTAGTTTATGACGTAAATTTTAAAAGAGAAACGAAATGTACGTTTCGTGCCAGCGTACCATTTAGAAATCCATTATCGCGTTATCTATAGAACTAGGACTGTTTTATTTTATCACACACCCTTCCAACACCTGAATTCAAAATTTTATGGTTCGCCATGACTCCATGTCAAATATACGAAACAGCATAGACCAATAACAACGGACAATTTATGATAACGAGGCACACGACATTACCTAAATGTCTTATTTAACAAAATATACAAATACTTTAGTCACATACTTCGCGTATTTCCTTCACATTTAATTTGATCGATAAATCTTCAATTTAACTGTTCACTTAGTGATCGCTACTATTCAGTAAAGCGCAGTTTGATAATTGCAATAAATTATGATGTCCTCGTAAACAACATCTTTGATTAACTGTGTACATTAATGTGAGGCAAATAATTTAAATAGCTTTAAACATGACTCGCTTTATGTGGGAATGGAGAAGTTTCTAATTTAATAGGAGCGCAACAGGGATGATGTTATTCCAGGGTTGACGATTTTTTGTCAAGTCATGGATGGTTTAAAGAAGAAATACTGTTAAACAAGAACTTACATAATAATTTGCAATTGATATAGACTAGAGAACAATACTGTCGACCATCGATATTATATAGTTAACTCTGTTTCAATGTAATGTTAGAAAAATATAAAAGATTTTGGTTCAATGAATCATATATTCCAATAAACTGTTATAAGTACACAACTTTTCTATTATAATATTTGTAATGTGATAACAAATCTTATAAAAACTTCGAGTAACTAAGTACGGATAGCTCACAAGATTTCCGCCTTAACATTTTTTCTCTACAGTATCGCTATGTCCCCAAGCACTTTTCGAAACTTCTAAGTAGTGTGGAAAACTTTGTATATGGCAGGCAACCCTACATAGACCGGGCAGTTTATAGCGATGGCGACGATGCCGGCTTTACTGCGCCCTTTTGATAACTCCTCGTAACTTTTTTATGACGCGCGTGCTTATGCGAGCCTGGTACAAACGCTTCAGCATTTACTCGAGAAGTACCTTGCTGTACATGAAAAACATGCTTAGAAAATATCTTAGCGTTTTGTTTGAAACTTGTCTTGAAAATAAATGTCAGCTGTGATGTTAATGAGGCATTTCAAGCTCTTGGAATTTTGAGACAAAGGTTTTGCGATGATAAAACTTAAGAACATCATAATCCCACTGTTGCCGTTCAAATCCCTGTTCCAGTGATTTCTCTTGAAATGTTTAACAAAAATAGGTACTTACTTACAAGTTATTTCTTTTAGAAACAAGATGGAGTGACGGCATTGAGTGCCAATTGAGGAGTCGTTGTGAATTCTAGTATTTCTAGTCCCAACTCCCAATATTATTCAACTAATTATTATTTATAGTGGATCAACCTAGTGACTTCAAGCAAGTTCCGATTAGTTGGGAGGCTTGGAGGAGAAGTTAACAAGAATATTAGTTACGAGACCCTCATTCACCTCTTACGAGTTACGACGTCCGCGGGGAGTAATGGGGTGAACTCTGATTTAAGATCTTGTGATTTACCGTGGGTTTCCTGTACAAATTCTATGCAACAAATAAGTTATATGTACTTAGACGACATCATTATTTCACATATCTTTATAAGAAGTCGGACCTACTTAAAACTAACGTGTTCTTCTTAGAATTCGCAGTTATTACTCAGTATTATGTTTTCATTAACACATAAACTATGTGAAATACCTAGGCATTTAGCAAATAAGGAATATCATTATCTCCGCGATTCCCAGTACCAATACCTTTTATCCCTTTTTAAACATTAAAAACGCAATAAACTTGTACAAATAAGCAGTTTAATAGTTACTAACTCATTTAAAACACGTTTTTAAAGGGTAAGCGTCAGCACATTGTGTAGCAAGTAACGCTTGCAATTAACTTAATACCCGAACCAATTACACTGGCACTTAATTAGCGGTTCCAGACGTGAACTTTTAATACATATTTGTCTTTCTTGGAATTGAAAAAAGTGCTTCGTGAACATATTGTATGATCGCTTGAATGGATGAAGAGTGTTCTTTAACACATAAATATTAAGAGGGATAAGAGTGGCATGTGTGAATTTTGACAATCATCATCATCATCATCATCATCCACAGCCCGTCTTCACCCACTGCTGGGTATAGGCCTCTCTTTTTTTGTGCCAAGCTCCACGGTCTTGCGCCAGCCTCATCCAGGGCACTCCCGCAATGGCAACAATGTCGTCTGCCCATCTCGCCGCCGGACGACCAACACTTCTTTTTCCATTTCTTGGACGCCACTCTGTCACAGCTTTACTCCACCTGCCGTCACCGCGCCTTGCCAGGTGTCCTGCCCAACTCCATTTGAGTTCCATAACTCGATTACCAATTACCAATATCGAATACCTTCGTTCGTAAGGTAATTTTGACAATACTCCATGAGAAGGTAAGAATTTCGTGGGTAACGGAAAATCTACGCTAAATCATAAAGCCGTAGAGTTTCTTGGTATTTATATATTTACTAGCTTTTGCCCGCGACTTCGTCCGCGTATATGTCGGTTATCGCGGACGAAGTCGAATAAAAAGTAGCCCTATGTCCTTTGTTGGGGTTCACACTTACCCTGTACCAAATTTCACACAAATCGGTTCAGTAGTTTAGGCGTGAAGAAAAGACAGACAGACAGACAGACAGACAGAGTTACTTTCGCATTTATAATATTAGTAAGGAAATAGTAAGGAAAGTAAGGATAGTAAGGATTTGTTTGTTTGAACACGCTAAAATTTGGAACTGTCAGTTGGATTGGAAAACATCTTCTGGTATATGATAGCCCGGTTCGTGAGAAATAGTATAGGCTATATAACATCACGCTACGACACACTCAAGCGGAGCAGTCACTTAACGCGTAGCTTCACGCGAGTGAGAAAAACAACGCGAAGTCGTGGGCAGAAGCTATAGTATTCAATAAGTACCGATATTTCGGACTGGTACTTTGTTATGCAAGAGAGAGATTTGTTTAGAAAATAGCATTACCTTTGTACGCGTGTAATTTATTTTAAGTATGCCTTCTAGCTTTCTTCTTGTTACAAGTGTTATTGAATTTTTCCATCAGGAATTTCTCAGTGGCAGCCTCGGAGTCTGGATTTGTGCCCGGCTGTTGGCAATAGGCTCGCGGGCAATTACATGGGACTTAAACATAACTGGCGAAACGTGTTTGTGCTAATAAGTACACCTCTGCCTAACCCTTCGGGAATTACAGGCGTGATGTTATGTTCTTTTTGTTTCTTTTAACTGTAACCTTTTTCAGGTATACAAAGTGTAGACGTATTTAATGTTCTTTGTTATACAGTATGTGTAATTAATAGTCTTCGTTAAAACGTTATCATTATTAAACGAGATGGTTCATAATTACGATCCCTTGTAATTTTATTTTCATTGTACCTAATATCTTTATTACAGGTAACAATTTTAATTACACCAACATTCTGTGTTTATCCGTATTTTCTGTGGAACATAAATTAAGTGAAACGGCTTTGTGAAACGATTAAAATAACACCGTGTATTATGTCAGAATATTTGTAGTAAATACTCTATACTAATATTATAAAGTTGAGGAGTTTGTTTAATTTGGACGCGCTAATCTCAAGAAAAGCTGGTCCGATTTGAAAATATATTTTTGAAAGCGGAGCAGTAAAGTCAGTCATATCATTTATTTCAAATAAATCACTTTTGAACGAGTAATCAAAAATGTAACAAAACGCGGGTGAAACCGCGGAATATTGCTAGAGATAACATTAAAAATGATACAAGTAGGCGTTAAGCGTATTTTATTCTAATTATAGCACTCTTGATTCCAGTCTCGGAGGGACTCTCGACAAGTATCCCCTCATTCAAGTGTTGAAAGAGCTCGATTCGTGGGGAAACAGAAACCCCGCATATTTTCAAAACGTGCGATGGGGTTGAAAAAGAAATTGACGATCTAAATTGAATACAAATAATCCGCTTACGCTTTCCCCATGGTGTGGTTTTTATGATTACGAACAATAATATTTTATTAATCTGTTTTAAATGCGATTCTGACGTTTAACTTTAATATACACTGTATAATACTGTATATTCAAAATACACTGGAAAAGGTGGCGATAAACAAAAGTCAAAGTTATTATAACCTTAAAATAAACATGTAAGTAAACTAGTTCTATTTCAAATATAGATTTTTTAATAATGATTAAACATGATTTTTATAGATCTAGTCTGATATGAAACCTGTTGGAGCACTAAATTAATCTGTAATGGCAAATCGAAAAACACCTTTTAGTATTGTGTAATTAATCACAACTGAATGCTTTTCATATCTTATAAGCACTTAATTTTGCAGAACAAAACGCTGATATCTAATAAAAGGCTGATAAGTCTTTTTTTTTTCATGAAATTTAAATGGTTTGGGCATGATTAGGGAATGCAAATCTCGCGAGATTGGGGCTCAAGCGAGATCTCGCGAGTTTATGAATAACAATACTGCGAGATTTCGCCAATTTCGAGATCTCGCGAGATTATTAGTTTTATGTGTTTTTTTGCAAATAATCACGATATTTAAATAAATTAGGAAAAAAATTATAAGTATTATAAGATAAACATTTATTTTGACGAATTTTTTCAATAGACTTCATGCATCAAACAATGTTTGACGTATCTGTCTATAATTTTTTAATAAACTTCTAAGTAGTAAACTTCGACGTATTTTATTTCCATACTTCCGACACACTCTCATAGTCTTTATAAACTATATTCGCCGACATCGTTCGTTATTCCACTCGTAAATTACATATTTAAGAAACTTTTTTTTGCATAAATAACCAAAAAAATACTCGAATGTAATTAAACTCAATCACGTTAGCTAGCCACAACTATTAGTAACGTAACAAATGCGCGCTGATGACGCTGCACGCCGCGCGCCGGCTCAATTTTCGACCAATCGCACGCACGAACGAATCTAACGGCCTGGCCACAGCTAACGGCGGCGCGAATTGCGGGGCGTCTGGAGTCGCGGCGGGCGGCGCGATTTGCGATGGTATGCCACAGCTAGAGTTGTTGCGACCGCGGCGGCGTCAGCGGTGGACGTATTTAGAGAACGGCTAAACTATTAAAATTAATCAAAAGTTTAAATTAAATGGCCCCCATCAAAAGTTTGAACTAAATTGCCGTATCTACATTACTTGTAAAAAATAGGTAATAAATACTTACCACTATTAACAGGAAATTGTTGTTTTATTTGGGCCCACAACTTTTTTATAACATGCCTATATTTATGATGTGGATGTTTTGACATCCATACTGTTGGTCTACTCAATATTTCGCTTATAAATTGTTCCGTATCCATTACTTTTATAAAAAAACGCGCGATAAAAACAAAATTATTTGTTTCGGTCGCGCGATCCCGAATGCGTCCACCGATGCCGCCGCGCGCGCCGCTCTGAGCTGTGGCCGCCTCGATACTCGCTAGTACATTTGTTTCATTCGCAAGACGCACCGCCCGTCGCCGCCGAGAACGCCCGACGCTCATCGATTCGCAGTTCGCGACGCTCAACGCGCCGCAGGTCGCGCCGCGGTAGCTGTGGCATACTTCATAGTTTCTCTACCATTTGTTTGAGTCGCTCACCGCAAGACGCGACTCCAGACGCTCCGCAATTCGCGCCGCCGTTAGCTGTGGCCAGGCCGTAAGAGACACCTCGCCCCGTGACCGAAACGCACCGAACGAAACCGACAGATCGCAACTCCGTACGTGTCAATCCGCGCTTCAAATAAGACGTTTTTATGCTCGATTACAATCTCGGTAAACTCGCGAGATCTCGTCTTTTTTTCGTCCGAGATCAATCTCGCTAAAAAAGGCCGAGATCTCGCGAGAACGAGATCTCGCGAGAACGAGATTGCATTCCCTAGGCATGATATTGATATTATGAAGAGTTTTTACTTTTTTTTTTTAGCAACCTCTGAGGTAAGGTTTGTGTGTTCTTAATTTTTGTTTGTGATAGGTATTCTCTGAAAGTACTGGTCCGATTACAAAACATCTTTTACTGAGAGAAAGCTGACCTACTGCCGAGTGTCATGTGTTCGGACGAAATCGCGTGCAGATCCTAGTTTTTTAATATTTATGTAGTTATGTACTAATGGGAATACTGATTTATTAAATAACTGTTGTAGTTCAGTAACCAGTGTCCCACTTAGGCAAGTACGGACGACAGCGTTTTAATGTAAGCACTGCGGCATCTTATACGGTTGTTATAGGAGCGATTTTACAACAAAAATGTATAGTCTGATGTGCTAGCAACTGTACGTGTAAAATAAAACTTAAATACTAATTTAATTACCTACCAGTTGCTGGGACGAGTTAAAGAAACTATAATTTATATAATTACCTAACTTAAGATTTATTTATGCAAGTAGGTACCTACTTACAACAAAAGTCTTGCTTGACCTTTCCGATGATTGAGTATGAAAAGTAGTTAAGCCAGTACTCAAATAGAGTGTTTTAAGCATAAACTCAGCAGACTCGATTGTCGAGTCGCTGCTGCAATCTCTCCACCTCGGTGATAGGCGTGTGGCAGTGATTCGCGTATATTCATGACTTTAGATTAAAGTAAGTAATTAGGTAGAATAGGAATACTAACATAGCGGTAAGGTAGGTAGGTATATTGTCACTAACACGAATGAGTCATGTTACTTGATAAATTATATATTATTATTATAAAACTACAATAAAGAAGAACTTAGGTATATAATAAAATAAAGTAGCTGCTTATCTTTTACTACCGTTTATTGTTTAATTAGGCAACATTAACTACCATTTTTACGTTACCTAATTGACAGCTGTATAATTATGTGTAGACCAGGTACATAAATTAACGAACAAATTAAAAGATTACTCATTCTACTGAAATACTAGGACTTCATTGTGTAGTAGACGGCAAATGTTCGGAAAACATCAATGAACATAGTAGCCCGGAATGTAATAGGTAGTCAATAGAGATTTGGAGAAGGCAGCTGTCGCGTACGTGTCACAATCATCGGTCAATGCTTTCGTTTGTCTTGTTGGAATCACTCTCCAGGCAAGTAAATTACAAACAAACAAACCGCCTCTACCTCAGAGTTTGCCTTATAAAAGCATAAAGCTATTAAAAAGCTTATTGTACATTCCGAACAATGCAAGATTTTCAGCTATTTCTTTTCAAACTTGTTTGTCTTCTTGTTCACAATTCGTAAGGTGGGTAAATTAATAATAGACTTCTAAAACCACAAGACTAAACAAAAATCGTCTAAAACGATAAACAACTAAACTGAAAAAGAGTTGAATGAAAAGAATTTTAAACAATAATCACTTTGTAACTGAGTAGAACTCATAAATAAACCTTTTTAGTGTAATTATAGACATCAACTAAAATTAAGAGAATGTTTTCAAATGAAAGAGATGGATTGCTCAGTGGTAGATAAATCGCGACGGATTCCATTATACTCCAGCCGTATGTTTGTCAATAGGGCGGCTGATTGGGAGCTCCTCGACGCGCTGCGAGCCTGGTACGCGCGGGTGATTTACCGACCGCGCCGCGCTACTTGGCGCGGTGCCCGAGCATCGAACCCGGACCAGAGGTGCACTTTACCCGGAGAAAAATTGCTTGTTGGGCGGAAATACGCTGCAATATACCCGACATTAGTTTATTTGTATTGAAATAAAATATGTTCCACAGTTTATCCATAAAAGACCCGTAGCCTGGAAAAATGTTTATGTTAACCGTCTCAAAGGTTCAATTTGAGAAAAAAAGAATGGTAATAAAAAAAAGGTTTTTATTTTCCAAAAATAAAATTTCTTCACCTAAAGCCGGCTTTTCACTATGGGATATAATATAATATATATTACATCCTGAGATATAATATTTTATCGCTCGTCATACATTTTGTACGTGACCGTTCACACTGTGCTATAATATATATTACATCCCAAACTATAAATATTTTTTCGACCGACTGAGCGATATTTAGAGGTCATTTGAAGGTGTATATTTTACCCCACGTCCCCGGACACCGCGTTCTCCCCCTGCCTCGCCCTCAGTTTGAATGGTGGTGATGTTCGAGTGCAGACGTGTCAACTGATCACGTATTTTGAACTTTTGCGTAAATGCGTCTGTTGCTTTATAATGTCATCTTCTATCATAACATGAAGTTCGAAAAATTTAGTTTTATTCATTCTGTAGTAATTAAAAAAACTTTTCTTCATCGAGTTCATTAAAAAGCCGAAATTCACCATAATCTTCTCTTAGTCTAATATGATTCGATATCCAGAATCGACGTTTATTATATTTTCGTTTATTATTTACTAGCGACCCGCCCCGGCTTCGCACGGGTGCATTGTATTATACATATAAACCTTCCTCTTGAATCACTCTGTCTATTAAAAAAAACCGCATCAAAATCCGTTGCGTAGTTTTAAAGATCTAAGCATATATAGGGACAGACAGACAGACAGGGAAAGCGACTTTGTTTCATACTATGTATAGTTTATTATTTATTTGATACATATAAATCGAATACAGCATCATCGTCATCTGATGAACTATCGTAGGAATCAAGCAAAACAATCTCCATATTATCCATTTCAGAATTCAACCTTTTCGATAAAAAACGTGATGACACAGTGGTGACCGAAGCTGAACTGTTCCAAAATATATATGTTACAGTGTGAACAGCAATCGCGGGATGTAATATATAGCTCAAAATGTAATAAATATTACATCCCATAGTGAAAAGCCGGCTTAAGAATTTGTCAAAGACAATAAAATTGATATCGCTGTCAAAATGTGTCAAGTTTACAATCATTTAAACGTTTAAAATTGTTCACTGTAATCATACTTTCACCGACAATCAATCACAAAATGAAAACTTGTCATGACAAGGATGAATTTGACCCTATAAACTGATTTGACAAGAGTAATTCTTGCCACCCGGTTATTAATTAAAGTAATAGGTGACTACAGACCTAGTTACTCGTAACATTAATCTAACATGCAAATAAGTAATTTGTAGTTTGAATTTAATCTACATTCATGAATAATAACACACCGCTTGATCGTAATTACCTTTTAGCTTATAGATTAAAGATGTAAATTCGCCACTGGAATAATATCAGTGGCGCTAATGTAGCTCTATGAGTAATTACTTTATTATCTATGCCTGCTACTAACTGCACATAATTGGTACACAATTTACGAAATTATTATGAACATAAAATCATGAATTCGGCTCTCGTGTTATACGCCCATTTACATAAGACAAGGGCGACATTGTTGCACACATAAAATAAAAACGAAGGGAATATAAATGTCGCATTAAACTATCGTAACTTCGTGAGTCTTTGAAAATGATGGAAAAATTACACCAACTCTAGTAAAACTTATAAATTGCTATTTTACTATTAGTGGTACCTACATAAACTTGGTTATTGGTTATTGCTATAAAATGCCAATTTTATAATCTTACGAAGGATTAGGAATAAAATGAGAACATGACTTCTTCTTGGCAACGAATTCGATGTTCATTTATCGAATTAATAATCATAAATCTATGAGACAAAATAGATTAGTTCTTATAAAATAGTGACACCAGAAGCTTCCCCAGTGTTGCCACATGACGTGAAATAACAGAACTCGAGTTAATCCGACATGAATCACGATGTGTAACGTTAATGTCGTTCAAATAGGGTTACCCCTGCTCACAAATCACAAGCCGATCGCCAAAGATTTTACCTTGGCACCACTTAGTTGCTTTTCGATTTTCAATTACATTTTATTCAACAGAACGGATAATAAACTTCTTTTTCAACTTATAAGTACTTGAATGTTATTTTCGTTTCGAACGTTTACAGAGTTCTGTAGCAAAGAAAATAAAAAAACGATCTGAAATCCACTAAAAAGTTAAATGAACTGCGAGTCGAGGTAATCTGTAAAATTAGTTTTATTTCGATCAAGCAGCGAACTTTAATCTACCACCCAAACAGCTGGATTATTTTTAGCTCAAGAATTTGACAAAAGAATCATGTATTTAAGTAAAGAAAAGCTTTATTCCATGAATAGAGAATTAAATTACTTGAAGGATTTATTACAAAGAGCGTTTTAGAATTTAATTTGTAAGCTTACTTTTGAGAAGTAGTAGCCCTATCGGCTAGAGATAATCTCACGACCAAGCTTAATGGCGTAACTATTCGTACACAAGTAAAATTGTTGCGCGTCTAAATTGCAGTGGTTTATACGAAGCAATAATGAGTGGTGGTAATGGCATCCTGTGCATCATCGTGTTAAACATTTTGAGCGGTAATGATATTATTAAAGTACGAGAGTACATCGACCGTGATGCTCGCGTGTGCAGCACATTTTGATAGCACACGACATAGCTCCAAATTGGTACCTAATTTACTGAAGGAAAGATCTTGTTAGCCAGACATAAAAAAATAGACTGGACTGCCTCGTTGGTCTAGTGGTCGCAAAGCGCGACTGCTGAGCATGAGGTCTTGTGTTCGATTCTCAGGTCGGGCAAAGTGTTGTTTGGATTTTTCCTTTAGGAATTTCTCAGTAGTAGCCTCGGCGTCTGGATTTGTGCTCGGTTAATGGCAATAGGTTCGCCCCCTATTACATGAAACTTAAACATAACTGTGTGTACTAATGAATACACCTCTGCCTAACCCTTCGGGATTACAGGCGTGATGTTATGTGTGTAATAAAATAGTAGCTACCATTACGATGTAGACACCACCAAATGACACCAATTGACATATTTTTTAGAAGCTGTCAAAGCTCTAGCTCCCCATAGATTTTGTATTTCAATACTAAACAATAACGTCACTTTTTTGCCAACTCAAATGAATGACTGACTACTTATTTGCTGATTTCAAAGTAACTAAAACACTATTTTTTTATTCGGGTTTTTAGGCTAATACTTGTATAATAAAATGCATTTTTAGAAAAGTTATATCTTGTAATAATTATTGGTGAACGGTGTCTACAACCCAATTTGATTACCTTGGTATCATCACACAAACACATTTATCATCAAATTCAACAATAAATTATGAATATAATTTTGTAATGCATTGAAGACCGCTGAACTGACAAAATTCGCATTTGAAGACGTTAAATACTAATTAATAAACACAGATTTATTCAATTTGCCTATCTGACTATTAATAATGAATTTGTAATTAGAAGGTAGGTAGCTGTTTCGTTTAAAATCGATTATCTCATAACGGGGCGTCGGACGCAAACATCACGTTTAACAAGTTACTTATTTTAGAGCTAAGTAATTACGTTTTGCGGAAAATAACAATATCAAGTCAGAAAAGTAAGGTAATATAAAAAAGTATTAAATTTTATATTAATATAATAAAGCCGAAGAGTTTCTTTGTTTGTGTACATATATTATACATGTCGGATTGGAACTTGGAAGAATTATTTTTGTATACGACAGCCACACTCATGGTGATAGATAGGCTATATGATATCACGCTATGTCCCACGGGAGCTGAGCAGTAACCAAAGTAACTTGACGCGGGTGATAAAAACCACGTGCACGAAGTCGCGGGCAGCAGCTAGTGAATGTTGATAGAATCTCTAGCAATGTTCATGTTTGAAATTTATACGACACGGCGACACAGTGGCTAAACGAATGGCAGCTGCGCTGCGTGTCGTGTGTTCGATACCCGCACGGAACACAATATTTGTATGACCTGATAGTTGTTCCGGGTCTGGCTGTTTGTGTATGTAAGTTTATATATGTTTGTAAACGCACACACGCAACAAGAGAAAAAATACTACTTATGTAACAACAACATGTAAGCAATAAATAAAAGAAATTTCTAACGTTGAAACGACAAAGCAATTAAAGAAATATTTTGTCGGTGATTCAACAAAAACTTGTGTTCACAAAACGAACGAACGATGCCAAAAACTAAATGAGAGACATAAAACCGAAACAATCGGCTATTAGATTACGTAGGTACGTACAATGTTGCCAGTTACATAAATAAAACACACTTTCTACAACCACAAGTCCGATTACGGGTTTCAAGGAAAAAAAATATGTCTCCAACCACGATCATTAACTAAACCGTTGATATTCGTGCTAATTATGTTTTCCTGTTAGCTTTGTAATTGAAACGTGTTTTTTACACTTCTATATTATTATTTATAGCGTTTATTATTCTGCCTGCGACTCGTATGTGTGGGTTTCGTTATCGCAGACGAAGACGAATAAAAAATAGCCTATGTCTTTTGTTGGGGTTCAAACTTACCCTGTACCAAATTTCATCAAAATCAGTTCAGTGGTTTAGCCGTGAAAGCGTAACAGACAGACAGAGATACTACAAAGAAACAAACAAAAAAACTCTTCAGATTTATTATATTACTTGTATAGGAGTATTGATTATTATAATTTTGTATTAGTATAGATTGTTTAAATAAAGATCTTTATAGTCAAATATTTAATAGTTTAGCAAGGTCGTTCTTCTCTTAGCACAAGTAATCGAGTATTTTCATTATTCGTAATGAATTTGGATGTCAAGGTATTTTGTTTGCCAATGAAAAATTTGGCAAGAACCTGCCTTACTTACATACATGCGACATATAAAGCTGTCACTTAAAATATCATCACCGGACTTGTAGCCAGCTGATGGGAACATGGTCATCATGTTTCTTTTACCCACTAAAGTCAAAGTCAAATCATTTTTTTCAATTAGACCAAACGCACTTTTGAACGTCATTTAGTCAAGAGAAAAGAAAAATTATAATACTGAATCTAGTTGCCCATTCCAGAAGGTAGTTTCGTATTGAGAAGAATAAGTAAGAAACTCCATACTTACCTACCTACTCTTTTATAACTTGGATTTCAGTCTAACCAGACGTAGCTAAATACCAGTGTTTTCTACGGAGGGACTGCCTATCTTATTTCTGCTTATCTCCTCAACTTGGGTAACACGATACCCCTTGGTAAGACAGGTTGTCAGACTTTCAGGCTGTTGACAACCTGTAACGACTGTCAATGATCAAATGACAGCCAAGACCAACGGCTTTCCGTGTTTTCCGAAGCACAGAGGCGTCGCACCACCAAGAAGTCCGGAAAGCTATTAAGTTTATGCTATTGGAAATACCCAATAACACTGCCTGTCCTGGGAATCAAACTCAGGTCCCCGCGCTCAACAGCCGCGCTTGCGACCACTCTCATGGTTTTGATGTCATAATTTGAATTATTATTTAAAAATAAAACTATGTTGGAGGGACTTATCGACCATCGATAGACGATTTACCGATCTAACGGCTACTACAGACATCAACGAGTCCAATAGAGTTAAGAGTAGACTGTGTCCAATATAGGTTTATGACTACGAAACATTTAACAATTGGCTACAAGATCGTTTATCTTGTTTCTCACGTATCGTCACATCTCGCTAGAACTCTTGCACATAAAAACTGCAGATTGTTACTCGTATGCGCAGGCGCCGATTGTTATCATCACATTATAATCTAAGAGATTTACTCTATGCCTCTCAGACACAGCACGCAAACATAAAAACGCCCGTTCCTTAATTAAGTAATATTTATTTATTACTATTTTATAGTATTTATTACTGTTTTATAATGACGCAGGTATTTTTGCACGGACAGTTTTATTGCTCGGTTAATTGATTCGCCATTCATGTTAGGCAATTAATGGATGTGTTTTCTTATGTACCTATTTTGTTATTGTGCCTGTAAGTTCATGTGTGAGAATATTCAAATATGTAGGTGTGTGTGAAACACCATGCTTGTTCGTGGTCCATTGTTAATTAAAACGGGAAAAACCTTTGATTAATATGTATGCGAAGAGGGAGATTAAACTATCAGAAGGAAATATACTATGTGTTTCTATTATGTACTCGAAACTACGAGTACTTAATAAAAAAATGTTTGTTCTTATCGTGTTATCGCATCGTTATTTACTAAATGTACTTAACACACAACAAAACAAACAAGAGTGACACGACTCAGATTACAGAATGAATGATGAGCACATAATCCAAACATAAGCACCTCAGGATTATCTGCACATATTGAAAACTCTATTCATAATATAAAAACCTTTTTACACAGAAAGCAGTCGAATCTAAAAGGTGTAGCTCATAAATTATACCTGTCCCTTTTATTTCACACACTTTTCACGAGTGAAAGAGAGAAAGGGCTATACGAGATAGGGCCCGCAGGGTTCTTGACTATTTTCTTTTAAAGGTGAACGTAAATTGATTCAGATGGATTGGATCCGTCACCTTGTAAGCTGATGCTAATAATAACTCAAGCATTCAAAGAACCCCAATATAAATAAATGGGCTTAACAACTTTTAAAAATATCGCCTTAACGTCAAGTATTAGGGATCTCTAATCTTTTTATTTATAACGCTCATAATTTAACTGAAAATGTAACTGTCAACCGCTATTTCAAATACTAACGATAATAAGTCTTCAGGAAAATATCGAAATATAATATTACAAGTTGAATGGAACACGATAATTGAAACAAAAAAATAACTAACCTTGCGAACGTTTTACGTCGACAATAATAGTAGATATAACGGTTACTACAATAGAAAAAGGAGAAATAAAACGAGTAGGTAATTACTTTATGACAAGTGAATAGGTTTATAAATCATTGCTTCATCGACTTCCCACATAATAGTGAGTGTAACTGTATCTGGAAGCCACGGCGACACCGTCCAGTCGCCACTAATGTTCTATTGTAAGAAGACATTTTTAGAACGATCAAATCAGTCAATACCACTACCGACTCGATTTATAATCGAATCCAATAACTGATAATTGATTAAAACTCTCATAAAACTTGATGGGTATCTCTCGAGCTTGAATTTTATAAAATATTTTAATTCGTAAATTGATTGCTTCGTTGGTCTAGTGGTCGAGAAGCGCGACTGCTGAGCATGAAAGTCATTGGGTTCGATTCCCAGGTCGGGCAAAGTGTTATTGGGTTTTTCTATCAGGAACTTCTCAGTAGCATCCTCGGAATCTGGGCTTGTGCTCGGTTGATGGCAATAGGCTCGCCTCATGAGACTTAAAACATAACTGGCGAAATGTGGGTGTACTATGGGCACACCTCTGCCTAACCCTTCGGCGGTTACAGGCGTGATGTTATGTATACAGTATGTATTTTAATTCGTACAAGAGAAACGAAGCCGCGCCAATGGAACATAAATCGAGTGTTAGCTTTTTTTTTTGGTTTAGTCGAGTGGCTGAACTCGAATGGTTTCCAATCAAGTCTCTGTAGAATAGACGTAGCGAATTACTTTAGTAAGGGCACGTATTTGTACAGAGGTTATCTCAAGTTTACAAGCAAATAAGAAAAACGTTTTGTAGATACAATTTCCCTTGAGAAACAATTTTATCTTAGACTGTCTAGATTAGATTCACGTGTTTTTAAAAGTTCGAATAGTTGATGGAATGTTGCTTTGGTTGAAGTCTGAAACTTTGAATGATTAATAGAATTAGGTATAACATTCCTGGTAAGATCCTACCGTGTATTACTTACTTGCTTTATGTAATTGAGAGGTATTCCCAGCCATCATAGCATACTAATATAATGAATGCGAAAGTAATTATGTCTGTCTGTCTCTTACGCTTTCACGACTAAACCACTCAACCGATTTTGATGAAATTTGGTATGAGGATAGTTTGAATCCTAAATAACATCATAGGCTACTTTTTATTTCGCGACTTCGTCTGCGTCCACGATAATCGACATTTACGCGTTGACAATACACGTTGTATTACAAGCTTCCACTATTGTTGAAACGGAATATTTCCGTTCACAAAACGAATTTTGATGTTGATGAATTCGTTTGCGGTTACCGACAATCTGTCTAATGTAGATTAGTCAAAAGGTAAATACTTTGTCATGCTTACTTTAATGCTAATTTATTTTATTATTTTTGTTATGCGAAATCGCATTTTTTTATTTTTGCAAGCAAGTTTAAGTGGCACACAATGAATGTGAACGCAGCACGGAAAATGCTAACTCACGTTAAGCCAGGAACACACGGCATGACAGATAAAAGTTACTTGCACAAGTACTGCAAGTATCTTGCATCATTGTCATTGTGCTATCACAACTTCTGATTGGTGAATGCTACAATGGCATGCAATTTTGTTACTTTGCTTGCATACTTTTTTGCAAGAAACTGGCATGTGTTTTTCTGGTAATAACTAGTTACCTACTTAGGTTAAATTTAATTTTCCTATTTAATAAATTCGAGTTATTTAAGACTACGACGATGTTTACGTTAGGTACAGTCAACAAAAGAGATAGGTATGCAGGGTCGTCAGATATTTATCATATACCTAGTTGAAGTTTTGACTGCCTCGTTGGTCTAGTGGTTAGTGACCCTGACTGCAAAGCCGGAGGTAGTGGGTTCGATTCCCACCCAGGACAAACTTTGTGTGATGAGCATAAATTGTTTGTTCTGTGTCTGGGTGTAATTTATCTATAATATGTATGTATTTATACTTAAATCATATAAGTACGTATATCAGTTGTCTGGTTACCATAACACAAGCTCTGCTTAGCTTGGGATCAGATGGCCGTGTGTGAGTTGTCCCAAGATATTTATATTTATTTATTTATAAGTTTTGTTGACTGTACGTAAGTGTACCAACGACATTTACCTATTTCACTTTAAAAATAGAACGTTGTTTTACATCGGTGTGTCGAACGCTCGTTCAGCTACATAAATACTTAGGTACATTAGTAAGTAGGTACATACTTATGAAAAAATTAGCCTTATGCGTGTTCAGCGAGCATTTACTCATTCCGTACTAGTACTTTCGAAACTGAATATTTTAAGTTTTTTATAATATTATTTATGTTTCTAAAACAAGTATTTGGTAAACTATAAATTAAGTAAGTAAGTAGGAAGCCTTCAATAATTACCTACTT
The DNA here is from genome assembly GCA_949316365.1 of Hoplodrina blanda. NCBI lineage: Eukaryota > Metazoa > Arthropoda > Insecta > Lepidoptera > Noctuidae > Hoplodrina > Hoplodrina blanda. The sequence goes on from OX438594.1 coordinate 11,036,726, forward strand.
TCTTTTTACATACTGACATTGGTAAGGTATCTTTTCAGTAAGTAAGGAATGTCTGCCGTGTTACTTGTCATCCTAATTGCATAACTTAACATCAATTAAATGCTGTGTATTTAATTAACATCTCTAAATAGATATTTGTAGAGCCATAAAAAAAAACAAATTAAAAAAGAATCTTATTTCAATATGGATTTATTAAAAATAAAAAAGTCAAGCAAATTGGATTGCCTGTAAAAGTTAAGGCGTCATAAAAATGGTAATCCAATTAATACTATCAATAAATCGATGAATATCAACAACAAATTAATTAAATATAATATCTTTAAACAAGTTCTACAGCAGTGTTCGCAATGCCGCCGCCCGCGCTCGCGACCGCGCGCTATAAAAGAAATCCTAATCAGAACAAATTGTAAGCCTCAGATTAAAAAAGTTGACGGTCCACCGAGTCTTTATAGGTGTCTAATGTCTATGGTCGCAGTATTTTTCCTTTTCAATAAGTCATACTGCCCTTTCACGTCGGCATACACTAAACCATAATGGGTTCCGCCGACCCTCCTTGATGTCTTAAAATAAACAAAAGGGTCCGTTGTTGACGTCCGGCGACGAAAAGTTTTTATAAGTAAGCTTTTTATGTACAAGTTTTATTAGCTCCCGGGTTTTAAAACACCTACTGGAGACAACGTCAATATGTTTGTATTGTCTGACATGTGTTTTTATACTTGGATGTTTTAATTTTAATGCCGGATCGATGACAATGGAAATTATAAAACATCATTATATTTGGACAGATCACTCAAAATGGTTAAAATAAATTCTAGGACATGGTCTACCTAATAATATTTTTTTCGTTATAAATGCTTGTTTATTGTTTAGCTAGGTATCGTGTCAGCTCACTTAGTGTCACAATTCATTAAAAAAACAAAGTATAGTTATTAGTTTTTAATTTGTCAAGAACGCCAAAAATGCGCATTCATTGGCGTCATTCAGCCATTGTGTGGCTTTATTTAGTCTATGATGACACAAATGGATCATATTATTTTATGAGACATTTGATGATTTCAGATTGATTTTTTTTCTGCTTGTGCGAGCATAATATTATTATTTATGACCGGCATTAATGAATTAATAATACTTACATGCTTTAAATAATAATAATGATGAAACCGTAATGTATGTGTGGTGAACTATTGGACCATACGTCTTTCTGTGGTAACAATATTGCATTTGACAGCGCCGTTATTTCGTAGCAGTAAAGTCGAATTTCTTGGTTCAAACTGTAACTGACATTCGGCTCGGGTTTTTAATACAGACACCGGCTGGCAGAGTTCTCCAAGGAGGATTTCTTAGTGCTGTCGTACACTGAGTCACTAATGGCTGCGATCGGTGGCCATGCGATCCATACATTGAAAATGTCGTTCACAACTTGTGGCTTTGCAGCATTGACTCAGTGTGCGGCAGCGCTTATTCTAGAGTAAGTACTGAAAATGTACATAACTCGACCGCAGTTCACTGGAAACATGGAGAACAAGAAGAAAATTAAAAACGGTTTTTTGTATGTGACTAGATCAATTGAATTTACTTACTTTAGTACCTACCTACCAAATCTCATTAAATTAGGGTAAAGGGTAGCTTTGCACTAAGTACGCATCCTGTTCGGGTCTAAATTGTATTTTGACAGACATTAACTTGCTCAAAACTCGTTTAGGGCGTGTAATAAGGTGCGCCCCTACTGTGAAACGGGCACTTGAACAGTCCCCAAGCTTAACCGCCACGGATATAGGTGGAAATAGGTTACTTACACTTAGCACATGGCTAGCACTTAGGACTTATCGACAACACTGATTATAACCTGGTAAATAAATATCACAGTACATTGTAGATAAAAAGCAGGATGTATTGATAAATGATAAATATCTTGTAACCATATAGGTAGGTAGGTATTTAATAGCTATTAGCGTTATAGGAAGACAAATATATTTTACGTCGCTGCAGATACAAAATGATCAATGACCAATGTTGCTATGTCAAGAATTTACTAATGGCAATCTTCTTGTTTTAGAAGTAGGCATCTATAGACAGGTCACTGTTGGGTGATACCTAATATGAACAATGTTATTTATTTACCAAGCAACTCAAAGGTTAATGAATAATTTGTTACAACTCACAATCTACATACCTAGCTATTTATCTACATAACTATGCAAGTGTTGATACATAATGCAAATAAAACATTAGTAATTTAATTATAATACATTAACTCTTAAACAAATAAACTCATTAAACATACTTAAAAATACATCAATTACGTGTTATCACGTCTGTTATCTGAACAAATAATATGTCATAATGGAATCTCTCACCGTTCCCAAGTTGGTCTATCGATGACTCTCGATGGCAATCCAAAAGAGACACAATCCATTCACCACTGTGATGCACTATAGTTACACTACACTACGCTAGTACCGGCACGATCTCACACTATCACTAGACACGCTGGCATCCCGGTAGTGATCCTCGAAACTGGCGGCGTTCCGTGCTCGACACACCTACGGAGAGACAAAGGAAGCTATCAGCACACCACAAACACCAAAACATGAATTTTGTAGCCACTCGATACACAGCAGCAGTGTGTAAGCAACGCGCGGTATCACGGTACCGGGCGACGACAAACAGACGGGCGTCGTAACCGCACGCTACACGAATACTGACTTCACTTGGGCACTTGGGCAGCAAGCAAACAGGCAGCCAGCGAGCGGAGCGACCGCGCGCTCCACTGCGGAATTCAAATCGTGATGTTCAACGCGCGGCAACAATCATTTCACACTTCACTAAGTGGAAGAGTAAAGTGTAAAATCACACGCAAATACTAACATGTATTTACGCCCATAAAGATGACAACATTTTCCAATTTTAATCGCTGTCTTTATGGCTGGCAATATTTTCACTGCCAGTGAGCCACAATCATGCCGAGCTATCGAATAAGAGGCATTGGAATTGAAGTGCGAGGAACGCGCTCGTAAAGTTTCCTTATAAAGAATGTGATGAACCGGGCGTCACTCGCAGCGCACCGTATTCACAAAACTAAAGTTAGAAAGAGAAATATGAAACTGTGCAATGCAACGTGGCATCGGCGGCGAGGGGCGAAGGGGCGAGGTTGGAACACCGCTTCCAAAATATTACAAAAACATTTATGCATGAAGGGATAACAAAATGCCGGCGCTATTATGCCGCTCTGATTTAAACATACCTACTGTATTATAATGATGGATCACGTCGACCACTGACGGCCTTAATGGACAAATTATTGAACACCATGTAATGAGACCGCGTGCTCGTTCACGGGCGCGCGGTAGGTGGTGATAAAACATTTTTTCCCGTGTGTGCGTTGAAGAAAACATGTGAGATAATAAAAAGTTATGTTTAAACGTTGGAATCGTAAAGTTTATTTGTGTAATACATTCTTTAAACAAACGGATAATTACAAAGCGTTTTATGGCGAGTTACAGCGCTCGTTGTAACGAATAATTTATTTCAATGAATTGTCTCTAAATAATCAAAATTTAGATGGCCCCGCTGTCGTTACGGCTTTCCTCGAAATTAATTTGTGGTTGTATCGAATTAAACGCCAGTCACTGCCTAAGGCCACTGTACAGCAGTAAAGAATGGAACATTAGAAGAATGTAATTATGGGTTTCTAAACATTCAAACACACATTCAAAATTTTACAGGTTACTGAAACAAATTCATTCTGAAGTTTTGAAAAGCGTCTCCCGTTTAATGTAACAAAATACTACAGTAAGTTCAGACAAATAAAAAGTAAAATACAGCGAAGGATATTGTACGACAAAAACAATCTTTAAAGTACAATTCAGCGTAATAAGTCGAAAAAGTCTCTGTAAGACAGAGGGCTCTTTAAAATAAATTATCCTGCCGTAGACGAGTGCTTTTGTGTCGCAATAGAAGTTACTGACAACAAAGAGACCTTTGGAGCGGAAGAAATTTAATCAGAGCATCTGGGACTTAAATTATGAATGGGCCTCGTCTATCTTCAAGCTAAGCATACGGCAAACTAGCAGATTAGATAAAACTTTTTATTAAACCCCACCCCATAACCGTTCAGAAACAGTAATATTTGGAATCAACATTAACATTCATGCCTTTGCCTTTGATAAAATACAGATTTTAACTGGGTATTCGAGAAGCAAGAAATATTTTTCAATATAACCGAAGTAGTGATGCGGTTCGGATTGTAGAGGCGCAGATATTTCTCATATTCTTTTGTTAGGATCTCTCCAGCCGGCTCTTTGTTGTTTGAGTTATAGGAAGACTTACTGAATAAGAAAAACTGAAGCATTATTCAAAAGTCGCTCTCACAAACTGGAATACTTTGAGATTCTTAACTACGGAACTTTGAACTGGTATAAAATAAGATGGATAGAGATTGTAAAGATAAATTTTATTCAATCGCAAATTAATCTTTCATTTTTATAGTATCGTAATCGTAGTTGCTTTTGTAGATATTTTAATAGATTATTATTAACAGATGCCGTGCTATAGGTATATCGTATACCTGTTATTTTATACATACCTACTATACATTGTATAGTACAGTCAGTGGAACTGAACACCGTTTGAATATACTTCTGGGAAATATAATTTCTTGTAAAGGAATGATGCACGAAAATTCGTAGACATTGGCATTGTCTAGAGAGAATTGCTAACTAAGTAGTCGTTATCTAAAGAATGTTGTTTAAAAAGACGCAAGTTCCCAACCAAGCGAGCGATTCAATAGCCGAAACGTCTATTGACATTGTAATCTTAACCCGGCGAGACAGGGAGCGTTGGGAACGACACGCCAGCTGGCTTTCCGAGAACCAACCTTATAGCCGACGGATGAAGCCGAGCTTTCACAGCCCCGGCCGACAACAATACACACAATGGAACGTAAGAGATACCGGAAACTATAATCGATATGGGCTTACTTTTAAACGCGGGATTGTCACATCCTTTACTTCACTTGTAAACCTGTCCACACAGTAATAACGCGATCGTTATTATCAACTTCTATTCGAGTACCTCCACTCTGATTGGTTACGGGCTGAGCTCGGATTGTGCGATTCGATTTTATTTTACGATTTATAATACTTTATTATTGTTACACCGGTGACCGGGTATTATGTTTGTGGACCCGCAAGCATTCCGTCGACTTTATTATCATTCTGTTGTGTGATTGTTGAAATCCATTTTGCTTTTTATTCATTCGTGTTTACGTACGAGTTGTACATTCAATAAGTGGAGCGACAGCAATTTGTTCCCGATAACCACAACTGCAACGCGACACCCGTACACTCAGCCAGCCCACTCACTCCAAAGTGATTGATGGCGCGGTGTCAATTTCATGTTATCGCTGGCACCCCGAACCCGCGGCAACCTCGATGAGATTGTTGCATAAATTTACACGGGAGATAACACTACGGGCCTTAGTTAATAACTTGTACAAACATTGCACCGCTCGCGCCGAGCTGCGGGAATCACTCGCTATTTCTTCTCCATTCTTTGTTCTTTGTGTAATGTAAAATATTGAAACTTCTTTGAGTTTAATGTCTTTTCTTCATTATTTATAACAACGGCAGTGCATCATTCTGACATGTTTATAATATCACTTAGCTAATATTTATCTTCTTGTTTTTTAATCTCTTTAAACATTTTATAAGCCATTAGCATCGATGAATCGATATTCATATTCGATAAGATCGGAACGGAGATAAGTAGGCTACAAGAAATAATGCGAGCGCGTGGGATAATCGATTCAATGAACAAAAGCAACAACTCTGATTAGGATCATGTTTGTGTCTTATTTTGTAACATTGTGCATTTTGCCTAAATTATGGTGGGTGACCAATTAAAGTTCCTTTACGAAACATATTAGTAAACGATAACATAACCTTATCTTCTTTTTTGCTTTATAGACAAATCTTTTAAACGAGTGGCAGTTACGGGTGACTTAAGATTTAGTATAACCATTTTGCACCAATAAAGCATAATCGCCCCATACGGAGAGTGAAATGTATTATTGATAGACAAAACGAAACTATCAGTCGCCATTGGATGGCATAGCTCTTGAAAACATACCAGTTCTATGTACGTATAACCCTTCAATTCTTTTATCATAATCTTGGATCCAGCACTGAATGTTAGTGTACCAGACAAGGCAAATAACAAACACATATTTGGCCTAGAATTTGAAGACGGAGCCTCGAGTGGTACAATGCTTTCCCCGGTCTCGGCGCAAAACAAATACTAAAACTAAGTAAAAGCTTTGCTGGCTTTAACGTATGGCCTTTGAGCTCCTCATGTAGAACTTAATCAATATAATCGCTTTCACAATGTTTATTCTCTTTGTTATACAACAACGATATTATATTTCAATTTAATGTTTGCTCACTGGAATTTGTACAGTTATTTTATATTGGTGAAATGATTACTTCATACATTCGGTGACGGAATCGGAATTTAAATGTCTCCTTTGGGTTTTTGATTACGTTGGCAAGCGTTATTTTGAGAATTTCGTTATCAGAATGACACTGCAGCCATTGACTAAAGATTATTATTGTTTAAACTTAAAACGATCAAGAGCAAGACCATAATTATGACAGCTTAGACACCAAGAGCCATTAGGCTGAATCCACTAAAATCCACATGGGTACTTCATCAGCAAAAAATACTTAAGTTACAAAATGTCACCTGCACTATGTTAATACTGTCTGGTAATGCTAAAGTGTTCGTGAGTACGCGTGTGCACATTGCATGTAAGTCGCTCGTTATTTCATTTATTACCGCGTAAAAAATAACGATGTTTCGTACACACATAAACATTCCCCTCTTTTGATTATTTTAAATGACTATGTACGTTATATGTACACACGGCTACACATCAAGCTATACAAAACCAGTTTTAGCTGACCTCGATTGTATATGCTTTTCGTACAATCAGAAGTCAGCTTATACTGGTTAAGTATAGCTTGATGTGTAGCCGTGTGTACCAACCTACACGACTGTTACTCACGTTCATAATCATTCACGCCCGCCTCGAAAAAATCCGGCTCAATTATTTTATGAAAATAACACTAACGTTCTCATAATAACGTAAGTAGATCTATTTGGTAGGTAGGTTTGTGTTCTTTTTTTACGAGTTTAGGTATAAATAAGTTACAAAGAATAAGTACTTTACACAAGTTTTACATATTGTATACTAGCGACCCGCCCCGGCTTCGCACGGGTGCATGTATTATACATATAAACCTTCCTCTTGAATCACTCTATCTATTAAAAAAAACCGCATCAAAATCCGTTGCGTAGTTTTAAAGATCTAAGCATATATAGGGACAGACAGACAGACAGGGAAAGCGACTTTGTTTTATACTATGTAGTGAAGTGTACATATTATACATAAATAAACAACTTAATTAAAACGTTCTCTAAGTAAATACAATTCTCTAATTTAGTCACAAACGCATTAAACGCTGGGTGTTTGCCTTAATCATGTCAATTAACCTATAATGTCAGTAATAATGTCAACGACGTCCGCTCATTTTAATTTGTTTAAAAAAAAAAACAATTTACAACAAAATATGACAGCGGAGACGTAAAAGCTCCCACGCTATTTCGTCCGGAGCCGTCGTAAAACGTATTACCTATATCTGAATTCTGTATTCATGTTAGATTACAATATTTCCGACGCGGCGCTATATCGTATAAGTCAACTCATAACATCAATGCGGGGACTCGATAAAAATCCCTCACCGGTCCCTGTTCCCCCTCCCTACTCACTCCTTCGAGTTGTTCGCGGTCGTTCGCTCTCATATTCGCGAACACTTTTGATCTTTCTTTTGATATAATATAAATATTTTTTGCCTCTGAGGCTGAACTGAATCCATTTTGAGTGAAATGAAATACGAGGCGAGTTAGAAGCCCTTTATCCGAGACGGTCGGTGGTCTCCGCTCGGCAACCGAACTTGAATAATCACGAATTCTCCTCAACTTAATCTCACTTTATTTATGTGAGTGGCTCTTTGGTTTTTATAGCACGTATTTCATACCATGGTTACTTTCATAGCGGGTTGTCCGATGCGTGGGAAAATGTTACAAGTATAATTTCGCACTTCGTAAAAACAGTTAGGTGGGTTTTGCCGGTTGAGCTAAGAAAACAAAATAGAATACCTACAAAAAGAACACCATAATTACTACAAACTTTATGCAGAAATACTATGAATTGGAAACATTACAATTTACAATGCATCGTTTTATTTCCTTTGGCTCGTCTACAGATGTGTATACGTCTTGATATTTTAAAAAAGACTCAAGTTTCCATTAGGTACATTTCCAGTCTAAATATTGAGAAAGAAAGCGATCGTTTGACAGCAATATGTACGCTGCGAGTGCACAGTGCACCCACGCGCATCAAGTGAGCCACAAACGACAATTTGAAGCCAAATCGTTCTCTTCAGTTTTATGCCCGCCTTGTACCAAACTAATAGATGCGACAGCGGCATGAAGATAACACACATAAATATTGTCTATCTCTCGACACAGATAAAATAAAATAAGAAACGAGCTCGCATGTTTGATATATATACAAGTAACCTTGTTTTTTTTTTCTATTTCAATAAGATTAGATACGCAGCTTTATAAAGGATAAAATTATCTGAGATTGCATGTTTTACAGATAAAGCTCTTAGGGGATAAGTACAATTAGGTATCTCTTATCTGTTCTTTTTATTCCTGTAGTCCTAGTCTCCGTTATTATTACCGCGATATTATTACGCGCCGAATCATGTCATGCATTTATCGTGTTATTGATCGCCTTCCTTATTGGTCTATTCATCAAGTAAACACAGCTGTGCAGCTAGGGGTCCAAACTCCGAACCATCAGATTACTAAGGCTGGCAACTCTATTGAATTTTTTGTTACAATCCTCCGCTATGGTAGGGGATTGGATTTGGGTAAATAGCAATAGGTTCGCACCTCATCGCAAGGGATGGGTCCCACTCCCGTCCTAATACCGGCTTGGCGAACAGTGGGTAATAGGTGCGTTGATGATACCTTTATTCTTATGACTTGACCCTTCTGGGATTACAGGCGATTTAGACTTGGTAATCTTTTTACTGTGTCTGTGTGTAATTGTATAAGGAGCTGCTAATATGTAGGTACAACATTTGTGTACGATTGGATACGTAACGTATCGTACAGGCACAAAATAACTTTACCGCATCCTTTGTTTACTACGCCTTCACAAAGTTGAATTCTTAGGTTCATTTATGATACTAGACTACTAGTAACTGATTCCTAAATATAATACAATACAATAATATACATTATGTATAGTAAGTAGTAGGAACATACTTTAAATTTAAATGATCAGCAATGACATGTTAAATAAGTAGGTAGGTACCTACCTAGATTAATTCAAAAGTCGTAGGTAAGTACTTGCTTTCTACTCTATCTTTCAAAGAAACTTCAGAGCGCGCCACCTTCGCAGCTTCGTAAAACACTTGACGCTACTAGAAAAGGTAAAAGTTACAAGTAATTAACGGAGAGAAGTTGTTCATTGTAAGTCCATCAGCAGCGAACCACAATAAGAGGGCTATAATTCTAGCTGGTTCCATCACAGCACGTTCCCGCCGAACAAAAGCAATTTGTGTCCGCACGAAGTGGCTTTGTACGTGCGTAGCGTCGTAGGTGTTTATTAGCGCCCTCTAGCTATGTTAATACGTTCGTGTACTTGGTATCGTGTAGGTACACGGCCGGCCTGGCTGCCGGCAGCCGGCTCACCCCGCGACCCTCTGAGGTCACTCGCTATCGTTTCACTGATCACGAATTCCCGACGACACGTGCTCCCACGACCGTACAACTCCATCACAATTACGATTTATGACCCAATTATTAACTTCTAGAACTTTCTAAATTAGAGTTTCACTTTCCAAGCAACACTAATACTATTTACATAATTACACATACCATTGTTAATTATAATTTAACAACTTTCAGTATGCTGTGCCGCCTCGTACGTCTAACTAGATACCGAAACCATATTTCGATTAAGGCAGTTATGAATACTTGGATAGTTGGAAACAAAGTAACATTGGCGGAAATCCAACGTCATTTACAATTCTGATTTAGTGTACCTACCTACTGCATGAACAATTTAAAACGTTAGGTATTCGAAATTTTGCGGTAGCCGAACGAATCTCTATTTTATAACAACACAAGTAAATAAATGGTGGTTTGTTTGACAACGGTACAAGGTAATAAATGAACTGAAGCAGAAGTGAATCACCTCGTGCCGCGTAAAAACGTTTTCTTTAGAATGTTTGTGGAAGTGTCTGTAACATAACTGGCGACGATCCAAGAACACGCTCATCACAATCACGCAACACGCCGACATCATTTAACGACAAATTTACTGTGTCACAGAAACTACCCATCGTGATGGCTATTCACTATTCTAAATGAGCCAATGTCGTATTTTATCATAAGTGAACGTTCCGCTCCTATTCACATGTATTAATAAAAGTGCGTGCAGCACAATTTTAACGATTGACGAAATACCGCAAATAAAATAAAACCGCCGAAGAGCTCCGTCGGTTTTGATAAATATCCTTTCAGCGCTTTTCCATTATTCGGGGAGAGACAAATGTCCCGTTCGGTTTACTCGAGTCGGCATCACGGCATTCCCTCATTATAATGTCCCCAAACGACTGCGGTCCCCTCGGTCGCAAGCTATTCGATACGATAATCGATTTTATTGCTGATCGCTATAAAATCTCTCAATGTATTTGTTTTAGTTCTGTCACACATTCCACGTCGCGAATCAATCACTGTACCTACTATTTAAATAGCCAGTTATTCATTACGGACGCGGACGGTAAAGTGAATAACAGCTCTAATTTGCTGGCAATACGAGCGAGAACTTGTAGAATCAATGTCCGATTGTTGTGTAAAGCGGAACCAATCGACGTCGAGCGTATTGCAGCCATTCGATTGAAATAGAATTTTGTTTATATTCAGAAGGTTGTTGATCCTTTTTTTCCTAAAGTTATACTTTATTACTTACTCCTTGCTCCAACCATTATTTCATTACATTTTACCTTTTATACGCGCACTTCCTAGAATAAAGATTAGGCAATTATTGGCAATTGACACCTTTTGTCAGTCACGAACACGATCACGCGCGTTAGATAGATAGTTCAAACGTGATTTGTAAAGATTTTATCAGCCGAAATTACGGTGATTACATTATCCCGTTTTGTAACTAGGTACCTACTTATTATTTGTGACACTAGACTACAACTGCTACTAATTACCTAGTAGGTGACCACGTGTACCTATAATATTTATAATAGCGGTAGTAAGTCCGTGAAACCTAAAGCTTTAACGTAATTAATTAAAAGGCCACAAAGGGTGTTCAAATTCCATAATAAACCTATCGTTCGATCAAATCGTGCTAAATCGCCCACCAACGTCGTCGTAACGTGTAGGTACCAATTTGCAAACAAGCTATTATAGGGGGCCGCAGTCAAAAGCGCGCCAATAGAATTAAAATACTATTACGGCAATACAAAGTTGATTCAGTGCAGCGTTGCCAATTTAGCCCTTTCGGGGCTAGATCTAGCCCTTTTTTAGCTTTCATAGCCCTTAAAATAATTATTTAGCACCTAGCCCTATTTCTAGCCCCCAAATGAAAACTCTAAATTCAAACAAAACTTAGCATAAACTAAACGCACTCAAGCGGGTCACACCCTGTGGTCACACCACACACACTATCACTCAAATTCATCAAATGTCAATGTCATTAATCTAAACGTCAGTCAGACTACCTGTCTCTTTTCGTCTTACATCAATCGTAGAGACAGGTATATCCTATCGTTAGAGCGTAATCTTGTGTGGCGAAGAATCCTCTGATGAGGACTTGGATATTTAAGTTGGTTTTTTTTTTAAGTTAGATTGTTTTTAAATTTTTGATTGTGTGTTCCAAAAAGTATATGTAACAAGTAAACAATAGTTAACAAAACTCAATTATTTAAGTTATTTTTATTTAAAAAGAAATTTAGCCCCCATTTTGCCCCAATCTAGCCCTTTTTTGACTCTGCTTAGCCCCGAATCCTAAAACCCAGTTGGCAACACTGATTCAGTGGAGGCAAGCGTGCGGCGCGCGGACGGCACTCGCTCGCTCCGCTCCGCTCACCGCTCGCCTGCTCGTGCTCCTGTAATTTGATTTGGAGTGGAGCGGGGCAGCGCGGGGCGCCGGGATCGATACTGCGCGGGAGGGGGGCGCAGGGGGCAGGCAGGGAAGGGGGGGGACAACCACCAGGCGCGTGTTGTTATGGAAACCGTAGCTACCCTCGCGCCTCCAGATTTCGTCGGTTGTACCGGTAAATTAAACAAAGAAGATCACCTAGGTATATTATTTTCAGGCACTCGCCGCATTTTAATGGATCAGATTTTTTATTCAATTATACTAGGTACATTGGCGTGTATTATGTATGTCTTATCTCTGCTCTGATATAATATGTATAAGAGGATATTAGTAGTTAGAGCTACATACCAACTTTATGACCGACTTCTATGGCGTAGTCGTAAAAATGGTAATGGATGCGTAAAGTATTCAATTTTAATGTCTGAGCAACTCTTAATAAGTACAAGTGGGTAACTAACCAACGTCTAGATAGATGTTAAGTGATACAATATAAGTAACTTGTATGCAAGTTATACAAGAACGTAATACCTTTGTTATGTAAGAACAAATAAATAAGTAGTTACCAGTGACATGTATTGTGTACGTTTACTTTGTAAACATAATAAAGCAGTATTCTGTAAAATAAAGCGTTATTTTCTACAAGGTGCAAAAGAATTTAAGCGTTTAGACTTTTATTGCTTACGTAACATGAACCGTGTCGCTTTCAGGCGGACAATTTACGATAACTACGAATCTGAAAGATTACTACGACAGAGTTTTGTTTCACACAATAGAGTATAGGTACTTAATTTTGATATCCAAACCACGATGCTTTAAATGTTTGTTATTATGTAAAGTTGTAAACTTTAAATAGCTTTTTGCGTATTATTATTACTTCGGATATGGGACTTATGGGTCAGTAATGTGGGTGACGAACGTTTGCCATCTGATGATCTGACATTCCTACCCTCACATCTGTTCCAATTTTGAACGACACGTAGAATTTATCGTTTAAAACACACGTACCTATGCGATGAAAGTTAACTGCTGTTATACAAAGCTCAACTACAATTGTAATTTATATTGTAGTAGAAGAAGTTCAAATTAGTATACACAGTATACATTTAAGTATACAATGTACAATACAGTATAATATTGTACAATACGTTTTACATTATTGAAGTGGAGAGTGGCCATTATCTTGTTACACGTTATGTAACTAATAGATATACAATAAACAGCTATTATTTTATTAGTCTAATAGTCACTTTTATTAGAAACGATTTCACAAGTTTACAACAATAATTAAAAGCACTTTACTGAATGAAATAAAACGCAGATTTATTTTGTGGTTTGTGGTTTAAGCATGGTTTTTAATTACGAATTCATCATAGATACCAAATAAAAACAAATTAGGTTTTGTTTTTTTTTAACTAGGTATCAATTTAATGAGCCGTATAAAATAGAAATAAGGACATTATTTTATAAATAAACCATCCGTTGTAGACTCACGATACAATTCAATAGGCCCATTTAGATCGCCTAGACCAGGAGATAAGCAGACATGAAAGGGCGGGCGATGATGCTAATACAGTGCACTTAACCTGGCCCGCGGCACCTTGCGGCCGCGTCCAGCTAAACTGGTTTCAACGCCGACCTTCGTGTCGTCTCGCTCTGCGCGCCTATGCTGCCTTGGTACCGCCGATCGCTGTGCTTGATTGATTTTGATTCGATTTTATTACTAGTCGATCGGAAACTTATCGCTTGGTAAGTTTAATGCCTACCAATAATTTAGAAATATTGACTGAATGTAGGTAAACACCTAGCCTAGAACCAAATATTTTTGCCTCATAAATAATAATATAGGGCCTGACTAAAGTTATGGCCCGCGAAAAGTATCTGGCAATATTGAATTGTAAATTGTAAAAACTGGCCAAAAATTACCCAGATTTGTGAAAGTATTAATTAATTGGATTTAAAGTGTGAAGTTAGGACTTTAAAATACTTGTATGGGGGGATTTCATGTATTAAGATATCTATCGTAGGTATTCTTTTAAAGTAGGTACTACTACTAGGTATACATTATTAAGTATGTGGGTTTTTGTTATTTAACATGTGCATCAAAAATAGTTTAAAAATACACTTATTTTGTACATTTAATAAGGTAACCCAACATAATTAGTTAAATAGCAAAAATTACACTAAACATAGCACTAAGAACACACTTAAAAGAAGTTGGTAGTCTCGTCCCACAATTAATTTGTTGTACTTCTCCATTTATGTATATTTACCTCTCTCTACTTTGTATATTTTGTTTGTATGTATATAAATATATACTTAGTACTTTTTTATTATTATATTTTATTCTTGGGAATATTCGATGTACCTGTGCACCTACTATGTTTTGTCTCTGCATCACCCTAAGGTAGACTGGTAGAAAATGCCCAAGGCATTAAGTCCGCCTTTGTACCTACAATGTATTTTTTTACATGTGCATAAAGTTTGAATAAATAAATAAATAAACACTGTTATAACATTTTGTACATTTATATCTACCTAAAATAAATTTTATTTAACTGTTTTGCCACACCTTATTACTCTTTTTAATTTTGTAGCAATAAATAACTTATTTTTAAAAGAAATACTTAAAAGTTTTCAACGCTATAAGTACGAGTTTATTTTCCAAGCGTGAAACTGTCCGTCGAGAGTTAAATCGAACTGAAATGACAATCAATTTGTATTCACGATAAGCAAGCGTGTTATCGCGGCAATCTCTGGACAAGCCCTTGTTTGTATTACTAGTAAGTACTCACTAGGTAGGTACCTACACTGCTACTTTAACTACAATGTACCTAGTCTGCGACCCTGGTATTCAATTAGACATTTATTTATCTACCCAAATGAGTTTACAGCTCATTTATTACAATTACCATAGCTATACAATTACACAGGTTTTAAACAACTTCTGAGATGTGGCACAATGTTTTTGCCGTAATTGTACATTTGTAATTTACCGAAGCCGGTGCTCATAATGCGACTCGACGATTAAATTCATCCACGCCACGCCCGTGGTCATTAAGCTTTCGAACATGGAAATGGCATGGCAATTCATGGCATGCTAATGAAAGAGGCGTCTCTCTCAAAATGGCGGGGTTATCCGTAAATCGCGACAGTAAAATCGCGTGAAGACTATAATAAAATTGGCCTTAATCAAGCGAGACGGCGTGCACCGCAGCTCTGGTCAGTTGTTTTGTTATGTTAAACCAATTGTATTGGTCCCTAAATAACGCGCTGTAAAACATTTACTTATGTAAAAAACCAGTCACATTTGAACGTAACAAGAATTCAGCTATGATAAAAATGACGTAAGTCTGGTAACACTACTTTAAAATCTTGGATCATTATAAATCATAGCACCGGCGGCGGCGGACGGCGGCGGCGTTGTTTCCGCGAAAGTTAACCGTCGACAGAGATGACAAATCTCTGATTATGTAGGCAGTACTTAATGAGTTTCGTATAAAAGAATAAAGCGCCATAGTTGCGGAACTTTATGAAAATGTAAGAATACTTAAGTAAGGTCAATGTGGGCAAATCCGTCATACTTTTTTGAAAGTTGAATTTGGTTAACTAAAACTGGTACACTTACTACTTTAATATAAATTTATTGGTTGTAAGCGATACAGAATTTTGTTGTCTTGAATACACATCCATTTTAAACAACAAAACAGCCCTCCATATGTAACTAACAAGGTTTTTTTAAAAATCGGTCGTTAGACGGATTTTCCCAAGGATTGGGGGCAAATCCGTCTAGTAGCAAATTTGCCTCGAGTTACGCCGTTACATCAAGGTATGCAATTTGTAAACAAGTAAATGCAGATGACGAAGAAAAATGTATTGTAACATCATAAAAATAAGGTTTATTTTACGTTTTACTCCCTAAAATCTTTTTTGGGGGCTAATCCGGCCTATTTTTATAACCAGGGACTTTAAACCTTTCTAAAAAGTTTGAAAACTAAATATTTTTACTTATCAGTTTAATTTTTCAGGTACATTGAAACATCTTATTATGACAATGGTATTTATGGTATTAACTTAAATAAACAGGGTTATTTTAATGGGTATAAGAGCATTACAATTTTAAACAATGCTGCACTTCACATGTTGTATTAAAAATTGAATTAAGGTTTTCGGACTGCCAGTACAGCTGCATGCAACTTGTCCTTGCTATAGGAACCCTTTCCTTTCCTTTTCTTTTATAATTTCTCACCATAATTACTATTATTTTAGTAATTATGAGATAACTGAAAACAAACAAAATAATAATATTAATAAACATTTTATCTGACCATAGGCCTAGTATTAGTTATAACTAAAGCAGGAACATAATTATAATATTCTGTTGACCCAATTGTTAGTTATCAGTGAACTTTCAAAGTATAACACTAAAACTAAAAACAGGAAGGATGAAAAAGGTTGACGACATCTGCAATGGGGTAATTCCGGTATATGACGATTTAGCCCCTTCGAAATTAGACGGATTTTCCCACTTGACCATTTTGAGGTTACGTATTTTTTATAACAATTATTTCTGTATCTACTGGTTTTTATTCAAAACAAATAGAAAAATCCGTTAAAACACTTATTAAACTACATATTATGCATACTCAGAAAGTCGTAACTTGTAAAATTGAATATTTACCTTATATGAAACTGCGGCACGCAACACTTGAGTTTCGAGTTCGTAGCACAACTAAACTTCAAATGCATTTTTTGACTCTTGTAGACCACCTTGCTCCATCTTTGAATCATAGTTCGAACTAAAAACTGATCCTGTTTTATCGACCGAACCAGTAATAGCGTAACTATTCTGGAATATATAGTAAACGCATGTGTACGGAATAGCCCCGTAGACGGATTTGCCCACATTGACCTTACTAGGAATTCGCGTGAAGCCGGGTGTAAGTACCTAATTGCTCGTTACGTCATACGCCGCGCTCGCTGTAATGTCGTCGCTAAGAAATTTCTCTGGGGAAATGGGAAAACAAATGAGAGAGCTCTTATCTACGCATTACCGCCGCGTTCAGTGATTTACGATCCGGCTACCTACTCCACACATGCGAGTCTCACTGCGACTTACATTATACCGGTTTTACCGAGCGAAAAGACATAACCTGGTTGAGAAATAGACGTGAATTGAGTGTTAAACATGCCAGTTGAGACGTTGCATAAATAAATAAATGGTTGAACATAAACAAGATTGTCGGTTGATCGGTTGTCATACAAAATGGCGCGCATGAGTGGATGTCGATTACCTACTATTTACTATCTACCTTAAAAAAAAGCCTTTCGATTCCTTTGAAATGCTGTAGGACCTACTAAATTGATATGCAATAGGCAAATCGGAAGTTCAACGTTGCTTGTTGAAATAACTGCAATATCAATGCTACTCCTCATACAAAACTACGTCACACACAATGGCTTTGATGGCATGTATGACTAGTAGGAGCGGTGTTTCCGGGAAGATCCATTATAGTTTCCGCAGGTAGAATCACCCAAAGGCAACGTGTGTGGGACTCACCAAAATTCCACTTAGGTAAGTAGGTACTTACTAATAATGTGTCACGACCAAAATATTATAAACCTTTATCATTTTAGTTGATGAACTTCTTGAACAGCACTGAACACAAGTAAGAGAAGTGATTAGCCGCAACAATAAGAAATAGTTATCATAATTTGGTTCACCCTTCCTCTGATTATATCGCTAATAATAAAACTAATCACCTAATAAAGTTGCTGCCACAGACGTCTCATTGAAAATTTGAAATTAGCCGTGGGCTGTGATCAAATGGAGCCCCATTACATTAGCATAGCGTTTAGTTTGAGAACATGTCTTACAGCTCGCTGTGCTGTGCGGCGGCGGCGCGCCGCAGGCGGACGGCAAATTGCCAGTGGGCGGCGGCGGCGCGCCGTGATCCCGCGACCCCAGCGATAAATATTCTATCTATCGTGTAAGATCGTACGTACGTTCCACCACCACGAAAAAATGATAGGTACTCAACTACTTTAAAGCATACCTAAGTATTTGATGATAAAGGCAAGATAGATAACTTTCCAACATAAAGTAAAAAGCACAAGTATTGGAAGAAGTCTTTGAATTCAAATTAAAATTAATCCACCCGGAAAACAGAAGGATATGAAAAATCCAACAAAAGGGACAAAGGAAAAAATACGAAAACGAATCGGACGAGAGATGAAAGTACAAAAAAGAAATAAGATGTCGTCGCGTCGGAGTCGGAGCGTTCTCGTTCGGCGGCCGCAGTTTGTGTTGTGCAGCGTGTACCAGGCGTGCATACCACGGCTGGAGTGTTCAATTAAACCGCGCTGAGATCTAATCAAGTGTGATTTTAATAGAGTGCTGCTGGCTGATCGAGCAGCCCGCGCCCTGCCACGATTGACTTCAGAATAGATAACGGTTTAGTTAACAATTTATTAAATTAATACCCACACAGGCCGTAGCCGATATCATTATCGAATCTCTTCCAAAACCGTTACAACTGATAAACGCCGATGATAATATTGTTAAAGCCAAAGAAATAAAGATTGCGCAGTTGGCTATAATTTTGGTAGATATGAGTGTTAAACAAGCGTACAATAATAGAGGCAAGTTGGAATAGCTTGCGGGGCTATCGCAATTCTATTCCTGAACAACATTCGTGCCACAAAGAGCAAGGCAATAAGCACGGTGTACAATAACCGATGCCATGAAAGGGAACAACGTAGTTCGTGCACAAAGCGAGCAGTGTTTCGCGGACCGCCCGCAGCGGCTCCCGGGGCGCTGCGAGCGTCCAAAAAAGTTACAAATTGGACGCTAAGAGCATGATGCCACGAACACCACTAACGAGGGACAATGTTTAAAACATTTGCTCAACTTACCACTTGCTTCGTCTTGACTAACTCACTGTTCCAAATCATTTGTTACAAGTACAACCGTGGAAATGAGACTGTACAGTTACACCTATTCTATTAACTTTACATTTGGTGTGTGAAAAATCGATTTGATTATATTGTTCGCATTTTCTATTATTATTATGTACTAACACTTTCACCTAAGAAGTAAGTTTTCATTAGCACGAAATTATGAACATCTATTTCTACTTTAATTAGATAACTAAGTACCTATTTACCTTCTTACTAAGGAATACATATTATCACAGGTAATAGACCTGTATCTAAACTATAATCAGAAGAAAACTGCTTTAGTAGTGCCATCTTGTCTAGCAGTAACTTATCTAACTCCAAAATATTTTTTACGTTTATACCTAGTTACAAATAGAAATGGTTAGGGCGTGTTTTGTTACCCAACGCTATACGCTATGTTATTGCCCTTACAAGAGTCGGCAAGCACAGATAGTGGGTATTATGGTCATATTAAATCCGGTTTTCTATTAGCATTAGCAAGCACGCGCGCGACTTCGTAAAACACGCTTTTGAGAAGCAATTTGTCATTACTTGTAGTTTTGTTTGATCGTAAACGATATTGAAATGTTGAGCCGGGTTTATCAGCAAAAATTAAGCTTGAATAAAAGTCTGTACGTACGTAGTGTACCTATTTATTTGATTGTTTTAAGGTGTCATTAATTAATTATACCGAGCTCAATTTTGTAAAGTTGTAAATAAACTTTTGATATCGAGTTATTGATGCCGATGTGCTGCGGCGAAGCCTGTTTAATGTAAAAGGAAATGAGAAAACTGTAGTATGCGAGCCGCGTATAGCATGCCTTGTGTCCGGTCAGTCTGCCGTCAGCCGGCACACCCTCGTTATTCTTAACCCCATCGAGTGGGGTGAAAACACGTAAAATGTCTTTGTTTACATAAATCTGTTTTGTTACATCTTTCAAGAAGGTAGGTGGTGGGTGTTTACTTATCATTCTTAAGTGCCATTGAGCTCGACAACGTAGTTTAGGGCCCTCAAGGCACTTCAATGTCCCTTTGTGAATCGTCGCTTTAATGTTTTATAGAGATTTTGTGAGGTGCCTTGTTGTCGTATAGTTGTTTAGGAAAAATGTAATAGTTTTGTTGACTTGCGAATTACCAACTAGATAGCTGTTACTTTTTAGATTTTTACCTCTTTTTGCTCTCCATCTGAATGAGATGAGAACTTACATGAGATGTTCTTATGTTTGGTGGGTAAATCCATGATTATGATAGAATTAAAACCATTTAAATGGGCCCGCATGCATGGCCCTTATCGTCGTGATAGTCGAACTTCACCTTACCGACACCCTCGCTGTCCAGTACTTACGTCTAAATGGGAAAGCAAACAGCCGGATGGTTGTTGACACGGCACGATTCGGCCGCTTTATAAATATTTCGAACGCCGCGAGCAGCGGCCTGCCATTATCCCATTAGGGAAGGGCATTACTCACTCAGAATGTGAAGCTATTAGGCGGTGTTCACATCGGCGAGCTACGTACACGACAACCTATCAGTTGCAGTTGGTTGCTTCGACGCCATTGATAACAAAAGCCTATGTTGACATAGTGTAGATTGTTACAGTGGTTTCAGTTACCACGTATTGAAATGACAAAGGTTTCCAAATATAATTATGGTGGGTTTACGAATAGGTATAGTATGTACCTAGGTTTTTAATAAACAATGGAAATTAGTAGTGCGTGTGTGAACATGTAATTAAAACACGATTAATGGATTTATAAAAGCTCTATTATCTAGCTATTTTTTTTATATCGACTGACCTCTTAAGGATTTTACCTAATGGATCAGTTAGAATATTTTAAGTGGCAGTGGTACAGTCCCGCAAGTCAATGTCAAATTGTTTTCATGGATGGTTGACTGTACAAAAAAGGAACGTTTGTAAAATGCGGTCGAATGTAGGTACAGTCAACAAAACAGATAGGTATGCAGGGTCTTCAGATATAGTTGAAGTTTTCTTAGAAACCGATGGATGTTTTCAAATTTAATTTAATTTAAAAAGTAGATTATAAACAGTTTATTAATTAAGTTAAGTTTCAATCAAAGATATCCATCGGTTTCTAAGAAAACTTCAACTATATCTGACGACCCTGCAAATCTATCTGTTTTGCTTACTGTACATAGAAAATAACTCTAAACAAAGCTCGAACTATTTATAGGTATCTAAACTAAGCTCACTACACTCAATGGAATATAGTATGACTTGCCATGATATGATTATCGGTTTATCGGATAACTTTTACAGCGCCTTCATGTCATTGTCTTAAGGATGCTTTCCCTAGTTCCAGTGTTGCCACTGAACGTTCAGTTTAGCGTACTTACCTATAAGTACGATTTTAAACTGTTGTTATCAACAGAGGTCATATTGGACATATCAAACTGTTCTGTGTATCAAACCTACAATTCTGGCACAAGTTACTTCAGAAAAACTTTGAATTTAACAATAAAATGCTTGGAGCTTCCACAAAGCTTTAGAGCACGTGCTCTTTATCAAAGGGGAAACTAATATCGGCCTGAATATCCTAACGCAGCTAATAAGTACCTTACGAATTAACACTGTTTTTTAATATGAATATCGCACTGTTCTAGCTATAAGAAAGTTACTTGCCCAAGGGTTATTTACTCATACATAATCCGGTCGTTAGTTTACTGGTTATAGCTAGTCTGTGGCTCGGTGTTGGCCGAGCCGCCGCATCCTCGCGCCGGCCGTCTACGTTAACTTACATGGCCAGGCCGAACCATTGCCACAACGAAATGAAAACACTTATCATCACTCACCTATCGCTGCACCGACCTCCTCCACGCCACAATAACAATCCACCGCTTTGTCTTTCAATATACGATCGATACGCACCGACCCTCAACACCGTAAAAGCAAAGTAAATTACTTTTAATCACCATTCAGCACATAAACGAACACGGCCGACCCGTTTCACAATAGTATTCGCTTCAGCTCTCACACGAACACGTACAGTACACTTCACTGCTAACGGCAGATCCAGTGAGCGATGCAGTTCAATCCATGGGCTATGTTATAAAATATAAACAAATAACACTGGTGATTTCACAGTAGAAACACAAAATTGTCGTAAGAGCGTAACGCAGACGCACGTCAGCGCCGCCACTAGGAGTCGGCGGACGACCGCGGAACTGGGTTTTCGAGCGAGCAAAGCTACGTGTCCCCCCTGTGAGTGAGGTGTGCGTGCGAGCGGGACGCAAAGAGCGGGCGCGTGCAAGCGCGAGAGGGAGTTCGCGGTTTTATGAGGCGGGCGGCATAAAAATGTGAGAAGGGCGCGTACGTACAGAACAGAGTACGATCGGCGTCGCGCCACAGACTACTGCTATCTTGGATTGATCCACCGAGGGAATAGATAGGTAATGATTGTTGTAGCGTTTGAGGCGGCATCAGCACAGCCGCCCATTCATTACAATAATTATCCGACAATTAAACATTGCGACGGAGGTCGTTGCCGTTTAGTTCTGTAACTGTACCTCATTTAACTGCCGCCCGCAGTAATATAGTTTGCTCGAATAGCTTCATACTAGTTTTTTTATCTATTGTTTTAACTTCCTGCATTAGGATTTAATTTTATGATTGAAGCTTTAATTTAAAGGTTTGATATTATAGGTAATTATTCCGTCACAGATCGGTCGTCGCAGTTACGTGACTATTGGTATCTTGTTTTTTAAGTGGAGAAGAGCAGGTGTGAATAAAGTACTATTAAAATGCAGTAGGACCATATTTACATTTATTATTCAATGACAATATCTTACTCTAACATACTTAAATTTGTATCGTATTGAAGTCAACGATGTCGACAACCACCTCAATATAAAACAAGTTCACAAAAAACTACACCTTAGTTATAAATAGATTAGAACTTTCTTCAGTAAAGTTAGAAACAATAATATTATTCGGTAGTAGCATTGTCTCAACGTGATTTAAATACTCAAATATAAATTATTAGTGAATAGGTACATTAATCATAAGATTGAAGATTTATTGAATTTAAACATTAACAAGAGCATAATAATTTATATTATAAAGAAACATCACGGTTGCCATGGCAAACAATCAGAGAAAGACTGCCATGGGTAATAAACTAAGCTATAGATTATGAGTTACGAGCATTTCAGTCGAACCAGAACTCTAGTTACTACAGTTGATAAACATATAGCAAAAATATTAATTTCTGTATCAACAAGTTACATCAATGAAGAAATTTCCAAATAGTTTTCAAGTGATTTCATGCCTGGGCGACTCAGCCAACAATCAAAACACTCTAAAAGGATTATTAAGTCAAAAATTTGGTTTAACGTATGTACTATTTACATTTTAAATGTCGTGAGCAGCTAGAGAGGTGTTGAATAGAATTTGGCAAAAAAATATATCCAGTTTCGATGAAAAATTCATATGAACTGGTTTAGGCTACTGCAAATTAAATAAATATAATAGTTGATACTAATCTCACGTCCTTTAAAGTGACACCAACTCGTATCAACATTTAGTCTAAATTAATGACGCTATATACAGGTGGAACTGAAAGCGCTCTTACGCACTAGCGGTTAACCGCGGGGGCGGCTAACCGCTAGTGCGTAAGAGCGCTAAGACTAACATGGAATCACTAATTCATTATTGAATATGCAACTGTCTGGCTGTGTCAGTCATCATATCCACAACACATAGGTATCGCAGGTACACTTGTCTTATGAGATGATTTCGATTTTAAAACATACATTATGTTTGTTTAAAATTAAAAGCATAATTTGATGTCAGTGAAACATTCATTCTGTCTATTAACAAAATGATTATACATACAACATACAATCTCTAAGTATAATAGCCCCCTATTAAATCTATATAGAATTATATGTATTTTGTGTGAATTACCAAACTACGAACTTGCACAAGATAATTGTATTTCTGATAAACTAAGAGCTTTGCAAAGCTTATTTTTCAACTCAGAAAAGGGGTAGTCGTTACACGACAATTTACGACATCAATACCTAAAAAAATACAAAATTACGAAATTCTTGCGCATTCAAAGTTTTGAATCCTAAGGCATTCTATTTAAATTTTATGACTATTTTACAACTGATCTCATTCACACCATCATACTTGTACGACTCATTGAGACACATACATAGATCACGTAATACAAATACTTTAAAACTATAGTTTGCAAAAATGATTCTATAATACACTGTGCTCTTCGGAAACGTAAATTTTGATATATATCATGACACAGGTCTACACTACAGTGAATCTAGTCAAATCAAGGCCCTTACAGACTAAAATATTTGATCTCGCTAGCTTATTCTGCAATACTCAAAGATTTATTTCAGATTTACACATATTTGGTGGTAAAAATGCACGTTAGCCACAATAGTAAATGTAGTACAATGTTCACGAGGAACACACGGTCCATGGTGTGGGGTTTGAGCAGAAAGTCAAGTGGAATGTGACTCCCGCGGTAACACTCGAGCGTCGGACTTTGTGAACAGTTTGTGTAGCAGCCTGCTTGTGGTCCAGAAGATCTGCTTTAGCCGAGGATCGAGGCGGCCGCTGGCGTCGATGACGTGACAGCTTCCGCCTTCAACGGTATGTTCAGTGTGCGAGCGTGTAGAGCGTGGGACTCCGGGCGCGCGTCGCTCTATTGCGGCGGCAGCAGTGGCACCTCGGGGTAAGACGCTTCCGGTTCTTCCTCTGAAGAATGGCCGCTAGTATATGAAGCGCAGCCACTCTTCTCCCCCAGTCAGTATCTGGATAAAGATATTTTGTTTTGTTTAAGGTTTTAAATAATTAAATACAGAGTAGAATTTCTTTTTAGTGTCATCAATGTGGTGACTCTGCTATAATATAAAGTTCCCGTGATTTAATTGAATGCTAATCAGAGTTGGTCATACATTATCTTAATCCATGAGATACGTACAAAACGCTTTGGCAGAGTTTTCATTGTGTAGACCACTAAAGAGAGAAACTCCATGCCAGAGTGTGTTACGATAGCTAAAACTTGGTGTCTTCACGTCTTGAATGAATAGCTTATTGTATTTTTACACAAGCACAATGAAATAGCGAGCAAACGCAAATCTATGTTATAAACAAAAGATTTAGCTAGATAGTGTTCTGAACTAAATAAAAAGTTACAAAGTTAGTTCGTATAGTCACCATACCTGTCAGAGTCGGCGTAGGGCGCCCAGTGCGCGGGCGTGGCCTCGCCGTCGTCGCGCTCGGCGCCCGTGCTCGAACCTGCACCAGCACGTCACGGGTTAGGTTTACATATAATTAATAAAATACGATGACAAGTGTGGTGAAATGAATCGATTATAGAATTTGTGGTGTTTTTGACTACAAAGACTCTTATCAAAAATAATATTATAAAGAGGTAAC
This sequence comes from Hoplodrina blanda, assembly GCA_949316365.1. NCBI lineage: Eukaryota > Metazoa > Arthropoda > Insecta > Lepidoptera > Noctuidae > Hoplodrina > Hoplodrina blanda. The sequence continues at coordinate 11,062,339 of OX438594.1, forward strand.
ATTTGTAAGTTTGTATGTAGAGGGTAATCTCCGGAAGTAATAAACCGATTTTGAAAATTGTTTCACAAATTGGAAGCTACGTTATCACTGAGTGCTATAGGCTATATTTTATTATCAAAAAATTAGGGATCCGTAAGAAAAATCGCGCAAACGAAGTCGTGGGGAGAGTGCTAGTCAAAAATATTCTAACCGAAGCTAGCATTGTGAACCTCTAACTGAACATGGCAAATCAGCAGGGACTGCCCCACTGCAGGATATAGGCCTCAACTACTCTCCTACTTTGGGTATGTTTGCAGTCTGAATGTTACAGGTGAGAGAATTAATTTTTATGTTTAATAATTTTAAGCAATAGTTATTTTGTGATTGAAATATGACCTGTTATTGTACCATCCCAGATGGGCCCACTTTGCCTACAGGCTGATTTATGATTATAATTATCATATTTACCAATATGATGCGTCGTCGCAGTGGTGGTAACCGGTGTGATCGAGAGGTGCGATCCTTCCGTCATGACGTCGTGAGCTGCATCAGCCGGGCGGGAGGCAGCAATGGGCAGAACATAGCAAGGTCAGTAAGAGTGGATGTATAAGCCAAGCATCAACACCAGGTTAGATAAAGTGATGATTTAGTTTACCTAAATATTGTGGCGAGGGCGTAGGTGGCGGTACCAGCGAGACGGTTATGTGCGGCATCTTGGTCAGCAGATCTGAAAGGTGGCGGGCGGCGACGGGCATAGTATATTCACTTTTATGGCGCTGATAGTGGTTCGTGTGATCGTTTACCTCTATTTTGAGCTGCTATTGGGTCGTAGCTTCATCAGTCTCTTTGGTCGGTGGATATTATACTTCCGTCTCGGTCAGCGCTTCCGTCCCATGAGGTCTGAGTGTCTAGAGTGTGACACGGATCATAATAAACGTGCAGCGCTGTTTGTAATATCAAGATCGTGCCAACTTCAGCTCGTTTCATGCTCGTACTTGTTTTCGCCACGTCCATTATGATCTGTGTTACACTATATGTAAGTAAGGGGTATGTGTGTACCGATATGGTGCGACGTGGTGGTGGGCGGCGCGACAGGCGTGATGGACAGGTGCGGCCGCTCCGCGTCCGGCGGCGGCGACACGGGCGCGGGCGGCGACGGGCTGTCCAGCGAGATCACGCCGCACGCCGCGCCCGGCACGCCCGGCGAGCGGTAGCCGCTGGACGACACCGCCTCCGCAGCTAGGGACATTAATAACATGTCAACACATTAATAAATAAGCTTCCATGCTGCATTAAAAGGCACGAGTGACTTAATATGAATGGAGTAAATTAATTATATTGTAGCTCATAGCGGCCCACAACGCTACTAGATTGAAAACATAACTTTTCACTATGAAGACGTCAAGTATACTATAAGGCTCACCGCTGGACGAGGAGTAGTTGTCATCGCTCTTGATGCTGGACTCGGAGACGGGCGGCGTGGCCTTGGGTTGCGCCACCTTGCGCTTGAGCGGCACGTCGTCATCGGAGTCGGACGTGAGGTCCACCATGAGGCCCGGCGCGCGCGGCGCCCGCGCCTCGCCCACCGCCGCGCGCTTGGCGCCGCCCGTGCCGCTGTCCACTGGGATCACTTCTGTACCACAACAAATATAAGCTATTTAACTAGTGTTTTGCTGTGTTACATTACCGTTAAGCTTAAATTTTCTCTTCAATCATACATGAGGTATATAATAGGAAAGTTGTCGTTAGGTGAATCGAATACAGATTTTGAGAGTTAGGATCAAATGCTGTGAGATTTCCTATTAGGCACTGTACAACATTCCCCAGAGGGATAGTAGTTTAGCTCGATAGTTCTGGAAGATTGGCGTAGAGTAAAGTTGTGATTATTTTGATACCCGTTTTTAATTTCGTAATCTGTGTTTGTCTATACCTACCTACTGTCTCTTCTTTATTCTTTTAAATTTTTTTAGTCATTCGTCTAAATGTGAAAACTTGTAATTGGCCTTAATTTTAGTACTGTTTATCTATTTTCTGTTATTAGATGTAAGTTTTCTTAAGAAAATAAAATAAAATAAAAAACGAGCTGTAAACAAAATACGAAACTGACCGAGATCATCGGAGATGAGCGTGACGGGCTCGGCAGCGGGCTGGGCCTGCTGCGGAGCGCGCGCGGGCGGCGCATGCGCGGACCAGTTCCCGTCCGCGTGCAGCTGGATCTCGTTGCAGTCGTTCGACAGGCGGGAGGAAGTCAGAACCTCTTGGAAGTATCTGAATGACAACAGTATGATGAGCTTAATTAATTGTTCAGGGCCAGACACAGGAACAGTTTGGATATGAATACTACTATAATAAATAATAATAATAAACCTTTATTTCAGGCAACTAAGGCCCATAAAACACAAATACATAAATAAGAACAATAACTAAAAAAAAAATGCCCAGACAATAACACTATCATAATACTATCTGTGTGATACTTAGTCTTGAAGTTTTTGAATAAATAAAGATTTTTACAGAAATGATACAGTAAAATGTTTCGTTTTATCCGTCTGTATGATACCCATTATAATACTTGGAATCTCTTACCCATCAACTACCAGGGAGTCATAGGGCGCAGGGCGGTCGCACACGGGGCACAGCCAGGTGGGCTTCCTCTCATTCATCTGCAGGAACAACGACGCGTCGAAGCACTGCAGATGTGGACAGTTGGCGGGTCGGCACGGACATGACATGCGCATCTTGCCCAAGGGACACATCAGTGACACACGGAGAGATGTCGTCGCAATCTCGCTGTCGTAGTCCTCTGATAGCTTTTCTTTTACTGTTTAGTAATAGTGGTATTTTAGAGCTTACAATCACAAGAAGAAACATAAAAAAAGGAAATTGTCTCTAGGCCCCTACCAGACGCGGGGCCCTAGCTAATTGCCTAAACTGCCTAATATATAATCCGGCCCTGCATACAATGACATACATAGACTGCTAAAATCATAACCTTCCGTACTCTGTAAAAATCTGCATGGATAACTTACTAAGCGACCTAGTGTAGTCAGGGTTCTTGGTGCCTTTATTCTTCAGCCGCTGCAGCAGCTCGGCAGACGTCAGCTTGCGAACCATGAACACGCTCAGCACGTAAGCACGCGTAAAGTCCGCCGCCCACGTCACTTGTATCGTGTTCGCGACCGTGGGCGACAGCTTTACTAACGACGATATGTTTACTGGTCGCGGTGGCCGCTTTGGTTCTGGTGTTGGCTTGTTTGTTGGTATTGGGTTCTGTGTGGAAAAATAATAGTGTTTACCAGTCGCAGAAGGTCAATTTTAGTTAGAGGGAATTCGAAGTAAACATTTGCATAGTTTTGGGAAGAGATAGGATAACATATTTTTGCCTAAAATGGCAGGGTGCAGTTGTCATTGCTAATTAATTATGAGGTCTGCTCTTGACCTCGATTTCACTTATTAAAACCTGATCGCCTGCACCTTGAATATTTGCTAAAAATAGAAACATTTAATAAATTATCGACTTCAAAGCCATGGCAAGTAAGGATTAAACTTGACCATTTTATTGATTTATATTAGCTGCTGCCCGCGACTTCGTATCCGGTGTTTTTTTAGCCAGGAACTTTAGCGGGCTTACGCAAAACCATCTACCAAAGTTTCATCAGAATCAGATCAATAGTTTAGGAATGTTACAGGACAAACATTCATTTTTATTTATATATAAGATTAAACACTTACAGGCAGTGGACACATTTTGTTGTTAACTTTGACATTAACACTAGGCGGGAAATGGTCCTCTTGTTCACATGATGTTTCTAGGAGACAAAACCGGAGTTGTGCCTGAGAACAAAGTTTATATATTTGTTTATATATTTATTTATATAACAAAGTTTATAGTTTATTATATAAATTGTTATGTACAATTTATATGGCGTTAAGAGCAGTAGTTAATGTTGGTTATTGAGGCAGACTGGTCTAAATGTTCAGACATTTCTACACTTTTTGAATGATGGCAGGTCTGGATTGGTAGATTGCCATTACGCTGTCTTCAGAATTCAAGGGGAAAAGAGTCTATTACACACCTGTATGACATAATCAAGTTTGTTGCTGGTTCCAACGAGATCCTTCCCTGATGCGATTTCGGTGGCTTGCTGTGGCGTGAGATGGAAGACGTAGGTGCCCTCTTGCATGCGGCCTGCCTGCATTGGCATCATAGTGGAAGGCTTCATCAGTTCCGCCAGCACGTCGTAGAATGGTAATCTGGAAGAAAGCCACAATATAGCAAGACATACATTATTGGAAATGGAATCTTGATGACTGGCACAGAAACGTGGAGACTGATATAATAATGAGAGGTTGATGTCCAGCAGCAAGTTTCAAAAACGCGATAAGCATGTTTGAATGATGGTAGTCTAAAATTCCTCTATAAGAGGGTTTACGATTGGCACACATGTCCCGGGACAATTAGCCTTTCTATACCAAATTGCTGACTGGTTGATAGTTTGATACATCTTCCAAAACCTGAGCTACTACCTCATATAGTTATTAAAAAGAGAATCTATATAAAAAGAGATAGTAAGAGTACTTACTTCCTAAACTTAACGTCGGGATGCACCGGAAAAGGTGTTAGGGTCGTCGTTGGCGAGGGCGAAGGCATCGGTGCGAGGGTACCGCCGCCGCCGCCGCCGTAGCCGTGGTACATGCTGCTCGGGTATATCGGGTTCTGTCGTGCCTGGAAGTACCTCAACCTCATGTTGTATCTTGGCAGTTGGTGACATCCACATATCTCACATCAACTTAGCCTAAGTGTGAATGCGAATCCTAATTAAAAGTCCTTACTTACAGGTGAACTATGAGATTATGGTAAGGACGTTGCTTCCGCCATATCAGCTGTATCAAAGATACCAGCCGCCCGAGAAAGAAATTTGAGTACTGTGCGTACACCTCTGCCTACCACATAGCTTTGAGAAATACAGGTGTGATGTTATGATAGTTTCAGTTATTTTGTTATTTACTAGCTTATGCCTGCGACTTTGCGTTAACGTAACCAACGTTATCACAGGCTTTATTTTTAAACCCCTACTTCTTTTTCTATACTAATATTATAGAGGTAATATTTGTTTGTAAGTTTGTATGTAGGGGGTAATCTCCGGAAGTAATGAACCGATTTTAAAAATTGTTTCACAAATTGGAAGCTATGTTATCACTGAGTGCTAAAGGCTATATTTTATTATCAAAAAATTAGAGATCCGTAAGAAAAATCACGCGAACGAAGTCGCGGGGAGAGTGCTAGTCTTAAATAAAAGTAGCGTTTAGTATAAGTTATTTTCGTGTAAGTACCATTCATATTATTATTGAAAAAAGCTGGTATTTTGACATAACAAATATATACTTCAAGTTTATTTATATGTAGATAGTTAAATGTGTATATTAACTCATTTGCAAGTTTTCAATGTATTAAATTACCGAGACAGGCATATTTTGCCCGCGCGAGTCCTGTGTGTTGTATCCGCTGACCGCTGGGTGCGTAGAGTAGAGCGAGCGCGAGCCGGGCAGCGCGGGCGCCAGGGGGTCCTTCCCCTGCGACCCGCTGCCCGGGCCCACGCCGCCTGAAGGCAGCGCCGGATTGTTCCTACAATATCATCAACACTTACACTTCTCACCCTTTTTACTATAAACAGTAATCAAACAATAAGATCTGGACATTGATTCAGGGGTCGAACATCATGCAACAAATGACTGCACATTGGTCACTAACATTCACTTGAATCACTAACAATTATCCGTTCATAATAAGAACCATCACCCAAAGCCCCAAGACTCATGCTACAGCTGCCTCCGGCTCTCCACAAGTAATGACTGCAGTAGCAAAACAGAAAACGACAATGGAGTCTGTTGGACAGAAGTGGGTTTTCATGCTAGCAGCTATACTTGAGGCAAACGCGACAAGAACTGAAACTTGCCTAATTTGATTGTAGGGCCTTTGTGAGCGGTGACCGTTCTCAGTGGTTCTGAGCCGCGATCTAAGTTCGGAAGAAGTTCCATTTTCGGCGGGCGCACTGGGAGCCGCGCTTCCTACTCTCGCTGAAGATCGTGTTTTAACCATTGTTGACGAACGACCATCTCATGTCAACTGAAATTCACGAGTCCAAAAATGGACAAACTAACATCAATTATCTGTATAAAATTGAAGAGATTTCTGGAAAATTTCTTCATGTTGTAAATGAAATGGCACCTCGCGGACTTTACCTTATTTCTCTTACGTAACAGACTGGAAACAGACAGGGAAAGGGGCAAGAACTACTGAACATCTGCAATTGAATAATTATCCATTTTAGTCATCAATGGTTAAAACATGTCTTACAGCTTTAATTTAATAACTACATAAACCATATAAGTACTTAAACTAAGTAATTGCTTTCAAACAATTGTTGGTGATCCTTTAGTTTTTAATAATTTGAGAAATTATTCCACTGCAGCTGTGAACGAGCATCGCTAAGGAGAGAAAAGTACATTAACAGTTTGTTAACATGAGAAACCCACAGGTGTAAAAGAGACAAACTGGTTGGTAAGAGAAATAAGGGGTGTCCTGTTTATGAAATTTTCCAGAATATTGACAACAAATATTATTAAATAATATAGAAAATAAAGGAAACAGGATCACTCCATCATACTCATTTATGAAATTAATAATGCATCATTATAGCTGTCTCAATACAAATAAAATAAACAGGACCTGTGTAAAAATTTTACTAAAGAAAAGGCATTTTTCCAGGCCACTGTTGTCTACATCGGAATAATGTTCATTCATTTAGTTATTTTTATTTTGTTGAAAATAAATCCTGAAATACCAATAAAGTTGGTTTGCCAGAAACATAGCATAGCTTAATTTGAAGGACATTTCAACTTATTCTGGTTTTTATTGGATGAAATTCTGAAGTGTATATCATCAAACCAAAACACAAACAAAGTGTCTGGATTTACACCAGTTGCAAAAATAAAGTTATATTTATATTTGGAACTAGACAATGAGAGTACCCGGGTTCCAGGACAACATAGAGTCTGTTGAGACCTTTAAAAATCGATAATGGCTGATACTCGTGGGATTAACATTTGCAAGATTTTATCTTAATTATAAGGACAATGATAATCCGTTATAACAGATAATATCGAGGCGAACAACACATTCGATTTAGCAAGTTAAAATAAAGTACTTTTTACGGCAAAAACCACGTTAAAACCGTAGGTTGGAAGAACAGCTAAATTAAAAAATACCGGTAATAACCAGAACAGTCTTATAAAGCCAAAAGTATTAACTATCCATTGGTTTAATTAAGTTTAGAGTTGTTTGGATATATAAATCAATATCGACATTAATAAGTCCTAAAAGAAAAACGTACACAAAATCTCAAACAATATGGTTGTCACCACTACAAATCAAAGTTAACTTACCATGATATCGCGTTACCGTAATCGTAATATCTACTCATATTAATTCTAATTTATAAAGTTACACTGACATTTAATTTCAATTTAAATTATTTACGTGTTTTTCACACAAAACGCCATAACTTGACGCTCACAACTGCACGGCCATCGGCCGCCACGTTGACCATAGACTAAATTTATTTATACTGACATGTGTACAAGCCTTTACATAATTTCTACATTTTATTTTTGAAGTGTTTGATATACTTTAGTTACTTACCAAGTCTAATTCAATACCTAGTAATTAAGTACGAATTTATTATTAATAAAATATAAAAAATATGCTCAGCTAGAGCAGATGCACTACGACAAAAATGTATGACTAATTGTAAAGCTGATTACACACCAATGAAACCATTAACACGAGAAACGCAAGTTCCGTTTCCTAGTTTTTGGTGCTGTGCTTTCTACAAACGATTAATACAGTAAAAGTAAAGCTTTGCTCGGAAACATAAACGTAACCGTTCCTTTTCCTAAGCGTCATTATTATCTTCCTACCCTTGTCTCATGTTACTTGGGATTGGCATAACAAGATAAAGGTATCATAAAATATGTAAATGAGATTCTAATCACATTATACATGGTTTGGTAGTAATTCCTCACTTTCCTCAGAACCATACAATATTCTGAGCTTCTCAAAATTTAAAAAACAGTAACTAAGTCATTAAAAGAAAGAGTTGAGCCTGGAATTAATTCTAAACTTGGCAATATTCTATATTTGTAAGACGAATGTGAAATACCGCCTAGTCTCTGCGTAGTCATTCTGTATTTTCATCGGTGTCTTTCGGCGGCATCTTCAATAAAAATGAGTAAAATAGGTTTCGTTGTGAATTTCGACGAGCCGATCGCGCGTCATCGTCATGGCATACTTTCGGCTACGATCGCGTGTCGCGGAGAACGTCTGCGGTCAAGCTGATGTGCGCGGCTTGGTAATAAAGACTTAAATACTGTATAAGTACATGATTCCAAACCTGTTCCGATCAGCTGTGACGCGAGCCGTTAGGTGCAATCATCCTTTAGTGTTTTGAAAACTATTGGTGCAGAAACTACATCCCGGATATCGTCAAAGAAGTTTTTCTATCTGAATATTCAAACAGAAATAGCCCGCACTACATTGTATGGTCTAAAAAACAAATTTCAATAATAATGGATTCTTTATTTTTTAACCGAGTACATAAACAAACTGACAATAATAATTAATAAAGCATCGAATGAGGGATTTTTCGTAGTTTCAGAACGCACGTTAGCTTCATGGAAACGGAAAGTTCTGTTTGTTGTTATTTGGTTTCCGTTTCCTAATGCTTTTAGATGTACTATGTACACCTTATTTTGTTATCGATGTGAATCATTATCGATACTCTTTAGTCTTGCCTTGTCTCGATAAACATAATATTTTACTTGTGTTGAGGCTTATTTGTTTTTTTTTTTATTTCGAGGTGTAAGAGAAATCTAATAAAAAAAAACTATTCAATACTTTTGATATAATAAAACTTTAATAATATTTTATATTTTATATAAATATTTAATAAAAAATACAAAAAGTTCACAACAAAGGTATTTCAATTAGCTAAGCAGGTACTGCTCATTTACAAGAATAATAAGCATCACAAAACTAATTTGTTGAATACGGCATAAGCAAATACAATGTTTTGAATAAGTTTAGTTTCTTCTAAATTCCTAAACTTTAAGATCGTGATTAATCGAAGTGATTAAAAAAAAACTTACATGGAAATGACTACGTACTTGTAATTGTTTATCTCAGTATTTGTTATGTACATACAAAATGCATATAGCCTCATCCCAAAGTTTCTTAGATTTTAGATAAGTAAGTAGTATTGAGGAATTATTTTTGGCATCTAACCCTAATGCATAATCAGGACATTTACATTGGGTGGTTAATAAAATCATGTAAAATAATGGCTATGGAATTTAGATGCATGTAAGGGTATTTTGTGTACACCACATGGACCATAACGGGGAAGCCTGGATACCGCGAGCGACTAGCCGGGTACGGTGGACGTCGAGACGAGCGTGCACGGGGCGGGTGGCTCCTTCGGGCCGGTCGGTCCACAGGCGCTCAGCAAGGGCCGCTGCTCGCGGCCACGCGCGCGCTATCAAGCCTCCTTCACTTACCAATGGCGACCAAACAGTAGCCTCTCCACCTTCCACGACACCTGAGTCATGCCTGAGCCATGGACGATGTTCGTACACTCGCTGCCATGAATTGTACGGCGCACCAGTGTTTTCTTCATACCACGCTCCGAAACCCGTGTTCAAGTCCCACGCGTCCTCATGAGACATAATTGTTCGAATACCGCTGACATATGTTTGAGACCATGCAGCGTTTCGAACTTGAACGCCGATAAGATGAACGTAATCTCTTAAATCAGCTTTAAACCGTTCTCCGAGGTGAGACATCCAAAAAATTATAAGTTTAGGTAATTTTACGCTCCGATTTTGTAGACGTGCTATTAAATTGCGCGTAAAAAGGAGCCAGAGGTCCATCGTGTCATTTGTAGTGCTTTTAAAATGATCTTCCCAACATCGCATCGAAATTTCGTTACCTCCGAGATGAACAATGTCTTCGACTCCGGTTAGTCGCAGGATGTCAATAAAAAGGCGTTCGAACAAGTCGTACACACGCGTGTTTAGAGGGTTTAACTGTCCACATGGTGGTTCGCTGCAATATTGAGTCCAATGGTCGACATCAAGGCAAAACGCTAATTCGCCCTGCCCTGCAGCAGGTCCCCAGCTCCACGCGCGGCCGACGTGCGCTGGCGCGTCTATTTCCAACAACACTCGGATCCCCCGCAACCTTGCCCTCCGCACGACTGTTCGCACGTCTTCAGGAGTATAAACGTCTCCGGGGGTGTGCGCGCCATAATTAGCTAACTCTGGAACACTGTTTGTATGAAGCGGAAATGCTTGCGAGTCGCTAATGTGCCAATGAAATGTATTCAATTTAGAAGCTCCCATGGCATCTATATTCACCATCAGTTCTGTAATAGGAAAATAATTGCGTGCTGTATCTACGAGCAACCCTCGATACTGAAACTTCGGCGCATCGTCTATTCTTGCTGCTTCTAATATCAAAAGTGATCCCATATACGGGTCCAACCATACTAGTTGCAAAAGTGTTTCTATAGCATGTCTAGCACCACAGAATGACTTTGCAGCAATATCAGCCATTAGTACAATGGCGGTTCCGTCTACTGGTCTTAAGGACAGACTGTAACTCTCATCAGTATCAAGAGTCATGCGTGGATCTCCGCTGCCATTGATGACAATGCGCAAAGACACACTACGCCACTCTTCAAATCCCCGCGCTCCAGTTTCTATTTTCTGCAAGTCATCGCGGAGCAATAAAAAGGCATCTTGAATTAGTTCATGAACTATTCTGGATGGAGCTTGGACCATTTGCAGCTGAAACAAATCTGCACGCACTGGTACTGCGGTTGTAGACAGACTAACTATCCCGGTTGGTTGTGGCCAAATCTGCATCGATGAGCAAAGCATATTGCATGTTTCCAGAGACTGTAACTTTGAAATATGTGTTGCTCGCAATGGCAAACATTTTTCATTAATACACTCCCAGTTCCATAACGGTAACGGGTTTCTGAAATAAACAAATTACTTGTAGGTAACATTAATTAAATATCATTTAAAAATATGTGTAGCAGTCCAATCTACGTGGATAAATGAAATGAGGTCAGATCACGAAAACAATCTGCGACTCATGCATTCCTCTTAAACATAAGGGAAAACTCTACTAAACCATGGTGAGATGTTGTATACCTAGATCCATGGATCAAAATGATGGACCACAAACAGAAGAATCAAAGGAATCTGTATGAAGAAGAGGTGAGAATGTGTTAGCGAGACGTGGATGTAACGCGAAAAGATAGAATTAGAAATGAGTAAGAGGAAAACTAAAAGTTGTGTCGCGCCGTCCGCCGGTGACGGAGAAATTGAATGGAAATCGGTTTTCTCAGGGGTATTTGATGCAGAGTTCTGATAATCATGTTGTGAGGAAGGTTTTGAGTGTCAATGTGGCTTTATGAGTAAGGACACATTAAAGAAACAACAGATGGATCATGTGAAAGATGATAGGGCTAGAAATGGTGTAGAGCAGAGATGATTGATCCATGGATAAAGAAGACAAGATGCGCCGACCACAAATGAATTTGAATACGGCCAGGAAGATGATCAACATGGGAAGGTAGGTAGGTACCTCCCTATAACGATTCAATAAATAGTAATCGCTTATAGAACCAGCTTACAGAGTAAAAGTTGTTCGGCAAACGTTTAATAATAGACCCAATACGAGTAGCACATTGTCCGGTAAAATTTTGATAACCAGCCACATTACTTCTTAATTTATATTTTTCTATTAAATAATCCATGAAACAGCTACGAATGCACTTTTAAAAACATTTATAAAAACCAATAATTCCCTCCTATTTATTTTGACTTGTTTTGACTCTACATTTGTCATTAAAAGTAGTGAGATTGTAAATATATAAAAAAGTACTCTGTGATTGTAAATGACCAAAATGACAGAATTGACTCTGGATACGCTCTGGATAGAACGCGGTTATGGATATAGAATAATGATGGCATGAACAATAGAAACTTTTTTCCACAAAATCGAGCGGGCACACGGTGCGTTGCGGCGCCGCACCGCAAAGATTTCACCGTGTCGAGCGCGGGCACACGATGCGTTGCGGCGCCGCACCGCAAAGATTTCAGTGAAATCTTTTTGCGGTGCGGCGCCGCAACGCATCTTGTGCCCGCGCTCTGAGGTCTTGGGTTCGATTCACAGATCGGGCAAAGTGTTATTGGTTGTATGGTTTCTCATCAGTAATTTCTCATTTACAGTCTCGTAGTCTGGATTTGTGCCTAGTTGATGGCAATAGGCTCGTCCCCTACTACATAAGACTTAAACATAACGTGCGGCGTGCGAAATGTGGGTGTACTTGAATACACCTCTGCCTAACCCTTCGGGGATTACAGGCGTGATGTAATGATGTTTAAAATTGGTCCAGCTGATATATTTATTTTAGTTCTTTCTTTAGGACGGCACGCGCCCGTAAGTCAACACCAAACGTGACAAATTGATTGTACAGAAAAATTATTGAAATAATAAATATCGAAGCTCCCTTTATGCCACCAGCCACACACGCTGCTATGAGTCTTTCAGTTCGAGTTCTATGACATAGTATCAACATCTGACTGCTCGCCTCTACCGCCATGAAGTTATACAAATTATCGAATTTAAATTTCGCTACATGACCATAAAAATTCTGTGAGTCTGTTATCATAGTGACCTACAGACGCCTACAGTAAACATACCTAATAAACTGTTACATAACGTTGTTAATACTATCAAAATCTTTACTACTCGTTAAATGTCTTTTTTACAAAAACCTATTTATATTGATGCGATCAATCTTTTCTAGTTTACGTGTAATCTAGAGACTCGTTAGCATTTTAGTAGTTTAGTACCTTCCTAAGTACCTAATAGCGACATCTATCGGGTCAAAATATCATATCAGTGCATCACTTTGTTGTTGCTCGGCTAATTTAAGAAGTCTCCTCTCTGGGAGAAATCCTGCCCAAACATAAAACACTTTATTTTTGTAGGTTTGCCGCAAAAAATTTTTTGGATGATAGACGATAGTTTTCTCGCTCACTCGCTCACTCGCTCGAGTCTCGCTCGCCCGTCGCCGAGGTCTTGAGTCAACTCGCCCATCTCAATATTAATAACCTTCGACTTATATTTTTTTACAGACGTTAATAGACGTACAGCTACTAGAAGATAAGTACGTCATGTGTTAAAGCTAGAACTGGGATAATCATATCGAACATCGTCATCGGCCATTTTGCCTACCTATCTAATGTGATTGTGATTGTTTACAAAAACATGGAGCATAAATTTATTGAATGTGTTAAAAACCACCCGTGTTTATGGAAAACGGATATGGAAGATTATAAGATAAATCAAATAAAGGACGAAGCTTGGAGAAAAGTGATAGAAGAGAGTAAAGTATCAGAGAACGGAGTTAAAACTGGTAAGTTTTAATAAATAGGCACCGTATACCGGTAGCAATTTGAGTAGATACATAGGTACCGACTTATTTAAAAGTGTTTTTGTCATCTTAAATAGGTCCTAGTTCCTCTTCTTTTGACCCAAAGATTGAATTCGTTCATACTATACTTTCGCTAAGAGGTTGATAACTTATTGAAAATATTGAGACTCAAGACTGGACTGTCACTTGTCACTTCACTTGCTTGCGTTTCAAACTATCAACTTGAATGTCATATAATTATGTCAATGTCATTGTTCCAAAAGCTAATAAATTCATTTTTTTTAAGTTTGCCAATTCAAAAAAAAACTTAGGTTTATTACTTCAATTATATAATAACGCCATGTCCATCGGTATACCTCAATTAGCTCATCCGAGAATTCGGGCATCAGCAGGCTGTAGCTAGATGACGCGGCGCCATTTCCTCGTAAACGCTCTAGCCATAAGGCATACCGCCACAGATAATGTAGAAACCGGTACCGTAGTGATTTATATACTCTGTGACCGGTACCGGCAAGGCGAGGCGCAGCGCTTGCACGCACTCTCAATGTTGTACGAACGGGAACACCCAAATATTCCGAAATATTTTATTCCGAATTTCGATATTCCGATTTTCAAAAGTCCGAATTTCATAATTCCTAAGAATTATAATTTCAGTGTAGTGCGTACTGAGGAACTCAAGTTTATTTCACAAATTATTATTCACATTTATTTATTTTATATACTTACATATATAATTACATTTTTAAATATTGATGTAAAACAATAAAAACATTTAAAAATATAAAAAATAGTATCCCACCGGCATCGGGAACAGGGTCCAAGCTACCGGTGGTCAGGGCTCCTGAGAAAGGAATCTCCTAACAATACGCGCCGTGTCCAGGAGTACCGCTTTCTGAATCAAGCCCTTGATCCAGCCGCCCAACGAGAGCCTCCTAAGGTGTTGGTCGAGGCTCTTGGCTATTATGCCATTGGCAGTTACGACTATCGGCACAGTGATTGCTGTACTCACATCCCACATGTCGACAACCTCGCGAGCCAAGTCAAGATACTTCATTTGTTTATCTTTCTCAGCCTTCACGAGGTTCTCGTCATGCGGGACTGTTATATCCACAATCACTGCGCGACGCTCTAATCGATCTATCACCACGATGTCAGGCTTATTGGCAACAATAGTCCTGTCAGTGATGATAGATCGATCCCAATACAATGTGATATTGCCATTTTCAAGAACTGGGTCGGGCACATACCTGTAGTAGGGCACTTCCGATTCCACAAGACTGTATTTAAGAGCAAGCTGCTGGTGGATAATCCTAGCTACTAGGTTATGTCTATGCAAGTAGTCTCCGTTAGCCAGACGAGAACACCCAGATATAATGTGTCGGATTGATTCCCCGGGACGGTGGCATGCCCGACAAATGTCAACCGTACCGTCCTTCACAATATATCTGCGGTAGTTTCGTCATCATAACTTCGTCCATAATTGCACAGACAAAACCTTCGGTTTCCCCAAAGAGGTCACCAAAGCGCAGCCAGGATACGGGCGCCATAAAGTCTACATCAGGCCCATTATTATTATTCCATTTATTTATTGTACATACATATAAATTACATTTTAAATATTAATATAAAAATACAAACATTAAAAAATATAAAAAATAGTAGCCCACCGGAGGCGGAAACAGGGTCCAAGCCACCGGCGGTCAGGGCTCCAAAGAGAGGAACCTCCTAACTATGCGGGCCGTGTCCAGAAGTACAGCTTTCTGGATCAAGCCCTTGATC
The DNA here is from genome assembly GCA_949316365.1 of Hoplodrina blanda. Classification (NCBI taxonomy): domain Eukaryota; kingdom Metazoa; phylum Arthropoda; class Insecta; order Lepidoptera; family Noctuidae; genus Hoplodrina; species Hoplodrina blanda. The sequence goes on from OX438594.1 coordinate 11,077,668, forward strand.
CAGCCACCTAACGAGAGCCTCCTTAGATGTTGGTCGAGGCTCTTGGCTATTAAGCCATTGGCTGTGACGACTATCGGCACAATGATCGCCGAGTCCACCTCCCACATGTCGACAACCTCGCGGGCCAAGTCAAGATACTTGATTTGCTTGTCTTTCTCGACCTTCACGAGGTTCACGTCATGTGGGACTGCTATGTCAACAATCATTGCGCGCCTCTCTAAGTGATCCACCACCACTATATCAGGCTTATTAGCCATAATAGTCCTGTCAGTGATGATGGATCGATCCCAGTACAGTGTGACATTGCCATTTTCGAGAACTGGGTCGGGCACATACCTATAGTACTGTACTTCCGATTCCACGAGGCCGTATTTTAGAGCAAGTTGCTGATGGATAATCCTGGCCACTAGATTGTGTCTATGCAAGTACTCTTCGTTAGCTAGACGAGAACACCCAGAGATAATATGACGGATTGATTCACCGGGCCGGTGGCATGCCCGACAGATGTCAACCGTGCCATCCTTCACAATATATCTCCGGTAGTTATTCGTCATAATAACTTCGTCCATAATTGCACAGACAAAACCTTCGGTTTCACCAAATAGGTCACCGAATCGAAGCCAGGATACGGACGCTAAGAAATCTACATCGGGCCCATGCTGGGCCCGAAAAAAGCGTCCGTGGAGCTCCTTACTCTGCCATATCTCCTCGCGATCTTTAGTCTCAAGCACTACAGGTTTGCGCCAGTTCTCTTTAGCCAAGGAGAGCGGGGTGAGGCCCTTATCCACCGAAACCACATCTCGGTGCATCCCCACGTCGGCTTCTAGGAAATATTCCCTGAGACTGCATATCTCGCGGTTGTGGAGAGTTTTAGCATTTAAAAAGCCACGACCTCCACACTTCCGCGGGATATACAGTCTCATCACCGATGACCGTGGGTGATGCATCCGATATGCCGTCAGTAGTTTACGGACCCTCCCATCCAGGGCGTTAAGTTCCGTTTGAGTCCATTTGAGTATGCCGAAAGAGTACATCAAAACCGGCATGACCCACCCGTTGAAGGCGCGCACCTTATTTCCACCTGACAAGAGACTATTAAATACTTTTTTCAGGCGGCCAAAGAAGCGCTCCTTCAACGATTGTTATATTATTTTTATTATTATTTTTATTTCATAAAGCAATTTTATTAGGGCAGACCAGCGGCCGTTCTACAGCCTATCCATGTAGTTAGGTCCGGAACCCTGACTGCCAGCAGGATTTGCTCTTGCCAGGATTTTCCTTATTTCAGGTTGTAAAATTTTAGTATTTTGTACCCTACTACATACCTAAGTAGGTACTATATGTATCTACCTATATTAATTAAGTATAATATTTACTACAAAAACCTATTCATATTTTAGTGAAAGATGCGAAATACTTTTGGAAAAAGTTACGAGACATGCATCGACAATCGTTGACTAGACAACGAAAAGTCTTAGGAACAAAGAAATGGAAGCACCAAGAACACATGGAATTCATACTGCCTTACTTAAAACGGTCAAATGAAAGTAGAAATTTTACTGCGGATTCAGATTTTTTTAAAGATGATACTGAAACTGAGATAAATGATAATAGAAGTGGCAGTACGACTCCACGAGAGGCTCGTAAGACGGAAAATATATTTGTTACTGAATTCAGTAGAGAAGACAGTAATAGTAATACGAATACTGTGGGCAGAACTCAAGCGTTCGATGACAGTAGGAGGGTAGTAGACATTTCCGTGTCACCTAGACCTGCTCTGGCGAGTTTTTTCACCAGTATGTGTGAAATGACAAGTGGTTTACCAGAACTCATACAGATGAGAGTCGAAAGGAAAATATTTGATATAGTTATGGAAGCGCGAGAGGAACATTTGCAAAATCAGAGCTACTTTGCTTCATAAAAATGATTTAATTAAATCTTTTTAAGTATTATTTCATATCGTTAGTACGATAAAAAAATTAGGTACTCATTGTATGTACCGTTGTTATAATAATATTCCATTCAATTGGGTAGGTTGACACCATTAGCCAATAATTCTAAGAGATAACTTCTCTAAAAAAACGCATTAATTTAGCCCTGTAAAGAAGAATTTACAATTGAGTGTTTTGATTTTTGTTTTCAAAAATAATTAGTCAATTGAGTCGGCACAAAAGTGGCGTCATAGCTGTTTGAAATGTATTTAAAAATTGTATTGTTCTTCTATCACAATCTGAGGTCGTGAGCTTTTCTTCTGTTACAATTAGTATTAAAAAATTTACACTTACGTAATTACAATGTAAATAAGTAGATTCTATTTCATTAAAACATATAAAGTAAGGGATTGTACTTTTTATTTCGAAATCGGATCACAATACGCATAAGTACCAAAAAAAAAATACTTCAAAAAAATCCTGAGAAGTTTTCAGCATTCTTAGACAGAATACGTACATAAATAAGGCCACTGCAGAAATATACACCAAACACCAGACTGATTAACCCAAGGCTTAAGATGATGAGGTCTACGTACAGGCGGTAATTCATTACGCCATAGTTAGAAGGATACCTCAGGCAAATATCCATTAGAGCTGGGAAAACCAATGCCAACATGCTGGTGCATAGATTTCCCACAAATGCCACGAATGGTCCTTGGAACGGTACCAAGTAGGATATTAAAACTGAAATGTAGTAAATGGAAACATACATTACAGCTGTGCATTACAATTTTAATACGTACCACAAAAGATGAGACTTGACAAGCGTCAGTAACGGGGAGCTTCGAAATAGTAATCCATAATTTGTGTATCTATTCAGGGATTTTTCGATGACATTTAGCTTAAAATTCTTTATTAACAATCCTTACTAATATTATAAATGCGAAAATAACTCTGTCTGTCTGTCTGTCTCGCTTTCACGCCTAAACCAATGAACCAATTTTGATGAAATTTGGCATGCAGATAGTTTAAGACCCGGGGAAAGACATAGGCTACTTTTTATTAGACTTCGACTTCGACTTCGTCTGCGTCCGCGATAACCGACATTTGCACGGACGAAGTCGCGGGCAAAAGCTAGTATTATTATATTTATTACGAAATACTGAAGTTTGGTGGCGTGGTGTGTCAATCTCATCTTTCGTGGCGCGTATTGTACTATTATACATTATTATCATTGTAAAATGATACATCACACACTACACAAGTCTAGACCCAGCTTAACAAGCACGTCGTCCGATTTTAAAGTCTGTGACAAAATGCCACTCTAATTTAAAGAGCTAGAATTTATATCACATGACTACAATCTAGATAGGTAAAGTACAACGATAGCTAAACCGCTGAATTGACTCCTCGCCTGCTGACACTTCGCCGTTAATCACTGTGACGTCACATATCTCAAGAACCTGTCCAGTGCACATTCGCCTCTTGTGTATAACGCTACGAGCGCCCGCCCGTCCGCACCTCTCCCGGTCCCCGTTCCCGTCATACCCGGCGGCATACAATACGGCCGACGTATCTTGGCGGCTCTGAAGTTAGCCGATTGCTGCGCAGTAAACAATTTCGTTTCTATAAGATCCATTGCGCAGCCAAACAGCTATCTTCAGACCGCCAAGATACGTCGGCCGTACTATACCTATGCGGTTTAGCTATAACTTAGTGTAGAATAGATAGAGTAAGTTTGATATACTAACAAGATGTGAGGACCAACATAGTCCTGGATATATCTCGAATTATATTCAGCATTTTTGCGGATGGAGCATCATCAGGGCTCTTATAGTGGTACTTTATGACTTCAATAATTATCATTACAGCTGGGTGACATTGAAGCGGGTAAGTAAATGCCACAGATATTGAATATATCGCGATTGCAGCCATCGCTGAGCTATAAAAGAAAACCTATAGGCATAACCGTTTCTAAAGTCTCAATTAAATAATATAATAATTGTAGGGCAGTCTAAACGTGTTTAGCGCACTTTGGTGTGATGCCCCTGACTACTTTACCTCCACAACGCAGTAACTGGTTATAACGATACCCGTTGGTAAGACTGGTTGTCAGACTTTCGGGCTTCTAACAACCCGTAACGACTGTCAAAGATCAGATCAGGTCTGATCAGGTGTGATCAGATCAGACCAGGTATGACAGCCGGGACCACAGGAGGAGTCTCGAAACTCTCGATGTGTACCCCGGCAAGCGTAACTTAACTTGATGAATCAACACGTGCGGTTGCTTTACTTAGTCACGAGCACCTCCGATTTGACAAGTTATTAAAATTATTTTAGCCTAAGCAATATCATCATTATGATTTTGCAAACAGAGTGGATTTGGAAAACTCCGCCGCGCCGGTATCTTCTTATCATCTCGAACATAATTTTGATTTATTGGATTCGACGAAATTGGCGTACGTTCACCTTGGAATTATATCATCTGGGTGACAAGGGGTGACTTTTTTATTAATATTGTATTTACTGTGGGCTTTAATCGCTACAACATGCTAAAAATTTCAAATTAAAACCAATTTAGTACCTATTTAAATCAATTTTTTCTGAATACCTTAATAACACTATGCCGTTAGTGCCGTGTGCTGTTTAGCGCTGGAAGGCCGCACTGCGACCACAATGACTCGGCTGGCCCAATTTGATACATCAGTAAGAGACAAAGTTCACTCATTTTTATGGAACTCATATCTCACACTCTTTTTCCTAAAACTCGATATGATATACCGTACTTACCTACTGTAAATCTTACTTACTCTTCATCGAATGGCAACGATCTAAGTACATTTTCTTCCATCGTTCCAAAAGCAAAATATCCGAGGCTTCCGAATATCACGGCTATAACAGTTGGCCCGAGTATACCAACATTCAGAACACCATAAGTACCCCTCAGTTTGTCCGGGTGCTCTAAACTGTTATCGAGGGACAAGATCTGAAATGTATAATTATTTATCCAGCTCAGAGATGTTATGGATCATTGATTTAAGTATTTAAACTTTTTGCAACAAAAGTACAAAGGCGGACTTAATGCCTCAGGCATTCTCTAACAGTCGATTTCGGAATTTTCGGATCTGGATACCTACGGATTTGGACATTAGAATAAAATTATATCGGTTTCGGATACGGTAAACGGATACGGATATGTAATTATTTCGGATTATCCGTTAGTTTCGGATAGTTTCGGTTACGGATATTAGATTGAAGTAAAAAATTAAAAACACAAATAGTATGTAATAATTTGGTTTTATTTATAGGTTTTATCTAGTCTAGGTAATCATTTGGTATTATAATCAGTCATAGCACGAGCAAGACTCACGTGGCGCGCGAGCGGTAAAACAAAAACCTGTCGAAACATGTCGTTTTATTTAGACTCCGCCCTTATTCGAAACTATCCGAAACTTTTGAAACGGATAACGGTTACGGATATATTTTTATTTCGGATATCCGATAGTTTCGGTTACGATTACGGAGCTCCATAACATCCCTGATCCAGATTTATTAATTAGTTCCAGTAATAAATTATGAAGTGATTTTAATTAATGTGTAATAGGGTAGTAGACACCACCAAACAACTGACGTACTTTTTACCCGATTTTTTATGTCCTGTGAAAAGCAATTCTCCCATAGATTTTGTTTGGCAAAAGACAAATGTGACGTCACTTCTGTGGCGAATCAATTCACTAATTACTATTTAAGAATTTCAAAACAATAAAAAAACAGATTTTACATTTAATTGAAAATTAATCGGGTTTTCAGGGCTAAAATAAAGATTTTCTTTAGAGAATTTATGTCTTGGAATAAATGGGTAATGGTGTCTACTATCCAATTTTAAAAATGTGTAAGTAGATAATCTATACTAATATTATAAAGAGGTAAAATTTGTTTGTAAGTTTGTAAGTTTGTATGTAGGGGGTAATCTCCGGATCTACTGAACCGATTTTGAAAATTCTTTCGGAAATTGGAAGCTACGTTATCACTGAGTGCTATAGGCTATATTTTATTTTAAAAAAAATAGGGGTCCGTAAGATATTTGGGTTTATCGGACCCAAGGTGTAAAAAATCATTCAAAAAAGTTCCTTATTTGGCGTACGCCGCCTAAACTATAAAAGATAGAACCAAAAAATGTTCCAATTAATTAAAGACCTTAAAAATATCTACAAAAAAGTCCTCGACACACTATACCTATCTATTTCGAGTTAAACACAACAACCATTTTTTTATTTAATCTATACTAATATTATAAAGAGGTAAAATTTGTTTGTAAGTTTGTATGTAGGGGGTAATCTCCGGATCTACTGAACCGATTTTGAAAATTCTTTCGGAAATTGGAAGCTACGTTATCACTGAGTGCTATAGGCTATATTTTATTTAAAAAAAAATAGGGGTCCGTAAGATATTTGGGTTTATCGGACCCAAGGTGTAAAAAATCATTCAAAAAAGTTCCTTATTTGGCGTACGCCGCCTAAACTATAAAAGATAGAACCATAAAATGTTCCAATTAATTAAAGACCTTAAAAATATCTACAAAAAAGTCCTCGACACACTATACCTATCTATTTCGAGTTAAACACAACAACCATTTTTTTATTTAAAAATCTTGAATTTTTTAGGACTTCATTTAAACGCATTTATTTTACACATTTCATTACTCCTTATCAAAATAAACTATTTTGTTACAAAGTACTGTTTATGTAGATAATATTTAGTCTTTAATTCATTAAAATTGGAAGTTTGGTTTGAAAGTTATGGCGAAATCAATCTCTATAATATCTATTATAAAAATCAATTGCTGTTTGTTAATCTCGCTAAAACTCAGTCGAGAACAGTTGGGCCGATTTAGCTGATTTTGGTTTTGAATTGTTCATGGAGGTCTAGGGGAGGCTTAAACGGTGAGAAAATATGGGGTAAGGGTAGGATTGGGGTAGGGTGGGGCCAGGATACCACGCGAAGGAAGTCCCTAAAAACAGCCCTTTTAATATGAAGTCGGAAAGTCGGTGTCAAGGGTAGGGGTATGGTAGGGGTAGGGGTAGGGATAGGGTAGGGTAGGGGTAGAATAGGGGTAGGGTAAGGGTAAGGGTAGAGTAGGGGTAGGGTACGGGTAGGGTAGGGTAGGGGTAGGGTAGGGGGTGGGGTTGGGGTGGGGTAGGGGTAGGGTAGGGTAGGGGTAGGGGTAGGGTAAGATAAGGGTAGAGTAGGGTAGGGAAGGGGGTAGGGTAAGGCAGGGTTAGGGTAGGGGTATTGGTAGTATAGGATACCACGCGAACGAAGTCGCGGCGGGTCAGCTAGTAAAGTATGAATTCTAAGAGAGAGAGGGGCGTGTAAGTTAAGTGCTAAAATTAAAAGTTATAATTTAAATAAAAATATAATTTCATTAGAGTTGCCCGTGCATAAAGTCTGTCATCATAATATTATTTTTGATTTTATAACACTTATGTCTTATTGGATACATGTAGCTATGTAATTATTGCATACACAAAATACTATATTACGAATACAAGAAGGAACAGAGTGATATTAAACTTTAACATGTAAAGATAAATATACTTTTACATGTAAACATTAAACTACATAGCCAAATTGTAATGGCTAACAGAAAAAAAAGTATAGATGCAGAATCTTACCACACCGACGGCGCTCAGTACGAATAAAAGTGACCCAAAACCAAATAGAACACCCATTAAATGCGTAGCGGCAGTCACTACACCAAGCTGTTCAACTAACATGTGCTTTGACATTATAAGCATGCCCGCCAAATTTAAAAAATTACCTGCAATCAATAATCCCTCGTTATAATTATGTATAGTTGTTGCTTACACACATATTGAAGGATTAGATTGTGCCGTCAATCTGCGCTGATTGGCGCCTACATACCAACAATCTTCGCCGATCGGCGTCGACATACCGACAACCTTCGCCGATCGGTGCCGACTTACCGACAATCTTCGCCGATCGGCGCCGACACCAACAACCTCCGCTGATCAGCTGTGCGGCTGCCTGCTGTCTACTTGTTATTGCAGCTTTGTGTGACAATTTGTTGATTTGTAACTTTGACATCAAGTCTAATCCCAACTATATTCCTCACGCTCTAGGATAGTGCGGGTGACATTTGTCGAACTGTTGCTTTTCACTCTTGAACGTTACGGCGATTTACAATCATGATTGAATATTTTAACTGCACACTAATACAGAATCAGTAATTATAAGTAAATAATTAGTAAATTAAATAATGTCTGTAAACCTAGTTATGCGATTCTGACATACATAGATAGCTAGTTATAGTGTATCATCTATGTACATAGATGAATTGCTGACATGTGTCACCCGCACCATCATAGAACGTACAGAATATAATAATTATGAAAATTATCTTCTGTACGTTATGAAATATGTATAATGACTATAAAAATAACGAACGGAATATAATATGACATTGAAGCATCCGTCACTAAAGCGCAAAAAGTGCCAAGTATAGAAGTTAATTATTTATTTAGAAACTACCTAGGTACCTGCTTTGTGTGCATGACTGCAGCAAGAAAATGTCTTTTACAAGGAATTGAATCTTACCAAAAATTAGTGAGTACTAAGCTGTAAATGTGAGCCAAATAAAAAATTAGTGCGTGCTCTAGTTTCAGAAAAAAATCGAAAAAACCTTTCCTGCTGGGGTAACGTTCTTCCAGCAGGAAAATTCTAAACGAATGAACGGAGAGAGAAATGAAGTATATGGGCATGTAGCTTATATTAGTGCATGAATGTGAGCCGAAAATAAAATTTGTGGGCCTTAAGGTTTTAGAGATATTCAATTCCCTGCTGCAGTAACGTTTTGCAGAATCTGGTTTCTCGGAAACCAATGATTGTGGGCCCGTAAAAAAAATGCAAATTAGTAGCTCTTGATGTGTGCTTAATAGTGAATTAATTCAGTGTTATAAAATATCTACCGTTTTCAAGTAATCATACATTTATGAAAAACCGAAAAAAAATCCTAGCGCTTAAATGAACAAACGCGTAAACCTACTAAAAACTGTTTTCGGTTCTTCTTGTTGTTCTCAACACCCATAGAAAGTTTAAAGACAAAGTATACACACGTTTTTGGATAATATCACTTCGAAAAAATCTGAAAATGCCATGGGTTTGACGCCAAAATGCAAGAAATAGAATAAACCCCAGATGTTTGTTTATAGACGGAAAATTAGAGTGTTTACGTAAGTATTTATCCTGAAAATTTCAGCTTAAAATATGTCGTATTTTATCAGATATATGCTGAAAACCAAAACTACTGCTACCTTACTGGTTTTCCGACCAAATTCGAATGACCACAAAAAAGCGACGGTTTCATACATTCTGATGACCTTCTTTAAAAAGTATAGTATTATCTGAAGCTATTGACCGTACAGTCGCGTTCATAACATTTTCGACAGTAGTATTTTTTAATCGTGTGTTAAAAACTCCGTGCCTCTAAATTTTATCTTTACATATTTATTCATTATTACGTAATGCGCTTAAAATGTATTCTTAAATAGATATGGCGTTTAATAATCTTAACCTTAACAAATCTTATTTGTTAGACTTGGAATTAATTAAATAAAATAATAATAATTAATTAAAATAACAAGGCAATTAAATTATAGGAATAAAAGGAAATAATTAATAGATATTAATTTTGTTAGGTACGTAATGTGATACGTAATGAGTTGAACTCTTTACACAAAATAATAACTAGATACATATACGTAGGTAATTAGAATCCATTTAAAAAGACAAGTATCAACTCACTTGATTTTATATAAATTTAAAATAATGTTATTTGGATATTTTCCCTAACAATTTTATTCCTCAGTGTACCCAAGCACAACATGTATGTAAGAAAAGTTAAGAAGGTCATCAGAATGTATGAAACCGTCGCTTTTTTGTGGTCATTCGAATTTGGTCGGATAACCAGTAAGGTAGCAGTAGTTTTGGTTTTCAGCTTATATCTGATAAAATACGACATATTTTAAGCTGAAATTTTCAGGATAAATACTTACGTAAACACTCTAATTTTCCGTCTATAAACAAACATCTGGGGTTTATTCTATTTCTTGCATTTTGGCGTCAAACCTATGGCATTTTCAGATTTTTTCGAAGTGATATTATCCAAAAACGTGTGTATACTTTGTCTTTAAACTTTTTATGGGTGTTGAGAACAACAAGATGAATCGAAAACAGTTTTTAGTAGGTTTACGCGTTTGTTCATTTAAGCGCTAGGATTTTTTTTCGGTTTTTCATAAATGTATGATTACTTGAAAACGGTAGATATTTTATAAAACTGAATTAATTCACTATTAAGCACACATCAAGAGCTACTAATTTGCGTTTTTTCTACGGGCCCACAATCATTGGTTTCTGAGAAACCAGATTCTGCAAAACGTTACTGCAGCAGGGAATTGAATATCTCTAAAACCTTAAGGCCCACAAATTTTATTTTCGGCTCACATTCATGCACTAATATAAGCTACATGCCCATATACTTTATTTCTCGCTCCGTTCATTCGTTTAGAATTTTCCTGCTGGAAGAACGTTACCCCAGCAGGAAAGGTTTTTTCGATTTTTTTCTGAAACGAGAGCACGCACTAATTTTTTATTTGGCTCACATTTACAGCTTAGTACTCACTAATTTTTGGTAAGACTCAATTCCTTGTAAAAGACATTTTCTTGCTGCAGTCATGCACACACCTGCTTTAGTGTCCTCACAAGTGAGAAATAGTTACTTAGGTACTGAAATAAAGTAAAAAAAAAATATAATCACCGAGCATTGCAACATAGCTGACGATCAATAAATTTGACATGAAGAATTGCATTAATAAATAGGGAAACAATAGGATTAAAAGGGCTATTTCACGGTTCTGCAAGTCCAATAACTAGAAAGCAGAAAAAAAATGTTAGATATAGAATGATGTTTAAATTACGTCCACCATCTTGAATTCGATAGATCTATGACCTCTAATAGGCAGGTAGTTGACATCATTAACCTTTACACTTTATTTTAGCTCTGAAAACCCAATTAATTTTAATTGACAATAAAATTAGATTTTTTGAAATGAATAAATAATTAAATTGAGCTGGCAAATAAATTACGTTACATTTGCCATACGAAATCTATGGGAGAATCGCGTTTTGACAGCTCATAAGAAGTATGTCAATTGATTGGTGGTGTCAAATACCCATTACAAGGGAAGTGAGCTTAACCTTTGACCGCCAGTCATGTATAGATGACAAACCAAAATGTGCCCAGCACGCTACGGTCACGACTACATGACAGACTTTAAATACGTAAATAAAGCTCATAATACAACATTGTATTTTATTTCCTTTGCTGATTATGTTCCTTGACTCATTCTAATTTATATTAGTTAAACTTCTTTCTTTATATTTCATGTATATTAACATAAGATAACAAAAACAAACACCAATAATAAAGTTTCGAAGTCGTAGCTTGGTGCCGACCGAGGGCACGCTTTAGCTTTTTTGACGTGGTGATGAAAAGTTTAATGCTCAGTTTAATGTTTTTGTTTTATCATAGAATGACAGCTGACCTTAGCTTGCTGTCTTGTGTATAAATAAATAGGGATATGGACAATGAACTATAGGTTTAGGTTTACTAATAAAAGTAAGAAAAGGATGTTTACTGACATCTCTAAATCCGTCCGTTGTAAATATAACGCACACTGTCAATATTCCAAGCTGACTGGCCAACATAAATATGGCTATGATTTTACTGCAAATAATGTTGCCAATGTAGACACAATGTTATACTTATCACAATTAAGTAAACTTCATTCATCTATACTAATATAATAAAGCTGAAGAGATTTTGTGTTTGTTTAAACACGCTAATATCTAGAGGTACCAGACCGACTGAAAAAATCTTTTTGTACATAATAGCCCGACACATGAGGAATAGTCATATCATATCAGCCTGTGGCCGTCCACTTCTGAACCTAAAGCCTCCCCCAAAGAGCGCTAACCATCCCGGTCTTGGGCAGCCCGCATCCAACCGCTGCCCGCCACCTTCTTTAAATCGTCGGTCTACCGTGCGGCAGGGCGTCACTCTAACACGTGTCTGCTCCACCGACCGTCTGTCCGTCTGCAGACATGAGTGACATGCAATAATATAGGCTGTAAAACATTACGCACCAACGGAAGCGGAGCAGTAACTAAAGAAGCGGGTGGGGGAAAAAACACGCGGACGATGTCATGTGCAGAAGTCATGGACGCCGACAGCAGGGTGCATAACTATGATTATTTGGCCGCTTTTTGTTTGATACTATAATATAATATCTACGGCCGACGTATCTTGGCGGTCTGAAGATAGCTGTTTGGCTGCGCAATGCATCTTATAGAAACGAAATTGTTTACTGCGCAGATATCGGCTAACTTCAGGGCCGCCAAGATACGTCGGCCGTATTTTAATGGAGCTAGTTTCAGATAGGTTTTCCATATTTACCGTACGTACACGTACGTAATAACACCTTGAGATTTTGTGAATTAGTCAATCATTACTCACGGGCCGTGGTGTCCTAAACCATGAAATATACTTGGACCATGTAGAAGAGCTATGCGGAATCCATATCGATACGATATGTAAGGTATTCTCAACTGCCGGGCGACATCATACAGAGACTCTAACTGAAAAACACAAGTAAAAAAACTAAATATATTTTTCTCGCCGCGTGCATTCGTCTGAGATCTTAGAAAGCGATCGTTGACGTTATGCTAAGTAGTTTTTGAGGGTAGGTTTTTAGTGAAGTAAACACTAAAAAAGCACAAAACATTTTTTTTTAAAACATAATACCTTAGTTAAAGTAATGCTTCCTTAAATCTGAATATAGTTCTCCATGAATTAAGTATTCTAATTGGAGCATTTAAAAAGTAAAATTCACAAGTATTTTTAGAATATACCTACTTACCTACTTTTTTTTCTCTTCTCTAATAATTATAAGTACCTATTTGGGTAAAGATGTTTAGGGGACTGCCTGTATCATCCCTGTACTGTAAAAAATATTTGCATTGTGTATTGTGCCTACCAGCATGTTGTGTGTGAAAACGATTAGGAATCCCGTGGCCAGTGTCATGATTGGTCCGATAACGATACCCATTTGACTTATAACAAGAGGCATCGCCATCATGCCGGGGCCGAACATCGATCGCAAAAGATTGAAGTAAGCCATCCAGACCCTGCACAAGAAAACAATTTCAAAAACAACATATCAGGTAAAAATTTAAAAAGACACTTGCAGTTGAAGCAAAAATGAATTAACTTGATATCTTGGACCATAATACAACAACAAAACAACAGCAAAATGTAGGTATCTATCTGTTGTATGCTCACTTTTAAGTTTCCACTCTAATTCTATACGCGAAGACTAGTAATTGGCTTCCTGTCAACTATGGTCTCCTTTTTTACTTAGTTTTTAAGATGTAAGTCTTCCATGCTTCATTAACCTTTTGAACGCCAGAGTATAAACGTATCGCCGTACCCCTGACGCCTAGGCCACTCTTTCTGTCAAATGACCTTCATAAAAAATAGGTATTCCAAAACTTGATTAAATTGTTTATTTCATAGTATGGTGCGACGTGTATTTTGTCATATATTTATGACGTTGGCGTTCAGGGTAAGATTTCGTTTGTCACTTATATGTGACAATGGCGTTCAAAAGGTTAAATAAATAATAATACCCCAAACCGATTTCGGTTACGGTGGTCAATACTTAATCTCATTGGAGACTAGCCAAAAACGCAGGAGATATTATTATAGTGCGCCAACACAGGTGCACTCCCTCTTCCCTCACTCTTCTCATAGTCCGATTGGACAGCAATCCGACACGACCGGAGAGAGATCAGGCGCACGGCTTTACGTGTTTTTCGAGTCACGGGCGTATCACACCACTGACTTAAAACTCCGTGCTGCTACTGAGAAATTCCTAATGAAAAACCCAATACCACTTTTGCCCGACCTGAGAATCGAACCCAGGACCCCACGCTCTGCAGTCGCGCTTGCGGCTACGAGACCAATGGGCGGTTAAAACCATATTTGCCCACCGTGATTTAACGTGTTTTAGCTAAACTCAAAATACTTGCACGCCACTATGCTACAATATCACAGTGATTTTTTACACGAAAAAAAATAAAAGAGTTTCTCAGCAATAATTTTTGCTTAGGCGATTAACACATGGCACCGCGCGCCGCCGCGGTTGGCGGTGAAGCGGATCTCATGTCGTATCAATTGGCCTTTATGAAATCCGTTGATGCCTAACACACGTATACCGCACGACCGCGCGGTCGAGCGGTGCAATCCGCTTTACTGCCACTGCGCCCTCCGCGGCGGTGCGCGGTGCTGTCACTGTGTGTTAATCAGTTTAGTTCGGGACCCAAAATACGTACTTAATTTTATGTACAGGTGCCCTATGATCCATGGGATCATAGGGAATTAACTCCGAATCCTCAGAAACCGAATCCGAATCCGTTCTGATCCTAGTCTTCTTAGGGTCCCTGGCAGGAGGTAACCGCACCGTCCTGATGTCAATCGCAGAATCTCCTTTGTGCGGATGTATGTGCAATCTACTCACTGCCTCTATAGCTGCCCTGTAAATAAATAGTAAGACGTCATCTATCTATCTATACGTATAAAATGCAACCGTTACTGACTCACTGATCTATTGACAACACAGTTCAAACCACTGAACGGATTTCGCTGAAATTTGGCACGCAGACAGTTATTAGGTATGATCAGGCATGCGCTACGAAAGGATTTTCCAAAATTCACCCCCTATGGGGATGAAATCGCGGACTAAGTCGCGGGTAGAAGATAGTATAATTACATATACCTAATTATTGTGAGTAAGGGCACAATATTGAAAATACATTCAACATTTCCTGTGGGCTATAATTTCTATTGACACTACAGACAGAGCAACAAAAGTCGAAGACATGTACAACGTTCCACTAGTCGTTGACACTTTTTTAGAGCAACAAAATATGTCGCTAAATAGGTAGATATTCAGGGCCACACAATACGGTGAGCATGATAAGTTTGCATATCAGTGATAGGTATAAAACACACTGCCCACGTCAATCTTACAAAATCCAAAAAAAACTTTTACAAAATAAGGTCCCAGGACTTAAGGACTTTTGGACATCGTACATTTTGATGTTTTTGAGATAGCTTATTAGATTTTATGCTTCGGTAATTTTTAAGCAGTCATTGAAATACACTTCAGTTTTTTTTCACATTAATACGAATTCTTTTGGAAATCACTGAAACCATCAAAAATCTAGTAAAATAAAAATATTACAATATCAAAAAGGAATGAAATGATATTTGATGATTGAATATAAAATGAAGACAACATTGACTCGAAGACAATGAGGACGTCACTGTCACAAAAGTGATTAATAATTGTAGAAATAAAAAAGGTTCAACCAAAAAGCTTTAATATTAAAAGTGAAGGGAAAAAATCGAAAGGATCTGGTGCAGGGGTTTCGCGGAGCAGAAGCGTCAGGCGTTATGTGACTGTACGCGCAGCTCGTCTCGTCCTTCTAGTTCATCATCATCTGCCTAGGCTTTTCCCAATTATGTTGGGGTCGGCTTCCAGTCTAACCGGATGCAGCTGAATACCAGTATTTTACATGGAGCGACTGCCTATCTGACCTCCACAACCCAGCAACTCGGTAATACGATACCCCTTGCCTTGGTAAGACTGGTTGTCAGATTTTCGGGCTTCTGATGTCTGCTGGAGCTACCACAAAATATGTATGTACATTTTTTTTTCTCAAGCAGCCTCGGAGTTTGGGTTTGTGCCCGGTGCCGGTTAATAGGCTCGCCTGTTACATGGGACTTAAACATACCTAACTGGCGAAATGTGGGTGAACTAATGGGTACACCTCTGCTTAACTCTTCGGGGATTACAGGCGTATTGTATGTATTATTTTTTAGAAGGTCGTCCCAAAAAAATAACTACCTGTAATGGAAGTCGCAGTAAAAAAATATATTTTGAACTCAGTGAATTTCGTTTTGGTGACTTCGAAATAGTTTTATAAGGGAGGGAAATGTGTCTTGTTTCTGGTAGGATGTCCAGCCAGGGCTGTAGCTAGAGTCGAATTTGAGGTAGGGCAGCATTGGTTACAGGCAGGGCGAAAGTAAAAAAAAATGTCATAATAATTATGACTTATCAATTATTGATCTGCCCTCGAAACATGGTCTCCTAATCAATCACCATGTATATCTGACATCTTATGATGACTCTGAAACTAGGAACAAACAATTTAATTATAATAATTTATCTTATTTTTGGTATTTTTAAGGTAGGGCATTGTGATTTCAACGTAGGGCATTGCCCCACAATGCCCCCCCCTAGCTACGGCCCTGTGTCCAGCCGATGGATTTTGTATTTCAGGACAGATTTTTTAAATCAAATTGGGCTTGTTTTCCGATTTCAAAAACTTTTTGTAGTTTGCGGTAATTTGTAAAGCAATATTAGTTAAGGCTTTTACTGGTAAAGTTCCGAGTGAACTGTCTTCAAAATGTATTTGTATATGAGGATTGAGGATAGTAAAAGGTCACCGATTGGCATGTCCGTATCCTTTATGTCGGAACTCAAGATTGGAATAATAATCACTCGTAAAGGGTACAAGATAAATAGAGCAAATTCTACATTTACATACTTTTAAGTTTAATTTAACAGGTTTTGGTGATTTTTGTCCTTTGATTCAAACTACTTCTAAGTTTTCCAAATTCCTAATCCTTGTATGTTTTTGATTGATATGTCAATCGTAGCTACAGTACATACCATTTCCATGCAATAACATTACCTGCCAAGAAGTCACGTGACTTTACACTTTTCAAAACTTCTCGCCATTTGCAGTTTCGTGTGGAATAAAAGATAGCTTTGATTTTATAATAGGCGAAAGTGTAATGTTTGATCCGTACACTAAACCGAAACATAAAGACTGTGCTTGTAGTGACAAAAGGATAAGAGGATACGATAACTTCAGAACTAATTGGATCGTAATTTTCAAAATACATTTTTAATATGTTTTCTATTAACGTTCTTCGTAAATATATAGGTGGTTGACATGTTGACAGCTGGCACAGAGAAACTCTACCTTGTCCAACGTCCAACCTTGTCTATTATTTAAAAAATGACAGCAGCTAATATAGTGGACATTGTTCTATGGTGGAATTGCTATATTTCGTTAAAATCCTTTCATGATCTTTTATTTTTTATCTTTAATACTTAAGTCTTGAGTATGATGTCCACGACTGAAGGCGAGTTGGATGTCGAAGTTTCCCTTGAACGAGAAGACGGGGAGGTTAGAATGAACTTTTGCTTGAAACATCTTAATTCGAATTACATTGCAGTTTTCCAATGATGCCTTGCCATTATTAACGAAAATACTTTTAGCAGAATGTTTTTAACTCTAATATCATGAATCAGTTTACGATATTATTACTAGAAAACTAATTGTGACGTTTTAAGGCGTACTCGATAAATAGAGATTTTATTGCGTTGCAGTTGGAAGATTCAGATGTCGAAGAGGGTACGTATATACCCCTGGCGCGGCCTGAGGCGTTTAACCCTCCTTCGTTAGTACACATGCAGATACAGGATGAGCAGAGCGACGAGGGGTCAGCGCAGGAGTCGTCTGGCTCGGAGTCTGACGACGAGCCGCGGCGTCGCGCCAAGCGCACAAAGCTCCGGCCCCGCCGCCCGCTCTCGCAACCTAGCAAGAAGGACAAGTACAACATCTGGTGCAAAGCTTTACAGGTTCTAATTTCTTTAAATTATTACAGTATTTTTTTGTAGAAGGCCATTGCCATAATATGATCTTTTATTATAACAAATGTTTTGGCCATATAAATAAACCTAAAACTGAAATAAAGTTAAAAAACTAAAACCCAACTACAACAAAAAATAATATTAAAATGTCCCACTGGTGGCTCACAGTAGACAGTAAACTAAAATCTAATTACAACAAAAACATTCATCAAGCAAGACAAGTTTTTAAGCTGGTTTATGTGTCATAATTTTATGAATCTAATATCAAAAGTAATATGTATAAGACTAAGAATATTGCTTGTTTAAAATAGTCATAGTCACAAGTCATTTGTATGATCTAATGATTAAGGTGCCTATGAAATAATATTAATTAGTGATGTCTTTTCAAGTTGGGTTCTAATTTTTTTACTTTTTTTCAATGTAAATTAGTTTGGGATACAACTTACATATATTTTTCAAATGTGTTGATTAAGACCTTTCATTAGACACCAAACATGATATATTTACAGTAGTTTTAATATTTAATTACATTTTATGTCCTTTGATTTCATAGATTTTCTATGAAATCATATAGCCTGTAACCTGCAGAACATCATAATGCTTCCAACAAAACCGAATTCTATAGTAATATGACTAATATTGTAGGAGCTATGCTTACACAGATGAACATACATTGACAGACTGCAAATATCATAATCCTGCCCTTTAGCTTTCCATAGTCAGGGAAAAACTAACTTGTACCATACTATTTAGTTCGGTTTAAAGACATTAATTTCTCAAAAAAGAACATTACGGTTCACTTACATATTGTGAAATGTATAAAAAAAATATGTAAAAACCGTAGAAACAGTCTCTGTGAACACATGCAAAACAACAAAATTATACAATATATTGAGTGACATTTGGTGTTAGTACTTTGTTCTAACATACATATTCTTCTAGAGCTTTTTTATATGTATTGTACCAGGCTAGTTATGGCAATTAGCCGAAAAATATATTTGTTTACTTTGTTACAGGAAGACTTGTTAACAGAAGACATGGTCAGTTGTGATGTAACAAAGAAGAGCAGATATGGCGTTGAATCTTATGATTATACTATTAAGTATAGATTAGATGATGACTATGTATCTAATAAGAATGTTTTTACCTCAAATGATGATTATGATGATAGCGAACGTTTGTCTAATAAACGGAGGCATGTGGATCGGTCAAACGTGAAGTTAAGGTTGGGAAAGAGGGCCGATAGTCATAATGACAATGACAAATTGAAGCCTCGGATTCTTCAAGACCTGACAGTGAGTTCTGAGGACACTATAGAAGATATAGCACGTAATATTGCGGACAGTCTTTCTGAAGATAAAACTGATTTATTGAGTAAGTACTTAATGATCTATGTTTTTTAATTTGTTTATGGTTGTAACGGGCACTGCGGGCCACCTTTTATTTAATTTCTTAGGTAAATGTTAGGTCCTTAACATCAAATTAATGATAAATAAAAAAAAAAGTGTTTTATGCAGTTTTGAAGCTGACATGCTGGTCATCATTTTAAAGTATGTGAAAAGAACCTAAAATTCAGTCACTATTTAGTTGTGACCTAGCTATAAATAATGCTCTGCCAATAAGTTACTAATAAAATGTTATATCATTGTTCTTGATCTGATTCGATCTTTTTATAAAGAGAAAAACTAAGTCTTAAAAATGATGAATGCTGTTGTGAACAACCAATATCATTAATTGTCAATTTTTCAGGTCGAATTGTACAAGTTGTTGGTGCTAACAAAGCTATAGAAATATACAAAGAAACACAAAGGTTAGAAGCAGAAGGTGGCATGCTTGTCATGGTGAGTAGAACTGTCAGAAGAAGATTGAGTATTTATATAAACTCAATCTCTATCTGCACTTTTCTTCCAAAAACCTAAAAAAAAAGAAGTAAAATAATGATTAACCGAGTGTATAGTATGCGCGCGCACCCATACAGGGGAGTCGAGGGCGGTGGCGTAGAGGGGGCTTGACGGCATGAGAGAGAGTGACATGCCGTTTGCTGTCACGGCAAACTGGTCGATTTTACCGCCAATAGATGTTTCATATCAAAAATTATCTATTTCTAGAGTGGTACGCGTCGCCGCACCCCTGGCGGTATATACTTCTTCCTGTTAAAGCGCGACGGTGACGTGTCTCAGGAGATGGTCAACAAGATCTTCACGGAAGACCGGAAGGAGACGCAGCGGAAAGTCAAGCGAGCGCGAGCCAAGAGTCGCCAGACTGTCATGGAACAGCTCAAACAGAGTCTCACAGGTTTGTCAAAGAAATATTTTATCGGTTTTAGGAGTCTACATGACATACAGGTAAGACAAATAGGTGCGACAGTCTACGAATCTGTTTTCTTTACTCGATGTGCTTTTTTATTCCGTATTTGTTGACTGCGGAAGCAAAGTGGCAGTTACATGTTATGATTTACTATGTGCTCAAATATTTCGTGTGACATGGTTTAGCCGCCTGTTAACTGAAAGAAGAAAAGAAATATAAAAAATATGTCTTTCAGATTCGGAACTACCATCGCTGCTATCACGCGGTGAGGCGACGGTTCAGTCGGAACACGGCTCGAACCCGCCCCCGTCGCCCGCGACCGACGCGCGCGACTGCTCCAGCGACACGGACGCCCACACAGACGCGCCCGCCTCACCAGCGCGCCCTCGCTCGCCACTGCCCGACCGGACCGACCCGCGTGACGACGCCGACGCGACCCGCACCGACCCACCGCGACACCTCCAGGACTACGAAGACGATGACTTCCTCGAGGTGATGTGCAACGATGACATGGACTTGTTCTAGACACAACGTTGTACTACAGACATGCGTTAGTTTCAGCGAACTGCCAATTTAGGTTAAGGTCGCCGGTCAATCCCAAAGTTCTGTACTCGAATAAGCGCTTATCCGGTGAGGCTCTGCCTGGTGCTCGTCTCCTTGCCCCATCTGAACAGCCTTGTTATATTCCTAAGGGCGAGTGAAATGTTTTAAGTAAGTCGTATTAAGAGTTAATGCAGTTATACTGCAAGGACGACAATTTTTTTATGTTTTTAGTGAATCCTACACATAACAATTCTAATGTAAACACAGGGAGTATGTAATCACAAATAGTAATAATTATATCGCCATCGGAATATAAATTTAAAGCTTATTGAATGTACCTATAGATTTACACTAAAATGTCAACAAATTAAAAAGCCAGTTAAAGAAAATCTTTAAGGTCTCTTAAAGAATGCGATGAAATGAAATGAGTAGAGAAAGCTCCTTTGAACTCACTACAAGCTCAGTTCACTCCACCGCGGAATTGGTCAGTACAGAATTTTGTTGAACATTGCATATTAAACTTTATGTACATTGTTTAACATACAAAAGTGTTATTGAACACTGATTGCTCATCTTCTGACGAATACGCACGCAACGAGTATTCTGTTTCTTTCCGTTGTGCGGCGGTGTGAATTGGGTAGATGACACTATTAACCAATAATTCCAAGACATAACTTCTATAAAGAGACACTTTATTTAGGCCCTGAAAACCTGATTAATTTTCAAATCACTGTAAAATTGGATTTTTAACTGCTTTCAAATTAATAAATAGTTAGTCAATTGAGTCTACTCAAAAGTGACGTCATAGTTATTTACACCATACAAAATCTATGGGAGAATAGCGTTTCGACAGATCATAAAAAGTACCTCAATTGATTGGTGGTGTCATCTACCCTATTGTGCCTAAGGCCTCGTTTTAAAACTGCGCTTTCACTTTGGACGAGGCCTATTGATTGCATTTGTATTGCAACATTTGTCTTTACTGACTCTTTTAGTCCAGGGACACACAGATAAAGAGATCATACTTTACCAGTATGCCCTTGGACTAAAAGACAATGCAAGTGAGAATTTTATGTCTGCTAAACCAGTTCAATGGCAGCTGTTCGACAAACGTTTGTATTACCTAGGTGTAAGTACGCAAAACTGCCAATTTTTCAAGATAATAATGTACTACTTTACTCTGAGAATTCTTAGAGTTTGTTATGTCTAATGGTGCGAAGAAAATCAGATGCGTTGGGGCTCTTTCAATTTAAGAGGTTGGTGCTGCAGTATCAGTGCGGTGCGGGCGTCATGCAGTGCACTGCACGTCAACTGTATTCATTTCTATTTATAAAAATCATAAATAATTAAACAAAAATAATATACGCGCGCGGACACACAAGGTAGTCGAGAGCGGTTGCGTAGTGGTGTCATCACGGTATGACAGCGTCATGCCCTTTGCCGTCACGGTATTCGAGTCAGTTTGACTGCTAAGCCGCGCGAGCTGCAACCGTCCGTGTGCAATGCGACGCCCCCATTATTTGGGAACCGCAGCAGTTACCACACGCTTAAATTGAAAGAGCCCTTAAACTCCTCGTACAGAGTGCTCGCAAGGTTTTCGGATGTAATGAATTTAGAAGTTAAAGGCAGAGATCTGTAAAACAAAAACGTAACTAGATTTAACTCAAGCTAAGTATGGTAAGACTTATACAAATATTTCATTAGATTAAATTTCGTATTTGTTTGAAATGCTTACTGTGCTTAACTTAAGTAAATACATCTCGACCTATGAGAATCGTCGCATACTACTGAAAAACTAACTTTTTTATTCCACCTTTGGACAGTAGACTAACTTATATTCAGAGTTAGAAAGTTGGTTTACGTGATGACGTCATAAAAATTTCACCCCAAGCAGGGCAAAGTTGAAACTCTAAATAATGGAAAAGGAAAGGATGTGGCATTTGTTGTGACAGTTCTATCACCTTATTGTTTTCTAAGATACACTTAAAGAGTGACACACAAGCGTGTTTGCGCTTTATTATTGTTATTAGATTTTAAAGTGTGGATTATAGATAGGTACCTAATCAAATAGCAGTGTCAATACACAGTCAATATTTATTCTCTTTTTGTCCTAAATATTCTTGGTGATTCATGACTTTTAGCCCTATTTAGCAGGGGCGTAGCTACCGCCGTCTTGAAGATACGGGCCCCACAATATAGTAAGCAAAAATTCGTCAAATATTATCCACTACCTCACTCGGACTAACTGGAAACTAGACTGGAAGCCAGGCCAACATAATTGGGGAAAAAGCAACCCTTCATTTGGGCTTCGCCGCAGTTAGGTAGAAAGGGTCCCAAAATTTTTTGATACAGGGCCCGTCTACGGCTAGCTACGCCACTGCTTTTTAAACAAGTCAATTGACGAAACGTAATTTTTGCAAGTATTAGAAATTGATTAAAATTTAACTTGTGATGTTTTAAACTTGTATTAGAAAAAAAATATGTACTTACTTAAATTCTTTTTTAAGCAAAAACTAATTTGATTTTAAGAAAATTTTCGTAATTTCGTAGGGCATTTTAAACTTTCTACTACATACATGATACATAATTATGTTCCACTAGTACTGCAAATGGGGTTAAGTTTTTGAGGCTAAACCCTTTGGTATGTGATAACAAAATCCATGCATTTGTGTGAAAAGCGCCTAAATAGTTATAACGTTATCTATCTTGATTATTCCTTTTAACTGTCCTAAAAATATTTATTCTAGTTGATTTTTCTTTGATCTCAAAAACTGAGGAGGAATTGGTTATTGTTATGTATTTAAAAACTATAGTAAGCAGTTTTGAAACCTAGAGAAGCATTAAACAATTTGATAATATGAAACTATTATATAAAAAAATAAATATAAAACCTGGCATTATGGTGTTCATATCCGCCTATAAAAATATTTTTGTTACTAAACTAATTGTCTCTGGTTCAATAACTGGGCTTTATTGATATCTGTAGAAGTAGACAATAAAAAGCTTACTTTTTGTTTAGGGCAATCAATTCCAAGTGTGGCAAATGGCAATACTTTGTTGTCCAGCTGCTGTACTGCTGTAATCCTTGGATATGCCTCGTTAGCCTCAAATACAAGTACTATAGGTACTTGTGTATGTTACAGGTTGACCACAAGTTTTTATGTGAATGATTTAAGGTTGGACATTATCTGAGCATGCGTAATACCAATAAATGTAGTTATAAGAGTCTTGTTGGTCTAACTGTTTGATACAACTTATGTATATTATAGATTGTTGTGTTAAATATCAATTAATATGTATGTATCGCCAAAATATTAATTGAAAAGGTCTGTGCGATTGGGGTACTTGAAAGGACTGACTGTCTTTTTTACAATGAAGATGCTTTGAAGTGTTGTGATGTTGAAAAATGTACAGTTATCTGAATGTTGCTGAATGACGGACTCTCAGAAATAATTTGTATAATAAAATTGTCAAAAAAAAACCCTTGTATTATTTTAAAATTCATTTTCTGCTATTCCAAAATCAGTGTTTCTATTCGGAAATATTTGTGACTCATTCATGGTACTTGTATTGAGTGAATATGACTTCCAATAATCTAGAAAAGTATGTCCTGTGATGTGCTGGATAACTCTGGACCTCTAGGCTCGGAGGTATCAATGTAAAGAGCACCCCACGACCTTTGAGCTCCGAAATATTGCTCCGATTTACCCAATCATGGGAGACAGACATAAAACGCAAACATCCTACTAATATTATAAATGCGAAAGTTTGTCTGTTATAACTTTCACCGACTAAACCAGTGAACCGATTTTGATGAAATTTGGTACAGGGTTATTTTGAAGTCCAAGGAAGGACATTATACTACCTTTTATTCTGCGACTTTGCCTGTCACGTATCGTGGGACTAGGTATTTAAAGTTTCGTTTTACAATTTAAAAAACTTCGTAAAATAAAGTTAGAACCTTCAATATTTCCGTAAACAGGTTCCCAGGTATTGTCCAGAACAAAAAAACGTAGTTTTTAAACCCGTTATTGATGTGATGTAGTGGTAGAAAAAAAGTTAAACTCATTCTTTAGGTTAAAATACTTTTTATTGCTTTCATCAATTTATAACAACCAAATTATTTGAACAACAGCATTAGACAACTTAGTTCCTAATACATTACAATTTATACATCTAGTGAACAATTTTGAAGAAATATTAAAAAATATATTCTTTATATTATGTAATGCATGAAGCTAATACTTAGGGAGGTAGGAATGGGCAAAGCTGCTTATAGCATAGCAAGCAAGGGTTCCAAATGAATACTTGTAAAGAGCTTCAGAGTACATGATCTTCATAAATAATAATGAGGCTTCAAATATACTATTTACTCATGGAAAGTCCAGCATCTGTAAAAAAAATAATTAAAATTGTATAATCAATTGTTTTTGTAAGTTATACTTTTTTACAGTCAGAAATGGAAGTACTTATCTGATTATTTTGAATTACTACTCAAGGCCCAGCCATTATACCAGTATGACAGAACAACAGATAATCAATTGTGTCTCACTTGTGTGGGACTTGAAGTATTAATTTAATATTGTTGGAAGCAGATTATAATTAGTATTTATATTTATTTTATTCATGAATACATACATAAACTCACGCCTTTTTCCCATGGGGGTAGGCAGAAACCACAAAGTCCCACCTGCTACGATCCTTACACACTCCTTTCAGCTCATCCACGTTCATACATCTCGTCATACAAGCACGCCTTTTATGAATATTATGTACCTGCTCTTCTAGTAATATTCTCCCAACTGAATTTTGGCAGCCACTCTTAATGGAGACTAGTAAATTACACAGTAAATATTATTGTGCACAAGTGTAGCCAAAAATACAGTGCATTCTCTCTTCCCTTACTCTTATGATCTGATGGGACAGCAATCTGACACAAACGGAAGATCAGATTCTTTTACAACGCATGGTGGTGGCACACCATCAACTACCAAATTCTGGGCTGCTATGGAGAAATTCCTAATGGAAAAGCCCCATTACACTTTGCCCAACCTGGGAATTGAACCCAGGACTTTACAAACACACGAACTTGCGAACACTCACGAACAGTGTAGCTGACATGTCTCTGTTTATAGGAACTGACAAGTGATGATACAGTTATATTTACCAGCTGTGGCAGGCACTTTTCAATATGTTCGATATCGACCCTGTCGCAACTCTCGCGCAGTGCGTGGCTGGAGGCGCGCAAGCAGGTCTCTGTCACCAAACATTTGGCCACTTCCACCACCAGCGACAACGCATCGTTGCCCAGCTTTGTTTTATTGTCTTGGAATGAACCGTTCAGAAGTTCTTTGATAACTTCCTGAAAATATTAAAATACAAGTTGTTTGTTTATTTACTTCATGCTTTATTTTTAGAGAGAGAAGGTTCATAGTGAACTATAAACAAATTAATTACGGTCAGCTGTTCAATATCAATATTTTCATGAATAAAGATACAGGTACCTAGGTACTCGAATCATCAGAAGTCTCGAGATTTATTTATTTTTTATCTCCAACTAAAGACAAATCATGACATACAAAATTAAATAATAGTCAACAAGTCCAATTAAATACAGAACAGAAAGATACTAGGTAAGTATAATATGGCTAATGAATCCGAAAGTGCAATATTTATGTGTAATACTTACTTGTTTTATAGTGTTCTTCACATTCGATGTTACGGACGCGGGGTCAATTTTGTCGTCATCATTCTCGTTACTATTACGAGCCATTTTTAACGTTTTTTCACTTACGAATTTTGTTGGTAACAATTTCTAAATAAATATGCACCTATTCCCAAACTTCACTTGGCAAAATAATTGACCCGCCTAAAGAAATAGTCCAAATCAAACCATCGCATAATTTTAGCATGACCTTCTGGAAATGAAATCACTATATACACTAGTTTGTTACGGGTGTAAAAGAAGCAGAAATAATTAAACATGCTTTATTTTCTTACGGTTTGTTAAAAATACCTGGAACGCAACTAGACAGTTTGACATCTCTTGATCAGTTTAGAAATATACATATTTTTGTTTTTTCGTCTAATCTGCAGTTATGAATACTTTCTTGATTTATCAAGAGGTAGCTGAATGTCAACAACAGATAGTTTATAATGAATGCTTTAAAGCCAAGTTTTTGTTCGATATAGATCGACTAGGTACTTTAATTTTACAAGTTACAAAGGTTCACTATAATCAGTTTTCAACAGGCCCAAAGGAGCACGGTCATAGCTCAATTTTTTAAAGGGACTCATCGTGACATCTCAAAATGTGAGAATATTCCCTCACCCAATTTTTTTTTTTGCTAGTTTGGATGATTTTGAGCTGGGTCCTGACCTCTATTCACACCGCCATCTCGCATACTCAAAAGGAAATGAAATAAAACGATGCAAATTGAATTAAATAATTATACCATTTTGTATCACAAGATTTGTAATAAATATAAAATACGTGTTTCTATGTCATCTATTGATTTATCTGCCAAACTGTCTGAGATCATGCCAATAATATTTTTCTCCTCGACGATTTCTAGGATAGTTTTGTCCCGACGTTCTTCTGGCGTAAGATACTCCTTCAAAATTTCGAGTATAAGTTTATCTTCGTCTCTTTTCCACTCTGGGTTCTCTGTCTTGACTATTTCGTCATCGAACATTATCTGCATGGATGAGTCGGAACAGTCGCTGAAATCTTGCACTTCAGTTTTGCTTACTGTTACGAGTAATGACACACTTTCAGACGTCGGTGTTAGATATTCCGTTGTGTTTTCCTGAAATTCATTAAAAATCTAGTAAAATACTGTAAATACCAACCAACCACAATCTCATGCATGAGAGGCGGGCGCCCCAACCACTGGGCCATCACGATATCTAACTAAGCAACTGAGCAAGAGGATTTCGTCAAAAAAAGGAGGAACTTTGACAATAGCCAGTACAAATTATGTATGTGTATAAAAAGTTTATTTATGATAGAAAAAAAAATACGTACTAATTTAATGGGTCGGCAAACTTCTTGATTATTCTCCGAATCAGAACGGTTATTGCTTCCACCGTTGTTTTCGTCCTCACTGCAATGATAAAAAAAAAAACACAATATTACTTCATCAGTCTAATTTTCTATCTTCAGACATTTTTTACCGCGTGTAGAAGTGATCATATAGGTCAGTGCATGCAAAGCCATATTTCATTCATGTATTTGAATAATGAACCATAATGCACCGCAAATAGAGTTGTGTTTAAAATTTAAACCCACACGGCATTACTTTATTATTTTGCACGCAATGGGTAGTTGACACCACAAACAAATAATTCCAAGACACAACTTCTTTTAAAAACACTTTATTTTAACCCAATAAGTCGATAAATTTTAAAATCACAGAAAAATTAGATTTTCCTTTTGTAATAAATAAATAGTTAATCAATTGAGTTGGCAAAAAACTGACGTCACAGTTTATCTATTACTGCCATACAAAATCTATGGGGGAATAGTTTTGATAGCTCATAAAAATAATGTTTATGTATATTTTTCCCCCCACGCAAAAACGACGGGATGTTATAAGTCTGTGTGTGTGTCTGTCTGTAGTATCGTAGGTCCGGAACGGATGAACCGATTTTGATTTTTTTTTGTTTGAATGGTGAATTAGTCGGGAGTATTCTTAGCTATGTTTGATGAAAATCGGTTCAAGATGGCCGCCGTCGAAGGCTTTTTAATTTATTTATTTTTTCTTATGAAAGCATCTTGAATCGTACCTCACACACATGTCTGCTTCATAGTCCATTGTGGTCTTCTCTACCATTGTATTATTCCTAATACTATTTTCTATTATTGCATTCTCAACTGTGGGTTTTTCTGTCGATTGTGACGATTCCTGACTCGGTGGTGGGGTTGAGTCTTTCTGTTCAGAGCTGAAACATTACAAAAATGTATTTATTGCCCAGTGGGTAAGGGGCTCGCCTCTCAAGCACCATGTTGCGAGTTTAGTATCGGGCAAGTACCAATGTGACTTTACGATATGTGGGCATTCCTGCATCTTATAGGGGGGGAGGCAACTGCCCCCCCCCTGCCCCGTTACGCCCTTTTGTTAATGATATTTCATGTAATCAGAATATTTAACGAACTACTACTATGAACTTACATTTTCTCCTTCCTGTGCGGAAACAAGGAGTGCACATATTGCGCAAGAGTGGGATACCCGTCTAGTGTGCACAGTAGGTCCGTGCAAATCTCACAGGCGGTCGACACGTTCTTTGAAAACACCTTATTCAGCTCCTTTAGAATTTTGGTTCTTTTATCTACATCTGTCACTTGCTCCTGAAAAGTGTGATAAGTACTCGTAAGATGCTATTTTTCGCTAATGTAAAATGGACTTTATATCAAAAAAATAGCGTACATTTTGTGTTGGCCGATTAACAGAAGCATTTAGTCAAACACGCTAAGTCACGAGAAGGTAAGGTAACTCGTGATTCTCAACACAAATCAATAATAAAATAAATTAGCGCGACACTGTATGACGCATACACAACGGGGCTATTCTGTTCTTTGAAGAGGTGTATTCTGAAATACTGTCAAAGATGAACAGCAGCAAAAATCAAGTATTTATTAATTAGTGACCAGTTATCGTAATTCTATTTGATTATTACACGACTGCCCCAAAAAAAGGAGTGTTATGTGTTTAGGGTTAATGTATGTATGTATGTATGTATGTGAGTTTCTTTATTCCACCATAACTTTTAAACGCCTGAACCGATTTTGATGTATGGGGTATCGTTACAATCCTTGCATCGTTCCGAGTAACATAGGCTAGTAAAAAATAAAAGAAACCAGTGTGGTCACTTTAAAACGTAAATTAATACCAGCCTTAATTTATTTTTTTAATGAATCTGGTCGTATCTAGGTTTATCGTCTAGAATTTGACAAGTAGATTTAAAAAATATATAACACTGTAAATAAAAAATGTCGTAAAAAAAACTGACGAGTAAACAAAGTACAAATATGTGCAATTTTTGCAGTCGTGTTTTTTAATTTTTTAATTATAGTAGCTTGTACATATATGTCTTTTATTAATATTTATATACATACAGATTATTAGAGTAAATTATAATCATATAATGGTGTTATTTAGCAAAACATTAAGTAATAATTTCTTCAGTATACTCACTTCAACTTTCTTAATTAAATCCGCCATACAGTTTCTTATGAAATAATCTCTGAATGCGTCGATTTTGTCCGCTTGCTCCGGTGTGAGGAATACTAAAAACTCTTTGTAAAGATGCTCCAGTATGGTGCCACATGCTTTTTTAATCTGTGCCGCTAGTTGTAATGGGTCGTGCTCGTAAGGATTGAACTTAGAAAGGAGGTTGTATATCCTTCTCTTCGCATGCCTGCAATTGACTACAATCGTCTTTGAGAGGAGTTTCAGGTGAAAATTTGTCACGTATGCTGAAAAGAAAAAGTAAATTATTTTCTTATATAAAAAGGGTATTGACAGACACACAGACGGTCAAAACGTGATTCTGTATGGGTTCTGTTTTTGGCGACTGAGTTACGGAATCCTAAAAAGGTTAAAAGTTAATGAGGTTAGGTAAAAGGTAGTGCGTTCGAAACTGGGCAATTACCAATATGACTTATTCAATTATTAATTTTATTTTTATATGGACATGAGTTATGGGCATCGGTGTAGAAAAACATCGTAAGGAAATCTAGCCTTATAAGTCCAAAATCACCATTCCGCCTTGTACAGTCGGTTATAGCCGTTGCCTGACCCACCCAACTGGCTCACTAGCCAGTTAGGTGGGTCAAGCAACAGCTATAACCGACTGTACAAGCACGGTCATCAATGCTGGGCACTGACTGTATGAAGAGGCCTTTGCTCTGCAGTGGTATTGCTATTTTTTTAAAGCTTGACCATACTACTATTTTCTCTTCTAATACTTGTTCTATACAGATATAGAGTTGCTGAGAATGTTTATGGAAAGTTTAGTTGTATTACGTAGACGAAGTAAAGGGCAGTAACTAAGTATACTGTATTCATCTGGGCTTGAGACAAAATGTAAACAAAGAAAACAATAGCGGATATAACCCGACCGATTACAAAACGTCACATTTTAATGTAAAATGTTCGCAGTATCTGTGGTCTTTAATTTAGTAGTATTATAATGCGTTCGAAGTACCCTTTTTATGATTTGTTTACCTTTTATCTCACGGCTCCCTGAATACGGTATAGTAAATAATAAGTTAGTACCACTTACCTATATCATCTAAATCACAATCATTATTACTAGTATCACTTGCATCAATCAGTCTCGTATTATTTTGTTTGGCTTCTTTTAAACGTTGAATCTTCATCTGCAGCTCTTGCAGCGCGCATATATACTTATACTTATGATTATTTACTAATAACTTTAACCTATTCGATACCTTCGGGTATCTTTTTTCTTTACAATCACAAATCTTTTCCTTAGTACTACCAAAGTAATCAGTTATAACTGACTGTCTTTGCTTTTTTGTTATCTTTTTTAATTGAATACAACAGCTGCAGTGTTCTGATATATTTTGGTTATTTTTCTGTGTTTTTTTTGACGTTTCCGGCACATTACTGATGAAAGTTGAGTTTATTTCTATTGGAGTGGTAATCGAGCCAGAATTTGAGTTAACCGTCACAGTTACAGGTAGTAAGTATGCTCCAGTACTAGTTTCTACTAGTTTGTAGGAGTTAGTTACTTGTATTGGTGCGTTTTTCGTTATTTCTATGTCTAATTGATCGGTGAGGACGAGCTGTGGTTGTGGGACGATTGGTTCGATTAAATCGATAGGTAGGGCGGCCTTGGTGGGCTCGACCACTGCTTGTCCCATCTCTACGTCGATGCCGTGCGCCGGCACACCTGTTCTGTTTGTTCGTCTATTTAAGTAATTCTGAAAGTAAACGTAAATAAAATTTAACTTTTTTTTTTTAATAACTTTACTCATACTCCTTTTATTTATTGCATAAACACACATAACATCACGCCTGTAATCCCCAAAGGGTTAGGCAGAGGTATATCCATTAGTACGACCACATTTCGCCAGTTATGTTTAAATCCCATGTAATAGGGGGCGAGCCTATGGCCGTCAACCGGGCACAAATCCAGAATCAGGTATTTCTTACTAGCAAGTAAGAAATTCCTGATGGAAAAACCCAATAACACTTTGCCCGATCTGGGAATCGAACCCAATATCTCATGCTCAGCAGTCGCGCTTTACGACCGGTTCTGTTGATGGCAACAGGCTCACTTTCTATTACATGGGACTTAAACAAATCTGGCGAGTGAAGCTGTACTAATTAATGGGTACACCTCTGCCTAACCCTTCGGGGATAAGAGGCGTGATATTATATTATGTAATAAAATTAAAATTCATGGTAAATCGAAACATTTTGCCGTGTTATGGAACCCTTTGTGTTTATTGTGTTGCTTACCTAAAAGAATGGTTTACAACTATGTCTGCTTACCCTGAATCGCTTGCTAGTCTTGGCGAGATAGCGCACCCATATTCGCGGCACCTCGTGCTCGGGCTGCTCGTACAGCGACAGCTTCGGGTTGTACGGCAACAGCTTGTGTTTCATTTGAGGCACCGAGCGCGTCAACATGTATTTCTGAAAGTTATTATACATGGTGTTTTACATCGTAACAATTTCAAAGTCAAAGTCAACTGTCAAAGCATTTATTTTATTTAGACCATTTACAGGCACTTTTGAATTGTCAAGGAGTTGGTCAGTTAGTCAGAAAGTTGAAGCTAGTTGCTTGTTGCAAATACATTTAGTAACTACGGATTCAGTTTATGATCCTTACTTAAGACTTATAGTTGGGGAGGCCAGGAAGGGATTTCTGGATTTACTCGAGCGCGGCAGATTAATATAAGGGGGGATACCTAGCACCCTGTTAAGTACCTCCACCATATATGAGCCCTGTATATAGGGCCGCGCGTTTCAAACCATCAGATTAAAGAAGTTCCTGCACATAATTGTCAGATTAAGGGTCAGCACGACAAGGACATCAAGCTGAACTGTCTGTATATTAATTTGACGCGCTCTAGTATTTCAATGTCATATTTTTTTCTTCCATTTGTAACCATTTTCAGCCCCTTCGTACGGCCACCCCTACCATGCAAACCGGCAGATTAATATTCCTCGGTTATTGAAAACACGTGGGGCGCATACACTATTAATATCGGACACGCTCGATTAGTGGTTCGTGATTTTTTTTTTTCATTTTTTTAAATATTTACTTATGCGCTTCCTCCACCAGTGAAAGGGTCCTATCTGTAACTATTTTTACTTTTTAGCATCTAATATTCACAATCCAAAAGGTTCCCACAACGCTGGAGTAAATCCAAATTTAGCATCTTGGGCTCCCCTACTATTAAGCATAACTGGCGAAATGTGGATGTAGGGACGGTGCACCTCTGCCTAACCTTTCGGGGATTACAGGCGTGATATTATGTATGTAAAATAAATAAAAAAATTAAAAGCTTTTCTTCTTTAGACTAACCTTTTTTGAAACCCCTGAAAAAGGTCTGTTTATAATGCATTATGTCCCTATCCTTCATAATGATAAAATTCATATACAGAACGACGAATGTAAAAAGCCTAAAGATTCGCTAACGATAGGGTAAAATACACAAGCGGCGCGTGCGCCAAAATCAGTTCGTCTGAACGTAAAGTTAAAATCACAACTAAACAATCTTCTTCTGTATCGTGTGGGCAGTAAGGTCTTACGACCCCACACACCCTAGTGTCAGAGCATGGGGTCTCAACTAGAACAAAATATAATTAGTCCTTCGAAAAATTTCATAGATGGCAGCATAGGTAGCAATTATGAAATAAACAATCACTAAAAAGCATTAAACGGCAGATTTAGGTCGAAATAAGAATTCATAAAAATCTAAACTTCATTGTTTAATGCTGATTCACCTATTTAAACTCACAAAACACGTATTTTTAATAAACAAGGTAAATTAAGAATTTTACCTCCATTCGAACTCATAGATTGAGCAAGCAGCCATCTGCAAATCATTTTGTTTAGAACTCTTTTAGCAAAAGATGGCGTTTTTCTCAATTTTGCGCTGTCGTCACTCCTTAATCGTTATTCATTTACGTTTAGTTGTTTTATTTCAAGGAAAATAATTAAAAGATTATTTTTTTTAATCTGGTACGCTACGAAGTAAAATAAAATTTAGAAAGAAAAAATACATGTTTTTAGTACATAATTATTATCCTTATTTTCGGTTTACTTAGCCTGGAACTATAAAACTTTCTATATAAAAGGATTGCACGAAACGTTTTTAAAGTACCTATGTATCTATTCCGTTTGTCAATGGCAAGTCAATAGAGACTGTTGCGCATTAAAAGATAATGTAAATAATTCTATAATCCTTAAAACTTCAGTCATAACTTAGTAAAGCGTAATTTTAGCTCCAGAAATCAAGTTTCCGCAGTGTAGCGGTTATCATGTGTGCTTCACATGCACAAGGGCCCCGGTTCGATCTCGGGCGGAAACAGTTGCTTTTTGTATTTTATTGCCGATCATAAAAAGTATCTTCACGCTTTTTATTAATTGGGTGATCAGAGAAATCTGAAAAATAAACATTTTGTTAAAATAAAAGTAAACTACGTACTACCTATTTCTCGCCATGAAACTTACGTTTAAAAATCTATGATTGTTATCAAGGCCAAGTATGCCGCAAAACCAAATTATTTGTCGTATCAGATTACGATAGCTCACTTTGTTTTTTTTTTGTTGCTTTGTATGATCTACCTATGTTATGAAATACCACGTTACCGATTTGGGGTAACATGACATGTAATGATAGTTGTATTGATCTAAATAAATAAAAAAAAATATTTATTTAGATTGCGTCGGGAACAGTGGTCAGTAATTGACTGACGCGAGAATGATTCGAGCGGTTACACGATCAGTCTGGCATCAGTCTGCTGTCATTCACAACAGAATGATGAAAAATATTTAAAATATTTAATTTTTGTCATTCTGGCGATTACAAACAAAACTATTCAACGTTTAACAAGTACCTAAGTACCTATTAAGTATTTTGTTTTTTCGTTCAAATTATATCAACTGTATGTACTAATGTACCTATACCTACCCTTTGTCGTACATGACTGATCATGTAAAAAAAACATGACTGATCATGAAAATATTTTTTTATAGAAAAATACATAAAGCAATACCTATATGTATAAACCCGGTTTTTCTCAAAAGTAAAATCAATCTCCCTCAAACTGCCCCCACAAAATCATTATCAAAACAAAATCGATATCCGAGTTCACTAATGCCAGGTTATAAAACTACGAAATCTTTAGAAAATCAAATCAGTGTGCAGTATATAAAAGCAAGATTGTTGTAGTAGGTACCTAGGTAAAACAGAATTCACAAAAGAAATGAAATAGATACCTACTAACCGAGCACCGAGCCTGTGACCGAGCGGTCAGAGCGGTGCCAGTGCAGACACAATATAAAGATAACCAGTAGTTGCACTCGGCCGTAACCTTGAATTAAGTACCTACGATTTCGTGCTACATACTCACGCGTTAGGGCTGCCCGCACATAGGTAGTATTTTAATTTCATCAACCTATTTAGTTTCTTTCTAGTTAAGTATGTGAATAAAAATATATTTTTTTTAGTTTAAAAAAATAATTCGTTGTGATTGAAATAGTGTTCAATAAAAATACATGTTGCGTTGTACTTATAATTCAAAGATTTAATAAAAAAAAATCGCCGAAGGAAACCAAACTCCAATCCTTACAAACTTCAACATCTACTTACTCAACCAAAATGAAAGAAACATCTAACGAGTAATTATAAAATCTGTTTGCATCTCAGCTTATTAACGTTCACATTACTACCTATAGCTACAGCTAGGAGCACTTTGGTCACCCATCCAATGTCGCACTGCTGCAAACGTTGTTTAATTAACAACCATCTCATCGCGTGTGCCGTATCTACAGCAATGAAAATCTTACTAAGTAGGCAGGTATCATATTACCAGGTAGTAGGTTACCATTAAGGTATTACTCTCATAATCATTTCATAATGATATTTCGTCTATGGTAAATACCTAATTATTTAAGTAACTAAGTACAGATAGCCGAAACTAGGAAACTACCTAGGTACCAGTTCTACGGGAACGGCGTAGTTAGGTCATTCGTATCACTTTTTACACCCTATCCACAATTGAACGAAATGTGTTGGTATATAGGTAAGTATTAAAAAAATAAACAAATTACGTAATAGTAGGTAGGTAAGTGTTTAATTGTTTTTAAAGTCTTACCTTTCGTATTTTAAAAAATGTTATCTCTGGGTGCGTTATCGAAGAATTCAAGCAACCAAACACTGCACAATATAGTTTATAATTTCTCCTTGCCATGTTGAGAAATCGCACGCTCACTGCTTACAAAAATATTACATCATCCATTCGTCACTACGCGCGGCGCGGCGGCGCAGTCAAGACTGTTTGTGTACCGAGAGTGTACCGAACTCGACGCGCGTAGGTATGACTCGCGTTGCGACCGTTTCTATGAAGATCACCTACTGTAGTATTTTTATACTGTGGTGCAGAGGTGCGATATTCATTCATAACCCCCGTATCACCCCGCCCCGACCCCGCACGACTCATGACTCGTCTCAAAGGCACCGCCTTGTTGACTAAAGCAAAAAGTGATAACGCGATAACATTGAAATAGTGTTCGAAAATTTCATATACATAGATAGGTAGGTACCTAACTAGGAAATATGTGTTTATGAATAAGTCTTACAAGTTTGTGAAAAAAATATTTGTCAGTTAGAATCTCCATTACCTACATTTAATTTACTTACATGTGCAAGGTTTCTATCAAGTTTTTTTTCCTTTATCTCCATCATCAGACCCTGGTTTCGATCTAGGACCATAGTAGGTACTCGTCAGGCAGGAGTAGTCAGGACGAACTAAACGATCCTAAACTCGATGGGACTGTTGTTTTATTACGGAATTTAAGTATATGTCCACCTATACTAAATCTTTCTAAAGCAAAATCAGTATCCGGTATAAAAAAGCAGATCTTTGTAGTAGGTAAAACAGTATTCACAAAATAAATGAAATAGATACCTAGGTACGTACTTACGCGCAGACATAGCGTATTCAACAAATTCAAAACCTACCTACTAACCGCGCGCGCGCCGAGCGGCCGCTTCATTCATAGGTATCCCCCGTCTTACCCCGCCGTGACACCACGGCAGACGACGTAGTAGGTAGGTACTGTCGGGCGTCTGTGTAAAGTGCATTTTACCGCGCACGAACGTTGTAATATTTTTGTAATTATGGGGCGTCTAAAGTGTCAAGCTTTCTCAATGGAGTGAAGTACCTACCTGTTCCGTAGGAACTACAAGTCAATCTGTGCTATCAGTTTGATTGTTAGTAGGTACCTACTTGATAGAAGAAATAAATATTTTTATTAAAATATTCCGTTGGTTTTTTTTATTATGTTGGTACCTAGTAGCTACCTTCCTACTTGTATGCTCCTACTCCTAGTTCCTACCTATCCCATGCGCAATAACTAGGTAGGTACCTACATTAAAATCTAAATACAACATATTGTGGGTATCTAAATATGTAGGTAGGTATATATTTATTTATTTATTTATACCTAGTTAATTAATACGGCATAATACCAATTACATTAATTAACATAGAAACAAAGGTCACTCACTTAATCACTCATCACGAAATATCGAAAACCACTTGACGTAGGTAGGTATAAAGATGGGAGGTAAGTAGTTTATAGGTAGGTCTGTAGCCTTCCGCTAAAAAATCTAAAATTCCAAAATTCACCCCTGAGGGGAAAGAGGGTCCAAAGTTTGTATGGAGAAATCAACTTTGACGCGGGCAAAGTCATAGGCAGAAGCAAGTTTTCGATACAAAGCAATTTTATAGTTAGCCTTTTTGTTAAAAAAAAGCGCCACTTTCTCGCCAAGGCGCGAACTGGCGCGTACCCATACCCATAGATTTATTTAACCCCTGCAAAAAATCTCTTAACGCGGATAGAAGTATTCACTTCAAAAACTAAATTACGCTAAGCGCCAACACGAGATAACAGTAACTTGTTGTACCTATTCACCTATTGTTATACTTGACCTTGAACGCAACGACTGCAGAGAAAGTACCTATCTAATAACGCCATCTAGTAGTATCGATGCCACGTAGTACGTATCTAGTTCGTCGCATAACTCGCATAGATGGCGTAATAAAATTAAAGTCTCTGGCAATTAGTGCGTCGCTGATGCTGCCATCTGTTATAAAAATGAAGGAAAGAAAATAGCCAGTCGAATAGCCAGACTTAAGGAGGTCTCATTTCTTTGTATGGGATTGGGTATCTGTACGTAGTATTATATTATCTGTGGTCAGAGTTTCTAAACCGCCTCAAGGCACTAAACAACAAGTAACAAAAATAACAACATACTAAACAATAAGTAACAAAAAATAGTACATACATTAATAGGATTGTCTTTGTCGCCAAGCTTTCTAACATTCTGCACGTGGCTGTGCAGCTGCTTGAAGGGCAGCCACGGCAGCATGTACTTGACCACCAGCTGCAGCGTCACGCTGAGCCCCCAGCTGCCGCGCCGCATCGGGGGCTTGTACAGCTCTGGGTTGTCCGTCACGAACTTCCAGAACTGCTCCAAGCCGAGGGCTATGAGTCTGTTGGAAGTATTAAGGGTATTAAGAGGAGAGGAGCTGGGCCGTGCAGGAATCGACCAATCACATTAGTTGGTATCCACATTGCCTAACGTCTCTTGTCACGTCGGTGAAAAAAATCGTTACGATAATCAAGAGAAATCTGTTTTTTTTTTTGACATTTGATTTTATTTGGGTGAAAGATATGACAGGTTTCTCGTCTGTAGTTTAATAAATAAATAAACGCGCGTGCTACCACGGGACCAAAGGGGCAGTCTAAATCTCTCCACGGAGGGAGTGCATCGCCCATCGGGGGTGTAGATACTAAATTACAGACTCATGATGAATTTTTCATTTGACTTTGCGATGTGTTAGATATTGGAAATGTATGTACTATAGAGGCTCAAGTTGACTGAGTCAGATGCAACCTCATTTAAGTTGTCCATGCCTATGAGATAAATGCTAATTTTAAAATAAGGATTTGACAGACTGAACTACGGCTGGCGGCTAAGATAAAATAGAACTACATATAAAACATAATATTGTAACAAATTAATGATTCAATATACGAAGTCCTAAATCTATATAATTATATAAAACTCAAAGGTGACTGACATAGTGATCTATCAACGCACAGCCCAAACCACTGGACGGATCGGGCTGAAAGAAGGATGGCGAGAGCGGACCCAAAATTAATGGAGTACTGTGCAAGGTCTAATTTATATTAATTATAATATCAAGTTAATAAGTGTTGTACAAAAAAAATACTAAGTTTTTACAAAACGGGAATCAAAAGTTATCAATTATCCCTATTTCATAAAAATAATCATCGTGCAGTTTCTAAACGAAACTTATAGTTACATTCCTTTCTAGGCTAATGATTAGATAAAAAGTAGTTCGTTTTCGCTTGGTGATTTTCCTTCTTTTATACTTATACATCTTGTTAAAAAGTTGTTAAATATTCTGAAAACCCATAACGATGAAACATACGAACCATGTAAATAGACCGTAAAAAAAATAAGACTCATTATTTTGATACATCATACGTAATGGATTACATGAAACGGAGAAACGGAACGTCAGTATCAAATTGACACTGACGGCATTTTTGTTGACATTTTTGTTTTCAACTAGAGTTTCCCAACTGTCGATAGTTTCTCTATCGATAGATGACCTCGAAAACTATTAGAATGTTATTTATAATCTGTGTTTATGTTTGTAAATTGGTAAGCTCGACTGCTCT
Source organism: Hoplodrina blanda (assembly GCA_949316365.1). Taxonomy (NCBI): domain Eukaryota; kingdom Metazoa; phylum Arthropoda; class Insecta; order Lepidoptera; family Noctuidae; genus Hoplodrina; species Hoplodrina blanda. Next base: position 11,117,299 of record OX438594.1, read on the forward strand.
TAGTTTTTCCCTTTTGTTATGTTTGTAGAACTGCTAATAAACGTTCTCTTGTTTTCAAGCTCTTGACGAGTGTGTTTTATTAAAAACTAGTAACAATGCAAAACCACTGATACTATCGATATCACAAATTAACTAATTGTACTATTGATTGAAATCGAGAGTATCGATAGGATCGATACTAATGATAGTTTGTAAAACTATCAATAGTATTACAACATCGATAGTTTTTCGATAGCTCACACTATCGATACATCAATACTATCGACAGTATTGTTCCTAAACATAATATGCTGGACTTCGATAGTATCGATATTATCGGAACTAATACTTTCGATACTATTTTTGTATATCATTATAAAAATACGTAAACTGTATCATACTATCTATAGATAATATGGATACTATCGATAGGCTATCGATAGTTTAGCGATAGTCGACTATCGATAGGCAACACTATTTTCAACGGTTAGCGTTGTAAAAAACAAATAATATTTCGGCGATTTTGTAAATTCTTGACGACTTGGCTTTACCTTTGGACTGATTATGCTGTATACCAACCTAAATTACGGCATTTACTACTGGATGACGATTTGCAAGTGATTTGGACTTTGTCAAACTGTTCAAATGCGGTGCATTATTGTAAATTACACAGAAGACATCGCTTGTCCGAAAAAGTCATCAAATTGTTAAAAGAGTTCAGAGATGGGTGTACCCGCGCGATGTGAGTATATATGTGAACTAATCATTGAGTTATAATGTACTACGTACTAGAGAAGCTATCTCAAACAAAAGATGGGCGCACTTGATGACAGCGGGGCATGCGCGGGACAAGCGGGGGGGTGTTATGTTCTCATAGATAACAATAATGCGTGCAGATGCGACATAATTTTATTATTCTGCCTACTTGTGTACTTACTCAAAGAATAAATAAAAAAGTATTTATGCTGTAATAATATTTTAATTTCCTTTAAGTAATATAAGTTTAGTTAGTTTCTGCCATTTTGTGAATAATCTGAAGGTAACCACGTTTCTTCGCTGCGATTATTCTGAACATCCATGATTCTCTTGTTTCATGACACCGCCGAGGAAACCTTTAAATCCAAATAATAATAAAAAAATATTAATGTTATTGCATTAACATTATTATCGTGATTTAAAATTAATATTTTACTGCCCTTAATTATGTAAACTTATACGTCGATAGTGTCAAGTCTGCGCATACAAAATGTTTTACTCTTTGACATTCACGTAAACATGGCCGCCGCGCCGCCGCGGTGACGCGTTGCAATTGAAAAATTATAATTAAAATTAAGCGTGTTTTAAACATAATTAATGAACTTACTGGTGAAAAGTCACTCCTTGACTTTTATTTATGTTTCTGGAGTTATTTGTACAGTATCTCAATACGCACGAAGGCATATTATAAAAAACAAAACTTCACTCAAATGTGTCATGTTGCAGCAAACGCTCGGCATAGACTAAGTGAGTTGGAGTGCATGCGCTCTAACTCGTGTTACAAACAATCGAGTTGAGGTGTCTTCTCTAGTACGTAGTACATTATAACTCAATGGAACTAATTTGTTGAATTTCTGAACAAGAAACCTTACAACAACTAACAACTCGACCATTGTAATGTCTGTGCTGCATGTGGCAATCTATTTTGAGAATAAGGAGTAGTTGAAAATAAGTTTCTTCGTCCTGACATAACTGAAATGGTAATCCGAATAGAAAACATTATAATAATATCTGAATGGATAAGACCCCGTGTTTAATGTCGAGCATAAATACTTTTTACATTAATATGTAAAAAGTATTTATGCTTGAAAAAAAAAACCTAAAAAGAAAGTAAAGTGTAATGTCATACCGTAACCATGGAAACTCTATTAACAAAGATGTCAAATTGAGATTAATTATTTTATAACAGCAATAAAAATGGTTTAAGTTTTATCAAGCAGTATTTTTTAACTATTTTTATTGACCAAAAGATATGGTCAAACACCCCGACAGGTTGGTTATGATATTAATAAATATTCTTTTTATCCATATTATTATTTTTACATTGTATTTGTATTTTTGTCAACTTTTTACTTGTTTATTGTTTCAGTTAATCTTTAACAATAAAATATGTGTGCCATGCTATTTGCAGGCAGAGTGGTGGACAGTTCTCACAGAAACTCTGCTCTTGTTGTTGTTATCGCCATTGGACATAAATGTGGACACTTGCTCACATGGTATGAGCATTTTGTGGTATGTGGATTATCCCAGACACCAAAGCTATGTTGCTGCACCAGCTAGCTTCTTAGATAATCTTTTGATTAGGTAAAAAGATTATTTATTATAAAATACTATCTAGGAACGCAAAACAAGATTAAAGGAAGATACAATGTTTGTTTGTCTTGAATATTTTACAAGTACATAATTACAAAATAAATAAAAGTTTTTAAATAAATAAATGTTGTTTTATTCAACAATACTCTGGTAAATGTAGATAAAAGTACATCAACTGTGCTTTTAAAGAATATTCCAGGAGATATAAAGCTGCCTCCTTATCCTGTGATATTATGCAAAAATATTAATTACAGGTGAATCTGGCTAAACGGGTATATGACTGATAATTAGCATCGGAATAAAAATAAATAATAATAATATAGTATGTAAAATAAATAATAACCAATAATTGCGAGTCTTAGATTATTTTAGGTTATAATCTTCCACCTTTCATATTTTTTTCTCCCAACTTTTCCAAATTACTTTCCATTTGATTTTTGGTTAGCCTTAAGTCGTTCTTTAACTGCAAATCAGTTTCAATATTACACACTACTTCTATCACTGGGTCCCAAATTACGTGTACTCTCGCCATTCTCCTTTGGCATGCAGGTAGATGTTATGACGTAGGCATCCGCTAAGAAAGAATTTTTTAAAATTTACCCTCTAAGGGGATGAACGGGGGTCCGACATTTACGCGGACGAAGTCGCGGGCAAAAGCTAGTACAACATAACATGCAACAGTCCTAATCACAGTATATTGGTTGATTCTGGTAAAAGCCGTGATCCTACGTCTTGGAATTACTACAGTACACCACAGGCAGCGACGACCACTCACCATAATATAGGCTGTCGGTTATTTTGCCAAGTAATACAATTATTATAAAAAATGTGACTCACTCGTCCTCAGAATACAGGTAGCAGAAACGGCGCGGGTGGTCGCCGCGGTACGGCATGGACGGCAGTAAGTACGGGTACAGGAACACCGGACTATTTGCCACCACATTCTTGAATGTTTCGTGAAACTCGCCTACGTAGAGGTTCTTGTGGTAGCCGCGACGCAAGCTAGCAATTTCAGAGATATTGCAATATATTTTTTGTATACAGGTAAGTCACATACATAACATACATAAAATCACGCCTGTAACCCCGAAGGGTTAGGCAGAGGTGTACTCATTAGTACACCCACATTTCGCCAGTTATGTTTAAGTCCCATGTAATAGGGGGCGAGCCTATTGCCATCAACCGGGCACAAATCCAGACTCTAGGGCTGCTACTGAAAAATTCTTAATGAAAAAACCCAATAACACTTTGCCTGACCTGGGAATTGAATCCAGGACCTCATGCTCCGCAGTAGCGCTTTGCGACCACTAGACCAACGAGGCAGTCAAGTCACAGGTAAGGTACAGGTAAGTCAATTGAATATTAAATAAAGTTTAATTTATAGTGTTTCTACTTACCATCGATCCGTTTCGCTTTGGACGAATCTGCCAAAAAAAAGAGTAAGAAATTACAATATTATCTGTAACTTTAGATTGCCGGAAACAAATATTGCTCATAATTCATTATCGCTCGGAATAACCTCGAAAAATCACGTCACGACTTGACCGGCTAGACTCCGAAACGGCTGCACCGATTTTGACGGGCCCTTTACTGGCTGATGCAATAATTCCAAGACATAACTTCTCTAAAGAAACATTTTATTTTAGCCTTGAAACCCGATTAATTTTCAATTAACTGTAAAATGTGATTTTTAATTGTTTTCAAATTAATAAAAGTCGACAGTTGTCTTTTGCCATACAAAATGTATACCCATTTTTGACAGACCGTCTTAAAAAGTACGCCAGTTGATTGGTGGTGTCAACTACCTTATTATAAAAACTTGAGAGGTGTCAAGGGACACCCGGATGGAACGAAGTTATATGAGAGAGAGAGAGAGAGAGAAAGAGAGAGAGAGAGAGAGAGAGAGAGAGAGAGAGAGAGACAAGGAAACACGCGCACGCCGCACGGCTTACAACTATAGCAAAAAGTGTCGTTACAACTTTTGGTCTTAATTTTTTCCGTCTAGCCCCCTTTCGCAACGCGCGATAAGGAACTTCGTTCCAATAATTACGGTTCTGAGTAAAAAAGGTAAAACCCCACTGCAAACCGACATTCACGCGGACGGAGTCACATAAGCTAATGAATTAATAAATGAAAATTCCTGGAGCATGTTATTGCTCTGTTTAAGCATACTCTTACTCGATCATCTCTCGATTCTCGGGCGTGTTGTCCGAGACGGTCTTCTCCCACGTGGTGATCAGTTCCACGGCCGGCTTGAGGTTGCACACGTTCGCTACTGACTTAGGGTTCGACGCCACCATCTTGGAAAACGTCTCCTGTAAGAATATTAACATTTGCTATTTAAGCTTAATTATTGTTTATACTTAACCTGAAAATGGCTTATTATACTCATCTATATAGGTTTAAATCATTTATTCTCATTAAAGACAAAAAAAACCACTAACATGAGAACAGAAAAATAACATTCAGTAAACTTATTTTAGGGAACCGTCACCAAAGTAGATTATTATGTATAGTATATGTAATGTATAGTAAGTATTAATAAATATACACTATGTAACAAAAACTCTGTCAGATCAGTGTTGCCGTTGATCAGTTTTTATGTTTTATTTTAATTTAATTACTTCTTCTTACTTCTTTTTTTTTTCACTGGGGAAAAATAATAATCTCAAATCCATTAAATGGTTACGTATATGTGTACGCAGTACGATGCCGAATGCATGTACGATGCTTAAGGATCGGACAGGGCTTTTGTTACATGCTGTATATGCATATCATCATATTTTTTTTCTCTCTAGTTATTATTTTGAACACCTTTTATGCCTTTTAACTACCCCGAGACCATTCTCATGGCCGCAAGCGCGACTGCTCAGCGTGGGTTCGATTACCAAGTCGGGCAAAAACTGTTATTGGGATTTTTCCATTAGGAATTTCTCAGTAGCATATCGGAGTTCGGAAGTAGGTAGTGTGACACCCCCGTGCTTCGGAAAGCACGTAAAGCCGTTGGTCCTGTGTCTGATCTCTCTTCGGTTATGTAGGATTGGCGTGCCATCCGACTATGAGAGTGAGGGTAGAGGGAGTGCACCTGTGTTTGCGTACGATATATCGTACGTATTTGTTTGTTTCGGCAAATTCAGCAAGGAGGATATTATTATAGCCCCAAAAAGAATTCAGGATAAAAAAATCTGCTAAAAGCCATAAATATACACACATCAAGAGTGTCTAGGGATCAATATATTATTATTACCAAATACATCTTGATCCCTAGACACTTTTGATGTGTATATTTTGGCGAGTTATGCGAACTTTAATGTATGGTTCAGTTGTTTTTAGGGTTCCTATAAGGGTTCCATTTTTCCTTTTGAGGTATCAAAAGAGGATCACTTTGTTGTCCGTCCGTCTGTCTGTCCCTTTTATCTCAGGAACGCGTGGAAGTAACAAGTTCGAGTCGTTCGAGTTCAAGTCTTGAAGCTATGAAAAATACCACAAAGTTTTTTTTTAACGGATAACATACTAACTTCTATAACTGACCAGTTCCTTTAAATTTCAAAAGTGAGTTGGATTACTTACTAAATACTCCTTGTACTTGCCCGCGTAGCTCCAGTGTATGGGGTGCACGTACAACTGGAGGTACGAGGACGTCGCCAGCTGAACGTGCTGCCTTAGTTGCTGCTGCAGTATCAGAATTTGAACGGGCAACATCTGTAGAATATCACACCATTTTTAATATACTAGAATGAAGGAGAAATTTGTCGCGAGGCGAATTGATGATTTCAGGCGCCTTAGCTACTGCGCCATCACGAATTCACGACTATGATATATGGCAGGAGTCATCAAATGACGGACCGCGGCTCGTAATCGGACCGCCAACGTATATGAGTATTGTGCGGACTTAATACCTAAAACTATTATTTAAATAACAATATAAAAACTTGTGGCATTTTTGTTTAGCCCAGTCTTCCTTAGTAAAAATATGTATTTCAATTGGTTTTTTTTTATTATAGCAGCCTCGGAGTCTGAATTTGTGCCCGGTTGATAGCAATAGGCTCGCCCCCAATACATAGGACTTAAACATAACTGGCGAAATGTGGGTGTACTAATGGGTTCAGCTCTGCCTAACCCTTCAGGGATTACAGGCCTGATGTTTTGTTTTGTATTTTATTTGTTATCACCAAGTGGACCGCGACAGTCTCTTATAGGCTAGTTGACACCACCATCAATTGACGTACTTTTTACGACCTGTCAAAACGCGATTCTTTCATAGATTTTGTATGGAAATAGCAAGCTTTGACGTCACTTATTTGCCAACTCAATTGTCTAACTATTTATTGATTTAAAAGCCACAAAAAATCTAATTTTGCAGTAAATTGAAAATTAATCGGGTTTTCAGGGCTAAAATAAAGCGTTTTTTTAAAGAAGTTATGTCTTGGAATTATTTATTAATAGTGTCAACTACCCAATTTTCATATACGGACCTCCAATAATATTAATTGGTGACCCCTGATATATGAGGTTTGTGAACTTACGCTGCCAGCCTGGTTGACCTGAATTTGCACGTACTCGGTGCGTTGGGCGGGCTTTGTTAAATGTTCCTTCAGCAGTGGCGGCGCGCTTCCTACAGGGCTCGCCTCCCCCTCCTCCTCCTGCACAGATACCTTCACCACCGTGGATGGTTTCCTGGTAACAAATACATGGTTAAGTTCCCAATTACTCAAAATATTTATCAACTAACAACATACTAAGTATAATGAGTCGAACATTCGTTAGCATTTATATATTAAAACATTGCTCTAAATTCTAAAAGTTAAGTTTCGATATAGGAAAAAGAAACTGCATCGAAATCGGTCCATTCGTTTAGAAACTACAATGCTACAGACAGACACAGGCGTTGTTCTAATTGGCGGAGATCGTACGATGGCGCGATGCGTTCTCGTCGTGCGATGAGTTCAAACATACAGATTTCATCACAGTGTCCTATTTGAACCTCGCAAGTAATCGTGCGAGCACATGAAATGCTTAATACGATGCGTTTGATCGTGCGGTCATAATGTAATCAAAGCAACAGATCTCTTTTGAGTGAAAAACGCATCGCGCCATCGTACGATCGCTCCCAATTAGGACGCCGCAACACAGATACAAAGACACGTCTTTATAACACCCCTCTTTTTTGGTCGGGGGTTGAAAATAATAACAAACGTAAGCATCAAAAATATAAAAACTGACTTTAATAGAACCAAGTGTTTAGTATCAATTTCGTATTAAGAACTTTATTTGATTCGAAAATAAAGTTCAAAATACAATAACTGGCTCGAGGATCTAACTTTAGTAACTTTACTTAGACCAAAAGTTAGAATTCGTTCTGTAATCAGGTTTTCTAGTAGACGCAACTACTTCGTAGTCGGCATATCAAAATGAGATCAACTGTATAGTCACCTAGGTCCTATTGTTATTTCTTCTGACTTCGTCTTTTCTGCAATAGCATCCTTCTGTATGGCTGTACATCTTTCTGTTCTCTCTTTGTCTTCTGGATCAATTTTTCCCGTAGAGACCCTCGAGTAATTTTTCTTCTCAAATGTGATTCTGTCAGATAATTTCTGCCTGTTTTCATTTTCATCATCTGAAAGTGGCTCTTGTTTGCCTTCCCAGCGACTGGACACCTGATTAGATATTTAAAATGAACAATTATTGAATAGTGAAGAAATTAATATGATAAATAACTACTACCTTAAACCAGGTTTAAATCTTCGAGCCAGTTTTTGAATTTCGAACTTTATTACGATGAAGATAAAGTTTTTAATACAAAAAATTGGCTCAATGGTTTAAACCTGGTTTAAGCAAAATATTTTTTTTTTTAATAAGGCCTCTATTGTTTAAAAATAACAGTAAATTATATTTATGTATATGTCATCAAGCACGTATACGTTTACGACTCGCCGTAAAGATAGTAGAAATCTGAGCGTTATATTGTGTCTTATAGGGTATATTTTTCAAGAGATACCCGGCTAGCAAGTCCGTCTTTGATGTAAAACTAAAATGTGGTACATCCAATTCACTTCAAGTAAGAAAATGTTACTTTACAAGACACGAAATAAAGCTCACATTTCAATGCTTGCAGATGTTATTGATGGGTGATCATACAGACCTCTCCCTGACTATGGTCAGTGAGCACACTGTTGGCTAGGTTATCGGCCATAAGTTCCTCCTCAGTTGTCGACTCAGGAATGATGTTGAACAGCTCCGTCACCAGATCGTTTAGCTCCTTTTTAGATATTTTAATGATACTATTGCCTAATGATTCTTCGTCTTCGTCGTCTGCAAATGCAATAGAAATTATGTACAGAGTGAATTTTTGAATAGGGATTTATATTAGCAGTTATACCAATAGTTGTAGTTAGTCTTACAAGGCTTTACACATAGAATAGGCGATAGAATAATATTTCTAAAAATTTGTGGACTTTACATGTAAATCAATTGTAAAATAATTTAAAAAAAAAAACATTTACAGGCACTTTTGAATTGTCAGTCAAAAAGTTGAAGCTAGTTGCTCATTTCAAATTGCTGGTATCTATGGAGAAGACCGAGCAAGAAACTTCATGAACTTTAAAAATATTTACATGTCTAGGTTACATAAATAACAAATCTTGCATTTTAGAAGAGAACTAATAAAAGCAAATTAAATAAAAAATCTAGGCAGCAAGAGATGACCAGTCCCAACTGACGGCGCCCGTTCACGAACATGTCGTACGTATCGACTGTATTTATCAAATAAACTCACGCGCATCTGGATCAGCAGCTACATTATACTCCGGATCAGTTTCATCATCATCTTCGTTCTTCGAAGTAGATGCTGGGTTGAGGCACTCATTTAAGAACTGGTTCCAGAGGTCATCGACGTCTGGCATTGGAATATCGTCGGGAGGGATGAAGGTACTTTCTATGTGTTCTATAGATGTGGCAGACAGACTGAGTTTGGATCGAGTGCGGAGGGCGATTGTCGCTTCTTCTTCTAGGTCCAGTTTCCTCCGCGTAGGAGTTGATACGTCCTGTCAATCAAAAAAGGGCAGATAGCACATCTCAAGCTCACTTCACCTAAATTCTCTGAGGGAGATTCCTACAGAACAGCTAGCAGTGGCAGTTAGCAGTGGCGAGAATCAAAGTCAAAGTCAAAAAATTTATTTCAATTAGACCATTTACAGGCACTTTTGAATAGTCAAGGAGTCTGTCATATAGTCCGAAAGTTGAAGCTAGTTGCTCGTTCCAAAACGGAGGTAGGCCTCTATGGAGAAGAACGAGCAAGAAACTCCACGGCACCCTTTTAAATTAGGTTTTTACAAAATCCTGATTACATTATTCTTGTTGATTCTACATGTGAAAACAATGAAGATGAATATAAAACAATTATAAAAATAAAAATAAGAATAAAGATGTAAGCCCAACTGACAGCACTCGTATATGATAAAACCCGATTCCTACGAATGAGTGACACCACTAGTATAGCTCGTAATATATTTTATATTTACAATGAGGTTCGGACTTCGGTTTTGACCCTTACCTGAGGTACTTTGAAAGGTCCATCTTTAATGACCTTCGGGCTGGTGGAGTGTTGGCTTCGTGGAGTAGCTGGGGTCCTAGGCTGCGAGTCCAAGTCGCTGCATGACTCCAAACCTTGGTCATCATCGCTCTGGGTATGACAAGTAATTGATATTATAATTAATAGTAATTTTAGATTTTATCTATTTTTCATTTGTAAACATACAATTTTCCACAAAACATCATCATCTTCCTAGCCTTTTCCCAACTACGTTGGGGTCGGCTTCCAGTCTAATCGGATGCAGCTGAGTACCAGCATTTTACATGGAGCGACTGCCTATCTAATCTCCACAACCCAGTAACTAAACATAATGAAACACATTTAAAAATAATAATAATAATTTATGCAACTAAACCTACAAGACATGTGCAGTTGTAGATAGTCTGTTGCATATTACCATCTGTGTATCTCTGTGTAGTTATTGGGATCATAAAGAAAATAGAAAGCTTTTATTTAAAATAGTAGCTTAATAAAAAAGGTTCATAAATCAAATAGTAATTTAAAAAAAAAAAAAAGAATTTATGAAACAGAAAATTTTCTATTTCAAGTAGAAGTTTAGAAAAAAATAAGTACCTTATTTTAAAAAGTAGTTTAAATAAAAGAGAAAGTTTCTATTTTCGAATAATAGTTTAAAACCAACACTAACGGGAACATCATCGTGAGTAGGCTCATACTCTTCATCATCTTCATCTTCAGGTAACTCCTGGGCAATGAGAGCCTTCACTTCAGGCCTGGTCTTCACCGGGATGTGCTTGATGGGAGTGAGCTCCATGTTCTCCAAGTTCCAGGCTGTAGCTGAATGAATGTTTGGAGACACTTTCATTAGCTCCCTGAAAAATACAGTTATACTATAATTACGATCTACTAATTGGTTTGATTCCTTTTGGAATAAAATAAATAATCTGCTGTGTCATACAAAATGACTAAACCTTTAATAAATACAAAAGTTTGGATGGATCAGTGTTTATTGTAGTATGGCTGAACATTGTAAATGAATAAATTTGGCACAGAGAGATTATTATCTGGAATAGCACAAAGGCTACTTTTAGCTTGGTAACATGTGCAGTTCCTATAGTATAATATATTAACTTTGAAACAGACAGAGTGAGAGAATATAGTAAGTCATTTATCAAATACAAATAATATTACTGCAACTTGAACCTTGTGAGAGTCAAGAACTTCTTTTAATAAATTTACTCCTGTCACAATCTATAACCTACCTAATCTCAGGTAGGTTAGGTAGGTTATAGATTATATATATAATAAGTTTTCTAAATGAGTGACTTTTCACTTTTATAATATACTTTTACATTTCATTTTACTTTTATTATGACTGAACACAGATGTAATAAAATAAAAAACCACTGTACAGTTAACGTACTTGACTTTGGCCCTCGTTAGTTTTGGCCGTAGACTGCTCTCCTCGGTACCAGAGTCTTCTTCTTCACGCATCTTGACAAGCCTCAACACCCGGTCATTTGTCACCACTTTCTACAATAAAGACACAGAAAAGTGATAAATCTATTATTATACATAGATTTAGAATTTTCTTCTATGCAGGCGAAAATTTGGTGTGGACAAATAGACTTTACAACATAACATAACATAACATAACATCACGCCTGTTATCCCCGAAGGGTTAGGCAGAGGTGTACCCATTAGTACACCCACATTTCGCCAGTTATGTTTAAGTCCCATGTAATAGGGGGCGAGCCTATTGCCATCAACCGGGCACAAATCCAGACTCCGAGGCTGCTACTGAGAAATTCCTGATGGAAAAACCCAATAACACTTTGCCCGACCCGGGAATCGAACCCAAGACCTCATGCTCAGCAGTCGCGCTTTGCGACCACTAGACCAACGAGGCAGTCTAGTGTAGACTTTACAATGGTCAATCATTTTAGTCAGTTATGTGGATGTTGGCTAGGCTGACTACAACCCTAATTTACTAACAAATACAAATGTACTAGTTTTTATGTTTTGTCTTTATTAGTTATAGATCACTAGCGAGTAGCAACACAGCCCAGCTTCACACGGGTATAATGTTAATATACCTTCCTCTGGAATCAATCTATTTATTGATGAAAACCATATTCATTATTAAATAATATATCCAAATGTTAAGGCGACGGGAAGCGAATTTATTTTATACCATGTAAAGAAGGATATGTGTAATGTGTACCTTTATAATTTTCCTCACGCTAGTTTCATCTAAATTATTTTTAATGGCTGACGCATGGAGACTCCTGTCCACCTCCACAGAATTATCTGCAAGAATATCTTCATAATCGCTGCTACTTTCACTCTTTCGACTGGAACGTACAGATGTTAAATTATTTAGACATTCACTTTTACAGTATCAGTAACAAAATTTTAGTAAGTCTTAACCTATAAAGAAAAACTACTAAATCGAAACTAATAATTCTCGAGTATAAAGTGATTTTATTCGCAATTTTTCGGCATTCAAAGACACAGTGTTATAAAAATAAGGATAAGGATAAGAAATATATTGTACCGTTTTCGTTTCTTCCCACGACTTTTTCCTTTACTCTTCACAGTATTAATTTCTTTGCTAGAACCAACACTTTCAGGTATTGCAGAGTTACCGTCCTCATCGTTTTTATTCATGTTACTTGTATCGATATGCTTGCACCGTTAATAAATATTTAAATAAATACTGCAACAAAGTCGAAGAAAATCTCCGTACACTCCGTAGTCCGAGTACTTAAAGTACATAAACAAAGTTGAAATTTCAACTGTCAATTGTCAAACAAACGTCACGAAATAATAGATGACGATTAATGTTGTCAGTATCAAAAATTACTAAAATGCGGATACCATTTTAGTCATTTTGGAAACTGGTCAAACACTACAAAATCTCAAATCAATACTCTCGCTTTCGTAACATCGTTGTAGCCATGATGAATAATGTTTAAAAAGCCATAGATTACATGAGTATTCTAGATGCATAATGCATTGGGAATTTATTAGTTCGGGTGCCTAGAAATCAAACTACAAGGCAATTAAGAATTACATAAACGCATGAATTTGATTTCATAATAGGTAGATATTTTTAAACATACGTCACGAATTCAATTTTCGCCTTTTTGTAGGTATCACAGAACATGATAACGTAGAGGTCAGGGTCACGTTATCACGTATTATTTGGTGAGCGGCACCCAGTGGGTGGCGCCCTGTGGCGTGGCGCCGCTACGCAGCATAGACTAATATCTACGCAGTTACGCCTGCTATAATTATATTCTATTACAATTAAATTAATTAATACACTGGTAAAGTGGTAATGACTGGCGCCCATCCAACAGTATAGAACTATATATTATATAGTATAGACTATATAACGTTGACAGTTTAGTTATGTTATCGGCTAGTAAATCAACTTGTGCAAGCGTTAGTTTTACTTCGAATGAGATATTTGGTTTTGAAGTTGTTGTTGTCCAGTGATGCGGATTTCCACTGCGATACTGCCTAGTGGAGATAAATAACAGAACTTTATCTAAATAATTTGTTCATGATAAGTTCAACCTATTGAGACTTTACATGTGTGTGTGTAATTGTGTATGAGGTGAATTAAGGCGCGTAAATAAACCCAGTTCACAACTTCACATTATTTTGTATTCGGTTCGGCAATTCGGCATCGGCACATAATTTCGTTAACTTTACGTAGAGTTTTCTCATTGGAAAATTATTTTTTATTTAAATATTAGATAGTAATTGTGTTATAAATAATTATTTGGTTGGTAAGTATTTAATTAATTATAAAGTACTAGAAACTTACAGTTTTTAGTTTCAGGCTCGTTACATAATTTGAACATTTTTATATTATAACAGGAGTAACAATATTCAAGATGCGTGACCAGCCAAATATAGCCGTAATTGGTGCAGGAGTTGTGGGCATAACAGTGGCTAAACTGTTCCAAGATCAACTCAGGAACGCAAAGGTAACCGTTCTAGCTGAAAAATATACAGAAGATACCACCAGCCATATCGCCGCTGGTATTTTCAGGCCGGGAACCAGTTTCAAAGGACCAACAAAGGAAATCACAAATAAATGGATAAACGAGTCATGGCAGTTCTGGCATGATATACTTAACACTCCTGACGCTGAAAACATTGGTGTTATGGGTTTAGGAGCCTACATATTTTCAAAGGATAACTATCATGTCACTAGAAATCATCTTATTGAAAATGTAGTGCCAATCTATCGACCAGCCACTGATAAAGAATTGACACTCGGGCCTAAAGGAACCAGATTTGGATCCTACTTTTCGACACTGAAAGTTGAATGTGAGCGCTATTTGCCGTGGATGGGAAAAATAATAGTTGAAAAAGGCGGAAAGTTGGTAAACAAAAAAGTGGAAAGTTTCGTGTCCCTATCAAATTATGATCTCGTTTTTAATTGTGCCGGTTTAGGTGCAAGATATTTATGTAATGATCATGATATGGTACCGATTAGAGGTCAAGTGATAAAAGTTAAGGCACCATGGGTAAAATCAGCATTTTATGGGGATTATGATACGTATATTATTCCGGGGCTTAATGGGGTGGTTACATTGGGTGGTTGTAGAGGATATGACAGTTACAATTTGAATTATTGCAAGTATGATGCCGCGTCTATAATGGAGCGTTGTTGTGAATTTCTTCCGGACTTAAAAAATGCTGAGGTCATCGCACACAAAGTTGGTCTACGCCCTCATAGAATTCCTGTTCGTGTTGAGCCTGAGCTGATTGATGGCGTAAAAGTCGTACATTGTTATGGGCATGGCGGTTACGGAATAATGACTGCCCCCGGCACGGCCATGAATGCGGTCGAAATAGGTCTTGATTTCTTACGTAGCAACGTCAAAAATAAATTGTAAAGTTACTTAAATTTTTTTAATAATTACGATGTACATTCTAGAATTTAAAAATATCACAACATAATATAATAGACGCCTACGTCATCATACTATTGACTGAGATTAAATATTTACTTTAACTATCTAGGTACCTACTTTTATTTATTAGGTACTTGATAATTGACGATAATACATCTAATAAAACAATACAATTAGATAGGGTAGGTATCTTATCACCTAAATAGAGCCTAGGTGGGGCATCAGTTATATAATTAGTTATCTATAGGTAGTTATACCTACAGGTTATAGGTATAACTATATTAATATAGATAGGTAGGTTTGTACCTCTGTATAAACAAAATCAAGGTTATTCTTAATAAAGGATGTGAATGATAATTGTATCTATTATTTGGTACGACTGTGTGTGTACCTACCTTTGACCTACCTATGTATGAATTATTCATAGCCTGAATTTGGCTTGACATGCTGTCTAGATTCTTCTTCTTAATAATATAAGCTTAGATGCCTCGTTGGTGTAGTGGGCGCAAAGCGCGACTGCTGAGCATGAGGTCTTGGGTTCGATTTCCGGGTCGAGCAGTGTTATTGAGTTTTTCCATCAGAAATTTCTCAGTAGCAGCCTCGGAGTCTGGATTTGTGCCCGGTTGATGGCAATAGGCTCGCCCCCTATTATAATAGGTACACCTCTGCTTAACCCTTCGGGGATTATAGGCGTGATGTTATGTTTATAAGCTTAGATGCTTCGGTTGTTCACTCAGATCAAGGTGTCAAAACGAAACCTATTTATAAGCTAGAGACCAACCGAAGATTCGGTTTCGGCCGAAACTGTTCGGTTTCGGTTGAAAATCCAGCTTTGTAGGCTACACGGCTACACTCCAGGACTTGACAAAGACAGACATACATACACACTGACCTTAGTAGTACTATCGATACCTAGAGTTGCTTAAGTACATAATTATAAAATAAAAAAATAATAATACCAGCCTATTACGGTCCCACTGTAGGGCAAAGGCCTCTTCTCATACAGAGAAGGCATGAGCATGATATCACCACGCTTGCTCAAGGCGGATTGGCGATTTCAGACTTGACGTGACTTTTTCAATTCATATGTACTTTCTTAAGTTTATCTTGGACATCACTGACATCGGTGAAGGAAAACATCGTGAGGAAACCTGGACTTGTAATTAATATTGCTTACATATATTTAAAAAACACTACCTACCATTTGGGGCAGTCGGATAAAATGTGTTTTATCTTTAGAACATCTATAAAATGGTCTCAAGGTATTTGATGAATAGTGAACAGTAATTAAAATTTTGCGGGCTATATCTACATATTATAAACTGGTGGCCGTAGCACTTGTTTTCGTCATGCAATATATACTATAAAGAAATTTAAATGTTGCCTTCGCGGGCGTCGGGCCTGGCCAACATGCGCAGACGGCGGCGGCGCGCGGTTAGATGGAACCACAGAGTACATTATACTATATTGAAAGATGGAACAAAATAGCCAAGCCGGCCCTTTTACGAAAGTAATATTTTTTATTTTTAGTATTATGGCCACGGCCATAAACAAACAATATTGGAAACTTGAATGTTGCAGATTTGTATTTTTAGTCAAAAAGCAAAAAAAAAACACTAACAAAATATTGAATCTATGGAGTAGCCTAGTTGTCTGTTTCCTCTTCTAGAAGTTTCACATAGAGAAGCACAGAGTGGAGAAGAATGAACAAGAAACTTCCAACTATCTACATTGCAGCTGTGCGAAGCTGGGTCGGATCATAGCAACATTATAAAAAAAAGATTATTAGATTCATTATTTATTTACAATCATCCAGTAACACTTATACATATTTTATTTTATAATTATTACTCTTAGGTTTTATGTTTCGGTTAATTAATGAGAATGTGAAGATATATTTGTGAATAAATGGTTATTAATAAATTATTATGGTTTCCTCCAGTAACACTTATAAGATATGGCTAATTATATTTACAAAGCTATATTTCAACAAGACAAAATTGAACTAGCTTTCTCATTAAACTCCAACAACAGTTGTTTCATATCATCATAACCTGATATTTCTTGGGCTTCTTTCAGAGGGAGCCATTTCAGATCTTGATGCTCATCAGACAACAGAACTTTAGTCTCTGGATTCCTTAATTGTGCCAGCCAGTACACCACCACTTTTGGTTTATTGTTCACTTTGTACTTCAATACTTTTGAAACATCTTTGTAAATCTAAAAAAAATATTTATAAACAATCAATCTAACCTACTACCTTTTCGCAACTATGTTGGGGTCTACTTAATGTGTAACCAGATGCAGCTGAATGAATACTAGAATTTTACATGGAGCGACTGCCTGACTGGGTAATATAATACCCCTATAAGAATATATAGTTGTACGTAGAAAGTATTTAAGACTCTAAATAATTCATCCCTGTATTACTTACAACTAAATCGTCTTCAGATAATCCAGCCTCTTCCTTTGTCTCTCTTAGAGCTGTTACCCAGTCTGACTCACCAGGATCAACATGTCCTGGGTAAAGAATACTATAGTTACCAAAAGTATCGAGCAGGTACAGTTGCCCATAACTTTTCAAGGTATTGGCGTAGTGGGGGCAAGTTTGCGCATGTATATTTAGTACATTTGTACTTGCGCAAGCTTACCCTCACTAGGCCGGCACATAACTTGACAAGTTACGTGCCGGTAACTGTAAGCAGTTGAGGAGTTGGAGTAACGAAAAAAAAACACGGTGTCTGTCTGAGACGTGTTGAGACTATAAGGGTTATAAAGAATACAGTTGGTTACACAATTGAATTTACCCTTTGGTGGAGTCCAGTGATGTTCTCCGTAAGAAGTTTGTAACATCAAAAACTGGGCTGCTTGATTCACATTCCTAAAGATAACGAGCCCAGCAGCACGCTTAGGAGACATTGTTATTGTTAGAACAAAACTGAAATCGTGGCTTATATTAACAGAATCCTACATAGATTTTCTATAATTAAGTTATAAATTGGTATATTTTTATTTTATTTCCTTCCAATATTTTTGTTATGACAGGTGAGTGACACATTTGTGACATTTGACACAAGTGAAGTGACACAGAAAAAGTCACTTGCAATAGTTGCAATTGACATTGACTTGTATCTCTATCTATGGACGGGTCCAAATTATGACATATGTTGACACAAAATGGCTGCGAGAAATACGCTCATCGACGCGTATGATATTATTTATGAACCTATTACCCAAAACAGCGGACATGCCACGTTCATAGGTATTTTCTTATTACAAGATACTGGCAAAATAATAGTCAGTCCTTCAAAGTTATTTTACGGGCATTCTATCGCTATCTTTCTCTATGGTAATAGAGAAGTGTGACAAAGTCTTTGGTGACAAACCATTGACTATTAGGTATCTGTGAAAATATATCTGGGGGCTTACCATCACCTTTTAAGAAAACGTTCAAATGCCTGTCAGTCAACTTCCATTCAAAAGCAGGCCTGCTTAGGAATCGCTAAAAATCGTACCATGACCGTATTAAAGGTGAACGATTATTGAACGGCAATGCTTGTCTCTGCCTGCTTTGATGATGAAGTTTATTCTTAGTGTTGTGAATAAACAACGTTCAAAAACTACGATATAATTCTCTAACACATTACCGGTTTTTTTTTAATGATCATAACTTGAATTTCTTAGATAAATACACGTTATAACTAAGATTATGTATTACAACTTACCATGATTTATTATCTAAAAGCTCTAAAAGCACAATTAGTTTCACGTTAAAAAAACCTTTTTAACTCTTAAAGATACAATGTGATATTCAGAACGTACCTACGATCATCAACTGTCAGTGCGTAAATATAAACAACGTTTCACTTGATTAATTTAATGATTTTCACAGCCTTTTACAAAAGTAATATATAATGTTCAAAGCCCTACTAGACATTAAAGTCGATAAGAAGTAATTTATTTATTGCGGTATAGAGTGCTTTTGGTAAATTTTGTTTCAGTCACAATTATTGTAAAAAAGTATTTTGTTGTGTTGTTCCTACAAAAATACACACATGGGTACATTTATAGTAAAGGAAGTTATTGAAATATCGAAATACAAGAACCGCAATGCCCATAATCCAAGAAACATAACCTTTTTACAGGAATGCAACGGAGCCCCAGTATTCTTGACATCTCCTAGTCTACTAAACTGAAAAATAATATATCTAGTAATTCCATCCAGTGGAGAGCCTAACTAATTAATCATTATCCATACCTATGTATTTAGGATGAAAATTAAAATAAAGAATAATACTCATGATGTGTTTTTATATACATATACCTACCTGCATATTAGAAACCAACAAAGTACACCATAATTTATTATGAATTTATGGCTCCTGCAGGCAGTCATCTCTGTTACCAGTTTTTGTTCTTGTAAACTTTCATTGCATTTATATGGATAATATGGGTTCCTACTTATATATAAATATGTTTCAGTCAGTCATAAGAAAGTATCATGTGATAAATGATAATAATTTAATTTGTAAACAGGTAAAAATTAAACACATTTTTTTAAACTAGATGCGGTCATTGTTTTATTTTCATAAATTTACTGTGTTACATTATGTTGTGTAGAAACACATGCATTTGCAAAACATTTGTGATTGGAAATGTAGCACTTGATGGGCTAATCAACATCTCAATCGAGCCTTTAGTACATCAATGGTCCTCTCAATAATGTTTTGGGTCTTGTTATGCTTCTCAGTGTAAAAGGCTTCTGGAGACTGGTTCTGCACTCCAAATAAAATAGATGTCATTACTGTTTTTCTGAGTCAATACCGAGAATCTCCTGAAATAAATGGATTAAAAGATTACTTGGTTATGTTTTTCATTGCCACTTTAATACACAGCAAATTATGTTTAATAGCAAGGAACATACACAAGAAACACACTAGTGTAGTTATGCTCCACAATAGAAAATCTGATGAATTGATAACACTCACCTTAGTCTCTGCTTAGATCACTAAGCCTTTGGAGGATTTATTATTTTCATTATAGGTTCAAAACCCTCGCACAAACGGGGGACTAAATCTTTTGATAGGCCTGTAAAATACAAATATTAATTGAGTATTGTAGATTTGTAGAGTAGGTTTTTATTTATACTTACATTACGTATTTTCATAGGTTTTGGTTACCATTGATGATTTAAGTTACATCTTCTTACCTATATTAATTGATTCTTATTCCCTGTCATTAACTTCATTATTGTTATTTATTTCCCAAATGCAACGCCGTTGGTATGTTTTTCCATACGATTTTCACACTTCAATTTTATTATTTACATATTTCGTACTCGTTACACAGCTACAAAAATGAAAAAGTCTGGTTTAATTCGCTTACAATTCTCACCATCCACTTTAAAAACTCTTATTACATATATAAACCTAACATGTTGCCACGAATATCATTTTAGATTGCAAAACGATGTTGAAAAAGCTAGTCCCATAGTAACTTTTTAGCAATCGCTAATTTTGACATTACAGCCGTTCCATTATCATTTTGCTGCTGTCAAATAGCACGTCATAGTACGAAAGTCTATACAAAAAAAAAGGTGAACGGTTTTGTAAACGTTAACTTAGCAGGCCTGTTATAACGATGTCATAGTACAAAATAGCGAGGCAGTTCAATATCCGGGCAACTTCTGCCCTGGTATGGAGGTGATAGTAAGCCCCCTGATCGTTCAGAAAAATAATAAATTTGTAAATAGTTTATAATAAATATTTTAAAAAGCGCGGGAATCATCGAATTTGGCGGGCGTGATTTTTCTTTCGTTTTCTAAAAATAATACTAAAACGTTTGCGATAGGAGATAAGTTGTGTAAATTCATGTAAATATTCATTAGATTAGTTAGTTTAATTGTTTGTAGATATTCTTCATATTTAGGGTAAGTTTTTTATATATTTTATTTTTTCTGGCCAGTGGCCACTGGCCACAATGGATGTTGAACCGCCTGATCCGGGGGGCACAGTCCCCTCGGTCGGGCATAATATTACTATCTACGAATCTAGTATCGATACAGATTCGTCCTTAACCAGATCGGAGCGGAAAAGGGCTAGAGCTCCTCGCAAAATTTGTAAGAGTTGCAATAAAAGAAGGAGAAATGGTCACTCAACAGGCTCAATAAACCATAATGAAACGAATTGTCATTGTGATAATGACTCAGTAATTCCAAAAATAACAACAGACATACCGCATACAATTTTAGTTCACCAAGAAACCACCCCACGTTCTGTGGATGGTCCCCAGACTGAAAATTCAGATCTTCCCCAGAAGGCGCCACAGGTTGCTAGGGCTTTGTACGAAGCCACAGACCTGTCGCCTTACGTTGTACACATTCAAAAAATCATTGAGACACAGAACTCGGCTACGTTACACCCAATTACCTTAGGACACTTCCTGAAAAAACGCAGATACGGCAGCATTATCAACGGTTCTCTAAAACGCATTGGTCGCAATAGAATAACGCTAAGTTTCTCCCGTTACGTAGATGCTAACTCTTTTATAAATGATCCAAGTTTGGCCATAGAAAAATTGAAGGCATTTGTTCCATCCATTAATGTGTGTCGCATTGGAATTGTTAAAGGCGTACCTACCGAATGGTCTCCGGAGGAAATAATTGAAAACATATCTGTCCCCGCTGGATGCGGGAAAGTCATTAAAGCAAGGCGTCTCAATTACAAAGTACACGAACCGACCCCTGTGTGGAAACCATCTCAAACAGTTGTGCTCACCTTTGACGGACAAATTTTACCAAAACGTGTTTTTTGTTGTTACAATTCCATGCCAGTGGAATTGTATACTTTCCCAACAATTCAATGTTTTAATTGTTGTCGTTTTGGACATACAAAGGTACAATGTAGGTCGAACCCTCAATGCTTCAAGTGTGGTGAGAAACATTCTGCTGACACTTGCAGTATTGAAGATGAGAGTAACAGTAAATGCTGTCATTGCGGTGGCATTCATTACGCCATCAATAAAAAATGCCCAGAATTTGAGAGACAAAAATCAATTAAGCATTATATGGCCCATAGCTGCGTGTCGTACGCTGAAGCATCGCAACTACATCCACCAATCTCAAAATTGTATGCAGATGTGGTAACATCTGCCCCATCACACACCACTAAAAATACTTTCTCCTCGCAACCTCCGCCTCAATCACGTAACACACCACTCGTCTCTTCACATAGAAAAACGGTATTCCTCAAACCTCGGGATCCCCCAAAAACAGTTAAGGGGTATGACTGGGCAGCTCACCAAGCATTAATCGGTAATGAAGTTTCTGTGTCAGGGAATGGTGTTGCATTCCAAAATAAAACAACAAATAATAATGAAAGTCAAATTTTTAATTTAATAATCATGTTGATTAATACTTTAACTAAAAATAATAACATTGAACCGTCCAACGTTGCCACTGTAATTGATACGCTGTCTAACTTATTTAATTTTAATCATAATGGATCCAAATCTACCCAAGATTGTCCAGTGGAACAGTCGCAGCATTGTGAATAAAAAATCTGATCTGTCCTACTTATTAAACAAATACGATCCCTTTGCAGTCGCTCTCTGTGAGACATGGCTTAAACCAGGGTTCTCTTTTAGAATTCCTGGCTATGCATGTCTAAGAACAGACAGAAGCGATGGGTATGGCGGTGTCGCCATACTAATTAAAAATAACTTGTCTTTTCAATCTTTTCCACTCCCAAGTCTCAGCGACGATATATCTGCTGTCGCTGCTATTGTAAATAAAATCTGTTTAGTATGTATATATTATTCTCGTCCCACTGTAAATATTCTTTCTGAAATAAGTAATCTTCTTTCAGTTTTACCTAAACCATTTTTGGTAATGGGCGACTTTAATACACAACATCAGTCCTGGGGTAGTTCGAGTTCCAATTACTATGGGGAAAAGTTATTGGAAATTCTAGACTTTAATAATTTGTGTATATTAAATACATGTCTCCCAACACGCCAAACAAATCCAGATGAGGGAATAAGTGCCCCTGACCTCTCAATCTGCACACCTGAGTTAGCATCAACATTATCCTGGTCTCCTTTATCATCTTCTTATGGTAGTGATCATTACCCTTTAATAATTTCCTTCCCACATAAAAAACAAGCTGCTTGCAATACAACACCACGATTAAAGTATAGACTTCAAAATGCAGATTGGGATACTTACAAAAATTGTGTAGAAGAAAGAATGCTTGCTTTAACTAATTCCTTACAACCACATGATCCTCAGTTATTATCTAATCAATTAACAAGAATTTTAATTGAGGTGGCAGATAATACTTTCCCTATTAAGAATGGTGCTAAAGGCAAAATTCCTTCACCACCTTGGTGGGATGCTGAGTGCACTCAGGCCATAAAAAAAAGAAAAGAAGCAGAAAAAAATTATGGTCATACTATGACTCGCCACAATTTTGAGATATACCTAGAAGCTTCTCGTACAACTCGTAAGCTCCTTAGGAAAAAGAAATTTGAAGGTTGGCAAAGATTCTGTGCATCTATCTCGCCAGAAGTCAATGCATCTCTAGTATGGCAAAATATTAGGCGATTCAGGTCAGCATTCAGTGACACAACAGCCTCAAAACTCCCATTAGAATTAGCCAATGAGTTTATGGACCATTTAGCTCCTCCTTCAGTCCCAGAACAGAGATCCTTAATGCACTATCCCTATGTTCCTATTCCTAATTCTGAATTGAATTCCCTGTTCACACTAAGTGAGTTGAAGGGAGTCCTTTCACATGTTAAGGATTCAGCTCCTGGTGAAGATGGCATACCATATTCATTTATAGTTAATCTGTCTGACTCTGTTCTTTTAATATATTTAAATCTCATTAATACAGCTTTGACATCTGGCAACATTCCATCAAGTTGGAAGTCTCAAACAATTATTCCCATTCTGAAACCAAATAAACCTTCTTCTAATGTTACTTCTTTTCGACCAATTGCACTTTCTACAGTTCTTGCTAAAATTGTTGAACATCTCATTAAGAATCGTTTGGAGTGGTATTTGGAAAGCAAAAACTTGCTAGCTACATCACAGTTTGGTTTTAGGAAGGGTAAAAGTACAATGGACAGCCTTAGTGTTTTCACAACAGATATCCGCTTAGCGTTCTCTTCTAATAACTTTGTAATTGCCGCCTTCCTGGATATTAGCTCAGCATACGATAATGTCCTGGTACCAATCCTAGAACAAAAACTGAATTCATTGCAAGTTCCAGCAATGCTGTCTAAGTTCATAATTAACATGCTTTCAGAGAGAACTTTAAATCTTCATATTGATGGGTATACATTTACCCGTTTAGTATGGAAAGGTCTCCCTCAAGGTTCTGTACTTAGTCCAATTCTCTACAATATTTACACTTATGATTTGGAATCCTCTCTAAATAAGTCAGTACAAGTCCTTCAATATGCAGATGATTTACTTCTTTATTTACCTGGACATTCTGTTGCGAATATTTGTACTTCCATAACCTCCTCTTTAAGTTTACTGAATACTTGGCTAGAAACCAATGGTCTACACCTGTCAATAGATAAAAGTAACATTGTCTTGTTTACTAGAATGCGTAAGCCTCCTATAGTTGAAGTAAGGTATAATAATATCCCTATGCCTGTTAAAAATCAGGTTAAATTTTTAGGCCTTATTTTGGATTCACATCTTACTGGTTTACCACACTGTGATTATATAGCTGCTAAATGTGAACGAAATATCAACATAATTAGATGTCTTGCTGGTGTTTGGTGGGGGGCACATCCCTTTTCATTAAAACTACTGTACAACTCCTTGATTAGAAGCGTATTGGACTATGGGACTTTTTTACTGGAACCTGCAAATGTTGCTGGTCTTAAGAAACTGGACAGTGTTCAGTCTAAGGCACTTAGAGTAGTTTCAGGTGCAATGAAAAGCAGTCCTATTAATTGTCTTCAGGTGGAATGTGCAGACCCTCCACTTCATTTACGACGTCAATTTTTGGCTGATAGATTTATGGCTCGATGTCTACAATTTACATATCATCCTTTGCGAAATAAACTTTCCATTCTCTCTGAAGAAGTAATTTCATCCACATATTGGAGACACAAAGCTACTCCGTGTTTAGTTAAAAGCTTTAGAAAATACAATTTAATTGAAGCTCCTTGTCACCAATCTGAATTTCTTCCCATATTTCACTGTAATTACAGTTCATTAATTAAGTCACCGAATATACTCTATAACCTTAACATTTACCGAGATGACGTATGTCATAACCTTAACTTCAACTTCACTATGGATAGAGACTGGAAGGGCTGTCAGCTCTTGTTTACAGATGCTTCGAAGCATGGAAGAGACTCATGTGTGGGAGTAGGTGTATACCACTCCCAATATAATATTGTCCAAAAAATAAAGCTCCCGCCCGAATCATCTGTATTTACGGGAGAATGTTACGGTCTATTCAAAGCTGTCGAATATATACTTATGATGGGCTTAAGGAATTCACTCATTTTGACTGATGCAAGGAGTGCCTTACAATCTTTGGCCAGATTCCCTTTTTATTCTCATAATTCTTATATTATATTTGAAACACGTGAACTCCTCTACAGGTGTTCTGTTAAGGGGTATTCAGTAAACTTTGCGTGGATACCCTCGCATTGTGGCATTTTAGGTAATGAGAGAGCTGACCAGTTGGCTAATGATGCCGTATTGTGTGGAGACGTTTTTCCGTACAAAAATAACTCCCAAGATCTGGTAGCTCTGCCCGGGGTTTATCTACAGGAATCCTGGGGTCAACTTTGGTCCGAGCAATCAGTGAAAGGGAAATTTTATCGTACAATTCAGCCATCCATTTTTGTTAAACCTTGGTTTAGCAAGTTCAAGCTAAGCAAAAAGATTACAACAATTATAATACGTATGCGATTGGGTCACGTGTGCACTCCTGCTCATCTTGCCAGGCTTAGCATTGTGCAGAACCCTGCGTGTGAATGTGGCGCTGAAGTGGGAGATCTGAACCACCTTATTTTTTCCTGCCCCCTTTATGACCACTCCTCACTTTTTCAAAGCCTTATTTCCCTCCGAGTCCCTTTTCCCACTTCTATCTCATGTATTTTATTTAATTTTAATGTAGATATTTATAAAATCATAGCTCTTTTCCTTGTAAATAATGATATATCTATTTAATTTTAAACATTAATTTTATAAAATGTATAGTTATTTTCTTTACCACGTAGTACGCCAGTTTACGCACTGAGGCGACTTTTTGTTGTATTTTCTTAATGATATTTTTTTATAATTTATTTTACAACTAATCTCCTTTCCTTTTCCAAATTTCCCGTTGTAGTATTTTATTATTTCGCGACTTGATTCTTACGTTTTGTTATTTTATCAAATAAAATATTGTCAGTGGCAATAAGCACGAATAGTGCAATGCCAAAACACAAAAAAAAAAAAAAAAAAAAATAAATATTTTCATTCTATTAATAAGAACAGTAAAATCACCTTAATTATTTCAAAGATTTCTTTTGCATAGTAATTTTACGCGATAGTAATTTTTTGCAATAAGCCACTAAACATATAAAAAAAAAGTGACATTGACATTTTCGAAACCAACGGTGAATGAAAAAAAACTTAGAAATTCAAACTGCAACGGTGACTAAATAACAACATAATTTTCGTTGAATGAAACGACAGTTACGAAATTGTTTGTTTTGTTACATTCACATGTGATATAAAACTGGGATTCAAAAAAACAAAGAAGTGGTGAAAATATAATAGTTATACGCACCACATATTTACATCATATCATGTTACAAAAATGGAAACACATTATTAGAAACTGGGTGAGTAGACTTGTAGATGTTTTTCAAAAGAAAAGTCGTTGATCATTATTGTTGTGTTGTTCGTTATTTCTAAATAAACTGAACTGATTGTTTTCTTCTATATTTTAGATAAACTGTTATTTCAATGAAAGCAACCAAGATGAACGTTCCGTTAACATAGAATCGCTATTAAACATAATATCTCATTTACATGAGAATCTGAACTTAGACGAATCCAAGTCGTCTATACTAGAAGCGCATACAGTCGAAGAGTTTGTTTTGGAGAAGTATCCACAATTTAAATTCGAAAATGATTCAGTTGAAGCGTCCAATGAGGACGAGATATACCTTGTGGCATCATTGCTACTTTTCTTTGTGTGCGTAAACTCTAAGGATGTAGACATAAAGAGTGCGATGTGCAGCAAACTGAGTGGTGATGACCAGGAGACTATCCTGAAGTTCACTAAGAGCCTACTGGAGTGCTCCCCTATCACATGCAGGGATGTTCGGGCAGCTATCACAGGTAATATTATTATCATAAATCTTCTTATAAATCAGTAGCTAAGTTACCGTTAACTTGCTTATATTATTATTACATCACACAAAGAAAATTATCTAGTAAAATGTGTTTTGCTATTTTTTATGTTAATGTTAGAACAGCTGTGTTTGAAAGTAGCAGCTGCTGTAATGGGGAGGGGCCACCACATGTCCTACTCAAGGGTCTGTAAAGGAAGTTTGCTAATAAGTTTTGTAAATTATTATTTGGGAATATTCTGTTTACTTTTATTGCTTGCACTGTTAGTATGTATTTAAGTTGTCCTTTCAAAATTTGCAATCCATTTTTCAACCATTTCTTGGTATCCGATTGAGCTGCAATTTTGCATACACCTTTAGTTCTGATGACAATACAATGTCCAATACTCAATACCTATTGTAATAATTTTAAATTAAAGCTTGTTTTTAAAAATATATTTTTAACAATTTTTAACAGTGAAATTTATTTTTGTTTTGCAGAAGCATGTGGTTTAGACATGGCTTCAGGACATGCAAAAGTGGCGGAGACACCTCCAGCATTGCGCTCATTGCATGGAGAAGTGCGGAGACTACAGGCCGCTTTGGATGCTGAGCGATTTGACCGTAACTATCTGCAGGAAGAACTGGCTAGGACTAACATGCGGATGGATAAATTGTGTAAGTGTTTTTTTACAACTAGTAGTCAACAAAAGAGTTAGGTAAACAAGATAAAATATTAATCCTTCCGAACAACTGCATTGACAATATTTTTCATAGTCACCATTAAACTTTTTTATGCTAAAACCTTTACACTCATAAAATTGTTTTAAAGTAGTTGCAGGGTAGTTGCTTGTATACATAATAAGTCTTTTAATACGAGTAGATATATATAACTTTATCAAGGTGAAATATAAATAAATATATATGTAGGAAAATCTTATGTTTTTTTTATACCAGACATGAATTTAAATGTTTGGCACATACATAGCATAGTAATGTATGTACCATATGGTTGAATATGACTTGTTTGGTCAATCCAATATGATAATGATTATTTTAATTCATGTCGCGCTTTTAGTTTGTCCTCGATGCGCGAAGATACACACAATGGCCTTTTTCATTGTTGCCATAGATATTTAATAATAATGGTTAAGACAATCATAATATAACTAGCTTTTGCCCGAGACTTCGTCTGCGTAAATGTCGGTTATCACGGACACAGATGAAGTCGCGAAATAAAATTTAGCCTATGTCCTTTCTTGGGGTTCAAACTATCCTTGTACCTACCAAATTTCATCAAAATAGGTCCAGTAGTTTTTGAACTAATTCGTTACAAACATGCAAAAATACAAATCTTTCCTCTTGCGATGCGACTTTGTTTTATACTATAAAACAAAGTCGCATCCCGCCGTCCGTAAAATCCGGATTTTAATGCGGTTTTCGTCAATAGATGTGATTCAAGAGAAAGGTTTATGTATCTACATTGCACCGGTGCGAAGACGGGGCGGAATGCTAGCTTTGACACTAGTGAATAGTCCCGGGAAATCCCGGAACCGAAAGTACCGGGAAATACCGGAAATTTGCGTTGTTTTAGGAACCGGAATTTTCAAAACCAAATCCCGGTTCTTTCGGTACTTTCGGCAAAATGAAATGAAATGCCGTCAGATACAGATGAAGACATAGAAAGTGAACCTCAATCAAAAAAAGAGTAGCTTAATGCAGAGCTTAAAAAAGCTACTCCTTGTAAAAGAACAAGAATGACTCACAGTGAAGATCTCAATACGAATGTGAGGATCGAAATGGCTCTTTTTGAGAACGGAGGGGATCGTGGACGTTATTTGTCGCAGGCTTTCGACTTTCTTTTATCCGACTTTCTTTCTTTTATTCCACCGACAAGTGTAGAGCCGGAAAGAGTTTTTTCCGTACCCAGCGGAATTTGTAATAAAATAAGATCACGTTTAAGTGATAAGAGTTTCGACGCTCTTATATTTTTAAGATCATTATATGTATAGGCAGGAGAGAAATACTCTAAAAAATAAATAAACAGGTACCTAACCTAGGTTATTGAGTGCCCCCATTGTAATATAAGAATGAGACCAATGTAATATTGGTCTGATTCTTTTGATTGGTATTTTTATTGATAGTATTGTAAGGATGAATATTTATGTTTAAGTTTTGCAAAAATATTTAAGTTTAAAGTTATATTTTTATTTTATTTTTTCTTAAATATTAGAGTCAAGTTGGTTTAAAGAATTTGTCGATTGAAGTTGTTCCAAACTATTGTTGAATTATAATTAAAATTATTTGAATTGACGAGTTAGACGAACATAAATGTACTGAACAGCTGTTTTTTTTTATTTTTGGAAAAAAATGGTCCCAATCGTTTCGAGTTTGACTATCGAGTTTATGGCTTTCGGTTCAAGAACGACCTAAAAGTAAGCGTGTATGTAGGATTAGGTATAAAAATCATTTAATGTTAAAAAATGTTGCTGGCATAATATGCGTAATTACCAGTAAAAGTATACTAAATAAGACTGATTAAGTGTCTATAAAACAAGAAATAAAACGTTTTATTTGATTTGATTAAAATGTTTTTACTTTGCCCTGTCATTTCGTCTTTTTTTTACTTTCTCCGTTTCAACACTTTCAACTCTCTTACAAAGACTTATTAAAGTATCAAAAGTATCGATAGTACCGGGAATCCCGGTTCTTAAGCCAGAAGGTCCCAAAAATCCCGGTTCTTTAAAACAGCACCGGTTCTGCATTCCCTATTTGACACTAATGGTCTGTTTACAGCAAAGGACAAAGAACAATACAAGCTGGAAATAGTAAATCTCAAGGCGAAGATATCGATGTGTTGCGGCCAGGAGCAGGACTCGCGTGGGGCGGAGGCCGAGGCGGAATCCTCGGACAAGTTGCTGCGACAGCTGCAGGATATGGAAGAACGCCTAGTCCGCACGCAGGAGATACTCGATGACGCCGTCTATGAGCGAGACACTTATAAAACTAAGGTATGTAGCTACATAGGTGGAAGTGGAAGCTGGATGGTTCGGTAACCTTTGAATAAAAAAGTAACTCACCCCATTTTCCCTTCAGATAGGTAAGACTATAGAAAACCATGTGCTATGAATAATAATAATAAATCGTTTATTTGCATAAAAACATGGTATACAATGGTGTTAAATATTATAAAATAAGCACAAGCATGTTTAGCTACATTGTGGCAGCATGCAAAAATTTAGGTATAAAAGAAAAAACAAAGATCAATATTTGTAGTCCATGAACTCTTTTAAGTTATAAAAGCTACATTCAACACACTAACCACTTGAACAATTTAATTTTTAGTAGCCTTGCATTCAGTGTCTTGAAATGGGTTGGTATCTTATTATAAATACGCACACACATTACTAGGCAGCTTTTGTTGTATTTGGTAAGTCTTGGCATATCATTCTCGGGATCTCGCCAGGGCTGTAGCTAGAGTCAAATTTGAGGTAGGGCAGCATTGGTTACAGGTAGGGCAAAAGTAAAAAAAAAATATCATAATTGATCTGCCCTTGAAGCATGGGCTCCTAAATCAATCACCATGTATATTACTGAACTCTAGATCAGTGATGTACATTCAATAGCTATAAGTAGACAAATAATTTCTGTGGCAGCGCATGAGCATGGATCTAAGAACTATTAAATCCTCAATGATGAAGTACAAGCGAACAAGATGGTTGAACTTCCAGATTTGGATATAGAGATCTAAGGTTGGGCATTGTGATTTCAAGGTAGGGCATTGCCCCACAATGCCCCCCCTAGCTACGGCCCTGGATCTCGCCTGTGCCGAGAGCATACATCATTTGCCGTCCTGAATAATTCTTTATTATTAATTAAACATGAATGCAACATTACCATATTCTCATCTTAAAGTCCGCAATAATGATCTGCTCATCTATACTAGGAGTGTTGGCTTAATCGCGCTAATCTCTGAAACTGCCACTCCGATTGGAAATAATATTTTTGTATTATGTCAGATCCATGTGGAATAGCCTAGGCTATATAACATCACGCTACCACCCACGGGAGCAGAGCAGAGCAGAGTTACTAGAGATGTAACTTGACATGAGTGAAAAAAATCATGTGTACGAAGTTGCAGACTCGCAGCTAGTACATAACATAATATGGTTTGCGATCCTATAGCTATGCTTCTTTCATGTAGGTGGATGAGCTAAAGCAAGATCGCGACAAATGGCTGTCGCTCAGCCAGGAAGAGAGTGGCCGCGCCATCCAGTTAGCGGAAGAACTGGACATGGAGCGACGACACCTGCAGTCGCTCAAGGAGCTGGTGGCTGAGCTTCGACAGCATAACCGACGTAATGGACTGGACTCCAGCCAGCTGGAGTGTGATGACCCTGATGCCAGCATACAGTCCTTGCAACAAAATTTATGTATGTTTCATTATGATAATTTTTATTTTTACGACTTATTTTTCAATTTTTTTTTTTTGGTTAAGGATATCGTATTGCCCACCTATCTACTGGGTTGTGGAGGTCAGATAGGCAGTCGCTCCATGTAAAATACTGGTATTCAGCTGTATCTGGTTAGACTGGCAGCTGACCCCAATATAATTAGGAAAAGGCTAGGCAGATGATGATTTTGAATTTTTTTTGGTTATTGGTGTATTTCGTGTTGCAGCTGTTTGTAGTGAGGCCTGCGCTAATGTTGTGGAGGTTCAGCTGTGTGAAGAAAGAGCTAAAGTTGATGCTCTCAAACAGCAATTACAAAGATTACAGGTAAGTTAACAATTACTTTTAATAGTAGCTTAATATTTCCCCCCAAACCTTAATTATTTGCATGCATTCACAATTTTGTACGTATTATTGTACCTACTTAGCGTGTTAATATGACACAAAGGAATATTAGAAAAAAAAGTGTTGTAGTAAAGTGTACAAACCGTTCGTACGTAATGTATTTCCGTGTGTCGGTTTGTCCAAAACGGTATGTCCCTTTACTGCTGTGCAATGGCTGAGCGTTTGACTGTGATGTGCTATTATTACACTTATTAACTACCATCACCATATTTTGATTGTAGGAAGATTTGAATGAACAAAATCAGAAATCTGAAAACGGTAAACATAACTTTGAAATAATGCTGTCAGAGAGAGAAAATGAAATTTTAAACCTCAAACATCGTATTAATGAGGAAATTGAAGAGAAAAATAATGTAAAATCTTATTACAATGATGAAATTAGTAAATTGAACAATGAAATTAATGAACTGGAACAAAAGATTAAAGATAACAATGACAACTCACGAATAATAATAGCTACAAAGATGCAAGAAATAAAAACACTACAGGAGGAGAAGTTCTCTCTTCTGCAAAGTCTCTCCAATGAGACTAGCAAGTTGGAGAACATCATAACAGTGATTAAAGCTGAAATAATAACAGAGAAGCAGGCAAGGCTGAACATGAGGGACGGATATGAAAACCAAATGATGAAGCTAAATGAAAAGGTACTAAATAGAAACAATGAACTGGTTGAACTACAAAATAGCATTTTTGAAAAGGGTGAGATGATCGAAACTCTTCAAATGGATTTGAGAAACGAAAAAGAGATCTCAAGCCAGCATCAGATGAACGTGCGCCAACTACTTGACCAGAAACGCGAAGTTGAGAATAACTTACAAGATAAGAATGAAGAAATGGCGGCAATGCAACAAAGCTTGGAACAAAATATCGCATCAGTATTGAAAGAAATTGATCACTTTAAGCATTTAGTAAATAGCTTGCAAAGCCATTGCAGGGATTTGGAACAATGCAAAGCAGATTTAGAGGCTGAAATAAACAGCCAAACTACTAGATTTGAAGAATTACTTAAAGATATGGAGAATTTAAAGAATGTTTACAGCGCTGAGACAGAAAAACTTAAATTCGACTTGGATGAAAAAAATGCAATTATCAATACATTACAGACACATTTGCATGATGAAATACACTATAAAATTGGATTTCAAGAAGAATTACAGAAACTACAGGCTAACAAACTGCATATGTCAGAAGAGTTAAGTAAAATGAATGTTGAGTTGTCCAAAATAAAAATAGAGTTGACAGGCAAGGAGAGGGCCACCGACTCCTTGGAGTTGTGCTTGAAGGAGTCCAAAGATACAATTGAAAAATTACAAGCAGATAATGAACGATTAAATCTTTATGTGACAAAATTGTCTAATGAGATCACTCTGAAAAATAAAAATATTGAATTACTCGACAATACACTGGAACTTACCAAGAAGTCTTTGGAAGTTGAGGTTTCTGATAAGATAGCAATTATTGATAACAACAACGAAATACTAGCTAACATGACTGCTAAGAAACAAGCCTTGCAGAGCAAAATAGATAGCATGCACGCAGAAAAGGCTGCCCTAGACCATGATCTTGTCGAAAAATCTAAACAAATATCACAGTTGCAGGCAGATTGTGAAAAAAAGACAAAAACCATTGATGAGAACAAAAAAGGTATGTATTATTTCTAGATAAACATTCTTATTAACATTCTCTTCTTATGAATATTCTCTTCTTCTTCTTCTTATTAACATTCTCTTCTTCTTCTTATTCTTCTTTTATTTGATTGATTAAGGTGTGATAGTGTTGCTTAGTCCATTTAGTTCTAATGTAATTAATTTTGTTCCAGCAATCCGAAGTCTAGATCAGAACATGACTAAAGAAAAACAGAAATATTCAGCACTTGAGAAAACTTTTGACACGGAAATATCTAAACTACTGGGAAAACTAAATGAAACTGAAAAAAACATTAAAGATATAAGCTCTAGCTCTAAGAAAACTATTAAAAATAAAGATCATCAAATTCAGGCTCTTAATAGTGAAGTCGAAAACCTTAAAAAAGCTTTAGACGTTGATAAAGAAAGTATGAGCTTAGTATACAAGGAGAAAGAGGCATTGCTACAGAAGTTGAATGAAGAAATTTCTTTTAAGAACAAAATTGAGAAAGAATATCAGAATCAGTGCACGCAACTAGAAAATATTACGTCTCAGCTAAATGAAGAACTATCCAGCAAGAATAAAGAAATAGTAACATTAAAGATGGAACTTGAATTGGCTATGAAAACTGTTGAAGGAAAATGTAAAGGTCAGTACTATCATCAATAAGTAAGAGTTTGTGTCGAATCTTGTTATTGTTATAGAACTAAATAATAATTTTCTTTTAGAGATTCGAACTTTAGGAGAGAGATTGTGCAAGGAAGATCAATTAGTCAGAGATTTAGCTCACCAGAAAACTGTTGAGACCAAAGATTTACAAAAAAAGGTAAGTCAGTTGCAAACAAAAAATTACGAATTGGAACAAGAAGTCAAAAGGGAATACGATTGTAAGAAACAAGCAATAGAAGCATTGCAGAAGGAAAATGAACAGTTACACTTTGCTATTGAAGAGGATAATAGTAGCCATGAAGTAATACTGAAAGAAAAAGACTGTATCATTGACAGATTAGAAAGGCAACTTAAAATGCACACTACTCAATTGGAATCCATCCGCAAAGATTACGAAAATATAACATTAACTTGGGAGATACACAAGGTGGAGACTAAAGAAAGTGTTGAAGCGAAAGAAGAGCAAATCAAAAAATTAACTCAGGAAGTTGTGTTATTGCAGCGAAATATTTCTGAAGTTAAAAACGAAAAAGATGACTTGATTAAAAAACTTCAAGTGATGACTCAAGAAGTGAAAGATGCTGAGACAAAGAAGAGAGAGGAAATAAATAAACTTGTAGAAGCAATAGCTCAGGAACAAACGAAAAGTGCCGTTAGTTTGAAAGAAAAAGAGGATTTACAAATTCAGCTAATAGAAGAAAAGGCTGCAAGAGACTGTCTCCAAACAGAAAAGATACATCACAGTGAAGACGTTAAAGTTCTTGTTGCTGATAAAAACGAGCTTCTAAATGAAAAAAATGAATTAACACAGCGCCTTGCAGAAGAAAGATCAATGAAAAAGCTTTTTGAAGAAGAAAGAAATACACTTGTATCCGAATTGTCTACAATTCAGAGAAAGTTATTGAAACAAGTGACACTGACAGAATCTCTTCTGGAAGATAAAGAATGTCTCACGCAACAGCTCGTTGAAGAGAAATCCGCGAAAGAACTAGCGGAGAAGGAAAAGGAGAATCTTTTGTTGGAGAAACAGCTTACAGAGCAGAAGATAACTGAAGAAATGAGTGAAAAAATAGAACAGCTTATAAAAGAACATTCTTTATTAGACCAACAGTGCAAAGAAGAGCGAAATATCAACGAAATTTTAGAAGGAGAAAAAGCACAGTTGCTTCAGAACCTGACTGCTCAGAAGACGTCTAATGACGTACTTCTTAAAGAAAACGAGATCCAAATTGCGTATTTGAACATTCAAATTGAAACCCTTGAAAGTGACCTGCTTGACCAAAATGCCGTTCAAGAAGCTCTTATCACTGATAAAGAATTGTTACTTGTTGAAAAAGAAGATCTTTTGAAAACTTTAGGTGTTGAAAAATCAGCTCACGACGAAAAGGAGACAGAGAAAGATCAAATAATCACGAAACTGTGTGAAGTGAATGAAACATATGCATCTAAAGCGAACAACTTACAGGAAGAGCTTGGAAAAGTTACTAAAAATATGAATAGTTTACAAATGGATATTAAAAGTAAGTTATATTATATAACACTAGCTTTTGCCCGCGACTCCGTCCGCGTAAGTGTCGCGGAAGAAAAAGTAGCCTATGTATGTCCTTTCTTAAGGTTCAAACTTACCTTGTACCAAATTTCATCGAAATCGGTTCAGCGTCGGTTCAGTCGCGAAAGCGTAACAGACAGAGTTACTTTCGCATTTATAATATAAGTATGGATAAAATATATTTTCAGCTTAATTAATAAGATTAAAGCGCTCAAAAACTATTTATTTATTTTATCATTTCAGACAAGGAAGAATTGAACAGCCAAATAACGACAACTTTGAGTGTAGCACTAGAAAATCTTGTGCAAGGTCTCAAAAAGAAAGGAATTGTTAATGAAGTATTACAAAAAATATTGCAATCTGACAATGCAGATAGTCAAGCTACTGACAAGTGCAAGATTCTACTAAACATTGCTAATACATTAATCACTGAAACGGAGATGAAGAAGAATCTAGAAAAAGAGTTAGAACATAGTAATAGCTCATTGGCAGAGACGAAAACCGTTTTGAAAGAGAAAGAGATGCAGTTGGTTGAGCTACAAACTGAGATCAAACAGCTCCAACAAGCTGTCAATGAGAGTAAGATTGGTGAGTAATGAATTGTAATCTATGGGGCATATCACGTGAAGCGGACAACGAAAAAAAAGTGAGGTTCTGAAAATCGATCATATTCGGCCCATTTATACTTCTAGTAGGTATGAATGTGAACACAAAATATTTTTTTTATATAATGTATTTTTCACAAGTTATGGGTTTCTAAAGAATTGTCGAAATTGTAATATCAATTTTTTGAAAGTGGTTTTTCGAATTTAACAAATTCACAATAAAATATTTAACATAGCGATACATTTTGGAAAAAATACTGTTCTTTTTAACATTATAATAAAATTAAAAAAAAAAAATTTTTTTCATGTCCAAAACCGGAAGTAAACTTTTCAAACCTGAATTTCAGTCACTTCGACCAATTTTTTTTTTAATTTTTTTTTTTTCAAAATATAGCTTAAAGTATATTAAAAATACCCTAGAAAATTCAAAATGGGATCTCTATTAGTTTAGGAGTCAGATTGATTAATGTACATACGCGTCGCAATGGGCGTGATATCTGGCGCTTGCATAGGTCGAGTAGTTTGCGTGATATTGCATTGAAACTAGCAACTTTATTAATATTTTATCTCGTTTCAGCGTATATAAGCTCTTACAAGGATGTGGAATAAGTATTATTCATATATACTAGCTTTCGCCCGCCCGGTATGTCTAACCATTATAAATTATTATAGCCTATGTTTTATTCTGATGTCTTAGCTACATTACTGCAAAGTTTCATCAATTTATATTTGGGTTAAGTATTATTAATATATTTATATCCTACTAAAATAATAAACCCGAAAATTTGTAAGAATGTATGGATGTATGTATGTTTGTTACTCTTTCACGCAAAAACTACTGAATGGATTTTATTTATTTATTTATTTAAACTTTATGCAACAAAAGTACAAAGGCGGACTTAATGCTTTAGGCTGATTTTGATGAAACTTTGCAGTAATGTAGCTAAGACATCAGAATAAAACATAGGCTATAATAATTTATAAAGGTTGGACAAACCGGGCGGGCGAAAGCTAGTATATTATATTAATAATACTTATTCCACATCCTTGTAAGAGCTTATAAACGCTGAAACGAGATAAAATATTAATAAAGTTGCTAGTTTCAATGCAATATCACGCAAACTACTCGACCTATGCAAGCGCCAGATATCACGCCCATTGCGACGCGTATGTACATTAATCAATCTGACTCCTAAACTAATAGAGATCCCATTTTGAATTTCCTAGGGTATTTTTAATATACTTAAAGCTATATTTTGAAAAAATAAAAATTAAAAAAAAATTGGTCGAAGTGACTGAAATTCAGGTTTGAAAAGTTTACTTCCGGTTTTGGACATGAAAAAATTTTTTTTTTTTTAATTTTATTATAATGTTAAAAAGAACAGTATTTTTCCAAAATGTATCGCTATGTTAAATATTTTATTGTGAATTTGTTAAATTCGAAAAACTACTTTCAAAAAATTGATATTACAATTTCGACCATTCTTTAGAAACCCATAACTAGTGAAATATACATTATACAAAAAAAATATTTTGTGTTCACATTCATACCTACTAGAAGTATAAATGGGCCGAATATGATCGATTTTTAGAACCTCACTTTTTTTTCGTTGTCCGCTTCACGTGAAATGCCCCCTATCCTATACACTATGTAACAAAAACTCTGTCCGATCAGTGTTGCCGTTGATCAGTTTTTACCCGACTACGGCAAAGCCAAAAGGAGGGTTATGATTTTGACGGTATGTATGTATGTATGTATGTATGTTTTTATGTTTTATTTTAATTTAATTACTTCTACTTTCTTCTTTTTTTTTTCACTGTGGAAAAATAATAATCTCAGATCCATTAAATGGTTACGTATATGAGTACGCAGTACGATGCCGAATAATACCCTTAAGGATCGGACAGGGTTTTTGTTACAGGCTGTATATTCAGCTGCAATGCGCTGTTACGAACACTTTTTAGCTTATATCCTCATCTTATTCTGCTGACTTTGTCTCTTTCTGGTAAACTAGAATAATTTAAACAATTGTACATGATATTCACTAAACAAAACTCCAACCACTCTTCTCATTTTGTTTGCAAGTTTAACCCTTGGGTTTTTCAACGAAAAATGTATATGAAATATTGTCTATTGTACTTACTGTTTACTATTTGTACTTTTACTAATTATTTATTGTAAGCGGCTGTGGTTGGTTGACTGAATTATCATCGCCCAATCAGCAGATAATGCACGCTTTACAATTTGTCACATCATTTTAGCTTTGATTTTTGTTCGAGAAACCGAGGTTTAGCCAGTCCTGTCGACTATTAAGTTCTATCATAATGTGTGTAGTAATTCTTTGTGAACTTTGCAGCGCTTATACTTGCAGGGGAGAGTCATGAGAGCTGTAATGTTCTAAAACATTTGTATGTGCTCGTTTAACTAACCATCTCATGCAACTTCGATAACGTGGATTTTTCAACTGGATACTAAAATTCTTCGAACTATCTAATTAATCTTCTTTTCAGCATCTTTCTCTCACATCTTACTCTTTCCGTGGCAGTTATCGGGTCAGCTGCTTAAAGTCGCCTATTTTGCTAAAAGTTGTTGCGCTTACCTTCTTCATAATATTAGAATTACATTTATTTGTAGAATTATCAAAACAAACTGAGTCTTACAACACGAAGCTAGAGAACAAAGTAAAAGAATTTAAAATGATACAAGAAGATAATGAATCTCTTACTAATAAATTGAATGATGTGAAACTTAATTTGGAACTCAAAGTCCATTCTCTAAAGGAAAAATTAATTGACAACGAGAATCTCACGGACAAGCTGAAGAGTACCTACGAATGTCAGATAGATAACTTAAACGTTAAGCCGGCTTTTCACTATGGGATGTAATATTTATTACATTTTGAGCTATATATTACATCCCGCGATTGCTGTTCACACTGTAACATATATATTTTGGAACAGTTCAGCTTCGGTCACCACTGTGTCATCACGTTTTTTATCGAAAAGGTTGAATTCTGAAATGGTTAATATGGAGATTGTTTTGCTTGATTCCTACGATAGTTCATCAGATGACGATGATGCTGTATTCGATTTATATGTATCAAATAAATAATAAACTATACATAGTATGAAACAAAGTCGCTTTCCCTGTCTGTCTGTCTGTCTGTCCCTATATATGCTTAGATCTTTAAAACTACGCAACGGATTTTGATGCGGTTTTTTTTAATAGATAGAGTGATTCAAGAGGAAGGTTTATATGTATAATACAATGCACCCGTGCGAAGCCGGGGCGGGTCGCTAGTAAATAATAAACGAAAATATAATAAACGTCGATTCTGGATATCGAATCATATTAGACTAAGAGAAGATTATGGTGAATTTCGGCTTTTTAATGAACTCGATGAAGAAAAGTTTTTTTTAAATACTACAGAATGAATAAAACTAAATTTTTCGAACTTCATGTTATGATTGAAGATGACATTATAAAGCAACAGACGCATTTACGCAAAAGTTCAAAACACGTAATCAGTTGACACGTCTGCACTCGGACATCACCACCATTCAAACTGAGGGCGAGGCAGGGGGAGAACGCGGTGTCCGGGGACGTGGGGTAAAATATACACCTTCAAATGACCTCTAAATATCGCTCAGTCGGTCGAAAAAATATTTATAGTTTGGGATGTAATATATATTATAGCACAGTGTGAACGGTCACGTACAAAATGTATGACGAGCGATAAAATATTATATCTCAGGATGTAATATATATTATATTATATCCCATAGTGAAAAGCCGGCTTTATGATTACTAAGCTGTCTAATTATTTGAAAGATAAGACTGCGGATTTGGACGCGACGAGAAAGGAGAAAGAACGTCTGTTGCAAAACATTGAAGAAAATAGCCAAGGTAATCATTGTGCCTTATCTATCTTAATCAACGTTTATTATTTTACAGTTATGATGATTTAATTATATTAAAATAAAAATTCAATTTCTCTTAAGCATTTGATTGCGTAGGCTACAAGTTTTAGACGAAAACTAGTTGTGTAAGATATTTAGTTATTAGACAATTTTAAATACAATTAGAATAGTATAAACAGCAGTATACAGAATGTTTTATTTTATTGCCGTACGTATGTTGTGGTTTACTAGAGAGGAGTTCCTCAGGGCTCTGTTCTAGGTCCGTTTATGTTCTAAAAAGTTCTACAAAGATACTAAGTGTAATTTTTAAGAAAATTATCAAATATTTACGTATACATTAACATATTTTGTATGAAATGTTAATTTACAGCTATAAAGGCGTTAGAAGAGGGTGTAAAAAGTGAAATACAAAATCAACAAAAGTTGCTAAAAGATTTCGAATCAGAAAGGCAGATACTTAAAAACATGGTGACTGTGACCGAGTCTATTATGGAAGACCAGAAAATATCTCTGAATAACATTATATCAGAACATGTGCGAGCCAATGAGATATTAGAAGAAAAAAATAAAACTCTCACTGACAAGTTGGAAAATGAAAGGAAAGATTTTGAAGCAAAGCTTCAGGAAAAAGATACTTCTTTAGAGACATTGTTTAAAGACATGGCAGAGTTAACAGTTGAAAAAGAAAGGCTTGCAAAAGAAATAAAGGCTCAAAACCTAGTTTTCGAAAATGAAAAAAAGAAATTAGAAGCAATGATACAAGAGAAAGAATCTGCATTAGAATTAGTATTCAAAGAAATATATGATAAAGGGATCAGACCCAACAAAATAAATATAGCAGCAGATGTTAAAAAACTAAAATCGGATTTGCAAACTAAAATAGTTGAATTGAATAAATTGCAAGAGGAGAAAATAAATCTGTCTACTACCAATCAAAAATATAAAAATGGTAAGTAGATAGCATTGATACAAATTAATGGTAACAAAAGTTCTTAACCCTAGTTTCTTGTATGAAAAATAAATGTGACGAAATTTAAATTACCAACAATATTTGGTTGTTGATAATTCACCATTAAACCACGCTCCACAATTTTTCGCATATATTCTTCGTTAGAGAAATTGGGGGTAAAGACTTTTCTGTCTAAAACTCTAAATGACTATTTAATTTATAGGTATCTGTAATAATTTATATGTGTAATCTCTACATTACACATTATAAAACAATGTTGCTTCCCGTCGTCTGTACGTTTAAATCTTTTAAACTACCCAACGGATTTTAGTGCGGTTTTCATCAATAGATGGAGTGATTCAAGAGGAAGTTTTAGCATCTACAATGAAACCGTGCGAAGCCCGAGCGGATCGCTAGTGTACTTATATCAATTTTCTTGGTTTCAGATTTGGTTTCAATGGAGATACGAAATAAAGAGCTTTCTGCCATTGAAAAACAATTACGAGTCGAAAATGATGATCTTAAAATTACATTACAAGAATTCAAAGAAGCGAACAAGGACTTGGAATGTACTCTCAAAGAAAAGTCGGAAAACATCAAAGAAATGGACAAAGAAGTCAAGTTACTTCAAGAACAAATACATTTGTTAGAACAAGATAAAAGTGCAGTTGAAGAAGAGAAAAATGCTTTGATGATGGTGATTAAAGGACTTGAATCTAACATTTGCTCAATGGAATCGAATGGTTCCAAGTACAGTGATGAAATTGCCAAATTAAATATTGAAAATCTTAATTTCGCAAACGTCGTTGAAGATAACACAGAAGGTAAGTTTAGCAGTGTGATTTTGAATAATTTATATATGGATTGTCAACCAGACATTCCGCAGAAGATACTAACTCTCATCATTTTCGTTTCCAGTGATATCAAACTTGGAACAACTGCTTAAGGAGGCTCAACAGCATAACAAAAAACTGTGCGAAGAATTAAACAATGACAAACTAAATCTTGTGAACAAATGCGCCATCCTACAAGAATTCCACGACAAAGCTGAGATAGAACTCGAAGAGAGACGAAAAGAGATTATATCCTTGCAGAAAGAACTTAATACCATGAAGTGTAGAGTGGAGTTATGTGAAGAAGAGTCGAGGGCTAAAGACGGAATCGTATCGAAAATAAGTAAAGAGAAAGATACTATCATAGCTTCTCTAACCATGGAACTGCAAGACGCAAAGGCAGCTAAAGAAAAGTACGAGAAGGAAGTACTTGAAAAGATGACGACTATCAACGAATTGAAACAGAGTTTAGAGGACATTAACAACGAAAGAGAAGCGTTGAACATTTTGAGGAAGGAAAACGAAGAGCTGATCAAGGCTGTTGGACAGCGAGAGACATGTACGTACATCATTTCTTTATATTATCTAAGAATATAACAAGAAGTATAACAAAATACAAACTGAACTCACGATTTATTTTTAATTCCAATATGTATTTTATTTTTTGACTAAATAGCATGTATCTTTTCTAGTTGTAGCAGCGCAAAGCCAAGAAAGGGTATCGAGCCACAAGCAGTCTGGTCAAGCGGAGAAGGAGCTCCGCGACCTCCGGCAACAGGTAGATAACACATCCTCAGACATCTCACACTCCTCCATGGAGAGCCTTAAGACCATCTCAGATTTAGAAAAGATCATCCTCGACAAGAACCGCACGATCACGACGCTGCAAAGCGACGTTACATACCTCAAGACGTTGATGGCCGAGTCCGAAACAAAGCTCCTCGATGTGACGAAAGAGCTCGAACTGAGCAAAGAGAACTGTTACCAACTGTCCACTCAACTTAAGAAAATTGTACATCAGAAGAACGAGGAGATCGCTGACCTCAAGAGACAAGTGAGCAAAATGAGCGTCACAGAAAACAGAGCCACGCAGATCATAAAAGTGTCCGCTAAGTACCAGGCGATCATACTCAAGAGGATCGCCGAAATAAAGACCAATACTGTCCTCAAAGAACTCACCAACTTCGGCAACTCTAACAATTACGATTCCGAAGTGAAACGCAGCCTGAGCGCTGGCACAGTGACCATGGAAGACTTGGAAAACTTCCTGGAGACCACAGACAGACATCTGAGGAAGTGCTCGGAGAAACAATCGGCTCTACAAAAAGAGCGAGACAGACTAATGGAAGTGAACAAGATCCACGAGTCGGAAATCATAGAGTTAAAGAAGTTTTTGGACGAGCAGTCTGCGAGCTTCAAAACGTTGAGTTCCATGAGGGAGACTTACGTGCAGAAGCTGAGCTCGGTGACGTCACTGCAGCGCACGGCGCGGCGCGAGATCCTCCGCCTGGAGGCGCACGTGGGCGCGCCCGGCCTCGCGCGGCTCGAGCGCGCGCACGCCGCCGCGCTGCAGGACCTGGCCGAGTGCGCGCTCGCGCTGGAGCGCTGGCACGAGCGCGCCGTGCGCCGCGCCATCACGCGCGAGCGCCGCGAGCCGGCCGCGCCCGACGCGGGCCTGGACGTGCAGCTGGAGGAGCTCGAGCAGAGCTTCGCGCGCCTGCTGGAGCAGGTGTCGCGCGCGCGCAGTGCGGACGACGCGCGCGACACGCTCGCCGAGGTGCGCGCCGAGTACGAGGACAAACTCGACCGAATGAAGAGCAAAATGGTCAGTATCCTCCCCGTACTGTTCTTGATATTGCTATACCAGCTGGTGTGGTGGTGCTACCTTCAAATGGATCACTGAGTGTGGCTTGTGGAGTCGATTTATTTATTAACTTGTGTGTTGTTTTCAATAAATTGTTTTTTTGATGAATGCTTTTGTTTTATTTCTAGTATTTTTAGCTAGCGTTCACTTAAAAATTGTTATAGTAGTTTGCTGATTCGAAAGGTAATGAAATATTTGTATATATCTATGTATGCATGGCCTGTTGCACGCGTTTATATGGATGCACGTCGGTCAGTGCTCGGACACGTGCTCACTCCTGTTAACGTTTTCAGAAACAACTGTACACTGAGCAGATTGCGGTGTTCAAAGAGAAGCAGCGCACGGAGATGGTGTCGCTGGAGCGCGAGCTGGTGCGCGCGCGCGACAAGCTGGCGGAGTCGTC
Organism: Hoplodrina blanda; assembly: GCA_949316365.1. Classification (NCBI taxonomy): domain Eukaryota; kingdom Metazoa; phylum Arthropoda; class Insecta; order Lepidoptera; family Noctuidae; genus Hoplodrina; species Hoplodrina blanda. The sequence goes on from OX438594.1 coordinate 11,161,742, forward strand.
GCGCGCCTACGAGGAGCACATCCGCGGCCTCACGTCCGAGCTGTGGAGCGTCGGCGAGAAGTTCCTCATGAAGAAGGACGAGGCCGAGTGGCTGCGCCGCAAGCAGCGCTCCGGGAGCCTCATGTCGCTGCAGCACGTGCACTCCGTACGTACCGCGCTCGCATGTACACACATTATCAGATTGCACACGAACACGTTATATTATTTTCATTAAGCCACGAGTACACACAAGCATTTGACATTTCCATTCATATTAAACCGTTAGGTCCGACAACAAGCGGCTACTGGCAGCACGGCACGGAAATGGTATTATGTGACTAAGTATAAAATACCGTAATATTATGATAATATAGTTAAAATTGGTCATGTCCAGACACAACATCCGGTAGTTTAGTATTTGGTTTTGTAACTACTACCATTACCATTGAAATCATTATGTACTCGGTTACTCACCCTGTTATTCACCTTCACTGTTCCTAGGGAAGCTGATATACTTGCCACCGCGTACTGTACATGTTTTCGGGCGTATAGTAAAAGTTATATTTCGTTTACAGTCCGGTCTCGTTCCGTTCCAAGAGGAGCCGGCCCGTCCGTCCGACTCGCAGTCTCTACGATCTCTCCCCGTGAACAACAACGGCACCAGACGAGGTAAGACATGTAACGAAATACTTGACGTGACGCAACAAGGCATGTAAGGATTTTCAACTCTCTGTTCTGATCCGAGAGGTGAAAATCCAAAATGTCTAACAAACCCTCGAGAATGAATTAACTAACTTAGACATGTCAGTAACTCTGAATTAAGCCTTGTATATGTTGATTTTATGTCGTCAGAGGGTCGCGCTATGCACATGTCAGATGAGGAAGGCGAGGTGTTCGACAACCGCTGGCTGAAGGAGCTATCAGCTACGCCACGCCGAGAGTCCATGCTCCCCAGCCACCGCGAGTCGGGTGCCCATGGGCCCCGAGAGTCCGGCCCACCCGGACTACGACTGTCCGAGCTGCGCTGGCGCAACTCACTGTGTCCGCCGCACCTGAAGAGCTCCTACCCCGCTGAGACGCAGTTCACACAAGCTGTAGATGAGGAAGATATTAAGGTAGATTTTAAATGGCTTTTACCAGAAAATGTATGTTACTATGCCAGTGAAGTTGAAGGATTTACTCTGAAATTAGCACGTTTACATAACTTATCCAGCAAATCTACTTGCTCACACGACCGATTCGAAGGTAGATGACGTGCAGCACTACAGGGCCTTTAGACAAAGTAACAATTTCAAAACGATAACGAAGTTAGAAAAGACTAAAATGTATGGGATTGACATAAGCCGCGTTAAGTCACGTGGACATGAAGCAAGACATGACATTATTGACAAGTCAGAGACGATGACGAATTTAGATATCGTTTCGCTACAAAGCGATGTTACTTTGTCTAAGGACCCAGATTATGAAGCAAAGTACGACTTACGACATTGCGCGAATGATAAAAATACTGATTGATGGCCTTGGAAAGCCTTGTCCTTTTAGCGACATATTCCTGGACGTTTAATAAATAGTTGTCGGGAATGTTGCAGAGTGTGGGTGCGGTGGGGCCTGCCGGGGCCAAGCTACAGCGCAAGGAGGTCGGCATCACCGCCTACAAGAAACCTGGCCCACCCACGCCCAGCAAGCAAGCCGGACGGCTATCCGCTACCGTGAGTATAACAATACAACTAGCTTTTGCCCGCGACTTCGTACGCGATCTTTTTATAACAAATCTTTGATAAAAAATACATATTCATCATAGCCTATATATTTATAGCACTCAGGGATAACATAGCTCCCTAATAACAGAAATAATTTTCAGAGTCGGACCTCTAGACCAATTCCTGAGTGTTTAAACAACAAAACAAATTAACTCTTTAGCTCTATAATATTAGTAAAATACACTTACAAATTTCTACAAGTACAAATTACTGTAAAGTGACTACAGTGCTATAAATCGAGTTGATCGAGTTTCACAAAGATATAGTCACTCGAAAAAGCCGGACTTTTTATTAAACTTGCTGTACTATTCAGTTCATCATGCCATTCCATTATCCAATTTATTCCATTGATAAACTGATCTTGTATGCAGAAATATTGTATTCTGAAGTCCACTTCTACTAATTCAAAACATTTCGCAATCTCATATCAGGGATAATCAATGTTAAAAAATGTAGGTAAATTAGAGAGGCATTTTTGACAGACTGATATTAGATTGTGATCGTTTCTAAATGTTAGTACAATTGAGCCCTGGAATGTCTCCTAAATAGGAGGGTTAGGGTTCTAGTTGATTGTATTTGACGTGGGTGTGTATCGCAGGACTCTGAGCTGCGCGAGTCGCTGCGCGTGGAGGCAGAGCCGCAGCCGTACCGCAAGACTAGCACTCCGTCCCGGATCCGGGCACTGTTCCGATCCAACAAAAACGATACCGCCGAAGTGAGTGAAAATCTTGAAAACCTATTACATACTAATATCGTGAACTTTAATGGTTGTTTTCCCGCAACCTTATGATTTTGTCTTCGTAGTACAATCAATTTATATTTCTTTATAACTATCAAAAAAGGGCGACTAACAAATTGTGTAATTTGTGTATATTCAATGATGTTTTTTTTTAATTTGGAAACAAAAAATATTTTTAATAATCGTATTATTGAGGGCAAGTCATTGTTTCAATATGGTACAGTGTCTTCCTAAAAATGCATCAATAGGCAAAATTTTTGTTGCATTTATTGTATCTAGAAATTCTTTAATATTTTAAAAATATTTTTAGATTTAAAGTTTGTCTAAGGCTTGCTTGTACGACAAACACCTATTACAAATAGCACTTAAAACATTGGAAGTACTACAACACTTATTCAGCGTGTGAATTGAGCTAAATAACCATAATCAGTATAATATTGAATTGATGATATAATATGTACTTCAGGGGAGTAACTAATTAGTATTTTTTACTTGTTCCAGGGAACTCCTCGAAGCAGAAGGCTGAGTAACATTTTTAGAAAGAAGTAGTATTACGAAATTTCATCTGTGAACGAAATTGTTAATAAATTAATTAATTTATTGCTTTATTAACTTCTTGTTTTATTTAATGAACACTGAAAAATAGAGGAGTGCTAAAAAAATCAATTTAAATTAATGATCCCATATTCAGCAATAGTTTTTTTAAATTATCGGCCTTATCTATAAGAGACTGCGACTGTATGTAATAAGGGCGCCAAGCTCCAAAGAGTTCAAATTGATTTTTTAGTGGAGTATAAACCGCATCGAATAGGTAACTGCACCCGCGCTGATTGAGTTTTTATTGAGCATGATTTAGTGTTAATGGCGACAGTCGTCTATATCGCGGAAGATTGTAGTCATTAACAATGTCCAAGACCACTGGTTATTTTACGAAAAGTTGAGATTAGCCCTTGCTAGAAAGAAAGTTCTCAAGAAGCCTTCTTCTTGAGAACTTTCTTTGATTACCACCCTTGGTTAGTAATAGTTTTATAGAAAATTGTTTTGATATGACACCTATCTGTGTTGCTTTAATCCAACCTAGACAGTTGAATTTAAATGAAAGGCAGGAGTAAAAAAAAAAGCCATTATTAATTTCATATTTTCTTTAATTCATAGAAGTACACCACGAAAATCACTATAGCACCAAACATTACATACAAAATGTACAAAATTGTGCCAGTTTACTCATCACATTTATTGGGGGAATGAAATCTAGCTCATTAACACAATGCGTCAAACTTATCATCTATCTCGTATTAAAACACATTTTCCAATAAAAGGAAAATGTTTAGCAAACTTACTTATATTGTTATTTTGAGATAACATACAGTAAAATCGTAAGTCTGCTGCGCTGTCATGGAGTAATGTCGAACAGGAAGTCAGGTTTCCGCAATCGGCAGGCTATTACTGAAAGCCTAAGGTAAGATTCAGACCAACCGGCTCGCATCGGGCCGGGCCGGGCGGCATTTTACAATGCGGTAAAGAACATTGAAATGTATCAACAGTAATTATAGTTCATATTTGCATGCAACTATACCTCCGTCGGAGCCGTACGGATGCGTACGGCTGCCGCGGCATGCGTACGGATCCGTTCGGCTGCCGCGGCATGCGTACGGATCCGATCCGAGCCGGTTGGTCTGAATCGTACCTAACGCGGGAAGCTCACTCTCTGTTGGATAATCGCACGAGCCACTGGCTATCAGACGTCGCTCATTACAACAGTACCGGCCCGGCCGACATCGCCTCGATAAATCTAAGCAGTATAAGCGGCTTTAGCTGCAAGCGCGCCGCCCGCGAGCTGTCACCTTTTTTATCTCTTAAAACCAGCTTGAATGGCCAGTTAATTTTCTATGTCGGAGAGCCGTGCTGTTATAATAAGCGGATCTACAGTCACGCACAATGTAAACGAGCCAGTCGGAACACAGATTCATGCTTTAATATAAACTTCCGAACTAAACCTTAACTAAACAATAAATAAATCTATAAATATGATCGTAATATACAAAATAATCGATTTATTTACAAAAAAACGCAATAGCAAATTAAAATAATGTAGACTATGATGTTTAAAAATGAATTTTAAAAAATAATGAATAAATGTTTCAATGTAAAAAAATATTGTTGATTGCTTACAATATAATAATTATGAACAGCGACTGGTAAGTGCTCTGTGCTCTCATTTAGCGGAAAGACCACGACAAAAATATTTCTAAGATGAAATCACAAACACGCACAAATTAGTAATTTCCTGTAACTCTATCCTTTTCTGGCAGTCAGAAGTTGTATTTGAAAAAGACCGCAGTATTAATACTATACAAAAAAATGCTATCGTGCATAAAGTAGAACAACACCACAAAAGTTTACAAGTATATAATTATGTAATGTTCATCTATACATATAATAAAATTGTAGAAAAGTGGTGTCTGTACAATGGAAATATATAAAAAAAAAGTAGCAGGGGTTGTTATTATACCGATGCCGAACCCGAAATTGTAATTAATTTTTTTTTTGTCTGTTTGTCTGTTTGTCTGTGTGTTTGTGCACGCTAATCTTCGGAACTACTTGAAGGATTTGAATGATTTTTTTTTTGTTGTATAGGTATTAAGTCCGGGCAACATATAGGCTATAATTTATCTTGGAAACTTGAACACCTGATGCAGAACCGCAACAGACCAGCTAAACTATAAGAGATACAAAAATGGTACCATAGCAAAAATTGTTTCACGTGATGAGCATTTTCTGTTAAGAGAATAAATTTGAAGATCTGGAACACCTGATGTGGAACTTCAAGAGCCTAGCTACACTATAACATATATAGGAATGACGTCTTAGCAAGAGTTGTTCAGCCTGATGAGCACTCTCTGTTGACGTATAAAGATTGTAGATCTGGAACACCTGTTGTGGAACTCCAAGAGCCCAGCTACACTATAATATATACAGGAATGACGTCTAGCAAAAGTTGTCCACCCTGATGAGCACTCTCTGTTGACGTTAAAAAATTGAAGATCTGGAACACCTGATGTGGAAATCAAAGCTCAATTTCACTGTATAATTATAAAATAACATAAGCTGGGAGTACCTCCACGCGGTGAAGGCGGTAACAGTTTAGGACTGATTTTCGATGAAATCTCGCTCATCCCGTTGTTTTCCCGTCCCCAGGCCTTAGAATTGTACATCAGACGTTTCAGATCTTCGATTTTGGCGACCCCGTTGTCGCTGGCATAAGCAACAGGATCCGCGTACGAAGTCGCGGGCAGAAGCTAGTAAGTAAATAAAGATGAAAGTCGGTCTGAACAAACAATGCTGAATAGTCAAGTATACGATAATATTTAGATTTTAAGGTGACTACAGTCTGCATATTATACAGATTATCTTTGACAGTCGTTACGGGTCGTCAGAAGCCCGAAAGTCTGACAACCAGTCTTACCAAGTCAGATATGGCAGTCGTTCCATGTAAAATACTGGTATTCAGCTGCATCCGGTTAGACTGGAAGCCGACCCCAACATGATTGGGAAAAAGGCTAAGCAGATGATGAGTCTGCGTATTATACAGATTGATATCTCTACAATATACAGACGTGGACACCAATAATGATTTATCATGCCCTACGGGCAACCATGTGCTCAAAATAAGACAACCGTCCGTATGTTGTCCGACAAACGGACTGCTCCAATATCGCATCAGTCTTAACCAATCGTATAAATTGAGAGCCCTTAATAGTTACACTGTGGTAAAAATCACGTCAATTAAGTTTGTATAGAGTGTACCTACACAATCATCAATAAAGTACCCGTAGTACGACCTAATTCAGGGCCAATGAGTTGGCTTATTTTGAGCACCGTACCTTTTAAGATGTTGATTCTAAAAATTGGTTTAAATCAAGGAATTATTAAGTACTTTAAGGTCCTTGAGCTCAATTGACAAGATGAAAAGTATCAAGACTTTTTAAGACGATTTTATGTAACGTTTTATTTTCGTCGTGGATTTTCGGACTTGGAACATCAAGTTAACATTTCCTACGTACTAAAACAGATTAGTTGTATAAACGCACACAAATAACACAGTCATCCAAAGTATATCATTTCTTCTATGCATTAACTAACATTCTATAATAATTAAACAATTCAGAATTTAATAAATGTTAACATACAAACTGTGCGTTTACGTTAATTGGTGCTACATCAACAATTGCTGAAAGCTTTGCAAACCGGAGATGTTTGATACATAGAATATTTTAGTTACTGTACAATACTAAATTAATATTTAAACACTTTCACTGTCAGCGAAGCAGCCACAATAGTGTTTAACAACCGCCATGACAGATGACTCATATTAGTGTTTGTTTTTTTGCATGATTACAGTTTTTCTGGTTTGTTACATTTGACACTTGTTACAACTGAAGCATCGAGCTCCGACACACAACTCGGCTACAAACCAATATGAACAAACAATAATGTTAAACTTATAGTAATTTAAGTTACTAACTTCGATCTTAAGACAAACTTTTTATTAAAACAACAATTGATTACATTAACAAAGCAACGTTTATAGATTCATTATTATTAAAAGAGAAAGCTCAACACTTTATAAAATGCAATTTAATTTAAATATGTGATTCTATATAAACATCCACTGCAGGTAACAGATCTTTCACCTCGCGAACACTCGTTACTAGTTTGTCTTAACTAATACATTTTAATAAGTTACAGTCTCTTATCACATACATCATCAGCCTAGCTATGTAACACGTTTTATTATGTAACTACTTATACGAGTATAAAGTACGAATCGAATACTAGTGACTCGATGGCATCGTCGCGGTGAACACAACAATCGTATCGATACGTAGCCGGGCTCGGCGTGCGAGCTAGTACGCGAGCTAGCTAATTAAAACGATAACAAAAAGCGCTGTACAATTACTAGCTACTCGTGTATACTAACGATCACTCGCTACTATGTACAACAGAAGTGCCCGTTGGCGGCTAGAGGCACGCGTGCGGGTTGTGCGAGCACCAGCGCGGCCACAGCGGCGCCGCACGCACGCCGCGCGCCACGAGCCGCGCGCGCATGGTGTCGAGGCGCAAGTACACGTCGGCCGCCGCGCCCTCCGCGCGGTCCGACCACAGGCGCTCCGCCAGCGCCGCCGCGCGCGGCCACACGCGCGCGTCCAGCTCGCCCGCCGCCAGCTGCTCCGTCCACTGGCACGCCGCGCCGCCCTCCACGCGCCACGCCGCCGCGCCCGTGCCCAGCGCCGCCGCCTCCTCCGTCCACGGCCGGTGCTCGTACACCTGCTGCCACGAGCGGTACGGCCCGCAGTGCCCGTCCGAGCTGTCGCGCCACGAGCCGAATCCGCAGTCCAGGTACCACGCGTCCACGTGCGACAGCACGGAGCGGAAGCCGGCGTCGAGCACGGCGCGCGACTCGGGCCAGCGCGAGGAGCCCCACACCTGTACTCCCAGGTTGGCAGAGTTGAGCCGCTCTAAGTAGGGCGCTCGCGTCAGGCGTGACGACCACAGTAGCACGAGGTCGGGCGCGCGCCCGCCGTTGGCGTTTTCGAGCGCGTGCAATGCTCGCCGCGTGAACTCCAACCACAACTCCATGGGGTCCGTGTCGTTGAAGTGCTTCGCCCAGCAGCTCTCAGACACTTCGTCACCGCCCAGGTGGAACAGGTCGTCCACCTCTGTCAGCTGGAGGATCTCGGCGTAGATACGCTGCAGGAGTTCGTATACGTGCGGATTGCGAGGGTTAAGTTGTCCGCAGGGCGGTTCGCCACAGTAGGCGGACCAAGGCTCCAGCTCCACGCAGTGCGCGAGGTGGCCGAGACCCTCCGTGGGCCCCCAGCTCCACGCGCGGCCCACGTGCGCGGGTGCGTCCACCTCCAGCAGCACGCGCACGCCGCGCAGCTTGGCGTGGCGCACGATGGCCCTCACGTCATCGGGCGTGTACACGGCCCCGGGCCCGTACGCACCATGCTGCGCCAACAGTGGTGCGCTGTCCAGTCGCAGTGGGAACGACTGCGAGTCGCTAACGTGCCAGTGGAAAGTGTTCATCTTGCAGGAGGCCATTGCATCTATAGTTCGTAAAATTTCTTCCGTTGGAAAAAAATTGCGTGCGGTGTCGAGAAGAAGGCCGCGGTAAGGGAAACGTGGTGCGTCGACTACGGTGGCTGCCTCTAGTATAAGCAAGGTGCCGGCGTAGGGGTCCATCCATACTATCTGCGAAAGGGTTTCGAACCCATGCCGAGCGCCACAGAAGGAATGCGCGGCAATGTCGGCCACTAAACCCTTCCTGGTGGGCCTCAGCGTCAGCTTGTAACTCTCATCGGTGTCGAGGCGCATGCGCGGGTCGCCGCTGCCGTTGATGGCGACGCGGACGGTCACTTCGCGAGGGGTGCCGTAGTCATCAGTGCGATGGTCGACCTCGACGCCACGCTCCAGCACCCGCATGTCTTCTTTCATGAGTTCGAAGGCCTCAGCGAGGTGGTCGGAGACGTCGCGCGAGGGTGACGACAGTACATGCAACGTGAAGGCGTCAGCGCGCACGGGCTGCACGGCCGTGGCGAGGCTGACGGGCCCGGTGGGCTGCGGCCACAGCTGCGTGGAGTCGCACAGCATGTTGCACGTCGGCAGCGATTGCAGCGTCGTCGACTCCGTGGCAAGCAACCGCTCGCAGCGCAAGTTGCGGCAAACCCAGGTCCATTGTGGCTCGACACCTCTATAAAAAAGGAATAATAACAAAATCAGTTGTCTTGTTTTGACCTGTTGGCTTATGTACTGTACGACAGGAAGGGTTGTAAAGGTAGTCTAAGGTAGGACGACCTAAGACTTACTAGAGGTAACTACGCATGACGATTTTCGCAGGGTACAGGCTAAGGCTGATTGGAGAGGCCTATGACCGGCAGTGATTGTTATTAGGTTGGTGATGAGAGGTAGAGTGAGTGCGGTACTTACCCGTAGAGCGCGTGCAGCGGGCGGTGCGCGCGGTCGTCGCTCTGCTGGCGCCAGTACAGCAGCGCCGCGGCCGTGCACGCCGCCGCCGCCAGCAGCAACAGCGCGCGCCGCATGCGGGCCACACGCGATATGTGCGGCGACGCGCTGCGCCCCACTCCCTCGCCCCACCATTTCATCGCGATGCCTAGCTACACACCTGAAACAAAGACGTTCATCATTTAGAAAAAACCACTTAGTTGTAACATTTTTTTCGAGTGACTTTCCGTTTTAAATAAAAATAAAAATTTGCTGAATATTGCTTCAGCGACATATTTTTGAGGTGCGGGAAACATGGTGCGTCATGAGATAATTGATAAAGTTTCGTAAACTTTGGTGTGCCATTGTTGCAAGGAACATTCGATGTTGCGTGAATTAAATGTTACGGAAGACTAGACGTAGATTCCTCAGAGATTAGTTTTATAACTTTTTTACAACAATTTCTGGATAGTCCTTAAATCCCAAGTAATGGTAGTGGACCTGCAGCTAAACTGAGGCTGCCAACGTATCCATTTACGTAGGCTATAGCAATAATAATAAAATATAGGAATGAAAGGTACACACAGAACATAATATAGCTTGCAGTAGATAATATCACCCGTCACCCTCGCAAATACGCAACAACAATACTGTAAACCTAAATATCATTTTCGGTAACACACATGATGAGGTCATTCAACTTAACTGTAATCTTAACAAACCCGTCAGACCAGGCACAACCAGGTACCTTGCGATCTAGACCGTATCTTTTGTCAATACCATTGTAATTATTTGTTAAAAATTACAAATAAAAATGTTTTTTGACACAGTTTTTGTGGTACGCAAAAAGATAATAAAAATGTTTTTTTTTTGTTAACCTGTTCTGTCCGACTCCTGGGAATGGGCCTTCACTCCATAAAAAGGTAATTCATTTAAAAATACATTAAAAAAAACATTATTGGGTGCAAAATAATAAAATAAAATAAAAAGAAAACTAAAACATTAACTTTTTCCCATGGGGGTGGTTTCTGCCTACCCCCATGGGAAAAAGGCGTGAGTTTATGTATGTATGTATTATTGGGTGCCCCATAGCTAGGCCCAGTTCAAAAATAATGCCAGACCAGTGTCTGACGCTGGTTTTCAACTGGACCTTTGTTACTTCCCGAGCTGTTTCGTTGTAACATTACCGGTATTTAATTTTTGCTCCAAACTTAGATTACTAAACCTTTTTAAATCGTTGCTAAAAACGGTAAGGTTTATCCGGTTAGTCGGTCCTTAACGTATCTGGCGAAATGTGAGCGTACTAATCGGTACACCTCTGCCTTACCCTTCGGGGATTACAGGCGTGATGTTATGTTATGTTTAATCGGTTTATATTTGTCTGCAACTGATAAGTTTTGTAGAACATTGTTTTATGAAGTAAAATTCAGTAAAACGAACTTTTGGGATAGAAGTTGTTTGTTAGGACCACACAGCATTGATACATTTTACGAGAAGGACGTGTAGAGTGATTACAACGCACAGAAGACTAGATGGATCACAATTAAGACGATTTTAATCAAGCAATACAGTACTTTTGACGCGGTAAATTAAATAAATAAAAATAAATTTGTAAGTACATATTATATCATCATTTGCCTAGCCTTTTGCCAACTATGTTGGGTTTGGCTTCGACATCTGACCTCCACAATCCAGTAACTGGGTAATAATACGATATCCCTAATCAAGTACATATAAATGTTTTACAATATTTTGTATACAAGGTCATACAGAATAACAAGGGAATGCTACGTACCATACAAACAAACTACAATATTATAAACATACTATCATGTTTTAAACTTCCCTCTTAAGTCCATATGGAAGAATAACAATAGCAGTCGTGAAACTAGTTGATGCAGTTAAAACAATCCTCCCCGGCATCGGCATTCGTTTTACGAGACAGCGAGGTGTCTATTTCGAAAGCGAGTCGAGTTAAAAGGCGCTAGACGTTCAGCTTTTAGGTCACTTCACTCTGGAGACGTACACAGGGCCTTGCTTCTTGGTACTGTATTTACTCATGAGGGGTTCTACGTAGATTAGTTGTGTATTTGTGATCTTTCATGTCTTTCATCTCGTGTTCAAGGGTGACGTTTCACGTGTTATGTAAAAGGGGAGTTGACATCTATTAAGTAATAACTGCAAATCTATATTCTAATAGATAAAATTCTCGTGTCGCAGTGTTTGTTACCAAACTCCTCCGAAACGGCTGGACCGTAGATCAAGGCCAATATCTAAGTTCGCTGGGTCACCTAGTCCATCTCTATACTACACACATCAAAAGTGTCTAGGGATCAATATATTATTATTACCAAATACATCTTGATCCCTAGACACTTTTGATGTGTATATATTGTAAAGAGGTAAAGTTTGTGAGGTTGTATGGGGTAATCTCTGGATACTAAACCGATTTTAAAAATTCTTTCGCTAATTAGAAGCTACGTTATCACTGAGTGCTATAGGCTATATTTTATTATAAAAATATTTGGGATCTGTAAGAAAAATAACGCGAATGAAGTCGCGGGGAGAGTGCTAGTCAACTAATAAATGCAAAACAATTTGACTGCCTCGTTGGTCTAGTGGTCGCAAAGCGCAACTGCTGAGCATGAGGTCTTGTGTTCGATTCCTAGGTCGGGCAAAAAGTAATTGGCTATTTCCACCAGGAATTTCTCAGTAGCAGCCTCGGAGTCTGGATTTGTGCCCGGTTGATATGCAATAGACTCGCCACCACATGGGACTTAAATATAACTGGCAAAATGTTGGTGTATTAATAGGTACCTATAGGTACCTCTGCCTCACCCTTCGCGGATTACAGGCGTGATGTTATGTGACAAAAAAAAAAAACTCCGTGATCACCGACAGTCACGCGAACGAAGACACGGGCATAAGCTAGTCTAAACTAAAAATCAGAGACCGAAATCCGTTTATATTGATGTAGTTTCGAATTGAATAGTTTGCGAGTGGAGGCCAACGGAAAAACGGGCCTCAGCGAGTTTTTATTCAAGAGCACATTAGTCGGTTGCACATCCGCTCCATATAGATGGCTTCCTCAATGTTACGGAGATTGATACGCCGATTCGTCGATTCATACGTATATATATCCATGTTGCACGTGTATGTGGTATCTATACACTATGTAACAAAAACCCTGTCAGATCAGTGTTGCTGTTGATCAGTTTTTATGTTTTATTTTAATTTAATTACTTCTTCTTTTCACTGGGGAAAAATAATAATCTCAAATCCATTAAATGGTTATGTATATGTGTACGCAGTACGATGCCGAATAATACCCTTAAGGATCGGACAGGGTTTTTGTTACACGCTGTATATCCATGTTGCACGTGTATGTGATTACATTTTGTACTATTGGAACTTGCTAATCTACATTGTTATATTGGATAAAGACATTTTTTTCTCTTAGCGTGACTTCTGAGCTTGATGTCTTGGGTTCGATTCCCAGGTCGAGCAAAGTGTTCTTAGCGGACGTCTGCTAACTATAAACTACCTCTTGAGAAATTTCATCTTTATACGTCAAGCGGTTTTCAATATTTCTTAAGTGACCTTTCGCTTTTATATATTTAGATAGATGTAGATTTAAATTATATCATGTCAGCACGCTCATGCTAGGGTCTTGTACCAATTATTCCACACAGTCGTAAGTCAGAAACGAATGTGTAACGTTTAACGTAGTATCACGGTACTTTACATAATTATACAACACTTTGCTGTGGTTAATTTCACTCTGTGTCGTTCAACAATCCATGTTAATACGTTCTCGCGCTGGTGACTGCCGACATGGGCTATTATCGACGTGAGAAAGTTCTAAAGAGTTTTTTAAGAGACGTGGTTAACTGTTTTAGTGCTAAGAATATAATACAAGCTTTCAAAACCGCGATACCATTTTTTTTTAATGTTGGGAAAGCATGAAATGACTTCTTGCGCTCTGGATGGAGCGGACTGCGGAAGGTAGTGTTAGGTCCGGATTCCACCAAAGCGGAGACGAGAGGAGATGTGTCGTATAACCAATCGGCTTGCGTAATTTTCACATCTCACCGCTTACCTTCAAGACAACACAATATCCTATTGGTTGTTTACGAGACATCTCTTCTCCTCTCCGCTTTGGTGGAATCCGGGCCTTAGACTCTTACTGACTAAAGCCCATCCGTGTTCCTCCTATTGCCCTTTGCGTTCCAGGGCCGCGGTAACTCTTTCAAACAAAATCCGCAATCCTGGCAGGCACTGGCCTTAGCAGGCCTCGTTTTCTATGCTCACATCTCTTTGAGGCGCGCGTGGAACACAATAAAATTTTGAGATTAGGCCTAAGAGATGAAGAGTTTGTTTGTTTCATTTGTTTGTATGATTAAACACGCTAATCTTAGAAACTCTATTTTACCCCTTTAGGGGTGAATTTTCTTAAATTCCGCTTTTGAGCTTCACCTTCAGACTCCTTAAGACTGAAGGTATGTCAGTCAATGAACGCTGTTAGTTCAATATAAACAGAATTGTAATAACGAACAGAAAGATATAAAGATACAAAAGCAATCAATTTATGATTACAAGGGGACCAACAGAGACGGTCGTAGCTCGAAGAGTTCTTTTCTAGACAATGTTATCATTCCATTTGATTAAACTTTTCATAGAGTTCAGTCACATGATGATCACGATACATGTTATATTTACTTGTCTTTAGAAAATTTTGCTCCAACTATGTAGGTATTACAACTTTCGGAAGCATTGCAACATTTTCAACATTTGCAATTGGTATAAGTGGTTTGGGAGAGTCTACGAAGTTGCATATTTGATATCCGAATTCACTGACCCCCGGCCGCAGCGGGTCCGCTCTGCTAACTTACAAGTACCGGCTGTGCAACAAAACATCAACCTTATTCAATCGTAATAAGGATCATTGTGAGCAGCGTCTGGCATACGTTTGCAGCACTTAATTCAATTTCCTGTAATAGGGAAATAATCTGTACCAAATTATATACAGAATGGACTTTATTAAGTTTGTTCGTGAACTTTGTTATTTTCGTTATCATAATTAGGTAGGGCATTGTTTTATTCGATCCTAATATGATAATGGGGCTTGTAATTGTCTTGGTCAGAGGTTAAGCATTGCCATCCAACGTGGCAATGCCGCCAGTCTTTTGGGCACATTTCCAGTTGACAGCGATGCGGAGGATTTTTTTGAGACCATTTAGGTTTAGTTTTTTTTTTGTATTTTTTGTAATAAAGTCTGTTAATACATATTGTATATAATATATATTACCTAAATAAGTATTTATTTAATGACCATAATAAGTCAGTTGAAAAATTATGTTCAGATTTCTGATGTTTGAAAACTTCACAAGCATTCGCCTTCTAAATATTAAAAGTTCGTGTAAAAGTGTGTGTTACCTACTTGTTATTTTTTGGGAACTGGGGGCCTGAAGACTCTTTTAAGTTAAACTTTCCATGAATACATCAACCCCTTTTCATTCCCTATTATAATGGGGTATTCATAGGTTTTCTTGAGAAACTTACCAGGCGTAGGTACATTAAGTATGCAACGGTAGCAGGAAGGTAAGTTTCACGACGATGTAGAAGTGACGTAGGATGATAAAATGTAGGCCAGTGTATTGTGTTTTGGCAGGTTTTAAAATCTGCCAATTTATATTATAAAGCTGAAAAGCTTATCTTTTTTTTGTTTGTACGCGCTAAACTCCAGAACTGCTGGTACGATTTTAATGATATATGATTTGTTAGATTTGTCTAATCCAAAGATAACAGAATAATTGTAATAACTATAATTAAAACAAGAGAATAACTAACAAAAAAAAATATAAGAAAAATAATAAGAGACGGTATGAATATCGCCGGAGCAGGTAGATAATGAAAATTAAACTGAATTTTTAAATTGCCTGCAGTGTGTCTATAATATTTGACCATAGTAGACAGTAGGCACGGCGGTAGCATATCTGTTGTTTTATATTTAAGAAGAAGCCGGTAGGAATCGAGTTGTATAATATCCTCGCCATTCTAT
Source organism: Hoplodrina blanda (assembly GCA_949316365.1). Classification (NCBI taxonomy): domain Eukaryota; kingdom Metazoa; phylum Arthropoda; class Insecta; order Lepidoptera; family Noctuidae; genus Hoplodrina; species Hoplodrina blanda. The sequence goes on from OX438594.1 coordinate 11,177,286, forward strand.
GGAAGTATCGTCAGTACGTAGTCGCATTATTGTGACTATTTTATTTATAAGTGTCTAGCCATGACGCAGGGAGCCGCCTGGCACCTCTCTAGGGAACCACCACCTGTGTTGCCACTCAATATATTCAAACGGTTGCTTTAAGCCCCGGCCAGATAGGGAATACAAGTTTGACAGTATAGTCAAACTATAATGAAGTAAAACTAACTTCATTTAATGTGATTCTAGAGGATTTAGTGTCGATGACACTAAGCGTAATCTAATGTGTCTGCAGCTGTTGTTCAGCCAGCATCATATAAAGATAAAATAAGGTTTAAAATTAAAGTGGAAATCAGGCAAGAAATGTGTTCTTTGTAATGTTAAATGTTGTCTGGTACTAAACCCTACGCGTGCAGGTCCGACTCATACATGGGAAGTATTTTCTGTACACTAATCCCCATCTTATCGGTGCTTACTTCATAAAGACAAGCCATTTATAAATCAAAGAGACGAGTAACAAATGAAATTGTCTATAATAGGAATCGTGGTAATTATTAACATGCATGAGGACGAGGCAGTTAGTTTCCGCCAATCGCGTGCGACGGCGGCTCACCAGTCCCGACGTCAAAGAACGTGGCCCAACGGGCTTCATTCACAGCTCTTTTATAATTCAATGAAATCGATCAAGTGCCAAGACTTTATTACTAGTCCTACGTCATACATATGTTCGTTTTTTCTGTTTAGTTGTATTTTTTAAAATATAATAATATAACTCTCAGTATTCTTTTGTTTAACCTTTGTTTTTAATACGGGGTGTACAAAGACACATGGGCAGTAGTATGTGTCTTTGTTATCAAACTAATTAACATTAAGTAAATTTTGTTGCTGGGAAATGGCTTATATTTTTTGTGTAAAAAATGACTAAATCATTCTGTATTGAAGCGCGCAATGTACGTTAAACATTGCGCTTACGGGTGCATCTAACAGTACAGGGGTTGTGGGGATATTTTAAGTTTAGTTAGAACATAAGTACCTCGTTTTTCAAAAGACACTAAAAAGGTTGCTAGTGTCAAAGTTCCAACTTTTAACTTTGACTATCAATATCTTTGCAACTATAGACGGTTCCCAGATATGCTCCAGTACAAAAATGAATTACCAAATAGTTCTCCGTCCGCAGTGTGATGGAACCAGAGTGAGGAACCTCCTCACACGATAATTTACTGTTACTTTTATTTTATGATACCCGATTTAATTTCAGATAAAGAATAAAGATTTAAAATAAAATAAAAGTGCATGTGTGATAGAGGGTAAGCATAAAATTCTAATACACTACACAATATACAGTGCAGTAGACCAGTTTACTTGTTTGTCGGTAAAAAAGGTAAGTTGTGGCTTGTCCAGTCTAGGAGATTACACGTTAAACACACAAGTTACGAGCTTAATGGAGACAAGTGCAAAAACTAATATACATTGAAAGCTACGTGCCCATGCTTACGCAAATGGCAAAGGATAATGCAGATCACTTTCAGTTGTTTTTATTTAACTAAAGCCATGCGAAGAGTCTTTAAAAATCAGAAAATTTTGACTTATATCTTGTATACGCGGTTTAAAAATACACATTACATTTCTCAGTAACTAGAAGGTTCCAGTAGGAACCAAAACAAAAAAAAACCACATGTGTAACTTTCTGCTTCGTTACGTGTGTTCTTACAGCCAGGGCCAGGTAACCCGAAAGAATGACCATTTCATGAAATCTTGACATTGTAGGATTACACTGACTTATGAAGTTATTATACTGATTTTAATGGTTATAATTCTGAAAATACATACTTCTTACGCCCGCGAATCATACTTTAATCAACATTAAACCTAATACTGACTTGCAAATTGCAAAAAACGTAAGAAAATTTAAATTTCGCGGGCTACAGCGGAGCTAAGGCACTTTTGAACGTCATATACAAAAAGAAAAAAGGAATTGAATCTAGTTGCCCCTTCCAAAAGGTAGTTTTGTATGGAGAAGAATGGGCAAGAAACTCCATACGTACTCTTTTAAAATCAATGTTTACAATATTTGTATACAGAATCATACCTTCCACCTTAAGTCTACAAAAATATGGGCATATGGGACCTGCTGACATCATCTACTAACTTCCTAATTCCTCCCATAAACATAGCTCTGTTTATGTTAAAGAAAGTTTTGAATATGCCAGTGGTGTATGTACTGCTACTTCCACCCCTTTTTATCGTGTCGTCTCGTTAAGGGCCCTATTACCGGCCTTCCGGCAATTCTGAGTTATTTCAGTCCATATAGAAAGCTTTGAAGTTTAACAAAATCTTTCTATCTGAGGGATAAAGAAGCTTTTGATGCTTGCATCATTATTTTACGTTAGATTGCCTAAACATGTTAAACGTTATGATTGAAGATTGATCTAATGCATTGTCTGACAGAGTTACAAGTTGTAGTTTTGCACCCTCATCAAATTCGAACTTGGATGAAGCAGGAGCGTGGAAATTTGCTCATTCAAAGGGGTTCCCTACGTGTAATCATCGGCAGCGCGAAGGTCCATCTGCTTAGCCTTTTCCCAACTATGTTGGGGTTGGCTTCCAGTCTAACCGGATGCAGCTGAATACCAGTATTTTACATGGAGCGACTGCCTATCTGACCTCCACAACCCAGTAACTGGGTAATACGGTACCCCTAGGTAAGACTGGTTGTCAGACTTTCAAACTTCTGACGACTCGTAACGACTGGAAGGTCCATTATACATATAACACTCAAATAAAAAAAGATGGAATAAAATTAGATGGTCGTTCTAGAAATGATGTTTCATTCGATTTCACGTAGGGAACCCGTAATATATGGACCTTCGCGCTACCGATGATTTTAGCTTATAGTAATTCGAGATTTTGACGCATCGAGGTAGTTAGTTAACTGTCGCGTAATGAATTATTTACTATCGAGCTAACGTTCTCGATCAAGTGTTATTTGATCTTACGTCATCCGATTTCACGTCCCTACGTGAAATCAGATGCAACCCCATTCAAAGAGAGGCCTATACACATTGGGCCACTGTGTATAGACTTGGCCCCCACTGTAGGTGTGTGAAGTAGATGATGACGTTGATATTTCTATTTCCATATACCACATTAGTGCTGTTAATAATCAATTTACAAGTTTCAAATTACGATTTCAAATACTCGCGAATTCAATCGTGAGTGCGAATGGAGTAGTATACCTAATTATTATCCATTTGAGGTTATTAGGCGTTCGTTCTGTAGTATTGTGAGCGACAAGTCGTGTTAGATCTGTGATAAACTCGTGAATGTGTAATGAATCCGTTATTATAGGGCTGTGACATGAGAACCCGTATTGTGCATGATTATTTTGAATGTAACGTTGGAATTTATTCGTCTATGTTTGTATATATGATGCTACAATGCCACGAAACGAAATAAGGACTATGAAAAGCTGCAGTATCTAATCTAATCTAACTTTATAAATAAAAATCCAATGCCGCATGTATGAAAGAACGACGCGATTGATATGGGTGTTTTTTTTGTGTTCGTAATTGCCCAGATTAGGTTTCTATGAAATCATTTTGATTTTTGAATTTCATAGAGCCTACATCTACCTAGTGACTATATTTCAGTCCACACACAAAACTAATATAACGCCACATTTTCTTCTGAGATGTCTTTTTTTCCAATTTTCTTTTTATTATAAAGGTATTTAGTTAGCCTATTTTGTTGTGTATCACAGTACTTATCTATGTTAGGAATAGATATAATCTAAGCCTGACAGCCCTGCATGAACCTAAGCAAATTGGCTTGCGTGACGCACGGGTGTCGTCGCCCTATGTTGTTGACATGCATTATATGAATCATATACATGTATAAAATAATAGGCTATTGTATTTTTTTCCACAAAACCGGTATTTGTATGACCTAAATACTAGCTTCTGCCCGCGACTTCAACCGCGTGGATGACGAGTACTCCATAAAACTTATCCTATGACACTCAGCAATATATAGCGTAGCGTAGCATCGTGAGGAAACCTGCTGCCCTACCATGAACTCTTATTGCGATCCAAAAAACTGAATTGTTCTTCAAATAAGTCAATATAACGCATCAATTTATGCGTTATATTGACGTATTTGAAGAACAGTTCAGTTTTTGGATCGCGATAAGAGAAAATAGTCAATAAATGACATAAATTGATGCGTTATATTGACTTATTTGAAGAACAATTCAGTTTTTTGGATCGCAATAAGAGTTCATGGTAGGGCAGCTGGACTTATACAGGCCTATTACTGCCCACTGAAACCATGACACTAGGGTGTCATAAGACCTTACTACTCACACGATAAAGAAAGATAGCGTAGCTTTCTGTCAGTGAAAGATTATTTGTAATCAGACTAGAATTTCCTGTTATTACCTCTTAGTAACAAAAAATATATATAAAAACAAACAAACTTTACCTCTTTTTAGTATTAGTATAGATTAGCCTAAATATCGAGTTATAACCGTGACAAATTTGCGAATGGGCTAACAAAAGTTTTTTTTGGGATGGCGTCATTAACTACATTTATTTTCAATTGAATGATGTTTACGTAAATGCTGCAAACATGGCTGGCGCCTGATGGATTTTTGCGCGATCAAAAGGTAAGGCAAGTTAATTAGGTTAATGACTCTGTCGAGTACCAGTTAAAGCTCAGAATACAAGAAACTGGACTAGACAACACACATAATGGTAGCCACAGACGTTACAATGTGTGCATGTTTAGACTTGCACAAGTCAGCCTGACGCCGATGTACCGACAAATGGCTTGCACAAAGGAGAATGGCGAGAGTACACGTAATTTGGGACCCAGTGATAGAAGTAGTGTGTAATATTGAAACTGATTTGCAGTTAAAGAACGACTTAAGGCTAACCAAAAATCAAATGGAAAGTAGTTTGAAAAAGTTGGGAGAAAAAAAATATGAAAGGTGGAAGATTATAACCTAAAATAATCTAAGACTCGCAATTATTGGTTATTATTTATTTTACATACTATATTATTATTATTTATTTTTATTCCGATGCTAATTATCAGTCATATACCCGTTTAGCCAGATTCACCAGTAATTAATATTTTTGCATAATATCACAGGATAAGGAGGCAGCTTTATATCTCTTGGAATATTCTTTAAAAGCACAGTTGATGTACTTTTATCTACATTTACCAGAGTATTGTTGAATAAAACAACATTTATTTATTTTGTAATTATGTACTTGTAAAATATTCAAGACATACAAACATTGTATCTTCCTTTAATCTTGTTTTGCGTTCCTAGATAGTATTTTATAATAAATAATCTTTTTATCTAATCAAAAGATTATCTAAGAAGCTAGCTGGTGAACATAGCTTTGGTGTCTGGGATAATCCATGTACCACAAAATGCTCATACCATGTGAGCAAGAGTCCACATTTATGTCCAATGGCGATAACAACAACAAGAGCAGAGTTTCTGTGAGAACTGTCCACCACTCTGCCTGCAAATAGCATGGCACACATACTTTATTGTTAAAGATTAACTGAAACAAGTAAAAAGTTGACAAAAATACAAATACAATGAAAAAATAATAATATGGATAAAAAGAATATTTATTAATTTCTTAACCAACCTGTCGGGGTGTTTGACCATATCTTTTGGTCAATAAAAATAGTTAAAAATACTGTTTGATAAAACTTAAACCATTTTTATTGCTGTTATAAAATAATTAATCTTAATTTGACATCTTTGTTACATAGAGTTTCCATGGTTACGGTATGACATTACACTTTACTTTCTTTTTAGGTTTTTTTTTTCAAGCATAAATACTTTTTACATATTAATGTAAAAAGTATTTATGCTCGACATTAAACACGGGGTCTTATCCATTCAGATATTATTATAATGTTTTCTATTCGGATTACCATTTCAGTCATGTCAGGACGAAGAAACTGATTTTCAACTACTCCTTATTCTCAAAATAGATTGCCACATGCAGCACAGACATTACAATGGTCGAGTTATTAGTTGTTGTAGGGTTTCTTGTTCAGAAATTCAACAAATTAGTTCACATATATACTCACATCGCGCGGGTACACCCATCTCTGAACTCTTTTAACAATTTGATGACTTTTTCGGACAAGCGATGTCTTCTGTGTAATTTACAATAATGCACCGCATTTGAACAGTTTGACAAAGTCCAAATCACTTGCAAATCGTCATCCAGTAGTAAATGCCGTAATTTAGATTGGTATACAGCATAACCAGTCCAAAGGTAAAGCCAAGTCGTCAAGAATTTACAAAATCGCCGTTAGATTATTTGTTTTTTACAACGCTAACCGTTGAAAATAGTGTTGCCTATCGATAGTCGACTATCGCTAAACTATCGATAGCCTATCGATAGTATCCATATTATCTATAGATAGTATGATACAGTTTACGTATTTTTATAATGATATACAAAAATAGTATCGAAAGTATTAGTTAGTTTAGTTAGTAATATCGATACTATCGAAGTCCAGCATATGTTTAGGAACAATACTGTCGATAGTATTGATGGTATCGATAGTGTGAGCTATCGAAAAAACTATCGATGTTGTAATACTATTGATAGTTTTACAAACTATCATTAGTATCGATAGTATTACTTTAAAAAATCGATATACTATTGATAGTATTATCATGTAATAGTATCGATCCTATCGATACTCTCGATTCCAATCAATAGTACAATTAGTTAATTTGTGATATCGATAGTATCAGTGGTTTAGCATTGTTACTAGTTTTCGAGGTCATCTATCGATAGAGAAACTATCGACAGTTGGGCAACTCTAGTTGAAAACAAAAATGTCAACAAAAATGCCGTCAGTGTCAATTTGATACTGACGTTCCGTTTCTCCGTTTCATGTAATCCATTACGTATGATGTATCAAAATAATGAGTCTTATTTTTTTTACGGTCTATTTACATGGTTCGCGAGTATGTTTCATCGTTATGGGTTTTCAGAATATTTAACAACTTTTTAACAAGATGTATAAGTATAAAAGAAGGAAAATCACCAAGCGAAAACGAACTACTTTTTATCTAATCATTAGCCTAGAAAGGAATGTAACTATAAGTTTCGTTTAGAAACTGCACGATGATTATTTTTTATTAAATAGGGATAATTGATAACTTTTGATTCCCGTTTTGTAAAAACTTAGTATTTTTTTTGTACAACACTTATTAACTTGATATTATAATTGATATAAATTAGACCTTGCACAGTGCTCCATTAATTTGGGTCCGCTCTCGCCATCCTTCTTTAACCCACACACGTTAATGCATACTTGTGCAAGCCTTCTGCGCTAATATGTCGTTACGTGTGTGGCCAGCATCAAAGTTACTAAATAGTGTTTTAATCAGAATGGTGGTTCTCATTGTCCAACAGCGGCGAAGCCCAAAAGGTTATGTGTTTGACTCGTATGTATGTATGTCCGTACATATGTCCGCTCGTAACTACTCCATAGCTTAACCGATTTTGATTGTCACTGAGTAAAAATCATAAAAAAATCAAAATATCAGATTTTTAACAAAAAGTGTAATTTTGAACCAAATAACTGATTAAGGAACCCCAAATTCAAAATTGTTTCTGACGCCCGCGCCGTAAAATTAATGGTGGGGTTTAGAGAGAATAATAGGTATTTAGATAGGCACAAAATAGTTTATTTAAAAGTGTTATAAACAAAACAGACCCAAAGTTATAGTACTACCTACCGTTTTTAAACCTGTCATTACATTATCTCTCAGTCGATTGAGGGTAATACGAGATTTATGTAGTCACTTCACTGCCAAGCCTTTGTGTTCGCTGTGTCGTCACATAAAACATTATAAGGTGCGCCCTAGCTCCACGACACTAAATAAATAGATCATAGAAGGTTTACTACTATAAACTAACATACATCTAGAAAATAAGGACTGATGATTGAACTACGCTATGCAGGCTATGACAAGAGCGCGCACTGCGATTTTTTATCGCATGAATTTATATTGAGGTGCGCGAAAAGGCGATAAAAATCGTAACGAAAATGTGGGTACTAAAAAGTACTCTAAAATCGTGCTTTAAAAATCGCGTCGGAGTGAGTGCTTGCTTTTTTTTTTTTTTTTTTTTTTTAGGTGGTAAAAATCATCAAATGACTCCTTCCGTCCTGGGTGGGGCGGAAGGGACTGTCAGACTTTTACTGACTAAAAAACCACCCTGTTCCTTCTGTTGCCCTTTACGTTCCGGGGCCACGGTATCCTGTTAAGACGTCCCGCAACCCCGGCAGGCGTTTGGCCCCTGTTGGGGCCCCTGTCCCTGTGCTGACAGCTCTTTGAGGCGCGCGCGAACAGAACGCGCCGTCGACCCGGGCATGGTCCTTGATCGGACGGCGAGCTACCCATTACTCGCCGTCCGCAAGCCCGCGCCTACGGTGGCCGGATGTCGCCTCGCGACGTCCGACGCCCTGGGCGTCTCCCGCGGCGGCTGGGGCGTGAGGTGGAGGATGTTCTCTCCCTCACGCGGCCCGCCTCCTCCTTCGCTAGCATTACTGCTTCGCAGAAGGAGGTGACTGCATCCCATTCCCTCTCGCCCCGGAGCATGGCCTGAACCAGGTCCGGACGCGAGAGGTCGCCGCCGCCTATCGCCTCCGTGAGGACACGGCGGTGCTCTGCCCAAGCGGGGCAAACCTGCACCGTATGCTCCACCGTGTCCTCCGGAGTGCTTGCTTTAAGGCTGTTTACAATGTTCCAATTACAAAATTACTTTATTCATTACTACCTTTGCTCGCGAATTTGTCCGCATCATTTTTTTTATGGATCCAAATATTTTTTTAAAACAAAATATAGCCTTTAGCACTCAGGGATAATGCAGCTTCCTATTAGCAAAAGGATTTTCATAATCGGACCAGTAATTCCGAAGAATAACGCGCTCAAACAAAATACAAACTCTTTAGCTTTGTAGTAGATGTAGACTTAAGTATAGATCATTAGCTGATGGAGACAGGAACTGTATTTAATTGGTTTAAGGTTTCTAAAGGAGTGTAAAATCTCCGTTCGAATATCACGATGAGCCTTCTTCACTCCTTATCGAGTGCAATGAGGGCGTGGGCCTAGGACATGACAGATGACATCATATAGACGAGAATAGTTGGAATTTCAGCGACAAAGAGACAGTGTTGAGAAACAGACCCTCATTGTTCAAAAGCGACAAGAACTTCTATGAAAGAATCAAACAGAAAGTTACAGCATATTTCAACATTTATTTCCCTCGCTGATTTTCTTTTTCTTTGATGAGTTAAGTAAACTTGGCATGACAAATCGATTCGTTTTCGACCGGTATATTATCGATATAATGTGTTTTGTGTAGGAACGGCTCAGTGATTCCATTATTCTTATTTCAGTTTGCATTTATTACAATGCATTAGTTATACAAAGCTGCTGCAGAAAATTGTATGCAAACGAGATATTAAAACAGAACATCAACACAGCATTATTCACGTACTATTTAATGTTTAACATCAGTTTTTTCTTTATATTTTAAATAACGTTGGCCCACTCTAGGAATTTCTCCTGTATCGTGAATGCGTTTACAAACATTTAAACACATACTGGGCGTTAGTGACAGGTTGGCAAAAACTGAAACTGTAGTTTCAGACCACGATTTGTGATTGAAAATCGTTGGAATTTTTCTCCGGAAAATTCTCAAAATTTTCGACCGATTTTTCACTTGATTCGTGATATATTGATATGTAAGTACCAAGTCTAGGCCTCTAAACATAAATTTAATGAAAAAAACAATAAAAACTTAACTCGGCAATGTAAACACAACAAAAATAATTCTAGGTACCTACATTTAAGCTAAGTAGGTTTAGGCACAAATAACACGCGCCGCCCGGCGTCGCCGCATCGGTGCGATGTCCTCTGCTAGAGCTGTACCGAACGAAACTTTAAATAGTTTTTAAAGTTTCGTTCGGTTCTTTTAATTTTGAGAATTTTCCGGAGAAAAATTCCAACGATTTTCAATCACAAACCGTGGTCTGAAACTACAGTTTCAGTTTTTGCCAACCTGTCACTAACGCCCAGTATACACAAACAACCAGATTCGGAACAACGACCAAACCAATACTACAAACTTTTAGGAAAGATCGCAACCTAATCTGTGTCAATCTATCAAAAATACCTCTAAATCCTATAATAAACGTATCTTTTTTGACATTGAGAAATCTTTTGATAAATGATAGACAGTTTCATGAGGCTTTCATAGTATAGGCTATATAACATTAACATCTATGCTATGACCAACGGGAGTGGAGCAGTAACCCAACACTGGTGAAAAAACCACGGAAACCACCAAAAATGGATAAAGTAGCGGGTAGAAATTAGTATTAATTTAAAATAAGGTTGGATGTAGCTAAACTAGCCCGTCTATTCAATATCTACGTGAGTGAGTCCCGTAGTTATTTACACTTCTACAGTTCTCCACTTATTATTTTTAATATTTTAAAGAGGACAGATTTGTATTTTTGTGTGTTTGTAACGAATTAGCTTAAAAACTACTGAATCGTTTTTAAAAATTATTTCACATAAGGAAAGCTACATTTTCAGCGAGTAACATAGGCTATAATATATTTTCAAAAAATGAAGGATCCGTAAAGAAAATCCACGCAAATGAAGTCGCGGGCAAATGATAGTCTTTTATGTTTTAATGAATGTGTTGCGGTTTCACGTTTCAATTAACATAAGACTGACCAGTTCTACAGAGACAACACGACGTCTGAATAGATGCGATATATGTTACCACGGTATATTTAGGACGGTTCATTAGAATTTAGAGAATAACGTTATTGTTTTTGCAGATATCATAGAAGAATAGGGTTTATAGGGCTTGGTAATATTGTTATTATATTCCGTAATTTATACAATATATGTTAATATATATTTTATGGTATTTTTATAGGAAGTCTTGTATGTAGAATTCTAATTAGTTTGTACTTGTGTACACTTCATTTTATTTATGTTTTTGAGTACTTTTTATTTAAATCTCTAATCTCTAATTGCAATAAAACAATAACTTGCACCTACCATGTTATCTCTTCACCACCTTTGGTTGACTGTTAGAGAATGTCTATGACATTAAGTCCGACTTTGTACTTTCGTTGCATAAAGTTTAAATAAATAAATACGATACTAAAGACAGATTTTGAAGCTTGAAAGTCTGACAACCAGTCTTACCTAGGGGCAGTGGCGGCTGGTGGGTTATCGAACTGGTGGTGCACTTTACTAAAATATTAAAATTAGAAAATGCAACAAAACAAAAATTGACATAATATATGTTTATTTTTTATACATTAAATCAATGCGACGACATTTTTCTGAAGCGAAATGTTCAATCACCTTTTTATTAAAATCGGGTATTAACACCATACACAGTAAGTATAGAATAAAAGTTATCGAAAAAAATCGAAACAAAAACTAAAAACAATTACGGTAATATAAATAAACAATAACACACATACAGTGAAACTATACTGGTAGTCTGATAACGAGATGTCAATCATGGCTGCCTTCGCGTCGTCGCCACGCGCCCATGCCGGCCGGTCCAATTCGTCAAACATCGGGTGCTTTCGGCAATCCTCGGTTCGCACGTGCGGCGCTCGAGAACCCACTCATAACTCGGTACATTTCTATGAACTATCTTCTGTTTCACGCGTCAGGCGTATTCACTCGTATCTCCTACAAGTTATATTAGCAGTCCTCGTGCACTCGCCGAAGCGCACGAGAATTTGTCTTTACAGGAAAATAAGTCTTAATAGTTTAGTAAAGCGCTCAAACTGTTTCACCATAACTGGAGATTTAATTTTTTATACGTTTTTGTATGTTTAAAAATAACTATTAAAATGGTAATTTAAAAATAAAGATGAAGTACTTAATATTTTGTAATTTTTAATTTTTGAATTGGTGGTTCAGCGCACGAGCGCACTTAAGGTACAGCCGCCACTGCCTAGGGGTACCGTATTACCCAGTTACTGGGTTGTGGAAGTCAGATAGGCAGTCGCTCCATGTAAAATACTGGTATTCAGCTGCATCCGGTTAGACTGGAAGCCGACCCTAACATAGTTGGGAAAAGGCTAAGCAGATGATGACTAAAGACAGATTTTAGTATATTTAAATCTTCTTCTCTTTAATAAACACGTTTTTGATACCACATCTGGTATGGTGTGAATAAGCTCACAGGATAGCGAAGTATAAAATAGTATCGAATTTCATAACTTTCGAGATATAAAAATAACCGAAGCATTCAAACCCAGTATTTGATAGGAGATAAACGAAAATTCAAACAGAGCGCGCTGCGTCGGTGCCCCCTTGTTTCGCAGACAGAAGTTTCATAGAATTTCATTTCGCAGAAAATGTTTCATAGAGTATGCGGTTCTCGTATTATCATTTCGAATATTATTGTTTCAAAGACTATTTAATTAAATGAAACATGTTTCACAGAAACACATTTTAATTAATATAATTTTATATATCACATTTTTCTATTTCACTAACTTATCAAACAGTAGAATATGTTTTCGGTGTATTTTTCCCACTTGTCCTGATATGTCAAGTAAAGAGCAAAAACTAAAATATTTTTTTTTAATAGTTCAAAAAACTAAAAAACACGCTTTTAGCACGCACTAATTTTTTTCGTATCCCATTCAGAAAACCCTTTCATTTAATACCCATATCATGGGGGTGCATTTCAAATAGCCAATCCGCCATCTTGGATGTCCGCCATGTTGGATTTAAGTCACGTGACTATTTTTTTCGTATTCCTGACAGCAAACCCTTTCATTTGATACCCATATCATGGGGGTAGATTTCAAACAGCTAGTCCACCATCTTGGAGAGGCCGCCGTATTGGATTTGTAATGACGTTTCTTAGCTAGTCATGTATTGTCATCAGAACTCAGAACAAGTGCAAAATTTCATCCCCAATTGAAGACCGGGAAGTGGGTCAAATTAAGATTGCAAGATTTTCTTACATACATACTTACAAGTGAAGCTAATATGTACAGGGTGTCCCAGCTAAGGACGTCCAAACGAAAATTTTGGACTCTTTCCTTCCTGGGCTATCCAAACCACCCCCATGTATGTTCTACGATTTTTTGCGGTTTAGGAGCTAAACGACATTTTAATATTTTTTTGGGATATTCTTCTTTACATCAGATTTTGTAGATTTTCTCTTTTTGTGTCGCATTTTTTGGAAATATTTTAATTGATAATTAATCCTGAAAGTATGGTCTTCGATCGATAAAAACAACTGTCTGTCTTATTGTCATCCGAAATTACTTAAACTTAGTTCAAAGGTAAAAATGTTGTTTTGTAAATTTCGTTGCAGATTTTCGGCTCTTAAAGAAAAATCACAATAAGGGCCCAAATCACCTTAAAGTTATTTCAAAATCTTCCACGGACCCTCAGCTCTTTAAAACAGTACAAATAACTAGTATTTTTCGGGTCATTATTCGGAGCAATTGAAGCTCGAACATGGTAAGGCGAAAAATACAATATTTTATAACATAAGTGAACCCTAATGAAAATGAATTAAAATGAACTTTTATCAAGTTTTCAATGCAATATGAGCTCTATGTCATGTTTATTATTTGCACAATGGTGATTTGGAGTGGTTAGTAAAGTTAGGTTAGGGTTAGGTTAGGTTAGGTAGTTAGGTTAGGTTAGGTAAACCTAACCTAAGTTTAGTAATTTTTTTAAATTAGTGATGTTATTTAATAAAGTCAATGACATAGAGCTCAAATTATATTGAAAACTTAATAAAAGTTCGTTTTAATTCATTATCATCGGCTTTCATTTAAAAACGAAAAAGTGAAACCTAATTAAAATGAACTTTTATCAAGTTTTATTTATGAGCTCTATGTCATGTTTATTATTTGCACAATGGTGATTTGGAGTTAAAAAAAATTACTAAACTTAGGTTAGGTTTACCTAACCTAACCTAACTACCTAACCTAACCTAACTTTACTAACCACTCCAAATCACCATTGTGCAAATAATAAACATGACATAGAGCTCATATTGCATTGAAAACTTGATAAAAGTTCATTTTAATTCATTTTCATTAGGTTTCACTTATGTTATAAAATATTGTATTTTTCGCCTTACCATGTTCGAGCTTCAATTGCTCCGAATAATGACCCGAAAAATACTAGTTATTTGTACTGTTTTAAAGAGCTGAGGGTCCGTGGAAGATTTTGAAATAACTTTAAAGTGATTTGGGCCCTTATTGTGATTTTTCTTTAAGAGCCGAAAATCTGCAACGAAATTTACAAAACAACATTTTTACCTTTGAACTAAGTTTAAGTAATTTCGGATGACAATAAGACAGACAGTTGTTTTTATCGATCGAAGACCATACTTTCAGGATTAATTATCAATTAAAATATTTCCAAAAAATGCGACACAAAAAGAGAAAATCTACAAAATCTGATGTAAAGAAGAATATCCCAAAAAAATATTAAAATGTCGTTTAGCTCCTAAACCGCAAAAAATCGTAGAACATACATGGGGGTGGTTTGGATAGCCCAGGAAGGAGAGTCCAAAATTTTCGTTTGGACGTCCTTAGCTGGGACACCCTGTATAAGCGTGTTAAAAAGTCTTAGAAGCGGCCCCAAGCTATGTCCAGCAAGAACTGCGATACATGATTATATTGATTGATATAAAGATATTTTTTAAAGTATGTTTTCGTTTAACTGATTTTAAATCGAGACTTGGAGATATTATCTAGGCCATAGGTACATAATATAATATGTAGGACTTGTATATAATTTCGTTTGCGTGGGTCTAAGGTTTCGTTACATCTCCTGGGACTCGTTCTCTCCTAGTACACGCGAGATGCTGCCGTCCGCAAAATGAGTTACGTGAAAAATTTCAGGCACATCCGTCAATCCCCAATATGTAAATAAATAATATTTCAGGTAATATACCTGCGAATGTTACACGTGAAATATAATAAATGAGGAATCCGTAGACTCTGAATTTTTAATACAAAAGTCTAGAATAGATGTAATTAAATTAGTATTTGCTTTAGTCCGTTAATATTCTTGTTTGTGTTTAATCTAAATATTAAAAGCGAAAGGAGCACTCACTTATCACGAAATATCGAAAACTGCTTGACGTATAAAGATGAAATTTGGTAAGTAGACTATATTATATTATAGTTAGTAGACGTCCGCTAAGAACGGTTTTTCCGAAATTCACCCCCTAAGGCGATGAAACGGGGGCAAAAACGATTATATTGAAGGTTTCATGTTTCATCGAAAATAAATAGCAATATTCATGAAAAGCAAAACTTTGGAACACATTTTATAAACTCGGATAACCTTTGATCCACATCCGTAATATTTTCCATAAAAAACAATAAACGCGGTTGACATGCCAGCTTACTGTACATTTTTATCTTTATCAAGTTATCCGGTTAAATAAATAGTTAGTACCGTACGATTTAATATTTAATTAACTCGATTAACTGAATAAAGGGTTAAATAAAAACTATTTTGAATGACTTAATAACTATACTATAGAGCTAGAATTTATACAATTATAATTGGACCTAAAAAATTATAATTGGAAAATTAGGATTTTATTATTTTATTTTATTTTATTGGAATAACAAACAGCAGTATATTAAACCGTAGGCATACAATATAAAACTAATTAATTTATCTACTGGTGTTATTTTAAAGTAAGTACTCGTAAATACTCTATCAATCTGGTATTCTAAATCCAAATACCGCCCTGATGCTGATGCAATAGATCAATCATAATTATTTAACGTTCATGACATTTCGCTTCCCGCGCAAAAGCTTCCAAAAAAAAAAAAACAAAAAAATGAAATGTCAACGAGTGGCCTTCTAAAATGAAATAGCATAAGGTGTAAATTCGCGCAACAAACAACAATTAATGAAAAGTACGAAGTTACTACGAACCTGTTGGCGGCGGCGTGATGGGACGAACACGGTCGAGGGAGTGACGGGAAAGGCCCAATATTGGCTCGTTAATGTCATTAATGTTGGACCCAAAGTTGGCCCTAATTGGCATTTGGATTGTTTTTGTTTTAACATGTTTCTTCACGTTCAATTAAAGTATGTAGTAGGCAAATAATATGTTCAGTTTAATAAATCAGTTATGTGTTATCGTTATCGACGTATGGCGGTCACGGTTGTTAAGCATTAATTAAATAAGTCGTGCGGACCTAAATTTACGCGAATCAGTGATTTTTTAACTTTATTTCAGACTAGCTTTTGCCTTCGAATGCACCCGCGTGAAGGTCGGTTATTGCCAGGGATCGAATAATTAACTAAACTTCAAGTGTGAGATGTGAATTTTGTGTCGAAAAAATCCCGCGCTTCCGAAAATATCACTCGGGCTGTAAAAACGAACAAAAAAGTTGGAACTTTGACCTTCAGTATCTCGTATCGTAACCAGGTTTCCAGGTACTGCAATGATGGGAAAAACATGTAACTTTTGGCTTCGTTAATTGACTTTTACACCCGATATAAATATTATTATATTATACTAGGTAAGTACTAGGCACGTACACATAGTTTATTTATTTTGGTACATTTTATTATTGAGTACAATAAAGATGTAGTTTTAAAAAAATTTAAAGCGTGGCTATTTATATGAATGGTAAAAAACAATTAAATAAAAGTAAATATAAAAGCATTACATTCGTGCATCCAATTATCTGATTTTCTGATCCTTAGATAACACGGATGCAGACGAAGTCAAGCATTCAAGCATTACGATCGGTTCATGGCTTTGCCGTGTTGAGTTAATAAACAAGGTTACATTTTTTCATTTATAATACTAACTGTACCCCGTGGTTTCATCTGCGTTTCGTAGCGTTATGGTATTATAACCTATCCCTGCCTGCCTGATAATAAAATGATTTATTATTATTATTTATTATCCATAAATCTGGCTATCATATAAAATCAAAATAAATCAAATATTTTTTCTAATACGACTGATAGTTTAATTAAGTTCGCGTTATAACAAACAAACAAAAAAATACTCTTCAGCTTTATAATATGAGTAAACATTAGATTAGCGCCAGATTAGGTTGAACAACAACGAATATTTGTTTCTAAATCCATATACTTCCAAATGTTTTCAGGGTTTAAAATCCCTTTTTTTTTAATACACACACTGATTACTTTTAACTCTATATTTGAAAGTAAACAAGTAAATAACCGTACCCAAACCGTATCACAAAACTATAAAAGACTCCAAAGTACCTATATCGAACGTCACACAAAATTAACGTGGTACAGCACGAAAATCGCTATTTTCACTGCAAACAGAACGCACACCGATGTAGTTGGAAAACCGATAATAACAGTTCGGGGAAGTTTAGGGCCATGCTTGGCGGGCTGGCTGTGTTGGGTTGTTGTGTTTGGCCAATGTTGGGGCTGGGGCGGACTGTAAAGCCTCCCTTCACTCGACGGGCTGACGTCGGGGGCTTGCGTCGTGTCGTGTTGCCTACAGCAAACTTATCACGCGATCGATGTGTTTTAACTCAATTATTGTGAACTAAACTGCAGTGAAATTGATAAATAATAGTTTTGATAACGGTGGTGGTGAACGGAAGTTGGGAGAGTTTTGTAAGGTATGTGTTGATACGTTATTTGTTTAAATAAGTGAACTTTAGAAAAAATATATAATTTTGGAAGTTTAAGTCTCAGGTTTTGTGGTGTTTGGGAATAGTTCGGTATTAAATGCAACTGAATTATTTAAAAGTCTTATTTGATTAGTTTGATAAAATATTAAACATATTTCTTTACAATTTAAAAGTTGCATCGAATGTCGATTTCTTAATCAATAAAATCTTACAATATAACAATAATGGACAATTCAAGCAATCATGAAATAGTTTTCCTTTACCATTAAAATTATCGAAAAACAAAAGTATAATTTTTCTAGTTCTAGAATGAAATAAGTTATTTTCGTAATTTCGCAAAGTGTTACAGATAAACGCTAAAATTATGTTTTGTCCGACATGACCGCTACGAACACGTGCTACGCTCCGCTAATGGACTACGCGCCGCGTAGTTCGTAAACATTTAAGGATTTGTTCGTCGGAAATAACTTCGATAGTTCAATAGTTTATTAACTATGCATTGGCCGATAGTTAAAATAAAACCGGTAGTTTATTCGATTATACTTGTGGTTGGATACGAGTTGCAGCTATAATTATTATAATAAATAACTTAGCTATCTTACCTGAAATATAATTTGAAATATTTTTTAATCCGTGCTACGCTGAAATTCTTTCTTCGTTTTCTACACTTCACACACAATATGTCAATTAAAAAAGTTTCAAAGTACTAATAAAAAAAATATATACCAACTTCTTTAACTTGCCAGTTTTCATAATGTTTCGGAAACAGATTCAATGGAACTACAATGTACACGTATTGTTACAGATGTGCCACGTAAATACTTGTGAATTTAATGAACACTGGCTGAAAAGTAAATTATGGTGAGAGCCACTTAATAAAGCCAGAAAAAGAGTAATAAGAACTGAAAGAAAGTTGTAAAAAGAACACTGAAAAAAATGCAGACCAACTAAGATCCATTTTCTCTTAGTTGGCAATAAAATGTTTGGAATAGTTATTTATTTAATTACTATACACAAGATAGCATAGTTGCCAGAACAAATTGATTTTATTTATATCGATCATTATGTACATGTACAGTATAATCAACGGTCTTTGTTACATCATCTAAGATTTGTTTGATTTTACTTCTTCACTTTTCTGTATCAAATAATAATGTAAGTTCATGCTAACAAGCAACTTGTTAGCATTATTTATTTAATATCATAGTTTCTAACAACGAGTATGGTTGATTACATCACCTGCGTAGTTATATCAAACAAGAGAAATGATCGCATCTAATAACGCTTTGCTAAGTCAACAAAACGCAATGCCCCCACCACTACTCTCCCGTTCGTTCGTTTCCCTCCGCATTTCGCGCTCCGTCGCTCGCTCATTCCTTTGCCGCCGCGCCGCCGACCGTTGACAACTTGTCAGAAGTTCAGAACTTGTGATAGCAGTTTATGTGACAATTTTTGGATTATTATTTTTACTGGTGAGTGATTTAAACAACACTGAAGACATGGACGAAGTGGCTGAATTATTAAAGACATGGGAGCTCCCCGAACTCATCCCAAAATTTTCAGGTAAGTAGGTCCTGTACTTACCTATCTAATATAAATCATGATGCAGTGACTTTAGATTTGTAGTATAGGTACCTAATTTGCAGACCGCACCATTGATTTTGAACGCTGATTAAAGGTATAATACGCAGTACAAAATGCATTCGCCGGTGGCGATTATATTGTAATAGGTAGTTTCATCTTGGATTACTTTAATGCGTAGGTACCTACATAACTATCTATAAGGCGATTGTTCTTGTAGGTACTTAATTGTTTTGAAATTTATTAATTTCACAAGTTCACGTTATATTGTAATAGGTAGTTTCATCTTGGATCACTTTAATTACTCAAGTCCCTCTTAATGAGACACAATTAATTTTCTATTGTTCTGACTTACTGGTAAGTCAGCCGGGGCTTGACAGGATGCGTAGGTACCTACATAACTATCTATAAGGCGACTTTGCGGTCTTGTTCTTGAGGTAATTGTTTTGAAATTTATTAATTTCACAAGTTCACGAAATATTTACACTGTTATACCTTTATAGAGCAGGCGATCAACATCCAAGCCTTATCAGCGTTGACCCCAGATGACGTCAAAGACATCATCCCTCAAACAGGGCCAAGGGTGCTGTTTATGAGGTGCTGGAGAGCTTGGAAGACAGAATTTTTAAGCATCACCAATATATCTTTACCGGTAAGTTTTTGTGGTTGATAAGTTTTGGTACCTATATAATAATATGCAGTTCCAAATAAATTATAATTATAGCTAAGTACATAATATTATTATAAAGTGGTAATATGTATGTGTTAAACTCCAAACTAGTATTTTGTATAGTTCAAAGTATTCGTTTACCTTTGTTTTATTGTAAATTTTACTTATGTTGTTCACTTAAATGCATAAATATTTCTAAACTATGACGACCTACTGACCAACATAACAACTCAGATAAGATGTTATAATTGTAATATACCTAATAATAGTAAGTGAGTAAATTATCTACTCCAGAGTCCAGTATAAAAATGTAAAATATTTATTTTACCCTATGGCACTCGCTGACCTTATTTTTTCTTGTAGAATCTAGATTTATTGGATTTTGAATTTGGACGAGACCCTAAAAACGTATGTGTGGAGGAGAAAGAAAATGTGCCCACAAGTAATGTTGAAAATGTGCCCACAAGTAATGTTGAAAATTTTATAATTCTGGAAAGTACAGAAGTCCATCAAACAACTCAGAGTGAGGTATGTTTTTCAAACTGGTCACCAAATTGGTTAGGAAATGAACAACTTTCAGTAGGTATATTATAATGTAGGTATATTTATGTTTTTTAAAACAAAACAACTAAAATTACACAAATATTAAATGTGTAAAAAACTTATGAATCTATGCTAACAAAATATATTTGTTCATTTATAGAAAAGCAAAGTATGCATCAAATAGGAATACTCATTTAAAATCTATACCTACACATACTATTATACTTACTATCCTACTTTATTTATTATATTTATAATTATAAATTTAATATTACCTCTTATCTGTCTGTCTGTTACACTGTCATAACTAAACTGCTGAACCAAATATAAAAATTTGGCATGTAGGTAGATAGGTTCACTAAATTATTGATTTTTACTTTACTAATTCCACATGAATGAAATTACGGGTCAACATAGTAGTACATCATGGAAAAATTTAACTAGCATTTATTATCTTATGTAGGTAGGTAGTAGATACTAAACCTACCATTAAAAAAACTGTAATTATTGTAAAATAGCAAAACTCATTGAAGGTAATTTACTACAATCTTCTTAATTCATTATGAATTGTTAACTGTTTATTTCTCTGAATGAATTTACTAGGTGAAAATAGTTAGTATTACTGACCATTATTTCTTTTCATTATTTTTTTTTTATATTTTTTTTCAGCTACTTGAAAATATATTGCTGAAGTCACTTGAGACATCTTCACTGTTAATATATAAAGGTGGAACTCTAGATGGAGATGGTACCAGAAATTTATTGGCTTCCACAATTGCCAGAGAAATATTAAATGAACACACAAACTCACCAATTGTTGGACCAATATATTTTAAGTGGGCAAATTTGATAAAAGCACTCTTCCCTGGTGAAAGGACCACCACTTATTACATTCCTGCATGTACAACTGCCTCTGGCACGGTTCTTCAAGCGCGAGGTAAACTTGTACACCAGGTCTTAAATAAAAGAAGACGTTTACAGCAGTTAGGGGCTTTGACTACTAAAGGAAAGAGAAGAAGCAGGGAGGAAAGCCCTGCACCTACATCTTCATCATCTCCTAGACAATTGCCTGTTTTGCTTTGCGAAAGCAACACATTAGATGAAAATGTTGAAGATGATTTACAGTGGCTTCGAAATTCATCGGAACCCTGGAGCCTGGTGGAGATAAAATGGAAAAACACATACAGATATCGAATTAAGCATCTTCATGAAAATAATCAAACTTTGGAATCATATATGATCGAATACCCTGCACTAAAAAAACCGCAGGGTTATACACTGGTAGGTATGGTTTGCCATAATTGCCATGTAATATGAGCTATATTTTGTAAATTTTATTGTAATAATTATACTGTGATTTATTGATTTTTAGTTGAACATTGACTTTGAGGCAGGCTATGGAGACCAAACAAATAATTTGTTTGTTTACTTTCCAATGGGAAAAATTAAAATTTTGGAATTATTAAGAAAAAGAAAATCAAAAGACAACATTGGCCAGGAGCTAATCTCTCTAGCTGACTGTAAGTATATACTTAGTTCATTTAACCTATTATTACCTCATGCCTCATGGTACTAAAGGTAGTTATATATCGATGGCAGCAAAGTAGAAACGGACATCTACATTTTTTCGAAAATGCTTTTTTTACAAAAATGAGCTTATATTAATCCTATCTACAAGTCTGTATTAAAATTTTTTCAAAATTCAATATAACAAAGAAAATTTGACACGTAAATGAAGACATCTACACTGGATTTTTAAAAAACATCGCAGTAGAAACGGACATGTGAATTTGTCCGCCTTTACTTCGGAGCTTTGACAGATGAATGGAAACGTCAACAAAGACATCAGTCAGTTGTCACATTCTAGCGCGTACCGGTATAAATGTAATAATAATGATAGTGTTTACAGTTCATTATTAGTGCTAGTAATGAAATCTTAGAGTGAGTAATAAAAATTATTTTGAGGTTACGGTTCGACGTAAACACGGACATCTGCCACTTGTTCGTTTATAAAGATGTTCTTTAAATATCCTTAAATGTATTACAGGAGATTATTATCTTACTTTATTAGATATTTTAAATGAAATGGGCACTTTTTTATTACATTGTAATAAAACTTTGACGTAGAAGAAGACATCTGCCTGATAAACGGTTATCAGGCAGATGTCTTCTTCTACGTCAAAGTTTTTTCAAAGTAAAAAAAGACATCTACATTATTTCAGTAAAACAACGATAAAGTGATAAAACCTATTACACAAATTATAAAGAAGGTTATTTTAAAGCATTATAGAAAATTTCAGGTTAATCGGTCCATAACTCTCAAAATAAGCACTCTTTTAAACTAAATCTGCTCTCCTGTAAAGTTGCGATTTTGTAGATGTCCGTTTCTACTTTGCTGCCATCGATATTATATTTACATATTTTAACGTGCTTTCTCATAAAAATTGACTCTCTGGGAAATGAATTATCTACATTGTCTTTTTTTTTATTGCAGCATCTAAAGAAGAAGATAAAAATCTTGCAACATTTTTGGCAATTCCCCATCTACTGAATACGACAACTGTTAAACAGAAGAAAAAACAAAAAAAAGTGGAGCCTAGCTGCAGCTGGAAACCATCTAAGGCAGAAGCGCGGGATGCTTTCATCAAACATTTAAGATCTGACGCTGAAATCGGTCAGTCTATCGAAGTTAGACTAAAAACATTACAAAATAAAGGGGCAACATCACAGCCTTACATAATTATTGTTGGTGAGTCATTAAAGAATATACAAACATATTTAGTAGTTGTCAACAAATTGGTAATATATCACAGGGCCAATATTATGCAAGCTGTCGACACTTGTTATAAGGCCATTTGGGCTTTAAATGCGGAGTATGGTATTGACTCAAACGCAGTATGGTACTTCATACAGAGAGGCTTATACAAAATGACATCTCAGTTTGATCGAGGCTCAACTTCAGCTGAATCTCTCTTAACTGATTGTAATATGTAAAGTTTTTATGTGATACAAGAGTGTCCATTTATTTGTGATTGTCATTTTTTAATTTCAAGATATGAAAAAAGTCTAAATATATAAAATTACCTCTGTACTTATCTAGGTAGCATACCTAGTAATTAATAAATAAGTTGAAAATAAATGCTTTAATATAAAAGGGTTCCTACTCCAATTTATATATTTTTGACTACACTAAGACTGATTATATAATAATTAGGTACCTGATTAAAGAGTAGAAGTTGTTGTGCTTATTCTAAGCCTTAGATTAAGTTACATTGTTAATGTTTTTGATAACTTCATTTGAATTTTATTGTATTTGTTATTTACCATGGTGTCTTGTTTTGTATGCGGTATGCAATTGTTAAATATGAAAAGACTTAAATCTCACTTTGAGCTAATCCATAGTGCTGAGGAGTTACGAGTATATGTATGTGTAGAAGATGACTGTAATCGCCAATTTCAGTTGTTCAATTCTTTTAGGAGACATATCTTGCTGAAACATTTGTCTATAAACACTACAGACAATACCTTACAGCCATTTAGTATAAAAGAGCTAGAGTCTGACTATTCAACTGTAAATCCTGTTAGAGATCAGTCGCATCCAAGTGTTTCTAGTGACAGTAGTCACTTGACGACATCTCTACAACCTTCGTCATGTAAAGATATGGTTGAGAGCGCATTTTCAAATTTTGTTGCAAGTTTGTATGCCAATCAATCTTTACCGAGAAATGTTGTTCAAACTGTAATAAATGGATATAGTGAATTCATGGCAAAGCCTCTATCTTTAGCGATTGGGAAGCAACTTGAAATTTTGTCTTCAAATAACATAATTCCACAAAGCAGTCTAAAAACTGTCGTAAATGCAGTTGAGCCTCTGTTGACAAACCCTTTGACTAAATTTAATACTGAATATAAGCGATTAGAATATTTTCGAAACAAAAATACATATATTCAACCAGAAACGATAGTAGTAGGTGAAAGATTAGAAAGAGTGAAGCGAACAGGTATCAGTCGCATTTTACCAATAACCTGTGAACAACATTTTATACCACTCCGCAAAGTATTAAAATCATTTTTTTCACTTCAGAATGTTCTTTCTGAAACAATAGATTATATGCGTCGTCTCAATAGAGTAGATGATGATGTTGCTATAGAAAACTTCATTCAAGGGTCATTTTGGCGCAATAGGATGTATCAAAGCCAAGGTAAAATTGTTATTCCTTTATTTTTATTTTTTGATGACTACGAGATTGGAAATCCATTAGGTTCTCGAGCTGGACAACACAAGTTGGGTGCGGTTTACATATCTATTCCTTGTTTATCACCATATCTTTCTTCAGCGCTTAACAACATATTTCTTCTTCTTCTCTTTCACTCATCAGATAGAGTAGTATTTGGCAATAATGTTATCTTTAACTGTGTGATTGAGGAACTTAACTATCTGAGTAAAAATGGGATTGAATTTAATCTTCCTGATTTTACAGGCGTCGTTCACTTTGAACTTGGATTGATCTTAGGAGATAATTTGGGTATACATGCTATATCAGGTTTTGTTGAAAGTTTCTCTGCAAATTTTTCTTGCAGAGTATGTAAAGTTCCAAAACAAGTTATGAAAACGCAATGTTTGGAAAACAAAGAGTTATTACGTACTTTATCTGATTACGAATCAGACCTTCGTCTCGGTAATCCTTCAGAGACAGGTATTAAAGAAAAATGTGTTTGGTTTGGTGTAAAAGATTTCGATTTATTCAATCAGATAGGTGTCGACTGCATGCATGATATTTTAGAAGGTGTTGCTAAGTATGTGATGCAATTTGTACTTCTTCAGTACTTAAGATATTTCAAATATTTTTCATTGTCTGAACTTAATAACAGAATTCACAACTTCGAGTATGGTCCGGACTGTAGAAATCAGCCATGTACTTTGGCTATGGATCATTTAGTTCACGGAAATGTGCGTATGACAGCGTCTGAGATGCTAACTTTTTTGCGATATTTTGGTTTATTAGTGGGAGAGTACGTACCTAGAGATGATGAAACATGGAAATTGTATAAAAAACTAAAAATAGTATTGGATATAGTTTTATCTACAGCTTTTCCCGAAGGAACTGAACAATTGTTACAGACCGCAGTATTGGAGCTTAACACTATGTATTTATCACTTACCAAAGATTCATTGAAACCAAAGTTCCATAATTTAGTTCACTACCACACTGCTCTAGAAAAATATGGGCCTATCGTTTCCTTGTGGTCAATGCGATTTGAAGCCAAACATCGAATATTTAAAATGGCTTCGAATGCTTCATGTAACAGAAGGAACATAACATTAACTTTGGCTATGAAACATCAATTACAATTAAACAAACTTTTTTTAAAAGGCATATTGCCTGTTACTCTCGGTACTGGTCCTGTTTCTCGTGTAAGTCTTGCTGAATCTTCTGATGAACAATTCATACGATCTAGTTTACGATTATGTCAAAGTAAGTCACTTGTACAAGTTACTTGGGCTACCGTGTCTACTACAAAATATGTCAAAGGTACTATTTTAGTTTATAGCACCAGGTCTGATGATTCACTGCCTGTTTTTTTTAAAGTGCAACATATTTTCTGCTATAATTCAAATAGTCTGATTCTAATGGGACAATTATTGCAAACATTAGAATTTGATGAACATTTTTTTGCTTATGAAGTTAAAGAAACAGAAGCAAAGGAAAATGTTGTCAAATTTCATAAGTTTTTGTCGCATCCTATACCGTGCAATATAAATATTCTGAGCAATGGAAAAAAATATGTTACTCTAAGATGCGCATTATAATTAATGTAAGTATTTTGTGTAAGTAGAGATATGCGCATTATAATTATTAATGTAAGTATTTTGTGTAAGTAAAGATGGGCGTTGTTGTTATTTTTCATCATCAATGCGCAACGTTGGTTCGTTATGGGGGTTCCCTCAACGTTACCCGCGAAATTAAAATTTTCTTAGATTTTTGCAAATTATAGCTTTTGAATCTTGCGGGTAACATTAAAAGAACCACCATAGCGTCCCGTGTTGTCAACATCGTAGTTGTTAAGAGAATAAAGATTTTTACTTAATTAAACTAAAATTAAGAACGACTTCCTATAAATGTAAGGTTTTTTTCGTAAATAAAGCTAAAATTCAAAATCAAATATTGTTGTTTGATTGCTATACTTACCCTTTAGTAGGTAGGTACCTATTTGCATGTTAGATATTTTTTATAGGTACACACATCAAAAGTGTCTAGGGATCAACATCCCTAATCAATCTTAGGGATGTTCATCCCTAGACACTTTTGATGTGTGTATATTTATAATATTAATATTATATAACTAAGTAACTTTACTGCAATAATTATGGTTGAGTACCTACTGTTATTTGTTTCAACTAAAATCTTGCATCAAATAACCGTCCTAAACTAATTAATGCAACTAACCTCGTATTCAATGTAAACATGAACCGTTGTCATCTTAACTAGGTAAGTACCTGTATTCGTTAATCCAAGTTAGTGTCTTTTGCTTATAATAAATTTTAAAGCATAAAACATAGCTACTTTAACAGTCGAGACCCATTCTTAGATTTAAGCCGGTGTAGATGTTAAAATGGGTCCCGACTGTTAAAGTAGCTATGTTTTATGCTTTAAAATTTATTATAAGCAAAAGACACTAACTTGGATTAACGAATACAGGTACCTAGTTAAGATGACAACGGTTCATGTTTACATTGAATACGAGGTTAGTTGCATTAATTAGTTTAGGACGGTTATTTGATGCAAGATTTTAGTTGAAACAAATAACAGTAGGTACTCAACCATAATTATTGCAGTAAAGTTACTTAGTTGATCAGCACAAGACACTAAATTGAATTAAGGAATACAGGTGGTTTAGATGACAACGGCTCATGTCTACGATAAATATGAAGTTAGTTGAATTAATTAGTTTATCATAGTTACTTGATGCAAGATCTTAGTTGAATCTACAAGTTAAGTTTGTTAATCTGATAACGTTTCATAGTCGTTCCGTGCAAGATCTTAGTTGAATCTACAAGTTAAGTGTGTTGATCTGATAACGTTTCACAGTCGTATCGTGCAAGATCTTAGTTGAATCTACAAGTTAAGTTTGTTGATCTGATAACGTTTCACAGTCGTTCCGTGCAAGATCTTAGTTGAATCTACAAGTTAAGTGTGTTGATCTGATAACGTTTCACAGTCGTTCCGTGCAAGATCTTAGTTGAATCTACAAGTTAAGTGTGTTGATCTGATAACGTTTCATAGTCGTTCCGTGCAAGATCTTAGTTGAATCTACAAGTTAAGTGTGTTGATCTGATAACGTTTCACAGTCGTTCCGTGCAAGATCTTAGTTGAATCTACAAGTTAAGTGTGTTGATCTGATAACGTTTCATAGTCGTTCCGTGCAAGATCTTAGTTGAATCTACAAGTTAAGTGTGTTGATCTGATAACGTTTCACAGTCGTTCCGTGCAAGATCTTAGTTGAATCTACAAGTTAAGTGTGTTGATCTGATAACGTTTCACAGTCGTTCCGTGCAAGATCTTAGTTGAATAATTTAACAAAGTTCTCGTAGCTTCAGCAGTCAAGATCTTGTTAGGCTCGTATGGAGTCATGATGTGTGTTCACAATAAACAAGATGTTTGTTAAAGCAGACACTTTTTTTTTTCAGTGAACGCACAAATTTAGTGGCGGCAGTCGCGTAGGCGGCGCCGCGTGGTGCGGTGGTGGCTCACTGGCGCCGCTTGTGGCTGGTGGCGGGCGCGGGGGCTGCTAGCGCTCAGCGCAGCCCGCTCGGCTGGGCGATGGGCAGCTCACAACGACTGGCCGCGGTCGCGGCCGTCTCACACGCGAGACACTATTACAATCACACGCAACCCGACGTACTGCACACGGAGGCCTCCTCATACAATATCAATATATTCTTCGTCAGGTAGGTTTATCTTACCACATTGGAATGTTATCTGCTAAGGTAATTTCAGTAACTAATGGAGTATACGCGACTTGGTTAATACCCTAATACATAATCACGGAGAATACTCAATGTCAAGTAGCTACATGTCATATCAATAAACTGCTCGAATATCAAACCCTATATCAGAAGAGGTCGGAATAACATTCTGTTATAAATTCTAAGCTCATAAAAGCCAGCTCCTACACTCATCGTGATTGAACCGTAATTTAAACTATAACGTGTATATGAGTAGTAAAGTCAGGGTTAAAAGTACGTCGTAACTAGTTTATGGTGATAACGAGACTTCACCACCATATTTCAATCTCCAATAAAGGCTGGTCATCTCAAAAAGTTTCATGAATGCACTAAAGGTTATGAAAACAGAACCGTTTTTATGGATACGTCAATTAATCTTTGTTTGTTGTTATTCACTGAAATTAAATAAAATCATAATTATAAGTAAAGCGAACTTCGTAAACTGTAATCCAGGATTAATGAAAGGCTCAAGCGAAAGGGTAAAGTGGGGATAATTCTGTATCATTCTGATGTTACCTACCAGGTGGGACCTCCGACCTTTAAGTATACTTTTAATACAAGAGAGTTTTTTTTGGATTAAGTGGACTTTTCATGATTCATATCAGGGATACTGAAGCACTTACTTGATTATAATTGTTGGAAGTAGTAGGTACCTATTTCTTTTCACGAAATATTGTTAGCTTTAGCGTAACAAACACAATGCTCATCGTCCTTCAAATAACACAGTTTAGCACACTTTAATCGCTTAATACTTCCTTAAGCGTTCATATCTCGTTTACCCAAGATCTTGTAAGAAATAATTCATGTAAATTCGAGGCCCTGTCGTTTAGAGAAGAGTAACTTTACATAATGTAATTTACAGTCTATACGAGTAGCAGTAGTCCCAAGTATCGTTTACGATGTGTCGCCGAAGGGATTACCTCTCGAACTTCGTTACAAGTTCGACATCCGACGGTACCTACCTTCTAATTTGACGCGTAACATATCGGACACTTTAGCCAATAGATAGCGACTTGATTTGATATCTGACGATACGAAACCTTATTACCACAATAACATGTAAGAAGACACTTAATGAAGCCGATAGTTAAATGTTTTGGTAAGATAAATGTCTAGGTAAGAAGAATGATGTAAATCATTGTGATCATTTTAGTTGTAGACCAGACCTTAATCTAACTTAAACTAAAAAACCTAATTGAAAAGAGAGTCTGCGGAGTTTCTTGCTTGTTTTTCTCTATAGGGGCCTACTTCGGTTTTGGAACCAGCAACTAGCTTTTTTCTGACTAACTCACCGCACTCCTCGACAATACAAAAGTGCCTGTAATTGGTCTAATTAAAATAAATGTTTAGACTTTGACTTTTTAATGTATTTTTACGAAAATATTTTTTGACAGACGAAATAAACCCCCACGAGTCCCACGACACTCACTGTTACATCCACTCATGAGTATCATGTATATTGCGCGCTATCAAAAACTGATTTTTCACACCAAAATAATACTGCAATAATTATTGCTTAAAATTACTGAGTTTGATGGGCAGTACACATAGTTAACAACTATGTGATGTGTCTTGTTACACAAAGTAATCGATAATAAACTCTTTCCACTAACCATTACCGTGTAATTTAATTTCATGGCACTCTTTATTATGGGAGAATTTGGAACGAGAAGCGATAATCGGATTTTAATTGGTTTCTTAATTCACGAAAATGATCGGTTCGTTAAGGCTCGTAACTCTGAACACTGAAATTAAAGCATTAATAGAGATAACTTAACCATTTAACCCAATTCCGACCCAGTTTCAGGATACAGACATAAAAAAAAGAGAAAGCTCTTTATGTTATTTTAAGATTTATAAAAATGTGCCATAAATAAGTTATGTAAGTAGTTATGTAAACAACTACAACTCGTGCTGTAAATCTACGAGGAGGGATAAGTATTAAAATACACGTTCAAGAATATATCGCGGGGTCCGTATATTTGACATGTATTTCCCTGATACGTATTACAGTATAAGCTAAACGTCGAAAAAACAGTGTGTACTTTTTTATTTTTTCGTAAACGGCCATAAAGGAGATAAGGATCTACGTACGTTGTGTGCTAAAAGGATCCATTTGCAGTTCCCCGGCTTGGCAAGCGAAACGCACGAATTTATTAGAGACGTTAATTGGGATAATTCTTACAATTAATTTGTATAATTTAATGCAATGAAACAAAATGCTGTGCTACTGCATTCGTTATGTTGTCCAAGTCAAATATTTGGATTGAGAGCTTTGCAGGAATTAATGAAAAACAGGACTGTAGACAAAATACCATTTTTAAATTAAATGAAAAAGAAAAACAATAATTCCAGCGTATCATTGTCCCACTACAGTGTAAAGGCCTCTTCTTGTACAGAGAAGGCATGAGCACAACCACGCTTGCTCCAAGAGGATCGGCGATTTTAGACTCATATTTATTACTAGCTGTCCGCCGCGGTTACACCCGCGTCTTTGGTTACTGCTCCGTTCCCGTGGGTCGTAGCGTGATGGTATAGCCTATAGCCTTCCTCGATAACTAATCTATCTAACACTGAAAGAATTTTTCAAATCGGACCAGTAGTTCCAGAGATTAGCGCGTTCAAACAAACAAACAAACAAACACTGCAGCTTTATAATATTAGTATAGATAAGTCCAGGTTTCCTCATACACTGATGAACCATCTTATTATAATACAAGCAAAAACTTTCTTTAAATAAAAGAACGCGCTTCGTGTATAAAGTTCCATTATTTCTCTTCTGAGTTTACCAGATATGAACCCATAGGTACATAGAACAAGGTCGCAGCAAAGTGTGCCAAACTAAAAGTTATTTCGGGACGCAAGGAAGTTGAAGGCTTCCAAAATTGAATACTACATAGTTCCTACATTCTTTTCAGTTTAGGTTAATTATAACTTATAAGTTTGTGAAACTATTCTACGTACTAATTACATAGATAAACTAAAATCTTAATCTAAATACAGGGTGTCCCAGCTAAGGACGTCCAAACGAAAATTTTGGACTCCTCCCTTCCTGGGCTATCCAAACCACCCCCATGTATGTTCTACGTTTTTTTGCGGTTTAGGAGCTAAACGACATTTGAATATTTTTTTGGGATATTCTTCTTTACATCAGATTTTGTAGATTTTCTCTTTTTGTGTCGCATTTTTTGGAAATATTTTAATTGATAATTAATCCTGAAAGTATGGTCTTCGATCGATAAAAACAACTGTCTGTCTTATTGTCACCCGAAATTACTTAAACTTAGTTCAAAGGCAAAAATGTTGTTTTGTAAATTTCGTTGCAGATTTTCGGCTCTTAAAGAAAAATCACAATAAGGGCCCAAATCACCTTAAAGTTATTTCAAAATCTTCCACGGACCCAGAGCTCTTTAAAACAGTACAAATAACTAGTATTTTACGGGTCATTATTCGGAGCAATTGAAGCTCGAACATGGTAAGGCGAAAAATACAATATTTTAGAACATAAGTGAAACCTAATGAAAATGAATTAAAATGAACTTTTATCAAGTTTTCAATGCAATATGAGCTCTATGTCATGTTTATTATTTGCACAATAGTGATTTGGAGTGGTTAGTAAAGTTAGGTTAGGGTTAGGTTAGGTTAGGTAGTTAGGTTAGGTAAACCTAACCTAAGATTAGTAATTTTTTAAAATTAGTGATGTTATTTAATAAAGTCAATGACATAGAGCTCAAATTATATTGAAAACTTAAAAGTTCGTTTAACCTAACCTAACTACCTTATCTAACCTAACTTTACTAACCACTCCAAATCACCATTGTGAAAATAATAAACATGACATAGAGCTCATATTGCATTGAAAACTTGATAAAAGTTCATTTTAATTAGGTTTCACTTTTTCGTTTTTAAATGAAAGCCGATGATAATGAATTAAAACGAACTCTTATTAAGTTTTCAATATAATTTGAGCTCTATGTCATTGACTTTATTAAATAACATCACTAATTTAAAAAAAATACTAAACTTAGGTTAGGTTTACCTAACCTAACCTAACTACCTAACCTAACCTAACCCTAACCTAACTTTACTAAGCACTCCAAATCATCATTGTGCAAATAATAAACATGACAGAGCTCATATTGCATTGAAAACTTGATAAAAGTTCATTTTAATTCATTTTCATTAGGTTTCACTTATGTTCTAAAATATTGTATTTTTCGCCTTACCATGTTCGAGCTTCAATTGCTCCGAATAATGACCCGTAAAATACTAGTTATTTGTACTGTTTTAAAGAGCTCTGGGTCCGTGGAAGATTTTGAAATAACTTTAAGGTGATTTGGGCCCTTATTGTGATTTTTCTTTAAGAGCCGAAAATCTGCAACGAAATTTACAAATCAACATTTTTGCCTTTGAACTAAGTTTAAGTAATTTCGGGTGACAATAAGACAGACAGTTGTTTTTATCGATCGAAGACCATACTTTCAGGATTAATTATCAATTAAAATATTTCCAAAAAATGCGACACAAAAAGAGAAAATCTACAAAATCTGATGTAAAGAAGAATATCCCAAAAAAATATTCAAATGTCGTTTAGCTCCTAAACCGCAAAAAAACGTAGAACATACATGGGGGTGGTTTGGATAGCCCAGGAAGGGAGGAGTCCAAAATTTTCGTTTGGACGTCCTTAGCTGGGACACCCTGTATATAGAAGCGAAACGTCACTCAATTACTCACTCATCACGAAATACCGAAAACCGCTTGACGTATAAGGATGAAATTTGGCAGGGGGGTAGTTTAAAGTTAGTAGATGTCCGCTAAGAAAGGATTTTCCAAAATTCACCCCTTAGGGGGATGAAACGGCAGTACAAAGTTTGTAGGTATATGAAGAAATCGACTTTGACGCGGGCAGAACCTAGAAACATAAGGTTATAAAACTACGTACTAATTACATAGGTCATTTAGAATAGATTTTAGGACAAATAGATAATAACATGCTTTTGTTGGTACAATTTTGACGTAGGTTTATTGAAAAGTGTGTGGCCTGAATAAGAAAGGAGTTTACTGTGGTTTACCAAACTTTTTCAGCGGTTATTGTGATGGTTTCCGAGTTCGATGTATCCTTACAACTTTTTAAATCAATATTTCATTAAATGGCTCTAGTAATAAAGGCCCCCTTTATTACTAGAGCGAGATTTTATTAAATTTTGAACTGTCCATAAAAACTTATGTAATGTTCACTTTAATGCTTTAGATTAGTAGGTACCTAAATATTGTTTTATTTAGTGTTGTATTCATTTCTGTTGTAAATGAAGTTCAGTACATTATTTTAACTTTCATCTGTATTATATAGACAATACAGACGAAAGTTAAAATAATGTACAACTAATGTACAAAAAATGTACACCAATTAACAGTTTGATTAATATCTGTAAATACTAAGTAATGATTAAAGTAGATATACATGATTGTCATCATTTCGCTTTAAATTAAATAGAACTTTACGAGTAACCAAATAAGATTAAAAGTTTTATACAATTAGTGAGTTATTAACCCGTGGAATAGTTATAACAAAAATCTATGCAACGGTTGTAATTTTTCAAGGGTAAATAACTGCATACACGAGTGCATAGGCCATTGTAAGTGTTATGTAGGTCTAGGCCGCGTTGTGCAAAGCGCAATAATTAATTATAGAAATACGATACGACGATATGAAAAAGTTTAATTCAATAGTTAAATACCTCGAAGTTAACTTAGCAGAATTCCTTAGCAATACACATCACACGGGTATGTTTGTATTTTTTATATTTTCCTGCGACTTTGTTGTACCTACACGTGGTTTTTTTTACCCGTGTTAATTTACGTGTTTGGTTACTGCTCCGCTCCCGTGGATCGTAGCGTGATGCTATATAGCCTATACTGGGCCTCAAGAATCTGGCTATCATATACAAAAAGATTGTTTCCAATCGGACTGGTAGTTCCAGAGATTAGCGCGTTTAGACAAACAAACAAGAAATCTTTTCAGCTGTATTATGTTAGTATAGATATCCAGTAATATCGACTTCAGCATGGACAGCACTAGTATCTACATACACAGAAAAAAAACCGTGCGTAATACTATGAAAAATAATAATAAGCTTGTAACAATATGACGTAGTATCCGGCACCCACAGATACCACACACATCCTCTACATACATATACTTGTAGATAGTGATGTTAATTAAGCTATCGCTAGCTGATCGAGCCCGATTTATCTCCCCCTATAATCTACGCCGATGTCGGAATTAATTTACCAACGGAGATACTGTGAAAAATTTAATTTCACGTCTGTAATTATGTTACAGCCATTTATTTTGTAAGTTCTTGAGGTAAATCCTGATTTATTAGTTCTGATGTTATCTTAAATTATTTAGCTGTTAATAGTTTGCTTGTTATTTGGTAATTAAAAATATAAAATTGTAAAAAATTGTCTCTTGACTTTGTTGATTTAGTTCCATCTTAATTCTTAATCTTTTCAAGGCAACGCGATTAAAGTTAATCTATTGCAATCAGAATTCAAGTAGAGGTTACAAAATTCCTATAAAAATTACAACACCTTTAACCAAGAAAGAAATAAAGGATTATTATAAAAAAAAAAAACATTACGGATGTGTACCTACAGGTAACTCCGTGTGCACAACAGGCCTCGTTGATCTAGTGGTCACAAAGTGCGACTGCTGAGCATGACGTCTTGGGTTCGATTCCCAGGTCGGGCAGTGTTATTGGGGTTTTCCATCAGGAATGTCTCCGAGTCTGGATTTGTGCCCAGTTGATGGCAAGAGGCTCGCCCCCTATTATTATACATAGCACTTAAACATAACTGGCGAAATCTAGGTGTACTAATGGGTACACCTCTGCCTAACCCTTCGGAGATTACAGGCGTGAAGTCATGTTATGTGTACAGGAGTGATGTTGAATTTTAAGCACGTTTTAAGTCACTATGTATTGAGTTATCACTGCTTATCGCGCTCAAAGTAATGAGCAGAAACGTAGATCGTAAAGTAGGAGAGGGGGTAGAGGGTACATGATATCTTACAAAATATTTAATCTGTGACCCACTTTAAACAATACCTTTGAGTTCGCGGAAGAAATTTCGAGTTCAAGTCACGATAAGTTTCGTTGGAAGCCAAGACATATTTTATTCTTACCGGTCTTTTGTATTGGGTCTATCGATGCGATACTTTAGATGGAAGGCCATCCGGAAT
This sequence comes from Hoplodrina blanda, assembly GCA_949316365.1. Taxonomy (NCBI): domain Eukaryota; kingdom Metazoa; phylum Arthropoda; class Insecta; order Lepidoptera; family Noctuidae; genus Hoplodrina; species Hoplodrina blanda. The sequence goes on from OX438594.1 coordinate 11,213,040, forward strand.
ATTCTAAACCCTTCTCTAGGAAGACATTTCCGGAATTAAATGAAATATTTCAAAACAAACGAGTCAGCGTGACTTTACTTCCGATTTTTAAATGGAGAAATGAATGTGTCGGTTTGATAGCTTTTGTGTAGAAAATATGTCTGATTAAAGTTAAATGACTATTGAAAAATTAGCCCTAATCATAGTATTTTTTTACAGTGTAACGCTATGCGGCGTTCTGGTGGCGGTCTGTGCAGCATGCTGGAGGCGGTCACCAGCTTCCGACAAACCTGAGGAGGTTACCGACTGTCATGGAATATACACAGTGAGCGGAGACGCCAGGCTGCACCAGGTCAGTGATAGCGGTGTAATTTATACAGGTGACTTTAAAACATAGCAACTTTCAGGAGAACTTTTATATAACAACTTCTATTATAGGATCAACCCTGAAATAAGAAGAAAAAAAACAGCTATTCAATATTAGTAGAATCGCCGCCCAGATTCATTGAATTTCAGTCATTATTCTTGACCATAAACAATGGCTTTCCGCAAGTTAGAAGTTTATTTACAGTTTGTTGTCTTAAAGAAAACTGTTTTAAGACTACAAACTTCTTTTAAACTCCTTTAAAACGAAGCTCTAACTTAACGTGCCTTGTGTTAATTAGACAAGTTTACAATGCTTCATTTATGTATTTTTATGAATTTATGAACCAATATACAGAAGAAGTAACTGAACGCTTTATTATTATTAAATGATGAAGTCAAAGGTAATTGTATAGCTTGAATATTTTAATAGGTTACGCGGAGCCGTGTTCTATTTCGTAGAAAAATATTATTAGCTATTTTGCTGTTTTATTTTATGGTAGAAAATTCTGAGAACCGACAGAACTAAATTATTTAAAAACCGATACTTAATTTTTTCAAGTTTTCGTTTGTTAGGTTTGGTTTATCTTTATGGGAGGCCTACGTCCAGCAGTGGACGTAGTTCGGCTGATATTATGATGATAGTTTGTTATCTACGTACCAAGATTGGTCTGAAATCACCAATCCGCCTCGAGCAAGCGTGGTGATCAATGTTCGTGCTTTCTCTGTATGAAAAAAGGCCTTTGCCCTGCAGTGAGACAATAATAAACTGGTATTTCTTAAAAGCTTTTATTTAACTTGACTTGTAAAAAAAAATAACTTGCAAGAATCTACCTTCACATAGGTACATTGTGAAGGTGGATTCTTGCAAGTTATTTTTTTTTAAATTATCTATGTGAATTCTAGTTATTATATTATCTATCAATATTCCAGACACATATTAGGCGTTCTTCTTTTTATCAATAAACAAAACATAAACATACACACATCAAAAGTGTCTAGGGATCAAAGATGTATTATTACCAATACATCTTTGATCCCTAGACACTTTTGATGTGTATATTTAAATTCACATGAAATATACAATTTAATATCATTCAAACTTCAGACTTCCTACATAGATGGCTTCCCCTATTATTGCAGCTCCCTGCCGCAATTCCTTTGTGATCGGCATAGATTGAGGTGCACCTTGAAGCCAATACATTCGCAGTCGAATGCCGTGAATGTGTGCGAGATCAACACAACAAAGCATTCTGACAACTCAATCTATACGTGCACTTGGATAGCTAAAGTTTGGATGCAAACGTCTATGTTGCAGACGGTAATTGTTTAAAGAATTGTAACGTTATAAACGATTGATGGAAAAATATTGCAACGATTTGCTGATAGCAGACCAAATATAAGCAGAGAAAGATGTGTCCATAGAAATGACCTACACCTTCACAGTCATAATGGACATACTTCATGTTCAACAGCTGATTTTTTTGAGTTGTCTAGAATCATATACTGAATCCACGGTGAAAGTTTTCGTTACAATATTCTTTCTACCCAGTATTAGTGCCATTATACTTTCTACACATCATCTTCTTGCCCTTGTCCCATGTTACTTGGGGTCGGCGCAACACGTTTTCCTCTTCCACTCTGTCCTGTCAGCCGTCATGCAATCACTGACTCCCCTTTCATTCATATCATTCTTCACACAATCCATCCATCTTTCTTTGGTCTTCCTCTTGCTCTCCATTAATCCACATACCTACGTATTCATACACATTGATAATAATACAACTAGACTGTGTTTTGTATACAGAGGAAAGTCGCCCTTAAAGAGTATTTCGCCGTGTAAAGAATATGCTTCCACGCTGAAGTAATATTGCCTTCCAAGAAATTGTGACAGATGAGAATATTGCCGACACAAGTATATTGCCGAGTTAACACTCCAATTTCATTGCATATTTATTGGTGTTTGAACATTATTTAAAGTGGGAGATAAAATGGATAGCGTTACAAAATTGATGTAACGACGGTTATGTTGTTCTGCTTCGTTATATTATCTCTATTGGAATCCCAGTACATAGACATCACATACTGCCCATCAAACTAAGTGACAATAAGTAAACATTTTTTCTGGGGCGACTTTCATTGTTGGTGTCATCGATCATAAACATAAACTCACGCCTTTTCCCATGGGGGTAGGCAGAAACCACAGAACGCCACCTGCTACAATCCTTACGTACTCCTTTCGCCGTATCATCTACGTTCATAATCTCGTCATACAAGCACGCCGGTTACGAGTACTGCGCACCTGACCTGATCACTAATATAGTAATCGATGGTAGGTGTGAAAAATAGCTGTTTATGGCAGCGCGCAATGGACATTATGCTTAGTGTATTACAGTGCAGGAGTTGTAGGGTTAATTAAAGCTGAGTTGGAATATTTAAAACTTCTTTTCGTTTAAAAACGTAAAGAATAGTTGTAAACTTTGACCTTCGAAATCTGGTTTCCAGGAGTAATCCGGAACTACTTAACTTTCGGCTTCGTTGTGTTTTATTACAGCCTTTAAAGAAACATAAACAAACAACAAGAACCGTTCATTCGAAGTATCATGAAAAATGACACATAATTTGATTACTATTCAAACTAAAAACCCTTTTTTTAAAACCCAGAGTAATGTTGCACAGTAATGTTACATTTGTAAGAGTAATACGTATCACATCTGAAAGCTTTCCTAACCACTGAACCATGCGTATGTCATTTCAAGCCAAGTTATGAGAAAGGGCGACATGACACTATCGAATATGAATGTTTAAAGAATTATTGTAAGTGTAGGAAGTGTAGTTAAAAAAGCAGAATGTTAAAGATAACGATTTTACACTTATAATTGAGTTCTACCAAACCGAGCCAATCCACAAATATAATTTTATTAATTACGTCAAAGCAATTAAATATTCTAAATGTGTTACATTACTATCCATCTCGCAAAGCGCGACCGCTGAACATGAGGTCTTGGATTCGATTCCCAGGTCGGGCAATTTATATTGAGCTTTGCCATCCGGAATTTCTCAGTACCTAGCAGCTTCGGGCTTTTAGAATCCAAGACTTCATGCTCAGCAGTCGCGCTTTGCGACAACTAGAGCAACGAGGCAGTCAAACCAATGACTAATACGTACTTTTAAGAGTTACGCGGTTTATCACAATATTATGTCACCAACTCATTATGTAGTTAACTACTCAAGATAACCTACATTTTGTTGTTTACGGCTACTCTGATAACGAATTTGTTTAAAAGATTAGCATTATTGTGGATTGTAAGTACACGGACTACAGCTCCTATAATTCTTTAAATAAAAAAATAGACAGAGAAAGAGAGGGAAGGTCGCCTGGCGGGGGCTTAACGCTTTTTCCACGTGACGATTTCTGCCAGTACTCCTACTGCAAGTTTCTTCCAATATGTATGATTTTGTTATGAATAGGTCCCAGTCTCAGTCAATAGTGCGATGGGTAGAAATTGAACTCACTAACAATCGCTCGTAAGGCGCTCCACCCACTGCCCCGCGCCCCGTCGCAGATTTATTCAGGCAGATTTTACCGTTGTATGCAAGTATCTCAATTTATATAGAAATCACGCCTAGCACAACACACTGCCGACGCGGAAACGAGCGGGAAGGCGCACCGCGCGCAGATTCTGCCAATCTGCGCGGGAGCGCAGGGCGTGCCGCGGGATATGACACACCGGCTCTGCCGTCCCGGGCGTGATTTTATACTGTACAGACGTTTGCACGATGGATTTCGACGTAGACAAATTTATTTAGCGCGAGGCCGTCGTAATCTGCTTCACCGCGCGGGGGAGCAGATTTCACCGCTAAGTAAGGCAGATCTGCGCCTCCGTCGCCGCGCGCGTTATCTGTCGCTCTGCTCACCGCGGCGGGACGCATCTTCAGTGGGTGGAGCGCCTAAGTCTCTCCAGATAACCCCCAACAAAGCAAACCCTAAAATAACACGCAACGATGAAAAACACTAAACTGTCATGTCACTCCACGGTGCGGGAAGTAATACAAGTGACGTTTCGTGAATAGGGGGACTTCGACGAGTGTACAGTGAATAGCAAGACGCGGTGCGGCACGTAATGCGTTTAGCCGGCAGCCGGCGGCGGTTCCGGCACGGGATTGTTGTTCCGGTTCCGATTCCGTTCCCCGCCGCACTGTCAATAGGCCCTCCAATAAACGCTTTTTATCGATTTAAGCGCCTTGATTTGTTAGAAACGTTTTATTCGATTTCAAGAAGTCAATATTGCTTTTCAATAGAAAATTCTTCGCGAAACCTGTAGTTTCTTATCGCGTCCATAAACGTTAATAGAATAATTAACTCTGCCTCTTATATGCATGTACGGGGACAATAAACATGCAATAAAGTGATTTTATAGCCGTTTTAATTAGTTGACACCCGTTTTATTAGCCGGTCATTAACGTACTGTTAATTTATTATTAGTATCGCTTCGCACACAGTTATGTAGAAAACAGTTTCTAAAACGTCAAATTATGGGTGACGTGACCACAACCCACAATGTATCAACAAAATAATTGCAGTCTGTTTGAATGTTTTGTGAAACTATATACTAACTTTATCGGAAACATTGCATGTTGAAAATGACAATTTATATTGAAACTAGCTTATGCCCGCGACTTTGTCTGCGTAAATGTCGGTTTACTGAGAGGTTTAATTTTTTTGCGTGGAACCCTAATTCTTTTTCAAAAATAAAAGCTAAGTTACCCCTTATTACATCAGCTATCTACCAGTGAAAGTCCCGTCAAAATCAGTCCAGCCGTTCCAGAGATTAGCCGGAACAAACAGACAGACAGACAAAAATAAAAAAAAAAGTTATTTTGATATAATACGTACTGTATAATTATACATTCATATGCATGTAGTATAAAGCGGTTATTTTAATATTACAAACAGACACTTCAATTTTATTTATTTGTATAGATGTAGTCGAGTTGCATAAATTGGACCGGCTCGTAATTTGTACCACCTCAAAATCTACCAAACTGTAATGTTTAGTTTTAAATTGGCAACACTAAAAAGCAGTATTACCAACATGACGGAACCGCTGCCATTTTGGACTCGATAACACAACAGAGTAAATTATAGTGAACAAAAATATTTTTTGCGGCGTTCTAGTATTATTTTATGGGTGTTTACCTAAGGATTTCTTGTGGCAACGGTAAATACCCTGCAATTATTTTATATGTTTTTGGAAAGTAGGTATATTAGTGACCTGTTTTGAGACTATAGTTTTATGTTTAGCATTTCGAGGTTATAATGCTTGCTCATATTAAAATAAAACTTAGTGTTGCCTAATTTGTACCAGGTGTGGTACCCCTAAAATGTACCGGTACAATACAATGTACAATACATACAAGTACCTATATTGAAATTGCAAGGCTGATTTTAGTTCATAAGTCAAAATGAAAGCTTTATTTAGACTGATTAAGATAAAAGTAGAATAAAAGAAACTTTAACTTGTTAACAAGTCTAATAATATTATGTTCTTGTTGTTCATTCATATTTTATTGAATATTAATTATGTACTTAAGTACTCCACTTACCTCTACTCCACCTATTTGAATAATATATTTTTCATAAAGATATTTGTACTTTAAGTAATAACAAGCACTTGATCTCATTTAGAATATGAAGTACAATTTAGGATACCTATGGTACAATTAAGGAAACCGGTTTCCTAAATTGTACTTTTTCAGACTTTTTTAAAAACTTTAATTTTCATATTTATTTTTGAACTTCCTCATTTTCTTTCAATAAAAAATGATCGCTAATAGAACAACCTTTTTATTTCTAGTAATATAATCCCTTAAAGTTAAATAGTTTTTGTGACAGCTTGTGAAGTTTGTTAACTGGTACAATATAGGCAACTTGTCTATATAGCCTAGCTTCTACCCGCCACTTCGTTGTTTTTTTTCACCCGTTTTGAGTTACGTCTTTCGTTACTGCTACGCTCCCGTGGGTCATAGCGTGTTGTACAACCTATACTATTTCTCATGAATCTGGCTGTCATATACAAAAAGGTTTTTTTTAATCCGACTAAGAGTTCCAAAGATTAATGCGTACATACAAACAAAAATGTCTTCAGTTTTATTATATTACTTAGTATAGAGATAGATAGATCGTTGCAATTTATTTTGCGCGAGATTTGATTGAATTTATCTTCCAATCGTTGTTTTCTTAATTGGAGTTAGTTCTGCTAAAACTAACCAACCGACATCTTTCTTCATTATTATTTAATAGTAATGATTTTAGATAGTAATTAACCGGGTACCGTATTACCCAGTTACTGAGTTGTGGAGGTCAGATAGGCAGTCGCTTCATGTAAAATACTGGTATTCAGCTGCATCCGGTGAGATTGGAAGCCGACCCCAACATAGTTAAGAAAAGGCTAAGCAGATGATGATGATTTTAGATAATTAACGATGATTAATTTAAATCTATTGTAAGCATGGCTTTGAAACATTGAACTGTTATACCACAGTTATTACTGTATAGTTTAACGTAATTACTTTAACTAATGAGAGATTGTGGGTTGGCTTATTTTGGCAAAACTAAGCTTTTACAATGACTAACGACGTTGCCTGGTTTAGAAACTGAATCTTGCACATGACCTAAGTTACCATTAATTATTTTAATAGTAATTTTAAAGGTGGTTTCAGACCTTACGCACTGAATGGCAAGACGAGAAATAAAATGTTTGTTTGTACTTGTTTGTATTTGTTGATACATAATATAATAAACTTAAAGAGATTTTTTGTTCGTTTAAACGCACTTTTCTCTGGAACTACCAGTCCGATTGAAAATAATATTTTATTGTATGTCATAGCCATATTAGGATGAATAGTATAGGTAGGTAGGCAGGCAGGTATAAAATGTTTTTTTTATTTATTTTTTATTTTTTGTAAGACATATAACATCACGCTATAACCTATAGAAGCGAAGCAGTGACCAAAGACGTAACTTAACACGGGTGAAAAAAACCCACGCGTATTTCGGAAGCAGTTAGTTAATTACTATACAAATTTTAATGCTCGCCCATCCAATAACTTCTCGCCTCTCCGTTAAGGGTCAACTTTATCCTTTTGTGGCAAACAACAATAAAGAAACTCCTTTCTCATTTATACATAGAGGTGTCAATAAAGACGAAATATGTTACAAGTTTGTTTGAAGGCTCATTTATTATTAAGTTCGTGGGCATCGTGGTACGGAAGCGTGCCACACCGCCACACGTCAGTAGCCGCTCCTAAAAGGGCTTTCTATTTGTATTGATTAGAAGGCAAAACTATATTTACCAAGAGTAGTGTTAGTCACGCTAAGGTTACATAAAAAGGAGGTTTACACGGAGTAAATGAAATAATGAATATAGAACCTCAATAGGTGATAATATCCGTCGATTAATAAAAAAATTAGATCGCTAATTCGCCTTTAACAAGCGTGGTGATCAATGCTCTTTGTTTTTCTGTATGAGAAAACGGCTTTTGCCCTAAAAAAGGATTATTATTATTAAAAAAACTGCTCTTCCATACATTTTAACCGTTTCAATATATTCGGCGGACAAGTACATACCAATGTGATTTTTCCATAGTGTAAAATAGAATTAATTTGACATAATTATTGCTGAGAGGACATCATCTCAATAATATTTCAAATTGTCCAATCACCCTTAATTGAAGATTAACATTAAAACAAATAACCCAACAGATATCCTCATTAAGGTATCTGATCTCTCACTAGTACAATCAGATACCGGATTTCTGTAAACTAAATAACTACCAAACTTAGTACTAATCAATACTAGAATTAAGTTAAGTACAATTCAACATGTAACAGTAGTTAACGAGCAATGAAGACGTATCTTCGAAAACGAGCCGTAATTTGTAAGCGACAATAACAATATATTCCAGTTGACGATTTATAGTACGATGAGGCGCGTTTGCAGTTGTTCGGTGATTACTTAGAGTATGTTGCGTATTGCAAACAAATTAGTGCAAATTCTGAAAGTGATTAGGGAATAAGTATACCAATCATCATAATCATTACAATACTTATTTCATTACATGACTTATTTCTACGAGAATCAAACTCTAAGAACTTGAACTTCTTCTATGTAACTTCAAGCACAGGTAGCTATTTGCATGTTTTGAGGCACTCACTCATGGTGACGTGACAACTGCGTGAGGCCACTACCGTCACGCCATCATTTTCTCAACTACCATGGAGATATACTCATAGAGTAGCCATTAATTTCTAAATGTATTAAAAAAAAACCTGTCAGAACGAGTCGCATCCGCCATTTTTGAAAGTGTCAGTTACCGATTGAAATAAAGTAAATACATATTTTATTCGCCGGCAATTTTATGTCTTAATGCGCCAGTTTCTTTTAATTAAAGGCTTGTCCATAGATACAAGTGAGTGTCCACTACCAACGAAGCCTGCGGCGGTCACTGAACACAACACTGACAGCCGGAATTACGTTTTTTTGTTCATTAATGACAATATTAGCCTGTTGGACGCGATGTATGTAGGTCATTCTGAAATTATCCGAACATAAGTTAAATAGAATGTCCACTTAAAAGGCTTTCGGGCTTGCTGCACAGTCAAGCGTGAACATGATTAATGATAATGTACATAAAAAGGCAAAGTAAATAGAGTAATTTAATTTAGGGCCATTTCGCAAACCAAATTGGCATTTTTATATCGAGCCCACTTTACGAGTGTCGTTTAATTTCTCATCTGTTGATCTTTCGCGGCATAAAAGTAGATTATTTTCATGTTCGTACGTTTATTGTGTTTGCTATACAATAAAGAGTGGTCATAAAGTGCGTGAACTGTCCAAACTACACACGAGCGTCCGACTAATCGCAGCCAGCCCAATTAAGGCTAATGCGATTTTTATCAGCGATTCTGCGCAGACGATCACACCCCGCGGGACTTCCATGCCGGCGCGAGTTACTGTTTAAATGGTGAAATCTTACACGATAGTTATTGGAACAGCGAAGGCGGTACAAGAATAGCAATGAGCGATGTATTTTATTGTTACAGCGATTTGTAATCTCGTTTGCTGAGAATACTTTATATTTATAATACATGCAGTTCTAGAATTAAAATTTTATTAATTTATTTAAATACTCCATTTGATGTCCAGACATAGGGGGTGTAAAAAGTTACATCTCATAGCTGTTAACTATGCATACTGCCAATCAAACTAAGTAACTTTGACAACAAATAATTGCTGGAAAGCAACATTTCTATTTGCTGCTCAAAATCACTCATTGTAGTTTCGGGTGCATGCAACAGTATAGGGGACGTGGCACTATTTAGAGTTAGTTATAACATTTAAAACTGGAAAAAAAATATATCAAAAAGTTGGAACTGTGACCTACAATATCTTCGTAACTGTAAGAAGGTTCCCAGATATGGTGAAGAACAATAATATTATCGCCTTTTTACACTCGATTTTCTCTCGACACTCGACTCACACGACACACTCGACTTTCCAAAAATAGAGCAAGTTACTTAATTAAAAATCAAGAAGTTTACAAAAGCTGTTATTTAATTTAAACTGTGTCAACTTGTCTAGAAACAAAACAATGGATTGTTACAATCGCGAAGAAAGTTCGTAATTAAAGTACATCGTTACAATAATTCACTTCGTCAATTTACATACGATTGAACTGAGGATTCTAAGATAGGAGACATTTTGTATTTGTAATGCAAGCTTTTTCTATTTAAATCTTAATGATAAACGGAAAGTAATTTGTTTTGTTTCAATAAATAAAACTGTTTTATTAAGATTTTCAATTTTTGTTATTCATTTTTTGACTACAAAAAAGTTACATATTAAATTAATTAACTAAAAATAAAAATGGTAATACTTTGTGTGTTGTGCTGTCTTGAATAGTTAGTATCTACATTGCACCCGTACGAAGTCGGGGCGAGTCGCTATTTTTCAATAAATAAATAAAGATCGTTTTAGTAATCCTAGGAATACAATTTTATACAAGAACATAGAGACTGGAACTTACAAAAACAAAATTTAAATGTACCGTCTTTTCAAGGACTACAAAACAAAGCAAACTCCACTTCACTACATTAGATTAAATTACAATGTGCTATGTAGGTATTTGTGTTCAGTGGCCATGAAGTAACTAGAAATGATAATTACGTGAGTAACCTACGTACGAACCTACTTAGATTTTAATAATATACTTGTGTATTGTTTATTATTACGTAATACTGGCAAGTCATACAAATTATGACTTCGGAAATTCAGAAATAAAATTCAGAAGTTCGAAATAGAACTTACCTTCTCTACCGCTCGGTGGCAAAGGGTTAATTTTTGTAAAAGGAAAACATAAATTGCTTAATTCTATTAGATGCAATAAGGTACAGTCGAACAAGCCATTTGGTATATAGGCAGCTAACTTGCAACTACCTTTAAACAATGTTTCGAATGTGTCAATTCTTTGTAAATCTTTCTAAAATAGGTTTCAAAATTATTAGACACCAAAAGCTTAAAAAGTAAACACAAAATAAGAATAATTATTGTTGTCTGTAAACTAAATACTTGGTTTGATTTTTGCTTCAGCTTCCCTCTTACAAAAATGGACTCTTTGCCACTGTTGTATAACTTAGTATCGTGGTTCCACGACCATATAGCCATTATTATGTTCCCCACTTTCACGTTTACGGACCTTGACCTTCATTGTAAACAAACTTCGTTCAAAAGGTCAAGGTTAACATCCTTCCCCTCTCGTTTTGTTTTCCGACATTGATACTATTTTTAGTAGGACATGATACAAGTTTGTTTATCTCACATGTTTAAGTACATTACATATTGAAATCAGCACTGGAAAACGTAAATAGATACTATTTACATTTCCTGGCGCTACACGTTACTTTGTTTTAAAGCAATAAGAGTATATTTTCAGAAGGGCAAACGATATATATTCTGACTAAGCACGTGCCTTGTGTAATAACACCCTTTCATATACGATCTATATTATTGCTAATATATTACCCTAAATTATTGCATCCTATGAAATCTGTGATATTCAAACGTTTGCATGTTTATTGAGAGTTCATGGATTGAATAGTCTTCCTGTATTTTCGAATATTTGTGGGTATTCGTAGCCCGTAGCAATCTCGTAGCGGCGTAGCCGTAGCCGTAGCCCCATGCCTACGCTTTGTATCGTGTTGTCAGAATTCGGGATCATGCATTCGTAGTATTGAAAAAATCTATTTGATGTAAACGTTCGCGGGATATTCTGTAGTATAAAATAAAAAATTGTAGGTGCTTCATACCGTATTTAAAGTTATGACGATGGTTAATTTAATTTTAAAACACATCAAAATGTAATCTGCTTGAATATAATGACTCTCCCCCCTAAGTACATTCATAAATCTTTTGTACACAGAAAAGCACAAAAAATTACATCAATAAAATTATGCATAACGACTGAATTTTTAAACGTCTTCAGTCGTAGTCCGATATAGTGTTTCAGTTTTGTTCTCGGGCGACTTGCCACCCCGGAATGCCCATGAGTGCAATTATGTAAATAACCCCCTTTCTCCCCTCCCTCTGACATCTCTCTCGGGATGTCAGCTGTCGTGGTGGACGCTAGCCGTTCGGGAATGCAACTTAACAATTTTCCTATTAACAGTGTTACAGAAAAAGCTTGGGGCACTTGAACGTGTACCGTGTACTAGATGTGGATTCCAATTTAAAATATTTATTTGCAAATATAGATTTAAAAAAATGTATTTTATATCCATGGTACGACGAGCCATAGACATAAATAATCATATAAAAACATATTATCATTAAATACAATTTAGTATCATCATTCGGCATACAAATCACAGATAAATACACAATATAAAAGACTATGTCTTTAGCGACAAATTATCAAGGTTAAAACAACATACATACGTAACAACTGCTAGAATTTTTTGGACTAAACATTTATTTTCAAATACTAAAATGTTTGATACATCATGTTGTTAGGGCTTTTTAACTGGATATTTTATAACCTAGTTTTTCTTTATGAGGCGGCGATTATTAAATGTTTTATGTCTAAAACAAAGCAAAGCAGATCTCTTTTTATATCAAAACTAGCTTTTCATACGGATCTTTTTTGATAATAAAATATAACTTACAGCACTCGGGGAAAACGTTGCTTCTAATTAGCGGAAGAATTTTCAGTATCGAACCAGTACTTTCGGAGATTAGAGCTATCCACCAAACAAAGTATATAAGTACGGATAGGCGGTATACTCATCACCAAGAACTTCTGGGCACTAGTTCACTTGTCCCGGTTCAGTAACTACAGGTATTGTACACTCTGAGGCCGAGATAGATGTATATTATACGATACTCGCGTGCGTTGGTTTTGCTATATTTCCGTCTCTATCTCACAATCGTAGTTTGACAGTTGCGCGATAGAGACAGGAATTTTGCTGATCCCAGGGGTTCATAATCTTTTATGTTGTTCCGTCAAATGAGGTAAATAGGGATGCAGGGGTAAATCGGAACGAAACTTAAGAGATTTTAACGTTGAATTAATACAGTTTGGTACCATTAATGACTCGTAATCATTTTGCTGAATTATATAATTAACGATTTAGTGTCATTGTTGGCAATAAACTATATAGTTTCAACGTTAAAATCCCTTTTAAAATTTCCTCCCTATTCACCCCTGCCTCCCTATTCACCCCTGCATCCCTATTAATCCCGTTTGACTGTACCGTGACTCTCTTTACGAGTTGTAATTTTTTTACGTCAACTTGCTATAACTTGATATTTGTGTGTAGTACTAACAAATATTAAGATAACTCCAAAGATTTTAAACTTAATTTTTACTATTTATTCAAAAATATAACAGTATTACAATAGGGTAGATGACACCACAGTCAATTGACGTACTTTTTATGACCTGTCAAAACGCGATTGTCCCATAGATATTGTACGGCAAAAAATAACTGTGACGTCACTTTTGAGTAGACTCAATTGACTAACTATTTATTAATTTTAAAGCAATTCAAAATCAAATTTTACAGTTAATTGAAAATTAATCAAGTTTTCAGGGCTAAAATAAAATGTTTCTTTAGAGAAGTTATGTCTTGGAATTATTGGTAAATGCAGTCATCTTCCCAATTGTACCACAACTAATCAAGACCCCCGGGCGTCGCGATGGCGTTTGGGGACCCTAGATTTAGCCAAAGCAGTTGCTTAGTAACATTTACTCGGTCTAAGCTTGAACTGGCATGTTATCCCTGAGAGTTCAACTTGCACCACAAAGCCTATAACTCAGTCAGAATGCTCACAATTCTGGCAGTGTTAATCTGTTTAAGTATTTACGTCAGCTAGCCCATTGGATTGCAACTTGGTGTTACCTGGAATAAGTTTCACTGCATTATTCTATGTGGTGCACTGTTTAATTGTTTGTATATTGTTTAAAGTTCAAACTATATTTTGTTTTCAACCGACTTCAAAAAGGAGGAGGTTCTCAATTCGGCGCGTATGTTTTTTTTTTTTTTTGTATGTATGTTACCTGATTTCTCAGCCAATTATGAATAGATTTGGATGATTCTTTTTTTGTTTGAAAGAGTATACTTCCGAATAGGTCCCATATAAATATTGTCATGATCTGATGATGAACTTCGGAGATATGGAACGGAACTCCTTATAGAATCACAGCATAACTGTCGTAACAAGTAAAATTGCTTTGTTTATACGTGTAGTCGATGACTGACTAAAGGAAAAGGGGTACGTCAACCCCCCTCCTACTACTTTTCAAAATTAAATATATCGTGTGAGGTATTGTTTGAAAGGGCTTTTTGTAAGGATTTCAAACATTAACACACAAGCACTAAAAAGTGAAAAATAAAAAGCTTTTTTACAAAAAAATAAAACCGCCTTCCAAAACTACAAAATAAAAAAAAATAACTTTAGTTTTGGAAGTCGGTGGCAATATCTACATAAAAAAGCTTTTTTACAAAAAAATAAAACCGACTTCCAAAACTAAAGTTATTTTTTTTTTATTTTGTAGTTTTTGAAGGCGGTTTTATTTTTTTGTAAAAAAGCTTTTTTATAAAACGGTTTTCGAATTCATAGCGGTTAGAATTATCTTTGAGAATGCTTATTTAAGAACTTTGTTTGGACAGATTTAGGGCAGTTTTGGTCAGATTTATCTTCCTTAACTACAAACGCTTGTGTCGGGACTAAGTATAACCTTATGAAACGTCTAGTAGATCATTAGTGTACTCGTATGTGTTTTCATAACAGCTGGTTCGTACCTTTCCTACATCTTTTATTTAAACTGTCCCACTATTGGGCAAGAGTCTCGACTATAATTCTTTGTTTTTCTTTACCCATTGCCTTTTCTGGCCAATCAGAATGAGTCCAAGACGTCGCGCCATCGTGAGGTGGACCACGGGAAAATAGATACCATTAGTATAGCTACCAAGGGTAAATTTTTCTTCCCGTGGTCCACCAATAACTCCTACCTATACTAACTCACACACCTAACTAACCGTTAACTACACCTGTCCGTGATCCATCATCACGGACAGGTGTAGTTAAATTGTAGGATTCTAATTCTGTTCAGAACTGTTGTATTTTTTATTTTTCACACATGCTGATTTTCATATTTTACACACTTATCACAAAAAAAATGGTTTCGAATAAGTTCAAGAGTGGTTTTCCGTCTATTTCCCATTATTGCGTGAGCTGTTCTATCGAATATTCTGAATAAGTGTTAGAGCGACCTTCCATAACACAGGTGACATTATCTGATCTTTTGTTACGCAGCGATACGGATTTGATATTCAGCGCAGCGTCGGGTTACAACGCGTAATGCGTATATTATTGTAATGATTATGGCTGGAGGTACCGTGTTACCATCTCTTGGATTATTCGTGTGTATTCGGTGTGAACATTGAATAAGTTTCATTTTCATCTGGGATGCCTACCTAAAAGAAATGGTTACTGCTGATTGGTCTT
The DNA here is from genome assembly GCA_949316365.1 of Hoplodrina blanda. Taxonomy (NCBI): domain Eukaryota; kingdom Metazoa; phylum Arthropoda; class Insecta; order Lepidoptera; family Noctuidae; genus Hoplodrina; species Hoplodrina blanda. The sequence continues at coordinate 11,228,450 of OX438594.1, forward strand.
CCTGGAAAATTGTTGTAGAAAAGTCCATCGAGAGTCCCTTAAGATTGGTAGTATTGGTATTCCAGTTCTCACAACAAAGATCACTCTTCGAAATATTGTTCTTTATTTCTTATGTCGAACTACTCAAAATAAAAGAAAAGGTACTTAGGTATCATCAAGCTGTTCTATTTAAACTTATATTATAGGAATTTACACAAGTTAGTCATTATTATGGTACTAATCAAGTTAACATGTCTGTTTCAAAGAAATGTGATCAACTAACATTCCGTTGCTGTGGTAATAGGTAGCTAACACGACTGTGTTCATTCTTATGATGATTGAAGAGAATTTATTGTTATCAATTTCCTTGTAAAGTCGATTACGTGTTTATACGACACCTTGGTCATACAGTTTACGTTGTTATTACGTAGGACAATTCTACGAACGATTAATCTTGTTCAATAAACAAAAAATTGAAATGATAAAATTAATTGTTTGTTTGTTATTTGAAACTAAGGCAACACAATATGTCACTAGCTTACTGTCAAATCCACATTTTATGTGCTAGATAAGCCATTAAGTGAAATGACTAAGCTGTAACCATGTTATTATTATGTACTATATATACAGTACTGTAGAGACTGGCTGGCTTAGCCATTTTCAAGCTCATTTGATTGGTTTAGTCCTATGAGATAAACTCTGTACAGAATCAGAAAGACTTGACAGTCCGCCACGAGGTTTAACAATAGAGTTTTAGCATATAGAAACATAATGTGAGAATATAATTAGCTCAATATATTGTGATGTGAGGGCACGTATATTGTGCATCAGCACGTCATGTATAGTACATAGTTTAAGTTGAGGTAAATAAGCAGTGTTCGTAGCCTTAGTATTAGCATTATAGTGTCACGTACTATCTATGTATATATATGCCACCAATTAAAGGATATGGAGTAGTAGCTGCTGGGAGCTCAGCAGTTGACTCTTGGAGTAGTACACATCATGTTGTTTACTTAACCCCTCCCCTTCCCTGCATCGCATGGCGACCCTGCCAGTCGGCTGGACGGCGTTATAGTTGCCCGATCGGGGGCTAGTCAGAGTCGCAGTTTAAGTCGATTTCGGTCAGCTTCACGTCACGTCGGGTCACGGGCCATGGGTGGCATGACATCTAAGGAAGAGGTGATTATCGCTCAAACGGCAGCGGGTGGTTCGAATGCCGCAACGGTTACGCAGGAGCAGCTGACAGCTATCAACACGGTGCTTTTGTTTATTGCTGTGTGTTTGGCGGTTGTCATCGTTGGTGTGGCAGTCCGGATGTATAGAAGATGTCACCAGAATTGGATCGAAGAGAAGATCAATCAGCGGGAGGTTCGTAAAGCTGTGCAAATAGTAAATATAAGTTCGTTTCAATTCCTCTCGGAGTCAGAGTCAATATGACAGTAGAACTGTCAGCCATTTTATCTTGTGCAAACAAAGAGCGGTCCAATTGAATAGGTTTAGCGAAAGATTTGACTTGAATTTACAGTTTCAACAAACACATAAACAAACATTTGTGACACTGGTAACGATGTTTATCGTATGTATGTTACCTGCAATTATTTAGCTTTCGAGGAAGTAAGATAGAATCTACATCATCTGATCATAATCAGATAATTACCTACATATGTGGAATGTTTTTTTTAATGTAAAGATTATTGAGTCTTTGTGTACGTTTTTGTAATTTTATGTTATTGTATCATCATAGCAATGTCGTATGATTATACAATAACATAAAATGACAAAACGTATACACTACAGTCGGCTTTAATAAAAAATAAAAACAACAATTTTCCGCAACTCGAGAGAAAGTTACAAAGTTATACAAAACTTTTCCAGCAAAAAGCTGTGCGGCATGGGCATGCACTTGTAAATTTGTTTTCGCACAAGTTTTTAATAGAAAACAAGTGAAGTCACCGTGTACATTTCCTTTAGTAAAATAGGAAAAAGACTACTTATTCATTGAGTATGTACCTTTATTCCATTGTCGAGTAAAATAATACATGTGTACACTTATGCATGTTCGCCGTTCCCGCCAACACCAATCAGTGTCCGAGAATACTTAATATTAATCCTTTACGTTTATAGAGTACTAGACGTGATCCTAGTCGACATTGTCCTATCTAGGAGAACGTTAGGATCAAATTGTACCTGCAATATTTATCAGACTAACCAAGAAGCTTTTTGACATTGCTCGGGTCAAGTTACCGTGGCACTCTGGTTGGCCTTTTCTTGTTTACATTGTAATAAATGATTTTACTCCCAATGATCGTCATGACTCTAGAAATCACATCACATCGATATGTCTTATTTTGTTCTGCCCAATCACAATTTGGAGCGTCGAAGAGCGACCCCACGGGACTAAAGATTCGTTCTCACCGGATTTAATGGCCGCCGTCGACTGGCTAGAAATAAAAATCGCATTTGCGATAATTGGTTTCGGGCTGGCGCGGCGAGCCGAACTGAGCGCGGTTTTACATGCTCGACTAGCTAAATGAGCGATCGTATCTGATTTTCTAGTCGCTAGATGTAATTTTTTTATCATATTTTTAGTTCCAATGGGAAAATACTTTCAGATTAATCCTGTTATTCAAAGACCTTTAGAGTTATCGAAGACTTGCCCGACGATTCAGTTTCTATAACCCTTTTATAATTATAGCATCATGCTTATAAAAGCATAAGCGAACGAAGCAGAAGCTGTTTGTATTTTTATCCATTAAAAATACATTAAAGCAAGAATGTACTTCTAGGCGTTAGTCTTGTTAACAAACGGAACGGCTATTGATTTTAATCGAATGCAAGTTGCAAAGCAAGTTTACGGCAGCAATCGAGATGTGCCCAATTAACTGCAAATACAGCTCGTTTTCCAATCCTACAGACTAACGTAGTGGGAATAATTAGAACCTACAGCTTACATGCTGTTGAGAGTCTTGAGCTAGTTCCAACGAATACCGAACTGCATTCGATTACGACGTGCCATGCGACTCGAGTTCAGCTCCAGTTGGCAGAATTAACTATACAAATCGGTATTGAAGATAGGAAATGTTGATATCATGACGTTTTAAAATAGGAATTACGAACTTTATGATACAAAACATTTATTTTTTTGGTTTAGTTTTTTGGCCCGTGCTTCTTCACACGAAACTACCTTCTGGAAGGAGCAACTAAATTCAATTCCTTTCGTCTTCAATGGTTTAATTGAATTAAATGATTTGACTTGGATTTTGAACGTTCGGGCACATACAAGCGGATACTGGCTTAGACGTTTAAATTTGTAGCAAATTATTTATAACTTCGCCAGTGCTACACAGATGACTAGCTACACATAAAGCACATTAACAAAATTAATCATATCATCAATGACTGTCACAGGCAGACAGTCCATTACTCGAAAACGTCGGACCACAAAATTAGGAATATTTCACGATTCAACGAACATTAATGTGTACACAAATAACTTCACTATATCAGATTCTAATTGTATTAACCGGTGCGTCATCGTCGATCATTCCGTTCCCTTTATTGGAAATACATAATTAAAAGCGTTGAAGTCTATTTGTGAACAATATGGCTACTCGATCGTGAAATTATATTAGGCGTAAACGTATCAGCAAGTACTCGTAAGTAAAGGGTGTTTTATTTTTTGAGGTATACACATTCAAAAAGAAAAAAAACACATTAAAACAGTGTTAATGTCTATGATATTGGTTTTATTTTAATAGATACGCTGAACGATACGATTGAGCTTCATTCGAGCTAGCCGTGGCGATTTTGTGTCCAAAATCATATTTAAACACTAATATACAGCATGTAACAAAAACCCTGTCCGATCCTTAAGGGTATTATTCGGCATACTACTGCGTACACATATACGTAACCATTTAATGGATATGAGATTATTATTTTTCCCCAGTGAAAAAAAAAAGAAGAAAGAAGAAGTAATTAAATTAAAATAAAACATAAAAACTGATCAACGGCAACACTGATCTGACAGGGTTTTTGTTACATAGTGTATGTGTTTTATTTTAATGGCATTAAATTATTTAATAAATAAAGCCAATATCATAGACATTAACTTTATTTTAATGTGTTTTATTTCATGTTGAATGTGTATACCTAAAGAAAAATACCCTTTACTTATGACACGACATTTTTTTTCGCCCGTGTACGCGAACTTTTTCAGTGAAACATGGGCGGAAAAGGTCGCCGCGCTTTAAGTACTCGTACTAACTCGTACGTCTATCGCCCGCTTTGGGGTGTGAGCTGCGAACCTCTAAATTTAGCATGAACTTTCAGTGATACCCCACTGTGTACCGCGCGATGACGTCATTGCAACGACAAGAGATATTATCATTAGTTTTTTCGCAGAAACTTGAGTAGGAATCAATAACATGTCTGTCACTTGCCAAGACTGACTCTTTACCTGTGATATCTTTTGTTCACTGAAAGAAGAGGTATGACGTTGTATGTACACGCTGATTTTTATATTAGTTGTGCGTGAAAATGTTTTAATGAATGGTTATGTTGAGCCTTATAATAGATATGAGTAGAAAATCTGCGGTGGCAGGATATTTATTATAATAACCATTGGTATGCACAATATTGAGTGTTTATTTCATTAAATTATTGTACAATGGAGCATACTTTAGAAGGTATTTTCATTATGTCACTTTTTATGGCATTTTATGGCATGGCACATTGACATAGCCAATTTATTACAATTACATCGTTAAAAGGCACTTTTGAAAGTCATTTACAAAAAAAATTCTATTGAATATATTTGTCCATTTCAAAAGGTAGTTTCGTATGGAATGGAGAAGAATGGGGACGAAACTCCATACATAATTTATACATTATAACATAGGGGAAAATTATTAGGGTTCCATTCCACCCGTATCTTTTCTACAGGTATTATTTACGATTTCACTTTGTAAATAAACAACCTGATATATTTCAATGTGTTATTTATTAAAATACACTTACCATTTAAATTTATACCATACAACGTCAATGAGGCCCGGTGACAGTCTTCACATTTGTTTGAGCATCTGAAAAAGAAAAGTATCTATATTAATAATATTATAAAGAAGTAAAGTTTGTGAGTTTGTGAGGTTAGGATAGAGGATATTCTCTTATTTAAGTTTAGTTTGTAAACTAGGAAATCGGTACCATAAGGTATCTGCCTTTTGCTATGGTATCACGACGGTGTTGCCACAAAAACATATACATATTTTAATAACATGAAACTTAAGACTTTCGTTCCCACCAAAGTTCAATTACCAGTTCAATTAGTAGGTATAATGATTACGTTAGGGCTTCAAATATTGTATTTTGATTTCATAATTAATTCCCATGATATTGTGTCCTTAAAGTAAAACGAAATTGAAATGGTTTTCTCGTGTTGTTTTCGTTCAGTTGTATTAGAGTTCAGTTTTATCAAACGATATTGTTATATTTATTATGTATAGTTTTCGTTCGTTTTTCACGTACTGTTTTACTGTAAATTATTTTCCTTTTTTTTTCGTGAATGGTGGTTCTAATACTAAGAATAAACAGGTCCAGTTGTTTTTAATTTTTAGTCTTTATTGTCGTGATGGCCATTGGTTAAGGCAAACACCAATGTCCTTGTTTCTATTCATATGTAGGTACTTCCCAAGGTTATCTTGGACATCACTGACCTTGGTGAAGGGAAATATCGTGAAAAAACTTGGACTAATCATTAATATAAGTCTGTGACCGCCAATCCGCCTAAAGCAAGTGTGGTGATCAATGCTCATGCCTTCTGTGTGTGAACAGCCTTTGCCCTGCAGCCGGACAATAATAGGCCGGTATTATTGTCCTTTTAAAAATAACACAACATAACATAACGCCTGTAATCCCCGAAGGGTTAGGCAGAGGTGTATCTATTAGTACACCCACATTTCGCCAGTTACGTTTTAAGTCTCAAGTGATAGGCCGAGACTATTGCCATCAACTGGGAACGAATCGAGGCTCCGGGGCTGCTACTGAGAAATTCGTGATGGAAAACCCAATAACACTGCTCGATCTGGGAACCGAACCCAATACCTCATTGCGACCACTAGCCCAACAAGGCAGTCAAACCTGCTAAAAATAAATAACAAAATGCAGTACGCATCAGAAAATATCCCATGGAGATTATTAGTAAGTAACGTAACAAAACATAAAGTTGGCTATTTCCAACGTTCATTGATAGCCTTTGTCGACATCAATATTAAATGAATGAGTTTATTTCGGGTCGCTTCCACGAAGGTATAGAGGTTAATTTATTTAGAAATTAGGTCAACAATGTTTTACTACTATACAACATAACATCAACTGACTCGACTGGCTCGTTCGTCTAGTAGTTGTAAAGCGCGACTGCTTAGCTTGAGGTTTAGGGTTCGATTCCCAGGTCGGGCAAAGTGTTATTGGGTTTTTTCTATCAGGAATTTCTCAGTAGCAGCTCCGAAGTCTGTTTGTTTACTACTTAATTTTTAATAATTTACTAGATTGCTTAGCCAACACACACATATTTTTAATAATTTACTTGATTGCTTAGCCAACACACACATGTAGAAGTATATATTTATCTAATTACTACCGAGATAAAGAAAATATTTAGTAATTATGAAAATTAGTTAGATGTCAAGAGTCGTAAGGATAAAAATCTCTACTTCATGAGCCAGTTGAATGCTGATTTGCGCTTCAGCCTCCAAGTTGAGACTCACGTTATCTCTGCCTATCCTCTCTTAAAATAAAAGTATTATTAAAAAAAACACGGTGGTAAGATCCAATAAATACCTACAACGTAAAAAATATATGGAACCATACCTATGGAAAAAATTTAAACCTGGGGGTATAAAATCATGTACTGAATGCATGGTAACAGGGGAATCTACTAATTTTAGAACCGATGGCAATCTAATTTCAGTCTCAATCTGTCAAAAATGTTGATATTATTTTTTTTACATTGAGAGATGAGAGTGTGATTCGATTTTTTCATTAGTAGAATTGGACCTGCTTACGCAAAACTGGACCAACCCACACAATGAAAATTTTGAGAAAAAACAATTTTATTGCACATTTTAGAGAAAAAAGGTTTTTTCTTTAAATTTTCAGTATGTGGGTTCCGTTTCCCGGAAGTAGCTCCAATAATTGGCCTGTAGGTTGTCCGTTGATGTCTGTCTGTCTGTCTGAATGTCGTTGATGTCCTTCCACATATTATATGTATTGTAATACCTATTATTATTACTAAGAAAACCTTTTTTGTACAGGAACAAGTCGAGTTGCCGGGACCACCACCAGCCTACGAGACTGTAGTCGAAGGACCCCCAAGTCTTAAGGACTGTCAGTCGTTAGAGGTGAGTAAGATTTCGCAACGACCCACGGGAGCGGAGTTGAAAAAACCGCGCAGACGAAGTCGCGGGTAGAAACTAGCGTTTACTCATCATCATCATCTGCCTAGCCTTTTCCCAACATGTTAGGGTCAGCTTCCAGTCTAACCGGGTAGTGTTTACTACACATTCTTAATTTGAATAAAAGAAAAGGTTAGTGTGATTTCTGGTGTAGCAAATTAGATACGATCAAGTACAGTCAACAAAAAAGATAGGTATCCAGGGTCGCCAGATATAGGTGAAGTTTTCTTAGAAACCGATGGATGCCTTCGATTGAAACTTAATTAATGAACCTTGTTTATTATCTACTTTTTAAATTAAATTACATTTGAAAACATCCGTTGGTTTCTAAGAAAACTTCAACTATATCTGACGACCCTGCATACCTATCTCTTTTGTTGACTGTGCATACGATTTGTCAATTACTAGCGTGCGTGTATTTTGTCGCGTGCCACCACTGCACACTGGCATGCGTGTCATTGGCTCGCTATCCCTGCCTTAGTATTTTAGTTAATTAGTCAATTAAAACTGCTCGATCATATTGCTGCTCTGTCTGTGCCGATACGTTATTGTAAATGATCTACAGTTTATAAGCCACATGATCCACGTGTATCTCAAAATCTAACAAATTGGATGCATTCGACCAATCCATGTGAAATGGTAGAAAGCGCGCCAAATTGGGTAATGGCAGTCCATCAAACTTGAAATAGATGAAGACAGAATAGAGTTGAAAATGGCAACCTTGCGTGGGTTTCCGATCAAAGCTTTATTTTTAGTATTTCTTTTTTATTCAACTACAAATCGTCCCAAATCGGGGTTCACAATACTGAAGGGGTGTTAGAACTCTGACGTCTGACTTTAAGTGGATATAGGGGAGGTCAAACGTCGTTCTAAAACGGATTTGTGCTGGTCACGGCCATGAAAAATCCAGAACGTACTTTATACGGGGTGTAAAAAGACATCACATAGCCGTTATATAACTACGCTACGCTATTTTGACCTATGTTTACTCAAATAAAGCATTCTGATTCTGATACGCATACTGCCCATCAAGCTAAGTAAGTCTAAGCAAAAAATATTGCTGGGAAACGATTTTTATTACATACATACATAAATTCACGCCTTTTTCCCATGGGGGTAGGCAGAAACCACAGAACGGCACCTGCTACGATCCTTACATACTCCTTTCGCCTCATCTACGTTCATACATCTCGTCATACAAGCACGCCGGTTACGAGTACTCCGCACCTGACCTTTCTGAAGAACCTCACCGATCACGACCTCACGATTTTTATTATACACACAAAACATTGTGCATATAGGTGCATGCGACTGTACAGTGTTCATGGGGCTATTTAAAGTCTAGCTAGAACATTTACAACTTTACGTACAAAAGTGTTGGAACATTGACCTTCAATATCTCCGTAATGAGAAATTTCTCAGGCATGGTCTTAAAAAAAAAAGATCACAATTATGGGAAGATCATGTTAGTTTCGGTTTCGTTAAATGTCTGTTTACACCTTTTACTTACCATTTTATTGACCGAAACCCCTATCTGAACACGATATCTTACCGGTTCACTTACAAACTATAACTTTTAGTTGCTCCCGTCAAAATATTTTTGTTTCTTCTTTTTATTGGCGATCTAACGAAGGGATTGAGTTACTGTGACCTATATTCACTCGGTCGAGTTCAGAAGTCGATGTCTTGGCACCATTAATTAGACTTCATTGAAACTCAGTGTACCGTTTTAGATGATGATATAATAGTGTAGTAGAGTTGTGCTCATTCTACATTGTTGGCACCAAGTGAATGCATATGAAAATAATGGTCATCGTCACGATATGCAAATATTGCATAAATTGTGGTCAACATGATTGTTTTATGCAGCCTTAGAGAGAAAGCTTTGCAGTTCTATGCTTCTTATAACATGCGTACTACACAAACAGATAAAAACATATAAAAGGGTTGTCATTTTCCTAATTATTTTGCTTAGTTTATAAGTTTTGCCTGGAGGCCTTCATTTTTAAGGTATCTATAGAAAATCCGGTTAAGCAGCCGACAACCTCCTAGATTGATCAGCGAAGTTACATTCTAGTATTTTTGGATATTCTAATAAACCGATATTTTTATTTAACTTAAGATTATTTTTATTGTTCGTCGCAGGGAAAGTTTGTACGTAGTCGTAAGGAAAGTGAATGAGTTGAGAGGATTAGCTCATCTTTCTGTCATAATGTAGCTGATCCATCATATAAGTCGGTGCAGTCCTTTACTTCAAAAAAGGAGTCTTTATTGGACTGTGTGCAAGGTGATAAGGCTTTAGTTAGACCTTCCATAAAGTCCTACCAATCCACCTATCCTTGTATTACTTAGGCGGATACTTTGTAAATTCTCATTTTAATTGATAGGTAATGTTATCTTTCCAGGAGGTGGTATCGGAGCCGTGTGTTCAGTGCCAGGGTCGGGTACGCAGCGACAGCGGCCTGCCCTCGTACGAGGCAGCAGTCCTCCTACGAGACACCAAGTTATAATGCCTTGAGGAAGCACTAAGAGCACCAACTAATATGGCCTTTAAGAAGCACCAAGTTAAGCCTTGAGGATCTTGTAGACCGTGCGCGGTTTAGGCCTCTTGTTTAAGTATTATAATCCCACCGAAAGTATAATTTTTAAAAGGAGTTACGAGTACACAAGGTGAAGTCTCTTATTAAAAGCCATCGGCGTCATTTGGCGTCAGGATTTACGAAAGAGACCAAATCAGTCATTTCCATAGAAAGCGTCTTGATGCAACGTACTGCATGTGACCGATGACATTTATTAGGAGACTTCATCTTTAACGAATGTCTCCATATTTTTCAATCATGGAATTTTGTTACATCGCACCATCGCTGTTTACAATGTACTTATTGATTAAAGATTAAAATGTTTAATCCAGAAGCGTCAGTTGGTATCCAACCGTGTCATAGCAATTAACCTAATTAATTTGGAATTGAAAATTAGTTTTCGATTGTTATCGTAATATTTGATTATGTTCAATTTGATCGAGTTCTATTTGTTTGTTATTAGTGAAGCTTTTGGTCGGAAACAATTAATTATTATAATGTGAGACTTAAAAGGCATGACATTTTCAAGAAAACGTACGTATCTATGATACTACATATCACAAATATATCTACAAATATATCTGAAACACATTTAAGAATCTATTACATCTTCAGCTTTGTTTATATAAACAATATTACCATTAGAGAAACATGCACTTAAAAAATTATCAGAAATTTTCTTTTCTGGGTAAAATGTTGCAAAATAGCATTGGATTTTAGTTAGTTAGCATTGTAGTACAATGAAAGAGATCTGGCGCCCTACCATGAACTCTTATCGCGATCCAAAAACTGAATTGTTCTACAAAAAAGTCAATATAACGCATCAATTTATGCGTTATATTGACGTATTTGAAGAACAGTTCAGTTTTTGGATCGCGATAAGAGAAAATACGTCAATAAATGACATAAATTGATGCGTTATATTGACTTATTTGAAGAACAATTCAGTTTTTGGATCGCGATAAGAGTTCATGGTAGGGCAGCAGAGCTTCTTAGCTCAAAGAATGCTTTCACAGGTCAGTCGGCTCGACTCATTGTCCTGCGTGAACGACAAATGCGAAGCGACGAAATTACTTTAAGGGACATAATAAAAATACCAGCCCATTATCATCCCTCTACACGGCAATGGTCTCATCTCATTCAGTGAAGGCACTAGCATAATAAGGGACGTATAAACAAAGAAAAAATACATCGTTATTTATAAAAAGTTATATTGGTCGTCCTAATATATCAAATGATAATTTATGTAAACAACGAGCATTTCATCAAGTGACTCTAATAATAAGTATAACGGGACCATTTTTTCGAATTAACTGATATGCGAAATACGAAAATACAAACAGAGAAATCAAACGCAAAGTTAAATTATTTATTTCAATAAGATTTTTAATAACAATAATGAACGTATTCAAAAATAAAGATTAATGGGCAAAGAAACTCTATAAATAAATAGAGATCAGTTGATAAATTTTCTTTGGAATAGGCAATATTATTTTTGGCTTACTGTGACTTTTATTTTTAGCATCGCATCGCGTTGTCACGCAGGACAGAAAACCCATTTTTCAGCATCAGTCTTATCCTTCTTTGTCTGCCAGTGAAGACTATTCAACAATAGTATAGAACTTGAGTGAATATGACCAGCACGTGCTTTCCACAAATCTTCTTTAGTAATCTTCTTCTAATTCTTCTTAATACTATGACTATGTCTATGCCAAAGATATATAATTTGCTGTTATCTTTATGCCTAAACTCTTGTTGATTTAGTATTTTTTGCCAAGATAAGATCAATGTTGTAGACGATGATGATTACCCCATGCTTTTAATTAAGTGTGTTGGTATATCTTTTTAACTGACGCTATAAAAACCATTAATCCAAATAAAATGCTACAACCAAAGATAAAAGTGATTTAAAGATACACGAATCGCTTAGATTGTAAATAGCTTTTATAGGTATTATGCTGCAGATATTATGTGATTGCAACGTTTCGTTAAAAACGATACAACTTCATACTCAATAAACCTTTGTTATTTTTCTCATCAGAACAGGGAAATAAAGTTCGTTTTTCAATTGATAAACAAATATATAATAACGCAATATTTGTAATCATTTCATGTGTTAATGTATAAATAAACATATGGTATAGTTGAAGTCGTTCCGCATAGGTCACCAAAGTTTTTTTTTCCATAGAAAATATTAATATTAAGATGGCCGTATAGACTCGTGTCTATTAAGCGTAGGAACACGGTCTTTTAAGCCTTATTGTATCAGTAGGTATGTATGTGTCATGTTCAGATGGGGTCTTATGAATAGGATAAGCATTATACATAATTATGTATGACTAGTTAAATAGTAAATAATATAATTGTTGTCTTGTCAGAGTCTAATCTTTCTTTTGGTTTGAGGCTCAATCTATCGTTAAACTAAGCGTGGATATTTTAATCAATTTTTTTTATTTTATGTATTTAAAAATCTTTCCGACGCTATGTTCAATCAATATTTCAAAGTCGAAGAAACAACCACTTACAAAAAAATACCTATTGAATTTTTTTCTTCACATGAAAAGATATTTCAAACCTCTTTTTTCCTCTAATATAAAAATGTTTGCTCCTACGAATATTTCACTTTCAAAAAATATGTCAGTGTCAGTGTATACCTACTTACATACATATGTATTATTGTTATTATAATTTAATTTAAGATAGGCAAAAATCCTTAGTAGTGCTGTAACGAATATATTTTTTATGTATGCGAATATTGCGAGTACAAGTATTCAGTTTTTAATCTGGCGCCATTTATCTATGGCTCTAAGTTGACAGCTGACTTGCCATGCGAGTCGCACGCACACATTTGCCACATTTTACATCTCATTCCGAGAATTGCCGAGAACCACAAACAGACAAAAGTGAATTTTGAGATTAGAGCGAGTTTTTTTTTTTCACTTTCATATTCACAAGGTATTTTCATGAATTTTGCAAATGCGTACGTCAAGAGATATGTGATTTTTTGCGAAAGAGAATACGAATATTCGTTACATCACTAGACCTTACCATGATTGTATTATATTGTTGTTTATATGTTAGTACCTACTTGTATTGTGTAATTCACTGAATTAGAGAGAGATAGAGTCCAAAAGATCAACCAATAGACGCAGACAAGGCAGTATTCATAATTAGGGAGTTAATAATAAAATATCATAATAATAGGCATTAGGTGTTGCTTTAATTAAAATAAAAAACCTTTAATTTGATCATTCTTCATAGTTTCATTCACAAAATATGCTTTTTTTCCATGTACTTGATACATCAAGTAAATTATATTATACATATAAGGACCCACAGCACGAAAAAAAATAAAGTTAAGAACACGAATTTGTAGTTGGAAGTAAGGCAACCATAGACTTAAGTAGTTAGAGATTTTAATGAAATATTTAAGTTAAAGTTGTGTTGTCATTGTGTTTAAATATCTACATTTAGTTTAATTTATTATATTTCTATTTTATTTCACGTGCCTTAAGTTTAGTATTATTTTCACAAATTATTAAGTTTTGTTTGTTATTTGTAAAAAACGCTGTGTAGCTATATTAAATAAATAATTGACAAACAAATATCTAATTATTTTTACTTAAATAAAAATACGGGCACATTTAGATTTGGTATTACGGTAAAGTTATGCTATTAAGTACTTTAGTTACACTATTATCTGGCCTATTATTAAGCCTTTACGGTAATTGGTTGATAAGCAAATGTAGTAATTAATGGTATGTTACACAATATTGTAATTTAAGTAATTTGCATGGCGTACATTTTAATACAGCGTTATTCCGCGGTATTGGTTTCTCACGCGTGGTTCTACAATTAACCTGATTTTGCTTGAAATCTAGCTAAGAAGGTACCTACTTAGTTGGTATATCTTCGTATACGTACAGCCTTTATCTATCGTTATTATTGGTAAAGACTTTATGTTATAATGGGAGAAATGTAGTGGTGTGTTGGCATGTTAGTAGCAAAGTCAATTTTCATGGGAAGCTGAAGCAAAAACCGCTTTATTCTTAGGCACAATTAGGTATACAACTTTTCTGAATTGACCACCACAAACTGCAGAACCAAACACAACAAAATACCTGCAGTGGGACTGTATCTTTTGGCAATAGCAAACAATAGATACTACTGACTGTACCATTTTTCAATGGCGGTAGAATAGCTGTTGTTCTACAAACTACCGAAGGGAAGTCGCTGAGAATTCAGTTGTATGGAGTCCACTGTTACCTTCATAACTCAATAATATTTCCTTTAACATTTTGACAGTGATAGTACCTAGTAAGTACGGTCAACAACGAGATAACAATTTCGCATCATCCGATATAGTTAGTTTTCTTAGAAATCGATGGATGTCTTCGATTAAAACTTAATTAAATTATATCTACTATTTAAATTAAATTACTTTTGAAAACATCCATCGGTTTCTAAGAAAACTGGATGCATATTCCTAAGTTCCTTTTCCTAAATCTTTAAGGAGCTTAGCGTCGCGTCGTGCTAAGCTCCTTCAAGTATAACATTCTGGTTTAATTTTAAACATAATTATTACCAATTAGTCTCGTCCATTCATATAATAAAGCCTTCAGAATATATAATAAATATTACGCCGGTGAAGTAAGCGTTACAGGTTAACAAAGTATGCCACTCACCGAATTATACGGCACGTACACAAAAGTATGCAAAACACTATAATTTTCGAACTACAAAATTAAATGAAATGAGCAGTTACTTATATGTATTTATAAATAAATGCCCATTCCTTTTGGGATTGCAAACACGGCCACATAATGAAACTGCGCTGGGATTTGTTTATGATTGTGCAGACGAGTATGCTTCGATGCTAGTATAATATTGAGTGAACTGCGTTTAATTACTAATGCGCTCCCCTCATGAGCTGCGATGTGGTTAGGTAGTGTTTGTTCACCACTCTCGCCACTCAATGCACTCAGATTTTTAATTACATATTTATGTTTCATTATACCTACGAAAATATTTTATCTAACAAGACATCACTGACATCGATGAAAGAAAAGAGCTAATTCAAAGTCATTTATTTAAATTAGGCCATTAAAAAAATTTAACAAATTTTTGGAGTCGGTGCCAAGACCGAGGATATTATATCCAACCGTATGGCACCGACTCCAAAAAATTGTTAAATTTTAGTATAGGTTAATCGTAGGTTAGGTTAGGTTTATTAATATAGGTAGGTTATAGTATTATTTTTAACTTTTTAGTGCTTTTTTTTGAAGTCGGTTTTTTTTTTGCAAAAAAAATTTTTATTTGTTAATTTTTAGTGACATATTTTTGTCCGATTTCGATAAATTTATGGGACCATTTGGGAAGTATAACCTTTCCAACAAAAAAGAATTTTTGAAATCGGTTGGCAAGCGACGGAGTTAAGCGCGAACAAACCTAAAAAAAAAAATAAAAAAAAAAATACAAACATCCGAATTGAGAACCTCCTCCTTTTTTAGAAGTCGGTTAAAAAGACACTTTAACAAAAAATAATAGAATCTAGGTGCTCCTTAAAAAAGGTTTCGTATGGAGATGAATGGGTTTGAAACTCCATACTGTTTACTCTTTTTTAATCAATGCTTTAGAATATTTGTATAGAAAACCATACAGATTTACACGTAAGGAAACCTGGACTTATATGATTAATATAAGTCTGGAATTGCCAATCCGCCTTGAGCAAGCATGGTGATCAATGCTCGTGTCTTCTCTGTGTGAGAAGACGCCTTTGCCCTGCAGTGGGACAATATTAAACTGGTATAATTAATCTAACAAAGTTCTTTCGAGTGTAAAAATGTGTTTAGTTTATTGAACGTAAATATTTTACAACAACACTCTTTCAATGAGTCTTTTAAACATCTTATGCAGTAAAATGTTAGTGAAAGTGTAAAATCCGTGGTTATCAATTTACAGTGTACCGCCAAGTTTACAACTTTACATCAATTAGTTGCTGTGTGAAAATAAGGAAACCATGCAAAGATTTCCTTTCTAACAGTAACGATTTAATGAGCAGCTGATAGAAACAAACTATGTTTTTGTTGTCAAGAAGCCTAGATACGTAAGCCTAGTAGGACACGGGACACACGCGACAGCCACAAACGCCGCCACCTGAAGCTAGAAGCGGCGTTGTGGCGACCACCGACGTCAACCGTGTGCGGTGAGTCCATATTTATTGTATGAAAACTACAGGAAAAAATACTCGGTGGCGGCGTTTTGTAGTTGTGGTCGGTGGCCCGTGTGCGGCCAAGCTGAGTAGTCACGACTCGGGCATAACATACCTACCCTGCTCCCTGCTGTACTTACTTACACACTTTATTTATAAAACCGGCCAAGTACGAGTCTGGACTGGCATATATGTATTATACCACCTTACAATATTAAGATCGTAGGGACCAAAAAATATGGGGAAAGAAATATGGGGACCCCCTATAATTTTTTATTTTATTTTATCTTTATAATTTGTTGTTATAGCATCCACAGTTTCACACAGTCCGTGAAAATTTCCGTTGACTAACTGTTAGGTACACTTAAAAAAAACAGCCCTGTGGCAAAGGGACAGACAGATAAACAGATGAGCGAGATCAATAGGGCTCTGTTTAGACCATTTGAGTATGGAACTCTAAAAATCTACTTCGATAAATTCGAAGATACTATTTGCATGATAGGTACTATGTTAAGTTTTATTCTAAAGTTTAATTTTGTCTTACAAAGAACTCGCAACTGTACATTTAAAGACTCATTAAAAAATAGAATGGTCTAGCCATTGTTAGTTAATTGGCTAATCAACCCGTAAAAAAATTAACACCCTTTTTATTATGAAAAACTTTTATTATTCAATTAAAATAACAGTATCGATATGTCGTAACTTTTCACGCGCGTGTACCTAGTTAATTGATTTTTTAAATTTAAAAACGTATAGCAATTTATAAAATGAATATTTTAAAACCGCTATTCAACTTTCAATGCTTTCATGTAATACTCGATGGGTTATTGACGGGTTTGAATATGCGATGTATTCGCTTAAATTCTTCGAATAGACTGTTAACCTTTTGACCGCCACAGTCATGTATTGATGACAAACGAAAATGTGCCCACGTGTTTTTTTTTCAAATTCGAATTCCTAATGGAATCCACTGAGTGTTTGGATTAAAAACGTTTCAGCCAGGTTGGCGTGGTATGCAACCTTCACAGTACCTACCAACGAGTTTCGATTAGAACGCTATCATAAAATTTAAATAAGGAATGCATTTTAATTTCAATGATTGATTGTACCTGTACCTATGTAGTTGCTTACTGATAAAGTCACGTCTCTTATCATAAAGTTATGTTTCCTAACAAGAGGCTTTATGTGTGGCTTATTTAGCATTTTTATCGGTTTTAAGAGTTGAAACCTAATAAAAAATGTCGATGCACAACCATGCATCGATAAATAATGATAGTAATATTCTCCCGCCCAAATTTCTGTCACGGCGACCCAATTTCAATGGCGACTAGCCAAATACGTCTTAGGAGATTATCATTGTGTACAAGTATGCGTGCAAGCACAGGTGCACTCTTCCCTCGCCCTGATGACTAATGGGACGGCATTCCGACACGACCGGGGAGAGATCAGGCGCTGGACCAACGGCTTTACGTGCTTTTCACCGCATAGGTGTCTCATACCACCAAATTTCTAATCTTCGAGCTGGAAAATCGAACCCACGTCTCTACGAACGGGGCAGTTAATATTAAGAGTAAGTACCCAATAGCCTGTATCATCCTAAGTCTCAAGGGAGTTCCTATACTAAAAAGTCTAGAAATAAAACTCGCCAGAAAGTGTGCTACGCACGTGCCAAACCTATAGGATAGACCACTTTAGGAATGAACTATGAATACAAATCAAGTAGCGGTTACAAATGGGTGAAAACTGGTGTTACAAATTGTATCTTTGGGTCCAGAATAGCTTACAGTTGAAAATAATTAGTTGTTGACATTCATGCCTTTAAGGCGCCCATTACACGGTAGGCTTTGCCATGGCAAAACCATGGCACATTTCCATCAATCATGACTGATGGTGAATGATGGAATTTTATCGCCTACAATTTTCGTCATGCAAACGTCAATCATCGCATTAGACGATAGGTTTTCCGTCAGTCAAAATTTCTTGCCATGGTTTTGCCTACCGTGTAATGGGCGCCTTAGATAAAGAAAACCTATCAGTACTGTTTTGTAATTGTGATAGAAAAATGGTGCACTTAATAAAATTAATAATGGCATAAAAATAATGACATATTCATTACTAGCTTAAAGCCCGCGACTTCGTCCTCCAAGTCAAAGATCCTCTTATTTAAGCCTAGTCGCAAAATCCGTTCTAAGCTGACGTCTGCTATGCTATCTACCTGCCAAGTTTTACCTTCATAGGTGTTCGATATATCGTGTTTTGCATTTAATATCAAAAGCAGCGTTATACTTACTATTTACAGTTTTCCCTAGTTTTCCTCATTCTACATAATTATGACCTACATGAAGGCAGGTCGGTACTAGTGAGTGGCAGGCCACGATCCCTCTCGATCCACTCCAGCTTCAAGCACTCGCCCACAATGGGAGGCATCCGACACTTGGCGTATGAGACAAGTTATAGAGAGTCTTCACTTTTTAAACTACATTTTTCACCGAAAAGGTGACAAAAGAATATCGGAATCACCTGCTACCAACGCTTTTAATTATAATTCATTAACATCCGCAACTCGAAGAATACTCACTCATACCTTTTCCTTAGTGCCCTCTTCAGAACGCTGCGGTTTTAAGAAGAGATTTAAGTTTTTACTTCGTCTTTTCTAAGACAAATCAAGAAAAAACTACAGAAGTCGCGGGCAAAGGCATTAGTACAGTCAACAATAGAGATAGGTATCCAGGGTCGTCAGATATCCCTAGTTGAAGTTTTCTTAAAAACCGATGGATGTTTTCAAAGGCAATTTAATTTAAACAGTAGATAATAAACATTTCATTAATTAAGTTAAGTTTCAATCGAAGACATCCATCGGTTTCTAAGAAAACTTCAACTAGGTATATCTGACGACACTGGATACCTATCTGTTTTGTTGGCTGTACATATCTACGACGTAGACAGTATCTTCAAATAACGACTTTTTCTACAAACACCAATGAGTTCACGTCAAAAATCAAAAGGAAAGAAAAACAAACAGCGCGTTCCCATTTGGCAGTACATGGGTACTAATCCGAATGGAGCCGGACCGGAGTTTCCAACGCTGTTAGGAGCTACACAATACCGGACACCGGCTATAGGGCTGATCCGCTCGGCACGGTATCATGGCGAACAAGACAACCGGCTCGAACACACCACATGGTTTAGGAAGGCATGGGACATTCGGTTACGTTTAGCTGATATGGTTTTAAATACTGACAAGTAAAAAGATACGAATTTTTTTTAACACACAACATTTTGAAGTTATACCAGGTACTTCTTCTCTTGAGTGAGATTTGAAATGATAATATCAAGCTAGTTGGCTTGTGACTATGGGAATGGCCCTGCACTAGGTTCATATTATTTTTTGGACCAGTTGTCAGATACATTGGCCCCGATATATATAGCATCATTTCTGTGTTCATGTAAAGCGACCGAAACCGATTTTTTTATCATCATCATCATTTATTTATTTAAACTTTATGCATCAAAAGTACAAAGGCGGACTTAATGCCTTAGGCATTCTCTAACAGTCGACCAAAGGTGGTGAAGAGATAACATGGTAGGTGCAAATTAATGTACGAGCGCAAAACAGCAAAATTAATTTGAAAAAAAAAAACACACACAAAAGTATTTATCTAAATAAAATCAAGTGTACATAAGTACAAAATATTTAAAATACTCTACTCTCTCTCTCTCTTTACTCTATATTTCAGTCGAACGACGACCACTGCTAGACATAGGCTTCCCCTATTGATCGCCACAATGACCAGTCCTGCGCTGCCCGCATCCAGCGGTTACCTGCGACCGACACCAGGTCGTGGGTCCACTTCGTGAGGAGCCTTCCTAGATATACTTACATACTTAATTTTTATAATTAAAAATGTCGACACTGCTATCTAGTAATAATTGTACCACATGCTCACATTAATGATGACACATCTATTAAAACATCATACATAAGTTATCCGGCAAACATAATGGTCCGGCCACATATTGACGTTGACAGTCACGACGTACGACGACGAAGTCGTGCCTTTTAACGACGTTGCTCTAAAACATAAAGTGTTCCTAATATGGATCATACGAGACGAAATACCAATAAAGTATTCTAATAATATAAAACTAGATCTAGCCATAAAACTATGTAGGTATTGGCTACGAAATAGTTAAGACGATTGATTAACAAAAAAACAAATAACAAGCATAATAATCAACCAAAGTTTTGTTCTTTGTAAGTCAAAACTAAGTAGTACGTATTAATTTATATTTGTTTCGAACGACATTTGAAGTTTTATTTATCTTACTTCTAAATAAATTAAACAAGTATCCAAACGAATCCGGCTCTTTCGTTGCTAATACATATTCTATGAACGCGTAGTCGACAGCGACGACGCGATATGTCAGCGTCGCGTCGTTCTATTGTAGTCGGACCCTTACATTTACAACTGCGGTTACTGAACTTCATAACTGAAATATTCGTCCGGAATAGTACTACATCATAACCGTCATAATTTAATAGTAATACATATTAAAGTATAATAATTACTATTAAATTACTATAACATGTGGCTTCTGCTCACATATCGGGTTACATGCATTTATCAGTGCGGCTCATGAATGTGGTGGTTATTTGGTGAATAATATCTAAGTGATATCAAAATACACTAAATGATAATGATGCTACCAGCTGCAGCTGCTGATAATCGCGTATTATATTACACTAGCTTCTGTCTGCGACTTCGTTCGCAAAAATGTCGGTTACTGGCGATCTAATCTTGTTTCGTCATACAAACTATGGACCCCAGTTTCTTTTAATTTTGGAAAATCCTTTCTTAGCGTAGAGATTTACGAGGTTTAACAGTCAGTGTTAACATATCGTCGAAACGGTTAGCGGAGTAGCCTCAGCCATTGGCTGCTGCGCAAATATAAAACAGCAGTTAAAATGAATGAATGAATGAATAAATGATTTCTTTCTTCTTTCTTCAGAAAATACTAGAGAGGAGAAACGCTTAAGAAAAAAAATCTTATACTTTGACGTTTTATAAAGTAAGTTTAGTTTTAGAAATGTGAGTGGTTGACCAAAAAGGGACCTGGAGGGATTGGAAACCGTTATTTTTTTTTTTTGATATTTTTAATCTGTGGTCTTTTAGCTTTGTTTTGGTTTAACCAGAATATTTTTAGGTGCCGTAGTGTTTTTTTTATGATTTTTTTTGTGAGCCGAGGCCGAGCCAAACTCGTTGCTACACGAAATTTCAAACGCGATTTACTCGAAATCAATTATTTTCCCTTGAGGTCCCTTTTTGGTCAACCACTCACAAATGTTGGTACCTACTTAGACTGAGTTGAGTGAACCCACGAAGCAAGCTTGGTGATCAACGCTCGTGGCTTCGCTGTGTGAGAAGAGGCCTTTGCGCAGCAGTGGGACAAAAATAGGCTAGTATTATTTTTATCAATATCTCGTCACAAAAATAGTGCAGATTTGTTGAAATTCATATCTTTGCCAACACCTGACTCAATACTTATTTAAGAGATTCTCGATTATATCAGCGTATCGATTGGATGGACGGCTACACTGCATTCCACTCGAATTGGCGCAAAGTGCTCAAGAATCGCCAAATCTTGCGAAATATTCAAGGGTTACCTGATGTCGTAATATCTTATTCCATATCTGTGGTCGAATCTGACGTCATACAAGGCAGTTTAGCCGTCATCCAGAATACCGTTATCGAGGGGCACGGCAGTGCCCCCGCCAAGTCGAGCAAATAAAAGCGGCACGGCCGTACCATTATTTTCTCGAAGCAGTTCAGGCCATTTTCAACCCCTTATAACTTTGTTGTGGATTAAACTAGAAGCCTGTATTTCTAGTTACCAAGCAAGCATTGTATAAACACGGTATATTTCAAATTTCATTCAATTTGAACCAGTAGTTTAAGAATTATAACTAGTCAAAGTTCTTAATTTTGTCACTCACTGACTGACCGATCATCAAAAGTCTAAAGCACTTCTAGTAGACATAGAAGCTTCAAATTTGGAATGCAATTAGTGTTTAGTGTATAAATCAAGGAAAAACTAAAATATTTCGCAATTTCGGTCCAGTTTTCTAGATACACCAATTCTTAAACCGATAATCAAAAATCTAAAGCACTTCTAGTAGACATAGAAGCTTCAAATTTTGAATGCAATTAGTGTTTAGTGTATAAATCAAGGAAAAACTAAAATATTTTGCAATTTCAGTCCAGTTTTCTAGATACACCAACTGCATTAATAACTTTGTAATCCCATATGACATGATATAATCTTAAAGGATTACAAAGTTATTTATGCAGTTGGTGTGATCATCAAAAGTCTAAGGCACTTCTAGTAGACATAGAAGCTTCAAATTTTAAATGCAATTAGTGTTTAGTGTATAAATCAAGGAAAAACTAAAACATTTTGCACTTTCAGTCCAGTTTTCTAGATACACCAATTCTTAAATTTGAACTGCATAAATAACTTTGTAATCCCATACGATTATATCATGACATATGAGATTACAAAGTTATTTATGCAGTTGGTGTATCCAGAAAACTGGACTGAAAATGCAAAATATTTTAGTTTTTCCTTGATTTATACACTAAACACTAATCACATTAAAAATTTGAAGCTTCTATCTCTACTAGAAGTACCTTAGACTTTTGATGATCACACCAACTGGCAACTGCATAAATAACTTTGTAATCCCATATGACATCTTAACATCTTAAAGGATTACAAAGTTATTTATGCAGTTGGTGTGATCATTAAAAGTCTAAGGCACTTCTAGTAGACACAGAAGCTTCAAATTTTGAATGCAATTAGTGTTTAGTGTATAAATCAAAGAAAAACTAAAATATTTTGCAATTTCAGTCCAGTTTTCGAGATACACCAACTGCATAAATAACTTTGTAATCCCATATGACATGATATAATCATATGGAATTACAAAGTTATTTATGCAGTTCAGTTTTTTTTCTACAAAAAGAAATGAGATGCCACCAAAAACAAAACTTGTAAAAATTCCAAGTCTCGCAACTCAGTTCTTCTACCGTAAAAAGTTGTGAGATCCATGTAATACCAAGTCAGTCGATTTATTCAGTCCCTACTTAAGGGACCTTCTGTCTTAAGTTATTACGTAATTAGCATTTATGTTTAATTATAATAGATTGACTTGGCAATCGCATGAAAACACAATGCCATCAAAAACCAAACTTGTAAAAAACCAAATCTCGCGACTCAGTCAGCACGATTTTGCTATCGCACTAAACAATCTTATTTACTACAATATGTATTGCTTGTGAGTTACATTGTGTTTTCATGCGTTGGCCAAGTCAATCTATTATAATTAAACATAAATGCTAATTACGTAATAACTTAAGACAGAAGGTCCCTTAAGTAGGGACTGAATAAATCGACTGACTTGGTATTACATGGATCTCACAACTTTTTACGGTAGAAGAACTGAGTTGCGAGACTTGGAATTTTTACAAGTTTTGTTTTTGGTGGCATTTGAACTTTCTTACATCGCCATTATTTTGGAGTTCTTTTTTTTTTTTAAACGATTTCAAAGAAAGTATGAGAATTGGTATTCTGCAATTTTATTCAGAAAATTTACTATTAGCTTTCTGTTTTTACCCGACTGTGGAGTACTAAACAGAGAGACTAATGCTTTTGCATGTTTGGTTAATAAAATCTATAAGCAGCCAAACGTTTCTTCTAGAGATTATAGTAGGTGACGGTATCTACTGTATTCAATATGGTGATCAAGTTGGCAGCCTGTGGAAAAAGTAGTATAAAGTACGAATCGTAATGTAGCGGTACTCAACATTTAGCCTACCAAATTTTTATTTGGGCGGTCAAACTTTTCTAGAGCGTGAAACGCAGGAAAATCCGGATACATTCTAATTATGTTAAGTATTATAATTAAATAGAATTTCAGTAGTTTATAAAACTAAAGTAAAAATCAACTGACTTTGTATGACCAAGTCAATTTGCTAGTTGCACATAAAATACCTCTTTTAGGATTCCATAAATTATTAAGCCACTGTTGTCCGTGTCAGCGGGCTGTATCTCATGAACCGTAATAGCTAGAGAGTTGAAATTTTCAGTGTATTTTTATTCCCGTAATACCAAAAAATAATAAAACATAAATAAAAATGAAAGGACCCCCTTTCATTTTTATTTATGTTTTATTATTTTTTGCACCCACAAGAAACGTGTTTTTTTTTGCGGCAATACTGTTGTTATCTTCTACGATTACGGAACCCTTTGTGTGCGAGTCCGACTCGCACTTGATCGGTCTCTTTAAAACAAACTGTCTATACAAACATTTTAAAACAAAAGACTCATCTCCTGCGAGGAGACTTGAGTATCTCTGACATAAAGAATAGTTAGCATTTTGAGCATGCCGAGTGGCGAGTACTTTCTGCCAGGTCTAATTAGCCACAGTGAAGGATAACGATGGGTTGCAAACGACTTTTATGAATATTCAGCACCTAGTGATCGATTTTAGGTACATTTTCGGCTTTCGGCCTTCACTTTGAAGCCTCGTGTTTATTATCCCCGCTTTTATGCATAGTTTTTATATTTTGTTCGTAGGACTAACTTTTATCATTACTTGTATGTTTTAGCACACATGCTTATATGATTCTAAACGCACCACGATTCAGGAGACATTCCTAGTGTGGGGCAACGTTTAAAAAAAATGTATATAAAACCTGTGAAACATACCTGACTTATTGCAAAAAAAAAAGCGAAGCGATAGCTTAAGAATATTCGGAACTACTTAAAGGAACATAAGAACCCTAGTTTAAAAATAAAGATATAGGTAGATAATTAATTGAGTTTTTCAGTACTTACTATCTCGAATTTTGTAAAAGAAATTGCCTTTCGATGTTCATCTCAAGGAAATACCTGAAATTAAAAGAAAACATTGCTTGTAAAAATAGATTGCAATCTTACACTTTTCAACTAACAGTTTCATGATACCATCTAAAGTAGTTTAAAAGGAAAAGTAATAAAACCTGTTCCGTGCTACACTATTTAACACTATACTAAATAATCCCCTATCATTTTTAACTTTATTTTTTAATTATTTGTTGTTATTTCGACACGTGCCTCGGAAAGCACTTTGTCGTTGGTTCCGGCTGACATGCATGGATCTTCATATTCATAATTATTTATTTATTTGCATACCATAATGTGTTTATAGATCTTTGAAAGTCGTTACGGGTCGTCAGAAGCCCGAAAGTCTGAACAACCAGTCTTACTGGGTTGTGGAGGTCATACAGGCAGTCACTCCATGTAAAAATACTGATATTCAACGTATTTCGCGTAATATGACGTGAATGTATGAACGTATGACATTTAAATGAGGGCACCAACAAAATGATCACGTGAAACGAAACGTAATCAAGTATTTATTTTGTCACGCTCTTTTAGTCTCGGAGACAGGTAATTCTATTGTATACTCTATTGCATTCTATTAAGAGTTTTTTCTCCACAAAATATTGCATTAATTTATATTCTTGACAACGTACACAAAAGACTTGGGCAGGCGAATAACAATTGAATGCGAAGCAATATTGCACACATTTTTCCAAGCTATTTATGTCACAACTCATTAACAGGTATTTTTAGAACACAGAATCTTGATAAATTACGAAAATTAACAATTGTTACCATTGCCTTACCACTGTTATGAATGAAATATGCTATAGTTACAATATAGTTCTATGAATTTCTAGTTAATAATAACGTTAAGCACATGAAATCTTATAAATACTCAAAGGTTTTAATAAAAAAAGAATTTAAATCTATCCATGCAGCCCGAAAAACATTAAAAAATGTTGAAACGCTTTTAGCAAGGCGTAGCTGAAACATTCACTTTTCGGAAGGTTAGCGAAGTTGCTTCAAGAATTCGTTTGCCATCAAAGCCTTAAAGGCAAATAACCAGTTCTAGCTGGTATAAACTGGATAACAAGTTGGTGTACCAAGATTTCTAAGAGAAGATCAACTGAGATGGTTGATTTGGGAATATAGTACTATTATTTTGAGAGACCCTAAAATAATATACCTCTGTTCCAATTCACGCAGACAGCATGTCAATATTTTATAAGGTTGCTAAGGTTACTATGTCAATTAATTTAGGAAAATGATTGTGCATATCTGTATTATTATTCTGTACTAATATTATAAAGAGGTAACATTTGTTTGTAAGTTTGTATGTAATCTCCGGAAGTAATGAACCGATTTTGAAAATTGTATCACAAATTGGAAGCTACGTTATCACTGAGTGCTATAGGCTATATTTTATTATCAAAAAATTAGGGATCCGTATGAAAAATCTACGTTATCACTGAGTGCTATAGGCTATATTTTATTATCAAAAAATTAGGGATCCGTAAGAAAAATCACGCGTACGAAGTCGCGGGGAGAGTGCTAGTTAGGTACCTATAAAATAACACACTAAACCAAAGAACAACATAATTATAATTAAAACTTAATGATAAGCGTTAAATAATACCAAAAAAACCTTTTTATATCAGGTCTAAAGTACATTAGTCTTCACTAAGTCAAAATCAAAGCATTTATTTTAATTAAACCATCAGGCACTTTTGAATTCTCAAGGAGTCGGTCAGTTAGTCAGAAAATTTAAGCTAGTTGCTCTACTACTACTGCCTCGCCTCTCAACCCTTCTGACATGTGAAATTGTTAGTACCTACCTACTGCGCAGTGACTCGTTTCGTGCTCAGAGTCGCAAAGTTAGGATCGTGCCTTTGAAAGTCAAATAAAACCAAAGAGGCTCGTCGACTTTTTAACCCTTTGACCGCCACGTCAACAACGAAAATCTGTTCTCTACGCCAAGCGACAAATTCCTTCTTTCATACCTACAAAATAATAGGCACGGCAAAAGTATATCGATAAAATATCGATACATTTTACTGGTTCATGGTTTAAGAATAAAAACTGCTGATAAGTACCATTGAATTGTATTAATTTTCACCCATGTTTCCCCTTTTTTCACAATTTAGTAATCATTACCCAGAAGTTACAGCGTTACATAAGAGCAGATTTAAAAATAAAAAGTAATTCAAATATTTTAAATAACAAAGTCACAGCACTAATCTCGTTTGTGACTATATTCACTGACGTTAAAAGCCGTCACTGGCGTGGCCAGCACTGCGTGAAACAAACGTGCTTACAAACTTTGCCGCCTCTGAGTTAGAGATGTACCAGTGCGATATTAAGTATTGCATGATACTATACAGCTAACATTGTAACAAGCCGGATTTGACAGCTATCAAAATCCTTTGTGTAGTGTTGTCAAAACGTCTTGTCAAAATATAAATCGGCAATTAATTCGTGTTTGTGAGTGTATTTTTTCAAAATTAAGTTAAACTTAATGTTTACAAGTGATACTCGTTGTTATAGTGTATGGGTAACATAGTAATTATTCAGGATTGTGAATTGGATTTTTCAAATTATTACGTAGGAGAAACGTCAAATCCGGCCTCTTAGAACGTTAGCAGTTTAAGTAGTATTATGGTCACGTAATAAGTATTAGTATATTACTAGACTAGTATAATGAAGTGTTAAATGTATGAATAAAACTTGTTTAATTACTTAGAGTTAATTGGCCCCTGTTTTGAATCATCAACCTGCAGTATTGTTTTTTCTACTTTTTCTTATCCATCCAAAGGTTGTCTTAAAAAGATCGCTATTAACGATAAGACCGCCCATTGTGTCACCCGATTTATAAGTTCTATGTTGTGAAGTCTGTAATTTGTATGCTGTGCATAATAAAGAGTCATGTCAAGAATCATGTAATCCACAAATAAAAAATCGCAAATGTTTTTTTTTAACCTGTTTAAACCGAACCTATATTGTCCCACTGCTGGGCAAAGATCTGCGCCATAGTCTTCTAACACTCGAAGGAGCTGTTCGGTTGTCATTTCACTCATTTTTATTTTGGGGATTTAGATGCTAAACGAAAGAACCTGTAACCTGATACCCTGAACCTAATACCTATTATTTACTAGGTATTAAAAACTTCACTACACTGTCATTGTCCGGCACTGCGCGCTGACGTCACCGCGCGACGTCTCATCCCGTCTGTGGCGTACAAATCACTGTAAAGGATTCCGCTGACAGGGATGCGCGAGAGTTGCCACAAAATTATCGATATGCACTTATTTACTCATGAGTTATATTTTGTTTTATATTTTGCGTTGTATTTCATCTGATGTAAAAATAATGTAGTAGACGAGAAATATTTTTCGTCATGTAGTAGTACAGTATTTTAATTTGTTTTCACAAAACTTTTATCGTAAGTAATTGTTTTCCTTACCCATCACTAGCTTGAACGTGAAGAGTCGTCACTCTTCACGTCCGTGGCGTGGATTTGCACGCCAAATGATACATTTTGCATGATGTTTTTGTAATTTTTACCATTACAGAGTGGCTAATTGTTATATATCTTTGTGTAATAATATAATAAATATGTCCAAGGAATAATAACAGGAATAAAAAAACACAACAAACATATTTTTGTATGTTTATTTTGAACTATAAAATAGTCTTTTTTTTTTTTTTTAGGTGGTGAAAATTATCAAATGACTCCTTCCGCCCTGGGTGGGGCGGAAGGGACTGTCAGACTTTTACTAACTAAAAAACCACCCTGTTCCTTCTGTAGCCCTTTACGTTCCGGGGCCACGGTATCCTGTTAAGACGTCCCACATCCCCGGAGACGTCCCACAACCCCTATTTTCGACGTGCCATGCCGTCTGTGGCGGTCAAAGGGTTAACCCACGCCAGTGCTATTTGTGTTAGCTAATCAGTCAAGTTTGTACAGAATTACTGATAAGAATTGTCATTGTAAATATTTAGCACAAACGGAATTATCTATGTCTGTTGTCAGGAATAACTCCATAATGTGAAACATTACCCGCACCTTTTTCCATTTATTAGTAGAACATACCTCGAATACATCCTTTTACTGTATTTTTTTTACGGTTTTTAGTGCGGGACCCTAAACTCTCTCAGCTTACACAAACACACAGGTGGGTCTGTCTGTTACAGCTGTTTATTCAACTACTAAAGCTGGAAAATTGGAATACTTATGATAATGCTTATAAAATAGAAAGAAGTGAAAAAATATTGCCAGGTAATTACATTGCAATAGGAGCCAAAATGGGAACTTTAAATTTTAAAATGGTTACTAACACACATACATAACATCACGCCTGTAACCCCCAAAGGGTTAGGCAGAGGTGTACCCATTAGTACACCCACATTTCAACAGTTACTACTCAATGATAATTATGGTTTCTTTTGGTGCTTTTCTAGTCGTGTGACAAAGTCGCGAACCGAACTGTAAAACAATTACAGGCCTTATAACCAGTGAAAATTCACTAATTAAAATCATATTCCAACATTTCCCTTTGACGTAGTAACTTGACATTTACACGACAGCTAATATACACTCAACCGTTAATGTGAAAGGTTATTCTATTAATAGACATGCAAGGATTCCTCAATTTCACAAGCTTCCCTGGAAGCGACCGGAAACTATGAGGATATGAGCAATTTGCGAGTTTATCAATAAACGTAAACTCAATCAAATGTTAACAGGATTCGCGTGATTAAATCTACATGACGTATATTCTGTTTTGTTTCGATAATGAGGTAAATACCTATTTATCTACTTTATTATATACCAATATAATAAAGCTGAAGAGATTTTGTTCGTTTTGAATGCGTTTATCTTTGTAACTACCAGTCAGATTGGATAAAATTTCTGAGGAATCCGCGGGAACGGAGCAGTTACCAAAGACGTAGCTTAAAGCAGGTGTAAAACACCACGAGGGGAGTCGGAAAGAACGAAAAAGGACGGAACCTTTTCTATTTTATTATGAATCTGGCTATCATATCAAAAAGATTTCTCCAATCTGACTGATAGTTCCATACGGTCCATACCGCGTTTAAACAAACAAACGATATAGCTCTTCAGCTTTGTTATACTAGTAGGTATAGATATTATGTCAGATAATTTTATCAGTTGAGCAAAAATATAGCAATTTAAGCCGCATATACTTTTGGAATTTAAGAGATTAATAATAGTTCAGATCTAGGTGAACTCTTAACAGGCCCGAAATGATTAATTATGAATGTTATAATTACTTACGATATGCTTAATCTTAATTATCACTGTGTAACAGGGTCTTCTACTTTCATTAGTATTCTTCTTTCAGCTCAGAGAGAAGAAGAAAACCACCTTACTTCACTGAGGGAGAATTTTTCAGAGTCAAATAGCTGGTCTATGACTATACCACAATAATCAATTTCACGTACGATTAAACCACTATTAACTACTACATTTACATTTAATTTCTGATTTATGAAGCGTTAACCGACTACCTTATCAAAACAAGAGAAATATATAACTGCCTATTAACTAAGAAAAGTTAAGTAAAAAAAAAAAACAATATAGGTATTTGTTTTCATTTTTACTCTTTTTTCCATTATTGTATAAACGATGTAAACATACTTTCATCGAATGCTTAGATTATTACGCATAAAATTATCTCAGCGTTAGTAAACAATAGATGGTTACATCACCGCGATCATCGTTTCCTAGACTAAGCAATCTTTCCAAGAATAACGTAATTTATTTATTTTTTAATTTAAGACAATAAAACAATCCATTTTGTTAAAATCTATGTTACTTATACATTATAAAGAGGTAAAGTTTGTGAGGTTGTAAGGGGTAATCTCTGGATCTACTGAATCGATTTTGAATATTCTTTCGCAAATTGGAAGCTACTACGTCATCACTAAGTGCTATAGGCTATATTTTATTATCAAAAAATTTGAGATTTGTAAAAAAAATCAGTCCCGGGGACAGCGCTAGTACATAGTACAACAAACAACACAAAAAAGGTAAAATAATTAAAATGTTGTAACAAAGATTTTTGTTTTGTTAATAAAAAAATAAATAAAAGCTTTTTTAATTTTCGATCCGATGCGATGTCCGTTGTCCAGTATCTCCGGTGCATCGGTATAGAAAATTGGCAATAAGCGTCTGAATCGAGACTAGTGCATACAATACCGGACTTACGAAATTCGAAAAACAGAAATTAAAAATACAGACAGACAGTTAATACAAAAAAACCTGGAATAGTGCAATTCGGAGGCGTACACAAAAGGGTTCAGTACCATTTTACAATATTCAACACAACATGCAAAAAACAAGTTTTTTGTAATTCACCCCTTTAACTTTCAACTTTATTATTTTTTATTATTTGTTGTTATAGTGGCCATAAATAATAAAAATACGTCATCTTCTCACTCTGTGAATATTTCAGCTATCTACCTCTAGTTCTTGAGATACAGCCCGCTACGCGCTACTGCTAATTAGAATGACCATGATTAAAGATGATTTTTCTTGTATCGGATCGATACATGATTAGGTAAAAGTTTTGAATAGTTTTGTAATCTTGTTTGTCAATTTCTATTCAAGAATTCAGTGAAAGAAAACAGTATTCCTGACTTGACATGTAAATCAGTTACAGTTTTTTTATGTCCTATTAATTCTTGAGTATTTAATAGAAAACAGCAGACAATAGAGAGATTGTGAGTTCATTGTTCATTATTTATAAAGGCTATTATTTCCGTCACCGGCGCGGGAAGGTCAGTACCTGATGCAGATTTATTTTTATTTTGCATCAGCCATCACAAGAGATAGTGAAAATGTTCAGATTCATCGATAAAAAATAGGAGGTTTGTTGGTACAACGTTGTGCCCCAATCTGAAAAGCAAACTAACTGGATCTTCGTGCAGGTAATGTCCATAGTATGCCCCGGGCTTGCCCTCGGGCATGGCATTGTAAAGGCAACCTTATTTACAGGCAAACGGGACTTCAGCAAAAGTAAGTACTATAGGCATCAAAAGTGGATAGGCATTCTCAAAAAGTATTCGCTTCCAGTTAAGTTTGACTTACGACCTTCTATTTTCGAGAACAGTCACATGTATCATCATGGCCGTCGACAAATGATTGTAGTTCATAATTTCAACATTATAAAATAAGTCAAGTTGGCCTATCGGCTAAGCGCCTGCAGATAGGTGCGTGAATCGGGGAGTCGTGAGTTCGAATCTCATCCAGACTATGACTTTTTGTAAGTTTTTACTTGATTGGAAGAAATGAGGCAGAAGCATAATATTCTTTATCTTGTTCGCTTTGTTCACACATTTCGTAAAGTTAAAAAGGTAGATCATAGAAAATTAAACAAAAAATTTAGATTTCTGTGAGGTAGACAGAAATAAGTAATGTAATAATGAGTTTTATGAATACTCGATTAGAATAAACGTTGCCGTTTGGTTGTAGTTGTTGGTTAGTGACGTGTGGTTTATTAGATAGCGGTAATTATTCACAAAAAAAAATGCAAGCAAACATTGAGACGAAGACGACTATTATTGCGTTGCATAAAAGTGGTCTTATAATAGAACGCAAATATCTAATGAAACCGGACTGAATGTGAGTGTTATATTATTGTGTTATTTTAATTTTATTGTAACTTGAACCTAATATTATTTGGTGACATAATAAAATTATAAATTAGATCTTTTTATTGTTTTTGAAATCCATCTTAAGGCTGTAAAGATAAATAAATTCTGTTTATTATTGTATTTATAAATGTAGACTTAATATCATATTGTTTTATTAAATGAATATTATTTTATTAAATAAATATTACTATATTATATAAAAATTAAGTCACTTTAGTATTTTGTTATACCTGCCTAATATAACTTTTGTTTTGTTTTAGAGGAATACTGTTAGTCTCTGGATCAGGAGATACGAGGAAGAGGTTAGCCTAGTTAGTCGACAGCAAAGTGGAAGGCCGTCGCTTATTAGCGAGGCGCATCGAAGACATAATATGGTGGGCGAATATGAATCGAATGGTATCACACCAACGAGGCACTTTGCCGAACTATTCGATACTTCATTGCAAACTGTTCGCCGGGCCCTCCACGCTGAAGGCTTGCATCACAGAAGCCTTTCTTCACAAAAAGGCATAAACAAGAACCACTACGTTTCTCATGGGATTATTAAGATTTTGACTGGAAGACTGCTATATTAAAAACCTAGATGTTTTGTTATTATTAATTAGACAGTGTAACTAAATATTTAGTATTAATATTATTATGTCCGTCATTATTCAATGATCTTAAATTGAGGTTTAGTTTCAATCATCTTTTCGTCAAGAAAATGAAGACTTAAGTCATTACATTTATTCAATACATTTATTGTGACGTTACATATAAAAAACATATTCATAAAGTCTAAATCAATATAAAGAAATAATTAAGTAATATATTAGTTTTCAATAAAGTCTGCTAAATATCGATACCTATATGTGGATATTAACAATCATATTTGTGTTATTAGAATATTATTTTCTTGTTATATTTTTATGACGTGGGTAAACACAAAAAATCTTATGAACGGTTACAAGTGAATTTCTTTTATCTAAGTAGGAATGTAACGTCACAATTCTCGTAAGTTAGTTAATTTTATAAATAAGTAAATCTAATAAACATTTTTGTTATCATTTAGCACGATTTTTTTATTTCCACCTTCAAATACCGAAAAGATAAATTAAAAATCACATTAGTATAATATAATAATACAATAACTAATATTTGCTTCTTATAATAAACAATTATAAGCATGAATTGGAAATAAACATAAAACTAACAAGTTTTTACATAATATTATTATTGTTTCAAAAACAAAAAACAGCCACACACAGTAATCAAGATTTGAACTCAGACCCTTATTATTTGTGAACCCGTCGCTAATCTCAAACAAACCTAGCTACCGGCACATAGTAGTTTTATGCGAGTTTTAGCAATGAATTGGTAAAAACAGCGCCAGTGACTATGACGCGTATTTTAATGCAACAGAAATATCATGCTATTTCGCTAAGTGCGACGACAGCGACAGTTAATTAGTGTGTGTTATCTGTAGAATGTTGACACATCACTCGCACACGCACTGACTGACGCGCTCGTTAAGCTCAGACGAAAGTCGACCTTCTGATGCTTAAGCATTAAAGATGGCGACTGTACCTACCACTTTTCATGCCACACACGTCATGGTTTTTTTTTGCAAGCTTTTATTTACTTTCACTGTCCCGGTGTGTGTGGCTAATTAAATCTTATAAATTATATTTGAGCGACTTCCTGATGTTTGATTAAGCTGAAATTTAGAGTAAATGTGCAATTTGAATGACAATGCAATACATTAATGATAATAGTAGGTAATGTTTTCACAGGGCTGGTCGGATGGAAAGTGGCCATATGAACTTAATCAAGTCTTACAAGTTTTTGACCTATTTCCCGGTGTTCGAATGAGCTCGAATTCTGTATATTTTATGCATGAAATGCAATATAGGTAAAAGCTTGTTTAAAAATAAAATATTATAAATAAGCGTCTTAAAAATAACTTGTTTTTCTGTAAACTGCATAATTTTACTTTTTTTTATTTGAGTATGTTATTGTATCAGAAGTTCAACTGGCCAGTTTATTAATGCAAGTACACAAAAACAAAAGCCAAATGACTAATAAATAAAGCAACTTAGAGTTGTGTAAACATCACTTGTCTGGGAATTTTTTTATTGAATGAGGTACAGTAAGTAGGAAGTAATTCAATAAGGTGTTGAATTGTTGATATTGAAACCAATGTTCCAAGTGCCAACTACCTGTATTAATGGGAATGCATAAAAAATTGAGATCATAACATAAACATCCCGTTTGTATTCCTCGAAGGGTGACTCAGCGGAGGCATATACTGAAATGGTAATAGGCATAAGTGTTGAGGACTCCATACAACTCGATTCCTACCGGTTTCCCTTCAGAAGTTCAGAACAACAGCTAATCTACCGCCATTGAAATATGGCACAATCAGCAGTGTCTATAATTTAAATTACACAAAGAAATAAGTACGGCTTCTTACGAGAATTGACCCTTCGCTGCTGATAGGCACACCCACTTAGCCATTATGTTTAATTCCCATGTAATAGGCGAGAACCCTTTTCTACCAACAGGACCTCAATCCAAACTCCAGGCCGCTGCTATGATAAAAGAGAGGCCAGTCTCCAAAACTACCATCTTGATTTAGACAACATCCAACCAATAAGTAAATCCTAGAATTCTAGATCCTAGTAACGCTCATCGCATCTATTTTAAGAGAATCCGTGTAATGACGTCTGCCTCATTAAAGTAATTATTACGTAGATAATGGAGCCACGATTCATGGTCAGTTTGCTTAGGATACATGCCGAATATTAAGTTACTATAGTAGAATTTACACCTGCAACGTTGTACGAGTATCTATTACACATTTAATTAAGCTTGCTAGAAATAAACAAATTGATATCTCGCTTTTGGCAAACTCATGTTTGAGAACTGCACAAAATACAAGTGTTCAGTACCTAATTGAAAAGTGAACAATTAACAACTTCTGTAATGCTTTTTTTTAAATCAAAATTCGTAATGCCAGTGTCACCTTCAAAAGAGACGGACTCTGTATGTCGGTCTCTTTTGAAGGTGACATTTTTTCAAACCAAAAAAATAACAACCTCTTTATGGGCCCCGTCGGTTGTAGTCGAATAAAAACAATTAAATTGAAGTCTATTCTTTAAAACTAAGCGCGCGTAACGTAATCGTAAGTATTCCAAGTAAAAACACAACACAACTTTTCCAACTGCATTGCGTTTTAATCATTACCTTGCTAACAATCATCTGACAGGTTCCCGGCAGTAGCATTATTTACCACTGTAAACACTGTTCTAGAGCATGACAAAACGACGCGAGATGTTAATTACGACACAAATAACAATTCTGGGAACAATTTATTGTTTAAATCGTATGTTTTTGTGTGTGTGTTTCTTGCGCAAGATTACAAAAAATGCCTTTGAGAGAACTTCAATTTTTTGGTGACACATAATCACTACATATTATAAAACAAAGTCGCTTTCCCTATCTGTCTGTCTGTCCCTATATATGCTTATATCTTTAAAACTACGCAACGGATTTTGATGCGGTTTTTTTTAATAGATAGAGTGGTTCAAGAGGAAGGTTTATATGTATAATACATGCACCCGTGCGAAGCCGGGGCGGGTCGCTAGTATCTTATAACGCTAATAATGGTTTGAATTGCAGTTCAGTTAACTTATAAGATAGACTAGTTTTAGCTTGCGACTTTGTTCGCGTCATTGTCGGTTATAAAAGAGAGTTAAAGTAAAGAGCTGTTTTTTGACATTATAGAAATATAAACAGACCCGTCAATTATATTTATTTGCAAACTAGAGCCCCAATAAACCTTCACAAATAGGTAACACACAGTATCTTTTCGAGGTTGTTTCTGAATACTACTTATGAGATCATTTCGATGCTTCGAATGGCATGCCTCATTACTATGTTTGTTTAGTATGCTACATATTAGGAAGTGCCAACGCCCAGCTTCGGTCAGCCAGGAACTGGAGCATGTAGGTGGACAACTACAATTATCTACAGCAACCAACGAGTTTTATTGGTTTGTTTACTCACAAATGTGCACTAATAGGGAATATCCTCATGCTATCTTATTTAAGTAAATGAAGAAGAGTACTTTTTTTTTTTAGGTGGTAAAAATCATCAAATGACTCCTTCCGCCCTGGGTGGGGCGGAAGGGACTGTCAGACTTTTTCTGACTAAAAAACCACCCTGTTCCTTCTGTTGCCCTTTACGTTCCGGGGCCACGGTATCCTGTTAAGACGTCCCGCAACCCCGAAGAAGAGTACTTAGTGCTTACCTAGAGTCATGTTGTTTAAAACATAATTGTAATTATTATAAACTGCCTGTGACTTCGTCTGCTTCAAAGTTGATATTATATATTATCCCACGAGAACCGTAAAATTTTTCCGGGATAAAAAGTAGTGTGCTATTTCAGACTATAATCAATTTAATTTAGATTTGTTCAGCCGTTCTGGGGTAAGTGAGTAACAAATATCCAACTAAATATTCCCATTTATTAGTAGGTAGTAAGATTATTAGTAAAATGATGCTGTAAAACGAGCAATGTTTAAATTATCAATACAAGATAGATCCTGAAGTTATTTAATGGAAATAAGTCTATTTCGTGACAATATGACGATTTCCTTCAAATATAATATCGAAATCTACGTCAAATACAAATGTTTTTATTTTAAATGATTATAATTAAACAATCTTAATCCCTCCGTTATGAGTTTTGATCAACAAACAGATTAAAACAGAGCGCTGCAATTTGAAAACAACGTAAACAATACATTTTGAATTGCGCGGACTTCATTGAAGGAATCAGCTCAAGTTATAGTTAACAGTTACTTTAGCTCCCACGTCTCGAATACTTTACATATAAAATAATATCTACATCATATATCAAAGTTTCTGAGGCAACGCCATCTTGTTTCTAAAAGCATCTGATCTTACAAAAAAGAAAAACTGGCGAATCTGTCTCGTGCACCGAGGGTTCCGTAATGTTTGAAGGAAAATGGTTTTCAAGTTTTAAAGGTCAATTTTCAATCTTTCGGGCCGCATAATCAAGATTTTTTCTAAAGAGTTTTTGCCAATTTCTGAAAAACAATACTGTAAGACACATTGTTTTATTTTTCATGTAGGTACCTATTATTTTTTTTTAACCTCCAAAAACTCTATTTTAGATTTTCCGCTTTGCAAACTTTGGAGGTGTTTCATCATACGTCAAAAACTGTTTGACTGAAATGAAAATAAATATATAGTATTAGATAATGATTGTGCCAATCCCTTTCATATGGTACCTAAGCCATTTATTTGACCTGACACTAGAAAATTTCAACCCTCTAGTTAGGCTCCTATTGCAATGGCATTTTTAGTTGCTATGTAAATAAGTGTAAGTACAGGTATTATTTGACACCGTTTGTAACATGTCGATAGTTTTAGTAGTTGCTGGAATAAGCAGCTATGAGTAAGTAGGTACTTTCTGGGATGATCTGGGATGGTTGGAGTAGGATCAAAAGAGACATGCACGCACGATGGCCCAATCAAGTGGCTAAGTGCGGAGACAGCCCAGCCAAACTAACTAACTAAGTAGCTGTGATGGACACACGGACAAACGAAGTTGAACCATAAGGGTTCCTGGGGGCTTAGACAAAGTAACAATTTCAAAACGATAACGAAGTTAGAAAACACTAAAATGTATGGGATTGACATAAGCCGCGTTAAGTCACGTGGACATGAAGCAAGACATGACAACTTGACAAGCAAGTCAGAGACGATGACGAATTTAGATATCGTTTCGCTACAAAGCGATGTTACTTTGTCTAAGGACCCTGTTTCTTCTATTTTGGTGCGGAATCCTAATAAAAAATAGATAGATATCAGTCCCGCACTCACGACGCGGCGCCGCTCCTTCCAGTTCGATACGATGAAAGATGCAACTGAACTTACAAGTTTAATCGGATAAGCAATTCATTGGACGAGGTTGTGAACTTATGACTCGAGACTCGGCTCTTGTGAGTGAAGAACTGAAGTACCTTTTCGATTTACAGAGAATTTCTTACATGAATATTGAAATGCAAGTACAGGATCTTGCTCTTCCATTGAGAGTTTGCAATATTCATCATAATTATATCTAAGATACATAATAAATTTCTGTTTGAGTCTCCTTTGTGTTTGAACATCCTTTAATGGATTTTTTTTTTGGTGTGCCTCTTAGTTTAGTACAGTAAATCTGAAGAGTATTTTGTGTTTGTTTGTTTAAATTAATCTCTGGAACTACCAGTCAGATTGAAAAAAATCTTTTTGTGTAATACAGGGTATTTTTCGCCTTACTGTATTTATTGTATTTTTCGCCTTACCATGTTCGTGCTTCAATTGCTCCTCGCCTCATAATGACCCGTAAAATACTAGTTATTTGTACTGTTTTAGAGAGCTGAGGGTCCGTGGAAGTTTTTGAAATAACTTTAAGGTGATTTGGGCCCTTATTGTGATTTTTTTTTAAGACCTGAAAATCTGCAACGACATTTACAAAACAACATTTTTGCCTTTAAACTAAGTTTAAGTAATTTCGGGTGACAATAAGACAGACAGTTGTTTTTATCGATCGAAGACCATACTTTCAGGATTAATTATTATTATCAATTAAAATATTTCCAAAAAATGCGACACAAAAAGCGAAAATCTACAAAATCTGATGTAAACAAGAATATCCCAAAAAAAATATTAAAATGTCGTTTAGCTCCTACACCGCAAAAAATCGTAGAACATACATAGGGGTGGTTTGGATAGCCCAAGAAGAGAGGAGTCCAAAATTTTCATTTGGACGTCCTTAGCTGGGACACCCTGTATATATGATAGATAGATTCATAAGGTATAGTACTATATAAAATCACCCACAAGAGCAGAGCAGTACCTAACCAAAGACGTAGCTGAACCTGGGTGGAAGAAACCAGATGTTAGTCATAAACATATCTAATGCCGATCGCAAATAAAATATGAAGGTTGTTTAGATAAATAGAGAATAACGTAAGTGGCCCACAGGGCATCCGGTCGTGGGCTCTTCACAGACCATTCGCAAATCAAGCGGCAGAAAGCTGAAGGGCCATTGGCATGAGTTCTGCAAAAAAAAAAGGAATAAATATTCAATTCAAGTGCGGCACTCGCCGACGAACCGAAGTAAATTGTAAATTAAGCAGATATTTGCCGCCGTTTGAGCACGCTTCATTTAGAGGTTCTCATATTAGTCTACTTTCAATGTACGATTTAATGTCTGGTGCAAGAATTATTTGTTTTTATGTTTAGAATTGTCATCATTCTAATTTGAAAAGACTCTACGAGGAAAGAAGGTCTTTTCATCCGGGTTAAGTTACGTCTTTGATTGCTGCTCCGCTCCCGTGGGTTATAGCGTGATGTTATATAGCCTATACTCATGAATCTGGCTATCAAATACAAAGATCCGACTGGTAGTTCCAGAGATAAGCGCGTTTAAACAAACACTCAAACAAACAAACAAAAAAAAACTATTCCATTTTATTAGTTTTAAGATACAATTATTTAAAGATACATTATTATTTCCAAAAGCTTGTGAGTTATTTTAACAGGTTAATAAACAGAATACCCCCTTTTGAAGTTTATTTTCGTCATTTTTTCATGAATGTTCAGAAAGTTACGGGCGGTCACATGCGCATGGGCGACATTGTATAACTATAAACCTGTATTTAGGTAGTTCAGAAATTTTCACCAAGAAAATTTAAATTCAAGCTTTAAGTTTGCACGCTTCGTAGTAAAATATCGTTAAAAATAGGAAATGGGATGTCACACTTGGTGCGTAACTCGCTGATAGCTGGTTAGTTATCCAGTTAATTAGCCATTAAAAGTTTTAGACGTCGTTCGCAGTTCCCGGGGCCTGATTGCTGCCAACACGACGCTAGCCTAATAAATGTACGTCGCACTAATTTCCCTTAACTTGGCAATCACGTTAGTAGGACCTACATGACGATTCAATGATTTATCATGTAGGTTCTATTATTAACAGGAATGACTATACCTATATTAATATAAGAGTGCAATGTCAATCATTCACTCACTGACTAAACACGAAAACTCGAAAACCGAAATTTGACAGATAGGTAGAAGATGTCAACGAAGAATTTTGCGATCAGGCTGAATTAAGAGGGTCTTTGGCTTTCACATGGACGAAGTCGCTGGGATAAGCTTTTTATACAAATAAACATATAAAAGGTATTTAATAGAATATAATTTTCCCACCTATAATTAACTTGACCAAAACCTCTGCTGATATTTGACCTTTTTTGATAAGGTGACAAATCTCTATTGCATACGAATTTTAAACTGAGAACTTGGGAAAACAAATCGTTAATTTCGTGCAGATAATAAAAGACAGTGAGGTCTTATTAGCCGACGCCGTGAGCTGGAAGGGTCACCTTGTTTCAATGAAATATTGCGTAGACCACACTGCCGTGTGAGGAGGAGAAGACATCTCGTTTATCTTCCGCAATGTCACAGATATTTATAGAAAGAAGTGTCAAATGACCTGGCTATAGGCAAAATCGAATAACTTACTTTTATTATCATTAAGCTAAGAATGAATTTCGATTGTTATTAATGGTTTGTTGTTACCAAAGACAGTTCTCAAAATGCTCGACCGTCACCATTTTCTAATACCTAGTTTAGCTTTGAAAAAGGATTCAGCATTGTTTGTATTTAGGGGCATGTGATAATTCAAAATTTCTTACCATTTCTGCATTTTGCAGATCAGTATCAAGTTGTATGGTAGGTAGTAATAAAAAAAAAAAAATATTCTCCAAGTTATGCTGTGGCGTGTTGGTGTGTGTACGTTTGTGGCCGTTATAATTTTGAGAGTTATATTGTAATAATTATAATTTTGTAAAAATATATTATATAAATATTATACCTAGGTAGGTTTCCTATGTTAGTGCAGAGTTATTTTTTTTATTGCATGTATAAAAGCACCTGAGCTGCAAACTGCAAAAAAAACTTAAGAAAATTTTAAATTAGCTGGCTATTGTAGCGGTTGCACCATGAGTAATAATTCATCATGTATGTATTACACCATGTGAAATGTTATATTTGTATTGTCTTCGTTAAGTCCAATTAACTGTTGTGTTTACTTACTCTTTTGAGATTCAATTACGTTACGACTAACTTACGTTAGCGATCAATGAACTCTTTGTGTTCAACATGGTATAGGTAGTGTAACATCGGTGGAAACAACAGGAAAAAACTTTTCTCCAATAACATTATTGTTCTTGAGTGGACGTTAACTCTGCTCCGCTAAGATATTGATACTACTTGTCAATGTATCTTTTATATTCCCAAGGTTTTCTAATTTTCCAATAGCTACCGACTTGAGAAGAGACGTGGGCGGAGATTTTTGAAAATTGGGTATTAGAAGAAACTATCGCTGTTGCCTGAGAGCGCTAGAGTGAATAGCCTAAGTAAAAAGTTATATTTCAGGGTTTGGTTCAGGGTGTGTATGTATCCTATGTTTTTATTTGTCATAATAGTTTTCAAAGACATTTCTGATGACAGCGGCATACATAAGCAATTAAATTTTAATAAAAACAATGTATCAGTAAAAAGGGAAAACATGGGGACACTAATCCTAACATCTCTAACTCTATTTTTTTTTACTTTATTTATATTGTTGAAACTTACTTTTATATATTTTTTTTGTTGCTTTTGCGATCCAACAGAAATAGTTTTTTGGGATCCAACGAGAATACATAATAATATGTTTTCAACGCCAAAAATATTAAACTGGGATCCAACCAACGAAAATAAATGATGTTTATCTGTACTAAATACTAATATAGCTTGGGCATGCGGGATACGCCGGCGAAGTCGCCACTTGTAAATGGGACGATTGAAAAAAAAAACGTATAATTCCCATTCGCCCCACTAGTGTGACGATGGCAGACGACAGTTGGACCAACGGGTATGCATGCAAATGTCATCAAATACCTACTTCGCATTTATAATATGTAACATAAGTATGCTTATGATTTCTCGCTGCAAATACACTTTGGGTTATTGCTAGTCACGTGCCTACGTCACGCTGAGCAGATGGCATATTTTATTATATTTGAAGAGTCGTATTTGCTATCGAGAGCAACCGGATATTACGAGCAGTAATAAAAGCGAGAAATTAATCTGCTTATGTCTCCCATATACGACTTCATCAATACCTACGTTGTAAGGGTAGTGAAAACCTCTGAAAGTAGGAAAGACAACACTCGTTTTAGAATTACTTTTTTATGTTCTAGGCAGGGCCGGCCTTAACTATTAAGGCGCCCCGAGCGAGGGCTTCGTTTGGCGCCCTTTATTATTTTATATTACCAAGAATAAAAATAGTAGATTATTAACCAAGGGGATAAAGCAGTGTCTTCTGTCGCGGGTGACGATTTAAATCGCGAGCGTAATGAAGGACTCGAGGTTTACTCCCGAGCGTAGCGAGGGTGTTAAAAACTTAAATCACGAGCGAAGCGAGGGATTTAAGGCGAGTCCTGAGAGTAGCAAGGGATTTAAGTTCACCCAAGACTAAGACAGCTTTATCACCGAGGAAAATACTCTACTTTTCGTACCATTTGCGAAAAAAATAACACAATAATAATATGAGATATGCATTTTAGAACATTAAGTTATTTATAAAAATAAATTAAAATAAACTTAACGTTTATGTATTTGAAGAAAACAAAAACGCGGCAAATTCCTAGACTAATATTTTTTTGTCGGAAAAGCAAACGCATCAAGCTCGTACGGCCTCGTCGGTTTTCGTAATTTTATTTAATAATCATAATTGAATAATAAATGCGTATTCCTTTTTTAAAAAGATGTATAATGCTTTATATACAAACTCAATGGTGTAAACACAGATGCAGTGCAGTATAAATTTCGGTAAGTATTCCAAAAGGCATTGATTAACTTAGTATGGACTAGCGGCGTCATGTTTTTTTTCAGTGGCCACAAATAATTATTATGTTACTTTGTTGTGCTGTGTTAAGTACACACATATATGTTCAATTATTTTTATCCTAAGTTATATTGAAGTTGAGATATTTGCATTTGAAGATTTTGAAAATGTCGTCAATATAAAAACTTCAATTACTGTCCTGCGTACAGAAATCTTAGATATGTTTTTGAAGTTTGTTTTTAGAGATTGACTTTACTGTTTCACGACCATGTGTCAATGTTACGTTACTTTTGAGTCTTGGGAAATAATAAAGACACATTACCTCGTTGTAGAGCAAGAAGTCATTAAGTGCAAAAAGGTAGTTTCGAGATAATAGTGTTTTAGAGACTTTTTGTT
Source organism: Hoplodrina blanda (assembly GCA_949316365.1). Lineage (NCBI taxonomy): Eukaryota > Metazoa > Arthropoda > Insecta > Lepidoptera > Noctuidae > Hoplodrina > Hoplodrina blanda. The sequence goes on from OX438594.1 coordinate 11,272,622, forward strand.
TTTAAATTCGAAATAACACATTAACACTTATAGTTACAAAAATAACTACTATAGCATGACGCGCCCCTCCATATTACTATTTCAATGTGTGTAGCTATATCCATATGAAAGAGTTTCTATGTAGTTGTAGTATTCAGTAGCAGGCCGGCAGATTTAACTAATCATAACTAGCAAGACCGCACAAGACAACGCACGTGTCATTTTCATAGAGTATGTCAGTGCAGCGCCATACTAATAATAATGAGTAATTAATGACGCCGCTAGTTGAGCAACAAATCGCTGATTTGTTTTTGTTTCGAGAGCCGTCTCAGTACGCACACATTGTGAGTTTGTTTGTACGCATACGTTGATACTTTCACAAATACTTTCAAACGTTTTGAATTTGTGGAGGGGCGCGCCATGTTATAGTAGTTTATCTTTAGGTTGCGGTAAGTAGGTAGTTACTAAAAAAAACCTCAGAACCTTAAAAGGGTTTATAAGAATATATAGGTATAATAACTTCTCCGCGTTTAATGAGCTATCAAAACCAAATATCTCCGTTCCGATAAGGTTTAGAGAAATGTGTCCATATTAGCTTTTGATCGCATTATTCTGATCATCATGTCATGTCAGTTTGACATAACCGTTTTTCATTCACAATCAAAATGATGAACCGACTCAAAGCAATCCCGCCGAAAAAGGTAAGAAAATTGATATTTCATGTTGTTTTTACTCAATAATGTAATAATTGTGCATATCACGATAAAGTACATTAGTGTATACGTCTAAATTGAGTGAATTTTGATGCTAAACTGTATATTTGGTTTAGTAAACTAGAGTATGTATCTTGCAGTGCACACTGCCATGTTTACTGGTTTTTTATGTTTTAGTGTAATGTATCTCTCTGTGCACACTGCCATGTTCACTGGTTTTTTATATTTTGGTGTTATGTATCTCGCAGTGCACACTGCCATGTTTACTGGTTTTTTATGTTTTAGTGTAATGTATCTCTCTGTGCACACTGCCATGTTCACTGGTTTTTTATATTTTGGTGTTATGTATCTCGCAGTGCACACTGCCATGTTGACTGTTTTTTATGTTTTAGTGTAATGTATCTCTCTGTGCACACTGCCATGTTCACTGGTTTTTTATATTTTGGTGTTATGTATCTCGCAGTGCACACTGCCATGTTGACTGTTTTTTTATGTTTTAGTGTAATGTATCTCTCTGTGCACACTGCCATGTTCACTGGTTTTTTATATTTTGGTGTTATGTATCTCGCAGTGCACACTGCCATGTTTACTGGTTTTTTATGTTTTAGTGTAATGTATCTCTCTGTGCACACTGCCATGTTCACTGGTTTTTTATATTTTGGTGTTATGTATCTCGCAGTGCACACTGCCATGTTGACTGTTTTTTTATGTTTTAGTGTAATGTATCTCTCTGTGCACACTGCCATGTTCACTGGTTTTTTATATTTTGGTGTTATGTATCTCGCAGTGCACACTGCCATGTTTACTGGTTTTTTATGTTTTAGTGTAATGTATCTCTCTGTGCACACTGCCATGTTCACTGGTTTTTTATACTTTGGTGTTATGTATCTCGCAGTGCACACTGCCATGTTTACTGGTTTTTATGTTTTAGTGTAATGTATCTCTCTGTGCACACTGCCATGTTCACTGGTTTTTTATATTTTGGTGTTATGTATCTCGCAGTGCACACTGCCATGTTGACTGTTTTTTTTTATGTTCTGGTGTAATGTATGATTTAGTGCACGTGCACGCGTGCATGTGTTTTTATTTTTATTGTTTTGTGCAATTACTTTGATGGTGCCGTGGTGGTGAAGGTGTTAAGCTGAAGCATAAAAAGTTCTGGGTTCGATTCCCGGCCGAGACAAAATTTTTATACATGGCTACAGGTAGGTAGGTATACTGTATGCTCTGGTCTTTAAAATCTGGTTGTTGGTTTCTGGTCTTTTTATGGAATGTGTGTTCGTTTTGATTTTCGCTTTGCATGGAGGGTTAATAAGTTTGTTTATCTTAGGGCGGAGTACAGCCATCTTTCGCAAGAGGTAGAAAGCTTTGTGCGGCTATCCCAAAATCGGGCAGAAAATCATCGAATGACGATTCGTCGACGGAGTCTGAAAATGAAATCCGGCAGTTTCCAATTCGACAAAGGGCAGACGAAGACTTATCACCAGTGCCTTCACTGCCATCGTCGATGGAAAATCTCAACCTATTATCCGACGATGAAATAGTTGATGTCCAAGAAGCGGTCACTGCGTCACCATTGCTAGCGTCTCTACTCACTCCACTAGCTGCGCAAAGTTTGACACAATCTGTACCGACTCCACAGCAGGCTCCGGCTCCGACAGCTCCACAGTCTCCCGCGACTCCTGTAACATCCAACACGCTCTAGAGCAATTAGACCAAGATTTGTTATAGCACGACGTCCTCAGCTGGCGAGAGTAAAAGTGAAACCTCTCCATTTTCGATGGACTGGGCATCAATTTCGTCATCGAGCAGAAATAGCCAGAAATGATTTTCAAGAAGAGGCATGTCTCAAGGATCCATTTCAATATTTTTCCAGCTTTTTTACTGACGACATTTTAAACTACATAAAGGAACAAACCAACTTATATTCTACTCAACAAACTAATAGATCGTTGAATTTTACAGTCGAAGACATAAAAGACTTTGTTGCAATAAATCTTCTAATGGGGATAATTGATATGCCTTCGTATACAGACTATTGGTCCCGAGAATTTAGATACAGTCAAATAGCAGATATCATGCCTCTCACAAAAATTTCAAAAATTACGTCGTTATATTCATTTTAATAATAATTTGCTTGATGATGGGGATCGCTACTACAAGATCAGACCTTTGGCAGATATGCTACGTGCCAACTTTTTGAAAGTACCTCATGAAAAGAAATTCAGCATAGATGAAATGATGGTGCCTTATAAAGGGAAAAAAACTGGTAATCGAAAGCAATATGTCAAAAATAAACCTAAAAAATGGGGTTACAAGATTTTTGTTAGAGCTGGTGTAACTGGCTTTGTTTACGATTTTCTCATTTATGGTGGCGAAGATACTTTTAGATCAATAAATTTTTCACCAGTAGAATATTATTCCATTCCTCAAATTATAAAACATTACAACGCCCATAATGCGGTGTTGATTTAGCTGATATGCTAATAGCTCTCTATAGAACTGAGCTAAAGGGGCACCGCTGGTACCTACCATTGGTATCACAGCTGTTAGATATTTGTGTTACAAATAGTTGGATATTGTACCGGAGAAATATCGGTAATGGAAAAATAATGAGTTTGAAAAAATTCAAGTACAACATTGCCAAAAACTTATTATCACACCACAGAACCACTATGAAACATACGGAAAATGTGAAGGGTCCAACCCAATCAAAATTAATAAAGGCGCCGGTTGCTCCAAGACCAACAACGGAAATTCGTACTGACCAACTTGGCCATTTCGCGACTTTTGGGACAAAAGGCAGGTGCAAACTATGTACCACTGTGTCATGTACTAAGTGTGGAGTCAGATTATGCTTAGTACCTGGTAGAAATTGTTTTTCTAGTTTTCACCACCAGTAATTTCATGTTTAGTACAAATATGTGATCTCTCTAATTAAAAATAATTATTTTATATACCATTTGTATTATTACCTCTTTTTGGCAGTGTACCTCGTGAGATACATTCGCCTGAGATAAGCATTCCTTACGAACACGGCAGTGTATCTCACGGGATACGGTAGGTATCTCTGGACACAAAACTCTATGATTTTTTAAATTATTTTTCCCTGCATTCTATGTTCATATACAAAGAGATTTTTTGGAAAAAAAAACAGTAATTTAAGATTTTTTTTTGCCAAGAAAAGGGTTAAATAAAATTACGAAAACCGACGAGGCCGTATGAGCTTGATGCGTTTGCTTTTCCGACAAAAAAATATTAGTCTAGGAATTTGCCGCGTTTTTGTTTTCTTCAAATACATAAACGTTAAGTTTATTTTAAGTTATTTTTATAAATAACATAATGTTCCAAAATGCTTATCTCATAATAATATTGTGTTAATTTTTTCGCAAATGGTACGGAAAGTAGAGTATTTTCCTCGGTGATAAAGCTGTCTTACTCTTGGGTGAACTTAAATCCCTCGCTACACTCAGGACTCGCCTTAAATCTCTCGCTTCGCTCGTGATTTAAGTTTTTAACACCCTCGCTACGCTCGGGAGTAAACCTCGAGTCCTTCGTTACGCTCGCGATTTAAATCGTCACCCGCGACAGAAGACACTGCTTTATCCCTTTGGTTAATAGTCTACTATTTTAGTTTGGTATTTTAGGTACCTACCATATTTATTGAATTTAATACAAAAACAACAAATATTTTATTTATTAATATTTCCTTTATTCGTTTGAATAAACGAAATTCTTGCGCTGGTTTGCGAATCGCCCCTAGGCCTCGACGCGGCGGGCAGCAACCCGGGTGCCCCACCCTTAAAGCCGGCTCTGGTTACAGGTATACGTTGGGTACTAAATTGAGGCATGCACTACTGGTGCTAACATAATCTTTTCATAGTCTACTCGTAGCATAGTTGAAAATATTTAATAAGGCATGAAGGTTTATCTCTCTTTTCTGCAGTAAACAAAAACAACGCTAACTCGTTTCCACATTTAAGTTTGGGAAATTAGGTTCTTGGAACTTGCTCTTACATTTTAAACAGCTGACACTGCCTTAGGTGTGCAATTTAATATTCATAATTAAGATTTACTTATACTGCTCTCAGGTAGTGCAACAAAAAGTTACCAAGTATGAATCTTACTTTCTGTGACAGTGCATTTTATTTAATGAAAAAAATTGTCTTATGCTTTGTGTAACCATTACAGGAACGAACCTATTAATAGTGCAACATTATTAAGTATTCATATTTATCTTGTAAAATGCTCTTATTTTGACATTGAAAACAGACACTTCTATTTTATTCATTGGCATACCTACCTAGATATTTTTTTTCTTAAAGATGTACTTTTGGTAGCGAATATAATGCAATGGTGAAAAAGATACTGTACACAAAAGCTTTAGGCCTATGACGAACCTGATTTTCGGATCTCAGCGAAAATCGCCTCGAAATACAAGAAAATTAGGAGTTTATTTTAAAATAGAATGCCTAATGCCCAAATCTCCATGCCCTGGAATTCAATTCCGGAGATTTTTGGGCATACCTGGTTATTGGCTGTTCTAGCGAAGTTCGCTTAATAAATTCAGATTCGCTGCGAATCTGAATTTATTGTACATATTTAAATAAGGTAGGTAAGGGCTTACATTCATAAAAATAAATAAATTGTATGATGGAAATAATTTAATCCGTTTTCCTTAGGCCAACTTTTGAATAATCATGACGTGTTATGTATAAATCACGTATCCACTCTAATATAAAGTATAAATACGAAAGTATTTTATTTGTCTCCCTGTTTGTTCATCTGGCAAAACCACTGCATCGCTCGTAATGGAATTTGACAAAGATCGCTCAATGCTACTCTTTATTTCGTGACTTCGTCTGTGTCCGCGACAACCGATCGCAGGCTAAAGCAAATTTAATATAAGCTACGACCGGGTAAAGGATAATTATTATTAGTACCTGTGTACCTACTTCCTACCTACTATGAAATGTTCTCCAAAACTGTTTACTAAGCAAATGTGAAATTGCGAATTTTGATGCAGAATTCTGTTTAGCATCATGTCAAACGCTAGAGATGCTTACGTTTTAGTACCTGCTATAAATTAAAATAGGTACATAATTTCCATTGCGCCAGCGCACTTAAGTATTAATCGCAATTATGATTAAGCTAGGCGTGAGAAAATTGTTTATGAAAGTAATAAAAGATAACCTACATCTTGACTTTGAATCCGATACCGCATTGAACTTGAACTCATTCGCTGCAAGTGGCGCCTCTGTAATTAAAATTCAATGCAGTCTTGTAGTATAACAATGGTCACTGTCCAATTGACACTGAACCGCAGAGAGGATCGTCGAAACTGCGCTCAAAACAAGTTTTATAATTTGCGGTCGCATCGCGGCACTACTTTCAGTTTAGGCGCGCTAGATGGCAACTGTCCGCAATTCTCATTAAACGCCGCAACAACATGAGAACGCTGTTAAAGTTAAATTAGAAAATGGAACATAGTTAACGTTATACAAGCTGTTGATTTGCATCCTAGTCAAATTCAAGGACGTAATTATGCTAATGATTCTCGACCCAAATCAACAATAAAATGAGTAGGTATTTTTTTTTATTTTTTTCCTGTTTACTGAAATCCATATTTGTAAACCAGCCGTATTTAAAAGCGGCCCGTCTGTTACTAGCTATAACCGCGCTTTCACACACAAACAAACGCAAACAATACATACACAACGCATACGCAACGATCATTCAATAATTTCGTAGGTACTACCCGCGCACGTGCCTAGCCACGCTCGCGCTCCCGCGCGCGCTTATTAGTTATTGCCCGGTACTGTATTTTCAATTGATTATTTATGTCTTTTAGGACAACCACCTGAAATTTGACGAGGATGCAAAACAACATCTTGTATAAAAATATAGGTAACTACAATAATAAGTAGGTAAGTACTTAGGTGGGTACATTTTGGTCGCTTGGAACACAAAGTTTGAGCTGACTCGTTGGAAAGGGAACACATTCTGCCAAAGTTTAACATTTTGAAGTCAGAAGCAGAAAGGACTTTTGCATGACGAATACCTACAGTCAAATAGCTTTTAAAGTTCGCTAAGTGGCAGTGGCAGTGGCTGGTCATTTTTGTCCAATGATCGATGACCAACAGAACGGTGGTAACAATGAATCGACAAACATAGCTCGGGTCGGCAAGGGAGGCTCCTTCACTAGATAGGGTGATGACGGTCAGGACCAGCCAGCCATGACAGACTGAAGAACCAGGAGTTGTGGAGTAACATAATAGTTGTTAAAAATAGTGTGTTACATGATTTAAAGTTATTTGCATGCAGATGATTTAAAGTTATTTTTATCTATAAAATGCGCAGAAGATTGTTTTAGGCTCCAGGCTGACATCAATAAAATAATTGAATGGAGTAAGTGCAACAAGTTGCAGTTTAATGTTGACAAGTGTTGTGTGATGAGCTACAGTCGTGCGCGTTCACCCTTACGGCATCAGTACGACATGGATACTGAGCTAATGCCGCGGGTCGCACATGTGCGAGACCTGGGTGTGCTGATGGTATCGGAGTTGACGTTCCGTAAGCACATAGTGGGGGTGTGCGGCAGAGCTTTTAGAAATCTTGGCTTCGTTTTGAGACAATGTAAGGACTTTAGCGATACGGCAGCAATTAAAGTTTTATATAATGCACTTGTTAGGAGTCACCTTGAGACAAATGCAATCATTTGGAGTCCTCACGAGGAAAAATACAACCTCATGCTGGAAAAAATACAAAATAAATTTAATAGATTTTTGTACTTCAAGCAGTACGGGGTTTATCCATTTTACCCCCTGATGTACCCGAGTCTGTTAAATACGTGGCAAGCGTATTGCGAGGGTTGCTGCATCACCCAGAGGTGCTGGAAGCATTGCGGTTGCGTGTTCCGGACGGGTACGTAGGTGCACGCCGCCGTCCCGCTTTGTTAGATGTGCCAGCAGCTAGGACTAACTTGCTCAAGTTTGCCCCTTTGTCACGAGCCGCACGTCTTATTAATATTATAGGTATGTCGGAGGATATTTTTGGGCAAAACCTGCCGAAATTGTGTCAAAATGTTCAATTACTTATAGAAAAATTATAATATTTTTAAGTATTATTATTGTATTAGTAGTATTGTATTATATTTGTATCCTAGTATATTTTCTATCTCTTATTTAATTGTTTGAATATTACTTATAACTTCGTTTTGGTTTTTTTACTGTTAAGATGTTATAATTGTGTGTGTGTAAATAAATAAATAAATAAATAAATTTTTTGTCATTTCTTTTTATGTTAAGCTTTAAAGTAGTAAGTTATTCTGTCATTTCTTTTTCGAAGTTATTTTGTTCCTGTAGAATAGAGTGAATATGAATACCTATTATTGGCTGTCAGTCTAATTTACTGTTCTAGACTGCTTTTTTTTGCTGTAAGTCTTCCATATTAATTATTTAAAAAAAAAAATTGAAAAGCCCTACATCCAATATAGAGGATATCTTATTGATGATCTTGAAAATAAATTATCGTTCTGTTTCTCTGTTCTGAACGGTCTACCAACGTTTTTAATGCAGCGATTTTAATTTACTTTTCCTGCAAAAGTCTATTAGGAAGCAGATTTGTGGTAAAATCGGGAGAGTATTATAGGTTTAAAGTCGGTTAGAAGAACAGGTAGCGCCATCCAGTGACGTCACCTACAAGCTTTTACTTTACGAAATAGCCTAACGTTGTTCGAAGCCTTGGGAGGAAGGCGGGTTTTCAACGTTACCCCGTTCAAACTCACCCTTCAGAGTCAGAGGTAGTAATCCTGTAAGTCACGTACAGATGGCGCTGTAAAACATTTTAAACGAGAAAAGGTTACCTGTGTGTTAAAGTTTTACCATGGATTTCGTTCACAATTCCAGATCCCATTCCCCCAGCGTAGAAATTTTACGTTGTTAAAAAAAAAACAGCTGTTCCATACAAAAGTACAATGTATAGTAGTATAATTATAGATATGTTATATAATATTCTATACAGGGTTAAGAAATATTTTAGTAAAAAAATTGTCATAACTGTTCTACATAAGCTCTACAGAAGTTATTTACCCTTTTCAACACAAACTAGTCATCCCTTCTAATGTTTTACCTTTATTTTAGCAATTATAATAGATATTCCCTAGCCAATAATTTAATGACTTTTTAACTAAAGATATAGCGTCAAGAACTGCTTCTGTTACAAAATCTCGAGCGTGCTCAAGTGACGTCAGGCTATTCTTAGATAAACGCGGCACTATATATCTGCAGAGTGTCACTCGTGTGATGGCAGCGGGGACTTAATCACAATTTAAATGATAGCCGCCAATTAACAACCGTACGCGCATTTAATTGCAGATAATTATCAGTAGGACTCGGGACATCAGTGTTCAGATGACCCACGTTGCTACTGTACTGCGACGGCACTTACACAGTCTCAGACGATGAAACCAGTGCAGTACTACTGGGAACACATTTTCCCGGCTGTCAAGTAGCGCCAGACCAGAAATGGACTGACGGGCACTACAACACACCAACAACCCAAGAATGGGAAACCGCCGAAAAGATAGTAACCGCGGACAGGATCGGATGGGCCCTAAAAAGCTTCAATCCGTTCAAATCCCCAGGGCTGGATGGAATATTTCCAGCACTACTACAGTGGCACTCCCATCAAGTAATCAAACTTTTATTACCAATCTACAGGGCCTGCCTAGCTTTTAAATATATACCCAAAGCTTGGAGGGAAGCAAAGGTAATCTTTCTACCTAAACCAGGTAAAGAAGACTACACCCACGCCAAATCCTTCAGGCCCATTAGTCTAACATCATTCCTTCTGAAAACGTTGGAAAGACTAGTAGACAGACACCTCAGGGATGGAGCCCTAAAAACTAAATCGCTACATCCTCAACAGCATGCCTACAGAAAGGGCAGATCAACGGAATCGGCTCTACACGCAGTAGTGCACAAAATAGAGTCGGCTATCACAAACAAAACATCAACACTCGCAGCCTTCATAGACATAGAAGGAGCTTTTGATAAAACCATGCACAACAGCATCAACCACGCCCTCAAAAAATTTAAAGTAGAGCCAGTTGTGAGAAACTGGATCACTGAGCTAATAAGCAAGAGGGCGGTTCAGATAGAGATGAACACTACCACAAGAGCGGAAGTAGTAAGAGGATGCCCACAAGGGGGAGTCCTATCACCTCTATTATGGAACATAGTAGTAGATAGCCTTCTAAGACGACTAAATGAAAGGGGCTACACCACTATTGGTTATGCAGACGACCTAACAATACTGATAAATGGGAATGCAGAAAACGTGCTATGTAAAGTAATGCGTTCGGCCCTTCAGATTGTAGAAGAATGGTGTGACGAACAACAGCTGTCAGTAAATCCGAAAAAGACAGAACTCATCCTTTTCACCAACAAAAGGAAGTTACCAGAACTACAGTTACCAAAATTATTTAACACTAAACTCTCCCTTTCAACACAAGTGAAGTATCTGGGCGTCATACTTGATAATAAGTTGAACTGGGCGAGTCATATCGACGCAAAAACAAAGAAGGCCTGTATAGCTTTTGGACAGTGCAGAAGACTCGTTGGTAAAAAATGGGGTCTCAATCCAAAGATAACTCTTTGGCTGTACACATCAGTTATCAGACCCTCTCTAACCTATGGATCAGTTGTGTGGTGGCCCAGAACACAACTGTCTACAGTAAAAACAAAACTCCAGAGTCTGCAACGCCTAGCGAGCGTAGCAGCCACTGGTTGTATGAAAACCACTCCGTCAGCCGCTCTAGAGTATCTCTTAAACTTGAGACCTCTGGACCTTATCATACAGGAAGAGGCTAAGATAGCTGCTTTAAGATTAAGGTCGCACGGACTGTGGAAATCAAACGCAGACACAACACACTCCAAAGTTCTGCAAGAGGTTCTAAAGGAAATACCACTCCTGGAGGCACCCATGGACAGAACTTCATGTCACCACATCTTCGACCGAAGATACGATATCCAACTCATAGCGGAAGCTGTAGATTTCTCTGGCACCAATGAAGTTAGGATATACACAGACGGATCCAAAACCAGTTTTGGTACTGGAGCTGGTGTCTTCTCGAATGACCTAAACATCAATATTTCAACAACGTTAGACAAACTAAACACAATCTTCCAAGCAGAATGCATTGGTATCACCAGAGCAGCTCAAGCAGTTGCAGCCAGAGACGTCAGAGATCTCAACATCAAAATCATCTCAGACAGTGCATCGGTGCTTCAAGCGCTACAAAACAACACGATAACCTCTGCCCTCGTCTTGGAGTGTCATAACACACTCCAACACATTGCAACCACAAACAAAGTAACCCTGCAATGGATAAAAGGGCACAGTAACTCACTGGGTAATGACGCAGCAGATGAACTGGCAAAAAAAGGCGCCAAGACAATAGTCTACGGTCCGGAACCGCTGCTGCCCATACCTCAAGCCCAAATAAAAACATGGCTGCGTCAGAAAACCGAGAAAACACACCATACGGAATGGAGAAACAGTGTAACCTGCAGGCAAACAAAGAATGCAGTTCCGGAAGCATCAAAAAGACTTGCCCGCAGCATCATTAGACTGGAACGGGACAAAATCCGTAAGATCATAGGCATCATAACCGGCCACTGTCCCCTAAACAAACACCTATTCACCATAGGTGTGACAGACAGCCCTCTGTGCAGAGGTTGCATGGAGGCGGAAGAAACACCACAGCACGTGCTCTTGGAGTGCAGAAGCGTGGCGGATCAACGGGCACGAACTCTGCAATCGCCGGCATCGCTCCCGGAAACCTGCAGCAGCCTGAAAAGGCTGCTGGCTTTCTGGGAGGACCTGGGATGGTTGGAGTGATTCATGAGGATTCGATTTCACACGTACAATGGCCCAATAAAGAGGCTAAGTGCGGAAATAGCCCAGCTAACCTAACCTAACCTAACCTAACCTAACCTACTGTACTGCGCCGATAAAACGCGTATAGTAAACGACATCGCTTTTCAAATAGGTACGAGTTGATTCGGTCGGGGATTTGGGATGAGATCATTTATAATTTTATGTCCGTCATCAATTGTTTCGATCCAGTTAACAGATTCGTTGTGAATGGCGCGAGAGGCGTGTCTATGGATTCTTTTCCTCGTTTTGCCATTTTTAATGGTTTAGGTTTTTGAAAGGTGTATCCTAAACAAAATATTCATTATTATGCAAGTTGTATGCATGGAGCCTTTCCTTTGTTTCTGGATAATGTGAGAGTTCGAAAATTTCAGGAGTTGACAACCTTTGTTTTAAGTTAAATATTAGGAGCTTAAAATACTCAATATTATTATCAGGTGGTCGCGTGGGTGGTCAGGTTGTTACGATATGGTTTCTTTTTTGCAAAAAGTAGGTACAAAAGGTTTGTAACATCTGAATCGAAAAAGTCACTTACCCTGCTTGTCAAGGAAAACACGCATTTAGTTTTTAACCACTTATAAACTACCTTATCAATCTGTGTTAACATCCGATGTTTGAAGTTAATCAACTCTAAACAAGTGAAAAAAGCATAAAAGGGTTAGTTTTTTAGAATATATAGAAGAATAGTATACATAGGCTATATAACATCACGCTACGTCCTATGGGAGCGGAACATTAAACAAAGACGTAACGTAATACGAATGAAAAAAACCACGTGTACGAAATCGCAGGGGGCATACATATTACTTACTTTTAATATAACTAATTATAATAACATTAGTTATATTAAATTCAAATTAGTTATAGCCGCAATAAGGGGTAACCTATAAAGTTCGTACTAGCCCATCTATCGATCGAAGGACTACCAAAGCACAGAATAACAAAGGGAGACACATTTGTCAACCTTGAGTCACACCTATTAGGGTGTAGGTTATCACGCGACTAAAAGAACCTTTTAGTACCGTTGACGTAAAATAATGACTCAGTAGTCGATAGATACCTACCTACATTATTTGCCATCGTATTACGGAATCGATTGATCCTTTATACCTAGGTTTTAAAAACGCAGATTATTAAAATAAACGGTTATGGCTAAATGGCAGTATACTTTTACAAGTAGGTCAATAAAAAAATGCAAGAAGGCCCAATAAAAAAAAAAAAATTGTAGTTGCACTATACTTCCATGGTAAGAATGGGTTCTTTCTTCAGGAATTGTCAGAAAATAATTATGGCTGGTATGAGATGTGCAGACGAAGACTATTGGTTCAGTAACATCATAGTGTTGGTGTTCACTAAGTTTCCTATCTTCAGGTGTGCCATCATTCCTGTTGACAAGTGACTCCTAAACAGCTTCTATTTTAGTCAAAATTGCTTACAAAACGTAACTTCCTACACATAAGTTATTATACACTTATTAAATACATTACGGCTATACAGGGGCGGATCTACTTAAAGGCTTTTTGGGCTGCAGCCCAGGGCCCCGTGAATACAGAGGGCCCCCAACCGGACTGAAAACAATGGATGATACATATTGTCAATAATAAAAATTATCTTAAATTAAAAAAAACCGATTATAAGGTTGGCAACACTGCGATCAAATTATATATATACCTAAATCACTACAGAAAACAGTTTTTTGACAAAATGGCAATTGATTGAGTAATTAGGTAGGGCCCCTAAGCAGTATTAGCCCAGGGCCCCACAAATTCAAGATCCGCCCCTGCGGCTATATTCGACCGACTTTAAGTTTTCCATAGAAACAGAGATTTCCAACAATGTTCCAACAGTTACCTACCTCTCTGCTGCTCGTGTGTAAGAGCTCATAAGTGCTAATACGTCTGGGGCGAAGGTCCATAGCATAGACACTTAAATGGTCAAGTGTGTGCGTAATGGTCCCTCGTCAGCACTACCAATGACTCAAATCATTCAACCGCTCATCTGCACGACAGGTGCCAATCAGAATGGTGCAAGCCCCATTGACTTGTACCTAGTAAGCCGAGTTGACCAAGCCCCAGTTGTATTTGGTTGACAGTGTCAATTTCGTTGAATGGTGGCAAGTTGACACCATATGCAAATAACGAATCAAAACGCGTTATTGAATTTCGCGGTTACCAACCTGACTCATTCAACGCTATAAGTAAGTATGGTTATTGTAAACATGTCAGATATGTATTTTATGGTGACTAAACCAGCTTTAGTAGGTTGCGGATTCAAAGCCGGGCAAGTATCAATATGACTTTTTTAATTCATGTGCAGGTACTACGCCTTGAACAAGCTCGGTGATCAATGCTCGTCCAACTCTGCATGAGAAAAGGCCTTTGCACAGTGTTGCAATATTAGACTAGTAGGTATTATTTTGTTAATACCAGCTTTAAGCCTAGATACCTAACTACAATCAAACTCTTTTTAATAGTTCGGTGTTCAAATTTTATGACACACGCATCACATCATACATTTGTTAAGAAGGGCAAAGATGCATTGGGTTAATTAATAAATGCTTTGCTAATTGGCACGAAAATGACCCAGTTATTGCTTACCAACTTGATCATTTCGGTTTCAATGAAGAACCGTTATATAAAGTACACGGTTGTCTCGATGACCAGAAGATCACATCCAAATTACTGTTACTTTTTTGCACCGTTATAATCAACATGAGTTGGTTTTAAAACAACACAATAGAGTTTCCTTATGCAGGCCATCCACCATCCAATCTATCGTCCAATCGGCAGGACGCTACCGATTGGATCATGCCGATTGGACCGTGGATGGGAGTGGATTGGCAATTTGGCATGACAATTATAACTATCATGCCAATCCACTCCCATCCACGGTCCAATCGGCATGATCCAATCGGTAGCGTCCTGCCGATTGGACGATAGATTGGATGGTGGATGGCCGGCATTAGGGAAGCTATTTTTGCTGTAAATATTAAGTAGGTACCTACTGAAGTACTGACTGGAGTAGGTACAATGAGTAATATATCGGTGTGTATTTAAAAACTTTAGTATTGAATTTGGCGTCGTATAACTTCAACAAATAGAATTACGTGTGAAGCAGGAAGCGGGTCGCTTCGCGCGTATCACCCATCATGTGTTGAGTCGACTAGCCTGATACACGAAATATATTATCAGACATCCTGGAAGGACCACGGAAACCCATTAAAACTGTAAAAATAATTTATAGTTATTGTTAATTTTATTAATTACTTAATAATCTTTTACAATATAAATAGGTACCTATTTTGTTTAGTATAATAGGTACCTACTGCTCTGTTAAATGACATGCCTAACTAATAAAAGTAATAAATCAAATAATATTAGGTAGACCGTACCATCCTACACAATTATTGAACCAGGAAACTTGAAGAAATTTTAATTGCCTATCTAGGTATTTTTATTTGAAAATAATACAATAGGTAGTATTGTATCCAGGTGATTTGGTACCTATCCGCGTAACGCCAGCCGAAGCAATTACCGGTTATCAAGGTCGTTATCAAAATATTTTATCGTTTCTTTACTACTAGGTTTAGGATGTTTAATTGACTAGCTTTTGCCCAAGATTTGAATTTATCAGTTATCGCGGTCGCAAACGAAATTTGCGGATTAAAAAGTAGCTTTATGTCCTTATTCAGATCAGATCCCAAGCTACCTACTACATACCATCAATTTCATCATAATTGATGCAGTGTTTTGGCTGCTATGTAATACCTAGACAGACAGAGTTACTTTCGCATTTATAATATGAGTATGGGTGTAATTTATATTTTCTTTTATCAACATGACAATATTACCTGATTCATAATCATTGTTTATGTAAACTTAGATGTGAACTTAGGAACTACTTATGCATGTTAATATTATTATAACAATTCTTGTAAACCTATACATCGGTAATATTCTATGAGGAGTTAAAAGCTCCAACAATTTTGTGAGAAAAATATTGAAAATAAATATACGATTAAAAAAAAATTGTAACACATTTGTATTAGGTAAATGTCATGTTAGCAACTAAATATAAGTTAAGTTTTTTGCGCTAGTACCTAGATATGCTTTTAAGTTTATCTTTATTTGTTTCTTCTCAGAAGTTGACCGATTATGAAAAATTCAGTCACAATAATGATTGAATTAATGTATCTGAACAACTTATTGTCAAACATATTTTTTTTAAGTATGTGTGGAGTTGATCCTGCCTTCATTTTTCATAATGATTATGATTATTATGAAACTACCTTTTGGAATGGGCAACTGGATAAGTAATTTCTCTTTTCTTTCTAGTCAGTAATTGACGTTCAGAAATGCCTTTTTATGGTCTAATCAAAATAAACAATATGACTGACAATTATTAATCTTAAAACCTATAAGTATGATATTTTAGTTGCTTGATGTTGTAGTTAAAATGACACAAAATTTTTTTTTATTGTTATTTTTATAGCTTTAAATAGTTTATTCTTTATATTCTTGGAAATTAAATGTAACAGTATTTTATCAAGTAGACTTAAAAAAAATCACAATTTCAAATTGTGGCTTTTTTAAATACCTACCTACTTAATAGTTAATTAAGTACCTATGTATGTTAGTAATTAACTATTATTTAAAATCTATATTATTAGGTCATATACCTAATGTGACCTAGACCTAGGGTAACTATTAAAATATTTAGTTTATGTAAGTCAGTTTTAAAAACAACTGATTGTTTTGCTACCTGCACAGGAAACTATTATCAATTTTGGTCTAAATATTGAAACCACAAATAGTAGTAAGGTCAATGTGGGCAAATCCGTCTACGGGGCTATTCCGTACACATGCGTTTACTATATATTCCAGAATAGTTACGCTATTACTGGTTCGGTCGATAAAACAGGATCAGTTTTTAGTTCGAACTATGATTCAAAGATGGAGCAAGGTGGTCTACAAGAGTCAAAAAATGCATTTGAAGTTTAGTTGTGCTACGAACTCGAAACTCAAGTGTTGCGTGCCGCAGTTTCATATAAGGTAAATATTCAATTTTACAAGTTACGACTTTCTGAGTATGCATAACATGTAGTTTAATAAGTGTTTTAACGGATTTTTCTATTTGTTTTGAATAAAAACCAGTAGATACAGAAATAATTGTTATAAAAAATACGTAATCTCAAAATGGTCAAGTGGGAAAATCCGTCTAATTTCGAAGGGGCTAAATCGTCATATACCGGAATTACCCCATTGCAGATGTCGTCAACCTTTTTCATCCTTCCTATTTTTAGTTTTAGTGTTATACTTTGAAAGTTCACTGATAACTAACAATTGGGTCAACAGAATATTATAATTATGTTCCTGCTTTAGATATAACTAATACTAGGCCTATGGTCAGATAAAATGTTTATTAAATAATTATTTTGTTTGTTTTCAGTTTTCTCATAATTACTAAAATAATAGTAATCTTGGTGAGAAATTATAAAAGAAAAGGAAAGGAAAGGGTTCCTATAGCAAGGACAAGTTGCATGCAGCTGTACTGGCAGTCCGAAAACCTTAATTCAAATTTTAATACAACATGTGAAGTGCAGCGTTGTTTAAAATTGTAATGCTTTTATACCCATTAAAATAACCCTGTTTATTTAAGTTAATACCATAAATACCATTGTCATAATAAGATGTTTCAATGTACCTGACAAATTAAACTGATAAGTAAAAATATTTAGTTTTCAAACTTTTTAGAAAGGTTTAAAGTCCCTGGTTATAAAAATAGGCCGGATTAGCCCCCAAAAAAGATTTTAGGGAGTAAAACGTAAAATAAACCTTATTTTTATGATGTTACAATACATTTTTGTTCATCATCTGCATTTACTTGTTTACAAATTGCATACCTTGATGTAACGGCGTAACTCGAGGCAAATTTGCTACTAGACGGATTTGCCCCCAATCCTTGGGAAAATCCGTCTAACGACCGATTTTTAAAAAAACCTTGTTAGTTACATATGGAGGGCTGTTTTGTTGTTTAAAATGGATGTGTTTTCAAGACAACAAAATTCTGTATCGCCTACAACCATCAAATTTATATTAAAGTAGTAAGTGTACCAGTTTTAGTTAACCAAATTCATCTTTCAAAAAAGTATGACGGATTTGCCCACATTGACCTTACATATTTACCTAAATAAGTCTGTTATCTTTAAAATATATTTTTACCTTCAGTGGATACCGGTATTTTTTTCCTCTAAGTGGGTAGTGATTTAAATTTATATTTTATAAAGATTTTATATTTAAAAAAAGTTAGATTGATACATATATTATATACATATATGTATGTTAGTTTATTTTATTGTTTGTGCTAGCAAAATAGTTCTCTATATTATCTAGGTCTGTATTTCCCAAACCATGGGCCGCAACCCACTGGCAGGTTGCAAGCAAATATTAGATGGACTCTGTATTAAATTTATTGAGATACAAATATATTTATTTTGTAAATCATGAGAAGAAAAAAAAATTAAAACTTTTAATAGTGGCAGTGGTAGTAAAAATTTTAATAGTAAGTAATTAAATATGACAAAACATAAAGTTTTGTCATACTTACCTATTTAATTAAGAATTCAATTTTTTTTTCGGTTGGTCCTTCACTCCATAAATTAGACCCTTTATGACAGGCAAGAGTGAGTTTTAGTGTCAACAGTGGGTCCAGTGAACGGTGGGAACCACAGACAAATAAATGTTAGTAAAGCAAGCAGGGAGATAAGCGGGCTTAAAATCTTCAACAGGAAAATACTTTATGATTACATTTTTATCTGAATCGGTCTCTACTCTTTATAACCATACCTCCATAATATTTGTATTGTGGTTAAGTATAATATACTTATTAAAATACAAAGTCAAAGCATTTACTTCAACTAGACCATTTACAGGCACTTTTGAGTTGTCAGGGAATCAGTCAGTTAGTCAGAAAGTTAAAGCTAGTTACTGTTTTAAAGTATGGTAAAAGTATATTACCTACTCTACAATAATGGCCATCACCTCAACCGATACTCCAGATAACTAATCAGGTAGATAACTTCAAACAAATTTTTCCCCATTTTGCTGGATAATATCCTGGTTGGCACATGTTATATCAAGGACTGTAGTATTCAGTTAATCACAATTTATACTTTACTGTATGGCACCAATCTAGTAACTGAAGTAATTTATGATTAAAATAATTTTGTTGATTTATTGAGATAACTCAAATCTGTATTTTGAATTGTAGGACTATGAGTAACTTGTAAGTACATATAATGAATGTCAGTAGCAACAACACATACTTATTTTTCATTTATATTTTAAAGAAATAAAAATAAATAAGGTTTGACAGGACCCCATTAATTTTAGTTTGTTTCTTTATAGCCTTCATAACACTTAGCTAAATATAAACAGGCAGACTTCATGTTTATAAGGTATGTTAAACCTTAGAATTTAATAAATAAAATAATTAGAAAAAATTTAAAATTACAAACCAACAAAAGAGGTTTTGTTCAGTGTTGTCGCTACTTTCAAGTATTTATTACTAGGCACTTATAAATGATAAGCCTGACCTTGATTGAATAAGAATTTAACGTCCAAAGTATAGTTATTCAAACTCATTTTAATCTACATTTTATTTTATTACAGCATGCCACACAACTAGAAGTCATAGTAGGTAATAAAAATGATTTTCTTAAAAACTTACCATTACTTTAATAAAATCCAACAACTCGTTTCTTGGTAAAATGTAAGTAAAACGATCACAGGCACAAATCTCCACCAACAAACTATAATACTCTCTGAAGAGATATCTTCACATCACACCTACACAAATGATTAAAAAAACAGAAGACGAACTAAACACTTGATTTAAAAAAATGCAGTTACTTAATTTTGCACTAATTTTCACATGTTTTGTTTTTCGTTTTGCAGTTCATTATTCACTTACATAAAAAATGTTTTCCTTACAAATCAAAATAAAAATCACGGCTGTTCATGGTCCAAAACAACAAAAATAGGATTTGAGTTGGACCAATACAATGGTTTTTTGACATAATTTGACAGTTCGGACAGAGTCAGAGAGGATCCAACAATCTGTAGAAAAAAGTTGTTGAAAGTGAAAGTAGCAATTTTATATTATTTTATGGTGGTTCCTTCAACATAGCCCGCGAAATTTAAAATTATCATACGATTTGCAAATTTCGGCACTTTATACGTTATAATGTTAATTAAAACTGAATCCGTTTGAATGATATTGATATATTTACTAAATTATCCTCATGTAAACATGAATATAAATGTCTTTAATAATATATATAATAGAAATAAGACTATTTTGTGTAAATAAGATTATTTGCAAACAGAATCACGAGATTAATACTTACTTATTAATATTTTTGATGATCATACTGTAATAAATATATAATCATAATTCCCGCGTATTAAATTTTGATCAATAAACGATGCAAAACAACGCTACGAATTGTAAAAACTAAGACATTTTAAAATTCGCGGGAATACCTTGACGGATCGTCCTTAAAAATAACAACACTGTTGCCACTTTTCCTAATAAACAATTTCTAAAAGCAATTAACAATAAGTAATAATATTATTATTGCACAAGCACATAATCCACGCGCACGCGAGCGCAAACCGTGAAAACAAATAATTTTTTGCACACACTCGTAGTGCGTGAGCTAAAACGAGTCATGAAGACAGATAATAATACAAGCCCGCGCATAGCCGTCAGGATGCAGTTTTACTGGTGGATGATTGGTATTAAAAGGACAACTTTTAGTTACCGCGCGTCTTAGGGCATCAGTTAGGCTACTTTGTCTCATTCAGGGTCCCAATTTTTAATTTTCTTCTCATTTTCTCAACAAAAACTAGTAAGTGGTTTTCAAGAATTTTTAATTTTTACTAAGCGAAGTGATGATTATTTAATAAAAATCTTGGTTAACTACATATATTAAACCGTTGTTAATTTTATTACTTGGCCTTAGCTAAATCATTTGTATTTCTTAAGTTAAGCTATTCTGCATCGTACAATTTATTGTTATTTGCATGTAAACGAATTTGTCCACAGACCACAGTTATGTATTTGATTGTCGATGCTGCTGACAGCAATTTATTGGATTGCTGAGTTTGCTGACACAACTACAACTGTCATCTAAAATCTTGCCATGGAGATGGTGTTGCAGCCGTGATTTTACAATGTTTCGGCCGCAGCATTGACAACACTGCATTCATCTGACATTTTCAGATTATTGCCATGTAAAAAAAAGGTTAAATCCCGGACACTTTCATGTGCCAGACAATACTTGCAACGACCTTCCTCCTTCAACGATTTCCTTGAAATATATTAAAATTTCGAGATATTTTGATATCTTAAAATCACTATTTTATATCTCTCTACATCTCAATCTTTGCAGTCGCTTTCCGTCGTCTGTCCCTCTGTACGCTAAATCTTTTTTAAGGGTTTTTAATCCTTTTTTTATACTTTACTAGCTGTCCGCCGCGGTTACACCCGCGTCTTTGGTTACTGCTCCGCTCCCGTAGGTCGTAGCGTGATGGTATACAGGGTGTCCCAGAACTTAACGTCAAGCCGAAACGGGGTGACAGGATTGATCAAAACCATCACGAGAAAAATCTGAAAAAAAAAATCTAAAAAAAAAAAAAGAATTGTTGTATGGAACTAACAAGTATTGTACCATTTTAGAATTCTGATTAAATGCGCCAACTTTTAATGCCACTTGCCAAGGCACTCTAGTACATTTTTTTTAAGGGTAATTTTAAATTCGTAGTTTAACATATAGTCTCAATTCTCGGAAACTTGAGGCAATTGTGTCATTATTTTTTATTGGGATTCTAGAAATGTTATTTAGGATTACGTTTCCAAAGTTCAAATGAACAAAACTAAAAAAGAATAACCACAATAACCGAAAAATGGTACATTTTGATCAAATTTCTAGGCTTTTCTTAAAATGCCCATAATTTTCAAACTGCATGGGATAGATTTTTTTTCAGATTTTTCTCGTGATGGTTATGATCAATCCTGTCACCCCGTTTCGGCTTGACGTTGAGTTATGGGACACCCTGTATAGCCTATAGCCTTCCTCGATAACTAATCTATCTAACACTGAAAGAATTTTTCAAATCGGACCAGTAGTTCCAGAGATTAGCGCGTTCAAACAAACAAACAAACAAACAAACACTGCAGCTTTATAATATTATTAAGTATAGATAATAAACCTACTTTTTTGGTGTTGAATATTTTTTTACCATTTTATAGTGATGTAAATAACCGAATGAAAATATTAAAAGAAATCATGGATATTCCCTATCGAGATGAGGTACTTACTTAGAATATTTTTGGAAAAGGGTAATAGAGCCCCAATACGTGCAATGTATAGAGGCCCCGATGTTAATCCTGCCCTGATTTAAGTAAGCAAATAAGTGACTCGTGCGCGCTTTCCAATTTCATACATATACATGAACTGTTTGAGGTAAGTACCAGGTAATAAAGACATCCGTCAGGATACGGGACACACAACAAAAAAAAAAGAGATTAGATACAACACAGACAAGTGGTTTTTATTAGATACATTACGAGAACATGAATTATGGGCGACAGCCAATTTTTTTTTCCTGGTTCTCGATGGGTTTTTAGCTAAATGTCAAGTAAAATTCATAAACAAACATTACAAACCTTTCAAAATTAAATTAAAAAGGTATAAAAAGACACTAAACGAAGCCAACACTTACGTAAGTACATATTCTTCTTAATAAAGCGATATTTTTTTTTGTATTATTGACCCAAGACGTGTCAAAAAAATTAAAGTTTCGTAAAATTAAATTCGTTTCCTAGCAGTTGCTTTTGCGCAATGTTTAGGTACATGTTCAAAACCCGTAAAAGACGGCTTTGTGATGTGTCTTTATACACCCTATAATATGTAAACCATCTCATTCTGCTACGTAGTAACTAACATGATTTTTCTCTTTTCAATGGCTTGACCTTTATTTCTTTGGCAAAATCGTCGTAGGACTTGAGTAACGGTTCTGTGTAACTAAGCACGCCTGAGCACTCCTCCTCGGCCATGGCCGCCTTTTCCATATCCCCTGGAGAAA
The DNA here is from genome assembly GCA_949316365.1 of Hoplodrina blanda. Taxonomy (NCBI): domain Eukaryota; kingdom Metazoa; phylum Arthropoda; class Insecta; order Lepidoptera; family Noctuidae; genus Hoplodrina; species Hoplodrina blanda. The sequence goes on from OX438594.1 coordinate 11,295,402, forward strand.
GCACTGGCTTCTTTGGATCTGTCTAGGAAATTAAAAATAATTTAATCATCATCATCATATCAGCCGAACAACTTCCCCTGTTGACATAGGCTCCCCTAAAGATAGCATAACGACCGGTCCTGTGCTGTCCGCTTCCAGCGGTTGTCCACGACCTTTACCAGTTCTTCGGTCTACCTTGTGCGGGGCCTTTCCACACTGCGCCTTACGGTACGTTGTCGCCACTCGAGAGCCTTACGAGATAATGTGTTCGCAATTTTGAGTGCTACGCGTTCCGTTGGTTCTTCTGCGGATCACCTCATTAAAAATAACAATAAATATGATAAAGAGAAATAGCTAATATTTACAGTAAAACAATAGGTAAATAAGATACACACTGGTTCCATATTCCGCCAGTACAGTATACTGTCAGAGACGCGACAATCGAAACCATCGGCAAAGCATTTGTGGTCGATGGCAACAAAGCTTTGGCCAAGGTTCGCCGCATCTTTACCAGTTGGTGACCACGCGGGAACGTTGTAACCGTAAAAAGAACCTGTAAGGAATTCAAGAATGATTTATTTGAAAACTTATAAAAGCTTTTACTGTAGGACTAACATAGAACGCGCTGTTGTAAAAGTATTCGATTAGAGTCGATTTTTCAATACAACTTTACTTATGTACTTTAGTATTTTGCTAAAATAATTTGTACCGGTTAGGGGTGATTTTTCAATAGTCAGATAACTTTAATTTTTTTATAAAAAAATAATATGACAGTTTGACATATTTTCAAAACAAAAGCTGTATGTATATTTATCCTTCCGTTAAGAGTTATGTGACTATCGAAAAAAAATCCCTTAGGAATCTAATTATACTAATATTAGGGGTTTTTTTAAGGTGGTAAAAATCATCAAATTAGTCCTTCCGCCCTGGGTGGGGCGGAAGGGACTGTCAGACTTTTACTGACTAAAAAACCACCCTGTTCCTTCTGTTGCCCTTTACGTTCCGGGGCCACGGTATCCAGTTAAGACGTCCCGCAACCCCGGCAGGCGTTTTGCCCTGTTGGGGCGTTGGGGCGCGCGCCTCAAAGAGCTGTCAGCACAGGGACCCCCGTCCCTGACAGCTGAGCTGACAGCTCTTTGAGGCGCGCGTGAAACAGAACGCGCCGTCGACCCGGGCCTGGTCCTTGATCGGAAGGCGAGCTACCCATTACTCGCCGTCCGCAAGCTCGCGCCTACGGTGGCCGGACGCGAGAGGTCGCCGCCGCCTATCGCCTCCGTGAGGACACGGCGGTGCTCTGCCCAAGCGGGGCAGACCTGCACCGTATGCTCCACCGTGTCCTCCGGGCGGTCCACACAGTGGTGACACCCGGGCGTTTCCTCCCGCTGAATCCGACACAGGAACGTCCCGAAACAACCGTGTCCGGTGAGGACCTGCGTCAGGCGGAAGGTGAGGACGCTATTACAAAGGGGTAAGGTGTGTTTGCTGTTGTTTGTAAGAGATAATCTCTGTAAGTATTGGTCCGATAACAATTACAAAATTGTAGCCATTGTAATACGATGACTTACGATTACAATTTATTGCAAAAATATTGGACTTTACCAATCCATACTAATATTATACGAGAATAAAGTCGAACAAGTTTATTTATTTGTTTGTTTGAATGCGTAAATCTCCAAAACTACTGGCCTCTTTCAGAAAAACTTTTCGCTAATAGGAAGCTTCGTTATCCCTAAGTGCCATAGGCAATTTTTAACCGACTTCAAAAAAAGGAGGAGTTTCTATGTTCGACAGTAGGTATGTAAGTTTTTTTTAATATACGACTAGCTCTTGCCCACGACTTCGTTCGCCTAAATATCGGACCTCCGTTTCATCCCCTTAGGGGGTGAATTTTGGAACATCCGTTCAAGCAGACTTCTACCAACTATAATCTACCCACCCTGCCAAATTTCATCTTTATACGGTTTTCGATATTACGTGATGAGTACGAGCTACGAGTGTATGACTTTTCGCTTTTTTATATTTAGGTATTACGATTACTCAGTCAACGGTCGACCGATTATCAAAACTTTATTTTTTATTTGAAAGGGTTTAATGTACTGAAAATCTAAAATAGTTTATATATCCGTGGTCAACTAGTTCCAGAAATTAGCGTTTAAACAAACAAACAAGCAATAGTTATTTGTTATACAAGAGTGCAAAGTTGCTTTTTAACCGCGTGTTCAATTTTGATGACCGAGCAAGCGAAGGATTCTAAAATTGAATCACGAGCGCAGCGAGTGATTCAAAATTAGAATCCTGAGCGTTAGCGAGGGAATCAAAAGAGCACGAGGTGAAAAATCTTTGCACTCGAGTGCAACACGTAACTTTTCATTCCACCTCAGCGAGGAAATGACTAAATGCAAAAAAAAAACGTTTACAATCACAAGATAGGTACACTTTTATTTCAGTTTAGGTATTAATTACTACATTATGACAGGTAAGTATTACAGAATAATCTTTAAATTATAACAAATTAATACTAAGGTATAATTAAGAAAATTTTAAAGTAACGTTGCTACAGTTATTTAAATTGAGTGTAATATTTTTGTTTGGTACTGTAATATTGGTGTTAGTCACTTGTGTACTGTTTTTCGGTAAACTATCTGTCATACTTAATAGTTGTACCGATTCATCGGATTCCCTTGGCGTGAATGTTGGAGAGAGAGGGAGATGGTTAGGTGTTTCATAACGGCTTATTTTTGATGTAGAAGGGCCAGTCCAAGGATCCGATTGAGGCTCTTTCAGTGTAATGGCTCCTACGATGCCTTCACATATTTTAGACTTATTTTGGATGGAATCCTCTATGTATCCCTCTACAACTGCATTGGAGTTCCAGCCTCCGTGGCGCTTAAGGGACAGGAGATCAGCTCCGGAATCAGCCAAAAGTGTGGCTGAAGTTCGTCGGAAACAATGACCCGTGTACAACAGGGGTTGTGGAAGTTCAAGAAATGTTGCTATTTCTCGTGGGATACTGCCAATTTTATTAGTACCCATAGGCTGTCTAACACACTTTCCATTGCGATACTGTAGAAAAAATCGATTGATTGGAGTGTTAGGCGGGCGTAAGGCTTGATATTTCTCAACAATCGTTACGTATTCCTTGCGAATGACTAAGTTGCGGTCTCTTTTTGTCTTTGTATTAGGTAAATTAATTAATAGTAAGTCATCTGAATGTTTCTCAATGTTTTTGACATTAAGTTGTGTTAGTTCATTAGTTCGACATGCTCCGTTTATTCCAACGTAACGTAAAGAGTATTGTAGTAGATAAATGAATAAAATTGATATGAACGCATAATTATGCCTATCAACATCTACTAAGTATACTATTTAATTGAGATTAATATACTTAAGTAGATACTGAATGTGCAACTGACTTACTTTTGCCGCCAAATATACGGAATCGGGTGCTTCGTTAAGAAACTTTTCAATATCAGATACTGTGAAAACCTTCGATTTTTTTGGTTGATGACCAGATGAGGCTCTTTTTAAAAATGCCACTAATTTAGGATAGGTATCGATTAGACATGGGCGCCGCCTTAAAAATTCTCGGCGGCGGCGCGCTGACAAATTTCAATCGGCGGCGGCGTGGCGCCGGCGGCGTGGATTTCTACTACCTTTTTTTTATGGTAGTAAAAATCATCAAAATAATGAGTCCTTCCGCTCTGGGTGGGGCGGAAGGGACTGTCAGACTTTTACTGACTATAAAACCACCCTGTTCCTTCTGTTGCCCTTTACGTTCCGGGACTACGGTATCCTGTCCCGGCAGGCGTTTGGCCCCGTCCCTGTGCTGACAGCTCTTTGAGGCGCGCGCGAACAGAACGCGCCGTCGACCCGGGCCTGGTCCTTGATCGGACGGCGCATTACTCGCCGTCCGCGCCTACGATGGCCGGATGTCGCCTCGCGACGTCCGACGCCCTGAGCGTCTCCCGTGGCGGCTGGGGCGTGAGGTGGAGGATGTTCTCTCCTTCACGCGGCCCGCCTCCTCCTTCACTAGCATTGACTGCAGCATGCTGCAGTCAATGCCGCCGTCAAAGTCGCCGTCAAAGTCAAAGTCAAAGTCGCCGTCGCCTATCGCCTCCGTGAATGTTTAACTAAAACTCGCAATCTACTCCCTATCGTCTTATAGGCATTCCCCACATTAGGCGTGCGTGTTGCGGCGGTAAGACCCCTCTTTAAGAAGTGGCCAGAGAGGCGCTACGGCGTCCTCACCTTCCGCCTGACGCAGGTCCTCACCGGACACGGTTGTTTCGGGAGGTCCCTGTGTCGGATTCAGCGGGAGGAAACGCCCGGGTGCCACCACTCACGGAGGCGATAGGCGGCGGCGACCTCTCGCGTCCGGACCTGGTTCAGGCCATGCTCCGGGGCGAGAGGGAATCGGATGCAGTCACCTCCTTCTGCGAAGCAGTAATGCTAGCGAAGGAGGCGGGCCGCTTGAGGGAGAGAACATCCTCCACCTTACGCCCCATGCAGCCACCGCGGGAGACGCCCAGGGCGTCGGACGTCGCGAGGCGACATCCGGCCACCGTAGGCGCGGGCTTGCGGACGGCGAGTAATAGGTAGCTCGCTGTCCGATCAAGGACCAGGCCCGGGTCGACGGGGCCAAACGCCTACCGGGGTTGCGGGACGTCTTAACAGGATACCGTGGCCCCCGGAACGTAAAGGGCAACAGAAGGAACAGGGTGGTTTTTTAGTCAGTAAAAGTATGACAGTCCCTTCCGCCCCGCCCAGGGCGGTAGGAGTCAATTGATAATTTTTAACACATTAAAAAAAAAAGGCGTGCGCGTTCCTCGATCTAGTGAGAGACGCGGGCGCCGCGTGTGCGCTGCGTAAGCGTCGCGTGTTGCTGCCGTATGACGGGCGCGTCGCGAGCGCGCGGCGCGCACGCGACGTACGCCTTGGCGTTTAACCGCCTTCAGTCAAGTCAGTCACAATTTGGACAGTGCCGTGTTAGCTCACGTCGCGTTGCTGTATTGGCGGCAGCGATAGCGGGCGAAGGGGTAAGAACGCGTCGCGAGCGCCGCGTGCGCACCGCGTGCACTCTCCACACACGCCGCAGGGCATCAAAACGCGACGCTCACGCAGCGCGCACGCGGCTCCCGCACTACTCACACGCCCGCCTTAATACTAATGAAAGTTTATTTACTGTAGTTTTTGATAATTCAGTCATTTTGGATGAGTCAATCACGAAAACAAATACACGTCTTTACGCCACTCACGCCGCACGGTGAATGTCGGCGGCGGCGGCGGCGTGCGGCGGGCACACGGCGGCGCCGCGCCGGCGCGGCGCCCATATCTAGTATCGATATGTTTGTCTTTTTTCATCTTTATTGTTGCTTTTAGCATCGAATACGTACTCCATAGAGTGCTTGCTTTCTTGTTCTCGGATAATTCTATAAAATATGCCAGCAATACGTTTTCTGAGAAAGTTTTGGCTCCTTTTGCTAGTCGCCACGTGTTGAACATATCGTACTGTTTTAAATACTTCTCGCGTGATTGTTGAGGGAGAAAGCTCATTTGCGCATTATTGACAGTTTCAGTCAATTCTGTTGGCGTCAAGCAAACTTCCTCGTCGCTAGAATCACTCATTTTAGTTTTTTCACTTGTTTTCAAGTTTCTTGTTTTTAATAGGTTTAACAATGACGTGAAAAAATGCCGCGTAAAGAACCGCGTACAAAGCAAATTGAAAAAAGAACACCAAGAAGGTTCCGAGTCGGAGTTTTTAACAAATTAAAAAAAAGTTGTATGATATATTCGGCACCATAGAGGTAGCAGTAAATAGGTTTAATGTTTTTTTTTAATTCACAAACTTAGTGCACACGATGTTCTAAATTCAATTTACTTTATCCTCTAGAGAATAAAAACGGCTTTTCCACTCAGATATTGAAGATTAAAAATACTCTTTCCGAGATGGTGGGATGAAAAAAATCTTTTCAGCTTTATTATATTAGTACCTAGGTGGAAGTAAGTACTCTTACTAAATGTAAAGTGCAGATAGCTGTCATATGAATCGAGTCAAATTGACTGCTTACCTGCAAGCATTCCAGAAAACATATCGACAACTGCTGCAAGCCCATATCCCTTGTGCCCACCAGTGCTTTCACCGCCACCTAGGGGCATTAGACACTTGGCTTTCAACGCCTGGAAAACGAAGAGATGAAGAATGTAGCAACTTATAATACATACATAAACTCATGCCTTTTTCCCATGGGGGAACCACAGCACGCCACCTGCTACGATCCTTATATACTCCTTTCGCCTCGTCCACGTTTATACATCTCGTCATACATGCACGCCGGTTACAAGTTCTGCGCACCTGACCTTTCTGAAGAACCTCACCAATAAGGTCAGTGTAGGTTTCCCTAGGGCGTCCTCTCCTTGAGTTGACTCATACATAACTGCCATATAAATTAACTTTGTTAACCACCTTTCACCATCCTCTCAACATGACCGAACCATAAGCACACACTTTTCAATCTTTGTCACTGAGAGGAACAGAGGTCCTGTTTGACCCTCTGGGTACGGAGCTCTAAAAAGGAACTTTCGAAATATTTACAACGCCTATTAGATATTTTCGTCGTCTGGCGTAGGACCTTAAATGCTTTGTATATTTCGGATGACTATTTAACTGGTGTAGGTACCCACCGTGTCTGGATCCAATGTCTCTTTTCCATCAGGTCCTTGCGCCCAGCCTGGTAGTAGCTTCGATTTATTTCGCTGGGCCATTTCTATCTGAAAATGTATAGGTGATATATTGTTACTTGCAAGCGTGGATCCACCGTTAGGCGCTCCACCCACTGCCCCGCGCCCCGTCGCGTAGCGCGGGATGGCAGATTTTACCGTTGTATGCAAGTATCTCAATTTATATAGAAATCACGCCTAGCACAACACACTGCCGACGCGGAAACGAGCGGGAAGGCGCACCGCGCGCAGATTCTGCCAATCTGCGCGGGAGCGCGGGGCGTGCCGCGGGATATGACACACCGGCTCCGCAGCCCCGGGCGTGATTTTATACTGCAAAGACGTTTGCACGATGGATTTCGACGTAGACAAATTTATTTAGCGCGAGGCCGTCGTAATCTGCTTCACCGCGCGGGGGAGCAGATTTCACCGCTAAGTAAGGCAGATCTGCGCCTCCGTCGCCGCGCGCGTTATCTGTCGCTCTGCTCACCGCGGCGGGACGCATCTTTAGTGGGTGGAGCGCCTTAGGTTGTGGGCATGGTGGGCATGCTCACAACCCAAATTCGCGTAAATCTTTAGTTTGAAGTAGTTTTATAAGCAAGCACTTAATTAATATTATACCAGCTATAGATGTAATATCGTTACTTTTGGCGGTTATCGTACCTTTCCTAGAGCCACCGCTGAAGTAGCAACGTCTAAGTAAAACATTCCAGATTCTTCTGTACCTGGAGCTGCTATTGCTAGTGGATTAGTGCCTAATGCAGCCTGCAAAGACGTAAAGGTGCATTATGTATGATACAAGTGAAGTAAGTTCGTCATTACGAGCCGAAGGCGAGTGCGTATTAATGTAGTCGAGAAATAAAATCACGCGTTTCATACGACGTAAGTATTTCAACACACCTGTGAGGAATAAACAGTGTTATGAATCGACACCTGGCCAATATGCTTTTTAGTTGTTTATGTTTGACAGTATTTCAGAATACACCTCTTTTAAAGAACAGAATCGCCCCGTTGCATATGCGGTAGGCAGTGTCGCGCGACTATATCACTGTATGCGTGCGGGCTCATCGCGTCAATGTAAAATAAGGGAACAAAAAACATCGATTAGTATTAAAAAGCCCATATATTCTTTGGTACTACTTGTTTTTTTTTATTTGTTTTTTTTTTTTCGGAATGGCCGTTAGTTCTACCATGACCCATTTCATGGTTATCTATTAATTACCGGACATCCCATAAGTAAAAATCAGCTTTTTATACTATAACTTAAGTAGAATTATAATTTCATGAACAATAAGGGTGTCTGGCAAGGGGTTTCCACCATGATAAGTGTCTGGCAATGAATGACGTGATTTTTAATAAAATTCTGAAGGTAATACCAAAAAATCAGCCTTTATAAAATGACGAAAGTAGATTTAAATTTGTCACACCTTTAGAACCGTGTACCTGCCAAAGCAACCGTTACCCAAACTTCATCGTTCGTGCATAGTTCTTACCTGTGTTGGGAGCATGCGCTGACAAACTTTCAGCTTTTATAAAATAACGAAGGTCTGGCCCTCATGGGCTCTTAGGCTATTACATTTCCTATTTCTTTTTCATTTTGGGTACTTTTGCTACCACCTATCATCACCTATCACCTATTCATGATATTGTATATCAATGATTGCACCGCACGTACGTACTTCGACAGTTATCGTCATACTAAAAGATTATATCGATTTGAAGGTATAGGTATTGAGGTCTTTTCAGAGCGTGATATTGAGTAAGATAAACTGAGTAATACCAAAACGAAAATTAATCGCACTTGACCTTTCTGTGAATAAACGAAACACCTAACTTGCCAATAACCTGTTTAAGTATCGCTAGTAAAACTGACCTTTTTAGCCCTGGTGGGTGCCACAAGTGGTTGGCCGTTGGCAAATGTTATGCCTATCATCCCGCAGTCTACCATTCTGCTTACCCAGTAACCACATATGCCGTAGTGATTGGACCCTGAAAAATACATGATTTCAGATAATCTACAAGTAGGATTTGTTATTGTACAAAAGACAAGACTAATTTTAGGCAGTTTTTCTATAAAATGCTCATGAATTCGAAACCTTTAAATAAAAGAGTAGTTACTTAATTATCAAATGATAATTTTCCAATTTCCTCCCTATGAAATAAGCGCTAAGTACTTGTGTACCATACTACAGTGCGCCCGCGCACACTTTATAGGCACTTGTTTCTCAGTAAGTAGCTACTCCTCAATCACGTTCAGACCGTTCATCAAGTTACGAGGTTTTTTTTTACGTAGTATCACCGACCATCATCTTCCTGCCCTTGTCCCATGTTACTCGGGGTTGGCGCAACACGTCTTCTTCCACTCCGTCCTGTCAGCCGTTATGCTATCACTGACTCCCTTTTCTTTCATATCATTCTTCACACAATCCATCCATCTTTTCTTTGGTCTTCCTCTTTCTCATCACCCATCACCGACCATATCAAAAAAGCTGGGCTGAGTTTGAGTTCAGTGCCTGATATTACAGATATTACCTTTAGCTGTGACCCATGCTACTCCACATTCCTTGGCCTTTTTTATTGCTATGTCCGTGCAGAAGCAGCCAACTGTGGCCCCGAGCGCGTTATGCCCGTCAACCCATGCCGTCGCAGCGCTCTGCTTTAGAATTTCCGGTACGTTGCCAGGTTCGCATCTTCCGCTCTGAACGTCGACGACGTAGCGTTCTTGACATAAAAATAAATTGTCGTAATAAATAAGGTAGATTTATGATTGAATAAATAAATAAACAAATTAATTATTTTTTTATTTGCTGCTCGGATAGTAATACTTCATTTTGTATAATATGTTAGCTAGATTTAAATGAGGGATAGTATTTTTTTTTTATTGCGGCAAGCCCGCCACACTGTTTCCACCCACTGCAACTCCTGAAAGCCAGAATCAACAGTGGAGGCTACCAGAAAAGCGCCGAGGCAATGAAGCTCGACGAGTCCCAGAGAAACGATTTAAGGCCGCTGCATACGTGACGGGTTTTTATCCGGACGGGACGTGACGGGAAGTTTCGGAAACATCGTTGCATACAAAATGTATCCAAATACGTATATGTCACGGGAACATGGACGGGACGGGAATGTGGACGGGAAAAATCTCGTCGGCGACGATGTTTAGCACGTCCCCGTTTAGCAATAGCAATTAAAGCCAATTCTTGAATTGAAAAATCCATCTTTCTTTGTTCACAACACTAGCACGTTAGATACGAATCAATGTCACGTTGCGTATGCGTTTGCACCACGTTCCCGTTTTGAACGAGGCAATCACGTGCCCGTCCCGCTCACGTCCCGTCCGGAGTATTTACCCGTCACGTATGCAGCGGCCTTTACTGTCTTGGGTCCCGCAACGAAATTAATCAGAAAAGAATAGCGGAGGAGTAAGAAAAAATATAATTACCACTTGGGGGATAGTTTAACATGAATAGTAGGCTATATAACATCACGCTACGACCCACGGGAGCGGAACAAAGTTGCAGGGAGCAACTAGTCCGCTATAAACTTCGTTTTTCTTTGGGAAGTAGTTCTGGTCTCATTGCAATCGGCTATTACGATGGACGGGGCAAAGCGAATCAAAGCTCCTACTGGCACAAAGTCTAGTTTCATGTCTAGTGTGTGAATTTATTGGAAATGAATGTTGCATGCTTACTTAACCTGTTTAGTCCATGACTGCGATGGCCGCGCTTGTCTGCCTCCAAGATCAGGTCCGCCTGCTGCTCTGCTGGTTCGCGACAGGCTCCGACGGCCATCAGACAGTCTACCGCAAACCGCATCACTTCCTCAGAGCGCACCTTATGCATTTTCCTAAATTAAAAACTCTGAGTAAGTCTTGTACAGTCGGCAGCAGCAAATGTCACTGTACATGGCAGTGTTTCATCTTGTCGTTAACACCGTATACAACAAAAGTAGCTGGGTCACACAACGCGGTGAACATCATTAGTTCACAAAAAAACTGTGATTGGCCTACAATACAGACGTTAGCTGTTTGGCTGCGCAATTAATCTTTTAGAAACGAAATTGTCTACTGCGCAGCTAATCAGCTAACCTCAGGACCGCCTGAGATACAACGGCCTTATTTTAAAAACAATATGACTGAACCTTAAATACTACAAAAATCGGTTAATTTGAATACATATATAAATAACTAGCTAAACCCAAACGTCAGAGACTCAATCCAATTTTGGAATGAAAAGAATACGTACCTATAAAAACACTAGTATTATTAAAATGAAATGAGATTCTTCTTTATATGTAAATATAATATTGTAGTTCTGATTCTTTTGTTGAATTGACGGCTTCAGGTCAGGCTTATTGGCCTGTTTCATACCATCTTTACATTAAAAACTAAGACGGAGGCTACGATATAATTTGACGTGGGTTCGTTATCGAGGGCGCTAATGTCGAAAATGAGAACAATATAAAAATTCAAGATGGCTACGAAATAAAATGGGCTAAGTAAAAAAAAAATAAGCTATGATACTAGAATGTAAATGATTAATATAATGTTAACACACATGCTCATTTTGGTAAATTTTTGCAACAGCAACGATTCTGAAAATAAAAATACATTTAGTTTGTAATAGGATTAAATAATAAAATAATAATAATAGGATAGGATAGAATAGGAAATAATAAGATTTGGAGGCGAAATTTTCGCGCCATTTTATCAGTAACACGAGGTGAAAGACTGATGCAGAGACCAGAGACTGATTGAGCTGCGTCAGTCGCAGCTTCATGAGGTGACGGAATGGGGATAGGCTTTCGCACCGGAAGTAGGTACCTAAGCTATCTGTGTCGCATAAGCATGTAGCCGAAGACCTGGTGTCGTCAGTGGGTCGACCGCCTTGAGGAAACGGCGAGCATACATTGGCAGAATACTCCACTTAGGCGGATCCGCGCCATACCATAGTCTTGGAAGCGGGTAGGGGACTATGGTGAGCGAGCGAAGCGCCCACTCTCGCGATACAGTGAGCGTAGCGAGCCGATTTTTGCCACAAATGAGCATAGCGCGTAAGAGCGACCGAGAAAAGCGAGTAAGTATTATGTATATTCAGGGTAATACGAGTATGCTTGGCAACATGCTGGTTCTGCTTTGTAGGGTAATCTACAGTTTCGACACAATCAAAGTGGTTGCTAATTAAGCCTCAAGCTCACTTCACTTCAGCGAGGTATATATTTTTTTTCAGATTAGTGGCACACAGTGCGTCAATGCAGTATGTATGTACTTACATAATACAAACTACTTGTCGGGTTGTGATTATCTTGTATCAAAAAGAGCTCAGCTCGCTTGCGGCTTTTCTATAATAGCGTTCAGAACGCGTTGTGGTCAAATATTCACCACGACCAGCCACGACCCGAACGTCGGGTTGTAGCTGTTTTTAAGTACCAGGATCACGTTCTGGGCGTTTCCGTAAGTATCAAAAACTCGCAATTCACCTACTCCTTAGTCCCTCTCGAAGAGCCTAAAAAAAAGCGAACGGATATCGACAAATTGGTATCGTTGCAGTCGTAATGATATGGCAAGCGTCTGCCGATATGAATTTTGAAAAAAAAACACGATAAATATTAGCCTTCATTACCAGAAGCGTATCGTTTTATAATAAGTGCTTACGCATGGGGTTAAAGCAAAGATATAAAAAATTATAAAAATCATACAATCATACATGAAAAAAAAAATCTTCTGCAAAACAATTATATTGTCTCAAACAAGAAGCCTATTTGGAGGCAAAAAGAATTTAGGATTGAACGAAAGCAACTGCCATCGGCTGTATCAGACTGCTTGAAACCTTAGATTTCAATAGTCTTGGAATAAAATCTTTTTGCAACCGGTGTTTTTTTATTGTAAATGTAAACCACTCAAATTATTTAATCAAAACTGGTCCAGCGTTTTTGGATGAGTGCAGTTACATACAGAAGAATTATACATTAAACAGATAAATTATTAAACGAGCCTGTCTATTGGTCCAAAACTAAGTACTATTATAAAAGTGGTCCTAGTAGACTTACTCTTATATTCTTCTTATCATTATACCGTACTTTCAATAAAGTATAATGAACTTCTACGGTTCAATTTTACATACGAACTTTAAATTTCCAATTTGCGTGTAATAGTAGTAAAAATATGTTTAGTAATATGACAGAAGACAGTCAAAAGTCTATTGGAATATTATAAATCACATGATATTTGTCACCACTTATGGGCTACTTAGGGCCAACGCAGACAGAGCTGCAATATGTATAATGTACCTACATGCAATTTTTATTGGGTGGGTACAGTGGGCACAGGGGCGTCCCAATAGAAAATGACGCTTAGTGCATGCGTCATACTTTTCGCCCCTTCGTAGATAATCTTAATATAAAAAAGGCCGAATAGGATTTATCGTATTGCAGTCTTCAAACATGAAGAAGGGCATCAAAATCATTCCAAAAGATTTTGAGCAATGATACGTTAATTTTTGCCTCAAAAGCCTGCCACACTGTTCCCATCCACTGCAACTCCTGAAAGCCAGTCACAACAGTGGAGGCCACCAGAAAAGCGCCGAGGCAATGAAGCTCGGCTCAGAAAAGAATAGCGGAGTAGTAAGAAAAAATATAATTTTGCCTCAGAAGTTTTTTAACTTACTTGCCTTCATTTTTTTTTTGGAATGACGTCTCCTTTGTCAGCCTGGCAGATGGTCGGCTGCTTAACCGCACTTTCCTGCGAAGCCTTAAATATGAACGCATGCAGTTCGGCTTCAATTCTTTCAGTGTTTCGTCGTCTTTCATAAATCTAATTCATATTATGCTCTTTTTATTTCTTTTCCTCCGCTAGTAAATCTTATAATGATCATAATATCCTAGTCCAGTTCACCATCATTTAACTATATTTTTTTGAGACAATTCGTTGACCTTTTTCCCAACCACTGCAACTCCTAAAAGCCAGAATCAATAGTGGGGACAACCAGAAAGGGGTGGAGGCAATGAAGCTCTACGAGTTCCGAAAAAAAGATTCGAATCTCTTGGATCCCGCAACGAAATTGATCAGAAAAGAACAGCGGAGAAAACCTTTCAGACTAGCTGGCATGTCATAATGTATACTTTGCAAGGTATGTTACGTATTCTAAGTCCGTGAGCAGTGGCGCGGATGTTCGAACATCCACTATGTCCGGTGAATTTTGAAGAAGCTCTGTCTGCGCTGTCTCTTATTAGTTTGTCTAGATGAACCTCTTTTTTAAATTATTTTTAAGTCGGATGCCGTATTGTCGCTATCAGTTCACCGTCAATACTTCATTCTTCTTCAGCTGTAACTGTAACCATAGACAGTGGCGTAGCGTGGTTGTTCGTCACTGACTATAGAGATATACCTACGAAGATGCCGTTAACTTCTAAAGCTATGAAGTATACTGTTAGAACGTGACATGTCCTTCACTTTGATTCATACTTTATTCGATTGACATAAGGTCCATATTTGTATAAGAATAGTCTTAACGCGCACTTTCAAGGCGGTTGTTCTTTTCTAAGGTATACGTATGAGGTTTTCCCATATTTTCGTGAAGATCTGATGTAGACCTTTAGGGATAAACAATCGAACTTCTCAAAAACGCACAGTACATGTATTGTGTTTTGTTATTGTACTGAAGATCAAAGATAGTTGCTGTATCGTTATCTATCCGTGGTCAACTAATCATGATCTTTAAAGATACCCCATGGAACTCCTCATCGATGAACAGCATACATAAGTACCTACTTACAGTGACAGGAGATCATGCAGAATACGAAACTCACTATGCCTTTATCTTAAAAAAATAATAGAATGGAGTATGTATGGGATAACTCTTCATTACATTTCTTTTTGCTGTGTCCAGTGTCTTTCATGGTCTCGGTATAAAAAAATAAAATGCTAAACATTTATTGAGGTATATATATTTTTATTAAAAATAACGTCATTTATGTTTCATTATTAGGTAGGTACCTACTACCTACTGACCTTTCAGAATGTGAAATTGCTCATCAATATACAGCTTTTATTATTGGATCGACACTGAAATACGAATCAGCAGTGTTCCGTACAAAAATGCACCTCAACATTTCCTCACATTGGATGGCTAACAAGCAAACGACCCATCTGATGTTCAGCGGACGCCAGTTTCTTCTTGACTTGAACTTGGCTTGAAACGCTACCTGTGTCTAGATTTGTTATACCAGAGATCTTGAAGAATGCGTGGCCCTCCCAGAAACAAATGAAATGTCGCAAATGCTTGTAATAACACCAGCACCCACCCATACACTCGGTACCTACTCAGCAACGCTGCTTTGCAGTAGGAACAGGTATGATGGTAGTACTACCCCAGACGAGCTCCTTTACAAAGACCTTACTACTGCTATATTACTGTATGATACAGCTATGTTAGTATTTAGAAGTTGGTCCCATAATAAAAGTTGTTTATATTCATGAGAACTTTCATAGATCAGTGGTAAATCAAAAGTGTGCATGCTGAAGGGTCTATGCACACCGCGTTTTTCATTCCACATAGTGTTTGCGCTTGTATCGATGCAAACGGCGTCTGACTCGCGTGCCTATCGCGTTTATAACGATACAAACGCGCGTCGACGGCGCGTTTGAATACGCGCGGTGTGTATAGGCCCTAACTTGTACTTATTACCTACCCAAGCTTATAAATCATGTCGAACTTTCAGTTAGTTATCACAGCTAAGTGTTTCTGGTCCCATGAGTTCTAAACTACGTACCAATTAACAGTCTTTCATTAGATAACAACCATTATAATAATCTAACGAATGCAATACCTACGTATACCAAAATTACAATTCCACATTATAAAAAAATAAACTAAATCAAAATCGATTCAGCCGTTTGGGAGCTAGAAGTAAAGACAGACAAACACACACATGATAAACTTATAACACCCTTC
Organism: Hoplodrina blanda; assembly: GCA_949316365.1. NCBI lineage: Eukaryota > Metazoa > Arthropoda > Insecta > Lepidoptera > Noctuidae > Hoplodrina > Hoplodrina blanda. The sequence continues at coordinate 11,311,049 of OX438594.1, forward strand.
TATTTTCGTCGCGGTGGTTAATTATTGGCTTGTATCTATTTCTACTTCCATGGGTTTTATTTTGAGTCTCTCGGCGAGCGCGGCAGAGGATACTATCTGCTGTTTGACGTACGTCACGTATCCTCTAGCGTCGGTCTCTGCGGCGGACATTTTCTCTTTGTCTCCTGGAGCCAACACAGGTAGCTCGGGATCCGTCTGAAAAGACAGAATGCCGGTGTTGATGAGGGCAAATCTACGCTTTCTTTCGCAAGACAGAGTAATACAGCCAACGCTTAATTTAATGTCGAAAGCGACCTTATGTCGTAGCTGTAAGGGCGATATTCGAAGTCGTAACAAAACAGTTTGTTACTTTCTTTAATATTGGTTTCAAACTTGACAAGGTTTCATTGTCAATAAATTTACAAAAATTAATTAGGTATCTAACGGGTTTCAGATATTCTAATAAGTAACTATAGCTTTTGTCCTGCATCATAATCATAACATCACGCCTGTAATCCCCGAAGGGTTAGGCAGAGGTGTACTCACTAGCACCCCCACATTTCGCTGGTTATGTATAAGTCCTATGATAGGACTCCTATCGCCATCAACCTTGCACAAATCCAAACTACGAAGCTGCTTCTGAGAAATTCCTGATGGAAAAACCCGATAGCACTTTGCCCGACCTGGGAATCGAACCCAAGACCTCATGCTCAGCAGTCACGCCTTGCGACCACTAGACCAATGAGGCAGTTCTTTGTCCTGCAGTGGCACAAAGAACTGCCTCATTGGTATGCTAATTATTCATAGTATTATTGTGTTACTTACTGGTTCCAACTGCCGCCAATGTGTTATGCAGTCAGTAAGGCGCTCTCCGAAGCCAGGAGCAAAGCATTCAGGGTTGACCGCAATGAAGCAGTGGCCCAGGTTGGCTGGCCCACCTGCTCCACTGTGTGACCATGAACGTACATGATGGCCGTAGTTGGCACCTGTGCGTTAAGAAACAAGAGTTAGAAAAAAAAATCTTACTACCTACTATTGGAACTGTGCTCTATTTTTAATTGTCAATATATTATACTGTAAACGTGCCCCTTTTTATAAATAAAATGATTATTAAATGATTATTATAAATACGAAAGGGCTGAACAAATTATAGTCTGGAATAGCACATAGGTTTTTTATCCCATAAAAATGTACGGTTCCAATGGGTTAATAAATATATTAATTTGGACGCGGACGAAGTCCCGGGCAGAAGCTATATTAGTTATTCCATATTTCGACAAGTACTAAAAATATTATTCCGCCGACCGAATTTAGGTCACGGTGGTTATCGCTTACGAAAGTGACCTTTTAAACTCCGTACAATCGGTTTAGACAGTGTTGCATTTTTAATAAGAAATCCATACGGGTTTCTTAGTTTTAAGTCATCATCTTCCTGCCCTTGTCCTTAAGTATTACTTTTTATTCTTTTTGAAAGTATTATAAATAATAATAATAATAATAATGTTTATTTCCAGTAAAGTGTTTACAAAGGTACAAGTACAGTAATATGTAGTGTCCGACCGAAGGTGCAATTCTGGCCGAAGCCGAAGCCGAAGCCGATTAATCGGTATTCACCAAAACCTTCGGCCGAAGCCGAAGCCGAAGCCGAAGGTGTCATTGACCTTGAGAAATACGATAGTTACTTTGATCTCAGAATATACTAGATACATATTGTGAGAGCTTTAGAGATTTAGCCCAATAACGAGCCGAGTGACCAACATATACAAGTAGGTAATAAAATATTGGCGATTCGTTTGGTCCGGTGCGGCGGCGCGGCGAAACTCTGCTGCTCTGCACACTCTCCGTCTCGCTCTAGCATCGTTCAGTAAATTTCAAATTTTGACAACTAGCAAACCTTCGGCTTCGGCCAAACCTTCGGCAAATTTTTGGCCGAAGCCGAAGATTTGGCCGAAGGTGCTTTTTTGGCCGAAGGTGGCCGAAGCCGAAGCCGAAGCCGAAGCTTCGGTCGGACACTAGTAATATGATACAACATAAAGTGCATTAAGTATTATCTCCTGGCGCCCAAACTAGGTTTATAGCCTGTGACTTGGGGACCAAAAGGTAAATGGTAGGTAGACACCTTGTAAGTCAAGCGTGCATGTCTTATATTATTTTAAATATTGTTGTACAATTTATTATATGTACAGATAACTTGGCTATAATCTCTGCACACATTTTCTTAAAAAGAAAAACAAAGAAAATGTTCAAGACTTTCGAACATCGAGAACTAATAATGTACGTTAGCTCTAACCTGATAATATTCCACAGAACAGCTCCACCATAGCCGCTAGTCCAAAGCCTTTGTATCCTGATGTAAGCTCGCCGCCACCCAGAGGCATTAGACAACTGGTTTTGAACGCCTGAAAACGGATAGATAGGTACAGGCAGTTATTAGTAAACTGCTGACCCGCCCGGCTTCTCATGGGTGCAATGAAGCCGCAATCAGTCTATCAGACGATCCATAATCAACAACCCTGCTAGGAGTGTAAGACTAAGAAGAATAAGAAGAAGAACATACCAATTCAGCATCTCTTGTTTCATTTCCGTCGGGTCCTTGCGCCCAGCCGTCCGGTAGGGCTTCCCCTTTTCGACGCTGCATCTCTATCTGGAAAATAATAATAGATAATTTTTAGATGTTGGCAGAAGTTATAAGACATAAAACCCTGGTTAGGGACTAACTATAGGTACTTATTTAGCTCAACTCGTTTGTCCTTATAAAAACACCAGGTTAGCATAGACATGCGAACGCATTCGTTTAGTTGTTTCGGGTTTGAATGGATGCGTTACTGGTGTTTTACTTTAAGTTGAATTAAGCCGAATAAGTGCAGTTACTCCTTAATGGTACGATTATGGTATACCATTTGGCAATGGCTCTATCAGCCTATGAAGCAAAACAATCAGTGTTATTTAGCTGCTGGATTTCTTTAATCCAGAACCGGATTTTTACTTGTTGACGTGGCGTTAAAAATTTGCGTCAATGCAAAATAAAGTATTTAGATAAAAATAAGTGAATTTTGTGATATTATACACAATACACATTTTGTAAGGCTCTTCATGAATCATGGTAAAATGGCACACAGCACAGCAGATCGGCATCTTATAATCACTATAAAAAAACCCACACACAGAGAATTTAACACATTCCATTGCACCTAGTCATGTAATGTAGAACCATTTCTTTCTTAGTCCAATTACCTTTCCAACAGAGACCGTAGTAGTAGCCATGTCGAGGTAAAAGGATTCACCTTGCGAAGCTGGAGCAACACATGAAATGGGATTCGTTCCCAGCGCCGCCTGGAAACAGAGAATAATATTTCTTATGTAGCTATAATTACAGTATATTATACACATATATCAATAACAAAAAAAGGGCAATCTCAACAGTTCTAAACAAAAATCGAATACCGCGCATTAAGGCGCTCCACCCACTGCCCCGCGCCCCGTCGCGTAGCGCGGGATGGCAGATTTTACCGTTGTATGCAAGTATCTCAATTTATATAGAAATCACGCCTATTACAACACACTGCCGACGCGGAAACGAGCGGGAAGGCGCACCGCGCGCAGATTCTGCCAATCTGCGCGGGAGCGCGGGGCGTGCCGCGGGATATGACACACCGGCTCCGCAGCCCCGGGCGTGATTTTATACTGCAAAGACGTTTGCACGTTGGATTTCGACGTAGACGAATTTATTTAGCGCGAGGCCGTCGTAATCTGCTTCACCGCGCGGGGGAGCAGATTTCACCGCTAAGTAAGGCAGATCTGCGCCTCCGTCGCCGCGCGCGTTATCTGTCGCTCTGCTCACCGCGGCGGGACGCATCTTCAGTGGGTGGAGCGCCTTACTTAGAAAAAGTTGTGCAACATGGAAGACGTTGGTAAACCATAGAATAATTATCTTAAAACATCAGAAGGCCGATTTTATCTGCTAATAACTAAACGACGTTCAAAATCGTGTCGCAATGTATGATGATTATACTGAGACCCCTCTCTTGGTAATCATTGAATTAAAATCCATTATTACTAAACCCAGCTTGACTGATCCAACTCATAAATGGTGTACTATGTCAATTATTTATTTCCATATTAACATAATAAAAGCTTATGCACCTCGGAATTGCATATAATCAAAACTTCATGATAGTCACGAGTAGTCTACAAGGACTGACCGCTTTACTCCTGGTTGGTGCAAGAAGAGGTGAGGTGTTGGTAAAAGCCATGCCTATCAGGCCTTGGTCGGCAGCCTTTTGAGCCCAGAAACCAGCCATGCCAAAGTGATTGGAACCTGGAACAGTTTTATTGTGGTGAAAATCCCAAGTTATAATAAGACACAATTAATTATCGATTGTTCTATCATCACGGTATGACAGCCGGGCCTTTAGCGTAGGTTGTTGTTATTCTGATCACATTTTAATATTGACATAAAAATAGTTGAAACAGTCAGGAAAATAACGTATTCTACTGTAGTTCATCTGAAATAGGTAATAAAACATTTTTTGAAGTGAAAACTTCCTTAGGCGCGTTGAGCGTTTTTTGGCAGGGGCACAACTTATGTTCGTATCACCGACTTGCTAATGTGACCGCGTTATCGACATGCTAATGAGATGTGTTGCGACAGACTGGTGGAATTTTAATTATTCATAGTACAATTAAACAAAAGTATAGTGTTCAAGTTTTTAAATGTAGTACACACTTGTTGGTAGTCCCCATGATCACGTATTTCTTAGTACTGGTACCCATCTTACCTCTAACTGTGATCCATCCTACGCCGGCTTTCTGTGCTTTCTTGATGGCTAAATCCATGCCGAAGTGGCTAGCAGTGGCCCCCAGCACGTTGTTTGCATCAACCCACGCTGTGGCCTCGGTCTCTTTTAGTATCTTCGGCTCGTTGTTGGGCTGACACGCACCGCTTTTGATGTCGTTCACGTACATTTCTGGAAATTATTTAAATGGAATTGAAGCAAGGTCAACCGCGTGATAGAGCACGGTATCCACCAAAGGCGAGAAGAGAGGATATATCTCGTTCAACCAATCGTCTTGCGTTATTTTAACATTTCATCGCTTAGCTTCAACACAATACAATATCCCATTGTTGGTTTACCAGATATCTCCTCGCCTTTCCACTTTGGTGGAAACTGGACCGGCAAGCATCGCCGCAACCACTGGTTCTGGGTACATAGAACCAGTGATTCCTTGCTATATTTACTGGTCTACTGTTTATAGGGCCTACTATGTCTTTCGGTACGCTGTAGTCTAGGGGGACTTCTACTAACTTTTAGAAACAGTCGCCATCTAATCTTTGTCTTAATCTGTAAAGAATGCGGCCTCGCTGAGATGAGATTGCGACTGGATTCTGAACGTTTTTTATTAGTAGAATTGGCCTAATCTTTTCGACCTTATCTGTCTTCCGTTCTACGAACAATATGCCCCACCTCTGCTACCTCCTGTCTATATCTTTTATCTTAGTTTTCGTGCTCTCTACTATCCGTTTATCACCATCTTTATTATCACTCACCTAATCTATTAAGTCCATGACTAGGGTGTCCAAACCTGTCGGCCTGGATTAGCAGCTCGGCTTGGTGCTGGGCCGCCTTGCTTGCAGTACCAACCGCCTTCAGACAGTCCACCATGAACCGCTGAGCTTCTGCTGTCACTACCCTGCCCATGATTATATAGTTGATCTGCAACTGGAACGGAGATAGCATTATGTTTACAGGGAGTTATCGTCATCAATTTACTGTATTCATGCAATAATGCGCTTGCTCATACACTATTTAAATGTTAGGAGTGGTTGTCTACAGTTCCAATTTCAGTCATTTCTTATTTTCAACCGACTTCAAAAAGGAGGAGGTTCTCAATTCGGCGCGTATGTTTTTTTTTTTTGTATGTATGTTACCTGATTTCTCAGCCAATTATGAATAGATTTGGATGATTCTTTTTTGTTTGAAAGAGTATACTTCCGAATAGGTCCCATAGAAATATTGTCATGATCTGATGATGAACTTCGGAGATATAGAACGGAACTCCTTATAGAATCACGGCATAACTGTCATGACAAGTAAAATTGCTTTGTTTATACGTGTAGTCGATGACTGACTGAAGTAAGAGAGGGAGGGGGTACGTCAACCCTACTACTTTTCAAAATTAAATATATCGTGTGAGGTATTGTTTGAAAGGGCTTTTTGAAAGGATTCCAAACATTAACACACAAGCACTAAAAAGTGAAAAATAAAAAGCTTTTTTACAAAAAAATAAAACCGCCATCAAAAACTACAAAATAAAAAAAATAACTTTAGTTTTGGAAGTCGGTGGCAATATCTACATAACAAAACCAAAGCCACCGACTTCCAAAACTAAAGTTATTTTTTTTATTTTGTAGTTTTTGAAGGCGGTTTTATTTTTTTGTAAAAAAGCTTTTGTTATTATTTTATGTATTATGATAAACTTATGATATACTTCGTACTTTTGTGCATAGCATTCACGTGTAATTCTGTATGATTATGGATACAAATCATACATACTTACTCTCAAAGAAACTCCATATGTTTCTTTCCCAATTTTTCTCCATACGAAACTATCTTTTGGCAGGGGCAACTAGATTCGATTGGGGCTTAGACAAAGTAACAATTTCAAAACGATAACGAAGTTAGAAAAAACTAAAATGTATGGGATTGACATAAGCCGCGTTAAGTCACGTGGACATGAAGCAAGACATGACAAAAGCAAGTCAGACGATGACGAATTTAGATATCGTTTCGCTACAAAGCGATGTTACTTTGTCTAAGGACCCTGTTTTTCTTGTATATGACGTTCAAAAGCGACGTTACACCACTATCATCTAAAGCCTGAGAAAATCCTGATCCTGATAAACCCAATAACATTTTAGCAGTCTAGAATAGGATATAAAAAGAATAAAATATACTTTATTTTCGAGTTGTGTAGCTATAGTTAACTGTACGGGCTGATATATGATGCAGGCATACAAAAGTATACCTTATAGACTGAAAAATAACATAGAATTTACCTCAATGGAAAAAAAAACAAAATGAGGACATTGGTTGAAAATAATTTCAGGTAATCTTTAAAAGACAAACTGAATAGCAAATTGTATTTCATTTCAAAAAAACTATCGCAAATAACAAGTTGCAGGAAAATGTACCTACATGCTTATCTACTTGTTATATACAAAACTAGATCTGCCCGCGACTTCGTCTGTGTGGTTTTTTTACCCGCGTTAAGTTACATCATTGGTTACTGCTCTACTCCCGTGGGTCATAGCGTGATGTTACAAAGCCTATATTATTCCTCATGAATCTGGCTATCACATACAAAAATTATGTTGTCCAAGCTGTCTGGTAGTTCCAAAGATTGACGCGTTTAAACAAACAAAAAATCTGTTCAGGGGGCCTACCACAACCTCTTAAAACAATATTATTTTAACATTGCTTTGTAATTTCTGTTGTTGCATTATCAACCCTCGGCGCGAGCGAGGCGAGCGTTGAAAATCCAACAGAGTGGAACGCAAAGTAATATTAAAATAATATTGTTTTAAGAGGTTGTGGTAGGCCCCTGCTACATATATCTGTCTAATATAGAAGGCATCTGGTATCTGGGTGGCTACAAGCTTACATCATATGATATAATAATAATATTTAATATATAGATACAGTAGGTATCAATTACATAGAGATTGAGTAGTAAACCCAAGTCAAAATTTTTCGAAGTAATTGCAATGATTTTGGGATATTTAACGCTGATTAATTTTAAATCTATTTTAAGCATACATTTTGAATGAACATTGAAATGTTATTCCAGATGGTAGTGTCACACATACGTTGACGTAATTTATTTAATTATTGTGAGATTGTGGGCTAGCTCGTTTTGACAGAATTAAGCTCAGTGAATAGTGTGCAGTGATGATGAAATGCCTACACAATGGTGCCGATTCTTGTTTACAAACTAGACTAAAATTAGAAAATTGTCATCTCTTACCGACATTCATTCTGACAACTCTAATGGCGCATTTTCATTAGTCGATAGGGTCCGCATGCGGGGTGCGAGATTTCTGGAACGCATGCCACAGGGCCCGCATTCGGGGAACCGTGTTCATTATGGCGCAATTTCATTAGTCGATAGGGCCCGCATGTCGATATCACGGTCGGTATAAAGCATGCGGGGGATCCCCGCATGCGGTGTAACGACTTGTAACTTTCATTGGTTGTTACCCCGCATGCGGGCCCTATCGACTAATGAAAATGCGCCATAATTGTAAGGGTTTATAAGTTTTAGATCAACTAAAATTAATAGCTCTATGTTTATGTCTGTCCCTTTCTTTAGAGAAGAATAGAGAAATACTTAGTCTAAATTAATCGATCAACACCAATTATAATCGACACCAATAATAACCATTTCAATACGGAATACTAATAACCATACTTATGTGCACGACAGTTGAAAAGTACCTATAAACGTTATGGGAACATCAAAACAAACTCAAGGTAACCGTCATTGGCAGAGTCAACAGAAAAATCGATACAAAATTGCACTATGTGATATATTAAAAAGACTCATTCCGAAAAGGTACCTAATTATGTTGATACGCGACCAGTAATATCCGAGATAGAACCCAAAAAACAGTGTTAATACATACCTATAATATCTACATAATATAGTTTTAAGCATAGCCAATATTTACCAACAAAACATGCTCTTAGACCCGAGGTGCTTTTTTACAACCGAACTATCGCAACTAAAAGTTGCAGTAGTTCGGTCAACCGGACTAGCCAACTGAACTACTGGCACTAGAGGGATTTGTCATTCAAAAGTGTTTTAAATGCATACTCACGTAACTAAAGTGTCTGTCTTTGTAGTAAACCTGTCTTGTGTAGATGTTTTGTTGCTAATTAGTATACAATGTATAATTAAACCGTTTTATCGTCACACATACGTCAGCTCGCGACAACGCGTGCCGGTAAACTGAATTTGGTTGGTTGGTCTGGCTGGTTGCCGGTCAGATAATGTTTATAGAAGAATTTGTGGCTAATAACGAAATTGGCCTACGTTACTGTGTGCATGCACAGACCAGTATGTTCTTGGAAATAGTGCCTACGTTTTTGTAAATAGCTGTCTGCTTTATCTTGGTATATATACAAATATATGATTATATGCACATTATGTACTGCAAAAAAGTGTGTTTGTCTTACAGTGTGTTTGTTTTACATGCAAATTATATGGGACTCCGTCTGAGTCGATCTTACTGATCCCTACATTTTTTTGATAACAAAATATATCCTGTTAACACGTAGCATCGACGTATTCCTAGCTTCCTATTAGCGGAATAATTTTCTTAATCGGATGAGTAGTAAAAATAATACAAACTCTTCCTTACAATATTAGTTATGTTATATAATCTATACTAATATTAAAAAGAGGTAACATTTGTTTGTATGTACCTAGGGGGTAATCTCTGGATCTACTGAACCGATTTTTCTTCTTAAAAAAAATATTTCACAAATTAGAAGCTACGTTATCACTGAGTGCTATAGGCTATATTTTATTATCAAAAAAATTAGGGATCCGTAAGAAAAATCACTCGAACGAAGTCGCGGGGAGAGTGCTAGTATTATATGTATTTATTTGACTTTGTATAAAGTTATCTTTCAGATCATTTTAACGACACTTTTCATATCTACAGTTGGTGAAACAGACTATAATCTACCTACTACGAGAAATAATAATTCCTGCCTTCTTAATACATTATTACTTATCGAAAAACATACAAACTACATCGATTTGCTAATTATCAAATAAAAAGGCATAAACGCTTACTCGTTTTAATGAAACTGTTTAGTATTCAAATCTTATCATTTCCCTTTATTGCTAGTTTTATGGAAATTGTAAATTGTATATTTAATTTGAATACTTACTTTTAACTTTAGGTACACAATAAGTAGGAAAGAAAAGCGTGACTGCTGAGCATGAGGAAAACCTCTCCATGGAAAGAACCCCCTACCTATTTGCCCGATCTGAGGCTCGAACCCAAGACCTCATACTCCGCAGTCACGTTCACTAGACCAACAAGGTGGCTGATAAATAGAAAATATGCCGTAAAATATTTATAACCAGATTCGGCTGTTTCTGTCAACACTAGAATTTGATGTTTGTGTTAGATAACATTTATAACTGTCACAATATATGTTTAATTGCGATGTAACATACAAGATAAAGTTATAACTAGCTTTCGCCCGCTACTTCGTCCGCGTCATAATTATTATTTATTTTATTATCCCACGAGAACCGTACATTTTCCCGAGATAATATTCCAGAATAATCTATCTCTGTGCCAAATTTCATCCAGATCAGTGCAGCCATTTTGGCGTGATTGAGCAACAAACATCCATCCACCCAAACTTTCTCATTTATAATAGTAGTGTGATAGTTATAGATTAGTTACACTGGCGGAATGGAAAAAAGGGAACAATCAAAATAACAAATTCTCTCCAAGAGGCTCTTCACCCGGGGTTGCGGGACGTCTCCGGAGTTGCGGGACGTATTAACAGGATACCATGGCCCCGGAACGTAAAGGGCAACAGAATAAGGAACAGGGTGGTTTTTTAGTCGTAAATGTCTGACAGTCCCTTCCGCCCCACGCAGGGCGGAAGGACTAATTTGATGATTTTTACCAACTCAAAAAAAAAGAAGCTCTTCACATTTTTTTAAATAAGTAATAATAATACCAGTCTATTATTGTCCCACTGCAGGGCAAAGGCCTCTGCTCATACAGGGAAGGCACGAGCATTAATCTCCACGCTTGCTCAAGGCGGATTGGTGATTTCAGACTTATATTTATTGTAAGTTTAGGTTTCCTCAAGATTTTTACCATACCATCACTGATGTCAGTGATGTCCAAGATTAACTTAGTTTTTTAGTCAGTAAAAGTCTGACAGTCCCTTCCGCCCCACCCAGGGCGGAAGGAATCATTTGATGATTTTTACCACCTCAAAAAAAAAAATACAATGCATAACTGGGCACAAATCCAGACTCCGAGGCTGCTACTGAGAAATTTCTGATGGAAAAACCTCATGCTCAGCAGCACTGGAACTTTGAGACCACTAGACCAACCAACGCAACGAGGCAGTCGAAAATATATATATTATATTATAAAGCGACTTGGCCGTTGTTTTGGTTGAATGTGTATTAACTTGTTGAAAAGATGAGTCTCTTACTAATATTTTTTTAATTAAATAAACAAATGCTGCTCTAATATAAATCATGATCTGATAAAATGTAGCAGTGTTTTTTTAGTGTATTTGTGTTACACTCGTCTCATTTTTTTTTCTATTCTTATATTAATAAAAAGGTATGTAAGTATGTTTAAATCTATTAAGTTTTTTTACTATTAAATGTTTTTTTAACTAGCGACCCGTCACCCGCCCCGGTTTCGCGCAGGTGCAATATAGATACGTCCTTCCTCTTGAATCACTGTATCCATTGATGAAGACGGCAATAAAATCCGTTGCGTAACTAGTTGATTAACTGCGCAACCGATTTAAATTGATTGATTTTAGTTTTTTGGCTTTAGCTGTTGATGAAGATGCATTTTCCGTCTGTGAATGTCTACCATTTTAGAACAAAAAAATTAAAGTAAAATATCAAGTGCGTTTTTCGATTTACTTATTTCATGAACAGAAATGCCAGCGGTAAAGATAGAGGAGGTGCGGCGGTTTATGGAGGACTGCTTTAAGGCTGTAGGCGTATCAGAGCCAGAGGCGATAGCCCAGGCAGATCTTCTCATGCATGCAGACACCGTGGGGCATTACAGCCATGGACTGAACCGACTTGGTGAGTGAGGGAGTTTTAATTACTTTTTAATTATTTGCCATACCTTTCAACTTTTTAGTTATTGGGTTTTTCTATCAGGAATTTCTCAGTAGCAGCCTCGGAGTCTGGATTTGTGTCCGGTTGATGGCAATAGGCTCGCCCCCTATTACATGGGGTTTAAACATAACAGGCGAAATGTGGGTGTGCTAATGGATACACCTCTGCTTTCTGGGATTACAGGCGTGATGTTATGTTATGCTTTCAACTCTTAGCTCTTATAATCTTTAGCAAAAATTCTCTTGTGGTAATAATATGTATCTGCCTTTCTTTATCTTTTACCGCTTACTAATGCCTTGGCCTTGCTTTTATCGTGTTAAAAGATAACAGAAGGCCTACCTGCTGTGATCACCACTATAAAACATTTTGGAAAACTTCAACTTATCGTTTTTTAGTTTGTGTTTCACTGTAGTTGGTAATTGAACCTGTTTATCCCTGATTCATATTGGTATACACCGTGTCCCATACACGTTGTATCCCGAGGTACCCGAAAGATTTTACTCATGTATTTCAGATAGTATGAGTTAATTATGGTAGTCAACATAGTCCAATTTAAATACACATAACATCACGCCTGTAATCCGAATCCAATTTAAATATGTATCAGCTTTTTTGTTTTAGATCAAAATAAGCTATAGTAGGCAGTTACTTCCTTGTCTTGTGGTACCTTAGGTCTAGCTGGCAACGTTAAAAAATACCCTAATGACTTCTCACTTAGGCGTATATATGGCTTGTGGGGTATTTCGGTACCATCATTTGTTATGTATTACTAAAGAACGAAAGAAAAGAAAGTGCTTCACTGATAGTGATAGCCTTAGAATGATTATTTCTTTTACTTCGCAGGGCTTTACATAAATGACTGCAGGTCTGGAGCGTGCGTGCCAACAGCGAAGCCCGAGCTCCTGAAGGAATCAGGCGCAACCGCCTGGGTGGATGGCCACAACGCCCTCGGTACTACTGTTGCCAACTTCTGCATGAAACTGGCCATCGAGAAAGCCAAAGAGTGTGGTGTGGGATGGGTGGCCGCTAAACGTGAGTTTGTCTTTTGTCAGCGACTGCCAACTGCCAAGCTAAAAATCAGAGACTCTTATATAAATATTCTTATTCTTATAATTCTCTACAATCTTAATTTTAATTCGTTGCAAATCTTTCAGGGGGTGAATGTACTCATGAATATGAACAACTTTTATTAAGGGACATAGTACGAAATGTGAAAAAAAAAACAGCTGATCCATACAATAATGTACTACATTACGATCAAAATGTATGGATCAGCTGTTTTTTTTTTCACATTTCGTACTATGTCCCTTAATAAAAATTGTTCATATTCATGGGTACATTCACCCCCTGAAAGATTTGTAACGAATTAAAATTAAGGTTGTATTTAGTTCAAGTTCAAATTCTAAAATATTTTTACGTATTTCTTTCTTTGTTTTGTTACACTGTTTTGCAGTACGATAAGTTTTTGAACTATCCAAATAATTTTGGAATTTGTCAGTATCAGCTTAGAGTCTAAATTTATGCCCCACATATTAAACGAAATACTTACAGTAGTACACACTGGCGTTGTAAACGTCGTACCAATCTACTTATCTAACGGTCCTTTAACAAATGAAGGGCACAGGGAAAGAAGGGGCTCATCAACAATTAACACAAATTGAATTAAACGCTAATTTATACTAAAAATCTACATGGTGTTGTGTCATTTATTTCAAGATGGCGGGGGTATGGGCGAGTTCTTGTTTTGTAAACGTAAAATGTGCTCCTTTTAACTCTGATTGGGATGCAATGAGCACCTTTTAAGCTAGTTCGATACGAAATGAGCTCTTTTTATTCCTTGACGTGTTTTTTAATATTGAGGATTACAAAGCAATGGGCCCTTTTTAGTTTGTTTTGAATATGTCTTATCAAAGGCCTGTTCAAAATCTATCAAGTGCGATCATTTGTTTGATTTCGTATAAATTGTCGATGAGCCCCTTGTTTCCCTGTTCCCTTCAAATACTTAAGACATTTTGTTTTTCTTTTGCAGGGAGCAATCATTTTGGCATGGCGGGCTACTGGGCCCAGAAAGCGGAGAAGGAGGGTCTCATCGGCATGGCCTTCACCAACACAACACCTAAACTGGTCCCCACCAGGTCTAAAAGAGTTAGTAGATCAACTGTCTTCTACTTGTAGTATTTTGTGTCGACGCTTTACTTACAAAAACTTGCTTTTTGTGACTGTAATTATGGTTTATTTTTCAACCTCACCCTCCCTACCCCCTACGAGTCTGGTTATACTATATTTGTAATCTGTTGTTTCGTTTGTTTTAGAGGGCACTGGGTACTAATCCTATAGCAATGGCTGCTCCTGCCAGTGGTGGAGATAAATTGGTGGTCGATATGGCGTCTACTACAGTCGCTATAGGAAAGGTAATTACTTAACAATATAGTTAGTAGTAGTAAAATAACTGCGATGTCATTTATTTTATTTATAGTGTAGATATGTACATAATCCGGTAGATAATAATTAAGTCATTTTCTTATCAAGTAATAAAATGGAACATACATAATAAATTGGACTTAACAGATTCCAAAATAAAATTGGATCCTTTTATGATGACATGATTGTAGAGCCTATATTAATAAAATATACCCGATACTCATGTTTATTTCTAGATTGAAGTACTAATCCATACAGAAGAGCCACTACCTCAAGGTTGGGCCCTGGGATCTGACGCAAAACCTACCACTGATGCTAAGGAGGTACGTTGCATAACATCTACGATATTCTATCAGCATAAAATTTAGACAGTTTTTGTGATAACTCTTGACTCTTTGCTGTCTTCTCTAATTCTCTCTCTCCCTTTCTTTTAATTTTGGTCTTTCTGACAAGACGTAGCGCGAAGTGTTGATAGACGGAAGAATTAGAAGGGAGGCGTTTGTCCAGCAGTGGAATAGTATTTGTGTGTGTGTGTGTGTATATCTGTGTTATACAACAACAAACCGTTTTATCTCTCCAGGCGTTAAAGGCTGGTAATCTGGTGCCTCTGGGAGGAGAAGAGAAAACAAGTGGTTACAAAGGATATGCGCTCTCCGCCATGGTGGAAATGTTCTGCAGTGGGTTATCAGGTAAGAGCATTATATAGTATAGTACCTAAACATACGGTTCAATCAATTAAATTACGAACACCTCAAACATCGACGGCATTTTTAAATGTAAAAGGAAACAGTTCTGTTAGCATAGCAACCGAGTGTTGCGGCACAATAAGTGTAATGTTCTTCAAACAAAAAACAAGCTCCATAGTTTACACCTATATGCAGTCCGACACCCGCACTGCTCCGACACCAAACGCATCAATTGAAAGAGCCTCTTTCTTTGGTCTGTATACATGTAAAAAGTAATCTTCTCGTACGTTTCAGGGTCGAACATGACTCACAACATCCGCGCTGCGAACCCAACCAGCAGTGACCAGAGTTCACCTAATTTTGGACAGTGCTTTGCAGCCATAAACCCTAGCTTCTTTGCACCTGGCTTCGAAGAGAGAGCAGCTGACTGTCTTAACACCTGGAGAAATTTGGAACCTGTAAGTATAATGCGAAGTAACAACTCGGCTGCAATGTGGACGTTAATAACTATGAATCTTTGAGTGTTGGTAATGCTGGGGCTACATTAGCGGGCTAAGATTAGCGTCGCGTTGGCGCGCTAAAACATCGTGTGGATACTCGATGTTTTTGTCTACATTAGGCGGGTGAAGATTCATCGTGCCGGATTGTGTTGTTCTCTTTTGTATGGCTGTAATTCAAAATGGAGGAAGTAACGTAATCTTAAAGTTCCTCCATTCCTGCGCTCAACGGTCACAACGAAAAAGCGACAAATGTCACTTCGTTGCCTGCCAGTGGATATTCAAAATGAACCATTTCTATTGGCGGATTTTTTTCCTTACTGACCATACCGTCTAGCTCTAAAAGATAGCTAGGAAAAGCACAGTTTCCTCCTACAGCTATAGAGTTATAAAATTAATTAAACGAGTTCTGCTACTTTCCAGGTCGATCCATCGCTGCCAGTTCTGGCTCCCGGAGACAAGGAGCGCAAGATTGGTGAAGCGACCTTGGCAAAAGGAACTATCAACTACGCTGAAAGACAAATCGAATCTGTAAATAACTTGGCCGAGAAGATTGGAGTTAAACCTTTACAAACTGTTTTGGCTTAGCCAGGTGTTCATTAGTTAAATCTTATCAATTTTCTGTATTGCATGTTATTGTTTTATGGAAGTTGGTTATTGAAAATGAAAGGATTTTTCTTTTTTTATTACCTTTGCCCAAAACTAGGAATTTCTCTTGTATCGTAGGTGCGATTCATCATCTGCCTAGCCTTTTCCCAATTATGTTGGGGTCGGCTTCCAGTCTAACCGGATGCAGCTGAATACTATCTTCATGGAGCGACTCTATCGTAGGTGCGATTACAAACATAAAACAAAAAACAGACCCGGAACAACTATCTGTAAGCTATACAAATGTTGGTTCCGTGTGAGAATCGAAACCGCGACACGTAGCGCAGAAGCCAATCTCTCAGCTACTACGCCAAGACACGTAATATTATGTAGGAACTTTACCGCAAATTTCTCGTAGGCACGGTCCTCGGCCCTCAGAAATATATATCCTACGTAGGTAAGCAAGTTCTATCAAAACGTTGAAATTTTTTCTTACATATCCTACAATTATTTCGGAGAGTAATTTAAATATTAATGTACCTACCTAAGTGATTTGAAAGTGGACTCATGCAGTATGGACGGCAAATCTCAGCGAAGACTTGCTATCGACGCAGGAGATATAAAGTGCACAAGTGCGTACAAATACCGGTGCATTCGTCGGCCTACGCTGAAAACCAGCGCCGTGGTTTCGTGCCATCGTGTGTGGGCCACGGCTAGGGTTGCCAACTCTTTGTCGGTCAAATATAGTAGTTCTAAAATTTTGACCCATAAAAATATAGTAGGTAAGGAAAATAATTTAAAAAAATATAGTAGGTTTCAAAATACGAGTAAGTACTTTATTTCTAAAAAAATCGAAAATCGAAATTGACAATCTGTTAAACTCAAACTATCTATTGAACGTAAAGTCTGTCAACTTGACATTCCAGAATCGTTATGAAATAAATAATTACGTTTCGTTTTACGCTTCGACATTTTGAAGCTAATATTATTGCTTAAGAGTTTGATGCCTTCAAAATATAGTAGTTTCGCCTACTATATCTTTTTTCCAAAAATATAGTAGGCGGGGGCTCTAATATAGTAGGATACTATATTATATAGTAGGGTTGGCAACCCTAGCCACGGCATCATGCTGAGCGTCGGCCGTTTCGCGCGGTAGTGGCGCAATCTTTTTTATTTTATTATTATGTACTATTAGTTTTTTTTAGATTAAGTACCAACTTTGTATGGGCTGTTGAAAATTTATTTTGTATGCGTCACTTTCACGTGAATAAAAAGTTTTTCTTTCTTCTTCTTTCTTTCATTCTCTTCAGTTTCAGGGCTAAAACAAGCTTTTCTAGAGAAGTCGAGTCTTGGACCCGTACTGCTCTTGTAATTACAGCCTAGGAGTGCCAGGACTAATTTAATAATTTAATCTAACCTCAGTAGTACAGTATAGTAATATTTAGTATTGTAATCTGTAAATTAAGTATAATAACCTGAGTAGTTCAGTCAGTGGCAAGTTACGAGGTTATACTTGCATCGACTACGCCACCATGTTGCCAGTAATTGGATACTTACTTAAGTATTTTACTGTATTCTGATAGATGTTATTATCTGTTAGACAGGTACCTGGACAGTAATGTAGTAATCAATTAAATAAATAGCAAGCTACTGTCTGTGTTTGCCGTTATAATAATTAATTATATTGAATACCAAGTAAGCTATTTAGTAAAGTATGGACAATTATGTACTACTAGCTTTTGCCCGCGACTTCGTCCGCGTATATGTCGGTTATCGCGGACGCAGACGAAGTCGAAGTCGAATAAAAAGCCTTTGTTGGGGTTCACACTTACCCTGTACCAAATTTCACACAAATCGGTTCAGTAGTTTAGGCGTGAAGAAAAGACAGACAGACAGACAAAAAGAAAGACAGACAGAGTTACTTTCGCATTTATAATATTAGTTAGGATTAGGATTTTTTTGCTATTTTGTAATATTAGGAATTGCGTTTTGTGTGGAATTTTATTTACATATCTAAATCTACTATACACAAAACTTATACTGAAAAAATAAAAGGTACGTATGTAGAATTTGTATGAGAGAAAAAAAGGAAGCTTATAGGGCATCAAAGATTGTGACAGTGACCTGGGAATCGAACCCAAGACTTCATGCTCAGCAGTCGCGCTTTGCAACCACTAGATCAACGAGGCAGGCAATATTTTAACCTCCTATTCCGATATTTGACACACTGCACCTAGTAACGCTAATCCAACCCACAACCTAATGCCGGCCATCCACGATCCTTCCTATCGTCCAATCGGCATGACGCTACCGATTGGATCATGCCGATTGGACCGTGGATGGGAGTGGATTGGCATGACAGTTATAATTCACGGCATAATCGAATTTCGATTCTTTTGGCATGATCATTCCGATTGAATCATGCCGATTGGACCGTGGATGGCGGTCTGCGCGATCGTAGATAATTTTGAGGCGCAGCCCTCAATTCTTTTAATAAATTTGTATGAGAAAACTGTTTTTTTTTCATTAGCCACTGTTTGCACCACTCTGCTGGAACTTTTCAACTGAACGTCGCTGCCGATTGGACAATTAAACTGAACGTGGGTGGTGTATATAGACGAACTGCAGATTGGATCATGCCTGCAGCGTCATGCCGATTGGACGATAGGAAGGATCGTGGATGGCCTGCATAAGGCTATAACTAATCGCGGCCATCGCTAGGTACGTAGCTGTCGGTAGATGAGCTCGCCGTCACGTAGTAATATTATGCGTATAAATAGCGTCGCCGTTCACCTTGAAGTTCTCAAAGTCTCATAATGTCATCGAATTTGTTCCATTGATATTGAACTTGATCGTGCAAAAGGCACTGGATTGTCAAGTTTGAAGTGCACCGTGCACTATATCTGTCTGAATTCAGTGCACTGTGTACGAAATTTCCAAAAAGGGTATAGGGACGACCTGGTGTCACTCTTCGATTTCAGAGGAATACGAAGTCAATAAGACCTGGAATTTCGTACTTAGGTTTGTATTAGTATTTTGCTTCTACGCCTGTGTGTGAAGGTTAACCAGCATTTTTTTTTTGTTATGGTGTGAAATGTTTTCATGGATGTTCTCCGCCCTGGAGGGGGCCCTTCTCCAAGGGGGGGTGGGGGGAATAGTCTGTCTGGCTCTTACTGACTAAAAACAACCCCGGTGTTCCCTCCCAACACTTACACCGAGGGTCACGGAAACGTACGCGCCTTCCGCAATACTCCGCATAACTCAGTTATCCAGTAGGTAAATAATAGTAGATTATTAACCAAGGGGATAAAGGAGTGTCTTCAGTCGCGGGTGACGATTTAAATCGCGAGCGCTACGCTCTACGCTCGGGAGTAAAACTCGAGTCCTTCGTTACGCTCGCGATTACGACGTCACCCGCGACAGAAGACACTGCTTTATCCCCTTGGTTAATAATCTACTATTTCATACCAATGAAAGGATCATTGGTGTGACAAATACTTTCCAAGGATTTTATAGGGTTCTTTTGGCTTCTCAATTACGGTGCTTTCCAGGTAGCCACGCGCCAAGTCACCACCGCACATTCTGGTTTTCTTGATAAATGTTGACGCAGAGTGCAGTATACAATATATGTATATGTTACCGGCAATCTGTGTAATCCGGTATTTTATACAATACCTAGGCAATGTATAGAATACCTAAAACGGACAGGTAATGTATGAAACATTATTTATTTTATACTTTGCCTAGGTATTCTATACAATACCGAAAGCGCATCCGGCAATGTGTATAAAAGAGCAGGAAAGTCCCGGTCGACGGAGACCCGCTGCGCGGGGCTCCTATTTCTGGGTGCAGGTTTAAAAAAAAATTACCACGAAGGGGATTCCTTCTAACCTAACCTGTCCGAGTCGGGGTGCCTCAAGTCTAGAGTTCGCTCCGCTCGCTTAAGATGAACCACATATTGATGACATATTTTCTATACAAAAGCTGTCAATGTCAAACCGCCAAATTTATCCCTCCGTTAGGAGTTTCTGACAATTGAAAAAATAGCCCTAAGACATAATATGTAAGAACTTTAGACCCGAACCAAAAAAAGGGGTAGAACTGTGACTAACCATTCCACAACCAAGTTGGTTACAGTTCCTTGGCTAATACCAATTCTAAGATTTATTTGTTAAACCTATGATTTACAGTAACTTATAGACCAGAATCTATTTATTTACACATTGCCGGTAGACCAGCAGGTACTTTATACAATCCCTAGGAATTGTATACATTACCTAGGTAAAGTATGTAATAGAGAATAATATTCATAATGTTTCATACATTGCCTGTACGCCCCAGGTATTTTATACATTGCCTAGGTATTGTATAGAATACCTGAATTATACAGATTGCCGGTAACATATATAGAGAACACGAGAGTTGGGTGGGCTTAAAAACATGATATGACAAGACAATTCTTCTCATGTCATTAAACCCTGTAGCAACTATTTTTAGTAACAATGATTGCCGCTAAGTAGGTTCTTGACAAGGAAAGTTTTGAGAGGTGGCTGATAAATATGAAATGTGTCGTAAAATTGATAACCAGATTCAGCTGTTTCTACCTAAACAATAATATGTTTGTGTAACATTATAGTATCTACAATGTGATAACATTAATAACCGACACGATATGATTGTGATGTAACACCCAAGATATAGTAATTATAAAGTTACACTGGCGGAGCAAAAAAAGGGAACAATCAGTATGCAATCGCACTAGTTCCTGTCACTCCAAGAGGCATTACTTACACCATTTCTTTAAAACAATAATAATAATATCAGCCTATTATTGTCAAGCTGCAGGGCAAAGGCTTCTTCTCATAAAGAGAAGGCACGAGCACATGATCACCGCTTAACGCAAGGCGGATTGGCGATTTCAGGCTTATATATATTATTAGTCCAGGTTTCCTCACGATGTTTTCCTTCACCGATGTCAAAGAAAAACTTAGACAGTATATACCTATGAATTGAAAAAGCCATATTTGTACTTGCTTAGTATCGGTTGGATACGATTCGATCGTTAACCACTGGGCAATCTCGAAAAGTAACTAGGCTCTGCCGGGATTTTGTAAAGAAAACAGAGAACCGTATAAACATAACATAACATCGCGCCTGTATTCCCCGAAGGGTTAAGCAGAGGTGTGCCCATTAATACATTCACAATTCGCCAGTTATCCGTCAGTCGTTAGTTATCAGTTAACTGCATAAAATATAGGTATTATACAGTTATTACAATAGCCAGCGTTACAAATCGGTGCAAAGAAATGCTCGTAGTCGATCGTGGTAATGAGTTGAGTGGTCGTCCGGCGGTTCTTGTGCGGTCGGGTTCGATACCCTGACATCGCGCCGTTCCCTGTGTCGTCTGTAGGTACTTGAGATGCGCCGACAATAAGTATAATCTTTTATAAACAAAAATATTTTGTAATTAATAAATCGACTGGGTTGTTTGGGCCGAAAGTGTATTAACTTGTTTAAAAGCGTATCTTACTGTTTAAATGAACAGAATGTCGCTCTAATGTAAACCTTGTTCTGATAAAGTGTGTCAGTGGATTGTTAGTGTATTTGTGTTACGCTCGTTTCACTCTTTTCTATTGCTGTATAAATATTTAAAGGTATCTATTTTTTATATAGCATAATCAGTCGTTTCATGCACAATCAAAAATTTTACTTTGATATCTACATATATTTTAACTGATAATTGTGACAGAAATTTTAGAATTAAGCCTGAAGATCTAAAAAAAACTGCCTCGTTGGCCTAGTGGTCGCAAGGCGCGACTGCTGAGCATGATGTCTTGGATTCGATTCCCAGGTCAGGCAAAATGTACTACATAACTACATATAATGCGCAAATGTATAGGTATATAAGAAAATAATAATAATAGTGACGGACTGCCTCGTTGGTCTAGTGGTCGCAAAGCACGACTGCTGAGCATGAGGGCTTGGGTTCGATTTCCAGGTCAGGCAGACTGTTATTGAGTTTTTCCATCAGGAATTTCTCCGTAGCAGCCTCGGAGTCTGGATTTGTGCCCGGTTGATGGCAATAGGCTTGCCCCCTATTACTGGCGAAATGTGCGTGTATGAATGGGTACACGTTTGCCTCCCTTCGGGGATTACAGACGTACGTATGAAAATTGCACATTGCTATTGCACAGTACATAATAGCTTGCAATTATTCTTCTCCGCCAGTCTGAATTCTTCACAGCACACTTTCAAATATCATCCTCCATCCATGACCGAATGATTTCCTCAATTTCCCCGAAAAAAAATCCAATAAGGTCAAACACTTATCGCTAATAGAAAAGCAATTATTTTCCAATCACTGGTGTACCACTGTACATAGTTTTTCCAGCCCGCCATTTTGCCGGTTGAGTGCAGAAATCTTATTCGTTTTCCGTATTTTCTTGAATACATTATATAAAAGGTTGGTTTTCCTGGTTATGTTTCAGTGTTTTAGTAGGTATATCGTGTTACTGTTCCGTGGTGGACTGAAATTTGATCACCGTGTCATAGTGTATACAGGGCGGTGGAATAATGAGTTTGAGTAAGTTTTTTTTCTTCTTCAGAGATGATATACACTTGTGTTATTTTGATAATCGCTCATTTTTAACCGACTTCAAAAAAAGGAGGAGGTTATCAATTCGACTGTATTTTTTTTTATGTTTGTTAGCTCCTAACTTGCGACTGGGTGAACCAATTTTCATGATTCTTTTTTTATATGAAAGCTGGTGCTTCCCGTGTGGTCCCATTGTCACCATTTCAATATCTGATGATGAACTTCGGAGATATGGAATGGAACTCCTCACAGAATCACAGCAGCAATATCGTAACAAGTGAAATTGCTTTGTTTATACGTGTAGTCGATGACTGACTGAAGGAAAAGGGGGGGGGTACGTCAACCCCCCTCCTACCAGTTTCCAAAATTAAATATATCGTGTGAGGTATTGTTTGAAAGGGCTTTTTGTAAGGATTTCAAACATTAATACACAAGCACTAAAAAGTGAAAAATAAAAAGCTTTTTTACAAAAAAAGATAACCGCCTTCAGAAACTACAAAATAAAAATAACTTTAGTTTTGGAAGTCGGTGGCAATACTTACCTAGGTACATAACAAAAAACAAAACCAAAGCCGTATTTTATTTTTTCATTGGCGCATTATACTTAGTTATGTACATTTTTAAATAACGTCATTATGGTAACGATCCTGTATAACAGCCGCTTTCTACCAGCCGCAAACACATCTCCGCAACGCTCCCTCCTAGATTATCTACCACTTTCTTTAAAATACTTAAGTCCTTTCTTCTTTACGTTACCTTCAAACCAGTTTTACCTTCTAACGTGAACACATCTCTTCAGAAGAGTCATCATCCTTGTTTTTGTGGAGTATTACATACTTAGTTTGTGTTCTTCTTATTATACTTATATTTTATACTAGCTTATGGCCGCAACTTTGTCCACTTGAATGTCGGTTGTCGGCGATGTTTTAATTTTGAGCGGATCCCTAATTCTTTTTTGTTTTTTAAAAAGTTATTCCCTAAAATATCAGCTACGTGCCAGTGAAAGTCTTGTCAAAATTCGTCTAGCTGTTTAGGATATTAGCCGCAACCAACAAACAGGCAAAAATATTGAGTGGGTTTTTCTATTTATATTCATTTATTTGCATACCATAATGTGCCATAACTGCTGTTACTTAAGTTTTAAAGTTAAAGAACGGTTATGGACCCGGTTAAGGCATAGCAACATAGTATTAACTTAAAAATTAAAATTAACTTATTTTATGAACAGAAATGCCAGCAGTAAAGCTAGAGGAGGTGCGGCGGTTTATGGAGGACAGCTTGAAGGCTGTAGGAGCTCCAGACTCCGAGGCGAAAGCCCACGCTGATCTGCTGGTGCATGCAGACACTGTGGGGCATTACAGCCATGGACTGAATCGGCTTGGTGAGTGACGGAGTTTCGATTACAAAGATAGGTACAGTCAGCAACAAAAGTCGATTACCAGTGGCGTAGCTACCAAGGGGCTAGGCGGGGCAGTGCCCCGGGGCCCCTCAAGCACAGGGGGCCCTCGAATCCTTACCAGAAAATCTCGATCCAACGAAACTTTTTTTTTTTTTTTTCCATTTTTAAAATAAATATGACAGCTTGCAACCCGACTTCAACTCAGTTGAGAGAAATTCGACACACACAGTTAAAAAATTGCAGTAGGGCTCCATTTTTTATTTGCCCCAGGGCCCTTGGTTACCTAGCTACGCTACTGTCGATTACCAATGTTACTTTTTTATATCATTTAAACAGACACTAAACACATAATGTACTGGCTTTCAGAATTTCAGGCAATAGCTAAGGGTTTATTTTATTTTAATTTTATATTCATTGCGTTTTAATTTTAATATTGTACTTAATAATTAGGATTTAAAAATCATAAATGTTAATCGACTTTTGTTGCTGACTGTACATGATTTTGTTGAGAAGGCCACATTTTAACTATAAGACACGACACGAATGGCGCAGTGGGTGAGCGATTGGCTGCTGAGCTGCGTGTGGCGGGTATGATTTCTGCATGGAACAAATATTTGTAAGAGCTACCTACATGTAGTTGTTCCAGGTCTTGTAGTTTGTTTAGGTGAGTTAATATGTTAGAAAACGCACCCATACAGAAGAAATTCCTGCGCATTTGATGAAACCGAAACTCGGAAACTCGGAGCTCATCATTTAACTATCAGTTCTCACCTTTTATGTAATACTAGATTTTGCTCATCATTTCATCCGCGTCATTTCGTCATTTCGGTTATAACGGATGTGATAAAACATAAAGTCGAAATAAAGTCAGTTCAAGCACTCTGTATCAAAATTCATCAGAATCAGTTCAGTCGTTTGGCCGTGAAAGCGTATGAAATAAATAAACTCATTTTCGCATTTATGATGTTACTAGTATGGAATGGATATGTTAAATCTTATGTATATTATTTTTCTTCACAGAGTTTTACATAAACGACTGCCAGTCCGGAGCGAGCGTGCCGGCAGCAAAGCCTGAGCTCCTGAAGGAGTCAGGCGCAACCGCCTGGGTGGATGGCCACAACGCACTCGGTAGTACTGTTGCCAACTTCTGCATGAAACTGGCCATCGAGAAAGCCAAAAAGTATGGCGTGGGATGGGTGGCCGCTAAAGGTGAGTTTGGCATAGCAAGGCGAGGCATATAGCAAGATTTGTCTGCGATTATACTGAGAGCTTAGAGTGATTATCGTATTTTAAATAGGTAATTACTAAAGTTCTACATAGAAATAATTTACTATAGCAAGTTAAAATCGTAAACATATTTTTAAATATGTATTTTTTATTTGTTTATTTGTTGTTTTTTTTTGTTATCTATGCTTTAACAAGTTCCTACTATTTAGTTCAATAGTTCAAATGTTTTTTACGTAATTTTTTACTTTTTTAACGGTTTATTTTTTTAATCTTCAAAGGCGAATAACTTTAGAATTTCTCAGTAGGAACTTAGAGTCGGAATTTGTGACCCATATTACTTACATTAAACCAAAAAAGGTGTAACTATATCTACACACAGACATACTTGTAGATACAAAGTGTACCTATCTAATCTATAGTACTTAATACATCTCGGTCCTTCAGCAAATACAGGTGCAATATATGTTAATTTTTCTTTTGCAGGGAGCAATCATTTTGGCATGGCGGGCTACTGGGCCCTGCAAGCGGAGAAGGAGGGGCTCATCGGCATGGCCTTCACCAACACATCACCTATCATGGTACCCACCAGATCTAAGCAAGTGAGTAGACTTCTACTTGTAATGATTTGTGTCGATGCCTAAAAATTTGTGTCTATTTGTGGCTGTGAATATCGTTCGCTTTTCAAACCCCTCCTTCTCCCTATTTGAGTCTAGTTATATATTTGTAATCTGTTGTTCCGTTTGTTTCAGAGGGCGCTCGGTACTAACCCTATAGCAATGGCTGCTCCTGCCAGTGGTGGGGATAAACTAGTGGTCGATATGGCCTCCACCAGTGTCGCTATGGGAAAGGTAATAACAGTTGATGATTTTAATTTAACTGAATCCATGCTCAAAATATCGCTATGATGTCCCATCCAGAGACGTATCTAGGGTGGGGCAAGTAGGGCACGAGCCCCGGGCGCCTATCGAAGGGGGGGCGCAAAAATCGCCAATTATTAATATTTAAAATCAAATACACCATTTCATACTGTTAACTTCAAGACTGATGGGTTATTCCGTTCGGATCCCCTGATCTGATCCCCTGCTGAACATGTTTTAATTGCTGTCTGCTCCAAGGGGATCAGATCAGGGGATCAGACCGGAATAACTCTTTGTGATTACGAGGACTATAATTTACGAAGGGGCACAACTAAGATGTATGCCTTAGGCGCCATTTTCTATTGGTACGCCCCTGATCCCATCCACCCTGTATGTTATAAATAATATGTAATACTCTCGTTTATTTCTAGATTGAAGTAAAAATCCATAAAGAGGAGCCACTGCCTGAAGGTTGGGCCCTGGGATGTGACGCGAAGCCTACCACTGATGCTAAGGAGGTGCGTTGCCTAGAGCCTGCAGTATTCTAATAGCATTAAACTGTTTGAATGTTTTTTGCTCTAATTCTATCTCGCCTTCTGTCTTAAAACTTTCTGCTAATGATAATAATATAATCATAATATGTACGGTGTCATTTGAGGGACGTATGCGGTGCGGGGCGCGTTTTCTTATAAGACAGTGATGGGAGATCTAAAAAAGAATTACACGGAACATGACTCTAGAAAAACTACTGGTGTGTGATACTACTGACTGGTCTCTCCAGGCGTTCGAGGCTGGTAAACTGATGCCCTTGGGAGGAGAAGAGAAGACCAGTGGTTACAAAGGATATGCTCTTGCCGCTATGGTGGAAATGTTCTGCAGCGGATTATCAGGTAAGAGAATTTACTCATACACTGTTTTTTAATCTTATTCAGTTGTATTATCTACTAGCGAACCGCTCCGGCTTCGCACGAGTGCAAACCGACTTTTCTGGTGGATGTTTCAAAAAAACCCTTTCTTAATAAACCTTGTCCGGGAACAATCAGAACAATCAAAAAACAATCAGAATAAAAAGAAATAAGAAGGTCATCGAAATAAGGTTCAAATTAGTATGTAAATTGTCTATGTTACATATTGGAAGCTAAAGCGCAGGCCACACCGCCAGCTAGCGGGCGGGCGGGCTAAGCGGGCGGGCGAAGCGAACGAAGGAAACTATACAAACTACGCGAAATATTGGAGAGCTAAACTATGGGGTTCACACCGAAAACTACGGACAGACGAGCGACGGATATTTCGTTAGCTTAGCTCGTTGAATAGTCGGTAGCTCGCGGTGTGAACCGAAGTATGTAAAGAGGTGAAACGATGTTCGCCCGCTTAGCCCGCCCGCCCGCTAGCTAGGAATCGTCGGATATTTCGTTAGCTTAGCTCGTCAGGAGGTCTACTCTAATTCAACGAAAAACGAAGTTTCGATCGAATCTTCGCGTGTTTCCTACCACGGTTTTATTCGTTCCGAAATTTCATGCGGACGAAAATTGTTTGACGTTTAGATTCTCTAAACCTACTCTAATTCATAAATGGTCCGAACGAAAATTTGAATTTGACAGATGATTGTTCAGAATTTTAACGTCAAATTGACGAAACCAAAAGTGTTACCTTTTGATATTCGTTTGTGTGAATTTTGTAAGAAAATTACTTGAAATGGCTACACGAAACCTTTTAATCGAAGCTGCTATACTTGAAGAACGCTTAGAACGTAGAAGGAACAGGCGACGCCAGCGCAATCAATTTATTATTAGTGAAAATCCCGACATAGAGTTTGTAAGAAATTACAGGCATAGTCGGCAATTATTTGAGGAGTTGTGCCAGGAAATAGTGCCTTTATTACCTCCAAATGCAAGGCGTCATGGAATTGAGCCCACAGTAAAGGTTATGTATATTTTTTATTACCTATCTTTCTCTTCAATAAAAATTGCATTTCAATCTATCTGTTCATAAATTCTCGTCTTTTTCAGATCCTTACAGCCTTGAATTTTTATGCCCGAGGTGGATCTGTGGGGACCAAGGATCTGTGGGGCAAAACATGGACGGGCCCATATGGCACAACAGACTGTTTCACATTATTTACAGGAGGTCACAACTGCCCTCCATGCACCCCATATATTTGTTTTGACTCTAATAAATAATAACATTTATACTTATAACAAAGTTTTATTGTCTTTAACCCTGTGGTGGCCTACGGGGCTTGGTCCACGACCAACCGTAGTCCGGGGATGGTCTCCCCACGTTTGACATGCACCCCTTGTTTAGCTGGTGGTACACGTCCCACGCACCCCTAGTGTATGCGTAGCGATGTATTGATGTACCGGATGATCCACTTTCACGGGGTAGCAGCAAAATGAAACAACTCTTGAATTTCTTGATTTTTTGAGGGTTCGGCTCTTCCTTTCTTAGGAGATGTTTCCTGTTCGACGCTTGCTTTGAGCCTACGAAAGTACGAATGTTCGGCGGAGAGGGCCGTCTTATATACGGCCCTGTCTACCCCTTACTGAGAGCTGCGCTTTTTGCGCCCGATTTTACGTTAAGTTTCGCGTCGAGTCGAACCCTTTCCTTTCTTTATTTTAATTTTCCTTACATATAATTACAGAGTGTTATACCTTTTTGGATAGGGGACAATATCATCTATCACTTAAAACTAATTATACAATAATAAAAGCAGTATCACAGAAACCCTAGAACATTGAAATATAAAAATCGCCCTTTTAACATCTTCACTTTCTAAAATTGGCTATAACTTCTACAATTTTTAACGGATTTTTATAATTCTTGTTGTAAACTTAGTTTCTAAGCAGTCTTACCAATATTCAATAAGATTATTTAATATTCCTTGCTAAACAAAAATTCTTGTTTTCAAGTTACGTAATTATAACACTGAGAAACGTAAGTTGACATGTTATTGTAATGTTTAGATTACGTGATTATACAGATATTTTTGGTTGTCATACGTTTCTACCCATCGTCAGCATGAAATAGTACTCTTCAAATTAGTCGGTTAACAATGAGCGTGAAAGGGTGTTTTATAGTGTCGCGATGAATTTTGACGAAAATAATAATTTAATCTGTATATTTATATTTTCTGCATGAATATTACAAGAAATATTCGATGAATCACATGTTTAATGTAGAATTTAAAAATAAAGCAAAAGAGTTTATTAATTTTAAGTTAAAGTAAAAACCGTAATTTACACTAAACGACATCAAAAAAGACCCACACGATATTGTTAATTCCATTCATTCACGAAAATTATCTATGGATCCGAACTCCTTGTGTCCGTCCGAAAATGAAATAGAGTAGGATCATTAACGAAATTTCGTTTCAATTTCGTTCGTTTGAGAAGTTTCGTTTCGGAGAAAGAGAGTAGACCTCCTGGAGGTCTACTCTAATTCAACGAAAAACGAAGTTTCGATCGAATCTTCGCGTATTTCCTACCACGGTTTTATTCGTTCCGAAATTTCATGCGAACGAAAATTGTTTGACGTTTAGATTCTCTAAACCTACTCTAATTCTTAAATAGTCCGAACGAAAACTTGAATTTGACAGATGATTGTTCGTAATTTTAACCTCAAATTGACGAAATCAAAAGTGTTACCTTTTGATATTCGTTTATGTGGATTTTGAAAGAAAATTACTTGAAATAGCTACACAAAACCTTTTAATCGAAGCTGCTTTACGTGAAGAACGCTTAGAACGCAGAAGGAACAGGCGACGCCAGCGCAATCAATTTATTATTAGTGAAAATCCCGACATAGAGTTTGTAAGAAATTACAGGCATAGTCGGTAATTATTTGAGGAGTTGTGCCAGGAAATAGTGCCTATATTACCTCCAAATGCAAAGGCGTCATGGAATCGAGCCCACAGTAAAGGTTATGTATATTTTTTATTACATTTCTTTCTCTTCAATAAAAATTGCATTTCAATCTATCTTTTCATAAATTCTCGTCTTTTTCAGATCCTTACAGCCTTGAATTTTTATGCCCGAGGTAGTTACCAAGGATCTGTGGGGCAAGACATGGACGGGCCCATGGCACAACAGACTGTTTCACATTGTTTACAGGAGGTCACAACTGCCCTCCATGCACCCCATATATTTGTTTTGACTCTAATAAAATAATAACATTTTAACAAAGTTTTATTGTCTTTAACCGTGTGGTGGCCTACGGGGCTTAGTCCACGACCAACCGTAGTCCGGGGACGGTCTCCCCACGTTTGACATGCACCCCTTCTTTAGCTGGTGGTACACGTCCCACGCACCCTTAGATGTATGCGTAGCGATGTACTGATGTACCGGATGATCCACTTCCACGGGGTAGCAGCAAAATGAAACAACTCTTGAATTTCTTGATTTCTTGAGGGTTCGGCTCTTCCTTTCTTAGGAGATGTTTCCTCTACGAATGTTCGGCGGAGAGGGCCGTCTTATATACGGCCCTGTCTGCCCCTTACTGAGAGCCGCGCTTTTTGCGCCCGATTTTACGTTAAATTTCGCGTCGAGCCGAACCCTTTCCTTTCTTTATTTTAATTTTCCTTACATATAATTACAGAGTGTTATACCGTTTTGGATAGGGGACAATATCATCTATCACTTAAAACTAATTATACAATAATAGAAGCAGTATCACAGAAACCCTAGAACATTGAAATATAAAAATCGCCCTTTTAACATTTTCACTTTCTAAAATTGGCTATAACTTCTACAATTTTTAACGGATTTTTATAATTCTTGTTATAAACTTAGTTTCTAAGCAGTCTTACTAATATTCAATAAAATTATTTAATATTCCGTGCTAAACAAAAATTCTTGTTTTCAAGTTACGTAATTATAACACTGAGACACGTAAGTTGACATGTAATTGTGATGTTTAGATTGCGTGATTATACAGATATTTTTGGTGGTCATACGTTTCTACCCATCGTCAGCATGAAATAGTACTCTTCAAATTAGTCGGTTAACAATGAGCGTGAAAGGGTGTTTTATAGTGTCGCGATGAATTTTGACGAAAATAATAATTTAATCTGTATATTTATATTTTCTGCATGAATATTACAAGAAATATTCGATGAATCACAATGTTTAATGTAGAATTTAAAAATAAAGCAAAAGAGTTTATTAATTTTAAGTTAAAGTAAAAACCGTAATTTACACTAAACGACATCAAAAAAGACCCACACGATATTGTTAATTCCATTCATTCACGAAAATTGTCTATGGATCCGAACTCCTTGTGTCCGTCCGAAAATGAAATAGAGTAGGATCATTAACGAAAGTTCGTTTCAATTTCGTTCGTTTGAGAAGTTTCGTTTCGGAGAAAGAGAGTAGACCTCCTGGAGGTCTACTCTAATTCAACGAAAAACGAAGTTTCGATCGAATCTTCGCGTGTTTCCTACCACGGTTTTATTCGTTCCGAAATTTCATGCGAACGAAAATTGTTTGACGTTTAGATTCTCTAAACCTACTCTAATTCATAAATGGTCCGAACGAAAATTTGAATTTGACAGATGATTGTTCAGAATTTTAACGTCAAATTGACGAAACCAAAAGTGTTACCTTTTGATATTCGTTTGTGTGAATTTTGTAAGAAAATTACTTGAAATGGCTACACGAAACCTTTTAATCGAAGCTGCTATACTTGAAGAACGCTTAGAACGTAGAAGGAACAGGCGACGCCAGCGCAATCAATTTATTATTAGTGAAAATCCCGACATAGAGTTTGTAAGAAATTACAGGCATAGTCGGCAATTATTTGAGGAGTTGTGCCAGGAAATAGTGCCTTTATTACCTCCAAATGCAAGGCGTCATGGAATTGAGCCCACAGTAAAGGTTATGTATATTTTTTATTACCTATCTTTCTCTTCAATAAAAATTGCATTTCAATCTATCTGTTCATAAATTCTCGTCTTTTTCAGATCCTTACAGCCTTGAATTTTTATGCCCGAGGTAGTTACCAAGGATCTGTGGGGCAAAACATGGACGGGCCCATGGCACAACAGACTGTTTCACATTGTTTACAGGAGGTCACAACTGCCCTCCATGCACCCCATATATTTGTTTTGACTCTAATAAATAATAACAATATTTATACTTATAACAAAGTTTTATTGTCTTTAACCCTGTGGTGGCCTACGGGGCTTGGTCCACGACCAACCGTAGTCCGGGGATGGTCTCCCCACGTTTGACATGCACCCCTTGTTTAGCTGGTGGTACACGTCCCACGCACCCCTAGTGTATGCGTAGCGATGTATTGATGTACCGGATGATCCACTTTCACGGGGTAGCAGCAAAATGAAACAACTCTTGAATTTCTTGATTTTTTGAGGGTTCGGCTCTTCCTTTCTTAGGAGATGTTTTCTGTTCGACGCTTGCTTTGAGCCTACGAAAGTACGAATGTTCGGCGGAGAGGGCCGTCTTATATACGGCCCTGTCTACCCCTTACTGAGAGCTGCGCTTTTTGCGCCCGATTTTACGTTAAGTTTCGCGTCGAGCGGAACTCTTTCCTTTCTTTATTTTAATTTTCCTTACATATAATTACAGAGTGTTATACCTTTTTGGATAGGGGACAATATCATCTATCACTTAAAACTAATTATACAATAATAAAAGCAGTATCACAGAAACCCTAGTACATTGAAATATAAAAATCGCCCTTTTAACATCTTCACTTTCTAAAATTGGCTATAACTTCTACAATTTTTAACGGATTTTTATAATTCTTGTTGTAAACTTAGTTTCTAAGCAGTCTTACCAATATTCAATAAAATTATTTAATATACCTTGCTAAACAAAAATTCTTGTTTTCAAGTTACGTAATTATAACACTGAGAAACGTAAGTTGACATATTATTGTAATATTTAGATTGCGTGATTATACAGATATTTTTGGTTGTCATACGTTTCTACCCATCGTCAGCATGAAATAGTACTCTTCAAATTAATCGGTTAACAATGAGCGTGAAAGGGTGTTTTATAGTGTCGCGATGAATTTTGACGAAAATAATAATTTAATCTGTATATTTATATTTTCTGCATGAATATTACAAGAAATATTCGATGAATCACATGTTTAATATAGAATTTAAAAATAAAGCAAAAGAGTTTATTAATTTTAAGTTAAAGTAAAAACCGTAATTTACACTAAACGACATCAAAAAAGACCCACACGATATTGTTAATTCCATTCATTCACGAAAATTATCTATGGATCCGAACTCCTTGTGTCCGTCCGAAAATGAAATAGAGTAGGATCATTAACGAAATTTCGTTTCAATTTCGTTCGTTTGAGAAGTTTCGTTTCGGAGAAAGAGAGTAGACCTCCAGGTTAGTCGGTAGCTCGCGGTGTGAACCGAAGTATGTAAAGAGGTGAAACGATGTTCGCCCGCTTAGCCCGCCCGCCCGCTAGCTGGCGGTGTGGCCTGCGCTTAAGAGAGATATACATATTTATGGGCTCTTTCAATTGATGATGCATTTGGTGTAAGACTGCTGCAGCACTGGAGCAGTGCAGTTACCGGACTGCACACGGATGGTTGTCGTTCTTCGTAGATTATTAATTTGGTCTATGTACACATGTAAAAAGTAATCTCCTCCAACATTTCAGGGTCGAAAATGACTCACAACATCCGTGGTTGGGAGCTGTCCAGTATCCAGGGTCCACCTGATCTGGGACAGTGCTTTGCAGCCATAAACCCTAGCTTCTTCGCACCTGGCTTTGAAGACAGAGCAGCTGACTGTCTTAACACCTGGAGGAATTTAGAACCTGTAAGTACTAATATAAAGTGGGGATTGAGATTACGACTGAGATGAGAATAAGATCGTTCTTTTAAATACGGGAATTGAATTTCGCGTATGCATTTTATGAAGGCACCAACGAAAGGTATTCGTGATAAGCACAAGAAGCAGCTCTAAGCTCTGTTTATGTTTATTAAAGCTAGCTACTGGAGTCAACTCTAGCAAGCAGAACCCAGGAAGTAAAAATCACCAATTGAAATGCTGAATATTCAAAAGGAGCTATTTTTATGGCAATATGCTCGCCCCTTATTATAAATATGGGACTTAAATATAACTGACGTTAGGGTGTACTAATGGGGTGCTTGGACAGAAAACCTCCCCGTGTGCCCGTGGACTGGAGTTCCCTTTCGGATACGTCCGGGGGGAAGGCCAGTTTTTCGGGACGGTGCACCCTGGGGTGCGGGCAAAAACTCCCCTTTTTTAGGGGTCTCTTTGTCCGCATGCCAATATTCTGTCGGGTGGTCGCTCCAACGCGTGTCCCTCTGATTAGCAGAGGGCACAGTGGCGGAGTAAGAGCGGGCTCGGCGTGCACTTACCCTGCCGCCGGGCTGGCAGGAGGAAGTCTCGTACCTCCTTCTGCCACCGCTGTTCTCGTAGCCCCGAAGACTGTCAAGGTCATGTCTCTGACTTTTGACGGGGGTCGAGGGTCTTGGCTTAACCGCCCGGGCCGCGAGGTAGAAAACCTCTATAAAAAGTCACCCCAAACCTCCAAGCGGCGGCGCACCGTGAGGGAGGTTGTTAGCTTGGCTAATGGGTAGCTAAATTAGTCGTTAGTGCGAACCACGTCTTTTTTTGGTTGGATGGTTGGAACTTTTTATACTCGTGGGATCAAATATGGAAAATTTTTTGAAAAACCCAAACACAACACCGGCAGTCGCCGCTAAGAGCCAGGGGGGCTCACGTGCCCGGAATGGGGGGTCGCTGGAGTTTTCCAGCACGCCCTCATCACCGGCACCGGAGGAGCGGGCACTCAGTGCCTGCTCCATAGAGATGGTCGAGTCGGATTCCGACTCTGCTTCGGACGCCACAGGCTTCCGGAGCGTGACCTCTGGAGGCGTGGGGGCGGGGGTCGAGGAGAGGAGGAAATCCTTCCTCAAGCGCCCCCGCCCGGGGACAGGACAGGGGACATCCTCCGAGGGGGAGGTGTCCTCTGCCCGCAAGAGGCCCTCCACCAGAACATCTGGTGGCGAGCCCGACGTCGGCCTGGCCTCGAGGCCGGACGAGCTAAGGGAGGCTGTGGAGAAGGCCATTCGGGTGGTGGCCCTGAAAAAGACCAAAGCGTCTAAAGACAGGGCCACCGCCGAAGCCACGGCCTCCATCTTGGCGGCAGCGGCGGTTTTCCACAGCGGGCCCCAGGCGGCAGACCTAATGTCGGAGCTGCGGATGGAGGTCGGCCGCATGAGGGCCGAAATGGAGGCTCTCCGGAAGGAGAACCTCCGTCTCAAGGCGGATCTGGCCAAGCTCCAAGGAGCCGACCGCCGAGAGGTTCAGCGGGAGGGGAGCGCGGGGCCAAGCCAGCCCGCGCCAGAGGAGAGTCCTCTCCTCAACTTGGTGCGGCAAGAGCTGGCCTCCTTCAACCGGAGGTTCTCCGTGTTGGAGAGTAGGGTCCTGCGCCCCCCACTGGCGGCGCCCTCTTACGCCGCCGCCGCCGCCGCTACAAAAGCGGCAAATCCGGCTCCTGGCCCGGCACCGGCAAGACCGGTTCCGGCGGGTCCGGTTCCGGCAAGGCCGGTTCTGGCGGGGCCAGCCCCGGCTAGGCCGGCTCCGACTCCGGCCAAGCCGGCGGCGTCGTCGAAAAGGGGCAGGCGGAGGAGGGGGAAGGGAGCCCCGGCGGCAAACCCGCCGGCCCAGCCTCCCCCCCCTCCTCTGGAGTCTCGCGCAGCCGGCGCCGGTTGGCAGGTGGCTGGGGAGGCGAGACGGGCTGGCAGGGAGACCAGATCGGCGAGGAGGAGGCGGCAGCGCAAAGAGCGCAGCGTCGCGGCGCGACTTCGCGCCCCGAAGACCGCGGCTGTAGTCATCACACTGCAGCCAGACGCGGTCAAGAAGGGCGTGTCGTACCGCGACGTGCTCACAAAAGCGAAGGAGGCGGTGAACCTCCAGGAGCTCGGGGTCGTTGGGGGACTACGGCTCAAGGTCACCGCGACGGGCGCCCGGATGCTGGAGGTTCCCGGTGCGACCAGCGGTCCCATCGCTGACGCTCTGGCCGAAAGGCTCAGGGCGTCCCTGGATGCGGAGGAGGTCCGAGTGTCCAGGCCCACCAAGTGCGCCGACGTGCGCATAATGGGCCTGGACGACTCCGTAACGGAGGAGGACCTCAGGGCCGCCGTCGTCAGGACTGGAGAGTGCGCTGCCGACCAGGTCAAGGTCGGCGCCATCCGTCCTGACTTCGCGGGGCTTCGAACCGTCGTGGTTAGTTGCCCCGTAACGGCGGCCAAAAAGATAGCGGGGGGTCGGAGGCTCCTGGTGGGCTGGGTTTCGGCGCAGGTCAAACTGCTGGAGCCCAGACCCCTGAGGTGCTTCCGCTGCCAAGTGGGCAACCACGCGGCATGCGTCTGCACCTCGGAGGTGGACCGCAGCGACAAATGCTTCCGCTGCGGTCAGCCCGGTCACATGGCCGGTACGTGCCACGCCGCGCCGCACTGCTTCGCATGTGCGGCCGCTGGCAAGCCGGCCGATCACCGGGCAGGGGGCAGGGCCTGCGCCCCACCTGCCAAGGCCAGGGGCAGAGGTAGGCCCTCCGCTGCCGCCGCCGCTGCTGCCGCCGCAGCCGCCACCGCCACCGCCGCCACCGTCGCCGCCGCTGGCGCGTCTCAGCCCTCGAGGAGGGCCCTGGAGGAGGATATAATGGAGGCCTAATCACGGCCCCATTGCGCCTCCTCCAGGCGAATATCAACCACTGCGTCGCCGCTCAGGATCTCTTGCTCCAGAGCATGGCGCAGTGGTTGATCAACATCGCGGTGGTCGCCGAGCCGTACTTTGTCCCGCCCAGGGATGACTGGGTGATGGACCTCGACGGCTCGGTGGCCATAATATCGTCGGCCGCCGCCGGTACCCCGTCTCTCGAGAGCGTCAAAAGAGGACGGGGTTGTGTGGCAGCACGGTTCGGGGAGATCGCCGTGGTGGGCGTTTACCTCTCCCCGAGCCGAACTCTCGCCGAGTTCCACGTCTCCCTTAGGGAGATAGGAGTCGTCGTCGCCGGGTTCGGTTCCCTCCCCGTGTTGGTCCTCGGGGACTTCAATGCCAAGAATGTGGCTTGGGGTTCCCGGTACACGGACAACGCGCGGGGCAGGATGGTGGAGGACTGGGCTCTGGAGACAGGCCTGGTCATCCTGAACCGGGGTTCTGTCCCCACGTGTGTGCGGATGCGGGGCGAGTCGGTGGTGGACATCTCGTTCGCCAGCCCCGCTCTGTCGCAGCGTGTCGTTGACTGGCGCGTAGAGGAGGGGGTGGAGACCTACTCGGATCACCGGTACATCCGGTTCGACGTCTCCGCCCAGATCCCAGATGCGCTGGTCCGACAGACCCCTAGTGGTCCGCGATGGGCGCTGAAGCAGCTGGACCGGGAGCTGTTCCTGGAGGCCTCGATCGTGCAGGCCTGGGTGTCATCACCAGACAGGCCTGCCGACGTCAACGACGAGGTGGAGTGGTTCCGGGAGGCCATGTCCGCGATCTGCGACATGGCTATGCCCCGGGCCCAGCCAGGAAGCGCCCGGCGTCAGGTGTACTGGTGGTCGCGCGAAATAACGTCGCTGCGCGAGGCGTGCGTTGATGCGCGACGCCTGTACGCCAGGCACCGCCGGTGCCGCATCCGACCTCCGGATGCGGATGCCATAGAGGCGGAGCTGTACGAGGGGTACAGGGCGGCGAAGACCGTCCTCCGAGATGGGATG
Organism: Hoplodrina blanda; assembly: GCA_949316365.1. Taxonomy (NCBI): domain Eukaryota; kingdom Metazoa; phylum Arthropoda; class Insecta; order Lepidoptera; family Noctuidae; genus Hoplodrina; species Hoplodrina blanda. The sequence continues at coordinate 11,348,930 of OX438594.1, forward strand.
CTGCGGGCTAGGGATCTATCCCGCAGGGAGATGCTGGAGTCTCTGGACGGGGACCCGTGGGGGCGACCGTACAAATGGGTACGGGATAAACTCCGCCCCTGGGGCCCCCCGCTGACACAGAGTCTCCGGCCCCAGCTCGTTGAGGACGTCGTGAGCGCCCTGTTCCCTTCTCGAGGGGAACATGTGCCCCCGTCCATGGCTCCGCCCATGGCGGTGCCAGACGAAGACGCGGACCACAGCGGCGACGACGACTACATTGTTCCGGAGGTGGCCGAGGTAGATTTGAGAGTGGCGGTACAACGGCTTAAGGCCAAGAATACCGCCCCGGGACCCGACGGCTTGCCTGCCAAAGCCTGGGTCCTGGCCTCGGGGGCTCTCGGTCCTCGACTGGGGGGGCTCCTAAGCGCATGTTTGGAGAGGGGCCAGTTCCCGCTTCGTTGGAAGACGGGGAAACTGGTCCTCATCAGGAAGCCGGGGCGCCCTGCGGACTCTCCGTCCGCATACCGGCCCATCGTGCTGCTCGACGAGGTGGGCAAGCTCTTTGAAAGAGTTATTGCCAACCGCCTCGTCGGGCACCTGGGGAGATCGGGGCCGGACCTAGCGGAGAGCCAGTTCGGCTTCCGCAGGGGGCGCTCCACGGTGGACGCCATCATGCGCGTGAGAGCCCTCACGACGGGGGAAGTAGTGACCCGGGGCAGGGTCGTCTTGGCGGTGTCGCTCGACATCGCCAATGCCTTCAACACCCTGCCCTGGAGCTGCATCAGGGAGGCACTCCGGTATCACCGGATGCCGACCTACCTCCGTCGTGTAGTCGAGGACTATTTGACGGATAGGGCCGTCATCTACCCCGGCCAACGGGGGGAGTGGAACCGGCGAGAAATGTCGTGCGGTGTCCCACAGGGATCGGTCTTGGGGCCGCTTCTGTGGGACATCGGATACGACTGGGTGCTGCGCGCCGACCTCCCTGATGGCGTCAGCGTGGTCTGCTACGCTGACGACACGCTTGTCCTGGCACAGGGAGAGTCGCACCAGGCGGCGGCCGACTTGGCGACGAGAGGGGTTGCGACAGTCGTCGCAAGGATCCGGCAATTGGGACTCGAGGTGGCATTGCACAAGTCCGAGGCCATGTGCTTTCATGGTCTTCGGAACGCGCCACCGCCGGGCTCCCAAATAACGGTGGGAGGGGTCCACATCGGCGTCGGGACGACGATGAAGTATTTGGGTCTCGTCCTCGACAGCCGGTGGGGCTTCCAGGAACACTTCCGACGCCTGGCTCCGCGATTGGAAAGGGCTGGGGCTGCTTTTTGGCGGCTCCTGCCCAACCTCGGGGGACCAGGCGCCTCCTGCCGGAGGTTGTACGCGGGGGTCGTGCGGTCCATGGCCCTCTACGGGGCCCCTGTGTGGGCCCCCATCATCAGGCGGCGGCCACCAGCCAAGTTGGTCGCCTGCCAGAGGGTCATGGCCATCCGGATGATCCGGGGATACCGCACGGTCTCCGGCGAAGCGGCAAACCTCCTTGCCGGATTACCGCCGTGGGATCTGGAGGCTACAGTCCTCCAGCGCGTCTATGAGTGGCGCGTGGACGCGCAGCGCCGGGGCGAAAACCCGCTGCCGCAGCAAATCGCGGCACTGCGGCTCGAGCTCCGGGGCGATCTCATGGCGGAATGGGAGATGCGACTGTCGCAACCTAGGTTCGGGCACGCTGCAATCGCGGCGGTAAGACCCCTCTTTGAGGAGTGGCTAGAGAGGCGCCACGGCGTCCTCACCTTCCGGCTGACGCAGGTCCTCACCGGACACGGTTGTTTCGGGAGGTTCCTGTGTCGGATTGCACGGGAGGAAACGCCCGGGTGTCACCACTGTGTGGACCGCCCGGAGGACACGGTGGAGCATACGGTGCAGGTCTGCCCAGCTTGGGCAGAGCATCGCCGTGTCCTCACGGAGGCGATAGGCGGCGGCGACCTCTCGCGCCCGGGCCTGGTTCAGGCCATGCTCCGGGGCGAGAGGGAATGGGATGCAGTCACCTCCTTCTGCGAAGCAGTAATGCTAGCGAAGGAGGAGGCGGGCCGCGTGAGGGAGAGAACAACACCCTCCACCTCACGCCCCAGCCGCCGCGGGAGACGCCCAGGGCGTCGGACGTCGCGAGGCGACATCCGGCCACCGTAGGCGCGGGCTTGCGGACGGCGAGTAATGGGTAGCTCGCCGTCCGATCAAGGACCATGCCCGGGTCGACGGCGCGTTCTGTTCGCGCGCGCCTCAAAGAGCTGTCAGCACAGGGACGGGGCCCCCCAACGGGGCCTAACGCCTGCCGGGGTTGCGGGACGTCTTAACAGGATACCGTGGCCCCGGAACGTAAAGGGCAACAGAAGGAACAGGGTGGTTTTTTAGTCAGTAAAAGTCTGACAGTCCCTTCCGCCCCGCCCAGGACGGAAGGACTCATTTGATGATTTTTACCACCTCAAAAAAAAAAAAAAAAAAAAAAAAAAAAAGGGTGTACTAATTGGTACACCTCTGCCTAACCCTTCGGGGATTACAGGCGTGATGTTATGAGTTCTTCTATTGGTGATTTTTTTCCTGATTGGATTAACCATTCCGTGCAACTCTGATAGACAGCCAGGAAGCTGCGAACACATCTTTCAATAGCATACATTTAAGTTCAAACGAGTTCTGCTACCTTTCCAGGTCGATCCATCGCTGCCAGTCCTGGCTCCCGGAGACAAGGAGCAGAAGATTGGTGAAGCGACCTTAGCAAAAGGAACTGTCAACTACCCTCAGAGACAAATCGAAGCTATGAACGACTTGGCCAAGAGGATCGGTGTTAAACCTTTACAAACTATTTTGGCTTAGTCAGGTGTTTTGGTATACTTAGACACGGTCTGTCTGTCTGTATCTTGAAACTATTGATTACACAAGACCAAAAAACCAATAGGTATGACCTTTGAACTGTATTTATTAAGAACTAGATTTTGCTCGTGACTTGGCCTGAGTGGAAGTCAAAAATGCTCTGTTGCAAAATCCGTTCATAATGTCTTCTACCTATAAACTGCCTACTTACCTCAGCTTCATAGGTCTAGCAGTTTTCAAGATGACATGTTTAGTCCGTGAATGAACGAATGAAATATTTCGCTTTTATTATTATTTTGATAAGGTACATTATGACTTTTAATGTTTAAGGTGCTAACGACTCATCGACTTTGTAAAATCTATCAAGTTAAAGCATCTATATATTTTTAAAAGTTTGATGTGCTTAAATAAATAATTAAATTGTGAGTTATGAATATAAGATGTATGTAAAGGGTTTTTGAGTACAAGAATTTATTAGTATACCCTATTATTTGTATAAGATGTTGCCTGTATAGAATTATTTGATAACAAAATAAATATGTTGCATTAGTTTGCCTTTTATTGGACGTAAAAGTCCAAAAGCCGTACACCTTCATCATGATTCAGCAAGATGTCTATTGTTGGAGATAATAACTAAATATTTTTCCTAAAAAACTAGGCTTTTTAAGAACATAGCCTACCATATAGCCACACGGACGGTGGTCCGTGTTACTCTATGCGCCTAACAGTCCAAAGTGGCATCTACATTATTTTTGGCAAATAAATGTTTATGACTGGCTGATAGATTCATGGCGTGACATATAATAATGACATAATGCTTAAATTTATCGTGTGAAACAAACAAACAAAAAAACAGCAAAATAATATGTAAATAAAAATAAAAAGACAGTAATACATGTATATTTTAAATGCCTTTTCGAGACACAACAAACCTAAGTTATTTTAGCTTTTTTTAAAGGTAAGTAACTAAGTACTTGCAAGTAATCATTATTTTTTCTGAATTTGTTGATCTTTGTAGAAAGGTAGGTATAGATGTACTTTAAAGAAGATGTATAGTCGAATAGAAGATATAAAGAAGAAGTACCAAAATTGTCGCTAATGATCTCAGTGCAGAATTCAGGCGCTGATCCAGCTCTTAAAAAAGAATGTGGTCATGGTCACTTGAAATCGGTCAAGTGCGAGTTGGACTGAATCACGCGTATATATCACATTATCGCATCGAGAACTAAGTACTGAACCGATTTTAATTAAACTTTTACACCTTGAAAGCATCAGTTTTAAATAAGCTATTTTAAACTGGATAATGGTATTTTGGTATTTACTTAAAATAACAAATTAATACTTACTTAAGTTTCTTTGCGGAACGGTGGATCCTTGCGTTGCAGACTTTTATCTTCTCTAATAATCGATTAGGCGATGTGTACTTCTTTTACTTGAGCATAGTCTTGTTGCACATTTTCATTGTTTTCACGAAAAACCTTCCATTGCAGTAACATTTCACCGAATTTCGTGGCTGCCCATACTTACCAATAGCTATAAACTTGGATCTAGCACTCGCCGGCCGCTGCCTCGGCACCGCTCGCTTCGCTCGGTCGGCTCGCGCATGGTTTGTCATAGTTTTTACTATTAAACACGTTAATACCTACTAAAGATGATTATTCTCGCATTGCATTAAGTAGGTACGTATACTTATACCTTTTCAGAACTCTTACATACATATAATAGTATCGAACCAAAAACGAAGTTATCTTGTATGAGGATCCACTTTAACATTTATTTCGTTTTTGGTTAATATAGCGACAATAGAAATATACATTCTGTGAAAATTGCTGCACTCTTGCTATTACGGTTCATGAGATACAGTCCGCTGACGGACGGACGGGCGGATGGACGGACGGACAGCAGAGTATGGAGCCCTCAAAATAACAATAAATGTGTAAAATTACGCATTATAATAATTGGCACCACTGTTTCAGCATTCGACAACTATGGGGAAAGTGGCGACAGCAGAGGCTCGCCGATTCATGGTAGACTGCTTGAAGGCAGCCGGCGCTGCCAGCAAGCCGGCCTATCAACAGGCTGACCTGCTGATGGAAGCGGATCGGATAGGACACCCTAGTCATGGACTCAATAGGTTACGTGAGTACACAATCTAAACATATGCAAACGAAAGCACTCACTCACTCACCCACCCATCACGAAATGTCGAAAACCGCTAGACGTGTAGGTATAGATGGAATTTTGCGGGAGGTAGTTTATAGTTAGTAGACGTCCGCTAAGAAAGAATTTCTCGAAATTCTAAGGGGATGAAACGGGGGTCCAAAGTTTGTATGAAGAAATCAATGTTGACGCAGACGAAGTCGCGGGAAGAAGCTAGTAAGGGATAAAAATAGGTGTTCCTGAATCGCTGTTAGATTTTTGTTACTTAGGTATTTGGTAATAACACTGTAATGTGCTATTTTTTATTGATATTCTAAGCCATTTTATAATTTCTAGAAATGTACGTAAATGACATCTTATCCGGTGCGTGCACTCCTAACAACGAGCCGATGGTACTGAAAGAGTCCTCGGCCACGGCATGGGTGGACGCCAACAACGTGCTGGGGGCCACTGCCAGCCACTTTGGCATGGATTTAGCCATCCAGAAGGCTTGTGAAGTAGGACTAGGATGGGTCTCAGTTAAAGGTTACAAGCCATTCAATTATGTTTTTTCTTACTCCTCCTCCTGCCTGAATAATTTCGTTGCGGGATCAATCAATCATTTATTATTTGCGAACATGGATGGATACATAGGACAAACTAAACAAAACAGAGACAGAGACAATTGAATCGTTTTTCTAGGTCTCGTCGAGCTTCATTGCCTCGGCGCTTTTTTGGCGGTCTCTTCTGTTGATTCTGGCTTTTAGGAGTTGCAGTGGACGGGAATAGTGGGCGGACTTAAACATAACTGGCGAAATGTGGGTGTACTGGTGGGTACAACTCTGCGTAACCCTACGGGTATTACAGGCGTGATGTTATGATTTTTAATTGCAAAAGTAAGTTAGATTTAGTTAAGTACTTTGTAACCGAATATTTTATTTCGAAAACGTTTTATAGGTTCAAATCACAACGGTATGGAGGGTTACTGGGCTAAAAAGGCAGCAGACGCTGGGTACATAGGCTTCGCTTGTACCAACACCTCACCTTTTATGGCACCTACGAGATCTAAAAAGGTGAGTCGTAACAGAATACAGACTTGTTTACTGAGTATTCAGCCGATTTGTGTGTTTACGGGCTCTTTTCACATTTTCAGCCTGCCGGATAGCTGCAAATGAGTATATATGCCGAGCGAGGAGGGCAGTAGCTAGATTGTGTGAAAAGGGCCTAATATGTATGATTTATTTATTTAAACTTTATGCACATGTAAAAAAATGCACTGCACAAAGGCGGACTTAATGCCTTGGGTATTTTCTAGCAGTACCATGATTGTTGCCAGTTCGGTAATAAAATAAACGGAATAAGCGGAATATTAATTTGTTTATGTTATTATGGCATTGTATGATCCTTTTCACATGCATATGGTCACGGCACGGCAACCCGTACCGTGACCATATGCATGTGTACCTTGTGTATGTTAAAAAAAAACTAAATGTTGTCTAGTCTCAAAGCGTCACGTGTGAGCTCCTCAGATATTCAAAGTCAAAGGTTGCTATTTTGACAAGCTTTTATGTCATATAAATTGTGTAATGATGTATAAAAGTTGATAGTAAAAGTTTTAAAAGAAAAGCTTAATTTAGTCTTTTTAGCGCATATAAATAAAAACTTGTTTTTAAAATAAGTTTTTTTACTTTTAATTTATTTCGAAAATATCTCGCTTTCTTCGTATTCAAATAGTATTTTGAATTTATTAACCGTTTTAAGATAGAGCACGAAGTCGTAAAAATAAAAACCGTTTTAAGTAAGTAAGTAATATACAATAGGTACAAAGTGCTACAAAATATGCAATGAGAGCGAAATTATTTATGTTTATAGATAGGTACGATAGCTGAGATACTGATGCGTTTTTCCTTTGTTTCCAGGCAGCATTGGGCACAAACCCCTTAGCATTAGTAGCGCCAGGTCACGATAATGACTTCTTTTACCTCGACATGGCTACTACTACGGTTGCCTTTGGCAAGGTAAATGGAATGTCAGTACTATAATACATCGTCCAATAGCTAGTTATGTTAAAGATTGCCCACAGGTCAAGGTTAAACCGTTTTAATTTGTAAGAGCCGAAGTTAAACGGATGGAAATGTGTCTATCGACTAATAAAAATACACACATAACCGATGATGCGTTAGTGCGTCGACCATACTGAGGACGATACGTTCGACGTATCTTCCGTCAGATGTGAACCGACCCTAAATCTATTTCCAGATTGAAATGAAGCGTCGGAAAAAGGAACCATTGTTGCCGGGCTGGGCGCAAGGACCCGATGGTAAAGAAACGTTGGATGCTGAACTGGTGGGCTTTGATAACGATTAAACTAATATTGTACGGGTTGTAAGACTTCATAGCATCAAACTTTTAGTAAAACCACCATTTACTATAGTGCGCAATGTAACGCACACAAAACATCGTGCTTACAGGTCCTGGTGCATTCAATAGTATAGGGACCGTGGGTGCACTTAAAGTTTAGTAAGAACATTTAAAACTTGGTTTCGTCAAAATATTAAAAAAATCTTTTATCATAATTAACTATTATTGTCGTTATTTGTTTTCTATAGGTACCGTATACATAATACTCGTAATATCATTATAACAAACAGTTTAATGGCAAGACGACAATAAGCTTGATTAATTAGGTAAGCCCCCAAGCTTAGGGCTTTCATAAATGGGTGGGACAACGGGCTCTTAAGTAAGTTTACCGTGTCCCACTGCAAAAGCCTGCAGCCTTGCATTATTCTGTCACGTTCGAGCTTTAGATACAAACCACGTAAATATATTAAGTGAAAATATATATCCTTTTTATATGTTCGATGGAACTCTCTCTCTCTTTTCCAGGCTGCGAAAACTTCGTGTCTGATGCCCCTGGGTGGTAGTGAAGCGACATCAGGATACAAAGGGTTCGCACTAGCAGCTATGGTGGAAATATTCACAGGAATTTTATCAGGTTAGTTTTAATCAATTTCGCCATCACAAATCATTTCAGCCAAACGTTTACCTCTACGAGTACTGGACATATAGGTCTCCTAAAGATAGCTACAAAGACCGGTCTTGCGCTGCCCACATCCAACGTTCCCTTCGACCTTAACCAGCTCGAAGGTCCGCCTCGTGGCGGGCTTTCCCATACTGCGCCTACCAGTACGTCGCGCGCCACCCCAAGGGGCCAGGTCAGGGACCAGCAAAGGAGGGTTGGACCATTAGAGTGTAGTTAAAGACCATTTACAGATTACGAGCGTTTACGCCGTACCTAATACGGCTTTTAATAAAACGTAGTAATGAACTTAGGTTTCAAAGTTAGACGTTACAAAATTTTAATGATTTTTTTTATTATTTATTTAAATTTTATGCAACAAAAGTACAAAGGCGGACTTAATGCCTTAGGCATTTTCTTATAGTCAGTGCAAATTAATAAACGATCGTAAAATAGCAAAATTAGTGTTAAAAAAAACACAAAAAGTATTTATCTAAATAAAATTAAGTGTATCTACATAAGTATTGTGGTCACTAGGACGTGACCGAGGTACCGAGATGCACCTTTGGGATCTTAGGGGTGCTTTGCAGGGCGCAAACACTAGTAAAACGACTGGTCAGCTTTATACTTATATTGGAATCGTATCTTGTGACTCTATTGCACCCAGCCGGGCGAATGACCAAACAATTGTCATCGTATAAAAACTTTACTCTAATTCTAAATATGAATAGTAGTTTGTCATAGAGTTTAGAATAAGAGTCTTCCAGCCTGCTTGCTTTAGCAAGCAACCTCTACAGTATAAAATACTTAAAATTCTACATACTTCTACTACTTCTTCTTCTCTTTTTTTTTCTATTTATTTACCTTAAATGAGTGATAAGTTAGAGAATCCCTGCTCTAGACAATGAAGACCTTAGCTAGCTCGATTGCAGAGGCGAACTGAACAGCCAACTGTCTGTATGTATGTTTTTATTCTTTTCACAACTCAGCGTTCTCAAATTTACAGGTTCCAAATACGCCCATCACATACGAAAGTGGCAATCTTCTGGAGAAAAGGTCAAAGCAGCTGATCTAGGCCACTGCTTTGTTGCCATAAACCCTGATTGCTTTGGACCTCGCTTCAAAGACCGCATGTCTGATTGCCTGAATTACTGGCGGAAAATGGAACCGGTGTGTTACTTCTTTCATTTTTCCAATGCCTGCATTTAAGTCAAAGTCAAAACATTTATTTCAATTAGACCAATTACAGGCACTTTTGAATTGTCATGGAGTCGGTCAGTTATTCAGAAAGTTAAAGCCAGTTGCTCGTTCCAAAACCGAGGTAGGTCTCTATGGAGAAGAACGAGCAAGAAACTCCATGGCACTCTTTTCTTTTCAAAGTAGTACTGCAGCACCAATTGGTTAATTGAAGTTTTCGTATCGTTCTGTATGGTTTTGGATATTTACGGCGGTAGTCGTGAAAACATGAGAGATAGCCAGGCATTTGTGACCCGCAACGGCTTTGCACGAATGCAATGTAGATAGTACATAAACCTTTCTCTTGAATCACTCTATCTATTGATGAAAACTGCAACAGAATCCGTTGCGTAGTTTAAAACATCTACGCGTACAGACGGCGCGCGGCGGGAAGCGACTTTGTTTTGAACTGTGTAGATATCTTATATATAAAAATCAATTGCTGTTTGTTAGTCTCGCTAAAACTCGAGAACGGCTGGGCCGATTTAGCTGATTTTGGTTTTGAAATGTTTGTCGTAGTCCAGGGAAGGTTTAAACGGTGAGAAAATATGGGGTACGGGTAGGGTTGGGGTAGGGTAGGGATAGGGGTAGAATATCACGCGAACGAAGTCGCGGCAGGTCAACTAGTTACCTATAATTATATTAGGTTATGTTAGTATTGATTTTACGTCCTAGTCGGCTGTCGCAGCGTTCTTTTAAGAATTTCTCAAATTAGCTCAAAAACTAGGGGTAAGCCTACAGTAATTCGCAACAAGCTGAAAATTTGTACGAATGTTGAGAACACCATCATAAACAATAAGTGAAAAATCGCCATTGATCCCAGATGTGCAAAAAAAAAATATTTAAGGTCAAAGTTCGCAAATATGGGTTTTTTTTCATTTTTTAGGCAAACTGTCAGTTTTATCAAAAAATAGCAAGCTGCTTATGTGTAGGAAGTTTTATCAAAATCGGTTCATTCATTTCGAAAATTTTGTACTTAAAAGTTTGTATGTAATGCCGTACGGCGTAAACACTCCCAAATAGAATACAACTTTTTGAAAAGCTATATCTCATAAATGGCTATTCTTAGGAAAAAAGTATAAATGCTATTGGTATAGGTAATTGCATGACCAATAATTTTTGCCTAAACTATTTTATGATAAAACTGACCGTTTGCCTGAATAATGCATAAAACCCATATTTGCGAACTTTGAACTTGAATATTTTTTTTTTGCACACGTGGGATCGACGGTGATTTTTCACATATTGTTTATGATGGTGTTCTCAACATCCATACAAATTTTCAGCTCGTTGCGAATTTTTGTACCCTTGAATATCTATTTTGACCGGACTATACGGAGCTTACATTTTTGTTCCCGATACTTTCGCCATTGGCGAAATGTCGAATATCAGAGACCGTTTTCACTTCCAAGCATTACAATCATGTAGGCTCCATTTAAATAATCTTTTGATTTTCCAGGCGGATCCATGTAAACCAGTGTTAGCTCCAGGAGACTTGGAGATGAAAGCAGGCCGTGAGACTGACGCTAGAGGCTTTGTGTCATACGTCCGAGACCAGCTCAAGTCCAGTGCCGTTCTCGCGATGAAACTAAAAGTAAAGCCCTTGGAAACAATGAAAAAAGTTTGTTAAATCTCCGATTCCTCACTTGTCCTTTACTTGAACTTGATTGTCTTTGTTATGTACTCATGCAGCTATAAAGGATCGGTCCCAAATTATTTATTTTAAAATTTATAAGTAACAAATGATTGCCTCGTTGGTCTAGTGGTCGCAAAGCGCGACTGCTGAGTGCTGAGCATGATGTCTTAGTTTCGATTCCTAGGTCGGGCAAAGTGTTATTGAGTTTTCCCATCAGAAAATTCTCAGTAGCAGCCTCGGAGTCTGGATTTGTGCCCGGACTTAAAAAGATAACTGGCGAAATGTAGGTGTACTATAATGGGTGCACCTCTGCCTAACACTTCGGGGATTACAGGCGTGATTTGCGTGGTGTAAACTTAGCTCGACCGGGTTGTACTTACTTACTCGCTCAGGTTTTTTAACACTATAGATACCTATTGTATTTTTCTTGTAATTAAAGCAATTTTTTTTAAGTAAATGATTCTCTATTTTACTTGTGTTTTTTTTTTTAGTTTTCTATTACTTACCATTATATATTTTTGAAGATAAGCGTTTTTATAGTTTTATACTAAGGCCTCCCTCACATTAGGCGCGCGCATTTCTCGGGCGTGTGAGAGACGCGGGCGCCGCGTGCACTCTCCACACACGCCATAGGGCAGCAATACGCGACGCTCACGCACCGCGCTCGCGGCGCTGCGCGCACACTTTAAAAGAGCGACTCAAAATATAACTTTATTTTCTACACGAAAAGATACACATTTCATTATGAGAATTTAGAATACGTTACACCACGCAGCACTACGCCTCGTGATGCCTGATGCATCGCGACGCAGCGGTGAATCGCCGGTACGCGCGACGTGCAAGAGCGGCGACGTTGCGATGCGGCGCGCGGCGCAGCGCGAAATCACTGGCCTCTTCCAGTATCGTCACGTCGCGTCGCGTCTCGGTGTGAACTGACCCTAATGTGGGGTCAGCCTAACATTTGCCCGCGACTTCGTCCACATAAATGTCCGTTATCGCGGAATAAAAAGTAGCCTAGTTCTTCCTTGGGGTTTCGGTTCAGTGGTTTAGTCATAGAGCAACACGGACTATCGGCCGGTGCTGGCCGTACACAGGCCATACGCGACAGCCACAAACGCCGCCACCTGAAGCTAGAAGCGGCGTTGTGGCGACCACCGACGACAACCGTGTGCGAATCCATATAAAATGTATGAAAGCTACAGAAAATACGTCGTTGGACCGTGTGTGGCCAGGCTAAAAGTCTCTGAACTCTGAGTCCAGAGCTTAGAACATTATTTTATAAAAATGTGTAAGAGTGCCATCTGCACTTTTTTGACCACAATGATTTTTATGGTTTGCCGTTCTGTTCTGAGTTATAAGGTATCCGTTTAATATGCTATTCTCTGTTGTACTCTATGCTTTCACCTGTCTGTCAAACATAGAGGAAAGTAATAAATCTGTCATATGTTGTAAAAAGTGAAAAGAAAACAGAAAAAAATCCTCAAAAAATCTATAAAAATAATATTTAATAATAAAAATAAATTAAAAGAGAATAATATGCTACTACAAAAGCCACAATTTTAGAGTTGAACGTGAATATTTCTAATGTTATTACATTACGCTACATGAGGTGTGTCAAAATAACTGGTTAATACTTTTAAATAAGTAGGTCTGTACTTACTTGTTATTATTTGCACAGTTTACTGAATCATTCGTATATTTGGGTTGATTACAGTGGCGGCTGTACCTTAAGTGCGCTCGTGCGCTGAACCACCAATTCAAAAATCAAAAATTAAGGTAAACGCAGGTAATAACGACCCCCCTAAGGCAATTTTAAAATCAACAATTTTTTTTTAGTATACTGGTTCCTCTAAAGATTGATAGTTTAATTTTATATGCTAGTGTTATGTATAAATAATGTATTTACTGAATCAAATACATTTAAATAAAGGATTATCCTGTAAAAAATAATTTACAAAGTGACTTAGTCGATTGTTGCTATTACCGACCCATAAAAACGGCTGTGAAGCTATTAACGATTTTTATGCAGCTATTCCCGATCGTGTATGAGAGAAGGCCTTTTTCCAGCAATGGAATGTATAAGCTAGTGATGATCTCTCTACCCTACCTCTACCCTACCTCTACCCTACCTCTACCCTACCTCTGCCCTACCTCTACCCTACCTCTACCCTACCTCTACCCTACCTCTACCCTACCTCTGCCCTACCTCTGCCCTACCTCTACCCTACCTCTGCCCTATCTCTGCCCTACCTCTGCCCTACCTCTGCCCTACCTCTACCCTATCTCTGCCCTACCTCTGACCTACCTCTACCCTACCTCTACCCTACCTCTGCCCTATCTCTGCCCTACCTCTGCCCTACCTCTGCCCTACCTCTACCCTATCTCTGCCCTACCTCTGACCTACCTCTACCCTATCTCTGCCCTACCTCTGACCTACCTCTACCCTACCTCTGCCCTACCTCTGCCCTACCTCTTGCCCTACCTCTGCCCTACCTCTGCCCTACCTCTGCCCTACCTCTACCCTAACTCTGCGCTACCTCTGCCCTACCTCTGCCCTACCTCTACCCTATCTCTGCCCTACCTCTACCCTACCTCTGCCCTACCTCTGCCCTACCTCTGCCCTACCTCTGCCCTACCTCTACCCTACCTCTGCCCTACCTCTGCCCTACCTCTGCCCTACCTCTGCGCTACCTCTGCCCTACCTCTGCCCTACCTCTACCCTACCTCTACCCTACCTCTGCCCTACCTCTGCTCTACCTCTGCCCTACCTCTGCCCTACCTCTACCCTACCTCTGCCTTACCTCTGCCCTACCTCTGCCCTACCTCTGCCCTACCACTGCCCTACCTCTGCCCTACCTCTGCCCTACCTCTACCCTGCCTCTGCCCTGCCTCTGCCCTACCTCTGCCCTACCTCTGCCCTACCTCTGCCCTACCTCTGCCCTCCCTCTGCCCTACCTCTGCCCTACCTCTGCCCAACCTCTGCCCTACCTCTGCCCTACCTCTGCCCTACCTCTGCCCTACCTCTACACTAACTCTGCGCTACCTCTGCCCTACCTCTGCCCTACCTCTACCCTATCTCTGCCCTACCTCTACCCTACCTCTGCCCTACCTCTGCTCTACCTCTGCCCTACCTCTGCCCTACCTCTACCCTACCTCTGCCTTACCTCTGCCCTACCTCTGCCCTACCTCTGCCCTACCACTGCCCTACCTCTGCCCTACCTCTGCCCTACCTCTGCCCTGCCTCTGCCCTGCCTCTGCCCTACCTCTGCCCTACCTCTGCCCTACCTCTGCCCTACCTCTGCCCTACCTCTGCCCTACCTCTGCCCTACCTCTGCCCTACCTCTGCCCTACCTCTGCCCTACCTCTGCCCTACCTCTGCCCTACCTCTGCCCTACCTCTGCCCTACCTCTGCCCTACCTCTGCCCTACCTCTGCCCTACCTCTGCCCTACCTCTACCCCATATTTTCTCACCGTTTAAACCTTCCCTAGACCTCCACGAACATTTCAAAACCAAAATCAGCTAAATCATAAAAGTAAGGTAGAAACTAAATAATCTATATACGATCAGTAATAGCTTCTTATAGTTGCTATTGCCGACCCTCATGGGTCGGTAATAAAGTATGTAAGTATAAACATAAATTGTATTACCGACTCATAAAAAAATGGTTATTTTAATTTAATTGACCTTCGGACTATAAAATAGATTATAATTGATTAATGTCACAAAAATATGAACAAATGCACACTGTTTTAAACACAAAAACAATGATTTATTACTGATACTATTCAATATCGATCCTCGAAAAATATCATAACTTTGGTTAAATTGACAACGCTAAAAGGTAAAAACTAGACAAAAAAGTTTAGTCGCTAATAGATTTTTATAAAGACTGATATGTTAGATTTAAACTGGTCCATAAAAATACTTGTGTTAGTGTGATATAATAACATAAAAGAAAAATAAAACGAAAAGTTACTTTGCTGCCATTGCCGACCTATGGGTCGTTGATAGCTGCCACGACTAAAACTGATGAAGCTAACACCGTCCCATTTTAATTTAAAGTTTTATCGTTTCAAATTACTTTTTATTAATAAAATGTCGTAAGAAATCAAGAGTTGACACTTAAATGAATACATTTAGTAATATAAGATAAAGTATAGACGTCATTTGTTTGTATAAATGTCTTAAATAGAAAAGTCACGTACTTACTTGAAGGAACAAGGGAACAGTACTACACGCCCTGCGTCCACGCTGCTCCGCAGTAATTAGCGTATTTTATCTGTTTTTTGCACAGCTACTCACAAAAACGTAAAAGTATACGATGCTCAAGGAATAAACGCGTGTGTAACTTTGCCTACTATAGCTAAAATAGTTCTGGAAACGTAAAGATTTCGAATTACTTTTATAGGTCGGTAATACCTGCAGATTTTCGATGGGTCGTTGATAGCTGCGTTTACCTTACAAAATATTAAGTACTTCATCTTTATTTTTAAATTACCATTTTAATAGTTATTTTTAAACATACAAAAACGTATAAAAAATTAAATCTCCAATTATAGTGAAACAGTTTGAGCGCTTTACTTAACTATTAAGACTTATTTTCTTGTAAAGACAAATTCTCGTGCGCTTCGGCGAGTGCACGAGGACTGCTAATATAACTTGTAGGAGATACGAGTTAATACGCCTGACGCGTGAAACAGAAGATAGTTCATAGAAATGTACCGAGTAATGAGTGGGTTCTCGAGCGCCGCACGAGCGATCATCTCCGAGGATTGCCGAGAGCACCCGATGTTTGACGAATTGACGAACGACGACGCGACGGCAGCCATGATTGACATCTCGTTATCGTTGTTCTGTGCTACAGTATAGTTTCACTGTATGTGTGACGCGTTAATTATTGTTTATTTACATAATTATATTACCGTAATTGTATTTAGTTTTTGTTTCGATTTTTTCGAAAACTTTTATTCTATACTATGTAAGTATGGTGTTAATACCCGATTTTAATAAAAAGGTGATTGAACATTTCGCTTCAGAAAAATGTCGTCGCATTGATTTAATGTATAAAAATAAACATAATAATATTAGTCATTTTTTGTTTTGTTGCATTTTCTAATTTTAATATTTTAGTAAAGTGCACCACCAGTTCGATAACCCACCAGCCGCCACTGGTTGATTAGTTTATGGGTTTTTAAAAACAAGTCTTCTTCTTCTTCTTCGTTGTTTCATCGTGAGGAAACTAGGACTTACCTATACCAGCCTATTACTGTCCCACTCAAACCATGTCAGAGGCCCTTGAAGCGCTTTAGAAAGTCTGACATTAGGGTGTGAGGGGTCGTGGGACCTTACTGCCCACACGATAAAGAAGAGGAGACTAGTATTATAAATGCGAAAGTTTAAATGGATGTTTGGAAGATGATGACTCAATCACGCCAGAACTGCTGAACGGATCTGAATGAAATTTGGCACAGAGATCTTGAATAGTATAAGGCTACTTGTTATCCTTGAAAAATGTACGGTTCCCTTGGTTAATATATCAACTTTGACGCTGATGAAGTCGCGGACAGAAACTAGTCAAATCATGGAAATATGAAATAACGTAAGAGACATTTGGGCGAAAATGGCATTTTCAACCAAATGTAAGGGACCGAAAATAGATCGAAAATGAGATTTTCGCCCAAATGTCCTTTACGTTAGGTATTTCATATTTCCAGTACCTATTGATATACATATAGAATAGAATATCAAACTTAAATACCGATCCAACTATCGATGATAAGATTATACGACTGGTTATCAGACTTTCGGGCTTCTGACTACCCGACAACTGTCAAAGATCCACATATGACAACCTTGACCAACGGCATAATGTGCTTGCCGAGGCACGGAAGAGTCTCGGTGTGTAAAGATGTAACCTGATGTATCGATCCGTGCAGCTGTTATTACTACTTAGCCAAGAGCTCCTCATATTATTGCACGTATAATTAAAGACATCTTTTTCCTTTTTATTTATTCTAAATGCCGATACCTACTACACATCATGTTTGTTAAATCTTACCAATAAATTGAAAAAGGTCCTGAAAATGTTATTGCACATAGACACTTGCATACTATGATAAGATACTTAGTAGGTATGCGCGCCGCCCGGACCGTTAGTACCTATTTAAAAATCCATGCTCAAAACACTTTACTAATTCCAGTTGTGTTACCTACCTCGCTGCCATCTTTATCAAGTTTTCTATAAATACCGACTAAAAAAAGGGTTTTTTTTTTAAGTCGGCATACGCACTTAATAGTAAACGTAATTTAGATTGTCGATCGCAATCTAAATTGTGTCGGTCTAGAACTGAGGTACACGCGCACGCACGACAGCAGGACGAGACGACAAACATCACGTTTTCAGTATACACGCACACGAAGCGTTCCGTACCATCGTAAAATAATAATAACAAATTCAAGCGAATAACTGAAAAAAAAATTATGTGAATGAATGTCAATTTTTTTTAAATTACTGAATAACTTATATACTAAACAGATAACAAAAAAAAAATACAAAAGAAACTACTCACACTAACAAGCATCATATTAGGTACCTATGTTAAAATTTAACTAGATTAAAAAGTTTCAGCTTAAGCACTTCCTGTCCGAGGACACACTAGCACACATACTAAGTAAAACACATATTAAATCATTGTACTTACACAGTTTACAGTTTCGGTAACAATGGGGAAAGTGGCAACGAAAGAGTCTCTGCGTTTCATGATTGACTGCTTGAAGGCAGTTGGTGCTGGCGCCAAACCGGCCACCCAACAAGCAGAGCTGCTAATCGCGGCTGACAAGATTGGAGTCTTTAGTCATGGACTTAACAGATTAGGTGAGTAGAGAAGGCCCTGATGGATATCTGCCTTGAGCTTCATGTAAAACGGTAATACGGTTTAATACTTATTATAATTATCTGGTACTCAATTGCAGCTATGTATTTTGTATTTATAGTTCATATCAAATCATCAATAAAAACTTCTCGAGCAAATCGCTGCGTTTTCTGCGCTGATGTTACCTATACTTATCAAAAAATTATAGCACATAAATTCAATTGTTAAATAACATTTTTAACTAAGTATTTTTATAAAATTAAAAACATTTAGAACTATACGAAAGTAGCCCATTAGGAACAGGGACCAAGATACTGATGGTCGGGGCTTCTGAAAAAGGAATCTCCTAACAATACGCTCCGTGTTCAGAAGTACCGCTTTCTTAATCAAGCCCTTCTAACCGCGCAACGACTAACGAGAGCCTCCTCAAGTGTTGGTTATCTTGCTCTTGGTTGTCACGTATCAGCACAATGATTGCTGTACTCTCATCCCTCATGTCGACAACCTCGCGAGCCAAGTTAAGCTTCTTTATTAGTTTAAGTATTATTAATAAATTCGCGAGATCTTCTAACTCATTTTAATTTCCAGAAAATTACCTGAACGACATCGCATCAGGTACATGCTTGCCTAATAACGAACCGGAGGTACTGAAAGAAACCGGAGTTACAGCATGGGTCGATGCCCACAAGACCTTGGGGGCCACTTCCAGCCACTTTGGCATGGACTTAGCCGTCTGTAAGGCTTGTCAAGCAGGAGTGGGATGGGTTTCAATTAAAGGTTACATGACATTCAATTTTATGATTAACTAGCAAACCGTCCTGGCTTCGCACGCACGGGTGCAAATTTTAGACAATTGGAATGCATTTAAAAAAAAATCCGGGAAATAACGAACATAACAAAAAAATAATCAGCCAAATCGGTCGTTTTCAAAATTTTACGCTTAGCAACACAGTAAGTCATTAATTTTACTGTCCGATTGAAAATCAATCGGATTTTTAGGGCTAAAATGGTGTTGCGGGTTCGAAACCCGCACGGGACAAAAATTTATACGACCTACAGATAGCTGTTTCGGGTCTGGAATTCTGGATGTTCGTGTATGTGAGTTTATATTTTTGTAAACGCACCCACGATTCGGGAACTAAACGTAGTGTGGGGCAACATACTAAAAAAAAAATACATTAGGGCAGTTTCTCACTAACATTTTCATTCCATAAGCTTAAATATTTTATAGGTGCAAATCATAACGGCATGAACGCGTACTGGTCAAAAATAGCCTCGGATAAGGGCATGATAGGCATGAATTTTTGCAACTCCTCACCTTTGATGTCGCCAACAAGAAGTAAAAAGGTCAGTGCTTAGAAAAAATCTTTTTCTGGTTACTCAGCTGATATTCAGGCTATTGTGTGGTGGCTAGCTGCGCAGAGAAGTACGAGATGTAAAAAGAAACATCGCATAGCCAATAACATGTATACTGCTCATCAAACTAAGTAAAACGAGTTTTGGTGTCATTGTTAACAGTGGCTGAACCAGGGGGGGGGGTGGCTAAGGGGCTCAACCCCCCAATCCATCGGAGTTCTGCGTGACTAACCTTAAAGTGAAGTTGATATTATTGTAATTAAACTTTTTAGTATTTTACAACTTGAGGTATAAAATAAAATGTGTGCTTTTTTGTGTTTACTTTGCTAAAAACCTATCTTCAGCGAGGCCAAGCCCCCCCCCCCCCCAAACGACAATCCTGGATCTGCCACTTATTGTTTATGTTAGCGCGCAATACAACCTGAAAAGAGGTCATTGTACTCCATCATTATGAACAATTTTTAATATGGGACCAAACCTGAAATCATGAAAAAAATATCTGCTGTTCCACATACATTATGATCGTGTTGTAAAGTATTTTTGTAGCGAACAGCTAATTTTTAGTCCTTTAATATACCTATCGCTAACCAGAAGGTTCCTAGCATGCTCCAGAACAAAGAAAATATCGCGTTTGTCTGTAATAACAAACTTAGTTCTCTTGTAGCATTAACTACAAGAGAACATTAACTATTTTCATTTGTCTGCAACATAACACAACATGTAACGTGTTAGGTAAGATTCAGACCAACCGGCTCGCATCGGGCCGGGCCGGGCGGCATTTTACAATGCGGTAAAGAACATTGAAATGTATCAACGGTAATTATAGTTCATATTTGCAAGCAACTTTACCTCCGTCGATCGCGTCCGTCGGAGCCGTACAGATGCGTACGGCTGCTGCGGCATGCGTACGGATGCGTACGGCTGCCGCGGCATGCGTACGGATCCGTTCGGCTGCCGCGGCATGTGTACGGATCCGTTCGCATGCGTACGGATCCGTTCCGATGCGGTCCGATCCGAGCCGGTTGGTCTGAATCTTACCTTAGGCAACAGTTGCACACGTTGTTCTAATTAAATGAAACAATGTACTTATAAAAATACAGTCTAGCTTTATTTACGGTTTTACAAATACGATGTAAAAGGAATACGACAAATGACAGAACAAAAGAATAAATATTTGAATCACAGACAATTCTAGTTTCGTTTAAAAACACAATTAGAAACACGATCGTTTACGTTTGAACCGTTTGGTTTATGTTCAAATTCCAATATGTCCAATTTTGTTGTTCATGAATAGGTAGGTACCTACGATAAGTAGCGGTAATTATACATTTTGTTTGTTTTTCGTTTCCAGGCTGCTTTGGGCACTAATCCCCTTTCTTTACTAGCACAAGGCTGCTGTGACGACCTTTTCTTCCTTCATATGGCTACTACAACGGTTGCTTTAGGCAAGGTAAATGGACGGTACAGTCAACAAAGTAGATAGATATGCAGGGTCGTCAGATCCGGGGTTGCGGGACGTCTTAACAGGATACCGTGGCCCCGGAACGTAAAGGGCAACAGAAGGAACAGGGTGGTTTTTTAGTCAGTAAAAGTCTGACAGTCCCTTCCGCCCCACGCAGGGCGGAAGGAGTCATTTGATGATTTTTACCACATAAAAAAAAATAAAAAAGGGTCGTCAGATATAGTTGAGGTTTTCTTGGAAACCGATGGATGTTTTCGATTGAAACTTAATTAATGAACTGTTTAGTATCTACTTTTTAAATTAAATTACATTTGAAAACATCCATCGGTTTCCAAGAAAACCTCAACTATATCTGACGTATGACGTATCTAACATAGTAGATAGGTATGCAGGGTTGCATACCTATCTACTATGTTAAATATATGTTGAAAATCACTAGCATAGTTAGCTTATACTTAGCAACTGCACTTTGTATATTCATTGGTCGTTCATTATTTTAAATTTTCTTTCAGATTGAGATATATCGTCGGAAAGGACAGCCATTGATGGCCGGTTGGGCACAAGGGCCCGATGGAAAAGAAACATTAGATGCTGAAGTGGTGAGTTGATAACGATTATAGGATACAGGCCTCGATGATCTATTGGTCGGGTTCGGTTTCCAGGTCGGGCAAAGTGTTATTGGGTTTTTCCATCAGGAACTTCTCAGTAACAGTCTCGGAGTCTGGATTTGTGCCCGGTTGATGACAATATGCTCGCCTCTATTACATGGGAGTTAAACATAACTGGAAAAGTCAAAGTCAAATCATTTATTTCAATTAGGCCATTACAAGGCACTTTTGAACGTCATATACAAAAAGAAAAAAGTAATTTAATTTAGTTGCCCCTTTCAAAAGTTAGTTTTGTATGGAGAAGAATGGGCAAGAAACTCCATACAAAAAATGGCGAAATATTATTTCGTACACCTTTGCCTAACCCTTCGCGGATTACAGGCGTGATATAAAACATTATATCACGCCTGTAATCCGCCTGTAATCCACATATAACAATATGTATTATGATATATATTGTGTTATATAATACGTGATATATATTTTTATACTGGACATAGATTTTTTTTTGAAAACCAAAAAGAAATTATGTCGTCGTCTTTTTACTGTTGATATAGGTTCATTGACCTTCGTTTGTAGTATGTCCATCCATCTTTATTATTTTTTCATACCGTATTACGGCTTGCTGACGAGATGTATGAACGTAGATGAGGCGAAAGGAGTATGTAAGGATCGTAGCAGGTGGCGTTCTGTGGTTTCTGCCTACCCCCATGGGAAAAAGGCGTGAGTTTATGTATGTATGTATATGTATGTAGGGTTTCAGACCGAAATGAGACGCTGGAATCTTTTAACTTTTTTTTATTTTATTTTATTTTACTTTATTGGGACATAGAACAGTTACACATTACATTATGGTATATCAGACAAGAGAAGTATATCTAAACTATGTGAACGTGTAACCCACACAAATGTCCGCGAGATAATGGTGACAAACTAGATATTTCATCGAAAGCGTGCGTTAATTTTACAGAGCAGAAGGTAAGTAGGTACTCGTGGGAATTTTAGGGATAATATAATTAGGTGTCCAAAGTAACTATTGTAAACATTCAATAGCCAGTCTTTTGAACTTAAAGTGTGTAAGCGCGAAAATATCCAAGTCGATAAAGTGTGTGTTATACGTATCTACGATACGCCGGAGAGGCGCTCGTGCACCAGCATGAGTTCTGCACCTGGCAGTATGGAACAGCTGAGGCACGCGCGCCCCCCGACGCATTACAGTTCTAGGCACAATGTAACATATGTTATTAGTAAGATCAGTGCAATCGAATCTGTTATTGCAGAGACCATGAAGCATCAAGGCCATAAGCAAGCTGCGTCTAGACTCCTAGACTTTGAAGTTTATAACGTTTCATTAACTGTGTGTATGATATTCTAGACTTAGTACATCTGTAATGCATAGCACGTAAGAATTTTTTTTTGAATCATTTCGATTCTTTTTATATAAACATCAAAAATGGGACTCCAAATCGGGACTGCGAATTCCAATTGTGAGCGGACCAGAGCCTTGTATAGAAGTAGTAAAGTAGACGGTCTTTTAAAGTCATTTGAAGAGCGCATGACGAAACCAAACATACGATACGCTTTGTTAACAATGTTCTGTATATGAAGATCGAAGTGCAGTTTTGAGTCCAGTGCAACACCAAGATCACGAACGTGGTCAACTCTTTGCAAACTGATACCATGCAGTCTATAGTCGAATGTTATAATGTTTTTATTTTTTGTGAAAGTGATCGCATTGCACTTAGGTAAACTGAGCTGAAGTTTATTGTACAAACAATATCGAGAGAGTCTGTCAAGGTCCTCCTGTAGAAGTTGGCAATCTTGTGTACTTTTGCACGATTTGTAAATTTTAACGTCATCCGCATACATTAGAAATTGGGAGTGATTGAAGCATTTCTTAATATCATTAATAAAGAGCGTGAAGAGCAAGGGGCCCATAATTGAACCCTGGGGCACCCCAGAGGTGACAATGATCGTGTTGGATTGGAAGCCTTTAATAACTATATTTTGTGACCTGTTGAATATATAAGCCATGAACCATCGCAACAAGTTGCCACGGATGCCGTTGTATGCTATCTTATCTAAGAGCAGTTTATGGTCCACCCTGTCAAAAGCCTTTCGAAAATCTGTGTACACAGCGTCAACTTGGACTTGTTCATCCATGTTTTTGAATAAAAAGTCAGTGAACAACATGAGATTGGTATTCGTCGAACGACGTTTAACAAACCCATGCTGCTCACTAATAACGAGGTTATGAATATGAGAATATACTTCACTGTGTACAAGACTCTCGAAAAGCTTCGACAAGGTGGACAGTATAGAGATAGGGCGATAATTTTGTATGTTGTGCCTGTCACCACTCTTGAAAACCGGTGTGATATGCGCCTGTTTCCAAATATTGGGAAAGGTGCCTTCGCGTAAACATTTATTAAAAATAATTTGAAGTGGAAGAACAATAATATCTGCGGTTTTCTTTATGAATACTGGTGGCAAGCCATCTGGACCAGGACCTTTATTTAAATCTAATTTCTTAATTGCGTTATGTACAACATCTACTGGTAAATGGACATCAGATATACAAGACGAGTTATCTGCATATGTGTTAGGAGGCTGCCACACCGCGGGGTTAAAGTTCGAGGGCTCATAAACGGAAGTGAAAAACTTAGAAAACATGTTACATATTTCAGTTGGATTATTTGAGTTAACACCGTCAAGATACATATTTGCTGGAATCTCCGCCCTACCCTTCCGGTTTGAAATGTAAGTCCAGAAATGTTTGATGCTAAGCGGAATACTGTCTTCGATCGATTTCATATATTTATCAAAGCACTTGCCACATTCGGATTTAAAACGTTTACGATGGGTGGAAAAACATTCATAGTCCGATGCATTACCGTACTTTTTCCATTTTAACCAAGCTTTTTCTTTATTATTAAAAATACGAGTGAGAGAGAGAGAGAACCAAAGAGGAAAGCGTGAATTCTTAATACGAGTTAGCGGAATATGCTTTTTAATTATACTATAAATTTGATCATAAAATGTATTAACCGATTGTTCAGCCGAAAGATGGTATAACAATTGATTCCAGTCTAGTTTGCTCAATTCGTTACTTATTAGTTCGTAATTAGCCTTGAAAAAGTTGTGTCGCGGTGATAAGTGACGTTTTATTGTTGATTTCGTAGTGAGTGATGTTACTACCGAGAAATGCGGGTGGTAAACATCAAGCGGCAGCAGCGGTGTGCACAATGCACATTTTAATCTCACAGTCAACGTTTGACAAAAACAGGTCCAGTATGCGCCCTAAGTTATTTTTCAGAGTATTGTATTGTAAACAATTACTTAAAGAAATAAAACTGCACAAAACACCACCCACACTATCAGACGATTGTGGAACAACATAATTACATCCACTACGATCAAGCCAGTTAATCCCTGGTAAATTGTAATCGCCTGTTATATAGAATGCATCAGTACTAGTGTGGTTAACGACATCCAGCAGCATATCTAAGTGTGATGTATACAAGTTTTCCGGAGAACGTGGCGGTATATAGGCTGCACTTATGACATGACGCTTATCAGGGTGCGACCCCGGCAGCTGCACCAAGACGTGTTCGATATCAGCGACAGAGGGGCGCATCAAAATGCTAGTGGGGCGCAATGTGCGTAGGACGGCTATTAGTACCCCACCACCGTCACGCTTCCCCGTGGTGCAGCGGTCTCGATCACACCTGAACACTAAATTCCGGTCATCAATGAATTCGCTGTCAGATATGCTTGGTATAAGCCATGTCTCTGTGAGAATGATTACGTCATAGGAATAAGATAAGATATTCATAAATAAAGAATGTAGCTTGGTACGCAGTCCTCGACAGTTTTGGTAATAAACAGTTAAGTTGTACTTATCCATTGAAAAAAGAACAAATGTAAAAATATTTAACAAAACAAAGCATGGAGTCCAGTACAGTTACAGTTAATGTTCTAGGCAAATCAGAATATGTAATCAGAAAATAGTAACCACACAACAAAATAAATATTATCAACAACTGCAAATACAATCGGTAATGTTGTGGGTAAAAAAATATAATTATGGTTCTAATTATTATATAGTAGACGTTTATATGAATGCAAAAATAAGATATTAATTTTAATTTAACAATTATTACAATTAGGCTATACTTATAGGTTATTAATACACAGGAATTTAGATAGTTAATAAACAATACGTTAGTTGCACTTTTATTAGGATACGTGAGGGTCAACGTAAAACATTTCACGCGCGCGTCATTAGTAGAATCTGCGAGAACAACACAGAGTAATAAACGAGTTAGAGAGTACAGACTGTTTGGTAAACGAGATAAAAAGTAACAAGATGTGAGGCAGTAATGACATAGTACTTTTAAGTTATTAACATAGGTTATATTGGAAAGCTTATTCAGTAGCTTTATTATAGGGTTTAATTTTAGATAAATCTTCTTCGGTACGAATAGTGAAAGCTGGTTCGGGGACGTCAGCGCGAACAACTTGTATAACTCCGTGTTTAATCCAAACAAAACGATATATCCGTTTTGTTTTGCAGCCTCTTTTGTTTGACGAAACAATTTCTTTTTTTGCAGCGTAAGATGCTCGTTTATAAAGTTTTTTTGTGGATGACCACTCAACTGCATTTCTTCAGATGTGATTCCCTTTTTGAGACGTGCTGCTGCAACGAAGTTATCACGTAATATTTGAGAGGAAAGTTTGACAACTACGTTTTTTGGCCTTGTAGATTTTGGATTCATTAGCGGAACACGATGAATAGCAATGACGTCATGAGGCGATAACGGTTGCTTGATTAAACCGGATATATTTTCGAGGATAGACATTAGATTTTCGCCGCGCTTTTCAGGCAGATTACTTATCTCGATGTTACAGTTCCGGGATTTCTGTTCTACGGCTTCCAGTTTGGCTTCTAGTGTAGCGATTCGTTCATCAACTGCCTGAGTAGAAGAGACTTTCTCCTCGAGCTTCGTGACGCGGCAGGCAAAATCATTCGACTTCTGTTCCAAACTGTCGTATTTGTCGCTAATGAACTTAATAGATGTCTTTACGCCTTCAAATTTGGATAAGAGTAGTGAAAATTTTTCGTCCTGTTTTATCAAACAAGTCTCGAGCATGGATTTTATATTTGCCTGGAAGTCTTTGAGTTCATCACGCCAGTTTGGGACATCATTGCTCGACATGCCTTTGCGAAATGTGACGTATGGGGGAGGAGACTCCTTCTCTATTAGAGACCCATCGATACTCATTTCGCCTGAGCGCGGTGGATCGTCGACGTCACTAATGTGATCATAGGTGCTATTTATAGTATTCATGACAGGTAGGAGGTGTTGGAGTCTCTGTCCACAGCACTAATCTGTGAGAATGCAGGTAAACAGGACCGCACACGAATACAGAGAATTACCGATAACACCGATGGGCTAATTAGTCACACACGCACTGCTTACACACACCAAGTTATTATCGTTTAAGTTACACTGAGCGACACTACCGTTTAGCTCCGGGGCGCACGACGGAATGAACTTCTTTTTATTGCAATAAATCTTCAAAACTACAATCTAGTAAAATCCATCTTCCTTCACTTTCCGCCATCTTCTTTGCACGTCGCAGTGACGCCACGTGCCAACGAAAGGACTTCGTCTTTTTTACTTCTTTTCGTCTTTTACGTCTATTTCGGTCCGAAACCTTACATTTAAGTTTTAAATAATATGTATAATCATTATATCATTATATCATATGATATCATTTATCTATAATATGACATGTATTTATAAATTATATAAGTATGTATATCAGTTGTCTGGTTACCATAACACAAGCTCTGCTTAGCTTGGGATCAGATGGCCGTGTGTGAGTTGTCCCAAGATAAAAAAAAAAAAAAAAAATTAAGTAGTCATACCGTATCTTTTCCAGGCTACCAAAACCCTATGCATGATGCCTCTGGGTGGCCGGGAAGAAAATGGAGGATACAAAGGGTATGGATTAGCAGCTATGGTGGAGGTGTTGACAGGAATTCTAGCAGGTTAGCATTAAGCTAGATGCTACGAGTATGTTTTTGAGAAGTTCCTTAACGCGGCTTACGTTAGGAGTTAACTATCAAAAATCGTCACGTAAGAAAAAGGCGTTAGACCCTCTCCATCACAGTTTGTTATTGAAACCATTCGACTCGATCGCATAACATGTCTGTCATCTGCTTAGCTGTGCATCTAGAGATAACTTTGACTCAATTGACCAGGGCCCGATCTAGTTGCGGGACGTCTTAACAGGATACCGTGGCCCCGGAACGTAAAGGGCAACAGAAGGAACAGGGTGGTTTTTTAGTCAGTAAAAGTCTGACAGTCCCTTCCGCCCCACCCAGGGCGGAAAGACTCATTTGAAGATTTTTACCACCTAAAAAAAAAGGGGGGGGGGGCGTCGGGCAAATGTCCAGTGTGGCAAAAACGAGGGGCGGCAAAATCGTGGGTGCTGCCGGGCGGTTGTACAAAGTCCAACATTCTCTCATGAATTTTTGTAATTTGTTCAGAAGCCGTAGTAGACTAACGTATGCGTATATTATACAATTAAAACAATATCACATAAATATCACCCCATCTTTGGAATAGCAAGCTCATGACATGACTAATATGGTGTTAGCGGAAAGGGCGGCGAATATTATTTTTGCCCGGAGCGGCTAAATAGCTGTATTGGGCCCTGCACTTAACTCGACTACTTTTAATACTGAGCATTCTCAAATATCCCACAGATGCTAACTACGGTCATCACGTTCGATCTTGGAAACAAGATCCATCCAAACCGCCCGTGCCGGCTAATCTTGGCCATAGTTTCGTTGCAATAAATCCCGAATTCTTCGCTCCTGGCTTCAAAAACCGCCTCTCCGATTGCATGGAATACTGGCGAAAACTAGACCCGGTGTGTAACTTCTTTCAAACTTCTAATTTTCCTTGATTAAAGTCAGTATAACATACTTTGATATAAAAATAAGAATATTTATTACCCCGCGACTTCGTTCGCGCGATTTTGCTTACGGATCCCTAATTTTTTGATAATAAAATATAGCCTAGCTATAGCACTCAGTGATAACGTAGCTTCCAATTTGTGAAACAATTTTTAAAATCGGTTTATTACTTCCGGAGATTACCCCCTACATACAAACTTACAAACAAATGTTACCTCTTTATAATATTATATATATATAATATATAGTATAGAAGTATAGAAGTATAGATTATAAGAACTTAATATTACAGGATGCTACTTTAGTTAAGTAACTATTGTAAATGACGGGTCCCCAAACTAGGTTATGACGTAAACGCGACTGCTGAGCGTGCGTTCCTGGGTTCGATTCCAAGGTCAGACTTACTGTTATTGAGTTTTACCATTATAAAAAAGAAAGAAAGAAAAAAATATGTTTATCGACACAAAAAAAAAATATGAAAATCAAAAAATAAGAAAAAGTAATTTCTCAGTATCATACGGAGACTGCATTTGCACCTGGTAATTGACCATAGACTGGAGGTTTTACGTAAGGCAAAATAACTGTCAGAATTTCGGATACCATACACCTCTGCTATACCTTCGAGCATTACAGTCATATAGTACAGTCGTACAACAAGCCATTTGGTACTTACACACTGGCAGCTAACTAGCAACTACTTTTCAACAATATTTCGAATGTATCAATTCTTTTAGTTCACTTTGAATAGGTTTCAGAATTATCAGACACCAAAATTGTTTTATTTTTAACTATGATATGTCATAATCGTAGGGTAGGCTAGTTACGTAGTTTCAAGTGAATGACTGCTGCGCCAGTCCAATAAACGAGCTTGTTCTTGATCCACCACCCCCTCGGTTATAACAGTTGCCGACGAGGACAAAAGTACACAAATTACGCGTGAAATAATGGCAAAAGTATCCGCTACAGTATCGGTCGGCACATTAACAGTGTTTAGCCATGAGCATCAGGAATGGCAGTTATATAAAGAAAGACTCGAACAGTGGTTTATTAATGAATGGCAATGTAGCAGAAAGACAACTATTGTTGTCTGTAAACCAAATAGCTTGTTCGACCGTACTTTGACACCTCATTTTGATATTCCAGGTGGATCCAAATAAACCTGTACTTGTGCCAGGAGACATGGAGTTAAAAGTACTTCGTGAAACTGAGGCTTCGGGCTTTGTGTCCTACGTGGAAAACCAGATCAAGTCTAGCGAAGCTTTAGCCAAGAAACTCAATGTAAAGCCAATGCAGCTAACAAAATAAGAACGGTGTAAATTGTGGATGAAGAAAATAAAAATCATTGCATTTTTATTACGTGTAAAGGTGCATTTCGATGTTGGCGACAACGCAAGCCGACCACGTCGTGCGACCTGTGGTCGCTTGCGTTGTTAGGGGTTCCATATAAATTTATACTAAGCAGTAAGTCACGCGGTGGCCTGTGGTGGTCGTCGTCGTTGGTCGCGGACGCCAACATCGGAATGTTACCTTAAAGTTTGCCAGATGAGTTACACAGCATCTACGACGCTCTAAGGCAAGTCGCCCAAATTTCGTTGCGATTAAATAAAATTATAGTTAAGTCAGCCATCAAAGTCAGTGATCATGTACCATGTACCATGTGTGTGTACTATTGTAAATTTCAATAAACGATTTGATTTAATTTTGTTTTACAAGTCATGTCAGTACATACCTATAAAGATAGCTAACTGCATCGTGTTCATCCGACGCTGACTCATCTATCTGAATATATAAAAGCAAAAGGTCTCACTCACTAACTCACCACGAAATATCGAAAACTGCTTAACATAAAAAGATGAAATTTTGCAGAAAGATCGTTTATAGTTACGTCCGCTAAGAAAGGTTTTTTTTTAAATTCGTTCTCTATGGGGATTTAACGGGGGCCTAAAAAAACCAAAAAACTCAAAAAAACCCAAAAAACTTAGAGAGTAACGTAGGAATCAACTAAGTTACCCGAATTTCACGCGAGCAAATCCACGGGAAAAAGTTAGTCCTTACTAATATTATAAATGCGAAAGTAACTCGTCTGTCTGTCTGTCTCGCTTTCACGCCTAAATCACTGAACCGATTTTGATGAAATTTTGTACAGAGATACACTAGAGCTTGGGAAAGGACATAGGCTACCTTTTGTCGCGAAAAAACGACCTTTGGTCACGATAACCGACATCCACGCGGACGAAGCCGCGAGCATCAGCTAGTATCTAATAATTTTGATTTGTTGGAATCTGCTATTATGTTTAATTGAATGCTTGTCATGATCGTTGGTAAAAAACGAACCGATCAGGCAATCCCGTTAACAGCAACGATCCTGTCCGCTGATCATTAATTTAGAATCTTGTGCTTCTACATTTTTGCGCTGTATCGATAATTTGAGTCACGTATGAGGTCAAGCTGCAATTTTCTAAGCGTATCGAAATCAAATTTCGTAGCAAATTTATACTTTGTTTCACCTTAGCACATAACTGCCGTTTGCTTAGCACATTTAGCTGTAAATATGTATGTATACCCTACCATTAAGAAGCGCTAAGTCTTGAAAAATCAAGGCATTGAAGCATGAAGAACTCCTAAGAAACTTATTAGTTTTTAAGGACACTCGAAAGTCAAAGTCAAAGCATTTATTTCGACTTGATAATTAACAAGCAGTACCTATTGAATGGTCAGGGAGGCGGTCAGTAACTCAAAGTTGTAGCTAGTTGTTCGTTCTCATTATGTAGAAGAATGAGCAGGAAACTCTACAGACAGACTTTTACTAGGTACTCACATGATTATCAAGATACAGATGCGCATCCTCTTCATAAATAATTATATCCTGTAATTACTATTAAAACAATTCCGCTATTACCATACGTACATAATAATGCATATCAACAAGTATTTATAACTTAGTATTATTGTCGCAGATCTAACGCTAAAACATGCGCAAGAGTTTCCTTGTCTCCATTTGTTGTATGTAAGATAAGTACCTAAACGTTTGTACCGTAATTGAGTTATGTTGTATAGGTAATAAGATGGCAATTAGACTATTATTAATATGTATGAATCTACCATTAATTGTGCATAATAATAGTTTAATGAGTGCAAAAAGTGTTAAATTCACGGTTAACCAAGTTAGACGGATAAACTAAGGTTATTTCTTAGACACAACAAAAAATGGTAAGATCTAGAATATACTAAAACATTTGCTTGTAATATAGGATCTAGGTGAGCATTTTATAAATCTTATTTAAGTCTCGATTTTGATCCAAGTTCTAAGTAACAAACTTAAAACTTGGATCAAATTCTCGCTTGAAGAGATATTTAAGTGATATTATAATATCACATACAAAAAATTGTATTAATCGCTCAGTCAATTTCCGCGTTTGGCCTGAGGCAGGATCAGTCCGTGAGTCGGACCCGAAAGTTGTAGGACTTGTAGGTAAACGTGTAGTAATTAATTTATAACTCAATATATTATTAAAAAAAATATGTGTTGTACTAAAGATGTTACTAAACATGATACACTACCGCGCGCGTGTCAATTAAGTTTGAAATTAAACCTTATATCAACGATGGTTTCTTCACTAATGTACAATTTTTTGCACCTGCCATGTTATCTCTTCACCACTTTTGGTGGACTGGTAGAGAATGCCTAAGGCATTATGTCCTCCTTTGTACTTTTTTTGTGCATAAAGTATAAATAAATAAATACTTAAATGACTAAAAAGCTCGGAAATAGGACCTATTGTACCTTCTTATTGTACCTATAGCTTCTTACAATTTTGCGTTTGGTGCCGGTCTGCTGCGGCACTGGAGCAGTCCTCAGTTTAAAAACAAACTTAAATTTAAAATTATTACAATATTGAGTATTGGACACTAGTTAGAACTAAAGGTGTATGCAAAATTTCAGGACAATCGGATAACAACAAACGGTCGAAAAATGATTTGCAAATTTTGAAAGGACAACTTACTTACATACGAACAGTGCAAGCTAAATAAAAGCTTGTAAAATGACAAGCGTCCTTGTGCAGTCGGACACCCGCATTGTTCCAGGGCTGCAACAGTCCACCACCAAACTCATAATTTTTAAGAGCCCTGAGTACTTAGTAAGTATTTATTCGCTTAAAATGATATTTATTCTCGCGGACTAAAAAAAGGTGCAGTAGCGCGCATTGATGTCTTTCGTAGGTAACATAATCAAATTTCGTAACAAGCTACTATAATTAAAAAATTAAAAAACACGACTGCAGAAATTGCACATATTTGTACTTTGTTTACTCGTCAGTTTTTTTTACGACGTTTTTTATTTACAGTGTTATATATTTTTTAAATCTGCTTGTCAAATTCTAGACGATAAACATAGACACGACCAGATTCATTTAAAAAAATAAATTGAGGCTGGTATTAATTTACGTGACCACACCGGTTTCTTTTTATTTTTTACTAGCCTATGTTACTCGGAACCATGCAAGGATTGTAACGATACCCCATACATCTAAATCGGTTCAGGCGTTTAAAAGTTATGGTGGAATAAAGAAACTCACATACATACATACATACATACATTAACCCTGAACACATAACACTCCTTTTTTTGGGGCAGTCGTGTAAAAAGAAAAGCTTCGTAATAATCACCAACACTTTTTTTTGTTGCTGGTGTCGAGAATCCCTTTCAATTGGAGGTCATTGGGGTCTGTCAGTTACCCATTCCGGTATTCCTTCCCAACACCAGGATTCCCGTAAGCGTACGACGCCATCCGAAATCCCTATCTGATGAAAAAAAACCAAATGATGAAATCTAACCTAACGTTTCAGTATTATATTATGTAGTCGTCAATTATTATGTTTCATCTCTTTCATGATAACGATGACATGTCGGTACATTTGGGTAAAAAAAACCCTTATCCTACCCACAGAGGCGGATTACCCTTAAGGCAAACTAGGCACGTGCCTAGGGGCGCGAGGGTACTAAGGGGGCGCGGGCGGAATTGCAATAAAAAAAAAAAAGAAAAATTCGAGGGTACAAAGGGGGGCGCGGGCGGAATTGCAACAAAAAAAAAAGAAAAATTTATATAATATAGCATAAAATGAATTGCGCCAGTAAGTTAGTTATTTTCAATACAGGGGCGCGAGTTATTATCAATATAGGGGCGCCGATGACAAACTTAATGCCTATGGCGCTCTCAACGTTTAATCCGCCTCTGCCTACCCATTTTAAAGAATATTTGTGTAAAATTAAATTTAACTGGCGAAATGTGGGTCTACTGGGAACACCTCTGCCTAACCCTACGGCGATTACAGGCGTGATGTTATTTTTTATGGTATGTAATTAGATGCGGCTAAATAATCATAGTTATTACGATAAATTGTTGAAATAACTACATTTTTGTGGAATTTTCTAAATGTTAATGGCAAATAGTTTACATTACTTTGTATTTTGCATGCAAAAGCGATGCTTATTACATACCTACTTAACATTTCATCTTTATCTATAATTATATTTGTCTTGTTATAATGAACTAGCACTCTCCCCGCGACTTCATTCGCGTGATGTTTCTTACGGATCCCTAAATCTATACTTATCTATACTAATATTATAAAGCTGCAGTGATGTGTGTTTGTTTGTTTGAACGCGCTAATCTCTGGAACTACTGGTCCGATTTGAATGATTCTTTCAGTGTTGGGTAGTCCATTTATCGAGGAAGGCTATAGGCTATATACCATCACGCTACAATCTACAGGAGCGGAGCAGTAACCAAAGACGCGGGTGTAACCGCGGCGGACAGCTAGTTAATTATATTTGTCTAATGTTATAATGAACTAGCACTCTCCCCGCGACTTCATTCGCGTGATGTTTCTTACGGATCCCTAAGTGTTTTGATAATAAAAAATATAGCACGTAGCTTCCAAATTTGCGAAAGAGTTTTCAAAATCGGTTTAGTAGATCCAGAGATTATCTATACTAATATTATAAAGCTGCAGTGTTTGTTTGTTTGTTTGTTTGTTTGTTTGTTTGTTTGTTTGTTTGAACGCGCTAATCTCTGGAACTACTGGTCCGATTTGAAAAATTCTTTCAGTGTTAGATAGATTAGTTATCGAGGAAGGCTATAGGCTATATACCATCACGCTACGACCTACGGTAGCGGAGCAGTAACCAAAGACGCGGGTGTAACCGCGGCGGACAGCTAGTCCCTTATAACCTCACAAACTTTACGTCTTTGTAATTTATGAAGTATAGACAGTAGTAAGATATACGATAAAAACTGTCAAGCATGAGGCTGCGGTTCCACTGAGGCGGAGAGGAGCAGAGCGGTGACGAGTTGTGCCGCGATCCACCAATCACATGGCTTGAAATCTCTTCTCCACTCCGCTTCAATGGAAACAGCATTGGCGGAGAGGAGCAGAATTGTTTAAAATGTAAATATAGGAAAACAGGCTAGATTAGGCAAAGCAGCTCCGCTCCACCCCGCTCCGCTTCAGTGGAAACACCTACCTCTTTTCACAGGTCAGTCCCGCTCCGCACCGCTCCACTCCGCCTCAGTGGAACCGCAGCCTGAACAGCTTTTTTGAAGTGTACTAAGTCTTAATCATTATTATTTTTGAACCAATATAATTAAATAGTTTTTCTAGTGTTACTTAATGAGATACTTTGTATTTTGAACATAATTGCTGTGCATATGGTTTTGTTTAAAACGACCTTCAGTTTGATAAGACAAATACTAAATAATTACATAGAACTGGAATGTTAAGGTTATACAATCATTAAGTAGGTAGATTGTGTAACGTTGTGCATTTCCTACTGTTAACTAACCGACGCTGTTATAATTATAGACAAATGGTGGTAAATACTAATTATTGGTTAATACCGTGTTATAGGGAGTGCACCACGTGGTTGTGCAGCGGATATAAGAAAAAAACGCAATTTTAATTCAAACTGAAAATGAAAGGGACAGCTATACTTTTAACGATCGTTTTCTCTCCTCCCATTAATCTGTAGCTAAGGCTAAGCAGATGATGGATCATCGACTCATCCAAAACATAGCCCTTTCACACGATATGCTACAACTTGGACCGATTTCGCTTGATTATTTTTTATTTTTTTTATTTGGTAATTTGAACCCGAAGCTAAAGGGGATTCGTTAATATAAGATATTGACACCATTAACCAATAATTCCAAGACATAACTTCTTTAAAGAAACACTTCATTTTAGCCCTGAAAACCCGATTAATTTTCAATTTACTGTAAAATTAGATTTTTTGTGGCTTTGAAATCAATAAATAGTTAGTCAATTGAGTTGGCAAATAAGTGACGTCACAGTTCGATAGCGCCATACAAAATCTATGGGAGAATCGCGTTTTGACAAGTCATAAAAAGTACGTCCATTGATTGTCATGATGTCAATTACCCAATTATCGTCCCTGCCATGATAATATCGGTCGTGTGTGAAGATGCCTTTTTGTTGCTTACGAAGTATTTGCAAAGTCGTAGTTATATCTATCATAGTCTAAAGGGAAGATGCTTATCGCTATAAGATGTGGTAAACGAAAGATTTATTTAGCTACATAATAATATTTTATGTTAAAAACACTAGATAAATTATAATAAACGTGTTTAGGCTTTAGATGTAGTGTTGTTATGTTGTTTGACGTCATAAACATGTGGGAATGTTAAGGTTTTTGATATCTATATGTGTAATTGGAAATATGATTCCTATCTGTAGTCAAATAGAGTTGGAAACAGCGGAACAGGAATGAGCAATGGGAACTAAAGAAGTGTAGGTGTCTATCTGGTCTATGTTTTAGGCCGTCGGCCCTTAAGCCCGTGTATATTTCCGAAGATCCTTCTGGCGTTCCCCCTTACCGGAATGGGAATGACTTTATTTGACTGCACTATGACTAACCTGAAGCCTTACGCAAAAGAGGGTTAAAGTAATCCAACTAATCAGAGAGCATGAAATGATCTCACATATAATAATTTTTCTTTTTGAATCGATGGTTATAGTTATCTTATGACAATTTCGAAACGAGTTCAATGATCCCGTTTCAGGTCACCCACCATGTAATTAGATACTTTAGCTAAATAGCAGGCTGCAAAGATACTATTACAAAAAGTGTAATTGTACCTATATTTAAATTAATCCACTTAATATTCTTGTCTCACAGTGACAAGTATGAATATTAATTTAAAAAAGGAATTTCTATACCGTGTAAACGTGACAGAACACAGGAACCTAAAAGTAGAAGATACTGTATCTAGGTACTATCCTGATGATTCAGTTGTATGGCTTTTAATATTCTGTGCATAACGAAGTAGGTACGTATAATATCTGTAAGTATAATGTGTTAGTGCCTCAGCACACGGCGCGACGACACGCGTTTTAAGAACACGCGTTGTCTGCGCCGTAGATACCGATTAAAACGCGAGTCGTCTGCGCGTTTAAAATAAGCCGTGTGCTGAGGCCCTTAACGTTGATATAATGCAGGTGTTCACATTATGGTTTATATTCTTACTAAGGCAATTAACACGTACCTTAGTATGTTATATTTTTATTTAAAAAATATTCTCTTGTATCGTGAGTGCGTTTACAAACATATAAACTCAGGTACACAAACAGCTAGACCCGGAACAACGATCTGTGGGTTATAGAATATTTGTTCTGTGCGAAAATCGTACCTGCGACACGTAGCGCAGCAGCCAATCGCTCAGCTACTGTGCAAACCGTGTCGTTACTTTTTTTAAGGCCGGGCGCAAACGTCCGGTTTCCGAATCAGGTTTCAGAATCAGGAAGCGTGTATGTACATACACACACATACATAAATTACAACACATGTAAAAAACAAATGAATGTGTGTGTAATTTATGCATGTGTGTGTATGTACATACACGCCTCCGGATTCGGAGACCGATACGGAAACCGGACGTTTGCGCCCAGCCTTAATATAAAAATATTTATTTCGTCTCATTCATTTGTTTTGTTGTTTTGTTTGTATTTTGTAGTACTGTACTATGTTTTTTGTTTTGTTTGTGTTTGTTACCCTTCTTTTCATAAACTGTCTGTTAGTAACATACACTAACAAACAGCGCACAGCAAAGGAGTCGAACGAACTCTACCTGCGTCTGTATTTCTGAACGCTTTCAACCCTAATCTATTCAAAGTTAGAGTGGACAGGCTTCTTCTGTGTAAACTCACTCCATCGTCGACTTTGTCTCTCTCACCTCTGACCTAGACTAAAGTCAAGAGCAACCCCACTCCGATAAAAAAAAAGATGGTAATTATCTAATTTAAGATTTTTTGTCTGTTCTTATTATTTTTTACTGTTATCTTTTTACCTAAGTTAAAATAAACTTAAAAAATACCTAGATACACGAAAACAAGTTTTAAATTATTTAAAACAAAATTTAAAAAAAAAACCTACATGAAAACAAGTTTTAAATTAGTTTGTGAACAAGGAAGTCGGCATCTTGGCTGTTTATGCAACACGAAAAATAATTGCATGCTAAGATACTTATCATTATTCACAACTAGGTGTAGGTACTAATTGAATAAGCAGTTTTTATACTTAGTTCTTCAAACAGTCACACGCAGTTATTAAAACACTAAGCTATAATTAAAATATCAGTGTCCAACTAGGAAACTAATTGCAACAAACTTCCTATTATAATATCGGTTCCTAGCAAAAGTACAAAATAAAGGAACTAAGTATGTAATAATAGAATAAACAATTAACGATTTGTTCGCACGCGATCTTACATAATAACCACAGATAATACGCAGTTACTGGAAAAATACGGTAAAAGACGCGCGCGAATTTTTCCGCATAATTTAAAAATCGAACAATCTATGGATTTTTGCCTTTTTTTTGTGGTTCGAAATATTGTTACTCGTGAATAGATAAAAATACTCGATTCAATTCAAATTAATCGATATTCGTCTTAATAAAATAAATCAATGTGGTTAACCGGTTTTTAAAGTGTCTGTAAATTACATTATGCATGCATACATTTTATTGGTCGTAAGTACAGTTCTTTAAATTTAGCTGAAATTTTAAAAGGTGATTTGATTACAGACATGGATTATAAACGTTGATCGCGATGTTGCGTTGGAGGAAGACTTGTTATTTTGAAGCCAAAATTCACATAACAAGACAATTAGTTCGGTCAAGTAACTGGACTTGGTGGGGCCAATAGCCGTATAAATAATCTAATTTTATAATAATACCGATTTTCCTTGAGACTCGTTTGCGACTAATATAACTCAATTTTACAGAATTGCGAACAGCGCTCGATGATATTCTTTTAATAGCTAGCAACTTCATAACATTTTTTTAACTTGCCATAATAGACAATTTTTGATGTCACGAAGTTTTATAATTTTATTATAATCGAAGCTCAATTTTAAACTCAAAGATTACGACGAGTAAAAAAATCATCGCAACGAATGGGAAGAACATTAACTTTCAATCAGGTGTATACGAGTGTATACTATTGATGGAGAATAAGACTCAAATCAATGCGAGTTGGACGCGGGTGGCGTGTGCTGGGCGTGCGCGTGTCGTGTGAACGCGTTCTGAAACGTCGAAAGTGGAAGTGTTGCCAGCATAACTATATTATATATTACGTATGAGCACAGTATAAATATACTACCAGTAGTGGCTCTCGGCCGTAACCTTGAATTAAGTACCTAAAATTCCGTGCGACATACTCACGCGTTAGGGCTGCCCGCACATAGTATTTTAATTTCATCAACCTACTTGAGTTTCTTTCTAGTTATGTGAATTTTTTTTTGTTTAAAAAAATAATTCGTTGTTATTGAAATAGGAAGTGTTCAATAAAAATACATGTTGCGTTGTATAATTAAAAGATTTAATAAAAAAAAATTCGCCGAAGGAAACCAAACTCCAATCCTTACAAACTTCAACATCTACTTACTCAACCAAAATGAAAGAAACATCGAACGAGTAATTATAAAATCTGTTTGCATCTCAGCTTATTAACGTTCACATTACTACCTATAGTACCTACAGCTAGGAGCACTTTGGTCACCCATCCAATGTCGCACTGCTGCAAACGTTATATAACAACCATCTCATCGCGTGTGCCGTATTTAGAGCAATGAAAATCTTACTAAGTAGGCAGGTATCATTACCAGGTAATAAGTAACTAAGTACCTACGTTCATAAGTAAGCAGATAGCCGAAACTAGGAAACTACCTACCTAGGTACCAGTTGTACGGGAACGGCGTAGTTAGGTCATTCGTATCACTTTTTACACCCTATCCACAATTTATTTATGTAGGTACCTATTTTATTAAATTATTAATAAATTATCAAGTATTTTACTCGGTGTAAAAAGCGAAATGTGTAGGTATTTAAGTATTAAAAAAAAAACAAATTACGTAATAGTAGGTAGGTAAGTGTATAATTGTTTTTAAAGTCTCACCTCTCGTATTTAAAAAAATGTTATCTCTGGGTTCGTTATCGAAGAATTCAAGCAGCCAAACACTGCACAATATAGTTTATAATTTCTCCTTGCCATATTAAGAAATCGCACGCTCACTGCTTACAAAAATATTACATCATCCATTCGTCACTACGGCGGGCGGCGCGGCGGCGCGGCGCGGCGGCGCAGTCAAGACTGTTTGTGTACCGAGAGTGTACCGAACTCGACGCGCGTAGGTATGACTCGCGTTGCGACCGTTTCTATGAAGACACAATACTGTACATTTTATTACCGTGGTATGAGTCGTGTTCCCGACCCAGGACCAGTTTTCCTACGTAGATAATTAGGCATTTAATTTCATACTAGGCACTAGATATTTAATCATGGATAGAATGACGTCACTACCTACGTATTATACATAAACACGTACCTATCTATATTTATTAATTTTTTAAAGCTGAATATATTTTTTGTTTTTTTGTTTAAAAGCGAATGCAAAAAACAATATTTTTGTATATGACAGCCAGATTCATGAGGGATAGTATAGACGATATAACATCACGCTAAGACCCACGGGAGCGGAGCAGCAACCAAAGACGTAGGTAACTTAATACGGTTGAAAAAACCACGCGGACGAAGTCGCAGGGAACAGCTAGTATTAGTATACAACAAGGTTACGTTATTAGGTGGGGAAACTTTACACACGTAATGGGAACGTTTCTATTGACAATAAAACATTAAAACATAAAATAAATGTTTACAAAAACCGGAACGGCCTTCGAAAACTACAAAGTAAAAATACTTTAATTTTGGAAGTGGCTTTGGTTCTGTTTGTTGCCACTGTCTTTTTTGAAGTCGATAATTCCTTACATTCGGCATAATGGGTGCTTGATACCACCGGAAACGCGGGTGAACTTTTCACCATACAAACGCTCTCGCCTGTTTTCTTTCTGGTTTATGACTTTTAAGCAATGATTTTTTATAATAAAGTAAATATCAACTATTTTTATGCCCCTATTTTTTCCTTTTTAATGAGACATTATTTTTATAAGCACTAGAAACCCACAGAAAATGCTTAAAAATTGCCGCTGTGAACATCGGCCTAGTATACGTAATTTAAAAACTATTAATGATATAAAAATATAGGGGCATAGTATTTATCCTTCTTATTTAGTTTATGAAATATTTTTTATATTGGTTCAATATTAGAGAAGAAAATAGGCGAGAGCTAAACCCCGAATTATGACTTTTTTATTAGGCTATTCAGTCGGATCTGCAGTTGTCCTTTTCGCACGCCGAAGCTCGCAGAGCGACAGCGATAGTTTCTTCTGATACCTAATTTTCAAAAGTCTCTCCTTTCGAGTTTCCTCCAACTTTTTATGAGCTTTCAAAATACAAATCACCATAGGTTTTGTATGGTAATACTAAACTGTGACGTCATGTATTTACTAACACAACTGTTTAACTAATTTATTGATTTCAAAGCATCTAAAAATCTAATTTTACTTTAAATTTAAAATAAATTGGTTTTAAAGGGCTAAAAGAAATTATTCTTTTTAAGTATTTAAGTATGTCTTGTGAAATTACTTGTTAATAATGTCAAGTACCCAATTACAGTAACGGGTCATTGACGGGTCAATGACGGGTCATTGATGGTCACGTAGTGTCCTTGAAATTATGAGTTTGAATAATTTGTGAAGATTCTCCGGCTGTTTCATTAATTCCTGTGGACTAGATTTTATTAATTTAATGCGTGTTTTATTGATTTGAAATCGAGGGTAATTTGTAGGTATCTATGGTATCTATTAATTTGTGACTTTATTCCAAAATTTGAAAGTTCACTTTCGAATTTATTATGTGCAGTCACAAGTCATTAGTGAGAGTTGTAAGAGGTGACCTGATAAGAGAGATAGCCGCTGTCATTCAGTATGTAATTTAATTTTTGCAATATAATAGGTATTCTATTGACCGAATTTCGTTCACGGCGGCCAATATACCCTAGCCAATTATACAAATAAATAAAATAAATAAATAAATAAATACCTTGGGACAACTCACACACGGCCATCTGATCCCAAGCTAAGCAGAGCTTGTGTTATGGTAACCAGACAACTGATATACATACTTATATTATTTTATAAATACATACATATTATAGATAAATTACACCCAGACACACAACCAACAATTATGCTCATCACACAAAGTTTGTCCTGGGTGGGAATCGAACCCACTACCTCCGGCTTTGCAGTCAGGGTCACTAACCACTAGACCAACGAGGCAGTCAAAAGAAGACACAGAAGATATTATAGTGCACAGGTGCGTGTGCATATGTAGGTGCACTCCCTCTTTCCTCCTTCTTATAGTCAGTTGGGACGGCAGTCCGAAAAGGCCGGGGAGAGATCAAGGCAGGAACAAACGGCTTTACGTGCTTTCCGAGGCACAGGGGTATCATACCACCAACTTCGAAACCCTTAGAGCTGCTGCTAACAAATTCCTAATGTCTAATAGCACCTCGCCTGACCTGGGGATCGATCCCAGGACAATCAGAAGTCGCGCTTACGACCGCGTGACCAGCAAGGCAGTTCAAGTTAAGTCGATCAATAAACAAACACAGACCCATACCGTTTAAATAAAAAAAAAATCTTTTACGTCAAAACTGACACTATTAACACGGATATAAGTTAGATAATCGCTTGGTTATCGGATAATTACGTCACAGCGACATCCAAACCGGGGAAAGTTTGTGGATCAGAGAGCCTAGCACGAGTAAAAGTAACGTAGATTCGTTCGATTTTTAAATAACGTTTTAGCACAGAGAAAGAAAAAAGAAAAAATGTTTATTGATATACAGACCACCTGCACACAAAAATAATAATAAATTAGAAGTCGGTTAAAAGCAATAAAAAAAAGAAAAATCATTACTGTGTGCCGCACAGCTGTGCCAAACAGGCCCAGTTCTACATAAATGCCAGACCATACATACTTAATATTATTTATTCAGTTTAAATTCCCTAATTTAATAA
Source organism: Hoplodrina blanda (assembly GCA_949316365.1). NCBI lineage: Eukaryota > Metazoa > Arthropoda > Insecta > Lepidoptera > Noctuidae > Hoplodrina > Hoplodrina blanda. The sequence continues at coordinate 11,391,591 of OX438594.1, forward strand.
TGTAATTGGTTTCCCTAATGTAATCTTTCCTGCCTCGTTGGTCTAGGGGTCGCAAAGCGCGACTGCTGAGCATGAGGTCTTGGGTTCGATTCCCAGGTCGGGCAAAGTGTTATTGGGTTTTTGCATCAGGAATTTCTCAGTAGCAGCCTCGGAGTCTGGATTTGTGCCCGGTTGATGGCAATAGGCTCGCCCCCTATTACATGGGACTTAAACATAACTGGCGAAATGTGGGAGTACTAATGGGTACACCTCTGCCTAACCTTTCGGGGATTACAGGCGTGATGTTATGTTTATGTGTAATCTTTCAATTCTAGGTAGGTAGGCTCGTCTTGGAAACCTGGCGTTCATTACACGGACATCTTAGGGCTCCACGGACCACAGATTAAAAATCCCTCATTTAGAGGCATTCATATCAATGGGTCATGCCTATTGTGCTTGCATAAAATTTAGCTAAAATGCGACGCCCTAAACCGAGGTCCGTACCCCACAGGGGGTGCCCTTAGCTTGTTGGCGTTTAGATCATAAGTTTTAAGCCCTATCTGGGAGCCTTCATTTTTAAGGCACCACAGGAAAGTCCGGGTAAGCAGCCAATAACTTCTAAGGTCGAAATGCAAGGCCATTTTGAAAAAAAAAGGATGCTCTTTCCAATTAGAAAATTGATTCCAAATTCGAAAACTTGAATGGAATAGGTACTGTTAACGTTACCGCGTCCATGCGCCTCCGATAATACGGTGGCATTATTTACGTCATAACTCGGTGTGTGTTCGGCAAAATTCTCGCTGAATCATCACCTATTAGTTACGTTAGGAAGGTCAGTAGGGCAGATTAACGACTTGTCTGTGGTTTTTAAGTGATATCATCGAGGGATAGTTTTCTTCTCTGTTTCATAATTATTGATTTTCCTGCTTCCGGATTTTGTTTTGGTTGTGAGTTTGTTCCGTGTCATCTATGGAGACAGACTGAGCAGATTGTCATAACATAATATCACGCCTTATCCTCGAAGGGTTAGGCAGAGGTGTATCCATTAGTACACCCACATTGTCCAACATCTCGCCAGTTATGTTTAAGCCCCAAGTGCCCCAAGTGCCCCAAGTGGGGTGCTTGGACAGAAAACCTCCCCGTGTGCCCGTGGACTGGAGTTCCCTTTCGGATACGTCCGGGGGGAAGGCCAGTTTTTCGGGACGGTGCACCCTGGGGTGCGGGCAAAAACTCCCCTTTTTTAGGGGTCTCTTTGTCCGCATGCCAATATTCTGTCGGGTGGTCGCTCCAACGCGTGTCCCTCTGTTTAGCAGAGGGCACAGTGGCGGAGTAAGAGCGGGCTCGGCGTGCACTTACCCTGCCGCCGGGCTGGCAGGAGGAAGTCTCGTACCTCCTTCTGCCACCGCTGTTCTCGTAGCCCCGAAGACTGTCAAGGTCATGTCTCTGACTTTTGACGGGGGTCGAGGGTCTTGGCTTAACCGCCCGGGCCGCGAGGTAGAAAACCTCTATAAAAAGTCACCCCAAACCTCCAAGCGGCGGCGCACCGTGAGGGAGGTTGTTAGCTTGGCTAATGGGTAGCTAAATTAGTCGTTAGTGCGAACCACGTCTTTTTTTGGTTGGATGGTTGGAACTTTTTATACTCGTGGGATCAAATATGGAAAATTTTTTGAAAAACCCAAACACAACACCGGCAGTCGCCGCTAAGAGCCAGGGGGGCTCACGTGCCCGGAATGGGGGGTCGCTGGAGTTTTCCAGCACGCCCTCATCACCGGCACCGGAGGAGCGGGCACTCAGTGCCTGCTCCATAGAGATGGTCGAGTCGGATTCCGACTCTGCTTCGGACGCCACAGGCTTCCGGAGCGTGACCTCTGGAGGCGTGGGGGCGGGGGTCGAGGAGAGGAGGAAATCCTTCCTCAAGCGCCCCCGCCCGGGGACAGGACAGGGGACATCCTCCGAGGGGGAGGTGTCCTCTGCCCGCAAGAGGCCCTCCACCAGAACATCTGGTGGCGAGCCCGACGTCGGCCTGGCCTCGAGGCCGGACGAGCTAAGGGAGGCTGTGGAGAAGGCCATTCGGGTGGTGGCCCTGAAAAAGACCAAAGCGTCTAAAGACAGGGCCACCGCCGAAGCCACGGCCTCCATCTTGGCGGCAGCGGCGGTTTTCCACAGCGGGCCCCAGGCGGCAGACCTAATGTCGGAGCTGCGGATGGAGGTCGGCCGCATGAGGGCCGAAATGGAGGCTCTCCGGAAGGAGAACCTCCGTCTCAAGGCGGATCTGGCCAAGCTCCAAGGAGCCGACCGCCGAGAGGTTCAGCGGGAGGGGAGCGCGGGGCCAAGCCAGCCCGCGCCAGAGGAGAGTCCTCTCCTCAACTTGGTGCGGCAAGAGCTGGCCTCCTTCAACCGGAGGTTCTCCGTGTTGGAGAGTAGGGTCCTGCGCCCCCCACTGGCGGCGCCCTCTTACGCCGCCGCCGCCGCCGCTACAAAAGCGGCAAATCCGGCTCCTGGCCCGGCACCGGCAAGACCGGTTCCGGCGGGTCCGGTTCCGGCAAGGCCGGTTCTGGCGGGGCCAGCCCCGGCTAGGCCAGCTCCGACTCCGGCCAAGCCGGCGGCGTCGTCGAAAAGGGGCAGGCGGAGGAGGGGGAAGGGAGCCCCGGCGGCAAACCCGCCGGCCCAGCCTCCCCCCCCTCCTCTGGAGTCTCGCGCAGCCGGCGCCGGTTGGCAGGTGGCTGGGGAGGCGAGACGGGCTGGCAGGGAGACCAGATCGGCGAGGAGGAGGCGGCAGCGCAAAGAGCGCAGCGTCGCGGCGCGACTTCGCGCCCCGAAGACCGCGGCTGTAGTCATCACACTGCAGCCAGACGCGGTCAAGAAGGGCGTGTCGTACCGCGACGTGCTCACAAAAGCGAAGGAGGCGGTGAACCTCCAGGAGCTCGGGGTCGTTGGGGGACTACGGCTCAAGGTCACCGCGACGGGCGCCCGGATGCTGGAGGTTCCCGGTGCGACCAGCGGTCCCATCGCTGACGCTCTGGCCGAAAGGCTCAGGGCGTCCCTGGATGCGGAGGAGGTCCGAGTGTCCAGGCCCACCAAGTGCGCCGACGTGCGCATAATGGGCCTGGACGACTCCGTAACGGAGGAGGACCTCAGGGCCGCCGTCGTCAGGACTGGAGAGTGCGCTGCCGACCAGGTCAAGGTCGGCGCCATCCGTCCTGACTTCGCGGGGCTTCGAACCGTCGTGGTTAGTTGCCCCGTAACGGCGGCCAAAAAGATAGCGGGGGGTCGGAGGCTCCTGGTGGGCTGGGTTTCGGCGCAGGTCAAACTGCTGGAGCCCAGACCCCTGAGGTGCTTCCGCTGCCAAGTGGGCAACCACGCGGCATGCGTCTGCACCTCGGAGGTGGACCGCAGCGACAAATGCTTCCGCTGCGGTCAGCCCGGTCACATGGCCGGTACGTGCCACGCCGCGCCGCACTGCTTCGCATGTGCGGCCGCTGGCAAGCCGGCCGATCACCGGGCAGGGGGCAGGGCCTGCGCCCCACCTGCCAAGGCCAGGGGCAGAGGTAGGCCCTCCGCTGCCGCCGCCGCTGCTGCCGCCGCAGCCGCCACCGCCACCGCCGCCACCGTCGCCGCCGCTGGCGCGTCTCAGCCCTCGAGGAGGGCCCTGGAGGAGGATATAATGGAGGCCTAATCACGGCCCCATTGCGCCTCCTCCAGGCGAATATCAACCACTGCGTCGCCGCTCAGGATCTCTTGCTCCAGAGCATGGCGCAGTGGTTGATCAACATCGCGGTGGTCGCCGAGCCGTACTTTGTCCCGCCCAGGGATGACTGGGTGATGGACCTCGACGGCTCGGTGGCCATAATATCGTCGGCCGCCGCCGGTACCCCGTCTCTCGAGAGCGTCAAAAGAGGACGGGGTTGTGTGGCAGCACGGTTCGGGGAGATCGCCGTGGTGGGCGTTTACCTCTCCCCGAGCCGAACTCTCGCCGAGTTCCACGTCTCCCTTAGGGAGATAGGAGTCGTCGTCGCCGGGTTCGGTTCCCTCCCCGTGTTGGTCCTCGGGGACTTCAATGCCAAGAATGTGGCTTGGGGTTCCCGGTACACGGACAACGCGCGGGGCAGGATGGTGGAGGACTGGGCTCTGGAGACAGGCCTGGTCATCCTGAACCGGGGTTCTGTCCCCACGTGTGTGCGGATGCGGGGCGAGTCGGTGGTGGACATCTCGTTCGCCAGCCCCGCTCTGTCGCAGCGTGTCGTTGACTGGCGCGTAGAGGAGGGGGTGGAGACCTACTCGGATCACCGGTACATCCGGTTCGACGTCTCCGCCCAGATCCCAGATGCGCTGGTCCGACAGACCCCTAGTGGTCCGCGATGGGCGCTGAAGCAGCTGGACCGGGAGCTGTTCCTGGAGGCCTCGATCGTGCAGGCCTGGGTGTCATCACCAGACAGGCCTGCCGACGTCAACGACGAGGTGGAGTGGTTCCGGGAGGCCATGTCCGCGATCTGCGACATGGCTATGCCCCGGGCCCAGCCAGGAAGCGCCCGGCGTCAGGTGTACTGGTGGTCGCGCGAAATAACGTCGCTGCGCGAGGCGTGCGTTGATGCGCGACGCCTGTACGCCAGGCACCGCCGGTGCCGCATCCGACCTCCGGATGCGGATGCCATAGAGGCGGAGCTGTACGAGGGGTACAGGGCGGCGAAGACCGTCCTCCGAGATGGGATGCTGCGGGCTAGGGATCTATCCCGCAGGGAGATGCTGGAGTCTCTGGACGGGGACCCGTGGGGGCGACCGTACAAATGGGTACGGGATAAACTCCGCCCCTGGGGCCCCCCGCTGACACAGAGTCTCCGGCCCCAGCTCGTTGAGGACGTCGTGAGCGCCCTGTTCCCTTCTCGAGGGGAACATGTGCCCCCGTCCATGAGTAGGTGTAAATTGGGGTTTCTGGATCAGAGGAGATCCAGAAACACCCAATTTACACCATCATTCATTTTATTGAAATGAATAATCTAGTGACACCTATACTTATCTATTCATTTAATATGCATTTCTACATGCATTCTAATTTTTCATTGTTAAATTAGTACGTTCATTCATCAATTTTATTCATTGACACGCGTATGAAAATCGAGCATATTCAGATCCAGAAACACTCAATTACAGCCATCATTCATTGCTTTTAATTCAAATACCACTTCTGGTCTGATATGTTGTTTCCATGATCTGATCATGTATCTATTTTAGAACTGGTGCAAAATAATCTGACCTAATCAGATCTGTTCAGTCATCTGACCTAATCAGATCTGTTCAGTCCTAATCAGATATTTTATGTATGGAATAATGTTCTAACTGATCTGATCTGTTTTCAGTAGGTAAGTAGTATGAATTATATTTTAATTCTGAGTAATATTGTAGCCTGATATCATCCGTTTCTTCGATCTGTTCTTGATCATAATATTTAGCGGTTAAGTAAATGAAATGTTACAAATATGACATCTATTCAAATACTGTAATGTCATTTATTCAAATACCACTTCTGGTCTGATATGTTGTTTCCGTGATCTGATCATGTATCTATTTTAGAACTGGTGCAAAATAATCTGACCTAATCAGATCTGTTTTCTGGGTACTTATAATTATTATATTTTATGTATGGAATAATGTTCTAACCTGATCTGATCTGTTTTCAGTGGGTAATTAGTATGAATTATATTTTAATTCTGAGTAATATTGTAGCCTGATATCATCTGTTTCTTCGATCTGTTCTTGATCGTAATATTTAGCGGTTAAATATAAATGTTATTGCGAAATCTTCATTTAAACTAAAACAAAAAAAACCAGACCGGAACAAATATTAACTTGTCCGTGTGGGAATCGAAACCACGACACTTCGGCTTTGTGGTTAAGGAACGTGAAATTTAGCATTTGATTGTGCTGTGATCAGGTCCTAACCATTAAGCCAAACGTGTCGTCAAATATGTAACAAAATAGCGGACTACTTAAAACTATTAAACCATCTAAGGAACCCCAATTCCACACATGAAATGTACATGACTATCAATCAGTTGGCTCTATTCGTAAACTTATGATTTGTTTTTTTTTTTTTTTTTTTTTTTTTTTTTTTTTTTTTTTTTTTTTTTTTTTTAATGAATTGGTCTTTTAATCAGTCTCTAGCTAGTTATTATGCTATCTGTGCGTTATAATTTGACTTGTATGATGTAGGGTTTTAGCCAATTAATTCGTGGCTGGGTTGGTTAGATGGCGCTACTTCGATTGATTACCACTCAATCTTCTGACATTCTAGACAGATCCAGAAACTACTAATTACATTCATCATTCATTACTTCTAAACACTTGGATAATATTTAGACTGGTTTGATCCCAAGAACAACTGTGTTTCAAATCATTTAAAAACTGGTACAAATTCTGACCTGATCCAATCTGTTATCTGAGTGTGTATTCATAATTCTAGCCTGATCTGATCTGTTATCTATATCTGGGTGTTCATTTTTAAATTTGGAATAATATGCTGACCTGATCTTATCTGTTTCTTGAGCTTAGTATTTAGTAGGTGTTTAATGAAATACGTTTGGTCTTATTATTGTATTATCTTTATTTAAATTAAAAGTAGCGAGAAAAATAATCACGAAATCCGGACACTCGAACAAATATCAACTCTTATTCGTATGGGGATCGAATCCACGACACTTGATTTAGATGGTTAGAAGAATTAGAGATCGTACTCAATTGTGACCATGCACTTTGTTTACATAATGAGACGTGTATTGTATGACATCAATCTTTCGATGCGCTTCCATATATGGTTTTCATTGCAACATGAAATATTTATCACTAACACAATTATTTACGATGTTTTGCCACTTATTTATATATTCCATCCCTTTCACAGCGTTCAAATAAAAACACTGTGGAAAATTTGTAGCATGCTGCATCCAAGGATCATCGTAAATTTCCCAATCTTCTATAACACCTCCACATGAAAAACATGCAGCTTTATCATATGGATTATTTCCGTAATAAAAGAATCCCGCATCAGCCATTTCCGTCACTAATCTTTTCTGTGAATTATTCGTCCCCCAGTAATACTTAAAGGACAATTCACGTATTTTGTATGTATTATACATATCATATCGAGGTTTATATTCAGTTAGACACATTTTTTATTTTATTTACTAGTTCTTGACGCTAATAAATATAAACGTACAATGAAATTGCTTTAACGATGCAATCAATTTATAAACGAGATCGAACAGGATTAGGAGAGATAGTAAACATATTATTAAAAAAAATGAAACAAGTTTTTTTTTATTTCGTTAAAATTTTATTATCATGGCACCATTTATTTAAACACAATACATTTTTTAAGGCACATGCGGAATTATGATAAATACAATTATACAAATCTTCAGAATGTTTATATTGATCATATAAATGTAATAAACTAGAACAACCTTTATCTTCTAAATTAAATATATTACTATTACTATTTTCTAAAATATGCTTTAACCATAAAACTTTTTCTAAACCTTTAACGTAAACACATTTATCTCTTAATATATCGGAAACCAAAGTCTGGTAATTGGGATAAGGTACAAATCCTTCACTCCAGTATATCTTTTTGTTGCGTTGAATCCAAAGAACTGCCTTCTTTTCGGATTCCGTTAAATTTTTAAATGGAAATGGTGGCTTAACTAAAAACATTTGTAGTTTTTTGTTACATAATATAGCGATTTCTTTTAATATAAATTCATTTGCTTCAGTTTTGAATCCTTGAATATCAACAACAGCAATCATGATAACCTGCGCACAATGTTGCTAAGAGGTTTGTATTCCACAAGTCGATCGTTTATAATCAAACAATACGCAGTTGTCTTATCTGGTATTGGTGCGGAACATTCAACTTCTAACCGTACGTCCACAGGACCGGTTTTTAAACTATCGTTTTGTCTTGAGCAATCTAAGATGAAAAGGGGGGCCTTTTCTTTAAAATCTGTTAGATCTAGCAACGGGTCTACAGGACTGTTGTAATACGACTGACGAAATTTCACATACATTTCATATAATATACTGTACTTATTCTCAGAAAACTTTAAACTCAAAGGTTCGTAGGGATAATATTGCGAATTCAAAAAGAGCGTTACGTTGGTCACTTCACAGTGATCGAATAGTGAACTGTCTTTAGTCCTATTATTTCTCCTATTAGTTTGCAAGCAAAAAATAACATATCTAGGCTTTTCCAATTGTGAAGCTGTTTTAACTGACCAAGAATGCTTTGTAGTTTTAGGGAGCAAAGGATACTCATATAAATCCCAATTTCTAAAAGCCATCTGAATAGGTTTATCTCTTTCTAAATGTTTTAAAAGTGTTAATCGTTCTCGATCTGACACTTTTATATGTGGCACCCTCCATTGCACTCTTTGTATATCTATTTGAAAATTAACAACTTCATCAGTAAGAATAACACTATTTAAGTTAGAGTTACTTCTACTCAAAATGAGTTCATGTTTACAATTTATCACAATTTTATTGTAATCTTCTGCAAACCCTAAAACCTTATTCAATGGTATCACAGCACTAAAATGTCCATCACTTTGGAATCCCGTTAAGTTCCAACCCCATAAGGCCGCAACTTTATTTTCTGCTCCATTTAATGAAATGTATGATTTTATTGTTGACGTAATTCCCGAATTTTTAATACGGTCTATTTCGATACCATTCATTTCGTATCTGATGTCTTGAAACAAAGACATAACAGGGTTATTAGTAAACGAAACAGTTTTCTTGATCGGGTTCCCATCTTTACCCAAGAGTTTTGCTTGACCTTCGACGTAAATTGAACTGGCTGATGGTAACACGTATATGTCTTGCTGATGTATGGGGATTCTGATTTCATCATTTTCTCTAAAGCTGTTATTGTAGGGATTGTATGAATGGATTTCATAACTTTCAATCGAACTGTCGAAATGCGGTAATTCAGTAATCTGTAGCATATTCATACTTTAAACCCAAGGGCTTTAAGAAAGTCTTTATTTGCTTTAGTCAATTTCTTAATTTTTTTATTACGTCTGTGCACCTTAGTGGTCACAGAAGAAATAAACCGATTAATTTTTACTGGACCGTTTTTATAATATACTATCATTTTGTTTTTCTTAAGTGCAGACGTAACTGAATATATTCTTCTTCGAAGTTAATACAGTGACCAAATTGATCAACAATCTTAACAGATATGGATGAAATAATATTTTTGTTCACTGGAAAGTAAATAACGTTTTGTGGAATCTCTATATAACCACAACTTAGAGCAGTATCTGATACAAATTCATGAATAAAATGTGTTGGTAATCCGTTGCAGTATGAACCGTACACAAGATCACATTCGATTTTGATCACAGACAGATTGCTAGTTTTAATTGCGATATCTGGTCTTGAATTAAATACTGAAAAGTATAGTAAACCGCACTCATATTGATCAGATAAATGAAGTGGTGGTTGAAAGTATGAAACTAATTCAGATTTATTTCCAGAGATGGTAACCGTAGTAGACATGCTTATATACTGGACTGTTATGAAAGATTCCATTTATTTTATGGCTTTTGTTGACCAAAAATTGTTTAAGAAGTTTAAACAAAGATGTCCACAATTAAAGGGATGCTCACGTTGTATATTTTCATAATTGTAGTTTACTTTAGAACCCACATATTTTATGAATTCCTTTGGCGGTTTAAGATTTCCGTAACTATCAAAATATTCAACATAATCGTCGTATTTTGCGTAGGCTACCCAGTGAGAACCAGAGTTTTTAGAACTATCTAAGTTAATAACCCCGCATTCTTTTTTGAAGGGGTATTTAGGGAGCTCATCTCTCATAAAGACACCTCTAAAATATGGGATAGTATTCCCATACTTTAAAATGTCCAAGTTAGTTAAAGCTCTATTGGGTAGCCGATATCTTAGTTTTTTTCTTTTGATATGAATATTCCAAGTCCATCTTTATGTGGCTTAAGGTGTAGCCCTTTTCCTATGCAAAGAGCTTCCATTTTTTCATTATGTCTCTTTGACTCGGCTAACAGTTTTTTAGCCATCTTGAATTCATTTATGGTTTTAGCAATGCCAGCTGCACCACCCGCTAGAGCTCCAGCGGCAGATAATCCCGCAAAAATAGGGATTAAAGGTAACACTCCACCAGTTCGCGGTATAGGAATGACTCGTGGAAGTTTAATGGATGAATTATCGGCTAATTCTCTGGCTGCAGCCATAGCTAATTCTATTGCTACTTTTTTGCATTTTGGTTTTAATTTTTTCATTTGTTTTTTCGTTTTGGTAATGACACTCTTAAATTTATTTTTTAATCCTTTTCCAGGTGTAACTTTTTGAGAACACTTGTTGCTACGTTTTTTTAAACCAGAACCAGTTTTAATTTTCATTGACATAGTGTTGTGTACTAAACGTGCTGCGAGTTTTTCACCTGGACTTGCATCCGAGGCCACTGATCGTTCTTTCGCCATATTTAACAAAATTAAATCTGCCTTGTGGCGATCCTCTAAGTTTGATGACTTGTTATAAGCAATGTCGTGCTCCTTGCAATATTCGTCTAATTTATTAATACCTTTGTCTCCACGTCTAAGCCTTTTAATTAAGTTTGTGCCAGGCCCACAATAATTGTAGCCAGGTAAGTGTAACTCAATCGGTAAATTATTTATTACCCAATTGAGAAGACTGCTCTCTCCAATACACATCATAAGACTAATAAGTTATAGATTGAACACTTAATAAATAGTATTGTAAAATTAAGTGAATGAATTCGTTATAATTTATTCGACTTTTCAATCCAGCTATTCTCAGAAGAAGGCAAACCTAACCATTTCACTAAAACTTTATTTCCTTTACTTCTTAGAATTTTTTCTACTAGATATACATTGGAATGTTTCGTTTTTTGAAGCTCTTGTGCATAAAATGCACCTAAAATGGGGCGACCTCTGATTGTATCTTCAATTAAATACGTAACAGGAGTTGTATTTTGTATTTTTTTGATTTTAAATATTTCTGTTGACCAGTTGGGTGTATATCCCTTCTCAAAAGTTCCCTTATATTTACTAATACGCACATAGTCGTCTACTTTAAACTTACTTTTTGTATTTACGTTTTTTACCAAACTTATATATCTTTCCAGTATACGTTTTTTATTTTTACTATCTACATTTGCGGGAATTTCATCAATTGTTCGATGATGAGTGTGATTATATTTATAAACAACATTATCAAGAGTGTTATCTATCCATTTATAGTTTCCTTTTAAACTAAATTCTTTATACAGTTTGGATTTTAGTGTTCGAATAAATCTCTCAACTATTGATGCTTTTTTTGTTGAAAATGTTGAATAATGATTAATGTGATAAGATTTCATAAGTGCTTTAAATGTATTATTATAAAACTCAGTCCCATTATCAGTTTGCAGATTTTTAGGCACACGTCCTTTGTTTAATAACGTCTTGAAAGTATTACTAACAACATCTTTGGTCTTACATTTCAAAGGAAAGGCCCATGCATATTTCGAAAATGTATCAATAACGGCGAGAATAAATCTAAATTTTTTATTTTCCTTAGAAATTGATTGCATATCTATCAAATCCGCTTGCCATAGATCATCTATATCTTTCATGATAACGTGTCTTCGTGAAAAGTTCACTCTTGCATTTTTATGAATTTCGTTGACTACGTCGGCTTTACTCATGTTTCTTTTTTACTCAGTTTTATTATGTCTCTTAACAAGTTTTATGCGATACTAAATAAAAGGCACATTATTCTTGCTATTTATTCTTTAATAATGTCAGCTTCTTTTAATTCTTCAATTATTGAAAAAATTTCATTATCATGGTTTGTGTTGCCAGCATCTCTTGATGCAACTAATAATTGCAATCTCTCAACCAGTTCGTTTGGGTCATCCCAATAAACTAAGTCAGTGTTATTTTTGTATGTCTTGAGCTTTGGCAAGTTCCCTCCAAGTTTAGGGAGGGTTTTATCATTTGATATTTCGGAAAGCAGTGGTTTGATGATTGCACAGTATTTCGTTCCTTTATCGCCTCTTATCTGACCATTAGGATTAAAATCTCTTTTATGCACATTTGTAAAATGTAACATATCCTTATAGACAAGTTTATCTCTGTCAGATATTAATTTTAGATCAGGTTTTCTTCGAAGTAAAAGTTCTTTTAGACCAGGGGTTAAATTATAGGTTCTGTCGCCGATTTTAACCATAATTACATTATCGTTATTTAAGTTTTCTATTTTAGAAAAGGATACTTCTGAATTGCCCATCAATAATTTTTTGTTTTCGCTTCTTATCCCGAAAGGTATATTTACGCCATCATAAATATCATGGATATCATACCCTTCTAATGAAATTTCTAGGTCATCTGGTGCCCCCATTTTTAGTGACTTTTCAACTAATTGTTCAGAATCTTGTTTAGGATCGTGTTTAGGATCGTAACAGTCTTCAAACTTCGGAAATGAGCTAGTATTATTGTCATCAGATATAATTCTGTCATTATTACTGAAAGTTGTATTTTCCGCATCCCTATTTTTTACTATAGATATATTCGAATCAACTAGGGTTTTAAGAGGATCTGCAATAGGTTTCAGCATTTTATCGAGTGACAAATTCATGGCGTATTCCTGGGTCTTCATTTGTTTTATTTTATTCTTTATGGAGTCTACTGACTTCATTAACTCTTTTTTAATTTTTTTTTCCATCTTACGTTAAACGACTGCATTCACTCAAATAAGAAGTAATACTAGTTATCATTTATATGGTATTCATAATTATATATTATATTAGTTTGCACCACCAACTTCCTTCAAATTTCAAAATATATCAAAATTCTTTCTGTACCTTCCATGAATATTCTTTGTTAACGAGTTCGAAACTGTAAGGATTACTCCAAAAACGTTTGTTGACCATATTTTTTCTACATGCACTTCACACGTAATTCTGAAGATATCATGTACATGACAGACAAAGATAAATTTATTTATTACTCGAAGTTAATGAAATTATCAAATGATTTTCTATATCTGCCATGTTTCAAGTCACAGTCTTTATTGATAGTCAAAAAATCGTATGGACTCAGCCATACTTTTGAACAGAGATTTTTGAATTTAGACCATTCCATATCTGAACTGACATGTTCATCATAAATATGTTTTAAGTTTATATCATCTTGTTTGAAGATAATCAGGAAGTTAACATTGTCGCGTAACAACTGCTTTGGTACTTTAGAATAAGTCTGAGATAAGTAAAAACAATCTATTGCTCTGTGTCTTCCCATCGTAAAATAATTACGTATGTTAATTTGTTTTTCACCAACCACATCATCAAATATTATTATAGAATTAGGTAATGCATCATTAGGATGAATCACATCTTCATCGAATTTAAAAGTAAATAGTTTCACACTTGGAACTCTATCCAGAATTTGTTTGAGAAAGCGATATTTTGGTTGTGAGCTTGTTTTAGAATACAAATATACGTTTTGAAATTTCAACCCATTTTCGTGAATTAACAAGCTTAACATAACGTTAGTTTTTCCACAATTCGAAGGACCACATATTATACTGCGGATGTTATTCGGAAGAAGTACGCTATGTTTCAGGTGCAGCGAATTCTCCCTCACATCAATATTTTTAACTGCTAAGGATACCGGGTGTTTAACCCACTTCATTTTTGTATCTGACATAAATTATATTTGCTCTGGTATTTATATACTTACAAGAGATCAGATTATTCTTTTTTCTTTCATTAAGCTTAGACTTTATTTCATATAAGAATAAAATCAACTGATGGAAAATATTAGCTAGTCAATCAAGATAGTATCGAAATTGACCACCCACGATGCGCCGAACGTACTTAACGTTACTCGAGGAGGCTATTTTCATGCATCGCATATACATTATAAAAATCGCTAAATATGTCATAAATTTCAAATTCTTAGTAGGTAATTTAATAAAACACATAGCATTATAATTCATATCATAATAATTTATTTCCTTATAATATATTTTGGTAAATTTTCTTTTAAATGTTTCTATCACATTCAAATATATCTCATCAAAATCAGTATTATTGTATATAATTTCATATTTAGTATTAAATGACTTAAGCTGTTGCTCACCTATCGTAGGCAGTAAAAAGTAAGCAAACAGCTCAAAATTAACTTTAATACAGGTATGTCTCATTAATAACATTTGAATTATATTAAAAATATCTTTTCGCTTTTCATCTAAGAACGCCTCTGGTGTGAGGTACTCATTTTCTATAGATGGATTTAAGCGATAAGTCAGAATCCTGTTTTTAAATGCAGTAGCTATAATATCAACATTTTCAAAATTTGACTTTATTAAACAATTCGATTTATGGATATTCGTTCTCTTATGGTATCTGTATTTATGTTCAGGGATCTCAATTTTACATTTTTCGCAATATCTCTTTAATAAACAATTAGTCTCATTAATATTCATTTCATATTCATGTTCTGGGATCTTAGCATCGTATAAATCATTATTATTATTATAAGTATCTGAACTTGCTGGTGTCGCATTACTGGTTTGTGTAACTGGAAACAAAATAAATATAACACATTTTTATCGTACTAAATACTTTAATTAAGAGATTAAGTGCTGGGTTACAAAAAACATAAAAACTAATTAGTCCTATAAGATATTGTAATATTTAGGAGTACCTATGGAGTACCATTACGATTATTATAAAATAACTGATTACAATAATATATCATACCAATAATTGAGTATAATAGATAGGTACTTAATTATTGGTATGAATTTATAAACGTGGGGGTACAGCGCTTGAACTCCTTCCTAGTACTTTTAATGTATTCATTTAAGTGCCGCCAGGATTCCGAATCTTCATCAGTTTTATTCTTAATTGTGATTACTGAGTGACGCCATCTATTCACTGGTTGAATCCGCTCTATTTCATCACACTTATAAACTTTAAGTTCTATGTAGAACGCGATAATGTATCGTATGCCTATTTGAGGATGGTCCCCGGAGCCATATATTTTTTGTCCATTATCTTTTATTCGATTATACAATAATTATGATATAATGATTAAACAATTTTATGTTACATAGTAAATAATAATACCTATGGGTAGATAGAACCTAAGTGAATAATAATTATGTAAATTATATTTACTGGTAAGAACTTATGAATGTAGGCGGATAGTCTTTAAATTCTTTTCGGACACTTTTTATGTACGAATGTAACTGCTTCCAAGACTCTGACTCGGTTTCGCATTTATTTTTTATAGTCATGATTGAGTGCCGCCATCTATTCACGGGTGGCACTCGCTCGATATCATTACAGTTATATATTTTCAATTCCACGTAATAGCTGCCTGATTTGCGTTCTGCCATTTGTCTCGAAAAGCCGTTGGCAAGCCTACGGGTGACGTATGAGTAGATTGGTTGACATTTTTTACCAGTTGCCTCCAACTCTTCATCGCCAGAATCGCTGCCAAACAAATCGCTCGCTGTTGGTCTGGAGTACGGCTTCTGTTTTTTGCTGGTCGATGCCTGGGACTCGGCGGATGCAGGTGACTTGCGCTTCTTTTTCTCGACTTTAGTTTTCACCACGGTCTCCGGCGCTGACTCATCGTCTGAAGGGAAAAGCTGATCAGCCATTTGGTGGGACCTGAAAAATAAAGACAACTGTATAAATAACTAGTAATTTTACAATAGTTTATCAATAACAATAATTATAATTATCAAATCAAGAATCACTGAATAGTAAAATAATTTAAATAATTGAATAACTGAATGATTGAATGTAAGTACTATGATGAATAATTGCCAAATAGAATCAATGAATAGGGGAATAATTGAAAAGTTAGATGAAGAAGATATTGAATAAATGCACAAGTGTTTATACAACATAGAAATAAAAGCATCAATTAAATTCACTTACATTTTGTAGGTCAAAGATCTGGTAAACTTGTAAATACTGGTAAGGTTGTAGTTGATGATGCTGCCAGCTCTCGGATGAGTGTTTTGTGGTGAAACTTCAAGAGGCACTCTCTTAAATAGTGATAAATCCACGTCATAATCTCCCGAATATGGAATAGGGCACGTGTTGGTAAAATGCTGTGTCAGATCATTGCATCCAAATAGGATCTGGGCGCGCGGCAGTGCCCATCGATACATCAGCGATTCTTAAATCGCTGATGTAGCAATATTATGATCGATGATATACTACTAACATGCTATGACTTTGCTTGTTAAATCTTTTCAATGATTTGTATGAGGAAAATCCAATGAACAAACACACAGTAATATATATTAAATTCATACATATTTTTAATAAACAATGAAGTGTTCGGTGACATGATGTCGCGTGGTTTTTAATTTCATGCACCATTTATGGTGGAAATATCAATATGAGTTAAAAACGTTCTATTTTGAACCCTATTACATACAAACTAATAAAATAATTTCAATATAAAAAGAGAAATTATATTTTAAATCTAGTCGATTATTTGCCTTAGAGTGGTAACCAAGCACAGCACAATGTCGGTAAGTAATAATAATAATAATTATTTATATATGTATTTTTTAAACAATTATTTAAACAATAGATTATTTCAATACTTATACTATTAACTATTCAATGTTAATATATTATTCTAATCTGAATATTTATCATAACATTTTATTACTTTTTGTTTTTTTCAGGACAATGAATCCCTCTTCAATTTCATTCCTCAGAATCAACCGATTGTTGAACAACCTGCACAGAAAACCCAGGGCCTTGCTCGTAAGAGAGTAAATACGAATGAACAAAAATTTACACAATTTGTAAAGAAACCAGTCACCCGAGCAACGAAAATCATAAAAATAGAAATTTACGACGCGGACAGTTTCCCAAAATCGAAACAATTGTTATGTGATTGTGATGCTGAAGTATGTGCTCAGCATGTTGTAAAAACTATTTTATTTGATGACATTTATACGAGTACAAGAGAATTGATAGCTAAAATACATGACGATATTGAATCAAGGCCATAATTGTTATTATTTACTACTGATACTGTTCTGTTTTATATTAATACCTATTACAATAACCTATTAAATAAACGAGTTGAAATCATTTGTCGTTTTATTTTAAATCCATAGGTATAACACAAACAAATAACACAGGTACCTATATAAGGCAACATGGGATATCCGAGCGCATACCATTCTTGATAGCTCACCGTGCCGAATGGACTAAATATTTTGAAATATTAGAATAAAATAAATGACTGTATGATTGAATTAGACCAAATAGTTCCCATTTCTGAATACAATGAATGATGGTGTAAATTGAGTGTTTCTGGATCTCCTCTGATAATTGAATTATTAGAATAAATAAATGACTGATTGATGAATGATTGAATATTAGAGCAAATAGTACCTATTTTCGAATACAATGAATGGTAGGGTAAATTGGGTGTTTCTGGATCTCCTCTGATCCAGAAACCCCAATTTACACCTACTTCCATGGCTCCGCCCATGGCGGTGCCAGACGAAGACGCGGACCACAGCGGCGACGACGACTACATTGTTCCGGAGGTGGCCGAGGTAGATTTGAGAGTGGCGGTACAACGGCTTAAGGCCAAGAATACCGCCCCGGGACCCGACGGCTTGCCTGCCAAAGCCTGGGTCCTGGCCTCGGGGGCTCTCGGTCCTCGACTGGGGGGGCTCCTAAGCGCATGTTTGGAGAGGGGCCAGTTCCCGCTTCGTTGGAAGACGGGGAAACTGGTCCTCATCAGGAAGCCGGGGCGCCCTGCGGACTCTCCGTCCGCATACCGGCCCATCGTGCTGCTCGACGAGGTGGGCAAGCTCTTTGAAAGAGTTATTGCCAACCGCCTCGTCGGGCACCTGGGGAGATCGGGGCCGGACCTAGCGGAGAGCCAGTTCGGCTTCCGCAGGGGGCGCTCCACGGTGGACGCCATCATGCGCGTGAGAGCCCTCACGACGGGGGAAGTAGTGACCCGGGGCAGGGTCGTCTTGGCGGTGTCGCTCGACATCGCCAATGCCTTCAACACCCTGCCCTGGAGCTGCATCAGGGAGGCACTCCGGTATCACCGGATGCCGACCTACCTCCGTCGTGTAGTCGAGGACTATTTGACGGATAGGGCCGTCATCTACCCCGGCCAACGGGGGGAGTGGAACCGGCGAGAAATGTCGTGCGGTGTCCCACAGGGATCGGTCTTGGGGCCGCTTCTGTGGGACATCGGATACGACTGGGTGCTGCGCGCCGACCTCCCTGATGGCGTCAGCGTGGTCTGCTACGCTGACGACACGCTTGTCCTGGCACAGGGAGAGTCGCACCAGGCGGCGGCCGACTTGGCGACGAGAGGGGTTGCGACAGTCGTCGCAAGGATCCGGCAATTGGGACTCGAGGTGGCATTGCACAAGTCCGAGGCCATGTGCTTTCATGGTCTTCGGAACGCGCCACCGCCGGGCTCCCAAATAACGGTGGGAGGGGTCCACATCGGCGTCGGGACGACGATGAAGTATTTGGGTCTCGTCCTCGACAGCCGGTGGGGCTTCCAGGAACACTTCCGACGCCTGGCTCCGCGATTGGAAAGGGCTGGGGCTGCTTTTTGGCGGCTCCTGCCCAACCTCGGGGGACCAGGCGCCTCCTGCCGGAGGTTGTACGCGGGGGTCGTGCGGTCCATGGCCCTCTACGGGGCCCCTGTGTGGGCCCCCATCATCAGGCGGCGGCCACCAGCCAAGTTGGTCGCCTGCCAGAGGGTCATGGCCATCCGGATGATCCGGGGATACCGCACGGTCTCCGGCGAAGCGGCAAACCTCCTTGCCGGATTACCGCCGTGGGATCTGGAGGCTACAGTCCTCCAGCGCGTCTATGAGTGGCGCGTGGACGCGCAGCGCCGGGGCGAAAACCCGCTGCCGCAGCAAATCGCGGCACTGCGGCTCGAGCTCCGGGGCGATCTCATGGCGGAATGGGAGATGCGACTGTCGCAACCTAGGTTCGGGCACGCTGCAATCGCGGCGGTAAGACCCCTCTTTGAGGAGTGGCTAGAGAGGCGCCACGGCGTCCTCACCTTCCGGCTGACGCAGGTCCTCACCGGACACGGTTGTTTCGGGAGGTTCCTGTGTCGGATTGCACGGGAGGAAACGCCCGGGTGTCACCACTGTGTGGACCGCCCGGAGGACACGGTGGAGCATACGGTGCAGGTCTGCCCAGCTTGGGCAGAGCATCGCCGTGTCCTCACGGAGGCGATAGGCGGCGGCGACCTCTCGCGCCCGGGCCTGGTTCAGGCCATGCTCCGGGGCGAGAGGGAATGGGATGCAGTCACCTCCTTCTGCGAAGCAGTAATGCTAGCGAAGGAGGAGGCGGGCCGCGTGAGGGAGAGAACAACACCCTCCACCTCACGCCCCAGCCGCCGCGGGAGACGCCCAGGGCGTCGGACGTCGCGAGGCGACATCCGGCCACCGTAGGCGCGGGCTTGCGGACGGCGAGTAATGGGTAGCTCGCCGTCCGATCAAGGACCATGCCCGGGTCGACGGCGCGTTCTGTTCGCGCGCGCCTCAAAGAGCTGTCAGCACAGGGACGGGGCCCCCCAACGGGGCCTAACGCCTGCCGGGGTTGCGGGACGTCTTAACAGGATACCGTGGCCCCGGAACGTAAAGGGCAACAGAAGGAACAGGGTGGTTTTTTAGTCAGTAAAAGTCTGACAGTCCCTTCCGCCCCGCCCAGGACGGAAGGACTCATTTGATGATTTTTACCACCTCAAAAAAAAAAAAAAAAAAGCCCCAAGTAATAGAGGGCGAGCCTATTGCCATCAACCGGGCACAAATCCAGACTGCTACTGAGAAATTCCTGATGGAAAACTCAATAACACCTTACTCGACCTGGGAATCTAACCCGAGACCTCAAGCTCAGGAGTCGCGCTTTGCGACCACTCGACCAACGAGGCAGTCAGCAGCAATTTAATAATGAACTATAATTCAATTGATGTAGACTTCAAAAATGCGTAATGACATGATAAATGCTAATATAGCGGAAAACTTAACATCGCAATGTAGGATAATGTCAGTTGTTGTTTACTTGTGGTGCTGTATGTATATAGATGTCGCGACACACTTACGAAATCCATCCTAGATAAAAGTTGAGAAAGTTTTCATCAGTAAATCATAACTTCATATGAGAGTGAAATCAAGGTTTGATTTCTAGACTAAGCAAAGCCTTAATTAAATGTGAAAGTCTGTCTGTTTGTTTGGATGTTTAAAAGACATGTATCAACTGCTGATTTGGATGAAATAATGACCACGGGATAAATTGGTAGTACAGGGGCGTAGCTACCACCGTATTAAAGATGCGGGGCCCACAGCTACGGGTGCCCCGAACCCACAGTTAGGTAGAAGGGTCCCCTAAGGGTCCCGTAGTAGTGGAAATTATATTTATTCTTACTCCTCCGCTATTCTTTTCTGATTAATTTCGTTGCGGGAACCAAGACAGTTAATCGTTTCTCTGGGACTCGTCGAGCTTCATTGTCTCGGCGCTTTTCTGGTGGCCACCACTGTTGATTCTGGCTTTCAGGAGTTGCAGTGGGTGGGAACAGTGTGGCGGGCTTGTCCCAATACATATAGAACTAATTTTGATACAGGGCCCGTCTAGGACAAGCTACACCACAGCGGTAGTACCTTTTTTTTTTCGTGGGGAAATCCTCATGGATGCCCTACGTTTGGGGATAACGGAGGGGTATGTCGGACTCTTACCGACTAAAACCCCACTTCCGTATGGTGTCTTGAACTTTACACGTGCGAAGCCGCTGGCAAAAGCTTGTATGTGGGTGCTTAATAAATATTGATGATAAATTATACTTTAAGGACTATAGAATAAGTATGTTTAACAAAAAATAGAAAGAGAGGCTTTTGAGCTCGCAGCTTTCTCCTAAATCTTTACAAACAGTCCTATTGGCCCTAATCTCTTGTGCACATATGCTTTGTATTGTAAAGATGTCATTATTTTCGAAGAATGGCAAATTCATGCAGATAGATTGAGATTTCTTATTTGCGAAAATGTTTTTTAATACAACGGGTGTAGAAAGAAACTTGACGAAATCCGTAGTTGACCTGGTTGTCCAATTATTGCGGCCATTTTTTTACCATAACTGAGGGTCTACCCTCACCTCTTAAAATAGTATTATTTTAATATTACTTTGCCTGCCAATCCCAACAGACATTCTGAAATAATACGAGAAGCTATAAATAATGAAAATAAAGAACTTCTACTCGCAAATAAATAATCCCAAATTCAATCAACTCAAAGTAGCATACATATAAAACGAACCTAATGACTGCCTCGTTGGTCTAGTGGTCGCAAAGCGCGATTGCTAAGCATGAGGTCTTGGGTTCGATTCCCAGGTCGGGCCAAGTGTTATTGGGTTTTTCCTTTAGGAATTTCTCAGTAGCAGCCTCGGAGTCTGGATTTGTGCTCGGTTGATGGCAATAGGCTCGCCCCCTATTACATGGGACTTAAACATCACTGGCGAAATGTGGTTGTACTAATGGGTACTACACCTCTGCTTAACCCTTCGGGGATTACAGGCGTGATGTTATGTTATGAATCTAATGAGCATTATACTTGGTCGGGTAATAGCGTTATAAAGCGCTGTCGTCTAATGTTTTTTTAACGTTTTTTCCTACTGAAACCCGTCTGACACATGGAACGTAAACATTTGGGCCGTCATTTTAAAGTTTACGCTGACGCAGTATTTGACCTAAGGGTTGCGATCCCCTGAATGTATGTTTACAAAATTTATAGCTTCTCGTGACGGGGACTTTAGTGTACGGTCTACGAGCAAAAAACAAAAGAAAGTGAGAAAGCGTTCTTTAGCCTATTTTATAGGTATACGAGTAGAAATCTCGGTGCACATACAAAAATACTTAACCAATGAAAAATGAGTTAACTTTCAAAATACCGCCTAAACATTACCGATTGATGATTATCGATTTATATGTTGGCTGTCAGTAAATGTTTAACGTTTAGTTTAATTAATTGAAATAATGATTGATTATAATATTTATAACAGTACTTTTATATGTACTTATGTACGAGTAATGTTTATAAATGGAAACTTTAAGGTCAATAACCTCAAGAATAAATGACTAGAATAGCCATTGATAAACTTCAATAAATATGATTTATTTATATAAGCATTCATAATTAAGCTGTATATTATCCAATAACTATACAAATAAAATATGTCTGTTTGTAATGTAAAAAAAAACAGTTTTTCACTAAATAAATATATAAATGTTTACACGGTACCTACATATACCTACATACGCGAAAAAAACAATTTGTAAAATTGTTGTTTGTCTGTTCCAGCTAATTTGAGAAACGGCTGTCTGTCTGTTTCGTCTAATCTCCGAAGCAGCTGGACCGATTTTCACGGGACTCTAAACTCTTGCTTGGCACATTTTGGTTTATCATGTTATGCGTTTGGTGCCGGTCTGCTGCGGTTGTCTTTTTTCATACAGATTGACGTTTATCGCCGAACTATCACGCGTGCGCAGTACGAGTGCCCCACGACGATCTCGACGTGTCACCTACTTATTGATTTGCCTCGATAGTAGAAATAGAAAACCGGATTATCTAATGATGATAATTGTGGCAAAATTGTTAGTGATAAAATATCCATAGTTTTACAGAACATTGTAAGGACGACGAGTTTGTACATGAAGTAGGTAGGTATACTAGATTACCTAGTTCTGACGTCATAAATCCAGTTAATTACAGTAGCAACACAACACCACAAATTGCTAGGCAACAGCTCTTAGTGGTGACGTTAGCGTCGAGATAAGGCACCTGTCCCACTGCCAACGATCAGCGAGACGCTAGTAGAGCTATAAACTTAAAACAGCGAAGCGACAAACGAGTAGTTCCGATAGTTTTACCGCCGTGCTATAAGCGGGCTACAGGCGATTACTTGCACTATTCACTCGACCACCTCCGCTGGTATGCGTCTGTAGCAAGCGAGCACCGCTTGGCTAATACTTTTTTTATAGCTCTTTTCGCTGTCACAATACAGTGGAGAGAGAGTTCTCGCCTGCATTGTTAACAGTCAGTGATAAACAAAAAATATAAACGTGTGTAAAAAGACACTTAACGTGGCCGAAAGTTAAATGTTCTTCCCATCATTGCGATCATTTAATTGTTCTATATCTGGGAAAGGTCAAAAGTTTCAACTTTTTTATAGTTTTTTTTTACAAAAACAATCTTTAAACGTTCTTACTAAACTTTAAATACCTACCCTATACTGTTGTATGCAATGCACCTATAAGTACAAATAATTGCCATTGCCCCATAAACAGTGGTAATTCACACCAAAAATAGAAGATCCCCAGAAATATTTTTTGCTAAATGTTACTTAGTTTGATGAGTAGTAGGTATGCTTTTGCTTAGTTAACGGGTATGTGATGTGACTTTTTAAACCCTATCCCTATAAACATCTCTTTATTAACATGAGATTTAACATCTAAGTATTGTATTCTTCTTGAGCGAGAAAAAACTTTATAGCCGCTATAGCTATGTCGCTACTCGCTGTCTCGCTGCCAGTGGGACAAGGGCCTAAAGCTAATAAATCACTGCTTCCGTCCATCTCGCATGAGTAAACATTAGCTGTTTCAAGTTCATGAATGCTTTTTGCAGATTTGTTACTTAAATCTTGATTGTATTTTGTTGTTGTTAAGAAACACTATTGATAGTCCGAAATCCCAGAGTTAACAATTTTACGTCATCTTGGCATGGCTGAAATTTTGAGTATAGTTATAGGAATAACATAACATCACGCCTGTTATCCCCGAAGGGACAGGCAGAGGTGTACCCATTAGTACACCCACATTTGGCCAGTTATGTTTAAGTCCCCTGTAATAGGGGGCGAGCCTATTGCCATCAACCGGGCACAAATCCAAACTTCGAGACTGCTACTGAGAACTTCCTGATGGGAACACTCAATAACATTTTGTCCGACCTGGGAATCGAACCCAAGACCTCGTGCTCAGCAGTCGCACTTTGCGACCACTAGACTAACGAGGCAGTAGTTAAAGGAATATGTAGTTGAGAAGGTATGCGTGCTTGAATGCTGAGCCCTTTTTCAGGTATCATGGTACAAAAGGTACCTTACTAATTGACCTTCAAATATGGCGGCTGGTTCTATAGGTTTTATAGGAATTGTCAAAACCATTAGATATTTGTTATTGACAAACGCTTTCCGTGGCCCATTACTTCAGCCCGACGTAAAAAGAAGGGAGGGAAGCTTTTGAAATTCCTCATATTGCATATTTCTCTTCTGAAGATACTAAAATGACGTTAGTTTAGCGTCTTTGGTATCTCAGCACAAAAGCACTAAAATATTTATAACTTAGCTATTTACTCACACAAAAATTAAAAAGATAATAAAGTGTTACTTATAAGATAAGTATAAAAACATGAAATTAGCTTCAAAAATGCATTGTAAAGCTTTTTGTGCTCATTAGGTACTTGAGGCTTCATTAAAATTCCTGACTACTTGAACAAAGACAATCCTTTTCTATTATTTCAAAATGCTATGCTATTGTGAATTTAATACTATGGGAATTGATCTCTGGCTGAAAAAATGTCGTAATGTGGTCTTATTTACTAAAAAAAGTCATGTGTGGTCATACTAAAAATATACATACTTACTTATAAGTAATATACGAGTAAATGCGAAAATAACTCTGTCTGTCTGTCTTTGCTTTCACGACAAAACCACTGAACCGATTTTGATGAAATTTGGTACGGGGTAAGTTTGAACCCCAAGAAGACATAGGACGCGACTCCGTCTGCGACTGCGATAACCGACATTTATACGGACGGAGTCGCGGGCAAAAGCTAGTAAAGACGCCAGCACATCAACCTACCTCAATCTGTCAAATTTCTTTAATAGATTTTCAACCTTATCACAATACTGGAAGGTTAATATTCGATTGGTAAAATTTGACAGATTCGGATAGGTTGATCTGCTGGCGTCTGTACATAATATACTCGTCGAGATGATAACCTTCGTATTTTCGTTTAAAAAAAAAGTTCAGTAGCTGCAAATAAAATGGCGCAATAAACACCTGTCATAACTGACATTGAGTTGCTTTAAATAGAATCATTGACTTAAACCTATGGACGACCTCTATCTACAAAAAAGCTGCCGCTTAGACATGCCAAAATACACAAAATGGCCGCTTAATAATTCACGATTCAACGTTATTTCAATCAAACAATAACTCATGTATGCAGAATGCATACTGACAAATGCGCCAGAGAAGACCTCGCACGGTAGGTGCCGGAAGACGGGCGTCGTTGCCGAGGGAGGCCTTGGAAACGTTGGCGTCTTGACTTGGAGACGTTTATGGGGGATTGTTTGGAGAAGGCAACACACAGGGATGAGTGAAAGGCTACGGGGGAGACCTTTGCCCAGCTTCGGGACAACAGAAGATGACTACAAAAAAAACAATTTTACTCAAAATGGCGTAGGTACCTACATGACACTTTCTGACAAGTATTTTTTTATACTTCTTTATATGAAATGCTCGAAGCAAAAATGTCAAATCAATCAAAAGTCCATCAAAATGGCAACAGGCGAATATAATTCATATTGCTCAAACATGCTCAAAAGTCCTTCAAAACACGTGTTGTAGATTTTTATTTGGTAGAACCGTCCGTTCCAAGGTGGCGTCTAAAATAAGATTTGTTAATATTTCGACGATATCACATTTGTACGTATCTAGACGTGACAGCTAAGTTGTTGTATAAATAATACTAGCTTCTGCCCGCGACTTCGTCCGCTAAAATATTGATAATTAAATACTATCCTACGGAAACCATACTTTTTCCGGGATAAAGAGTACTGTTTTGTGTTTCCAGATTAGGGCTGTAGTTTTTAATAATAATAACTTTATTTGCAAATATGGGTACTTACACAAAAGTTGTTATAGTACATAAATCATTCAGTCGTATTTTACCATTCGGCATGCAAATATTAAATTACTTAACATTGCAATTAAATTATCAATTAAGTTATAATCACAATTGAATATCACATTATCTCGAGACCTGGCACTCTGATATGGTGCGCAAAACAAGCATCCTCTAGTAGGATATTATTATAAACAATAAGATTTCCAACAAAACAAAATATTGTGTTAATTAATTTAATGTAGGTAATATTATCATAATCATTATCATTACATAGTATAAAACAAAGTCGCTTTTTCTGTCTGTCTGTCCCTATATATGCTTAGATCTTTAAAACTACGCAACGGATTTTGATGCGGTTTTTTTTAATAGATAAAGTGATTCAGGAGGATGGTTTCTATGTATAATACATTGCACCCGGGCAAAGCCGGGGCGGGTCGCTAGTGATTTATAAATTAAAATAATGAAAAATTCGCATTCCAGCGAGGTCTCGAGATAATGATGTGACCGGGTTGTAAGTATAAAAAATTATATTAATTTAAGGTAGTAAGATATGTAAAATAAATCTTTGTTAACACTTTGCAATGAGGTAATGGTTTAATAATAAGATTAACGATGTATCTACAATAATTATTAATTTAATAATATAGAAAGAATAAATTTACAAAAGGTAATCGTCATAGTCGAAATTTCGCTTGCGAAAATTTCTAGTTTCTAGTCTACTTAGGTATCTATTCTAAGTTTGATTAAATTTATTTTAAACTTATTAACATACTTTATTATTAGATAGTCGATTTCTTATAATGCAGTTTTATTTCACAGAATTAGTTTTAATTATTTATTGAAATGCATAAATTATTAAAGGCGAATCAAGGTATTTTAACTTGTCTGCAAAGTCTTTGACATGTATCTAATAGTAAAGCTATGATTTTTTTGCTTCCCTAAACTCTATATACTCTAAGTACTTAGATAGGTCCCTAATATCTTATTTGAATAATATGAATATGTATGTATATATGCTTGTAATTAATTATCATGTAAATGCAAAAAAATAAAACTGCAGCTGCTGACCCATTGCGGGCAAAACTATAATATGATACTATTCATTCAGTTTTCATTTTTTGTATTTCTTTTTTCTTCACGACTTTTAAATGGCTGACTTTTGTACATTACTAACAGCTTAAAAATCATAAGTTTGGCTAATTAGAATAAATAGAAAAAAAACCTATTAAGAGTACTTTTGTGTTATTTTTTTAATATCGAAGATTAATAGATTAATCGAAACCAAAATTATTGCAAATTAGCTCTGTTTTATCCCCCTTTCAAGGAATCCATTGAATAACGAATCACTCTGCATAATAATACTAATATTTATATAGACATACATATAATATACACATGCACATAAGCTGTAATTATAGTTGTAAGGAAAATTCAAATAGTAAAAATAAATACGATATAAAAATAGTACGATTTTCCCATGCTTTTCCACATTTTAGTTCATAGTGAACAGTTTTTTTTTCTTTTCTTGATGTTTAATTCCTTTTTTTATAAGATATCATGCTCAATCAGCTCAATATATTAAGATTTTGAAGTATTGACTTTTGTCGCCGACCGTACCACCTTCATTCACTGTTCCATAAACTGGTGTATATCCAAAAGGATTCTTTTTTTACGACTTGAAATCTCATTTACCCGCGCTTTAAACGAATCTCAAATTCAAAAAATACATTTGCATTTTAAAATATTTTTACACTTTTGTGTGAGTGGCCTGTGTCTAATAAATTAACATAATAATGTAGGTATCAAGTTGGAAAAAATAACTCGCAGTAAGAAATATATTATGCTATTACATAGGTATTTATCTTGCTATGCTCATAAATATTAATTATAAGTGTTGACTGTTTCAATCTAAATAAATTGAGACCAATCTATTGAGGAACACAATACCATTATGCTCATGTACCTAATAATTAAAAGAGACAAGGAAAACAATTAAAGAAAATGAAAAAGACCTACTACGTTTCAAATAAAAGTACGTAAGTAACTATAGGAACCATATTAAAAAGTTTGTCATCGATTAAACAATAAGATTTAAAAATACTGGTTGAATTTGTTGTAAAAATTAAAGTAAGTGCCATTTAGTATAAAAAAAAAACAGACAAAAAAAAATACTTTATGGCATTATGTAATTTATTTTCGTGTGCTAATAGCCAGTTTGCTTTAAAATGTTCGCTCCAACTGACTAAAAAGTACTCTATGTACACTAAACGTTCAATAGTCCATCAGCACCATAAAGGCTACTTTAGCTCGAATATACAAGCGCGACACAGTCAATGAGGGTGCGTGTGCGTGTATGAGTGATGTCTCAACATTCCACAGATAACACACACTAATAAACTGTCGCCACACTACGCGAAATAGCATGATATTTCTGTTGCATTTAGAATACGCGTCTGTTCTTACCATAGCATTGCTAAAATTCGCATCAATCTAATATGTGTTGGTAGCTGTTTAGCCTAAGCAACAGCTTCACGATCAATAAGGTCTGAGTTCGTATCTTAATTACTTCTTGGCTGTTTTTTTGTTTCTTTGAAACCATAATAATGAAAAGTAAAAACTTGTTAGGTTTATGCTTATTAATAATGAATCATGCTTATTATTTATTTTTATACGAAGAAAATGTTAGTTATTGTATTAAGTTTTAACTATTTATGTGATTTTTAATTTACTTTTTTGGTGTTGGAAGGTGGAAATAAAAAAGTCGTGCTTAATAATAACAATAAAGGTTTATTCGTTTTATTTATTTATTTAATTAACTGACAAGAATTGTGACGTTACATTCCTACTTAGATAAAAGAAATTCACTTGTAACCGTTCATAAGATTTTTTGTGTTTACCCACGTCATATCAATATAACAAGAAAAGAATATTCTAATAACACAAATATGATTGTTAATACCCACTTATTATAGGTAATCGATATTTAGCAGTTTATTGAAAACAAATATAATTATTTCTTTATATTGATTTAGACCCTTTTTAACTTTACGAAATGTGTGAACAAAGCGAACAAGATAAAGAATATTATGCTTATCAAGTAAAAACTTACAAAAAGTCATAGTCTGGATGAGATTCGATCTCACGACTCCTCGATTCAAGCACCTATCTGCAGGCGTTTAGCCGATAGGCCAACTTGACTTATTTTATAATGTTGAAATTATGAACTACAAGCATTTGTCGACGGCAATGATGATACATGTGACTGTTCTCGAAAATAGAAGGTCGTAAGTCAAACTTAACTTGAAGCGAATGTTTTTTGAGAATGTCTATCCACTTATGGACGCCACTGTACCTAAAGAATTATTCTTTACATAGGTACTTTTTATTGTATGTATTTCACCCATACTTAAAAACACTAAATACGCATCATAAAATAACACGATCTGAATATAAACCACTGACATCCTATTAAGTGTTTTTTAAAACGATATTATCAATGCATTTCTGAATTCGCAAGTCACAAACGAGTTTGTCATAAATATTTTGGTAGCCTTTCCTGCCGTGTGTCGCCAACTTTCTAAAGAACGGAATTCTTCATTTACGACCAAGTGCTAAATGTTTGCGGCTTGTCAAGCTATTGTAAACAATTCTGTGCGAAAATGTCAAGTGCGAATTTGTTACTTCCGATAAAACATAAAACTTAGCTAAGGTGAAAACTTTTTGGATTAGGATCTTTTTATTTTTAAGAAGAGGTCATGATTATTTCCCATAGAGCAACACGGGTACCTGACGTTATTTCCAGAGTCTTTTAATTTTAGAACATTATTCTCATTTTCGTCCACAAACACAAACTACGTGTAATACTTAGGTAGGTATTATTATTAGGTGTTGATGGTAACACTCAATATTATCTAAAGTAATTAAAGCAAGCAAATCACGGACAACAAGCAATCAGCACATCACGCTCACGTCCCGCTCACGTCACGTTCGCGTCCCGCTCACGTCCCGCTCACGTCCCGCTCCCGCGCTCTGTGTGTGTTGGGTTTTTTACTGACGCCATGGTATGACCAGAGATGAACCCTTATCGCTTTATTATAAAAAGTAAAAGAAACGTATTTTTTCCTTCATGCCGATGTCGATGTTTCGGTCGATTTCCAGTCAAACTGGATATTGTATTTTTACCTGAGGATAAATCAGTAATTAAATTTAAAAAAGTTGAAGCTACGTCAAAAACAAAATTACATAGATTAGAAGAAAAACATTTTTGGGAAAACCCGCGCGGGTTTCGTAGAGATTAAATAATTTGTGAAATAAAACTGATAAAAAACTGGTAGTTTAGTGGTATCGAAAATGTGGTTTATTTGTAACGTTATGTAAGTTGCTGACTAAAATTGTTACCTCATTGTTTTATTTAGACCATATTTGCATCGCTACTAGGATAGGTACTTTTTTCGTGAGCATGGAATGGACTCATGGACCGCCTCGACTGGCCTCGGGGAAGGCGGAGGGGTGTGCCGGGCTCCTATCGACTAAAACCCCACGGTGTTCCTCCAAATTATTTTTGGGGCTCGAGGTTCGCTCTGAGCGTAGTCACTATACTTGTGACCGAGGTACCAGGCTTATCTAAGTATGAATGTTTGTCTGCAGAGCTCCGACTTTATCCTTGAACGGAAAGAAACAATTTTAAGAGGAGTCCCTAGTTAAGTAAGCCCACGGATCGATCCATCAAGTAAAGCTACGCTTGCCGGGGTTGGTCCGTAGATCAACTTTACATACCGAGATTCCTCCGTGCCTTGGAAAACACGTTAAGCCGTTGGTCCCGGCTGTCATACGTGGATCTTTGACAGTCGTTACGGATAGTCAGAAGCCCGAAAGTCTGACAACAAGACTTACCAAGGGGTATCGTATTACCCAGATACTGGATTGTGGAGGTCAGATAGGCAGTCGCTCCATGTAAAATACTGGTGTTCAGCTGCATCCGGTTAGACTGGAAGCCGGCCCCAACATAGTTGGGAAAAGGTTAGGCAGATTGATTAGGAACAAACATCCAATTGTAAAAGTGTGTTCATAATGATGAGTACATTGACTATTGAAAAATAAGGTTATACGTATAGAGCTGTCAGCACAGGGACGGGGCCCCAATAGGGGCCAAACGCCTGCCGGGGTTGCGGGACGTCTTAACGGGATACCGTGGCCCCGGAATGTAAAGGGCAACAGAAGGAACAGGGTGGTTTTTTAGTCAGTAAAAGTCTGACAGTCCCTTCCGCCCCACCCAGGGCGGAAGGAGTCATTTGATGATTTTTACCACCTAAAAAAAAAAAAAAAAAAAAAAAAAGGTTATACGTATACAACAAGTACACAACCTTATTTTTTTATGATGCAACACTTGGAATCTAGAAATTCCTAGGTAATCTATTAGTGCCTATCATGATCATGTTACATACAATTATTAATAGTCTTTATATTTATATATTTAATTGAGGAAACTTAATATTTCTCTCTTGAGATACCTAAATTGTGATAAATTGAGGAAAATGACTACTGAGAATCTATCATTCAAATGTTAATAAACCAGTTGATTTGTAAATTGGCTTCCGGGTTCTGCAGGTACCTACCTATTTTTAAAGCTATATAAACATACATAACATCACGCCTCTAATCCCCGGAGGGTTAGGCAGAAGTGTACCCTTTAGCACACCCACATTTCCATCAACCGGACACAAATCCTATCTCCTCTCTCGTTCTGGTGCGGACGAGTAATAAGTACGATATTTACTTACATCGTAGAAGGAGATAAAAAAACAGACTTCCATACAATAGGATATTCTCCTAAAATCATATTTAACTAGATTTTTTTAATGACTACTTTATTGGTACCTACAAGTGACCCCATCTTTGAGCTAAAGGTTGTATTCGACTATACTAATGCAAACTATGACAAACAGGGTAACCAGAACAAGCCACTTTTTCGCCTTACGACAGCCAAAGCAGTGGGGCTGCTCCAATTCCCAACCAGCATGTAGTAAATGCATAGAAACCATTCCATTGCATCGTGAAGTTCTGTCGAAACATTCCTACTAGCCTAATTTATGTAAATACATGCGGGTTCCGTACCGCTGGTCGCGGACAATAGGACTTCCATATTTAAGTGTTTTCAAAACGGTGCGCAAACGCAACTGCGATAAATGATTAGCTGAGATTGGATCGGAGCAATCTGGTTTGATGTGCTGTCGTTACGTACTTGGTAATAAGTATTATTTTGTTTCTTTTCTTATGGTGGTTGTCTACCAGTCAACCAAAGGTGGTGAAGATATAACATGGAATGTGCGAATTGTTGTACAAGAGTAAAACAACCAAATAAGAGATTAAAAAAAAACATAAAATATTTAGATGGGTACATATCTGATTTTTGGAAAATTAAAATAAAAAAATGTCAATGTCCAAAATTTAAAAAATTCCTATATCATTTTTTTTTCGATATTTTATCTTGTAGATATTCTTAACTTAAATATAATGATCTAAAGTATATTGAATGTCGACATTTTAAGACTCGACATTTCAATTTTAGATATTTTAAGCTAATTTTGGATATTTTGAACGTCGACATTTTGCCTGTAGGTAGTGTTCGATATTCAAATACGTATCCATTTAGATACTTAAGTACATAAATAAAGTAAAGTAGGTACACGATCACCTTGGTGATTCTAAAACATTAAGGTAGATTTCTGGGAATCAACATCATCACACCAGCATGCATGTCATGTCACTTACCATATTGTACATACAAATGAAAGCTTCAAAGAGGAAACAACAAATTAACGGAACATGAAATGAGTAACATTGAAAGTACATATTTAAGTACAAAATAAACATTTCTCAAAACTCGGCGCCTCGTACGAGAGGTCAATGACACTGATTTGGAATAAATTGTCAAAGAGATGTGATTTTTTAACTCTTTTTTTAAATGTCATTTCCGGCGGAAACATTTTCTGCAAAACATCAATACCCAGAAAAAGAAGAAATCTTTATTAATTGACCTTTTTATTTTGTTCTTGAAATAATTGAAATACGAAACTGAATCAGCGTTTTCTTTGAACTCGCATAAATGGCGCATTATTTTTGGAAAGAGGTATTAATATAATGAATACCTACCTTAAAATTTAAATTAACGTCTTCCTAAGAATTGCTTGTTCATATTACACAAATAAATAAAATTGAAGTGTTTGTCTGTTTGTATCAAAATAACAGCTTTTTACTAAATACATAATTATGAAATTAAAGGTAGGTATAATTATAACATAATTATACCTACCTATGTATACTTATAACAAAAAAATAAACAATTTTCAAATTTTTTGTCTGTCTGTAGGTTTGTTCTGGCTAATTTCGTTTGTTCTGGCGAATCACCTAACAGCTGAACCGATTTTGATAGAACTTTCAATGGTAGATTTGACACAGATTTTATTTTAGAAAAATAATTAGGATTCCGCGCCACAAAATTAAGACCCTGCAGATAATCGACATTTACGAGGCCAAAGTCGCGGGCATAAGATAGTGCTTTATAAACATGTTCATTCATGCATGTGTTTGGACGGATAGTAGGTATGTGTTTCCTAAAATAATTTCACAATGATGAACTGAGAAATTCAATTAACATGAAATATGAAGGTCAAGACTGGTTGTTCTATATTGAACTTTAACATTAATCTGGGGGGCAATTCTACTAACTTTTACGATCGCAATCTAATCAGTCTCAATCTGTTCAAAATGCTTCTAATTCATCTACATTTTTTGACATTGATAATCGCTGAGATGAGATTGCGACTAGAGTTTGAACGTTTTTTTTTTTAAATTGGTCTTGCGATCACCTTTGGGCATGTCGTTAACAGTTAAAGGTTAAAGCATGAAATCAAGCAAGCGGTGTGTTTATCGGGTTGCCATTAACCCCCCCCCCCTTTTTTTTAAGGATGTGAGATCATCATCTTACTTTCTCTGCTTCTTTTTGCAAAGCGGAAGGGAGTGTCAGACTCTTACCGACTTAAACTCTTCCGTGTTCGTTCCTCCTAATGTCCTTTGTGTTTCAGGGCCGCGGCAACTCTTCAGAACAAAATTCGCAACCCTGGCAGTACCTTTAAACCCTGGACGACTCTCACATGATTGTACGTTGTTTTATAGAATTTCGTTTCACATACAATTTTAATCATCATTTCATAGAATAATCAATACGCAGAATACTTTGGTACTTCGAAGTTTGATTCCTAGATTTTTGTCACAAATCAAATTTCATAGAATATTCGTATCATAATAATTATTTATTTTACTTCTAGTTGCTTAAAAGCCGTAGTAGACTGAAATTTCTGTTTACGAAACAAGGGGACACCCTTTCACATACATACTCGCTTAAAGAGGTGACCAATTCCGTAGAAAAACCAGGATAGGAAAATAGAAAAATTGGCAAACATTTTTTTTTCTTTTAACAAAACTTTGCCCTGGACTAGGAATTTCTCCAATATCTTGGGTAGATCTTTGTTTCTCTATATCCCGGGACAATTACTCATCATCATCTTCCTGCCCTTGTCCCATGTTACTTGAGGTCGGCGCAACCCGTTTTCCTCTTCCACCCCGTCCTGTAAGCCGTCATGCAATCACTGACTCCCCTTCCTTTCATACCTATCATTCTTCACACAATCCATCCATCTTTTCTTTGGTCTTCCTCTTGCTCTCCATCCATCCACATTCATATTCATAACCCGGGACAACTACAGTAGGCTATTTTCTCATTTCACAAAATTGTTTTAATTTTTTCCATTTTTTTTTTCATAAGTTTGTACTTCTAAAGCACACCCTTGAAAAGAACCCGTTTGTTTCAGAAGTGCACCAAAGAAAGCGTCTCGATCGTCGCGCGTTACCTTATAACGGCGACGGTTCTCACGCGCGGAACACAACAACACTCTTGTTCGGCGCGCGCGCACGCCTCCGCTAACGAATAATTCGCGCAATTTTCCTGCGAGATCTGATTATGTGAATAAGTTTTTTTAAGAGTTCTTAGTACATAATTAATTAAAAATGCGTGCAGTGTTGTTTATGTGTGTTTTTGTGTATACTGTGGTAGGACAAGAAGTTAATGATATGGTAAACATGCCAAAATACGACCAGCGGTATGATTACTTGGACGTTGACGCGATTTTTACTAATAAAAGACTAGTTAGGAACTATGTGGATTGTCTGATAAATGCTGTTCGGTGCACGCCTGAAGGGAAAGCTTTGAAAAGTAAGTTCTTTTTGTTTTTTTTTTAACAGCAGGTTAGAGACATAAAATAACCTTGTTAATAGAAATGAATCGCCGAAATGTATGTACGCGCATAACTCCCGAACGACTGCACCAAATAGGATAGGTTTTTTTTTGTGTTCGTTATTGTTAGGACAACGTTTATGTATAAAATATTTTTTTTAAAAAATGACAAAAAATATGGCGGTGCGAACTTCGCTGGGTTATATAATTATTTTGTTGGTCACCCTTGCAGCTGTTAACTATCGATAATGAACTATTAATAAACAGTGTTACACCATTAACTCTTAAAATATGTAGTCCATCTCATCTTGTGTAAGTGTATGCTTCACCTTAACATTATACAACGCGAAAGGTCAATCAGACGAATTTATAGTTACTTACAATTATGAATCTTGTAATTACAAGGTAAAATTAGCAATTTTTGTACGAAACAAGCAAAACGATTGTGTACTGAAGAAAAACAATAGAAGGTTTATGTTTTATAATGAAGAACTAACTTTTGCCCGCGACTTCGTCCGCGTAGGTATATGTCGGAGCTTCGATTCATCCCCTTAGGGGGTGAATTTTGGAAAATCCTTTCTTAGCGGACGTCTACTAACTATAAACTACCTCCCAGCTACATTTCATCTTTATACGTCAAGGGATTTTCGATATTTCGTGATGATAATGAGTGAGTGACCTTTCGCTTTTATACATATATTTAAATTAAGAGTTCTTGTTTTAAATTTTAAGATAGGCTTAAGTAATCATAAATTGCTTCCAAATGAGTAAACTAATTAAAATAAATAGCTTATTTTTTGTCATTTACTTGATAATCAAAATTATTTAAATTTTATTATAATTATATAATTTGACGTCATCTACGTTATAGGCTTTTAAAAAGAATAACACGCGCCGAATCAAACCATAGACGTCATAATACTTGACCTCCGATTATATCATAACGAATTATAATGAACTGAATACACATTATGAAGCAATTATAATTCAAAAATAGAACAAGGAACAGTAAAAGTAATAAAACTATTTAAAATTTCAATTTTTTTTTCTTTCTTTAAAACACGGGTCATTGTTCTTTCCAATGTTAAAGTTGCTACCAAATTACGCATTATTGTTTAATAATATAATTTTAAAGCTATTCTAAGTCAATTTAAAGATGGTTAGCCATTTTCTGGCAGTCGACACTGTTGATTCTGGCTTTCAGGAGCTGCAGTGGTTGGAAATGGGGTGGCGCGTTTGTCCCTAAATAAAAAATACATGCTTATATTTCGCTTCTAGCCGAATAACGCATCACACTAACCTCTGTGAGGGCATTTAAATGAACTGGAAGTATTCTGCTCCTGTTATTGCCTGTTTGAAAATTATAAAAGGTTTAAAAAATGTAAGAAACAAAAAAAAAATTTCTAAATTATTATAATAATAGATTATTTAAATTTAAATGCTTGACTTAGTAGTGAGAAAAAGCGAAAACATCCCCTCTTACTTCTAAGTCAAAGTCAAAGTATTAATCCCAATTAAATTATTTACATGCACTTTTGAATTGTCCTATTCGGTCAGTCAGAAGAAGCTAAGTAGTTACCCAAAAATTAGTTGCAAGTTTTATCAGACTCATCATATCGCTCGTCGTTCATTCCATCTGCAATATCTTTAGTAGGTAATATTTCCTGTGATATAACCTTCATATATTTGGTTTAGACAAGGCGAGAGTAGTCATAAATTATTGTTGCGCTACTTAACTGAACTTGCAGAAGACGAATTTGCTTCTTTATTTATTGTTAACTAGCATTTGCCCGCGACTTCGTCCGCGTATATGTCGGTTATCGCGGACGCAGACGAAGTCGAAGTCGAATAAAATTAGCCTATGTCCTTTGTTGGGGTTCACACTTACCCTGTACCAAATTTCACACAAATCGGTTCAGTAGTTTAGGCGTGAAGAAAAGACAGACAGACAGAGTTACTTTCGCATTTATAATATTAGTTAGGATTTACTAACTTATGATCGAGACTTGTCCGCCTGTTTGTCTGTTATCTGCGGGATTTTAATTTTTTTTCGCGGGTCCCCTATTCTTTTTAAAGCGTTAGTTACTCTAAGTTATCTAAAAATGACGTGTCATTTATCAAAATCGGTGGAGCCGTTGAGTAGTAACGAGTGGAAATAGGAACGTACATACACACAAATACATACTGGTCAAACACATAACCCTCCTATTGCTTCGCATCAGTCTGTTGTTTGAAAAGGTGTGGTTAAACTTGATTTATTTGTCTACAACAAAGACAACCCAAAAACATAAATCAGTAACACCAAAATACTTTAAATACTTTAAAAGTGGAGCAGATATTAGTATTCAGTAACTAGTTCATCGGATACAAGTATTCTTGTTTGCAATCCATTTCTATTGACTTTAGCAGCGCGCGTGGGAAGGTTACTGTCTAGTGTTTATACTTATTCTACTTTTCTTAGTTCTCTATGCTATAGGTATGTCACCATATTTGCGTTAGTAACGGTTTCGACACTGAAATTGTGCGGTTTTTGAAGGGTCTACATTTTTATTTGTGTTGGGAAGTGATCGTTTTAAACGTAGATTTTTAAGACCGTGGGTCTTAGCATAATGCATAATGTTTTAAAGTCTATGCTAATTCTCATGAATCTGGCTATCATATACAAAAAGATTTTTTTCAATCTGACTGATAGTTAAGAGATAAGCGCGTTTATACAAACAAACAAAATAGTTAAGCTTTATTTTTTTTAATGTTAAATATTAGTAAGTATAGATATTATTTATAAATCTCGATTTTAAATCACGTGTCCTTCTAAAATTTAAGTTATTTAACGGAAAACTGACTACCCACAAGGCTAGATGTTAATGCTCTTAACCTATATACAAAATTTGACAGAGTTGAATTACTTTTTGAGCAAAATATGACTAGACTACTTTTATAAATGGAGCGCGCTGTCCGGAAGATCCTCTTAAAACAGTTCCGCGACTGGCAGACAATGACTCTTTTAAATGGGTATACGGATGTACTATGTACTAAGTAACGGCTTTTAGTACTCAATCCCCGAACGGTTCTAGCTGAAGATGAATGGATGCAACTAAAAATTAAAGGTCAGCAAGTACTTTATATTAAAACTAGCTGTCCGCCGCGGTTACACCCGCGTCTTTGGTTACTGCTCCGTTCCCGTAGGTCGTAGCGTGATGGTATATAGCCTATAGCCTTCCTCGATAACTAATCTATCTAACACTGAAAGAATTTTTCAAATCGGACCAGTAGTTCCAGAGATTAGCGCGTTCAAACAAACAAACAAACAAACAAACAAACAAACAAACTCTGCAGCTTTATAATATTAGTATAGATGAGATCCAGTCTGTTCGATAAAATCTATTTAGGTGAAGTGAGCTTATAGTAAGCTCTCATCCAGCCTTCCGTTAGGTGACGTCCGCACCGGGTTACAAGACCCTTATGGCCATCTTATGGCGGTGGCGGGTCAATAAATATCTGCCCAAATGCAGATGTATGCTCTTAGTTTTTTAATTACATTTAAAACTAAATATTTGCACGCGTTCCAGTAAAACATAGCGCCTGAATATGTTACCCAAACACCTTAATGTAAATACTTATGTTTTACAAATAAATACTCTGATTCAGATTCTGAGCGACCCTCGTGGCTCGGCTAAAAGTAGTTAGAGAAACACCACTAGAATTTTTGCCGGTAGGAGTCCGACACACACCTCCACCTTCCTCAAAGCGGAAGCAGTCCACAAAGAAAAAAAAATCTCGTTCCAACCAAAGTGTTAGAGGGCTCACCTCATGCTTATTTTAACTGAATTCACAAAATTTTTACAGATAAGAATAGATCTTAACCCTAAGCCAATACGTCTTATTATATCATCAGTCAAAAAGGCCTCTAGTTTAGGTAGTTATTACGTAACGCCATATTCTCACAGTACACTGTCACTTTCCAGCCAGCAGTGAAAGTTCGCAAAACTGTCAACTGGTTTTTACTGCTATTCGCACTACAAAAAATATTCTATTCTCTTTTTAAAATGTAGAAACAGCAAGTAATGCTGATGTTGGCAATTCTGTCAATGTCAAAAGTGATTTGGAATAGGTGTGACAGAAATAATCTTCTACGTCATACTTACAGGGTCATTGAAAATTTACCCGAAACCTGAAAAGGGGTCATTGTACTCATCATTATGAACAACTTTTACTATGAGACCAACGTTACGATCGTGTTGTGTAGCATTTTTGTAGGGAACAGCTGCTTTTTTTATGGTTTCAAACTTGGTTCCATATTAAAAGTTGTTCATAATGATGAGTACAATGACCCCTTTTCAGGTTTCGGGTAAATTTTCAATGACCCTGTATAAAAGGCAACCGTTACTGACTGACATGAATCATCAATACACAGCTCAAAACACTGAACGGATACTTATCCGTTATACGTAGGTAGGTACGTCCGGAATTCCGGATACGTATCCGTAGAGCTTAATGTAGGCATAGTGAAGTACTACCAAGTGGTAGTACTTCACTATGCCTACATTAAGCTCTTATTTCATAAATGCTTTAGAAAAAACCCTCCTACATATTATTATTACTAGGGCCATAGCATAGGCATTATGTCAATCTAACACGTACCTAGATTATTAGAATTCACATTGTATCTTCATGCGTTGTAATAAAGTTTCCACTATTAATTAGTAGTTATTATAAATACTATTAAGATTCAGTGTAACATTTAAATTACGCACTTGCTGCCACACGCCTACTTGTAATGCGCTTTTTATTACTTAGACAACATCCTTGTTGAGCCATGTAGCGTGAAGATAATACTGCTCGTCTAGTACTCTATGGACGAAATATCAGCCGGTGCGTGAAACATAAGTGTTAAATATTTATTTGAATCCTAAATTAATATTTTAAAGTTACCAAAGAACGTCTCTATTACAAACAAGCTGACTCGACAGACATTGTTCTATATGAATTCTTAAGTTTGTACAAAAATCCCACGGATAATATGACGCGCAATTTTTATATGATTTGAAATTCTTTGGTCTACTTTTCTAATTTTTCTCTTCATAAGAAGCTTCCGCGGACTCGCAACGAATGTTGGAAAAAGAATTAGCCGAATAAGTCGTACTGTTTTCAAATTTAGCGCTACTTTATTGAAAAAGTTATTAAATAGATAAATCTTTTTCCGAAACTAATTTTTATTTTTTTCGCTTTGTAGTTTTTAAAGGTGGTTGTCTTTTTTATACACGTTTGTAGATCGTAGAGGTATAGTTTAATTTTACGCCATTTTTTTTCAGAACTTGAGTAAATTTCGCTATAAATTCGGCTCAAATCCCTCGACAATGCAGGAGCATTCTCTCAAATACGACCACTTAGCGGTAAATGTGCAATTTTCTGAATAGTCTCTCAGTATAGCACCCGACTGTATCAGTCTTATAACAAAACGAGTCAGTTGTTCTATTTTGAAGTTTATATGGATGGAGATAAAGTTCTTAATATACAATTGACAAAAGACTCGATTCTAAAGTCAATTTTAGAAGTAAAAACTTTATCTTCGACGATACACAGTTCAAAATACTATGACTAGCATAAACGCTAGCTTGACCTAAAGTGAAAACTTGCTTGTATTGATACGGTATGAGTCTCAAAGGGCCGGTACTACACGGCCGAGACCCTATTACTTAGCTTCCCTTCACCGATGTTATACTCCGTATACCCAGGGCCGGATTAACCACGTCGGGGCCCCTAGGCAATGCATGTCTTGGAGCTCCTTTACCTTTTCCATTTTTTTTTTATCTACACCCAATTTTATTCATAACTAGCTGTTCCACGCGACTTCGTATGCGTTTTTTCTTCACCCGTGTTACGATTTTCGGTTACTGCTCCGCTCCCGTATGTCGTAGCATGATGTTTTATAGCCTATACTATTCTTCATGCTATCATATACAAAAAGATTCCTTCATTCCGACTGGTAGTTCCTTGATTAGCAAGTTTAAACCACCAAACAAAAAATCTCTCCAGCTGTATTATATTAGTATAGATAATTATGCTTTTTTCCCTACATTAATCAAATAAAAGGAATATAATACGTAGGTACCTATGTGAATTTTTCTTATCGTTTAATTTTTTTACTGAAGTTTTCTTACATAGGTACTAATCTTAAAACTTAATTTTATTTATTTTTTGTCGGGCTCAGAGCTCCTATCCGATAAGGGGTCCCAAGGCGATTGCCTACACTCCCTGCAATACGACCCTGGGTAAGTATACCAATTCGAAATATCTAATTTCAGTCTATTTCTTGCTTAGACTTTTGTGTTGCCAATATTTAATGTAAGTATGTAGGTATGTGTAATTACTTCGTAAGATTTAAATTTCAAGGACATTTTAATTAAGAGAAGTAATTAAGTTTGAATGCCAATTAAGATCTGTTTTGTTTTATTTGGGTAAGACTTTGTATTCTAGAATGATGCTTAAGTACCTATGATTCTCGATTAGAGAACTTATTACATTATTATGTAGATTTGAATTTAAATTATGAATCAGCTTTTTTTTAAGAATTGTTTACTGTGAATCAATGGAAAAAATATTTTACATCTATTTTTTTTTTATCGCGTCACAGAGAATACTAGGTACTTATCGCGGACGCAGACGAAATCGAAATCGAATAAAAAGTACTTAGCCTATGTCCTTTGTTGGGGTTCAAAACTCTGCATCAAATTTCATCAAAATTGGTTCAGTGGTTTAGTCGTGAAAACGTAACAGACAGATAGACAGTTACGTTCTCGCGACTTCGTTCGCGTGATTTTTCTTACGGATCCCTAATTTTTTTAAATAAATATAATATAACCTATGTCACCCGGGGATAGTGTAGCTTCCCAACATTGAAAGAATTTTTCAAATCGGTTCAGTAGTTTCGGAGCCTATTCAATGCAAACAAACAATCATATATTTCCTGTTTATAATTATTAGGTATTATTATTAGTATAGAAAAGTATGGATGGATTCTATTCTGCTATAGCCTCGTTTAGGTAGACTTGCAGATTGCTTAATAAGATAATAACAGACTTCCGATATTACGATCATGGCTGTGTTGCTGTGTATGATAATTTGCTGGAAATGCTATAAATAGTCATAGGTACCTACTTACACGGCTGATTTTAATTATGGCTTTATTGCAATGGGGAACATTCTAGATTTTAATTACTTACTAACTTAATTAATAACGGAACAGACGCAAATGGTTAATAAAATATAACAATACATGTAAAAAAAAAAATTATGCGTAGACGAAAAATAAATTAGGCGCTATTAACTGTTCTATAAGTAAAATAATAAAATCCGTTAATTATGAAAAAAAAAATACCGTTAATAAAAACGGATGTACAATGCCGTTTAAAATATAAAAACAATATAAAAAATTCAAATAGGCTCAAGTTTATTCATTAATAATGCTTACAATCATTTCTCATAGACAAAAAACGGTAGTGTTGTGCCTCTCGTTTATGGCAAGGTTGACACAAAAAAACACATACCTACCTAGGTAGGGCTGTATCTTTTGTGTGTTAATAGGTACTAGTTATTTACTAA
Source organism: Hoplodrina blanda (assembly GCA_949316365.1). Taxonomy (NCBI): domain Eukaryota; kingdom Metazoa; phylum Arthropoda; class Insecta; order Lepidoptera; family Noctuidae; genus Hoplodrina; species Hoplodrina blanda. Next base: position 11,434,493 of record OX438594.1, read on the forward strand.
CCCAACAAGATCTACATTGAGTCTAACTGTATCATGTTTTTATTTTTTTCTCGCCATAAATTCGGGTAACTTAAAGTCTACTCCTACGTTTTCCATTCAAACTTTGGACCTCCTTTTCATCCCCTTAGGGGGTGACTTTAAAAAAAATCTATTCTTAGCAGACGTCTAAGTATCTACAATCTTCCTACCTGCCCTTTATCTTTATATTTCAAGCGGTTTTCGATATTTCGTGATTAGTGAGTGAGTATTAAGATTAAGATTTCTATATTAAGATTTTTTCTAGTTTTTTTTTTGCACACTTAATTTCAATTCGCTTTTTATATTAGTAGAATTGTCATCTACATTGCTAACTATTAGGTACCTATATCAAAATACTATAATAGGATTTAAGAAATGAAAATATGAATAGAAAAAAAATGCGTATTGACATTCTTTTTGGAACTCATGACTGAGTCCGCCTTCCATAATATTTTTCTGGCCTACAAACATTTCTTGCACACACTTGTGCAAGAATCTATGTCACCGACATAGGGTTCCGCCACTAGACTTTCTGATGAAGAGGATCTTATACGAGACAGGAGGATCCCTAACAGAATAGTGAAAAAATTATGAAAGAACACAAATTAAACAACTTTTTGCACAAAACTAAACCTTATGAGCACATAGACAATTACCGATTAGACACACTAGTAGACAATTACGTAGGTACGAATTTTGCAAAACAACATCTTTGTACAAAGGAACACAACATCAAACATCATTTAGAACATTTTAGTTGAAAACATTTTCGAAAAATTGTGTTACAGCTAAATTCGACCTAATTTTTTTAAGTTTTCCATAGAAACAGAGATTTACAATTAAATTAAATAAGACATTTCGAAAATGTTCTTCTAACTTTTTGGACCTATGTATCCTGCTTACGAATATCAAATTTCATCAAAATCGGTTCAGTGGTTTAGTCATGAAAGCATAACAGAAGGACAGACAAGAGTTACTTTCCCATTAATAATATTAGTTTAGATTAATCAAAATGTGATTATACTAAGTTTGAATAGTCAAGAATAAAATACCTACCATCTTATCAAAGATGGGTCGTTCAACTTATTTACCACGCACAAAAATTCGTTTGCTGGATTCCAACATTGGCATTCCGATTAAGCAACCAGCTTTATCATACTCATACCAATTAAAATTGCAACCATAATCCAAATAGAATAATTATTACGTTGTGAAAGATGAACCTATCCATTGTTGACAAATACATGCAATTATAAGTTGCCTTAGAATCGTGACCATGATTAATTATACTATACCTTTGGACAATGGTTTTCCGTACTTAAATAATAAAACTGATTACTTTTTTTGTTTGTTTGTTTAAATGGGCTAATCTCAGGAATTGCCAGTCAGATTGAATAAATCTTTTAGTATATTATAGCCACATTCAGGAGAATTGAATGTGGCTATAATATACTAAAAGATTACATGGGACTTAAACATAACTGGCGAAATGTGGGTGTACTAATGGGTACACCTCTGCCTAACCCTTCGGGGAATACAGGCGTGATGTTAAGTTATTCAGGAGAATTAGTATCTTCTAAACATATAAAAGCGAAAGGTCACTCCACTCATTCACTCATCACGAAATTGAAAACGGCTTGACGTATAAAGATGAAACAAATTGGCAGGAAGCATAGGTAGTTTATAGTTAGTAGACGTCAGCTAAGAAAGGATTTTCCAAAATTCACCTCTTAAGGGGATGAAACGGGGTTCCAAAGTTTGTATGGAAAAATCAACTTTGAGGCGGACGAAGTCGCGGGCTGAAGCTAGTACGTTAAAGGCATCACGCTACGACTTACAGGAGAGGAGCAGTAACCAAAAACGTAACTTGAAACGGGTGAAAAAAACTACGCGGACGAAGTCGCGGCCAGAAACTAGTATTTAATAATTGTAAAGCAGAGTATTCAATCACAGCAAATTAAGATAATTGACGAATGATCAACTTCATATCAAAGTGTGCGCCATAGTGAATGGTACAAATATTTTGGGAAAGTAAAACAGCAGTTAATCTTCAAATTATTACCAAGGCGCTTAGCCAGGAAGGTCGAACAAATTCTATATTTAGAGTAGGTAATGTTAATCTTGTGTATGTACGTGCATTTAAATTATTTTTAAAGAAGCAGTGGTATGTAAGGTTGGTTAATACTCGATACTCGTCGGTATTAGCTAATATGAATAGGTATATTAGTTAAGTAATTCATCAATACTATAATAATATAAAGCTGTTGTTTGTTTTTTGGAACGAAGTTCCTTATCGCGCGTTGCGAAAGGGGGTTAGACGGTAAAAATTAAGACCAAAAGTTGTAACGACTCTTATAAGATCAAAAGTTGTAACGACACTTTTTGCTATAGTTGTAAGCCGTGCGGCGTGCGCGTGTTCCAGTGACTTGAATACTCTGCTTTACTACGGAAACCGTATATTTAGTCCGATATAAAAAGTAGCCTAAGTGATATGCTAGACTAAAGTGTATCTCTGTGTCAAATTGAATCCAGATCCGTTCAGCGTTCAGCGGCATGATTGAATAACAAACGGCCATTCAAACTTTTGCATTTATAATAGTATTAAGATTAAGATTATATCAGACTCAATTCTCTTGGTTATAAGGTTGCTACATAGGTATGTACTTAGTTCTTTTTTTTTGCAACCTTGTCAGTGACCGGCTTAGTCAAAAATAATTACCGTTATATAATTCCACAGGGTAAAAAAAATTAAGTGCGATCGACCTTTACGGATTTTACAAATCGCTCAAATTAAAAACTAAAATTGGAATATTAAGTAAGTAACAAATTAAAACAGCTAGTAACGTCATCGAATAACTATAAATTTAAAGGAGCTTAAAAATATAGAGATATTTTTAAGCTCCTTTAAATTTAAGTACTGACTCGCTATGTTGGGTCATTTATTAAAAAATTGTGTCTATAAAAACAGCAAAACTTTTGATGTTTGTCTATGATGTCTGCTGTGTAAGAAATTATTGGTAAATTGATAAATATATATCTTGATGCGGTAAGTAGTTAAGTAATAAAATAAAAAGATCTCTTGTAAATTAAATTTGCAATGAATTCACAAGAAATATTAGTTTTTACATAGTGTTACACCACAATAATTAAATCGCAATCAATCATTTTAGTTCTTTTTGTACCAAAAAAGTATAGACTTCGTGGTACGTACAAATAAATACTTTTAGTTAGATCCAAATAATCTTTTTCTTTTCGTATCGTTTGTTATAATCTTCAAATGGGTGGGACTGATAGAGATCAGTCCCACCCATTTGAAGATTATAACAAAAAAACAAACGTAAACCGGTATTTTTATTTTCGCGGGCACATAATGTGCGTGCTACGTGACAGACATTCTAAGGATGTTCCAAATTCAAAACAAAACGTTTTTAATTAAAACGTCATGTTTAGGGCACAAAGGTCAGAAACACGACAGAACGTCGGAAGGCCAAAATCCGTAGATAATGACAAAAGTTTTTTTTTTAACGTTGTCCTACTCTAAGAAATTTCTCCTGCATCGTATGTGGGTGGGGTTCTTAATCTAGTCGTAAACCCATCCTAGCGAATCAATATCAAAAAGAAAAAAAAACGAATTGAGAACTTCCTCTTTTTTGAAGTCGGTCAAAAATCTAGGTAAATTACAAGCATTTCTAGACTAGAATGCGAATATAAATAAAAACAAGTACTGACTCGCTATGTTGGGTCATTTATTAAAAAATTGTGTCTATAAAAACAGCAAAACTTTTGATGTTTGTCTATGATGTCTGCTGTGTAAGAAATTATTGGTAAATTGATAAATATATATCTTGATGCGGTAAGTAGTTAAGTAATAAAATAAAAAGATCTCTTGTAAATTAAATTTGCAATGAATTCACAAGAAATATTAGTTTTTACATAGTGTTACACCACAATAATTAAATCGCAATCAATCATTTTAGTTCTTTTTGTACCAAAAAAGTATAGACTTCGTGGTACGTACAAATAAATACTTTTAGTTAGATCCAAATAATCTTTTTCTTTTCGTATCGATAATACATCTATAATAAATTAAACTATTTGGTCCCAGTAAGTCGCCACGTTTACTGCCGCGTCAGAGGCGTTGCACAGGTCGTCAAGGGTGCAGGTGAATGGACAATTAGGACATTTCAGCATATGGGACGTAGTCTGATCAGGAGTTTAGCAATCGCACTGAGTTTCGGACGGGTCTATAATACCCCATTTATTTTAAATTTACAGCGGTCTACTTGAGTGCGTAGTTGATTCATTGCATCAAATAATAAAAAACTCTTCATTTTATTGTAAATAATATTTAAATTAAAAAGTATAATCCAATTCTAGACACAACATAATGGATTAGGTATTAAGAGTTTTATATTTGACACACTGCCATTTAAATGCAGCCCACAGCTATAATAATATTTAGATAAAAATAAATGCAAATGATCACTATAAAGCAGATAAAATGAAATACTTTTGTAAAAATGTCAGCAATATAATTACCCGCACGCCTCCATCATACAGTTCGCACAGATACCAATAATTAATTATAGTAATTTATTGACATCTATAAATTGACCGAGCTCATTGACCGTAAAAAAAAAAACACCTAAAAACAATACGTCAATAAAAAAATGGGTTTTCTTTTTAATATTAATTCTGTGATCACGTATTTTCTGGAAACACCCAGTTATTTTTCCGGAGTTTACGTGTAATAATTTATCTTTTAATTGGTATATTTTTTTGCGAATTTAATCGTTTTAAACTTACCTATAAGTAACATAATTTAACTAAATATGTAACTGTCTTGTTTTCCTATCTTTTTTTTATTCAATTAATGGAATAATTTAATCGTTTATCATATTATTATTTATTATAAAGATTAGCATAATTAAGTTAAAGTACATATATTTAGGTAGGTTTAGATACATAGGTACCTACCTAAACTAAAAGATACAAAACAATAAAGGAAAATCCCAACATAGTTGTTTGTTATGATTGCCAAAATTGAATAAAACCTGTACGATTTTATTAGCATCTAGCTATTATTATTTTAATGGATCATCGTTATATAAAATAACGTAATATAATTTACCTACAGTTAAATGTGTCTGCTTGTCTATATTTATAATAGTTACGACTTTATTACGTCTTGAATAAAAACTTTGGCAAAAAGTAACTCTTTGGGTGATTGCGAGAATTTTGATTGAAGTTAAACTGCTTCCTGTGTCTGATTTAATATACACTACATTGTGTCATTAACGTTTTATTATTTTTCACTAGCTTCTACCAGCGACTTCGTTCGGCATAGTTGGTATAATATTATCACATGGGAGCCGTACGTTTTTCCGAGATGACGGAAATAGCCTACCTATAATCTATCTCTGTGCTTTTCATCCAGATCCGTCCAGCCGTTCTGGCGGCATCCATCCAAAGTGTCGCGTAATTATGTAGTACGTAAGATTAGTTAGACACCTGCAGTCTTAGCCCAGAATTTTTTATTTATATGCTTTTTTTCTGTTTTGTAAATAGGTTGGTAGATGCTGCATAGGATCTGGCTGGTTCAACCATATTCAACGTCATTATTATACATTATTACCTAACCGCTTAAACGCAACGAAGTGACATTATTTTATCTCTTTTTCATTTTGACCATTGAGCACAGGGATAATACCTAAAGGTTATTTTAAATTTATACGGTTCCTTTACTTCCTAATTATACGAGGTGTAAAACAACCGTATACTGCTCATTATAATCTATACTAATATTATAAAGCTGCAGAGTTTGTTTGTTTGTTTGTTTGTTTGTTTGTTTGTTTGTTTGTTTGTTTGTTTGAACGCGCTAATCTCTGGAACTACTGGTCCGATTTGAAAAATTCTTTCAGTGTTAGATAGATTAGTTATCGAGGAAGGCTATAGGCTATATACCATCACGCTACGACCTACGGGAGCGGAGCAGTAACCAAAGACGCGGGTGTAACCGCGGCGGACAGCTAGTAAATAATATTAAGCAAGAAAAAGTTTCAAAGTCTCAAACCATTTATTGCAATCCAAGATTGACTGACAGACTGGTGGTAAATAAAAATTAAAAATAATAGAAACAATCATGGACCCTGTCGGGCACAGCAAATTTCTCGATATGTTGCATAGGTATATCAAGAGCAATTTATTTATTATTTTCTATTTACGATAGCCCACACAAACCATTGTGCATTACGGGTGCAATTCAACCGGCTAATGACAAATACTCGTAATTCAATTTTCACAATACAAAGTAATAAGGCTGTGTTTATGTGGCATGTAATACCTGGTGGACCAACCGGTGATGACACCGTCATGGTCACGACAGCAGGCCAGTACTTACTTACTTAAATTTTCTTCAGAGTTATTTTATTAACTGCCTCGTTGGTATAGTGGTCGCAAAGGACTTATGAGCTGTCAAAACGCGATTGTCCCATAGATTTTGTATGGCTATAAAAACCTCTGACGTCACTTGTTTTCTACTAACTATTTATTAGGTATTGATTTCAAAGCAACAAATCATCTAATTTTACTTTTAATTGAGGTTGAATCAAGTTATCAGGACTAAAATAAACTGTTGGAATTTTGGGCGATTTTCTTTTTTATGTTCTTTTGTTTTAGTTTAAGACCGCTCATAGACAAAGTGACGCAACTCCTTCATAAATACTCTTTACTACAAAAGATTAAATGGACCTAACACGAAGTTATAATCTGTGGTCAAGTGCACGTAACATAATTTATTATTATTCTTGCGGTTTGCAACTGAAAACTTGATTTATGATTTCCGTAATTTTATAGACGTTAGTCGTCAAAAGGTCTGCTAGACTTGTAATTCTGTGACTGAACGCTGTAGATTAAAAGGTCACATAAGACCAAACAAAAAAATATTAATCTCCCAACCTAATTTTAGTCGCGGCACTAATCCTAAAGGAGCCTAGCCAAGTAACCAAGCGATATTTAGAGCAGTGTGCTCAAACACAGGTGTATCCTTCCCTCACCCTCATTGCTTGATGGGGCGGCAATCCGTCATGATCACCCCCCCTGCCCTTACTTTCAAAATCCGGACAACTACTGTGAAATTCGTAATTGAAATACCCAATAACACTACCCGATCTGGATATTATCCAACCCAGGACCCTACGGTAAGCATTCTTGCTTGCGACCACGAGAGAACAGGTGCAGTCAAAAACATAACATCGTATGAACCCGGATAACCAGAATAATAGTAAAGAAAGTGCCTAATGCCAAGTCAAACAATCACATACCGTGAACGCGTACGCACCTAATTTTGAACAACAATGTGCCACCACACAGGTACGGCCTACGAATTTCCGCAAAGTGAAATCAGCCCAACCACTTAGCACGTTTTCCACAAACTATCGCGCTTCTTACTTACTTACTTACATACTTTTGACACTGTTGGGGACGTGACTGACAGTTCATCTATACTACAAATAAATGAAATTGAAGTGTTTGTTTGTACTTTCAAAATAAAAGCATTTTACTAATTTGGATATTTTATAATTTTTTACACGGTAATAGATTATAAAATAAAGTCTTTGCTAAAACAAGATTTAAACCTTCGAGCCAGTTTTTGAATTTAGAACTTTATATAATGCTGCTCAATAGTTTAACTTGGTTTAAGCCAAGACTTTGTTTTAGGTATATATACCAAAAAACTGTCTGGCTCAGTCGCGTACAAACAATTTTTTTTAAAGTGCCTAATATCTTTCAGTTATTTCCTAAACGGCTGGGGCTCTCATTTGAAGAATCGAATGATTATTTTTTGGCACAAAATACTTAAAGTATTTCTAAAACCATAGTACAGTACAGTAACACTACATTTCATTGTGTCGAATACTATCTCGTCCAAATCCTTTGTTTACATTTCCGTCGATCGTAAAGCGACCGTTGTGTGACACACTTGCCACTTGCATGTAAGGTCGTCGTGTTACGCATGCGCGTCACGCCTCCCGATCATTGGAGCCGATCATTGATCGCAAGCGCATGTAAAATATGTTATTAGATTAGGGCTGCTACCAGCTCAGGATATGTCGGTTGTGTAAATGCTGATTATGTCTTATTTGTCCTAAACAATGATACTTTCTTTTTCAGTTGAAGAATTTCATGAGGAATAATAGAAGCTTTTAGTAGACAATATTTTAGTTTTTAATATTTGTTTAACAAAAAGTTATCTTAATATAAAAGTTTCATGTTACCTCATCAGATAGGTACCCTAAAAACCGTTGACGATATTAACAGTATTGAATAAAAGCATAATATGTATCCACCTATACATTATTGATCTGCGTAGAATAATGTAGACAATCTAGAGTGCTTTTATACTTTAAGAATACGCTAACAAGGTTGTTTTTATAACTGTTGAATGGAATGTGCAAGATAATTAATTAGGTGTCCATTAATAATTCAACTTACCGTAACATAATTAGCGAGGTGTGCCTCGCGATGTATGTGCCTACTCTACTTATATTAAAAGCATAAATTATTGACATATTATAATACTTTTTGACACTTATCAAAATGAGCTTTGCTTACCAATCTTTCTAAAAAAACTTTCTAGAATAAAAACGCTTTGCATTTGGCCATGCGCCTTTTTATTCTGGTAGATTTTTTAATTTAATTTTTTAGAATCCAGACCCAACGTTTTATTTCGTAAAAATTAAATTAAAAAAACCCCCGACGCGACGGCGGCCATTTTGGACTTTTCATCAAACATAGCTAAGAACACTCTCGACACTTTTTAAACAAAACAACAAAATCAAAATCGATTCATCTGTTCGGGAGCTACGATACCAGAGACAGACACACCCTCACATACACATCAAACTTATTACACCTCGTCTAAAAACCGCTCTTGATTTTAGGAAAATGCGCTGTAAACTACCAAGAAATATTTTTACTTTTTTTATATTTTCATAAAATATTTGTATTTTAGTATAAGTATTTACCGTATTCTGCTGTGTTTGATCAAATACCATGAGCTCAGCCATAAAAAAATGAAAGTGGCAAGAACGTGCCATGGAAGTGAGTTTCCCAACGAGATAAGCGATACAGTGGAAAGTGAATCCTGTTGGCGATGTACCAAAGTTTAAATGGACATGTGTAACATAGGATTTTACCTGGATTTTACTCCACTAATAAATTAACATAATAAACATGACGCATATTTAAAATAATTTAAAACAATACAAAATTATTAACTTAACGACATAGCTAGTCTTATAAATAAAATATAATTATTTGTTATGCTAATGAACGTACGAAAGGTCAACAAAGTACTTACTTACATCCGTAGTAATATTATAAATGCGAAAGTAAGTCTGTCTGTCTGTCGCTTCTATTCTGTTATACTTTCACGACTAAACTTCTGAACCGATTTTGATGAAATTTGGTACGGGATAAGTTTCAACCCCAATATAAGACTATTTTCTATGTTGTGTTTGTATTTGTTTTTATTCTACGACTGCTTGGGTCCGCAATAAACGACATTTAAGTACGCAGGCAAAAGCTAGTTTAAACTAAAACTATTAAGTTACTGGATTACACTTTACCTTAAACATAGATCATAATGTATTTATTCACTGAATGAGCAATGTATTTTTAGATTGAATAAAAAAAATCTCTAATCTCATTTTTTTTACTAAAACGTTCGCGTACTTAAGATGTCAGTCAGATAGCCGAAAAAGATCGTGGAGCCACGAGTGCGCGTAGGCACTTTTTCGTACGTTTTCGCCCTCCAAGTCTTGTTTTTGTTATCTACTTATTAACAGTAATAAAATAATTTTAATATTACAGGTGAAATACAAACACGGGTCATTGACATAGGAAATTCAAAAACGGAATAAAAATGTTAAGAATAAATGGTGCTTATAGCTAAACCTTTATAAATAATACCTGCTCCTTGCGACTTCGTACACGTGGTTTTATTTCACCTGTGTTAAGTTACGTCTTTGGCTACTGCTCTGCTCCCGTTTGTCGTAGCGTGATGTTAAACAGCCTATACTGTTCCTCATGAATCTGTCTATTATATAAATAGAGATTCTTTTCAATCCGACTGGTAATTCCAGAGATTAACACGTTTAAACACAAAAACCCTATGTAACGTTCACAAAAACTTACAGATGTAGTAGGTACATACAATTTACATTTTTTTTTTATTAGCCGTTACTGTCCCACTTCTGGGCAAAGGCCTCCCCCCATTCTTTCCACTTTCCTCTGTGTTGTGCCTCCTCTTGCAGCCAGATCCTGAGGAAGCCATACAAGGCGTCCACCATCTCCTCCTGGGTCTGCCGCGATCCCGTCTTACTGTGTCAGGGCTCCACTCTTGTGTTATGCGGGCCCATCGTTTAGCATCCGACGGCATCCGACAGACATGGCCCGCCCAGTCCCATTTCAGTTTTACATGTTTTACAATTTACATGCATTTTCTTATAGGTATTGCTTATCCCAAATTGTACAGATAAAGTCATTCAGAAGACTGAAATAAATTTTTAACTTTTCGTTCCAATTAAATAAGTCATGTATTCCATTAATACATAAAGGATAATTAAATAAATACAAATTGAATGTTAAAGGTATTCCAAAATAACTTTTGATTTTACTTAACAAAAAACTAAATTGTGGCATAACAAACAATTTTTTGTTATTCTTAATTGATTTATTTTGGGTATTTATTATTTTGTCGGTTAATTTGCGATTTGCAAATAATTAATATTCAGATTTATTATTTTTGTTTGTTTGGATATCCATACAAAATTAAAAAAGAGTTTTTATGAAGTATAGAGGCTTTACCTGATATTAAAGAGTTTGGATATGTACCTACGTTGAAACTTTGACATTGGTGCCGATTCCCTTGTTTCCAAACTAAATTAAAATTAGACTATTTCTATCTTTTTCTGTCCAATAAAACAAGAAAGGGACTAATGTAAATAAGAGCTGTCAAGTCAATCTGACACATTCGTACAATTATAGTTGACATCTTAAAACATATAGATTAAAAATACGGAAAAGTTCAAGGCAAAATTAATTTGACATCTCTAAATTAGTTCATAAATGTCGCCGTTCTTATCTTTCGCTGTATATCAGTAAGAGATCTGATGTCAATTCTCTAAATTTAGTCTAGTTTGTGAACAAGGGAATCGGCACCATTGTTTGTGTAACCGGGGGTCAGGTATATCCATACTATGATCATCATCATCACTAACATATCAGCCGTGGGAGCCTATAGATCAGGGGTCACCAAATGGCGGACCGCGGTCCGCATCCGGACCGCCGACCTATTTGGTGTGGACCGCGAGCACACAGCAACTTACACTACAGAATACGTAATTAATAAAATGTATCCCGCGGATCCTCGCGATGTGTCATTTTTCTCATTGTTATGAAAAAAATAGATACCTTTGTTATTTCCGTAATTACATTTGTTTAATTTTTTTTCTATAAAATGTTGAGCGGACCGCGATGGTCATTTCATTTCTTAAAACAGACCCCGAGCGAAACTAATTGGTGACCTCTGCTATAGATTTTCAATAGAACCGGTTGGAAGCGGCTTGCATTTAGCGCGATTCTGCGGTCTTCATCAGATCGTCTGTCCACCTTGCGGGTGGACGTCCCGTGCTGCGTCCCGCCTGCCGCTAAGAGGTCTCCATCCGAAAACATTACGGCCCCACCGGCCATCAGTTCTGCGTACTATGTGGCCTGCCCACTGCGATTTTAACTTGCTAACTCCTCAGTTTTATAATATTATTAGTATAGAAGATAGTTTAAACATAAAAACCTACACAAAAGCCCACGTAATGAATAACTGTATTTGAAAGTAAACTGGGGCAAGGATGACATTATTCGCAATGTTATTTTTGTAAGAAAATACAGTTGAACTTAAAAAGAATTGCCCACTTGAATAATATTATAATTTGCATACATTGAAACATGTCTTCTTCAGGTCAATGAGTGAAGGTCAACAGGTAGGTATGTAACCATTTTTTTTTCCTAAAATTTGTCATTTTTCCGCATTTGGAATAGGTATAACACGTTTAGCTTTAGGCCCCTAGCACACGGCGTATTTTAAACGCGCAGACGACGCGCGTTTCAGGAACGTGCGTTTTCGGCGCCGTAAATGCTGATTGTTGCGTTTGTTTTGATGATGGTTTGCGTTTGTTTAGATGATGGTTTGCGTTTGTATTGATGATGGCTGTAACTGCGCTCATACTCGCAGTATAGACGGATTTCACGATCGCCCCGTGTGCTTAGGTTACAAGGTTGCGTTCAAATCTCGTTTGAAGCACGTATACGCGCGTCATTTGCGCGTCGTCTGCGCGTTTAAAATACGCCGTGTGCTAGGGGCCTTAATAATTTAGTAGGTAGCCGTAGGTGGTGGCATGGCACAAACAAAAAGACATCCTTTATAGATAAGTACAAAGCCTAATTAAATCAATATGGGACTATATTTTATAATTTAAATAATATAACATAACATCACGCTTGTAATCCCCGAAGGGATAGGCAGAGGTTTATTTACCCATTAGTACACCCACATTTCGCCAGTTATGTTTAAGTCCCATATAATGTTTTGTGTTTTCATTAATAAGGTATGAATGTAGATTTAAATTGTTGCCTGCCTTGTCTGCTTCGTTGGACTAGTGGTCGCGTGACTGCTGAGCATGAGGTCTTGGGTTCGATGCCCAGGTCGGGCAAAGTGTTATTGGGTTTCTCCATCAGGAATTTCTCAGTAGCAGCCTCGGAGTCTGGATTTGTGCCCGGTTGATGGCAATAGGCTCGCCCCCTATTACATAGGACTTAAACAAAACTGGCGAAATGTGGATGTACTAATGGATACACCTCTGCCTTACCTTTCGGGGATTACAGGCGTGATGTTATATTATATTATAAAACTGCTACGAAGGAATGCAAATATTTATTTAAATATGCAGTTATTTAATAAACAGAATGAATACTTATTGAATGTTGTCGTCCTTGAAACGAATTAGGAAGGATCTTACAACACTTTAATGGCTATAATAGAAATAATTATTTAAATTACTCCTAAGTATTTGACACAAACCCTAAGTATTTGACCTATGAAGAAGTAACATTTAAAAGCCTAGCAAAATGTTAGTAATTAAGGACATGAGACATTTATGAGAACCTGAATATTTTATCTGTAAAGTGTTGGTGTTACAAAAATATGTAGATGCTCTATGTCTTGCCATTTGGTATACCTACTCGTATCATTTTTGAAATATAATTTTGTGAGGTCGTCTATGCGTAGCTTCATGTTGTATAATTCTAACATTATTTTGTATACCTAATGAAGTAATATAATTAATTTTGTCTTAAATATGGAGTTTGTACTAAGTACTTAGAATTAGTAACATTACTTCAAAACTAAAAGGCAATTTAAACAATTAAAAAATATTTTTTTTAAACTAAAACAGATGAATTTTCAAAAAAGGAAACTTGATAAAAACTATGTCGATATCATTATGACTTATCTTATTTCTTGATCAACTTAAGATCATCGAACCTCCATAATTAATGAGTACTATCTATTCAAAGTACCTAATATAAAACTTATATATTTTTTTATTTTATATTGATTGACATTTTATTTTTCGCCATATTGACTGTCACTCATGGTCTAAATAAAACAGCTAGGTACGTTTTAAAATATAATTAAAAATCAATTTAACACTATAGGTACTGGCGACTATGAGAGCTATAAATGATAAACTGTTTATCATTAGCATATTTTATGATTATGTTCGCAAGATTGGAAATAACGGGAAAGGAGAATTTACAGGCAGGAATTTTTAATCAGCTTCGATTACTTGAGAACGGGAAAATAAAATCGATTAGCGTATTTCAATCAGGAATCGATTAAGGAAGATAATATCAATAACTACAGTTAGTTTTACTTTGATTATTAAAACCAAACGTTTGCAGATAAACATATAAAAGCGCATACGAAATACCTATCGGTAAAACGAGGTGAATAAAGAGGCAGGGGAGAATTGGGACGAAACTTTAAAATGGATTATAATGTTAAATTAATATACGTAGTTTGTCGCCAACAAAAGCACTAATTTGTAAATTATAATTCAGGAAAAACAGTAGAATCTTTTTGCCAACAAATTATATTACTTCAACGTTAAAATCCCTTTTAAAGTTTCTGCCCAATTCGTCCCTGCCTTCTATTCACCCCGTTTTACGGTCGTACATAAAATGCCTGAAAATTTGAAGAGAGGTCTGTCTGGCTTTTCTACGATTGGCCCATTCGATTTTAATCTGTTTTTGACAAAGAATTTGGAGTTTAGTTTTGTCTACATTGATTACTAATGACTTAGTCACTCTATAGGAATGGACTGCTAAGCCCAAATTAGATATGATAAGCAAGTATTTTTACAGTCTCCTCACAAAACTGACCGGAAACACAACATACTTATTTAATAGATCACTAGATTGACGTTAGCAAACTGAATCACACCACCATACGGCGATGCTAAGAAACCCCGCAAAGATAGCCACACTGTGAATATTAACTTTGTTTTCTATCGAATTGGTTCTAGAATTCTAGATGTAAAGTAATTTGCACCTGCCATGTTATCTCTTCATCACCTATGGTTGACTGTGGAGAATAAATAACTAAGGCATTACCGCCGGCATGCGGCAGTCCGTTTTTGTACTTTTTTACAAGCTTTAATTTAGCTTGCACTGTTCGTATGCTTTCAAAAGCAAATAATTTTTCGACCATTTGTGGATATCCGATTGAGCTGAAATTTTGCATACACCTTTAGTTCTGATGACAATACAATGTTCAATACTCAATATTGTAATAAGCTTGTTAATAATTTTTTTTGTTACATGACAAAGCTTAAATAAAATGTAACTAAATAGAAAATGTAAGTAGGAACCAAATTGATTATCATCATTTGCCACGCCTTTTCTATGTTGGCGTCAGTTTCCAGTCTGACCAAATGCAGCTGAATACCTGTGTTTTACATGAAGTGACTGCCTATCTGACCTCCACAATCCAGTTATTGGGTAACACGATACCCTTGGTAAGACTTTGTCAGACTTTTGGGCTACTGTCATCGTCTCTCTAATCCTAACGATTGTCAATGATCTATGAATCATAGCTGGGACCGACTCCCTTTCCAAGGCACGGGAGTGTCATATATATCTACTACTTACCAAATTCAATGTGGCTTTTTCAATTTCATAATATGTAGGTACTTGCTATAAGTTTTTCTTGGATGTCAATTGACATCGATGAAAGAAAACATCGAGGAAGAAACCTAAACATACAATAAATACAAGTCTGGAATCGCCAATCCGCCTTGAGCAAGCGTGACGCTCAATACTCATGCCTTCTCTGCATGAGAAGAGGCCTTTGCCTTGCAATGGTACAATAATAGGTACTTAGGCTTCTTTCTCCTGAAATACCATACAGTATAGTGTCATAAAACAATAAGACAACAAAATTGTTCTTTACTTATTACGTGAATAAACACTACTAACATTAAGTATACGACCGATTAGTTTTTTTAATAGCGTTAAGTATATAAACAAAGATGACTCATTTTTACTCGTTTAGAAACGAGAGACGTGAGTCAGTATTGGACCTATTTTGTGACGTTGAACCGTGAACGGAACACAATAGTTTTTGTGAAGAGTCTAGTAGAAAAACGGTTTTACAAAGGGATTTGTGTAATTCATTCATATTGATTGAGTAATTTGCTGTGTTGTTACTAACGACTGACTTAACCTCGTTGGTCTCTCGGTCGCAAACGCGGCTGTTAAGCGTAGGATCCTGGCTTCTATTCCCAGGTCGGGCAAAAAAGTGTTATTGGGTTTTTCCATTACGAATTTATCAGTAGCGATAAATTCGTAATGGAAAACCGGAGACTAGCCAGGTAGGCAATCGGTCTATAGAATATTATTATCTAATTCAATTCAATTCATCTTTATTGTGGTATTACATAGGAATGTGTATATAATACAGCTGGTGTTAATAAACATTTTGTGAACAGCTATGTACCGCCCTTTGGGCGTACAATAATATAAAAATAAATAATATAAAATAAATAGAAAATTACATGCAAGTCAACAATAATTTTTCACAACATTTTTTAAAACATAATCATTAATAATAATTTGACTGGCAGTTTTAATATACAAACAATCCATAAATAATATGTCCTAAACGCATCATGACTAAGGCAGATTGTATTCTACATTCTAATTACAGTCAAATCATTATGAATTTGTAAGTTTATATTAAATCTAAAAATATTAAAACATATAAACGCAAGTGGTGCAATGTCGTGATGGCTCAATGCCAGCGCAAGCGTAACCGGGCACGGGCAAGTACCAATCTGACTTTTCCTTTTCATATATTATTTCTAAGTTTATCTTGAATATCAATGACATCAGTAAAGGAAAATATTGTAACAATACCTACCTGGATTTATCTTATATAGTAATTATCTATCTATACAGATACACATATTATATTCTATTAATTCTTTAAAAGTTTATAAAAGGCAACCGTTACTTACTGATTGACTAATCTATCAACACACAACTCAACATAATAGTAATTATGACGTAGGCATGAGCTAAGAAAGGATTTCCACAATTCACCCCCTAAGGGGATGAACCCGGTGTCCAAAGTTTTTATATTCACGCGGATAAAGCCGCGGGCATAATAAGTAGGGCTGGTTATACATATGCTTAAGTCTGAAATCACCAATCCGCTTTGAGCAAGCGTGGTGATCAATGCTCGTGCCTTCTGTATGTGAAGAGGCCTTTTTTCCTGCGGTGGTGTAACACTCGACCGGTATTATTATTTTAAATAATTCATATTAAACAGTAAATAATTTTTACTGTATGACCTTTAAATATTAATTATGTAAATGATTTTCATTCATAATCAGAATGTATTTAAATTACAATTTTGTTTGAATAATCAAAACTGATTAGTAGGTAGGTAAGTTTGACTTAAGGGCACGAGCAAACTTATCATTATATTTCAACCAAACACAATAACCTTTACATATTATAATTACTAGCTTTTGCCCGCGACTTCGTCCGCGCATATGTCGGTTATCGCGGACGCAGACGAAGTCGAAGTCGAATAAAAAGTAGCCTATGTCCTTTGTTGGGGTTCACACTTACCCTGTACCAAATTTCAAACAAATCGGTTCAGTAGTTTAGGCGTGAAGAAAAGACAGACAGACAGACAGACAGAGTTACTTTCGCATTTATAATATTAGTTAGGATTAGGATGTACGTATACCTAAATCTTCCTAATTCTTCGTATAAGAAAAACTGTTCATTCACGCGAAAATGACGCAAATAATGTAAAATTAAAAAATGTACGGGCACATGCGCTGTTTTGAACTAGTTTTAGCGCATGCCTTATTGCATGCGATATTGCGCTTCACGCATGCGTAAGACGAAAAGGCAGGATGGACGTGAAAGCGCACTGCAGTGGACATAGATTATTGGTGAAAATTGCATGAAAATCCGTTCAATAGTGTTTGAGTTTATCGCGAACAGACAGACACAGACGCGGCGGAAGACTTTGCTTTATAATATGTATACGTAGATCTTCTTCTTCATCGTGTGGGCATTAAGGTCTTACGACCCCACACACCCTAGTGTCAGAGTTTCTAAACCGCCTCAAGGGCCTCTGACATGGTTTGAATGGAACAGTAAGTCCAGGTTTCCTCACGATGTTTTCCTTCACCGATGCCAGTGATGTCCAAGATAAACTTTAGAAAGTACATATAAATTTAAAAATTCACATTGGTACTTGCCCGGATTTGAACCCACAACCTCATGCATGAGAGGCGGGTGTCTTAACCACTGAGCCATCACGACAGCGATACGTAGATGAGGCGAAAGGAGTATGTAAGGATCGTAGCAGGTGGCGTTCTGTGGTTTCTGCCTACCCCCATGGGAAAAAGGCGTGAGTTTATGTATGCATTTATGTATGTATGTAGTGATAGTAATAGTAAAAATAAATTAGTAATACAATCGATTACTTTTAAGTTATCGCGTTCTGATAAGAATAACTCGAAATATCTTCCGTTTGTTCACCTTTTTTTTTGTTTACGGCCAACAACAAAAGTCTAGCTTATTGTTGATTCTATTACCGTACTGCTGACGTATCAAGCAGTTCCAGTGCACGCAGTGTCGGAAGTTCAGTAGTTCTAATAAGGAAAAACAACGTGATATATGTATACCTTTATATTTACAAGCACGTCAGGTACCTACAGTATATTGGTATGACACATAAAGTAGTCTATGGATTGTTTAGCAATAAAGGAGGAATAAATAAAGTTTATGTAATAAAAAATACTACAAGGATGTCTTATGTTATACGAGTATCTAAGGAAAATCACGGAAAATGTGCGTCGGTTCACATTTTCCGTGATGCGTGCACCCGCGCAGCGTAGCGTGAAAATGTTCGGTCTATTTATTTTAAAATTCGTTGATTATGCGGCTATTTCTTGGAACTTGGCCCTTTTTTTTTTAAGTCCGTCTTCAATTGAAGGGCTGCCATTATTAAAGTCATAACTGATTGTGTCAGGAAATGACGTGTGTTACAAAATGATCTTGGGAACGTTGAAAACTAGACCATTTGTTCTTTGTGGTATACCACAGAGAGATATTGATGCCTGTAGGATATCGCTCAGTGATGACAGTACTCAATTTAACCGCATCTTTCCTACTTTCTTAACTTGTGCACAATTCACTGCGCGCACGCACTATTGTGCGCTCAACCAATATGCTCTAACCTTAATTTTGCTTACGCAAATATGCTCAGAATATATCAGACTCTATATAGGGACTTTACACTTCCATATTATTATAAATTAACTTTTGCCCCCTTTGCCTAATTGGTTTAGCCATGTAAGCGTAAAAGACAGACAGACAGAGTTACTTTACCATTTATAATATTAGAAGGTACGGAATTACGGATGTTTAAGACTCTTATTATGCAAGAAAATTGTCGTAGGTCATTTTTTATGTAAGAACCAACGTAACGACATTATAATGTTGTAAATAATCTGTGTGGGCTTCACACAAAACAAGTTAAATGTATGATTGAAAATAAAAATACTTAACTTATAGAGATTATGCAAGTTGACATAACATAACATCACACCTGTATTCCCCGAAGGGTTAGGCAGAGGTGTACCCATTAGTATACCCACATTTCGCCAGTTATGTTTAAGTCCATAGGGGGCGAGCCTATTGCCATCAACCGGGCACAAATCCAGACTCCGAAGCTGCTACTGAGAAATTCCTGATGGAAAAACCCAATAACACTTTGCAAGTTGACCTTAAGAATAATATCGTGTACCTAAAATAATAATATCTACCTATATGTTAATTTTGTGGTCACGCCAGACGAGTTAATGATTATATAATTATAAAATAACAGGTAATTTAATTTTATGGATCGAGATTCGGAGTTTTTATCCCAATGAAGTAGGTACTAGATTTTCTTCTAGGAAGCTAAATTTTGAACTGCGCAATCATCAGCCATAAAATTAATTTTAGATTCACCGTTTTTATTAAATGTCAAATGTTATAAATACTGAGAACACCAAAATAAATAAAAAAATGAGGAAACAAGTATGGTGCTTGAAAGTTCTTCAATATTTTTAATTTCTTTAAAGCCAGTTTCAGATAGGTATACACTATGTAACAAAAACCCTGTCAGATCAGTGTTGCCGTTGATCAGTTTTTATGTTTTATTTTAATTTAATTACTTCTTCTTTCTTCTTTTTTTTTTCACTGGGGAAAAATAATAATCTCAAATCCATTAAATGGTTACGTATATGTGTACGCAGTACGATGCCGAATAATACCCTTAAGGATCGGACAGGGTTTTTGTTACAGGCTGTATATTATAGGCAGATAGGTGAACAGGCTTCTTCTGGGTAAGCTCACTTCATGGTAGACTTTGTCTCTGTCACCTCTGGCCTAGACTAGAGTCAAGAGCAAAGACATCTCATAAAAAAGGTACCTACCTACTTAATTTATATAAATGTGGATGGATGGAGAGGAATAAATAAAAATAAAAAAATAAATATCTTGGGACAACTCACACACGGCCATCTGATCCCAAGCTAAGCAGAGCTTGTGTTATGGTAACCAGTCAACTGATATACATACTTATATAATTTATAAATACATACATATTATAGATAAATTACACTCAGACACAGAACCAACAATTTTATGCTCATCACACAAAGTTTGTCCTGGGTGGGAATCGAACCCACTACCTCCGGCTTTGCAGTCAGGGTCACTAACCACTAGACCAACGAGGCAGTCAAAAGGAAGAGAAAGGCCAAAGAAAAGATGGATGGATTGTGTGAAGAATGACATGAAAGAAAAGGGAGTCAGTGATAGCATAACGGCTGACAGGACGGAATGGAAGAAGAAAACGTGTTGCGCCGACCCCAAGTAACATGGGACAAGGGCAGGAAGATGATGATGGATTCAAATTTTTCTATAGTATAATAAATACACACGATACACACACTGTAGACAGACAGATGAACAACGGAATCTTAGTAATTAATAATAGTTTGAATACAGAACCCAAAAAAGTAGGTAAGTATTTAGTAGGCATTTTTAGATTATATCTATCATAAGTTCACCACACTACCATTCACTGACATAATACTTCTATCACGATAAAAACAAGTTTTTAAATCAAATACGAATGAATTCTTGAATAAATCACAATATTGTGATGTATGTCGCGGTTTCATAGCTGTACTTAGTAATTTATTGTGTGCGGCTAACATTATTGCTCTGGTTTAGCGGTTGCCCATGCGCATTCTGTGGTTACTTCACTGTGGTCTCCTGTCAGTATTATTTATGTCTGATAGTCTTCATTACGAGTTCAAGAACATGTTATGTTTATACATAGTAAAGTAGGTTAATAGGTACCTATATGTGATGGGTCGTTGGAAATGTGCTATACTTATTCTTAATTCTTCTCCATAGAAACCTTCAACTTTCTGACTGACTGATTCCTTGACATAATTCAATGTGCCTGCTAATGGTTTATCTATATAAATAAAACAAAGTCGAGTTAGTTACAACATTTATAACTCACAAACGAATGGACCAATTTTTATGAGGTGTGTTAGATTTGTCTCCGCCCGAATAACAAAACTAGGTACTATTAAAACAGAGGAAAATTCACGAAAAAAAATACGACATTTATTGATATGAGGCAGCAAAAGCAGCCTTAACCACTGCGCTATCACAACATTCCTGTTTAAGTGCTTACTTCCTGTAAAACCACACCACTACAAGGTAACTTAAGACACCTATTTATTGAACAAGTCCACAACAATATCTCGATATCTTGCAATGATCTAAGAATAGATACTGCATTAGTACTGATTTGACCCTACAATAAGCAATCTGTGGTTTCCTAAGGTTACTATTGCGATTTATTACGTATCTAAGGTTTTATTAACACGCAAATGTAATTGGCAATATTGATACTAGCCCTTGCCCGCGCCTTAGTCCGCGTGTATGTCGGTTATTGCAGACACAGACGAAGCCGCGGAATAAAAAAGTAGCCTGTCCTTTCTTGGGGTTCAAACTTCCCCGTACCTCATCAAAATCGGTTTAGTGGTTTAGTCGTGAAGGCGTAACACATAGACAGAGTTACTTTCCCATTTATAATATAGCCGCCCCGGCTTCACATAGGTGCAATGTAGATACTAACATAGGTACATAAACTCACGACTTTTTCCCATGGGGTCAGGCAGAAATCACAGAACGCCACCTTACATACTCGACCTCATCCACGTTCATGCATCTCGTCCTTCAAGCAGGCCGATTACGAGTACTGCGCACTTGACCTTTCTGAAGAACCTCTCCAATAAGGTCAGTATAGGTCTTCCTAGGGCGTCGGTCCCTGCGTTGCCACTCACTATACGTATAAACCTTCCTCTTGTATCACTCTATCTAGTGATAAAAACCGCATTAAAATCCGTTGCGTAGTTTAAAAGATCTAAACGTACAGACAGCGGAAAGGGGCTTTGTTTTATAGTAGAGAAGTGATGATGAGTTTCTTCTAAATACTGATTTTTGATTGAGATTTTTGGTCTCAGTTGAGGTCGATAAAATTCCCGTTATAGCGCGCAGACTCCTTTTCAGGCAAAAACTGTTCGAAATCAAGACAAACTAGTTTTCAAGTTGACCGAAGCGCTTAAAAGGACCTCTTTTAAGATTTCTAAAATAACATTAACTAAAGCATGTCTTTGACATAAAGTTATTCGGCGGTAACAAGACACGGAATAACTTTATGAAGAATTGCATTCAGCATTCAGCTTTCTTTACAACCAGATCGCAAAAAAATTGGTAAAAAATCGCGTGCATCTTTGCTTTTATGTACGGCACAATATTGTTGTCTATGTTTCGACGAAAGATGGTGTAAAAAATATAGTAAATAAATTCAGGAAAATAAGTATTGTAGCTACTTGTGCCTAATAGAATTAAGCAATTTTTACAATGACTCTCTAATTAATAACCAATATGGTAGCCTTACAAAATTTATACTACCTATACTTGAGACAATCTTAACGTAATATGCCAGTAAAAACTTTAACGGAAAATCAGTAGTACCGAACAACAATGGGAGTTTTCGCGACGATGCTAATTTCAATACAATGCTTTCTTGTAGAGATTGTTTTCCATGGCTAATGCCATTATTAAATACAGGAGATTGTATGTAGATGTGCGTAGTTCAATAGCCATTACATAATCTAAAAGATTTATGATTTCTTGTTTACGTTTTTGTTGTGTAAGTAGTAATTAAAAATAGATCTGAAAGCGTTGTTAAGGTTGCGATGACAGCTTGATATTAAACAGGTAAAGATTTTTTTTTTAATCCTCAAATCACACAAATACTTAAAGGCTGATTTTTCAATCGTCAGATAACTAGTAACGGAGGGATAAATATGGCGGTTTGACAGCTTTTGTATAGAAAATGTGTCAAACTGTTATATTAATTTATTCTTTGGATAGAAATTATTGAAAAATCAACCTTTTAACAAATTATTTATTTGTATCAATAAGGTACAGAAAGGAGATATAGGAAGAAAAACAAAATGGTTGCTTACTCTGCTTTAAATTTTAGTGTGTAAGTATCAAGTATTTAGACATAGGTTTTTGAAAATGTCGCTTAAATTAAAATTGTAATATTACAATGTTTTTTTCTATCTTTCCGACCAATGTGCCGTGTTTCAGATAAAAGAGGAAATCTTACTAAAACAGATCAAACTGAAAAAAAATATAACCCTCCTTCTGGCGCAGTTAGGTAACTATTCTTACATATGAATCTTAACAATCTTATTGATTAATAGTAAATGATTACTAAAGATACCTAGTTAGCATTTCAGTGCTATCTTGCAGTTGTCGGTATTTTATGATTATAAACAAAGATTTTGCTTTCCTGAACAGAATTCGCTCTTTTGTCTTATGTTTTTATTGGCCATAATCTA
The DNA here is from genome assembly GCA_949316365.1 of Hoplodrina blanda. Taxonomy (NCBI): domain Eukaryota; kingdom Metazoa; phylum Arthropoda; class Insecta; order Lepidoptera; family Noctuidae; genus Hoplodrina; species Hoplodrina blanda. The sequence goes on from OX438594.1 coordinate 11,458,138, forward strand.
GTTATTTCTACTTTAGGTACAACTAACCTTTAAATAACCAGTCCAATCATTAAAATACTTCTTTATCTTGTCTATTTGTAGCGTTTTTATTTTGTATCTGACTTGTTTACCAACTTGAACAGTCTAGACACCTCTGCGACTTAAAAAAATATGTAGATACATATAAGATTTTAAATATAGATTTAATTGTAGCTTTCCTCATAAAATTCCATAATTTATTATAAACATGACGGTTATAAAACTTTTAGAAGCCACCGTATGCTTTTTTAAATCGAATATGTAACCTTTTTTAATCCGCGAACTGGCATTGGTCAGTTTAAGGCTGTTTAAGGTCATCGCACTCGTTTGCGTGTTCCAAAATCTGGGTTATAAATAACAATGTAAGTAGCATTTACTTGTATATCGACGACTGGATTCCTCGACAGGGTAGGCAAAGGTTTTGAGTAGGTAAACTAAATCTATTGTAGGTACAGTAGGGGTCATAAGTGGAGTAGCAATCTCACAAAGCAATAGATTGTTATTTTTTAACCGACTTCTAAAAAAGGAGAAGGTTCTCAATTCGAATGTTTGTATTTTTTTTTCTTTTTTTTTTAGGTTTGTTTGCGCTTAACTCCATCGCTTTCCAACCGATTTCAAAAATTCTTTTTTTGTTGGAAAGGTTATACTTCCCAAATGGTCCCATGTCGGTGTCAATGTCCAAGTCGGTGCCATACGGTTGGATATAATATCCTCGGTCTTGGCACCGACTCCAAAAAATTGTTAAATTTTAGTATAGGTTAATCGTAGGTACCTAAGGTTAGGTTTAATAGGCAGGTTATAGATTATTTGTAACTTTTTAGTGCTTTTTTTTTAAGTCGGTTTTTTTTGCAAAAAAATTTTTTTTTTTAATTTTTATTAACTTACGACCTTTCGACGCCGTCTACGAATTCTGAGGTGTTCCTACTGTGTTAATACATAATCACTTATACGCACAGATGTAGGTACGGTCTGTACCGCGTGTTCACAGCAATTTTAAACCTTAGCATGCTACTGCACTTATGACCCCTTACCCTAATATGTAGAGGCGAGTAAAACAATTTAAGTAGAGTAGTCACTTTAGGACTAGCTTCTGCCCGCGACTTCGACCGCTCGTTTTTTTACCCTCGTTTAGAGCGACTTTGGTTACTGCTCCGGTCCTGTGGGACGTAGCGTGAAATTATATAGCCTATACTAATATAACATCACGCCTGTAATCCCCGAAGGGTTATGCAGAGGTGTAGGTACCCATTAGTACACCCACATTTCGCCAGTTATGTTTAAGTCCCATGTTATTACATGGAAATAGGGAAGCGGGCCTATATTGCCATCAACCGGGCACAAATCCAGGCTCCGAGGCTGCTACTGAGAAATTCCTGATAGAAAAACCCAATAACACTGCTCGACCTGGGAATCGAACCCAAGACCTCATGCTCAGCAGTCGCGCTTTGCGACCACTAGACCAATTTGTTCTTGTTACGATTTTTGTGTTAAATCCTAACTAATATTATAAATGCGAAAGTAACTCTGTCTGTCTGTCTTTCTGTCTGTCTGTCTGTCTGTCTTTTCTTCACGCCTAAACTACTGAACCGATTTGTGTGAAATTTGGTACAGGGTAAGTGTGAACCCCAACAAAGGACATAGGCTACTTTTCATTCGACTTCGTCTGCGTCCGCGATAACCGACATTATACGCGGACGAAGTCGCGGGCAAAAGCTAATATGTATATAATCTTAGATATCCTGGTGAACCATAAGTGGCGCAACACACAAGTTTCTGAATTATCTTCAAACAGTATCATTTGTTATGTAAATAGGTACTTACATTACACAGTTAATGTTGTTATAATTCGCTGGAAAAATGTTTGTTATACTCTACCCAGTTAGAAGTAATAGTGATATTACATCACCGTGGCCATACAAATTCATAAAACAAATACATAATAGTGAAATTGTGGCTTATTTGTTTCATTATGCAACATTTTGGTCGCAAATTTTTTCGCTGATTGCCGTGTCCGTGGCTCTGCCATGACCGCGGCTTTGCCATGTAAAGACAGACAGAGACTTACATAACAAGAAATCCCCGAAGGGTTAGGGAGAGTACCCATTATTACACCCACATTTCGCCAGTCATGTTTAAGTCCCATGTAAGTAATAGGGGGCGACGCTATTCCCATCAACCGGGCGCGCGGGCGTAAATCCAGACTCTGAGGCTGCTACTGAGAAATTCTTGATGGAAAAACCCAATAACACTTTGCCTGACCTGGGAATCGAAGCCAAGATAGCTCAGCAGTCGCACAGACAGAGACTTGCTAAAGAAATATGCCTACAGGTAAATTCTTGTGAAATTATTCAAACAACACATCTCGCGCACATAAAGTTTCTTTTGTTTTTTCTTTTGTTTTTGTTGTGAGATCACAAAGGGTAAGCGAGGGCATTATTTTAACTTGCTAAGTAACAGAAACAACACGCTCAAAATTATACTCATCTCGCTTTAAAAAGCCGAAGTGCTATTTTGTAAAAATGTCTTACGGCGAATTATGTTAAAGTGAGATTGTACTTAGTGAGGTGATTTTTCTAGCATCAGAAGCGCAGTTGCCACGTTCTATACTAATACATATTTCTTATAAAAGTGGAAATTATATTATTTCTTTCTCCACCGCCATTTTTTTATGATAAAAATAACTTTGTTGCGGGAAGCAAGACATGCAGTTCTGTTCTTCATGATTTTTTTCTCCGGAACTCGTCAAGCTTTATTATCTCGGCGTTTTGGAGTTGCAGTGATTAGACAAAAGCTTAGGTAGATATCTCTAAATAATTTATTAAGTAAGCTAAATAATTTACCTACATTTTTTGACAAGATTTCGACATTGATTTTCGCTAAGATGTGATACGTACGGTGTACGTTTTTTATGAACTTCACTTAAATTCGACGAGGGAGATTTTTAGGTACAGAATACACTAGGTACACACTAGGTACCTAACTCTTTTGTTTATGTATAACAAGGAAATAATCAGCACATACCGTGATCGAGTCGACGTCATCGAATGACCATAGTCAAATGAATATAAATCGTTCATTATGTTTAAATCCTTTATTATCTATGGACACTATGCCATGTTTTTATTCTACGCACTCACACTGGTTAAATCTATTGTGTAAGCATACGGAAATCACGATTTTCGAGTAAAATGCCGTTTTAAACTATCGACATTCTTTAGAAATCGTAACATGAGTAGGTAGTAGGTTGGTTGGCTCGGAAATACATTTTTGTTAATTTGTGCCAGTTGCAACATACTTAAAAAAAAAAACATATAAAGCTACCCAATTTTACACCCTCTCTTTTGACTGCCTCGTTGGTCTAGTGGTCGGGTTCGATTCCCAGGTCGGGCGGTGTTATTGGAGTATTGTTTTCCATTAGGAATTTCTCAGTTGGTGGCTCGGTTGATGGCAATTGGCTCGCCCCTATTACATGGGACTTAAACATAACTGGCGAAATGTGGATGTACCTACTATTGGGTTCACCTCTGCCTAACCCTTTGGGGATTACAGGCGTGATGTTATGTATGCGTAGATATTGATCTAGCTTAACGTATGTTTTATAATGTAGGACTTTGATGTAATTCTAAAATCTAACAGACGAAGTCACGATCAGAAACTAGTGCCAAAAAATACTGGAAATACAAGAAATTCTTCGACATTTTACACTTTGTAAACTGTTAATAACATTGGAGCAATTAAAATATCTGCATTACATATTTATTATACCTAGGTATTATAATAATTACTTTAGTACCTACATACCTACATACTTACTGTAACTTTGTATTTATTAGTTGAACTTGATTATATCTATACTATCTGTACTATAATAAATTATACTATAAAGCTAGAGGTTTTTTCATTGTTTGTATGTTTAAACGCCCTAATCTCTAGAATTACTATTAGAATTGATTTTTTTTTGTAAATGATGACCAGATTCATGAGGAATAGTATAAGCTACATAACATCACGCTACGACCTACGGGAGTGGAGCAATAACCAATAAACTAACAGAATAAATCCAAACCAAAATATACAGGGTAATTGAAAATATACCCGAAACCTTAAAAGGGGTCATTATTGTACTCATCATTATGAATAACTTTTACTATGGGACTAACCCTGAAATCATGAGAAAAAATCAGCTGTTCCCTACTAAAATGCTACACAACACAACACGATCGTAATGTATGAAACAGCTGTTTTTTTCAAGCCAATTTCAAGTTTGGTCCCTTAGTAAAAGTTGTTCATAATGATGAGTACAATGACCCCTTTTAAGGGTTCGGGTAAATTTTCAATTACCCTGTATAATTATTTAGCGATCTATATTATATTTGATTAGGTACACCAAAAAAAATCATGACCAATAAAAATACATTTCTGAAAACTATAATTAGGTTTCACAAAGTGCCAGCATATGTTATTATTAGTTATTATTAGGAATAAGGATATACCTACCATGTATATGATTACAAGAATGTTAAAATTAGCTCCAGTACAAAAAAATACCTGTTTTGAGAACCTGCTCAAAATTCTTTTTTGAGCTATAAAAAGTTCGTGCGATCAAGGCGATTGGCGTTAAAAAAAAACAAATTATCTTCATTTACGACTGGCTTAATATAAAATCGATTAAATTAATAGACGGGGTTGATGTATTGATTTAAAATAAAAACAAAGTAGGTACAGTCAACAAAAGAGATAGGTATGCAGGGTCATCAGACATAGTTGAAGTTTTCTAAGAAAGCGATGGGTGTCTTTGACTGAAACTTAACTTAAATAATGAACTTTATATTAAATACTTTTTAAATTAAATTACATTTGAAAACATCCATCGGTTTCTAAGAAAACTTTAACTATATCTGAGACTCTGCATACCTATCTCTTTTATCGACTGTACCTATATGTATACAAACTGCGAGGGTTGAGGAATTACTGATATGTCAGGTATTCAAAAGTGCCATTGCATTGGGGTTAACAAAGTTAACATGAACTTGACTAACTGGTTTAAAGTGAAGGACGCCCTTCACTTTAAACCTTCATATTTAATTTAACTACAATAACATAATACCTACTTGTTCTACTGAATTGAACACTTAGCTTAGTCCTGCTAAAATAATTCAACCCATAATCTCTTAATAACTTAATTCAATATTACCTACAATCCAGCAAAAATAGCTTAACAAAATGTACATCCAAAATTTATGCAAATTGATTTAAAATTAATTCTAAATATGGTACAAACTTTATCATGGTTTGGTCCATTTTGACAGATTATAGCCAAATCCAGTAGGAAATGATACTTACATAGGTACATACAACTATATGGGGGGCATAACTACAAATATTAACCAAAACCTTCTTCTCATCTTTCCAGAAATACTTCCCGAAGCATTAAGAACGAAATGCATCAGGTGCACAGAGAGGCAGAAGAGGACAGCAGTGAAGGTGATCAAGCGGCTGAAGTACGAGTACCCTGATGAGTGGGCCAAGCTCTCCTCCCGCTGGGACCCCACCGGGGACTTCACTCGATACTTCGAAGAGTTCCTGGCTAAGGAACACTTTAACACTATTCCTGGATCAGGTAAAAAAATCGTATATTTATTTGCATGTAGGGATGGAGAGCTGCCTTCTGTGCGGGATTCCGCGGACTTGTCTTAGTTTAGAGAGCTCCTAGAGGTCATTCGGAAGGAAGGGGTTTTAAAAAAAGGCGAAACCCAGACATTTTTGTTTCAGGAAAATCCATATTAATAAACAATAAATGCAATTTATAGTAAAAAAAGGAAAATGTGAAACAGATTTTTATTTTTATTGTTTAAATATTTTTTTGTTAAGTAAGTAGAAATTCTTCTACTTTTTCGTGCCAGTGATAATATCGTACGAATCATCAGGGGGATGCCTTTATGTTTCTTCTTTAACTTTCCGTCTGTATTAAAAATAATTAAAATAACCTCCATGCATGGCGAAACATTATACGACCATGAATGACTGCTCACTGGTTTTATTTTTGACTATTCAAAGTCAACGCCGATACAAGAGATAACAAGAAGACAACATAATGGACTTTGATGACAAGACGTGCGTATGTCTTAAGTTTATTACAATAAAACGACCAAGGGCTGGTCGGACTCGCACACCAAGAGTTCCGCAGCACATACAATATTAATATCGAACAAATCCGACGAAAAAAATGATTTCTTGTACGTAAATAAAGTTAAAAACCAGCCAAGTTTCGTACTACAGTACAATATGTATTGTATGAAAAAACGTGGACGAGGAGAAAGAAGTATACATGCAAGGATCGTAGCAGGAGGCGTTCTGTGGTGGCGTTTTCCCCATGGGAAAAGGCGTGAGCTTATGTATGTATGTAGAAAAAAAACATTTCTTGTATAGAGGCCACCTTTATTTTATTTATTTATTTATTGTTAGAGTGGCCATAGACACACACTCTCTGAAAACCTGTGAAAGACTGAGACAGACTGAGGATTCTAACTAATAGGGTTCCGCTTGGCACTCTCTGGATGGGGAACTCTAAAAAATTGCTTTGATACTATAACATAATTGCTAACCACGAATCCACGATGCATCAGATCATTGCCATCTGTCAAACCGTCGGAACTTTAATCGTTCGTTATTATTTAGTTTTGTAACATTCGAACTAACTAAGTAATAAATATGAAAAGATTATTAATTTGATGTTTTTATCTGGCATTGATTGATAACTTTTATTTATAATATCTGAACTATTTTTTACTACTAAGTAAGTACCATAAACGCGAATGTTTGGATGGAAGTCACATCAGAACAGCTGACCGGATCTGGATGAAATTTGGCATAGAATTACATTCTAATCTGGATTAGCACATAGACTTTTTATCCCGGAAAAATGTACGGTTGCTGGGGGATAATATAATATCGATTTATGAAGTGAATGCGGAAGTTAGTTGATCATAAAACTTATTTTTATAACTATAAGACATAATTTAAAACCAAATTTGAAATTAAAACGTTAAGTGCAAGCAGCGTAGTATAATTTAACTACCTAACTAAATATTTAAAAAACCACAAAGCATTTTAAAATACTTATTAAAACAAAAAAGCTTTCGTAATGAAGGAATTACGTCAACAAAAAAAAAACTTCTCAAAACTAAGGACGCAAAAACAAAAAGATCTTACTAAAGAATATTAAAAAACAAAAGATTTTGTCTATGGTTTTTGTTGTTGCGTTCCTAATGACCAACGACAGACCAAAGAAATAAAATATAACTGTGTGCCTTTTAATTTAAATGGCGACTATTAAATCTATGAATAGTTTAGAGTTGCAGCCATCACTTTGTTTGACACATGATCTGTCAAATGGATCCTATTGTTAAAAAAAGAACTGTCGTGGTTACCCTTGAGGAAGCTTGAGTAACCTGTATTGAATGTACACAAATAAATAAAATTGAAGTGTCTTTAAGTAATATGAAAACGCATATGAAAAAAAAAATGTTACTAATAAAACTTATACACAAAACCAACCAATTTTTGAATTTTTGTCTCTGTGTCAGTTTGTTCCAGTTAATTCGAAACGGCTGGACTGATTTTGACGTCACTGGCAGTTAGAGCGCCCGCAGACATACAATTCCAAGTTGGCCAACTAAATCGCACAGCATAGGTACAAAATACACTAAAAAGTTGGACAACTTAGTTGGTAAGATGTGTGGACTCTCATTCAGTCACTAGTCTATTGGTATGCTGTTTTTTTTTTTTTTTAGGTGGTAAAAATCATCAAATGACTCCTTCCGCCCTGGGTGGGGCGGAAGGGACTGTCAGACTTTTACTGACTAGAAAACCACCCTGTTCCTTCTGTTGCCCTTTACGTTCCGGGGCCACGGTATCCTGTTAAGACGTCCCGCAACCCCGGATTGGTATGCTGTGCGATTTAGTTGGCCAACTTGGAATTGTATGTCTGCGGGCCCTTTTAGCTGATGTTATAAGGAGTAAGGCTACTTTTATTTTAGAAAAAATCATAAGATTGTGCGCAAAGCCCGCAGATAACCGAAATTAACACGGACAAAGTCATAAGGCATATTTAAGCTTGTTATAAATAAGTATTGTGCACATGTTGTGACTTGCATTGATCCATGATAAGTTACTTGTATAAAAAGCTTACAAGTTACAGCTTAGAGGTCAGTAGAGACATTTAGTTTTGCATTCCTACAAGGTAACTATCTCGAATAGGGTTGCTACGCGTACTTTAAATTAAAGATACGTTCTCTTAAGTAATTTACACTTTATGAGGGCAATAAAGTACGAAAAAATACTCGACTTTTTAAAATATTTAATTAATAATAACATTTTTTTTTGCCAGTAATAAAATCATAAATAATACTAAGTATATTTACCAGTGTTGTAATTTATTTTTATACATATTAGGTATTATGAAAGTTAATATATTTTATTTGCCAAAAAAGAAGGTGGTCACCTCGGATAATACGTTAAGCCAAGAACGGTTTCGTCATTCCAATTTTAAAATTACTCGTTATTTTTATTTAATGATAATGATATGCAAGTCCATTACATTTTAACTGTGAATAGATCTAAATAATGGATCATAAAAAGTGAAAAAATTGCAAAAAAATAATTAAATTCTGTGAAATTCAGGTGATGAAACACGGTGGATATTGTAACACAATTTTTTATCATAGATTCAGTAGGTATCCTAGGTCTTGTCGGTTATTTTAAATCAGCTGTGATGATATATTTTAGCTGTTTTATGTCCCACTTTTATTGGATAGCTATTTTTTTTTTAAATATGATGATAACATTGGATGTATAACATTGATGTTGGACTAGAATCATAAATCAAATCAGTAGTATGTTTGCGTCATATTATCGTGTTTATTTTTTTTAATTTGTTACCATTACGTCCTCAAGCTGTTGTGATTCCTGATGCATTGAAATAGTAGGTAGGCTCAAAAACAAACTTTACAATGTTCTCTCAGAAACTAATTTAGGCCTCACAACTTTGTTTATTTCACAAGAATACTAACTGATAAGGTTTCATGTAGGTACTGCTCTTTTTCAACACCCTCGACTCCACTCATTGGGTAGTTGACACCTTCGATCAATTGACATACTTTTTATGGACGGTCAAAACGCAACCCTCATAGATTTTGTTGTATGGCAATATCGAACTGTTACGTTACCTACATATAAAAAAGTACTCTGTGTACGTTACTTTTGTGCCGACTCATTTGACTAAATATTTATTCATTTGGAAGCAATAAAAAAAAAATATTTTACAGTTAATTGAAAATTAATCGGGTTGTCAGGGCTAAAATAAAGTGTTTCTTTAGAGAAGTTATGTTCTAGAATTTATGGGTAATGGTGTCAACTAAGTAGCCAATTGTATCTTTTACGGCTTAGGAGTACCAGCCCGCCACACTGTTCCCACCCACTGCAAGCAACTCCTGAAATCTTTTACGGCCTATTCTTCTTATTATAACATCATTGCTTTGTGTTCCCACAGGCAGCGCGATCCCCACATCACCACCCCTACCGCCGCCTCGGGTGCCCACGATGCCCCCCACTGTAGCAAGCCCGGCTCCTGGACCCACAGAGCCAACACCAGTCCAACCTGCTGTACTTAACAGGTAAGCTACCTTTACTTATAAACTAGAACTGCTGCTGCAACTGCTGGAATAATAAAAACTTATTATTCCAAAATTATTTGTTGGTTTACCGTTTATAGAAGTAAATAGAGTACTTAATCTAATACCTAGAGAACTTACTCATTCATTCCATATTCAGTTGCCAATCTGATAGGTCGGAGGGTATATCAAAGCGAATATCAAGAAAACTTAAAGTATGTTATAACAAAGGTATTGTACAAAATTACGTCACAAACAACATTCATTAAATCTCGCGGTTCGCGTGTTCATACAAATAATATAATCGATGTTTCGTTACCTCTAAACACGGTTTGCGATGGACTGGTTCAGTCTGGGACCTGATTGCAGAATTAATTGCTCGGTAACAATCGGTTACATGTGTTGTAACGATTATGGTAATCGATCTACTACGGCTGGGTCGAATGATATGTTTTTATTGAAAGATTCGGCGAAAATAGTCTAAATTAACCCAAATAAACAACTCCGAAAGTAGCCGGTTTCTAAGACTTGATAAAGTTATAAATAAAATAAAAATGTATTTTTAGGAAATAGACAGACCCCGTGAACTTACTGTAAATACTTAGCGTACCTACTACCTCAGAATCAATAAATGTTGTACTTTTTTTTTATTTGTTATTATTTATTTTTTTACTGTCTCGATGGTCAGTCAGATGGCCAGCCGGGTTATTTGATTTTTTAACTTGTTTATTTTTACACCTTTTAGTAAGAATGACTTCTGTACCTATATGTATAAGTAGTCAACTTTAAATTTTTACAGATCGTAAATGTAATTCGAAACGAAAAATGATAAAAAATAACAAAAATAATTTTCAAATATTTAATTTATAATATTTAATTTCAGGTACCTTTAATGATACCGCACTAAAATAATTCATCGACATTCTTATTTTCACAATAGGGCGATCGATTAATGTAAGAATCACTTCGTTTGATCCAAGGAACAAACAATACATACATACATAGGCTGATAAACACATTACCTACCCTTTGTACAAACATTAAATATAAAAAAGCCCTATAGTAGAGGAGACGTGGAAGATCGACCTTCACCCGTCTGATAACTAGATGAGCATATAATTATTTTGAAACATATTACAACAACATACATTCATACAAAAAAAAAAACAATTAAAAATTGCTATGAAAACTTTTCGATCGGCAAGTTATCATAGGCATGTTTGTTAATAAATTAATATATTTGATAAAAAATATGTTTAAGTTATCTGATGGGTGAAGGTCGATCTTCCACGGCTCTTAGGCTAGTATAACATTGTCGTAATTCACCGTCACATTATTTTAAACACATAATGACCACCATGAACCTGTCATTCATGTAATCGGTAATTGATACAAACAATAGCTGCTATAGAATTAAACAAACGCGAAAGAGCGATATATTATCGTCCACTTAGCTATTTACATCGCATGACCTTGTTAATTATACATGTACCAATTAATCCTATGATAATAGCATATTTCTAAGAGTAATCTTCTGTGACAATGTACGTAGTAACAATCACCCATGTACAGTACTAGTTGCGGCTCGCGACTTTGCCCCCCGACGCAAAAACGACAGGGTGTTATAAGTTTGACGTGTCTGTCTGTAGCATCGAAACTCCCGAACGGATGAACCAATTTTGATTTTGTTTTTTTTTTGTTTGAAAGGTGAATTATTCGGGAGTGTTCTTAGATATGTTTGATCGGTTCAAGATGGCCGCTGTCGGGGTTTTTTTTACTTAAAAGTAATATCTATCTTGTCATAATTAGTTTTCAATGTCGTTCGTATAAACTTAACATTAAAATCAAATCAGTTGTGTAATATTCGATTTCATCAAAATCTAAATTCTACTTTTACAACATCTGACATCTTAAAATACCACGGCACCTTGAAATTCTATTCGTAAGCCTTTCAACAGGACCGCTTATGACTAGGGCTGTCACCACCTAAATTGTCGACACCGGACAAAAACTTCAAAGACTCTGGACATTTGCGTGATATTAAGATTTTTACCCAGACGATCCTTAAGAAAATATTTTTACAAAGAAAATATCTAAGTATTAAAAAAAACCTTCATTGGCATTTCATTTAGACGTTTATTAAATATCCTTGGCCCCTGAGCTATTCAGCTGAATTTACCTGAGTATAATTCTCAAACCATAAAACACACCAAACATAAAACATTGTATACATTTTCATTTTCTTGCTAGCAAACCACCCCGCACCGCCGCTGGTGCAGATTCCCGACCATTCCGGAGGACTTCACAAAAATAATATTTAAAACCTTGGCCGGAAAATTACGAATACAACAGTCATTCGATAGACATTTATTATGTATAATTTACAAAACATTGTACTTAAAAAAAACATTTTATATTTATTATAGACCATATCTTTCAATTATTAACGATTTCCCTAACTCAAAAAGTGTCCCAGTCACACTTTCTGGAATCCCCATCCAGACGATCCCCCGATGTCAAAGTCAAAGTCCGTCGAATCCTGGGCGTATGACAGCCCTACCTATGTCCATTACAGGCTAGACTCCTAATTCGTAACGGTATTTTGAGCTAATATGCGTTAACCATTGAGAAAGGAGTCCACACGGTCGTAACTTCGTGAGCTTTAGGTCATAAGGTTGTTTACCATCTTTGAATAACCTATCATGCTTGTGGCTTCTAAATTACACGTTGAACTTACGACAATTATGTTCTTAAGCCTTTAGCAACGGATTGTTACTATTTTCAATCGTGATTCTTGTCAGGCCCTGAAAAAATCTTTCGTCTCCTTGCTGATTTCATAATACCTAATCGATGAAAGAAGAAGAATAGAAGGAGAACTGGACAGCCGATAAATTACTGAAACTGTGAACGTGAAATTTTTCACGCGTCTTCCTTTCATGATGGGTTGCTAGTAGGTACCTACTAGCAACCCACCACGGCTAACCATAACCATTAAAATCATTATGTATAATAACTCCATAAGTCGGTATAATCCTAAAATGCCAAGATTCCATGAAATAGTCATTCTTATGGGTTACCTGGCCCTACGGAGTTTTATTGCTGACTTAAACGGTTATAATTCTGAAAATAAATACTTCTTACGCCCGCGAATCATACTTTAATCAACATTAACCTAATTTTGACTTGCAAATTGTAAAAAACGTAAGAAAATTTGAATTTCGCGGGCTACCGTGGAGGTTCCACCTTTTATAACCACTGGGCCATCAGGATTATAATTTATGTACGATTATTCTACTTTTAATGTATTTAGGTACTGTTATTCAGTAATAGCTCTACCGCTCTAAGTAATTCTACTTTTGTCTCTGGCCCCACCCATCTTTAAAGAGGGTCATATTAACAGTTGTCATTCATATCATTATATCCGTTATTTGCTAAGTAGTTGTGTTAAAGAAAGTATCATATTTTAAAGAGAGGTACTTAAGCGGCCTTCACAATTACCAGCATACCCACTTGTAGTGGCATTGTAAGCTTTTTACGCATTTAGTTTTGACCTGACCACTTATGTCTTTGTAACATTTCTATTTAATTAGCACTTGACATCATACACCAAGTTCTTTATTTCCCGCTGGGGGCTTGTTTTTAGGAATGGTGGCTTGCATACCCCTTTCGGTAAGCATAAGAAATCCAAGAGTGTTAGGCCAGCCATAGACGGAACGCATCTTGCAGTCGAGACCGACTGCAAGATGCGGTCGCCGCACGGCGATCTGCAGTTTCCATACTAAATTCATATCCGCAATACACGGACCGCTCGAGCAGTTCCTGAGTGGTCGGAGCAGTCGTATTCGACTGCATTATGCGGTCGTGTTGCAGTCGTGTACTACTTCAACGCGACCGCTCTAGAGCAGTCGGTCTCGACTGCAAGATGCGGTCCGTCTATGGCAGGCCTTATTACTCTCGCTCATCTGTGCTTCCATTATTTGTCTTATTATTTTTTCTTATTTTTTATATTAAGTAGGTATATGGATTCGCTCTTGACTCTAGTCTAGGTAACAAGTGACATAGAAAAAGTCTACGATGGAGTGAGCTTACCAAGTAGAAGCGTGTTCACTGTAAGGGTCGAACGCGTTCGGAAATATAGACGCAGGCAGAGAGTTTTTATTATTTTTTTGTGTATTTACACATTTGAGACATTGACCATGAAGGAGGGATAGTAACCGGCGATTATCCTATTAAGAAGATATCGCTCTTATATGTATACACATCAAAAGTGTCTAGGGATCAACATCCCTAACATTGATTAGGGATGTTGATCCCTAGACACTTTTGATGTGTGTATATTAATGTGTGATGAAAACAGTGTAGGTATAGGCATGCGACCATTATTACCTATGTAGGTACCGCGTAATTTTAGCAAATAATTTTTTACTTGTGATCCTGCGGATATCGACTTATGAACGAGTAGTTTATTGACTCTTAGTTAAGTTTAATTAGTTTTAGTTCGTTTTAGTTAGTTTTTAAGCCAATTCTTTTACAACTTTGTGGGAAACAAAGTATAAATCGACCTCTATCTACTAAACCTCTACTGTAATTCAATATCCACCAGATTACTAAACACCATTACTCTACATTCCAGGTTCGGAGACGAAGGTGAGGTAATGATGGGCAGTCCGTCGTCAGCGGGCATGACGCCGAGGCCCATGACACAGGCCACCACCAGGCCTACGACCACCATGAGGCCGACGACCACAAGGCCTGTACCGCCCAGGTAAACATCATTTTATAATACTTATTTATAAATCTTGCTACAAAAAACTGATAAGTAGTAACTTAGTAAGATAAGAATTGTTATTGGGTTTTTCCATCAGGAATTTCTCAGTAGGAGCCACGTAGTCTGGATTTGTGCCCGGTTGATGGCAATAGGCCTGCCCCCTATTGCATGGGACATAAACATAAATGGCGAAATGGGGGTGTACTAATGGGTACCTACACCTCTGCTTAACCCTTCTAGGATTACAGGCGTGATGTTAGGTATGTTTGTTATGTAAAAACTGATTGTGTTTTTAACATTCAAGTCCCAAATAAGTTAAAACAACAACAAATAAGCTATTTTAGGAACGTTTTGAAAGTAATTTGACGACCTTGGTGTAACTCCAGTTAATTGGATCGAGGTATTATTTATTATTAATTGTGAGTGTATTTTTTAATTGAATTCAAAATTTATGTTTGCGACATAGTCGGTAGGAGGTTTTCTTGTTGAAAAAGGTTAGGTATGATACCAGAAATATGAGATATTTTGAACTCTGCCTCTAAGACTAAAACACTGAATTCGGTGGAACAAAATTTTGTGCATATTGCAAAGCCACATTGGTACCTAATGCCCGTTCCCGGTTGCGAAAAGACAACCTCGTGCATGAGAAGCAGGCGCCTTACCAATGGGCCAATAGTCCATTCTGCAGTTCGATTCCCAGGTCGAGCAAAATGTTATTGGATTGCCCCAATAGGAATTTCTCAGTAGCAGCCCGGTGTAACTTTGCGCACAAACGGAAGAAACTTGTTTGATGAATTCTCACGGATTCCAGAAAATCGAATCCTATAGAATCTCACGGACTGGGTACTTGGCACCACAAATCAATTGACATACTTTTTATGAGCTGTCAAAACGCGATTCCCCCATAGATTTTATATGACAATAGTAAACTGTGGCGTAATTATTTCACCAATTCAATTAACTAAGTAACCATTTATTGATTTCAAAGCAATTAAAAATCTAATTTTACTGTTAATCGTTTATCGAATTGTCAGGGCAATAATAAAAAATCGAATTGTCAGGTGCGTTTTTTAAGAAGTTTATCACATACCCAATCGCACACAACGAAAACTCCCGGTCCGTTGTGAATGAGCCTAAAGGTTGATAACACTGTTACCTATAGGCCCTAAAAAGCAGGTTTTATTCCACGTCAAAGTTACTTGGTTTTATAAGCAGTAAGATATTTATTTCTTAAAAGAATTACAAATTCACTTATAGGGAAAACGTAAATAGGTTTAAAACAATGTTATGTGCCAGTAGTCGTAGATAAAAACAAAAACAAAATATGCATCTTAAACTAATTAGTTATGTTGGTACTAAGGGCTGCCCGGGTCGACGACTGCGCGTTCTGTTTCACGCGCTCCTCAAAGAGCTGTCAGCACAGGGGCGGCGGGGCCCCGACAGGGCCAAACGCCTGCCGGGGTTGCGGGACGTCTTAACAGGATACCGTGGCCCCGGAACGTAAAGGGCAACAGAAGGAACAGGGTGGTTTTTTAGTCAGTAAAAGTCTGACAGTCCCTTCCGCGTTCCGCCCCACCCAGGGCGGAAGGACTTATTTGATGATTTTTACCACCTTAAAAAAAAGGTACTAAGGGTTATTTTTTCAATCGTTAGATAACTCTTAACGGAGGGATAAATATGGCGGTATGACAGTTTTTGTATAGAAAATATGTCAAACTGTCATATTTATACCTCGGATAAAAGTTTACTATGGAAAAAATCAGCCCTAAATGTATCTTTTATATCCTGTGTTAGACTGTTTATTTTATGTACCTTTATTTACCGATTATTATATACGTTTTGCAGCCAATTGCCAGTCGTTGCATTAAACAATAAATTACAATTATAACCATATAGGTATGCGTCAAATGATTGGCACTCAAGCGACTTAATTGCAATAAAATGCAGATAAGACAACTCATTAAGTATTGTACCTGTGTTACATTATTCAACTTAGTATTTTTTATAACAATGCAACAGCATACAAAATGAAGTCACCTTTAAGTATAATGTGATGTATGTGCACTTTGATTGGACGGATAGTTTTTTATAATTTTATGCATTTAATCAGAGGCGGATTAAACGTTGAGAACGCTGTAGGCAAACATCTCATAGACGCCCCTTCTTTTTTTTTTTAACGATGGGGAATCATCATAATTATGTCTTTTTGGCGGAGCGGAAGGAAGTTTCAGAGTTTTACTGACCAAAATCCAACCGTATTCCTTTTTTTTTATTTTTGGGGTGGTAAAAATCTTCAAATGAGATCTTCCGCCCTGGGTGGGGCGGAAGGGACTGTCAAAATTTTACTGACTAAAAAACCACCCTGTTCCTTCTGTAGCCAATGGGCTCCGCAATGGCGTTCCGGGACCACGGTATCCTGTTAAAAAGACCCGCGACCCCGGCAGGCGTTCCCCTGTGCTGACAGCCTTTTAAGGCGCGCGTGGAACAAAACGCGCCGTCGACCCGGACCTGGTCTTGGTCCGAATCCGACGCCCTGGGCGTCTCCCGCGGCGGCTGGGGCGTTAGGTGGAGGATGTTCACTCCCTCACGCGTCCCGCCTTCTCCTTCGCTAGCATTACTGCTTCGCAGAAGGAGGTGACTGCTTCCCATTCCCTCTCGCTCCGGAGCGTGGTCTGAACCAGGGCCGGACGCGAGAGCCTCCGCCCAAGCGGGGCAGACAGACCACCAATGTAAGCTCCACCGTGTCCTCCGGGCGATCCACGCAGTGGTAACACCCGGGCGGTTCATCCCGCCCAATCAGGAACAGTAACCTTTCGAAACATCAATGTCCGGTAAGGACCTGTGTCAGGCGGAAGGTAAGGACGCCGTGGCGCCTCTCTAGCCACTCCTCAAAGAGGGGTCTTACCGCCGCTATGACGGCGTGCCCGGCGCTGGGTTGCGACAGTCGCGATCTCCAGGTCGCCATGAGATCCTGCCGGAGCTCCGTCCGCTGGGGTTACGCCCCGGCCCTATATCTCCTTGCGCCACTCGTATATGTGGGCGAGTACTTTCGCCTCCAGATCCCATGGCGGCAGTCCGGCAAGGAGGCACGCCGCCTCGCAGGAGACCGTGCGATATCCTCAGTTGAGCCGTTTGACCATGACCCTCTGGGTCGCGTTCAGCCGGTGGATAGGGCGCCGACCCACTGAACACGCCCACACCGGGGCCCCATAGAGGGCCATGGATCCCGTGATCCCCGCATAGAGCCTCCGGCAGGCGCCCCTATACATATTGAAAATAACTCGTACCTACTATAGTTTAATCGAAACCGATGTACCGTGCCTTAGGAAAACGCGGTGAGATGGGGGCCAAGGAAAAAAGATCATGTGTTTACATGTAACAGATCTTACGATTTCGGTTTAAAATATTTTAAAGCTTTAAGGTACTACGACTGGCATGTAAACCCCAAAATAGTTTTTATTGTGTAAGTAGGTGGCTTACGTACAGACGCAATTAATTTTATGCTATATTATATGGGTATTTTTACTTTATTTTACAATTTCGCCTGCGCGCCCCTTTGTACCCTCGCGCCCCTAGGCCCGTGCCTAGTTTGCCTTTAGGGTAATCCGCCTCTGCATTTAATCAAGTTGATTCACGTGCCTATGCGTGCGCAAATGCGTGATAGGATATTTTAGTAAAACAACGAGATAATAATGTACTTGAAAAAATATACTCAATTATGTAAATAGAATTAGCACGCTTTGCTTAAGAATTGGATAATGGTACCTACCATTTAACAATAATTCCAAAACACAACTTTTATACAAAATAACACTTTATTTTAGCCCTGTAAATGCGATTTTTCTTCTATTAACTAAAAAGATTTTTTACATTATTTTTCTGTTTAGATTTTTTGTTGCTTTAAAATCAATAAATAATTAGTCAATTGAATTGGCCAATAAGTCTAACGTACCTACCTACCATAAAGCCATACAAAAAATAGTTAACTATTGATGAATTGCGTTTTGACAGTTCATAAAAAGTAATTTAATTGATTGGTGGCGTGTACTACTACTACTTACTCAATTTAAAAAAACTCTTTATTTATTTATCATTATTTGAAAAAAACAGACTCAATTATGTTAAACGCTATCCAAACTTTGCCTAATATTGTTGATCTCTTTAAAATATTGAATGCTATTCTCTAAAATTCTTCTTCTTCTCATTCCAGACCAACTATGATGACCTGGGCGGGTTCAGCATCTAACACACAGCCGACGCGTTTTCCACTACGTCCCGTGTCGGACCTCCCGCATCCGTACTCCACAGCCATTACACTCATAGACCAGATCGGCTACAAGATCATCAAGACCACAGAACTCGTCACTGATATACTGAAGCACACAGTGAGGGCTGTCGTCGGTCGATAAGACAATAGTGGAAAACTACATTTTGCTCAATATTACTGTCAATGTCAATATTTGACTTTGAATGTCCAGTGATTTAGTGTTAAGAATCAGAATTCGATATGTTAACGTGGAATTTACGATGCGAATTTATTTGAAAGGCTGTATACCTACATATCTGCTAATTAAAAGGTACTTAAAATAATAATGTTCCAGTAATTAATAACTGGGTAACACGGAATGCAGTAGGTAGGTTACCTACATTTGCAGAACGTTAAGTTTATTTTTTTTTCTATATTAGATTGGGCAGCCTTCTCTTTTCCCATAAGAAGGTATAATCAGCAACAAAAGTCGATTAACATTCAGATTTTTAAATCCTAAAATTATTGAGCACATGTGAAGTAATACGATATGGATGTAAGACTGAGATAAACTCTTAGCTATTGCCTAAAATTCGGAGAAGCAGTGTATTTTGTGTCTACCTAAATAATATGTAAAAGTGACATTGTTCATCGACTTTTGTTGCTGACTGCACGTAAAAAATAATAGAATTAATCTTATGCAATAGTGCGAATCTTCATGTTCGTACATCATCTGCATTTGGTGTGTGCCAGCCTTTAGCAAAATTGTACATAATAATATGAAATGTTGAAAGTATATCGTCACGGTAGCAATATTACGATCTTCAACTATTCTTAGTTAACTGTTGTATAACCTTATATCTTATTACTTCGTTTTAAAGCTGAAGTTAAAAAAAAACATCATTCTTCGTAGAGTGGAATAGGGTCAATGACACCACCAATTAATTGACATAATTATACACTTTTTTAGTATCTGTCAAAACGCAATTGCTCCATAGATTTTGTATGGTACTGTGACGTCACTTTTTTGTCAACTCAATTGAGTGACTAGGTATTAATTGATTTCAATGTCAATAAAATTCTAAATTTACAGTAAATTAAAAATTATTCGGGTTAAAATAAAGTGTTTTTTAGAGAAATTATGTCTTGGTGTAATTGGTAAATAGTTACCTAATTATCACCGACCTTTTGAAGTCAAAAGAAAATTATTTCATCTACTCAAGCAGCATCTTTACTGTGAGATTATAATAAGTAAGAAATATACCACTTAATATAACGTTTGTAGGTAATGATTACGACCTAACTTAAGCGTAGGCCTAAAGTAATTTTGTCATTAATTTTAAGTGTTAAATTATTTATACTTAGGTCGATAGAATAAGTAATTACGCTGATTACATATTGTGATTATGCATTAAGCTTTTATACTGTAAGTCAAAGTGTGGCTTAGATTAAATGCTTTTTATTTATACCCTTTTTATTTCTTTTCTAATTCTTTACCACGAAACTAAAACAGAAAAGTCACTCTCCTTTATCAATAACATAGAAGCAAACCAGTGACTGGTGAAAATATACGTAGGTATCGTTTAGAGCATAGATTATACAGTATAGGTTTAGAGGTTGCATAAAAGCGCCGTCAATATCTTAGTGAAATTCACTAGCGCCTGCGGGTTTAGTAATAGCAATATTATAAATCACTAATCCGTAAAATAAGGCGTTACAATTCCAGCCTTAACAATAATGGGTAACTTAATACCCATTATTGTCAAGTCTAGGAAGTAAGTCTAAGGAATATCTCTGTGGGCTGTGGGGGCCCGGAGTTGGAAGTTGGGGCGTGACACCCGGTGAATCGGAAAGTAGGGGTATGTATGCCATCGGTCTAGCCAGGCGCTCTTTCAGTGTTGATTTCGAAACAAAACCAACTTAGCAAGTTGTTATGTATCTATTTATTGTACTTACCTACTATACTACTAACTTACATAAATAAGCTGATTATTATACAATAAACAATAACTTGATAAGACGTAAATCCAGTATTCTTCAAGATATTGCAATCAGTGCTTTTTACGTTTGAATTAAGGTTTATATTTCACCAGCAACTGTTAGTGATAAGATCAAACTAACTGCCTACTTTCCAATAAACAGCTGGGTAGGTGAAAGTGGTTCGATAGTTTCGCAATATGAAGGTACTTATACCAAAACTGGATCACTAACATTGTTTCAACTTGGTAATAATATCATTTTATTTTACATAATATTCAACTACCTACCAACCATACTATACGTCATGTATAAAAAATAAAGGGTAGGTAAGTAGGTACCTACATTAATTATTTCTTTTTGCACAAGAGAACAATAGCACCCGTATGTTACTCCAAATCATGTCAATTTTATTACAAAATTTTTTGCCCACGACTGCGTCCACGTGGAAGTCAAATCTATACTTTATATTCATGGGCGTACCCAGCTTCTGGCGTAGGAGGGGGCAAGTCAGATTTTTTAGGTCGGATCGTCCGCGGCTGTTTTGTCATACACACTACACAAACACACCTACATGAATCATTAGGTGTATGTAGTGTAGTGTGTAGGGCAAACAGCCGCAAATAATCCTGCTTTATAGGTAGTTAAATAAATAAAAGTAAATTTGACTATGCATGCATTTTTATTTTATTTAAATCGCTTCTACTTTTAAAAGTAATTTTGGAGGATCTCCAAGCGAGATTTCCAAGGGGGGGCAGCTGCCCTCCCCTGCCCCCCCCTGGGTACGCCTATGTTTATATTATAAAGCTGCAGTGTTTGTTTGTTTGAACGCGCTAATCTCTGGAACTAATGGTCCGATTTGAAAAATTCTTTCAGTGTTAGATAGATTAGTTATCGAGGAAGGCTATATCACGCTACGACCTACGGGAGCGGAGCAGTAACCAACGACGCGGGTGTAACCGCGGCGGACAGCTAGTATAGAATAAATTAAATCCTATGACAATCGGCATTATTGTATATAACTTTGTATCAATGACAGAATGGTTCCGAATTTCGAATTAGGACCTGTACTTCCAGAGATTATCTCTTTCAAACCAAAAAATCAAACAAACTTGACCTCTTCATAATATCAATTACTAAACAAGCAATAGGTACCTATATTTAGAAGTTTAAATGTCCAAATATTTTGTACTTGATACAAATAAAAAAGATGTTCTCCACAAAACAAAACGTTTGCAGAAAAAACCACCTGTTGTTTAGTTTTCAACATAAGAACAGGAAAAACATGGGAAAAACCACTATGAGCAAAGTGAATCATTAAAATATTCCTAATTCTGAGTAGTTTGGGATTTACCTTATTCTGGTATTATTAGTAAGCTAACATTGCTTCCAAAATACTGCTAAATGTTTATGGATATTATACCTTTAAGCTTCATGTAAAGGCATTTCTTGTAAAGTCAAAATCAAATTGTTTATTTCAATTAGACCTTACTAAGGCACTTTATGTAATTTACAAGTAACATTTTAATCTTGTTGCCCCATGCCCACATATTTACAAATTAAGCAAAACTATCTTAATTTTAAATTTATTTATTATTAATCCATAATTCAAAGGACAACCTTATTCCCATCATTAAAATTAATTCCATTGAAGCTATATAGGTAGTATTGCATGTTGAAATTTTTCAATAATCATTCATTATCAATAAAAGTATAATTGACTAAGTAGATAACTTGTTTCCAGTGACCTCCACAATCAGTAATGAACCATTACATCAGACGTTAATTAAAAAACAAGTTTAATGCTTCACATTTAATAAAAGTATATTTTTAAATATCACATAGATTATACTCTGATACATTTCACATGTTATACAAGACATACTACATACTACAAACATTATACACTTTGAGATTGCTGTATTTATTGTCTTATAATACTAAGTTTTAAACCTTATGAAGTGGAAGAATAATTTATTCAACTACAAATAAAAATGAAAACAATGCTAAAACACTTATTACTTAAACTCAAATAAAATGCAGCATAACAAAACAAATTAACTTCAAAATGCATATTAAGTAAGTAGGTACTTAAAACAAAAAGGATTTCGCAACAAATAATTTACACAGTTCACTTATCAACTACATAATATTTGAGACAACATTCACTTATATCTAAGTTGGCAAGTTTAGTGGACAATCAGCTCAGTGACACTGTCTTTGGTGACAAGGGCAACCAGACTGCCACTTGCAGGACGCTCATCACCCTTGATCCACTTGTCAAACAGTTCTGCCACAAAAGTCAGCGGTGTCCATGTGCCAAAATCAGCTTTAGGCATCCATTTCCTGTTCATTTCTGTATCCAATGTTACAGGAAGTATGGCAACTGCCAGTGAGTTGTCTGGCAGACCAGAATCTTTGGCACCAAGGGATTTTGTGAGTTGGTGGACAGCAGCTTTGGCCATGCCATAGCCAATCATGCCAGGTGTGCCTTCTAAAGCAGCATTAGCACCAGTCAATGCCAGTAGACCTCCAGCAGATAGGTATTTAGAAGCAACAGTAGCTGCAATAGAGGAACTCCACACGGACTGGCGCCACATTAGATCCGCCTGCTTGCTAAGGTCCTTGGCAGCGTTTCCGCCAGCCCAGCCGCCCGCCACACAAATAACAGCATTCACTTTCTGACCTTGCAGGGCGCTGGCTAGTTCGTTTACGACGTGTTCTTCTTGCTGGACCCACGAAGCGTCTTTAGGCACTGTGATGTTGAAATCAGCTTTGTCATTAGGGTTTAAATCGATATTCGCAACCCACCAGTTCGCTGATTTGAAGTGATTGACGCACGCAGCCCCGAGTGCGCCTCGCCCGCCGTACACAACGATCTTTCCGCTTGCCATTATTATCACGTCTTACCACTACTGAGGTGCAGACTCAACTGAATAACTGACTGGATACCGCCTGGTAAAAGTAAAGCTAGCTATAACTTGCGCGGCGCGGTAACCTCGACTCTTACTTTTTATCGTTCGGATAACCAAGAGACAATTAATGAAGGACAAAGTTTTGTGGGTCAATAATCCACGCATAGGCACACACAATATTAATTATAATTCTCTCTGTTTACACATTTCTTTGTTTTCATTTCATGTTTAAATAAAAAACAGTCATAGTTCTACATTAATAATATATAAATTCTATTAATATTTACTTTGACATTGACATAACTTTTTGACAGTGACGTAAGTTCTGACCGACAGTAGTTTTGACAGACACCCAAATGTAGATTATGTCAGCTGTTCCAGTGTGCTCGTTAAAATAAATAAAATTATAGCGACCAACCACGGCATCGACGTTGCTGCGACGAGGCAGATTTTAGTTGGATTTCAGGTAAACTAGTAAAACTGGGCAATCTAGTAAACATTATTGGCCTATCCACTATTATTTAGTTTTTAATTGTATAGTGCAGTTAGTTTAACTATCAATATCATCTATGAAAACTCATCGGATCTGTCATTTTAAGTTAACCGATAGTGCTGCCATCACCACTCCTAGACAAATTAGTAAGATTGCTGCACTATACATAGATTCCGCCAGGAAAGAAAACTAAACAACACCAGAGGAATTTTTTTTTTTTTTTTTTTAAACAAATTATTGAAAACGTCTTCAAAACGAGTAATATTATCTTGTTTTCATAGGGTAAGTAAGTATGCATTATGCAGTTCTATAACAGTCAATGCCAGGTCTGGGTTTGTAAATAAATACACTCCACACATTACAACAAAACCAGGTTGTAGCTCAACTAACCAATCAAACTGATCGCGTTCTGTTTCATTTGTGAAATTCTCCCATCAAAGAATAAAGATTCTGACATCATAAAGTACCCATTTAAAATTAGATTACACTGAAAGGTGCCGTGCCTACACATCTTAAGAATTGATAATAATATTATTATTCAATTTTTCTGGAGTAGGCAGGATCACTTGCGTGACATAGTCTCTAGTGACGAGCTTAACTAAGCTACCGCTTGGTGGACGCCTTTCTCCCTTGATCCATGCATCTAAGAGCTCAGCCACAAATCTCAGCGGTGTCCATGTGCTAATATCAGCTTTAGGCATCCACTTTCGGTTCATCTTTGTATCCAATGTCACAGGAAGTATGGCAACCGCCAGTGAGTTGGCTGGCAGACCAGAACCTTTAACCCCAAGGGACTTTGTAAGATGGTGAACAGCAGCTTTGGCCATACCATAGCCAATCATGCTAGGTGTGCCTTCTAAAGCAGCATTAGCACCAGTCAATGCCAACAGACCTCCTGCAGATAGGTATTTGCAAGCCACAGTGGCTGCGATAGAGGAGCTCCATACAGACTGGCGCCACACTAGATCCGCCTGTTTGCTAAGGTCCTTAGCGGCGTTTCCACCGGCCCAGCCGCCGGCCACACAAATAACAGCGTCTAATTTATCACCGCCCAGAGCTGAGCCTAGCATGCTTACAACGTGTTCCTCTTGCTGCACCCATGAAATGTCTTCAGATATGGTGATATTGTAATCAGCTATATCGCTAGGGTGTAAGTCAACGCTTGCGACCCACCAGTTAGCCAATTTAAAGTATTTGACGCATGCTGCTCCAAGGGCACCTCGTCCTCCATAAACAACCATTTTTCCACTGGACATTATAATCTTAGTTAAGTTCCTCGATCACGGCTACACTATCCGCTATACCAGAAGACTGCTTGCTTAGTTAACCTGTTTTCCTGACCCGTTGATTTCACCTCAACAAATATGTATTAAAACCCAGTTGTACTAGTACATGTATTTTTTAATTTTAACAATGAATAATATTATTTGACTCTTCGATTTGACGGCAATTAGATTAAGGACCTATTGCACCACCTTTGAATAAAAACTAATTACGTTCTAGTCTAATAAGCGTACGTACTAATAAACTTTGACTCCTAATGTTATCTTTTATCCGTGGGACGAAATAAATTTCTGACAGTTGAAAAAACTATCAAAAACTCAGAATTGATTTGTAGGTTTACAGTTACTACATTTATCTAAAACGTAAAACTGCCAAAAAATCAAAATTTATTCGTAGGGTAAAACTTGAATTGATTGGCAATAAGTTATTTAATCGAGACTTCTATGGTGGTGCAACAGGTCCATAAATGAAACGTCTAATATTTGACGTTTTGACACTTGTTTGTTATTTCACCAATACTACAGCCAGATACATAGAGCAACACGGGCCACCTGACGGAAGGCCAGATATTTATATCTTTAGGTACAGCTCGGTGAGTACCTACCCATAGAGCAACACGGGTACCCGCAGGCAGGCGGCATCTAAGGCAGGCAGGTACCCGTGTTGCTCTATGGTACCTACCTAATCAAAACGGGCAAAAGTTCGTACATTGTACGAATGTTTGCACGCATGTGAAGGGCTCTGACGGCCAAGCATTCATTCGCAAAATATGGAAGGAACGAGGTTCGCGCGCTTTGATGTCGGTTAAAAACACAGCTTGGAAAACCGCGAAAGCAGCAAAAGCTTTGCATAATCATTTGTAAATGTCGTCTATTACACGTCTTGTGGGTTTGCGTATTTGTGCGAATGTGAGTGACCGGCATTAAAGATATAGGTACCTCCTTATTTATGGTTTTCCATTATAAAATAAAAATTCTATAAAAAAATTCTAACACGAAATTATAATTTTATTCTGTCTGTAAAACTTTTTGATTATTTATCTAGCATCAATCACAAATTCACAATAATCACAATGTTGCCATCTTTTTTATGGTTGGTTGGTTTAACCGCGGCGGACAGCTAGTTGATAATAAAAAAGAAAAATAAAACATCGATTTTTAGGTATTTTTATTAGAAATAGAGAAAATATTAACATGCTTACACAAGTCTAGTAGGTACCTACATAAAAAGATCACTTCCCACGATGCTTTAATTCTATTCAAATAACTATTTGCTTGTGTAACATAATTATACACTTGCAATAGGTACCAATACTTCTTATTACTAAAAGCTATACATTCTCATACAAATTGCTTATATTATATTTTAATATCATAAATCTTTGACAACACCTAAATCTGATGCACACGCAATTGTTCTAGAATATAATATTGTTACCTAAGATATTATCAATGCACATAAAAAAACAATAAGAAAAAAGAAATAGACAACTATTTATATAAAATAATAGTGGTAGGTATGTACCTGTACGAGATTCTTATACAGAGCAAAATAAAAATGAGAATTAAAAATCTATACCGTAAATGCGGTATACTTTAGTCCCTTACGAAAACTTAGGCAAACAGTATTATTTTAAAATTCTTTGCCTTGCGCCTGTTGAATTTTCAACGCTCGGCTCCGCGCCGAGATTTGAAAACCCATCAACAGAAATTACAAACTAATTAAAATCGTACTGTTTTAAGAGATGGCGGTAGGCCCCCGGGACTAAAGTAACCCGCATTTACCCGGTACTTAAAAATGTGAATTTATTGTGTAAGTAAGCGTGCATCACTATCTATTTGCATTGAATAAAATATGCTGATGATGATATTGACGGTAATACTGAACACTTTGAAGATCAAACTTATGTTGTTTAGGATCTCGGCTTTGCGATGGTCCGGCTGATGGTTGATATTGAAAATAAAACTGAGTACTACTGCTACTATTGCTGATATAACCTATGGATGAAAAACGAAAAAAAAACATAAGAAAATGTAGGTAAAAAAAATGGTAAAAACAGAAAAAAAAGAACAGTGACGAAAAATACAGTGCATGCTAAATAAAAAAATAATAATAAGTAGGTATAGGCACCTAATAAAAAGCAAACAACATTCAGAATAACAAAAATAGTAAAAAAAATCTGAAAAAAAAACAACGCAACAAACCAACTGACAACGTAGAAAACCAGAATGCGAAACAAAAAATAAAAAAAAACAATATGACATATTCTAAAAATTAAATAAAATATGTAATAAGTACGTACTTTATCAGTTATTTGACCAAAGGTGACCTTAATGACCTTTCTAATGATAAAAATGTATCTATATTGAGTTAGACTGTGAAAAATAATGTACCTAGATGTAGGTACCTTCCTACCGACACTATAGCCACAGAATAACCTATAGCTACAAGAAATGTGCACGGCGCGGGTGGACAGTGCATTCTAAGCGTAACAATACTTAGGCTAACGCTTACAGAATAAAATAAACTTTTTTTATTAGGTTCCTAAATACTTCTTACAATTTATTATTTTTTAACGATAGAAGATACAATATTGACCTATCAGCTATTAACCTTTAGCTTACTTAGGTATCTTAAATTCTATTTTAAAGTTTGTATGGCACTTGCTTGACTAATCCTAGCTAGTAAGTACCTAATGAGTACTTCGGTAGGTTTTTGCCTAGATAACCGGTGATACGATTAATGAGTATTATTACCAACCCTAAAGAACGTATCATACAAACTCGAAGTCTTATTCCCAAGATAGTCTTGCAGGGAAAGCGCGGGGTCAAGGCCAAAGGTCATTTTGATGACGTCACAGAACACTACCCCGGTCATCATACCGACTGACGTGTGGTACAGCCAATCAGCGATCTTCTTATGTTTGTGGTTGGCTTCACCGTCCATAGAGGAAATGATTAGGGCCAGGACTCCCGCGCTTGCCTGCGTGAGTAAAGATCTATTGTTAGCAAATTGACAAACAAATAGCAACTTTACAAAATATCTAAGTACCTACGTTAAGTATGAGTAGGTACGTACCTAAATGACACGCGCATTATTATATTACAAAGCTAAAAGAAAAGCTGAATTGGGATTTGAGTGGACCGTTCTTAGATGTCGCTCAAGTTTTACAATCTCAATATTTAAGAATAGTCTCGAAAAAAATCAGGAATTCGTCAGGAATTTCTCAGTAGCAGCCTCTAGATTTGTGCCCGGTTGATGGCAATAGGCTTCGTCCCATAATTACATGGGACTTTAAATACATAACTATTCAAGTCTAGTCTAAGTACTTATATTCTGTTCCTTATGAAAATCCGCTTGTATGCAGAAGGCCGAGAAATGCTGAGTTAAAGACTATGCTAATTTTTCGTTATAATTGCTAATTTGACTCGTTTTTTTGGCAATAATTACCTACATACCCAGCACTTTAAATGTAGTAAGTAGACTTTTCAAGCAAAATTAGTAGGTACAGTCAGCAACAAAAGTCGATTAACATTTATGATTTTTTAATCCTAATTATTAAGTACAATATTAAAAGTAAAACTCAATAAATATAAAATTAAGATAAAATAAACCCTTAGCTGTTGCCTGAAATTCTGAAAGCCAGTACATTATGTGTTTAGTGTCTGTTTAAATGATAAAAAAAGTAACATTGTTAATCGACTTTTGTTGCTGACTGTACATCATAAGTAGCAAAATTTTATCAAAATATTATACCTATTTAATATTGCACTTTTTTTCTCGGGAAATAGCTTAGATTCAAGTACCTACCTACCAGTTTAATTTATCAAGAATTATTTACTTCCTTTATTAAAAGATTACCATATTTTTTTGCAAGGCGAATAATTTTATTATAAGTAAGTATATCTTGTTTCCGCCATTAATTAGTGCGGTTCTCGGTAATGTTGCTGACATCTTCTTTGACGCCCGATCCTTTGTGGTAGATTTAGGTTCGGTGTCTTTTCTAACATTAAAATGTGAGGTCAAAGGAAGGTTATTTTGTGAGTTGCAAGTCGACGTAATTTACATTCAACTAAAACTGAGAAAGACTCATTTTACGTCGTCGTGTGGCACAAACTGAATTTTTGTAAAAAGAATGCAGCATAAATTACGCGACTCACAACAAGTCATAAATTATTTTCGTTTGGCCTCACACTTATGCGAGTAGTGCCCGTAGGTACCTCTACTACCCATTAGACTGCAGTCAAGTTACTCTTTTTTAAATACTCATTATTAATATAATTAAGACGTTCTAATACTAAGGGGTTATTCGAATACTCTATGCCAAAAGCGGAAATGACAATATTGATAACGGAAATGACGAATATAAATATAACGATGATGTCATTGAGTATCATTGCTGACGGCTGATCCTCATGATCGTTCAGGTCCAAGCCACCGATTACCACGAATAGTAATCCAACGAGAAGCTAAAACAAAAATTCTAATTTTATTTTATTATTTTGTAAAACTGCGACTTCGTCTTGTATTAACTCATGGGAACACAAAAAGGTGTTTAAAGGTAGTCTATGTGCTATTCTAGACTATAATCTATCTCTGTGACAAATTCCATACAAATTTGTTCAGCCATTCTGGCGTGATTGAGAAACAATCACCCATCTAAACTTTCGCATTAAAAATAGTAGTAATACGTCCTGTGTACCCAGTAGTATCTAGGTAAAAATATTCGGCTGAATTACATTAACCGGTTTTTTTTTAACAACAAGACCCTGAACCATCGGAATAAAATATAAAACTGTCTTTTGCCTTACAAAGAAACTAATTAATTGAGTAATTCT
This sequence comes from Hoplodrina blanda, assembly GCA_949316365.1. NCBI lineage: Eukaryota > Metazoa > Arthropoda > Insecta > Lepidoptera > Noctuidae > Hoplodrina > Hoplodrina blanda. Next base: position 11,488,348 of record OX438594.1, read on the forward strand.
TTTAATAGGGCCGACAAAGTTATTATTCAATCTACCATAATGCATACCTGCTTAACAAACATTAGGTTTCCGTTAAAAAACTGATTGAATTGAAGGTAATTCGGAGCTCTTTCCGTTTTAAAACCTTGGTCCTATTTTGGTGCATAGTTAAGTAATTTATAGGTTAACAACTTAATCGAAAATCTAGGCCACAATAATACCTAATTACCACATGAAACTTGCCTACATTGGAATGTACTACATACCTAATTTAGACTATACGGGCCGAATTCGATGACAGTAGTTGATGAAGCTTGAGAAGATAGGTAGGGCACTGATATCTAGCGTAGAATTTGATATCGTCGATAGGAAGATCCAACCCCCATTGACCAAAAAAAACTATCTCAAAGCTTCTTTTGTACGAACTCTCAAAAGACTCAAGATAATTGCGATACGTTTGAGAATTCGGTTGATAGCCGCATTTAAGCACAGCCTAGTCCACTTTAATCTAGATCTTGATATCTAGCGAGCGAGGAGTCGAAGGCAGACACGAGGACGTTCAGCACAGTGACGACGAAGGCCGTGCCTGTGGTTGCATAATTGATGTTCAGGGCGGAGGTCCGGTGGCGCGGCCGGTGGAACCAGCAGTCTCGCCACAGGTTCAAGGATAGGAGCACGAAACCCATCGCCACCTAAGACCTTGAATGTTGTTTGAGGTGTTCAAGGAATCTATTAAAGAATATTGGAATACTTATAAAATCGTTATTTGGTGTGACTGGGAATGACATGGCAAATTATGTACAGGCTGCAATCAAAGCTGGTTCGCACACATGGTATTGCGGACGTTGCTTGACCTGGAGACCTGATCAGCTATCCTAGCCGATTAAAACACAATATCCGGGTAGCTTTGACGCTTTATGGAGCTTTATCTGCTTAGTATGTAAGATACCTGCTTTATCTAGTACCTAAACAAAAACATTTCGATTCTCACCTGCAGAACGATAGATATGGAAATCAGCACTACGAGGAGCGTGTAGAACTCGTGCTTAGGTCCCACTTGCAGGACATACTTCAGCTGTGACGCGTTGGATGTTAGCAGGGCAATGTCGAGCATGCCCTGCGCCACCGTCTTTTTCGTCGCATACCGGTTGGCATCCAGGCCTTTGATCTGAATGAAATTAGAATAAGGAATTGAAATATTTAATTCAATTTTCATTACCCTCAGGGGCTCTCGCCATTTGTTTTGGGTCGACGGCGCTGCAAATGTTCTTCCCTCAGCAAAATATGTCATGTAAAAAATATTCCAGCTGCTTATGATAAATAATGTTCGAACACCCAACCAATAAATAACAAACTTCATAAGAGTCGTGAAGAAAACTTTACCTAGATGAATAATTGTCGACATATAAATATCTCATAAGTATACATTTTTAAACAATGAGACATTAGAAATTATAATAATCCAACTCTTTGTTAAAACAAACCGTATCGTAACTAAAACATTGTAAATTAAATTAATTATCAGGAAAGTGATGAGTGTGATGACCTTCTGGACCGCAAAATAGCTTTTATGTGAATGCGTATTGTTCATTGTTTTGTTGGCTGTAGTATCAGTGTCTTTGTTTGTTTAGTTGCATTAATACAGATTATTTTTTTCGGCTTGGCATCTCACAAATCAACCTATGAGGTTGTCGGCTGCTTAACTGGACTTTCCTGTAGTGCCTTAAAAATTAAAAGGCCCCCAGCCAGGACTTAAAAACTTATAACAGCGACTATACGTTATGGGCACCCCCTGTGGGGTAAGGACAAGGACCTCGACTTAGGGCGTCGCTGGGGCAGGATGGCAAAGGGACAGGCTGGATCGGTTCAACATTATTTAGGGACGAATTTAAAGCTATATATAGGCTCAGCGGCGCGAGCTGGCTCGGGCGAGGATCGGGGCGGAAACATATACCCAAAAGCTATCTTTAGCCTAAGTTCCTAATAGAGGGACCTGCCTACGAATGGATAGGCAGATTTGAACTACCGTCTCCCCAATTTTAGTCAAGTCTTCGACAAGGTTCAATACAATTTCAGATCTATTCAATAGAACAGTAGGTTCAATATTTACATCATCGCTCACGATGTCAGTCGGCGCATCCTGCTCCTTAGTTACAATCTCGTCGCCATTAGAGTGATCACTGCCACAATTATTTTTGGTTCCCTCCTCCATTTTTATTAAAAAATAACTTAAAACAAAACGATCAATTTTGAAGTGTTACTGAGATCGCGCGCGGATGGTTACTGACAGAATGCAATGATTGTAAGAAACCGTAGATTATTTGGTATTTCCTTCAGACAAGGCCATAAGAGTAGACATTTGATCAATACTGTGGTGTAGTCTCCTTAGAAACGCACTCAACAGATATTAAGTACTTACCTAATTTTATGTGCAAGAGGATACCGGCCATTAGCCTCTGTAATTGATCGTTTCTGTCAGTTTTTTAAAATCTATTATTTGAATACTGCCCTGCAGGTTCTTTTTATAAGTTTCCTTTGTAGAGGTGTTTATCTGCTTTGACCTTTCAAAGTTTGTCAATAGAACTTAATTTCAGTTACTGACTCCCTAATGATCGTCTGACTACCTTGACAAGTTTGAATATAATTACCACCTGCCGTTTATGTGACTACTTTATAGCCATATCGGATACCTACACCTATTTATTATATTTAATTTCTTTTCCATATTTATTTTTACTTTTTTCTGTTATTTTCTACTGGAATTTTCTCTATTCCATAATGAAGGAAATGCACTGCTGTATACAGTTTACCTAATACTCGCTCAGGTGCCAGGTATTTCAAATAAGTTGGTCTCAATGATGACGAGATGTAGGTAAATAAAGATTTTTAAAATTTATACATAAATCTGATTTTATATGTCCGTATTGGTCGGGTAGTTTAAAAATACCTACAAGCAGAAAATAGGAAGGTAAGTACATTAATTTTTACCAGAACAAAAGAGTTGCCTAATTTCAACGAATGTAGTAGGAGTAGGTACCTACTACCTCTTTTAGTCCTGTATGTATTATCCAATGTCCAAAGATATGGAACCATTCCAAATACAATGAAACAAAGTAAGGGTCGATGGCCGAAGACTACAGGCTAACGGAAGCTGCTCGTTTCTTTGCATCCTTGATGCAAGGCTGCAGAGCCCAAACAACTTCATTAATATGTCTAATTAAATCATACTTTAACAATTAATCTACCTATCCTACCTAGATTATTCAATTACGTTTCTTTTGACTAACAATTAAGTAATAACTAGTAGGTATTCGGAAATACTGTAAAATATTATCATGACGTCATGGTAATATTAAAAATTAAATATCAAGTACCAATGTGACTTTTTCAATTCATATGTGGGTCATACTCAGAAAAAGTGTACATTTTAAATTTGTAACTAAACTGATAGGTAACGATACTGAGAATCTCCGTCACGAAACTGATGTCATAAGGTATAGTACACATGGATTGGGCGAATAAAACACGTGATTATATTTGGCTAATCAGTCACATAAGTTTGTTTGTTTGTTACCTTTTCACGCCTAAACTACTGAACCGGTCATCCTAAAATTTCGCATATACTTTGTCAGGTGTACAAAAACAGACATAGGGTACTTTTACTGAGGAAAACAACAATAACGTTCTTATGAGAATAGGTGGCGCCACATGTCTTTCGAATCTTGATTTACTTATATTATTATAAAAGCTTGAGGAGTTATGAGATAACAAACACAAAAAAAAACTTCTTTTTTTTAAGTAGGTTACAAGTGTATGAATTTGTATGTGCGCGAACTACCCTCACTTCAAAATCTTTATCCAAATTACGTGACGGTAATAATAATTACAATTTAAGTACTTTTCGTCTTTGTGAACTAAGCTTAACAATTTCTCAGTTTCGTAACGTAACGCAAAATAACGAAAATGAGAATAAAATCTGAGAAACTTTAACCTCTACAAATATTTTAAAGTAAACCACGTGTATACTATGTCATCACTGAGCGTATTCGTTAAGATAATACATAAAAATAGAAAATAACATAGTAAGTAGGTAAACAAAAAATATAATAGGGTCATACTCAGAAAAAGTGTACATTTTAAATTTGTAACTAAACTGATAGGTAACGATACTGAGAATCTCCGTCACGAAACTGATGTCATAAGGTATAGTACACATGGATTGGGCGAATAAAACACGTGATTATATTTGGCTAATCAGTCATATAAGTTTGTTTGTTTGTTACCTTTTCACGCCTAAACTACTGAACCGGTCATCCTAAAATTTCGCATATACTTTGTCAGGTGTACAAAAACAGACATAGGGTACTTTTACTGAGGAAAACAACAATAACGTTCTTATGAGAATAGGTGGCGCCACATGTCTTTCGAATCTTGATTTACTTATATTATTATAAAAGCTTGAGGAGTTATGAGATAACAAACACAAAAAAAAACTTCTTTTTTTTAAGTAGGTTACAAGTGTATGAATTTGTATGTGCGCGAACTACCCTCACTTCAAAATCTTTATCCAAATTACGTGACGGTAATAATAATTACAATTTAAGTACTTTTCGTCTTTGTGAACTAAGCTTAACAATTTCTCAGTTTCGTAACGTAACGCAAAATAACGAAAATGAGAATAAAATCTGAGAAACTTTAACCTCTACAAATATTTTAAAGTAAACCACGTGTATACTATGTCATCACTGAGCGTATTCGTTAAGATAATACATAAAAATAGAAAATAACATAGTAAGTAAACAAAAAATATAATAAACTTAGCACAATAATAGTCGTTTATCACCCTGAGGATTTTTTTGTAAATACCTATTCACTTGATAGATCTCGACTTCACGACTACCGAGAAAACGTAAAGGCTGCCGCGACAGTGACTTTCACGTAAGTTATAGTGTCGCCAGAATAGGAAAAAGTATTTATTAAAATAAAGTATTTTTTTCCAATATTTCATTGCGTGTACTAACCCTGAGTAACAAAACTTCATAATTTTGGGACAAAGTTATTTAAATAAAAATAAATTCTTCTCTAGATGATTGATGAATATACTTGGTCCTATTTAGTTACTTGATTCATCAAGAATAATATAGCCACAGTTTATGTAAAGTAAAGCTATGAATATTCGTAACAATTCATATCTGAAAATGTGTAATCGTCATTGGGACACGAAAAAAATGTATGGAGAAATTTTTAACAATGTTTTGACATTCAAAAAAAATACTCTTTTAATGAAAATTAAAGTTAAAATAGCATATAAATCTATTCTTTATTACACTAACATAAAAATTTGAGGGTAAAAAAGGAAACATTGTCATAATTTGGATATTTACTTTAATATGAAGTAGTGGGACAAGAAAAGATACCAAATGTACACTTTTTCTGAGTATGACCCAATAAACTTAGCACAATAATAGTCGTTTATCACCCTGAGGATTTTTTTGTAAATACCTATTCACTTGATAGATCTCGACTTCACGACTACCGAGAAAACGTAAAGGCTGCCGCGACAGTGACTTTCACGTAAGTTATAGTGTCGCCAGAATAGGAAAAAGTATTTATTAAAATAAAGTATTTTTTCCAATATTTCATTGCGTGTACTAACCCTGAGTAACAAAACTTCATAATTTTGGGACAAAGTTATTTAAATAAAAATAAATTCTTCTCTAGATGATTGATGAATATACTTGGTCCTATTTAGTTACTTGATTCATCAAGAATAATATAGCCACAGTTTATGTAAAGTAAAGCTATGAATATTCGTAACAATTCATATCTGAAAATGTGTAATCGTCATTGGGACACGAAAAAAATGTATGGAGAAATTTTTAACAATGTTTTGACATTCAAAAAAAATACTCTTTTAATGAAAATTAAAGTTAAAATAGCATATAAATCTATTCTTTATTACACTAACATAAAAATTTGAGGGTAAAAAAGGAAACATTGTCATAATTTGGATATTTACTTTAATATGAAGTAGTGGGACAAGAAAAGATACCAAATGTACACTTTTTCTGAGTATGACCCATGTACTTTGTTAAGTTTATCTTGGACATCACTGACATCGGTGAAGGAACATCGTGAGGAAACCTGGACTTGTAATTAATATAAGTCTGAAATCGCCAATCCGCCTTGAGCAAGCGTGGTGATCATGCTCATGCCTTCTCTGTATGAGAAGAGGCCTTTGCCCTTCAGTGGGACAGTAAAAGGCTGGTATTATTATTATAAATATCTAGGTACAATGTAAAGCCAGATTGTAATGTACTTAGATTAAATAAAGCAAAAAAAAAAATACAAAAAAAAATGAGCTTGTAAATCTTACCCCATTTCTCAATCCAGTCGGCAAAATCGCAGCCATAATTTAAAAAAAAGTCTTGCCCTGCAATGTGCAATGTGCACTATCAACTTTTAAAAACCATAATTTTATTTGAAAAACGAATTCCACTTTCAACAAAGTCTGTTTTTCCGAACGCTTTTTATGCTACTGTGTTCAGCTAAGGAATAATAAAATCGATGGCGTTACCTGACGACGGACAACACAACAACTATTGACTATAGTATCAGCAACAATGACGTATTTACGTGGAAAATGAAAGTCTGCTGACACACCGATTTTAGTTTGAAGGTCTGAAATACTACGTGTTTACGATTTGTTGTCGAAACGTTAAAACAACTGCGATAAAATCATACCACGCAACTTTACTGCTGTAACTGACTTTCCTAATAGGTGTTTTTGTAATTAAGTACCTAGTTAAACTGTGATAAACACACAGACAGATAATAATTATTTTTCACATTTTTTTTGTGAAGCACAGCCAAAAAATAATAATAATAGGACCTAGTTAATAATAAATTGTACCTAAACTATTATAACTTTGTAAAATTTCACAATGATGTGAGGTCGAAACAAATTCACTTTATTTTTGTAGATTCAACAGCGAGGACTAGACGAAGTTAACTCTAGCAATGGTTGGCAAAAATATAAGCGGACGACCGCTTACGACCTCGCACTACTTGTACAAGGACTTAATGATTTATAACTGACTACCCCATGCCCCCATTGGTCTCGTGGTTGTAAGTGCGACTGCTGAGCGTGGCGGGGTTCGATGTCTGGACATCGTATCCCGCCATGCTCAGCACTTTGCCCGACCTGGGTCGGGCAAAGTGCTATTACGTTTTTTGATAATTAATATCTCAATAGCAGCACGGAGTTTAGGAGTTGGTGGTGTGGCACCTCCGTGCCTCGAAAAGCATGTAAAGCCGTTGGTCCTGCGCCTGATTCATTGCCGTTCCATCGGACTATGAGTAAAAAATAAAAGCTATTAGGTACAAAGTCGTAACTCAATACGAGTCAGGGAAGAGATATAATAGTGCACCAGCTGTGCTTGCGGACACACTTAGGCGCCCATTACACGGTAGGTTTTGCCATGGCAAAACCTACTGTCTAATGGGCGCCTAATGCGATGATTGACGTTTGCATGACGAAAATTGTAGGCGATAAAATTCCGTCATTAACCATCAGTCATGATTGATATTTGATGGAAATGTGCCATGGCAAAACCTACCGTCTAATAGGCGCCTTATACATTAAACATCTACGTCTCGGACTCCCGGCTAGTATGATCCACGAGACAAGGGTTGACAGAATTTACATTATTATAATTCAATGAACTAATGATTCATAAAGTTTCAGCTTCAGGTCACATCAAGACAAACGCGTCATCTTGAAACGATCTGAAACTTTAAGGGCTCTGTCGTTATATGAGGTTTTCTTGTTCACTTCAGGCTGGTGTTATCAAGTGTTTAGAACCCCTGGTGGTTCTGTAAAAGACAAGTGCTCAAATATTATTGTACTTTACATAGGCACAAATAGTACAGCCTACCTCAACTTGACCCCTATTATTAAATCAGCTATTTTCTTAAATAATTTACAGCCATCGTGGGAACGTGAACGACTGTGTGAAGAACTACTGAAATATTTATCCGAATGTTGTGGCATATTACTTATTAGATATAGGCCTGTGGTTACCTAGTACTGTAAGTTTTGGTACCGACAGACACAGATGCCATCATCTCTTCTCGGGTGGACAACAAACACGCCTCCTTTTGTTAAAATTTACCTCATAACATCTTTTCGTCAAACTTGCATAGTTTGTATTCTTGCATAACAACTTACTTAATTACAAAATGTTTGAACTATTTAGAAGAAGAAAATTTATTTTATTACTACTAATAATATTACTACTAAAAAAAATTGTAGTCCCTGGAGATAATAAAATTATGAAAATAAAATAATACTCAGGATTTTTTTCAACATTTTGCTAGTCTATTGAAGTAAAATTAGGACGAGTAGTTACTAAGGTAAAAATAATAACAAGACATGGTGAATGAGTACCCAATTGTAGGTCTGTAATGAATATCACCTTGTGAAATGAAATTCGCGTAAACTTTTGATCGATTTTGCGTCATCTCGATAAAAGGTCTGTAAGTCGTTAGGTTTAAAAGCAATTTGAGTTTAAATCTTTTCAGCATTGGTAGGTCTGCTATTAATATTTTATTATTGAGAAGAAGACAATAATAATTTGCTGTACAAAGTTAGCAAAGTACCTATTACAAACCGCACTCGTGACGAGCGAAACTTTAAAACATCAAACATCAGTCACTAAACTTTCTTCGCTACAAATATGCAATAATTTAGCCAGTTCAAACTTAATTTTCGTAACAAAAAAACATACGAATACAATCCATTAAATGTAATTAATTTTATTATTTTTATTTTTGCACAAAAATAGATTCAAATATATTTTAAAAGTTTGTTTGTAATTTCATAAAATGAAACGTGCGCGCGCTCCGCCCGCCCGATTTCGCGTCCTCGATCTGTCAAACATGTTTCCATTTCCATTCTTTCGATGTCTTGTGTTGTTTGGATAAATTCAAAACAATAATGTATTATACATCAGATAATTCTTAAATTCTTTTTGTTTATAGTGAAGTTCATATCGTGTATTTATTGCGTTTGGTTTGTGTGTTATTATCATGTGAAGGTTCTGCGTAGCCGTGGTATTGTGCTTTCGAGATTCTGTTGTGCGAGTAGATCGTAGATCTTCCAGATGCTGCCTTCTATGCCCATCCTGTTCTCGAGGGAGAGTCAGGATGCTTTCGGGAACAAAATTGAACCAAGCACAAGCTTTTTCAACCCAAATTCTTTTCTAAAACCTGTTATCAATCCAGAGGTGAGTCGAAGAACGTAGCTGATGATTTTATGTCATTCGCGTCAATATTGCAAGTTGTACTTAAAAAATGATGTTTTGAATAGTTTTTAGAAAGTCTACGTGCAATTTTTTTAAGGTCAATCCACAGGAGTATCTTTAAAATGAAGTTTATTAACTACACGAAAGTGTACATAAAAATGTGTCGCCATATTTACAAGATCTGATGAACTATTTACATGACCTTATGTATGATGTTGTTTCAGCCGCCACCACAGAAGGTTGCGCAGGAGGTTACGAAAGTAGCACAGAAGGAACCCAAGAGCAAACCAAATGCTAAGAAAAAAGTTGATCCGCCTAAAATAGATGACAATGTTTTAGAGACAGGTAAACACTACAGCAGATGACACTCCATTTAGCAGCATTTCCTCTTATGTAATCTAGAATTATTATTTTTGTGTTACTTTGATGCATAATTAGGTCAGAATTCTAATTACTTATAGATAAGTCCATTCAGTATGTCATCAGAGAATTTAATCCAGAAGACTTAATCTTGAATAATTACTGTTCATTTGAGTTCCATTTACTTCATGATAACCAAGATATGCGTTGAATGTTCCAACTCATCATTGTTATTTTGAAAGAGGAGATCAGTGTCATTTTTCTATATTCTTCAAAGTTATGTGTGTAACAATACCAGGCAGGGAAAATAACAACTACTATAGGAAGTAAAATTCTCTTGCAGCTCTAGTTAGATCCTACTATACTAAAGTACAATCAAGATTTTCTTCTCACACATCGGTGCCTACCAACAAGTTTGTTGAATTCCAAAGTATATTGAAGTCATTTGATCCAATAAAAGAGACACCTGTTGATTTGTATAAGAAAATAGAGAAATTATTTGGTGAAGAACACAAGGATATAGTGGAAGAGTTTCTCTTGTTCCTGAAGCCGGGACAAGCAGCAGAGATCGGGCGTTTTATGGACCATTTCATGTTAGTGCAAATGACTGGTTTCATAGAACAGTTGCAAGTAAGTCATGTTATTATCGTGCTATGCGAATAGTTTGTTATTTGTTATTATCCTCTTTTCTGTGTAAGTATTGATTTAAATTTTTGTTAGTCATGTGGTAGTTTTCAGTTATGTAGTCATGTGGTATTTTATTTTTCCTTTTGGTACAATTTTGTAAAATACCTTTACAACTATTTGTAAATTAATTAATTAAATCAATCTAGAAAATGTTTTTCAATCACAGCAGTCATAAACAACTGCTGTGATTACCAAATTCAAATTTAATAATTTTGTAAGTAAAAACTACCATTAATAGTAGTAATTTTGTTGACCTACTGTTTTAAATTGTCTATGACTGAATAAATGCCATGTCCATGCACTTACAGACAATAGACAACTGTTATTTTTCTGAGTAAATTATCATACAACCAGTTTGGATACTAGCCAAACTATTTATTACTTTTATTTTTATAAACAATTATTATCAATTACCATTTGCTCTAGCTATGTATTGAGTAAAAAATATTAAATTGATTATCATTGCTTGCAGAAAACTAAGAAAACTCTTGACTATTTTATGACTATCTCAATTTCCTCTCTTGTGTCATGTACTTATTTTATTTAAATGGTTATGAAATAGTGGTATTATAGCTCATTATTTTCGGACATAAGACATCCGCTTCAATATTGACCTGTAAATGCACGTACGTTGGTTAAAGAGCGCGCCTCATGCAATATGTATGCCATAAAAAAACAAATTGCCGCCCACCAACAGCCTACACCTCCATTGCTGGATGGGGGTCTCTTCAATTACTCTCCAGGTTACATAATCTTCATCCAGCTGCCAACTCGCGAAGACCGTCGCTCCAGCAGATCTTAGGGCGTCGTAAGGCGATTAATACACGGCACCGCGCACCGCCGCGCTTGGCGGTGAAGCGGATCTCACGTCGCATTGGCCTCTATGAAATCCGTCGTTGCCTTTCACACGTACACCGGTCACGTCAGTTGTGAAAGGCTTCAGCGGATTTCATAGAGGCCAATGCGACACATGAGATCCGCTTCACCGCCTACCGCAGCGGTGCGCGCTACCGGGTGTTAATCGCCTATCGTAACTCACCTTCCTGTCCTCTGCTGTCTCATATTGCATACTAAAACACTCCATTTTATTCGCAGAACACGTTGTCCCGCAAACCGACAGTCCTACGTAAGGTGCTGCGCGCAATCACTAACGGTCTTAACAGCGGCAGCAGCGATGAGATGCGCACGCGCGTCTTGCCGCATCTCCGCTCCAATCCACGTCTTGCTACCATGTTTAAGTCGCTGTTCCCTGATGAAAGACCGCCAGACAGGTGCGGAAAACCGTTTCTTTTTTTTGACTAGGGATAAAATCTAAGCATTTTTATTTTATTTAAGACTAGCATTCTTCCCGCGACTTTGGTCGCGTGATATTTTTTTCGGATCCCTATTTTTTTGATAATAAAATATAGCCTATGGCACTCAGTGATAACGTAGCTTCCAATTTGCGAAAGAATTTTCAAAATCGGTTCATTAGATCCAGAGATTACCCCCTCCAACCTCACAAACGGCACCAACCCTAAAAATACTAATATTTGTATTATTTTGTGTAATGGACATTGTAAGTAATTTGAAGTAACGCAACGCAAGTAATTTCGATTTTTTTTTTCATAGAAAACTTTTTTGGAGTCGGTTTTTGTTTTTTTGCCAAATTGTGACTGTGGTTAGATAGCGATCATTCCTAAAAGTTAGTAAAATGACCCCCTGATCTATTTCTGACTCACTGATTGCGTTTTATGTTTCTGACTGTCACATCATTCCAACAGTGCGTATGAGACGGGCACCGACATCATAGACGAGAGCTTCCTGACCAGCGACAAAGGGTTCGACGTGTGGGAGTTTGAAGAGGAGAACGATAACAAGAGGAAACTTGAAGTCAAAGAGAGTTTAGACACAGTGGTGAGTCTGTATTCTATACATAAAAATGAAAATGACACCTAACTTTTACATTACGATAAGGATATATTTTTCGATGGTTATTAAAAAAAAATAAGCCGTTCCATTTTCACCACTTTTGAATGGAACAGCTGATTATTTTTTATTGTGGGTCTAGAATCGCGTACTAAATTCATGGTTCAAAATTTTCGTGACGATGGGGACCCTTCCACACTATATATCTCTTAAAATTCGGCCTCATTTACGCAGGCTAAACAAGTGCGTTCGTTATTTTTTTTAGGACGTAATTTGGTCCATTTTGAACAGAATTGTGTTTAAATCAATTTATTTAATTATGATTTATACATCCCATTTTCTTTTTTCTTAAATTAATTGATAAATATTTCGAAGAATCTTATACTAAAGCGCAAGACGTTAGAAGAAGGTTAACTTGCCTACCTCTTTGTTTACCTGCCCTTGTACAGTGGTAGTTAGGGTTGGCACAAAATATCTTCTGACGTTCTCTCACGTTACCAAGATAGCAAAAAAAAAAACAAGTTCTGAAATTAAAATTAAAAAATATTGCAAAAGCATGTTACCATCCTGCATGACTTAAGAACTCACGAACATTGGAAGTAAAATGGCGTTCTTCCGCAGTACCTGCACGGGCGCGTGTTCGTGCAGCACGGCCGCCTGCTGCGCGGCGCCAGCGTCACCTACCCCTACAGCAAGGAGCCCTACCGGGTGCACGCGCGCCGCCTCGCGCCCACGCACACCCTCCTCTCCCCACCCGACTCCGAAGACGAACGAGCCTCCCCCAAAAGGAACGCGAAGAACAACCCCAAAATTGGCGCGAAGAAAGCTAAAAAACAACTCAAATCACCCACGAAAAGCGTCAAAGATGTCAACGACAACACTAAACATAAAGATGCAGTTAACCTCATGAGCCCTAAGACGAGTAGAAAGTCTCAAACAAACAATAAAACTAAGACATCTAAGAAGGAGCAAGACAACAAAACAGACACCTTGCAGAAAAGGGAGAGGAAGGACAGTAAAACTCACACGTCACAGAAAAAAGATGAAGGCACAAAAGCGAAGCAGCCGAGGATCGAGACGGTTGTCAGTATGAGCATAGAACCAAAAAAAGTGGAGAACAAGGAGAGGAGTGGTAGCTGGACGAGAGATGAAGACAAAACCATGTTACAAGTTCTGAAAGGTGAGTCCGGGTCAGAGCAAGTGTTCTGCCGCATCCAGAAGCTCCTGCCGCACCGGTCCGCCACCGAGATCAAAGAGAGATTCTGTCACGTTATGACGTTGTTACAACAGATGGCTGTTGGTGAAGTTACTTAGTTGTAAGAAGAACTGAATTTAATAATTAAGCGAAATAAAGTATTTATAATTTTGTATAAATAAAAAAAATATTTTTGATTTGTATTAAAATTCTGTGTTTTATTGCACGTCATCCCTAATAACGTGATGAAAATATTTCAGGTACCATTATCAACTCGTAACACACACTAGGTGGCGCTGACGGCTTGACGTTATTGATGTTTAAATCATTTGTCACACTATCATGACACCGCAATGAAACCACAACACAAACGCTGGTATTCTGTGTCCGGTGGCTGAAAGCCGACCTCGACCTATATAGTAAGGAAAAGGCGATCATGAATACAACTTCTATTTACTTAGGGTACAAGCATACTCTGTCGGGCCGCAAAGAGTTGGGGCGCAGCGCAAAAATCCGCTCTTATTGCTTGTATGTTTTTTATATGAATTATAGCAGACCATGCCGGGGCGCAGCGGGTCGGATTGCGCGGAGGATTTTGATGCGTGCGATGCGACCCGTCCCACCCCGCTGCAGCGCGCGCACATGTTATTACAATTTTTCAATCTTCAACGTCCGGCAGTGTACTGCACTTTATCCATCAATGCGCAGCGAGCCGGACCGTCACTTATGTGATTAGTCAGCATTTTGGACTGCGATGCGGGACTCCCAGACCCGCTGCGGCCCGACAAAGTATGCGCGTACCTTAAGGCTGGGCGCAAACGTCCGGTTTCCGCATCAGGAGGCCTCCTGATTCGGAAACCTGACGTTTGCGCCCAGCCTTAGGCGCTTTGCACACAGAGCAACTATTGCAGCAACTGGCAACTGGCAACTAGCTGGCAACTAGCTGTTTACATAATTCAATTGGACTGCGCACACATAGCAACTCGAGTTTCGAGTTGCGGCAATCGTCAACAGTTTTCAGTTGCTGCAATCGATGACTAAGTTAGTTGCTAATTGCCGCAACTAGCAACTGTTAAATATTATACCGGTTTTTAATGTTGCCGGTTTCCTCAACCGTCAATCGCAACGCGACGGGCGATTCACACCCTTCTCCCTGTGCCCGGCAATGCCAGTGTTGCTACGGCAATTACGGCATACGGCAACCCGGCTGTGGAAGTTGCTCACAGATTGCCATAAAGTGGCAGCAACCGTAAACGTTATAGCAACTATCAACTTTTACAGAAAACTTTTTAACAGTTGATAGTTGCCTCAACTTAAGTTGCCCTGTGTGCAAAGCGCCACGTCGGTGGTGACGACCACAGAGTAGAATAATATACCTATACAGGAGGTGACGACCAACGACCAATGACAACTAGTCATGTCATGTTGCTTAGTAACGAGTTTGATTTTTTATTACGGCTTACTGAATTTTGTGCAAACGAATTATACACATATTTAAGCTACATATTTTAGTTGTATTGTGTACCGGTGAGTACAATGTGTAACTTAAGTGATAATTACTATTTACGACAATGCTACTTGCAACGAGAACAGGTGCCAACTCAAAGTGTGATGAGAAACAAAATGTCGCCGCCTCTTGCTGCCGTCTACTTTGATTTGATGACTCCCAAACTTAAAGTATTAGCTGGTCTAGAACCTAGGCTGCAAGGTGCAGGGTGCAACTGGTACGTACCACCAGAAGAGTTACTAGAAGGCCGAGCAGTATTGAAACCCGTCAGTAATTCGGTACTGAAAAAGTTAAACCATCTAGGTATCGGAGCCCTTGGAACAACTTTGTTCCTGCAACATCGCAAAGAATTGGATTTACAAATAGAAAACACACTGTTCGAATCTGATATCAACTGGAAAAATACAGTCACAGCCACTACTCGTCAGCTATGGGATGACCTAGTAGCATTAGCGACAAAAAAGAATTCTGAACGAATCATGAAAGACTTTAATTGTTTCGTGTATTTATATAGGCAGTCCATAGGTAAAATTGAAATTCTATTTCATGAGTCAGCCGTAGCAGAAATAAGAAATAGTAGAGAACGGACAATACATGCAATGCAACATAAGTACGAGAAGTATTTAAAATGTCAGGCGACCTCGCTCTACGACGAATATAAGAAAAAGCTTAAGGAAGAAAAAACTAGACTAAAACTTGAATTCATACATAAACTAGAAATTAGTCGCACGGCCATGGCCGACAAAATACATGATCTCAACGTTGATAAACATAAGGCTATAGAAAAAATGAGACGCTGTCTCCAATGCCAAAATCTAGCTTGTCAAATATATGTTGCCCTGAAAGAGCGAGAAGAGTGCTTGAAAGAAACTGACGAGTTAAAATATGAGCACAAGAAAACAATGAAGGATATGAAAGATACAATACTAAATAAAGACATAGAAATTCGTCTAGAGCAAGTAAAAGAAAAGAAGCGACAAGAGTTCTCTAATATTTGGCATAAGAAAGTTTGCCATGTTGTGAAAACGTTTCAAATGTTTGTGTCGTATTGTCTAAATGTGCTTCCGGATTATGCAGAGTTCTTTATAAACATGGAGAAATTGATGCTTTTACAACTAAACGAAACCCTAGAAGACCCAAATACTGGCAGTATCATCGAAGTAGTAGATGAAGAATACCACGGTCCTGTCCCAGAATTTAGACCTTTCTATCTGTTCTGCGACAAAGGTTTCAAGCCTAAAGTGGATCTAGGATTATGTCCAAAACGTAGTGTTCATTCTAGTGCTTCGGATATACCAGCGATGATTATTAACAAACGATGTTTATATGCAGCCTGTGACAGTTTCAAAGAATTCACTAACAAGATTGAGGAGTATATTCATGGTAATCGTGGAGATGACGCTGATTTCAAAGATGACCAAGTCTATGAGCATTTTATGCCGGTGAAGTATGAATCGTCCCACCGACTTTTTGAAATAAAGTTAGAAAGTTCTTTATTACAAATACTGCAACATGAATTGGAATACATGCAAATATACAAGAATAAAGACCCTAGTAAGTGTCATTGCGAGACAGTTATGCGGACATGCGACCTATGCCGTCCGGCTCCGTCCTCCACATCAGTAGAAAAAATTAAACCATCTCCCATGGTATCGCGGCTTAATCTGCCACCGTTACGCAAAAGCATGGAATTAGATCACGAGAGAGAACCTAAATGGAAGAGTTTCTGTTGGCACGTCGAGCCCAAAAAGTGTAGTTGTGCTAAGACGGCAAAGAAGCATTTACTAGAACATTTACCCGCGTATATGACACGCATGACGTATGGGCCACCTGATATACCAGGCTATAAAACATGCTCGACCAAACAGCTTAAGGCTTTGGTTAAAAAAGCTCAAAAAGGAATCCCTCCTTTGCCAGTCCCAACCAGAAAATACATGAGACAAAAAGACATGAGCACTCAATACTATGATCCGGGATTTGAGGCGCTGTGTACTTGTTTCTCCCAAGATGAATTAAATAAATTTATTGATTATTTAAAACTTCCGCCTGATCCAAAAGCTACTCCACCGAGCACAGTGGTAGGTGCAGGAATATCATCCTCGTTCTTGGAGCAACGATTAAGTTCGTTTGCAACATCCAGAGCATACTCTTTGAGGAATCTCGTACACGATTTAACGGAACTTAAAGTTATATTTAAGAAGGACGTTTGTGATTACGAATAGGTGTTTTATTTATCTTACTTTTCCAATATTTTTATCAAGTTCTGTTATAGAGTTAGTTTGATCTTAGGATTTTTGTTTCGCTATAGTTTAATGTATTTTGTGATAAGTTTCGAGGACGGTAAGTCTGGAACGTTATACTAGGGTTTTGTTATAATTATAATTTAATTGGACCTAATAAAGATATATAAGACATTTTGTGTCCTACTCATTGTCTAAAACTAATAATGCTTAGTGTGACATGGCTTGTGAGCCAGCTAGCACCCCCAAATTCAGAAGCAAATGGTTTCAGTTTCTGACTGACTAAACTAACTTTTGAATTTAGACGACTAAATTCAGCCAAGTGTAGGTCGACTCTTTAATGCGCTTTCAGTCGGGTGTCAGGTGACAATTGATAATGCCATAAAGAACTTGTTATTTTTTAATTTTTTCCATGCCATCCTATGCCATTAGATTATGGTAGGCCCAAGAGAAAATTTAAAAAATAATATTATTTAGGTAAGAACGAAAAAGGTCTTTAATCATAACCTGTCGGCCGTCGAAATATCGGAATAGGGTCTCCTGAACAAACGGACATGAACTCTCAAAGTATGTCGTTTACAGGTCACCATTTATGGTGACCATGGCAATCCCTATTCATCGGCTTTACGCCATGACCGCTGGCCCGCGACCACGAACAAGATCTTTGGTAGAACCGTGACCCAGAGTGAGATGTTAGCTAGCCATAACAAGGTACTTCTCTTTTTATCTGAAAGTAGCTTTACCACCAGAAGGTTGGGCACTGTTCCCGATGATGATAAGCCGCTTTCAAATGTAAAGAAGTACCGTATATTTTAGAAATGTACCTAAATATTTCCACACATCCACACATCTCAAGGTCAGGGCATTCCTGGCCTGATCCCATGTCCCGGAGCACTGGTGATTACGAGCTCAGACGCCTAATGTCCGCAAGACCTAGACCCAGAATTGTCAGATTAACATCTATGCCCAAAACTGTGTTAGGGGAATACGGTAGGGTCACTCTAGGTGATTCTACTAGATTTAAATTGTGTGGGTATTACACAAAACATACAATAGGTAGGTAAATTAAATTCACATTCATTTTTTTTGCTGAGCAAAATGGCGACTGGTCCCGACGCCGCGATGCGGACGCGCGGTTCGTCCTATTCGTTCCACGTCCTTCGCAACAGGCGCACAGTGGGGGCGTTAGCAATGCCGTACTGCTGCGGCAACGGAGCGGTAATTAACTGTCCGTGTGCCGTATGTCACCCGCACCTCTCCATCGCTGCAGCAGTCAAACGCTTGAACAAAAATTTTGTGCAACTTGGCACACTGATAGATCCATACATAAAATCATGAAACAGGCAGTAAATCTTGCTTGCACAAGATGATTGTTCATATATACCCACCTTAAGGGTTAAAAATGTCCAATTTTAAAGAGTTGCTAAGCAACTTATTAGAACATCAATAAATCATGTTCGCAGATTTTTTATAATATTATATTTCTGAAAATATTTATAGAAATATATATTTTTTCGCGATGTATAATAGGAGTGAAGACTACTATTTAAGACAATGTTACTTCCAACAAGAGCAGGTACCGTCCTTAAGTATGATGAAGAAGAAAATGTCACCTCCTCTTGCTGCTGTCTACTTCAAGTCTATGAGACCGAGCCTTAAAGTGATTGCGGGCCTGGAACCTTCGCTTAAAGGTGGGGGAAATGATTGGTATCAACCGCCACAGGACTTACTAGAAGGCCGAGCAGTATTAAAACCAGTCAAAAAAGAAGTACTGAGCGAGTTAAACTATCAGGGCATCGCAATGCGTGGAACAATTTTGTTTCAGAAGCATCGAAAAGTATTGGATTTACAAATAGAAGAAACACTTCATGAAAATGATATTAACTGGAAAAATACTATCACAGCAACTACTCATCAGCTATGGGATAACCTAGTCGCAACAGCGATAAAGAAGAATTCTGAAAGAATAATGAATGACTTTAACTGTTTCGCGTATTTATATAGGCAGTCCATAGGTAAAATTGAAATTTTATTTCATGATTCAGCCATAGCAGAAATAAGAAATATTAGAGAAAAGGCAACACTTGCAATGCAAAAAACATACGAAACCTATTTAAAAAGTCAAGCGACCTCGCTCTACGACGGATATAATAAAAAGCTTATGGAGGAAAAAACTAGACTAAAACTTGAATTCACGCACAAGCTAGAAATTTGTCGTACGGCTATGGCCGACAAAATACATGATCTCAACGTTCATAAACATATGGCAATAGAAAAAATGAGACACTGTCTCCAATGCCAAAATCTAGCTTGTCAAATATACGTTGCATTAAAAGAACAAGAAGAGTGCTTGAAAGAAACAGAAAAGATAAAATATGAGCACAATAAAACAATGAAGGCTGTGAAGGATATAATGCTAACTAAAGACATAGGAATACGTTTAGAGCAAGTGAAAAAAAAGAAGCGACAAGAGTTCTCCAATATTTGGCATAAGAAAGTCTGCCGTGTCGTGAAATCGTTTCAAATTTTTGTTTCGTATTGTCTAAATGTCCTTCCGAATTATGCAGAGTTCTTTATAAACATGGAGAAATTAATGCTTTTACAACTGAACGAAACCCTAGAAGACCCCAAAGCTAACAGTATTTTCGAACCAGTAGAGGAAGAACACGACGGTCCTGTTCCAGAACTTAGACCTTTCTACATGTTCTGCGACAAAGGTTACAAACCTCGAGTGGATGAGAAATTATGTCCAAAACGTAGTGTTCATTCTAGTGCTTCGGATATACCAGCGATGATTATTAACAAACGATGTTTATATGCGGCCTGTGACAGTTTCAAACAGTTCACTAACAAGATTGAGGAGTATATTCATGGTAATCGTGGAGATGACGCTGATTTGAAAGACGACCTGGTCTATGAGCATTTTGTGCCGGTGAAATATGACTCGTCCCACCGACTGTTTGAAATAAAGTTAGAAAGTTCTTTATTACAAGTACTGCAACATGAAATGGAATACATGCAAACATACAAGAATAAAGATCCTAGTAAGTGTCAGTGCGAGACGGTTATGCGGACATGCAATCTATGCTGTCCGGCTCCGTCCTCCACATCAGTCGATGGCGGTAAGAAAATCAAACCCAGGGTCTCGCGGATTAATCTGCCACCGTTACGCAAAAGCATGGAATTAGATCAGGAGAGAGAACCTAAATGGAAGAGTTTCTGTTGGCATGTCGAGCCCAAAAAGTGTAGTTGTGCTAAGACGGCAAAGAAGCATTTACTAGAACATTTACCTGCGTATATGACACGCATGACGTATGGACCACCTGATATACCAGGCTATAAAACATGCTCGACCCAACAGCTTAAGGCTTTGGTTAAAAAAGCTCAAAAAGGAATCCCTCCTTTGCCAGTCCCAACCAGAAAATACATGAGAAAAAAAGACATGTGTACTCAATACTATGATCCGGGATTTGAGGCGCTGTGTACTTGTTTATCTCAAGATGAATTAAATAAATTTATTGATTATTTAAAACTTCCGCCTGATCCAAAAGCTACTCCACCGAGCATAGTGGTAGGTGCAGGAATATCATCCTCGTACTTGGAGCAACAAGCGAGTTCGTTTGCAACAGCCAGAGCATACTCTTTGAGGAATCTCGTACACGATTTAACGGAGCTTAAAATTATATTTAAGAACGACAATTGTGATTTCGAATAATTATTGTTTTTATATTACTTTTCCAATATTTTTAACAAGTTGTGTAACTTATAATAGAGTTAGGTTTGACCTTAGGGTTTTTGTTTTGCTATAGTTTAATGTATTTTGTGATAAGTTTTGAACGTTATACTAGGGTTTTGTTATAATTATAATTTAATTGTACTTATTAAAGATTTATAAGAAATGTAAGTGTGCATTGTCATTAGAACTAATAACGATTAGTGTGATCGTACACGGCTTCTGAAGAGGTCTGTAAGTGCAGACAGTTCACTCGCCCTCAGGTAGTAAATTGACTATAACCCAATGTGTCCCGACCGACGTGTGGGTTTGGGTGGAGAGCTCATTTTAGGCTCGGCGCAAATGGGCCACCGACCACAGCCACCGGTGGCTGTCGCGCGCTACCGCCACATTTCGAGTGTCAGAAGCGCGCGACAGCCACCGGTGGCTGTGGTCGGTGGCCCATTTGCGCCGAGCCTTAGTCTATTTGCTAGAAGGCTTTAAGGCGCACTGGAAATAGGGCAACTTTAGTTAACGCATGTGGGTACGGAATAACGATAACAACTTAAGAAAAAAAAACTTTAACAGTTGCCAGTTGCAACAACTGCTTACCTACGTCTACGAAGTTTCAAAAATTACGTGAAAAATCGTCTTAGAGCTAGTTGCTTCTGCTGAGCGCCTAATATCGTTCAAAGTTTTCTGAAGGCGACGACAGCTAATAAAACCTATTCTTTTTTTGGTGATGTTGGACCAACAATTATTTAAAAGTAATATTATTTGGGTAAGAACAAAAAAGGTTTTTAATCTTAACCTGTCGCCCGTCGCTACATCGGAAAAGAGCCTGCTGAACAGACGGACATGAACTCTCAAGGTATGCCGTTTACGGGTCGCCATCCACGGTGACCACGGCAACCGGGTGAGACAAGTTGTTGCGTCTCTTTCCTTATTCATCAGCTTTACGCCATCACCGCCACCACGAGTCCACGACTACGAACAAGATCGTTGGTAGAACCACGACCCAGAGTGACAACAACCTCTAAGTTTGGCACTATTCCAGATGGCGTAAAGAAATTTTAAAATAAGGTAAATGACAAATAGAAGTACCGTATAAGTACTTTTAAAATATAAATGTTTGAAAGTCTATCCACAGTCACCAGTTCGGGGCATTCCTAGCATGGAGTTGTCCGAATTCTATGTCCGACGCGGCATTGGACGCGCAGGTCTTGTCCTCTTTGTTCCACATAGGGAGGGCCGTGCCCTCCAACAGGCGCACAGTGTGCTCGCTGTGCACGATGCACAGTAGGCGCGTGCAATGTCGGACTGCTGCATCACCGAAACGGTGATCAACCGACACACCCGCACCTCTCCAGCGCTGCAGCAGCCAATAATTTTGCGCAACTTTGATAAATGCTTGCTCAAAATCATGAAACGAACTAAATCATGCTTGCACTGTGTCATTTTTCATGCTTAGGTATCATTTTGCCACTTTAAGGGTTAAATGTCCAATTATTATTTTAAAGAGTTGCCAAGCAACTTGATAGAACATCAAGAAATCATTTTGGTACCTAGTTTTTTTTATAATATTTTAACATTATTTCTGGAAATATTTATAGAAATATATTTAACTAATATTCGCAATGTATAACATGAGTGAAGACTACTATTTAAGAAAATGCTACTTCCAACAAGAGCAGGTACCGTCCATAAGTATGATGAAGAAGAAAATGTCACCTCCTCTTGCTGCTGTCTACTTCAAGTCTATGAGACCGAGCCTTAAAGTGATTGCGGGCCTGGAACCTTCGCTTAAAGGTGGGGGAAATGATTGGTATCAACCGCCACAGGACTTACTAGAAGGCCGAGCAGTATTAAAACCAGTCAGAAAAAAAGTACTGAATGAATTAAATTATGAAGGCATCGGAGCCCTTGGAACAAATTTGTTTCTGAAGCATCGCCAAGTAATGGATTTACAAATACAAAAAACACTCCATGAAAATGATCTTAACTGGAAAAATAATATCACAGCAACTACTCGTCAGCTATGGGATAACCTAGTCGCAACAGCGATAAAGAAGAATTCTCAACAAATAATGAATGACTTTAACTGTTTCGCGTATTTATATAGGCAGTCCATAGGTAAAATTGAAATTCTATTTCATGATTCAGCCATAGTAGAAATAAGAAACAGTAGAGAAAGAGTACAACAAATAATGAAAATTAAATACGAAACCTCTTTAAAACAACAAGCGACTTCCATATACGATGATTACGAGAAGAAGCTGATGGATGAAAAAACTAGACTAAAAGTTCAGTTCATGCAAAACTCAAAAGATAGCTTTACGGTGATAGCTAACAAAGTACATGATCTTAATGTTGAAAAACATAAAGCTATAGAAAAAATAAAACAATGTCTGCAAAGTCAAAATTTAGCGTGTCAAATTTATGTTGCACTGAAAGAACGAGAAGAGTGCTTGAAAGAAACAGAAGAAATAAAACATAAGCATAAGAAAACAATGAAAGTTATGAAGGATGCAATACTAGCTAAAGACATAGAAGTTGACCTAGCGAAGGTAAAAGAACAGAAGCGAGAAGAGTTCTGCAAGACGTGGCAAAAGAAAGTCTGCCTAGTCGTGAAATCGTTTCAAATTTTTGTGTCGTACTGTCTAAATGTGCTTCCGGAATATGCTGAGTTTTTTATAAACATGGAGAAATTAATGCTTTTACAACTGAACGAAACCCTAGAAGACTCATTTGCTGCCAGTATCTTTCAAGAAGAAAGGGAACAATTCACCACTCCTGTTCCACGACCGAAGCCTTTCTATCTATTCTGCGACAGAGGTTACAAGCCTGAAGTGGATCTAGGCTTATGTCCAAAACATAGTGGGCATTCTAGTACTTCGGATTTACCAGCGATAATTATTAACAAACGATGTTTATATGCGGCCTGTGATAATTTTCAACAGTTCACTGACAAGATTACAGAATTCATCTGTGGTAATCGTGGTGATGACGCTGATATGACAGATGACCTGGTCTATGAGAATTTTATGCCAGTAAAGTATGACTCGTCCCACCGACTGTTAGAAATAAAGTTAGAAAGTTCTTTATTACAAGTATTGCAACAAGAAATGCCATACATACAAACAGACAAGAAGAAAATTCCTATTAATTGTCGCTGCGTGTTGGGTGAGTGTCAATGCCCTCCGATAAACAGAGATGATCCTATCCAGTGTAGCCGCTGCGGGCTGCCTTGGTGTATATGCCCGTGTCTATCACCAGGTGAAAGTAAAGTAATCCAAGCACCTGTTAAGGTACCGCAGGTTAATATGCCACAGATCAGCAGAAGCATGGAACTGCATCACGAGAGAGAACCTCAATGGGACAGTTTCTGTAGGCACGTCGAGCCCAAAAAGTGTAGTTGTGCTAAAACGGCAAAGAAGCATTTAACTAAACATTTGCCCGTGTATATGAGACACCTACACAATAATTATGGACCCCCCGCCATACCTGGCTATGAAATTTGTTCGGTAAAAACGCTAAAGGCGTTGGTTAGAGAGGCAAAAGAATTTCCCAAGGCTCAACAAAAAGTCCGATATAAGTACAAAGACGTGGGCACTCAATACGAAGATCTAGAATTTGAGGCAGTATGCACTTGTTTAACAGATTCTGAAATAGGTCCTTGGCTTATGGAGCGATATAAAGAAGACCCATCGTGGATGGAGACGGGTAAAGTAGATAGTGATATACCAACTCAATTGAATAAACAGAAAAGTTCGTTTGCAACATCCAGAGCATACTCTTTGAGAAATCTAGTTGAGGATTTACCTGACCTTAAAGAAATATTTTCGAGAAAAGATCGTGCATTCGAATAGTTAGAGAATATAATTTTATCTTTTTAGTATTTTTATATAAGTTTAGAAATACATTGTATTTATATTTTATTATATTTACCATATTTTAATACCATTTTAATAAACGTTATAGTATAAAATTCAATTTATTTCAAAAATGTTTGTGGCATTGCCATACTTTGTGGTATGATACCGATTGATACCTACATCAATGTGAGAATGTAGGGCAACGAGGATGGCCTATAGCAGGGGGTCCCAATCTTTTTGTACTCAGGTAATTATTTTTAAATATAACGTTCCACTTTTTTAACTTTACTATGTAGTTAAAAGATTTAAAAAAAGTTTCATTAAAAGATCTTATGATTCGTATTGCATCTGCGGATGTGAAAATATTTGCATCTGCAACATCCCTAGTACCTATGCCCCTTCCCTAGAATGCTTATAGATAGGTACCTACTACCTACCTTGTACATACCGGTACCTATTTAGGAACTGAATATAGATTACCAAAATTTACTTAAAGCAACCTCCTTGCTTTATGGATGACTCTAGTTGGCTTGGAACTTCAACCAGACAAGCACAGAGTATATTTTTATAATTTAGGGTCATAGGGTTGACAAGTTAGCTGTATTGTTAATCTAAATAATTTTGGTTATTTTTAATAAAATTTAAATATTTGTCGAGATTTTACCAATATGTTTTATTCAGGATATTAAATAAAAGAAAATATACTAAACAATTACTCACAATGTTTAGTTTCAGCGATAATCATCAGCTGAGACAACATTACTTGCAAGAACAACAGGTACCTACGCAAAGTATGATGAAGCGAAAAATGTCTCCGAATCTGGCAGCTGTATTTTTCGAGTCTATGAAACCTAAGCAGAAAGTTCTCGCGGGCTTAGAACCATCGCTGAAAGGAGGGGGAAGTGACTGGTATGTTCCCCCAAAAGAACTTCTCATAAAAAACAGAGCTGTTTTGAAACCACTAGACCATAAAAAATTGTCCAAACTGAACTATTCCGGTATCGCCCAGCTTGCGTTTCAAATTCTCATGAATCGCCACAACCATCTTAAAAAAGAGAAAACAAATATGCTGCGCGATTCTGATATTGTTTGGCAAAATTCTATAAAAACAATCTGTCAGGAAAAATTTAATAAATTAGCTCAATTACAGAAAAAAAAGAATACTGAATACATAAAGCAGGTTGTTGATTCATTTTCTGTTATGTACCGGACAAACTTAAATAACATAGAGAAGATTTTTCACGAAGAACTTGTAATAGAAATAAAAAGGATGGAAGATGAAACTCGCCTTAAAATGAAGAAACTTTATGACGCCCTATGCAAATCTCAAGCAAGTTTAATAACCCATGAAGTTACAGAAAAAGTTAAACAAGAAAAGGAAAGATTAAAAGCAGAGTTCATTGAAAATTTAGAAATATGTCGTAATGAAATGACTAGCAGACTTCATGATTTACATGTTGACAAACATGTAGCTGTAGAAAACTTAAGAACATTACTTGAATATCAAAAGCTAGCTTGTCAAATGTATGTTTGCTTGAAAGAGAAAGAAGAATGTTTTAATGAAATAGAAGAGTCAAAACAGAAACACAAAAAAATTAAAAAGCATTTGACAGAAACTACCACATTACTAGACTTGGATATAAGACTTGCAGAACATAAAGAAAGGAAGCGACAGGAGTTTCAATCGATTTGGCAAAGAAAAGTTAGCTTAGTCGTGAAAAACTTTCAGATGTTTGTGTCGTACTGTCTTAATACGCTGCCAGATCATGCTGAGTTTTTCATAAATATGGAAAAATTAATGCTGTTGCAGGTTAATGAAGCTCTTCAAGACCCAAGTGCTGAAAGTATTATTGCTGTAGAAGAAGAATATTCCAAAACTCCTGTTCCTCATCCTAAGCCTTTCTATTTGTTCTGCGATAGAGGTAACAAAACTTTTTCCTCTGCCGCCGAAGTGAAGCAAGATTTATGTCCAAAACATAGTAGTACTTCTAGCGATACTTCTAGTGCTTCGAAATTACCGGTGATTGTTATTAACAAGCGATGTCTTTACGCCGCCTGTGACAATTTCGAACAATTCACAAACAAGATTGATAAGTATATCCATGATAATAGCGCAGACGACGCTGATATCAAAGATGACCAGGTCTATGAGAATCTTGTGCCGGTAAAGTATACAAGCTCACAACAGTTGTCAGAAAAACGATTAGAAAGTTCTTTATTACAAATTTTACAACAAGAGATGTCGAATTTTACTAAAGTGCCTTTTGTTGGTTGCACACCTCATTGTTTATGTAAAACTGTTAAAGATCCCAAAAACATAACTAAATCGAGCAAGAAAAGCGTAGATCAAGAGGTGCCCTTGGTTTCGTCCCAGCCCATAAACACGGCAAACCCGTTCACAGCTATAAGCCGATTGGAACACGAAAGAGAACCTAAGTTGAAGAATTATATTAGATATACTGAGCCTAAAACTTGTGCATGTGCCAAGAGCTGTAAGAAACATTTGGAAGAACATTTGCCGGCGTATATGAGAAATATGTCTACGTTCAATGCTCCAGAATTACCGAACTATGAAACGTGTCCAGTAGCAACAATAAAGAAATTGGTTAGCCAAGCTAGAGGTCAGAAGACTTCCCCCTCAACTGTTCCAACATCATCCAAGACCAAAGACATTAGCACCCAATGTACAGATGAAGAATATGATTTGCTGTGTACATGTTTCTCTCATAGTAATATAGATTTATTTAAACCAGCAAAACTTCATGATCAGTGCAGCTTTGCAAAGGTTTCACCCTCATACATGATAGCTACGCAGAGTTCATTTGCAGTTGATAGAGCACACTCATTAAGAAAATTGATCGAAGATGCGCCTGAACTTAAAGAAATATTTAATAAAAAAAATACATAATAAACTTGACTCTATTCATCGCGATCTTTTTGCATCAAATATTAAAATAATACATCTTTAATGATCATTTTTACTTGATGATTATACATAAAAGTGTTACCTACTTCTGGGTTTTTAAACAAGATTTTACATGTTTTTCATTAAAACATTTTATTTATTATCCATACGTACTTTTGTACCAATCCTGAAACTGCTTAAAACAAGCAGTTACTTTTAGCATTCCTCACATCCCCATGGTTTCATATTTTGATTGTCCTATCTCCTATTGCATTTAGACAATGCTTTTTTTTGTTAGGAAAGGATAGTTGATTTTTAGAGAGTGAAAAGGAAAAAACGGAATTTACCTAAGACGATGTTGTTAATCTTTTAAGGCAGATAGCTGATGTTTTAAGGAGTAACTTTGGCTCCTTTTATTTTAGAAATTGAAATAGGGATCCACGTAAAAGAAAACCCGTTAAAATCGACATTTACGTGAACGAAGTCGTGGGCGATAAGTTAGTAATATTATATAAAAGCAAACTATCAAACTTGAACGTAAGTGAGTAAGGTACTCTCTTTTTATTGATGCCTGTTACCTAATAAAGGGCCCAGCATCATTCTACGAGTATCTAGCCAGTACGAAGAGGTACTTCTAACTACATTATTCTGCTATCTATTCAGAATTCAACCATGCTAAAAGGGCCGTTTAGATCGAACATCAAGAGAAGTTCCAAGTTTTATTTTTCAGGTTGCTCAGGGCCTCCCCGCCCATGTCCGATAATCGGTGACCGATTTTTGTTAGAGAAATGGAGCATAATTATTATGAATTCCAATATACAAACGCAAAGTCCCATAAAAAGGTCATTATGAAACTATGAAAATTAAATAATCTTCCGATCCGATAATCGGTCCTACAAAAAGTCTGACGTGGGCGGACGCCCTTACGTTTCTCCAGCTGTATTATCAATATTATTACTAACTAAAGGCGTGCAGGTGGTGTTTTCATAAATAAAAACATAAGTCCTAGTCTATAAAAATCTTTTATTAAAAAAATCACTGTAATATTGTGTTTGGTCGGCGTGGTTGCCGAGGCATCCCCACCGACACCGCCTACGCACAGGATCCGGCAAATACAGTAAAGTTAACAATTACTCTATATCATTTATGATCTTACATGCTCGCCGCTGGGGCGAACGGTACATACACAAACATTATTTATTCAATTACAACTAAACATAAGCAAATCGGAACAGAAACAAATGCTATCGAATGATTCAATTATAAAATAAATACATTTACATAATATTAGACACAGATTGGTAGAAATTTAACCGACCGCGACACGCAGGGAGACGCACGCCGATTATATAATATTTGTAGTCCCTCGAATGCGAGAGAGGCTGCCCGCTGGAACCATTCGGTCGCTTCTCGACTCCGAAACACCCATCCGTATTACTGAACCGATAAATCTTAAGTAGTAAGGTCAGTCCTAGAGACCTGCGGCCTGCGGTGCGCGTGGCCCGACAGCCAGCCGTCGCTGTAGCTGTGGCTGCAGCTGCTTAGCTGTACAGGTCGTCGTCGCCGCCCTCCTCCTGGAACGTCGGCACGTCGCCGCCCGACGTGCCCGTGCCGCCTGCTGCTCCGCCGCTCTGCGGGAATCTGACCACACACGACATGTTACTACTCGCCCAATACTCACACATGTTGAATTTCACGCTTGGTTGATATAAGCGTATTACCTGAAGTTGGTTCCGAATCCCCTGCTCTGTTGCAGCGTCTGTGCGAACATCTCGTACTTGCGGATGTCGTTGTCGGACACGGAGCGGCGCGCGAACTTCATCGCCTCCTCGAAGTGAGCGCGGCTGATCTCTGGGACAGGGTCCTCCTCGTCCATCTGCCAGAATGAATATCATTATCAGAAACAATTAAAAGAATACAAGAGAAAGAATCACTGGGAATACAGACAAGGAATTTCCTTTTTTCTTTCTTCAATATAATCAGATCGCGATGAGGGCTCCCAACCCATATCGAAAGGGTCATCAATTCGGCAGATGGCAAAACATTCGATTAGATTTTTTAAATTCATATTTTCTAAAGGCATCTTGTGAATACTATGCGAGACTGTGAAACATCCAAAAGTGCAACACTTACATCCATGACGGCGGCGGCGGGCTGCTGCTGCCGTGTGCGCTCGCGCGTGATCTCGGCCTCGATGGCCTGGCGGATGGCGAGCTTGCACGCGCGCTGGCAGATCTCCGTCAGGTCAGCACCGCTGAAACCTTGTGTCACCTGTAAATGCGACACGAGAACAGGGATTATACAGGCATTCAGGGACATCATTTTATATACCATAATAAAGAATCATAGCTGACAGCTTATAAAAAGAACATCAATTGATTTGTCGTGTCTACACCCGTATTATTCCAAGTACAATGACAAAGATATATTACCTTAGCGATGTACGAGAGATCGACATCCTTAGCGATGGGCGACTTGCGCAGGTTAGCGCGCAGGATGGCCTCGCGCGACTTCTCGTCGGGCAGCGGGATGTAGATCAGCTGGTCCAGACGACCGGGTCGCAGGATGGCCGGGTCGATGATGTCGGGACGATTTGTTGCACCTAGGCACGAGACAAGTGATATTAATCCACCTTTTCCTTGATGTTAACTGTTGAATCCATTCGTAATGACGTCATTCATACTTTAAATTAGTTTTATAATCTACTAGTTGCTGATCACGACTTCATACCCGGTGTTTTCTTTTTATTTTTTGAGCCAGGATTCTTCACAGACTGCCAAAGATTTATCACAATCGGATCAATGGTTTAGAAATGCATAGAGGACAAACAGAAACTTTTATTTCTCAAAGTTAAGAAATGTTTCTCAATGCAGTGCGAAAAGATTTTAATTGGATTTCTAACAATGTTATCCACTTTGTTCGTGATCCAATTAAAATCTTTTGTCCTGTTTCTATTGCAAAAAGGCGTAGGTAACGTTACTCTAGAAATCAATCAATTTTTTTTCATCATGAATCTTCATAACGGCAGTTTCTGCGCTGGCCACAGTCAGCGGATTCTGGCGAGTTCACAGAATCGGTCATCTTGTTAACACGCTACGCGTTCCCGTACGCAGTTCTTGCATTTTTTTCGTTAAAACTCACCAATGATAAAGACATTCTTCTTGGCCCCCATGCCGTCCATCTCGGTGAGGATCTGGTTGATGACGCGGTCGGCCGCGCCGCCGGCGTCGGATACGGAGCCGCCGCGCGACTTGGCGATCGAGTCCAGCTCGTCGAAGAACAGCACGCAAGGAGACGCGGACCGAGCCTGTTATAACACGACAAAGGTTTAAATATTGTAGGACTAGAATTCAGAATTTGTTTTTCTCTTATCTCTTATATTAAGCGCTCAAGCGCAATAATTAGCGAATTCCTGTAATTATTATTAAAATCCAGGTAATGTAATAACGTACCTTGTCGAAGATGTCTCGCACGTTAGCCTCGGACTCTCCGAACCACATGGTGAGCAGTTCAGGTCCCTTCACTGAGATGAAGTTGGCTTGGCATTCGTTGGCGATGGCCTTGGCCAACAGAGTTTTACCTACACAAGTCAAATGTTTGGGTGAAGAGCTTTATTTCAATATTGTAGTGAACATTAACATCAGACTAACCTCGTCATATAAATCAGTGATAGAATTTTTTCAATTGCACACTAAAAAACGACTTCACAACTACATACCGCAACCAGGTGGTCCATAGAAAAGCACTCCTCGGGAAGGCTGCATGCCGAACTTGAGGAACTTGTCGGGGTGCTCCACCGGGTACTGCACCAGCTCCTGCAGCTCGCGCTTAACGTTCTGCAGGCCTCCGATGTCGCCCCACGTCACGTTCGGCACCTCCACCACGGTCTCGCGCAGAGCGGACGGCGAAGATTTCGTCATGGCGTACTGAGGGGGTAGATTAGGTTGTAATAACTTTTACGCGCTAGTCCGGCTGAGCCAGATACAAAAGCTAGCCGATAAAAAACCCTAAAGCAAAAATTTGTTGTGCGAAAGAAGGACGAACCAACAAACACACTTTCGCATTTAAAATTATTAGTAGAAACAGAGATATTTAGAACAATGTTATTTCTGCTAATAGGCAGCTCAAAAGTAATTGCTATTTATCACACAATTAGCGAATGGATGTTGCATTTCACGATAACACGCAAATTCTGATATAAATTCACACTACACATACCAATAATGAATAGCTTATGTATGCGAAAACATGACTATTAAACTATATATTTTTTTTTAAATTAACCCATTTCTTAACGCCTTTCTTACAAACAAATAACTGAATATAAATGTATCTTATCTTACCCGGAAGTTGTCCATAGACACGGCGAGAGAGTTGAGAACCTCTGCGTCAATCTGGTCATCCTCAAGATCGATGAGGTCCATCTTCTCACGGATTTGTTGCAGAGCCGCCTCCGAGCACAGCGAAGCCAAATCAGCGCCTACGTGGCCGTGAGATTCTGCCGCGATCTGACAAACAAGATAATGATATAAGTTTATATTTCAACTATAAAAAAAACTTTGCCTTATACAACCAGACACGAAACCAAAACCGTAGGTCATACAAATACTTGCTACGTGAGGGAATCAAACCTGAGACACGTTGCTTAGCAGCCGATCGATTGAGCCACTGCGCAAACCATGTGTCAAAAGAAAATAGAACAAGAGTATGATAAACTTAAAGAACAGAACTTGAAAGTATAATAAACTAGCTGACCCGTGCCCACTTCGTTGGGCGGTAAACATTTTTGTGATGGAATTATGAGTGTGGGTCGGTTAGTACTGAGTGCTATTATGTTTCTGACTGCCAAAAGGAAGGTTTTTTTTTCTAGCGGTCGCCCACGGCTCCCGCCCGCGTGGATGTCGGTTTTTGCGACAAAAAGTAGCCTATGTGTTATTCTGATTTATATAACCTATAGCGGTCCCCCGCGGCTCCGCCTGCGTGGATGTCGATTACCGCTACAAAAAGCCTAAGTTTGATCCCAAAATAAAAATAAAAAAAATGTGTTCAACTACCCAAAAGTAAATTCAGCATTTTAGCCGACAAACAGGCAGATAAACAAACAGACTTTTGCATTGATTGCGAAAGGAGCCGACCACGCGTCTGAGCCGCGCGGGTACCTACCTTACTCATAGACCTAAACTCCCCTCCCGCATCCGCACCCCCGCCTTGGTGACGCCTACTTCGCCTGTCGCCACGGGCCGCGGAGCGCAGAAATAGTATTATATTGATTTCGCCATTACTTTCTAACCAAACGTCCAATTTTAATGAATCAAAACAGACTAAATATTATCTACATAAACAGTACTTTGTAACAAAATAATTTTTATGATAAAGAGTAATGACATATTGTGTAAAATAAATGCGTTTAAATGAAGTCCTAAAAAAATTCAAGATTTTTAAATAAAAAAATGGTTGTTGTGTTTAACCCGAAATAGATAGGTATAGTGTGTCGCGGACTTTTTTGTAGATATTTTTAAGGTCTTTAATTAATTAGAACATTTGATTGTTCTATCTTTTATAGTTTAGGCGGTGTACGCCAAATAAGGAACTTTTTTGGATGATTTTTTACACCTTGGCTCCGAAAAACCCAAATATCTTACGGACCCCTATTTTTTCTAAAATAAAATATAGCCTATAGCACTCAGTGATAACGTAGCTTCCAATTTCCGAAAGAATTTTCAAAATCGGTTCAGTAGATCCGGAGATTACCCCCTACATACAAACTTACAAACTTACAAACATACAAACTTACAAACAAATGTTACCTCTTTATAATATTAGTATAGATAATTACTGTCCCACTGCAGGGAAAAAGCCTCTTCACTCACAGAGAAGGCATGAGCATTGATCACCACTCACAAAGTACATTATGAATTGCAAATGTCATATTGGTATTTGTCTGGTTTTAAACCCGCAAAACTTCATGGATAAGAAGACTTTAACCTTTTGACTGCCACGGACTGCAGGCACGCCAAAAAATAACATTTTTTAGAGTTCAAAATAAACATACATATAAGGCATTAAGTCCGCCTTTGTACAGTGGATTTTTTTTTACATGTGCATAAAGTTTTTTACTAAATAAATAAAATAACATATTATTGAAAGTATGATCAACGAAAAGATGGATGGATTGTGTGAAGAATGATATGAATGAAAGGGGAGTCAGTGATTTCATGACGGCTGACAGGACAGAGTGGAAGAGGAAAACGTGTTGCGCCGACCCCATGTAACATGGGACAAGGGCAGGAAGATGATGATGATGATTATTGAAAGTATGAAATGAGTACACGATAGAAGGAATTTGTCGCTTGGAATAGAGAACACAGATTTTCGAAAAATGCAAAGAGTAAGTGTAATTTTTCCCTAATTATTATCTCACCTGTTCAAGATCAACATCATCGCCAAGCTTCATGTTTTTAGTGTGGATACGCAGGATCTCCAGCCTGCCGGTGGCGTCGGGAATACCGATGTCGATCTCCCGGTCGAAGCGACCGAACCGACGCAGAGCGGGGTCGATCGAGTTCGGACGGTTTGTGGCCGCCATTACAATCACGTGAGATGACTTCTTCATACCTGTTTGATGAGATGATAGCGTCAGTGATTATATAGATTTTAGAGACCTGCTACCTCGCATGAGACCCACGGACCATCTAACTATGCATATTTATAATAAAAATCAATGCCGCATGTATCAAAGTACCATTACATGGAATAAAAATTTAACTGTTAAAAATATTTTTAAAAACAAAGCTTTAATTTAAAATTATTACAATATTGAGTATTTCACATTGTATTGTCATCAGAACTAAAGCTGTATGCAATATTTCAGCTCAATCGGATACCAACAAATGGTTGAAAAATGGTTAGCAAATTTTGAAAGGACAACTTGCATACGAACAGTGCAAGCTAAATAAAAGCTTGTAAAAAGCTCGACCGATTAGACAATTTTTTTTTATCTTTTGTCCATAATTGTTAGGAAAAGGGCTTAAAGGATTTTTGTTTTTAGAAAATTCTTCGGAAAGTGGCAAATCTTCATAGTATTTAGAGTAGTGAGGAGCACCATTGGCTTTAATTTTGTCTAACTCTTCTCACTACCTTTGCGTGGTCTGCCGCGGCGCCTTTTGGCTGTTTCAAGACTCCACATAGCGGTTATTTTTGCCCACAACTCATTGGGTATACGGCAGACGTGGCCACAGCCCAATTCCACTCTAATCATGATGAAAATGATGTTACATACATAATAAAAATGATAATTCAGTAATTGATTAAACATGATCAGCAGAAATGACAGTGCAACATCCTGTCTGTCTGTCTGTACTTGGACAAATACATTGACAATCCTAAAACATACAACTTTGTAAGGACAAAGCCCATTCTAGAACGCGCCATACAAAGTAAAATTGTTTTTGTTGAAATCGAACTAAAATGGATATAGTGACCTACTGAACCTGTCTCTTTCGTCGACTGTACGTAATAAATCATATTATTTATAACCACAATTTGTGGGTAATGGGCTTATGGTCAATCGCTTTACAAGGACCAAGTTGGCTGATCTGCTTTGAATAATAATATGGAAAACAGATCTCTGTTATGAAATATCTATTTCACAATATAAAAAATAGGAGAAAGAAGATTGGCTTTGTGATTCTAAACAACATTTAAACGATCTATGTTCTGCTTAAAAAGTTACGCTGGTTCAAAGATCACAATAAACTGCTTTCGCGAAATTCTCATTAACCCTTTAATCGGAAAAAATGTGTAGCTTAGGAAATTGCTTACAAAAACAAAATATTGTTTATTTTCGTAGACTAACGGTTTTCGAGAAAGTTCGATTCAAAAATAGATATTATAGACAATAATATTGACTGCTGCATTACGGTCGAGCAGAGCAGTATCGCTATTCTTACTAAATGATTCGCAAAAAGCAATTGCTCTAAGAACTTATGACCAATAATTGCTTGTTTGTCTCAAACAATCAGCAATAATTGTACTCATAGCTTTGTATGTGTTCTGTTCATTACGAAGTTGTACAACTTTGTAAGGTGTTTAACTAAATATGCGTGTGATATCGGCGTACGGTACGCCCACGTATTCATATAACTCGACATGTTTACATAAACAATACATGATTATATTACTTATACATCTTATCAGCAAATCCACTGTTCTCTTGCTAGACAAAAATGACAGCAGCAAAACGAACCTCTATTTTCATTTGTTTTTTGAGACTATGATATAAATCATGGAAATAATGCATTGCCTTGCTAGTCCTATTGACACAGACAAGTCTGTTGATGCCCTATGAGCTGCCCCCTTTTTTTATTAGTCGCACATAATAATATTATTTTTATTTATAAGTTTCTATACATTTAATTATGGAATTTAAGTTGTAAAATAAATGTTTATGAAAAAGCATTAAAATTACAAAACACATGATACACACTTTAAAACGAAAGTTTTATCCAATCAGACTACTTCCAAACCAAAGATTTTTTTAAGACAGTCTTTGTTTTGGATGGAGTGCTAAACTCAGTACGCTATCAGGTACTCACCATCCATAAGAGTTAGCAGCTGCGATACGATCCTACGCTCCACCTCTCCGTGGGTCTTCTCCCTCTTGGGCGCGATAGCATCCAGCTCATCAATGAAGATGATGGCTGGGGAATTCTTATCGGCCTCCTCGAAGGCCTTACGCAAGTTGGACTCGGATTCACCAGCCAGCTTGGACATGATCTCAGGGCCGTTGATCAAGAAGAAGAAAGCACCTGTTGGAAGAACAAGGAGTTATTAGTTAGGATTGATGATGTAGATATCTTGTAGAAAACCACAAGCCTATCTAGGCAGTAAATCTAAACAGAATTTTAAAAACGTAACAGAACTTAGAATTTTGTTGTCTTGAGGAGTTAGAATTTTACTTGCTATCATTTTCTAATCATCTGCATTTGCACAAGACTAAAGTTTTGCCTAGTTTGGTGCTAGTATAATAACTTAAGTTGTTTTATCTCACGTTGGCGGGTGTCTTTCTTGTGTTTATGATGCTTCTGCTGATTGTTTCTACGCGTGCAAGCTCGGTAGAGCTTAGAGCTGCCTCGCGCACACAAAAACAATACGTATGTGCACCCATTATTAAAGGCCAACTCGACCTCGTGAGATGTAACATTTTCGGAAATCAAAGTCTTTTTTCTAATAGATACTCTCGCAAGTATCCCAAGTCTCGACCAGCACATTAAACCACAAAAAAAGGTACTTACCGGTCTCATTAGCCACAGCGCGAGCGATTAGCGTCTTGCCGGTACCCGGGGGTCCGTACATGAGTATCCCGCGCGGCGGCTTGACGCCAATAGCCTTGAACAGCGACGGGTGGCGCAGCGGCAGCTCCACCATCTCCTTGATCTGTGCCAGCTGCTTGCGGCAGCCGCCGATGTCGTCGTAACCGACTGCATTCAGAGCTTCTTCTTCCTCCTGTTGAAGGGGGTATGGGGGTGAATTGGGGATACTTCATTATGGCCCGGTTTTATATTTAGCAGTCAAATTGGAAATGCACATAATATAGTCTCTTAAATTCATAATAGTCTTTTTGATTTTGCCGTAGTCGCGTAAAAATGAAACCGAATTATGTAATGTAAAATAATCTGACAGATAAGTTGACCGGGAGAAACAAGCCATAAACAGATAAAAGCATACACGTCGAAAATGTAACTATGCAAAACTCATCTTTGACAATTTTGTCATTCCTATTTTGCAAACAGTGCTATACATATTGCTTTAGAGAAGAATCGTTATTAACATAATATTTATATTTAACTAGCTTTTACTTGCGACTTACTCGATGGGGAAGTCAAAGCCCCCCCACTTAATTCGGCCCTATCGCAAAATTCTCAATTGATGTCTCCTAAATACCTGCCAGGTCAAGTAATTTTCCAGATTTCGAGTAGTCAATCAGTGAACAAATGAGTGAGAGCAAAATACTGACCATACACTACATACCTTGTGTCAAAGAACAATAGCACTTATTTATGCTACGAACATAGTTGAGCAATTCTAAACAAAATGGCGGAATTGTGAATATACAGTCTTATAACAACGAAAACAACTTAGTCTAATCTAGTTTCCTTTTATAAATAAAAATAAAACTTTCTATTGGCAGTTCCGTTACATTGAAGATATCGTCATATATACCCACAGTATCATACGTCACTGAGATTAAAAAACTGTGTTAGGCGCTGATAAGAGAAACAATTGTTTGTGTTTGTGAGAAATCTTTTTGCTCTATCTTTACGCATTCGTTGAATAGTGCCAATATTGTAGAGTATTATTGGAGGAATTTTAATTTACGTTAAGCAATTAATGTAAGAAATAATTTGTGTTAATGTTATCTATAAATTCCATAAATAGCAAAAATGATAAAATAAGAATTTGAGTTTTAAGATAATTATTATTAGTTTAAACCAGAAAACAAGGTGCAGTTTTTCATCCTGGTCTTTCAAGTTGTCATAAAAGACATGAAATCTTAACATATTTACCTAAACTTCATTGTTGCTTAGAAAGCATGGATATACAGCATGTAACAAAAACCCTGTCCGATCCTTAAGGGTATTATACGGCATCGTACTGCGTACACATATACGTAACCATTTAATGGATATGAGATTATTATTTTTCCTCAGTGATAAAAAAAAGAAGAAGGAAGAAGTAATTAAATTAAAATAAAAAATAAAAACTGATCAACGGCAACACTGATTGGAGAGGGTTTTTGTTACATAGTGTATATGAATTAAAAAAATAATAGATTTGAAAAAAAAGTTTACATCCACTTTCGGAATCGCCAGATTTTTTCGATACAAAAGTCCATTCCATTCTAAGCACCTGAAGTTTATAACGCAACTGATGGGCGTTCCAGTCTGGATTCTATTTCAAGAAAATTTATGGAAGGCTTGACTGAGACTTGCAGGTTGGTAGAAATTATAACATTTCCCATATCCATCCTGGGGTTTTTGATTTCCGCACTTAGTCCAAGATGGATAGACCATTGTGCAAGAGCCATGGTAACCAATATTCCAAACAGCCCATTTGCCTAAGGGCAAATTTTTCAGTCGTCTGATAACTCTTAACGGAGGGATAAATATGGCGATTTGACAGGTTTTGTATAGAAAATATGCCAAACTGTCATATTTATTCTTTGGATAAAAGATATCTGACTATTGAAAACCAGCCCTTACGCAGATTAATTCTCCAAATCACGATTTTTAATTCGTGTATAGCCATTGTAATAATAATAATAATAAATGTCCAGTAAACATTAGACATCAGATTAATAACACGAGCAACTCACCTCACGCTTAATCGGGTCTCCCTCACAATGTATGACGGTGTCAGGTGCCACGATGCAGTAGGGCGAAGGGTCAGTCTCCACCACCTTGAACTCGACGGCGCGCATTCCTCCGCGGACCATGAAGGTGTCATCGCGATGGATTGGCCGGTAGGCCTCCATGAAGTACGGCTTCAGGTATACCTCAAACAGGTTTCTGAGGTGAATGATGTCATTTAAGTTGAGTAAAGGCAGATACATGTAGACTTAGGCAATTGGCACTACTAAGTCAAAAGTTTGTGTTACACATAAATAAATACCTACATGATTTTATTTTATTTTATACAAGTTGTCAATGTAAATAACCAACTTTATTATTTTCAACAGGAATTCTTTCTATAATAAAAATAAAGTAATACCAACTTATTTCTATTTTTTGTGCTAAACTGACCATATTTTTATTACTGAAAAATATCTGCATCTTTGCACTTTTCTCACAAACAAAATCATTTTTTATAGCTCTATAAATGTCAATCTTTTGTCAGCTTAAAAAAGGAAATTCTTATATTTTCTCTAAAGTGTTGTGTAGCTTAAAAAAAATAGTTATTTTAAGACAACAAGTCAAACTTACCCAGTCAATCCTTCAACAGAGTCATCAATAGGCAGTATATGCACACGTTTCCCGTACTTAACGGACGGGCAGGGCGCGATGGACACGACGTCAGACAGGCGCACGCGCAAGTTGTTGCGCACCACGCGGTTCATGCGGATCTTCTCATCCGGGCAATTATCATCTGAGAGGACAATGCAAACAGTTTCCTTGCGACGCTTGCCCTTCAGGAGGACGGTGTCTCCGCGGAACAGTTGCAGCTGCTCCATTTTTGCCTGCAGACAAGTATGAGTGTTGGTCAGTTGACATAAGTTACTTCTTCAAGTTTGATCTAAATCTGTATAAAATAACATCATAGAAAATCTTTGTAAATACTTAAGCCTTTTTATTTTATAATGTAAGCTTTTTATTTCTTATTTAGCATGTTTGTGTATGGCCAGTTTAGAGACTGCCCTAATGGACTAGTGATTTAAAGTGCCATATTTAAGTGTGGGTTTAGATTCCTGGATTCCTTCCTACAATGTTATTGATAGTTAGATTATATAGTAGTTAGATTTATAGTATAGTAGTTAGTAGTTAATTTATAGTAGTTAGATTATATGAGTTTTTCTATGAGCAATTTCTTAGTTATAGCAGTCCAGATTTTGGGAGTTGGTCTAAGCTGACCAACGACTTCTAATCGAGAGGATCTATCTATGACAGACAATTTTTTTTAACCTATGACTTTAGGGTAGAATAACTTTGACCATTTGATATATTAATAAGATGATGCGTAAGTACATATGCTTTTATAATAAAAGTTTAGATTAATAAGTATGATTATTTTATAAAGATTTAAAAATCTTATATCCCACTATAGCATAAGTTGTGCAATGAATATTATGATATTACAGAGGCTTTACATAATATGCAAAAAAAAAAATTGAAAAAAAATTTTTTATTCAGCTAGAAATATTTTGCATTTGTTGTGCAAATCATACATGAATCAGCATATAAAAACTTTTTTTTTCTTGAAGAGAGGGTAAGTATGTAAAGGGGACATTAAATTTTTGATTTTGATTTAATTTTTGAAGTATTTATTAGAAAACTTTCAATATACCATTTTTAATAACTTGTAGGTGTAGGTGCGGTGTCAGAATTTTTTTTAATCATATAAATTTTGCTCGCTTTGCCCCTTGGCACACCTCTGCAAATTAGGTAAAGTTTATATTTACCCATATAAAAGTTCATAGACTGATAAGTTCATAGATACATAGAGGAACTTACAATGTTAAATGCAAAGTATAGAAACAACAATCTGTTAAATGCAACTGAGGAACAATAAATGGTATAATTATTTGAGTTCAATAGACCACATGAAAAAAAAATTTTGTTACATACTTTTTTTATAGACAAAGTGCAATGCTAGCCTGGAACTTAGTATGGTTTTAGCATAGAGAGGGAAGTTTGTGCATGTAAAATTACACTAAATCTACATGCGCAAACTAAAACCTTGTTGACACCCGTACCGAACATAATAATTAATAAATGAAATAATTTTATTCATTTCATCAAGCTCACTTCAGGAGGAAACATTTATCAGCTTATATTCAAAATCAAAGTGTTTTGAAAATTAATTTGAATTCAATATGTATATGCGTTGAATACATTTTGTCTGTCATGTTACTACCAAAGCTATTTTAATTATGCACAAATTACTATGACCAGGCAACAAGGACCATTTGACCTGTAAGATTAATGACAAAATTGCAGAAAAATAATAATAATTATGGTTTTGTAAATACTTTATGATGAGCAAAATGCTTCCTGCTATGGAAATATGTACATTATAATTATGACCAGAACTGCTAACCACAACCAAGTGTCACAAACCTGATCAGGGACAGTTGCATGATGGTGACAAAGCACTTTTATAGTCACCATGAAATCAATAGAGAAAAATAATTCGTCAGCGGCGCCGGCCAAAGACAAAGAGTTCATACCTGTGAAAGGGCCACCACGGAGTTGTCATCGCTGACCGCCTCTTCCACGATGAGACGATTCGGCCTGTCCTTGCGGCGCAGGATCGCGGTCGATAAATCATCAGGATTGCTGCCGAACAAGAAAATGTCAATCACCCCAGAAAATAACCAAAGCACTTAGTTCTAATTAGACTAAATAACACCAAGCGGCATCGTCATTTCAGAAATCAGTCTTATTAACTACTTTTCTAAAAACAAAATCCTATTCTACAATGAACTTGCAAAATTCGATTTCTGTGAGTCGGTTTGTAACTCAGACATGATGACAAGCCAATTTTCGACGATTCGTTTGCAGAGTAGCGCATCGATTTGGTGCGAAACAATACACACAATTATGCCGTATACTCGTATTATACATTATTAAATGCTTACCCTTTACTATCTGCCATATTCAGTAAAAAATTAAAATTACAATTTGTAAATTTACTACTTTTTCAGAACGCCGAATGAACAATCACTCTACTACCACTTCAATACGTGCGTGACGTTGCCGTATTTCATTTGTTCCTCGCTAAACCTAATGTTGCCAGTGTGATGTTGTGTTTATGGAAAAGTAGTTTGTTCTTCTTTACTGTCGGAAATTTACGGTTTTTTTATTTTTTTGCTTACAGATTATAAATGAGATTTCTGAAATTAATTTTTAATATGTCATCTGTGAATTTATTGTTTTCTTGTTTTTTTTTGTGTAGACTGTCGTGGGGTGCTTCAAGTGTAGTTCAAACCATAATCTTTGATAAAAAATTCAATGAAAATAAAGCTAGTTTCTCATATAACCAGTAATTCCTAATCAACAATTTTTTACATTTTGCCTACTCTTATTTTTAACCCCACGTGTTTTAATTAAGCTCCATTTGGTTATATTATGTATATATATGTTTGTCTGTGTGTGTGTATGATGTTCATGAACTTCATGATGTGTTGGTCTACTATACTTCCAGCATCGGCGGGCATCGTAACTCCCACCCGGATAGTCTGTTTTATTTTTATTTTTTATTAGAAGATTGTTTTAATCAGGTTCGGTTACCTATAATCACTCCTTTTCTGATTCTCTGCGGACTAAGCAACTCCTTACAATATAAATATCGTGTTTGGGCTCATTTACGACGAAATGCGGGTGGTCTTTTCTCTATCGAAACGATCTCCCCTGAATTTTGGTTTATGAATAAAAAAATAACTAAATAGAGTAATATTTTTTTTTACGGTAAAGCATTCAAATTGCAACTATTTGTAAGCTTGTTTTCCTTTTTAATGCTCGAAACTGCCTATTTATCCCATAGTCAACAGAGGCCCAGTGTACCTACTTTGAAATCTATTATTGAAAAAATAGAAAAACATAGGGACACAATCCTTCTTATTCAATTTATGAAATATCTTTTATATTGGTTCAATAATAGAAAGAAAATAAGCGA
Source organism: Hoplodrina blanda (assembly GCA_949316365.1). NCBI lineage: Eukaryota > Metazoa > Arthropoda > Insecta > Lepidoptera > Noctuidae > Hoplodrina > Hoplodrina blanda. Next base: position 11,531,411 of record OX438594.1, read on the forward strand.
GAGCCAAACCTCGAAACATTTTTTTACTTTAGCTATCCAGTCGGTTTTGCAGTTGTCCTTTTCTCACGCCCAACGCTCGCAGGCAACAGCGATAGTTTCTTGTAATAGCTAGGTACCTAATTTTCAAAGATCTCTGCGCCCGCTTTACCTCTTAATAATTGATGTCTATGAGATGTTAACTTAGATAGTTAACATAATAATTATGTAGGTATGTATTCTGATGATGGGGCAGAAAAATCTTCAGCCTTATTTATAATTACCTACCCACCAGCAGCAGTTTAGACTCTGTAGCTAGGTGAATAGTTGGTAGATAAACGGTGAAAAGAATGATCAGAGTGCTAAGTGTGAGTTTTTTCACTTACCTTCGATCGCGAACGCGTTAGTATTTTGAATGGGAAATAAGGTTTTCCTAGTGACCACCAGATGGCGCTATCACTTTTTCCCATATAAAATTATAACGCGCTCGCAATCGACCGTGAGTGAAAAAACTCACACTTTGCTAAGTGTCTGATAACCGATTCAGTCGTTAGGTAGTAACTAAGACTTAGCCTTTTTTATTTTCAAAAGCAAAATTATAGTCAAAGTCAAAGTCAAAACATTTATTTCAAATAAAACAGGCATAGTCTAAGATCCCGTTATAAAACGACCTTCACCGAGATGCTTATTTAATGAAACGTATTTTATATTTAATTTAATATGTCAATAAATATAATCCATATGGGTTGCCTAGCAAATTTCAGTCCAGAGTATGTTTAATTAATAATTTAAAAAAAATATTTTTTTAAACATTTCACCGTTATGATTATTTGATAAATTCTATACCAATCGAAAGTATGAAGCCCATAGAATATGCAAACGTTAGGTTGCCTATTCTTTTCCGGTCACAACTATCGGGTTGCCAGGTATAAACAGGTAAATCTGTACTAGCATTTTGCAACGGTCTGTTTATTGAATGAAATTTAAATGAAATTAAAGATTATTTTATTCTGAACACGGTGGTATAGGGTTGCCTGCGAAAAATCAGTCCAGAATTGCGGTTGTCGAATTTTAAAAAGTAAAATGAGTGAATTTCCCGGGACCGAAAATTGCGTGGCATCAATGAAATCGGTACTAAAAAACATAGCTATAATGTTCTCACATTTTTTTCCGGTTAGGTGAAATAGTAATCTATGTGTAGCACTAAATATTTTATTAATTGGATTAATAGATACTCCAAAAAAATAAATTAAACCTCGAAATCTTTCATTGCCGTGTCTGTCCACACTTCACCTTGTTGTGTATTATTCCTCATTGATAAAAATCTATTGGTTATTTATATTAAAACCTAGTTTTATTTGATACATGAATAGTTTAGCACTGGTTTAGCACTGATATCTTCGCCTGATTTATTTTCGTCACTATCATTTTTAACCGACTTCAAAAAAAGGAGGCGGTTCTCAATTCGGCCGGTATTTTTTTATTTATGTACGTACACCGATTACTCCGAGGTTTCTAGTCCGATTAGTGTGATTCTTTTTGGTTCGATGCAGTATACTTGCCATTTGGTCCCATAAAAATTTCATCCAATTTGGTTTATTGCTTTTTATTTTGTGAGAATTTTTCTAAATTAAATATATCGTGTGAGGTATTGTTTGAAAGGGCTTTTATTAAGAATTTCTAACATTAACACACAAGCACTAAAAAGTGAAAAATAAAAAGCTTGTTTACAAAAAAAAACAACCGCCTTCAAAAACTACAAAATAAAAAATAACTTTAGTTTGGAAGTCGGTGGCAATACCTACATAACAAAAAACAAAACCAAAGCCTCCGACTTCCAAACTAAAGTTATTTTTTATTTTGTAGTTTTTGAAGGCGGCTGTTTCTTTTTGTAAAAAAGCTTTTTTAAGATATCCTCTTTTAATACAGGGTTGCTTCTTAATTTTTGACGTCGCTTTTGTTCAGCCAATCCTTTCCTCTCCTTTCTCTCCTCTTCAGATAATTTTGGTTTAGGCATCTTGGCATCCTAAAAATAAACAATCCATTATTAAAATCAGACTGTAGTATGTGAGGGTGCTTGCGTGTGTGTCAGTGTATATACGTGTGATAGAGTACCAAATGTTACATCATTTTGTAAGGTTAACATGAAAACATCTTTTTGTAGTTGACTGTACAGTAAAAAACTCATCAAGTCTAAAGAGAGACCAGAGAGTCTAGAGTTAACTTGACGAGTTTTGTACTGTCAGTAATCGGTATTATACCTGTATTACAGGTGATAAAAGATGTTTTCTTTGCCTAATCATACCATGGCGATGAAAACACAAGTCACGGAAATGAAATACCTGGCCACGGCAATGAAGCTAAATTGTTTTACAAGGCATGGCAATGAAATTTTTTTCATTGCCGTGTCTTTTTCTTCATTGCCATAGCAATTTTCGGCCACGGAAACCACGGCAATGAAAGCACGGCGATGAAAATGAAGGCAAAAAATTTAAATAACAAAAAATCTATTAACTATTCGAAGAAATAAACACTTCATAAATTAACATATGAGAAATGGTGTTCTATCGATTGCTTACTCATGAAGACAAACTTATTCAAATATAAGTTATACCTATCCACGGCGATGAAAGAAAAAATGTCCAGTAACATAAAAATGGAATACTTACATTTATGGCACGAAAACGCAGGCACGTGTGTACGTCATTCCACGTCGAGCACTTAGGCGGCACTAATATGCAACGTTTAGCATACCGGGAGGGGGGACGCAAGTCGTAGGTAAAACAATATCCTTGAACATGATTAGGACACGGCGATGAACGGTAGTTCTGGGACAAATGATTTTTCATTAACCATTCGTTGTATTGTTTAAATATTTGAATAAATGTATTCCGTAACAATACTTTAACTATTCATGTATCAAATAAAACTAGGTTTTTATATAAATAACCAATAGATTTTTATCAATGAGGAATAATACACAACAAGGTGAAGTGTGGACACACACGGCAATGAAAGATTTCGAGGTTTAATTTATTTTTTTGGAGTATCTATTAATCCAATTAATAAAATATTTAGTGCTACACATAGATTACTATTTCATCTAACCGGAAAAAAATGTGAGAACATTATAGCTATGTTTTTTAGTACCGATTTCATTGATGCCACGCAATTTTCGGTCCCGGGAAATTCACTCATTTTACTTTTTAAAATTCGACAACCGCAATTCTGGACTGATTTTTCGCAGGCAACCCTATACCACCGTGTTCAGAATAAAATAATCTTTAATTTCATTTAAAGAAGAAGGGTCTTTTGTGACCCAGGCCCGGCGCAAACGAAACTAATCTCAGTTGTTTAGTTATTGAATGTACTTCAAGAATATGTTTTTTTTTTTTCGATTTCCGTGGCTAACCTACTGAAACTGTCTTCGTAAGGTAAAATATTATTATTTACCTCAACATCTGCCTAGCCTTTTCCCGACTATGTTGGGGTCGCCGTTAGGCTTCCAGTCTAACCGAATGTAGCCGAATACCAGTATTTTACATGGAGCACTGTCCATCTGAGCTCCACAACCCAGTAACTGAGTAATACGATACCCATTGTTAAGACTGGTAATCAGACTTTCGGGCTTAAAACCTAGACCTAAAACCTTTTCAACCGACTTCAAAAAAGGAGATTCTCAATTCGACTGTATGTTGCTGTTTTTTTTTTTTGTTTTTGTTTGTTTTTAACGCGATTTCTCGGTCAATTGTGAACCGATTTTGAAAATTCTTTTTTTGTTAGAAAGAATGTATGCTTCAAAATTGATCCCATAGAAATATTGTCATGATCTGATAATTAACTTCGGAGATATGGAACGGAACTCCTCATAGGATCATAGCAGAACTGTCGTAACAAGTAAAATTGCTTTGTTATACGTGTAGTCGATGACTGACTGAAGGAAGAGGGAAGTAGGTAGGCACTAAAAAGTGAAAAATAACAACTTAAAAAAAAGCAACTATTTTTGTGAAAATGTTTTATCAAAAACGAATTCCTAGTTGATCTGTGTTATGATGCATCCTAAAAAAAAACGTTAGCGCAGTACCGTAAGCTGGCCGCACACGCTCAGGTTATTTAAATCGATCAAGTTTCATGAGCTATCTTCGAAGACCATGATTATTTGACCACGGATAGATTAGTCAGCAATTATCTTCAGTACAATAACCAAATCACAATACGTGTACTGCTCGTTATTGAGGAGGTTAATTGTTTGTCTCCGAAGATCTACATCAGATTAGCACGAATTAAATATGTGACTACAGGAGTATACGTTGAAAATTGGTCGACAACTGGCGGAGCAATCGGTAAACATACATAATTTAAAAAAAATACGTACTTAGTCGAACTTTTTTTTAAGTTGTTTAACAAAAGCTTTTTTCGGGGGTTATGGTTTTGCTTGTTGTCATGTACTGCCACCGATTTCCAGAACTAAAGTTATTTTTTACGCTGTAGTTTTTGGTTGTCTTTTTTGCGAAAAAGTTTTTTTATTTTTTTAATGCAATATTACTTATCGTTAATATTTGAAATCCTTACAAAATGCTCTTTCAAACAATACCTCTCACGATACATTTGATTTTGGAAAGGAAGAGGGGGGAGGGGTCGACTTACGCCCTCTTCTTTCAGTCAGTCATCGACTACACGTATAAACAAAGCAATTTTACTTGTTACGACAGTTCTGCTACGATCCTATGAGGAGTTCCATTCCACATCTCCGAAGTTCATTATCAGATCATGACAATATTTCTATGGAACCACCTTAAAAGTATATTTTTTCAATTAAAAAAAGTTCAGGCGTCTTCGAGTAATCGGGGAACTGTACCTAAAAAAAAACAATACAAAATAAAAAAAAAGATTTCCACGAATTGAGAACATCCTCCTTTTTTTAAATTGGGTTATTGAATAAACAAAAAGTATTGTTTCATATCCAGAACATGAAAATTATTTGTCGAACGAATCCTTTTACAAGGGCAATTTTAACTAAGTTAGCCACTGAAATTAAAAAAAAATATTACTGATAATTGATGTACATAACATAATGCAAAAACCAAGATAGGTTTCGTTTGCGCCGGGCCTGGGTAAATTTTGTATGGATCGTGACCCTTCTTCTTTCATTCAATAAACAGACCGTTGCAAAATGCTAGTACAGATTTACCTGTTTATACCTGGCAACCCGATAGTTGTGACCGGAAAAGAATAGGCAACCTAACGTTTGCATATTCTATGGGCTTCATACTTTCGATTGGTATAGAATTTATCAAATAATCATAACGGTGAAATGTTTAAAAAAATATTTTTTTTAAATTATTAATTAAACATACTCTGGACTGAAATTTGCTAGGCAACCCATATGGATTATATTTATTGACATATTAAATTAAATATAAAATACGCTTCATTAAATAAGCATCTCGGTGAAGGTCGTTTCATAACGGGATCTTATACTAGCACTTTTGAATTGTCAAGAAGTCAGTCAGTTAGTCCGAAAAATGAAGCTAGTTGCTCGTTCCAAAACGGAGGTAGGCCTCTATGGAGAAGAACGTGCAAGAAACTCCACGGCACTCTTTTAAATTAGGTTTTTACAAAATCCTGGTTACATTATTCTTGAAGATTCTACATGTGATCACAATGAAGATGAATATAAAACAGTAGTTAAAAATAATAAAAATAAAGATGTAAGCCATAGCAGTTAAGAGATGACCAATCCCAACTGACAGCACCCGTTCACGAGCATGATGATATAAATATCCACTTGCCCGGTCTGGTATAGAAAAACAAAGAAAAAATAATAGTAAAAATTACTTGGCAAGGTGTTGATCAAGGGGTTTTTTATTACAAAAACAAATGAATACCTATGTTAAATTCTAACAAACCTATTCGCTTTTATTAAAATATGACTGTAGTAGCAGTATAGCCTATACATTTTTCTGTCTGTCGATAAACGTTTTATTTAAAGCGGTACCGACCTAGGTAGGTGCAGGTGGAAATCTAGATGGTGTAGGTCATCAACAGTCTGGACCCAAGGGCAGATCCAGCTTTCCAGTCAGGGGGGGTCATATAATCAAGATCTAGTCAGGACAGGCTCCGTTTCGATTATAATAATGAATCTAATTTAAAGGAAATAGTAAACCCAGAGGGGGGGTGGTAATGACCTCCATGGGCGCCCTGGATCCGCCCTTGACTGGACCTGTTTATTTAATCCTTATTCTTATATTCTCTAATGGCCAATCGCATTTCCTTTTCCAGTTCCCTTCGTTTTTTACGGTCCAACTTGCGAATGCAGTTCACAATCATAGTTAACAATAATCTGGTTTGTTCCTGGATAGTGATGAATAACAAATCGCCATCTGCGTATTTGCTCAAATCGTCTATGTAATCGTCGAATATAACATCGTGTTGTGCATTAAATGCCTCACTTAGTGATGTTAGGAACGCCTCTTGCTTCGGTAACTTCTCGTCGAATTCTCTTCTGTATCTGATCATTTCGTCTGCGATTGAATCACGAGACAGTCTTGATAAGTATGCAAAATGTACCGCTAGCCGTTCTGCCTGTGAAAATTCGATTTTTTCTAATTCTTTGCTCAACATTTTACAATATCTTATTAGCGCTTTACCTGTTAACGACTTCGATAATGTTTCGAGGTAACGTTCTAAAAATCTTTCGAAGACGCTTTCACTGTTTAGTGCAGGTTTAGAATCCCACTCCCATTCCTCACCACCTAAACAAGTTCCTAACAATATAGAAAACGTCAATAGCACAACAATTGTATTTATCGAACACATGTTATTCTAACCGTTGTGTATTCTATTGTGACGAAAAATCATAAAATGTATAAGCCAATTTCATGGTTGGCCGAGTGTGTATTTAAACATATGACCCAAAGTGAAATTATAAGCAGTTCCATTTAATCTTTCCTCCCAATATTCTACAACGGCCGATGTGAATTTTAATTCGATATTCCCTTGTTCATCTTCAGGCTGTCGATGATATCTACCGAATACTATTTGTTCGAATGCTTGTCTAGTTTTCTTTCCAATGTGCCTCAAAGCGCCTTTTCCGTATTCTCTAAGAAAAAAAATATAATCGTCCATCCTTAAGTCATCAACCGATGTATATATTGCATTCATTGCCTTGAAATATTCATTCTTTTTAGGCTTTCCATCAGTTATGAACACCAAAAAGTCATTAACTTTCGATTTTAGTTTATTTTTGTTGTATATGGAGTACTTTTTCAATCTTTTTCGTAATCTTTCTATCCATATTTCTTGTAAAAAGTTTATGCCGAGATCTTTGAGGCCTTTGCGGAGTATTAAAAAGTATTTGTTGAGGTATTTGACTGAATATTTATTGGATATAAGTGTTTTACAAATGTTAGTGAGGAAACCGAAGTAAGGTCCACGAGGTAAGTTTGGGGAAGCTGTCATCGGAGCGAATGTTCTAAGTTCACTAATCGGTTCTTCAAATGGTATGGCCATGCCAGTTTCACTACGTTTTTCATGTTTTCTAGGAAACACAATAACATCGCACAATATTGTATATACAAGAATGTAATGTACAGATTTGTGCTGCATTATAAACTTGTATTGACTTCTTATATCGTGATGTCTGTCTTTTCTCTTTGATTTCTATTCCCAAACCAATTTCTTACTTGCATCAATATCTGGAAAATAAAAAATTAATTAGGTAGGTGTAGTGCGTTGAAACGATAAAGTCTGATAAGATAAGATTTCTAGTTTCGCACATTTTCTTTAGAATAAACGGGGTGAAAGGCATATCGTTACGAAATATTTTACCATTGATCAGTATAAGATTCTAGATCCTTCAGCGTTAACCTTTTTGACGGTTATAAAAAAAAAATCTGCTGCTCCATAGGTTTTGGCGGTTTAGCACTTTTATATCAAACAGTTAATTTTTTTTATAACCGACGTTTAATTTTAACGCTGTGGTGTCTAGAATTCATGATAAAAGTTACAAACTCCCTTTCATCTGTTATAGTCAAAAGCAGAAAGAAAAATACCAGTTAATAAATCACCCGGTATGCGACTTTTTCAGAGATAAAACATGAACATGGGCGTGCGTTGCGTGTGCGATAACTAGCAGTACTGGCGTGGTTAATTATAAATTGATTGAGACATCGGTTTGTGGGCAAAACAAATCAACAGATAATGATCAAATAGAACTCTCTGGACACACACACTCACATTAAAAATAACAAACTACTCTTCTCGACTACATCTGCGTCAAAGTTGATGTGTAATCCCACAGAACCGTAATATGTATAACCAGACTATAATCTATTTTTGCCCATATCACGACATCGAAAATACGTGTAATTTGTTTATTTGGTTTCTCTTACCTGCCACACAATGAGAGTAGCTAGTGCAGCTACCAGGGCGTCATCTGTTGCAATCAACACGCAACTGAAGAGCATTGCGTCAAATGTTGATAAGGTCCACTCTTCACCCCACCTTAGAAAGTAGAAATACATCTAATTTAACGCTCAGGAGTAGTGCTCAGGAGGTATGGGTTCCACAACCAGAAATTGTTGGCTTCTTTCAATCTTTAAAAATATTGTTTGATTTTTTTTTGGCTTGTGATGAAAAATACATATTATTTATTTATAGGGGCTGTGGTGTGTGTGGTGATATTATAACGATTTTGATTTGATTTTAGAGATTATAAAACGTTTTATCGTGGGGAAAACTCATGGATACCCTCCGTCTAGGGAGGAGGGCATATCTGACTCTATATCATCTCCATGACTCGGGATTCCGTCTCGCTTGACGCATGATCCTCGCCCCCAACTGTCAGTTACAGACTTGAGTCTGTAGTTTTCAGCTTACCAAGTCATAGAGAAGCATGAAGGGGTGTTATCTTCAGGGTCGTACAACAGCGTGCTGGTGTTGCCAGCCTCTCTGGTATTCAGCTCCACGTTTAGCAGACGTTCAAGTACAGTTCGCTCGCTGGCAACCCAGCTGAGACCATCTAGGGCCTATGAGAACATGAATAAGGTTAGGGTAAGTGAGAAGAGATAGAAGATACAATAATCATTTGCGTCAGTCCATCTTGCGGAGAAGCAGCTTGAGTTACGTAAGCGAAAATGAGAATCTCACCCTTTCAAAGAACGCAGCCAAAAAGCGAGACAAGAGAGATTGTCGAGTCTCAGTTTCACCTAAGCCTAAAAACAACAATATGTCATTACTGTTTATTACAAAACAAACATGGAAAAAAATTACGTAAGTCTGGCGGTTCTGAAATCTTTTGCCAAAAGGTACCTTTGCTAATAAAAAAAAGGTTTTTTTTTAACTATGTACTGTCCAGGTTAATTTAAGTGAGCTGATGTAAAAAACTACGTTATTAAAAAGAGAATATTGAATACGAAACACAAACTACATAGATCTACTTACTTACCTGGTATGGAGAGAGATAGCTGTTTATACACAACCCTGCAATAAGATAAAAGAACGAATAAAATATTAAAGAAAATTTAAAAACATAATTGTAGTTACTGAATATTGTACCTCAGTTGTGGCGCGCATACTACACGACACGTAGCAAGTGGCCCCGCCATAGATCTTAAGTCCTTGGAGTCATCATTTCTGAATACAAAAATAGTTAATTAAAAAAAAATAAAATCAATATTAGTCCATTCGTTTAAGAGCTACGAAAACCCACAGACATACCGACACACAGATAGACACGTCCAAGCTCTAACACTTTTTGCGTCGAGGTTTAAAAATATAAGTCAATCACGCGACAAAGATAAAAATATTGATAAAATATTTATTTGAATGGAACCGCACAACTGCTTTGTGTGTACTATTATCAACATGAATTTTTCCATTGCAGAAATAAAGCCTGTCTACTTTCCTTCCAATTCTCTCTATTTGAGACGAGTCTCTATCGAAGAGTCTAGCTCATCTTGAGTTTTCAAGGAAAAAAAAACCATGAAAAAAACGGCAGTAAAAACAAAAATTTATATTTTAATTCATTAAGACTCCTCACCGTCCATGCACATAATGAGCATAGTAATCTTCCTCGAACACCAGCAAAGAAAGCCCAACACTTGTACAAATCTTCGAAAGCACAGCAGTCGGTGACCCTAGCAGTCTGTCGGCCACCCATCGCACAGAGAGTAGCGTGATGTAAGAAGACCACCAGGCTATGGTGGCTACTGCCCATGTGTAGCCTTGGCTTGGGGGGAGATAGGACTGCCAGGGAGACATGACCTAAAATCAAATGTTCCAATTGCTTATGCGCATTGTTCTATGCATATTCTAACAGTAGTTATAATACAATAGGCTAGTTGACACCATCAATCAATTGACGTACTTTTTATGACCTGTCAAAACGCAATTATTCCATAGCTTTGTATGGCAATATCGAACTGTGACGTCACTTATTTGGCAACTCAATTGACTAACTATTTATTGATTTCAAAGCCACCAAAAATCTAATTTTACAGTAAATTAAAAATTCATCGGGTTTTCAGGGATAAAATAAAGTGTTTCTTTAGAGAAGTTATGTCTTGGAATTATTGGTTAATGGTGTCAACTATTCAATTGACTTGGCAAATACCTAAGTGACGTCACAGTTTGATATCACTACATATTATAAAATAAAGTCGCTTTCCCTGTCTGTCTGTCCCTATATATGCTTAGATCTTTAAAACTACGCAACGAATTTTGATGCGGTTTTTTTTAATAGATAGAGTGATTCAAGAGGAAGGTTTATATGTATAATACATGCACCCGTGCGAAGCCGGGGCGGGTCGCTAGTTGCCATATAAAATCTATGAGGTAATCGCATTTTGACAATCCATAAAAAGTATATCAATTAATTCGAGGTATCAACTACTCAATTGAACTGTCCTTAGATCTCAAAAAGCAAATAATCAGAAAAAAAAACAGAGTGGGAGTAAGAAAATCTAAGAGCATCCCACATTTTAAGCAGCTCACTTGAATACTTACGTGTAGAACAAGCAGTGCCAGAGTGACAGTGAACCCCGGACAGACTCTCCTCATGGTCTGCATCCCACTCCATTCTCTGGCTAAGGTGGTGGCTCTCCAGTTGTTGCACTTATCTATCGTCGTTGCTCCTATACAAAGAAGATATTGTATGAAACTAATCGATTTTATATGATTAGAATCCCTAGAGATCAACAGGTAACAAGTTCACTTCACCAAAATTTAACGAGCATTTAGTTCATTAAACCATACAGGCACTTTTGAACTGTCAAGAGATCTATCAGTTAGTCAGAAAGTTGAAGCTATTCAATTGCTCGAATTTATCCATTCATTTTCCTCTTTCTATGAACCTACCTATACAAAAGAGATGATTTGTGTGAAAAATGTGAGATCAGTGTGTTCCTCATAATGCCCTCTGCGTTCCAGAGCCACGGTGACTATCTGACATCTCTTTGATAACCAAAGGGTTATTATTAGTCCAAAGACGTAGGTCTGTAGTTTCATAAAACAATCATAGAAACTTTTGAATCTGAACTAAATACTTCTAACTAAAGGATTCTTGGGAATAGCTAAGTTTAGACTGACAAAGTCTGTAAGATTCTTTAGAGATGGGACACAAGTAAAGCACAAATCTAATCCTTGATGTACCTACCCTTAAATGGTGCATTATACTCCGACCAGTCTAAGAAGAACACATCACACCGACATTGGTTGAAGTTGAACCACGCTACCTTAACTGCCTGAAAAAAGGTTAAATGTAATAAAATAATATTCTCCAGACCGATTTCCGAATGGAGACTAGCCAATTACGCGTATTAGGTAATAGTGCACGAGTATTAGGTATAGTGCACGAGTTTGTGCGTAATCATAGATGCACTCCCTCTTCCCTCACTCTTATAGTCCGATGGGAAGGCAATCCGACACGACCAGAGCGAGATTAGGCGCAGTACCAACAGCTTTACGTGGTACAGGGGTGTCGCACCACTAACTTCCAAACTCAGGGTTACTACTGAGAAATTCCTAATGGAATAACCCAATAACACTTCTTGCTTGACCTGTGACGCTCTCAGCTGTCGCACTTGCGACACGGACACCAACGGGGTCGTCAGAACTTTTATTTAGGTTTTTTTTTTGGTAGTCACAGTACCTACGGGTCGCAACTGATATTTTAACTAGATTAGGGTGTAACCTGTGTCAAAGATCCATCCCATTTCCCTTTACAAATGTTAATATGTATTTTCTATCCGCGCTTCTACAGCGGCGTGAAGATGTCTGCGGGGACTGTGAGGAGAGAAGGGGGTCAATATGGTCGAGGGACTCGAGGGCCTTACTATTCGCTGCAACGCCGCACACACGCACTCGCCGATAGATTGCGTCCAATTTTAACTCCTAATTTTTGATATACCTACCTACCTACTGTTTGTTCTATCGTTTAGTCGTCTATTATTTCTTATGTTCCTGTACTGAACATTTTCACAAAACTGATATACAATCTAGAATTTATCAATAAAGTGAGGGAAAGAAAAATAAAAAGACCAATTAAAACTAAAAGAAAGGTTTTTTAGAAAACCTGTCAAGTTAACTAACCTTTAATGTAACAGCTGTATAAATGAAAGCCTTGATGATGTGTTCTTCTCCCCGTGACAACGGTAAAGTCAACCCGAGTGTCCCAGCCTCCGCCGCTAAAGCATGGAGCGTAGAGAACCATGCGGACTGTAATTACAAGACTAATTAAGCTTAGTGTTGCCGAAATTAGTTAACCCACAATCTCTCAATAATTAAACTAATTACGTCAAACTAATTCTATGTACCAAATGTTACATTACTAGATACCTAATAATAACAGTTCAATGTACATCCCAAACTTAAGCTTAGAATAGATTTAAAATTTATCTGCGTTAAATATATCCATAATCACTAATAGCTTCCCGCGACTTCGAACGCGTGGTTTTGACCCGCATTAAGTTATATCTTTGGTTACTGCTTAGCCCCTGTGGGTAGTAGCGTGATGGTGCCTGTACTATTTCAAATGAATCTAGTTATCATGTGCAAAAATATTTTTTCCAATCCCTTTGGTAGTTTCAGAGACTAACACGTTTAAACAAACATACAAAAAAAGTATAGATTAAAAAATATAGAGCTCCATTAGCTCTACTCACAAAATACAAAGTGTCAGCTATAGCCGCAGTCAGGAGCGGCAGTACAGAGGCGTACAGTCCTCCTCTGCGGACCACACCGCGCCATTGTACCATCGCGTACAAAGTCAGAAGACAGCCCAGCACTCCGCCCCATATCTGGAATTAACGACATTCTTTTAAAATCTGTTAATTATCGGAATCATTCAACGGTATTAACCTTGGTCCTTTTTAATTCAATTACTGATTTAAAATGACTAGAAATACGTTTCATTTGATAAACCAATTAAGTAATCCAAACCAAATAAAAACCAAGTAAAATCTAGGTATGTCCACACCAGTGCGAGTTGAGACGAATTGAAAGTTGAAGACGCAAGATGAACATGGAAGCGCACTGGTGAGGACATAGCTTTTTAGTGTCTATCAATCAATCAATCTGCATAGCCTTTTTCCCAACTATGTTGGGGCCGGCTTCCAATCTAACTGGATGCAGTTAATTAAGTGATAAATGGACAGACGAACAGACACTAAAGTGTTCCATTTTTCACTGTAATAATCTCTCTCTGTGAATTAAGGTGAAGTGGGCTTGAGGTAAGCACTGAATTGCTAGGGATTAAATAAATACCTTGGGACAACTCACACACGGCCATCTGATCCCAAGCTAAGCAGAGCTTGTGTTATGGTAACCAGACAACTGATATATACTTATATAATTTATAAATACATACATAATATAGATAAATTACACCCAGACACAGAACTAACAATTATGCTCATCACACAAAGTTAGTCCTGGGTGGGAATCGAACCCACTACCTCCGGCTTTGCAGTCAAGGTCACTAACCACTAGACCAACGAGGCAGTCAGATTGACAGCTAACCTTTATTTATTCTGAACAACTTACCTCTAGACCACGATGTACACCAGCTTCAGGCATTACATGTGCCACTCTCAAAGTCATGACAACTGACTCAGAGAGAGGCGACTTTGATGCATAGTTCGCTTCAACCGATATCTGCACTCGTAACGAGCTTGGACTGCTTTTATCTCGTTCTATCCTGTTAAAAGTATTGTAGGTGAATTTTGAAACTATATATACATCTACAACTTTCTGCAGGGAGCCTTTCCCCGTCTCTTAAAACAGTTTTATTTTAATATTATTTTGCCTTGCGCTCTGTTGTGCGCGTTGAAAATCAGGAATTACAAAGTAATTTTAAAATGGTATTGTTTTATTTTAAGAGATTGTAGTAGGCCCCCAGATTTAGATAATACGTACAATATTACAGACTTAATAAAAAAAAAACAATGAAAATTTTAAAAAAAGAACGTCAACTGAAAATGTGCCCAAAAGGTTGTCAGCATTGCCACGTTGGATGGCAATGCTTAGCCTCTGGCCAATAGGAGGACAAAGTCGCGGACAAAAATCCTGTTAATTATAAGGTACTTCGTAGATGATCATCATGCTATAAACACTTACTGCAGTCGTATCACCAATGTTTGTAGGTAGACAGTATTGGTAACATTTGCGACAGTCAACAGAAAGTTATCCACTATGAAGTAACGTTTGAACTTGCCCGAAAGCCAGATACCCCTCTGTAATCATACATTATTTAATCATTTGTTAAAACGTTATGCACATAATGTAAAAAAATATAATATACGAAGGCAGATTAAACGCCTTGGGTATTTTCTACCAGTAGGTTTTATGCATGTGTTTTTTATGTCATTGGATGACAAGCAATACACGGCGTTAGCCCAGTAAATTTTAAGAACACCGCCGCCTCATCATGAATTTTAATTCGTAATCCATCTTTTTTAGGAGGTGAAAGTATTGATGAATATGAACAACTTTTATCTCGGGACCTAAGTACTCAAAAATATGAAAAAAAATGTTGTAAACATCGGCAATACCAGAGACTGCCGTCCCAGATACAAAGCCCCGGTCATCATTACCATCATATCAAGCGAACGACGATCACTGCTGGACATAGCCCCCCCCCCCCCCCTCGGGGTCCCCTCTAAAGACAGCGACAATGACCGGTCCTGCGCTGCCTGCGTTACCAGGTAGCCACGGCATTGTAAAAAAAAAAGATTTTGACAGTTTCAAGCAATAAGATATAAGTTATATGAAGTAGGTACCTGTACAGTATACCCGTTAGGTTTTCTCGGGTAAACCGGTATTTGTTCAAGTTTCCCGTCTGAATACAAATAGGGAGAGATGGTCTCGTTCAAATCATTGGTAAGCTTCGATACATTCATAATGCAATCGTGGCTGCAATGTAAGGAAATAAAGCACTTTATATAGGGAGCACAGATTTACAAACAAATTGCTTCTAAATATTAAATGTCAAAAGTCTTAGTAAGCTCTCATAAAATCGCTAAACGGTGGCGAGGACTCGATTCCCACCGATTTCCTTTCAAAAGCTCGGGAGAGCAGCTACTCTATCTCCATCGCCATTGAAAAATGTTTTTTTTTACATGGGTCATTTCGTTTTAGCACAGTGAAGCGTTTCTTTGTGTGCGTATCTGAGAAAGGATACAAGAGAAATTCCTAGTGTGGGTCAACTTACACTCACGACTGTATTCCCCGAAGGGTTACGCAGACGTGTGGTGGGTGCTGGTGTGTGTGGGTCAACTTTTTTTTTAAAGGTCTATACAACCTTAATTTTAATTTGATACAAATCTTTCAGGGGGTGAATGTACTCATGAATATGAACAACTTTTATTAAGGGACATAGTACGAAATGTCAAAAAAAAAACAGCTGATCCATACATTTTGATCGTAATGTAGTACATTATTGTATGGATCAGCTGTTTTTTTTTTCACATTTCGTACTATGTCCCTTAATAAAAGTTGTTCATATTCATGAGTACATTCACCCCCTGAAGATTTGTGTCAAATTAAAATTAAGGTTGTATAATATCCAGCATGTAACAAAAACCCTGTCCGATCCGTAAGGGTATTATTCGGCATCGTACTGCGTACACATATACGTAACTATTTAATGGATTTGAGATTATTATTTTTCCCCAGTGTAAAAAAAAAAGAAGAAGGAAGAAGTAATTAAATTAAAATAAAACATAAAAACTGATCAACGGCAACACTGATCTGACAGGGTTTTTGTTACATAGTGTATAAGTATACCCAATTATTTTTTATATTCATTTCTGAATTCAAAATTAAATCCGTAAAAAAATCCGACCCCTGTAGGTATATATTACATACAACCCAGCGAGACAAGGAATTCTTTATTCATGATATTCAAGGACCACTCGGGTCGTATTTCATTTGTTTTTCGGGTAAACCGCTCGTTCCTCATTCAGACACGGTGGAACTGGACGGTTGCCGATCTTGATAGATGAGCATCTTCATATTCGTACAGAAATAAGCTGGAGGGCACTGGTACTGCCAGTACTGATAGGAGGTCTTTTTCAGAAGGTATTTTTTTAGGATTTCGTACTCAGGGTACGAAACTAGGGAACTACGTAGGGTACTTTTCGTACCCTATAACTATAACTAAGATTCCGCTGGCTGTCCGTCCGTGCTTTCGTCTATCACGGAGCTTGTTATTTTGATCCGTAATATATAGACACTTAAAACTATCACAGAGTGTGTATGTATTCCTGTGGCCGGTAGTATAGCAACACTTAGGGGTCGTCTCTACGAGCGAGGGAATCGCGGCGATATTATCGTCGTGCCATGTATTTCCACTCATCGCATCGCCGTATAGAAATACGTGGCACAACGATAATATCGCCGTAATTCTCTCGCTCGTGGAGACGGCCCTTATACATGAAATAAAGTTAAAAATTAAAGGAGGTCTCTATAATAAAAACGTGTTTCTATGTTATGTGTAGTGTTAAATATTGTACGGTGGTACAGAACTCTTTGTGTGTGAACCTGACTCTTTTATGACCGTTTTTTTTAGAACTTACGAGAAATCTCGACCAATTCTTATTTTAATAGGTAGACGGCACGTATAGTCTTGTTGATCTGTGTCCTTCAATATATTAACTCCACCATCAGAGGAAAACACGGCTGCTGCAACTATTAAAAAATCCTGCAGAAATAAATACAAGTTATATTATGATTTTCTTAAATAATTATAATATCTATGTTTACGTAAAAAGTTTTGTAAAAATAATACCAGCCTATTACTGTCCCACTGCAGGGCAAAGGCCTCTTCTCATACAGAGAAGGCATGAGCATGATCACCACGCTTGCTCAAGGCGGATTGGCGATTTCAGACTTATATTAATTACACAAGTCCAGGTTTCCTCACGATGTTTTCCTTCACCGATGTCAGTGATGTCCAAGATAAACTTAAGAAAGTACATATGAATTGAAAAAGTCACATTGGTACTTGCCCGGATTCGAACCCACAACCTCATGCATGAGAGGTGGGCGGGTTAACCACTGGGCCATCACGACACTAAAAAAAAAGTTTTGTCATTCCAGTAAAATGTTTTCTCATTTCAACGAAAAGTTTACTGTTTGTGTAACAGGAAAAATATTCTTGATCCAAATTAACTTTAGCAGGAAAACTTTAATTAACATCTAACTCGATATAACATCACGCCTGTAATCCCCGAAGGGTTTAGGCAGAGCTGTACCCATTAGTACACCCACATTTCGCCATCAGTTATGTTTAAGTTTCATGTAATACGGAGCGAGTCTTTCTCCCACATCATTTAGTAAATCTTTAATTAACAAATAGCAATCCCAAAAGATATCACTACAAGGAAAGTCATTACCTTTTTGCGCGCTAAGTATGTTTCTCCTGGATTTTTGTCTTCCAAAGTTGATTCTACTGTAAGTTTTGGTAAACCTGAAACAAAATGGTCTAGTCAGGTTAACGGAGACACTTACTACTGTCGCAAATCGATCGATTCATTACGTTGTGCTGATAACCAGTGATAAATAAACTTTTGGTACTTAGTTATTCTGAAAAATACTATGAAAGAAAGAATGAAAAGAAAGAACGAATAGAACGAAAAGATAGAAAGAAAAACTGTTTATTCACTTGAAAGTGACGCATATTTTTATTTTTGTTTTATCATCATCTGCCTAGCCTTTCCCAACTATGTTGGGGTCGGCTTCCAGTCTATCCGGATGTAACTGAATACCAGTAAAACAAAAACAAGTTGGTATACAAAGTCGCAAGTTGCAATAAAATTGGCGTTTTGACGAGTCCATAAAAAAAATGTGTATTGAGATATATCTTTTAATTATCCCAGAAAATAAACCAAGTAACCATAACTCCTACGGTCCAAGAAAGATTAGTCTCATAATTATGGCGTATTAAATTAAATACAAGCTGCTGCTGTTTTCTTACATTTTGCAGCATAGGACTTACTAATTAGCATCATCACCTACTAATTAGCATCATCCATTTTCCGCGTCAAGGGAATCTATAATCAACCCTCTTAGTTCAATCATGTGTTTAGTGATTTGGGTTTGACTATGTACAGTCGCCATCAGAAAGATGTACACGTATTATACACCGTGAATTTTAATCCGTTGTAAATCTTTCAGGGGGTGAATGTACTCATGAATATGAACAACTTTTATTAAGGGACATAGTACGAAATGTGAAAAAAAAAACAGCTGATCCATACAATTTGATCGTAATGTAGTACATTATTGTATGGATCAGCTGTTTTTTTTTTCACATCTTTCTGATGGCAACTGTATATGTGTCATTAGAATATTAAAATTAATAATAATACGTGCCACGAAAATAATAATAAGTTACTGGGTTGTGGAGGTCAGATAGGCAGTCGCTCCATGTAAAATACTGGTACTCAGCTGTATCCGGTTAGACTGGAAGCCGACCCCAACATAGTTGGGAAAAGGCTAGGCAGATGATGATGATGACGTGCCACGAAAGATGAGACTTTACTAGGCTCCAGATTTACATAGTTTATTTATAATGTTACAGTAAATAACATGTTAGGTCACTATATCCATACAAATTATTCTGGTGCAATGGATGTAAACATTTAAATGGAACTTATTAAATCTTTCTGAGGGCAACTGTACATGTATACTAGGTACGACATCTCTGTCACACGTTACAAGAATGTCAAACAACGCTTTCAAACGGTGATTGATTACTCAAATTAATTTATATTTTCCCCAAAATAATTTCCCGTCTTTTTTGTTGTTGTATCATTTCTTACCTCACAGACTCACAGTGTCTACATAGGCTTTAAAGCGAAATAGAATTTTAGAAAAGGTGTACTTTCGTGTATTGTACTTTTACGATCTCGTCTTTACCTTTAGGCGTGGCCAAGTTCGACTGTATCCAGAGTCTGCAGGGTCCCGCCGGGTCTGTCGAGTAGAAATTCTTGACACATTCATTGGCCAATGTACGACATGCTCTGTGATCATTTTGCTGTTGAATAAAAAGCTTAATGCAGTAAATAAATCAGTGACATACACTGGCCCCAATTTAATCAGAAACACCTCTATTTTATTTTTGTATTTGACATAACATAACATCACGCCTGTTATCCCCGAAGGGTTAGGCAGAGGTGTACCCATTAGTACACCCACATTTCGCCAGTTATGTTTAAGTCCCATGTAATAGGGGGCGAGCCTATTGCCATCAACCGGGCACAAATCCAGACTCCGAGGCCCGAGGTCCGGATTTTTGTATTTAAAACGAAGATTCTTAACGTGGCTTGCGGTAAGAGGTGGCAGAAATCGCCATGTAAGGAAAAAGCGTTATGCCCCCTCTAGGCAACCTTACCTCTCTTTTTACACAATCAGCCTGAGAACTGTAATATTTGTTTCGTGCGGGAATCAAACACATGTCATGTATCGCAGCAGTCAATCGTTTAGCCACTGTGCCAACAGTGTCGTGAAATGAATTAATTGGATGTTACTTACCATACACAAATATTCATGTTTGACCACATCCAACAGAGCCAGTGGATGCAGAACACTCTCTTCATACTTGGGCCTGGAGTTCACGTAACTCTTAGGTATACAGATGCCTCTGACTATGATCTGGTTCTTCGCGCATGTGCAGGCCTCACATCGTGCGCATGCGTTGTTCTGTGCTTTGTAGCCTCGTGCGCATTTGACGCATTGCACCTCTTTGAGTGGTGAACCGTCAATGTTTTGGGTTACTAGGTAGAGAAATCAATATATAAAAACGATATAGTTTAAGTTCAACGAATAATGTCAAAAATGGATTTCTTTAGAAGTTTTTTTAGGGCCGTATTTGAAACACTATCCAAAGTAGAAAGAACGAAAAATACAGAAATAAATATTTTTTCTTTGACACTGTCCATGCGGTTTACAATAAAAATACAAAAGAAATATAAATAAAGTGGTAAACTCGTACCAGTAGTAAGTTTTTGAAGAAAATTCTAACCTGTGACATAATCTCCAGGACACTTCCTGCACGCGATCTTGCCAGAAACATTCTGACACCGTCGCGGTACGCACGCGGTGCCGTCAGCAGACACCACTTCAGTCGCATTGCAAGGTCTGCAGCTATTTATACCTGCTGGCACACTGTGCTCTGCGCAGGAGCAACCGAAACCTGATGGACAAAAAATTGGAGATAGACTTAAAAAGGATAGGTTACATTTTCAAAAAATCGGTTGTCTGTAAAGTCGGTTTACTGACGATAGTTTAACGTGACAACGTCATAAGAAAATACTGATGGAATTATCGTTGCTATAAACAATTGACACCACTTTCACTCATACTTGACGAAAACATGTAAATGTATTATTGTATAGCAGCTGTCCACGCGGACGCATCGCTCACTCAAGTAGGAGAGAGACAGATGTCGAACGCTGCCGAACGCGGAGACCGATTGTGCCTCTTTGTCGCTCGTTCCGCGCTCTCGCTTGCACTTAAAGCCTTAAATGGAACGCCGCATGAGGAGGTAACGCCGCATGAGTCATGTTTTCGTGCGTGCAGCCGGCTCCATCGAATTATAAGACGTTGTCACGTCAAAAATTGTGTTACAGCTAAATTCGAGTGAATTTAACTTTCCAACAAACACAGAGATTTCTAATTATCTTTTTTTTAATAAGATATTTCGAATATGTTCTCAACAAACTTTTTAGACCTATGTATCCTGCTTATGTGGCTTCTCCTGTTCATTAATTTTGAAAAATAAGGACTCGAAGGTTTGTATGAAATGCCGTATGGCGTAAACGCTCTTAAATCTAAATCTCTTATAGTCAAAGTCAAAGTCAAATCATTTATTTCAATTAGGCCATTATAAGGCACTTTTGAACGTCATTACAAGAAAAACAAGCTACTATAATTAAAAAATTAAAAAACACGACTGCAAAAATTGCACATATTTGTACTTTGTTTACTCGTCAGATTTTTTACAACGTTTTTTATCTACAGTGTTATATATTTTTTAAATCTACTTGTCAAATTCTAGACGATAAACATAGACACGACCAGATCCATTAAAAAAAAAATGAGGCTGGTATTAATTTACTTTTTAAAGTGACCACACCACTTTCTTTTTATTTTTCTCGGAACGATGCAAGGATTGTAACGATACCCCATACATCTAAATCGGTTCAGGCGTTTAAAAGTTATGGTGGAATAAAGAAACTCACATACATACATACATACATACATACATACATTAACCCTGAACACATAACACTCCTTTTTTTGAGGCAGTCGTGTAAAAATTGAATTGATTTGATTAGTAAGTAAGTATTCCTACTTCAAATAAACCCGAAAAAGAACGACGAAACAAGAAAGGATCATAGCTTTACTTACCATCTGCAGAAGTGACCAAAGAAGCATTAGCAGGACAAGTCACGCAGCTGAGAGCACTAGGTTCATAATAGTGACCTTGCTGGCAGGTACTCGGCATTTCTATCTCCTTCGTATCCACAATTATGACATTTATAACTATAGCCCACCAACACAAAACGTCGTGACGTAACTCTTTGTCTTTCATAGCTTTCAAAGCAGGAATGTTCTTTCAAAGACTTTCACCATATAGTATTTAAAGTTAGAATAACCTTCAGATTGTAAAATATTTGGCTTTTAATCACTGTAATAATAGTAATAATTTAACGCTCTCAAAATAAATGGGTCTGTTGAAATTAATGGCCACAAATCGTTGACTAAACTTTATTATGACGTCAGATGTGATGTAATCTCTAAGTCACTTGATCTTGACAATAATTTAGGTTGATTGGAAGAAACACAATTTGGCGATGCTGTTTTGTTTACAATTATGTTGTTATGTCTGTTGTCATAGCAACAGAGGGGCGCACTTGCGCAATGGTGCAGAAAGTTAGATAATAAGGATAATAATATAACCGTCACAATCTAACGGGTATACTAAATATAGGGATAATTGATTCCATACAATAAGAATTCATAATTATATCCTACAATTCTTTACCTGATTTTTTTATTAATTTAAATTATAAAGCTTAAGCTACAAATGTTGCCTTCTAAACGGTTTGCTCTTGACATTGAGCCTCAAAACGGCCTACCTACTTCCCTTTAAGATAGATAGACCAAATATACTAAGTACCTACCCTTTACAACTAATATAAAAAATTACATAAACATAGGTAGGTATAAACTGGAGCTTAATTTTTCTATTTACAAATATTCAAAATCATCTCACAGTCAAGGTCGTAAATGTAGCTAAATTAGAGGCATTTTTGACAGATTGAATTGAGAGATTAGATTGCGAACTTAAATATGTTCATTTTCATATTCCTAAAAGTTAGTGGAATTGCCCCCAGATTAACACCACATTCTGTCCTATAGGTAGTTAGGTACTTACTTAATCATTGGATCGGCCATTAAAAGTTTAAAAGATGATTTATCACGATTTAGAAATCCTTTTATTTGTTACCTTAATAACTGCATTAGCTACATGCATCCATCATGAAGGTTGTCTGCACCTAACACCAACCCAGCATTTAAAACAAAAGATGATTTATTACCTCTGACCGTATATCAAAATCAGTCGCAGTCCATTAACTTTAAATCTAAGAAGAAAAAACTTTTTCTTTTCTCCGTTGAAAGTAGTTCAACTTCCAACATGGCCGGTGTTTTTCACAAAATCTTAATTTACTTCGCAGTAGTTCAAAAAGTTGTTACTTGTTTGGAAAAACAAGACGATGTTATTAGTTGTGCTGTAGAAGTGGCGAATTATAATTTTAATTATCGACAGACACCTATAATTCTTTATAGGGATGTAGATGACATACTGGTTACTGATTTCTTAAAAGCATACAAAGGAACTGTGGTTATTGAAAGTAGACAAACAGAACCAGCAAAACAAGTGGTCATCATTGTAAATAACTATCAGTCATTCATGAGACTGCTGAGCTTGCTAAAGCCAGATCTCAGAGGGAGAAACCTATTCAACGGTGGAGCCAAATTCCTTATAATCATAAATTCAAATCGCAAGAAACTTGAACACATCATCAGCATTTTGTGGAGTTATTACGTCACCGATGTTGTAATCATCACTAGAGACAAGAAAAGCAAGGTTGCTTTGTACACTTACTATCCTTATAAAAACCATTTGAATTGTCAAAATACTGAACCTGTCCTGATTAACTACTGGCAACCAGGTATGTCTTTCTATGAACTGTATCCAGATAAAATGAGCAACATGCACGAGTGCCCTCTCTACATATCAACAAACAAGGTCTACTACCAGGAGGGCACAGAAAGGAAGATACCACTACAAATCATAAAGAAAACTATAGTAAGGCTACTCCGAGATATCATGAATTTTACACCCATAGTGTCTGTGCGAGATTACATAAGCATCGATTCAGATCGAGCTAAGAACTGGTCGGATTCTTTGAATGATGTTATTACTGGCTTTGCAAATATATCGACGTGTACTATACCTTTAGGAGTAGATAGATTAGGTCTTCTAGACTATTCGATGCCGTATTTTAGAATTCGTATAGCATGGCTGGCTCCTCCAGTCGCTCCAGGTCCGATGTGGTGGCGACTGCTGTCGCCTCTAAACGGGTATTTGTGGCTAATCCTCCTAGTGGTAACATTTTTAGTTATTTCTCTTCCTTTTGTTTTGAAGTTTAAACGTATAAAGCGATTTTGCAACCGTTATTTTAAAAACTTTGACAAGGTTCAAGGTGCTGCCTTTAGAGTATGGGGAGCCATGCTAGGTCAAACAATAAGAGTCGCTCCAATACGATTCCGAGATTTCTATATTGTAGGATTGTGGCTGTGGTTTACTTTTGTCGTCAGGAATGCGTATCAGAGCGTTCTCATTGGCGCGCTAAAAACCGATACTATAACCGGCAATTTCGCAAACTTGAAGGAAACTTTAGACAATGATTACAAGTTTGGTGGTCGAGCTGGTATTTATGCTCATTTCGAATTCGATGATTTAATCAGGGATGGATTTGAAATAATACCTGAAGTGAAATTTGACGACGTGTTCCGTGATGTGCTGGATGGTAAGAAGAAGTTTGTGCTAGCTACGTCTTTGGAGTATGCTTTCGCGTATTGTGCGGCACAAGGGAAGAAGGAGAACGAATGTGGTCACGTTTTGCCTGACTCCATCCTGACAGTACCATTGGTTGTATGGATGAGGGTATACTCTCCGTTTGTCAGGCCGCTTGTCACATGGTTACCAAGGATGCTTGAGAGTGGGTTGTTAGATAAAGGAGCCGTTATAAAGACCACCTACGAACCCACCATATCCTCTGATCCTTCGCCATTGACTCAGCATCAGACGCTCAGTTGTTTCCTCTGCCTCGGTTTTGGCTGCGTGATTTCGTTGATTATATTTTTGTTAGAGATTTTAAGAAAGAAGTCTTCTAACTATACGATTGTGAAGAAGAGTAAGTTAGATGTGTTGGAGCGGGACAGTGAGATTGTGTTAGATTTTAAAGAATAATACAATTTTTTTTAAATGAGATTATTTTCTTCTTGGTTTACTACTGTATTGTCATCCTATTATATTGTTGAATAATTCACAAGTGATTTAATTAAGAGTGTCTAGGTCTATGACGACTTGCTTTTACAAGTATTGTTCTTAGTTTTAACTGTTTAGGTCAATTACTTATATACTTGTCTAGGTTGTCTGCACCATTTACAAGTTTTTCAACACAAACAAGGCAGTTTATTTTTATATATTACATAGAGTGTCAACTACTTTTTGCACTTCATTAAATAAAACCACGATACAATTTTCTTCTTTTATTTATCACCAAACATAGAAAATAATTGTCATTATTCACAGTTAATTGACATAAAATAAATAAAAGCTTCTAATATGTTTTTATTTTCAACATTCATATAAAAATAGACATTTAGGGATAACGATATAGATTCTATATTCAATGCAATTTGTCACTATAATGCTCGGTTCCTATATAAAGAACGGTTGGTTATAGTAACTATTCGTAACTTTAACTACCTACCGGTCGTTTGATTTTGAAGGCAATCTTTTACGAAAAGCATCTACTATTATAAATGGGTCTTACATCTAAATTACAAAGACTACGGTTCAAAATTACCGTACATAGGATAGTATTTGTTTTAATTAAGCATTTTAAATTAAAAATACAATAATGAATCGAGCATTTTTCAATAATAAATTAAATGTACACTTTCTAGTTGACCTATGAATAATATTTTGACGTGATAACAAATTGCTTGTAACAACGCCACTATTAAACTGTACGTGGTCCAATTTGTCTAGACAATAGATATACAAAGGCGAGAGGGGTCAATTACATGAAAACATCTTACTACTCTTATATCTTAATATTTACAATAAGATGTACAGTTAAAAATTACGTTTTACGATAATTGTTTGTAGAATATACAAGTAGAGTAGTTTTGAATCCTCGTCAAATTTCAAGGAGGTATTCATGCTAGTGATTGTCAATAGGCACGAATCAATAGTAAAATAAACAGTATGTATACTTTTTCGAATTCGATTTTCAAATTCGAACAAGCCATCTTGCCGCTCAAGCGGGGCGGTGAACCTGGCACGCACATAGTGATATGGTCTCGCGGTCGCGACACTGCCTGCCGCATACTTAGGCTACAGGGCAATTCCGTTCTTTGAAAGAGGTGTATTCTGAAATACTGTCCAACATAAACCACTAAAAAAACGATTGATTACTCATAATTGACTAGGCGTAGTAATTTTATTTGATTACTAGCAGCTGCCTACGACTTCGTCTGCGTGAACCCAGGTGACTGACCAGGTGTTCCAGATCTTCAAATTTATTCTCTCAGCAGAAAATGCTCATCACGTGGAACAATTTTTGCTATGGTGCCATTTTTGTATCTCTTATAGTTTAGCTGGTCTATTGCGGTTCTGCATGAGGTGTTCAAGTTTCCAAGACAAATTATAGCCTATATGTTGCCTAGACTTAATACCTATACAACAAAAAAAAAAACATTAAAATCCGTCCAGTACTTTTTGAGTTTATCCCGGACATACAATTGACTTTCCTAACATTTTATTATATACACATCAAAAAAGTCTAGGGATCAACATCCCTAACAAATGTTAGGGATGTTGATCCCTAGACTTTTTTGATGTGTGTATGTATAGATTTACGTATTTTATGACAACCTTTTTAAGTCACCAAATGGCGGACCGCTGTCCGTACCGGACCGCCGACTTATATTGTGCGGACCTTCAGATAACCGTTAACTTCATACCTAAGTCTTTTATGTATTTAAATATGTATGTCAGAATAAAAGTGAATATATAACAAAACAAAAACTTGTGGCATTTTAGTTTAGCCCAGTCTTCCTTGGTAAAAATATGTACGTATTTTATTTGTTATCTTCAAATGTACCGCGATAGTCTCATAATTTTTAAAAGACGGACCTCCAATAAATCTAATGGTGACCCCTGGCATAGACCGTCTGGTGCACTTTAACAAAATCTATAACAAATAAAATACAAAGTTACAAATGTAGTTTAGTCAAACAAAAGTTTTAGGACTAGTCATAAAATATACAGGTCACAGACTAAACTCCAACATAAATCACTGAATTTGGCATTCGCCGAAACTTTTCCCACACGATTTAGTATTTGTATTGCTAAATAAAATACGACCTAACACAGCGTGGCAGGCAATATTTCAGCGGTTAGAGAAGTGAGCCAGAAAATACACATGCCTTTTGCACAAAATATTGAACAAAATAAACACCTTACAAACCCTGTGAATATGAAATAATGTTTGCATTTCAATTTTTTTATTCAACAGAATGTTCCCCTTTCCTTTAAACGAGCAGTAATTTTACTGTAATTTGCTCCGTGTCTTCTCTCGGGAGAGCAAAACATTTTCCATGGAAGATTACACACCATATTGTAGGAGTACAGCCCGACAAATGAAGGCATATGTTTAAATTATGTTGGGATAAAACATCTATGAACATTTTACCCTATGTAAAATGTATTACAAAGTAGAAAAAGTAATGTATTGTTTCAGTTTATTCTTATTAAGTAATTAGAAAACTGTCCTTCTTTCGAAACTAAAAGTTCCTCCTGCTTAAATATAATAACGTATAAAATCGATAGTTTATTTCCTTTTAGTACGCAAATGCTATCCTTCTAATGAAGCATTCTTTGCGTAGTTACGTCTTAAAATATGATATTTATATAAAAACTTCTGCGGCCTATTTGATTTATATACTTACATGTTAATAAAATAAAATAAAATAAATAAAGTCTAGGGATCAACATCCCTAACAAATGTTAGGGATGTTGATCCCTAGACTTTTTTGATGTGTGTATGTATAGATTTACGTATTTTATGACAACCTAGTAAAATTTGACGAGGATGCAAGACGTCATGTTGTTTAAAAGATATCAACATTATACAATGATTCTATAATTCTATTAACATGTAAGTATATAAATCAAATAGGCCGCAGAAGTTTTTATATAAATATCATATTTTAAGACGTAACTACGCAAAGAATGCTTCATTAGAAGGATAGCATTTGCGTACTAAAAGGAAATAAACTATCGATTTTATACGTTATTATATTTAAGCAGGAGGAACTTTTAGTTTCGAAAGAAGGACAGTTTTCTAATTACTTAATAAGAATAAACTGAAACAATACATTACTTTTTCTACTTTGTAATACATTTTACATAGGGTAAAATGTTCATAGATGTTTTATCCCAACATAATTTAAACATATGCCTTCATTTGTCGGGCTGTACTCCTACAATATGGTGTGTAATCTTCCATGGAAAATGTTTTGCTCTCCCGAGAGAAGACACGGAGCAAATTACAGTAAAATTACTGCTCGTTTAAAGGAAAGGGGAACATTCTGTTGAATAAAAAAATTGAAATGCAAACATTATTTCATATTCACAGGGTTTGTAAGGTGTTTATTTTGTTCAATATTTTGTGCAAAAGGCATGTGTATTTTCTGGCTCACTTCTCTAACCGCTGAAATATTGCCTGCCACGCTGTGTTAGGTCGTATTTTATTTAGCAATACAAATACTAAATCGTGTGGGAAAAGTTTCGGCGAATGCCAAATTCAGTGATTTATGTTGGAGTTTAGTCTGTGACCTGTATATTTTATGACTAGTCCTAAAACTTTTGTTTGACTAAACTACATTTGTAACTTTGTATTTTATTTGTTATAGATTTTGTTAAAGTGCACCAGACGGTCTATGCCAGGGGTCACCATTAGATTTATTGGAGGTCCGTCTTTTAAAAATTATGAGACTATCGCGGTACATTTGAAGATAACAAATAAAATACGTACATATTTTTACCAAGGAAGACTGGGCTAAACTAAAATGCCACAAGTTTTTGTTTTGTTATATATTCACTTTTATTCTGACATACATATTTAAATACATAAAAGACTTAGGTATGAAGTTAACGGTTATCTGAAGGTCCGCACAATATAAGTCGGCGGTCCGGTACGGACAGCGGTCCGCCATTTGGTGACTCTATGCCGTAAAAATCTTTTATTTTTTTTACCTGTATCAATCCTTTCTATTTTGCATTTCCTCTTCGTTTAAATGTCGGATCTGTAAGTCGCGTGCTTACTCGTGTTTTAGCTGGATGAAATGTAACACAAAATCACTTGTTCATTTGTAAAACCTAGTTGTGAGTTTGTAACACAGCGTCGAGCATCGTGCTCAATGTTCAGCTTGTGAGCGGATGACACACTAGAGAGGTTCGATGTTCTGTTACAAGTAAATGCTCAAGTACTTATATAGGACTTTATGCAATCATGGCAATATTGTTCACTGACATTGTAAGCGATTCTGACCATGTGTTAAATTTTTAACGAGTATAATATAGGGTGACTGGTAATTAGTGTACGATACTTAAACACGTGATTGTGCTCATGATAACCAACAACTTTTACTATGGGAACAAACCTGAAATCGCGAAAAAAAATCAGCTGTTCAGTACATTTATGTTTGCCTAATGTACTGAACAGCTGATATTTTTTTCGCGATTTCGGCTTTGCTCCCATAATAAAAATTGTTTGTTATCATGAGCACAATCACGTGTTTAAGTATCGTACACTAATTACCAGTCACCCTATATTATACTCGTTAAAAATTTAACACATGGTCAGAATCGCTTACAATGTCAGTGAACAATATTGCCATGATTGCATAAAGTCCTATAGTCAAGCTTGTGATTATCGCACAGCAATACAGTTGCACAATAAACATAAACTATGTGACACAAACTTGATATATTATTACTAACTTCGAAGTTTCGTCCCCAAGGACACTAAAATGCAATTCAGATGCATTTGTACGTAACAAATGTTCTACGCTTGTGTGGACCAAATGCAAATCATCTCGTTAAATCTCCATTGTGATGTACAAGCTAGTAAAATGTAAATGTTATCACTGTCAAGTCATTAAGTAGTGTACGCGGATAAAATGTTCATAAAATTTGCATTTGAGTAACGTTGCTGTTATTTTTAGTTTAACCCTCTTAGGTATTTATGTTTTATAGAGGTCTGTTTAATATAAATTGTTGGACATTTATCAAAGATATTGTTTTTTTAGGCTTGCGTTTGACAGTAAGCTTGCTTAATGGTAATTTAAGACGTGGTCTGCCCGGGTTTATTATAAAATTCAAATATGATGCTGCTCGTAATAATTTCTAACGCAAATAACAAATATTTTAGGATTTATGCTAATGATAGTTTATAGAATACTGAAATCTAATTACGAATCTTTATATACACATACTAATACATAAATAACTATTAATACCTTACTTAGGAAGCCCAAATTCATGAAATCAGCAGTGCTATTCTGCAAAAAAATCTCTCACTGAATTTAAGTGAAGTGACCTTGAGGTGAACTATCAAAACCGTGTTGGGATTACAGCTCACCTCAAACTCACTTAACCTAAATTCATTGAGAGATATTATTACAGAATAGACCGTCAAGACAGACTAACAGATGATAATGATCATGAATCCGATCAGTCAAAAGTTACAAAGAAAACACCACTTCTGAAGTTTGAAAAGGAAAATAAACTCCTTCTCCATATTAATAAGGTTTAAATCCAGATAAAAGAATCTGACCCTTCAAGCAGCTAATGTAGGAGGCTCCACCACCAGGTAAGGAACTTGTAAGGACAATGCAGGTTGTGGTAATGCAGGGAACAGTATCGGATATTGAGGAGGTGGTTGGAGTCCTTGAGTGTGTGGTCTAGCTTCAGGCTCGGAGCAGTGCAGCAGCCAATGTGTCAGCATCCTCCCGCGACCCTTCAGTTCCACCTCACCTCGACGCTCGACCACGAAGGTACCCCATTGATCGAGTAATGCTCGAGTGTTCTCGCTTAGGTGGATCCGCAATGCTGGAAGTGTTTAAGGAATTAGTTGTTGCTTTAAATATACAGCAGTACTTGGGCTTATGCCATTACTTTGCCAGTGCAAGACAGAAACGGAGTTATACATAACCAATAGCCCTATCCTTAAATGCTTTCTGCGCAGCGGAACAATGTTGGTATTGACATGTCATAATACGATCCCCGTCTGGAACCGGTTAAAGAATTTCATGCAGGTGTCTTAAAACCCGACGAGTAATTCGTAACGACAAAAAAAGAAATTATTGCTATTTATATCGATCTGGACCTATTATAATGTCTTAAAAACATGGTTTCGATTTGTAGAGAGATTCGCGTGGAGAAGATTATAATAATATTATAAAGCTGAAGAGTTTGTTTGTTTTTATGGTTGTTTGAACGAGCTAATCTCCAGAATGGTCCTATTCTGAAAAATATTACACATAAAGGAAGCTACGTTATCCCTAACTGCTATATTTTAATATCAAAAAACTTAAGATACGTAAGAAAATTCCCGCAGCCCAAGTCGCAGTCGAAAGCTAGTATTGCGATAAAACTATTTGATAAATAAATTATTGAAACCAGTTCATGAAATAATTAGAAATGGGTAAGACACAGATGACGGTGTCGGTTGTCGGTGACAAAACATTAATTTAATGTTCTTTCAATAAAACTCAAATAAGTATAAAATGTAAACCTTTGACCGACTTTTATTACGGTACTCAACCTTGTGATAAAGTTCGTAATTAAGGAGTTTCCAACAAATCTGGCTGTTAAAGTACTTTTTGTAATAAATCTGTCTTATCCCGCTACGTAAATCGTGGTTTCATCTTATTTTGTTATCTTGCGGATATATTTATACTTTTGGTAGCATCCGCAAGTTAGCAAAATGTTGAGATTATACGAGTACAGTCAGCTACAAAAGTCGATTAACAACGTTGCTTTTTTATATCATTTAAACAGACACTAAACACATAATTTACTGGTTTTCTGAATTTCAGGTAATAGCTTAGGGTTTATTACATCTTAATTTTATGTTCATTGAGTTTTATTTTTAATATTGTACTTAATAATTAGGATTTAAAAATCACAAATGTTAATCGACTTTTGTAGCTGACTGTACGTGCCACTGAAAGGGTATATTCAAGCAAGTTGCAGAATGTATCTGGTTTGGAATCCCTTTTCAAAATTTCAGCTTGCGAAATCTTATAAAAAATGTTGCCATGTAGCTTGTTATCACCAAAAGAATCTGTGCTTTTAATATTTATTATACTTTCCGTTACATCTGTATACCCAAATTACGTCCACAGAAGGAAATAATGTCTTTACTTTTTGCGGGTTTTATTTTATTTATTTAGGATCTCCAACAAAGGATAAACAGATACACAGTATTATGTACATTACTAAATAAGGATAAAACTTACGCTGTCCAGTAGACTCCATTCGACTGGCTGTGTTAACAGTGTCTCCGAATAAGCAGTAGTGTGGCATCTTGACCCCCACCACGCCGGCGCAGACTGGACCGGAGTGCACTCCAATACGGACCTTATCACAACAAAATAGCTGTGTTAATCGAACGAACTTATTTGATATACAGGCAAAAATATTCATTACAATATTATTTTTTATTGTGCTCGATAACTTTCGAGGTTATGGAATCAGAATAGAATTTTGTTTTATGTTATGGTATGAGGTACTTGTGGTATGAGGAACAGTGTAGAACGTTCCTCATTCTACATTGAATAGGGAGGATCCTCTGACCAGGCGGGTGTTATGTCTGGTGGACTATTGCCCGACGGTTGTTGTCGGGATTTGATATATATGCTAATATCGCAGAGAACTTTGATATTGCGATTGCGATGTAGGAATTGTAAGCTGCCTGCCCGACTGTACTTTCTCTAAACTTTGCTTTAAGTAAAAGTTCGTTTATGTACTGAAAAGCATGTGTCCAAATCTTTGTGGCTTTTGTAAATGATGTCCCACAAAAGAGTGGGACTAAAATCAATCGACGGTCACAACTGAAAACTGTCTAATAGGTACTTTAAATTATTGACCAATTAGTTTTTTCCGTCCATTAGAATATTCCGCAAAAATGCACTTATTCACAAGTTGTTACAAGTAATTTCAATTTATTTGTATCATTATTTTAATATTTTCTTTTATCTCTAAGTTTGTTGTTTCTGTACCTCTTCCTTATCTTTGGTTTACTGGTAGAGAATTTTGTTGCATAAAGTATAAATAACTAAAGTTTACCTCCAATCGATGCGTAGGCCGATGTCTTACGACGAAGCCCCGAACTGCTTCCACGATAGCCAGCGCCATGAGACATATCTCCCTTGCATGAAGGTCACCGTTCCTCTCCGGTAGACCAGACACTACCATATAAGCGTCTCCTATTGTTTCTACCTTTAGGACAAAAAACAATTTATAATTTTTACGGGTGCTGTCAGTTGGGATTGGTCATCTCTTAACTGCTATGGCTTACATCTTTATTTTTATTATTTTTAACTACTGTTTTAAATTCATCTTCATTGTGATCACATGTAGAATCAACAAGAATAATGTAACCAGGATTTTGTAAAAACCTAATTTAAAAGAGTGCCGTGGAGTTTCTTGCTCGTTCTTCTCCATAGAGGCCTACCTCCGTTTTGGAACGAGCAACTAGCTTCATTTTTCGGACTAACTGACCAACTCCTTGACAATTCAAAAGTGCCTGTAAATGGTCTACTTAATTGAAATAAATGTTTTGACTTTGACTTATATTGATAGATGATTATTGAGGCGTTGCTCTCAACAGAACGTGAGATTGCGCCAGGTAATGATAGGTTCAGTAGCGTTATCTACAAGATGCTGGCATTCGTTTACTAAGCGTAGGTTAATTAGAAACGTTCACAGTCGAATTTGCATGTCAAACGTGTCGCTTAGCTACGGATTATATTATATTTATATGGCCTACAGATAGTTGTTCCGGGTCTGGCTGTTTATGTATGTGAGTTTGTATGTCTGTAATGTACCCGTTTGTGTTGTTTTTGTTTTGTTTTTTTTTTATAAATAGAAGAAAAGCCACAATTTTAAGAAAAGAAAATGGTAAATTCTTATTTCAAACTTTACAAGTCCTATTTCAGGATAACCTAAAAACGTCCATCTTGACAACTTACCTTATAAACATCATAGAACCCGATGATCCTGTCGAAGGTACTGTACAGGTCATTGAGCAGATCCACCACCTGTATCGGAGTGGAGGCGGCGCACAGCTCGGTGAAGCCAACGATGTCACTGAAGTATACCGTCACACACTCGAAGCTTTCGGGCTGGACCACTTCACCCGCCATCAGCTGTTGAGCTACGGGCCTGGATGGACATAGATGATAATTATAACACAACATCACGACTGCAATCACTGCAGGGTTAGGCAGAGGTATACACATCAGTACACCAACATTTCGCCAGTTATGTTTAAGTCCCATATAATAGGAGGCGAGCCTATTGCCATCAACTGAGCACAAATCTGGACTTCAAGACTGCTACTGAGAAATTCCTGATGGAAAAACCCAATAACATTTTGCCCGACCTGGGAATCGAACACAAGACCACATGCTCAGCAGTCGCACTTTGCGACCAACGAGGCGAGGATGTGGGTGTACAGTGTACACTGGTAAATCTCTGCCTAACCCTTCGGGCATTACAGGCGTGATATTATATTTATGTGTTCTATTTAAGGCAAACAGTTTATTTATCCAGTAAAAAGTGTATCCAAAAACATTTCCAGGCATCATTTTAAAAAGCTACAAGGAATAATTTTTGCACAAAACCATGCCAGGAAAGCAAAGTAGATAACGATAGGTACCTTGGAAGTACTTGATAGAGTAGTTCTTCAGATCTCCGTTTCTCAAGTGACAGCTGTTCAGTTTTCTCCTCGACGAGAGACTCGAGGTTGTTCGCGTATTGCTCCATGCGACGGAGGAGATCGTCCATCAGGTTGTCACAATATCCTCTAAATAAGGATTTTAAATAAGGAATTATTAGGAACTAGCTTTAGTTTGCGATTTCATTCGCGTGAATTTACCTTTTGTTTTATTGCCTGTATACCTGTCCCGCTCGTGGGCAAAGGCCTCCTTCAAAAGATTTGGAATTTTGTTTGTAACGAATAAACTAGAAAACAACTTAATCAAATTTAAAAATACGTTCACCCATGAAAAGCTAGATTATCAGCGAGTAATATTAGACTTTATTTTATTATAATAAAAAGGTATCAGTAAGAAAATTTACGCGCACAAAGTCACGCATTACCTTAAGAACTAGTCGATGTTATACATGCTGTTGGTGTGCAATATTTAATAACTAACTAACACGCAAAGTTTACTGAACATGTTATTCAATAAAGGCAATTCATAACAGACAAAACAAATGAAAATTTGAAATTCGAATTCACCTTTCATTTTAAAATATCCTTTTCACTCACTTGATATAATTAGCGTTGACCGCATCGAAGCTGGGCCTGTCGTCAGGTGCCTCTGCCCAGCAGCGTTCAGCCAGATCCAGCAGTTCCACTGCAGCGCCTCCCCCGCCCCCCGCGGCCGCCCCCACCTCCCCTACACCCACTACTGGACGAAATGGTGGAGATTCTCGGGCGCAAACGTGGCCTACTATTTCTGTTTTGGAAAAAAAATCTCTTAAATGATATTGTGCAACTGAATTGCAGACAATATGAGATTACATTCCGAGCTAGGCAGCAATGTCGCGGCAGCAATGTAGAGATTTTATGGGGACCAGCAGTGATGGTTCGGTATCATACCTTTAGTAAAAATATGTGTTTTATTTGTTATCAGCAAGTGGACCGCGACAGTCTCATAATTTACAAATACGGACCTCCAATAAAACTAATTGGTGACCCCTGGTATAGACCTCTTTTCGTACAATGGGAGAGGTCAGCTCATTCTGGCCAAAGCTTGTGCGTACGCCTTGTTATTTTCATGTAGTTAAAGGATTAAAAGAGGATGTAGTGACAAAGATAGAAAAGGGTATGCTTAGATGGTTCGGTCATGTTAAGAGGATGAGTGAAAGACGATAACAAAAGGTATTTATATGGCAGAGGTGAGTGGCAACGCAGGGAGGGGTCGCCCTAGGAAGACCTACACTGACCTTATTGGTGAGGTTCTTCAGAAAGGTCAGGTGCGGAGTACTCGTAACCGGCGTGCTTGTATGACGAGATGTATGAACGTAGATGAGGCGAAAGGAGTATGTAAGGATCGTAGCAGGTGGCGTTCTATGGTTTCTGCCTACCCCCATGGGAAAAAGGCGTGAGTTTATGTATGTATGTATGTGTAGTTAAACTATAATGACAGAACAACTATAAAATTAGTTTTACTTCTTAGGTTCCGCTCAAATCTTTGCATATTTTATAAGCGTGAATGCCAATGAAATCCAGTAGAATTACGAATTAATTAAGGAGTATTATCGTTAATTTCCTTGGTTTGAGGACTCCGCAAACATATTCAAACTTTTAATTAGTTTACATTTAATATCTCATGAGCAGTATTTGGTTTATTTATATTTCAATGATGTCTTTCATAAAGTTCACGACAAACTGGTAACAAGTTATATGTTAATTTAAGTAATTGCTTTAAAGTTTAAACCTACGAATTTATGATCATAGAGGTGTAAAATTGAATTGCTCATGTACCCACACTTTCTGATTTATATTAGAAGGTATATAATTAAACTAACTTCCGCCCGCAACTTCGTCCGTTGTTAAGTTATTATATTATCCCATAGGAACCGTACGTTTTTCCGGGATATAATATTTTTTATTCCGAAAATAGGCTACTGCTTTGTACCATTAAAGACTATAATAATTATGTCTACGCCCCTTTCATCCAGATCCGTTCAGCCGTTTTGGCGTGATTGAGTAAAAACATCCATCCAGCAGTAGCTGAGAAATTGTCGTGTTGAGGGTTCAATTCCCGCATTTTACTGTACACCATTGCTACGACAGCTACGGCGTAGCTCATCGTAGCGGGGCGTAGCACAGCAAAGCGCTGCGTAGCGCAACTTTATAATTGAATTAATACTTTATTTAAGGACGCGTTTACAAAATAGACAACACAACATCGCAACACTACATTGACACAGTGTATACACACATACACATACGCAAGAATACTGCGGAAATAATGAATAACTAAACTGATTTTGATACTTAAGAATTTTGAATATTTTTTCTGAAATATTCAAAATTTTCAAGTATCTCTCAGATTTTTTATGAAATAAATCTAGACAGAGACCAAATAAAATAACCCTTAATGCCACCCATTAAGGTTCATGTGTTACAGCAAAATTTGTGAAAAATTTGACGGAACGTTTTCTTTCTTTCTAAAACTATTTATAATATTTTCATAAATATTTTATCGTACATTTTGAGATGACTATATCTGCTCCCCTTGGGAATTTTTGGGAAACAAAATGATGTACATAATAGTATAAAAAATGTACCTAAACTCAGCCTCGAATCGTCAATTTTGTGTCAAGAGACTTTCGAAAATCGCTTTTACATGATTAAAAAACAAACATTTCAATGAAAAATACCGGTATGGAGATAAAGAAGTAATCTATGTGTTGCAAGTTGTTGCATTAGTTACGTTTGCTTTGGTTTAATTTTATCCAAAATATCTCCCGAAAAACAGCTTATTTTGACAGATTTGCAAACGCGTCCTTAAGCATTTGAGTTTTTTTTTTCTTAATTGTAAGGCTTCCATGTTCTAATTAATTCACTATTATAGTGAAACTGAAGAGTTATATGTGTTTTTAAACGCACTAAACTCTGGTACTGCCAGTCGAATTGGAAAAAAATATTTTGTAATTGAAAGCCAGATTGATGAGGAATAATATACTACCTACAGGCTATATTACATCAGGCCACTGTTTACACAAGGTTACTATTTACACGGGCGAAGTCGCGGGCAGTTCCTTGTATATCAAATAAATGAAAAGTACAATTATGATGAATACAAATGAGAAAACTTGCAACTTCCAGTATACAAGCATAAATATTAGAAATTACAGTTACTCCATTGCACGAGCCTACAAATGAGTATTACGTCAAATCCCATTAAAAAGTTTCCTAGGCTGAAAGAAACTGTAAGTATTTTCTTTCATGTTATTTAAAAATGAAATAGGTATAGCAGCGGGCTGGAAAATTGCGGATACGAAAAGCTGAATGAATTAGAGTAACTCAATAGAATATAATGTTTCTGAGAATATTATAAAAGACTTCTTGAAAATGTTTACACGAGCAGAAACCCTAACTTGAAAATGTTCCTGAACTTTCGTTAACTATACAACTTAAAGAAATAACAGATTTTTACTAAATTCATATATTTTTTTACACCGTGTAAGCTTGATCAAAAACCGGTAGTATGGGTGGAATCTTGAATTGTCTAAACTCTTTTTGAGCTTTTTATAAGTGTTTTGTCTATAATTACTGTAACTGGCAACAACTATAACCGTTTATAATAAAAGTAAAAAATAAATGTTTTGTTATAAGCTCTAAAGTTTTCGAATAAAATAAATCTGTCCGTCTGTCTGTTCCGGTTTATCTACAAAACAACTGGACCAATTTTGACAGGACTTACATTATCAGATAACAGATGTTATAAGCAGTAACTTAGGCTAAAAAGATAAAATTAAACTCCGGAGACAACTGACATTCACGTTTACAAATACGAAAATTCAAATGGAGCTGTTTTCTATGACCTTTTCTCATGCCGACTGCTTCGCCCTAATCTCCCCATCCCTCTGTAAAACACAGAGGGCTATGGGGAAATTACATTGCCATTTCGGCGAAATCTGATATAAACATTCTTTTTCCAAAGCCTTCTTTCCTCTCTGAGCTATATTTTCTAACCATACTAACGAGTAATCTAAGCTGTCAACGCTAGCAATTAGTTCTCACTAAAATGATGACATATTAGTCGATTTGTTTTTCCGTATCAGTTATATTTTTCCGACTGAATTTAGGGACTAATCAAGTGCGCGGGAGATATTATAGTGAACTAGTGTGTGCATAAACACAGGTGCACTCTCTCGTCTCTCACTTTCTTAGTCTGATGGCCCGGTAGTCCGGCAAGGACAAGCACCAAGGTTCCAAGACACAGGGGAGTCACACCATCAACTTCTAAACTCCAGGCTGCTCCTGTGGAATTCCTAATGGAAAATCAAACGCTTTCTCCAACCTGGGAATCGCTCCCAACCACGAGAGCTATACGTCAAGCTATAATCTATACATAAATCGACTGGCCCATTGGGCTTGTGGTCACATGTACGATCGCTGAGCATGGGGTCCAGGGTTCGATTCCTAGGTCGGGCAAAGCGTTGTTGAGTTTTTTCATCGTCCCTCGGAAAACACGTAAAGATATTGGTCCTGCGCCTGATCTCTCCCCATTCGTGTCGGATTGCCTTCTCATCGGACTAAGTATGAGAGAGAGGAAAGAGGGTTGCAGTTGTATTTACGCACACATTTGTTGCACTATAATAACTGTGCCGCGACCAAAAATCGGTCTGAAGAATATTATACAACAATATTTGATACTGTAGTAAAAAGGTTACTGACCTTTATTAGTCATAGTGGGTGTATAATTATGAAAGGGTCCCGCTCTCAACACGATCTCTTCGAGAATGATGCCGAAACTGTACACGTCTCCCTTGAGGGACGCCGCCGCGCCCGGGTATATGCTGCCAGCCACTAGCTCCGGGGCTGTCCAGAGCAACTCTAAAATTTACCGTGGTGTTAACATAGGCTACGAACAAGTATAAATACACTCCCGGACTCATAAATTGGGCCACCGTAGTCCGTATATTCCCATAGGAAAAAAGGCTTAAAATACAAAAAATAATTATTATGAGTTAAAGAAAAAAATGTTATACAGTTTTGAGGCCAACACACTGGCCAATTTAGTGTCATTATTATTCCAAAGAATTTATGACTATTATTTGGAGTTAATTAATACAAAAAATGCAGGACGAGCATGAGCCCGGAGTGTATAACATACATAACCCGGATAACAATATCTACATAAATCTCATGTTGTAGATATATCATTGCCAAAAAAAAAACTTCAATTGAATTAGTGTTTTAATTGTAAATATTCATCTTTTGTAGGTATAAAATAAGTACCTAGAAATGATGAACGTAACATACAATGTGGTATATAATATAAATCACACGCTACAACCATAAAAGCGGCCTAGTCTATGGATAATTTTCGCCCACATAACTATTTTTGCCGTATGTTCTAATCGCTCATAAAATTAATAGTAAATAACGCAGTAACAAAACCAATTTTATTTACAAAGCGTAAACTATACCAGTTGTTATTAAAACTTTCCCAAGCTCACAAACCACCTTCTAATTTGATTAACACCTCAACGGGGACTAGGGAAGAATATTAACATCAATTACTGTAGTAATAGGTGTCATCCTTAATCAGGTCCGTCGGCGTGCACAGCGTATTCAGTCCGTAGTCGGAGATCTTCAGCACGAAGCGTCCATCGATGAGGCAGTTCGAAGAGCGAAGCTTGCCATGCGCACCCAGCCCGCCGTGGAGGTAACACATGCCCTGGACAACGAATAAGGACTGGTTTAGAAGGTATTTTATTGCTAGAAGACCTCGCCAGTCTATTGATTGTATATTGTATCTACATTTTAAATGAAAAATTGTTGATATTTTTGATATTTTAAGAATAATACAATCTTTTTTTTTTGTAGAAAATGATAAGACATGAAACAATATTATCTTATCAAATTAATTTCGAGACCATGAAACATGTACTGTTTGGCATTATTAAAATTTTGTTTATTATAAAGTATTGATATTCCTATACTGTTCATTAAAACAAGGAACGTACGGAACATCTATATGATTA
Source organism: Hoplodrina blanda (assembly GCA_949316365.1). NCBI lineage: Eukaryota > Metazoa > Arthropoda > Insecta > Lepidoptera > Noctuidae > Hoplodrina > Hoplodrina blanda. Next base: position 11,572,278 of record OX438594.1, read on the forward strand.
CTTTTCGTCCGAGAAATCGGGGGTAAATGACACACTTTAAAAAGTAGGGTATGTATATTGTATAGTATGTATACCTAGGGGCTTTTAAATTGTATACGCATGACCGGCGACTCCGACAAGCGATCGTTATAACAAAATATTAGCAGTATAATATGTAGCTATTGTTTCGTATCGTGTGATGTTTCGTACGAGTAATTTGTGTACACAATCCCTGATGTCTTTTATTTCAAAATTTTATTCTCAACAGAGAGCTAAAATAAACTTCGTGTGTAAGATTAAAAACTGCGTAAGTAGGTTAATATAAACATAGACAATATAAAGATTTTTTGTTATAATATGAGAATTTTTGCTATCGTGAAGGGACTAACATGCCTTTGCAACTTATAAGAATTAATAACAACAGCGCGTCGCAAACTTTCTATCAGAAAAAATCAATAAATCGAGCTTCTAAAAAAGGTCATATTTATTTTACTTGATAAACCAAATCTTGCCTCCCAGCGGTATAGGATTAGCACGCAGGTCGTAATTTTCATAATATTTTACGCGGAATTCTGATTAGATCGAAAGAAAAAGAAAACTGATGCTGACAAAAATATTTGAATAGGAATGTTTTCCGCAATCTCAAGGGATTTTCCTCCCTAAGCACACACTAGCACTTACATTTAGCTGACTGATTTTTTTACTATTCATATTGGTTATGCAAAGAAACTCGAACCGAAAACACGAAAACAAAGCATTTTCTAACAATATATGAGAACGAGCTTATTGTTTACAGTTATTTTAGTTTTATTATTCGTGTATTTTCACACATTTTATTCGGTTCATAAAACATGCTCAGTTTGTGCTATTGCTTTGAAACCAGACAGTTCTATTATTCACACAGGTGACAAGATATTTAATTATGAACACAAAGCCTTGTATAGTTCTAATAAATCCCAGTTTTCTCGTGAATTTGCTTTACATAACAAAGCTAACTGTTTTTATGTTATTAAAAGATAACAAATTCTAACTAGATGGACTGAATAATTCTTGGCATAAATCGTATTACTTAATAATAAATTGAATTTAGCTTTGGAAACTTCTTTGAGAAAATTCGAAGTAGGTAGGTAACTACTTTTTATTGCAAAATGAATAGAGAATATTCATTTTATTACATAAGAATATTTTTTTATAATTTTTTTATTTTAATATATTTTATCCTCTCTCTAAAAATGCGATTGACGTAGTAGTTACGTTATTGGCTTTTCCGCTACGGGTTGCAGGAATTTCCACGTTAAACAAATATGTATTTTTATGGAGTTTTAATTGCTGGCAATGCGTACTGCATACGAAAAGAGATATACACTAAACAAATTACCATACAGTGAAATTACTGCGTTTCAAAAAGCAAGGCACCACTGAGTTATGAACAAAATTAATTAATTTAACGATCAGTTATCGCTCGGATGGAATTTTCACCAATACCAAGACTAGCTTTGTTCATTGTTTCATTCAAGGTTAAGAAACCTTTTTCAAGGAAACCCATTGAACATGAGCTTATACACAATACAATTCGATTAGGATAACCCTGAAAATCATTGAATTACATGCTTGACCGATCTGTCAGTCAAGGTCAGAACAGAAAGCTTCAATAGCCTTCTATTTTTCTTGTTTTCTATACACATTGTTGTCAGTATTCCGAGTTGTGTATTTGTGTTGCTTATATATGATTAAAAGAGAAGATTTTGTACACATTAAAAAAACCACTATGTAAAAATTAATGTGTATGTGTTTGTACTCCGTGCGTCCGCGCACCGTTCAACCAATTGAGTTGATTTATACTGTTGTTGCTGGTACTTGCTTTAAGGTTAAAAAAACACCGATCGAATTTTATAACAATCACATGTAGACATAGTATTATGTCTTAAAAATACTTACTTGCACAATGTCATGCACAAGCGAAGTCCTGAAATTCCAGTCAAGCTGTAGCTCGTCGTTGGCGAGGACGTCCTTCAGCGAGCCTTTAGGACAATACTCCGTGAGCACGAAGACCAGCGGACAGTCGACGCACGCGCCGATGAAACGCGCTGTGTTCTCGTGGGACACGTTGCGGGCCTGGGCGAAAAAAAAAACAGACGTGAAATTCAAAAATTCGAATGCCGTGTTCTAGCTATGTAGTCTTTTCAAAGATTACAAAGGTCAAAAAGGTGTAATTTTTGGAACGAATTTGCAGTAAGAGTTATCTAGCAGAAATCGTTACGTAAGGAAAAAGCGTTATGATCAGGCGACCTTAACTATCTTTCTCTCTGTCTTTTATTCTATACGGGTCTGTGTGCAACAAAGTAAGGAATTTCATCTCTGACGAGGGTTCCCCGATCGCACAATCTTTTTTTAATAGTCGTAAAGGTGTTACAGAACTAAAACTGTTACGGAAATCAGAAAACAGTCCGTTCACAAAACGCTTTAAGTAATAAAAAAAAAAATCAAAAAAAAACTTAATATTTTAAATCTGTTTATCCATTTTTTTGTTTCAAGCTGTAAGTTTTCCGAATAAAATAAAACAATTAGCAGCATCGTTTCCATACAAACCCTAACCACAGAAGTTCTACATTCGATAAGAGGATCAATAGCTCTTAGCAGTTCCTAATCCCCTAAAAACAAAAGTTACAATACATTAACGGAAGCATTGATTCCTTCGGCCATCCGGCCCCGTCACCTCGGATTACCACACTCAGAACTATGTGACAGTTTTGCGACATCTCATTTGTTTAGGTGCCACAGATGTCACACTCAAATCACTTGAGACGCGGTCTTGAATTATAAATTGCTTGAACAATCTTGTGTACTCTTGATTAGGTACTTTATTTGTTCAGTTTGATTAAATTCGTTGATATTTTGAGAGTAAAGGTCGCCAGTCCTAGATGGATAAAGGCAGGTGTTCCCAATCGTTTTCATACCGTGACTCTCTTTCCGGATTGTAATTTTTTTGCGACGCCTTCCTTAAAGTCAACGTCAAAGTCAAAACATTTATTTTAATTAGACCAATTACAGGCACTTTTGAATTGTCAAGGAGTCGGTCAGTTAGTCAGAAACTAGTTACTCGTTCCAAAACGAGGTAGGAGGTAAGAAGATATTTGTGTGTATAACTAACAGACATTAAGATTACTACATATATCTATTTATTAATCATAGTTAATTAAAGAAAACTCTAAAGATCTTAATAATTACTATTCTATGTAGGTATTAGAAAATATAACAGTATATTAGGTAGTGATTGCACTACAATCAATGCGACTTGTGTGTACTTACTGTCGCTCGACGGCCTTTTTTTTTTTTTTGAGGTGGTAAAAATCATCAAATGAGTCTTTCCATCCTGGGTGGGGCGGAAGGGACTGTCAGACTTTTACTGACTAAAAAACCACCATGTTCCTTCTGTTGCCCTTTACGTTCCGGGGCCACGGTATCCTGTAAAGACGTCCCGCAACCCCGCAGGCGTTTGGCCCCGTTGGGGGCCCCATCCCTGTGCAGACAGCTCTTTGAGTCGCGCGCGAACAGAACGCGCCGTCGACCCGGGCATGGTCCTTGATCGGACGGCGAGCTACCCATTACTCGCCGTCCGCAAGCCCGCGACTCGCCGTCCGCAAGCCCTAGGATAGCGCTACGCCTCAGAGCGTTGCGACGTACAGTTTGGAACCTCTGGGTAAAGAAGTATGACGGCTATGCGCACTTGTTTCAATGTTAGGCCGTTCAACCCTTTTTCAGGTATCAGGTAAAAAGGTAGACGAACCCTACTCACTACGATTAAGTGGGCGGTTTTTAAATGCCTGTATTTTACAGGATATTTTTGCAAATCTATTCGTTATTGCCAGACACTGTAGGCCATTTCAGCCAGACGCTCGCTATAAGAGCGTTTGCTGGAGATCATTTTTCCATACGAACGTGTTACCGATTTTTCTTTCCCGATTTTAACCCTATAGTATTATTATTCTGGGTTTTAAGGAGGGTTTTGGTTTTTGTTTTGCCGATTCGATGGTTTAAGTTAATCCTTTTTTTTTTGTTAGAGTACATTAGCTTCAATTCGTGGCCATGTTTATCGCGGTATCAGAGGCATTTTTAATGCTTAGTGTATGGCTAAATTTCGTGGAAAATTTTCTTGTGTCATACTATTGATTGATTGATCTTCCAAACAGAAATTAAATATATTTAACGGAACTTTAATGTTTATCCTTGAAAACTCAGTTCAGTGTCGTATTATTCCATTGTTCACTTCACAATTGGTGCCTTTCAATCATCGATCGAGCGTCTATTTACGAACAAAAGATACATCAACGTAATTCGTAGTAATCTATTAATTGACGTGGCGTCGTGGCCTTTGTGTAGTCACTAATTAGGTAAAACTTTTCATTGAATGCCTGTGATTATTATATTACGTGAGTAACAATATATATTATTATGTATAACAATATTATTGTGAGATAATTATAGTATAATATTATTAGGCACAGATGATATAAGTACGATTTTATGTTTGTATTGTAGTAATGGATAATGTAAATAAATTTAGCAAATAAAGACGCAGCTATAGGGCACACAATAATGTTTTTTTCTTTCTTTGTATTTTTATTATTATTGTTTTGTGAACAAGGTCTGTGTTTTTTCTGTTTTTTTTTTATGGTCTGTGGTTCTTTTTAAGCACATCAGGCGCATGTAAGTAGGTATTCGTTTCTAGACGATTTTAGATAAGAAAAAACAACTACCAGAGCATTTTGGATGTATTTACATGCTTAAGGTTCACAATTGGTTTACTGTTAATAATTTAGTGTTAAATGAGAAAAAAACAAAATGTATAAGATTCGCTTTACCAAATGTAAGAAGTAGTAAATGTAACGTTATATTGAACAAGGACTTGCTAGAATTCGTCGAGAAGACAGTTTTCCTGGGGATTACGCTCGATTCAAAGCTGCAGTGGGGTCCCCACTTAACATCTCTTGCAGGGCGGTTAAGTTCAGCCGCTTACGCTGTCAGAAAAATTCGACAATTAACTGACGTGGATACCGCTAGACTAGTCTATTTTAGTTATTTTCATAGCATCATGTCTTATGGTATTTTGCTTTGGGGACGGGCTGCAGATATTAATTCTATCTTTGTTCTGCAAAAGAGGGCTGTCAGAGCCATCTATAATCTTGGCAGATGCGAGTCTCTAAGAGAATTGTTTAAAAAAATTAACATCATGACGGTACCTTGTCAATATATATATGAAAACATTATGCATGTTCGGAAAAACCTTCATCTTTTTAATAAAATTAGTGATAGACATAATTTTAATACTAGAAATAGGAACAAATTAGATCAACCAAGTTTCAGATTGTCAAAAGTAAAAACTTCTTTTATGGGGTACTGTGTAAAATGCTATAATAAAATACCACAGGATATTCTCCAACTAAATGAGAGAAAATTTAAAACATGCATTAAACGCACGCTATGTAGTCAAGCATATTATAAGTTAGATGATTATATCACGGACAAAAATGCTTGGCTAAATGCTAGTCCTGCTCCACAGCCACTCGGGCTCACTAAATAGGATTGTTTTTAAGAGAATGATGTTTCTAACCCTCTTTTTTGTCGACCTGAATAACTTGTACCGTTATCAGTACGATTACTTTTTCTTTTTTACTTACCTCAGACATCTAACCAATAAGTACACCGAAAGTGTTAGTATTGTATAATTTTAATATCATTTATTTCAATTTTGTAAATGTGAGTACCATGGAGCGTTTTATTTTTGAGTTACTATGTGTTTTGACTTAATGAGCATGGCAGTTGAGAGCTTGTCATGCTCACTCAAATGTCTCGCTGATGGTGGCGCATGTGTTGGATCATTTGGCTCCCTCCATAATGGTTGAGCTAGGTGGTGCTGATCCATGAGTCATGCTCGTGAACGGGTGCTGTCAGTTGGGATTGGTCATCTCTTAACTGCTATGGCTTACATCTTTATTTTTATTATTTTTAACTACTGTTTTATATTCATCTTCATTGTGATCACATGTAGAATCAACAAGAATAATGTAACCAGGATTTTGTAAAAACCTAATTTAAAAGAGTGCCGTGGAGTTTCTTGCTCGTTCTTCTCCATAGAGGCCTACCTCCGTTTTGGAACGAGCAACTAGCTTCATTTTTCGGACTAACTGACTGACTTCTTGACAATTCAAAAGTGCCTGTAAACGGTCTAATTGAAATAAATGTTTTGACTTTGACTTTGACTTTGATTTGCGACATGCACAATCAAAATCATCCATAGATGCCGTGATGACCCAGTGGTCAATGCACAATCAGTCAGGTCAGTGCAATGGCTTTACGTTCACAACCGGGCACGAGCACGTAACAATGTGACTTTTTCATTTCATAATTGTACTTTCTAAGTATATCTCGGACATCACTGACATCGGTGAAGGAAAACATTGTGACCTGGATTTTATTTATTATCACCAATCTTCTATGGGAAGAGGCCTTTGCCTTCCAGTAGGACAATAACAATCTGATTTTTTTTTTAAATATTTCGAAACTTTTCAAATTAAATAAACATTGTTTGCGAAACGAGTTTCCAATTCGATTATTACTCACATTAACGTTATATTTACATTAGCGCGTAATGCGTTCGATTTAGTCTTACCGTATTTGTTTTCAATTGACTGTAAATCCCTATTAGTATAAAAGTAAAACGATGTTTATGAACCCAATCTCCATTTTATTATAAAGTTTCAAATATGTTTTGGTAAATAAACTGAAACATTTATAAACAGGTAAATAAAAATGTTTTTTTTTTTCTTAACTTAAGGCTCGGCCACATCGGAGCGAACCACTTGGAGCCGCAGTCGCGGTCATGGCCGTGGTCAGACATTGCAGTAATATTTTGCCCGAGTTGGTGTGAACCAGTCCATGTAAATATTACAGCAGTATCTGACCGTGCTTGCAAGTGGTCTGCTCCAGTGTACCCGAGAACATAATAGGTATAGTCAACAAAAGAGATGGTATGCAGGATCGTCAGATACAGTTGAAGTTTCCTTAGAAACAGTTCGATGTCTTCGATTGAAACTTAACTAATTAACTATGTATTAACTACCTTTTAAATTAAATTACACTTAAAAGTATCTATAGTTTCTAAGAAAACTTCAACTATATACGACGCAGCATATCTATCTCTTTTGTTGACTGTACATACTTATCATAAAAATGTTTTAAAAAATCTTCCTTACACTGACCTGTTTGATCTCCCACAGAAGTTTCTTGTTTAGATCCAGTTTCTTCCTGTGAATCTTCTTGACGGCTACTCTGTTGCCTTTGTAGAGGCCGACGGTGAATGATGACAGGGTAAGAGACGGGGTGCCCAGGGTGGAGGCTGCTCCGGTACTGCCTCGAGTGCTCCAGCCCAGAGACAGCTAGTTTTAAAAGAAGAATGAAGATTTTCAGTACCTTTAACGGGAGTAAAAAGAAACTTAACATGGCCGCACACAGACCACCGACCACAACCACAAAACGCCGCCATCGATGTATTTGCTGTAGTTTTCATACATTTTTTATGGACTCGCCGCACACGGTTGACGTCTGTGCCTCTGTGGTCGCCACAACGCCGCTTCTAGCTTCAGGTGGCGGCGTTTGTGGCTGTCGCGTGTGGCCCGTATGCAACCAGGCTTATTAAAGCCGATAGTTATTTGTTCTTCCCACCATTTCGTTTTTATTTTTTTTATCTGGAACGCTCTGATATGAAGATATTGAAAGTGAAAGATAAAAGCTTTTTTTACGATAGCGCAAGAGCAAACCCATCGCATATATATATAAAAAAACGCATTTTAAAATTCCCCTATGACCCCTATACTGTTGCATATACAGTGTTTTTACATTGCAGGCTACAACGATAAAAGTCGTTTTTCCAGCAACATTTTTTGCTCAATGGTACAGTTTGTTGAGCAGTTTGCGTAGTTGACGGTTATGGGATGTGCCTTTTGACCCCCGATGCAAAAAAGACGGGGTGTTATAAATTTGACGTGTCTGTGTGTGTCTGTCTGTGGCATTGTAGCTTCCGAATGGATGAACCGATTTCGATTTTGTTTGAAAGGTGAATTAGTCGGGAGTGTTCTTAGCTATGTTTGATGAAAATCGGGTCCAAGATGACCGCAGTCAGGGGATTTTTAAATTTTTAATTTATTTTTTTACATGGAGGTTTTGGTAATCAAGTAAGAATGGTGTTTACTAAACTCGTTGAATGACGGTAATATATGTTTATCTGTTTTCTACATAATAACTGCTAAGTTATTGTTTGTGTAGCAAGCAATATCCGTTATTGTCATGTTACATTAGCGGATATTGGTTTAAACATTGCGCTTGGCAGATTAATTAGTGAAAATGGTAATTAATAGAGACTTAAGTGTAAAGTCGAACAATCCATTTGGTATACAGGCAGCAACTAACTTGCAACTACTTTTAAACAATGTTTGGAGTGTGTCAATTCATCTAAATCACTCTAAACTCTCTAAGTAGGTACTATCTTGGTCAATTTGCTTTCCATTGTCGTGATAGTCGCCTGCCGGAGTTGCGGCTTCATTACCGGGAAAGTAAAAATGTGACATTTTCAGTTTATATGTACTTTCTAAGTCTATCTTGGACTTCACTGACATCGGTGGAGGAAAAACAACGTGAGGAAACTGAAATATAAGTCTGAAATCACCAATCCACTTTAAGCAAGCGTGGTGATCAATGCTCGTGCCTTCTCTGTATAAGAAGAGGCCTTTGCCTTGCAATGGTACGGGCTGGTATTATTGATATTAATTTGCTAGTAATTTATTTCATATTGAAGTTGTAAATTATGAGGTAAAATCACTCGACAAAGGTACTAACAAAGCATTCTAAGTATGTCTATACAAGTCGGTAATACGATTATGAGTCACTTAAGAGCACTCTGAAATACGCGATCTCTTGAAAAGTAGGTAGAGAGGTATTTAGTTAGGTGCATTATATAACATAAATATTCTTGCTAGATAGAATAATGAAATATGCATTTAAGTAAAATAAACAACATCTTCGAATATATGTAGTACGTCAAAGTCAATGTGATAATTATCATTTATTTTAATTAGACCATTAAAAGGGACCTTTGAACATCATAATAGAAAAAATAACGAATTGAATCTAGTTGTTTTAAAAATTGTTTGTATGGAGAAGAATGGGATAGAAACTAGGACTTGGCAACTAGATTTCAAACATGTTTTTTCTTTTATTAACACGCATAAATTAGCTTCACTTGTAAGTATGTATGTAAGAAAATCTTGGAATCTTAATTTGACCCACTCCGCGGTCTTCGATTAGGATGAAATTTTGCACACGCTCTGAGTTCTGATGACAATATACTAAGACTAGCTAAGAAACGTCATTACAAATCCAATATGGCGGCCTCCCCAAGATGGCGGACTGGCTGTTTGAAATCCACCCCCATGATATGGGTATCAAATGAAAGGGTTTGCTGTCAGAAATACAAAAAAATAGTCACGTGACTTAAATCCAACATGGCGGACATCCAAGATGGCGGATTGGCTATTTGAAATGCACCCCCATGATATGGGTATTAAATGAAAGGGTTTGCTGAATGGGATACGAAAAAAATTAGTGCGTTCTAAAAGCGTGTTTCTTAGTTTTTTTAAACTATTAATTATTATTTATTATTTGCACCTTTGAACGTCATGTTCAAAAGTGACTTTTTATGGTCTTGTAAATGTTTTTTGACTTTGATTATTGACACGTACTTAACAGTACTTACATTTTTATGAATACCTAATAAAATAAACAAAGATTTAAAAAAAAAAAAAAAATGAATACCTCAGTACCATTATAAAATACAATCAATCAAAATTTATTTGATTAAAGCTCCAATTACTCAAATATTTCGCGAATTACTGCCAAACAATTAATGAAACGACTCGAACAACAAAATAATTGAACGCTACGTCGAACAGAATGTATTTTATTATTGTGTACAGAATGTATTTTGTTAGTAAATAAATAGCATCGTTTATAATTACTTGTGAATTTTGAAAAACGTTAAATAAAAATGGTTCGAGAAAATAAAAATTTTGCTTTCGTTATTAATTTGTTTTACTCGCTAGCTTATGCCTTTGACTTCGTCCGCTTGGATGTCGGTTATCAAGTACGCAGACGAAGTCGTGGATTTCTAAGTCATTTCTTATAAAATCAATCTTGCCAGTAAAACAGAATTGAAAGGGATTTTGTCTAATTTTAAATAGGATTTAATTTTTTTTCGCGAGTCTCTAATTCAATTATATACGTATATGCCTAAGTTACTCCCGATAATAACAGCTATCTGCTATCTGGTGAAGATGGGCCGGAACAAACAGACAAACAAAAATTTAATTTTAAATTGTGTATTTTGTATAAAAACAATTAAGATTTTTTTTTTGTAATATAAGTCTTCCATTACAAACAGACATGTAGGATATTACATAACTGAAGAAATGTACCTAAGTAGTTGTGCCATAGGTATACATCTGCCGTACCCTCCGGGGAAGACATATGGTGTTACGTTATGTATTCGTCTTGCAAGATTAATTAGCGTAACATTATAATAGAGTTGTTTATTACTTTCAGTGGATGGGGAGTTCAGTTACCTGAAATGGCCTATTTTTTTAGTCAACCTGGATGTAGGTAAAAAACATTATTTATTTTATACAAATGGAACGAAAAAATTAGCCTGTATTTGTTACTGGTTTGTGGCAATACTTGTAGGTAAAATTATATAGCGATACAATTACCGGTCGGGGGTTGCGGATCATGCGTCAAACGAATCCGGGCACTTATGAGAGCAAGAACCGTGGGGTTTTAGTCGGTCAGAGTCCGAAATAACCCTCCGTTCTGCCTAGACGGAGGGTATTCATGATTCCCACAAAAAGGTAAAATATTGTCTCCTATTTATATTTATAAACGTCAATAATAATATTCAAAAAAAGAATATCCGCTTCCACAAAACTATTTGTTGTAAATAGTCTTCATGGCTCACTTTCCCTTGAGAAAATTAAATTATGTTATGAAAATTTCCTTCGTTTATTATAAAAAACAATTTGTTTATCATTTCATCGTACAAGCCTGAATATTCAGGAGCCGCTTTCAAAAACAGTTGGATGTGAATTCAAACCAGGCTAAAGTACTCGTTTTAATGTCATAATATGTACTTTAGTTTTTAAGCCTTTGGACTGTCTTGTTGGTCTAGTGGTCGCAAAGCGCGACTGCTGAGCATGAGGTCTTGGGTTCGATTCCCGGGTCGTGCAAAGTGTTATTGGGTTTTTCCATCAGGATTTTCTCAGTAGCAGCATCGGAGTTTGGATTTGTGCCTGGCCGATGGCAATAGGCTCGCCCCCTATTACATGAGACTTAAACATAACTGGCGAAATGTTGGTGTACTAATGGCTACACCTCTGCCTAAGAAGGTTCCGTAGATGATGAGACATGTGCAAGAAAGTGTGCTGAGGATAGTGGTTGATAGGATTTACATTGTTTTGACATTGCAGGATTGCATTACTTTTATCGGCCACCTATTCATACGTACCTTAAGTACCTCGTTGATGCTGTGTAGCGCAGGACTGGCTCCGAGTCCAGTGCCAACCTCCACCAACACTTCCTCAGGTCGAACTCGCCATGAAGTGTTGTTTAGCTCTGCATCTATACGAGCCTGCCTTTGAAAGAAAGATGCATCGATTAAGGAAGAACCACAAAACTGGAGGTATGGGGGACGCATCGTGGAAAACGTTTGATGTCTTAATAGGAATAACTGAAGACCAAGGATGCAATGATTGAGTTGAGTTAAAGAAGATGGTGGATGGTATGGAGTAAAGAAAAGTATACAGGGTTATTTTGCAACCTTTATCCAAATTTTCAGACATGATTTAGAATCAATAACCTTATCAATTGATGAAAAAAAAATGAAAAGTAATAACAAAAACAAAAACATTCTAAAGAAAATATCCGTAAAAAAATCAGAATGTAGAGACACGCAGCAAGGGGGGCGTAGTGCGTGCTGTTTTATGTGCGTTCCCGAATTTTGAGGTAATCGCGTGTGCAGTCAAGTTCAACAACCTATTGTTGAACTGTATATATTCCACACGTTGTGATTTTAGTAGCGGACAATGGTGAAAATCATGTAGTTTTTTTAAAGTTTTTTTTTTCACCAATTGATAAGGTTATCGATTCTAAATCATTTCTGAAAATTTGGATGGTGGTTGCAAAATAACCCTGTATATAAAGTACTTAGAACGTAAATAGAAATAGACTCTCACCTAGTTGTAACGTACTAATACTTTGAAATAACTAAAAAAAAAATAGGGTGGTAGACTGTGACGTCACTTTTTTTTGCTAACTCTCGAAACAACTAAAAATCAAATTTTCAATTAAGAGTTTTTTTTAAGAGAAGCTGTGTCTAGGAATTATCGGTTGATAGTGTTTACTATCCAGTTGTGCACCATTTTGTTCGAAGTCAATGTTATTTATACAACATAAAGCGGTTCATTTAAATAAAGGAAAACTTTTATCTGACTAACCTTGACCGCAGTTTTTATCTCTTTTGTCAATTAGGCTTAGAGCAGACCCTGGTATCAACCGGGATTAACAACGAGCGGCGAAAATATAAAATGACAATTTGAATGTAGAAGTTCAACATGGTATGTCAAAAGTACGTAATAAAATGCGTTAAATAAAATAATAATTACGAAACACAACATAGCAAAAAAAGCTTTGCGTCAGACAGGTAAAGTTTCCGAACGAGCTTCACAAAGAGCTTAACTACTACAAAATGATAAAGGACGATGTGTTAATAATACTGGGGGCTTAGACAAAGTAACAATTTCAAAACCATAACGAAGTTAGAAAAGACTACAATGTATGGGATTGACATAAGCCGCGTTAAGTCACGTGGTCAATCGACATCGTTATCGCAATTTGGTAGACAATGTTATAATTCATAACGAAACCATAAAGTAAGAAATCGTTATCCTGTTTATCCCATGTAAATGCGTAGACAAGCAGCGCTTTCAGTGTTCGCCTTCGCCTCGTCAGATACTATAGTAATAAATTAGTATTTGTCGTTATCTCAGAGGCGATGACGAATTTAGATATCGGTCCGCTACGAAGCGATGTTACTTTGTCTAAGGACCCTGGTTCCTCTCTATAGAAAATAATGAAAAGATTCTTTCTTTTATTTCATTTTAAAATCATTCTAAAGCTCAACTCAAAGAAATAAAAATAGAACAATAAATGCGGAGCTTATATGTATATTAGCATTACCTATTCATTAAATGAAATGTTCACGAGACGATAAAATAATGTTGTAACTTGTTTAATTCAATAAGACTGCTCTGAATCTGAAATTGTTTTGTTTCAAAGATATTCTTTTGAAGTGGATAACTTTTGATTATTCTAATCCCGGGATTATATAAAAGCTTTGACGATCGTCATTAATTATTAAAAGGAGTTTTATTTGTAGTCAAACAAACCTTTACGTTTTTTATTTGGGTGGAACTCAATTGCTCGAGAAAGGGCCTTCAAAATAATGGATTTGTATTGTACTACTTGTATGTTATAGCAAAAAAAAGATCCTGCAATGTCTAGCTGTACACTCGTGTAGGTACACGAGTGTACTACTAGACATTGCGGGATCTTTTTTTATAACAGATATAAAAACACCTAACGGACACTTAACGAAGCCGAAAGTTACATGTTTACCCATCAATGCGATCGTTTTGTACCATATCTGAGAACCTTTTGGTTACTAAGATACTCGTATTGAAGGTCAAAGTTCAAGGTCAAAAAGAACAAAAAATGGCGGTACGAAGTTCGCTGAATCAGCTAGTCTTCTGATAAAATTCATATCCATTTATTTGCGTACCATAATGTGTGTAATAGATGTTACATAAGGCTTAAAGCTAAAGCACAGTTATGGACCCTGTTAGGGCACAGCAACAGTTACATTGGTTATAACTAAAATTAAAAATTAGAAAATAAAAATGAAATTTAAAAATAAAATAACGCTTCTTACAAATGAATGTGAATTTCTAAATCATTAAATTCTAAATAATTAACTTACTTGTAAGCGACGCAGGCAGCAGTAACGGCGAACGTTAGGAATATTGCTAGTCCGATGAAACAATAGATTATGACAGTCTGCGCCTCTGTCCGAGCAGCGTGGAACAAACGTTGTACATAGCAGTGATGCTAGTATTTTACTTATTTATTTAGGATATCTAACAAAGTATCATCATCATCATGCGATGTGGGGAAGGGGAGGGGTTAAGTGCACTACATGATGTGTACTACTCCGAGAATCAACTGCTGAGCTCCCAGCAGCTAATCCTCTATATCCTTTAATTGGTAGCATATACACACATCAAAAGTGTCTAGGGATCAATATATTATTATTACCAAATACATCTTGATCCCTAGACACTTTTGATGTGTATATATACATAGATAGTACGTGACACTATGCTAATACCAAGGCTATGAACACTGCTTATTTACCTTAACTTAAACTATGTACTATACGTGACATATATGCTGATGCACAAAATACGTGCCCTCACACCACAGTCATCATTAATGACCGGTCCTGTGCTGCCCGCATCCAGCGGTTTCCCACGACCTTTACCAGGCCATCAGGTTTCATTGCCTCGGCGCTTTTCTGGTGGCCTCCACTGTTGATTCTGGCTTTCAGGAGTTGCAGTGGGTGGGAACAGTGTGGCGGGCTTGACCTTTACCAGGTCGTCGGTCCACCTCGTGGAGGACCTTCCCACACTGCGCCTTCCGGTACGTGGTCGCCACTCGAGAGCATTACGACCTCAACGGCCATCTGCTTTACGAGTTATGTGACCTGAGGGCCTACCACAAATTCTTAAAATAATATTATTTTAATATTACTTTGCTTTCCGTACTGTTGGATTTTCAACGCTCGGATCAGCGCCGGGAGTTGAAAATGCAACAACAGAAAATACAAAGTAATATTAAAATAATATTGTTATAAGAGAAGGCGGTAGAAGCCCTGCCCGTTGCCACTCGAGTTTCTCAATTTTGAGAAACAAACACACATACTTGACACATATACTTACATTATATTCGGTACAATTCGTTTGTGTTACGTATACTCCTTCAATACAATATCCAATACTCAATACAATAATTTTAAATTAAAGCTTGTTTTTAAAAATATTTTTTAATTACTTTTTCTTTATTTAAAGGTGTATAGCATTATATTGTTTGCAACGTTTATTTTTTCATATTTTCTGCCCGAGACTTCATCTTGGCGGAAGTAAAGTATACCATGAAACATATCCTATGGTAATCGGCACACTCAGCAATAAAGAATTTTTGTTATCTGCCATGTACTTCTGCAGACTATGTCAGACAAACAAACAAATAAATAAACATATTACATCTTTATTATATTAGCATAGATAACCTCGAAGGTTGAGAATATACCATAGTCATCTATTTCACCTTCGTTCAGGGAAAGTAAACAGTTAAGGAAAGGAATATCACAAAATGTCTACCCGTTTGGCTTTGTCAGCACAGCTGGTAAGATTTGAGGTTCCTATAATAATTTAAAGCACTAAAAAACCTATAGAAATAAATAAATTTGACGTGTCTGTTTGTAATGTCAAAGAACAGCTTTTTACTAAATGCATATGACACACGGTAATTCTACCAAAAAAAATATATAATTTTAGTGTCTGTCTGTTTGTTCCGCCTAATCTCCAGATCTCTCTCTCTCTCTTTCTGCAGATATTAAAAGAAGTAACTTAAGTTAAAATACTTTATTTTAGAAAAATAAGTAAGGGCTCGTACAAAAAAAAAGTACGCTGTAGGTAGGTAGCAATTAATAAATAACAAAACCCATTGTACTTATACCTATTGTTTCGTCGGCAAAGTAAGTTAGAACAGTTACAGAATTAACAAAGCCTCTCATTCAAAAAGTCCTTTTAAATATCTAATTACCACCTATTCGACCGCGTAAATGTCGGTTATCGCTTAGGCAGGCAAAGTCGCAGATTAAAATGTAGCCTATGTCCTTACCCAGATCACAAGTTACCTCCTTGTCAAATTTCATTACGATCGGTTCAGCGGTTTTGACATGATGAGATAATAAACAAACTAAGTTCCTTTCGCATCACTTCTTTCTACTGTTATAAACGTAAAAGCTTGTGAGGAAAGATGGATAATTCAAAGGATGGATGTATGTTTGTTAATCTTTCAAGCTTAAACGGCTGAATAGAATTAGATGAAAGACACTAATATAAATGTAGGATTGTAAACCGAAATGAGACGCTTGAATCTTCAAACTTCTTTCATTAATTAAAATCTTTAAATTAAAGTTCAGCAAGCAACCATCTTCTTTTACTTTCCGCCATCTTATATTTTCTCTCTCGCACACTCATCCATCTCATTCTCTCTAGGCTTCGTTCATCACCTTAATTATTAAATTTATACAGTTCCTACATAAATATTGGTCTAATTTAACACAGGGTAATTTTTATTTCCCATGGGAAACAGGCGTGAGTTTATGTATATGTATGTATGTAATGTTTATTCTGTTTTCGTGTTCCCATAGGATAATTTAGGGCTTTGGCGGAGTTCTGGAGTCGAACCAGACGAAGCACCCAAGTAGGACGCTGCAAACATAACCTAGCAAAATGGGGGACGATAAATCCCACCATTACCCAGTGCGAGTGTGGTGCTCCTGATCAAACGATGGCCCACTTACTGCAGTGCCCAAAGTGTTCCTACACCAGCACTCTAGAGGACGTTAACAATGCTACTGATGCCGCGATAAACGTGGCCACCTACTAGGCACAAAAACTATAAAAAAAAAAAAAAAATGGGGATTGTCTTAAATCATCGACTTGAAAAGAAAAAGACCAGACGAAGCCGCGAGCAAAAGTAAGTTAATAATTTGTGAGCATTCCAGTAGACTGTTTATATACATACATACATAAACTCACGCCTTTTTCCCATGGAGGTAGGTAGAAACCACAGAACGCTGCTACGATCCTTACATACTTCTTTCGCCTTATCTACGTCGCAGACTGTTTACCTTTTTGTAAATTATATTTTCAAGTGGAACAGAGTGGATAAACTGGTAACTGACAACATTTCATGGCAGAGTATTAAAAACTTAAAGTACCCAATTTAAAACTTTCAATGTAAACCTGTCTCGGTTTAATTAAAAATTATAAATAATTAACCGCCGCGTTATGAAGCGATGAAGCTATCATCGCCTGATGAAGTTATCAGAGATAAATAGCTAGACTCTAACTGGATTGGAATTAATCTAAATATAATGTATAAGAGAAAGGTCACTCACTCAATACTCATCACGAAATATTAAAAACTGCTTGACTCAAAACTTAAACGTAAGTGAGTAAGGTACTTTTTATACCTGATACCTGAATAAGGGCCCAGCATTGTATCTAGCTGGTACGCAAACTCTTAACAGTAATTAATTGTATTATATTGTATTGTATTAATTGTAATATTAATAAATTGTTGTGTGTGTGTTTTGTTCCTTATTAATTGTTATTGTAATTTTTTTTCTCGACATTTTAAGATAATTGTATGGATTGATTTTATTTCTGAAATAAACTGATTAATAATTAACAACATATTCCTTCACCATTGCTCAAAATTTCATTAATGAAGTAGGTCAAGCAAGACTGGAAAAATGTCGCTTTAAGTTTTAAAGTAAATCACTGCAGCAGGCTACATAACTATACTTACCACCATGCCTCAGGCATGTCCCAAGCGATACAATTTATTTTTTAATTTATCCGTTTATCTAAAGTGCTACGCCGTAGCCGCTACGGCGTAGACGCTACGAGCTACGACATTTATCACTACGCCAGTCATAATGAGAGGAAGCCGACTGTGTAATCAGGTTATCTTGACACCTGTTGTGTACTGTGTTTGTTGATTACTGTACATAATTTTCATATATGGTAATCAAGTTGGAATATGGTTAATTGGAACGGAAGTCATCAAGAAATATGAGTATAGAACCTACCTATTGCCGAGTAGGAAGGAACTTAGGTTCCGAAACCTAACATTAACGTTGTACATGTTAAATCTAAGTTCCCAGCACTAATAACGTTTTACTTACAGATAGGTATAAGTACATTTATCTATTTGAAAATACAAATATAAAAATCTGCCCCATCAAATCAAATAAGTGGGGCATATTCCACTGCAGAATTTTAGACAGTTTATTTTGCCACAGCAGGGTGGCGGCTTGATGGGGCAAAGTGGAACTACTCCCTAAAGCCTACTCGTAGAAAATGTATCTCTTTAAACGATTTTGTTTTTTTATAACTGCTGAAGAAACTTCTATAATGGAACACCTAGTATTAATTTTGTTTGTGAACAAAACTTTGAGCGATTGCTTTTTTGACACAAAAAACATTGGAGATTTGACACAGATGATAAAAAGTATGTATTTTATGTATAGAAAAGAAGGTTACTCTATTTTTTTTAAAAAAAAGCTAGACACAATTTTTTCTTTTTTTCATCATAATTTTTTGTCGACAATTTATACAGACACCGACTCCTGAAACAGTCTGATTAAGTCTCAACACATTATTTAAATTAGATACTTACCACCCTGGCACATGGGGTCATTCCACAAAAAGCCGCACCGAGGAGTGTCAGGTGGCGGGCCCCGTCGCCCCCCGGGCCAGTGGATGGCTTTCCCGGCCACTGGCTTGTAGCTGCTGTTCAATCCGTGGAAGAAAGCCACCACCTGGACATCGAGAATGAAGATCTTTAATAATTCAGCTTAATTCTGCCTAAAATATTCTTCTAAATAAATAAAAATGAATGCGTAAATGTGTTGATAAGCGCAAAACTCGAGAACGGCTGGACTGATTTGGTTGATTCTGTTTTTGTTGTGTTCCTAATTTTCCGGAAAAGTTATAATGAGAGAATTTTTTAAGAAAACCTACCGGAGACATTGGAAATTCGCACCAGTGAGAAGCCAGGGCGGTTCGCTAGTCTATAATGTCAATACGTGACCAAAAAGAGATTTGACATATTTAAAAATTAAATATTTATATAAATAAATGTAGTCCAATTTCGACCATTGAGCGACCATTAATTCAATTCATTTATTAAAACTAATTCAATATTCCAGATTTACTATCTAGCAAGCAAAGGTCGCTATACCTCCAAGCTTAGGCTTAGAGTACATTTCAAAATTACAATTACTTCGAAAACTGGGAGAAAATTTGACGAGGGTTAAATTGGATCGTTTTTTGCAGAACATAACCCAATTATGCCTCTTGCCCTCTTAAAATGGCAAGATCTTAATGGTCGAGTGGTTCTAACGTCGATCTTAAACATCAATATATCAGAGTAGCTAATTTCCCTTTTTCATTGATGCTGATTCCCTTGTTCACAAACTAGATTAAAATTAGAGAATTGGCATTTCTTACTGACATACAGCTAAAAAAAAGGACGGTGAAACTTAAAAACTAAGTTAGAGATGTCAAATTAGTTTTGCCGTGAACACCTCCATGTATTTAATCAATACGTTCTGACATGTCAACTATAATTGTATGGATGTTTCAAATTAACTGACAGCTCTTATTTACATGTATCCCTTTCTTGTTTTATTGGAGAGAAAAAGATAGAAACAGTCTAAATTATGTTTAAGTCATGCATAATAGAATTGAGACCATTATCTACTCCAGCACAAAAGTCAAAGACTACACAGAAAGGTAGCTTAATTTATTTTAATTCAAGACTTTTTCATGAGCACTAACCGTGTCTAATTTAACGGCAAGTTGGTTAATTAAAGGCTGGAAGCCCAAGCCAGTCCTGGGAGGCAGCCCTGCCCGGGTCACAGCACTTTTACTAACGAAATCCTAAATTATAGTCAAAGAATTTCGTACATCCTATAAACATTAAGTTTTGGGAGAGGATTTCTTGGATAGTAAACTTTTATCACGTTCTGGATGTAGTTCGCGCATAATTAGTTTGGTTGGATCAAACTGTTTATGCAGGCCAGCATTTCAATTTATTTTGGGACTCCGGAACTATGAATAGTTTCGGAGACAGACTTAAATTTGTTTTTACCCAAAAGGCCAACTTATTTAACTTATAAATAATAATAATCGCAATATCACTTCAGCATTTTTGAAACTGAAATCATAATGTAAAAAATACTAAAATTACCCCCCTGGTTGGAAGGTAACCTTAATTTATTAAGGCACCACAAGAATGTCCTGTAGGCAAGTATCTAGAATGACCTACAAAAAAAATCAGATAAAAAAGAATCCTTGGTTAAACACCAAGGATTCTTTTTTTTCTGAATTTTTTTTTTTAGTAAATATTTTAAAACCCATATCAACTAAAAACTATCGCATTCATGTTCACAGTTCCTATGATAGTAAAGAAAAAAGGTTTTTCCAACAGTCTCACCTCGAACTTTCCTGTAACTGGGTCGAGATCCAAAATGGCGTAGTCAGCATCCCTGTCGCCCACGGCGTCTATGCGTACGTGGCCTGTTATACCTATGACAATATTATCATACTTAATCATAATGAGTGAAGATATTTTTGAAAATATTCTTTTGTGCTTAAGTTCTGTCAACACACAATATCTCAATAATTAAATTAATCACGTCAAAAAAAAAACAATATTCCAAATATGTTCCATACAGGAACTATATAGAAATTACCGTTAAATGTACATTAAAAACTTGTTCTTAGAATAGATTTAAAATGAATCAGCATTAAGTATCAAAAATCGTTACAATTACCTAGTATCGTTACAAAAAATTGAAACATGTCGTGGTTAGTCAGTTTTGGCTGACCTACAATACACAGCATTCTTTGTATGCTGCTAGTAATTTCATCAATGTCACAAATATGACACTAACCGACAAAACTAACCCATAGACATGGAATAAATAAGGACTATTATCGTCTGAGTTGGACCGTCGTCAATTGTGTCGACAACGTCGACATTTGCCTTGTCAAGACATGAAGTTCCGTTCCAAGAAACTTGGCAAAACAGACTTCGGCAAGCAAAACTTTATCATTAATGGAAAACGTACCAGAAGCTTTGGTACTTAAATACTACGTAAACATTTATGTACTTTTTAAAAGGTTTCCGATTAACTTTTGTTTTTGATTACGAAACCTAGTACCTCAAACATTCAAAAATAGAATATGGAGAAATACTTGATATTGATTATGTTTTCTGTGTTAAAAGTTTAGCATAAACATCATCACGCCTGTAATCCCCGAAGGGTTAGGCAGAGGTGTACCCGTTAGTACACCCACATGTCGCCAGTTATATTTAAGTCCCATGTAATAGGGGACCAGCCTATTGCCATCAGCTAGGCACAAATCCAGGCTCCGAGGCTGCTACTGAGAAATTCCTGATGGAAAAACCCAATAACACTTTGCCCGACCTGGGAATCGAACCCAAGACCTCATGCTCAGCAGTCTTACTTTGTAACAACTAGACCAACGAGGCTGTCATTTAAAACTTTAGCTTAGTGATAAATAGTACCTGTACTTAATTTATAAATTGTAGAATTATACATTCTAAGTTTATTTAAGACATTCCTGACATCGGTGAAAGAAAACATCGTGAGGAAACCAGGACTTATAATCAATATAAGTCTCAAATTGCCAATCGGCCTTAAGCAGCCACGGTGATCTAAGCTCGTACCTTCTCTGTGTAAGAAGAGACCTTTGCTCTGCAGTGAGGCAGTAATAGGCTGGTAGCAGAAAGATGAATATTTTTGTCTATACACCTACTAAATAACTTTGTCCAACTGTACTTCGAATTAAAAAATGTGATTTATTTTAATGTATCATCAACTGAAAAATATACCTCAACGTATTAATATATTTTTTTTAAAAAAACTCATTGTTGTACGAAATCAAGCATCGTTGTTCTCGGTAGCTGAATAATTTCCCCATTAATTGCAACGTATAACCAGTAATTACAATTTCCAGTAATTGCAACGTACCGAGTATATAAAAATATTGACTGTACCGACCGTTTGTACCGTCGTTCTTGTTTTAATTGCCCCTTTATTGTTCTGTTCGTGTTTTCGACTACTCAAAGAGCTATTTTCGTTGGTAATCATTGTTTTCATTTTAACAATAAACGCGTTGGAGTCGTCCACCTTTTGTTTAAAATGGAATGCCTTTACCTCTGCTTAATTATGTCTTTCAAAATGGTTTTTTTTTTCTGTCGGTGAGACTGGAGTGTTTAAAGTAAAGAAATATAACCAGTAAGGCGAGCACGAGATCAGCTCACTATAGCCTGTAAAACCTTGCGTGGCACTATTGATGTGCCTGATCTGCATACTGCACTGGCTCGTTCTTTTGTCCCGACCAATTACAATTACTATTTGCTGTGCCTTCTTGTCGCACCGTTGCGCGCGCTAAGTCCCCAGTACCTCGCACTCTGTCTGTACTTAACGATCTCTTGGATTGTAAACCCACAAACGATCTGTTTGCGGATGAATGGACGAAGATTTTGATGGTATGTCAGAAGTACTGTGAGGTGAATTTATAAAAGGGATGACGTTGTTATGCCTTTAAATGTATATTTGTGTTTTCTTTTTTATATTTTTATTTTTATCTGTGTTTTTGATTATTTTAATTGGTTCTGTAACCGTTATAGTACGATTAAAACAAACCAGTACGATTAAAAAATATTTTGTATATGATAGCCATATTTATAAGGAATAATATGGGCTACATAACATCACTTAACGCGGGAGAAAAAAACAACACGGACAAAGGACAAAGCCGCGGGCAGAAGCTAATAGTACTTTAATAAATCGCGCCTACATAAAAACGATTCCGTTCACTTTATATAGCTAATAAGCCATTTACGAAGTTAAAGATCGACAATAATGAAGGAATGGCCTGTGGGCGGTTTTGCCTATAACCCGCCTTTTTTATGTCGCACCTACTAGGTTGGTAAGACAGCCAACTTAGTACCGGATGTAACTACACCAAGCTACATTAAGAGTCCCTATCTATCGACCTTAAAAACATTTTGATTTAAAGAACTCTTCTCCTCTTTCTCCATAATGACGCCAAGTACGCAAGATATGTTATAGTGCACAAATGTGTGCGCAAACACAGGTGCAGTTTGTTCTGCTGACCGCACAAACCCCTACAGGAATACACACATACTCTACAGGTACTTATTCATAAGAATAATAAAAGAATGAATGAATGAATGAAAAAGGAATGATAAAAGAAGCTTACCATGAAAGTCCCGTCCCCACATCCGCCTGGTGATGTTCCTCCCGTCTCTGATGTCGCCACCTTCCGTCAAGGTCTCGTTCAGCGCCATCCCCAATAAGTAGACACCGTCGTAGAAGGCGCCGATGAAGAAGTTTACCTTTGAAAAAAACATTTATGAGATTGGATTTTACAATCAAACTTGTATTCGTTCGGCACGCGTTCCCTTATAACTAAGTCATGCACTCACTTGGCAATAAATACTAAGAAGGTTTTTTCCAAAATTCTGATATCAATCTACTAAATGCGCAGGTATGTACAGTCGAAAAAGTTATTTGGTATACAAGCAACTAACTTGAAACTACTTTTGAACAATCTTGTCAGTGTACTGAATAGGCAAGAGTATATCACTATTTTTATAATTATTTAATAAATGTACTTGTTACAAATTGTTGTAAAATGTATATTTTTAAGACAAAGTATGGAGGTTCTCGCCCATTCTTCTCCTTACGAAAGCATTTTTTGAATGAATGAGCAACTAGATTATAAAAATCTCTTGTAAGTGACGTTCAAAAATGCCTTTTAATGGTCTAATTGAAATGAACGTTGACTTTGACTCTTAAATATGCCGTAAGCTTAAAAAGCTTTGGTAGTGTCGTTGAAAGATTAATACTTTTACCTGCATAGCAAATAGGTTGTTCGGCTGTATTTATTTAGATTCATTGGTCTAAGAATTTATCGAAGTACTGGCCTTTGCCAATTCCTCTGTGTAAAATAAAGAGAGACTTTATAAAAAGCAGAAAAGGTATCCGCAGCTGGAAATCGTAAATTACAAATTCATTTGGTACACTTCCTTTCCCTCGCCATTTTTGTAAAGCATGGGTTTTATGTGGTACTGTGGTAAATATTTATACACGCCGATTCTGAATCTAAATTTCATTTCTAAGGCTCTTTGGAATAATATATACGGGGAATAAAAAGATACATCACATAGCCGCATACCTACTACCCATTAAACTAAGTAACTTTGAGGAAATTTTTTTGATAGAGAACGACTTTTTTTATGTAAAAAATCTCAATTTATGATACCATGCATTGTAACACACGCAAATTATTGTGCTTATGGGTGCGTATAGGTAACAATAAGGGTCGTGGGATTTTTTCATAACATAACATCACGCCTGTTATCCCCGAAGGGTTAGGCAGAGGTGTACCCATTAGTACACCCACATTTCGCCAGTTATGTTTAAGTCCCATGTAATAGGGGGCGAGCCTATTGCCATCAACCGGGCACAAATCCAGACTCCGAGGCTGCTACTGAGAAATTCCTGATGGAAAAACCCAATAACACTTTGCCCGACCCGGGAATCGAACCCAAGACCTCATGCTCAGCAGTCGCGCTTTGCGACCACTAGACCAACGAGGCAGTCGAGATTTTTTCATAATGTTATTTATTTGATGAGCATACCTATTATGCGTGTTGAATCCTGGTTACAAGAATAATGTAACCAGGATTTTGTAAAAACCTAATTTAAAAGAGTGCCGTGGAGTTTCTTGCTCGTTCTTCTCCATAGAGGCCTACCTCCGTTTTGGAACGAGCAACTAGCTTCATTTTTCTGACTAACTGACCGACTCCTTGACAATTTAAAAGTGCCTGTAAATGGTCTAATTGAAATAAATGTTTTGACTTTGACTTTGACTTGGGTATGTAATTTGTCTTTTTACACCCCTCATAAGACTAATTTATGAATTTGTCTTCAAAATAATTTATCCACTATCACCTCGCAAAAATCATCACGCCACTTAGCCTAAAGAACGGCTGATGCTAATCGTCTCTTCCTACAGGTACTAAAGAATAAATTTACCTCTTCACCATCGGAAAAAGAGTAATTATAGTGTTGCTTGGCCCTCCCCCTGACGGCGTCAGCGAACTCGTCGAACCTGTCGCCCGTGGGCAGCTTTAGTGAGACGCGGAGTAAAGCCTCATAGGCTGCGCGTGCGGCGGTGTCTCGTTCGTCGTCTGCCGCCCAGCCTGTCTCGCCCCAGTAACCACCCTGGGAAGAGAATGGAGGAACACAAAAATATTTAGAGACAGAATAACTGATAGTCAACGAGTTACTTAATAACTATAAATGTCTTCAACATTTTCACATTTGTAAAAGCTAGTTTTTCACTTTTGGACTCCTTATTTACCAGATAAAATGATTGCAGTTTTGAGATGAAAACATCAAACGCATCAGTGTGGGTACCTATCTTTATTTTCCGAACATTGCCCCACACTACGAATTCCCTTGTATACCTACCTAGTGGATACGTTTACAAACATCAGACAACCAACTTCACTAAATTACTTCAGACACTCATACACTAACACACACAGCATCAGCCGGTCAGTATGTCACAACTAATTTAAACCTTAATATTATAACAAAAGAACTGCAAATGAATCACAAACTTTGCCTGTCCTACATCATATGTGACACTTGTGTTATCCATCTTCCATAAAACAAAAAAAAACCAGTCAAGTACAACTCCGACTCGCACATGAAGGATTCCGTACAGTTAATAACACTACATAAAAAAACAGGTTTATTGTGTGGGGCCCCCTAAATTTTTAATCTTATTTTATTTTAATATATTTGTAGTTATAGCGGCAATGGAAATACACTCTCTGGAAAAATGACAACTTTCTACCTGTTACGGTTCATGAGATATAGCTCACTGACTGACAGACGGGCGGATAGACAGGCGGACAACGGAAGCTTTGCTAGCTTTGCTTTGCTTAGCTTTCTCGCTGGCAACCTTCGGGTACAAAACCCTAAAAGACACCTACATCATATTTCGTCTGACATTTATTCCAATTTATTTTGAGTCGGCACAATACATCGTTTTCTTCCATACATTTCAATCAGCACAAAGACGAGAAACAATAAAAATAAATCTGCATATCAATCTCCTTAAGCCTATCTCCCACGGTTACACCACATTACGGAATCTAAAATGTAATAATACCGTAGAGCTACATAATATGTTTGACGTCAGAAGTACAAGCGGTGAGCATCAATTGTAATGAAATAAAACTGAACCATTCAGGTTGAAAAATGTAAAAAACTGATTCAACTGACACATAGGTACGCCCTTTTAGGATTATCTCCCGTTAAGTCTCTCTCTGTTCCGAATCTATGTTGACATATTTAAGGTAACAAATCATTATTGGAAAAAAGTTTGACAAAATAACCTCACCTCTCGTTTGACCTTAGAAATATTTACAGAACCTCATAATTTCAGACTTCGAAAATACCAAGGCCGGCTTGCATCAAACAAGATTACTTTTCAACGCCCATTAAGTATATCGCGAGAAATTAGTAAATCCATTCACTCAACCAAATGTATAGTTTAGCAGATTTTTATTCGCAATTTCTAGTCTCGTAATAAAAATTGTTCATAATGTTGAAAACAATGATTTATGAAAAACAAGAACTAAGATTGATATGATATTTTGTTTTCATAGTTTAATTTAATCTCGTATTATCTAACTCTGAGTTAAGTTTTGCCACAAGTGGGCCTAATTAAAGCAGTATAAATGAACGTATAACATTATTCGTTATAATAAGCGTCAGACCGAAGGTTTACCTTTATCATAAAAGTCGGGAGAACCATGTGTCCGCCTGATAACTAAACATGATTGAAGGGACGTGCTCTTGAATTAATAGGTCCAGGCACGTGAGCTGCTGCACCGGGTATTGTTGCTGTGTGTGATTTGTAACACGTATTGGGGATTCGATTCTCGATTTACCAAATATGCGGGTGTACTAATGGGTACACCTCTGCCTAATCCTTCGGAGATGAAAGGCGTGATGTTTTTGTTATGTAATGAAAATTAAATTATTATTACAAAAACCATTTTTGTTACCTAAATTGTTTTGTGAACCAAAATAGAAGTAGATAAATAGAAAACAGGGTAATACTCAAGATTACATTGTTGTTGGTATAATTATGTACAGTCATACAAACAAACTATTTGGTATCAAAATATATCTATCTATACTTCTATACTAATATTATAAAGAGGTAAAGTTTGTGAGGTTGTAGAGGGTAATCTCTGGATCGACTGAACCGATTTTGAAAATTGTTTGGCTAATTGGAAGCTACGTTATCACTGGGGCCTAAGGCTATATTTTATTATATAAAAAAAATCCCTAAGAAAAATCACGCGGACAGTCGCAGAAATAGTGCTAGTCAAACATGTATCTACTTTATTGTGTGCGAAATAACGTAAAAAGTCTAGAGCATGATATGTATAAGAGAGTGAAATAAAATAAAGGATAACTCGGCACACTCACAACATTGTTTAAAATTAGTTTAAGTCAGCTGCTTGTATACCAAATAATATAATTGTATACATAACGATTTATTTGAGAAAGTTGTTTGTTATCATGAGTTGCAGTATCAGTTACTAATTACCAGTCACTCTATAGGTATACAAAATCCATTAAATTTACTTCGATACATTTTCCCAAGTCTACGACAGAGGTCGTTGGTGTCAAACTGTCAAAAACCTTAGCAGTATTAATATCGAAAATCATTAGCTAAAGATCGCGCGTGTCGATACACAAAAATGAAAAACCTTTTCACTCCAACGGCGATAGACACGCAAATAGCTGTATAAAAATGACGCTAAAATTTTCTTATTTACGCTCCATTCATGTAAACATTTTTATAATGAAAAGAGCAACCTTCAAACTATTTTCCTTTTCTAGATAAACTTGCGACGAGAATTACATTTTATTTTTATGTTGCAAGTTGAGATTTTATTATGCAATCAACATTTTTAATTAAAAATGTGCGAACATTTCCGAGACCTTGGCTACATTTGTATCACCTAACTTGCATCATGGAGCTTATAGCTATCAACAAACTTGCATTATGAACACTTTGGCCATCAACAAAATTAGAGTTTCTTACCGATTCTTGTCCATACGAAACTACCTAGGAAGTACCTGCGAGGTTTATGGGCGCGGGGGTAAAACGAGAACGAGGACCAGGAAAAGTGCGGGCAGCGATCGCTCGTAGCGTAATGCACAAGAGGTGAAATGTGCACTGGACAGTTTTTAAGATATGTGACGTCACAATGATTAAATAATGAAGCGGTTTTAGCGGAAGATTCAATTGCTTTTTCCTTTGTTGGGCCCGCGATCAGTCACAAACTATAAGTGGATGTGATATGTGTAAATTGTCATAAAGTAGGCGTCTTTCAGTGAAGAAAGCCACTAGGTATGTTAGACTAATGGAATTTAAGTTTGTTTGTCTAGGTGAAGCTCAAAAGCATATTTTCGTTTGAGGTGTTTTGTTGTGCTTCTTGTAATTAACTCTTTTTTGTACATGGCGTTCAAAAGTGCCTTTTACACACGTTAAAGTCAAATTATTTATGTCAATAAGACAATTGGCATAAATAATTTGACTTTAATGTGTTGCAAAGTTTCAAAAACAGTACAAAACATTTCAAATATACCTATGTTAAAATAACAAAGATTGGAATCCTAGTATTACAATGTGATCCGGATAACAATCAGGTTGACCTTTTCGTAAATTGTAAAGCTTAACTTGTCAATTTGTTTCCAGTACGGCCCGATTCAAGGCCAGTCCTATTTTTGTTTTTGTCCTAGTACCTACCAATGGCTGAACGTCTAAAATAAATAGCTAAGTACATCCTACACAGATAATTGTCTGTTATACCTAAGTACAGCCTTGGGTGTGTCTGTTGAGGATTTGTAGACGAAGATAGATGATAAACACTAAGAAATCCATACTATCTATAAATATAAGAATTCCTATTTCCCTTGATCACGGCATCACGCGTAAACGGCTGGAACAATTTTACAAGAAGTATCTCTTAATTGAAAA
Organism: Hoplodrina blanda; assembly: GCA_949316365.1. Lineage (NCBI taxonomy): Eukaryota > Metazoa > Arthropoda > Insecta > Lepidoptera > Noctuidae > Hoplodrina > Hoplodrina blanda. The sequence continues at coordinate 11,601,473 of OX438594.1, forward strand.
AAAAAGAACCCATGCACCTACCTAATTGGTCAATAATTAATAATTAACATGTAATCTTCTTCTTTATCGTGTGGGCAGTAAGGTCTTACGACCCCACACACCCTGATGTCAGAGTTTCTAAACCGCCTCAAGGGCCGCGACATGTAATGTGACATACTAACAGTAATCGAAGCATAATAATAAAAAGTACAGTCTCTATACATTATTAAATTATTAAAATTACATTAAGTATCAATAAATTTTCAGTCAAACTACTGTTATAAGCAAGATACAAAAAAAATATTTATAATAATTATCACTATGTCAAATACAGTACGTACATATAATGTTTTGACAATGTACGTACTGTATTTGACTTAGTGATAGGCTTTCAAATTAGTGATAGGCTTTCAATCGAATAAAAATATCTGTCACATAGCCAATTAAATAAAGTTCTACTGAATTCTAGTTCATTGAGTTTTCTAACTTCATATTGATGACCGTACCTGAAATATTTCCACGTCAAGGAAGGCCCAATCACCGCGTGTCATGCCAAGCGTATGCGCAGCCAACAGGAACTCTCGCACCAGCGAACCGCGTACACTCAGAATTACCACTGCATAAAAAAATGAAAGTAGTTTAAGTTTACACAAACAATGAAATAGAAGTATTATTACATAAATCTGCCGTTCCGAATTTAAAAGTTTTAAAGTAGGTTTCGTCAAAACCGTTGTCATATTTCAAAAACTATTTCTATGTTTTTAATATAAAAATTAATCCTAATTAAAAAAATATAATTTAGAAAAGTCTTCAAAGTATCTAAGTACTTGAGCTTTGAAAATCCATCTTTTAGATATTAAAGCAATGAATACTTTTGCATAATTTACAAACGGTCTGATAACGAATTTATTAATTATGGTATTTAATTAATTTGATAATTAAGAACAACCATTTATTAAACTTAAAGAATCTTAAAAAAAATCTTATAAGGGAAAAAAAATCCATCTATTTTTGTATCAAACGTCTGGAACGAGAAAACGAGCAGTAGAGAATAATTAAAGCTTGGAGCGTTTATTTAATCTTTACTCTTCTTGGACAAAACGCTCCACGCTTTCTTTCATAATAAATCGTAGTAAATGTTCGAATTATTTTGTAATTTTAAGTGCGTGGTAAAAGCGTGTTTTTTAGTTTTTTAAACTATTATTTTTATTTTATACTTTTTAGTCTTCTTATTATTTAAACTTAATTTACTACTTACTAATTTAAAATATTAATAGGTATGTATTTAAAGATATTTATTATTAAAAAACTTAACAAAATTCACTGTTTTACGCATCCAAATTTAATACGGCGTTCGCCATATTGGATTTAAGTCACGTGACTATTTTTTCGTATTCCTGACAGCAAACCCTTTCATTTGATACCCATATCATGGGGGTGCATTTCATATAGCCTGTCCGCCATATTGGATTTAAGTCACGTGACTATTTTTTTCGTATTCCTGACAGCAAACCCTTTCATTTGATACCCATATCATGGGGGTGGATTTCAAATAGCCTGTCCGCCATATTGGATTTAAGTCACGTGACTATTTTTTTCGTATTCCTGACAGCAAACCCTTTCATTTGATACCCATATCATGGGGGGCATTTCAAATAGCCTGTCCGCCATATTGGATTTAAGTCACGTGACTTTTTTTTCGTATTTCTGACAGCAAACCCTTTTATTTGATACCCATATCATGGGGGTGCATTTTAAATAGCCTGTCCGCCATCTTGGACGTCCGCCATATTGGATTTAAGTCACGTGACAATTTTTTCGTATTCCTGACAGCAAACCCTTTTATTTGATACCCATATCATGGGGGTGCATTTCAAATAGCCTGTCCGCCATATTGGATTTAAGTCACGTGACTATTTTTTTCGTATTCCTGACAGCAAACCCTTTCATTTGATACCCATATTATGGGGGTGGATTTCAAACAGCCAGTCCGCCATCTTGGGGAGGCCGTCATATTGGATTTGTAATGACGTTTCTTAGCTAGTCATGTATTGTCATCAGAACTCAGAGCGTGTGCAAAATTTCATTCCAACCGAAGACTGGGAAGTGGGTCAAATTAAGATTCCAAGATTTTCTTACATAGTTACTTACAATTGAAGCGTGTTAATAATAAGTCACGTGACTATTTTTTTCGTATTCCTGACAGCAAACCCTTTCATTTGATACCCATATTATGGGGGTGGATTTCAAACAGCCAGTCCGCCATCTTGGGGAGGCCGCCATATTGGATTTGTAATGACGTTTCTTAGCTAGTCATGTATTGTCATCAGAACTCAGAGCGTGTGCAAAATTTCATCCCAATCGAAGACTGGGAAGTGGGTCAAATTAAGATTCCAAGATATTCTTACATAGTTACATACAAGTGAAGCTAATATAAAGCGTGTAAAAAGCGTAATATCTGTCAGTTTTCCAATTACCAACAAACTGTGGAGCCCAGTGGTTTGCACTTTCCAATAAAAGAATGTCGGACGCATCGTTTCTATGCTCTCATTATTTTCTGCTTCCACACAATGAACACAAAATGGTTCATACAGAAGTCAACTTCAAGAAAAAAACAAAAATACACACATATAAAGCCCGGGACACATTATTGTTGTGCCATGATGCGTAATATCCTTACATTTTACGTGACTCCTTTGACACAATCCACAAGCCGCGAAAATCAATTAAATAAAATGTAAGTAAATTAGCAGCATTTTGGACAGATTGTGACTAAGATTAGATAGTGATCGTTATTTTAAGTTAAAATAAAATCGACCCGCTGATCTCAGTCTGTTTCAACTGAATGCCAGTCGCGAGTGTGCTCGCTATCCGTGAAGCGCGTCTATGTGTGCGTGGATTTTCACTCGTTGTAAAGAGTCGACCTTCTGTACTTGTCTATTTTGTGTTGCGATCCTAACATCCCGGTCAAGCCGAGATATCGAATTCCATTTCCAAGAATGTCTGTACCGATTTTAATACCGGATTTCGGGAAATCTAATTAAGATGTTCAAACAAGAGAGCAATTTAAAGACGTCACAATTTACTAAATTTCTGAGCGAATCGTGTAATTACTTTGTACCTATTTAAATATTATGATTGAAGAGGCTTTAGCCTATCAAATATATTAATTTCTAACAAGCTCTATCAGCTGTACAAGCCAATTGTTTACCTCTGGCGTACATGCTGACATCTTTGAGCAGTGCCTCGCAGGACTCCCGCTCGTTGCCGTCCAGTTCCCTCACCGCCTTCAAGACACCCTTCTTTCGAAGACCCCACTCCAGACTCTTACCTGTCCATTTAAAGAATATTAAGAAATTGAATATTTTATGGTTTCTAAATAAAATACTATTGAATGAAATAAATAATAAAATAAAATACCATTGACATTTTAATACCATGTTTACCGATGAGTCTTGATAAAGTTTTCAAGGATCGAGGCAACTTCCCGTGTGATTAAGTAAATTGTATTCATTCATTCATTCAAGTTCTAACTGATTGCACGGTAAACAACCTTATCGCAATCAACCTTATCGTCTACGTGAGTCACCGGATAATTGGGTATTTGAAAACGTGATTCTCTTATAGATTTTGTATGGCAAAAGACAACCTTTACGAGATTCGACATGTGCTCTCCAACCAACTACACCAACCAAACAACTTGTTCCATACCAACCAACCAACCAATTTGTTTCTACAATTGTTTTTTATTTTTTGGTTATGTGCGTCGTTTTCGCGTGAATAAACAGTTTTTTTTTCTTTCTTTCTCTCAGTTAGGAAATTATACATATAGAATGAAACCATGTATCTTCACAATACCCTCGCTTTTGATCCATCAAATCGTGGAAGATATTGGTGGTCCACTTCCCACGGGTTCGGACGGTTTCTTTTTTATCTTTTGATCACAGTATGGAAGATTCCTGGCTAGTTAATTAACTAGTTAAGACATATGTATCTTATCACATTGCTCAGAAGACACTTAAATACATTGCTAAGCTTTAAATACCCATTTGGGCAATAAAAAACGCACATTAAGTGGCGTAAGCAATAAAAAGATTCCTTTTAGCGCATTACACCCGGCCGTTTGAGGGCAATTCTTTTTAATGATTGTTTGAGAACATGTGAATGTGTTACAACTGCATGTTACCGGTTTCCCTGTTTTATACTTAATTATTATATATGTTTATATCATAAAGAGGAAACGTGGTTTAAGTAGGATAGTCTTGTATTACAGAATTAAACGTTATATAGGAATATAACGTTCTAATTAGTACTTTTTTATAAGATATATTTTGTTTTAATTTACCAATATTCTTATTCCAATTCTTATTATTTATGAGAACTTTCACCTGTTGAAATTGGCCAATAAATTAAGAGTCAACCCGTATTTACAAAGGTGTCGATCTCATACTTGTCAGTCCAATATTTCCGCTGAAAAGCGCTTTACGGAAAATGTGTGAGCAATTTCACACATCGACAAGTAGAACGCGGCCAATATGTTATGTCGAGTTTTATGAAACCTTGACTTTATAGAGCGTCTTCTATATCCTAGTTGTATATATTCTATTATAAACGCGATAATTTGTGACTATGGATGGATGAATGTTTGTTACTCTTTAACGCTTTAATTACTGAACGGATTTATCTGATAATTCTGAAATTTAGCTTTCATATACAGGGTGTAACGGAAAGGGTATATACATACCAAGAGCAAGGCTTCTTTGGATGATAACTAACGATATGGCAAGGGTTTTTTAATCCTATCTCTACATGTTCGGAAATTATGATCAACAAAGAACACCTGCAGTAGGCTACTATGCGGTACTAGGCGTGCGGAATTACGGAAGAGATTTATCGTGATATTAGGCAAGTAACGTGGAAAGTTTTTGACCCACGCAGTGCGGTGACACGTTTGTTATGATTTGAATTTAAAAGAAACATATGAAACCGAAAATTCGGTATCAATTCTTAGAGTATTTTATATTAAGCTCATACGAGCACATTAGATAACTTATTTATAAGGTAAGATTTTACCCCGTTATTGTGTTTCTGTGGGATCCTACTTATATTATAAATGTTAAAGTTTGTGACGATGTATAGATGTTTGTTATTCAATTACGCGTAAACCGTTGAACAGATTTGGATGAAAATTGGCAACATTTCCTGGATTAACACCTAGGATACTTTTATCCCGGTAATTGTGTTCCCATGGGATAATATTTCAACTTACTTTACGGAAATACACTTTTTACGCGGGTGTTAGTACAATGCATGATAAAAATTCAATAGTTTTGTTTGTATAAAAGGACAACTAAATTAATTACAGCTTATGGTGTGTTATTTTATTGGGATCATGCGCTTAGTAAATAAATATGAATCGTTTCTTTCGAAAAGTTATTTGTTATCATGAGTACAATCATGAGGTAATATTGGTCACTAATGGCTCATTTTCACTAGTCGATAGGGCCCGCATGCGGGGTGCGACAGATTTCTGGAACGCATGCCACAGGGCCCGCATGTCGATATCACGATCGGTAAAAAGATCCCCGCATGCGGTGTAACGACTTGTAATTTTCATTGGTTGTTATGTCGCATGCGGGGACTCCCTGCATGCGGGCCCTATCGACTAATGAAAATGCGCCTTAATTACCAGTCAACTTATATATGAATAGAATACTGTGTACCCTCACATTTACAAAAGGAACCCTAATATACTGCTAATATCGTCGAGTACCTATCAATTGTTGGTTCGTCCGTTTCATCCCGAAAGTAATATAGAAATAATTCTCCTTATATCAGAATATTATATACGTATTACCTACGGAGCTTCATTTCAGAGAGTAAAGCTAATATTAATGTAGCATGGAATCTTCTGTGCATTTCTAATAAATGGCGATCCAAGCCTGTAGTTATAACTTTATGTGATGTCCATTTAATTAATATTCGGCAGCAGCTATGATTTTATATCTGTACCTCCCTTTGGTTGAATTATATTCTGATTGCCTTTGAAGTAATTTCACCAAAATTAAACTAGCTCCATAACTGCTTGGCTGACAGACAGACACAATAAAGTAGGAACTAATTTAATACAAAATAATCTAATGATACAGAAGGTCCATCATCGTCATAATTTCAGTTAAAACACTCCCACTGTTAATGTCAAAGTATTTATTTCAATGAAACTATTTACAGGCCCTTCTGAATTGTCTTAGATTCGGTCAGTTAATCAGAAAGTTAAAGCTAGTACCTCGTTCCAAAACATAGGTCTTTGGAGAAGACTGAGCAAGAAACTCTACGTACACTCTTTTCAATCAACACATAACATCACGCCTGTAATCCCCGAAGGGTTAGGCAGAGGTGTACCTATTAGTACACCCACATTTTGCCAGTTATGTTTAAGTCCCATGTAAGGGGGCGAGCCTATTGGCATCAACCGGGTACATTTCCAGACTTCGGGGCTGCTACTGAGAAATCCTGATGAAAAAACCCAATAATACTTTGCCCGACCTGGGAATCGAACCCAAGACCTCATGCTCAGCAGTCGCGCTTTGCGACCACTGGACCAATGAGGCAATCAAGGTTTTTTTTAATCCCGGTTACATTATACTTGTTGTTTTTATGAACTTACGCCTATCCAAACGTCACCATGCACATTGACCGCTCCTATACGTCTCACACCCGGATTCCTGCGGCCTTACCGGACCATCGGTTGACTTAGTGAAAAACCTAACAACGCTGCGCCTCCGGTCACCACTTCAAATTCTTATGGTCCCATCGGGCTACTCGTTCAAGCAATGTTCCCCACCCAGTACCACTGAGCAGGCAAAGTCGCGGATTGAATTATTATCGCAACAGGTACCAACTTGTGCTTGCCCATGGAAAAAAGGGCTACCAAATTAAAATACCTGGCGGTCGTGCATAAGCATTCCAAAACCACGATGTGGGAATCCGCATTCCGCACCCTGCATAATTTTACGGTGCGATGCATAATATAATGTATGTAGATCAGATATGTGAACAGGGAGAAGTGAAAAAACACGGATACTTTGAAAATTTTTCGCTTTAGAAAAGAATCGATGCCATTCGAGATGGCGTAGTTTTGATAAAATCTTGCTGGCTTAATACAAGTAGTAAAACGGATAAACTCGTTTATGTAAAGCGAAAAAAAATATATATATTCAACTAGTGTTCGACGGTCGACTGTTGTTCATTCATGGTCAGTCCACAATCACAAATTGAACGACAATACCTAATCGGATCAATCCACGTCAATTTTTTTCCCATTTTTCGCGGTACTTAATTTTAACGACTTTGGATTTTTTTTATTTATTTTTTTGAGGCAAAGCCATTCCTTCCACTTTTCTCTGTGTAGTGCTCCTATTGCCAGTTCCTGAGGAAGCCATCTAAGGCGATATTTAAGGCTAGATAATTCTAAATAAATACGGCGCATAATTTATGGTTATAATGTACCTAACGCATTTTGAATTTGTTTGAAATAATTAATTGAATTATTGAAAAACCGTGCATTCGCTGCTTTTGACAGAACTCAATAGTAAAGGTCATCCAGTTCTTCATGCTAAAAGAGATGGTGTGACTTACCAACAGTAAGAGAGAAGAGATCAGATTTATCCAGCAGTAGCGCGACGTGTGCCCAACCGAAGCGCTCGAACACGCTGGTGAAGACGCGCGGTAACCGACATTGGCAGTACGACATCCGCGTCAGGGTCGGGTACTTGCCTTTGTCGTTGAATAACGTTTGGGGCTAGGAGAAAAACAAAAAAAAATTAAATACAGTTTGAAGACTATACAGGGTCATTGTTATTTTCCCATAAACCTAAAAAGGGGTCATTGTACTCATCATTATGAACAACTTTTACTATGGAACCAACCGTGAAATCATTAAAAAAAAAATAACAACTGTTTCATACATTATAATGCTGGTAAAACATTTATTGTAAAGAATAGCTTTTTTTTAATATGTTAAATGATAGTGAAGTAGTACTCACCCTTGTTCCCTTGCGCAAGTTTCTAAGTCGATGCATGCGACTGACGACGCTTGCTGGGGCAGCCAATTCACCCTCGGATGGAGGCTAGAACAACAAAATATTATCTTTAAAAATAAAGTAGTTGGTACTTAGTAGCTTCAAACTATGCACTGATAGAAGAGATGTCGACGCGCAATCTTGGATTTAGTACATGATTCAAGACGGCCAGGTTTAACTACGCGTTTCTTTTTAAAATCAACTCTTGTAGACATTTTAACCTTGTCAGAATCTTGCCACTCTTTTGGATCAGATTTTTGTTCCGGCTGAATACATCGGTTTAAATAGGGTTGAATTTTTTTCTTGTAATTCATGGTAAAACTTTGAATGACAATGACCCTTTCACCATATACTTAGCTACAATATACAATATGATAGTTCTGTAAGCCATAAAAAAAGGTTCGTTTATCCTAGATCATAAGCCAATTGTTCGTATAATATAATATTATAATCATATAATAACATACCTAACTACAAAGTTATTAGGTATATTATTATGTATTAGGTATGTTTTTTTTTTCAAAACACACCATTTCACGATATAAAACCAAAACAAATGACCCTCGACAAAACCATAATAATTAACCAATCTTCAACTGACTACGCCAGTGATATTATAATTATTAAAAGTATCTATTCTTTAGAAACAAAAAGAAAAACAAAATGTCTGCCGCACAGGCGAGGTCTTTTATCAGGATCACGATCATCGAGCAAGTTAAGTGTTAATTAGGGACAGCTTATTTGCTAAGCTAGGTGAAAGATGCAAACAAGAGCGAAACGTGATATACATTGTAAATCTAACAAGATAATGTAAGTACAGTTTTATTCACTTGACAGGGAAACTGTTAATACATTATGTACATTTGGGTCGCACCGCACCGATGCGGCTATAATATGCGCCGGCACTTACACTGACTCGTGGAGTTACATAATTGATCATAGTTCTCCCAAACAAGCCAACCCACATCTCTTAATAAATAAATGAATTACGTCAAACAAATTCAATATGCCAAATGTGTTACGTTATCCAACAAAAACAGTTTAACACACACCCAAAAGCTTTGCTAAGAATAGATTTAAAATGAATCAACGGAAAATTAGGCTGGACATGTATGCCGTATGTCGAACCACCTATGGGCCGATAGGACGCAAGAATGGTGTCCCGAAAATTCGAGACGGGGCCGCGATAGACCCCGAAGGAGATAGCAGGACAAATTGGACGGCTTCCTAGAGAATTGGAAAGAAGTATAGTACGAGCAAACAGCGTTTGATATCCAAAATCATAACATTCAGTACTCCAAATTTATTCCCTTCAATTAACTTTTTTTAAGTAAATAATTACACTCACCCTACATACATGTCTACGTCCATATAAATACAATAATTAATTAATTAATTAACAAGAGCGTCTTTAAGTAACTTTTATTTAATTTGCTACAACTTTTGGAACTTTTAATGCATCATAAATAATTCTGTCTCACTCGTAGGAGAAGAAAGTAAAATTATTTAATTGTTCTGCACAGATATTGCTCGATTGCAGAGATTATCTACGAAAATACGGCTAAAGGGCTATAAATGTCAATGACATGAACCCATTATGGCTGACTCCATTTTCTCAGAGACGTGCGCTTGACTTGACTGATGTTATTTTTGGTAATATTCACGTAAATTTTGTCTCTCTTGAATAAAGTTTTTTTTTAACACAATTGTGGTTTATTGCATAAAATATAAGATTCACATAACTGAAAATTGGCTTAGGTATAGATAGGTATTGGCTACACACACATAGAATATTTTTTATCCCGTGGGATAGTTTAAGACTGGCATAATTCTGAAGTCTACACAGACGAAATCGCGGGAAGAAGCTAGTCGCTTTCACATTATTATGTGGTTATTTTGATTATCATTTTATTCGGAAAGTAAAAAGGATTTTGCAAATAGAGGGATACTCTTTTTATATGACCACAAAGTTGCAATCTGCTTTTAGTAATCATAGTCATTGAACGAATGACCAAACACTATTGCCTGCATTTCATACAAGCCATGTATATGGTAGCGCGGACATCATTAGTAAAGGTATTCATATTTTATGACCAGAATTACATGCTTTCGCTTTCATCCATTTTATCAAAGGGTTCACGAAGTACCTATATGTAGGTGTGTAGATACATACTTTCGGCACCGAGGATTTTGGTGGCCCATATTTCATGGATGAGGAATGTGTTTGAATTGGTTAGGCTTATGTTATACTAGCTTGTGAACGCGACTTCGTCCGCGTGTAAGTCAAGTAAAAATAGTCTTTTGGGCACATTTCCAAATATAAAGAACATGCAAATATGTACAGCAGCGGTCATAAGTGGAGTAGCAATCTTACAAAGCAATAGACTGTTTTTTTTTTAACTTACGACCTTTCAACGCCGTTCGTGAATTTTGAGGTGTTCGTAGGTACTGTGTAAATACATAATCACTTTACACACACATGTAGGTACCTACGGCCTGTACCGCGTGTTCACAGCAATTCAAATCTTAGCATGCTACTGCGCTTATGACCCCTTACTGTACTTATATACATAATACTACTACCTAAATCAATAATTACCATTACAAAATCATTTAGGTTTTGCGTGCGACACTGCGTCAAAATTATTCATGTCAGCACTCAGCCCCACAATACCACGTACCTTAGTGGAAGATTATATCATCGACATAATGCTGCTACGCGCTCACACGCTTACTCGAAAACATGTAATTTTGTATTACGAATTTTTAAGTTACGTATAATTTAAAAATGTTAAATGCATACTAATTTAGGATGATAAGGGTAGGCGAATATATTCCCAGGTCGGGCAAAGGGTTTTTCCATCAGGAATTTTTCTCAGTAACAGCCTCGGAGTCTGGCTGTGTGTCCGGTTGATGGCAATAAGCTCGCCCCCTATTACTTAAACATAACTGGTGAAATGTGGGTGTACTAATAGGTACACCTCTGCGTAACCCTTCGAGGATTACAGGCGTGATGTCAAAGTCAAAGTCAAAGTCAAAGTCAAATCATTTATTTCAATTAGGCCATTTTAAGGCACTTTTGAACGTCATTACAAGAAAAAAAATAGAATTGAATCTAGTTGCCCCTTCCAAAAGGTAGTTTTGTATGGAGAAGAATGGGCAAGAAACTCCATACGTACTCTTTTAAAATCAATGTTTTACAATATTATTATTTGTATACAGAGTCATACGTAATTACATGTGAATGCAATGTACCTTATATAAAAACTACTATATAATAACACGCAAAAGGAATTTATATTACAAATTAAGAATTTAAGGTGAAAATATATTTAAAGTTACATAGTGTTCACATGTTAACAAATATTGGAACTGTAGACGACCACTTTCAACATCTCAACCAACAATGCAACAGTGTGTGAGCCTGCGCAATCCCATAGTAAAAAAAAAAAACCAAGTAGAAAATAAAATACAATAAATGTCAAAAAAAAAATTAATAATATTAACAAGCTTGATTTTGTCTAGAATTAATATTAATTGTCCTATGGAGCAGGACCAGCATGTTTCCAAGCAGTCTTATCTTGAATATAATCTTCTAATTTGTAATATGCTTGGTTGCAAAGTGTACTTTTAATATGTGTCTTAAATTTTCTTTCATTTAATTTTAATATATCAGGAGGTATTTTGTTGTAACATTTCACACAGTACCCCATAAAAGATGTATTTACTTTAGACAATCTAAAATATGGTTGAGCTATTTTATCTTTATTTCTGGTATTAATATTATGTCTATCACATATTTTCTTAAAAAGTTTTAGATTTTTTCTCACGTACATAATATTTTCATAAATATATTGGCAAGGCACTGTCATAATATTAATCGTTTTAAATAGTTCCCTAAGAGATTCGCGACGAGGTAGATTGTAAATGGCTCTGACAGCTCTCTTCTGTAAAATAAAAATGGTTTCAATATCAGCTGCCCGACCCCATAATAAAATGCCATAAGACATAATGCTATGAAAGTAGCTGAAATAGACTAATCGCGCAGTTTCAACATCTGTCAACTGTCTAATCTTTCTAACAGCATAAGCTGCTGAACTTAACCGTCCCGCAATAGATGTTATATGAGGTCTCCATTGTAATTTGTCGTCTAGCGTGATGTTATGTTATGTAAACGGTTATATATTACAATGTTATATTATAGAACTTAAAACTAAAATGGGAGTATAAATGTATAACCAACAACATTTTCCACAGTAATCGTAGTCGTAACTTAACACGGGTGAAAAAAACGTGTACGAAGTCGCAGGAAGCAGCTAGTATACAATAAAAATGCATAGAATAGCAGGAACACGTGCGACCGCAGACAACTGACATGTGAATAGCTTCAGAAACACAATGAGAACCTGTTGAAAACAAAACCTTATTGTTCAAAAGTTCCGACTAGATTCTATTAACGACTCCATTCGTTTAATTTATTTTCAATTCAGTCAGAATTTAGCGGAGCGTCATAATCCGTTTTAACGTTTTTAATTTCGAGCTTCATTGCGCTACTTTAGTGTTGGCACAGCCTCAAGCTGCCATCTTAATTTTACAAAACCAGTTTCCTTAATTATAAAGTTTTGTAAGTTAGATTAAACATAACAAACACAAATAGCTGTTATGAAATTGTCCTGATTAAATTAAGTAAAGAAGTGTTCGTACCTAATTAAAATAATAATACCTACCTACTAAACTTATACCAATATTATACCCAGACTGAGTACCCAGAATACACGGGCCTAATTTGGCGAAGCACGAAAAAAAAATGTAGTATCTACTAGATACGACATTTAACCTTTCGTGTACTCGCAATTTCTTTAAAGTGCTGTTTCTGGTTTCCCCAAGACGTGATGCCTGAAGCAATTGCTTAATTTGCTTATGGGCTAGGTAATCTGGCACTAAATCCTTGATAAATTCGTGTCACGATATAGGACTCCACAATATATAACGTGATGTTCGCTTACTGCAAATAAAAGCAGTTAGTCAAATGTCAGTCAGTAATAGGTACAGGCCTGACAATGTATGCCTAATTATGACACATGATAATATCCCAGTTCCAGCCGGTAGCACGGATCCCGTTTGTATATGTATCAATTTATTGGGGCCTCTGGGGATTTCACCACAGATGTATTTGCACTGTACATAGCAATATTTTAAATATGGAAGTGTTTCTGGCGTAAATCAAAAGGTTTACGTTTTATGTAGTAAAATATGTCATGCTCATGCGGACACGGCACCAATAAAACAGTTTAAAAGTCTGTTTCCTTTACGAGACCATTTATTTCCGCCCCAAATAAAAGATTATGCTCCTAATCATCGCATTCAGTTACAAATCATAAACTAAACAAGAACTATTTATCCAGATAAAGCCCTAACATCTGACATATGTCAAATCAGGATAATTACGTCAAAGTGACAACAAACAGTCTTAACGCCTCGACCGCAAAACAAAAGACAACCATCAACTCAACTAAACACCTACTAAATCTAGCGTCAAATCAATCTCTCCACCTCAGAGATAAACAACAGACCCCACTGAAATAGAAGACCGAATGAACTAAACCATGTCGTTCGCTGGCTCATTACATTGCAATCCAATCACACTTCCCTCCAATGCCAAGTTCGCTCGGCTCTCTCATTGATTTGTTTGTACCCTTGACCATAAGGACACGTCGGTAAAACACTTTCGATAAAAGGTATCACTATTCAATCTTGTGTTTGGGAAAAAGAAACATAATATCTAAGTAACTTTGTTTTTTTTTTAAATAAAAACGTTGCCCCATGGGTCCAGTCAGCAACAAAAGTCGATTAACATTTATAATTTTTAAATCCTAATTAATAAGTACAATATTAAAAGTAAAACGCAATGAATATAAAATTAAGATATTATAAACCCTTAGCTATTACCTGAAATTCTGAAAGCCAGTACATTATGTGTTTAGTGTCTGTTTAAATGATATAAAAAAAGTAACATTGTTAATCGACTTTTGTTGCTGACTGTACTAGGAATTTCTATAGAAACATAAATGCGTTAAGAAAGATATAAACTAACATACACAAACAACTAGATCTGGAACATCTATCTGCCCATACAATTATTTGGTCCGTACAGATATCGAACCCACGACACGCAACACAGCAGCTAATGTCTTAGCCGATGCGCCAACCTTGTTGTCAAAAGTGCTACAACAAACTTTTGATTCTTATTATAAAAACCCAACATTCACTCAGACTGAAAAACACTCTAATATATCATTTCAGTTTGAATGTGAATTCTTAAAACCCTTGTCGAAGTGTTTTGGGATGGGATTTTGCTATGTAACGTGAAAGGGCTCTTGTCGTTCAGCCGTCGTGCGTGCGTCGTTTGGGTATCGTACGGCACTTTCCACGTGTCAACTGTATGAAATAAAAAGACAACCATCCGTTCATCCGGAACCTAACGTAAGTATACATTGAAAGAACCCTAAGGAAAAATGACAAAATATACCTACTATTTCATTTCTTTTGTCCTGAAAACGGTAATTTTATTTCAACAAGATGCGTGATCTCGCTGTATTTATTTATTCATTCAATTCAGTCACCAACAGCATATACTCGTAATACATCAAATATTGGCATAAAGTAATATATTACTTCTAACGTATATATGTATTATAACGTATAAAGCAAAGTTATTATAAAAATAAAACGAAAGAAAATTAAATACAAATTATAGTTTAATATTATTAGTATTGCCACTTTGTGAAGGCACACATCTACGATCGTGTACGTTACCTACCTATTTATTTATTTTATTGTACATTACTAACATCGAATTGAATTACAAATTGCAATGTGTGCACGACCCATGAGGTAACCTCGCTTGGGGGCGCAAGCAGTGGCAATAGCTAGATAATGAACAGTGATTGTAAACACGTATATGGACTTGTGTGTCGATTCACGTTTTCTAAGTCGATGTTGTGTTTTTACTTAATATTAGAGTGTTTATATGTGTTTTATGACTGTTTGTGTGGGGACAAGTGAACAAAGTGAAGTGTTCGAATAGTGTATACAAACTGATTAACAATCTAGTAATATAGTTTTAGAGTGTTTATAGTAGATTTAGTTTTAATCTTAATAGTTTGATAGTTTGTTGACACTCGTAGTTTCGTATAACATAATATCATAATGTTCTCGTGTTTATTTAGTTAGCAATAAGATGTTTTCAAAGAAAAAGTAAGAGAAATCACCACGTGACCGTGGTGATTTCTCGGACCATCTTCCCACAGTTTTGCTAAATAGCATTATTGCCTTTTTGTACGATTTCTCAATAATTGTTCTAAGGGTTCTATTCTCGGGTAAAATACAGGACTCGTTTATGGTGGCCAGATGTGGCTCTGGTATTGTGTGTTACGCTTAGAAAGTAGATACTTACATATTTCTTTAGAATTAGTTGAAATATTGTTTTTGACGTAAAATCCAAGACTCGTTTATGGTAACCAGATGTGGCTCTGGTATTGTGTGTTGCGCTTAGAAAGTAGATACTTATATTTCTTTAGAATTGGTAGAAATATTGTTTTTGACCTAACGGCTGTTAACCGTCCCTAGTTTGTGTGTTCTGATTGGCTAAAACTCGTGCGCCTTCTATTTGAAATTTTGTATAAAAATCGGTTGGATTTTCGATGTCAACACAGTTCGATCTCAGCAGTCTACGAGGAAACATCTCCCTGTAGAACAAGTGCAAGCTCCCGAATAAAAATCCTCACCACCGTTTTCTACACATCAGACCTTCCGTGTTTTATTTCAAGACGGCGTTTGGGCGATCCCGAACACAATGCAATTACAAAAGGTTTCGGCTTCTCACTAAACTAACGGTCAATGAACTGTAATTCTGTTTAAAACTTAAACACGCACGTAGAACATAGAGAAAAAGCGAAACTTTTATGTCACATAAAATTGGTCAATTTCTACCAATTTAAAAAAGGTTTTGTTATTTTAGGAGTTCTAAAAAGGTACAGACGTATTCGTGACTATTGTCAGTAACTTTATTTTATGTAGAAACTAGCGATCCGCTTCGGCTTCGCGCGGGTGCAATCGTCAATGAAAGCTCTGCGGCTTAACTTTTGCCGACATTTTCAGCAATTATCGTTATATTGCAACCAATTTAAATACACAAAACCTTGATAAATTATGGTTCCATACATCTAAAATAAGCTCACAGAATTAGACTTTAAACAGTAAATCTGTAACAAACAAGCGTTCATTTCTAACAAAATGTCAAAGTAAAGTACTTAAATAAACAAAAATATTAAAATTAATAAGACCCACAGAGTTAAACCAGAATTCATCCAAAAAAACACCGTCATAACAAAAGACAGATAAGACACAAAAAGATAAAACAAAAGTTACGAACAACAGGCTTGAAGGTCAAAGGATTAGCGAATCCATTGGACGGAGGACATTTAAGCTCTAATCTAAAACCCCGAGGTATTTCTAATTGTCCCGCCCATTACAACTAAATCTCAAACACGAGCCTTTTAACTACTCCAATCACTCAACAAGATGGTCGTGCCCTTAACCTTAGCGTTTCCTAAGAGACGCATCATTAGTACAATTTAATTACAATAATGAGACTCGAAACGTTATCTAAATCCTTGCGCTTAATCGTGGTCGGCACGCGGCTGGGAATTCTTTCAAATTACTTTTAAATTCTCGGTTTGGTAATGTATATATTTGAATATTTTTTGAAACTGGCGAAATGTGGGTGTAGGTACTAATGGATTCACCTCTGCCTAACCCATCGAGGATTACAGGCGTGATGTTATGTTATGTTTTTGAATAATAATAAAATCATCACAGACAGGATTATTGTTGCCAATATTATAGGCCTGATATAGTGTAATAGATCGATTAGAGCGTCACGCAGTGTTTGTGGATATAGCAGTCCTGCATGACGTGAACCTCGTGAAAGCTTAGAGAGATAAGCATATTAAGTATCTTGACTTGGCTCGCGACGTTGTCGACATATGGCATGCGAATACAGCAATCATTGTTTCGATAGTCGTGACAGCCAATGGCACAACAGCCAAGAGCCTCGACTAACATCTGAGGTAACATCTAAATGTCCACCCGTGCGAAGTCGGGAGGGGTCGCTAATAATTAATAAACAACTAAAAAAAACCTTAATTTTTTATTTTTCTTGCTATTCTCAAAACTTAATTTCGTAGCTGAATACCAAAGTCGCCAAGAATTTAGTATTTAGGGCCATTATACTTTATTTATATACACGAAAGGTATAAATTCGTTTAATATGCAAGGTAGTTTGAGAGACTCTTAAAAGACAAACATTTAGTTAGACTATCATTTTATCGTCAACATATATTTGAGTGATAAAAGGGATTCATAAAAAACAATTTCGAGAGAACCCTTCTCATATTCGTGGTACCGTAGCATTTTCATTTTAATATTAATAATAATAAAAGCAGCATGTCGCGAGTCTTGAAAGATTGAATGGACCCATACATCAGAAAGTTATGAAAACATTATAGAACTTTATATTACTCTGAGCCTTTTCGCAAATAGTTGCAATTTATTTTAGAAAAATACGAGTATAAAGTGCTTTAGACTGAAATTTACTAGAATTTATATCACAAAATTCAAATTAATTCAAAACCTTTCTAATAATAAGACTTTCTTAATCTAAAAGGCTTTTGCCACACGCTATGAAATCTAACGTTAATCTAACGAGCATATAAACTCACATACACAAAAAGCCAGACCTAAAGCAACTATCTGTAGGACATACAAATATTGTCCATCGATTATAATCCGTACGGGTATCGAACTCATGTCATTCAGGGTATTGCTCAGCCACTGCGCCCATCTTCGTCGATCTTCGATTTATCATTCCAAAAACATTCTAACAAACCATATTGCTTTCCAACCGATAGTGTTCAATTAGGGTTCAATACAAATATGATGTGATTTAAAAGTGTTATGACTCAAATTAATCTAGACTTCATTAGAATTTAACTATCAAAATCCAAATCAATCCAAAACCTTTCTGGACGTTTTCTTTTTTTAATCTAAAAGTATTTAGGTATAACATATCAAAAACATTTGAACAAACCAAATTGCTTTCCAACCGATAGTGTTCAATTAAGGTTCAATAGAAATGTCAACTAAATATTTGCATCGATAGTTCAGGTTGATGGATTTGTAAACCCATTAGAGCTTAGCCTTTTCAAAGGCTCAGTAAAGAGGCAAGGGTCAGACAGAGATCAGATATGTCGAGTTCAAGTTATCTATTATAGCTTAACCGCTTGATTGGGTCCTCGCCTACGGGGTACAGGTGCGCGGGGGCAGAACGAGAACAGGGATAGAGAGAGGTACGTGCGGCGGGCGCTTGTAGCGTGATACACAAGAGGCTAAATGTGCACTGGACAGTTCTTAAGATATGTGACGTCACAATGTTTAACGGTGAACAATGTCAGTAGGCGAGGCCTCAATGAAGTGGTTTAGCTATAGCTGCGCTAGTGAGGCCTGCAGCTGATGTTCATCGCAGTGATCGCAATTTGATGCGACTTTGTGATAGCAGAAAATGCGGGAATTCAATTTTTCCATCGCCGGGGTGTTAATGTCGTTATTTGCAGTCCGTTTTAGATAGGATTTTTTGAGATTGAATTTTTAAAGTAATGAATTCGTTTTCGTTATAGCTTTAAATAAGTTCCAGGCTTCGTTAAAATTACCCTTTTCCAGAAATAGTTTTTGGTAAAGTATAAAAAAACTGTAATATAAAAACTAGCATATGGTAAAATAATATATAATCTGAGTCCGAGAGTCCTAGAAAGTCCTATCTACTCATCCTTAAATAAATGTACAGTAAAGTATATAAGTAGAAGATAATTTAGGATAACACAAACAGTAGTACGTACGAGCAGGTAATTTAACAAGTTTGCTGTCACTAACACGGTGTTAGCTCTTCACTCTTACTTAGACGTAATACGTTTACGTTGCGTTAAGATTTACACACAGGTTTCTAGGGATTATATCGAAAAGGAATGTACAGACTTCGGGAAACTATTAAATATATTATATACTAATATTGTAAAGCTGAAGACTTTTGTTTGTATTTTTGTTTGAACGTACCGAAAGTACTGGTCCGATTTTGAAAATTCTTTCGCTAATAGTAAGCTATGTAATCAGTAAAAAAATACACGTGGAGAAAGGCGTGCGCAAAAACTAGCACACTATAATTGTGTACCTTATTATTTTTCTCTTGATTCAAAAAATCTTGAAATAATTTTCCAAAATTCCCGCCTATGGGGATGAAACGGGGGTTTAAAGTTTTCGCGGCGAAATCAACTTTGACGCGAACGAAGTCGCGGTTCTACCCGCGACTTTACGCTAGTTAAAGTACATAAAGAAAGAAAAAGACTCCAATATATTCATTTTCCTTTAACAATAAGCAAAAAAAAAACATACAAAAGAAATTGGAAGCAATTTGCGTGACATCTACGTAAATCTGCTAATTCTTAAAGTACCATATCACTTTTATTGTTGACTGTACTTGAGCCGACGTACCAGAGCCAACATAATACGGATCACTCGAGCTTTTCACGTTTAAGGAAAAAACTCGCTAAAATGGTCCCATCTCTGAAATACGGGCGCCGACGTGAGTAGCAAACAATGTGAGGCTTATTCTGCCTCCAAGTAAATAGTAAAAGGTGTGTTGAGGTGCGTGTGTGTTGGTTTTTATTACTATTAAACTTTCCTGGTATTGGAGATTTTTGTACGATCTCTGTACAGGGTTATATAAAATTGATAGTAAAAAGATAAGTGCCTACTTTTTGGAATGGGAAACTAGATTCAACTCTAGATTTATTTTTCTTTCTCGTATATGACTTTTAAAAGTGCCGTTTCATTGTCTTATTGAAATAAATGATTTGACTTTGACTTTCGAGTTTATTTTAATCAATAATATTAATATCATCTTATTACTGTCCCACTACTGGACAAATGGCTCTTCTCATACAGAGAAGGCACGAGCATTGATCACCACGCTTGTTTAAGGCGGATTGGAGATTTCAGACTTATACTAATTATAAGTCAAGGTTTCCTCACGATATTTTTCTTCACTGATGACAGTAATGTCCAAGATAAACTTAGAAAGTACATATGAATTGAAAACATCAAAAGTTTACGAATAGTCACGAGTATATTAATCAATACTGTGCTAATAATATCACGTCATTTTACTATTAATAATACTGACACCCCAAAATAGTTCGCGCGTTCATAAATTAATACATTTAATAAACAGAGTATTCTAACCATACGCCTACGCGGGCTACGTGCTACGCGATACATTCCACGTGCTACGCGCTACGTGCGTAGCATGCCGCTACGAGAGTGGCAATTAGAACACATTCATTTAGATAAGTGCTTGTTACAAGCTTATATTTTATAATTTTATTACAGAAGAGATTTGTAATTACAGTTAAATAATTTATTCCGTACCTTTATAATTACCGTCCTGTAAAGCCTCTGAAGAGAGAAAACAATTTTCAGTGATTCCCTTTATGGTAACTGAAGGAAATATATTTCGTCAAAAGAGACAAAACAGGTACAACAAAACAGGTATAATTTTTGTACTAAATGTGTAACATCACGCCTGTAATCTTCGAAGGGTTAGGCAGAGGTGTACTCATTAGTACACCCACATATAGCCAGTTATGTTAAAGTTCCATGTAATAGAGGGCGAGGCTATTGCCATCAACTGGGCACAAATCCAGACACCGAGGCTGCTACTGAGAAATTCCTGTTTGCTCGACCTGGGAATTGAACCCAAGACCTCATACTCAGCAGTCGCGTTCTGCAACTACTAGACCAACGAGGCAGTCCATTTAAAGGCAGGCACTACAAACATTTTACAAACAGTATTGCAAAAAGTTTTTTATTTTGAAAACAGTTAGCCAAAAAATGAACTCAAAGTTTTTTCCACAAATATCCATTTCATTACCAAAGCGAAACGCGAAAAAAAAAAACATATAGTTTTCCAATCCCTACAGAATTGCAAAAAAGAAGGTTTTTGTACAAAATAAAACTAAATCTCAATCTCGTCATCGTTACTGCTCCACTCCCGTGGGTCGTAGCGTCATGTTATAAAGCGTACACTATTCCCTATAGCCTTTATTATTTAACATAAATGTGGCTATCATACACAAAAATAATGTTTCCAATCGAACTGGTACTTCCAGAAATTAGCACGATGACAATCAAACAAAATTATGTAAAAGTTTTATAACACACATACATCATAATAACATACCTGTAATCCCCGAAGAGGAGAGGCAGAGGTGTACCCATTAGTATACCGACATTTCGTAAGTTATTTTTAAGTCCCGTGGATGCGAGCCTATTGCCATCAATAGGGCACAAATCCAGAGAAATTCCTGATAGAAAAAGCCAATAACACTTTGCTCGACGTGGGAATCGAACCCATGACCTCATGCTCAGCAGTGCGACCACTAAACCAATAAGACTATCACATAATATGATAATAATACAGTAAAGATAACGTAAGCTTTAATACTAAAATTATCCTTTTTATCATTCAAACACATTTCATATATCTTCAAGCTTGTTAAAAACATTTATTCATTTAGGTATCATACTCTATTCACTCTATAGAATATGAGTGTTTTGTTTTTAGTAATATAATATTATTTCAAACATAATAGTAGGGGAGCCCAAGATGCTAAATGTGGATTTACTCCAGCGTCGTGGAAACCTTTTGGATTGTGAAGATTAGATGCTAAAAAGTAAAAATAGTTACAGATAGGACCCTTTCACTGGTGGAGGAAGCGCATAAGTACATATTTAAAAAAAAATGAAAAAAAAATTCACGAGCTACTACTCGAGCGTGTCAAATATTAATAGTGTATGCGCCCCACGTGTTTTTAATAACCGAGGAATATTAATCTGCCGGTTTGCATGGGGGGGGGGTGGCCGTACGAAGGGGCTGAAAATCGTTAAAAATGGAAGAAAAAATTATGACATTGAAATACTCGAGCGCGTCAAATTAATATACAGACAGTTCAGCTTGATGTCCTTGTCGTGCTGACCCTTAATCTGACAATTATGTGCAGGGACTTCTTCAATCTGATGGTTTGAAAAATAAAATCCGCTGCCCTAGACGCGCGGCCCTATATACAGGACTCATATATGGTGGAGGTACTTAACAGGGGGCAAGGTATCCCCCCTTATATTAATCTGCCGCGCTCGAGTAAATCCAAAAATCCCTTCCTGGCCTCCCCAACTATAAAGTCTAATATAATGAGGTAGTCTATTTATAATACGCTTTTGTTAGTTTCTCGTGTATTATTCATGTAGATAGAAAAAAAGGAATAAAGGGAGAGGTTTGGTATTCAAACAAACATAATTATTGACAAACATACCGTGTCGTCTTTTGGATGACACGGTTGGCATAGTGGCTGTGCGATTGGCTGCTGCGCTGTGTGTGGCGGATTCGATTCCCTTACATAACAAATATTTGTATGGCCCAAAATGTTTCTGTAAGTTTTTATTTGTTTATAAACGCACCCACGATTCAGGAGAAATTCCCAGTGTGAGGCAAAGTTTTCTTTAAAAAAAAAAACAAAAGGAAAATAGCTATACTAACCTAGAGGTAATCTCTAAAGGTACTAATCCGATTAAAAAAAAACTTTCATTATTAAAGCTACACTATTCCCAATTGTCATGTATAGGGCCTCCGCCCACTTCCGATAATCGGTGACCGATTTTTTGTCGGAGAGAAATATAAATAAATTCCAATATATCAACCAAATGTAATTTTAAGATTTTAATATTATTATAATAATTTCATAACTGTGACTGACAAGACATTATTTGCATACCCATGTGATGGTTAAAAATGGAGAACTTTATTATTCATTTGAAAACAAAACTTCAATGTATATTTTTTACCCATGTTTGCAAATTAATAGATGATATGATTTATGATCAACGCACATATCCAAAAAAGTCGACCGACGAATCTATGAAATAATCGACCGATCCGATAGTCAGTCGGTAAAAAGTTGAACGTAGGTAGAGGCCCTTAGGCTACGCTTATAAAAAAACAAGCTAAATGTAAAATAGTACTTTCATTGAGTATCACAAATCGAAAAAAATAATCAAAACAAATAACAAATACGAACCGTAAATTCTTGAGACGATAACTTGCAGAATATTTTCATTCTCCTTACGAATATTATTTTTCTTTTTATGCTCATTCCTTTCATCTCTCACTGAAGTTAATGACGAACGAAAGGGTACTTGTGCCATAGACTAGACTAGCTGTAGAGTGGCCAAGAAGTATAAGGTAGTTTATTTATAGTTTTTGCCGCTCTGTGTTTGTTAAGTGCAGGTCACTTGACACGGACGTGTGGACTAAGGTGAGTTTTAACGCCTTATTGGGCTCGTGGTTGCAAGCACAACTGTTGAGCATGGGGCCCTTGGTTCGGGTCATAGTGTTATTAGGATTTTTCATTAATTCAATTATTATTTGTAAAAAACTTACTGCTTTAAGTAGTAAAGCATATTGTTTAAGCTTCTTCAGCCTGTGATACAAGAATATCCTAGTACAGGCGTCTTACATTATTATACCTACATTGTTAATTTCAGATTCATTATAGATTTTATCTTTTAAGATTCTGAACAAAGATTTATTTTATTATTATTTATTTATTATTACTAGGTATTTTTTAGTAGCATCCCCGAGCTTGAATTTTGGTGGTGACACCCCCGTGCCTCGGAAAGCGCTTAAAGCCTATGGTCCAGCGCTTGATCTTTCCCCAGTTGAGTCTGATTGCCGTCCCATCGTAATATAAGAGTGTCTGGAGAATAGTATTATTGGGGGTGACTTCAAGTGCTTTTTAATAAAAAGTCTGTTATCTATATAGCGGAAAAATCTCAGAGTCACTAGAGCTTTGCCATTTGCTGAAATTCTTAACAGTGAAAAGAATATGTAATTAAATAGGTATACGTACTTGGGTTGTTGTAATAAGCTGTTGTATATAATTTCCCGGTTGATGGTAATAAGCTCGTCCCCTATCACATGGCTTAAACATAACTGGAAAAATGTGGATGTACCTACTAATGGGTACACCTCTGCCTAACCCTACGGGGATTACAGGCGTGATGTTATGGTATTTCAAGCGAAAGGTCACTTACTCACGCATCACGAAATATAAAAAACCGCTTGACGTATTAAAAATGTTTGGCAGGAGGGTAGTTTATAGTTAGTAGACGTCCGCTAAGAAAGGATTTTTCAAAATTCGCCCCCTAAGGGTATGAAACGGGAGGCCAAAGTTTGTATGCAGAAATCGACTTTGACGCAGACGAAGTCGCGGGCAGTAGCTAATATCACAAACGTGTGCGACCATAACTTGTGATAATGTAAAATATATTATTTTTCGAACCTAACGTAGGTCTCTGGCAATGTAATAAAAAATGTGTTTTCTTTCGAAGATAAGCAGATTTGTTTGGTGGTGTGTGGCATATAAATTCAGATCTTCTTACGAGTTTTAGAACATATTTTACTTTTAAATCCTTAATTTGTAATACCTTTTAATTATTATGATTTAGTAGTTTTTATATAGGGTACGTACATTGCTTTCACGTGCCATGTCGTGTATGATTCTGTATACAAATATTGTAAACATTGATTTTAAAAGAGTACGTATGGAGTTTCTTGCCCATTCTTCTCCATACAAAACTATCTTTTGGAAGGGGCAACTAGATTCAATTCCTTTTTGTATATGACGTTCAAAAGAGCCTTATAATGGCCTAATTGAAATAAATGATTTGACTTTGACTTTGACTTTTTTACCAAAGTTTGTTTTTTTTTTAATGCAAGTACATCTGGCTACTATTACAAGTTTGAAGTTTATGACATGTTTGGTAATGATCTTTCTAAGAACACAGATGTAGAATGTTTTAATATCTACCTACCTATGCTTATATTACACTTATAAAGAGGCAAAGTGTGGTTCTTTTTCTATTGGAACGAAAATCCTCAGTGTGTGTGCGAGTATCGAGATTCGAGCAGCAAGCTTTGTGCGCGGCCAGCTGCATAACCTCAATTCCAAATACGTGTAATTTTTTTTAAATCTTCGAAAGAAAATTCTTCCACTGATAGAAAGCCACACTATTGCCGAGTGTCATAAAGTATGTGTTTATTCTATGGTATATTTTGTCTTTCACGTGGATGTATTTAATTATGCCACCAAAAACAAAACTTGTAAAAATTCCAAGTCTCGCAACTCAGTTCTTCTACCGTAAAAAGTTGTGAGATCCACGTAATACCAAGTCAGTCGATTTATTCAATCCACTTAAGGGGACCTTCTGTCTTAAGTTATTACGTAATTAGCATTTATGTTTAAATGAAATAAATTGACTTGGCCAACGCATGAAAACACAATGTAACTCACAAGCAATACATATTGTAGTAAGTAAATAAGATTGTTTAGTGCGATAGCAAAATCGTGCTGACTGAGTCGCGAGACTTGGTTTTTTACAAGTTTTGTTTTTGATGGCATTGTGTTTTCATGCGATGGCCAAGTCAATTTATTTCATTTAAACATAAATGCTAATTACGTAATAACTTAAGACAGAAGGTCCCCTTAAGTGGATTGAATAAATCGACTGACTTGGTATTACGTGGATCTCACAACTTTTTACGGTAGAAGAACTGAGTTGCGAGACTTGGAATTTTTACAAGTTTTGTTTTTGGTGGCATCTCATTTCTTATTGTAGAAAAAAAAACTGAACTGCATAAATAACTTTGTAATCCCATATGATTATATCATGTCATTTGGGATTACAAAGTTATTTATGCAGTTGGTGTATCTCGAAAACTGGACTGAAATTGCAAAATATTTTAGTTTTTCTTTGATTTATACACTAAACACTAATTGCATTCAAAATTTGAAGCTTCTATGTCTACTAGAAGTGCCTTAGACTTTTAATGATCACACCAACTGCATAAATAACTTTGTAATCCTTTAAGATGATATGATGTTATATGGGATTACAAAGTTATTTATGCAGTTGGTGTGATCATCAAAAGTCTAACGTACTTCTAGTAGACATAGAAGCTTCAAATTTTGAATGTGATTAGTGTTTAGTGTATAAATCAAGGAAAAACTAAAATATTTTGCATTTTCAGTCCAGTTTTCTAGATACACCAACTGCATAAATAACTTTGTAATCTCATATGTCATGATATAATCGTATGGGATTACAAAGTTATTTATGCAGTTCAAATTTAAGAATTGGTGTATCTAGAAAACTGGACTGAAATTGCAAAATGTTTTAGTTTTTCCTTGATTTATACAATAAACACTAATTGCATTTAAAATTTGAAGCTTCTATGTCTACTAGAAGTGCCTTAGACTTTTGATGATCACACCAACTGCATAAATAACTTTGTAATCCTTTAAGATTATATCATGTCATATGGGATTACAAAGTTATTTATGCAGTTGGTGTATCTAGAAAACTGGACTGAAATTGCAAAATATTTTAGTTTTTCCTTGATTTATACACTAAACACTAATTGCATTCAAAATTTGAAGCTTCTATGTCTACTAGAAGTGCTTTAGATTTTTGATTATCGGTTTAAGAATTGGTGTATCTAGAAAACTGGACTGAAATTGCAAAATATTTTAGTTTTTCCTTGATTTATACACTAAACACTAATTGCATTCCAAAGAAGCTTCTATGTCTACTAGAAGTGCTTTAGACTTTTGATGATCGGTCAGTCAGTGAGTGACAAAATTAAGAACTTTGACTAGTTATAATTCTTAAACTACTGGTTCAAATTGAATGAAATTTGAAATATACCGTGTTTATACAATGCTTGCTTGGTAACTAGAAATACAGGCTTCTAGTTTAATCCACAACAAAGTTATAAGGGGTTGAAAATGGCCTGAACTGCTTCGAGAAAAGAATGGTACGGCCGTGCCGCTTTTATTTGCTCGACTTGGCGGGGGCACTGCCGTGCCCCTCGATGTAGGAATGATCTCACGAAAAGCATCTAAGATATAGAAATGTTGTATTCTTTATTAATACATTTTAGACCTTACCTGATCCCCCATCCCAGTAATGATGGGCGTGTTCCAGTACGCCGCGAGCCTGGCGACCGGCTCCAGGGCGAAGGCGCAGGCTGGGCCGATGAAGGCGATCACGTCGTCTTTAAAGTGCATGTCCGCTGCCAAGCCTGGCGCTATGGCTCCGGAGCAGGAGGGGTAGCTGTGGAAAGAATAAACAGTTTCATCATCGAGGACTTTCTACCAAATTGTGTTTCATATAAGGTCGGGTGATTTTGGATTTTTCGATGACATTTAGATTTAAATTCTTAACAATATTATAATATTTATTACGAAATATTAAAGTTTGTGTGGTGTGTCAAGTCTCATGTTTCGTGGCACGTATTGTACAGTCAGCAACAAAAGTCGATTAACAATGTTACTTTTTTATATCATTTAAACAGACACTAAACACATAATGTACCGGCTTTCAGATTTTCAGGTAATAGCTAAGGGTTTATTATATCTTAATTTTATATTCATTGCGTTTTACTGTTAATATTGTACTTAATAATTAGGATTTAAAAATCGTAAATGTTAATCGACTTTTGTTGCTGACTGTACCTAACTGTTTTGCCGTCCGTGCAGAAGAGCAAGAAGCAACAACCTTATTCTGTAAAAATCTCCCTCTGTCAATTTAGGTGAAGTGAGATTAAAAGTAAATTGCTAGAATGCTAGCACATGAGGGATGACAACTCACTTCAAGGTCACTTTATTCAAAGGAGGGAGATTCCTACAGAAACCGGCAGTACTCGACATTTTTGCGAAACGTGACAATTGCGGCGAGAATTCTGCAATACTAATACACTATCTCTCCCTCTCTTTTACTGCGGAAAAAGGACAAAACACCACTTAACTTACGTCCCGAAAGATTTGTAACCTGCGAAAAAATTCAATTAATTTTTTCACACCTATATTTCATTGAGACTTTTTGAATGAGCATTAAAAGCAACAAGTTGACCTGACGAGTTAAAAACTCACAAAAAAATAAATAAAATCAAACAAAAAGAATACATTTCCATGGTTTTTCAAAAACAATAGACGACGCCCCGAAATATGAAAAACAAGTTTCAAGTGTGAACCGAGAGTCTTTGAAAGACCTTTGGAAGCAAAATTTTCTTTTAATTACGCGAGAAACCGGTCGTGAACCCTTCGTGTTTCAGAGTTATTTTACAAAGTACTTGTGGGTGTACTTATAAAATACGTGACTGCTTGAACGAATAAGTACATACGCTCTCTTCAAATTTAAGTAAACGTTCAACTCGACTTGCTTATTAAAATTTTAGAATGAGTTTAGAAGAAAAAGATTTAGTACTTAATTAAACTAGCTGACATCGCGAGTTCACTTCTTGGGATATATTTAATTAATTATTATTAATAATAAATCATTTATTTCAGACTGTGAATGTCCATATTATGTTAGCATTAGTTAACTTAAAACTATGTTAATAACAAAAATAGTTTCTTAAAACAATAATCCATCATTATAATTCCATTTAAATTAATAAGTTTAATAAAAGTAAATTTACAAAAAAAAAAAATCCGAGATGAAAATTCTTGTTATTCTTTTGATAGCGACCTAGGTACCTCATGACTATATCAAGTTTTGGCATATTTGAAGTCAAAGTGAAATCATTTATTTCAATTAGATTATTAAAAGGCACTTTTGAACGTTACTTTGTAAAACGTAATAAATTTCGACGTGGCTTGGTTCGTTTTAGCTGTACCACACCCAATTTCCGACGAGACATCCGCAGCAAAGTAGGTACAGTCAACAAAAAAAATAAGTATGCAGGGTCGTCAGATATAGTTGAAGTTTTCTTAGAAACCGATGGATGTTTTCAAATGCAATTTAATTTAAAAAGTAGGTAATAAACAGTTCAGCGGAGGTTGCGGCGCAGTCAGGCGGAGCATCTTGACTGCCTCGTTGGTCTAGTGGTTAGTGACCCTGACTGCAAAGCCGAAGGTAGTGGGTTCGATTCCCACCCAGGACAAACTTTGTGTGATGAGCATAATTGTTGGTTCTGTGTCTGGGTGTAATTTATCTATAATATGTACGTATTTATAAATTATGTAAGTATGTATATCAGTTGTCTGGTTACCATAACACAAGCTCTGCTTAGCTTGGGATCAGATGGCCGTGTGTGAGTTGTCCCAAGATATTTATTTATTATTTTATTTATCTCTCTGGTGCGCAGAGTACGGGGCAGCTCCAACGCAATCCTGGCGATGATTGCTGACAGGCTTGACTGCCCCTACATGCTGCATTGCTGCAGCAGGCATGTCCAGGCTAGGCCGTTTAGCAGGCGGTATTAATCTTTGTGTGTGTCATTGTATGTATTTAAAGTATTGTAATTTTATTCTATTTTATTTTTATTTTATTCTGAATTTTTGACATTTATTATGAATTTTATTGTTATTATTGTATTCTGTATTGTGAAATGTTGTATATTGACTTCTAAGGGCTTAATTACCCGAAATAAACGTTTTTTTATATTTCTTTTTATTGATTAATTTCCAATCGAAGACATCCATCAGTTTCTAAGAAAACTTCTATTATATCTGACGACCCTCTGGATACATAGTCTCTTTTGTTGGCTGTAGTCACTAGTGTTGACACTCACGCTTCGTACGTGATCTTTTATCATATTATAGTTTGGGTACTAGATAGGTATCGGCTTACTAAAATATTCATTTAACATAATAGACACTATTCTTATAGCACTTACTTGTTATAATGTAATCTAGATCTTCTCCTACACACCTATTACATAACATATAATCGAAACGGAGTTAAAAAAAAACTAAAGTTAAACTTAAACCAGTTAATTCATTTTTAGGGTTCCGTACCCAAAGGGTAAAACGTCTGTCTGTCTGTCCGTATGTCACCAGGCTGTATCTCATGAACCAAGATAGTTAGACAGTTAAAATTTTTACAAATGATGTATTTTTATTGCAGCTATAACAACAAATACTATAAAACAGAATAAAATAAATATTTAAAGGCGCTTCCACTCAACAAATGTTTTTTTTTGTGCTCGTTTTTATAGATAATGGTACGGAACCCTTCCTGCACGAGCCCGACTCGCACTTGGTCGGTTTTTTTAAACAAACCTTTTGTTTATTCAAATTCCAGCTCAATAGATAAAATCATTGTTCATTTCTAGAATCGAGGTATAAGCAGACCCTAAAACAAGGATCGGAGATTCTATAAAGAAAGAAAAACAACATTGCCCCTTCGGCAATTCCATTAACTGAAACTACTTTTACAAAGAATTCCGAAGATATTCAATCAAGTATTACATAAAAATAACCCCCAAAGCTTCCCTTATCATATCATAATCAAAAAGCGATTCATCCAATTCTCTGCCTACGTAAATATATTCCATACTCCATACAAAAAGGGTTTATTGAAACATCTGTACGTACGTACAGTACCCGGCGATAAATATTGCACATCGACCTATATCGTATTTCGTATTTTATACAAAGAACAAAAAGAATTATCAAAAGAAGCAAATCATAATTGTTTTAACAGCTCCTAATAAATACAGGACTGTTTGTATTTCGTGCGACAGAGATAACGCTCTACGAAGCCGAAATTAGCCGATTGTCTCTTTCCAAAGGTCGATGTGCAATATTTATCGCCGGGTACTGTATAGTTGTTACATTTCAAGAACGCGCGACAATAACTTTGAACATTATACCTTACTAGCTTTTGCTTATTGACAGCCTCTTAGGTCTAGTGGTCGCAAAGCGCAACTGCTGAGCATAAGGTCTTGGCTTCGATTCCCAGGTCGGGTAAAGTGTTATTGGGTTTTTCCGACAGGAATTTCTCACTAGCAGCCTCGAAGTCTGGATTCGTGCCCGGTTGGCAATAGACTCGCCCCAATGCTCGCCCCCTATTACATGGGACTTAAACATAACTGGTGAAATGTGGGTGTAATAAAGGATGTTATGTTATGTCATGTAGCTTTTGCCTACGGCTTTGTTCCTGTTTTTCATCTTAATACTAATAATAACCTAGGTTAAATAACATCACGCTACGACCCACAGGAGCTGAGGAGTACCCAAAAACGTAACATAATGCGGGAGAAAAAAACCACGCGGCCGGAGCCGCGGGCAGAAGCTAGTAATGACATAAGCGTCAGCTCACATCGAGACGCGACGCTGCGTGCACACTTTAAAAGAGCGACTCAAAATATAACTTTATTTTCTACACGAAAAGATACACATTTCATTGTGAGAATTTAGAATACGTTACACCACGCAGCACTACGCCTCGTGATGCCTCGCGGCGTAGAGCGACGCATCGCAACGCAGCGGTGAATCGCCGGTACGCGCGGCGTGCAAGAGCGGCGACGTTGCGATGCGTCTCGCGGCGGCGCGCGGCGCAGCGCGAAATCACTGGCCTTTTCCAGCATCGTCACGTTGCGTCGCATCGCGTCGCGTCTTGGTGTGAACTGACCCTAAGAGTCATTTGACGCGCGCTCGTGAATTGCAACGACTATAATAGACGCTATAAAGTAGATGCACAAGAGGAATGTTAAGTAGATGACTTTCTCTGAAGACGTAGTTTATGAGCTTGTAAACTTTGAAGACGAAAGAAGGTACAGACACGTTTTATTTACATTTCGTAGTTTACGGTTTAAAATTAAGTGGAGTGTAGTGTGATAATGCTTTTATTTTACTATCCTTTACCTGTAGGTACATTTTTCTTTGTAAATAAAAAAATATCAAATATATATCAGAGTCAAATTCAATTTAAATACTTATTGCAAATAAATCCTCCGATTGGTAAAACTAGGTTAAGTAAAATTAAAATTAAATTGCTATAACCTTCATTTTTATCCACCTAACTATTTGTGTAGGTAAAGAAGAATCAAGGGAATGACAAATTAATCGTTTCATAACCTAATTATTTTTTGACCCACCTAATTAGCAAGAAAAAAGCGTGTTAAAAAGGACTATTAATAATAGTTTGCTTCGAAGCTACGAAGTGCTACGAAGTTACCGTAGCGCTACGAGGCTACGAGGTGCTACAAAGCTACGATTAACAGTCAAGGAAACATTGCTAAAATCACACAGATTAGTAATCTTAGTAACTACGTTTTAACATACCGACACCTAACGAAAATTCGGCGTGCGTACAAAGGTCGCATAATTTGCATTTCAAATTAAGCACGCCGAATTTCCGTTACGTAATTTTCCGCAGGTGTGTGTATCTACTTAGGCACAATTATAGGATGTTTTGTGTATTTTCTTAACATCATTAAAACACGCCCTCGGGCGGAAGGGAGGCTTCTCTTTGTCAAGAAACGTAATAAATGGATAAAGTAAATACAAGTTTAAGAACTTTTATTTATTGTTTAGAGAGAATCTTTTTCTTCCTTAGACAATAAATAAGAGTTTATTTTATGGCACGGTCAAAGCCAAGTAAAACCTTTTCCATTAAAATAATATATCAACAATCTTTGTAAAAGAAATTAAATACGTAGGTATCTAAGTACATTTATTACATTTGTTAAAAACTTTTTTGAGTTCCATAAAACTTGTTTCGTAACAATAAATTGAGTCTTCGACTACTTTGAGCCTTAAAGTGGAAAGTTTTCTTTCATTTTATGATATTTTTATTTTACGCTTTGCGCTTGAGAGGAATTGTATGAGACAATGATGTGCCTAAAGACGATGTTGAACAGAACTGTTATGACTTCATACAATCTCACTAGTCTGTTTTTTCTAGCTGTAGGTCTTCCATGTTACTTAAATAAATAAATAAATACCGTTAGGTACCAAAAAATTTGTACCGTTGCTTGTACTTTTTCCCTACCGTGTCTAAGAAGTTAAAATTAGCACTCCATTTAATGATTGACGTATTTTTTCATGTTATCTTTAGTTTGCGGTGCTCCATAGATCTAAAAGTGAGTGTGAGTTTGGAACATTAGCAGAACTAATACATCATAAGCAACTACTGGTGAACAACAACAGTTATTTTTGAATTATATCAGTTCTTCTCTATTGCCAACCCTGTCTAGAAAGAAAAAAATCGTGATATGGTAAAAAAAAACAATCGGCAAGACTCATATCAAAGTTATCCAGGGTGTGCAAATATCGTTACTCGTAGAAGCCCTTTTAATGCACCTACTGACTGAGAAGAACTAGCCTTTGGCCTAACGTGTGTAGTAACAAGTTGATGTTCTTATGAACTAGACCACAATAAGAACAAAAGATATCTACGGATCTCTGACAAAAAATAAGAAATGTTTCAGAGATTTATTATAAGTAACTTGGAGGGATGATGAAGATTAGGTTATTTTCTGTTTTATACACACACATATAACATCACGCCTGTAATCCCCGAAGGGTTAGGCAGAGGCGTATCCATTATTACACCCACATTTCGTCAGTTATGTTTAAGTCCCATGTAATAGGGAGCGAGTCTGGGTTCTGTTTTATAATTTAACCGAATTTGTTTCTGTTTTCTCTTTTCTAATTTTATGAATATTTTAATATTACTTTGTTTTTTTTTTTAGGTGGTAAAAATCATCAAATGACTCCTTCCGCCCTGGGTGGGGCGGAAGGGACTGTCAGACTTTTACTGACTAAAAAAATCCTATAAGGGAAGGAGTACACCTACATAACATAAGTAATACCTTTGCATGTAGGTAATGATTTGTATAAATCTAAAGAATATAGTATTGTTTTGTATTTTATAAGTTCAGACCTGTAAATGGCTGTCAGTCAAATTTATTCTACCTAGTACTACTATTTTTTTAGCAGTTAGTCTTCCATATTAATAAATATCGTTCGTTTGAGATCCTCGATAAATAAAGTAGGTATATTCCAAGTATCTTAGTTTAGTAGAAAATTTCGATCACATACCTGCCTTGCACCTTCTGTAGCTCAATCCCATGATGCGCAAGAAACTTCTCGTTGACTTTATCCAGAGCCAAGTCCACAGCAGGGCCGCAGCGTTCCAGGTCAAAAGGGGAGTCCAGACGAGATGCCATTAGGACCCCCACTTTGTACACCACTCGGGAGGTCAGGGGACCAGACAAGACCGGCACAAAAAGGAACACACAGGATAAGTGCAAGATATGCATTTTTATTAATTTTGTGCACTGAACATTGTTTTTACAGAATTAAATTTTATTTATGTCCAGTGATATGATTGAGTGTTATTTTTATTTTGTTCTAGAGCTATAAACGTGGCTTATTAACTGTTATTAATATTGTATATTTATTGCGGATTTCTGTGAATAAATCACTCAGTAACAATGGTTCAAGAAAACGTAACATAAACACACACGAAATTAACGCTACACTTTCGCGAAATTACAAATCGCCTATTAAGATTTAACAAAAATATTACTATAATTACGACAGTAAAATGTTTCGCGGTACCCAAGCAAACGGGGGCGCGTGCTCCCGACTCCACGTTTGGCGGGCGACTGGCCCGACTGACTGGAGAATGGTGGATCAAGATCAACCCGAGATAAAGTAATAAAGGGAGGCTGCGGACCACTGCGGACGCAACAGGTCTATTTTCCCGCCCCAAACAAACGCAGAGAGTGTAATTGATACGCTTCTTAGACACAAAAGGCTCTATACTAAGATTAGACGACGGTAAAGAACTCATATTTCTTAGGTAGATAGGAACTTAGCTATGTAGTGAGCTAGTTTTGAAATGACTTAAATAGGAGACAATGTTTATAACCGAACTAGCTTCGTCCCGCGGCTTCACTCACGTAAAAGCTAAGTTTCTTAAAGTAAGTTGAACTATTATCTCAAGGGAACACATTACCGGTATAAAACGTATCCTATGTGTTACATAGAACACTTTTTGTATCGGTAATGTGTATACTAATCGGTTCAGTGGCAATCGGTGTGTAACCATTGAACCGATTTTTATAAAAATTGTTACGAGGCAGGTTTGAACCCCAAGAAAGGCTATGTCCTTTTTATTCGAATTTGACTTCATCTGCGTCCGCGACAACCGACATTTAGGTACACAGACGAAGTAACAGGCAAAAGCTAGTCTGAAATAATTACTATAGAGATCGGATCGTGGGTACAACAGTGTTCAAAGAATACAAGACTTCTCTCTCATCTTTGTAATTTTCCTACAGCCACTCAATATTCAGGCTTATCGTCACGAGAATGAACCGGAAAAGTTTTTGAATACGGTAATGCATTTACATAATATATTTAAGGGCTTCGTCTATGTTTTTATATTTATAGACGAAAAGTACTTTTTAATGTAGATATGTCAGAAATCATTGAAATTGTTTTGACAGTTTACCTTGGCGTGAAGAGCTTACAGAGACACTTTCAGGATTTTGCGTAAAAGAAAAATACTGTAGGTGGAATTATTGCAGCTTTTTTTAACATTAATAAATTGCCCTTTATTTTTCAAACTTTTACGCTTTCCTTGGCTTAGAAGACTAAGGGTTACGCTACACACATAAGCGAGTCAGCGTATTCGGTTCGGCATTTACAATACAATGTGATAAAAGGTTGTATTGAAAATGCCGAACCGAATATAGCCGACCTTGTAAAGGAAGTATGTACCTACTTAGTTACGCCGGTAGGTCAACAGTCAACAAAAGAGATAGGTACCTATCCAGAGTCGTCAGATATAGTTGAAGTTTTCTTGAAAACAAATGAATGTCTTCGATTGTAACTTTACTTTAATTCAAGAACTGTTTTATCTTTTAAAATTAAATTACACTTAAAAACATCCATCGGTTGTAAATGGTATTTCGTCGTAAGCTCTTCTGATTGGTTAACTGAATTATCAACAACCAATCAGCAGCTTACACGCTCTTGACAAATTGTCACATACAATTTTCGTTTAAGAAAGCCCCTCAAGGCTTTACAACAATATAATCACAAACCCTAGTCTGGTTGCTAACTGGTATGACGTCACAATAGTAAATCTGCATAAATGTTTACATAATCTGGGCTTTACAACTTACGGTTTATGCAGGAGACATTAACAAACAACTACCTTAGTTACAGCAATCTCGGGAACAAGGAGTTATTAAACTTAATAGAACCATAGTGAAATAAAATCTTTGTGAATTGAGTGATAGATAATACAAAGATTATTTGAGACTTACAAACTTATGTAACTTTATCCACCGTACCTATTCTTTATTTTAACATTTTTTTTGGGACTGCTGAGCATGAGGTCTTGTGTTCGATTCCCAAGTCGGGCAAAGTGTAAACTTGTTAAGACCAAACTCCACATGATGGTAAACTCGACAACAAGATCGAGATATTTATTTTTGATTATTATAAAACGGGGTTTCTTTTTGTTATCTTTTTGCTATGGTATAGGTAGATGATAATGTCTAAAAAAAGAAATTACTTTTATCACTTTAATTATGAAATAAAATATGAGTAATTTAAGTACCTACCCAAATATCTAAGAGAAACAAAAAACGAAGCGATATCTACGCAGTCGAGAAAAAAAATAAAAGTAAACGAGTCCCGATCGATTAATTGAGTCAGATGGGTCGTAAATGGAATTTGAATCATCTTTTTAATTATGGTCCCTTTTCAGCCTCCGCGGGTATATAGGTACCTACATGCCTAAGTTAGTCCGTCAAAATTCCTTTATATACTTTGATATAATGCCTATAGAATTTTTAGATGCTTCTGAACTATGAACATCTATAGGTAGATAGGTAGGTACTGTAGCAAACCCTGAAGTGCCCTGAACGCGGGATTACTTCGTTTTGGGATATATGTATATCGATCTACGTAATTGAAACACTATATATAATTATTATGTACGTGTATTGAAATAATATACCTACTCTATTATATTTTTATCTGGTAAAAGAAAAAGAGAGTCCGTCAACCATTGAGATGGTATGTCAAGACCTTCTTATTTGAAACTAGTATTTATCCTCAGCATAGACAACTAAAATGAGGTTGTATCTAACTCAGTCAGCCAGGACCTCAAAAAACCGTTAAAATAATCGGTCATACGAGTAAAATGACGTCACCATACCTCGCTTATTACACAAAATAAGTGCAGCTTATTGTCATAAACTGTACCTTTTAACGACACTCACAGTGAAAAGAATGAGTAGCCTATTATTGTCCGGAACCTCTCACAGAGAGTAGTGAGTTTCTTTGAAGATTTCCTACCATTAAGGGGATCCTTCACAAAGAAATTATAAAGGTTTGTGAAGCGTAAAGATGTCAATATCCTTTTACTTTATGAGCTGTTCGAGTGATCATAAATTTTGACATTGCACGAGATTTTCTAGGGCTGATATTACTTCTTATTAACATTAAATATTTTCTTGATACTTTAAGAATAGGTACTCGGCGAAGATAGATAATATATTAAAATGTTTGTATAACTTCAAAGTGAGGTATCTATTATTATGGTGGGCGCTTTCAATCTTCTTTTTTTTTTATTAAAATCGGTGTGCGGACGTAAGAAGCCTGAGGAATTCAGTGGCTGTATGTAATCTATACTTTAATACTTATATTATGAAGAGGAAAAGTTTGATTGTTTTTATGTTTGTAAGTGGTAATCTCTGGAAGTACTGGTCCGATTACAATTTCTTTTTCACTGATAGAAAGCTACTTTATTGCTGAGTGTCATGGGCATTGGCTATGGTTTATGGTAGGTAAACTTGCCTAAATACGCGGACGAAGTCGCGAGCATAATTATATGCTTAGGTATACAATGCAACTTCGACATAACAAAGCTGAAGGGGGTTAGAAAATATTTCAAACAATTTTCTACAATGCAAGAGGGTTTGTTTGTTAGCCGCGAAAGGTCCAAGGGGAATTTGCAGAATTTGCTAAATCAAGGGAATCGTTATATTGAGGTTGTACTATATTTGGTCTACAACAAAGACACTTAAACACAGTCCCACCTATTTACAGTCTAAGATGAGTTTTCTATCGTGTCAACTTAGTAACCCTAAAGTAAACAGTAAATCTGGGCCACATCACGAGTGTCTCCGAGTGCTGGCAGCCTCGGCCCCGCCATAAACTTGTTTATGGCACCGTCAACTGAATGCCGTTAACTCGTTAACTGTTCCCACTGACCACTCGACAGATTATGACATTACTTTATGACCTAAATTACACCTACATGGCAGGAACACTGATATAATAATTATGTCTTTTGTTACGTAGGAGGACGGCAAAGAAGAGCATAATTAAATATTACACAGTTCAATTCAACCAAATCGATGATCGCAATAAAAGAGAGATTTTTTTTTGCATCGTAGGTGCCTTTACAAACATATACCTAAACTTACATATACAAACAACCAGACTTTTTTTTTTTAGGTGGTAAAAATCATCAAATGACTCCTTCGGCCCTGGGTGGGGCGGAAGGGACTGTCAGACTTTTACTGACTAAAAAACCACCCTGTTCCTTCTGTTGCCCTTTACGTTCCGGGGCCACGGTATCCTGTTAAGACGTCCCGCAACCCCGCAACCAGACTTGGAACAACTTTCTGTAGGCTAAACATTTAATCCGCGCGGGAACCGAACCCGCGACACGCAGCGCAGCAGCCGACCGTTTAGCCGCGCGACGTCCACGTGGAAGTCAAGTACATCATAAGACAGCCTATAGACAATTTTTAACATTATTTCTGTTGAATTTTAGTTGAAATTAATTAAATTATCAATGAAAACCGTTGTAAGTATATTGCTGCTCACAAAATATTATTTTGTAGCTTGAACAATTGGCTAGTTGGCACCATTAACCAATAATTCCAAGACACAACTTTTAAAAAACACTTTAGCCCAATGAAAAGTACCTAACACAAAAGCAGTTGCTTTGAAATCAATAAATCGTTAATCAATTGAGTTGACAATTATGTGACTTCACAATTTACTATTGCCATACTAAATCTATGGGGGAATCGTGTGGTGTTGTCTACTACTCAATCAGCACCTACTTATTATAGTTATTTATTCAAAATATTGTAATGTGGTTAAGTATTTGAGATTGTAGGGGGTAATCTCTGGATTTACTGAACTGATTTTGAAAATTCTTTCGCAAATTGTAAGCTACGTTATCACTGAGTGCTATTTTTTATTAAAAAATTAGGGATCCGTAAGAAAAATCACAGAAACAAAGTCGCAGGGAGAGTGCTCTAGTATACCTCTACATAAAAAAATACTTTATTTACAAGCCCTATTGCAAAGATTGAGCTGTGGGTTACAATCTTTAGGTAATCATAGACCAGACAAAACAAACTTAGCTAGTTTATTTGAAAAAATAGTTAAGCAAACTACCAAAAATTAAAAGAAAATAGGGTAATTGAGAACACAACATTCGAAACATGACATTTATTCAACAAAATCTCTACACACTGCTTACAATTCTTGCATTAAATATAAATACAAATCTGAAAGGTACTATTTGGTGTTATAAATTATTACACATAACAAAATAGGTAAATATCTAAATATGTATTTATAAATATATCGACCAAAACAAAAATATTACAACAATTTTCTCAACATATAAAATTTTTGTACATAAAAACACGAAATATTTTTTTTTATATTATTGTTCAAATCACCTACTGTAGGGTAATAATATACTCTCTTAATAACCATCTACTCTATGGAATATATTAATTAAACATTTAAATACCTTTTAAGCGTCACTTTCAAATACATAGGTACCGACTACGGGCTTTGAACAGCTAAGTAAGGGAACGCTAATAAGTGCGCTCTTCACCGTGACGAAACGTTACCCAACATAGATAAATAAGAATCAGTAGTTCACGCTAAGCGTAATGCTAGCAAACTAAAATACCTCAGAGGGGCAAATCCCGTAAGTTTAACAACGATCGCATTCTAATCTCAGTCTCTCTCATTTTGACAATTTTTTTGCTGAGATGAGATTGCGACTGGATTTTGAACCTTTTAAAGTTACGAGAATTGGCATTCAGAGAGCCTAACACGAGCAAGCGAAGTAACTTAAACATAACGTAGGTAAATTCGATTGATTTTTAAATTAAAAATACCTTTCGCAGAAAATGCTAAAGTATAGTCGTATTCTCAATTCAAAATCGACTCGAATCGAATACATTATGTTAGTACGCTCGTGCTGGGCGTGCTAAACCTAAGGTTGAGGTCTAAAGACTGAAAAGCCTTACAATCAGTTAGCTGACATTACGCTTGGCGCGAAAACAAAATGGCAGCAATGGCTCTTTTATACCGCGTTTACATTCAGCCGTAGTGAGCAGGGAAGTGGGCAGGGAAGTGGGCAGGACGAGTATGTAAACGCAATACTTCTCATGCCACTGCCATTGCCACTCGCGCTGCCCGGCGCTCCCCAAAATGGCGGTTTTTTGTGCGGAAGTCAAAGGACCGGCAGCGCGAGCGGCAGTGCGTGTTTACATTCTGCTCCGACGCTCAGTACTCGCCGAGCGCCTGGAGGAGAAAGACGTTCGTTTAGATCATCGAAAATGCCGTCCGAATGGAGCAATGAGATTACAATAAAATTCTTAGAACTACTGGAAACGGAAAAAGTAATTTGGGATGTTACGGATAAACAATATAAACAGAAACGTAAGGTTCACACGCGTAAATTTTTTTTTTTTTTATTTCGATGTATAGATATCATCCACGATCGTCTACGACGAACATTCTCATCTTGGGACAACTCACACACGGCCATCTGATCCCAAGCTAAGCAGAGCTTGTGTTATGGTAACCAGACAACTGAT
Source organism: Hoplodrina blanda (assembly GCA_949316365.1). Lineage (NCBI taxonomy): Eukaryota > Metazoa > Arthropoda > Insecta > Lepidoptera > Noctuidae > Hoplodrina > Hoplodrina blanda. The sequence goes on from OX438594.1 coordinate 11,642,435, forward strand.
ATACATACTTATATAATTTATAAATACATACATATTATAGATAAATTACACCCAGACACAGAACCAACAATTATGCTCATCACACAAAGTTTGTCCTGGGTGGGAATCGAACCCACTACCTCCGGCTTTGCAGTCAGGGTCACTAACCACTAGACCAACGAGGCAGTCATAAAAATATCGAACATAATTATGTATCGCAAAAAGAGACAGCGCGGCCGCTGTAATTATTTCGACGTCTGCCATTGTTGAAACTTGAAAGCGAAGTGAGTGGTAGGGCAGTATGTAAACACACACTTCTCTCGATCCTGCTGCGGCAGTATTTAGGGAATTATTGCCGGCAGCGCGAGGGGCAGCGGCAGGGGCTGAATGTAAATGAGGTATTAAAAATAGAGCGCGCTGTCACTGCTGTCAAAAATGTTTGTAAACTTTTAACAAATGTTGCCAACATTAAGCAGCATATACTTAAAGAGCTAAAATTCAGCGAAGTAATAAATAAATAGCTAACTAATAATATACCAATAAATACATACGACAGATATTAAAAATTAGGCCAGTTATACTGTCAACTGATACCAACGTACGGGATACGAATTTTCAAACATGGTAACATTCATTACGCCCATTCTTCAAATCTCACCGGAACGCTGTCATGTAAAACACGCAATGGGCAGTAAAAAGATTCAAAAATTCGTATTCCGTCAAAGACAATAACATTATTAGTACTCGTGGCAAAACTAGTAGTGAACAACGAGGGTTTGTTCCAAATAACTCTAATACTACAATATTATTTAATAATATTGTGCGATTTACTGGTAAAATATAGCTAAAATGGAACGGCTAATATGGTGCTTGACCTTCACTTATAAAGCACGGCCGAACAAGCTACTTGGTTTACAGAAAACTATAATTATCTTTCTGCTACCCATTCATTGTTATTTTGTTCACTTTTTAAGCTTGTGGTGTCTAATAATAATTTTGAAACCTATGTAAAGTGATTTAAAAGAATTGTTACACTAGAAACATTGTTTAAAAGGTGCAAGTTAGCTGCCTGTATATCAAATAGCTTGTATGACTGTACATGCCCATCTTTACAAATAAAAAAATTATCTGTCTGTTTATGATAAGTATCAAATAACAGCTTTTCACTAAGTAAATAAGAATTTTCACACGGTACATACAAGAAAAAGTATTTTTAGTTTTTATTTGTCTGTCTGTTTGTTTCAGCGAATTTGACGGGATTTTCAATGGCAGATAGCTATAAAGAGTAACTCAGGCTACTTTTTTAATAATTAATTTTACCAGCAAACCACCCATTATCAAGTTAAGATGAACATCTATTAACAGCTATACAAAACAATAATGACTAGAGTTAGATCCTATTGATACGTTAAATACAAGAACTCAACACAAACAGTGATGATACAAATTGAATTGTACTTTATTTAAACAGCATTAAAGTCTAAATTAGATAGTTATATAATCCCTTGTTAGGATAAGTAGGCTTTGTATGCCAAACGGCAAAGCTCGAGCGCTTTGGGGCCTTGAAACGAGCGATGACTGTGTTAGCAGTTTTATGTTCAAAATTGAAAATGTTTTACTCAAATTCCGTTAAAATGTTGTTCTTCCCTTCATTTTTTATGCAACTGCCCGAAAAAGGTTTGTTATGTTTAACGCAAGCCTGCTTAAATCTAAAAGTAAAAGTAATTGAAAGTTATATCGTCAAGTATCAACAATTTTTATGTTTATCACATTGAAAGTTATATCGTCAAGTATCAAGATTTTTACTTATCTATTTTTCTTTTTATTTGCAGTTCCTCGCTCGTCTCAAGCCGCATATAGAACGCGCCACTAAACGATAAATACCCTAGTTTGACACCGTCTTATTGCACTGTTGCAACACAACGCAGTGTCGCCCCAGTACGCAGCAACACTCACCGACGAACCATTTGACAATACAAACTATATTAATAAAACACGAGAAATACATCAATATCTACTTTGAAACATATTTAAGTGGGGGTAAATCTCACCTATTTGGTTAGACAATAACTACCATTAATTATGAATTTAAAATGTTGACACAGCTAACATTCACATCACAATTAGTTACCATATTAGGCGTTTAATATTGCTCGTATTTAGGAATCTCTCTTTATTATTAATAATTTAACCTACATTCTGTATGTCAAATGTTCCGCCGCGAATCTAGCACACAGACGAACACACGACCGAACACGTAACGACTACACTAATATTTGTGCGTATCGACCTAACATTATACAAATTCACACTTCATACCACAACACTAAGGGTACTTCAATAATACATACATCAATTATACACTAAAGTTATACATAAATATATTTTTATATTTACTTCATATACTTATTGCTGTATCTGTCACACAGATAAAATAAGAGCTCGACACATCTCACTTATATTACTTAATTGTACTCCAAGGTTCAATGAATATACCGAAACTTTAACTTTCCAATAAAATGGTGCTTTGGTTGGGATACACAAATATGGCGTTTGTATAATACGTTTGGAATTTCGTTTTACCTACAAGGTCCCCTATGATTCGTATTAAATAGGTGACTTACGGGCATAGTCTGAAAGCCAACTAGAATATATTACTTACAAAAATGTTACTTGCCTGTAGTAATGATTTTAACGCTAGTCTTAACAAAATGAGTTCTCAGGATTTGCTGTATCATATAATCTTAATTTTAGCCAAGACTAGTTAAAAAAAATTGCCTAGATAATCCCCCTTACTTATAAACGTTACTTAAAGTTAAGACAGGCTTAAACGTCTTAAAAGTTATAGATAAGCAGACGTGCTTGCCTGCAATAACTTAATGCGATGTTTATAAGTGAGTAAGTTTTTATACACACTTTATAGAGGTGTAGGTATACAACGAATAATTTATACCGCACCCCCTATCGTGGGTGTGAACTACATGTTGCACGAGTGTGGAACCACCTTAACATATTTTGCAGCAATTACAGGCATGTTAGTCGGAATCTTTCTTCAATTTATAATTACTTGAATTTAGCTTTTATATTTTTAAAGTACCAGTTGAAATATACGTTGTGTGTTATTTGAAATCCCAGTATTAATATACCAGTACTCCAAATCACGTATAGTACGCGTATATTATGATTTACCGGTACTTGAAACGCAAAGTCCCAGTTGGCTGTCAGACTATACCTACCTACATATCTACAATATTATCTAAACATTCGAACTTGTCTTATAAATAAAACATTTAACTATTAATCAATGCTCAAACGAAAAGTAATGTAAAAATAACTTCTACATTTACTTATTGCTTTCGCGGGTTCCGTTATTCGGAAGACATTATGGTCTAATCTATTAGGTACTGGAGCCCAAGAGATACAAATATATACTTTTTTCTATTTATTCTTGTAAATATATTGGGTTTGGTGTTCAGGCGTAAAGAAGAAAATTGAGAAGAAATGGCACTCGGTAGAAGAGAATTAAGTACTCTAAATGTAATACCACAGTGTAAAAATGTACGGTGGTTCATCGGAAGCGTTTTCGCAGGGCAATCGTTCAATCTCTACCTATTTACACCCTATACGTAGTGTTTGGGGTGTAAGTTGGCGGAGATTCCATAAGCAAATTTAATAGAGGTACTTAATGTATAGAGCAGGGTTAGCCAACTTGATTAGACCCAAGATTGACTCCTTGCTGACAAAACATACTTCTTAAAAATTTAAATGAAACAGTATAACAATTATGTAGTATTTTTTTAAGAGGAAAAACATAAAATTACTCATTACGTTGCGCAGTCTGTATTTATATCTTTCGCCTTGCCGCGATCGACTGGACTAAAAGCCGCGATCGACCGGTTGGCCATCTCTGGTATAGAGGAATGTCAAACTTTTTGACATTAGACCAGGTCCTGTCAAACGTATGAGCGATAAACCACATTATAGACTGTGATAATAAATTACTAGAATAAATTAATCATCTCTCACTGTATGGAATTTAAAAGAAAAACGTTTATAATAAAAAAGAAATAGTAACAGACTACAGTCGATTTGAAACTGTCAAAGGCGTGTGACATTGACATTACCAATTGCCATCAACTGTCACTTTATGGCAATATCATCTGTCACAAATAAGTTAACATCAATAGAAACATATCATTTAGACCTAGATTCCTTCTTACATAACCTACTATATAAAAAGGGGTATTATTTAATTAAGAAAAAATACTATAGTGTGGCCATTAGTGCTGTGCACTCCCTGAGGTATGCGCGGCGAGGTGGGGGACGAAGAAAAAAGTGCATGAGTTCACATGAGATCGATATTGTCGGACTGATCTTACGATATCGGTTTACAATATTTTATGTAAAGCTTTAATATTGGCGATTCCAGACTTATATTAATTACAATTCCAGGTTTCCTCACGATGTTTTCCTTCACCGATGTCAGAGATCCAAGATAAACTTTAGAAAGTACATTTGAATTGAAAATTGCCTCCGCTACGATTTTGGCAATATTCGCATCACTATTCTATTCAAAACTTTTTGTCTACTTTTCTTTTGTTAAAATATTCGACCATTTTAAAAATGACGGTCTTGACATCACGAGATAACGCACGACCCATCTTTGAATATTTATCTCATGTGCGTCTGACATAGACAGTCCGCTACAAACAAATGCTAGCTACCGCCGTGAGCGTCGGCGGCAGACTGACAGAGCGCAGCAGCCGATTCTCCCCCCCGTCTCGCCGCGCGCATACCTCAGGGAGTGCACAGCACTAATGGCCACACTATAGTTTATCCAATTATCTAATTAGGAATTGTTTAAGAGGTAGAGGACCAAGGTATCTTGTTGAAGTAGCTTTGTTATGGCAAGGTTTTATAAATGCATGAAGTAAATCATTGTTATATGGCAACTACATCAAATATGGCTTTTATATAGCAACACCTGATTGAGGAAATCTATAATAGGAGAGCAGTTAAAATAAATTAAAAGCTGAAGGTTAGTCAGCTGGATAATAAACTAAATATTTTTCAAAATTTTGAGTTTTACGAACTTTTTTCTGTAACTTAAAATCAGCTTAACTATCAGATCATAGTTATGAGCAGAGATGTGTCGGATGTTAAAAATATATATCCGCGGATACGAATACGCATCATTGGTGTCTGGATCCGCGAATACGGATACGTATCTCAACTTTATTATTCAGTCGGTGACTGTGCGCGTCACCTTGAAACGACAGTTGATGCTTTACGTTAGTGATAGGACATGTATCGACTTGCATCACAGCCGGGAACGACTTTACAAACAGTAAAAACAAACTTATTTTAAAGAATACATGGAAAACGCCAAAATGTGGGATAATACAAACCCCAAATTTCATCTATATATTGATATTTAACCATGTAAAATATTCGTGCAAGGTCCGCCAAAAATTAACGGATCAGATCTTTCTTTTCCCTCAGATATCCGCGGATACGGATATCCGACACATCACTATTAATGAGAGATCTTTTTAATAAGTAGTTGCATCAAAGGCGAATATAAATTCAGAACGTATAGACGTTTGAGCATCTCACTCACTTAACATTTTAGGCCTCACTTGCTAACCGTATTGTATAGCAATTTTATACAATTAAAGATCCTGCCAGATTAAGAAAATATATTTAACCATGATAGGTGCTCTTGAGCAATTATTTTGAACAAATTGAAAGAAGACAATAGTGGAGCAAAGGTTTTGGCTGTTTACACCTGTATTAGTGCAAGTGACAAGTTGGTCAAAATAAGTTGTGCATTTATTGCTGTCACGGCAAACGCCCTTACTCCCGCGTGTGTGTGCGGTGTGCGCGCGCATACTATACGCTACGTTGCTTTTTTTATTGATTTTTTGTTTTTTATTAATTCGAAATTCGAATATTCACAGAAATGTTTCACATCTGCCAGGCGTTGCGTGATGGCCAACATTTTTCACTTGTACCAGTTACTTGCACAAATATTTCCACAGACGCAATAACATTTAAATGCAAAGCAATGTAAACTTTTTTCTTGTAACCATAAATAATAGCATCATATTGAGGTAGAACAAGGGACATTAAAAATTTAATTCGTTTAGTAAACGAACAAAAATCTCATTGAAACTCTATTTTTGGTAGAAATTGAACTACATATCAAAAGTGGTAAAAATTTAGTACATGTAAAAGTTTAGTTAATCATAGAGTAAAAACTTTTTTACGAAGACAGTGTTGCCAACTAAAGAAAAAAAACTTGAAAGTACGTACCTAATCGTTAATAAGTACGTTATTATTTTCTATCATATTTTTCATGAATATAATTTTTGTCGTTATAATATTTTTTACACCATACCATACATAACAAAAGTTATGTTTCTTAAAGTGTGTTTACTTTCCCTCGATCGTGTTCTATCGTATCATAGCTAGAATACCAGCTATATTTCACGTATTTATCTTATATTTTTCTCCTGTGAAAATGTAAAGATCTTACGGGTTGTGTTCAAGCTGGTTGATTAAGGCGATGTGTGGTGCCTTCTTCTACGTCGGAAGACCAGAGCGAAGATACTGCGGAGACGCCGCCACCGTCTGCGACCGCCGCTCGTCGATATACCCGTCCCCATGAGTGATGCCTGTGGAATAAGAGTTCAATGGTTAATTTGACTATTAAATTGTGTTAATATTAGAAAAAAATCTCCCAAAAATGTAAAGGACTTTAAATACAATTTCCTCCCTTTATTGCTTACAAACTTTTCTATTTTATGCTGTGTTGATGTTGGTCACACTGCCTACGTCGCTCTTTGGTGTCTAACTGCAGACGAACCACAGAGTACTTTTTGCAGAATAAAGACTATGGTTACCTTCTACTTATTACTACTTTGGGGCCTTGTCTCTTAGAAGAGTTGAGTTCGTTCCGCCATCGCCATCTCCGTCTCGGCGTGATGTCGTTTCATGCCATTTAGGACCCTGAAGGATGACAACAGGAGAAGGAGAACAAAAACATACCTGTCTCTGTCTCTCCAACCGGCGTATTTCCCTGACGAGCGCATGAAAGGCATCATCTACGAAGTGGCGGAGTGCGGCCGATGTCTCGAAGAACGGACAGCCGAGCTGTGTCGCGAGTGCCTTGCCTTCCTCCGTCGTCACCTGTGAATATACGATCTTTATTAATAACAGAACACGACATTACTGTATTCTCCGAAAGATCAGCCAAAGGTCAATCAAAACACTCACATAATCAAAGTGTAAGTCAAAGCATTTATTTCAATTAAACTATTAACAGGCATTTTTGAATTTTCAAGGAGCCAGACAGGTCAATTCAGTGAGGTTTAAATCTCTTGTGACAGGGGGCAGCTGGGGCGAAAATTCAGACACCAGGCTATGGAACATACCTGTCTAAACCGTGGCGCGAGATCCAGCTTATTCCCGACCAGTACAAGCGGCAGTCTCTCGGAGGGCCTCGCCTGCGCCAACAAACGCCTGTACTCGGCAGCGGCGCGGAACGAGCGTCGGTCCGTCACCGAGTAGCAGAGCACGAAGCCCTCCCCACACCGCATGTACTGTTCTCTCATCGCTGTGAACTCCACCTGTTTGGAAGAAAAAGATTTTGTTAAGCTGCATTTTGGTAGCTAGCACTGCACAAGCAAAATTGAACCTTATGTTTTATGACTAAATGCTGATTTTGAAGAAGTAATCACCTAACAGTCAACAATCAAACTGGCAGGTTGTAAGTTTGAGGCGGCAAGTCTTCTTGCAGGATCGGCTCCTTGGGACCTGGATGCTAGGGTCTTGGCGTCAATGTACCAATGGCGCCGGGCGGAGCTGGAACGCGGTGAGCTACTGATACCTCGGCAGTTCGAGGCACAGCGGGCCGAGCTCTGCCGGATCCTAGTATGCCAATGGAGGAAGCGACTTGCACAACCCAGATGGGGGCACTCCACGATAGTGGCGGTAAGACCCGTAATGGACGAGTGGCTGGAGAGGCAGCATGGCGCCCTCAGCTTCCGGCTGACGCAGGTACTGACTGGACATGGTTGTTTCGGAAAGTACCTGCGGCGGATAGGCCGGGAGCGGACGCCCCGTTGCCATCATTGTGTGGACTGCTCCGAGGACACGGCGCAGCATACGTTGGAAGAGTGCCCAGCGTGGGAGCAGCAGCGCCGTGACCTCGTTGCAGCACTTGGTGCAGGTGATCTCGCGCTTCCGGCCGTGATTCAATCCATGGTTGGGAGCACGGACGCGTGGGATGCCGTCGACTCTTTTTGCGAGGAGGTGATGCATACAAAGGAGGCGGCGGAGAGGGAGCGGGAGCGTACCTCTCACTCCGCCCGCATCAGAAGGGCAGCAGGGCGCAGGAGGGCGCTCAACGATCTCCGGCCACCGTGAGGCCCTCCTCACTGCCTGCGAGCGGCAAACTTGGGGCAGTTTGTCGCTCGACCAGACATAGGCCTGTGATGGCGGCGCGCAGTGTTCCGTGCGCGCCTCTCTAGTGGAATGTGCGATTGCAGGATAGGCCGCACATAGTGAAGGGGCTCGCCAATGGCGGTCCAATACCAGTCGGGGGCGCGGATCATGCGTAATGCGAATACCGGGCTCCCGACTTATGGTAGCAGAAGGAACCGTGGGGTTTTAGTCGGTAAAAGTCCGACATACCCCTCCGTTATCCCCAAACGGAGGGCATCCATGAGGATTTGCCCACAAAAAAAAAAAAAATAAATAAAAGGTTGTAAGTTTAAAAACTGCCCAACTGTTCATCATAATTGAATGAAATAAAATTTGTTCCTTATAATGTGATGGTTATATAGCTATGTATTACTAAAATAGTGAGTTAGTCTCGCAAAAATGAAAATGACTCTACCATTATATAATTTAGTTTTAGTTTTTTTTCCTCAATACTGGGGCGGTGGTGGGGTGGTAAGAAGTTCAACAAGTGATCTTGTTTAAAATAAAAAATATAGGTAACTAGCTTTTTCCCGCGATTTTGTCCGCGCAAATGTCGGTTATCGCGGACGCAGACGAAGTCGAAGTCGAAGTCTAATAAAAAGTAGCCTGTCTTTCCCCGGGTCTTAAACTATCTCCATGCTAAATTTCATCAAAATCGGTTCAGTGGTTTAGGCGTGAAAGCGAGACAGACAGACAGAGTTACTTTCGCATTTATAATATTAGTAAGGATTAAACAATGTAACTGTTGTTTCATCACAGACAACATTATTTATGCCTGTGCCCTCTTGACTTTTGTTATAGATTACCTGACTGGCTAAATCTACATCAAATATAAATAGGCAATCTATTCCCTGGACTGACCTGTCCTGCCGTGTCCAGTATATCCAACAACGCTGGCTCCCCATCGATGACCGCTTGCTGTTGGTATGAGTCCTCTGAAAATACAACAATAATAATATGATTATTAATGTGATAATATTGTAAATGTGTAAGTAACTATGCTTGTTTGTCTATTTGTTACCTGATCACAGTAAAACCACTCAATCAATTCCTCATCTGTGAATGCCTATGTACTTGACATAGGCATTTTTTAAATTTGAAAATTCATCTGTGTGTTCAACCAATATTTACAAAACATACTAATTAAATATATTGAGGAATTAATTTCCTTTTTACTTTACCAGCCTGCCCTGCACATTTCTTAGTTTTATAACATGCAGACACAGTTTTGTTATATTTTTTTAATGCATCTTATTAATAAAATTTAAATTAAAAGCAAACATATTTTCAGAGCTATTTATCAGAATGTTTTGGTTCATATGGAACATTTTTTAAATAAACATTTTCACACAAGTTTACATTATTTATATAATATTTATAAAACAGCTCTGACTGTTGAGCACACAGCTATTGTAGACTAAACAAATACCAAGTGACAGTAGTAAACTCAATCCATATGGTACCACAATGACCAACTAATACGAATATTGTTCTCGTCAAATCTACAAGTGCTAGTTAATTTCGAATGTAAACAATAGTTGGAATGTGTTAATTCCGTCAAGTACCTACCTATAGTAGGGTCATGGTAGTCCAAGAAGCTGTGACTGACGAACTGCAGCGTGACGGCGGACTTGCCGACGCCGCCGTCGCCCAGCACCACGATCTTGTAGACGCGGAGGCCGCGCGACGTGCCCGCAGCCTCGCCCGCCATGCCACCGCATGCCTGCGCCCGAGAGCCGCGCCCGCCACCTTCACACCGCAACCATCGCCATGGCCCGCCGCACACGCCCCCGCCGAACACTAACACCACCGTGCCGAATTTTATCTCACCACAACACTAGCAACACCCTTTCATTTATCGATGCACATTTTGGTTTCTAAACAAATAATAATTTATCTTCTATTCTTCAATAAAAAATCGACAGCTGATTGAAAGCGATTGACATTTCGATTTTGTTTTGATAGGTTGGCCATCTTAATCTGCGTTCGGTTATACACATAGTAATATCTATCTATTAGTTAACCACATAACACGATTAGGCAATTTGACAATTCAACAATAATTAGTAATTTATAAAATTTGGCGTGGGTGATAATATAATAATGATGACTTTAAACTTGTTTCCAAAATATTTCGTGAAATATTTTAGTCTTTTATCAATCGATTGAAAAACTTTTTATTGAACGCAGTCGGTCGACGAAGCGTTCAAAAACCTTACTCATTTACTTTTTAATAGAACCCCAATAAAATATTCAGCTACTCGTTTTTCTATGTAACTTTATACAATGGAACTCATATAACAAAAAAGTGAAAGATTTACTTTAGATTATCATAAAGTAAATGAGAGATACAGTCATGATGATCATTTGCATAAAAACTGGCGGCTGTTCATATTTATATTTTAGATGATTTTGCCGTACTTCTAAATGCACTGTAACATGGTCAAATTGGTCATGTCCAGTGTTGCCAATTTAGCTCTTTTAGAGCTAAATTTAGCTCTAGTTTCAATTAATTAGCTCCAAAATAAACAGTTTAGCTCTTTAGTTATTTTATTTTAAAATTTTAGCTCCATTCCAGTACACGAACTTTTGGGTTTTTGTCTTTCAAAATTGTAGGTTGTATCCGAATTTCATTCAGACTAACGAGTAAATCAATAAGTAAAGGCATATTTAGATGACTTGAACCACGGGGAATACCCGTATTGTTTTATTTCGTTCGTTTTATTTAAGTACTTCGTTTTGTTCGATCATTCAACATTCCTTTTCCTTCTGGAGTACTGTGTTGATTATTTGTGTAGCTGTAGTGCGAATTACAATAACTTAGTATAGGAAAGTGCAACATGCAAAATGTCATCGAGTAGGCCATACACACAAAAGTTCCGAGAAGAATCCGAGACTGCTTTTCAAGGCGAAAGAAATTAGTAACTACAATGGCACCTTATGATGTGGAAAACTTAGGGCCAAGCACAAGTGGATTAGAATTAGTGAAAACACACAGTTTCGACTTTCGATAGTTTTGACGACGAATAATCGTATTTTTAAATATCTCTCTTATTAATCTGACAAGATATAATATCAAGTTACGTTTTACTATATCAATAATTAAAATTTATAGATTTTTAAAGTTTTTTTTTATTTTAGCTCTTTTTTTTCCATAAATTTAGCTCTATTATAGCTCTTTTTCGAAGGTGATCTAGCTCTCTTTCAAAAATTGAGTTGGCAACACTGGTCATGTCATTTCATTTGTCAATGTCAAAAATGTCAACTAGAGCCCTGTGGGCAGCATCTTCGTTTTTGTTTTCACTTTTTTATAAATAAATAAAGTTCCTATCTGATAATGGCCCACATTCAATTTGTAGATGAATTAGTTCGGGAGTATCTACTATACCGAGGATTCACATCGACGGTGAAAGCGTTTGACAACGATTTGAAGGCAGATAAAGACAAAGGTTTCAGAGTGGACAAAATAGTTGAACAAATAGTACATTACATTAATGTTTCAGACCTTATTGGGTTGAAGGAGTATTGGTCACACCTAGACACTCTTGTATTCTCAAAATTGGAGACTCACGTTCAACCTGGTAAGTAGAAAAACCATCTAGTTTTAACTGTTCAAATTATCTACACCATACGCCAAAACTAAATATATTTGTTTATTTTTCCAGCTGTGCGGAAGCTGGAATACAGCCTGTACAAATTATATTTAGTGACTGCAGCGCAAAGTACGGGGGGTGTGCGGAATGAGCGAATTACTGACTTTCTATCGAAAATGTTACCTGAGCTGCAGGGACAGGCTGAGTGGAGGGACTGGTTCAGTAAGTTTGATTTAATTACTACATTTTTAATTGGTAATATTATTATTAATAATTCCTTTTTTATCATGTTGTTGTTGTTGTACAGTAAAAAAAAACTCATAAATGTCTCAAATAATCTTAAAAATTTAACAGATTTTTTATTAATCAGTTTAGTTTATATAATTTTAATATAATGCTTTCACATTTCTTTCTCATGGAGACAAGCAAAATATTTTGTTCACATTGTAAACCATATATATGTTATTTCTTCTTTCTAAAAATACTTTGACAAAAATAATTCTCCATTTCTATCTTCTTTTCCAGTGCTACCATTTATCACGAAGCCAGAAGAGAACCCTTCATTCAGCCTGTACTTCACGAGAGCATGGCAGGACAGTGTGCTAGTGTCTCTTCACAACCTGCTTGCTACCGTGTTCCAATGCATGCCACAACCAACACTCACCAGCTATGAAAGTGACGCAGCTATGGTTAAGAGGCTACAAGATAAATTGGCTGCTGTGTCGGGCAAGGTAAACATTACATACATACATAAACTCACGCCTTTTTCCAATGGGGGTAGGCAGAAACCACAATAAGTAAACATTTACCTTTTTTTTTTGTGGCTTTTTATTAAGTACATTGAAAAAGTACTAGTTTAGCTAAGAATTTAGTCTGAAATTTTTAATAAAATCAAAGCATTAAACTGTCAAAAAGGCTGTCTAGTCTAAAATAGGACTAGGCAGGCCGTATTATGACAAATGACAGATGATTGCTGGGCATTATTGACTTCTAAATGGTGACCACTTAAGAATAAACAGTGCTATGGAAGACCCAGGCGAATATGGCGAAATTAACGAGAGTGCTTCGTGAGGGATAGTCGTAAAAAACGCAAAGAGTAGAGAGAGGCCTAATCTCAGCTATCTGACAGTACAGGCTGATATCATGATATCCGCCGTTCAACGTCCACTGCTGGACAGAAGCCTCACCTAAAAATAGCCACAATGACCGGTCCCTAACTGCCCGCAACCAGTGGTTTCCCTCAATTAATAAATAATGCATTGAGCGACAGTTTTGTTGATATGGCTCAAATACTACAAATAAGTACCAAAATAAAATTATTGAAAATAAGATGTGTGTGTAATAAAACACGCTATTATGTAGAGACCTGAGCGTGCGCTTTCTATTAAAATCCTAAAAGCAGTACGCGTGACGGGACGGCGCGGCGTGAATAATCTGTTGAATAAACGCGCGCATTGTTCATATTATATATAACAAAGACTGACTGTAACTCAGGTTTCAATATTAAAATAAAATCGTTTATTTACCTGAATAAGATTAATTACATTTCCTTATCTCCATTTCCATTAACTAAACGCGGGTGAAAAAATCAGGCGCACGAAGTTGGCGGGCATCAGGTAGTTTTCCATAAAAAGAAACATAACATCACGCCTGTGATCCCCGAAGGGTTAGGCAGATGTGTACTGATTAGTACACCGTCATTTCGCCAGGTATGTTTAAGTCCCATGTAAAAGGGGGCGAGACTATTGCCATCAACCGGGCACAAATCCGGACTCCGAGGCTGCGAATTAGAAATTCCTAATGGACAAACCCAATAACACTTTGCCCGACCTGGGAATCGAACCCAATACCTCATGCTCATAAGATACGCTTTGCGACCACTAAACCAGAAAGGCAGTCAATCAAACAAACAACAAATGCACAAAATTATATCCCTTATTTACAGAGCCAACCACAGCAAGTAGAGAAGACCTCTCCAATTGGACACCAGTCCCGGCTCTCTCAATACTCAGAGCGGCTCAGCGGCCCCTTGCCCTTAGTCGACGATTTCTGCGCAATCCCCTCCGAACAGCTAGAGAGCGGGGTGCGCGAAGCTAAAGGCCTCCGCGGTCTACTGCGACAGATGGGGGGCAGTCCAGTCATGGGCAGAAAGGCTGGACGATCTCACAGCCAAAACTAAAAGTTTATTTAGTATCTATGTATAATATTGTAAATAAACATTCCCTGTAATTTTATTTTGTGTGAGTCGAATTATGTGTTATTTTATTTTATGAATATAATGGTGAAATATTTTTGCTGAGTGTCATTTAAGTAGTATGTAGGTACCTTATGAACTTCTGCAGTTACATTACGAGTGATGGTTGGAAATAACTGTAATGCGTCATTTACACTCTCGCCTCGCAGCTCGTCTCGCGGCTCGCCTACAGGTCGGGTGTGTAAACACCACGCGCGCTTCCCCCGCGAGCCCCCATACTCGTGCCCATCATAAAACCGCTTCCGACGCGAGCGGCAAGACGAGCCACGAGCGCACCGATTACACTCGCGTCTCGCGGTTTAACAGAGGCAAAGGTGAAGGCAAAATCATTTGATTATTTCGCTCGCAAAACTCAGTTGAGCGGCCTCCTCGCGCGTTGTATGTATGTCAAGTAAATGAAATAATTAAACCTCCGTTACAACACCGCAAAAAATTTACGGATGCGGAAGAGATACACTACGATTTTTCGCGGATGTTCCGCACTTTCGGTGGCAAAGGTGAAGTTCCGTTACATACAATCCTGTATGGTAACAATGTAAACTGTTTACAAAAGTTATTTCTGGTCATTATTCCGGTAAACGAAACAATTACCAAAACCATTGCCAAAACGTCAATCTCTAATATTGTCAGTTGCACACGAAACCTCCACTCGCAACCAATTTGGTATAAAAAAAATCATTGAATTTTTATAAATAAACTGCACTTATTATCCCAAATTATTTGGAGTTGTACGTCGTTTAAAACTTATCGAATCGATGAACTAAATCTTAAGTTATCAAGTATTCTAGAACTACTTGCTTCACCATGGATCACGCTTTTTATGCCGATGTCTGCAAAAAGGCAAATCGCCGCAATAGAATGTGGTATCAAAACAATTTGCTGAAAGTATTACAGGCCGCTAAAGAAGGTCAACAGAGAGAGATTGATGCATCCATCGTGCTAGCTGAAGAACTTATGAAGGTTATATTTTCAGATCAGTAGCTAGCTTTACATATAGGTACTTGAGTTTAGTTCTACCAAAGCGAGCCAACCCAGAATTCTTCGATAATAAAATTCAATTAATTACGTCACACTAATTCAATATGCTAAAGGGGTTATGCTAAGCATAATATATCTACTATCTAGAAAGAACAGTTCAATGTACACTATTTTAATAACTTCTAAACGTGCTATTACACCTGCGGTGCACGTCCACGTACGTTGGCTACATGGGTCCGTGATTCAGATCGTCTGTCTAAGGCGCCCATTACACGGTAGGTTTTGCCATGGCAAAACCATGGCAGAAATTTTGACTGACGGAAAACCTATCGTCTAACGCGATGATTGACGTTTGCATGACGAAAATTGTAGGCGATAAAATTCCGTCGTTCACCATCAGTCATGATTGATGGAAATGTGCCATGGCAAAACCTACAGTCTAATGGGCGCCTAAGTTTCCACTGAAGTATGTAGGTACCTACTTACCTACCTACATTGAATTGAATGCACGAATACGCACGCTACGTAGAGAGAGATGCGTTGTTTTGTGACATCACCGGCAGCTAGACAAATATACCCACGCTGCTGGCGTGTATCAATGACGTCACCAACCACGCAGCGTATTCAGGGGCTGCAGTGGATGATATCACAACCATTTTGTGCCAATTTTCATTTAAATCTGTTCAACGGTTTACCTACGCGTGATTGAGCAACAAACATCCAAACCTATAAACATCATCACAAACACATTTATAACATTAGTAAGAAGTACGATAGGCTATAACAGTAAATTAATAATGATTGTTGTTCTTGTAATGATTGTATTAATGCGACTCGCTTGTGCCTACATCGTGCGTCGCCCTCAGGATAGGTCCACAGCGCCCCAGGGCGTCGCGACGCACGGTTTGGGAACACCGGGGGAGTTTGCGGATCCTCAACAAACCTTTTTTCACCATGACTAGAGGCAGCAAAAATTGAATTCAAAGTTGGTTTTAGAAATTGGATGAACCTGTACCAGTGCCCGTAGAAGTACCGATGCCTGTTTTGATACCGACAGATCAAGACGCTGTGATGTATCCTATTGAAGATGAGGTCCTTAAAATACTCACTGAGAGTGAGGAGAAAGGCGCCAGCGAGAGATATCTGAAGGAGCGAAATAAAAAAGCTCCTGAGGATAAGTTAGTAATATTTTTTCAATATTATGCCCGAGTAATTGTCTTATGTAACCTACTACTACAAATGCGAAAGTTTGGATGTTTGTTTGTTACTCAATCACGTCAGAACGGCTGAACGGATCTGGATGAAATTTGGAACAGAGATAGATTATAATCTGGAATAGCACATAGGCTACTCCGTATCTCGGAAATTGTACGGTTCTCTAGGATAATAAGTTACGTCTTTAGTTGCTACTCCGCTCCCGAGGGTCGCAACGTGATGTTACAAAAATATTTATAGTTCCAGAGATTAGCGTTTTTAAATAAACAAAAAAACTCTTCAGTTTTATTACATTAGTAACGGGCAAATATTTAGACAGTGAAGACCCTTACAGATTCCTGTACCGCGTGTCCGCAAACTGGGACTACGGCTGGATGCAGAAGCAGGCGAAGCAGCGTGCGCGTGACTTTAACTTCGGGCGCTGCTTCATCCTGCGCCACACCTTCTACCGCAAGAACAACCTCGCGCCCGACCCGTCGCACTACTCGCAGCCCGCCGGCGGAGAGGTCACCATTTGCAGCGAGTACTCTTGCAGCAACAACTAATAACCAACAACAACATTTCCAACAACATTCCCACCTACTGGCTTAGCCTTCTGCTTCTGCATGTGATGAACAACAACGATCCCAACCTAGGATACAGATTACTCATCAGAACTATCCTATACCTCATCAAAGCAGAAAAGTTTGTTGCCGTAACAACGAAACTTAACATACAAATAATAAAAACATTATTTTTTGTATTAAACTGTGTAAATAAGAAACATTGTATAGCAAAAAACATATATTTTATAATTTTATTATTTACAATAATTCAACTTTTATTTACATATTAACAACAGCAAGTGTACCCTTTGTCTAAGGCCACATCTACTGTTCAAAGGGATTTACTAAAATAAAAAGGTGTACAGATTTCTTTCTATTTTGTTTTTACAAAAGATTGTGTAGATTAAGAGGTGGGCTGCGTTCGATTTCAATAGAATTGTTTCTCGATAAAGAAAGCAGTTGTCTCTAATATATTACAAAAATAATATGAACATGGAAAGATTTCAACACTTATTGTGACAAAGACTATGTATTACGGTGAAACAACGTATTGAAACCGGCCGCAACAATCAAATGCTACTATAAAATTAATCAACCAGCATATCAACAACAACCGCTTACTCAGAACAAGTTACTAAGAAAATAACTAATAAAATAAAAGTTAATATTAATAATAATAAATATGAGACGTTTTGTTCTTTCTCAAGTTCATATTTTGACACATTATGTACAATTAATTTATATATCAGTCCGTATTATCTGCATAAACACTTTATTTCAAAATTTGTCCACAATTCAACTGTGTAGTGCAAAATAAGACAATTTATTATGCTCTCTCTCCTTTGGCGTGTTGTCTATGTTTACAAGGTTAAGCAAGTTAGGGTACCTGGCCGTAAAGGTCGTCGCTCACTTATCAATATGGTACCCAACCAGCACTGCCTCGTCTCTCGGCGTCCGCTCCTTATCGATGGGTGAAACACAGGATGACGTCGTGCGAGCGTCAAGTTGACGCCACGTTATCAACGGGAAGTCAACGAATCAACTTTTAAAATTAGGATTGTGAATGAAGAAGAGATGGAGGGCGGGGAGTGCGCTGCGCCTCGTCCTTGCGTTAACCACAGGCGGGCCGTTCGCTGTTTACTCGGCAACACGCGGTAAGCAGGTGGTCACCAAATGGGTCACTTGCTATACGCGTATGGACTGCTTGCGTGTGAGGCGATCCGGTGAGGTTAGGACTTATCAAGTTGATGGATATGTATGGAAGTTCATATAAAGAAATATCAACCGCAGGAGGCGAAGCGGTGCTGGTCGGGTGCCGGGTTGATAAGTGAGTGACGACCTCAATAAGGCACAAAGGTTTTTAGAAAAAGTTCGGCTTTGTATAGAGTCGTCTCTATCACTCATATATGTATGACAATCTCTTTCTAAGGCTGGATGTGCCATATTAATGCCCGGATACTGTACAGACGAGGGGTATGGTCTTGTGACTCTTGTGAGCTATGAGCCCTTCACCAATGATTGGGTACAAATACAATCAATTTTTCATTTTATGTGCATCTCTTAGGGGATGAACTCATAAATACGACCAACTCTTATTTATGAGATGCAACTTTTGACAAACTTACGGTCCCCTACAAAAATGCACTACAACAATCAAAATGCTGCTTTTTTTTCATCATTTCGGGGATGACATAGTTATTTGTACACATGAGTATTTTCACCCCCTAAAAAAATCGGTTGTCTGTAAAGTCGGTTTACTGACGATAGTTGAACGTGACAACGTCATAAGAAAATACTGATGGAATGGTTTCATTTTTCAAAAGAATCGCCGCAATTATCGTTGCTATAAACAATTGACACCACATTCACTTTTCACTTGCACTTCATACTTGACGAAAACATGTAAATGTATTATTGTATAGCAGCTGTTCACGCGGCGCATCGCTCACTCAAGTAAGAGAGAGAGACAGATGTCGAACGCTGCCGAACGCGGAGGCCGATTGTGCCTCTTTGTCGCTCGTTCCGCGCTCTCGCTTGCACTTCAAGCCCTAAGAGCGAGGTAACGCCGCATAGCGAGGTAACGCCGCATGAGTCATGTTTTTTCGTGCGTGCAGCTGGCTCCATCGAATTATAAGACGTTGTCACGTTAAAAAGGTCAGTGCATTTTGTATCATCTGTTCTTAAGGTATAAAATATGCCTTTGATAACGTATTGCAAATGCCGAACCGAATGTGCCGAACCGAATGTTGCCGAACCGCTTACGTGTATAGCTACCCTTAGCGACATTGACCGGGCACTGCCACTCACTACCTTTGCATAAGCAAGCAATAAAACAATAAACAACATCATATGGAGTGCATACAGACAGACTGCAAGTCCACTGCATACTGCACGCAGCATTTGTAGCTGTGAGGCAAACACACTATCGTACAGTCACGACCATGAATATGTATACACTTTGCAAAATTCAAAAGCGATTTTCTTGTCTTAAAAATAAGATCTATTTTGAATGAACCAATAATGCTCACACAACATGTTAATAAGTGCAACTTTTTGAAAACTTGAAATTAACTCTTAAGAGCGTGTGTTAGAGACCATTTTCCCATACCTATAATCAGGGGGAGGACACTCCCATACAGTGACCGATTTATAGACATTTTTTTTAAAATGCGACATCTGATATCGCCATCCGAAAACAAATTATAATAGTTACTTATTGTCACCATAGATGGCGACACTATCGATGAATTCTAAATTGTGGTTAATAATATAAATTAATTATAGTTGTTTTATAACTGAATTTAGAGATTTTATTTATAATTGCAAATATGTTCTTATCTATTAATTGCAAATATTTGTTTATATTATAAAAAATGCCTTACTATTACAATTACTAGCAACACAGCAAATTGGATTTGGTTGATTATATAAGTCAAAATGGCGACTGCTCCTTGCGTATGCGCATGTCTGTAGTTTTCGTTCTATTTTTGTGTTTTTCTTCGTGAAATTAATCCGCCGATCCACGTTGAGTTCAGTCCTCTCCACCAAAATATACGCAATATGCAGTAGCAGTAAGTTATAGCAATTAGCTGATCCACCTTTGCATAAATGGTTGAGAGAGAGGATACGAATCGATAGAATTTTAAACCTATTTTTTTTAAATGAGTAAATAATTATAAAATTCTATCGATACGTATTCTTATAAATATCAACCATTTATTCAAAGGTGTGTTAGCTAATTGCTATAACTTACTGCTACTGCATATTGCGTATATTTTGGTGGAGAGGACTGAACTCACTGTACCTACACACACACACATGCATACATGCAGTAGTACCTTCACACACACATACGTAAAAGTTTGCGGATGGCGTTAATAGATGGCGCTATTTTGCTGATCAATTGACATTTGCGGTCTACAAAAAAGTCGGCGAGTGGGCTCTCTATATCCGATATATTACTTTACTCTATGCCTATAATAGAGCAACATTATTTATACTCGAAGATATCAATCGTAGCGGTGATGCGTGACGGGCCGTTTATTTGGATAAACTGATTTTTAATCTATACTAATTAATATTATAAAGCTGCAGTGTTTGTTTGTTTGTTTGTTTGTTTGAACGCGCTAATCTCTGGAACTACTGGTCCGATTTGAAAAATTCTTTCAGTGTTAGATAGATTAGTTATCGAGGAAGGCTATAGGCTATATATACCATCACGCTACGACCTACGGGAGCGGAGCAGTAACCAAAGACGCGGGTGTAACCGCGGCGGACAGCTAGTTTTTTATATAAGTTCTGACCAACCAAATATCACTAATACGGCCCCAAATAAACGTCTAGTAATCAAATCTGACGGCATTAAACGGTTGTTCGTCCTTGCCATCTGGTTAATGTCTTTTTTTTTATCGATTAGGTTTTGGAGAAAACTGAGGAATACGATAGATGTTACATTTTCATATTTGTCTCATTTTTCTTCACAAGAATCGCATCGTAAAATTATGGGATCCATTTTATTACTATTTTCACAACACTATAGCTTTTCAATGAATACTTCAGAAGAAAATCGCTTTAGAATGTTGCTAATAACATCATCGCTCGTGACTCTTTATGTGTATGCAACTTTATCCAGACTATAAATAAACCGCATTAAATTGCATTTTGCTGTTGATTTGTAGTCAGTTTGCAAACTAATTGCAAAATGTAAACCTTCCATTTAAACACTTATGATATAAAACAAGTACTGACACTGCCTTTATGTATCTAAACCCCACTAGAAAAGAAACCATTACATACAAATGTCATTTGTAATTTTAATTTGATACTGATTACGGTAACTTCTCTCTTAGGGCTGTACCTCACCGGGATGCTATATAAAACGACGCTATAACAAAATGTACACTTTATTGTTAGTGCTTCACCTGGCATCTGCTTGGTCACTCGACCATACATACATTATCCTGGCAGCAATAACAGTGAGATACGGCCCTTAGCGCTTCACATGTGATGATGAATGAATGAGATCAGACATAATATGAGAACCAACCGATATACACAAGTGTCGCTCGGTGCACACAATGCACACAGACACATACTAGTCTGATATGATATTATTGTCACAACTTTATACAAACTCAACAATCATACAAAAATGATGTCATGCAGGATACGTAAGAAACCAACTCACTGTCACGCTATAACAATTCTTAACGGCAAAGAAATAAAGTTGAAATTGGCTTCCTAGTATCATTCTCCATAACTTAAGGGAATGAGGGGATACAGTTGAGCAATATTAATTGCCATATTCTACAGCCCTAACGACAGCATGACTGGTAAACCCAAGTGTGAGGATGTACAATGAGGATGATGCTAATTGACGGTATAAATCAAGCTTTACTTATTCTTATCTCTAAGTTAGTCGGATGCCACCGGGCCCGAGTGGCCGGGAACAGTCTCACTCGCACATATTCACGTCACTATCAGATCGTCTACACTCCACAACGCCCACTATCACTATCGATTGTCAGTTAAGTCACTGGCGTGGAATATCACTGTCTGGTAATGTCTTAGGCCACGAACAGTTTAATGTTTAACTCGAGTTGTGTTGTACTTGGTTGGCTAGCGTCGGGCCGTGCCGCCCTGGGTGTGTAGTACTAGGTATGCGGCGGGGCTTGTAGCGCGAGGGTGGGCGGGGGCCCGCTGGTCCAGTGCACGAGCGCGTGCTGCGGCAGCTGCGTGGCCTGGAAGTGGTCCTTGAGCAGCGCTTGTGAGAAGTTGCAGTGCATCTGGTACGCCTCGTTCTCTCGCTCCGTGTCGCCCGCTAGCCGGTACAAGTCTGTTACAGAAGCGAAATGTCAGTGGCCTGCCTGCAGAGCCAAGGAACTTCTGGGGTACCTTTGAATGTTGCGTGGGTATACTCTGTATGGAGCTGCGCAAACGCGATGATAGTAAAACGTTTCAAAACGCTAGCGTAGCATAAACGCAGCGTTAACGTTAACGCGGCGTCAGTAACAACATAATAATGGAAAGCGAAAAATGATATATTTCCCAATCGAACTATAAAAACTGTTTAAATTTAAAAAATAAAATCCAAACGTGTTTTCACACAAAATCTTTGTAACCTAAAAACTAAACCTACCTTTCAGTATAGCGGATGCCCACAACTGCACATGCACATCGGGTATCTTGCTAGCCAGCTGCATGGCCGGCGTGACCATGTTCATGCTCTCCCGCGAGTTGTTGATGGACAAGAAGATGTGCCCCAGCAGCACCAGCGAACATGACGTCAACCGGTTCAAGTCTTCTGCGTTCGCCATCTTCAATGTCTCGCGGAGATACCTCCTGCGTAAAGAGAAATGGTGATGAAGAAAATTTTTCAAGAATTAGTCGTGTTCAACTTCCGTAAAATACTAGCCAACTGGGGTAGCCTACAGTGACGAAGGGTTAATTTTCACAAAAGGAAAGCGGAAAAAAAAAGTGGGAATACTATAATGTACAATTAGGTTCACTTAGGGATGCCCAATACCATGCGATATATCGAAATATCGATACAGCGCCATACGATATATCGATATTTAATACGATATTTTGGCTATACGATGCGCCTCGATATATCGTATTCCAAAAAAATATCGCATTAACGTATCGTATCAAACTAACTTTGTTTAAAATTTATTTCTTTTTTGTTTATATTAAACCTACCTACCTTTAGACATAATATTGTTATTCGTAATAAGCAGAGGTCGGGATTATTTAGAGTTATTTATGTACTTACACTGATTTCATACAGCGAAAGAATTTTAAGTGCAGATAAAGTGACAACTGATTTTTTAAAAATGAATACACCAACCTTTCATACATAAATACTTTTATTTTATAACTTACAATATATTGTAAAAATTAAAGAAAGGTATGTCTTTCTTTAATGTTTACGATATATTTAGGGTTATAATAATATTTTTAGGAATGGACCGAGTGCCACATAATTCTACTTCACAAAAAAGGCCCTAGAGACGAGATTGGGAACTATAGGCCAATTTCTCTAATATCAAACATATATAAAGTATTTGCTAAAGTGATCCTGGAAAGAATATCATCAACACTAAACGAAAGCCAACCTGTAGAGCAGGCAGGATTCAGAAAAGACTTCTGCACAATAGATCACATTCACACAATAAAACAGTTGTTACAGAAGTATAATGAATATAATAAACAAATCTACTTAGCGTTTATAGATTATGCAAAGGCATTTGACAGCCTCAGGCACCAATACATATGGCGGAGCCTTGAACAACAAGGGGTCCAGAGCAACTACATAGAAATACTTAAGAGTATATACAAGTCTAGCAAGGCCAGCGTTAAACTAGAATCTACAGGGGAACCATTTCCTATTAAAAAGGGCGTACGCCAAGGCGATCCTCTCTCCCCTACGCTATTTAACGCTGTACTTGAGCACATCTTTAGACAACTAAACTGGGATTACTTAGGCTTAAACATTAATGGAGCTCGCCTAAACCATCTTAGATTTGCCGATGATCTGGTGCTTCTTGAAGAGAACCCAGCAGTAATAGAACAAATGATGCAGGGTTTAGCAAATAAAAGCAGAGAAGTTGGTCTGGAAATCAATGCCATTAAAACAAAACTGATGACAAACTCAAGGGAAATAGACATTACAGTGGATGGCAACAAGATTGAATATGTCAAAGAATACATTTACTTAGGACAGATAATATCCCCTTCAGACGAAATGACAAAGGAAATAAACAGGCGAATAGCCCAAGGATGGAGGAAATATTGGTCACTGAAGGAGGTAGTGAAAAGTAAGGACCTAAGCAACCACATAAAAAAGAAAACATTCGAGACCTGTATTCTACCAGTTCTTACTTATGGCTGTGAAACTTGGTCAATAACACTTCATCACAGGGAAAGGCTAGCAAAATGTCAACGTGCTATGGAAAGAAGCATGCTGGGGTTAAAAATCAAAGACAGAGTCAGGAATATAGACATAAGAACAAGAACAAAACTCACAGACATTCTCACTCGGATAGACAACCAAAAATGGAGATGGGCTGGTCATATGATTCGTCACTAGGGAATGCAGAACCGGTGCTGTTTTAAAGAACCGGGATTTTTGGGACCTTCTGGCTTAAGAACCGGGATTCCCGGTACTATCGATACTTTTGATACTTTAATAAGTCTCTGTAAGACAGTTGAAAGTGTTGAAACGGAGAAAGTAAAAAAAGACGAAATGACAGGGCCAACCAAATTATAATTTAAAACTTACGTAACATCTACAAAAAAAGGAACTACGGAGTTCTAGCGTAGCATCAATCAGCCTCATTAACTTTATCGTTTCCTACTCTTCAAGCCCTTTCATTTGATACCCATATCAAGGCGATTGAGAAAAAATATGTAATCCGCCATCTTGGAACGGCGGCCATATTAAAATTATTACAATACTGAGTATTGGTCATTGTATTGTCATCAAAACTAAAGGTGTATGCAAAAATTCAGCTCAATCGGATACCAACAAATGGTCGAAAAATGGTGTGCAAATTTTGAAAGGACAACTCACATACATACGAGCAGTGCAAGCTAAATAAAATGTAAATGCAAAACTTAAACATACTTTCAATACTATAAATAAAAATACCCAACCTATAAAATTATAAAATTTTGGAATACTTGCTCAGACCAATATTACATTGGTCTGATTCTTATAGTTACAATGGGGGCACTCAATGACCTAGGTTAGGTACCTGTTTATTTATTTTTTAGAGTATTTCTCTCCTGCCTATATAATGATCTTAAAAATATAAGAGCGTCCAAAGTCTTATCACTTAAACGTGATCTTATTTTATTACAAAGGTACCCAGCGAAAGAAAAAACTCTTTTCGGCTCTACACTTGTCGGTGGAATTGATAAAAGAAAGTCGAAAGCCTGCGACAAATAACGTCCACTATCCCCTACGTTCTCAAAAAGAGCCATTGCGATCCTCACATTCGTATTAAGATGTCGAAGAGTCATTCTTGTCCTTTTACAAGCAGTAGCTTTTTTAAGCTCTGCATTAAGCTCCTCTTTTTTTGATTGAGGTTCACTTTCTATGTCTTCATCTGTATCTGACGGCAATTGAGCTGTTTCCAAAAAAGAATCTCCTAAAGTGCGCCTT
Source organism: Hoplodrina blanda (assembly GCA_949316365.1). Taxonomy (NCBI): domain Eukaryota; kingdom Metazoa; phylum Arthropoda; class Insecta; order Lepidoptera; family Noctuidae; genus Hoplodrina; species Hoplodrina blanda. Next base: position 11,668,154 of record OX438594.1, read on the forward strand.
AGCAGTTCCACTATCTTCCTGCATATTTCGTCACTACTTGGCCGAATAAACACTGACAAATCTTAGTCATGTGCGTTGGAGAAGTACATTTCAGGAAAAAAGAAATAAAATTAGAAAAATTCTAAACGCAAAGTATCTTTTGCCGAAAGTACCGAAAGAACCGGGATTTGGTTTTGGAAATTCCGGTTCCTAAAACAACGCAAATTTCCGGGATTTCCCGGTACTTTCGGTTCCGGGATTTCCCAGGACTATTCACTATTCGTCACCCCATTAACAAATGGAGCAAGCAAGTCACCCTCTGGCAACCAAGAGATGGCAAAAGAAGCAGGGGTCGCCAAATCAGGAGATGGGAAGATGACTTGAAACAGACAGCGGGACCATTCTGGTTGAGAGTAGCAAGAGATAGGACCCATTGGAAGGAATTGGAGGAGGCCTATGCCAAAAGGCACACCGAACTTAGGGACTTTTTGTAACCCTATGTTTAGGAATAAAAGGCTATTATTATTATTATTATTATTATTAATATTTTACCTACGAAATAACCTACCCAATCGATATACCCAAGCGATACGGTTACGATGCGATATATCGATACAAAGGGATACGATAATATCGCGTATCGATACAAACGCAATCGATACGGTTACGATGCAATATATCGCTACAACAGACTTTTTTGGGCATCCCTAGGTTCACTTTACTAAATTTAACAGCATCTGATCTATCATTAAAACAAACGGCATCGGACACTGGTTTCATAACATTTTTATTTGGCGGTAGTAGACAGTAGATACTACTGAGTGTGTCATTGTCAATGGCGGTAGAATAGCTGTTGTTCCGAACTTCTGAAGGGAAACCAGTAGGAATCGAGTTGTATGAATTCCTCGCTACTTATAGTCTGACAAAGAACACTTACTTGGCCTCGTTATAGCGCGCCTGGAAGAACGCCTGCAGTCCCAACACGTAGTAGGACGCGGCCCGCAAGCCGTGCGCGTATGTAGGTAACGATTCTGGCCTTACCTGGGCAATAAGTTAAATTAGATTAGATTAGATTCATTCATTTGCTAACAATGTAGGTACAAAATTAAGATGGAAATCACAATAAATATTACAAACTTTGGTTTGAAAGCATTGTGAATTTATTATATTGTCGAACCATTATATTATAGAGTCAGTCCACTTGATTTATTGATCAATTTTGATCTGGCTTTGAGTAACTTTCCTCCCCGGTTTTTTGAAACATGCGTCAACTAATCACAGCTGTTTATGCTGTGATTGGTTGACTGATTTATCAACAACCAATCACAGGGGATTACAGGCAAAACGCGCGCGTTACGGTTGACAATTTTTCACAATAATTTTTCGTTCGAAAAACCCCCGTAAGTTTAATATAAGAATATTCAGAGCAGATGTTCCCAAGTATGGCGACTCGGGACCTGAGATTTCTTTCCGATTATGTAGTGACTTACTTGTTCCATTAATATTGTGAGTTCGCTGTCCCTTCGCCCTCGTAAATATACAATGGCCAGGTTCAGTTTCGCGAACATCCATAACTCTCTTTCTTGTGACATCTGAAGGCAAAAGACAAAATAGTAATACGAAACCGTAAGTGCGTTGTCGAAATGTTAGTTTAATCTTAGTGCCTTATGAGCGGAAAATACGCAACCGAAATTCGTCGCGCTTACAGCTAAAATGTTACGTCACGTTTTGGCGCAAAACGTAAAATGTTCGGTCGGAAATGCGGCTCCAACGCCTTCCTTGGTCTAAAAAGCTGTCAGAGAACGTTTTTGAAAACGTATTGTTTAAAAAAAGATAATTGGAAATCTTTGTTTCTATGGAAAATTAAAATCAGTCGAATTTAGCAGTAACACAATGTTTCGAAAATGTTCTCTGATAACTTTTCAGACATAACTATGTATCCTGCGTATACTAAGGAAGTTTCATTAAAATTGGTACATTCATTTCGAAAAATAAGGAACTTGAAAAGCTTGTTTGATTAATTTATTTTTTGTTTTCTTCGTCTCATTACGGGTGGGTTAGGAAAAAACAAAAACTGAAAAAGAAAAACTTGATGAAACGAAGTTCATCGGGTCATCTATAGTTTTAATTAATGGATTAAGTTGAATAGAACGGGTACTCACATTAATAGCAGTATGAAACTGTGCCTCCGCCGCCTCCATGCAGTTCATGGACATGGCGTAGAGCCCCAGCAGGCAGTGCAGCTGTGGCGTGTGCAGCGCTGCCGTCGCCGCTGTCAATGTAACACAATCGTTAATATAAAAGCTAGGAGACTACTATAGCTACTATCCTTATATATACTAATATTATAAAGCTGCAGTGTTTGTTTGTTTGTTTGAACGCGCTAATCTCTGGAACTACAGGTCCGATTTGAAAAATTCTTTCAGTGTTAGATAGATTAGTTATCGAGGAAGGCTATAGGCTATATACCATCACGCTACGACCTACGGGAGCGGAGCAGTAACCAAAGACGCGGGTGTAACCGCGGCGGACAGCTAGTACATAATAACTATACATCATGGTTATAATTAAATAGTTACAAAATGGAAAAGAAAATGTATGTTAAAGCATCACACAATTACTACTGAATATATTCTGTTAAAATTTTGCATAAATATTTCCTGCTAGTCTAGTTAGTCTATTATAGGCAGTCTATACATTATCACGCTATTTGCTAATGGGGATGAGTAATGTATTATGTATGACTGTTTTCTTTCACAATTTATTACGACTTTGCTTTATGAATGCGTCAATGAAGTTTTAATTTCAAAAAGATGAAAGTAGAGTATCCTCGCTTAACCAACGCCATGGCTCGAATAATGTATACTCACGGTCGGGCGCCTGCGTGAGCAGCTGCGCGGCGCGCGCGATCTCGTGCAGCGCGTGCGCCTTGCCCCCGGCCACGAGGCGGCACAGCGCGGCGTGCTCCACCAGCGCCATGCGCAGGCGCCACGCCAGCACGCCGCCCTTCCGGCTCCGCGCCTGCTCCCGCTCGTCTCGCTCAGACTTATCGACCTTCTCGTCGTTAGATTTTGCTATGTAATAAATAAACACGACTCATATTACGTGGTTCGTAAAATTATTCATAATATATAACATCACGCCTGTAATCCCCGAAGGGTTAGGCAGAGGTATACCCATTCATACACCCACACAAAAATAAACAAAATAATAACAGCAAAATAAAGCAGCATAATATATATCAGCTAAAAACATAAATTACAAAAAACAATAAGACAATTTAATTTCGTTTAATTTGTTATCAAATTTAAATTTAAAAAACACTCACATGTAAGTTTATCGATCTGCGCGAGCGCCTTTTCTGTGTACTTGTGCGCCTTCTCCATGTATCCGGCCTGAGCCGAGTGCATGACCGTGACCAGGTACACTAGCACGTACAGCTGCTGCCGCGACAGCCATACGAACAACTCGCCTTGAACAGTGCCGCATACCGCTACAGAAATAAAGTACAAATAAGAATAAATAAAGTATGTAATAGAAACCAAAAAAAAAAAGTATTATTTGTTTATTTTTTATATTCTGTGAAAATTACAAAAACTTATGATAAATGTTGTGCATACCTATAGCTGGTGAGCTATAGGCGTGTACAACATTTTTCATAAGTTTTGTCACGCAGTAAGTGGTACGGCGTCGGCCAAAAGCCTTGTGTTCAAAGTTGCCATAGTAATAGACAAGCACTACACATTCTTATTCCGAAAATTTGAAATGATATAAAAGTGGTAGTTACCGTCATCATCGGGCCAATTGGGCGCCATGATGGTCTGTATGCTCTGCTGCAACTGCTTGAGCCAAGGCTTCACACTCTTCACCTGTCCCGACATTAAGTAGTGACATACCTATAGACAAAATAAATAGGTGAACTAGCAGTAAACAAGCAGGTGGCCAGCATTGCCGTACATTTCGATTTTGGCAGGAAGTCCCGATTTTTAACTTGAAATAAACCGCGCAGTGCACGTCACTGCGCGGTTTATTTGTGGTTTTTCGACAATGCAGCGGGAATTTAGAGATTTTGTGTAAAGTCTTTTACAACTTTTTAAAAGAAAATAAGGGATCTGTAAAAAAAAATGTGTAGTAAACTTCTTATTGTTGTTGTTTGTTCTTAGATTGATCCTGATTTTCTGATTTAAAAACCTCGATTTACAAAAAATAAAGGTGAAAAATATTTCTTTAATTACGTTAAGGCTCCTATGACTGAGAAACCTTAAGAGCCTGTGTACACCACGTTTTATAAACGCGCCGTTGACGCGCGTTTGTAGCGATATAGACGCGATACGCACGCGAGTCTAACTGCTATGTAGGATAAAAGCGCGCCATCGACGCACGTTTCTAAAACGCGCGTCAACGGCGCGTTAAAAAAGGTGGTTTGCACAGGCCCTCAATGAACATTAATATAAGTTTGTTAAAGTCAGTAACTACTCATTAACTTTTTTTTTTTAAATATCTTGGGGCAGCTCACACACGGCCATCTGATCCCAAGCTAAGCAGAGCTTGTGTTATGGTAACCAGACAACTGATATACATACTTATATAATTTATAAATACATACATATTATAGATAAATTACACCCAGACACAGAACCAACAATTATGCTCATCACACAAAGTTTGTCCTGAGTGGGAATCGAACCCACTACCTCCAGCTTTGCATTTAGGGTCACTAACCACTAGACCAACGAGGCAGTCAAATTTTCCATCTTTTCCATGTAACTTAGATGTCAAAGTGGAAGTCGCGGACGCAGCAAGTACAAGATAAGGATAAAATATAAGATCTAAGGTTTGATTACTAATTTGCATACCAAACATGGCTAACCTTGAAATGTTGTTGTAATTATTGTATTGTCTTCAATACTACTAATGAAGGTTCTATTAATTAATTGTTATTGACAACATAACATCACGCCTGTAATCCCAAGGGTTAGATAAAGGCGTACCCAATAGTACAACCACATTTCGCCAGTTATGTTTAAGTCCTTTGTAATAGGGGGCGAGCCTATTGCCATCGACCGGGTACAAATCCAGACTCCGAGGCTGCTACTGAGAAATTCCTGATGAAAAAACCCTAATAACACTTTGCCCGACCTCAGAATCGAACCCAAGACCTCAAGCTCAGCAGTCGCGCTTTGCAACCCCTAGAACAACTTTTTGCATGCTAAATGAAGTTAAGGACACGTGTGTAGCGTTTCCATGCGCAGCGTGTCCATTCGCCGGGATGGAACAGCGGCGTTAAACAACTATTTAGAATAAAAAAAAAATAATTTAAAGAAAAACAAAAAACCCGACTGCTTATAAACTAATTAACTTAAATAAAAACTAAAAAGAAAGAAACAAGCCCAGTAGTTTAGAATTCTGTTAAGTAATACTAAATAACTACACAATTGAAATAGTTTTATAATCGATGCACACATAAAACAAATCATAAATTCTAATGCAGAACAGAACGACTCACAGTCCTCTTGGGAAGATTTGATTGGTAAAATTTGAATGGGCCCCGACTGTGAGTCGTTTGCGTCGCGCAGTCGGGTAAAAATCACTATACTGTAATTGTAAATATCCAACAGAAGACTCTTTTTTGATTGAAATGATAATGATGAATAAAAAAACAATATAAATACCTGTAACACTAGGAAAAAGACTTTGAGGTACTCTTTCTGGTGGTGACTGCCATTCCAGGCGTCTACTAGGTGACCTGCCTGGTTCAGCAGTGGTAACACTTCAGTGATCTTCTTGTCTATTAACAACAGCTGGAACAAACAGTACTAGAGTTAGTCAGTTACAAACACAATGGGACTATGAAAAATTGAGTACAAATTAGAAAATTGACTTCAGTAAAAGAACATCAAATGCGATATTAGCATTGCAGTTAATGAATCTGCAGAGCAAGCAACTGAATAATCATGAATCAATCATCTATCGGGCTTGCCCCTAGGCACGCCACTGGAATATTAGAATATTCCCACTAATGTTACAGTACATGTTTAAGGTACGGTTTAAATCCACCTTTTCAAATACTAAATGAAATTAATTGAAATTAATTTGGTTTGATTTTTTTAAAAATTAGTTGATTAAATACCTTTTTTTTAGTTAAATCTATGTCCTAAACCTATATTTGCTATTTAGTTTAATAATGGAATATAATAATATGTAAAAAATACCAACTTCTACAATAGAGGTGAAAGTAAACTCCAAACTTTTTCTAACTGGCAATAAGGCCATGAGGACAGTATCAAACAAAATCTTAAAAAGATAAATTTAAATATAGAGAGAAATATAAAGTACACTTACCATAACCCTACTGAGTATGAAAAGGACGCGCGTGTAAGCCACATTAGATATCTGCGCATAATCCACACCGACACCTAGTAAGCTGCTTGCAACTTCATACTCTTTCTCTGTCGCGTGTATTTGCTAAAAATAAAAAAATAATTTAAATCATCATCACCCTTTCTTCCAACTGTGTTTTGGTCGGTTTCCAGTGTGTCGGGTACTACGGACAAAAGTTACGTAGACTGTGTAATATTAAAATAAGTTACTGGAACAATAAGTAATGGATTTATTACTTATAAGTAAGTAATCCTAACTAATATTATAAATGCGAAAGTAACTCTGTCTTTCTGTCTGTTTGTCTTTTCTTCACGCCTAAACTACTGAACCGATTTGTGTGAAATTTGGTACAGGGTAAGTGTGAACCCCAACAAAGGACATAGGCTACTTTTTATTCGACTTCGTCTGCGTCCGCGATAACCGACATATACGCGGACGAAGTCGCGGGCAAAAGCTAGTTACATATAAGTATTGGATTTTTACTTATTGTTTTAACTTACAGACATTTTCTCAACCTTAAAACTTCTATTTAATTTGCTTTTCAAAAAATATCTATACTATAATTTTAGAAAGCTGAAGCTGAGTTTGTCCATTCGTTTTATTCATTTTAGTTTGAGCACACTACTGATCACTAAGTAACCCTGAGTGTGAAACACTATACACTATGTAACAAAAACTCTGTCCGATCAGTGTTGCCGTTGATCAGTTTTTATTTTTTATTTTAATTTAATTACTTCTTCTTTCTTCTTTTTTTTTCACTGAGGAAAAATAATAATCTCAAATCCATTAAATGGTTACGTATATGTGTACGCAGTACGATGCCGAACAATACCCTTAAGGATCGGACAGGGTTTTTGTTACATGCTGTATATTTTGAAACCAAAAAAATTAGGAACCCATAAGAAATGATCTCCATGCAGAAGGAGATGCTTGTTATTAAATGATATTTTTTAAGAAGTTGAAAGTTCATTTCAAAACAGGCTCTTCAATTGATAACTGACAATTAGATAGTCGCATTACTTTTGTAATATAATCAAAACCATACATTTGTAAACTTTTTTAAATTGTAAAAATTAGGCAGCTCATACAGAGAAGCAATGGAGTGTATAGTATGGGCGCGTATTTACAGAAGGGACAGAGCGGTAGTGTAGAGGGGGTATGGCGGCATGAGAGTGTTATGCCATTTGGTTGGAGTGTAGCCTTAGGGGCGCTAGGACTTAGAAATTTTTTGATTTTTTTACGAAAAGTTTTTTCGGAAAAGTTCCAATTTTATTGCAGCATCTTATTAAGCTAGTCCATAGAAACAAATTAAGCTCTGAGAAGTATGGCCCTACGACGCACCGTTTCCGAGTTATGGGTCTTCGAAATTTTTAGTTTTTTATAAAACACTCTATATTTCCAAAATGGTAGGTCGGATGAAAATCTTTTCTGGAAAGAAATTGTTGCTCTAGTCGAGAACCATGAGATAGTGTAAAGAAACACGCGAAAATTAGTAAAAAAAAAAATTTTAGAAAATTTGACTAAGTCCCGTGCCCCTAAAGATACGCAAGCTGACGATCCGACACTTAGAAAATTTTTCATATTTTTTTTTTTACTAATTTCCGCGGGTTTCTTTACACCATCTTATGGTTCTCGACTAGAGCAACAATTTCTTTCCAGAAAAGATTTTCATCCGACCTACCATTTTGGAAATATAGAGTGTTTTATAAAAAACTAAAAATTTCGAAGACCCATAACTCGGAAACGGTGCGTCGTAGGGCCATACTTCTCAGAGCTTAATTTGTTTCTATGGACTAGCTTAATAAGATGCTGCAATAAAATTGGAACTTTTCCGAAAAAACTTTTCGTAAAAAAATCAAAAATTTTCTAAGTCCCAAATTTTTTTTTTTTCAACCAAAAAAAAATTTTTTTTTGTTTCTTTGCTGTTCATAGTGCCCCTAAGCGTATACTCCAACTCCAACAAATCCGCCCCTAAGACGACCCACTGACCTGCCATTTGCCTTCACGGCAAACAGATCAATTTTATTGCCGAAGTGTACCAATAGATGTTTCACATGAAAAGTTATAATTACTTTCATTATCAGTCAGTTAATATAAACGAACACAGCAATTTTAGTAATTTACTTGGAGCAAATTTTCTTTTTTTTGCAATATTAGCTCCCCCCAGCCTCGCAACTTTGTTGATTGCAAATGTAGTTGAGATGCTTTTAGTATTATCAACTAGAACTGTTGACACCATCAAAAGAAATAGGCAAAGTAGTATTTATAGAGTCGTACTTCTACTTTGCCCCCGAATCAAACAGGTTTTACTGTTTAAAATTACTTAAATCAAGGTTAATAACAAACAACAAATTGATCTGAGCAATTAATTTTGATAATGAATATTATCAACTATGTAAAAATAATATTGACATTTTCATTTTCAAACTGTCTTGACAAAACGGGCACAAACTCAAAATCCTATTTTATTTTCTTAATTTGTTTATTATAAGTAGGTTGGCAGTAACAGCTATGACCCTACAACATTGTTATAATATCTACATTTACTGTAACCAATTCAATTCAAACAATCCTAGATGGACAAACATCAAGGATGTTTATCTTACAATTTATAAGTGGTACCGATAATCTAATAAACATTCATAACATTCCATATAGAGCAAAAGGTTATGTAAATGACACAGATTGTATACTTACTGCCAGTTGGAATATAAGCCTGCAGTGCCAGTAAACACTGTGCTGTGACAACTCAATAGCCTTCCGTAGAATGGGCTTCGAATGTGATGGCTGGCCCTGGGCCTCAAACAGATCTGCGAGCACGCTTGCTGCCTCGAACTTAACATCGTCGAACCCATTGATAGTCTGTGACATGCACCACTGAAACCACAACACTGTTTAATCACCATATGACCCACTTCAACTTTGTTTACATACTTTGAGAAAGTAGTATCTTATATACCCACAAACACACATATGTTGCAGGTACTAAGTCCAATTATCTCAACAACCGGTGGTACAAAACACGTTACACTCCCAAACTATTGGAATAACAATAAAAAAAACTTACACTCTGCTCTAAATGCGTTCTCGCCAAGTCGATGTTTTTGGTGTGTGTCAAAAGAATATTTCCAAGTTGTAAATGTGTCCTGGCTTCGACTCTTTGTGGTGGTTTGAAATTAAATACAGCTTGTAGGCACTGGATACAACTTTTTATGTCAGGAGGATTCGATGTACGGAAATGTTCTGCTAAACCAAGTAAAGAAATATACCAAGCGTCCTGCGTTGACGCCATTTTGACATTTCTGCTTGGAGGGAACGATGTTGCCAAACTATCACATAGGGCTTTAGGAGAAAATTGTCAGAGCAATAGAGAGTATAGACAATCAGAATTTAAATAATTCTACCATTAGAAAGGAGATGTTTCAAAACGGGCCCAGTATATGTACAGGGGGCTTACCATCACCTTTTAAGAAAACGTTCAAATGCCTGTCAGTCAACTTCCATTCAAAAGCAGGCCTGCTTAGGAATCGCTAAAAATCGTACCATGACCGTATTAAAGGTGAACGATTATTGAACGGCAATGCTTGTCTCTGCCTGCTTTGATGATGAAGATGAAGTCTTAGTGTTGTGACTAAACAACGTTCAAAAACTACGATATAATTTTCTAACACATTACCGGTTTTTTTTTAATGATAATAACTTTAATTTCTTAGATAAGTACACGTTATAACTAAGATTATGTATGACTACCACCAACTTACCATGATTTATTATCTAAAAGCTCTAAAAAGCACAAGTTTCACTTTAAAAAAACCTTTTTAACAATTAAAGATACAATGTGATATTCAGAACGTACCTACGTTCATCAACTGTCAGCGCGTAAATATAAACAAACATTTCACTTGAATAATTTAATGATTTTCACAGCCTTTTACAAAAGTAAATATAATGTTCAAAGCCCTACTAGACATTAAAGTCGATAAGAAGTACTTTATTTATTGTGGTATAGAGTGCTTTTGGTAAATTTTGTTTCCGCAGTCACAATTATTGTAAAAAAGTATTTTGTTGTGTTCTTCCTACAAAAATACACACAATTTATAACTGGGTACATTTATAGTAAAGGAATTCATTGAAATATCGAAATACAAGAACCGCAATGCCTATAATCCAAGAAACATAACCTTTTTACAGGAATGCAACGGAGCCCCAGTATTCTTGACATCTCCTAATCTATTGAACTGAAAAACAATATAAGTATCTAGTAATTCCATCCAGTGGAGAGCCTAACTAATTAATCATTATACTTACCTATGTATTTAGGATGAAAATTAAAATAAAGAATAATACTCATGATGTGTTTTTATATACATATACCTGCATATTAGAAACCAACAAAGTACACCATATGAATTTATGGCTCCTGCAGGCAGTTATCTCTGTTACCAGTTTTTGTTCTTGTAAACTTTCATTGCATTTATATGGATGTACTTTAGCTTTAAGCATTATGTAACATCTTTATAAACAAATGGTATGCAATAAATGAATATGAATATGAATAATATGGGTTCCTACTTATATGTATATATGTTTCAGTCAGTCATATGAAAGTATCATGTGATAAATGATAATAATTTAATTTGTAAACAGGTAAAAATTAAACACATTTTTTTTAAACTAGATGCGGTCATTGTTTTATTTTCATAAATTTACTGTGTTACATTATGTTGTGTAGAAACACATGCATTTGCAAAACATTTGTGATTGGAAATGTAGCACTTGATGGGCTAATCAACATCTCAATCGAGCCTTTAGTACATCAATGGTCCTCTCAATAATGTTTTGGGTCTTGTTATGCTTCTCAGTGTAAAAGGCTTCTGGAGACTGGTTCTGCATTCCAAATAAAATTGATGTCATTATTGTGTTTCTGAGTCAATACCGAGAATCTCCTGAAATAAATGGATAAAAGATTACTTGCTTATGTTTTTCATTGTCACTTTAATACACAGCAAATTATGTTTAATAGCAAGGAACATACACAAGAAACACACTAGTGTAGTTATGCTCCACAATAGAAAATCTGATGAATTGATAACACTCACTCACTCTCTGCTTAGATCACTAAGCCTTTGGAGGATTTATTATTTTCATTATAGGTTCAAAACCCTCGCACAAACGGGGGACTAAATCTTTTGATAGGCCTGTAAAATACAAATATTAATTGAGTATTGTAGATTTGTAGAGTAGGTTTTTATTTATACTTACATTACGTATTTTCATAGGTTTTGGTTACCATTGATGATTTTAAGTTATATCTTCTTACCTATATTAACTGATTCTTATTCCCTGTCATTAACTTCATTATTGTTATTTATTTCCCAAATGGAACGCCGTTGGTATGTTTTTCCATACGATTTTCACATTTCAATTTTATTATTTACATATTTCGTACTCGTTACACAGCTACAAAAATGAAAAAGTCTGGTTTAATTCGCTTACAATTCTCACTATCCACTTTAAAAACTCTTATTATATATATAAACCTAACATGTTGCCACGAATATCATTTTAGATTACAAAACGATGTTGAAAAAGCTAGTCCCATAGTAACTTTTTAGCAATCGCTAATTTTGACATTACAGCCGTTCCATTATCATTTTGCTGCTGTCAAATAGCACGTCATAGTACGAAAGTCTATAGAAAAAAAAAGGTGAACGGTTTTGTAAACGTTAACTTAGCAGGCCTGTTACAGGCCTGCTATAACGATGTCATAGTACAAAATAGCGAGGCAGTTCAATATCCGGGCAACTTCTGCCCTGCTATAGAGGTGATAGTAAGCCCCCAGTACCTCGAAAAATCGAGAAAAATCCCTGGAATTCGGGAAAAATACAGATAAATTGCATAAATGCATATTTTTCTTGTAATCATTTGATATTTATCAATTATTTTTATTGACTTTCTATATGGCGTCTCGCCAATTTAGGTACTCTGTGGTTAAAAAACAATGACAGTATACCATAGATCGACCATTGATCATAGATCGTGAACTGTCTACTGTCACTTCAGTCGCTTTCGTTGTCGATCGTGTTTTGATGTGTAAAGCCTGGCGTCCTTTAGGGACGGATCGGGGCGGGTCGCATTGGAACGGGCCGCGGTTCTGCGATGCTCTTGCGTCCATCTGTACGGGGCGCGGCGGACCGCCTAAGCGGATTTGATCTTACAGACGTGTTTTCGTGCTTGGACTGACATCGCGCTACCATGGACAGCTCCGACGAAGAGATGTTATGGTTTCAAATCCTTCTTGAGGAAGAGCAAAAAAATAAAAAACGACGACGAGTACCTACACAAGGTGTGGGTGCATGATATATGCCAGAAAAGAAATGTATTTGGTGAATACCATCATTTGTTTAACGATTTGAAGAAAGATCCAGTTAAATTCTTCGAGTATTTTCGAATGTGTTTTGGAAAATTTGAAACATTGCTTAATATATTACGTGAAGATTTACAGAAACAAATTACAAAATTCACATCCGCCTGCCTGCGTCGACTAGACGGATCGGGACGGGTCGCAGCGCACCGCCGACAGAAATACGCCTGCGAAGCGATCCGCTAATGCGTTGCCGCCCGCCGCGCCCCGATCCGTCCCTAAAGGACGCCAGCCTTAACGCATTGGCGGATCGCTTCGCAGGCGTATTTCTGTCGGCGGTGCGCTGCGACCCGCCCCGATCCGTCTAGTCGACGCAGGCAGGCGGATGTGAATTTTGTAATTTGTTTCTGTAAATCTTCACGTAATTTAATAAGCAATGTTTAAAATTTTCCAAAACACATTCGAAAATACTCGAAGAATTTGACTGGATCTTTCTTCAAATCGTTAAACAAATGATGGTATTCACCAAATACATTTCTTTTCTGGCACATATATCATGCCAAGGTGTGGGTACACCTTGTGTACTCGTCGTCGTTTTTTATTTTTTTGCTCTTCCTCATGAAGGATTTGAAACCATAACATCTCTTCGTCGGAGCTGTCCATGGTAGCGCGATGTCAGTCCAAGCACGAAAACACGTCTGTAAGATCAAATCCGCTTAGGCGGTCCGCCGCGCCCCGTACAGGGCCCTTACTATGACCTCTATAGCAGGGCAGAAGTTGCCCGGATATTGAACTGCCTCGCTATTTTGTACTATGACATCGTTATAGCAGGCCTGTAACAGGCCTGCTAAGTTAACGTTTACAAAACCGTTCACCTTTTTTTTTGTATAGACTTTCGTACTATGACGTGCTATTTGACAGCAGCAAAATGATAATGGAACGGCTGTAATGTCAAAATTAGCGATTGCTAAAAAGTTACTATGGGACTAGCTTTTTCAACATCGTTTTGTAATCTAAATTCTAAAATGATATTCGTGGCAACATGTTAGGTTTATATATGTAATAAGAGTTTTTAAAGTGGATGGTGAGAATTGTAAGCGAATTAAACCAGACTTTTTCATTTTTGTAGCTGTGTAACGAGTACGAAATATGTAAATAATAAAATTGAAGTGTGAAAATCGTATGGAAAAACATACCAACGGCGTTGCATTTGGGAAATAAATAACAATAATGAAGTTAATGACAGGGAATAAGAATCAATTAATATAGGTAAGAAGATATAACTTAAAATCATCAATAGTAACCAAAACCTATGAAAATACGTAATGTAAGTATAAATAAAAACCTACTCTACAAATCTACAATACTCAATTAATATTTGTATTTTACAGGCCTATCAAAAGATTTAGTCCCCCGTTTGTGCGAGGGTTTTGAACCTATAATGAAAATAATAAATCCTCCAAAGGCTTAGTGATCTAAGCAGAGACTAAGGTGAGTGTTATCAATAATTCATCAGATTTTCTATTGTGGAGCATAACTACACTAGTGTGTTTCTTGTGTATGTTCCTTGCTATTAAACATAATTTGCTGTGTATTAAAGTGACAATGAAAAACATCAGCAAGTAATCTTTTAATCCATTTATTTCAGGAGATTCTCGGTATTGACTCAGAAAAACAATAATGACATCAATTTTATTTGGAATGCAGAACCAGTCTCCAGAAGCCTTTTACACTGAGAAGCATAACAAGACCCAAAACATTATTGAGAGGACCATTGATGTACTAAAGGCTCGATTGAGATGTTGATTAGCCCATCGAGTGCTACATTTCCAATCACAAATGTTTTGCAAATGCATGTGTTTCTACACAACATAATGTAACACAGTAAATTTATGAAAATAAAACAATGACCAGTGGATGGTGAGAATTGTAAGCGAATTAAACCAGACTTTTTCATTTTTGTAGCTGTGTAACGAGTACGAAATATGTAAATACTTAATAAAATTGAAGTGTGAAAATCGTATGGAAAAACATACCAACGGTGTTGCATTTGGAAAATAGATAACAATAATGAAGTTAATGACAGGGAATAAGAATCAATTAATATAGGTAAGAAGATATAACTTAAAATCATCAATGGTAACCAAAACCTATGAAAATACGTAATGTAAGTATAAATAAAAACCTACTCTACAAATCTACAATACTCAATTAATATTTGTATTTTACAGGCCTATCAAAAGATGTAGTCCCCCGTTTGTGCGAGGGTTTTGAACCTATAATGAAAATAATAAATCCTCCAAAGGCTTAGTGATCTAAGCAGAGACTAAGGTGAGTGTTATCAATTCATCAGATTTTCTATTGTGGAGCATAACTACACTAGTGTGTTTCTTGTGTATGTTCCTTGCTATTAAACATAATTTGCTGTGTATTAAAGTGACAATGAAAAACATCAGCAAGTAATCTTTTAATCCATTTATTTCAGGAGATTCTCGGTATTGACTCAGAAAAACAATAATGACATCAATTTTATTTGGAATGCAGAACCAGTCTCCAGAAGCCTTTTACACTGAGAAGCATAACAAGACCCAAAACATTATTGAGAGAACCATTGATGTACTAAAGGCTTGATTGAGATGTTAATTAGCCCATCGAGTGCTACATTTCCAATCACAAATGTTTTGCAAATGCATGTGTTTCTACACAACATAATGTAACACAGTAAATTTATGAAAATAAAACAATGACCGCATCTAGTTTAAAAAAATGTGTTTAATTTTTACCTGTTTACAAATTAAGTTATTATCATTTATCACATGATACTTTCTTATGACTGACTGAAACATATATACATATAAGTAGGAACCCATATTATCCATATAAATGCAATGAAAGTTTACAAGAACAAAAACTGGTAACAGAGATGATTGCCTGCAAGAGCCATAAATTCATATGGTGTACTTTGTTGGTTTCTAATATGCAGGTATATGTATATAAAAACACATCATGAGTATTAGTATTCTTTATTTTAATTTTCATCCTAAATACATAGGTATGTATAATGATTAATTAGTTAGGCTCTCCACTGGATGGAATTACTAGATATATTATTTTTCAGATTAGTAGACTAGGAGATGTCAAGAATACTGGGGCTCCGTTGCATTCCTGTAAAAAGGTTATGTTTCTTGGATTATGGGCATTGCGGTTCTTGTATTTCGATATTTCAATAAATTCCTTTACTATAAATGTACCCATGTGTGTATTTTTGTAGGAACAACACAACAAAATACTTTTTTACAATAATTGTGACTGAAACAAAATTTACCAAAAGCACTCTATACTCTTATCGACTTTAAGTCTAGTAGGGCTTCGAACATTATATATTACTTTTGTAAAAGGCTGTGAAAATCATTAAATTATTAATCAAGTGAAATGTTGTTTATATTTATGCGCTGACAGTTGATGAACGTAGGTACGTTCTGAATATCACATTGTATCTTTAAGAGTTAAAAAGGTTTTTTTTAACGTGAAACTTGTGCTTTTAGAGCTTTTAGATAATAAATCATGGTAAGTTGTAATACATAATCTTAGTTATAACGTGTATTTATCTAAGAAATTCAAGTTATGGTCATTAAAACAAAAACCGGTAATGTGTTAGAGAATTATATCGTAGTTTTTGAACGTTGTTTATTCACAACACTAAGACTAAACTTCATCATCAAAGCAGGCAGAGACAAGCATTGCCGTTCAATAATCGTTCACCTTTAATACGGTCATGGTACGATTTTTAGCGATTCCTAAGCAGGCCTGCTTTTGAATGGAAGTTGACTGACAGGCATTTGAACGTTTTCTTAAAAGGTGATGGTAAGCCCCCTGATGGACGCAAGAGCATCGCAGAACCGCGGCCCGTTCCAATGCGACCCGCCCCGATCCGTCCCTAAAGGACGCCAGGCTTGAGATTTAAAACAATATTACAAAAGATTATAAGTACGGTAATGTAGTGATTCTCTTTGACAATGTAATATAACAGAAATAAACATGTCAAACGTCAATAATCAATCAACATGACAGCTTACCGCCATGACGGGTTTTGTTGTGTGTTGCAATTTCAAGTGTACAATCTTGTGCTTTACAACCAAACAAAGCCAATTTATAGTAATTGGATGATTGAAAACTGTTTTAATTGTGTTTCCCCGTTTTTTAGTATGGTGTACAAAGACCTGGCCGGGGCTCCATACATTTTGAAACATCTCCTTTCATGATTATTAGCTACAGATAATGAATAGTATTATATTCAGAATTAATGAGAATGTCTTATTTTTGCAATAAAGTGTTTGCGCGTATCATCTGAAAATCTTGGCTAATTTTCGATGCGGGCCGTACTGAACTACTACGTAATTTTCGTACTTAAAGACCTAGTACGAGTATCGCAAAATACTTAATCTAAATACCTGTGATGAGTCCATATGAAGTAAGTATTTATTGCGTGGAACGGTGAATATCGGATCGCACACGTACATATCGCATGGTCTTGTTTACAATCTCACCACGCAAAAATCAAATCAAATTGCACTTGAGTACCGTATAGACTCTCATATAATAAAATTCAAAAATAAGTAGTATAACTGATTCATCGAAACTCCAGCGGCTAGTTATAATAATTATAGTGTGAGATGAGATTCATATTGTGTACTGAGGAAATATTATTAAGTTAAAATTAAAACAGTATTTTTGTTACGTGTAACTAATACTTCCCACATTGCGTCCTCAGTCGCTATGTGGCTGATGATAATGAGAACGCGATACCTTCTCCATCACATTATAACATTCAAATACTAATAGATAGGGTGATTTAATTTTTTTACTGATTATATTTTAATTTTTGCAGTTCAAGTGAAAAGCTTTTATTTATTTTCATTGAAATTTTAATCTTAACTCTACGGAGACTAACATCTCGTTTTGTTAGAAAGTTTTTGAAGGCATTGACCGTTTTAAGTCCCCCGTAGAAAAAAAAATATTTTAATTACAATTACCGGCACGTAAGTTGGCAAGAGTTTTTGTAGTGGGGGAAGTTTGCGCACGCACAATTTCATACATTTTTATATGCGCGAACTTCCCCCACTACGAAAATCTCTTGCCAAGTTACGTGCCGGTAACTGTATCTACTTTGCAAAAATGTTGTGCCAAATGTTACCATTATTATGAATCTTATTGGTGTAACTTGGCAAGTACATCAGTGTTTGTAAAATCTGTGGTTGGCTCAGCGCGGCAGCACTCACGTCAATTGATAGAACGTACAATACGTAGGTATTATACCTACCTAATTTTATGACATTTTTGTGGTAGATAGAGCCATCTGTTATCCAATTAAAATAGTACCGTATATTTATTTCATCAACGCCATCTTGTGGGCAATAGTAAAACTAAACTTTCCAGCTTTGCAATTGCCTTCCGCACTGTTCGATTTTCAACGCTCGGATCAGCGCCGAGAGTTGAAAATGCAAGAACAGAAATTACAAAGTAATATTAAAATAATATTGTTATAAGAGATGGCGGTAGGCGCCCTGTACTGCTCCAGGTTTTGAGGTTTATACTGCCTGCCATGCGGTATCTCAGGGAAACTTAGTTTCACTTTCAATAAGATTAAAACAAGTTTCATTTTTATTCTGTTCCTTCTGTAGCCCTTTGCGTTCCGGGGCCACGGTATCCTGTTAAGACGTCCCGCAACCCCGGCAGATCCTATACCATAAAAATAGACTTTACGTGTTTGTTGAGGTACTGCTTTCAAGCTTAGCACAGCAATGTAAATATTTATTGAAGTCTGCGTCGAACTTGACTTAGTACTGAACTTGAGTCTTATCAGTGAGTCTGTGATGCAGCTGATGCATTACAGAATGGGTATAACAATTAGTGGTAAAAGCATAACAACAATAGCAATAAAACACAAAATCAGTTAAACTTAGATGTTAGGTTTATTCATCAATGGTAAGTGCACCCGTGTTGATATCATTGATGAGGTCATGAGGAGGCCTGCCTTCCACCGTGCATCCCACAGACTGTGCGGTACCGAGGATCTCCTTGACTGTGCCCGAGAGGTAGCGGGCCATTGATCTGGCTCTCATGGTCTTGGCAATAGTGATAACATCTTCTAAGGTGATATTGCCGTTGTGCTTGACTGGAATAAAAAGAAAAAAATATTTATTTAATTTTATTCTAATGGTTTTAAAGATAGCAGTTGATTATAATCGTATTTCTTTTTAAATGGATTTGAATTAAGAAGGTAGGTTCAGGAAGAGAATATTTTCATGAGGTTTGTGAACTTGATGCAGAGAAAAAAGGTTTCTAAGGATAACTTAGTTTATAATATGACTCAATACATACTGTTCTTCTGCTTCTTGCGGTCACGTGGAGGCTCCTTCAGGGCTCTGATGATAAGGGCAGCTGCAGATGGAACCACAGAGATCTGTGCCTGTCTGTTCTGTACAATCAGCTGCACGGTGATCTTGAGACCCTTCCAGTCGCTGGTGGCCTTGGCAATATCGTCACCAACCTTCTTGGGGGACTGTGAGTGGAAATAAAAATTAGTATCACTTAAAGGAATAAGATTTCCCAAATTATGTATACTAAGTAAATGGCAATTACACATGTGGGCTCTTTCTATAAGAGTCAACATATGTTGTTTGGTTTGGTAGGTACTTTATTTATCCAGTAAGTTTGACTTCAGTCCAATTCCATAGAAACTGCAATTCAATTCATAAGATTATTGATAGAGCTAAAATTTCATTTTCTTATTGTTATGAAATTTTAATAGTAACTTGAATATGAACTTACTCAATCCCACAAGTAGCTAGATACCTAGAAAGCATGGCAGTCACATTGCCTGGTCCGCGACTCCTTATTGGACATTCGGAGTAGCCGCGACAGGGAAAGTATCCTGAGTCGCGGGTTCCTTCCATCCGCCACCCGGAAGGACGCGCCTGGTAGGGAGGCACCCCCCAGGATGATCAACTTGGCGAGACCACTCGATTTTTCATTCTCTTTGACCAGCAATTTTATATTTTGTGTCAAAATTATTATGAAAAGTAATTTAGACTTTGTTGCCAAGCAAATACAATCATCGAATTGTCTCTATTCGATATTTCGGTACAAGGTGATAGTATAGCATGTAATTATTTTTAAACTATCTATCCGAACCGAAGAAATGGTGTTCGGACTGCCATGCGAAGTTCTAGGTTAGAATTTTGTAAACTTTACGAGTATCTAAATTATATGCTCACCAGACCAAGGGGACCAATTTTAGGGGCCAAAGACGAAGTGGCACCAACTTCTCCACCGACGCATCGCAAGTTTACTGGAAAAATACACACGCAAAATTGAAGAACACCATCACTCAAAAACCGGTCATGTTTTTCACTGGTATCAACTCTTACCGATTTTAATTTCATTAGGATCGAACTTAGGCGGCATTGTGCTGTATTTTTAAAATACAAATTAACGTATTTCAAACTATTCCAAGGTGATTAACTTGGATTAAAACAGGCGAACTGCAATCGAACGTTTTACAACGTTGACAGCTCACCGAAAAAGAAAGAAAGATAGACTGATCATAGACGTCAGATCAGACATTGACAATTTGTCAAACAAATTGACAGTAAATGTCTTTGTCTTTGGATTGATGATTTTTTTTTAGTTTATAAAGGAGTCTTTTGAGTACATTTAATGTTATTTTTATTGGCATGAATCATTGCTATTCTAATTACTAAAGTCAAACCAAATAAAGGAAAGGTTAGATATTTAGGTTATTCTCATCAGAAAGAGATATTGTTTTATTACGAAAAGATATAGCAAGGGTGAAATAAGCGCAGAGTTTCAATATTTTAATAGGTTTTCGGGTAAGCCTCATGAGCCGAATGGTCACTAAACCGAGAGACTGAATTCAAAAAAAAACCTGGCCTGTATCATCTCAATTCTTATAATTTGGCACTACCGTCACAAGCTATATAACCCCTCGCAGTCGTCACAGTCGCGTTAATAGATTAATTCACTTTTGACGAAAGTACTATCAAAGAAATCAATACAAAGAAATCAGTACTGTACATTTCTGCTTGCTTAGTCTTATTTAATTTTAGAAACAAATCCGAGATTTTGTAGTTTCAATTCGAATCGACTAAATCTAAACGATGATCCAACTCTGTACTTGAGTCGATTTCATAAAAATCAATAATAAACATTTTGACTATTTTGTATGATGACATCACTGAAGCTGTCTATGAACGATGTGATTTTCTGATTGTGAGATTTTCTGCAATTTTCTTCAATTAATCACTGTATTTCGTCTATTATCTTATTTTATTACTAATTAATCATGGCTAACGACGATGTAGTGCTTAAGCAGTATCTATCAAAATACAAACACCGGGACTACACGGCTCGGGAAGTGGTTAATTTGATTCAAGTGTACAGAAGTTTGACCTATCGACTGGAAGCCTTTGTGTTCAACAACGGCGCCAGAAAAGACCTGCTGAACCTCGAAGGTACCATCCCCGTAAATTATAAAGGAGCATACTACAACATCCCTGTGTGTATCTGGCTGATGGACACTCATCCCCAAAATGCGCCGCTGTGTTTCGTCAAACCCACGTCAGACATGTCTATCAAAGTCTCAAAATATGTCGACAGTAATGGCAAAGTATACCTACCATTTCTACACGAATGGACGCAAAACGGCTCCACTCTACAGAAACTCATTCAATGCATGATCTCTGCCTTTGGGGAACTGCCACCGGTCTATTCCAAGCCTCGTAATGAGAATAGAGCGCCTTATCCAGTGAATTCCTTCATGCCGCAACCTACAGGGTATCCATTCCCTCAAGGTGCTCCCCAACCAGGGTATCCAACACAAACTCCTTATCCAACAACATCAAATCTGCCGTATCCTAGCTATGGAGCTCCATATCCTGGTGCAGTCAGCACCAATGGCATGCCGTATCCACCTGCTTCAACAGCTACTCCTTATCCACAGCCAGCGGGCTATGGTGGCCCTGCTGCTACGGATGTAGCTGGTGGTACTATAACAGAGGAGCATATTAAAGCTTCTCTTTTATCTGCTGTGGAAGATAAGCTACGAAGGAGGCTTAGGGAACAATCTCTACAGTCTCAAGCAGAACTTGAGACTCTTCGCCGCACACAGCAGGAGCTTCGTGAAGGAAAGTCTCGTCTTGAGGATATACTTTCAAGACTGCAGAGAGAGAGGGCTGAGTTAGATAAGAATGTGACAGTGTTGCAGGAGAAAGAGAAAGAGTTGCACACTGCTATTGAACGCTTGGAGGAGCAAGAGGGCATTGATGTAGATGAAGCTGTTGTGACCACTGCTCCGTTATACTCACAGCTGCTAAATGCTTTTGCTGAAGAAGCTACCTTAGAGGATGCTATTTACTACATGGGAGAGGCACTACGCAAAGAAGTGATTGATTTGGATACATTTTTGAAGCAAGTGCGTACCCTGGCTCGCCGACAGTTCACCCTGCGTGCTCTGATGCACAAGTGTCGGCAGAAGGCTCAGTTGGCGTGCTAATAGTGGCGTCGTTTCTGGCATTGTACCCTTAAGTACTTGCCAGAAATGGAATACTCTGTGATTTGTATGTAAACGGTGATGAGTCATACTCGAATGTTGTTGCATCATGTGCTGGACAGACAGTTGGCAATAGAGGCTAATGCCTTCAGAACTATGATCCTACCTTGATGAACTTTTCTCAGGCCATGAAATAATCTTCTTGCTATAAATGAGTTGGCTTTGAACCTGTTGTATGTGTTCTGTAGAACATGCTATATTATACACTTTTGTACCCCACAAAAACAAGAGAACATCTTATTTAAGGAAGCTAAAGATTAATGAGGACTGTCTTAACATTAATATTGTTGTTTTGTTATGTGTAATTTGACACCAAACACAATAGGTACCTAGCTTTTTGTTTACTTTGAGCTTTTTAGTTCTATGATAATGTGTAATCTCTACGAACTGTATCTATGAATAATAAAATGTAAATATAATATAGAAAATGTCATTTTATTAGCAAAGACTTACAAAGGGCAATGCGATTATAGTATATTAGTTATCAATATTTATCAACATAATCCTGAGTCACATCACAGGATTGAAAAGTGTTTATTTTATAACTTTTTATCTATTTTTTTATTTCAATGACACATCTCTCATAAACCACATTATGTGTACGGTAATTTAGCTTTTTATGAAAGTGCATAATTGTTATGTTACAAGTAATTATACCAGTTTATTGTTCATGCACTATGTATCTAGGCAATTTGCATTTACTCTGTAATAGTAACTAGTACATTAGACGTAACTAATCACTTGTTATCCTCATTAATATCGATGTAGTACGTAAACAAACTTTAGGAAATAACAATGTAATCAAAATTTTAGTTATGTTATGTAAGTAGTTTTAATATTATTCAAAATATCTGTTTATGTTAGCTTGAGACCCAGCCCCATTTAAACTCCATCATCGACATATTAATTCTCTGAATTCTCTAACACCGCTTCGTGCTTCGGAAATATTCGGTCTTCTTGTCGCAACAATGCATTGACCCCTGACTTCAAAATTGCCCTGGTGAAATACTGGTATTGTCAAGTGACGATTGTGATTGGCTGACTATCAACAACCAATCAGCCGCTTAGGCGCGAATATACCGCATCGATCTAACGTCGTTTTCATTCCAAAAACTGGGGGGAAAAAAAGTCTGCATATAAAGAAAAGAATAATTTGAATAGCGCTTAGGAATTCGACTGTAAATACGTTATGTGGTTCCAATGACCAATGGGTATATATATAACACCTTTTGCGAGTCTCAAGTCTACATGCATTTGCAGTTATTTTTAACTTAAATATTATGTAGCCACCATTAAATTAATTGATATTGCATAATTATAAATTTTAGAGAGCGAAGAGGTAAAAAGATCAAGATTCGGAAAATCATGAATTCTCTAAACGTGTTTTCAGTGAAAAGAAATCCGTTTAGAGATAACAATTTGTCTTTGTAAAACATATTATTTTATTTAAACTTCGAATTAATTATCTCAATGTCAACATCAACATCTGATATTTACCTTAGCATTTGACTGATGTTGTTTTCGAAATTCATTCTAAACGAGTTCATATTGATCAAAATCTTTTGTATGAGATATTTTAGTGGTAATACACACCGACACTGCTTGCAAGGGTTCTTTTCAAATCGGCAGACCATAAGAAGGGAATAAAATACCCATAAGGGTCATATTGACTACTAAAGAGCGGATTGTGATTGGCACCTCTTATTCAGAATCTTACAAAGAGCACTACATCTTACTACACCATTATTTTAGTTGACTAAACCCTACAAGGCAGTTTTATGGTGTGCATTGCACTCAAAATACAGGGTTCTCATATTTAAGGCCGCTATCACACGGACTGCACCACAACAACCGCACGCAGTCTCTATATTCAACTGCATGCAGTTGTACGTTCGACTTCGTGCAGTCATGATACCAACTGCACGCGGTCGGCTGCAGTCGAGAGAAGTCAATATCAACTGTATGCAGTCGTGAAGTTGTAGCTGACCGCGTGAAGTTGAAGGCACGACTGCAGCCGACCGCGTGCAGTTGGTATCATGACTGCACGAAGTCGAACGTACAGCTGCATGCAGTTGAATATAGAGACTGCGTGCGGTTGTTGTGGTGCAGTCCGTGTGATAGCGGCCTAAGTGCTAGACAATAATACTAACATCAGCGTCTGAAGTGCTTTATGGGGTGTTGTGATCTGGTTGTAAATCATTGTGCCATGTTGAGGCAAGAGATGAGTAGTCGTGTAATAATATTTACTGTCTTGTAACCTAATGTGTGGGCACTATACCTACTTTGTGTATATTTGTTTAATAGAATGCTATTTTGCTTGCTTGTTTGTAACACAGTCTCTGTTATCCTATTGTAGTTTGTACCGAAACAAAAAAATGATAGTTTTTTCTTGATGCCTATTCGCTTTTAGGCAAAGTGTAGTGCCCTTTATACATAATTATAAATATATAGGTATTCCATAAGTTAGTGGCACATTTATTACGCATATGAATATGTAGCATTAACTTTAAAGTGGTGTTAGATATCTTAAATTTGATGTATTTTATAGAATGTACAGTCAACAAAAGAAATAAGTATACAGGTAGCAACTTCACCTTTTTGAACCATATTGTACGCGCGTTAAATCTTTGATATTGTTCTTTTGCTATAATAAATATTGTGACGATACCTTAATGTACATCGAGATACGAATAAAATATTTTTTTTATACATGGACTGGCTGGCTCGGCAGCCAGAGCCACCTTACTGACTGCCTAAATTTTTTAACTAGTTTCGTACTGTTCTGCTGATACAAGAGGGGATAATGATATTGTATTCAACTTTTTCGTAATAATGTTGTATGTACTCCCGTCGCGTAGCAGCGCATCACGGTCAGGATAATTACGCTGCCCTTGTCGCAGTCATGATGACGTCATCTATCAATCAATCTGCACATTTATACGACGTTATTAGGATATATTTCTACTTATAATTAGGTTGGTATGTAGGTACTCTTTGTAATAATATTGTACTTTGAAGGAAATTGCAGGCATAGACTTAATTGCTTTATGAATATTAAAGGCCATGGGACTCAAACATACCTGGCGAAATGTAGGTGTACTAATGAGTACACCTCTGCCGTACCCTTCGGGGATTACAGGCGTGATGTTATGTATGAATGTCAAAGGAGCTTTTTTTCTGTTCTTAAAGTAATTAAAAGTCTATAGTTTATAGGTAATTGTATAAAGAATCTATTACACTAACATGTATACAGGGTGTTCCAAGTGGTGACATACAAAAGAAAATTTTGAAAGCCTATTCCATGGGCTTTCCAAATTACCTCCATGTGATTTTTTGTAGTTTAAGAGCTAGCTTTTTATTTATTCAGGATATTCTTACCTGATTTCAGATTATGTTAATTTTCAATTAATATTGAAAAACGTTAAGCTCTTAATCTACTAAAAAAACTCGTAGAACAAACATGTTTTAGGAAGCCTAAGAGAGGCTTCCACGATTTCCTTTTGGACGGCACGACATGGGCCACCCTGTAGATGTCTTCATAAATGTACCACAGATTTGCACGCAATTTCTTTCCATGTCTTATCCATTGTTTCTCGCTTATAAATAAGAGTTACTCAACAATGTATGTAGATTTTTTTGCACTGTTAAGACTGTGTAAATAAGATCTTAATTGTAAAAAAATATAATTATCTCAATATTACTCATTGAAAATTTTTGTAGTGATAAAAATTGGAGTTACGGCTTTCTTTATTATAGTGTTATTCCATGTATTCTTGTTTATCATTGTCTATATTATAAAAATAAAAGTTTAAGTCACTGTTTTACACTTTATTGGAAGTTTAGAACCACTCACGTTGTAGAAATATAATGCAATTTATTTAATCGGTTTTTTTTTAAGAATGATGTTTGCTTTGTACAGTTTTATGTATTGTAATTTATGTATAGCTTCAAATTAGACAGGATTTTTGCGGGATGAATGTTTTGTTGTACACTACAGATGAGAGACACTTGAGTTGTTTAAATACTTAAAAGATGTGTATTGTGTTGTCACGCGAAAGTCCCGTCAGGGGATCGCATAAAACGCGATTTAGACAGTGCGAGAATTATCATGCAAGTTGTGGTACATTACCGTCGATGATTGGTCACTTATGACACGACAGCCGCTCGGTTCCGCAATGTACGGCAAATCGCACGATATTTCTCGCATCGTCAAAATAAAGCTTTAGTGTATTGGTAAAGGATATGATGAATTCTTATATTTTCCTCCCAATGAGAAGGGGCAGTGACTAATTACTCATTAATAAAAATAAAATTGTGCTCGGGGTAACTCCGTCAGGAACAAAGAGACAGAGGGAACGTCGCTTAACGCATAACGCTTTTTCTTTACGTGATGATTAATTTCTGCCAGTTAATTCCTACCGCAAGCCACAGCAAGTGATTTGTAGTTCTTTGCTCTGTACTCCATGTCCTTTGCCAATACACAAACGGCACCCACATTCTGAGAGATAATATTGTTAATCATTTTGTATCTTGACGAATGTAAATAATATAAGTTTGCATTGCATATAATCGGCGTTGACTGAAATTTGTCACAATAAATGCGAAAAAAACAAGATGATGTTTTATTTCGCATTACATTTCTGCCTACGACTATGTCCGTGTGTTTTTTTTTCCGCGTTAAGTTACGTCCTCGGTTACTGCTCCGCTCCAGTACTTAGTAGCTTAAGGGATGATTCTCATTAGAGCGGGCCGTGCCCGGGGCGGGGCCCGGACGGGGCACGGTTTTAATCTGTTACAGTATATTTTGTATGAATCAATTTATATTACACAGTGCGTCGAGCGGGCCCGGACGGGACACGGATAATGCACTGTGTAATATAAATTGATTCATACAAAATATACAGTATGTTAACTAACAGAGGGCGTTCCCGTTAAACCGCAATAGTATAGCATCCATAGCATCCATGCTAAAAAAAATAATACCATTTGAAAACAAAATGTTTTTATTTTTTTTCAATATTAAAATATTGACTAAAAATGTTAAACTAACACGTAAAAGAAACACTCTATACATTATGCGTACTTGAAGAACGGCAACGTCGCAATGCTACTTACGCTAGGTACTATTCCGCGCTACTATTTTGATTTTAAACAGGAGGTTTCGAATTTATTGTCAATTAATTATTTTTTTTAATTCGGATTATTTTATGCTTATTTTTCTATGCTGATATTTTTATTATAATCTCTTAATGATATAGATTAACAAGTTTAATGGAACGCCCTCTGTTATTTAACATACTGTATGTAACAGATTAAAACCGTGCCCTGTCCGGGCCCCGCCCCGGGCACGGCCCGCTCTAATGAGAATCATCCCTAAGGTTATATAGCATATACCATTCCTCACGACATACCTAACATGACGCCTGTAATTTCCGAAGGGTTAGGCAGAGGTGTAGCCATTAGTACACCCACATTTTGCCAGTTATGTTTAAGTCCCATATAAGGCCTATTGCCAGCGACCGGGCATAAATTCAGACTCGGAAGCTGCTACTAAGAAATTCCTGATGTAAAAACCCTATAACACTGCCCGACCTGGGAATCGAACCCAAGACCTCATGCTCAGCAGTCGCGCTTTGCGACTACTAGACTAACAAGGTGGGAAGTAGTTAGAAGATTTAACATTGCATAAGTAGATTGCAGATAGGTACCGTATGTCCTCATTTTGTACTACTCATGCTATGTAAGTACTTGACTCACTGTTATTCCCAGTGATAAGATTATTCTGTTCGCAGTTTTGTTATCATCTATTTGTTTACACTATACAATGCGTTTGTTGTATCATTAGGGTCAGTTCACACCGAGACGCGACGCAACGTGACGATACTTGAAGAGGCCAGTGACTTCGCGCTGCGCCGCGCGCCGCCGCGAGACGCATCGCAACGTCGCCGCTCTTGCACGTCGCGCGTACCGGCGATTCACCGCTGCGTCGCGATGCGTCTCGCGGCGCCGCGCGGCGTAGAGCGACGCATCGCGACGTAGTGTTGCGTGGTGTAACGTATTCTAAATTCTTACAATGAAATGTGTATCTTTTCGTGTAGAAAATAAAGTTATATTTTGAGTCGCTCTTTTAAAGTGTGCACGCAGCGTCGCGTCGCGTCGCGTCTCGGTGTGAACTGACCCTTACGCTACATTTACAGCTTATTGGAATCGACTATGTCAAAGTCAAATCATTTATTTCAATTAGGCCATTAGAAGGCACTTTTGAACGTCATTTACAAGAAAAATAAATTAATAATATAGAATCTAGTTGCCCATTCTAAAAGATATAATTTATGCATCGACCGCCATGAAGCAGGATAGTACTTACAAATTCCAATGAATAATTGCAGGTTTGTTTGAATGAATGTGGTACAGCCGTTTCGGAGATTAGGTACCCGGAACAAACAGACAGACAGACGAAAATTCTAAATAGGTATGATGATATGATTTGTTTATGTAATAACTTCTGTGTATTTAGTAAAAATCTGTTATAGATAACTACAATGTAGTGAATTTTGTGTGGTTTCTGCCTACCCCCATGGGAATAAGGCGTGAGTTTATAATTGTATGTACTACAAAGTAATTGAGGATAGCCGATAGCACCCCATTGTTTCTAGATAGCACTCATTAGCACACTACACACACACACAAACTCTACCACCAAAAATATTTTATCTTATTGTTATTCATTGCTATGGCTCTAGGTTAAATAAAACCATTTAATAAAGTAGTCTGTCCATTTATTTAATTTACAATATTTAAGCTTAGCTTAGCGTAACAAATAAATAAAATGCTTCATGTGCGGGAATGAACAATTAATTTTGCTAGCAAAGTTACTTTTTGCCTTCTTTATTCTTGCCCTTCTTAGCGGCGGCGGCGGCTGCCTCCAGGTCGATGGGGGCTGGCTTCACGAAGGGGATCAACTCCTGGTACTGCTCAGGCATCCATTGTTTTAAGGCTTCGGGGACCTGTGGGGTATAGGTAGAAAAAATGTGCTTAGTGCATGTTGATAAAGTTCATTTTTGGATTTGATACACGCTGAAGGCTTTAGTGTAAGTTACTTCTACGTAATGTGATGCCTTGTTTAGTACGCTATTGCAGGGGTTCCCAAACAGTGCGTCGTTACGCCGTAGGGCATCGTGGAGCTATCCATAGGGCATCGCGCGACGGTACGCACAGCTCGCAGGCAAGCGACGTCCTTCTCGTTGATTGTAGTACGATCATTAATCTTTTATATTTTCCAATCAATAGTAATAATTAAGATTATAATCTTTAGTTTAATTTTATTAAATAAAAATAATAAATAAAAAAATGGACACCCGGATGGAACGAAGTTATATGAGAGAGAGAGAGAGACAGACAGAAACACGCGCACACCGCACGGCTTAAAACTATAGCAAAAAGTGTCGTTACAACTTTTGGTCTTAATTTTATCCGTCTAGCACCCTTTCGCAACGCGCGGTAAGGAACTTCATTCCAATAAAGTAATCTTAAAACCTGTTAGTGCTACACACAAATATCTTGTTATAGAAAGACGTCGCCAAAAAAATTACACCCGTGAAGGGAGTCACAGTATAAAAAAAGTTTGGGAAGTCCTGAGCTATTGTAAGCTAGTGATATCCGTTTATTTACCTTGATGCCCTCTTCGGTCTGGTTGACCTCAAGTACGGCACAAATGACACGGGTGGTAGCGCACATGGTCGCGTTCAACATGTGCACGTACTCTGTCGCTGCGTTCATCTTCTTGGTCTGCCCATATCTGGAAGGAATGTTTTCCGTTTTTGAAATTTCTGATTTTCGCCAAAATATTTCACGAATCAAAATGAAAACTACTAGCAATATCAGGTGGTTTCACTCGCGTTAAGTTACGTATTTGATTGGTGTTCCTCTCCCGTGTTAACACATTACGCTATGACCATAGCGTAATGTTATCAATCTTCCTCGTTAACACTTTCATTACCACTACGATTTTCACGATGTTTTCTCGGATGCCGCCTACATTTTACGTTGGACTCAAATATACATGTGTATGAAAATACACATGCATTTTGGAAAAAAATAGCAAACACATTGAACTCGCCGGGCGAGTCTACGGCGCTGGAATAAAATTTACGTGGACTCTCCGGCGAGTCGGTGGCACTGAACGTTGGCGCCACATAATGTATTAGAATTTTTCAAATTGAACCAGTAGTTTCTGACATTAGCAGAGTTTATAAAAATGTAAACAAATAGGTAATTGAACCGGCTGTGAATGGTTATGTTACAATTATCTATTTTACTGTACCTGACAAGGAGTCTCCTAGCCTGATACTCCAGACAGTTGCTGCAGGACACCAGCTCACGGAATGCCCCCGAGCCAGGGAACCAAGCTTCCAAGTCGAGTTTTTTAGAGGCCGCATGGTTGAGGGCCCCTGACACGATATTCACGATACGGTAGGGGATGCCCAGCAGTTTGTAGAAGTCTTCCGCGTTGGTGATCATCTCGTCCATCATCTGCCATGAAGCGTTATCATGTGGGGAGGTCAGGACGAATTGTTCCACCTGAGGAAATACGGGATTTATTTAAATCAGTGCTTTGACATCGCCGTGGACAATATCCTATTTGTGGTATGAAGAATTCGTGAAGCCAGAACATTCTACATTTCTTTCAAATGGCGAGCATTAGCTGGTGAGCAGAGTAAAGATCAGCTCCATATAAAGGCTGGCTGAGCACTCCGACCCTCGCTGAGTCAGCTTTAAATTCGTCCCTAAATAATCAAGAACCGATCCAGCCTGCCCCTTGCTGTCCTCCCCCAGCGAGGCTGTAAGCTGAGGTCCTTACCCCCACAGGGGGTGCACTTAGCGTATAGTCGTTTGGTTCGCAAGTTTTAAGCCCTAGCTGGAGGCCTAATTAAGCCACCATAGGACAATCCAGGTTAGCAGGCAACTGACGTTACGCAGAAGTCGCGACGATGTCGTCACAAAGGAGCCTTCAATACGACTATATCTATATGATACAACGATAATTTATACTGCTAATCTGACCAGCAGTGAAAAGTAAAATAATGACGAAGATTTCACTCACCTTTTCAAATTGATGCACCCTGAAGATACCGCGAGTATCACGTCCGTGGGAACCTACTTCTTGACGGAAACATGTCGAGAGACCTGCATACCTGTGAAGAGTGTATGAATTATTAGATGTTGTCCGCGGTTTTACTTGCATTTTAGGGAAACTACTTCATGTACCCGGATATATAGTATCCTACGTTAATTTAGGTCATTTAGTCTACTTTTTTGGCTTTTAATTCCGTTCAGCCGTTAAATCGTGATTCGGAGCTGAAATTGAAGTAAAGTACTTCAACTTTTTGGAACGCCTTTTTTGGTCTATTGATCGCAAGCGCAACAACCGAACATGGCGAATTTGGTTTGATTTCTGGATCGTACAAAGTGTTATATGGGTATCCCATGAGAGCATCTCGTAAGCAGCCCAGAGTTTAGACTCCAATTAAAGGTAATGGATTAATATTTTACGATTTTTTTTACACGAGTTCGGGCCCCAGCAACTGGTGGGGCCCGTATATTTAATACGGCGGTAGCTACGCCCCTGTTGGGAAGTTACATTAAGTATCTATTTGCTCACCTAATAGGTAATGAGGCCTCAGGCAGCCACTCGTCCCTGTGGTACGCGGCTATAGGCTGCTCGGACGTGGCAATCAGATACTTCTCCTCGACGGCGGCGTCGCCCTTATTCTCGGAGCCTTTGCCCACCACTTTGTACAGCTCCTCGTCGAATTGAGCTAGTTGAGCAACCTCTTGCATTACCTGTAAATCAAGTGATATCCTAAAGTTCTACAAATTTTGAATTTCGTGTGAGTTTTTCGCATTGAAAACGATGTTTTGGAACCAAGACTGTTCGATTTATTACGATGTCCCGCTTTTACGGTTTACATGAAAATATATCTTTTAGCAGTTTGTGTTTGAAATAGTAAATAGTAGCCTTCTCCCTATCCAAACTTTCAGCTACCTCTTTATGAAAATTCATTATGATCGCTTCAATGGTTTTCCTATGATGTGGTAACAGACAAACAAACGGCGATGGCACGGTTGGTGCAGTGGCTGAGCGTGGGCTGCTGCGCTACGTGTCGCGGGTACGATTCCCGCACGGAACAAATAATTATATGGCCTAATACATAGTTGTCGGGTTCGGGTGTGGCTATTTGTGTATGTGGGTTTATGTTTGTAAACATGAACTTTTGCATTAACAATTTTATTATTAGTGTGACCGTGTGAATACCTCTTTCCTCATGAAGAAGGGAGTGTAAAGTGGGGTATAGCCTTTCTTTAGCAGTATCCTGAGAGACAGTTGTATGAGCGCCTGCTCCAGGAACACTGCAGCGCCCTTCAGGTAGTACCCGCGTCCACCAGCCACCGCAGTACCTCGGTCGCCATCCATACCTAAGTAGGTTACATCTAATTATTATATTGTTTGGGTTCCTATTACCTGCATAGGACTTGACGAGACCTTGATGTGTACTAAATGTTGGTTTTATGATATGTTACTATCTTTTGTCCATGACTTCGTCCGCGTAAATGTCGGTTAACGCGGACTCAGACGAAGTCAAATAAAAAGTAGTACTTTGTTGGGGTTCAAATTTACCCTGTTCCAAATTTCATCAAAATCGGTTCAATGGTTTAGTCGTGAAAGCGTAACAGACAGACAGACAGAGTTACTTTCGTTTCATCAATAAGTTTCAGCATAATGGGCGGGATTAGATAATTACAAATTGAAAACATAAAGAAATTCCGATCAAGTACTAAAGTCTGTTATGTAGGGACGTTAACATAATACTTAGTGACAAATGATTGTTAGCAGAAACTCTTTTATACTTATAGATATATTTACACAAGTGTGCTTGAGAGATGCAATACTTATGTGAGCAGTAATTATGTTTGTTGTATAAAATGTAGTAAAGGAAATTACTCAAAGGTCATAAGGTTAACAGAAAACACAGTAAGAAGAAAATGAGGCAAGCCATTCAGGAGAGATAGGTTGATGATAAAAATCTCTTTTCTCTTTCTATCTTTATAAGACAAAGAGAAGAGAGAGATTACCAATGATTAAAAATACTATTTTTATAGTGTTTTAGATTATTCTATAGCTAAAGCCAGCAAATAAACTCACCATCAATCATACAAATCAGATCCACATGAGAGTACTTAGTCCTAAAGGTGCAGTCTCCGTGTGTCCTCTCCACTTTGTTGTGGTCTTCATCATCATCCACAGGGACAGACTCATGGAGGTGGTTGCCTACTTCCCGGAGAGCATTTGAGCGGGTCTTCTCGGCTACTAAGAGAGCTTGGTCATTCTTTGTTATGGCTTCGTCTATTAATACTCTAACCTGAAAAAATATTTTTATGAGTTTTGAGTTTAGGATATCTACCATTTATTATATTGCCAAAACCAAATCAAAAATCACCAAAATTGTAAATCAGGGCTCTGTAACCCTTTTGGATAAAAAAGTAAATTTTATGATTGTATTTAGACTAAAAAGAATCTGTGAAATCAGCAACAGACAGCATTAACTAAATTGGTACCCATGAGAGGATAGAAGAAATGGCGGCATTCACTCATAAAATTTGAATAGCTAATTACAAAAATAAAACATTTTTCAAGTAACTTAAAACAAAAAAGGAGCAAAATTATAACAGCACAAAGATATTTATAAAAGTGTTGATTCAGCCAGGTAATTTTGTTCTTCAATTAGAAGCTTGTAATTTTTAAAACCTTAGAGTAAACTACTAAAGGGAAAAAAAATCTCTAAAATTTTTAGCACAGTGACTGCATTAATTATTTATTGCCTTTTTACATTCCTTAACAACTTTCTTAACAAAGTATTAAACAGTTAAACACAAATCTGCAGAGTTTAAAAGTATTATTGATTTTAGTGAGTCACATACGTGTACAACATTGCATCACCCAATGCAGTACAAACACATGTATAGCTTTCAATTCAACTTTTTTTTTTTTTTTTTTGAGGTGGTAAAAATCATCAAATGAGTCCTTCCGTCCTGGGCGGGGCGGAAGGGACTGTCAGACTTTTACTGACTAAAAAACCACCCTGTTCCTTCTGTTGCCCTTTACGTTCCGGGGCCACGGTATCCTGTTAAGACGTCCCGCAACCCCGGCAGGCGTTTGGCCCCGTTGGGGGGCCCCGTCCCTGTGCTGACAGCTCTTTGAGGCGCGCGCGAACAGAACGCGCCGTCGACCCGGGCATGGTCCTTGATCGGACGGCGAGCTACCCATTACTCGCCGTCCGCAAGCCCGCGCCTACGGTGGCCGGATGTCGCCTCGCGACGTCCGACGCCCTGGGCGTCTCCCGCGGCGGCTGGGGCGTGAGGTGGAGGGTGTTGTTCTCTCCCTCACGCGGCCCGCCTCCTCCTTCGCTAGCATTACTGCTTCGCAGAAGGAGGTGACTGCATCCCATTCCCTCTCGCCCCGGAGCATGGCCTGAACCAGGCCCGGGCGCGAGAGGTCGCCGCCGCCTATCGCCTCCGTGAGGACACGGCGATGCTCTGCCCAAGCTGGGCAGACCTGCACCGTATGCTCCACCGTGTCCTCCGGGCGGTCCACACAGTGGTGACACCCGGGCGTTTCCTCCCGTGCAATCCGACACAGGAACCTCCCGAAACAACCGTGTCCGGTGAGGACCTGCGTCAGCCGGAAGGTGAGGACGCCGTGGCGCCTCTCTAGCCACTCCTCAAAGAGGGGTCTTACCGCCGCGATTGCAGCGTGCCCGAACCTAGGTTGCGACAGTCGCATCTCCCATTCCGCCATGAGATCGCCCCGGAGCTCGAGCCGCAGTGCCGCGATTTGCTGCGGCAGCGGGTTTTCGCCCCGGCGCTGCGCGTCCACGCGCCACTCATAGACGCGCTGGAGGACTGTAGCCTCCAGATCCCACGGCGGTAATCCGGCAAGGAGGTTTGCCGCTTCGCCGGAGACCGTTTCAATTCAACTTTCAATTAATTATCACACACTACTACTTTCTTTCATAATAATTTACATTCAATTTTAATTTGTTTTTGAGTCAACATTGATGTTTGACTTTTGTCTAGTGTTCCAATAAGGATCTATTTTCCACTGCAGTATGAATTAACAGCTTAGCCCTAATTAAGAAAGCTAGAAATTAATACTGGATTAATAAATGACCATATGGAAAACATGAAAGTTTCATTGTACTTTAACTACTTAAAAAGCTTGAGAATTAAAAAGCTATTACAGTAAAATTTACTCCAAACTTTCTCTTACCTTCTTGATCTGGTTAACAGTTAGCGGCTTCAAGTCATCTCCAGTCAAGTCAACCAGCTTATCAGCTATTTCTGGTGGTACTGGCTGGTCTTCCGGCCCAGCTGGCTCCTTGCTCTTCATCTTAAGACCAATCTCTTTGCTGCACACATTCTTCAGCTTGTTGTAATTGTCGGCTTCGTGGCGCAATCTCCTCCAAAGGGTATCCTGCTCCACCACGGTGTCGACAAGGGCCACATCTTTGAACCTCTTGCGTTGGTTTTCGCGGATTTTGTCTGGGTTACCACCGTCTTTGTCGGCACGGAATAAGTCTAAGTCTAACACCATGATGCGGTACTGGGCACGGCTGAGTGTTTAATATACAAAAGTGTAAAAAAAAAAGACAGTAAGGTTACTGTTCTGTGAAAAATGAGCACGTACTGGAACGTAGCACCTGCCTGCATGCGGTAAAAAATAAAATAGAAAGAGAATGTGTTCAAAAATTCTACTACATTTGCAACGACAACAAACATAAGCAGCAAAATATTTTTCTAAACCAACTATGTATCTATGTGATGGTGTAAATTAATTTTAAAAATTATACTTGTATATAAAACTATTGAATATAGTTAATGTGGATGTGGCTAATTTATATGGTATAGTTTTTCAAATAGGAGCGTAAAAAAAATAAAATCTACTTATTCTAGTTTTTGAACGAACACGGGTTGGTTGGTTGTCGCTTGTGGCAGTGACGTTTTAAATAATTTTGACATTTTTGCGATATAGAAAATTAATGCGCTATAGATAATCAAATTCTATAAAGATTTCACAGTTGACATACGTGGCAAGAGTATTTTTTAGAAATGAACTAAATAACTACGAGGTTTCTGAAACTAATATTTCTCGTTCAGGGGGCTTACCATCACCTTTTAAGAAAACGTTCAAATGCCTGTCAGTCAACTTCCATTCAAAAGCAGGCCTGCTTAGGAATCGCTAAAAATCGTACCATGACCGTATTAAAGGTGAACGATTATTGAACGGCAATGCTTGTCTCTGCCCGCTATGATGATGAAGATGAAGTCTTAGTGTTGTGACTAAACAACGTTCAAAAACTACGATATAATTTTCTAACACATTACCGGTTTTTTTTTAATGATAATAACTTTAATTTCTTAGATAAGTACACGTTATAACTAAGATTATGTATTATAACTTACCATAATTTATTATCTAAAAGCTCTAAAAAGCACAAGTTTCACTTTAAAAAAACCTTTTTAACAATTAAAGATACAATGTGATATTCAGAACGTACCTACGTTCATCAACTGTCAGCGCGTAAATATAAACAACATTTCACTTGATTAATTTAATGATTTTCACAGCCTTTTACAAAAGTAATATATAATGTTCAAAGCCCTACTAGACATTAAAGTCGATAAGAAGTAATTTATTTATTGCGGTATAGAGTGCTTTTGTTAAATTTTGTTTCAGTCACAATTATTGTAAAAAAGTATTTTGTTGTGTTGTTCCTACAAAAATACACACATGGGTACATTTTATAGTAAAGGAATTTATTGAAATATCGAAATACAAGAACCGCAATGCCCATAATCCAAGAAACATAACCTTTTTACAGGAATGCAACGGAGCCCCAGTATTCTTGACATCTCCTAGTCTACTAAACTGAAAAATAATATAATTATCTAGTAATTCCATCCAGTGGAGAGCCTAACTAATTAATCATTATCCATACCTATGTATTTAGGATGAAAATTAAAATAAAGAATAATACTCATGATGTGTTTTTATATACATATACATCATCTCTGTTACCAGTTTTTGTTCTTGTAAACTTTCATTGCATTTATATGGATGTACTTTAGCTTTAAGCATTATGTAACATCTTTATAAACAAATGGTATGCAATAAATGAATATGAATATGAATATGGATAATATGGGTTCCTACTTATATGTATATATGTTTCAGTCAGTCATAAGAAAGTATCATGTGATAAATGATAATAATTTAATTTGTAAACAGGTAAAAATTAAACACATTTTTTTAAACTAGATGCGGTCATTGTTTTATTTTCATAAATTTACTGTGTTACATTATGTTGTGTAGAAACACATGCATTTGCAAAACATTTGTGATTGGAAATGTAGCACTTGATGGGCTAATCAACATCTCAACCGAGCCTTTAGTACATCAATGGTCCTCTCAATAATGTTTTGGGTCTTGTTATGCTTCTCAGTGTAAAAGGCTTCTGGAGACTGGTTCTGCATTCCAAATAAAATTGATGTCATTATTGTGTTTCTGAGTCAATA
The DNA here is from genome assembly GCA_949316365.1 of Hoplodrina blanda. Lineage (NCBI taxonomy): Eukaryota > Metazoa > Arthropoda > Insecta > Lepidoptera > Noctuidae > Hoplodrina > Hoplodrina blanda. Next base: position 11,706,142 of record OX438594.1, read on the forward strand.
CCGAGAATCTCCTGAAATAAATGGATTAAAAGATTACTTGCTTATGTTTTTCATTGTCACTTTAATACACAGCAAATTATGTTTAATAGCAAGGAACATACACAAGAAACACACTAGTGTAGTTATGCTCCACAATAGAAAATCTGATGAATTGATAACACTCACTCACTCTCTGCTTAGATCACTAAGCCTTTGGAGGATTTATTATTTTCATTATAGGTTCAAAACCCTCGCACAAACGGGGGACTAAATCTTTTGATAGGCCTGTTAAATACAAATATTAATTGAGTATTGTAGATTTGTAGAGTAGGTTTTTATTTATACTTACATTACGTATTTTCATAGGTTTTGGTTACCATTGATGATTTTAAGTTATATCTTCTTACCTATATTAACTGATTCTTATTCCCTGTCATTAACTTCATTATTGTTATTTATTTCCCAAATGGAACGCCGTTGGTATGTTTTTCCATACGATTTTCACATTTCAATTTTATTATTTACATATTTCGTACTCGTTACACAGCTACAAAAATGAAAAAGTCTGGTTTAATTCGCTTACAATTCTCACTATCCACTTTAAAAACTCTTATTATATATATAAACCTAACATGTTGCCACGAATATCATTTTAGATTACAAAACGATGTTGAAAAAGCTAGTCCCATAGTAACTTTTTAGCAATCGCTAATTTTGACATTACAGCCGTTCCATTATCATTTTGCTGCTGTCAAATAGCACGTCATAGTACGAAAGTCTATACAAAAAAAAAGGTGAACGGTTTTGTAAACGTTAACTGAGCAGGCCTGTTACAGGCCTGCTATAACGATGTCATAGTACAAAATAGCGAGGCAGTTCAATATCCGGGCAACTTCTGCCCTGCTATAGAGGTGATAGTAAGCCCCCAGCACAGTATACACCATTTATTTGAAAACTCATCATCATTATTTTGAAAGAAAAATATCCCTAAAGCTCCGTACTCACATACGGTTTTACTCGATAGTTTTACTCGAAAGCGAGTAAAAATCAACGTGTGGACCGCAAAACTCACAGCTCGATGGCTCGCATCGAGCCGGCTCGATGGAATTAAATAAAAGTAAATTCCTTCGTACCTACTCGAAGCGAGCCGTCGAGCTTGACTCGAGCGTGTGTACGTCGCCGCGAGTGGCGCGAGTCGAGCGTCAGTCCGCCTTGTTAAACTTGACTTGCTAAATGTAGCAGCCACCGTCTCCTTTGTTGAACATACATGTTTTGGCTCGAACGGTTCGGTGAATACTGACCGGTGCGCGTTACTCGATAGATTAATGCTGAATGTGTGGACGAAAGCCCGAGCCGTGGTTTTTACTCGACATGATAGCTCGATCGAGTAAAGCCGTATGTGAGTACGGAGCATAAGAAAACTGTTGAATGACTTTTGTTTTTGTAGAAAATCCAAAAAATCTGACGTCAACCTTTTATTTATTTTATACTTGGTCACACTATTGGAATTGTCAATTTGTTGAACGATTGGTCGGTCCTTTCTCGAGCTCTTGTTCACATTTTTTACGTTTATTTGTATAATATGTGGCTCTTATCGGATACCAGCTGAGTGTATTGAAGCTTGTTTATCCACATATAGTTTGTGAGTATTTGACTGATGCTCCTTTTGCCGGTTCTCGGATAAAATTGTGTTGCACCGTTCCTTGTTTACACGTATTCGATATCAATGGTCTCCCGATCTATTTACAAAGGGGTGGATTGTTCTCATTCTGTTCAGGTTTCGATAGGATGGTGTTTGTAACGAAATTTTGTATTTACTTCTGTACACCTCACTCGGGGCACTACCAGTTGATGAAACAGATAATTTCAGCCCATATTATTTGATAAACGGGTTTGTTATTGTAACCCACTTGTTCATAATTCGTACAATGTATCGCCGGTTGTGATCTAATCACTAGTATTTTTTCGTAGTTCTTTTAACACATTGTTTATAAAACGGCCCATTCATTATACTGATCATAGATTTGTGTATCAATCCATGTTGCCTTGCATTCCACTTTGCCTGGATACAGAAATGTTTCTGATACAGATGAGATAAGGACTCTGCCCCCATGTTTGTCTGATAACTAGGTATAATTACAATTTTTGAACAGAATGGGTTAAGAGTTGATATTTATTATTTTTTATTATGAAATGCAGCATATTCCCAAGGGGATCAAATCAAATTATAAATGAAGATATATTCCCAATACCAATATTTTCGTTAAATTTAAATTTCATTTTTGTTAAGTTGTTAACCTTTTCCACTACATGGTGGAACCGTTTTATGCAAAAGAGATGCTTCCTTGCCCTAATTTTCCAGTATATTAGAGTACCCTATTAAACTAGCACTTTCTGAATTTTATTACTTGTTGCTCTTCTTCTTTAGATCTTCTTTTTCCTATTTAGGTATATAAATTACTAGATTATCAGTTGCATTTTGAGTCACTTTGTAATTAGTAGTGATTCACCAAATGATAGTGAAAGGAACGAATTACATCATACACACAACAGACTACAGAAAGTAAAATAAACAATGTTAAAAATAGGTATAATTAGTTATTCATAAAAAGTTATTTAATTAAAAAATATATACTTATTATATTTTTGTGCACTGTACACAGTTAAAATGTTGTCTAATTTGTCCGCAGGCGATGTTAAGATGATGCCATTAAAAGACAATCAGGATGTGGCATCATTCCTTGTCACCAAGCATTCATGGAAGGGCAAGTACAAACGGGTGTTCTCAATTGGTACCCATGGGATCACTACGTACAATCCGGACCGTCTGGAGGTGACCAACAAATGGCTTTATGCCGACGTAGTCACCATTGCATCTTCAAAACACTCAAATTCTGCAGCTAACCATGACTTTACGCTAGTCATGAAGAAGGATAAAAAAGTGGATTCAATGAAGTTTTCTTCCGAACACAAATGTTTGATTCTGACTGAGGCTTTTAAGTACAGGCATGCGTTTGCTGAGAAACCTAAAGATATTTATGTAAGTTTTTGTTTTTATAGTTCTGGTATAATTTAAAAAGTTAATTCAGTAAATAACTATTTTGATACAGTCTGTGTGTTACATAAATGAACATTTTGCTATTTTATTGCTCCAACAGTCAATTCGCTGCTATTGTTTTTCTAATAACTTTATGTAGGTACCTACACAATATTACATAATTACCTATGTTGTTAGTCTCTATATCAATTTCCTCTAAACCAACGCAAAGGAAGAGGTTACCACATGTAATATTTTTTACATATGACTTTATGTAACTTTTTACTCCACCAATATTAAAACCATGTACTCTCTTACAGAGATACCAAGCATATAAACACCACTGGAGCGGAACTCGCCTCCCAGTGGTACTAGAAGTAGGTCCATGTGCACTAGAACAACTAGACCCATCTACCCACACTCTACTAGCCAGCTATCCGTACTGCGATGTACAAGGAATCCTGCCTGTCCGTGACGTCTCTGGAGGGTTCGTTCTTGCAGTGGGAGGATATAGCAGACTCCACCTGTTCTCCAATTCCATGGACCATCAGATTATCATCAATAAGATGCTGGAGATGGCAAGCTTAACGTTAAGCATAAGCATCAAGGTTCTGTCTACTATGATTACATTGGATGACTATCATGACCAGAGATTTGGGAAGTATAGGTAAGTTTTTAAGACCTGTTTGCGGACATAAATCAGTTATTCAATAATGTTATTGTTTACATGTCTTCTACTATTCATCTCCTGATTTAATGGCTTCAAATATTATTATTATGCCAATATTCATGACTAAGGACTTTTCAAACAATTGCCCTTCAGGTAGATTAAAATAACAACCTATAGACTGCTGCTTAATATCTAGGTGTTAATCTCTACAATACACAAAAATATGTGTAAACTACCTTATATGTAATACTTTAGTACGTACTGTAGTATGTAAGGATCGTAGCAGGTGGCGTTCTGTGGTTTCTGCCTACCCCCATGGGAAAAAGGCGTGAGTTTATGTATGTATGTATGTGTAATACTTTTTTGCCATAGATGTATGTATTGTTGAAAACAAACAGTCCACATTTTAGTACATATTTATGTTAACTTGAATTTGTTGTGCTAGGCAAGTAGACTAGTATCCATAGTAACATGTTCCATTCACAACACATGCATGTTTGACTGGATAAGGGCCCCTTGGCCGCGCTAGCGCAGCGTTCAATTAACTGCACAGTAAACGCCGCTACAACGCGACGCACGCGTCTCCTCTGTCTATCATACGTTCATGGAACGACTACGCTGGACCAACGCTAGTGCGAAGGGGCTCTAAAGCCCACTTTTGTCAAAATCTTAACTCAGAGTTAGTTATAAACACAAGGTTTAATAATAAAACGTCATACATAATGGGCCCATGTTAGCAACTAAATCGGAGTTAAAAGTAAACCTTGCCTAGGGCAAGCGAGCCTCAAAGTGACTACCTACTTTTATCCTAATAATAATTACAATGTCCATCTAAATTAGCGGTTCCGTTAATTGCCTCATTTCATTCACGCATTTCACGCATATTATTTTAACATTTGGTCGTCAGCGACTGATTCAGACGACCTTGTGGTTGTGAACTCATTTATCTATCTAACGCGATACACTCGTTACATGTATCAAATTCTGTACGATTAGTTCATCTGTCAAGTGAAGTTTGATGATATGAAATATTCAATATATTTTAATACATTAATAAAAAAAAACTACAGGCTCTTTTTATTTTTTTTTAATCAAAAATCTCACATACTTCTTCTCTACGCTGATCTCTTATTGTGTTACTAGCTGGTCCGCCGCGGTTTCACCCGCGTCTTGGGTTACTGCTCCGCTCCCGTAGGTCGTAGCGTGATGGTATATAGCCTATAGCCTTCCTCGATAACTAATCTATCTAACACTGAAAGAATTTTTCAAATCGGACCAGTAGTTCCAGAGATTAGCGCGTTCAAACAAACAAACAAACAAACAAACAAACAAACACTGCAGCTTTATAATATTAGTATAGATTAGTATAGATTAGCGTGACGGTTGATGATTAAATCAAACGAAAACTCAACCTAGGTTTAGACTAGGCCTAAGCACACGAAATCGACCCTCCGTTTGAGCTTAATAATTTTAATTAAGTGCTTACTTGAAAAAACAAATTCAGTCTAAGTTTTTTTTTTCGTTAATTTGGGTTGCGATCATGCCCACAACGGTGGATCCGCGCTTGGACAGTCTTCCTCCTACACCAGGGGTTCCCAAACTTATTTTGTCTACTGCCCACTTTCAGAATAATTCTTTTTAGCGCCCCCATTTTTTCACCTACTTAAAAACCACCTAGTAGATGAAATTACAAATGGCCAAGCCTCTACACGACGCTCCGATTTTTTTTTCTGAGTCTCTTACCGCCCCCTTTAGGCCTGCCCACTTTGGGAAAGGCTATCCTACACGATTAACCATTTCTAAATACAAATTGTATTCCACGTTCGATTTCACAGTGCATTAATTTAGTATGCTTTGATATTGTGATCGAATGTAAATAGGTAGGTATCAGTAAAATAGGTCGTGTGCATCGTTTATTAATTGACTTGAATCAGCGCATCGACAAGTAATCAATGATATTTCCTGCTTCATGGTAGCAAGGAAAAACAATGTGCATCATAATAAATTAATGGTAAAAAATCTTTTGAAAACAAGCTTTTTTAGTGTGATGTTACTATCTTTATCGTATTCTACTCTTTAAGCCCTTTCATTTGATACCCATATCAAGGGGATTGAGAAAAAATATGTAATCCGCCATCTTCGAGCGGCGGCCATATTGAAATTATTACAATATTGAGTATTGGAAATTGTATTGTCATCAAATCTAAAGGTGTATGCAAAATTTCAGCTCAATCGGATAACCACAAATGGTCGAAAAATGGTTTGCAAATTTTGAAAGGACAACTTATATACGAACAGTGCAAGCTAAATAAAAGCTTGTAAAAAAAATAGCGATTTTATGTTATTTATGGTTGCGCATCATATTACTATTCGTTGACGCGTTTGGCTCAGTGGCTAAGCGATTGGCTGCTGCGCTGTATGTCGCGGGTTCGATTCACGCGCGGAACAATATTTGTGTGGCTTACAGGTACCTAGTTCTTCCGGGACTGGTTGTGGATGTGAGTTTGTGTGTTTGTAAACACACTCACAATACAGGGTATTTTTTTTACAGGAGAAACATTCAAATCTCATTCTAGATTTTGATACATCCCCACTCTCCCTACATGGACGCAAGGACTTTGATTTGATTTGTCCTTTACAAGCGTTGACTTTTACGCTAATTTGTCTAGCTAAATTGTATATGTGTATGTGTAAATGAAAACTGTTGAAGATATATCGTAAAGAAAAATGTTTCAGTACATTACAGTACAGTATTTTTATCGTTGGTGGTTTTGAATCTGATACTGAATTCATAGTAAAAGTTTTCGTTGCATGTCCCTTCCAACCCGTCTAATGTATGTGTGTAATGTAACTAAACTATACATCAAAGTTCAAAGTTTATTTTCATTTTACAGCGGCGATCAACACCAGACCTCTCTAAGCGAATTTATAGTACACAAAGTGAATCCTGCGCGTCACATGGAGCCGATGCGACGTACCCTCTGCCTCTCCGACACTTGCATACTCGAGAGAGATCCACAGACTTACTCTGTAAGTTATATAACTGTAACATATTCAGTGTAAAAAGACACACCACATAGCCGTATACTAGGTACCCATTAAGCAAAAAATATTGCTGGAAAACGACTTTTAATTTTGGTGCAAAAAATCACTGTTTTTGGTAACACGCAAAATTAAGTTCATGTGTGTATACGACAGAAAAGAAGTAGTAGGGATATTTGAAGTTTAGACATATCAATTAAAATTGATTTTCTTAAAAAAATATATAAGAAAATTGGAACTTTGACCTTACACACAATTTTAAATTCTATTTCTGTTGTGTTAAGGTTCATTATCAGTTAACTAATGAAAAACTTTTACAATTGACCAAATAGCTAGACGTGTCCAGCGACACAGCTATTGTCGTTTGTTTTACGAGTGCTTCCTACAAAATACAAGTTTCAAACAGTCCATTACATATTTTGTGCGTTTTTCTTTTAGGTGGTCTGCCTACGTCCTTTAAGCGATGTGTTCGCATTAGTAAGAGACACAGAGCACCCTCAAAAATTCTCCATCGAGTACCTCAATGGACAAACTCGCACATATTTAGCTGGTGAAAGGTATGCTTTGTACTTTACTTGTGATTTGGTTCTCAAAAGTTACTAAAACTAATATGTATTTAAACTCCGGGCACGAATCCGGACTCCGAGGCTGCTACTGAAAAATTCCTGATAGAAAACCCCAATAACACTTTGCCCGAGCTTGGAATCGAACTCAAGACCTCATGCTCAGCAGTCGCGCTTTGCGACCACTAGACCAACGAGGCAGTCGGTGATGATAGCTTATACTATCCCTCATGGCGCATTTTCATTAGTCGTTAATTCGTTCGGTATAATACAGCATGCGGGGAGTCCCCGCATGCGAGATAACAACCAATGAAAGTTACAAGTCGTTACACCGCATGCGGGGGATCCCCGCATGCTTTATACCGACCGTGATATCGACATGCGGGCCCTATCGACTAATGAAATTGCGCCATAATGAACACGGTTCCCCGAATGCGGGCCCTGTGGCATGCGTTCCAGAAATCTCTCGCACCCCGCATGCGGGCCCTATCGACTAATGAAAATGCGCCATCATGAATCTGGCTATCATATACAAAAAATATTTTTTCCAATCCTCCTGGGAGTTCCAGAGATTAGCGCATTCAAGCAAAAAACAAACAAACTCTTCAGCTTTATAGTATAGATTAGGAGCGTTTTCCAACAGGGACGCGTTGCTAGCATCGTTGCTGGACGGCGTCAGGTCTGCGGGCCAGCGTGACGTGCACGTTCGTTCTGTGCCGACGCCGCGAGGGTATCGACTTGGGCCGCTACATCAGCCAGTGGATGAGGAGACAGAGTCCAACCATCTCAGGTATGAACTAACGAACTCTTTTATCTTTGAAAGACAGCATGAGGTGAACTTTAACAGAGTTTTTGGACAGTACTGATGACTCATAGGTAAGACAGCCTCTATTACGAGCGCGCGGAGTAATCGTAACGTATTATTTATTTATTTAATATGAATTTTAAAGCTTTATCAATAGGTTAGTACTAGTTGTGATTGCTGTAAAAAAAATGCTAAATAAATGATAGTTGTGTTTCCAGTTCGAAAATCGATTCGAGTCGAATACTTTTACGTAAGCGCGCTCGTACTAAGCCTATAATTCTGGGTTGACATAGTTTGTGATTCAAGAAGACTTGCTATTGCAATTCATTACTTTTTAAATCATTGCGTATTACAATTCGTTTTACTAAGAGCTTTTCATTCTTTATTGAAGAATGAGAAATTATTTAGTACAAAAAGGGGTGAGCGTAAACCGATAATGAACTAGAATACAAGAAAAATTTGTATAATGGTGCTAAACTGGTAATTTTTGATAATGCAGCTTAAAAATCTATCTTAATAAACACAATTTTCAACTCAATATCTATTGAATTTTAGTTCACTATTACATGGGTTTTAAGCATTTTTTTTTTTTGCAGATTATTCCAGAATCCAGTAGGAATGTCTCGCGCCGAAGTGATAGAGAGATTCAACTCGAACGTCGGATACAGCGGCCTCATATACTCCGTCAGCCAAGACGTAAGACATAATACATTGATATAACTAGCTGTACCTATAACTGCACTATACATGCATACTTTATACTAAACTAAACGCCAATACTCGTGACAGCTGCGGTCTTAAAACGTGCGAGTGAGACAGTGAAGTAAAAGTCAAAGCGATCAATCAATCTGCCTAGCCTTTTCCCAAATATGTTGGGGTCGGCTTCCAGTCTTCCCGGATGCATCTGAATACCAGTATTTTACGTGAAGCGACTGCCTATCTGACCTGTACAACCCAATAACTGGGTAATACGATACTCCTTGGTAAGTTAAAGTCAAAGCATTTATTTCAACTAAACCATTTACAGGAACTTTTAAATTGCCAAAGAGTCGGTCAGTTAGTCAGAAAGTTGAAGCTAGTAGCTCGTTCCTAAACGTAGGTAGTTCTCTATGGAGAAGAACGAGCAAGAAACTTCATGGACACTTCTTTCAATTTAGTTTTTACCAAAAGCTGGTTACATTATTTTTGTTGCTTCTTTATTTGGGAAAACTGCTTCTGTATTAGGCGAAGAGCAATATTAAACAATTAAAATAATAATAAAGGTATAAGCCTTAGCAGTTAAGGGATGACCGATCCCGACAGTCAGCGCCCGTTCACGAACATGACGTGTGGACCATTTAACTCAGTATTTAGTATCGAATTAATAAAAAAAAATACTGAGTCTCGTGTTGTCTCGCTCCCACGTTCTATGACCGCGGCTGCCACTAACATTGGCCCATACTAAAATCTAATATTAACTGTTTCGATTTCTCCTAACTACCCGTAGTTTCATTTAGTAAGAGTAAACTCTAGTGTTCATTTGCAACTTGTAAAAAATTGTATCAAAACTATTGTTAATAATAATAACTTAGTCAGCCTGTGCATGGACAAACTAAATAAGTTTTGATGTATTTATGTAAAATAGATTAATTCTAAATTTGATTTTTAGTATTATTATGACGTATGCGTTTGTTGTACTAAACTTCGATCGTTACCAAAACTTCAGCTTTATATAGCGTTGTCTCTATCTGTCATACGTGCGTGATGATCTCTTTCTAAATTACGACTTTGTACTCCCATTATACAGGTGTTATGTTAAACGAGTGATGTACTTTAAGGGAGTGCAGTACTCATGAAAATGATCAATTTATTTTCAGTCTGGCCTTTGTATAAAATCTAGTATTTTTTTTTATAATCTTGGGAAAGAAAGTCTATAAAGACAAGATAAAAAGGTGACAGCTCGCTGGCGGCGCGCTTGGATCTAACAAATAATTTTCAGCCTTGTTTCCATAGTAAAAGTTGTTCATTTTCATAACTGCTACCTCCATCAAAGTACATACCTCGTTTACCTAACACCCTGTATTATTACCTACATAATTTGCATACATAATTGTTTATATAGGTATAAATATATATACTCATAATACGCTACTCTCATCCGCATATCACGCTTCGTTTTTTATTTATGTTGTTCTATTCCTGGGACATATTAATGTGCGTTGTGTGCCTTGTAGGCCCGTCCCCTGTTGTGGCTGTTTCTTACGTGGGATCTTGTAAGTCCCCTGTCAATTTATTATTTTACACCCTTACATTGCTACTTCTTATATGGTTAGAGGGAATCGACAAATTCTTCTACTTTTATTAGGTATTTTCCCACGCTTTTTAGACCCCATGGTCGTGGGTTAAAATCTGCATTTTAGATAAACTATAATAACATGGCGCGCCCCTCCACAAATTAAAAACGTTTGAAAGTATGTATTCACAACGCATGTGTGCGTACTGAGACGGCTCTCGAAACAAAAACAAATCAGCGATTTGTTGCTCGACTAGCGTCATTGATTGCTCATTATTATTGGTATGGCTCTATAAAAATGACACGTCCGTTGTCTTTCGCGGTCTTGCTAGTAATGATTAGTTGACCAACAAATCTGCCGGCCTGCTACTGAAGACGAATACTACAACTACATAGAAACTCTTTCATATGGATATGACTACACACATTGATATAGTAATATGGAGGGGCGCGCCTAGTAGTTTATCTATACATGTAAATACCATAGTCTATGCGATGTCTCAACTAACTATTGGAATGTTGTAAATGTTGCATAAATTTTGTCTGTCTGTTCAATTTAATGATTTTGTCACGAAAACTTTCACTTGAGGTAATTGGCTTCACAATTTGAGAGACGGACATTTTAAAAAACCTGCGATAATGAAATTATTGGGCCGGTATAATAAATTTTAATCATTTACGGAAGTAACCGTAGTACCAACTTTCTATCTTTCCGAATCTAACTTGCACGATATAAAGTTCTTTACAAAGTCTCGCCTTTCAAATTGTGTGCCATCAAAATAAGACGAAGTGCACTAAAATGTTGCACCGCAGCGATTGTTTGCTGAGAACAAAGAGAAGCTGATCACGGGCGCGTTGACCGCGCTGGTGAGCTCCGCGCCATCCGGCAGCAACTTAACGCCCCGGGAGCTCGAGGCACAGTTCCATGCGTTGAGAAGACTTTGTGCCAGCAAAGTTGGATTCGCCGCGTTTACTGCGTTACCCGGGTAAGGATAATTTTACTTTGATTTATTATTTAAGTACTTCAGATTAGATAATAAGTAATCTTATCACAATCGTTTGAAAGGATTATATTGTGATTCATCAGGGGTGTGTAATGTTTTGTTTACGTCAGTTTCCGCGAATGGATCGGCACGGCAACTGTAGCGGCCCTGAGAAGGGGCTCGCCTGCGTGCGCGCACGCTGCTCTAGACGCCGTGTGCGCACTGCTTCAACCGATGCACGCCGAGCCAGATCTAAGGCAGGAGCAGCTGAACAAAGCCAGCATGTTGTCTTCGTCTACGTTCTTGGATGGGCTGCTGACCATGTGGGCGGATCATGTGGTGAGCTTTTATCCTCAGTTAAAGTCAGTTTGATGAAGAAGTATGGCAACCACCATTCATACACGACCTAGGAACGTGAAATTACAAACGGCTTCCTTTTTAGACATGGGAGAGCACTAATAAAGAATTTTTGGCAATACAACCCCTAAGGGGTTGATAAGAAGGAATTTCCTTTAAATGAAAAATCATATTTCTTGGCTCTATCAATTTGATGTTTGACACGATTACTAGTCAAAACATTTATTTCAATTAGACCATTTACAGGCACTTTTGAATTGTCAAGGAGTCGGTCAGTTAGTCAGAAAAATGAAGCTAGTTGCTCGTTCCAAAACGGAGGTAGGCCTCTATGGAGAAGAACGAGCAAGAAACTCCACGGCACTCTTTTAAATTAGGTTTTTACAAAATCTTGGTTACATTATTATTCTTGTTGATTCTACATGTGATCACAATGAAGATGAATATAAAACAGTAGTTAAAAATAATAAAAATAAAGATGTAAGCCATAGCAGTTAAGAGATGACCAATCCCAACTGACAGCACCCGTTCACGAGCATGACGCATGGATCAGCACCACCTAGCTCAACCATTATGGAGGGAGCCAAATGATCCAACACACGCGCCACCATCAGCGAGATATTTGAGTGAGCATGACAAGCTCTCAACCGCCATGCTCATTAAGTCAAAACACAGTAACTCAATAAATAAAAAGCTCCATGGTACTCACATTTACAAAATTGAAATAAATGATATTAAATTATACAATACTAACACTTCAGTGATTCGGACACTAGCATAAGTATATAGCATAGTAGACACACATAATGAGACACAAATTGATTATCTATTGTTCTGTCATACCGGTATGGCAGCCGGGCCTTGAGTGGTTAAAGTACCTCTCAAAGTATAATTTGTAGTGGAAAGTACGAAATCGCCGCTGATGAAGTCACGGTCAAAGCGCTATTACCGTCATAAAAAGCGTGTGTTGTCCTCAGACCGGCGGCAGCGGTGCGCTAGTAGTGGCGGCCATGTTGGATTTCCTGACGTTCGCGCTGTGCGTGCCCTACAGTGAGACCACGGACGGCAAGCAGTTCGACCAGTTGCTGGAAATGGTTTCTAAGAAGGGACGCGTCTTGTTCAAGTTGTTTGAGGTATTTATGGAATTTTCAAATTTCCTATTTGTTTAAGAGAACTTAACACAGCGTTCAAAGTCGAAAGTCAAATCATTTATTTCAATTAGACCATTCAAACTTTGAACGTCTGTTACGGAATATTGAACTTAGTTGCCCGTTCCAAAAGTTAGCTTTCTTAGTTTCTTATGAAGAAGAATGGGTAAGGAACTCCATAATTACTCTTTGGAAAAAAAAAGGTTAACTATAATTTGTACAGGTAAATACATTAATGATTGTACACACGATGTACTAAAAAATAAACATTTTATGTACTATAGTAGGTACCAGGTTCTATAAAATAACGAGGGTTGTAATTACAACTAGTATCATTAATACATGTTATCCTATAATTCTGAATTACTGCATACATCTATTTTCTAATATGCCTTTAGTAAATTAAAATAGGGAAATGATGATGATGACATAAAAACAAGCCATACCCAATACGTGCACACTCTAAGCGATATTAATAGATGTAAAATGTTTTAAACATTTGACTGTTTTCCAGCACCCTTCAATGGCGATAGTAAAGGGCGCAGGCCTAGTAATGCGCGCCCTAGTTGAGGAAGGGGGCGAAGGCGTCGGCTCTCGCATGCAAACCCTAGCTCTTGCTGAGGCAGCGCTGCCGCGTCACTTGCTGTCAGCGTTGTATGCACCGCCGCGGTTACACCACCGGCACCTGGCGCGCCATCTAGTAGCGCTGTGGTTGGTCGAGCATGCGCCGGCGCATTCACTCATGCGCAGGATTATGGTGAGTTTTAATAAGTGACTTCTTTTTCTATTAAAGTAAACCTCAGCTCAACCAATGAGTTCTCAAATCAATACTTATGATTGTGGCATGGAAATGATTTTAACGTATTATTTCTTAATACCAACGAACCAAGCAAGCAACTTGTTTTTATTTTGCTTTTGTATACAAGTTTTCTTCTATGTTATGTGCGTCATTTTCGCGTGAATAAACAGTTTTACTTTCTTTCTATACCTTTGTCCTACAGCCCTCAGGCCTCCTGGCTTTCCTGGAGTCCGCGGACGCCCCGCCCGCGGCGGCGCTGGCGGGCGAGGCGGAGCCCGAGCGCGACAACCTGTCGCTCGCGCAGGCCAGCGTCAAGCAGCGCGCACAGCACTGGGAGGCGCTCGAGAGACAAGTCAAATACGTTGAGAAGCACTTGGAAGTTAGTCATGTATTTTATTCCTTTTGTAATTGTAAAAATCTGTCTCGTTGGTGCGCGACTGCTGAGCAAAAGGTCTTGGGTTCGATTCCTAGGTCGGGCAAAGTGTTATTGGTTTTTTCCCATCAGGAATTTCTCAGTAGCAATCTCGTAGTCTGGATTTGTATCCGGTTGATGGCATTAGGCTCGCCCCCTATTACATGGGACTTAAACATAACTGGCGAAATGTGGGTTCGCTAATGGTACAGTCAGCAACAAAAGTCGATTAACATTTATGATTTTTAAATCCTAATTATTAAGTACAATATTAAAAGTAAAACGCAATGAATATAAAATTAAGATATAATAATCTCTTAGCTATAACCTGAAATTATGGAAGCCAGTACATTATGTGTTTAGTGTCTGTTTAAATGATACAAAAAGTAGCATTGTTAATCGACTTTTGTTGCTGACTGTACTATCGGCAACTTTAATGCATATACACGAGATGGTCGACTTTCGTCTGAGCTTAACGAGCGGGTCAGTCAGTGCGTGTGCGAGTGATGTGTCAACATTCTACAGATAACACACACTAATGAACTGTCGTCGCACTAAGCGAAATAGCATGATATTTCTGTTGCATTAAAATACGCGTCTTAGTCACTGGCGCTGTTTTACCAATTCATTGCTAAAACTCGAAACTACTATTTGTGCCGGTAGCTAGGTTTGGGCTTAGCGACGGGTTCACAAACAATGAGGTCTGAGTTCAAATCTTGATTACTGTGTTTTTTGTTTTTGAAACAACAATAATATTACGTAAAAACTTGTTAGTTTTATGTTTATTTCTAATTCATGCTTATAATTGTTTATTATAAGAAGCAAATATTAGTTATTGTATTATTATCTTATACTAATGTGATTTTTAATTTATCTTTTCGGTATTTGAAGGTGGAAATAAAAAAATCGTGCTAAATGATAACAAAAATGTTTATTCGATTTACTTATTTACAAAATTAACTAACTTACGAGAATTGTGACGTTACATTCCTACTTAGATAAAAGAAATTCACTTGTAACCGTTCATAAGATTTTTTGTGTTTACCCACGTCATAAAAATATAACAAGAAAAGAATATTCTAATAACACAAATATGATTGTTAATATCCACTTATATTTAGCAGACTTTATTGAAAACTAATATTTATTTCTTAATTATTTCTTAAATATTGATTTAGACTTTATGAATATGTTTTTTTATATGTAACGTCACAATAAATGTATTGAGGTAATAGCTTAAGTGTTCATTTTCTTGACGAAAAGATGATTGAAACTAAACCTCAATTTAAGATCATTGAATAATGACGGACATAATAATATTAATACTAAATATTTAGTTACACTGTCTAATTAATAATAACAAAACATCTAGGTTTTTAATATAGCAGTCTTCCAGTCAAAATCTTAATAATCCCGTGAGAAACGTAGTGGTTCTTGTTTATGCCTTTTTGTGAAGAAGGGCTTTTTAGCTGGTCTTCTGTGATACAAGCCTTCAGCGTGGAGGGCCCGGCGAACAGTTTGCAATGAAGTGTCGAATAGTTCGGCAAAGTGCCTCGTTGGTGTGATACCATTCGATTCATATTCGCCCACCATATTATGTCTTCGCTGCGCCTCGCTAATAAGCGACGTCCTTCCACTTTGCTGTCGACTAACTAGGCTAACCTCTTCCTCGTATCTCCTGATCCAGAGACTAACAGTATTCCTCTAAAACAAAACAAAAGTTATATTAGGCAGGTATAACAAAATACTAAAGTGACTTAATTGTTATATAATATAGTAATATTTATTTAATAAAATAATATTCATTTAACAAAACAATATGATATTAAGTCTACATTTATAACAATAATAAACAGAATTTATTTATCTTTACAGCCTTAAGATGGATTTCAAAAATAATAAAAAGATCTAATTTATAATTATGTCACCAAATAATATTAGGTTCAAGTTACAATTATAATAACACAATAATATAATACTCACATTCAGTCCGGTTTCATTAGATATTTGCGTTCTATTTTATGACCACTTTTATGCAACGCAATAATAGTCGCCTTCGTCTCAATGTTAATATTTGCTTGCATTTTTTTTTTGTGAATAATTACCGCTATCTAATAATCCACACGTCACTAACCAACAACTACAACCAAACGACAACGTTTATTCTAATCGAGTATTCATAAAACTCATTATTACATTACTTATTTCTGTCTACCTCACAGAAATCTAAATTATTAATTTAATTTTCTATGATCTACCTTTTTAACTTTACGAAATGTGTGAACAAAGCGAACAAGATAAAGAATATTATGCTTCTGTCTCATTTCTTCCAATCAAGTAAAAACTTACAAAAAGTCATAATATCTGGATGAGATTCGATCTCACGACTCCTCGATTCAAGCACCTATCTGCAGGCGTTTAGCCGATAGGCCAACTTGACTTATTTTATAATGTTGAAATTATGAACTACAAGCATTTGTCGACGGCAATGATGATACATGTGACTGTTCTCGAAAATAGAAGGTCGTAAGTCAAACTTAACTTGAAGCGAATGTTTTTTGAGAATGTCTATCCACTTATGGACTCCACTGTACCTACGTACACCTCTGCCTAGCCCTTCAGGGATTACAGGCGTGAGTTATGTTATATAAAACTGTTCTTATTCTCCATAGCACTACGCCCAACTAGCCTTACAGCACTGGGCAGCGCGCCTGGGTCGTCCATCAGCAGAGCGTCGGGACGCGACCCGCGAGCGTCCCGTAGTACTACGAAGACGACGGGAGCGTGTCAAGTCCACCGCCAACTGGCCGCTGTTCTACTATCAGTTCAATAAGGACCATGCGCTGCCGAACCTTATATGGAATCATACGGTAAGGTGTCTTGCACAATTGTTGGATGAACTACCTTATTGGTGGAGCGGTCGCAAGCATGACTACTGAGCGAGAGGTCCTAGGTTTGATGTTTAGGACGGGCTCAGGAAGTTCTCAGTAGCAGGCCCCAGGGTATTATGAGCATTAAGCCTTAACCAGCGTTGATGGCAACAAGCTCAAAGCACGATGAAAATGGAGGTATTATTATAACTACGTTAGCTGCCTGTGTGTACCACAGACATTTTTGTATTACGTATCAGGACTAAAGTTACCAGCCACGTACGTACGGTCAGCAACAAAAGTCGTTATCCGCTTGAGTGATTACTTGGGTGCTAATGGCTAATTAGCGCCCAGAAATCACTCAAGCAATCGCTCAAGTAAGGAAAAACGAAATGAATGTAAAAAAAGATAAAATTACCTCTTAGCTATTGCCTAAAATACTGAGAAGCAGTGCATTGTGTAATATCGTGTCTATTTAAATGATATGTCACAGTAAAAATGTTTGTCGCTGACTGTACCATCCGTATCACCATTATCACCACAATATAGCAAATTATTTTTCCATAGACACGCGAAGAACTCCGCAACGCATTAGAAAACGAGCTCCGCGCGTTCACCTCAGACCGGGAAGTTGCCGGAACCACCCTGACATCCTGGAACCACGCGGAGCTGGAGGTCCACTACCAGTGTCTGGCGAACGAGGTCAAGATCGGTGACTATTACCTGAGGATACTGTTGGAACAGAGAGACAATGATGACAGCCCCATCAGGAAATCGTAAGTAAAAAGTTTGTTTTGCTTTTGGTTCCTGTTTTTCGTTGCTAAACATTTTTTTTCAACACAAGAAATCTAAAAATCTGTCTCCTTATCTACGTCCCAATTTACCTGTTTGTCAAATTTCGTTGCAACCGGTTCAGTGAAGTGGTTCAGAAATAAATGATCGTAATGGGAATAACATGTAATTTTCGGTTTACCTTAACTTTTACTAAGGGGTATCGTATTACCCAGATACTGGATTGTGGAGGTCAGATAGGCAGTCGCTCCATGTAAAATACTGTTATTCAGCTGTATCCGGTTAGACTGGAAGCCGACCCCAACATAGTTGGAAAAAGGCTAAGCAGATGATGATGTAATTTTCGGTTTCACGAAGTGTCATTTTACATCCGTTACACAATTAAAAGTAAAAGACCTTTAACTTGATAAGCCGAGGGAGAGTCCAAAGCTTACAAGATTTCATACTAACGTCACTAAATAAAAGTTTGCATCATACATCCTATGTTTCAGTTACGAGTTCTTCAACGACCTGTATCACCGGTTTCTGTCGACGCCGAAGGTTGAAATGAAGTGTATGTGCCTACAAGCTATGAGTATAGTGTATGGACGTTATTATGAAGACATCGGCCCCTTTGCTGACACGAAGTACATCGTGCAAATGTTGGACAGGGTAAGAGTTTAATTTATAGTCGAACACATAGATAGATCTTTGTCGGTAACCGATTTGGCATTGGATGACAGCAAAATGCTCGAGAAAATGCGCGAGTCTGCTCGAACATACGCCTTAGAGTCAGCACTGACAGCAGTGTTCATTGATTAATTGATAATGAAATATAATACAACAGGAGTAGAGTTGAAAATTGCGTGCAATTATCAGTATTCAATTTCAATATCATGTCATAAAACATAACCTATGGCATTCGGAAATAGTGTAGCTTTTTATCAATGAAATATTTTTTGTTTATCGGGCCAGTAGTTCTAGAGATTACCTCTTATAAACAAAAAAAAACTAAGTTTACCTCTTTATAATATACTAGCTGACCCCCCGCGACTTCGTTCCCGTGACTTTTCTCACAGATCCCTAATTTTTTGATAGTAAAATATAGCCTATAGCACTCAGTGATAATGTAGCTTCCAATTTGTGAAACAATTTTCAAAATCGGTTCATTACTTCCGGAGATTACCCCCTACATACAAACTCACAAACAAATGTTACCTTTTTATAATATTAGTATAGAAGTAAATAAGTAATAATTATAATTGTATAGACTAGTATTGATTTAGTTCAATATCAATGAAAAAATTGCAACTATCTTGTGCATGTCGTTGAACTAATGGTCGAATGTCTTTTGTTTCAGACGTGTGATAGAATGGAAAGAGACAGACTAGTACAGTTCTTATCGAAATTGATATTACACAGAAGAAACGTCAGCGATATTTTAGAATGGAATGGTATTAGGTGAGTTAATAGAATATGATGAATTTGAACCAGCGCGAGAGATACAGCTAGAAACAATTTTCGCAACAAATCACTTTTAAAGCAAGTTAAAGCAAGTTTTTTTTAAGCACTTTTAACGAAAGGATTTATGATTTTTTATGTGTTTTTCAGCCTTCGTTTTTACTTTTAATATTATTATCTAGCTTTCGCTCGCGGCGTCGTCCGCGTAATCGGTTATCGCAGACGCAAATGAAGTTGCGGGTTAATAAGTAGCCTATGTCTTTCAAGATAGCAAGTCTTCACCATCTTTGTCAAATTTTATTATTGTCAGTTCAGTGGGTTTCATGAAGTAACAAACAGACAGTTATTTTCGCATATATAAGTGTGAATGGTCCAAATTTAACCCGATAAAAAAGCCACACAAGCTTTTAATATACTCCATGTTTTATACTAGGATCCTAGTAGAGCTAATGACCCTAGCTCACCTCCACACCTCCCGAGCCACAGTGCCAACACAGAGCAACGTCATCGAAGGTCCGCAGCAGCAGACTGGAGGTGACCGCGAGTGGTACTATAACGTGGAGACAGCGGACAAGGTGCAGAGAAAGGGGCCCGTTAGTGCACAACAGGTTTGGAGCTATATAATATTTGAAAAGTGTACCGTCACTTTCAGGAATCCGTTGTTCACAACATAATAGCGCAAAACGTGAATAATCGAGTTATGTCGGCAAAAGTATTGTAAAAGGGTTTAGTCTAGGTGTACGTGGAGCGACGACCTTTGCGGATGGTAGCAGCGAGATGAGAGTCGCCGAGGATTAAGAAATCCGTGTTCAGAAATATCATGGAATAGACGTGGGCTATAAAGTATAATCGATCAGTGCAGGACCGGTTATTGTGGCTCTCTTTAGAGTCAGTTCACACCAAGACGCGACGCGACGTGACGATACTGGAAGAGGCCAGTGATTTCGCGCTGCGTCGCTCTACGCCGCGAGGCATCACCAGGCGTGCTGCGTGGTGTAACGTATTCTAAATTCTCACAATGAACCGTAACCGGCGTGCTTGTATGACGAGATGTATGAACGTAGATGAGGCGAAAGGAGTATCCCATGGGAAAAAGGCGTGAGTTCATGTATGTATGTGTGTGTGAAATGTGTATCTTTTCGTGTAGGAAATAAAGTTATATTTTGAGTCGCTCTTTTAAAGTGTGCGCGCAGCGTCGCGTCTCGGTGTGAGCTGACCCTTAGGAGAGGCCTACGTCCAGCAATGGACGTCGTTCGGCAAAAAATTAAATGATAATGATGATGATGGCTTATATGGCTGAGAAAACATTGAAAGTTGTGATTTAAATTGTCACCTACTCGAGATATTATCCTAGCAGGTATAAACATAAACTATTAGTAATGTAGGAATATATAGGAATATATATAGGAATATCCACCTTTTTTTTTCTTTCAGCTCAAAGACCTATACAAATCGGGTGAGATCAACAATAAGACCAAAGCCTGGGCGAATAGTATGGAAGGCTGGCGGGCAGTGGGCGGCGTGGCCCAGCTCAAGTGGACTTTAGTGGCGCGTGGGACGCCAGTGTTCGACGAGAGTGCGCTTGCGGCTACTGTACTTGACTTGCTTATCACTTGCTCGAGATATTACCCAAGCAGGTATACTAAACATTAAGTTAGAATAGCTATTCAAGAAATCAATATGCTTCCTAATTTTAAAACCTTGATCCCATTAAAAAATGAAGTTCCAAAATCTTTGCTTTTAGTAACCTGTTTCTACTTTTCTTTTATGTACAATTTTTATTTTCTCTTTTTATGTTATGTGCGTCATTTTAGCGGGAATAAACAGTTTTTCTTTCTTTCTTTCTAAAAGCTATCCCGATTTCTTTTTTCTCAAATCTCGTTAAAGCCATTGAGAACGGTGAAGTATGACAAAAAACGCTTCAATGAATATATTTTATGTTGTAGAGACGAAGAAGATGCAGTGATAAGACCGTTACCAAAAGTAAAGCGAATGTTATCAGAGCCGGCCTGTCTAGCACACGTTGTTCAACTGTTACTTACATTCGACCCCATACTCGTTGAAAAGGTAAGATTATGAATCAATCTATCTTATCTATCATCTTTACAAATTGTCCAATGTCTTTTCTATTTACAAATTGTGTAAGACACAATTGCTCACTCAATGTGTGAAACTAGGTACAAGTATAGGTTACAAGCATGTGCATACTATTACCAAAATTAAAATGCGTCTTCAGTATTCTTAAAAAGTCAAAGAAGTCATTTTTGTAAGCAAGAAAAAAAAATGGGCCCAGAATTGAACCCTGCGGGATTCCTATTGTTACTACAGAAACGATATTGTGTTTGATGTGTGTATCTTTCTATTAAAGTAAATTTTCTGATTCTTATTATTCAGTTAAGAACCAAATAGTTTCGCAGAAGCATTCTAATCTCTTAGCCTCCATTTCACGATGTATGCGTCATGATGAACAGTATAGAAAGCCTTTGACAAATCACAAACTATGAAATGTTTGTCAGAATACAATTTCAACCACTTTTCAGGTAGCAACCCTACTCTACGAGGTGATGCAAGACAACCCTGAGATCTCGAAGCTTTACTTAACAGGCGTGTTTTACTTCATGTTATTATATACGGGATCAAACTTGTTGCCTATCGCAAGGTTCCTTAGACTAACTCATATGAAGCAGGCTTTCAGAGCTGACCAGGTTTGTGGAATTTATATTTTGATAGAATTGTTGACACACTGAGAGCATGTTGTCAATAAACTTATTACGTACTTCCTATATAATACATAATAATATTATGTACTACCTAAAACTATAAAGCACTAACATATTTTTTTGTTGCCTGCGTATTTCAGGCTGTATGCTTTGAGGTTCTCATAAAATAAGATCGTGTTCTCACGATTATGTTACGACTATCTTTTGTCCGCGATACCGCTTGCGTAGAAGTCGAGTATCTATAAATATGGTCTATGGCACTCGACAATTGTAGCTTTATATAATTAAGAATTTATCTAGTCGAGCCAGTATTTTCAGAGATCTTACAATAAACAAAAAGACAAACAAACTTGTTATCTGTTTCTTATTACATCAGTCTAGACATTTTTTTAATTGTATGTTACGTTTTCTAGTCAAGTTCAGACATAATGCAGCGGTCGATATTAGGACAGTTGCTACCTGAAGCGATGGTGTGTTACCTAGAAAACCACGGCTCGGAGAAATTCGCGCAGATATTCCTCGGAGAGTGGGACACGCCTGAAGCTATCTGGAACTCGGAAATGAGGTTTGTGGTTTTTATTTTTACTCGATTTTTACTCGGAGTATGGGGAAAGCATGAATTGTGGGTACAGTCCTCATGAAGAATTGTAATTGGGATTGAATTAGTGAATTATTGCAGTTCTCTTCAATTTTTTTTATTTGTGGGGGGCAAGGGCAGGGGCAAATGCCCCTCGCATTTGCCCCTGTCTACACCGTCTTGGTGACGCCCACGGTCATTTGCATGATCTACCGACCTACGATATAATATTCGTCAATCAAAATCTCCAATTAAACTTGTTCATTGTCCACAGACGTATGCTAATAATGAAAGTGTCAGCCCACATCGGTGAGTTCACTCCGCGGTTGCGCGCGCACATCGCGGCTCGCTACCCCTACCTCGCCATCCCGTGCGTGTGCTACCCGCAGCTGCAACACGAGCTGTTCTGCAACACATTCTACCTGAGACACTTGTGTGACACGCAACGCTTCCCCGACTGGCCCATACCGGATCCGGTGAGTGTACTTCTTAACACCGGTTGATTTTCATCATCTGTCAAGCCTTTGACCATCTTTGTTGGGGTCAGTTGCCAGTCCAAACGGATACAGCTGAAAGCCAGTATGGTACACAGAGCGACTGCCTACTGGACCTCCACGGCTCCACAACCAAGTTACTGAGAGTGTCCTATGGGAAAATTTAATTTAACAATCTTATTTAAAAAGTTGCGTGTAAGTATCACCTTGAATCGAGTTCAAGGTTTACTTACATTTGAGACATTAATCCTGAATAGAAAGAAAAACTTTTTATTCACGTGAAAGTGACGCATACAAAATAATTTTTCAACATCCAAGACAAGCTGGAACTTAATCTAAAAAAAGAATAAAAAAAACTAATTAATAATAATAAAAAGATTGCGCCACTACCGCGCGAAACGGCCGACGCTCAGCATAATACTGCAGTTTAACTACTTAAAAATATGTAATCCGCCATTTTGTGGCGGCGGCCATCTTGGACCGATTTTCATCAAGCATAGCTAAGAACACTTCCGACTAATTAACCTTTCAAACAAAAAAAAAACCAAAATCGGTTCATCCGTTCGGGAGCTATGATGCCACAGTCAGACACACACGCAGACACGTCAAGCTTATATCACGCCGTGGTTTTTGCGTCGGGAGTTAAAAACTAAGATAATCTACACCACCGAAAGTGTAGCTCTTGACTCCCCAACAACTTAACATAAGAAATAACAGTTCAGATTTCTTACATTCTTCTTGTATCCACCAGGTCGGCCTCCTCAAAGATGTACTAGAAGCATGGCGCCGCGAAGTTGAGAAGAAGCCTCCATCGATGACAGCAAGCGAGGCCTACGCAGCCCTAGGCCTCACCACGGGACAGCACGACGAGGCGGCCGTGCGCAAGGCGTACTACAGACTCGCGCAGCAGTTCCATCCAGATAAGAACCCTGAAGGACGCGTGAGTCATTCTTATTTCGACCTTGTTGCACTCTTTATAATGGCCGGCACGAGTCGTGAGCACAGATTGTAGGATTTCGCGCATGTACACTTTTGGCCAAATAAAGAATAACACATAAAGCTTTTTAATGTCTTTTCAAAAAAATAAAAATGTTTAAAACACAGCAATTTTATAAAACGAAGTAATAAAAATGAACTTTATTGAACAAAAAAACACTTCAAATACGAAATAACGAAATTAAACTATAAGTATTAAAAAAAAACTAATACGTACAAGAAAAAACAATTTAAAACGTGATTCATTAAATTTGCACAAAAGTGTACAGTAGCCGAGTGACAGGCGATAGACCAATAGACGACGAGTATCAATTGACGAACCAATCGCGTGCAAGATCGGCGCCCCCCGCCTTCTTCATTCCGCCAAAGAGACCGAAAAATTAACATATGCGCAGGTGAAATTTGTGCTCACGACTCGTGCCGGTATCTATACCCTACTTTATTGACAAAGATCCATTGTCTGCTGATTTTTAAAGATGTTATACTATTAATGTTATATTGTTCAGTCAGAATCTGTAAATATTTGAGACGGTAACACAAAATGGACCTTGTTGTAATAGCAATCGGGTATTATTTTGTTTTGTCTATGTATACACAATATTTATATTGTACAGGATCGTTTCGAGGCAGTGAACCAGGCGTACGAGTTTCTATGTAGCCGGAACGTGTGGACCGGAGACGGACCCAACACTAACAACATTGTGCTCATACTGCGAACACAGACTATACTCTTCCAGAGATATTCTGAAGGTGAGTTTAGTCATAGTATTTGTTTTTTCCTTACATACATCTCGATTTACTCGTAAACGCTGATTTATTGGTCAGAATAATAACAAAAGGTGTGTGTGAATTATGCGCTGTTGAAAGACACACGTCTGAAAAGCACATAACTACCGTAGATATTGCATTTCTAGAACGTACGGGAATTGGCCTTATTTTTCACCAATTTAACAAAGAGTTTTATTAACATCTCAATATTGAAATAACATTCATTCCCAGTCCTGGCCCCTTACAAGTACGCCGGGTACCCACAACTCCTACGCACGGCGAGATTAGAAGCGGAAGCGGAACAGCTATTCGCGGAAAAGGACGCCGCGCCACTACTCCCAGCCGCCTGCGAACTTGCGCACGCGACCGTCAGATGTTCCGCTCTGAATGCCGAGGAGTTGCGCAGAGAAGGTGGATTGCAGGTATGCAACTGGTGTTGATACTATCAATTTTTCCAGTGCTAAAGAGAGACGGAGCTATATGTAGCCGGTAGCACCATCCCTTTCTCGCAAGGAAACAATGATGACATGACATGTCTTAGTATGGTCCCTTAGATTGTACCAACTTCATTGTTTAAAGAAATATTGTGAAATGTGTTAAGGAAATGGGTCCAAGCCACCGGCGGTTAGGGCTCCAAAGAGAGAAACCTATCTATGCGGGCCGTGTCCAGAAGTACTGTTTTTTGGATCAAGCCCTTGATTCAGCCGCCTAACGAGAGCCTTCTAAGATGTTGGTCGAGGCTCTTGGCTATTAAGCCATTGGCTGTGACGACTATTGGCACAATGATCGCTGAGTATTATTATTATTCTTATTATTAAATATAATTCCATCCAGGTGCTCCACGAAGCCATGTCGCGCTGCGTGCCCGTGCTGTCGGAGGCGAGCAAGGCGGGCGACATCAGCGCGCAGGTGTGTGCGCACGCGGCGCGCTGCTTTGCGGTGGCAGCGTCATTCCCCGCGTGCCGCGCTGTCTGCGCCGGGATGCCGCAGCTGTGCCACGACCTTGTGCCGCTGCTCAAGCGACCGGTGAGTCACTACGGAGGCCGTAACTACACTTAGGTCATCATCATCTGCCTAGCCTTTTCCCAACTATGTTGGGGTCGGCGTCCAGTCTAACCGGATGCAGCTGAATACCAATATTTTACATGGAGCGACTGGCCCATCTGACTTCTACAACCCAGTGACTGGGTAGCTACACATAGGTACTGCCCATCAAATTATGTAGCATTGAGGAAAAATATTGCCGGAAAGTGACTTTTATTTTTGGTGTGAAAAACCATTATAAAACATTGTACTTTTGCTAAAGTTGGAACTTTAACCTTCGAAATCTTAACTAGAAGATTCACCGTAAGGGTCAGTTCACACCGAGACGCGACGCAACGCGACGCAACGTGAAGATACTTGAAGAGGCCAGTGACTTCGCGCTGCGCCGCGCTGCGCCGCTCGCCGCCGCGAGACGCATCGCAACGTCGCCGCTCTTGCACGTCGCGCGTACCGGCGATTCACCGCTGCGTCGCGATGCGTCTCGCGGCGCCGCGCGGCGCAGCGCGGCGCAGCGCGGCGTAGAGCGACGCATCGCGACGTAGTGCTGCGTGGTGTAACGTATTCTAAATTCTTACAATGAAATGTGTATCTTTTCGTGTAGAAAATAAAGTTATATTTTGAGTCGCTCTTTTAAAGTGTGCACGCAGCGTCGCGTCGCGTCGCGTCTCGGTGTGAACTGACCCTAAATACGCAAGCACAAAACATTTTAGAAAAAGTTTAACATAAAAATCGATGTCTTTGTCACTCATGCTTGTCTCTTTCTTATGCTCAAATGTGTCATATTTACGACCGGATACAATAACTTTATTTTTATATTCTTCGTTCATAACGTGTCTGTTCTTACAGCACCTAGGGGAGACGGCATGCGCAGGCGCCGCGGCCGTGGGCGCGCTGGCCGCAGACCCCACGTGTCGCTCGCAGCTGGCGCGCGCGGGCGCGGTGCAAGCTCTGCTGCCTGCCGTGCTGCGGTATGACTACACGCTCGCGGAGTCGGGACTCGATACTGATGCACAGCTGAACAAACAGGTAAAATCATAGAGGGTTCATTTTGAAGATTTCAAGACTGTAGGACAAAACCCCGTCTTCGGGCAAACCAATAAAAGCCAATAAATCATTTGAAAGAGAGCCTTTGAATTGGATTTAGTTTACTAAATTGTGTTGAAAAGCAGATTCGTTTTCAAAGTAAACTTAAACGATCCTTTTTTGTTCTTTTTTTTAAAGAGAGACTTTTAAATTAATCCTTATATTTTTTTAGTCCGAAATAAAAAGATATACCCTGTTTAAAAATGAGGGATTGTAATATTTTTATCAACTTTTGCATAGGAATATTAGTAGGTATTTTCTTTATTTTTATGGATAATCAAACCAGTACTTCTAGAAATTATCTCTGTAAAAAAAATACAACTATCTCTTTATAATATACAATATACAATACAATACAATCTATACTACAGATGTTTCCGGAAATACAAAAAACAATTTAGATTTTTTTTCCTAATTTTTTTGATTCACAGGAAGTAGCAAACCAACTAGCGAAGCAGTGTATAGTAGCGTTAGCAGCGATGTACGGTCCGCACACACAAGCGTCGCCTGATGACGACAACATCAGGAATTCGTTGCATACGCTGCTGACGCCGTATTTATGTGGGCGATTGGCTGAACCTGAACAACATGAGGTAAGGAAACGATGGCTATTTCGTAAGCGTTTTTGTAGGGCCATACAAAAAATGACTATTGAAAAATCGACCTTCAATCCGTTAAGTTTACCTTTTCAACAACAAGTCCCAACACAAAAAATCTTATTCAACCAAACAAATATACGTTTTGCACAAAATTAATAAATAAAATACATACATTCATTTTAATAGGGGTGACATACTGAAACTTTTCTACTACCAGATAATATCCAATCGCAGGTGATAAAAATACCAACTTGTATGTACAGTAAACAATTCATCACGAAGATTTCTTATATTTATAGCTTCTTAAAACCCTTACCTCGAACTGGCGCACGCCGTACCTCGTGTGGGACAACAGTACCCGCGCCGAGCTGAAGGACGTGCTGCGCAACTCCCGCGCAATCATGGAGGACGAAGGGCCTCTCATTGAGCCCTTCACGTACTCGGCGCATGAGGGCCTGGTGTCGGTCGGAGGGGTTTATATCGATATCTATAATGAGCAGCCAGACTTCCCTATTGATGTAAGTACCTGTTATAATATAGATGCGATAGAGTACCTACTTGACAGAATAAATAACCGCAAAAAAAAAATACTTGTTATTTCCCGCGTGAGTTTTCTTACGGATTCCATTTTTTTTATAAATAATTACAAACCTATACCACTCGGTGATAACGTAGCTTCCTATTAGCGAAGGAATTATCAGAATCGGACCAGTATTTCCGGAGATTAGCGTGTTCTAACCTAAAAAAGCTTGTAAAAATAACAAACAGGCTGTACAATATTAGCAAGATTTAGAAGTAGTCATTAAAATTGATTGTTAGACAAAGATAGCACCACGCAGATATATTTATCAGTATTTTTTTAAGACCATTCCATTTTCATCAGTATCCATTTCAAGACCTTTTCTTTTGTCCCCATATTCGCAAATTAATAAATGTTTGATTTGATTTTTTTAAATCCTTTTATTATTGGTCAATCTTTTCCCTATGAACCCGTTCTAATCCTCATTGACCAATGACTAAAAAAGTTTTACTACGGGACCCAATGATGACCCATAATGTCGATTAGGGGAATCGACACCTTGGGTCATCATTGGGTCGTGTGAACATTAATATGCCATACACCTCATTTTTACTTTATTTCTCCCGTCTAGAACCCACAGCAGTTCATCTTGGACTTGCTGAAGTTCATTCAGGAGCAGACACAGGGCGACATGACGTCAGAGCGCGTGCAGCACGTCACGTACGCACTCACTGCCCTCGCCAACGTTATCATCAAGAACCCAGGTATGTATTTTATAACACTAGTTTTTGCTCGTGACCTCGTTCGCTTGGTATCTTTGAAGCGATATCTATCGCGCTACAAAAACGAATTACAAGTGACGATTCCTATCTCGTGCAATTAAAATTCTCCGCGATGTTAGCATATAGGTATACAAAATCCCGACTGCAACCGTCGGGCAGTCAGTAGCCCTCAGACACAACACTAGTCTGGTCGGAGGATCCTCCCTTGTCAACGGAGGATGGAAAACTTTACTCCCTGTTTCTCATTTCTCTAAACTGGTGATCCCAAGCATTGAGGTCAGTGCAGTCTTCGTGCAGTTAGTTCAGCGTCGCCATCACTTCCTCAAGTTCTCGAGCAACTAATCCACAGCCAGCCAGCATCTACGGCTTCAACGGGTATCCTGATCAGCAGCATGCTTATTATAAAATTTGCTTGTAGGCTCCGAGATCCAATGCATAGGGCAGTTCGGTCTGATCTTCGGCATGCTGTCTGCGCGGCCGCACCCCGCGCTGCAGGACGCGGCGCTGCGCGGCGTGCTGGCGGCTGGGGGCGCGCGCGAGTGCGTGGAGGACATCGCCGCGTCCGCCGTGCTGGGCCATCTGCTGGCGCTGCTGGCCGAGCGCCCGCCAAGACCCGACGCGCTCGCCGCGCTGGCCGCGCTGCTGGCCAACACTGCGCTGGTCAGGGAGGCGCTTAATAAAGGTATGGCTCTTGTAGACAAATTAGCTTGGAACTTGTAATTAGCATCTGTCAATTGTTATTTGTTACGTGTAGTCTGTTAGCTTTCTTAAAACTGCAAAAATAAAATAATAGATATAGGTTTTGTTATGATAGTCTTCAAGACTGCCTCATATCAAAATAAAGGCGCTGCAGCATTTTCTTTTTGTAATGCTGTCTATACTGAGATATAAGCCTTTTTACAGGTATTTTATTTGACGTTTTTATTTATTAATTTAAAGAATAGAAAACAAAATACTGAAATTGCATATATGCCACAGAGTATTAAAATTTAGGTTGAAGGTACAGACTTTTTGTGCTATTTCCTATGCGTGACTCAAATAAAAACTTTTTCTTTGTCACGACCTTTGACGCTCTTTCAAGCACTTTGAATTTCATATTCCCCTATAATTATAAATTTTACCATTAAATTATCTAATCTCTCTTTGTCCAGGTGCTGTGATATACCTGTTAGATCTATTCTGCAACAGTAAGCTGCCCGAGACGAGGGAGGCAGCCGTCGAGCTACTCGCTAGAATGATGGCCGACAAACTACATGGACCTAAGGTATGATCATGATTTCAATTAATTACATTATGGCTGGTTATAAAAATCATCGGCTTTTTTTACACGCTTTATATTAGCTTCACTTGTATGTAACTATGTAAGAAAATCTTGGAATCTTAATTTGACCCACTTCCCAGTCTTCGATTGGGATGAAATTTTGCACACGCTCTGAGTTCTGATGACAATACATGACTAGCTAAGAAACGTCATTACAAATCCAATATGGCGGCCTCCCCAAGATGGCGGACTGGCTGTTTGAAATCCACCCCCATAATATGGGTATCAAATGAAAGGGTTTGCTGTCAGGAATACGAAAAAAATAGTCACGTGACTTATTATTAACACGCTTCAATTGTAAGTAACTATGTAAGAAAATCTTGGAATCTTAATTTGACCCACTTCCCAGTCTTCGATTGGGATGAAATTTTGCACACGCTCTGAGTTCTGATGACAATACATGACTAGCTAAGAAACGTCATTACAAAGCCAATATGGCGACCTCCCCAAGATGGCGGACTGGCTGTTTGAAATCCACCCCCATAATATGGGTATCAAATGAAAGGGTTTGCTGTCAGGAATACGAAAAAAATAGTCACGTGACTTATTATTAACACGCTTCAATTGTAAGTAACTATATAAGAAAATCTTGGAATCTTAATTTGACCCACTTCCCAGTCTTCGATTGGGATGAAATTTTGCACACGCTCTGAGTTCTGATGACAATACATGACTAGCTAAGAAACGTCATTACAAATCCAATATGGCAGCCTCCCCAAGATGGCGGACTGGCTGTTTGAAATCCACCCCCATAATATGGGTATCAAATGAAAGGGTTTGCTGTCAGGAATACGAAAAAAATAGTCACGTGACTTAAATCCAATATGGCGGACAGGCTATTTGAAATGCACCCCCATGATATGGGTATCAAATAAAAGGGTTTGCTGTCAGGAATACGAAAAAATAGTCACGTGACTTAAATCCAATATGGCGGACAGGCTATATGAAATGCACCCCCATGATATGGGTATCAAATGAAAGGGTTTGCTGTCAGGAATACGAAAAAATAGTCACGTGACTTAAATCCAATATGGCGAACGCCGTATTAAATTTGGATGCGTAAAACAGTGAATTTTGTTAAGTTTTTTAATAATAAATATCTTTAAATACATACCTATTAATATTTTAAATTAGTAAGTAGTAAGTTTAAATAATAAGAAGACTAAAAAGTATAAAATAAAAATAATAGTTTAAAAAACTAAAAAACACGCTTTTACCACGCACTTAAAATTACAAAATAATTCGAACATTTACTACGATTTTTTATGAAAGAAAGCGTGGAGCGTTTTGTCCAAGAAGAGTAAAGATTAAATAAACGCTCCACGCTTTCTTTCATAATAAACCGTAGTAAATGTTCGAATTATTTTGTAATTTTAAGTGCGTGGTAAAAGCGTGTTTTTTAGCTTTTAAACTATTATTTTTATTAATTATGTACGTTCGTAGCGCCTTCGGAAACCGCGGGATTTGTCTTCTACACGAAGTAATTTATGTTTTAAGTCCGTATTTACCAAATATTAATCAACAGTAGTGTGGGTAAAGTAATATAACACTATTCTGTCGTTGGATTAAATGTTTGCAAAAACTGGTCTTAGAGACTAGCCTAGCATCACATATGACATAGCATCACGCCTGTAATCCCCGAAGGGTTAGGCAGAGGTGTACCCATGAGTACACCCACATTTCGCCAGTTATGTTTTTAAGTCCCATGTAATAGGGGGCGAGCCTAGCCTAGCCTAGCCTCATGTGCTATTTTCGTATCCTAATACTATCTCTGTATCCAGGGCCGAAATCGTCACTGTCCCTTAGCTAAAAAGAGATAGTGCCATTCAACTTGTATAGCTCCATTCCTCTCTCTCCTCAGGTCCGTCTAACTATATCCCGGTACATTCCCGGCGTGTTCGCGGAGGCGATGCGCGAGTCTGGTGCGTCGAATGCAGTGCACATGTTCGACGCTCAGCACGAGCATCCCGAGCTCGTGTGGACTGACGACACGAGACGCCGGCTCGCGTCGCACATCGCGCAGTTGAGAGACAAGTTAGTATCGTAATTATCATCAGTAATTTGTATTGTATCCCTTTGCTTTTTAACCGACTTCAAATTATTCTTTTATTGTATGTTTGTACACCGATTTACGTAATTCGTTTTTTGTGATCTCTTATTTCGTGAAGATCTTATATAAAGTTATGTACTAAAGATCAAATATGTCTACTGATTATGGACTCGAAGATACCTTTTGGAACTTCTTATCGACGCATTGCAGTATAAGCGTCAGCTCACACCGAGACGCGACGCTGCGTGCACACTTTAAAAGAGCGACTTAAAATATAACTTTATTTTCTACACGAAAAGATACACATTTCATTGTGAGAATTTAGAATACGTTACACCACGCAGCACTACGTCGCGATGCGTCGCTGTACGCCGCGAGGCATCACGAGGCGTAGAGCGACGCATCGCGACGCAGCGGTGAATCGCCGGTACGCGCGACGTGCAAGAGCGGCGACGTTGCGATGCGTCTCGTGGCGGCGAGGGGCGCAGCGCGGCGCAGCTCGAAGTCACTGGCCTCTTCCAGTATCTTCACGTTGCGTCGCGTCTCGGTGTGAACTGACCCTAAAACAACAAACAGAATCTGCCGATTTCTGAAACTAAAGTTATTTTGCACTTTGGAGCTTCTAAAGGCGGCTGTCTTTTTTTAGATAAGTTTTTAATCATTGGTCGATATCGATACCTTTTTACTTACAAAAATAAAGAAAAGTGTTCTTCCATCATCCAGGCACCAATCAGACCAGCTCCGCACTCCCAATGCGACTTTCGAAGACCGAGAGACGCTCGAACGCGCGGCGGCTGGAGAGCAGGCGTGGGCGCCGCCCGGCGAGGTCGTCGTCGACGGAGTGTACCTCAAGCTCTACCTGCAGAACCCGCACTGGAATCTACGGAGCCCTAAGCGGTTCCTTCAGGAACTGTTGACTGAAACTATAGCAGCGTTGAATAAGGACGCGTCAGAGGTTTGTTTTAATGTTTCAAAAATATTTTAACACTTTTTTTTTTGTAAACCGTACTGTATGTGATTGACTGTATCAAGTCATTATTTTTATAGGATCTATTTTTTTTTTCAAACTTGAGGTCGATGTTGTCTTGCCGACCACTCTGATAAGAAAAACCGCAACAAACTCAGAGGCCAAATTCCGTTGTCCGTGGTCCGTTGTAGTTTTAATAACCTGATAAACTAATATTGCAACCTGTAAAGCAATCAAGCAATGCTTTGGCGGCTAAAGATCTTTTTGTTTTATGGTTTCACCGCGAGAAGTAGACCGGTGTTGTTTGTTTTTTTATTGGATATGTTGATTAA
The DNA here is from genome assembly GCA_949316365.1 of Hoplodrina blanda. NCBI lineage: Eukaryota > Metazoa > Arthropoda > Insecta > Lepidoptera > Noctuidae > Hoplodrina > Hoplodrina blanda. Next base: position 11,739,561 of record OX438594.1, read on the forward strand.
TAATGTATTATTGTGTATTTTTATCCACTCAGGGAAGCCGCGGCGAGACTTGCGCACTAGCCCTAAGCGCAGCTTTACGTGCGCGGCCGGCCTTGGGCGAGCTGTGCGCACAACTAGGTGAACTGCCGCGACTGGCGCGACTGTTATCCACCGCGCCAAAACTAGCCGTGCCCGTGATCACCGCACTTGCGCCTACGCAGGTAAGATTTTAGACTTTAAACCCTGCAGAATCATTTACGTACCTTAACTAAAGGACAAGTTTTAAAACTGATAAATTAAACTGATTTAATTTAAACCTTATGTCAATGTCATAAAAGTCATAATAAAATAATACTAGCTTATTATTGTATTATTGTCCCACTGCAATGCAAACGGCCTCTTTTCATACAGAGAAGGCACGAGCATTGATCATCACGCTTGCTCAAGTCCAAGTTTCCTCACGATGTTTTTCCTTTTCCTATGTCAGTGATGTCCAAGATAAACTTAAAAAAATATCTGTAATTAAACAGACATAATTTGAACCTTATGTCAATGTCTTAAAAATCATAAACAAATAAAATCTTTATTCCAGGCGTGTGTCGTAGCACTGTCACAAACAGAAGTGATGTCAGGCCTGAAGTCTGCGGTACAGTCGTGTAGAGAGATCATAGGGAGCGCGTGTGAGGCGCTTGCGCTTATATTCTCTAGCAACGCTAATACGGACCGACTAGTGTTGCAGGTTAGTAAAAAATTACTGTAGTAATTACTCTTTTGATATTGATACATTTAAAATGGTGAACGTTCTCGGTCGCTTAAAGCTCCGAAGCGACCAATAAAATCAACTCCGCTACGAAGCGACCAATAGCGATAGCGAAATCAAGGTCAAGCGAAGTGAGAGTGAATGCGAGTTGATGTTCGAATTTTACAGAATCGACTTGCTGATGTCAGGAGTAACCAATCAGTTGCTGAAAACAACAATTTTTCAAACTTTTCTTTGTGCTGTCGATGCTCTTCTTCGGGTGCAAGTCATGGGACGTTTTATAACATCAAAAAAAGTTGGTCTTCTGTTCGTTTTGGTTTTTAAATTCCGTGCTTTTGATGTCGACTTTTGTGTTTCCAAATCTTGGTAATTTATTGCTTCATTAACAAAGCATTAAAAAGGCCAGAATAATTTGCTACAGAAGTTATTTTTGCGGTAAATCGTTTAAAGCAATAGCTAAATCAATATTTCTACATAGTATAAAACAAAGTCGCATCCCGCCGCCGCGCCGTTTGTACGCCTAGATCTTTTAAATTACAAACGGATTTTAATGCGGTTTTCATCAATAGATAGAGTGATTCAAGAGGAAGGTTTATATGTATAGTTAGTATCTACATTGCACCCGTTTTTTAATATAATAATATTTCTCCAGGCGTTAGAAACGGACCTAGTAGGCGAGCTTCTCTCGCTCCTGGACACCCGTCTGGACGGCGCAGCGGCTGCGCAGCTGGTGCGGGCGCTGAAGGCGATGTCTCGCTCCACGCTGCACGGCGAACGAGTGAAAGCTGTGCTGGCGCGCTCGCCCATATGGGAGCACTACGCCGCGCAACGACATGACCTGTTCATCACTGCTGCCCCACAGAATAACTTGCTTACAGGTAACAATGATAGATGTTTTTGAACTAAAGCTTAGAAACGCATCCAAAAATGATCTCTATACAAACCTGGCAGAATTCATAATAATTTACATAACATAACATCACGCCTGTAATCCCCGAAGGGTTACGTAGAGGTGTACCCATCAGCACACCCACATTTTGTCAGTTATATTCCCATGTAATAGGGGGCGAGCCTATTGCCATCAACGGCACAGATCCAGACTCCGAGGCTGCTACTGAGAAATTCCTAATGGATAAACACAATAACATTTTGCCCGACCTGGGAATCGAACCCCAAGACCTCACGCTTAGCAGTCGCGCTTTGCGACCACTAGGCCAACGAGGAGTCATAATAATTTACTAAAAATGTTTAAACCAGTGACGTGATTGAACTTCATTCTGGACAGAGGGACTAATCTGAATAATGAACAGAAATAGACTGAAATAGGATACTGTTTATACCAACACAAAAATTAATAACTGAAGGAAAGCCAGCCCTTTTGAAATCTTTTTTTCCTTACAGCGGCTCCGCATACAGCGGGCTACCTTACAGCTCCACCCTCCAACATCCCCGCGCAGCCGCCGCCCATCGACTGACCGCAGCACGCGACCGTTGCAACACATGCGACAGTTGCGTCACATGCGACACACGCGGCAGTTGCGATAAATGCGCGCAGTCGAGCCGCCTAACTACACTGGCACGCTATGTTTCTGAAAGGAGAGTACAGCTGACCCTAATTCGGAACCTTACGTAAGTCCTGTGTAGAATATCTCTCTCTTCAATTTTTTTTATCTGTCAATATAATTTAATTGATTCTATAAATCATGTTATATGTAGTAATGAAATGCATCGAAATCACTATTCTAAAATGAAACATTTGCCTTAAATCTTTAATAAGTATTAGTGCATCACAATAATGGTTAGTATACTATTATATATTGCTAGATATCGGTGTCGCAACGATTCATTCAAAACCCAGCTTTACACGCCTTTCAGAAACTAGCCGTGTCAGCGAATTTGCCTTGGCGTACTCCGCGGCCTATTACAGATATTATTTCGATGTAAGATAATGCCTCATTTTAATGTATTATAGCAATAATTGTAATACGCTTAAGTGTTCATTTTGCGTGAAAGCATTCGTGGGGCTGTCACAACTTGAGTGTACAATATGTTTAGCCATCTATAAGTACTAACAAGGCAAATTCATATTTGTACTTATGTAAAAATAACATTAAGCTGCTGATGTGTTACTGCTAAGTTTTGTATTGATGTCTTATTGTAAATTTAAAGTATATTATTGTTAACGCTACCGTCACCAGTGAATGCTACGCTCGAAGTATTAACAGCCAAAGTTAAGTTTGTGTATGTATCTGTTGTTCGTCTAAAATATAATTGTATAGAAGTTTGATCTCTAACGAAAGGCATATTGTTTACATCATTCCTAAACACGTTAGCGACATAAGGATTTTTGTATTAGGATTCGCACTTTTTTATGAATTTAGATTAGTGGATTTTACAGAAAAATATTGCACATGTGTGCAAAACAAATATTGTTTGCAAATTATAATTATGTATAAATATATAGTATATAAAAATGAATTATGTACTCATTTGCCCGCGGTTCAACATTTTCTACTGAACAATAGTTGTGATTTAATGGCAATATTAACTTAGCAATAACAATAATTGAGTGACTTGTCTATGGTCATACTACTAAGTAATACAGCGTGTTCTTTTTTCCTGTACTCTACATCGAACTAAAATATGAACACAGAATCGTCGGGTATATTGTTTTAAATGTTTACATGCTAGAATTCACACTTTTATAAGAAAATGAGATTTAAATATTAATGTACCGATAGTCTGTGAGTACATGACATAGTTTTCGTTAGTTCCCGTTTTATGTGTGTATTCATTACATAAAGGCTTTCTTGCCATATTTAGTTATCGTATTGTATTGAGACTGAAAAACATTGAAAATACAATTTAATATTCTGTTTGAATTTTGGCACTAAAATAAACTCTAGGTATACAAAGCCTTTGAGGTTTTTGAGTAATTTTAAACATCTTAAAAAAATTACTTATTTAATTTAGAATCACAAGAAAAGCTTTGGAACGATGTCAATTGGATTTTCTCCATAAATGGAATATTATTTTTAACAACAAAACGCAAAAATACTAAAATGGATGAAACATTTTACAAAATATAAAAAGCTTATTTTAATAATTAATTTAACTACTTATGTTAATCAAAATTATGTGTGATAATATTGTAAAGGAATTTAAAAAAAAAATTGTTTGGTTTAGTCATATCATAGAGTTTTAAGGCGTCTATACTTTATGGAAATTATGATGCTCTTATGTTCGCTCATTAATTATTGAGTACGTCCTAAAATATATGTATTATAGCTATATTTTAACATTAGTATGTAATAACTACCGTTTTTAATCGATTGCCAATATTTGCTTGTATTTGATTTTTTTATTATGGTTTAATTTTTTGTGCTAACTGTAAAAAGCTTTGTCGTTACTTTTCCTTTTGCGCCATTAGTAAAAAATATCGATTGATTTCGGTAGGTGGTACATCACTAGTAACGATAATAATGGAATGCGAATGGTCGCGATGTCTGTGTGTTCTGTAGTTTATGGAAATGTTTTACATGAATTTTGGTTAACATATTGGCACAACACAACAAATTCATCGTCATTAATTATAAATTTGCTTGGCACAGATATAAGGTCAAATAAAAAAAAATACCTTTTTTTTTAAACTCTCGAGTGGCGAGTGACACCGCGTAGGTATAAGCGCAAGTTCGACGGCGGATCTACTCTTTCAATATAGTTATCGTGTAGTTTTTTACCTAACTAAATTAATTATAATAATAACATAGCACAGAACACACGCATCGCGAATGGGTATTATATCGATGGCACCATGTTGGACAAGCGAGGTGTGATTATATGGATATTTTTATATCTAGAAATAAGTCATATTGCTGTAAAATATACGAAGTTAATATATCAATCTATACTGGCGTTTTATTTGTTGGCGGTGTTTTGAAAGATGAAAGAATTAAATACGAGTAATTTAGGAGATATGATGGGAACATCTGAACATACAGCGATGCACATACAGCGATGCGCTGGCAGCAAACAAAACATTTAGGTGCAATTGAGATGTTTTCCATCAAGGGCGGATCTTGAATTTGTGGGGGCCCTGGGCTAATACTGCTTAGGGGCCCTACCTAATTACTTACTAAATTAATTGTCAAAAACTGTTTTCTGTAGTGATGTAGGTATTGTATATAATTTGATCGCAGTGTTGCCAACCTTATAATCGGATTTTTTTAATTCAAGATAATTTTTATTTTTGACAATATCGTCTATTGTTTTCAGTCCGGTTATATTACATTAATACAGAGGACCCCCGCCCTCTGTATTCACGGGGCCCTGTGCTGCAGCCCAAAAAGCCTTTAAGTAGATCCGCCCCTGTTTTCCATGATGCCTCAGAGAAAAACTATTTATACATAAGAAAAGAAAACCAAAGAAAGAAAAACATGGAAAAAAAAAATCATTTCGTTTATTTTTGGTAATCTTTTAATTAATCTGGGTTGACACAAAAAGAGTCCACACATTTTGGAAATTTCTCCCGGACGCCCTAAACTAGGACAAATCCGGGGAATCCCGGCCGCATTACATAACCGTCAGATGTGCGCGCACCCAAGTGGGAAGTCTTCACGACTTACTAAACATGTTCAAACTCTATTATATCTGTGAAATAAAATACATTTTAAAGCTTGTACACATATTTAATGGAATAAACTACATTAAGAGCCCATTTTTCAATCTTACGAATTATATCAGAAGAATAAATATGGCGGTTTAATTTTCTTTCTGTACAAAATTACTTATTATTCTTTAGATAAAAGTATGACGATTGAATAATAAGCCCTTATTGTTTATTTTTACATGATATTTAAGTACAAAATATTATGTCATCTAACATTTTAATATCTTACAAAAGTATTTATAATACATAAGTGTAGGAACATTTTTGTTGTTTTTACCTTAATAAGTTTATTTAGTTTCCGAACGAAGCATAGAGGGAATGAGATTGATGGGTGTGAGAGAGAGGGAAAAGGGAAGATGGCGGTAAGCAAAAGATGATTGTGTGCTGCATCCATCTTCTTTTGCTAGAAGTTTTGTGGAGATTTAACGTTTTATTTAGGTCTATTCCGAACGAGTAAAACTTTGGAATCTCCACAAAACTCCATCTTGATTAAAACAGCAGCACGCAACCATCTTTTAGTTACCGCCGTCTTCCCTCTTCCCTCTCTCTCACACTCATCCATCTCATTTCCTTTATGCTTCGTTCGGAAACTAACTAAACTTATTAGCTAAAGTAAAAACAACAAAAATATTTCTACGTAAGTTTGGAACATTACCCTCTCTGAAGTAGCATTTTTACAAAAATATTTACCCCATAATACTAATTTATCAAAACCTACTTCTTAACTATACACACTTGTTTATAACTATGTAATCCTATAAATTCGTAATTTCCTGGTGCACTAGGTCCACCTCTGCCAATCCCTTTGGAGGAAGCTGGCGTTATGTAAATTGTCATTTAGATAAAGAGACTTATACCTAATAATAATCCCAGCCTGTTATTGTCTCCCAACAGGCAGGGCCGTAGCTAGGGGGGGCATTGTGGGGCAATGCCCTACCTTGAAATCACAATGCCCAACCTTAGATCTCTATATCCAAATCTGGAAGTTCAACCATCTTGTTCGCTTGTACTTCATCATTGAGGTCACAGAAATTATTTGTCTACTTTAGCTATTGAATGTACATCACTGATCTAGAGTTCAGTGATATGTACAGGCAACGCCAAAAGTCGATCAGCAAACGTACAATGAAATAGCATGACGGTTAATTTGACTTACGACCTTCTACTTTCGAGAATAGACATATGTCGTCGACAAGTGATTGTAGTTCATAATTTCAACGTTAAAAAATAAGTTAAGGTGGCCTATCGGATAAGCTTATGCAGATAGATGCGTGGATCAGTGAGCCGTGAGTTCGTATCCCGTTCCGACTATATAGACTTTTTGTATGTTTTTACTCGATTGGAAGAAATGAGACAGAAGTATAATATTCTTTATCTTGTTCGCTTTGTTCACACATTTCGTAAAGTTAAAAAGGTAGATCATAGAAAGTTAAACAAATAATTTAGATTTCTATGAGGTAGACAGAATTAAGTAATGTAGTAATGAGTTTTATGAATACTCGATTGGAATAAACGTTGTCGTTTGGTTGTAGTTGTTGGTTAGTGACGTGGTTTATTAGATAGCGGTAATTATTCACAAAAAAATTGCAAGCAAATATTAACATTGAGACGAAGGCGATTATGCGTTGCATAAAAGTGATCTTATAATAGAACGCAAATATCTATGAAACCGGACTGAATGTGAGTATTATATTATTGTGTTATTATAATTGTAACTTGAACTTTTGTTTGAAAATACCTAATATTATTTGGTGACATAATTATAAATTAGTTCTATTTATTGTTTTTGAAATCCATCTTAAGGCTGGAAAGATAAATAAATTCTGTTTATTATTGCATTTATAAATGTAGACTTAATATCATATTGTTTTATTACGTAAATGATTATTATTTTATTAAATAAATATTACTATATTATATAAAAATTAAGTCACTTTAGTATTTTGTTATACCTGCCTAATAGAACTTTTGTTTTGTTTTAGAGGAATACTGTTAGTCTCTGGATCAGGAGATACGAGGAAGAGGGTAGCCTAGTTAGTCGACAGCAAAGTGGAAGGCCGCTTATTAGCGAGGCGCAGCGACGACATAATATGGTGGCGAATATGAATCGAATGGTATCACACCAACGAGGCAATTTTCCAAACTATTCGACACTTCATTGCAAACTGTTCGACGGGCCCTCCACGCTGAAGGCTTGCATCACAGAAGACCAGCTAAAAAGGCCTTCTTCACAAAAAGGCATAAACAAGAACCACTACGTTTCTCACGGGATTATTAAGATTTTGACTGGAAGACTGCTATATTAAAAACCTAGATGTTTTGGTATTATTAATTAGACAGTGTAACTAAATATTTAGTATTAATATTAATATGTCCGTCATTATTCAATGATCTTAAATTGAGGTTTAGTTTCAATCATCTTTTCGTCAAGAAAATGAACACTTAAGCTATTACCTCAATACATTTATTGTGACGTTACATATAAAAAAAACATATTCATAATGTCTAAATCAATATAAAGAAATAATTATATTTGTTTTCAATAAACTCTGCTAAATATCGATACCTATAATAAGTGGGTATTAACAATCATATTTGTGTTATTAGAATATTCTTTTCTTGTTATATTGTTATGACGTGGGTAAACACAAAAAATCTTATGAACGGTTACAAACTATAAACTACTAGTTTTATCTAAGTAGGAATGTAACGTCACAATTCTTGCCAGTTAATTTTATAAATAAATAAAACGAATAAACCTTTATTGTTATTATTTAGCACGACTTTTTTATTTCCACCTTCCAACACCGAAAAAGTAAATTCACATAAATAGTTAAAAATTAATACAATAACTAACATTTTCTTCGTATAAAAATAAATATAAGCATGATTCATTAATATTAAGCATAAACTAACAAGTTTTTACTTTTCATTATTATGGTTTCAAAGAAACAAAAAAACAGCCAAGAAGTAATTAAGATACGAACTCAGACCTTATTGATCGTGAACCTGTTGTTTAGCCTAAACAGCTACCAACACATATTAGATTGATGCGAATTTTAGCAATGCTATGGTAAGAACAGACGCGTATTCTAAATGCAACAGAAATATCATGCTATTTCGCGTAGTGTGACGACAGTTTATTAGTGTGTGTTATCTGTGGAATGTTGAGACATCACTCATACACGCACACGCACCCTCACTGACTGTGCCAAGCAAAAATAGCCTTTATGATGCCTATGGAATATTGAACGTTTAGTGTACATGGTGATTGATTTAGGAGCCCATGCTTCAAGGTCAGATCAATTATGTTTTTTTTTTTCTTTTTTACTTTCGCCCTCCCTGTAACCAATGCTGCCCTACCTCAAATTTGACTCTAGCTACAGCCCTGCCAACAGGGCATAGGATCTTCTCATAGACAGAAGGCACGAGTGATCACCACACTTGCCCAAGGCGGGTCGGCGATTCCAGACTTATTTATAAGTCCAGATTTGCTTTCGATGTTTTCCTTCACCGATAAAAAGGTACATTATGAAATTGAAACAGCCGTGAAAAAGTCGTAATGGCCTAGCGGTTAAGGCGCCCGCCTCTCTCATGCATGAGGTTGTGGGTTCGAATCCGGGCAAGAATCAATGTGACTTTTTCAATTCATATGTATTTTCTAAGTTTATCTTAGACATTACTGACATCAATCCGTGCCTCGGAAAGCACGTTAAGCCGTTGGTCGTCCCGGCTGTCATACGTGGATCTTTGACAGTCGTTACGAGTCGTCAGAAGCCCGAAAGTCTGACAACCAAGGGGTATCGTATTACCCAGATAGTGGGTTGTGGAGGTCAGATAGGCAGTCGCTCTAAGTAAAATACTGGTACTCAACTGCATCCGGTTGGAGTGGAAGCCGACCCCAACATAGTTGGGAAAAGGCTAGGCAGATGATGATGAAATTGAAACAGCCACACTGGTAGCCTGTGCCCAGTTTCGAACCCGCAATCTTGTGCATGAGAGGCAGGGTCTTAACTACTGGGTTATGAGTTATCACTACACTAGGTACATATCACCGCCATAACTTCAGATACGTATAACAGCATAACATTAGTAAGGTGTTCGTCCCGGTATTTCTAATGCTGATTAAACCTATTTTTCTTTGGATCTCTATGGTGAATGAGTAGATGAACCGTTTTGAAGTCTGTTTTGATGACGTCACACGGGGTGAGCGCTGTGAGAATCTGGTGGTTTTGTGTAGTGGTTGGAATTTGGAGCCTTTAGTGGTCGCTCGTAGTTCTCCCCACGACTCCAGCCGCGTTTGCCTCTGTTGATATTACACGATTATCACTTATCAGTATTGTGCTTGAATAGAAAGACTTTCACCCTTTCACTAAGTTAATGTAATCAGATTCAAATAACCAAGTGTCCAACCGCCCAACCCAATACAAAAAAAAAACCAAAGGCTTATTATTTTAAAATTAGAATCCTTTAAGGAATTTTGAATTTCAAATGGGGTGTTTGGATTAAAAAACTTTTCGGCCAGGTTGCAGTGATATGCAACCTTCACAGTACATAACAGTCGACTTTTTATTAGAAAACTTTCTGGATAATGAGGTCCTCACCTGATCAGCATCTTGATGTATCTATGGTGCTTTGGCGTTGGCGGTGCATCATCTGCGTCAATCTCTAAAGAAAGGTACTGGTTGGCGCACGCGCTGTTCAGCAGCTCATCAAGACGCTGGTGCAGTTCCGCGAAATTCGGTCTGTCGCGAGGATGGGTCCGCCAGCATGAGAGCATTATGTCATAACTGGAAAGAAATGAACTTGAAATTGAATCATGAACAGAAAAGTGGAATAACTTGGCTGCTTGTTGAAATCGTTATCAATTGATAGTAGGTAATTACTCGGTTTTTACGTGGCTGCTGAGCGAATGGCTGTAGCGATGCGCGTCGCGGGTCCGATTCTAGCACAGAACAAAAATTTGTATGGCCTACAGATAGTTGTTCCGGGTTTGGTTGATTGAATTTATTTGTTTGAAAATGATTTGATAAATCAGATAACCAACTTTCGATTCTTGGCGTGTGTGGTGTAATCAGCGATCGCAAGTCTCATTACTACCCAGTACCCAACATACTGTCAGCTGAGAAAATGGGAGCGCCTTTATGTATTTTTAACCGACTTCAAAAAAGGAAGAGGTTCTATGTTTATTCGTACTTGTATTTTTTTTTTATGTATGTTGGCCGATTGCTCCGCCAAATGTCGACCGATTTTCGTAGTTATTTTTTAGATTCCGCAGATCTATGGAATATGTCATTTATTATTTCTTGTAGAGACTGGTCTGCTAAAGTTGGAAGAAACAATAGCTTTAAATGATGTAATGTTTATGCTTACAGCTGCGGACTGCAGTTGTGAGGCTTCGGCATGCGGTACCCGGCGCGCAGCAGGCGCGGTAGGCGCGCGCCCGGCACCGACGCGTACGGGGCTTCGCCCACTGTCGCTATCTCCCACACCACCACGCCGAACGACCATCTACACAAACAACGTAATTTATAATTAGCATTTCTCGATCTGAAAGATATAAGGCGATCACCGATTGCCCAATTTATTCATGTCTAACTTTTCATAGACAGTCACAAATGGTCGGACGGTCAGCTGGACAGGCCGCATATGATGAAGGGGCTCACTGATGATGGACCAACACCCGAGGGCGCGGATCATGCGTCAAGTGTATACCGGGTTCCCAACTCTTAGTGGTAGAAGGAACAGAGTGGTTTTAGTCGATATCCGGTAGAGTTGGGATAAGCCTCCGTTTACCCCACGTGGAGGGTTTCCATAAGGATTTCGCCACGATAAATAGAAGCTTTAGAATTGGAGATTATTTCACTTTCTTACATATCATAACTATGTGGTTAACTAACAACATCTACCAAATGAGGTATGTATGTATGTCCGCACTCACACCCATTCGGTCGTTGTGCCCGATGGGTCCCGACAGCTTATTTATGAAACTATGGCCCAAATTTTAAACCGAATACTTACACATCACTCTGCGTCGTATATATCCTTCTCGTCAAGGACTCCAAAGCCATCCACTTCACAGGCATCTTTCCATTACCTTTCTGCTTATATTGGTTCTCCTCATACACATCCCTTGAAAGTCCGAAGTCGGCTATCTTCAGCGTCCTGTCCGCCGTCACCAGTATATTCCTAGCTGCTAAATCTCTATGTACTACTCTATTTGCAGCTAAAAATTCCATTCCCATGGCTATCTGACGGCAGAAAGACAGAAGATCTAAAGCTGTAAGTTCTTTATCACAGATCTCTTGGAGCTCATAGAGTTTGTTCACGACTAATTTGGAGGTCTCCATTTGTGCTTTGCATTTGAACAGGTCATTTCTGTAGTCTGAGATATCTATGTTGTTGTTGTAGTATTTCGCGTTACGTTTTGATAGCATTACGTCCCATGTGCATCTGAAAATATTGCATCATTTTAAAAATTATCAAAGGTTCGTTTAAAGATGATAAAGCAATAGGTTTTTATCTTGAATCGTCAAAGGCGTTTGAGTACATTCACTATCATACTACTTATAAAAATTACTATTAAATTAAAGAGTTGATAAGAAACTTGAATTTAAACTACAAATTATTGCAATGTAATTCAGAAAAATGGATGAAAACTGTCAAACAAGTTTAGGTACAGCAGAAATTGTGATGGTGTGAGTGTGTGTTCCGCAGGGTTCAATGGTCGGTCCATAACAAGAATGAATAACAATAATAATACATAAACAGGTAAAGAATAATCCTGAAGCTCATGTGTATGAAGAAGCCGTATATTAATTGCTACCTTTGTCTTTCAGTCATAAATGCTTGTTCTAACGAGATCGATCGTAAACTTAGTTGTGCTTCTTCAGAATAATTGAAAACAATGGCTGATTTATCATGAATACCTCAAGTAACTGAGCAGGTCTCCCCGGCTGCAGTACTCGGCCACAATGAGAGGCCTTCTGCCAGTGCAGCATCCCACCAGGCTCACGAGGTGAGGGTGCACGCCCACGCTCTTCATCAGCTCCATCTCTGAACGGAACGACCTGATTTCATCGAGCGTTGGGAAGTCTGCAACAAAGGTGAAAAGTAGAAAGTTAAATTAAGTTTTGTAACATAAAATATGACTGTTTGACTTAGTCCATAGGTTTCATCAGTTGAAGATATCATTTGTAATGCATTGTAAGAAACCAAAATACAAGCTTGTTATTTTCAAGACTTTACAAATAGGTACATGTGCATACAAGTTGACATAGTTGTCATCCCGAATACCAATTACTGTAATAAAAGGAATTTGTATTAAGAGTAACGTAATTGTAATATAACTACATAGATGATATGATTGTTTTTTTTTCATGGGTTGCTTATGTTACAAGCATAATAACAGCAGTGTTGAATACATGAGGCGTAACAAACATTTTACTAACTAACCAAAAACACTCACAACATCATTCACTTAAAAATTATAAGTTTCGATGGGTTTTTTTTTACCTTTCAACATTTTAACAGCGACTTGCGCGGAGTGCGGCGCGAGCGTGGCTCTGCGCACGACGCCGAAGGCTCCTTCTCCAATAACTTCGTGTAACACCAATTTGTCTGCTCTCACCTCCCACCGGTCTTCTGCCTCGGACCATATTTCTAACACTTCTGTATCGCCGTCTTTTGGAGGTTTGTCGTCCTATGGAAGTAATCTGAGTGTTAAACTTCGATGGTAACGAGATGGTGAATCCTTGAATAGAGAGGGACTGTCGCATTAATTCACATTTATTGGTGGTGTATTCAGTTAACGGCAGTAGCGAGAGGCAGATGTTGTATAATGGAGGTATAAAGATAGATTAAAAAAAATTTCGAGTTCTGGCACAACTATGTAAGTACAATAATTCTGGGCGAATAGATCGTGATAGAGAAAGAAGGTAGTCGTGTCTAGCATATTGTTACCGGTTTGTAGGATGGTACGCGAACATGGTGTCTTCGTCGTCGACAGCGGAACAGCAGCGCCAGTGCGGCGGCGCCCGCGCAGCCGGCGCCGATGGCCGCGACACCCGCGCCCCCCGCACCTCCCGGGCCTCCCGCGCCTCTCCCTGGTCCATCCCATATGTCTGACCACGTGCAAAACTATACCACGTTATTCTCATTCTATAGGGAAAAGCGACCGGGGATTCTTCAGATCGCGTAGAGTAAGACATTTTTGAAAGTTACAAGCCACAAACCCATATCATTGATGATAATGAATCACTGAGCGAGTTAATTGCTGGCGGTCATTATCGACTCGTTAACAACGGATCTTATGGGTTTGGCATCACTATCTTTATGATTCTGTTCAGTCCTAACTATAAAAAATGTCGGTAAAAATACAGTGCTTTTCACTTTTATCAAAAATCGAGAAATCAATGTTATTTCTAAACTTAAAACTGTTGAATCGGAGTTCGTATCGGTACGGTATTCTACTGCTGAGTGTTAATTGACAAAGATGTGATTGCAGAGAAAATAGTAAATTTGATTCACAGGTAATGTAAGTATACACATCAAAAGTGTCTAGGGATCAAGATGTATTTGGTAATAATAATATATTGATCCCTAGACACTTTTGATGTGTGTAATTAGATATCTAAGGTGTAGCGGACCCAGAATAAAATGAAGACGTAGTAAAATGTCTAATAGAATTCTTTATTTATTTATTTATTGTGCTCTAAAAATAATGTTATTTCTAATGCTGGGGTGTCATCTGCGTCTACCGCCACTATTTAAGCAGTGCGTACCTACTAAAGATTCATAGAGGTTTGCTTGACACAAAGTTATCGTGCTAATATATCGTTGTATCGTATCGTGTATTAATGTATCGTTATGTGGTTGGTCATATCTTCATAATAAGTAGGAGCGAAGCTTCGTGACGATAGACGAAGATGCGGCCTTAGTACCTATAGTGTGTCTAGAGTTGCCAAGCGGCATAAAGCCGGGCATAGTCAGGCTTTTGGGCAGCTTTTCCGGTTAAACTCGTCGGTGTCCGGCCTATCCGAACATTTAATTAGGTAATTAAAAATTGACTTGAATATGAATGATTAAGGATCGGAAAAATTAAATACAATAATGATATCACTTTAAAAGTCCGGCTTTTTTACCCTATGTTAACCAAAAGTCCGGCTTAACTGGCTGGTAGTTTGGCTTTCCGGATTTAGGATTTGGGAACTCTTCGTGTGTCTGATTTTTTAATGAGTGATGTTTGTGTAATCGATTTCTTTTTGCAACAACCACACTTGGTCTTCAGACACGGTCAAAACAAACAACATAAAAATGTATGAGTCAAATGTTTTTATTAATAAAATTTTATGTAGGGTGAAAAAAAAATGCAAATGGGTGAATTGTGAATGTATGTTTTATTATTTCATATTTAAGTTTTCTTCTCAGCAAACAGGAACAAGTTACCGTGTCGATACTGTAAGAAGATGAAGGAAGGGTGTGCTTTTTACCAATGCATTTTTGAGTGAACATTTTTGTGTCTTGTCGTGTCTAAATATTTGTGTCATGTTGTTTGATTTATACCTATTTGAGTACCAAGGTACGTCAATTTGGTTTACTTTCTTTTATTTTGACTTTCATTCTTTTTTTTAAGCTTATCTTGGACATCATTGACATCGGTGTAGGAAAACATTGTCTGAAAACCTGGACTTATTTATACCTACTATGAAAATGTAACTGATCGCTGTCTGTACATGGAAGATATTTAAAAAAACCATTATTGAGGGCTTTTATCAACGCAATAGAATCCAAAACAATTTTAATTATAAGTCCAGATTGTCGATTGTAGTAATTCTCTCCTCTTAGGCTATGATGAGCCTGACATGATTCATGTTTAATTAAAAGCCTTTTAAAAACATAAAGAGAAAAAAAAACTCCAGGTTAATTCTGGTTAATTAGATTAATTCTGTCATAACTTATCCGCTTTGTGAGAAACTGAGAAGAGGCATTTGCCCGAAAGTCAGACAATATTAAGTAGCACAGTCTATAATAGGTTTTTTTTTTTTTGTAAAAATACTTTAGAGAAAAAGGGGCTTACCAGGGAACTGAGCTCGTCTACTGGTGTAAGCAGTTCGATTGCCCAAGTTTGCTTGTATCAACACGAAGTAGTAGTCTTCGCCCGTCACGTCTTTGAACACCGTTTCTGTTGCATCCTGCACAAATTTATTTATAAATGAATTCATGATACAGACCATTTCGAATTAAATATATTCTTTTAAAGAACAGCTTACTAGCTTGATAACAATGTGTTACAAAATTAACACTGAGATCACATAAAAAAATCGCAGAGAGTAGGTAACAAAGATTTGACTCATTATTATCATCATCAGATTAGCCGAACAATGTCCACTGCTGGATATAGGTCTCCCCTAAAGATAGTAACATCAGAGGCGGATTAAACGTTGAGAGCGCCATAGGCAAGTTTCTCATCGGCGCCCCAATATTGAAAATAACTCGCGCCCCTGTATTGAAAATAACTAACTTACTGGCGCAATTAATTTTATACTACTTATATCTTTTTTTTTTTGCAATTCCTCCCGCGCGCCCTTTGTACCCTCGCGCCCCTAGGCACATGCCTAGTTTGCCTTAAGGGTAATCCGCCTCTGAGTAACATTGACCGGTCCTGTGCTATCCGCATCCAGCGGTTCCCTTCAACCTTTACCAGGTCTTCGGTCCACCTTGTGGGGGAACTTCCCACACTGCGCCACTCGAAAGCTTTTTTTTTAAGGTGGTAAAAATCATCAAATGAGTCCTTCCGCCCTGGGTGGGGCGGAAGGGACTTTCAGACTTTTACTGACTAAAAAACCACCCTGTTCCTTCTGTTTCCCTTTACGTTCCGGGGCCACGGTATCCTGTTAAGACGTGCCGCAACCCCGGACCACTTGAAAGCTTAAGATTTGGCTAACCCGGAAAAACCTAGTAGTGACCAAGTCATAACTCTGTTCTAAGTTTGTTCACATAAGGAAACCTTAGGAAGGTTTAGGTCTACTCACCCCTGGTAGCTCTATAGTCCGGTTGGTGTCTGTGACCAGAGTAATATTGTAGGAGTCGGGGGGGCGATGCGGCAGCGCCCAACCGACGTACACCTCCCAACTGTCGAATGATTCTTCAATCGCTACGATAGTGATGTTGTCCGGCATTACTGGGTCTAACACTTCTGTTAGATTAGAGAAAATTCCGAATTTAAAATTTTATTCGTTTTGGAATCATTCTATCAGATCGGATAGAATGAGTATATAAGTAGTACATTCCATTAACTGTCATTATTCAAGTAGATCTTAGGATCAGTGGATAGAAAATCAAAGGGTTTTATCACGTTTTTTATGAATAAGAATTGTATTTCTTGTGAAAAATTTCTCTTAATAATACTTCGTTGCTGTACAGGGTCCATAATTAATTCTATTAACTAAGCGTTGTGTTTATTATATTTATATACAGCTGTTTGTTGTCACTAACAAAAAAATAAATAAAAATAAACTGTTATTAAGCTTAAAAGCCTTATGACTGTAACGTCTTTTATTTCGTCATCTTTTATACACATTATGGTGTGCAATAAAATAAATATGAAGAAAATATAGGAACATAAATTATAATGTGGCTAACAAGATGACGGCTAATAGATGCATGTCATGTATGTATGAAAGAAGAAAGAAAATATAATTAGTGCATCAACACCAAATCAATTGGAATCAGGGCAGTAGAAAGATAATGATGTTCCTTCCGAAGTTACTCACCAGGTGAACAATTGAATTTGTGGCAGGAGAGCGTGCGGTACTTGAGCGTGGTGTTCCCGTGTAAGCCTATCACTTGAATATCACAGTCGTCTTCCACTGGTAGCTTGTCGAACACCAATTGTGGCTCGTCCTCATTACTATTTGGCTGAAATTATAGTCAAATTCTTAATAATTTGTTCAGGTAAGTACTGCCATTATACCTACAGGCTGTAAAAAGACATATCACATAGCTGTTAACTACGCAAACAGCACATCAAATTAAGTAAGTTTGATTAAAAAATTTGCAGGGAAACGATTGATCGATCATAAATATTGATTTTTCCATGCGCCTAGAGAGGCTCTAGGCACATGTGCGGGCGCAGGACAGGCCGCACAGTAAAGGGGCTTGCCAATGGCGGTCCAATACCAATCGGGTGCGCGGATCATGCGTCACGCGAATACTGGGTTTCCGACTCATGGTAGCAGGAGGAACAATCGGGTTTTAGTCAGTAAAAGTTTGATAAAACCTTCCGCTCTTCCCAAAAGGAAGGTATCTATGAGGACTTCATCCCCATGGAGAAAAGGTATGGTTCAGAACAAAAAAATATCGCAATTACGGAGAGCATATTATGTAACTTATTGAGCATAATTATGTAGTTATTCATGATTTTTAATTATTCCTAAGTTAGAACTTACTTATTTAATTTTCTGTTAATGATCTCTTTAAACGGGGCTTCCTCTCTCCTACCCTTTTGCTGTGCCCTACAGGGTCCATAATGATCTCAATTATTTAAGTTACCGCCTAAGTATACTTATGGAGAAGCAATAAAGATATTGAGTATTGAGTAACTTTTGGCTACGTTCAATGTCTTTAAATACCCTTTAAAGATTGTTAATTTTGTAAAACTTACCCATACTTTGGTGTAGTTGGTGTTAGATTTTGTGCAACGGTTTAAAACATCGAAGCACACATCGCCATCTATAAAAATAAGAAAACTATTTAATAACTGATTGGCGAATCACGAAAAAATGTTCGCTTGGGTTTGTGTTAAGGATTTAAGATGAGAAGAGCGGGCGAAGACAAAAATCCCACAAAATGACACAAATCACGCACATTGAGTTGTCCTAGATATTCTGGAAGGTCGGATCTCTCTGGTCTTACTATATAAGTTGTAATCATGTAATACTGAGATGACACGATGGCTTAATCCTCTCCACTCAGCTCTGTCCAGAAGTACTCAAACCCCGACTTAAAAATCAGGGGGTAATGCTATACTTGCAAGAACGATCGCAATTTAATCTTATTCTCAATCTATCAAAAATGCCTCTAATTTGATTGGAAGAATTGGCCTTTTGGTTGGTCTATTTAAAGATTTTAACATCGATATTTAAAAAAGGCTTACCACCACTGTTATTCCAAGTAAAACGTCCAAAAACATCAGTGCCATTCGAATTAAGATGTAAGGCGTACTTAATCTCGTATTTTCTATGTTCTGGGACTATAGATTTATTGTATTCTGGCGCCTTGTCACCTCCTCGCCACACAATTGGTGATCCTTCCTTGAGTTTCGCGCTCCATAATGTGTAGTTTCTCTGGGGAGTTGTGCTCAGTTCTCCGTATTCACGCTGAGGTTTTATAATACTGTAGTTTATCTGAAACATTGACCTTCCTATGTTATGTTCGAATACGCAAACGGGATAATGTTTTCGTCTGCTTTTAGTAGGTATCGATTTTTGATCATTTACCTAAGCGTTGTCAAATGTACGGCCGAGCAAGCTATTTGGTTTACAGACAAATATAATTATCTATCTGCTACATTGCCATTCATTGTTATTTGGTGTTCACTTTTCAAGCTTGTTAAACTTAAACTGGAGTGATTTAAAAAAAAATACACACCCGAAACATTGTCTTAAAGTAGATAGTTGCAAGTTAGCTGCCTGTGTACCAAATGGATTGTTCAACTGTACTGCTTTTTCAGGACGAAGCGCGTGACGTGAACATGATTTGTGTTTATAATGGAAAACGTACGTAGACTATTCTTAATTCATTTATTCACGTTGACGATTCCGTATCCAAACGAAGCCATACCAGATTATAAAATCCAGGAGTTTCCTAACTTTATATGACGCGCCTCCTTTCTACAAAGCAAAAATATCCGCACCCCCTGCCCAGGTAATATAGTTTTTGGAACTTTTAAAGATTCCACAGATAGAAAAACAAGAGTTTTATAAAGCGAAAATGTTTAAATGTCTAACTTTTAAACCTAAATAAGTTACTAAGTTTGTATGAAATTCCTTAGGTATGGCGTAAACGATCTTGGTGTGTAAATTAGGTCCTTAACTACACTAGTGTTTTTAGTGCCACCAGTGTAGTTAAGTGCCCCCCACTTTGAAAACCCCTGATCTAATCTGTGGCCATTTGACCATACGTCAGGCCCGTACCTATAAAAGTAATCATATTCATTGGGGTCTTCCCTTTTCCTGGAGTAGGTAGTTTGCATAAAGGTAACGGTAATATCGATGAATGGAGCAGATCGTTAACCGCAAATTAATTCACTTTCCCGTCGGCTGCTCGTTATCAGCGTTAAAAACCCGCATTGAAGCGCGTGCGCGTGTGCTAACAAAACAGTGATTATTGAAATATTAGAACAAAGATGGGGAAAATTTGCATAAGTAGGTAGGTACTGGTCCTAGTTAAAGGAAAAAAGTTATAAGTAGCGCTGTGACCGATGCAGGTGCTGTTGGATTATTAGATTTTTACGACATTTTTCCCGTCCTAAAGGCATAATATACCAGGGACAAAAGGGAGGAGGCAAATTAAATCCTCAACAGAGTCATCAATAAAGATTTTAATGATACCATTTCTGGAAGAGGTCTACAATTTTACACGTAGCAGAAAATAGTAAGATAATGAGTACTTAAGTCTTGCAGCTTAGAGAATGCAAAATCAGAACAAACATATAGTAAGAATTTTTTAATAATTGTGTCGTGGAACTCTAGATGAATGAATGTCGTGTACTCGTGAATGAGCGTGAATAAGGCGCTCCACCCACTGAAGATGCGTCCCGCCGCGGTGAGCAGAGCGACAGATAACGCGCGCGGCGACGGAGGCGCAGATCTGCCTTACTTAGCGGTGAAATCTGCTCCCCCGCGCGGTGAAGCAGATTACGACGGCCTCGCGCTAAATAAATTTGTCTACGTCGAAATCCATCGTGCAAACGTCTTTGCAGTATAAAATCACGCCCGGGGACGCGGAGCCAGTGTGTCATATCCCGCGGCACGCCCCGCGCTCCCGCGCAGATTGGCAGAATCTGCGCGCGGTGCGCCTTCCCGCTCGTTTCCGCGTCGGCAGTGTGTTGTGCTAGGCGTGATTTCTATATAAATTGAGATACTTGCATACAACGGTAAAATCTGCCATCCCGCGCTACGCGACAGGGCGCGGGGCAGTGGGTGGAGCGCCTTACGGAAAGGTTCTCGACTAATTAGATCACGCAACAGGTGCGCGTGCGACTGAACTGCAAGTTTTACGAAAAGAACGCGAGTGCCGCTGTGAGTACCTACCTCATTAGCAATTATTATAATGATTGCTTCCCATTCTAAGTTTTCATTAGGATTCCTACGCTTGTGTTCGAAGAAACCCGTCATGTCTTGGAATCAAACGTTCGAAGACGTGTGATATCAATCCAACAACCCGAACTGAAGATGCAGAGTTGATAGGCTCCCTACGTGGTGGACTGATGACCTAATGAGTCGCAGGAAGTCTCTTGATGGGAAAGACGCTTGACCGGTTCATTTAGCAAACCTTGTGCAACGATTAATATGATGATGATGATAAACCCGTGCTGGGCCAGCGTGGTGGATTCGTGGAGAAACTTCATTAGAGCAGCTGCTTAGCTGGTAATGCTACGCTTCCCTGAGAGTTTAACAGTTTATCAACATTATGGGTAATAGACTAATACACCATTTTTGTACGGCACTGCGCGCTTTCTTATTATTTTTCATGGATCTATCGATGGTAAAAATGCCGTACAAATATATATGACCAAAATGTACCTACCAGCACTCAGTTGGACAGCTTACAAGTGACGGCATAGTGCTGAATCTTATTATTTTATGCTCTTATATCGTCCTATATACGTCACCTGGTGGTTCATATGACCCACCATTTTTGGACATGGGCCTGTAGTCTATAACAAAAAGCCTAGTGCTGAAAAACACTAAAACAATTACGCAATACCTAGCTTGCATGTTGACAGATCTCATGAAGAAGATGAATATTTTACGTTTTTTTGGTACTCATTCTATGTTTTTTCCAGCTTCGATTTCAGTACCTACCTACAGTACGGAAAGGAAGGAAAACGTAACTGCAACTTGCGCACTGAATAGTGCTTATCTTTAGATTATGTTTTACATTAAAATTAAATATAAATAGGTAGGTAGGGTAATGGAGTAGCTACTTATATATGCGGGAAAATCTAAATCACTAACACCTAAGTTTCTAACAAGCAATTAGCGTGTTTCCCTACAAATGAATCTTTTGATGGTAATGATGATGATGACAAAATTGTTAAAAGAGGAAGTACACAGAAAAATTTATGGGTTGTGTAAAAAATAATATGGATAGGCAGGAAAGAACTCTGAAAAAACGTCTAAAAGAGAGTTATAAAACCCCAACTCGGGATTTGCACATGTGGTTGAAAATCTCATACTTTTCAACTAAGCACTTACATCATTAAGAAAAGAATCGCTGCTCCTGATAACATGTGGTACCAGCGCGACAAGCTGCCAGCTCTCCGAAGGTACTATCTGGAATCTGATGCTGTCTCTCGTCTGACATCGTATCGTTACATGCGATGGCTGTTTTGGCATGCTTAGGTCGGGAGCTGGGTATATGAAAAGAAGTCTTGTAAGTATATAAGCACTAAAGTATACATTTGCACTTTAGGCCCACCTACTTCTTACAATGCAGGTGGGGCATTCAGATTACGATCGCCTAGAAGGGGACTCGGTTCGTCTGCAAAAGTGATATCAGAGAAGACGGTACCACAGTGACTGAGCTAGGTCATGTGCCCCAACAGGGAGGGTTCTTGTGCAGTCTTCTAAGAGGAAACGGAACCCTCCTAATGTGCAGATGGTGATTTTAGATACCGAGGTGGTTCTAGTGAGGAATCCCACACATAGGTTCGCAATACATATTTGAAAGGTTATTTGCTAGCTATGTATACGATTATCCACCTACGTGCTTAGGTAATAAATGTAATAATGTATTGTATGATACTGACCCCAGTAGTTATCCTCACAGGACTGCAATGTCTGTAACAAATAAAGGTAATAATGTAACAATCATGAATTTCAAGCTGAAAAATATGAACTCTATTGCGTTTTCAGACTTTAAAGTTCATAAATGTTCATTACAGCAGTGTAGGTCATCTACGGCCTTTAAAAACACGCACAATGTAACATTAGACTTGTTCTCTCAGACGTGGTTGACAGAGGTGTATGTAGGTACTAGGTAGTTATACAAATGTGGAGGCGAGAGGACCTATCTATCTGAGATAGGTATTTCGCAGACTTTATTAGTAGACTGGGCAAGTACCAGTGTTACTTTTTCAATTCATATGTATGACTTTCTGTGGTTATCTTGGATATCACTGACATCGGTAAAGGGAAAATATCGTAAGGACACCTGGGGGTCTACCGCCATCTCTTAAAACAATATATTAAACAATAGGTTATTTTAATATTACTTTATAATTTTTGTTGTTGGATTTTCAACTCTCGCCGTACGTTGAAAATCGAACAGTGCGGAAGGCAAGGTAAAATTAAAATAATATTGTTTTAAGAGCTGACGGTAGGCCTCCTGGACTTGTAATTAATATAAGTCTGAAATCGTCAATCCGCCTTGAGCAAGCGTGGTGATCGATGCTTGTGCCTGCTCTGTATGAGAAGAAGCCTTTGCCCTGCAGTGGGACAATAATAGGCAAGTATTATTATTTATTATGGGTACATAGCCTTTAATATGTTTTTTTTTTAAAACAAACAAAACTGACACGTTTATTTTTTACATTACTTTTTTATTTTGTGCCAGTTTGATAACACTTAAAAAATTGATCAACAAAAAAAATTAAACCTATCTTTGCCTGATTAATGGCGTTTTTAATTCTTAAAAACGCCATTAATCAGGCAAAGGAAATAAAAATTAAAATCTAGATTGCCAGACTGATAAAAAATAGAGTGCAATCCAACGTGTTTTTTACCTAGGTACTTACACACCGTTCTGAAGAAGTCAACACGGATTTGAATTATTTTGCGAAATGGAGCGTCTACCAAACTTCCGGAAACGACTATTAACGAGATAATAACCAAAATACGTCCTATTTTAAGCTGAATAAGGTCTATTATTATAGATCAGGGTATCAAAGTGGAAGTGCTCCTTTGTTTGGAACGTAAAGCGACACGTTCCAATATGCGCGATTGAATCATTGCTGCGATGCACAGTTTGTCAACAAACAGAAATACCACGAGGCAGCGAACCTAGAGGTAATAAAGATTCTAATTATAACTAATTAGACTAGTATGATACCTAGTTACTCCTGCTATGTTAGAAAGTAAAATGTTAGATTAGAAACCACCCTGGAATTGGTTAAACAAATTGATCTTTAATAAAGAGATGTCGTAATGGCCCAGTGGTTCAGATTTCTGCCGATGCATAAGGTTGTTGTGGGTTCGCAACCAGTTAAGGACAAATACCAATGAGATTTACTACACACATATGAATTTTCAATTCACACGTAGGTACCTTCTAAGTTTATCTCGGACATCACAGACGTCGATAAAGGAAAATATCGTGAGGAAACCTGGACTTACTATAATTCTGAAATCACCAATCCGCTTCGAGCAGGCAAGCGTGGTGATCAATACTCGTGCTATCTCTGTATGAGAAGAAGCCTTTGCCCTGCAGTAGGACAGTGTGGACTGGTACTATTATTATCACCACACCAAAAATGCACCAAATATGAAGGATTATGTTTTCAAAATTTCAGTCGTGCTAAAATGGTCCACGCTGACTGAGATCTAAGTCTAATCTATACTAATATTATAAAGCTGCAGAGTTTGTTTGTTTGTTTGTTTGTTTGTTTGAACGCGCTAATCTCTGGAACTACTGGTCCGATTTGAAAAATTCTTTCAGTGTTAGATAGATTAGTTATCGAGGAAGGCTATAGGCTATATACCATCACGCTACGACCTACGGGAGCGGAGCAGTAACCAAAGACGCGGGTGTAACCGCAGCGGACAGCTAGTATTGCATATACTTTCAACTCGCTTACAATATTTTTTAGCCTTATCTGCCTATTTTCAGGACCACCATAGAGAGAGTTCCTGCACCGATTCAACCACCAGTCAAAACAAAATTTAAGGCAACAACATTCCCATTATATGTGTTAGTAGGTGGGAGTTTGAAGTTTTGAATTCTTAAAACGACACGACTGGCGCAGTGTAGCCAGTATAGTCTTTGGCGAAGTGGCTGGATGTCTACTGTTGCGCTGCCTGTCGCAGGTTCGATTTCCGCAGTCTACTTATGTCGCACCCACGGTACAGGAGAAATTTCTATACAGAGTACTAGGTTGAGATTCCTTCAGCTTGGTCTAAAAGTGAATGCGCTACAAAGTTTCCTCGCGTAATATCGAGTTCGTATTATCAGAAACAAAGTACCTAGAATGCGAAAAATAAATCTTTGAACGTTAAATACCAGGAACAAAAAGTTTTTTAAATTAAGTACTAAACTGTTTAATTGCATACAAGTCACACTTTTTACCCATTAGGGTAGGTAGAAATCACAGAACGCCATTCGTTCGCTGGCGTTCTTTAATTAATGACCTACTAAAGTCCCACGTAATGAGACACAATTGATTTTCTAGATATTGTTCTGACTTACCGGTAAGTCAGCCGGGGCTTGACCGGTTAATGGCAGATATTAACGACGTGCACGGGAAAGAATGCAGGTGATGCATTCTGAACTATTCCTGATATTTACAGGAATAAAAAAGCCAGTTAGAAACGTTCAAGCATGCACCGCCTCCACATTTTGGCTGGTACAGCAACGATGAATGACGTTCATCATTCCATTTACATGATGTAGGTACTTCATCGTGGCATGTTAGTGTCGTAACTGTAGTAAATATGTAGCAGTTGCGGATCGGGGGGGGGGGGATGGATCTAAGGGGCTCAACCAATTACTAGCTGCTATTACTGAGGGGCATGCCGGACTCTTACCAGCTAAAACCATCTCAGTGTTCCAATTCTGCCTATGGACCGTGCAGGATTCGCATAAGCATTCACCGCTCCCCCAACAGGACCAAAGTAACCCCCACCCCAGTAATCCCCCCTAGGAATACCTGTGAATTTACTTGTCTCTGCCTGGCATACGACGCCGCGACGCCGACCGACGGTGCCATACGACAATCGGATAGATCGTATCCATACTAAACTATAGTAAAAAGCGTCTTATTGAAAAACATCAGCTTTATCTCTGGACACGTAATCTCGGTACGCTCTGTAGTATGTAGGTACCTACTTAGATAGGTCTGTAGCAAAATCTGCGTCACTCACTGCCATCGTCAATTGATTGATAGCGAAATAACGTGCCAAGTGTGAGTTGGACTCGTACATAAAGCTTAGGCATTGAGTGGCTCCGTTCCATCGTACAATATTTCGACTGTCAGTAGGGGAACTACTGCTGCATAGTTTACGTACTAACTAAATGATAATTTTTTTAATTTAAATTTATAGTTTTTTAAAAATGAATGTCTTATTTTCAATGTAAATGTAAGTCTGTAATTTGATTAATAATTTTTAATTTAGTTACATTGTATGATCTAAATTTGAATGAAAAATAAGTAAATAATAATTAAATCGAGCAAAAAATGCCGATAGACACGTTTCTTTTCTGGTATGGGTATATTTTTTATTGTTTCTTATTGTATCGACCATGGTTAAAATACACTCTGTCAAAAATAAGAATGTCTACCTATTATGGTTCAAAAGATACATCCCCGTGACAGTTGGTCAGACAGAAGGACGGACGGATGAGCGAGTGTAATCGGGCTTCATTTGAACCCTTTGGGTACGGAACTCTAAAAAATCAGAATATTCAAGTTCAATTCTTTCAGTGTCAATGCCGACAGAGTGCTGGAGGTACGATAAACAATACAAAATACAGGGTGGAAACAAAAAATGGTTGACAAAATTAAAATAAATTCAGGCAATTCAGGTATAGTGCATTGGGGTAATTACGACAACCGGGTAAATTCCGATTTCTATTAATTTCAATTAAACGCTGCCACAGATTTAAACATTGCCGTGCATTGCTAATAAATAATTATACGTGTTTCATCTTTAAAACATTGTCGAAATAAGATGTGGTACGTAAATGGTGCAAATTAATAAAATCGGAATTTACCCGGTTGTCGTAATTACCCCAATGCACTTATATCTCTAAATGGTAATAGTCTCATTGCTGCAACTTAATTTTACCAAAATTTCTACTCAAAATAAAAAAAAGAAATAAACACGACATTATCAGATGGCTAATTCAACTAAATAAAAACGTTCGAATTCTAGTCGCAATCCATCTCAGCTATCAATGTCAAATAAATGAAGATAAATCAGAGGCGTTTTTGACAGATCGATACTGAGATTAGATTGCGATCGTTTCTTAAATGCGTGTGAACTGAGGGACCACACTAGTACCCCCCAGGTCATTCGGAATAAGATGAGCTTATTAGCAGGTTGGTAGAACGTCTGCCGGGCTGCCCAGGGTACAAAGGACTGTATGCCCTATGTAAGTGCATCCAAGAACAACCCCCGGCTGGCGCAGGACTATTGTAGGATATGGAAACAAAGAATGGGACTATGAGTTTGGGTGCAGGCTTAAGTGGACTGCTTACCTGGTACAATGGAAGGACTATGGCCCCTGCCTGATTATTGTTTGTATGACACGGACAATTATTAATATTATTACTTATAAGCCATTTAAAATATTTGCCTGGCTGTTTCGTTATATACACCCTGTATATTATCAGTATTATTACAATAAGAGGGCACTTACTGCAGTCAACATTTCGGCCTATTGATTGCGTGCTATCGGCCAGGGATATAGTCACTCTATCCGAGTCTGGAGCGATCGCTGATAACACAACAATCACCTTTAGCCTATGTTTGAGCTGTATCAATCCTAACTGTCAATAAAAATGTTTTTGTTATGCACTATTTGTGTCAGTAACTCAGTAGATAATGCAATAGGTGTGTTTTTTTAACCAACTTCAATAGTCGGAAGTTCTTAATTTGATCCGTATTTTAGTGTTTTTTATAAGTAAAAAAAAAGAATTCTTAATAAAACGTAACAAAAAATTTACTTAAGTACTTTAAAATAGTTGAAAATCAAATAAAAACAATAAGTCTTAGACTACTTAGGTATGTTTTTCTTAAAGGAAAAGCAAAAAGAAAACAGTTCTTTTCAAAATGACGGTTTCAGGATAATGGTGATTTTTTTTTGGTGTCAAAAACTTATGAAAACTAAAAAATGACCTTATATTATTATTGAATTTATTTTTAATAAAAATAAATACATAACAAACATAAAAAAATAATAAATGTCTCGTTAATTTTCCAATAAATAAATTGAGCAAGTAAATTGGAAATTCCTGAAAAATTAACATCAAACATCAAGAAAATAAATCACGATGAAATGTAAAAAAAAATATTTAGGTGTATACCTTTACCTACCCCCCAAAGACCAATCACTGGAGGTTACAGGTTCCTTATGATATATTTTAACCATAGATAATTTATTTTTGTATAAAAAACAATGAAAGAAAATAATCTTACCACATTTAAATCCAATTCCAAGTCTAAACACACACCTTCCGCCAAAACTTTTAATTGTTCGTCCGTAAATAGTTTAGTTTTGTCACTGTCCGTCGGTCTGGCGCTCACAAACAGTATCATTGTTATTTGTTTTATCAAACAAATTATTATGTAGTGCTCAAACTTTTTGCAAAACATTTTAATTTTAACTTTTTCATAAACATGTATATTTTTCAAAATTAACTTAGTATTATCAATCTTCACTGAATAAAACAATAATTGCGGAATTCCAAATTTAAATTCCAATTTCTTCTTTTTCGAAGTTTCTGGCTTTTCTAATCTGGGTGTAATAAATAAAATCAGCACTATAAAAGATTAAAATACAATCCAAAAATAAGTTGCGATATTATTTAAATTAATAGTGCTAAGATTTCGTTGCGAGAACTTCAGTCGCGTGCGGTAGCGCGGCGTTGCGGTACTTGTGCCTTCGCGCCGCCCCTCAAATCGTAACTGGGGCGCCAAGCCAGTGAGCTTTACAAATAACCGTATCGCAGGGTGCTCCCAAAGCTCTCTTATTGGAGTGGAACCTCTACCTACGCAATTCGGTCCATTCAATCTTCTGGTTCTTTTCGAGCAAAAAATTGGTCCTTTGAGTCAGAACGTGAATTGCTGAAAGGACCAATCTTGTTTGGTGATTAATGTCTGATAGCTATTATCTTGTTGATGATTTTTAAATATTACTTTAATTATATGCTACTCCTTGACATTTCAATTATATAAAATAAGTTATTTACATAACACCAAAAGTGTCTAATACCTACGGTGCACCGTGTTCTACCCACATTTCGCTTAAGTTTAGTATAATAAGGGTGAAACATCGAACACTAACATTTATAGATGATCGAAGGGATGAATTTATCTATCTTTCACCACACAATGGCCACTAACTTTCCTCAATTAAAATAAAATATCTTATCTTATTTGGACAAATCCTCAAAATCCTTACTCTTGGCTACTTACGCTGAGACATTCCTGTAATGATTCCCCAGAATTGAATTCTTCAGTATGCTTAAATTCCAGAAATTAGAGCCACGCTCTAAATAATCGATATTCGATTTTTTTCAAGAGCAACTTTAAAGTAAAAAATTACAGCAACACTTCTGCAACTTTTCTGGCTTCACGGACGTATATGTACGACAGCAATCGCTTGCCATTAGATTTCCCGCCCTTGCCCTCGTCTTAGTGTTAGGTACTGTTGTAATTTGAGGCCGATGTGCGCAAATATTGCAACTGACAATAGCTGGCTGCCTAACTTCTGGAGCGCACAATAAGCTTAGTTAAACAAAATTAAACTAATTTTGAATGTTCCAACGACCATTACATTCAAAACGAGACACGACTTAAAACATCATAGTGATGTATCGTTTTAGCACGAGAAAATTCAGCGGCAAAATCGTACCGCACTATCATGCCATAGATTCGACAAAAAAAATAACGACCGATCGTGCAGGTCTTAACGTGTGTGATTCGTTAAAATCTTTGACGAACTTCTTTTTTTTGTTACTTCCTGCCATTGAGCTTACTTGCATGGACTTGTGCAAGCAATCAGATTCGTCATCATGGAAAATAGATGATAGATAGCTAAATATCCTGCGGCAAACACCAGTTTTTTTGACTGAACAGGGGGCCTACCACAACCTCTTAAAACAATATTATTTTAATATTACTTTGCGTTCCGCTCTGTTGGATTTTCAACGCTCGGATCAGCGCCGAGAGTTGAAAATGCAACAACAGAAATTACAAAGTCAATCAGACAATCCGACAATTTGTAATAAATTGATTGAAAAAAGTGTTATTTCTTGATCATTCTTCTCCGTAGAGACTAGCTTCAACTTTCCGACTAACTGGCCGACTCCTTGACAATTCAAAAGTGCCTGTAAATGGTTCAATTGAAATAACGGTTTGACAATGACTTTGAATCGGCCATTAGCTGGGCCATCAGCCAGCAGTCATAAAGAAATAAAACTTAGTACTACTAAGGATACTTTTCCCCTACAAATTGTGACTAAGTAGATAAGGGCTGTCTCTGTGGTCTTTCATCTTCTTAAAATTTTACAAAACGCTTGGAGGTAATATTTGGACCATATAACTAAATATGGCGGCGTACCAGCCATCTTTTGTTTCTTAGTCCAAAACATATTGCCTATAATCAAAAAGTCTTTAGTAATATATAAATTTCCCTCTAGCCAATTCCTTGGTCTAAAAATACGTAATATTAAGCCATAATTACGCCACATTAAACAAGGTTATTAAAAAGTGATTCATCTTACAATTCGTAGTAAAGTCGTCACATACAAAATATTTAATGAATGTAGGTATCAGTCGTTATAGTTACGTGATTCGAATTCCGAATGTTGAATATATTAAATCCCGCGGAAGTTATTGAACTATTGTAATTGCGCAATCGGAGGCTGTTATAATTATTATTATTTAGGTATGTACTTAGGTACTATGTCTATAAAAAAATCTGACCACGTTTTTATAGGTATATAGGTGCAGAGTCCATCTATAGAAATCGATGGGACAGGTAAAAAAATATGTTTCACAGAAGCTCCTTATTATGGATAGGTTCTACCTACTTCACCTATAAATACAAGGTTTTGCCTACGACTTCGTTCGCGTAAATGTCGGTTATCGTGGATGCAGACGAATTTAGGGATAAAAAATATCCTGTCTTGGAATTCAAGCTTGGTTTGTACTAAACAAACGAACTGACTTTCGCATTTTTATAATATCAGTATGGATTTAAAGTTTACCCCCAAAACACAGGCCCTGCCTATTTTAGGGACCGCCATACTGTTAATAACACGTTTTATAAATATTGACTGCCTCGTTGGTCTAGTGGTCGCAAAGCGCGACTGCTGAGCATGAGGTCTTGGGTTCGATTCCCAGGTCGGGCAAAGTGTTATTGGGTTTTTCCATTAGGAATTTCTCAGTAGCAGCCCCGGAGTCTGGATTTGTGCCCGGTTGATGGCAATAGGCTCGCCCCCTATTACATGGGACTTAAACATAACTGGCGAAATGTGGGTGTACTAATGGGTACACCTCTGCCTAACCCTTCGGGAATTACAGGCGTGATGTTATGTTATAAATATTATATAGTTTTATATCTATAGTAGTTATTAGCATACTATAATATTAAGTACTTTTTAATTAAAAAGTTATAGTAACAACTGTGGACCAATAAATTATTCTTATTTTTTTAACTCAAGGAAGTATCTACTTGCTACCTAGTAAGTAGGTATGTATATCTCAGTGAAGTTATGCATCAACACCTAATAAGTATTCGGAAATCTACGCATCAACATGTTTTTTGTAAGCGTAATGCGATTATGGTAAAGGATCGCAGAAGAACAATTCTACTACAAACGTTCAAAATTCTAGTCACAACCTCATCTCAGCGACAATCATTGTCAAAAATATAGGCACTAGCTAACTAGCTTCCGTCCATGACTTCATCCGCGTCAAAGTTGATATACCTATTATCCCACGGGAACCGTACATTTTTTTCGGGCTAAAAAGTTGCCTATGTGATAGATTATAATCTGGAATACCTAGATTCCAGATTATAATCTATCTCTGTGCTAAATTTTATCCAGATCAGTTCAAATGTTCGGGCGTGATTGAGTAACAGACATTCAAACTTTCACATTTATTATAGTAAGTAGTAAGATAAGATAAGAAGCATTTTTGACAGATCGAGACTGAGATTAAAATGCGATCATTCCTATAAGTCAGTAGAATTGACCTTTGTTATAGGGGTCTATCCGGCATTTGCTGTCTTTTGCTTTTTGCCGATCTTTTGTCTTTTCACACATTTAATTATTGTTTTGGCGACTTTACCGCCTGTAAAGTTCTGTTATTAGAAAAAGAAAGAGTATTTTCTTGTTGGACACCACGTCTTGACCACTGGCCGACACAGAACACAAACCACTTTTCATTGATAAAAAATTATTTACATCAAGCCTCCTTTCTCACCCACACATTCACACGTAATATTTTTTCGCACCCAACCAACTACTTTCTGTTTTTACATTAATTAATTTAAACTAACTTTCGATTACGGCTTCGATTAACCTTCGTTAGTGCAGATACATTGGTTTGTGAACATTTCCGTAAAAACACTGTGGTCAAGCAGTTTTTGATGATGGATGTAAAAAATTATAAATCAAATGATTATTCTAAACATTGTGGCCTGTATTAGTATAAATAAATAATCTAACGCCAAAGCTGTAAATTAACTCGTAAATATTCAGACCTTAAGCTCATTTTAGTTTTTCTTGCCCTAATTTTCTCCAGTGTTATTTTTTACCCACATAATCATTTTATTAAACATTTTTTGAATGTGAATTGGGTCTATGTGTGCATGACTTATCAATAAGTGCTTCTAGTAGGTATCATTATAATTTAGAATCGAAATCTAACTACAGCCTTATCAAAATATCATTTTCTCAGCAAAGCTTTGGTCAGTCCAAATATACCTAGATGTTTTTCCTTTCCATTTGAAGCGTGTAATTTGTTTAAGGTCGTTGCACATGTCATTAAGTCAGACTGCGGGCCCCTTCACACCTGTGTGGTCAACTAGGATAGACGCAGAGAGATCGCCGCGGTCACCTTCGATTCGCATTCCACCTTTTAGTATTAATTATTTTGATAATGTCAATAATTCTTATTGACATTTAAACTGTTTATATTATTGTAATAAATTATTTATATAAATTTTTTAGGATATAATGAGTCGCTGTTGCAAAAAAAAACTGGTCCTCCGAGACGTAGTACCTCAGCTACGTCCTCTTTAAGAAACTCCTCAAGTACGCAGTGATTTAAAGCCCCTATAAGTTCCTTGCCTGCTAAATCACAATGTGATATGTGCTGATTCCAAGGATCGTTTTAAATAGTTATGGGAATGAGATAAGTGTAATAGCTAAGCGAACACGCGGTTTCTGGAACAAAAACAACAAAAAAATTCTAGCAAGTTGTCAAACTTGTGATTGGCTGACTGAATTATCAACAGCCTATCATTTGGCACGATTTAAAATGTGATACAACAAGTCTTGTTTGGAATGAGAATTGCAGGGGACTATGATTAGTCCAACTCCACACATTTCGGGAACAGCGATGAGTGATGTGAGAGCAAAATGAGAGAAAAGTCGACGATCATACTGCTAATATACCATTACATATAACTTCACGCCTGTATTTTTTAAAGGGACAGGCAGATGATATAGATGGAATATTTAATGCCTTTACATTATTCCACCTCAGGACGTTGAATAGGAAACCAGTTCATTTGGAGAATCCGGCACAACGTCAAAAGCGTCTAAGACAGGTAGATTAAGGTTCAAACTGAAACTGACTGGTTGGTACTTAAACGCCGCTGAAACTTTACATTCACATACTTACAAAACTTTTACAACTGTAGGTACCCACATAATCACAATGACCCCTCGTGACCGCCATACGCAGAGTTCACTGCCGGCCTGTCAGCCCTACGGTTACCCATGAGAATATATCAGAATGAATTTGCCTTCATGAACACCCAGGACCCAGGAACGGATGCCAAGTTATATTTTACTTTGCAGCAAAATTATATTTCAACAACCACCACCAACAACAAAAATATTTGAAAGAGTGGATATTCAAACTCAATTCTCAATACGACAACTGAAATAGAAAATAAAAATGTGGGAGAAAATGAAAAAGATTTTTTTTAGTCCTTGCCTTGAATGTTTTAGATGGAGTTTAGTGATTTGATAATTATTAGTATTTAAGTTGTTTTGCTATATAAATAGCTCGAGAAAATTCTTTCTTTTTTGTGTAAAAAAGAACAATTTTAATTGCCATCTGCATCATTTAATTTAATGACACTTGACGAGGCATTTAAGGTCGATTTGTACGGAACGCAGTGACTCTACAACGTCCTCTAGGGGACATAATAGACCATTTAAATGTTACAAGAACTAGATTCTAGATGTATATGTGGTAGTTATTTTATAATGTTATATATTATGTGTATATAGGTGGTAAATTCGATCGGCGCCGGGCCCCACAAAAACACTAGATTTTGAAATTATAATGCCCGCACCTCGATACCGGACGAATGAAATATTTGACTTTGGTATAGGTCGACGACTTATTGCCCGTCACTTATAGTTTATAGCTGCTTATATATTTATCTATAACGTATTGAATTTGAGAAAAGAAAAGTTAGATGCACCGTAAGTAACGGATTGCAGTCCACAGGCTACGGTACTCATTTGTAAAGCTATCACGATTACAATCTTCAGATTGCTGTGATTGCGAGTTAAAAGAAATGCCTCTAGTTGAAAATAAACAGCTCAGTAGTAGGAACTCTGCTCTTGGTACTCACCTTGGCTTAACGAGAAATGAGGCTGGATTAAAAACAATAGATAGAAGTGGCAAAAGAGGGTGCCTATGTTTGGGTCAAGAGAATGCGCAAAATCGAATGTGTGACTTAACTAGGGGTTGGTAAGTTTATAACCATTTTGTTTTCATGTTCTTGTATGGCTAACAAGCCCGAGCCTCACCTAATGTTAATTGGTAACCGCCGACTATAGACATCTGCAATACCAGAGTGTAGAGGCCTCGCTGATCAATGCGTTGTTATTCTAGAGGCGAAGTTGAAATGTCTCATGTGTCTTTAACCTACTACCTATTGCTTTCTGCAATGACAAACTCCCATGGCGTAGCCACATAAGACTTTAAAATGAGGGCCTCTTCGGCTTTTTTTTTATTCCGTCGTAGAATATCATCTTGCATGTCCATCGCCCTGAAGAGGGCGGAGCTGTCTGTCAGACTCTTACTGACTAAAAATCACTCCGATGTTCCCTTCCCACACTACGCCTGGGATTCCGGGAACGTACTGAGTCTTCCGTGATCCCCGACTGGGACCCCCTTTAGGTCCGGGGGAGTGAGTCGAAACGCCTTTTCGGGTCTCATTTCTCCCAATAATTTAATTAATTAATTTTTTAATTTTAATTTTAATTTTAATTTTAATTTGTATTTGTATTTTAATTTGTATTTTATTTTATTTTATTCTTATTATTGTAATGTCTATAATTTTCAATTTTGTCAATATGGGTATTTACCTGAATTAAACGAATTTATTTATTATTATTATTATAATCGAACCACCCCTGGACCATTTTTGATTTTCACTGTTCACGAGTTTACCCACAATATTTAAAATAACTTCGGGTGCCTGAAATATCGAGAACACAGTACAGTGTAGCAATACGTTGTAAATCCAGAGTCGATCGAGCATGCATAATACATCAGTTTGTTTGTCCCTGATAAGGTGGAAATAATATGCTGGGAGATGAATTTGTCTGACGGACATTTAAATGGTCGGATATTTAAATGGTGCTTGCCGTGTTGCTAAGATAGGAATAATATTTTTTCTAATTAATCACGTAGGTAAGTAATGTTATTTTTCAATACACTAGCTCGTTATGAGACTCCCATTGCGCCGCTTTTAGGGTACCAATAAGTGTGTATTTGACATTATTGCATTAGAGCGGTTAATATTATTTTTTAATTTTGTCAAAGACTTTGGATTGTTTTAGGCCTAAATGTTTTATTAATAATTGATTTAAGTAAGTAAAATAAAAATTATATTTCGTAGAATTATAATTTTTGTAAATAAGTACACTATAAATTAACATTTATTTGAGCTATTTAAACAAAATAATAATTCAGTTTGTGGCACCTATTACCAACCTATAACTATTGACCACTTCGGTTCCTACTGACCACTTGTAAAAAAAGTAACTTATTAAGACACCTTGATAGAGAAGATGTTATGTGAATGTCACTCATGCTAAATGAAATTGTAATTTCATTTTCGTATTGATGAATTTATAACAATGTTTATTCCTCACAAGTGTATTGAAAAACGTCGCATGCGAAATGCACTCGCCTCCGGTTCGGGCTGCAATCTAGCCTCGACCGTAATGACAAATTCACCTCTCTAGTATCATAATGGATTTTTAAACTGTGCCTAATCATTTTTATGTATTAATTCCTATTGTTACTTTCCTCATAAAATTACTGGAACCTGTGTCTAGTCATCACACACATCGCTCTTATATTGGTACTTGCCCATCAGTTGGATCTTGGGTCTAAGTCCACACACATTTTTTATTTTTTCGTTCCGCGAAATGAAATGACTCGTGAAACTTCATAGAAGCTTATTAAGGAAAAATAATAAGGAACGTTTCCATATAGAATAGGCGTTCAGAGGAGTAGAGTACCCTACAATAAAAGCGTGGGCAATTTTTGACTTGAGTCTCTTTAGGTCAGGGGTTCTTAACCCTGTGGTCCATGGACCTCTAAGGGGTTTGCGTAATAAACGCCAGGGGTCGACGACGAGTCTACCTATCCAGAAATGAAAGATGACAATCATGCGCTTCACATTATCAAAAACCCCGTTTTTTTGGTCGGAAAGTGTCCGTAGGCTCTTTGAAATTTCGAGAGGGGTCCACGGACTAGAAAAAAGATTAAGGTTTTAACCTACATGCTTGCAGCACTTAGTGTCGAAATATTAAGGGATAACCAGATTTCCATACACGTGGCGCATGCATGACATGGTGATCTTTAGGGTAGCAAGCTGCACCTACCGATGAATCAGACAATGGCGTCAGGATCTCAGAATGTTATGGTAATATGTATATTTTGATATTATTTCCAAAAAAAAAGTCGTCGAACCTCATTTGGTCATTAACTACCTTAAAATTGATACCTTTTTACACAAATCCTGCATTCTGTCGAGTTCGAAGACCAGACAGGGGTTGTTGTCCGGCCTTTCAATCTACCTACCGACATTTGAACGGGGTAGCCGTTCAAAAAGAATGTAAGATGGCAAATGGTTCAAAAATCTAAACGAGGTCGTAGACCTTTGTTAATCAGTTCCGTAAGCAATTTTTTTTTCCATAGATAAAGGACCGCTGGCGCTACCTTCACGTGATCCGATAAATACAACCTTCGAATTTATTTCGTCACTAAAATAGACGGTCGATGAACTTCATTGACTAAGGTAATGACAAGAATTATTTTACAATTAATTAAAAATTAGCATTTTTAGGAACAAATGTCACGTATCGGCATTTAGTTGGACCGCCACCTACCTGTGATCTTGATAAACACTTTTTTGCTTATTGCTACTCCATTTAGTTAGTATGAAATAATTTATATCTAATCTTTAATTGGATTTAATTTGCATATTGTATTAAAAATATCTTTTATTTTAGGTAGGATGTGTGTTGCAAGCAGATGTGAATTTGCATCATCATTTACATTAGTGGAGCTATTTAGCCCAGGTGCTGATATAATTATAATTTTTGCAATAAATAATATTGTTATAGTACTATCTATTTATTTTTAAATAGCCTAAATAGAAACCTATGGCCTGAAAAATCTGTCGTCTGAAATAATTCTAGTCTAGTTTAGTGCATTCTCTCTCTTGCACATGATGCTATACCTGTCTAATGAATAATCCATTCCCATGGCGCGTGGCGCAACGTATCTAGATCGAGTTGCCTATCTCAAAGTAGGTATTTTGAACACTAAACGTAAACTAGCTTTTCAACACATCGTAATAATACCTAAATCTAATCATTTCCGTGCTATTTTTCACCTATTCAGGCCCCTCATAAATAAATACGAAATTCAAGAATAAATGACAAACAACGGAGCGGCGTCTCAAAAAACAAGTCACGCCATTCCTATGTATGTAGACCACACAGCTGCGTAGGAGCACATAGGTACCTTACTAATAAATAAATATATTTAATTCTTTATCGATCAAGCAAACGACCAGTATCTACATAATGATTAATTGTATTTTAGTTTGGCGCCAAAATTCCACACAAAAACGTGGCTGAACGACCGTGACTCTTGCAAGCAAAAAACTGTGAAGGTATATTGAGTTTGAACTTGCCAAGATACTTCTATAGATATGGATCTACTTAGTTTATAAAGCTTAATCTACGAATAATAATAAGCGTACTGTTCGTTCGACAGATAAATAATATTGATCTCGTTGCCTTTCAGTAAAGGTCGCTCAAACACAACAAGGTCTTTGGAGAAAAAAGCATTTTGCATCAATGTTATGTATTTATTTGACTACTTAATCAAATTCAGGAACGTATAAGGACACCACGGTAGGTCATTTGAAATCTAAGGCCTCTGATAAACGTTGTAAAATAAATTTTAACGTACCTAAGTTATCTACATTTTTAGCTCAGACATATTATTGTGGATGTCCAAAACTTATGAGTAGATTAATAGCTATCGATAACAGGGGTGCAGTACATTTTGTCTCCGGTAAGCTTGCCGGCGGCAATCTTGCGGTCACGCTCACGGCGCATTACCTGTGAAATAGAAAAGTTGTATGAGCAGGGGGCCTACCACAGTGTCTTAAAACAATACCATTAAAATTATTAATATTATTAATACTACTTTGTAATTTCAGTTGTTGAATTTTCAACTCTCGGCGTCGATCTGAGCGTTGAAAATCCATTAGTGCGTAAGGCAAAATAATATTAAAATAATACTGTTTTAAGAGATGGGGGTAGGTAGTAGGCCTCCAGATGTAAGAACGTGGACAAGGCGGAAAGAGTATTTATAAGGATCGTAGTAGGTGACATTCTGTAGTTTCTGCCTACCCCCCCTGAAAGGCATGATGTATGTATAGTTATTTTATGCTGGGTGACTGTTATTTGACCTAAAACCTGAAAAAGGGTACATGAGGTAAAATGATGAGTACATTAACCTACCCCTTTTAAGGTTTTTGGGTAATTAACAATCACCTTTACCTATAACATGGGCAGATCAAGGGGGGGGAGTTATGGGGGTAATTAGAATTATAATTATAATAATTGTAATCTAAACGGAGGCTGTCCTGACTAGACTTTATGTGATATAATGACCCCCCTGATGTGATGTTAAACGACCATGTTAGAATGACGGGAATCAACAGCCGCGTTTGCGACCACTATTCAGGGATAATAGCTAACCCCCTATGTACAGTCAACAAAAGAAGTAACTAGGGTCGTCAGATATACATAATTGATTTTTCTTAGAAACCGCTGGATGTTATCAAATGTAATTTAATTTGAAAAGTAGATAATAAACAGTTCATTAATTAAGTTATAGTTTTTAATCGAAGACATCCATCGATTTCTAAGAAAACTTCAACTATACCTATCTGACGAAATTGGATACCTAGCTCTTTTGTTGACGTTACATAAGGTTGTGTATTTCATAAAGAACAATTTTATTATAGCAATTATTGAACTAAACGTTTATTTTATCTTAACACTAGCTTTTGCCCGCGATTTTGTCCGCGTGAATTTTCTTACAGATCGTTTTTTTTTTATAAAATGTCCTGTTTTATTAGTAGTAGTTAAAAGTAGTAATTAAGGATAACGTGACTTCATAAGATCGAACTCATTTTTAGACTCGAACCAGTAGTCTATAGACTAACGAGTTCAGATAAACAAATTCGTATGCTTTATAATATTTGTATAGATTTAAGCGCCTAAAAGTAAAGATTTAACTTGTCGATGACAGATAATAACTAAGTCGATCATAAATATTTCAGGCGCTAAGCTTTGATTATATCCGGGGTTGCGGGACGTCTTAACAGGATACCGTGGCCCCGGAACGTAAAGGGCAACAGAAGGAAGAGGGTGGTTTTTGAGTCAGTAAAAGTCTGAAACTTCTGAAAGTCCCTTCGGCCCCACCCAGGGCGGAAGCGAGTCATTTGATAATTGTTACTATCTACCTTAAAAAAAAAGCTTTGATTATATAATGTCAATGACAATATATTATAATCAAAGGCGCTAAAGGGCGCTAAGTAGTCCTCATTGACATAAGCTTGCAATAATTATGAGTTTGGGAGCCCCTGGGTTAAGTCACAATCAGTATTAATATAGAGCTATAAACAGAGGTGACTTATAACATACCAAAAATCTCTTGAACTGTTTTGTTCTGGTGTGGCACTCCTGGTAATTGTTGACAAAACATTGGCACTTCACCAGGCCGCGATCTAGCCCATAGACTTCCAAACAGTCCATCATAGCCATCTCCTGTTTCTGGCAACGGCCTAACATTTGGTACGAAACAATACCCCCCGTGATATCCGTCCACGGCGAGCGAAAAAATGGCGAAATATTATGCATTATTGCTTTCTTCGCCTACAGATTCACGATAAATTAACGGAAAAACAGAATTAAATATTCAAATTCCAATCCAGTTTCTAAAATTATTGACAGTTCTTACTTTTCATGAAATTAGGTATACCTAATGGCATCCGTAGTAACCAGTGTGACTTTTTAAAGGATTGTTATTCAACCTCTTTACGTAATTACCTCACTCTATGTAAAGGGTAGTTTACATGAGTTACATAAAAGCAAGGAAACCGCGTTGTGCCTGATGTGGATTGTTATAACGTGCATCTTATGATTAGTTGACAAATATGGGTATTTCAAAACGAATTGGTACCCATTCAATAACATACCAGCTGCCATGCTCTGGATATCCAATGAAACGTCGCTGCACTCGCAAGTCCTTTCCTTTCACGATATCATCATTTATGCACCTGTTAGTACCAATAGATGCCAGAGTGAAACTTTTAATGTAATAATTCTTTTTCTCAATTTTTGTTTTATTATTAAAAGATAGATCCCGAGAATGGATTGGTAGGTACTTTATCATTTTATAAAAGTCAGCTGTCTTTTATTTTATTAGAAATTTCAAAAGTGCTTATTTAGAAAATTGTAATTAACAAAAACAATTTTTTGTTGATTAAATTAGTTTATTTACACCAGTAGGTTTTACAGTATAGGTATATCTGCTGTTGAATTTAAAGTGACTATTGGAAAAATTTGCTCTACATAACTTTAAAAACTGTCGATTTTTGGTGATACATATTGGTTGTCTCCCTTCAGCTTTCCTTCGGAAATTTGTCTGTCACGTTCTCTGCGCATTGCCTGAAACATGATTTAGATTTTTAAGTAAGTAAGAACTTTCATTATTACAATCAAAATTGATATTTTGTTCAGAAAATTTATAGCATACAGTGGATTTTTTTTCCTCTTTACCTACCCAGTATAATTATTGCAGAAAATGGTAGGTATGAAATATACAGCTAAATTCAGTAAACTAGATAAACAACTGAGTAGTATTGTTACCTACATTACTGAATTTTAGTATCCTCATGACTGTTTAAAAATATTTAAATATAACATCACACATGTAATCCCCGAAGGGTTAGGCAGAGGTGTACCCACATTTCGCCAGTTATGTTTAAGTCCCATGTAATATGGGGCACAAATCTAGACTCTGAGGCTGGTACTAAGAAATTTCTGATGGAAAAACCCAATAACACACAAGACCTCATGCTCAGTAGTCTCGATTTGTGACCGCTAGACCAATGAGGCAGTTAAAATAGTGACTGAAATGTTTAAGAAATAGTTATTTCACTCCTGAAGCTTATAACAGCAGTAAAATACATAATTAGTGATGTTGTAGAAAACCACCACCTTGGAAGATTTAATTATTGAACTTAGCTACATAAGGCATACAAATTAAACATACCAAGAATCGTTTGTATTGCTTCATTGATGTCTGGCATTCATGGAAATCACCAAACAAATGGTGGCATTTGACCTTCCCGCGCTCAAGACCGTAGGCCTCCAGGCAATCCATGTATCGACCCTCCTCCTTTTGGCAACGGCCCAGCATTTGATGGGAAT
This sequence comes from Hoplodrina blanda, assembly GCA_949316365.1. Taxonomy (NCBI): domain Eukaryota; kingdom Metazoa; phylum Arthropoda; class Insecta; order Lepidoptera; family Noctuidae; genus Hoplodrina; species Hoplodrina blanda. Next base: position 11,781,426 of record OX438594.1, read on the forward strand.
GGATACCTCCCGTTATATCCGTGAACGGAGAGCGAAGGAACGGTGAAATAGACATTGTTAGGGCTGAAAAATAAAGAAAATACTTCGTCTTAACCACATCTAGGTTACAAAATTACGTAAACAAATGACATCGGACTAAAGTTATCTTTATATTCTTTTCATTCTACTACGTTGCATTTTAATTCGTATTGATTAAAACAAATGAAGTTACTTGATTCATAAATTTCTACTGTCTACAATTACCTTTATATTTTTATTCAAAATTGGAATTCATCAAATGATCAAATCGCCTGTCGAAAACAAAATTTTGACAGTGAATTTGTTTAAGACAGATAAGAAATAAGTTGCCGCGCTGTTGTACAAGTGCTGGCATTTTATTTTACCATTGAAAAATAAGCTTTCGATCAAGTTGATTGTATTTTTTTCGAAAATGGGTTTTATAATCACACAATATCAAATATACCACAAGTGCACAACTTTATTTTACAAATTCATTTTTAACTGTATAATACGTACATAGCTATCCTTGTAAATCTTCATTCTTACGTCATTTTTCGACACTGTCAATCGATTGTCAAATGTCAAAATCAGCTGGTTAGTTGAAAGGAAAAAGTGCCAAAGTGCCACAAATTCAACTTTTCACGTAAATAAAGTTATTTTCTTTTAAATAACTTTTAAAGGTACTTATCTTTGGTAACCATGGACCAGTGGGTCAGTGAAGGATTGTCCAAAATTTTAGATTTTCAGATACCGGATGATTTAATTAAGTAAGTAATAAAAGTCATAAAATAAACTTACAAACACCCTTGCTTGTTTCTGCTAATATTTAAAAACATATTTAGCTGTACAACAACAGGCCGGTTTTTATTTTAAGTTGTTTGTCTTTTAATTTCAGATACATACTGTCTATAGAAAGTGAGGGTGATTTGAATGAGTATATGAAAACTTTGTTGGACTTTGACAACTCTCAACATAAAGATTTCTTCTTGGAACTCTGCAAGAAGAAATTCCCAAGCAGAGGCAGGTGTATTTGTAATTTATTTTAAATTTTAGTGAATTAATTATTATGTATAGTACCCATGTAGTGTTACTGTGTTACTTACCTTTTTTCTTATTTGCTAATTGTTTAATTATTATTGCACAATATTAACACAACCAACATTCATCATAATAGGTTGATCTACTAATTATCTAGAGAATATAAAAAAAAACATATCAATCTGTTGCTTCTTTCCTGCATAAAAGAAGGACAAACCAACAAACTCACTTTTGCATTTAGTAATTTAAGAAAAAAAACAGCTTAAAAATTGAACAGTAACTAAGTACTTTCCAAAGTTTAAAATTGGATACAATTTCTACCAAAACAAACCATGTCCAACACATACCTAATCACGTAATGACAAGAACATTCAAAAATTTCAGCCAGCTCCATGCCCAAACAGCAAAAGAAAAAGATATCAAAAAACAAGCAGCAAACAGACTTCATCAGTGCGGAACCAGTGCAGCAACCGGAGCCAGCTGAGGATACTAAGTCTAAGAAGAAGACCAAGTATGTGAACCTGTACTCACAGGAGGGGAAGAATGCTCAGGTTGTACTTCTAAAAGGTAAGTTTCTTTTGTAATTAGCATTACCAAATGCAGCAACTATAAAAAATATATAAGATATGAAAACTACTCTCTACTACTCTCTGTTTATTTAGCCTGAAACAATCATGAAAACATGAAAGAAATCTTGAAATCATTTTGTAGTATTTAAGTTTATTCATTACAAACAAAAATACATTTTTTTTCTTTTTATCACAGTAGATATAAATATATAAAAAAAAATCTTACACTTAGAATTTTATCAATAGTAGTGAGATACATTTGCAATAGAAATTGAACTTAAGTGCCATAGAATTAAGCTTTCTTATCATAGCAATGTTATTACTTTGCAGGCAGACACCACTGTGACTGTCAAGCGTCTAAACACGAGCTGGTCAACAACTGCATTCAATGCGGCCGCGTCGTCTGCAAGCAAGAGGGCTCCGGACCATGCCTGTTCTGTGGCAATCTGGTAACATAATTTAATTTTGCTCATGTACAGTTAGAAAAATGAATTGCTTAGCAAATTACCTGTCAACCTGTGATTATCACTATTGTCTTTATCAGTTGTATTAGAAAGTTACAGGCCACTTAAATCTATGTAGTGCAGCGGTCGGCAACCCGCGACCCGTGAACGTCTTACTTGCGGCTCGTCAATGTTTTGTAAATTTGTATTAAATCAGTTACCTATTTAGGTACTCTGTAGTTTTCATTTTTGAATGATTACAGTGGTTATTTTTCTAGCTATAAAGCCCAAACATATATACATAATGTAAGTATTACGTGTACAAATTCAATCCGTATGTTTTAAATTTTTTTAATAACATTTTAATTTTTTCGATGGGATATGATCAATTATTCGTAGGTATATTCGGCCTCTAGGGTTAATACACAATTGCGGCCCGCCTTAGTTTATTTTTCCATCTTGTGGCCCCTGCCTGCTAAAAGGTTGCCGACCCCTGATGTAGTGTGTCAATCTGCCAAACTTCATTGTCACCTGGCTCTAGGCTTGGTTCAACGCGACTTTATTCAAGTTCATCGACTTAATAAAATGACCTATTTATTTTCATATCATGATATTAGGTTTGCACACCAGAAGAGCAGAAAGAATTAAACACAAAGACGAAGGGGGCGGCCAAACTGATGGAGACTTTGATGGAGCGCAGCAGACCTAAGGGTTGGGAGGCTGCTGTGTCGCACAGGAACAGGCTGCTGGAGTATGATCGCACCAGGTATGCTTATATGTTTTTAGCAGCCATCCCATACAAAAATACAATATTATCATGGTCAAGTATATGGAACATGTTTTTTTTTTAATATCCGACGAAAGATATAAACGTTGGATTGTCTAGATTCTAGAATCATGTACTGAATCTAAAGTAAAACTTTGTTTCACGATGTCTTTTCCATCATATTATGTATAAATAGTAATTAAACTAATTTTTATTCACGCTTTTAAATTTTGTTAAGTGTTAGCAAACTTTTGAATTTGATGCTTGCACTGCGAGCAGCACAGGACCGATCATTAATTGTGGCTATCTTTAGGGTAGGCCTATGTTAGGACATAGGCCTACCCTAAAGATAGCCACAATTACGCCACAATTACTATAGGTAGTAGACGTCGTTCGGCTGAAGCATGGGCGTAGCTACTGCCGTATTAGCCTTATCAAGGATACGCCCCCCCCTTAATGGGGGGAATGATGATGAAGTATATATTATATATTTCCTGTAATGGTAGCAGTGTTTGTGATAAATAAATAAATAAAATAAAACACATAAATATTTCCTACACTTTCAGTGAGCGTCGTACACGCGTGACAGACGATGACAGCGATTACTTCAGTGCTAACAGTGTGTGGTTGAACTCCACGGAAAAGGACAAGCTGGAGAAGTACCAACAATCTCTACACGATAAGAAGCATGGCTCCAGGCTTAATAAGAAGATGACATTCGATTTTGCTGGTGAGTTTTTCCTATTTCCTATCTATGTATAACATCACGCCTGTAATCACTGAAGGTTTAGGCAGAAGTGTACCCATAAGTACACCCACATTTCACCAGTTACGTTTAAGTACCATGAAATAGGCTCGCCTATTGACATCAACCGGGTACAAATCCAGACTCCGAGGCTGCTACTGAGAAATTCCTGATGGAAAAACTCAATAACACTTTGCCCGACCTGGGAATCGAACCCAAGACCTCATGCTCAGCAGTCTCGCTTAGCGACCACTAGACCCACGAGGCAGTCCTAGCCTAGTCCTGCCTTATCTATACAAATAAATAAAGTTAAAGTATCTGTTTGTAACCAAATAACAGCTTTTACAAAATTAAAATGAATGTTTACACGGTACTTACACGAAGTGTTTTTTTTTCTTTTTTGTCTGTCTGTTTGTTCTGGTTGATCTCAGCATAATTGAAATAAATGATTTGATATTGACTTTAAAATTAAAAAAAAAATCAGTACCACAAACTATTAACATCTAGCTCTAGTCGTGCGTCATCAACGTTCCATTCCGATAACCATTTCGAAATTCGAACACAGGCCGTCAAATAGTCGAAGACAACACCATAGACTACGAGCCTGACGAGGACCAGATCAGACAGATGACGAACGACGGCAGAGACAACGCCAGGCAGCTGCAGCATGACATGTTCATAGGAGTACCCAGCGACAGGGATGTGGCGCCAGGAGTCAACGCGCCACTCTTACAGGTACGAAGTCTATAGTCGCGTAATGGGAAATCTACCATGCGCATATAGTTATTTTTTTTTCCATTCACATACTACACGTTCGCAAATTGCTTAACCGTTTTGATCCGCGATTGTACAGTCAGCAACAAAAGTCGATTAACATTTATGATTTTTAAATCCTAATTATTAAGTACAATTTTTAAAGGAAAACGCAATGAATATAAAATTAAGATAAAATAAACCCTTAGCTATTGCCTGACATTCTGAAAGCCAGTACATTATGTGTTTAGTGTCTGTTTAAATGATATAAAAAGTAACATTGTTAATCGACTTTTGTTGCTGACTGTACTAAAATCCATACTAATATTATAAATGCGAAAGTGTGTCTGTCTGTCTGTCTGTTACCTCTTCACGCTTAAACCGCTGAATCGATTTTGATGAAATTTGGCATGGAGATAGTTTAAGATCCGAGGAAGGACATAGGATAGTTTTTATCCCGGAAATCACCCCCTAAGGCGGTGAAAAGGGGGGTGGAAGTTCCACGCGGACGTAGTCGCGGGCAAAAGCTAGTCTAATATAATTTTCTTATACTCAAAAACAAAAAACATAACCTTTATATAACTATTTTTCTAGTTCGACCCATCAGTGGAAACTCAAGCCTACGCGCCGATAGCGAAAAGCAACCCTGGGCAATATGCCCCGCGGGTGCAAGACACCCAGCTTCAAGAGATGAGCGACACTGGACGCTGCCTCTCTATGCACCAGCCTTGGGCATCACTTCTCGTCGAAGGCATCAAGCTGTAAGTGTATATTTTTATCTATTTGATAAGCTTGACAGCTTTTTTTTAAAGCTATTTTGCGATTAACTTTGTAAAGTCGAACAAATTCTTGTTTTCAATTGAACTGTTCGAATATCAACCCTATTGTAGCGTAAATTAAATTGATATTAGAATGACAAAAATATAATGAAGTTGTTATGATACTAAACAAATTAATGTTAAGCTATTTTAACGAAATTACATAAATTAGAAATTTAATTGTAAACACAGTTTCAATTGTTAGTTATTGAAACAGTTTTTTTTAAGACCTTCGTCTTAAAAAAAACTGTTTCAATAACTAACTCAAAACACCCTTCCCCATATCGCAAGGTTCATTAACCTCGCCCTTCTTAACAAAAATGGCGGCCGATTTCCATAGGGGTCAAGGCCACAAACCTAACAAAGGATAACCGCGCATGCGCGAAACCCGACCTCGGTTTAAAGGTCAACACGTGGCGCCTGTGACGTCACAGGCATATTGCGAACTTTCCCCTAGGTGTCGCTACATTCCACCCACAGGTGATCTGAAAATTCGTTTTAGGGGCAACTAGATGTCACTGTGCTTTGAACGCCGATTCCTAAATCGCGGTGTTAAGATTCTCCGCGAATGAACGACCCTCGGCGAGTTTTAAGTTTTGATCAGCAACTTCCAGATTTAATTGTGTAAGTCGGCTCCCTTGCTACTATGATAGCAGCGCTGCGTCTGAGCGTGAGAAAGGCTGAGGAGATTTCTCGGTGGAGCCTTCAATGATCGTTCATGGCCATGGTGTCTGTTGCTTTCGCCAGCGCTATCTGAGTGGCATTTTTTAACCCCCTTTTAATACCTTTAAACTAGAGATGAGTCGTACTAGGTAAATTTGGTACTAGGTGCACCTAGTCCAATTCCGTACAAATACTCGATCCAAATACCTGTTCCACCTAGTCCATGAAGTAGGTACGCATACTTTTAAGTATGCTATGCTTTGAGTCTAAAGTCTTTGCGTACCACCGATACGTGAAGGTACGGATGCAATACTAATGAATTGTTATCTTCCCTTCATACTTTACCCAGGCTTTAGCGTGTAGGCACTGAGACTAGTTGGATCGAGTATTTTAAAAGTTGGAATAGGTGCTACCTAGTCTCGTTAAATATCTAGTCCCTGGATCTGTTCTAGTATATACGCTTCATCTCTACTTTAAACGTCTGTCTACTATCGGTAGGTGCTCGTGACTAAGTAACAGCCGCACGGGTCGATCCATCAGATTAAGCTATGCTTGCCGAGGTTGGTCCGATATCCGAGTTCCGTTTGTTCTGATAAAAATTCCGCTATAATTTCGCTTCCCGTTTCGGAATTTGGACTGATAATGATAATACTGATATTCAGCTGCATCCGGTTAGACTGGAAGCCGACCCTAACATAATTGGGAAAAGGCTAGGCAGATGATGATGATAAATATTGATTTCAGTCACGAAGGTCGCACGTGGTACTCGAGTCACCGCGGCCGGCTGTGGATCGCGTCTACGGTGAAGCCGCCTGACCAGGAACTCGTGAGGGCTATCGAGAACCAGTACCGAGTCTTATATCCAGGTAATCTAGGTTTAAAGTTATTTGGACAACGTTTCTTAACGTGGCTTGCGGTAGGAGTTAACGAGCAGTAATCGTCATGGAAGAAAAAAGCGTTACGTTACTCCAGGCCAACTTCCCTCTTTTTCTCTTTCTCTCTGTCTCTCTCTATTAAATGGGGTAGAGGGGGGGACTCTCGATGGTACGTTGGTTTTTTTTAATAGGGTATGTAGTTTCTTGCCCATTCATCTCTACTTATATATGGAACTACCTTTTGGAAGGGGCAACTTGCTTCCATTGCTTACTTGACACTGCCAATCAAGTGACATACTTAATATGATATGTCTAAACGTGATGCACCCATAGACTTTGTATGGCAATAGTAAACTGTGACGTCACTTATTTATTAACTCAATTGAATAACTATTTATTTATTTCGAAGCAACAAAAAAATAATTTTACTGTAATCGTAAATGTATAGTGTTTTCAGGGCTAAAAATTAAGTGTTATTTTAAAGAAGTTGAGTCTTGGAATTATTGGTTCAAATCTTTTTTCTTGTAAATCAAAGTCAAAGTGAAAATATTTATTTTAATTAGACCATTTACAGGCACTTTTGAATTGTCAAGGAGTCGGTCAGTTAGTCCGAAAGTTCAAGCTATTTGCTCGTTCCAAAATGATGTTCAACAGTGCCTTTTTATGGTCTAACAAATTGAAATAAATAATTTCACACGAGTGCCCACAAATGTCTTTGATACTTGTGTTAATTCATCCCCCACACGTTATTGTACTTGTGAAAGTCCTTTGCGCAAGTACACTGTTAAGTGTGAGGCCTACAATATACGAGTAACCTACGGACTACCAGTAATGAATTTTGTATTGCTTGGTGTTACAGATGCAGAAATAAAGTTCCCGTCGTTTTACCCCACTGGATGTCTGCTCGGCTGTGTCAACGTGGATGACTGTTTGCCGCAGGAAGAATATCAGAAAAAGTTAGTTTATTTTCTAGTCTTAAACCGTCTCATTATAATATAAGTGGAACCTTAGAGCCAGTTATTGTATTTTGAACTTTATTCCAACAACGTTAAACTTCTAAATACAATATTGACGTTTTAGACTTGGTTCTACAGTCAGTTTGTAGTAAGAACTTTACGTGAGTTGGAATAAAGGTCAAAATACAATAAAGCGAGCAATTTATGTGCACCTGTGTGTCCCCGCTCCCGCTCTTGCGCCTGATCTAACCCCTCTAGTGTCAGATTACCATCACTAAGGAATAGTCGTAACGAAGGGGTAAATACAGGTGCACCTCTTTTTCCCTCACTCTCCTATAAGAGGGAGTGCATCTGTATTTGTGCACATACTGGTGCAATTTAATATCTCCTGCAGAAGCGTAGCGTACCTTGGTCCCCGTATAAAAATTTGTTTGGGGGCCCTTAGGAAGTGTAAAGATTTCTCAAAAAAGAAAAAAATGTTTGCATAAATTAAAATAAATATTTATTCATCATAATTATCTATCTTTGTATTATAATACAAAGCTCGGTTTGCGCTACGAGGCGCAAACCGAGCTTTATAATAACTTAAACGGGGAAATCCCGCAGCCTGCTTTAACCGATGTAGGGTGTTGCCAACTTTTGAACGCACGCTTTACTCGGGAAAAAAGAAATTGCTTTTTTTTACTTTTCTCATTTCTGAAATTTGAAAAATTTGGGAAGTTTTTATTAACTTTTGCTTACGCACCTTGGGGGGCCCCGTATAATTGATACGGCAGATACGGCGGTAGCTACGCCCCTGATCTCCTGCGAACATTACTAGTCTTCGATAAGATAGGCTGCGTGACCGAAATTCGGTCGGTCTGATTTATATTAAATGTAAATTCTATTATAGGTACCCGGGCGGTGAGAGCGACAGTCCATACGTCTTCATATGCTCTAACCCGACCAGTTTGAGGCTGCGGTTCCCGATTAAAGGGGCGCATAAAATATGTAAGTACCTATATTCATTTTATTGTTCTGTTTTAATTTTTATGCGAAGAATAAACGGTCCCCTCTAGCACACGCGCTCATGTGAACGATTGTATGGCTTTTAGACGGATCTCGCGTCTATTTAAGCTCTTTATGATTAGAACTGGACCTTACTTGTTTCTTTATTATGCGCGTGCGCCGATCGGCTGAGTGCGCGCGCGCCTCTACTAGAATCAACTTCTAGCACAAGCCTCTCAAGTTTGCGCCCTTACATAATGCTATATGATTAGTTAATATTATTCCTACTGAGTTAGTCCTAATACACTGCAACCTTCCAACTTTCCAAGGTTCTTGGAAGTGCATTGATAATAATTTATAAGAAATTCTTTGTTTTCTTGTCACTAGTAGTTTAATTCCCCAAGTAGTTATAGCATTACAATAGCACATTTTAGCTACAAAATCTATACTAATATTATATAGCTAAACATATTTTTTGTTTGTTTGTTTATCCCCGGAATTATTGAAAATTCTTTGACTACGTAGGTAGTGCTACGTTATTTCTTAGAGATATCAGATATACTTCCACGGAGTCGTGAGTAGAAGCTAATAAATAAATTATTTTATGTTTTACAGATTCATTGGAAAAGACGATCCATCAAGCAGCTGCAAAGTGCATCCAGAAGATGTCCAAGATACAAGCCAACGCAGCGTAAGGTTATTGAACTTTCATTATAAACATGTAGCTAATTAAAATATATTTAATTATCTTCAATAAAACAAGGAGTTTGTTAAGAAAAATCTTTTATTTACACAATTATTCACTAGAGTATAAATATTTTATTTTTTAATAATCACCGTTCATACTTCACGCTTTTACAGAGATTTACTTCAATATTCAAATAAACATTTAAATAGTTTAGTTTACAAATAAATGCCATACAATTTTGAATATAAAAGCTGATTTAGACGGTGCGAGAAATATCGTGCAAGTTGTGGTACATTTCCGTCGATGATCGGTCACTTGTGACACGACAGCCGCGCGGTCCCGCAATGTACGACAAACAGCACTATATTTCTCGCATCGTCTAAATCAGGCTTTAATGTAAAAGAACAAACACACGAACCATTCACTTATGTAACACCTTATTTATTAAATGAGCACCGAAAGAACAAACAATCCATTTTTTTATATATTATTTAAATAAATCTTATCTAGTGTCAGTTCTTGCAAAATGAAGCTGTAGAAACATTCCTTATATCGATAGAAACAATTAATGTCGAACTGATATTTCTACAAATCAATTCCAGCATTCATAATTGGGTACCCGACACCACAAATCAATCGACATACTACCAATCAATCGACATACTACCAATCAATTGACATACTACCAATCAATTGACATACTACCAATCAATTGACATACTATCAATCAGTTGACATACTACCGCGACGTCACTTATTTGCCAACTCAATTGACTTATTAGTTATTGATTTTAAAGCAACTAAAAATCTAATTTTAATTTTATTTTTATAAAGAGTATTTTTAAAGAAGTTGTGTATTGAAATGATTGGTTAATGGTGTCAATTACCCAATGTACTGAAACTATAAATGCTTTAAAATAGGATCCAACAAGTCTTATGTAAAGCCAGTATACGCCCAACTCTTATCTAATACTCAGTGTTCAAAATATTGTCTGTAAAATTATCTTGTGAAAGAGTAGACATCTTTAGCTATATCTCATGTCGACTTGCATGTGACGTCATAAAATAACTTAAAATCTACCATTGTGTACAAATATCTTTATAAAAATCGTACTCGAGCACGTGCAGTTTTTGTATCAAGTAAAACTTCTGAGCAGTATAAAGAAGTGTTACTAGTGCTAGAAAGAGATGAAGCTATACATGACGAATAGCGCCATCTCTTTTTCGCACGGGAATATTAACGCTTCCCTATGCGGCCTCTGTTATCGCTGTCGCATAGACTTACAGAAAAGCTTTGGCAGTGAAGAAGATTTGGTTTTTTAGAAATTAACTAACTTGGAACGTTACGATTCCTTCTTTTGGTTCAACTGGGGAAAAAACGCCTCTATAGGTAAAATAGGATCGTCTGTCGCTATCGTGAAATAATTCGGTATCCGCCTACTTTGTGAGGATACAGTCTTGAACATCCCCGGCTTATTATAATCCTTACTGGCTGCTAACGTCAAATCTGAAACTCTTTTTGAATGTTCGAATAAATGTTCTAAGTGATCTTGGTGCTTTTTGTCGGCTATTTTCATGATAGCGCTTTCTGATCGTGTCCTTTCTGATGTAATTTCGTTTCTGTCGTAAACCGCTGTGTCTGTTACTGATATGTCTTGGACAGATTCACCCATTTCTGAGTCCTTGATCTTCTTTCTCAATGGCCTCTTGCTGTGGACTGAGGCTGGGGTGGTGGTCTCTGGTTCTTCCGTTGTTGGTCTTGGTCGGCGCTGTCCATTCCTAATACGAGCTGATACTCTAATCGTGGTTGCTTCCACATTATCTGTTGTCTGTCTCTGTCTGTTCGGCTTGGCTGAATATGTTTCTCTCTCTGTCGTGTCGATGTTGTCGCCATTGCCATTTTTATGTCTCGGTTCTTTAGGTGTAAATCTTTTGCGTTCAGTTGTGTTGTCATTCTCATTGTAATTGTTTTCATTGTAAGGCACTCTTCTTTGAGGGAACCTTATCTTGGGTGTGTTTTCAGCTGGTTTTTCAGTAGTACTTGTTGTGGAACTTAGTCTATTTCTGTAATCTTTGACGTTGAATCTTGTTCTGTTGTATTTGTTCCGCAGTCTCGGCCTTTGAGGTCTGCCTGTAGTTGTGATGTCTGATCGAGGTACCGTTGTGTAATCTGTACCATCTTCCTTGTAAAATTCAGTTGTCGTCTCCCATGTCTTCACTGGTTCGAGTTTAGCTTCTATAGGTTTCACGTCTTTATGGAATGAGAAATCTTGTTCCGATTCCACAGTAGTCTTCAAAGTATCTGATAAACTTACAGATACGTCGCTTGTAGGTGTATCTTTCTCGTCCTGTTTATGTGAGAAATCGTCTTTAAAGTCATAGTTATTTATTTTAGGAAAATGTGGACGATTTGTAATTTTCATTATCTGAGATTCCTTGTTCTGATCATCTCTAACAAATGTTGTAGTTGTTTCAGGTCTGTCCGCGGGTGTTGTGACCGGTCTTCGGTGAGCTAGCTTCTTCTTTACTATAGTGGGGATGGTAGGAGTGACTGTAGGTAATACGCTGGTTGTCAAGTCAGTGGTAACCGTTGGTGTGGTCAGGTTTGGTTGGGACTTGGTTGGCCTCACTCTAGGTCTAATGGTGTATACTTCCTCTGCGTCGGTGGTCGGTGTCGGTTCAGTAGACGCTATGTATGTAGACGAGCGAGTACTTGACGTGCTTGATGTGCTGGATGTGCTAGTATCATCTCTGTTGCGGTTGATGTTAGCTAGAGGAGGACGGCGCCTCCTAACCTTATTCCTCTTTCGCTCGGGATTGTTCGGGCGCTTGAAATGTCTGTTAGGAGGCAGCGTAGGAAGTGCTTCAACTTGAATATCACCGTCCTTGTTATTGTTAAACTGTGTTGTCGTCTCCTGTGTCGTAGTGTACTTCGCCGCTTCAGTCGGCTTCTTCGTTCGTCTTGACGTGCTGTAGTCATCGTATGAAGGAGTTGACACCTTGTAGTAGTAGTCTTTAAGCTTGTGTTTGCCGATAGGTTCAACGAAGTCGTCACCTAGAGGCCGCCTGCTTTGAGATTCGACTTTCATGTCGTAGCTCAAAGAGTTGTCATGGCCATTCTCGGCCTCGGTTACGATGGCAAACTCTTCGGGGAGGTCTGGTACGGGCGTAGGGTCTGGTCTGCGGTACGTGTCTGAGTAGTCCGGCTGGTTCGCAGATTCTTCAGTAGTTTTCTGGTTATAGTCGTACACTTGAGACGTCAATGTCCAAGGAGCGGTTGAAGAGTGGGAGTGAGCATCGTCCGTAGCTTCAGTGACTTCGTAAGTTTGTCGGTTAGGAGCGTTTTGGGCGTTGTGTTGATCAGATGTCAAGGGAGCATTTACATACTGTTTCGAAGGTTGCTGGTTTCCGCCAGCTGCGACGCTGTCGTGAATCTTATGCTTCTTTTTCTCGTAATTGAAATTATTATTAGCGTTCTGTGGTTCGTGGTATATGAGACCCTGTTGGTTTTGGTGTGCGGGGAAGTTGTAGTCATAGTAATTTTTGGCTAAAGTTGTAGTTGAAACGATGGGGTTGTATGTAGTGACGGAGACTTTGTTGAAGTTGCTCTGATGGTTTTTAGTAAAGGGGTCCTGAGGACTTGGCTTGAAGGCATCTTTTACACCTGCGTTTGGATCGATCTTCGGTGGGACGTATACCTTGGTTTGCGGGGTGGGAGTAATCTTAAAATCACTATATGTTGTTGCGAAGTGAAGCTGGTTTTGAGTTGTGGGCAGTCTGGGTGTTGTCTGCAACCTCGGGGTGGTTGAATCGAATATCGTCGGCGTTGTCTTGTAGTAGGGGGCGTAGCTAAACGAGTTGAATATCGTCTGCTTCGTCGGCTGAGGGGGTAAATAAGTAGTCTTCGTCGTCGGAAACTGGTACACAGGGTCCCTTCCTTTCACTGATTGGACTCCGAATGTGCCAAATGAACCTGTAAAGCATACATACACATTAGATGGGAGAAGTTACTGTCAGTTTTTTAGCAATAGTCAGATAATGAAAAGAACTTGCCTAATATACTCGGCGGGAAAACAGAATCCTGGAACGAATACTGTGCATAAGGATTGACGATGTTCGGTATGCCAGCCAAGCCTTGTTGCTGGGCCGTCTTCACCTGCTGTTGATTGACGGACTGTGGCGCTGTGTCGCTATCTTGCAGCTTATACAACTCTTGCTTATAGATTTCGGGACCACCTGACTGTTGTTGCTTCTTAGGCTCAGTCGGTCTCGCGTAACTTTCGATGGGCTTACCAAATATGTCTAAAGGCTTCGTCGTCTGATATTGCCCAAACTGTATAGGCTGAACGTTCGTCAGCTGCTGCATCATGACTTTCTGGGCGTGATTGTTTTGCTTCAAGTTATTTGGATATTTCGAGTACATGGGGCGTTGGTTGTATGGGTTGTGAGGGTTTCTGACAAGGACGCTCTCAACTGGGAAGTTCTGAACGAACTTGTAGTTTGAGAAACCGTTGGTTTGGAATGCAAAGGGATTGTGGTATGAGTTGATTGGCTGGTTGATGGCAGGGCCGGCGGACGCTGCAGGTACCGTCCTCAACGTCGTGGGGCGGTACGACTGCGCGATAGACGTCAGTTTGTTCCCGTCTTTCGTGGCGAGAGGTCGTGTGGACGATTGGTACTGGTATTGATCGATTACTGGGACGGGGATCTTGTAGTGTGGCGCGTGTAGTGGAGCTGTGCCGTAGGATCCGTACAGTAGACCACCAGAACTGACCACTGGTCTCCAGCCGCCCTTTGAGCCTAAACCCTGGAAAAGGAAAATTAGGTTACAAGCAGTTATTGAAGAAATCAATTTCATATAAAATTAATCAAGGTTAACATTTGTCTTCTGGTTATCTTTTCGAATAAGAGCCATGTTAATCCCGATATGATTAGCGTTCAGTACCTAGTTTTATAAAAAGAAAAAGTAAAAAAAAAAAAGAATATTTATGTTTAAAGTCAGATGTCAGAAGTCAGTCAATCAGATCACACAAATGACGCGTGACTCGAATAGATCTACAGGTATAATCTCACTTGTTCAATAATTATTATGTATGTGTATAATACCCCCTTTGTAGTAAAACTGAAAAGTAAAAAAAAAGTTTATGGAAATAGGTCGTTACCCCTTGAGCGACCATAGAGCGCCGATGGTTGCCACAGCTAGCAGACAAGAGCAGAGCCTGCAGTGTGGCCGCGAACACCCAGAGCCGCACATCTGTAACAAAAATGTGTTATTTTAAGAATAAATACTTAATAAATAACTAGCGACCCGCCCCGGCTTCGCACGGGTGCATGTATTATACATATAAACCTTCCTCTTGAATCACTCTATCTATTAAAAAAAAACCGCATCAAAATCCGTTGCGTAATTTTAAAGATCTAAGCATATATAGGGACAGACAGACAGACAGGGAAAGCGACTTTATTTTATAATATGTAGTGACGTGTATCCGTCCAGCGTATCCTTGGCAATTATTATTATTATCTTAATGGGTGGCTAATATTTATAGCTATTCTTACAAGTATTGGAAAAAGAAAAGTATAGGTGTTGTATCATGATGCTATGCAGTTTTTCTTCCCATATTAAAATCTCCTGTCTATCTCTTTCAAGTCAAAAGTGGAAGTTGGACCCTTGCTTTTTGTGCCACAAGACAGTACAGTCAGCAAATGAAATAAGTAATTAGCGTTGTCAGGTATAAATGAAATTTTCTTAGAAACGAATAGATGTCTTCAAATGAAATAGGAATTTCAAACTAGGTACGACAAAACGTTCACCAAAAAGCTCAAAATTTCAAGTTGGTTTTCTGTGTTATAATGGTTATTCTGTGTTAAAATTTAATAAATAGCAAACTAAAAAAACATAATATACGAGACATAAGTCGTAAGTCGTCTATAAAAACTTTACAAAAATATTAGATACTAGCTGACCCGCCGCGACTTCGTTCGCGTGGTTTCCTACACTACCAATACTCCTACCCTAACCCTGCATTACCCTACCCCCTACCCTACCCCTACCCCTACACTACCCCTACCCCTACCCTACCCCTACCCTACCCCTACCCTACCCCTACCCTACCCCTACCCTACCCCTACCCTACCCCTACCCTACCCCTACCCTACCCCTACCCTACCCCACCCCTACCCTACCCCTACCCTACCCTAACCCTACCCCCACACTACCCCTACCCTACCCCTACCCCATCCTACCCCTACCCTACCCCACCCCTACCCTACCCTACCCCTACACTACCCCTACCCTACCCCTACCCTACCCTTGAGACCGACTTCCCGACTTCATATTAAAAGAGCTGTTTTAGGGACTTCGTTCGCGTGGTATCATGCCCCTACCCTACCCCAACCCTACCCCTACCCCATATTTTCTCACCTTCAAACCTTCCCTAGACCTCCACGAACATTTCAAAATCAAAATCAGCTAAATCGGCCCAGCCGTTCTCGAGTTTTAGCGAGTTTACACCTTGGGTCCGAAAAACCCAAATATCTTACGGACCCCTATTTTTTCTAAAATAAAATATAGCCTATGTCACTCGCAGATAATGTAGCTTTCTAATGGTGAAAGAATTTTCAAAATCGGTCCAGTAGTTTTTGAGTTTATCCATTACAAACAAACAAACAAACAAACAAACAAAAATACAAAGTTTTCCTCTTTATAATATTAGTATAGATTATTAGGTGCTCCGTAGACTGGCAGATCATAAAAGTAACGTGTGACTACAACTTAAAACAAATATTGAGGTTAAAAAAAGTAAAATCGAAAATATTAATAAAAAAAAAAGTCCAAACGTGAAAGTAAAGGCAAAATTATAAACCAATGCTATAAATCTTATTATTATCTCCACTATATTTTGTATTCCTGACCTCAAGTCCATCATTTTCAAGTTGCTTCTAAACACCCATAATCTCATGCTTGCAAGTCATTGCGTATTCTTTGGAGTCATCATACTTACACTGAACTTGGATAAACTTAGCTTTTCATTATTTTGAAAGTGTGTCAACAATAATTTGACCATACCTATTCGGAGATTATTATTTTGTAAAGATGCGGTCACACGCAAGTGCGTTCGAGTAGCTATCCAGCAGTAGACCGTTGTACCTACGCTTACTTTAAGCTACTATACAGATGCCTCTAATTAAGATACCTACATTTTTTGACACTGATTGACGCTGAAATGTAATTGCGACTAAATTTTGAACGTTTTTTCATCAAGTATAGAGGTTTGTATAAGGATGGATGTTTGACTGAATTTAAATTTCGAATATTAAGGCCGCTGCATACGTGACGGGTTTTTATCCGGACGGGACGTGACGGGAAGTTTTGGAAACATCGTTGCATACAAAATGTATCCAAATACGTATATGTCACGGGAACATGGACGGGCCGGGAACGTGGACGGGAAAATATCGTCGGCGACGATGTTTAGCACGTCCCCGTTTAGCAATAGCAATTAAAGCCAATTCTTGAATTGAAAAATCCATCTTGTCGTCGTTGTTCGTTGTTCACAACACTAGCACGTTAGATACGAATCAATGTCACGTTGCGTATGCGTTTGCACCACGTTCCCGTTTTGAACGAGGCAATCACGTGCCCGTCCCGCTCACGTCCCGTCCGGAGTATTTACCCGTCACGTATGCAGCGGCCTTTAGTTTGCGGCTACCACGCAGTTAAAGTGGCAATCGAACGGAGACGACCGGAGGGAGAACCGGTGTTGGTATTAGGCGCATGACCAACGGCTTCACGTGCTTTTCGAAACACGGGGGTGTCGCACCACCAACTTTCAAATTCCGGGCTGCTATTAATAATAATAATAAGCTTTATTTCCAACTTTACAATTTAGCAGAGTGACACTGTGTATAACAGAATATTTAATCTTAACATACATACATACATAAACTCACGCCTTTTTCCCATGGGGGTAGGCAGAAACCACAGAACGCCACCTGCTACGATCCTTACATACTTCTTTCGCCTCATCTACGTTCATACATCTCGTCATACAAGCACGCCGGTTACGAGTACTCCGCACCTGACCTTTCTGAAGAACCTCACCAATAAGGTCAGTGTAGGTCTTCCTAGGGCGACCCCTCCCTGCGTTGCCACTCACCTCTGCCATATAAATACCTTTTGTTAATCGTCTTTCACTCATCCTCTCAACATGACCGAACCATCTAAGCATACCCTTTTCTATCTTTGTCACTACATCCTCTTTTAATCCGCAACGGTCCCGTATAACCTCATTCCTCACTCTATAATATTTCAACTTAAAAATTGTAAAAACACCACTGAATTAAACCTCTGGTACCCAAGCTAAGATTAAACTTGTGTTATGGGTGCCAGGGCTCTCTCTTAAAATATTTACCAAGCTAAAATAAACAAGTTCGGAGTTACATAGTGATTATTGTCACTAGTGATTGCCAGAGCAAGCAGTATGGTTAGCTTATAACAAAATTAAAGGAATATAATAAAAATGTTAAAAATTAAACCTATAAACTGTAGCCATTCTCTAAAGGAAATCCATTGAAAAAGCACATTTTGCCCGATATGGGAATCAGACCTAGGAGTTGCGGCGCTTGCGGCCATGAGACCAATGGGTCAGTTAAAGATTGTATACAAAGCAGGCATATAAATACAATAAACAAAGCGTTACTATGACTACACCTTCACTACGCCAACAATACACATAGTTTTGGGTCACCATAAGCATTTGAATCATTGTCCAGTAATTTCTACTTAATAATAGATATTAGAAACATACTAATACTTTCTACTTCCTTACAAAGGTATACTTACCTATGAACTTAAGTGTACGTAGGAATATTACACTTCGGGACAAAAAAACTGTCATATCATTGACAATTGAGTTGAATTATCTCCTATTACAAGTTGTGGGAAAGTGAACCAAACATTAGGTACAGTTAACATGGGAAATATATACTTGCAATTTACTGTTTTGTTATGGCGAAATTATGTGAAATTCTTGGGTCAATAAGCCTATACCTACTTATGTGACTCAAGTTAGTAGGCGCAGGCGCTTATAATAATCAACAGTAGCCCACGCGCCTTTTCCGCCAGTTTCCTACCAATTATGTAGAAATTCCGCACGCGGCGCTAGTACTGTTGCCTTTTCTTGGATCTTTTGTGAGATGTTCTAGGGTAAACAAACAGGCAGTCCAGGCAGACGACAAATCTGCATCACAAATACTGCGAAACTAAATGTAAGTTCTTGCTTTTGGCCGTAACTTTGTCTGCGAGAGTTTTCTTACGAATTCCATTATTTAAAAATAAATTAAAAATGCCTATAGTATTCAGAGATAACGTAGGTTCCTAGTAGCGAAAGAATTTTCAGAATCAGACCAGTATTTACGGAGATTACCACGTTCAAACAAACAAACATAGCTTAAAAATATTATAGTACAGTACCAGAGTAAATAAAACCTTAAAAAAAACCTTTCAAGTTTCTAGTAGTTATTTAAATAAAAAAAACTTACATAAGGACGTGTCCAGAATGACACATTAAAATTTCAATAGACGCGTGGAAAACAGTAGAAAGGCTACTGTAATTGTATGTTCATATAGTATCACTTTCCATTGGTCGCGTGTACGTGCTTTTCATTCGCCCGCTGGGGAGCACGTACCGTTTTCTATCATAATTCATATTGTGGCATAGTCACCAGCTCGAAATGGGAGTGCAACGTAACTTTATGGTGTGTTAGCTTTTCCTTATGTGTGGGAAATGGTCAAATTGCCATGCGTTACGTTATGGAAGTCAAATGTTATGAAAGTAGCATAAATAATGTTCAACACGATAGGCAAAGTTGTGTCAGTTAATTGTTATTGACGTCAATTATGTAAAGTTGTAAACTATGAGAATGGTGAATATACTTACAATAAAACAGATGGCCATACTACACAGAACACTATAGTTATAGAGTAGGGGGGCAATTCTACTAACTTTTAGTAACGATCTTATCTTATCTCAAGGGGGCAATCTTACTAAATTTTAGGAACGATTTCAGTGTGAATGTCCTCTAATTTACATCTCTTATTCACATTGATTGTCGCTGAGATGATATGGCAAGTAGATTTTGAACGTTTTTAGTTACTAGCATAGCCTTCAGAACTACTAAGATTGGTCAAAATCTCGATACAATATAAATTAAACCAACTAATGAGATTTTAGATCAATCGTCTGTGTAAGAAAAAAGCACTGCCAGGGTTGCGGAATTTGTAGAACGCAAAGGGCACTATGAGGCACGGATGGGTTTCAGTCAGTAAGAGTTTGACACTCTCTTCCGCTCTGGGCGGAGTAGTTTGATGATATCCCACCCTTAAAAAACCATTAGAAATGTATACAAATTATATTATATAGACTTCGGCAAACGTAATAACCGTCAAACAAATCCTCAATGATTGATACGTTTCATAAAAGGTACTAAACGTATTTTCCCTTTTCACCAAAATTATAGTCACCATGGTTAATACTGCTTTCATTACGCCCAACTCTGACGCAACAGCAATAACCCATGTATAAAGGCGGTGATACACTTCTTTATAGCAACAACTTGCTTCATAAACAGATTTGATAATAAGGAACCGAATACAAACGCGTTATTACATGATTTATGTGCAAGTTTATGGAGTTAGTGAAAGTGCAAATGTCGCCTAACCATTATTAATAATGCGAGTTATGTAAGGTGTAATTCATTGAACAAATTAATTAAATGATTATTAAATATGAATTATGATTAGCTTTATAAAGTTAAAGTTGAAAGTTTATTGTTATTTTTATTTTTCATTTGGTTATGTATGTCATACTTACTTATGGATAATATTAATTATTTAATTTAATTAGATAGGAAGATCTGAGAATATTAAAGATATGTATCTGTCATTAATAAAGTCTTATAATTAAAATTTGTTATAATTTAAATACGTAAAAAAGAAACAATGTTTAAGTGCAGTGAAAATAAAATACTGCCAATTTGAATACAAAATCAATAATTTTGCGAGAGCTTCTTGTTAGTCGTTCCGTAGATACCTAATTGAAAACTACAAACGTTATACCAGCCTGTTATTGTACGACTGCAGGACAAAGGCTTCTTCTCATACAGAGAAGGCACGAGTATTGATAACCACGCTTACTCAAGGCGGATTGACGTTTACGAACTTATATTTATTATAACTCCCGGTTTCTTTACGATGTTTTCCGTCACCTATGTCAATGATGTCCAAGATAAACTTAGAAAGTACATATGAAATTGAAAAAGCCATATTGGTACTTGCCCATGCCCGGTTGCAAACTCACAAACCTTACGAAAGAAAACTACAAATGAAACTACGAAAGAAAGAAAATATTTCCCTGAAGACAAAAGACATTCCACAACGCACGTAAAGAGCCATCAGATGCAACTTCTCTATTATCTGAATCGGTGACAGTTAGACTGCAGCCTGCAACTGTCTTCCGCATGTGATATCACCAGGTACTTGGTGGAACTGAACGTGAACAATAGAGGTACGACCGTCGACAACGTTACTTGGAAGGTACCTACCACTGAGTGACTGATGCAGGCGTAATGACGAGTAGGTATGTATGAATGTTATTTCCGTCCGTTGCTTTATGGACTTATAAAAATTCACCTTCCGTTATCACAAATGCTTATGATAAAACCACCTTCTTCTTAGCTACTGAAAGTGCCAAACTTGTTGCCGAATTTTGGGCTGACTCGATTTGGACTGTCATCGACACGGTTAGATGATGATGATGATATTTTTGCTGATATCCTTTTTTTTTGAGGTGGTAAAAATCATCACTACTTACTAACTAAAAAACCACCCTGTTCCTTCTGTTGCCCTTTACGTTCCGGGGCCACGGTATCCTGTTAATCCTACTATTATTATAAACGTGTAAGTTTGTGAGAATGGATGGATCGATAAATGATTTAGGGCTTTGGCTTAATTCTGAAGTTTCGTAGACAAAGTCAGGGGCAGAAGCTAGCACATTATATTTTTTTAAAAACTCGTGTATTTTCAAAATTTTATTTGATAGCTTTATTACTGTAGTTTTTGACTGGTTTGTACAAACCCTTAGTTAAATTACTTCTAAAATCTGTGAAACTTGTTCTAATAAGAGCTAAAAGCGTAAAAATAAAAAAGATATTTTAGTCGGTTTATGCAGGAGGTATTGGATACCTAATAAACCGTCTACCCGGAAAGAAAATATAAGTTGAAACATACCAATCTTAATAAATCTTATTTAGTGTCAAATTCGGTTTGTCGTATCAGATAAGCTAACATAGAAACATTAGCTATAATCATTATAATAACATAGAACATAAGTAGATAAATTATAGCTTTATCTAATCAAACCGGTTATAAAACATTAGGAGTTTAGTTCAAGCTAGAAACGGAAAGCATAACAAATTCTATCTTGTTTAAAAGATTCCGCAAATCGTTAAAAAGCCGTTCCGTAAGATAATTTACAATTTACCGCAGAAAATTGCGAATTTGGCACCTAATTTGGTCATGGCTCGCTACGTGAGTGGAAGCCTGTGCGGACTATCGATGACTTATTTGAAGAGGCTGAATATCACTAGGTGTTGGTTTGTAGGAAGCGCGTCACAACGAACCGATTAATAGGAACTACTATATCCGTTGATAAGGCTGGTTGCAACTTTACGGGATACTCAGAGGTATCTGACTACCTGTACTGTCTGTCTCTGACTCTTTACTACCTAGCTACTTCCTACTATGTTTCGATCATATGATTGCGTTACAAAGAAGAAATTACAGAAGTATGAAAAATCTGAATTAGGTCAGGTCACAGAACACTCCCCTGCGGTACACCAGTAGTAATTTATTTTGGTGTATAAATAGCTTAGTCTTTCTAAGTACTAATGTGAGTATAGGTGTTATGCGTAAATTAGTAAATCTGTGGGCTACTTTAATAGATACTTTTGATTTACGATTTATTTACAAATGCCGTAGAAAAAGGGTTAACTTACTGGAACGTTTACCATTAAACGAAATATACGGTACATACCCGCATTGTGAAATCAATTTTAACTTTGATCAAAACTAGAAATGTATCTTTCGGTGTAAAATAACTCTTATATCAACTTGATTATAATTGAGCGAAAATTGGTAAACATATGAATGTCGAAAGTTTACTTTTTATCAGCTGAAGTAAATATTTAACACGCCAATCTTGCATACATAAATTTTGATTAACTGCGACGTCCTACAAATATTGACACATCAATTAACTACCAATAGAGAAGTTAGTATGGTAATTTGTGGCTCATGTTCATTTGCTGGACTTACTCATGTATCCAATTATGTAATAATCGTTTGTTTCGACTACAATCCAGTTGTCATAATTTAAGAGCATTGCGTGAAGCAAGTTTTTCACAGAACAACGAGTGGTTGAACGGTGTACCACGTGACCGTTCGTGCCTGCTCCACGGACCGTGGCCCGTTTCACTACAGCTATTCGACTTGAGAAAACACTACCAACCACATTTTTATGCTTTATCTCGCTCGAGAGAGCACACCGCATATTCAACCACCATCTAGCCAAAGACAAATAAAAATCCACTCTACCTACATGAAAATAAAAGTAATTTTCTTTCCGAGATTCGGGTGAATGCTCCCGATATATGCGTCACGTATCGGTTTATGTACACGAAATCTGTATGTAAATAATATTAATGAAGTTAGATGCCACTGTTTCGGTCTGCAAGATTATTGGCCTCGTGAAATTATATTAAATTGCAGTTTATTGCGATTTATGTGCGCATTGCGAGTGGCTATTTGCGTGTGAACATGTAATGCATTTCTAATAGATATTTAATATCATATGTTTAAAGATTGAACGCTTAAAATTATTAGTTATGCAATGAATAGTAAGTGATGTGTTTATTTATGTTTTTTAGAGGTGGTTAAATATTTAAATTAATGTGAAGGAAAACCACACCATGATTTTCTTTCTCTAGTAGAGCGTAAAGACGAAGAGCGATTGGTTTCGCTCGCGCACAGTGTTGATAGATCATCAATACATGTGATTTACACACGTAATCTGGGTTCCTCTTCAATTGTATCTACTTAGTTAATTAGAACTACAGACAAGAATTCCATAAGCCATGAAGAGTATCTACCTAACTATTGATATTACAGACAGTTGACAGTGCAGAGCTTGCATGGAGGCCAAAGAAAGGGTAACGCAGGTGAACCTGAAGTTCCCAGGGAATATCCGAGTCCGGAAAGAGACCCTGGGATCACCAAAGTCTTTTGCGGATGCCCTCAGCAATCTGGGAGGACTAATCTGATTCTGGAACGAGGTGGGCTAATTGAAGTGATGGCCGCCATGGCTCACGCGCAAGGGTTCAATATCAAGGACTAAGTGCGGAAACCAAACCCCTCATAACAGTAATAGTTTCTGGGTACAGGAATTTCCCTGACTTTTTTCTTGTAATAGGTTTTTGTATTGGAAAAGGAAGTAAAGGTTTTTGTATTGTAAAAGGAAGTAATTTACTTTTAAAAAGAAATCTGGAGAAAATTGCTGAATCAATCAGCAGGTACTAGAACTTTTACTCTATTGTGCTAGATGGTTCTCGTTAAGAGCACGAAAATATGGGAAAATTACTAGTTATAAGGCTCTACAGATATAATAAAAATAAATGGGTGTTTATGTAAACCGTTGTGATGTTGCTCCTTTGGTAAAAACGTTTACGTCGACTAGGTTTGTCAGTATCGTCAAATTGGCATGTCTCGTTTATACTCGTAGGAGGCGATCACAATGTTTACCACCAATTATTTCCGGTACGCGCGGCGGCGCAGGCGGCGGTTCCACTTTTTATTCTTATACTAATAGGGAGTGCGTAAAATTGCCTTATTTGTTCAGCTAAGTTGTTATTTATACCTTTTTGTATGGATTTTTAATGGTTTTTATTGTGAGAAAATGTTCCGGTTCATGTTTCTGGCGGATTTTTTTTTACCATTTTACGATAAGTTAAAAAATCTTGTTTTAGTGTTGGTTATTGGACCTACATAGATGTCATATGGTTAATCTGTCTCAAATTGTCAAGCCGCTGGTCAAATTTTTACCTAGAACAATGCATATTCCCTGCTCTTTTTTTGCTGTTCTTCATGATGATCACTACCTTCATGCTACCACTTCCCATATGAACTCTTGTCTAATCTTCTTTTGGTACACGAGTTTCAATATTAAGAAGACTTAGCAGACCAGGGGTCCTACCATGAACTCTTATCGCGATCCAAAAACTGAACTGTTCTTCAAATACGTCAATATAATGACATAAATTGATGCGTTATATTGACGTATTTGAAGAACAGTAGTCCTACCATGAACTCTTATCGCGATCCAAAAACTGAACTGTTCTTGAAATACGTCAATATAACGCATCAATTTATGTCATTATATTGACGTATTTGAAGAACAGTTCAGTTTTTGGATCGCGATAAGAGTTCATGGTAGGACTACAGTTCAGTTTTTGGATCGCGATAAGAGTTCATAGTAGGACCCCAGGGCCCGTATCACAAAGAATTAATGCCCTGAAGACACTTAGCTATACATGACCGTCATCACGATAGCACCATCCTTTCTTAGACAATAATATACCCCTAATAATAACAACAATAATATGTCCCTTGTTCCGTTGCGGATGAAACTAACTAGTTCCATCCGCAACGGAACAAGGGCCCTAGATCGATGTTCAGAAATTTCTCTTAATGTTTACTCGATTCCTACATTTACAACTTCTAAGCAAGAAAGTAACAAGCCAAGTAATCAAATATTTGCTCCAAACATAGTCGAAGGTATAAATGATGTTATTTTATGCAGACAAACAGTGAACTTGGTCGTTTAGAGAGTTCCACGCGGTCCACGCCCTACTTGTTTTAACATAGATTAGCTTGCACAGATTACTTCAATATTTTACGGTAACCGCCTTAGTACGCACAGGCGCAAGAGAAATGGTTCTTATTAAACATTGAGGTATCTTCGTTTTCTCTTAGAATTAGAGGTTTTTTATACTTTTTGGAGTAAAAAGTAAAGACCATGACAGCTACTTGAATCATTTTGGAATCTCGTAAAGAAGTAATCTAACTTCAACTTAACTTTAAGAATCGGGGAATGCATATTATTGTTCCACAGAAAAATATTTGACCTGGACTACTGCGGGCTTTCATTATTTTATCTGGTTTCCTTTCATATTTAGTGACAGTTTGATTTGCAATATTCAAGTGCGGTGCTCTTGATCAGACGCTGGCCCATTTATTACAATGCCCAAAGAGTCTTTAAACCTGCACCTTAGAGGTTAAACAGATGCGGTCATAAACATGGCCACAACCTACTGAGTCCAAGTACAAAAAAAAAATTAGAATTAACCATCGATTCGAAAAAAATTAGGTTTTACAATTCCAGCCAGTGCTACTGTTTAAAAATCATATTATTTTATTTTATTTTCTCTCTAGTACAATGAAAATAGGTATATCTACCTCTTTTCACGTACCTACATAAGTAATCATAAAAACAACATATCACAGTTTCTGATTACGTTAATTTAAGTGAAAATTAAATAAGTATAACATTACAAAACCATATACAATTTGCTATGCGTCCGTAATTGTACGCTGTCATGTTATACAGCTATAAAATAATTTATAAATTAATGGTCTTTATGTAGGTGTATAGTATGTACAATGTAGTATCGCAACAGATTGACATAAATACCCAGTAAAATTAAAAGTGTGAGTGATACGGTTTGGTCAACGTACAAATCGTGATAGTAATATTTGTGTTGCCAAATAAAATTATTGTTTCAATTTCTTAATTATTCTTGATCAATCAATATCGCGGACATTAAATACAAACCGTTTATTTTGTAAACATATGTAATTCTTGATCCAATTTTTTAATCTTTTATGCCTAAACTGTGCCCGTGTTTTCGGTCATGTGGATTTTAAGTTAAACGGCAAATATTAATTAAATACGCGGAACGCGCGCGTGCTCACGCTTTTAGGGAGTTTTGGGTCATGCACTTTACAAATACAATAAAAAATAATTGGGAAAGTTGTTGGTTATCATGAGTACAATCATGGGTATTGTATCGGCCACTAATTACCAAAATCCTAAATTAACATTGAAACAAGAATTGCAATAATTTTTTTTCGTTGCATAACGAAAGAAAGAGTCAAAGGGAAATTGGCAATGCAATGGACCAACATTTTTACTAATGATTAATGTATTCAATTTACAAGAGGACAGTTCAACGAACAACAAATTATCGTGTAATGTAATAATTTCACACGACATCAACAATCGATTGGCTTCACATCGTGAGAATGATAAGAAGAAAAAATCATTCACTTTCATTGCCTTATAAAAAAGTTTAACGTTGATGAGTTTGAGAGTCTGTGGGAACGCCCATTGTGATTTGTGGGCAAAGTTATGCAGCATTGTGTAAGTGACGAAAACACAGCAAAATGTTAAGAATAGCCTTCTACTAGCATTTTTTTTTTAAGTGATAAAAATCATCAAATGACTCCTTCCGCCCTGGGTGGGGCGGAAGGGACTGTCAGACTTTTACTGACTAAAAAACCACCCTGTTCCTTCTGTTGCCCTTTATGTTCCGGGGCCACGGTATCCTGTTAAGACGTCCCGCAACCCCGGCAGGAGCCTTCTACTAGCTTAGTTTTATAATGGCTTTTGTTCCTTTTTTGTTTTTTTAGAAAAGCAGGAAAAAATATCTGTCTTTATTTTCATAGGAGGTATTCGTCTTAATTCATAGTTATGGTAGGAGCCATATACAACCTTATTTATTTACTTTAATCCCAAAAAATATTAATAAATAAGCTTTTCAATTAAGTACATTTACAAGTAATTATCAGTATATAAATCCAGGGATGACTACAGTATTTATAACAATGAGACATCTTCAAAAATAGTTCTTAATTATATTCTATTCTATATATCTATCTATCTATCTATTTAAGTGAGAAACTGACTGGCTGACTGATTCACCGAGTGTGTGATTGATCGATCAACGCACAGCTGAAACCGCTGGGTCTAGTAGCATAAAATTTTGCACAAATGTTTCTTAAATGACGTAAGTGTGCACTAAGAAGGGTATTTTCGAAATTCATCCCGTTAGGGGTTAAAATGAGGGTTGAAAAGTTTGTGTAAAACTTCATCAAATTAGAAATTAGTAATGTAAAAAATTATATATAATACGGGCGAAACCGCGTGGTACAACTAGTTAGTACTTCTCTAATCAATTTAATTTCAACTTTGACCTCTACTTTCAAATTGTTGTATGTGTCACCTGCAGAAATTAGATACATTATTTTTAATTGTACCAATTAGATTCAATTTACTTAAAATTGGGTTAAATTAATTTCCTGTACATTTTAGTATATCATCCGCACACTTACCTAACCTCAGATACTTACATAACATGTATATATCATAAATATATAGTAAATACATAGACAGAACAGGAAGTCCGGTCCACAGTAAGTTAACATTTTCTGGGCTACACTCTAAGCGGAAATACAAAATCCATAATGTTAAACATTTATCAAAACGTCAAACGTATTAATGTAACTTTCAAAAAAATTACCAAACATATTAGGTAATATTAAATCATCATCAATCTATTCAAAAGTGCCTGTAAATGGTCTAATTGAAATAAATGTTTTGACTTTGACTTCATACTAGCATTATATTTATAACAAAACCATTTTTTATTACACACACAACATGTACATAACATCACGCCTGTACCTAATCCCCGAAGGGTTATGCAGAGGTGTACACCCACATTTCGCCAGTTATGTTATTTAAGTCCCATGTAATAAGGGGCGAGCCTATTGCCATCAACCGGGCACAAATCCAGACTCCGAGGCTGCTACTGAGAAATTCCTAATGGAAAAACCCAATATCACTTTGCCCGACCTGGGAATCGAACCGAAGACCTCTTGCTCAGCAGTCGCGCTTTGCGACCACTAGACCAACGAGGCAGTCCATTTTTTATTAACGTTCCTGTTTCGATATGGGACTTCATGGTTATTAAGTTACTAGCTTCTGCCCGCGATTTGGTCCTCTTGGCTTTTTTCGACCGCGTTTAGTTATTTTGGTTACTGTTCTGCTCCCGTGGGTCATAGCGTGATGTTATATAGCCTCAATTTC
Source organism: Hoplodrina blanda (assembly GCA_949316365.1). Classification (NCBI taxonomy): domain Eukaryota; kingdom Metazoa; phylum Arthropoda; class Insecta; order Lepidoptera; family Noctuidae; genus Hoplodrina; species Hoplodrina blanda. The sequence continues at coordinate 11,809,989 of OX438594.1, forward strand.
TTATGAACCTGACTATCACATGTAAAAGATTTTTTTTAATCTGACTGGCAGTTTCAAAGATTAGCGCGTTTAAACAAACAAAAAAAAAACTCTTCAGCACTATTATTTTTATTTTTAAATTAACGTCAAGTTATCTCGGGTTCGTATTTTGTTTACGGTTGACGTTCCGTTTCACAAACAGAGTTATGCAAGATTATACGTTCCGTTTCAATAAAAATAGACATATACACATCAAAAGTGTCTAGGGATCAACAACAATGTTATTGATTAGGGATGTTGATCCCTAGACACTTTTGATGTGTGTAGATTTGGGTAGATTTAGATTTTATAATATTAATATTTTTTTATAAATAATACCTACTCGTAGTTACATTACAAATATGAATTTTATTAAACTTTAAAGAAGTATAGAGTAGAAGTCTACTAGGTATTATCAAATTTTCGTCATATTAATCATCATAATATCGAGTACTAGCTGACCCGCCGCGACTTCGTTCGCGTGGTATCCTACACTACAAATACCCCTACCCTAACCCTGCCTTACCCTACCCCCTACCCAACTCTACCCCTACCCCTACCCTACCTCTACTCTACCCCTACCCTACCCTACCCCTACCCCTACCCTACCCTTTTTGTAGATATTTTTAAAGTCTTTAATTAATTAGAACATTTTATGGTTCTATCTTTTATAGTTTAGGCGGCGTACGCCAAATAAGGAACTTTATTGGATGATTTTTTACACCTTGGGTCCGAAAAACCCAAATATCTTACGGACCCCTATTTTTTCTAAAATAAAATATAGCCTATAGCACTCAGTGATAACGTAGCTTCCAATTTCCGAAAGAATTTTCAAAATCGGTTCAGTAGATCCGGAGATTACCCCCTACATACAAACTTACAAACTTACAAACATACAAACTTACAAACTTACAAACAAATGTTACCTCTTTATAATATTTATCGAGTATAAATCGAAAAAATCAAAAAATTAGATGCTACTTCGTGATGTTTTTCTATCGAGAAAATGTTATTATTTTATGTTTTTGATCAATGAGAACCCTCGAAAATATCATGTAGTTTTCATACATTTGTATTTTAAGCCAAGAAATCTAGAATTGTTCAAGTAAAATAAAAAAAAGAAGGGTAATTTTGCTTAGATACTACTTCTTCAGAAATACGGCGCGTACTCCGGTAATTTCATTACCATTCTCTGGCCGTGACCTTCCGATGGCGTCACCACTTTCCATGACGATGGCTACGCGGACAGAATACCGCGTTCCCGTTACGGATGTACGATACACTTTCTTTTGTTTTTATTACTAAGGGTTCCGCACCTAACACAAGTTTCGTAATACGTTAGTTTTATGGGGGACTTGAAAAGGAAAGGTGGAATGCGTAATGTCGGAATGTGAGAAGGAAAAGTCGCAAGACTTGGCAGTAGATGACGTTGACTCACTTTGTGATGACGGAGGTTCGTGTTGTTTTCGGTCTCGTCTGCATTTTCCTATGGGGTGGGTATTCTGTCTATAGTAGGTACTCCCGGATTTGGCCATTTAATACGGGAAAACTGAAGCTAACTGCCGATCTGGGCTACTATATGTATAAAAATCCAATTACTCTAAGCCCTCTAGGAACTAGACCAACGAAGCATATGATTATAAATCTCGGAATTAAAATACGATTTTAGTTAGGATTAATTTGATTTAAATGGGTTTTTGTGGAGGTAGATCATTCTGGGCAGTGTCAAGAGATCTATCGGCAGTGCTTATTTTGTAAAAACCTCACGCGGTGAATTTAGGTGAAGTGAGATGAATCACAAGCTATTTACTATTAGTGAAACTAACTAGTGAACTTGAGGTGAGATTCGAGCTATCATACAACTAAATAGAATGTTGTATGAGACCTCACCTTATGTCAAACTTATAACACCCTGTCGTTTTTGCGTCGGAGGTTAAATATTTTGGTAAATTAGAGGCTGATTTGGCTGATTAAAAGTCGGATATAAAATTGTGATAGTTCCTAAAAGTTATTAGAATTGGCCCCATGATGGGACAAATTCCACCACAATGTTCCAGCAGCCTTACGTGATGATATTATTTTTATAGGTATTTATTATTTTACGATATGTATCAACAAAATAATAGGTGTGCATGTGACTTACATAAGGGCACAATGGCGTACAGTTTGCATGCGAACAATTGTTCATTTCGTAGCTATTATAGTATTCAAACATCGCAATATAGTAACGTACTAGGAAACATTTAAGTATTTCATAATAAATTCGTACTGTGTTATTACATTACTGCATGCTGTTTGTATTTTGCGAAATATGGTCCAACACACCAATTAAGACTTTTATAATACTGGCTGACAAATATATTGTACAATCATGGCGTCGACTGCGCAAGTTCCCGTTTGTATGAAAATCCACCTGCGCATCCCATACGTTACTCAAACGACAGTCTCAATTTACGCATGTTCAAGTGATTTGCCAGCAACTGAACTTAAGTACACTAGGTAAAGTAACCTAAAATCTAGCTGTCAAAAAAAATATAAGTTAGTCAAGATTAATTATTGTTTTAGGACATAAGGTACTCTTATGCTTAAAAAGCTTACCCAACTCATACGCTGAAATTGGTTTACTAACTTAAAGTATAAAGTGTCTAGCAAAGCAGTTTATTCATCATCTGCTTCGCCTTTTCCCAACTATGTTGGGGTCGGCTTCCAGTCTAACTGGATGCAGCTGAACACCAGTATTTTACATGGAGCGACTGCCTATCTGACCTCCTACAACCTCCAACCCAGTGACTGGGTAATACGGTACCCCTAGGTAAGACTGGTGGTCAGACTTTCAAGCTTCTGACGACTCGTAACGACTAGCAGAGCAGAGCAGTTTATTATTAAGGTAAATATATTTACCTTGTGGTCATGATATTATTTGGCACGCATTTTATTATCAGTTTCTTTCATGAAAATTTCCTTTTAAAGTCTACAATGTCTTAACATTTGAAGCTCTAAGAAAATAACATAGTAAATGCTTGGTTGTTTAACGTTTTATAATCCAAAGAGATTTTGTAATACGTACGTGGTGGAAATGACATCAACGCGCATCCTGTTACTATAGATCGGTAATAGATCTTTGATACGAAAGCTTTTACCACGTAGGTTTAGATTCTAACTCCAATCTAAAAATAAATAATAAAAATAAAACAGCTGTTTCATCAACTTTGACCTTATCGACCTTTTGTATGGAAAAGCTGTTTTATTTTGTACCAATGTGACTTTTTCAATTCGGTACTTTCTAAGTTTATCGTGAGGTTTAAATTCGCTAAAATATTTCTACTCTTAAATAAGCGATGTTTCTTCCATCGGTTATGATATAAACAAATAATAATAATACATACCTGGCTCTGTTAAACAGTTACGTTCTAATGTAAAATATGAAAAGCAACTCATAATCTGACATAACACAATAACAGTGCATTTCTTCGTAAGAAAGTTGCTATTCATTGCAAAAGAGAATTAAAAATTACAAGACATGTGTCATTTACTTGACAACTTACAACAATAAGTTAAAATATCTTATGTAAAAGTTTAGAGTTAGTGAAACTTCGCGAAATCTATGCTAGACCGGCGCAGACGCAAATGACATAATATAAATATGGAAACAATAAAAAAAATCTTTTATACGAAAAGGCAATGACTCGGTTGTTGTGTAATACATGGAAAGAAAAATGAAAATTGGTTTATTCTGCACAAATTCATTAGATTTAAAAAATATGTAATTAATTACGATTTAATTATGTATAAATTGTTATTTGCTAGAAAAGTGTTACACAATTTGTTTGTGACACTATATTCAACTTTTCATCATAATAATAAGGAACATTTTCATTTTAAACTAGCAAACCACCCCGGCTTCGCACAGGTGCAAACCGACATATATGCGGTGAATTTTCCTTACCTTGTCTCCGAAATTACGAACACTACAAAAAAAGAATCAGCCAAATGACGTTTCGACGACGACGTTTTCGAGTTTTGTGCTTAGGAACACATTTAGCCATTCATTTTTATTTATCTACTAAATAGATAGATAGGTTTAGAATAAACATGCAATTTAAAACTTAATTAACAATTGCTTAGTAAGTCACTAAAATCCTTTTGGGTGATCATGTCGTTAGTAGTCGGCGACAAGACTAAACCCCATGCTACTAACTAAATATATTCTAAGAAACAAAAATCACTTCCCCTCAAATCTCAATATTAAAATCGTGATTAAAAAACGTTACATAGCACATATTTTTACTTAGATAATGTTCCCATCTTTATATCTTACACTTGTATTTTGACAATTGTGTGACAGTGAAAGCTGTAATGCTTAGCTGAAGCACGTGCTAGTAACGTTTTTTTTAATCTCGACCTAAGTTTCCAATGCAAGCTTCAAGAGTTTAATTAGCTTATTGGCAAAAGCCCTAGTAGGTGACCTATTGACTGCGTTTCACTATTCGTTTCACTTACTGTTTATGTCATGGTATTACCTGTCTTGGGATGACAGCTCGACTCGAGCTCACTTCACCTCAATTTATCGAACGAGTTTTTTTACAGAATAGCACTGCAAAAGGGCTTATAAAGTAGCGCGCGAAGAGTTCGTAAATTCGATTTAATTTAAATTTAATAACCCCCGTCTCGCACATAAAACTTTCTTCTTTACTAATAACAATTAAGGAGACACCTATTTGTATAAAATTTTTATACATAATATACATAAGTATAATAAAGCTGAAGAATTTATATTTTGTTTTATTTGAACGCGTTACTCCGCAACTTCTGTGGGAGCGTTCAAGTATTACGTAACGCAATTTGGGGGGGGGAGGGGGTCTCGTAAAACGTTACGATGCGTTACAGGGGCGGGAGGGGGTCATTCTTACAACACGTTACGTAACATGGTTTCTTTTTTAAATAAAAAAATTAGGGAGTTAAAACTCCCAAATTGGCAACCCTTTTCGTTTACGTTTTACGGGGAATCCCTCGATTGTATTAGTCTGGTCGTCATTTTTAATTTGTTCTCACAAGTTGGCAAACCTTTTGAAACCTGATGAAAGAATCTGAATGGCTAGCAAACCCGTGGACAGAGGAGCAGTAATTTCAATCGAATTGTTTTTATAGACCTACTTACATACTTGGTTAATAGTTGATTAGTTTTTAATTTTGTTAAGAATACGATTTTATTTCGAGTAAAATGTTTAATTTCAGTTGGGTTTCTGTTTTAATTGCATTGCCAAATGTTAAAATAAATATAATATTTTATTTTAAGAGTTTATTAGTAAAAAAGTTGCCTTCAAAAACTACTGTTTTTTTATTATGTGGTAAGTATTGCCACAGTCTTCCAAAACTAGTTATTTTTTATTTAGTAGTTTTTGGAGGCGGTTATCTTTTTTTTGTAAAAAAGCTTTTTATTTTTCACTTTTTAGTGCTTGTGTATTAATTTTTGAAATCCTTACAAAAAGCCCTTTCAAACAATATCTTACACGATATATTTAATTTCGGAAAGTGGTAGGAAGTTCCCCCTCCCTCTTTTCCTTCAGTCAGTAATCGACTACCTACACGTATAAACAAAGCAATTTCAATTGTTACGATATTGCTGCTGTGATCCTATGAAGAGTTCCATTCCATATCTCCGAAGTTCATCATCAGATCATGACAATATTTCTATGGGACCTATTCGGAAGTATACTCTTTCAAACAAAAAAGAATCATCCAAATCTATTCATAATTGGCTGAGTAATCAGGTAACATACATACAAAAAAAAACATGCGCCGAATTGAGAACCTCCTCCTTTTTGAAGTCGGTTGAAAAAAGCTAATATACTGAGAATGAAGGAGAAAAACAATTGTGTGTAAAGCCAAAAATTTATAAAAAATAAACAAAATACGAAGGTGTTGCGGATTAAAAATCTCTTGTTTTATTTAGTATTATTAACGCAAATGCAATTAAAACTATAGGTACCAAGGTTAAAAACTATTTACATATACCTACATATTTAACTAATATATTTACATACATAACTTTTTGGGACTGTAGGGTAAAAATGATCACTTGAGTGTTACGTAACGTTTGGAGAGGGGGAGGGGGGGGTACAGAAAAACGTTACGGTGCGTTACAGGGGGGGAGGGTGGGGTCAAAAATCTTCAAAAATTGCGTTACGTAATACTTGAACGCTCCCTGTTGCGATTGTGAAAATTATTTTACTAATAGGAAGTTACGTTATCTTCAAGCATTATAGGTATTATAAAAAAAATTAAGGAACCGTTAAAAAAAATTATGCAGACGAAGTCGCGGGCAAAAGCATGTATTACCAATTCGAAAATGGAATACTTATACAGTTACTTCATTTATGAGTGAACTCGTAACACCGCGCAACAATGTTATTAACACAGTCTATTGAACAATACCAATTGAAGCCCTACACTTCCTTCAGTGAAAGTCAATTACCACCACGAAAGGAAAGATCAATTAACATTTCCATGTTTGAAATCTAGATAATTTTTATTACGATCATTAGTATTTTACGATTTCTACCTACCTCTTACGTAAATGTAATGATTTATTGGTCGAATTTTGTAAATCTTTACTAGATAATATTATAATAAAAGCTGAAGAGTCTCTTGTTTGCTTGTATAACGCTCTAGTACCTGGAACTAACAGTCGGACTTGAATTTTTTTTTTTAAATTATAGCCAGATTGATGAGGAATAATATAGACTATAACATCACGCTGCGACCCACCGGAGTAGAGCTTAACCAAAGACGTATCGCGGGTGAAAAAAACTTCGCGGACGAAGTCACGGGCGGAAGCTAGTCTACAAATATTTCTGTATTTTATTTTGTAATGTTTTGTTCTACTTTAAATTTAATTTTTATAAAAAAAAATATTTTATTGTAATTTTTTACTAATTTATTTCCATTTCAAAATATAAATACTTAGGAAGCAATATAAATGTACTGTTTCTAAATTTAGACTCTTTTGCCAAAACAAACACAAAAATAGTTTTTGTTAATTAGTTGCAGTTCATTTGCATTTTGTCTAAAAATAAATGCATTAATTTGTCATTAATACGCCTCATTAAATGATTAAAATTTATGAACGATTTAAATTCGTGTTTTATTACCATAAAAATGAAATAAATTAGTAGCAAAACGACTTAATTGCCAGACATGTTACATTACTATAATAATAATACATTTTTATTCACATAAAAATACAGAAACAAGTACTATGAAGTCCCTGACTGATCTAGGTTCAATGACCTATGTTATAGTAATCAATATATTGGAGTTAAATACCTACTCGTATTCAGAAATAAAAAAACAATGTAAAATCGCGGACAAATTACGCCCTTAATTCCAAGCTTACACTTAGAATAGATCCAAAATTAATCATAATGAATCATCCAAAATCATAACCTCTAAAAGACATAACATCACGCCTATAATCCCTGAAGGGTTAGGCAGAGGTGTACGCATTACACCCACATTTCGCCATTTATGTTTAAGTCCCATGACTCCCATGTCCCATCCCACCATGTGACTCCCATCGGCCTATTGCCATTAACCGGGCACAAATCCAGACTCCGAAGCTGCTACTGAGAAATTCCTGATGGGAAAACCGAATAACACTTTTTCTGAACTGGGAACCGAACCCAAGACCTCATGCTCAGCAGTCGCGCCTTGTGACTACTAGACCAACGAGGCAGTAACCTCTAAAAATAGGAGAAATTTCGACATGGTTTGGTTTCTTGTGGCAGAAGTAACGCCAATTATGTCTTAAAATAAATAACAATTCAGAATAATTTCACATTCATACAATTTTTGTGTTTGTGGTTAAATTATAGAGTAGTTAAAGGAAAGTAAATGAGACCCTATGCAAAGAGTTTACAACCGGCGCCACGGCACTGCGGAAACATTTCCTTTGCCTATGTAATTAGAAAGCATGCGTGGAGTTGTCTATGAACGGAAGCAGGTTGAACTGGAAGGATTTACTTTAAAGTAAAATAAATAATGGTCTACCTTCATTATTTATGTTATAACTACTGTACTAATATACCTACTACCGACCGAATTCTAGTCACGGTAACCATTGTACACAGGAGATATTATGGTGCACAAATGTGTGCCGCAAGCACAGATCCACTTCCTATTCTCTCAATCTCAATCCGATGAGACGGCAATCATACCGACGGGTAAAAGGCAAATTGTATTAAGCGACAATTTGGTCGTGTTATATTTTAAACCTTATTAGATGTGTATACAAACGCCTAATAAGGTTGAAAATATAACACAACCAAATTGTCGCTTAATACATTTTGCCTTTCACCCGTCGATACAGATCCGGGGAGATATCAACCGCAAGATCAACAGCTTTACGTGCTTTCCAAGGCAGCCCCCGTTCCTCGTAACTTCGGACCTTCCTACTGAGATATTCCTAATAAAAAACCCCAATACCGCTTTGCCCAACCTGGAAATCGAACTCAGGCTCAGCACGGTCGCGCTTGCAATCACTATAGACCAACGGGGCAGTCAAACACTGAACTATTCTTAAAGCTACATGAGCTGAGCTGAATGAGCTGCATGATTCCTCTTTGTTCCAATTCCATGGCTCCGATTCACCTCCCTAGCGTGTCGATGGCAGTCTATGTTCAGTTGGCCCAGAACTTAGCCACGAGTTTAGCGTGATCAGTAGCGTAGGTACATCACTTGACGCGTGACACTTTCACCTGAAGCGTGCTGGTATTAGGGCAGGTTACTTACAGATGTCCCTTATGAGAGAAGCAGAATACTTACACTTTAGCTTCGTCTATAAATCAACACCTGAGCAGGTTTTCCTTGCTCCGACCAACCTGTGTCCGCTCCGCAATATACATCATATCGTATGAGTTCGATATACCTATCCATACTAATATTATAAATGCGAAAGTGTGTATGTCTGTCTGTCTGTTAGGTACCTCTTCACGCTTATACCGCTGAATCGATTTTGATGAAATTTGGCATGGAGATAGTTTAAGATCCGAGGAAGGACATATAGGATAGTTTTTATCGCGGAAATCACTAAGGCGGTGAAAAGGGGGGTGGAAGTTTGTATGCAAGTACGATATAAACAAGTTCCACGCGGACGTAGTCACGGGCAAAAGCTAGTATTGCATAAGGTCGAGGTGCTGGTTTAATTAAAGATGTTCCTAGAAACAGTATTGCTTTTGTTTGAGGAACAGTTAACAAATTGGCACAACTAACAATAGAGCAATGTTTAATTGTAAAAGTGATTCATGTGAGTCCGAAGCTGGGGATATGCTGCAAAGATTTTCATAACAGCATAAGTAACATCATAACATCACGCCTGTAATCCCCGAAGGATTAGGCAGAGGTGTACTCATTAGTACACCCACATTTCGCCATTTTCATAACAGGCAGATTTTGTAAAGCGGTTGGTTACTTATTATCCGTCGATGAAATAGACATAAAGACAGACAGGTTCTGCGGTCAGCCACTCAAGCTTATATCTTCATCTTCGAGCTAGAAAAGAGTTTATGGTGTATATAGGTAATCAGCCCTGGATTAAGAAGGACAGAACAAACTAAAAATGAAACTTACCTACAAATCTACTTATATGACAAAAATTGGAATAGGTAATGGAAAAAAATTTCACGTTACTAAATAATTTGTCTAAGATTCGTCCAAATGGAAAAATGAACTATATACGGGGTAGGTATCTTATAGGTAGGTACTGAAAAAATGGGATGCAACCGCTATCTACTACCATGAGGTACATTATAATAAATTTAAAAAATACTTGCAAATATCATTTTCACTTGCCGAACAACATTGATCACGCAAGTCAAACAATTAAATAAAACCATGAACTAAGTACCATATATTTCTATTATTTCCGCCTCAATATTTTCCTACATTGTTCTGATTGGATAACAACATAAATATAGTGGAGTTCGACAGCTAACATGTAATAAAATCAATTTCCGACGATATATAACCCATATCTAGTAATTTGGATCATTTTGCGGTCTACAGCTTTTCCGAACATGGCGGATATTACAGCGAAGGCCTATAACATTGTTATTGGATTCAATTTAGATAGCTATAAAGAAAGTTCTATAATTTTCTTCTAGATATTAGAAAAGCGCACATTTAAAATCAATATTGAGCTTAATTCTGCATAATCTTTCAATAAATTGATTCGTAATGCCTTTGTTTAATTACTATCCAGCGATCACAATTCCTGCCACTCCTGCCTTGGTTACGGAATTTGTTCGAAAGAGTGCGGCCCTGGAACACAAAGGGCAATATGAGGAATACGGATGGGTTTTAGTCAGTAAGAGACTAACACTCCCTTCTGTTCCGTCCAGAGCTCAAGAAGTCATTTGATGTATTTATTGTTTTCCCATCATTAAAATTCCACTAATAGGTAAGCAAGTAACTCCAAGATACGACTTCGTAAAAATAACATTTTAGATTAGCCCTAAAAACCCAATTAAATAAATAAAAATAGATTTTTAGTTGCTTTGAAATCAATAAATAGTTATTAGGTTGCGTTGTTAAAAAAATAACGTAAAAATAACGTTTGTTTTGCCATACAAAATCTGGTGAAATCGCTTTTGACAGCTCATAAAAAGTATGTTAATTGATTGGTGGTGGCAAGTACCTAATTGTATGTACCTACTTGTACATTTCAGACATAAGCCTAGCACGACTGCTGCGCATGAAGACTTAGGTTCGATTCCCAGGTCGGGTAAAGTGTAATTGGGTTTTGCCATCAGGAATTTCTCAGTAGCAGCCTCGGAGTCTGGATTTGTGGTTGATGGTAATAGGCTCGCCCCCTATTACGTGGGACTTAAACATAACTGGCGAAATGTGGGTGTACTAATGGGAACACCTCTGCCTAACCCTTCGGGGATTACAGGTGTGATGTTATGTCAGCGTTAAATATTCATAATCTTTATTACAATTACTTCGAAAAATGGGAGATTTTTTTTGGCGTTGCTTCGTTTTGGCAGAATTAAATCCAATACCTAGTAGGAAAATTGTATTGATGTTATGCAAAGCCGATATGGACGCCGTATTTGTGCGCATCGATCAGAATTACCGTAAAAGCAATATGCGTGGCAATTCCGTTAAACTTACTGCAGCAGACAACCATTAGTATTGGTCGTATAAAACTAGCTTGATTTCTTCAAATCGATGATTATTTATATATTAGTAGCTTTAGCTTATCCCTCGACGTTTTTGCGCGGAACTTCTAATTCATTTTCTAAAATAAAAGTAACCCTAAGTTACTCCTTATAATATCAGCATCATCTGCCAGTGAAAGCCCCGTCCAAATCAGTCTAGCCGTTTCGGAGATTACCCGATGTAAATTAGATTATGTGAGTACCTAACAAAATACATAGTAAGTAGTATATCTTAACCGTCTTTATATATATTTTTTAAGTACTTATGCCCAGTGTGGCCACGTTTAACGCAGCATCAATGGTGTTTTTATTGTCCTTTATAGTGCCGATGTAAGGACACAATAAACGGGCCATCTTCTGGTCAAAAACACCGCACTTACATTGGATGTCGGTGGGATTAAAACTAGCTTAATCATCCAATCATGATTGATTACATGAACATTATCGATATTGAATAGAACTTGTTCGTAGACTTGTGTACATACCAGTTTTCTCTCAAGCTTACTGATAGACCCCCATCAATCTCTATCAATCGACGTTATGAAATACCTTGTCATATAAATTAATAAAAAAAGCTTATACCTAAGAAGATAAATTGACGTTTCTTGTTTACAGTTTGATTATTATAACTTTCTTTATATTTATGATGTCAGATTATGGCAAAATGTTCAAAATGTAATTTGCACTAAGTAAAAAAAAACCTATTTAAGTGTACTTTTTACCAAAAAAATAAGTTTTTTTTTTATTTTTTTTCTATTATTAGGTATTCGTTTCTTTTTGATTTTAATTATTTAAAAACTAAAACTGGAATCAGTTCCGTATATGTCTAGGAACTTTTTAGTAAAAATAAGTAACAAGCTTTTGCCTACGATTTCGGCCGCGAATATATTTTTACGGATCCCTAATGTTTTTTTAAATAATGTAGTTTTCCATGAGGGAAATAATTTTTTAAATCACGTAAGTGGTTCTGTATTTTATCCATTATAAACAATAATACAAATCTTTTCTCTTTGTAATATTAGAGATGGAAAAGGGAAATATCTTACTACAGGCATTTCTTGCCTCAAAGGATGCTTCGAACACTAGTTATGTTGTACAAAACTTGTTTAAGTAAATTAGTTTTACGTACTTATTTAACATACTTCCTAGTACTAAAATAAAATTGTAGATGGAAAATTCTTGCTTAATTAATTTTTCACACGAATAAGGGTAAACGTTCTACTCGTATTACCAGCAAATAATGCGCGCATTGAATCTAATTTTGTATACTTTAGAGAACAATAAAAGTGAAAATGGCTAATCGATCACGACTTGCTTTCTATTTTTCCCAACGGAGACAACTAAAGCATCGAGACAAAGGTACCTATTCTGATCAGCAACTGACAGACTAGGCATAATAATGAAAAATTTGGTTAGATGCGGTCAACGATTAGCGTTTTTTTTACCCGTGTTATGTTATCACTACATAGTATAAAACAAAGTCGCTTTCCCTGTCTGTCTGTCCCTATATATGCTTAGATCTTTAAAACTACGCAACGGATTTTGATGCGGTTTTTTTTAATAGATAGAGTGATTCAAGAGGAAGGTTTATATGTATAATACATGCACCCGTGCGAAGCCGGGGCGGGTCGCTAGTATTTCATATTTATTTATTTGCATACCATAATGTGTTAATAGATGTTACATAGGGCTTAAAGCTAAAAGTACAGTTACGGACCCTAGGTTAGGGCACAGCAACATAAATAAAAAGCAACATAAACATAAATTAACTAAAAATAAAAATTTAAAACGTCTTACGTCGATACCTCTTTGGTTACTGCTCCGCTTCCGTGGGTCATAGCGTGATGTTATATAGCCTTTACTATACGTCATGAATCTGGCTATCATATACAAAAAGAATTGTTACAATCCGACTGCTAGTTCCAGAGATAACGCTTAAACAAACACACAAACAAAAAAATCTCTTCACCTATATTATATTAAAATATAGATTAGGTATCTATGTTAAAGCATGATTTCTCGAATCACTGTGTCAAAGTCATTCAACATACTCGTACATGTCACGAACGGAAATCAATAAAATAAACTTTGGTGAGAAAAAAAAGTGGAATACGTCTGAGTAATGTCTGGTAGAAGGAACCGTTAAACGGAGGTTGTCTATGATCGGGCTTATTAAATCAATTTGATAAAAAATAAGCCCTACTTATCTCGATATTGCATCCGATCTAGATATTCTTCTGGTTTATAAACTTGCGCACACGCTGCTAACCTAACGGGGCTTTTTGCATAAAATTATGCACGTCCCGGTTAACTTTTTATTACTTAGCGTATCTTTTTACATTATGTAAATAAAACTTCGATTGTTAATTATTTACAGCTTTTGACTCGATGAAAGTTGTGTTTGTATTATTTATGTTTATTGCACTTCTGTTTTCGATTAATTTGACAGTAAAATTGAGAGTTTGGTACTCTTTATTTTCATGTAAGACCGGTACATAAGTGTTAAATATTCATATGTTATTTTTTATGATAATGGTATTTAAATATATATTCTGTGCGGATTAATTAATATTGCTTTATCAACAAAATATACATCAGTTAACGAGAATAATTAATATCGTATTCGTTAGCAGAACGCAATAACAATTATCTTGAAAAATAATTAACACCATAAAATTCTTACCATTCATTTTAACACTGCAAAAAGTCCTCAATAAAAACATGTCGAACACTAATATGCACACAGTTGCATCACTGTCACTTCACAAAATATTCAGTAGGCTTCACTAGTCTAGTACAATTGAGGCTGCGCAGGAGTCGATCGGTGGAAAGTGGCGCTTGCTCAGCGGTTTGCGGTCGACTGCTCCATTCGCTGCTACCGACGGGGGAGCAAGCACCACCACCAAAAAATAGTGGTAGGTCTGTAAAGTTTGCGTCATTATTGTGGCAAGTGGTACTATTATTTTGGGAGCCAAAAAAATGCATGTTTGAGGCCATTAAGATTCCGAAATAACGCGATTATATTTTATAGATGACAAAACAAAAATATAAAAAAAAACACTGGTATTTTCAATTAGACTATTAAAATTGAAGTGGGTAAAATTGTAATTTACTAAATAGGTACTTATTAGGTTTCAGAAGTCAATGATGGACGAAAAGAGAGTAGAGATTTTCCTGAAAACTATATAAAATAAAATAAAGGCAAAATGCTTTTACCTATAATGAGATGGTGATATAATCAGTGATAATACTTAAAATACAATAAAAGTCAAAGTTAATTTATTTATCTCAATTAATATACCATCAAAATGCCCATTTGGATGGCTTTATTTATAAGCAAATAAGATATTTAATCTTACTTTTTCCCAACTAAGTAGATTAATTCAAGCTATTTTTTTTTTGTTATCACGTTTCGTATGGAGATGAATGGTATATCTATCACTTTAAGGAAGCCTTTCCCAAAGTGGGCGATAACGCCCCCTTGTGGGCGCTGCAGGCCTAAAGGGGGGCGGTAAGAGACCCAGAAAAAAAATCGGGGCGTTGTGTAGAGGCTTGGGGAGCGATTTGTAATTTCATCTACTAGGTGGTTTTTAATTAGGTGAAAAAATGGGGCGCTAGAAAATAATTTATTCTCAAAGTGGGCAGTAGACAAAATAAGTTTGGGAACCCCTGCTTTAAGGGGACGTCTTAAAGTTGTGTCGTTTGAGAATTAGAGGGTTTTCTGTACTTTGAGGAAAACCACCAGTAAACAAAATTTTATAAACCTTTGCCATAATTAATAGCTTTCTAGTTATAATGACAAAATTAAACTTTATGGCGTGTAATTAAAGTGTAATTATAGATATGCTAGCAATGGGCCGACATTTTAATCTTAAAAGGTGCAAGATCATGATTGGTCCTACCTAGAAAACCATTACGAGTTCGTCGGCAGTGCCCTGAACTAGATCAAAAGCCCTTACATGCAACTTAAGTACCACTTAACGTAGGTAATAACAAACATTTATTTCTAAACATAATGGAACTGAGAACTAGCGACATGACAATTTTGGGCCAAGCCTAAAAACCTTTGAGTCAATTTTGTATATAAATTTTATTTGGATGGACGTAAAGTTCTATGAAAAACTGGCTTTTTATCTAAGTTGTCATCAATGAAGGCTTGGACTACAGTTAGAAAATAATGGTTTTTTAATACGACGGTTTTGTCTTTTTAAAAAGGAATTATGGTATGTAAGTGAGAATTTTTTTAGATCTTAATGTAACCTTTATGTGTCTTTGTTTGTCTATGGGTATTGGGTACTAAAAAATGCGAGTAATTTTTAGTTAAATCCGATATTTTATTCCATTTGGTACCTACATGTAGATATAATAGTCATCTCCATCATTATCGTCATTGTCCTTACTTAATACTAGGCTATCTATACGGAGCCAAACGCCTGCCGGGGTTGCGGGACGTCTTAACAGGATACCGTGGCCCCGGAACGTAAAGGGCAACAGAAGGAACAGGGTGGTTTTTTAGTCAGTAAAAGTCTGACAGTCCCTTCCGCCCCATCCAGGGCGGAAGGAGTCATTTGATGATTTTTACCACCCAAAAAAAAAAAAAAAGCTATCAATCTTTGGTTATAGGTAAGAGTATCTATTACTTCATAAAACATCAGAAATTAAGCTCAAATTCTTAATAACAGCGTCAGTAAATTGCATATGTTGGCAATTAAGATGATCGCATTCATAACATTGGTCGTTTATATCAACATCAATGAAAATAAAGCCAAGCAATTAAAAGTGCTCATATAAGTGTTCTCAACTTTAACAAGCTTCAAGGTTGGCATGATAACGGTGCCACTGAATCACAAATCACAATCATTACCTACCTTACCTTTGTAGAATTTGCAAGCAACATTAACGCGTCACGCTTCAAGCATTATCATCTGCTTTCTCTACGCAGTGATAAGGAAACGAGCTATAAATATTTTCCTTAAGTTTAAGGTCGACTGCAATTCAAAGTCAAAGTCAAAATCAAGGCGTTTATTTCAACTAGATAGGTACTTTTAAAATGTCGAGGAGTCGCCGAGTCGGTCAGTTGGTCAGAAAGTCAAAGCTAGTTGTTCGTTTCAAAACGTAGGTTGGTTTATTTATGGAGGATCCAATTTAAGTTTGTTGCGCGTTTGTTTCAAGACGACTATTTGTCACCATCGCTAGGTTTTTTAATTGTCAAGAAGTCAGCTGTTATAGTTGTTTCTTTAGTAAATGTGCTCATTTGAATACTGAAATAGGTATATAAAACTGAATATATAAGTAATACTGAAATATATAAAACAGATATCTCTGGATTCTCTGGTCATAACTTATGATTTTAAAGAATCGAACTTTTAATGCTGTTCCTTTCGCTAGTTTTTGATGTATGTCTCCCTATTAGTCCCTATTTTGCTAAGAACTTATTCTTTGACAGTAAAAACATCATCATTTATAGGCTTGCTCAATCGAGAAGCTATGAATTCATCAAATCAATTGCTTTCTCCAACTACCAATATGACAAAATGCCATATAAATTGTTCGAATAGAAATACGCAGGCGTTAACTGCATCGATAAATAAATTAATATCTATTGTGTTTGCTTTTCACGCTCATTCCTATTCCATACGAGTATCCTACGCCTATGGGCTTGTACGATAATAATTTCTCTCGTCCTTTGGAAAGCGTTGCAGGGAAAGTAGTTCCGGAATATTTTGGACAATCATTAAAATAGAAAGTTAATTAGTAATTTTGCATACACGTTACGTTTGAATGCAATGTATTTTATAATGATATTATAGTTCGTAGGTATCCCTTTCGATAAGGGCTATTTAGTTGCCAAGGATTGCACAACCGAATACCAATCGTGAATTTTATAGGAATGTGTGTTGGTAATACGTTACGTGTACCATTAGCTAAAGTGGGTTTGAAGAAAAATGTTGTAAGCGATGTGAATTCTGCATAAGTAGTCGGAAGTGATTAAAAAGGTAATAAAAATATATCTAGAAAAGCAGAACTAAAAACAATCATAGGTACTAATATCACGGTTTTACGACTAAACTACTAAACTGATTTTGATGGAATTTGGTACGGGGTAAGGTTGAACCTCTAGAAAGGACCTAGGCTAGTTTTGATTCCACGACTTCGTCTGCATCCACCGATAACCAACACAAACGCGGACGAAGTCGCTAATTCAAAAAACGTTTATTTTCAACAGACATTTATTTATTACTTTGGCTCATAAATCAACATGTTAACCAAACCGTTTTAGTTCAATTTAATTCCAGAATCATCTAAAATCTCATCGACGATCACCAACACTTTCTTGTTCATTTCTTTAAAATCTCCTTCTACCACTAAATTCTTCTTCATCAACACCATCGTTTTGATGACCAGACTTTGCTTGCACAGCTGAATCTTGTTCGTTTCCTGGCACTTCTTTATCGTTATCCTCAGTAACGTTAGCCAGTTGTGTGTGAATGTTAAGAATTCCTGTGTCAAGTCTTGCGTTAGTTGGAAATGTATCAATGTGTGCGTCCACGGTTGAGAAGTTAGCGTTGCTATCAATTTTGTGTCGTTCTTTGAGACGATTGCGTGTTTGAAGATTGAGCTTAGAGTTTTCCAACCGGCTGATGACTGCTTTTTGGATTCCTGTAAGATGAACATACCTAGTTTATAAATAATAATGTTTAGTTAAGGACAAAATTCTTCTTCCTTTTTTGTTTTTTTTTTCTAAGAGAAAACTTAACGATCATGTTTGATGATGATTATGATAATACTATGTAGCGCATAAATGATTTTTCGTTTTTTATCATATCGTTAGGCTTAGTTTCCTCTACGTCATGATACTTAATTGCCAAACGATACTCTTAGTGCAGTTGGCGCAGTAGTTGAGCGATTGGCTGCTACGTCATGGTTTCAATTCCCGCACCGAACAAATATTTGTATGGCCTATAGGTAGTTTTTTCGGGTCTGGTTATTTGTGTACGTGAGTTTATATAGTTGTAAATGCATCCACGATACACAAAAAAAATTTAGTTGGGCAAAGTTTTTCAAGAATTAAAATATGTATAATGATGATCTTTATTAGAAAACTTACCCTACAGCACAGCATCAACTGTATCCTAAACATCAATGCTCTCAACGCATTACACTGCACGTTCACCGTCGGTTGTTCCTCCACATTGTACGCTAAAGCCAGCGGTGAAGAGGGCCCAGTATTTAACACCAAGTATACTAGTTGTAACAACGAAGCTCCCCTTTCGTTTGTACTGTCCCGTTTTAGAGACTTTACGATCAAGTGCGTTTGGATCTGCAGTATCGATTTTGGCTGGAAAGAGTGGCATGGTTTATGGATTTGGTTTTATATTATTATCTGTTTGCGGATGAATGCACGGAAATTATATTGGTATGTCAGAACTTCTGTGAGAAGAATTTATAAAAGTATCAAATGTATTTTTGTGTATTAGGTATTTTTCTGTCTTCCATTTTGAGTGTTGTTTTTTTTATAACTGTAATTGGGTTCAACCATAACCATGTTGAAGCAGATCATAAATGAGAAGTAGGTATAGATAGAGATAAATCTGATGCATGTGTCTAAAAATCAATCGTGGAAATAAACCACAGTAATAAGAATATTATGCCTTTCAAAATTAAAGAGTCAACATTGCTTGGTTGATTATTCGAAGTACTACAGAATTGTAATTAACATTTAAATAATGTAGGTACCTAACTCAAAAAGTTTTACTTACCTGATAGTTATTTTTGGTGAAGTAATGTATGACATAGGAGAGCAACTGTAGAGCTGCGCAAGCGACTCTTTCATCCGTACTGTCAGCTGCAGCCAACACTGATTGCAGGAATCCCGCTCGATTTGTGTATGTCAATAGAACTTTGAAAATACACAAAAGGTCTTAAATTCATGGAATAATGAGCTTTAGAATGTTTTAGCTTTAAGGTAGACATTGGTGCCGATTCCCTTGTTCACAAACTAAACCAAAACTGGAGAATTGGCATCTCATACTAATATAAAGCGGAAGAAAAAGACGGTGACCTCTTAGAACTAAGTTAGATTTATTTAGTTAGTTAGTTAGTTAGTTTTGCCTCGAACTTTTCCGTGTTTTTCTGACATGTCAACTGTAATTGTATGGAAGTTTCAAATTAACTTATTTGACAGTGATAATTACGTCCATCTTTTTCGTTTTCATTAGGGTACCGCGCAACATAAAAATACCGCCGATTACCGACGAACGAAGTCGCGGGTACGCAAGTTGAGATAATACCGATCGATGCTTAGCTATCTTACCTCGATTATCATTCTGGTTGTTAGCTAAACTTAGCAAATATAAACCCAGTTTCAAGCAAACATATTCGTAATGATGTCTAGTGCTTTCTTCGCAATGTTCTGGAAGGTTTTTGGAGTATATTGCCGTTATAAGTACGGCGGTTTTAAGACAAACTGTTTGGTCTATCTCTAGA
Source organism: Hoplodrina blanda (assembly GCA_949316365.1). Lineage (NCBI taxonomy): Eukaryota > Metazoa > Arthropoda > Insecta > Lepidoptera > Noctuidae > Hoplodrina > Hoplodrina blanda. Next base: position 11,829,713 of record OX438594.1, read on the forward strand.
GGGGGGAGAGTGGTTGCTAAGTCTAGGAAGTGGCAGATGTTCGTGTCTGAAATAAAGGTATAAATTGTGTTAAGTCATGCCAAAACGACCCAACCTACGATCTCTAAATAATTAGGTATTACATCAAACTAGTTCAATATATCAAATGTTACATAGTACCTAATGTAAGTTTTCAACCCAAACTTGTGTTTAGAAAAGATGATTTTATATGCAAAATCATTCCAATTATTGCTTCAAAAATAGGAGTGACCTAAGTTGTTTCCTTTTAGGAGGACTAAGAAAAATACTAACTAACTAAGACAAGAAAAGAAAAAACAGATAAGTAACCTCTTCATAAAGTACATAAGAAGAATAGCAACTAAAGATACAATGAAACAAAAGCGTTAATAAAGAAGAAATAAAAACTAGAATTGATTATTCAAAGAAAATATATGTTTAAAAACCTATTTGGTATTCAGTATCAATTAATACTTTAGACAGAACATTGGGTAGCATAGACCAAATGAGTCCAGCGAAGTCCTGCCTCGCATTATCGTCGCCATCTTCCAAGCACACATGAAGAGCCTCCATACAGTTTCCCACGATAGTTTTGTCGGTACACTGTATCAAAATGTTCAGGAGAAGCTCCCAAACTATTGGCTGGGTTGTAAGGTCGGTTGGTAAGGAGTCCTCAGATTTAAACCATTGGGACAGCTAAAATGAAATAATTTAGTAGGATTTTTTTATCATCATCATCTGCCTAGCCTTTTCCCAACTATGTTGGGTTCGACTTCCAGTCTAACCGGATACAGCTGAATATCAGTATTTTACATGGAGCGACTGCCTATCTGAGCTCCACAACCCATGTAACTGGGTAATACGATACCCCTTTGTGAGACTGGTTGTCAGACTTTCGGGCTTCTGAAGACCCGTGATCTTTGACAGTCGTGTCAAAGATCTATGTATGACAGTCGGGACTAACGGCTTAAAGTGCTTTTTGAGTCCGAGTACTAAATGACCCAGTGAACTTCCTAGAATTTCTTTTTGCTTTTTTCCCTAAGCCGCCCCGGTAAAGAGGCAAACAAAAAATAAATTATACAAATCAATTAGGAACTTTTCAGAAGTAGCTGAACACAGTCAATGTCAATAGGCTTCTCTGCCTACCTTTCGGGGAATACAGGCGTTATTGTATGCATCATTAGTTACAAATGAAAGTAACTTTACCAAATGTATCATTATGGTGTGGTTACCTACACGGAGTCAAGTTTTTGCATTTCCTGGCGATTGGAATAGATTCTAACGGAGTTCTTGTACAGGAAAGAGTTAATTAAATGGATTATATAGCGTACTAACAAACGACATTAAGTGCCATGTATTTATGAGAAGACTGACAGACAGGCATTTATGGCTAAACATAAAGTATATTAAAGTAAATCATACAAGATGACGTAGAAATTCACAAAATTATTCTAAGCAACGGCATTTGATCACTTACATTGACTCTCTAGTATAAAGAACTACTTAAGCTTAGATAAGTATACAGTTTCTTGCTCTTTCTTCTCCATACGAAACTACCTTTTGGAACTAGATTCATTTCTTTTTTCTTGTAAATAATAATATAACTTTCAAAAGTGCCTTTTAATGGTCTCATTGAAATAAATAATTAGACTTTGATTTTAAATCTAGCTTTAAAATATTCTTTTTGACTTACCACATGTAACCTAACACAATTAGAAATCCTTTGCGAGGTGAATGCCCACAACAATATAGCCGGGTTATGGGTATAATACACCGATGGCTCCGGATACAGCATTGCTACTAAGCGATCAGTCGCCTTCTCAAGGTACACCCGCTCGCCTAGAGATTCTAGTGAGCCGTTTGATATTGTTGACATCTGTTAAATATTATAATCTTTATTATTAAATTAACCCTGCATCGAATGTTTTACTGTTGCCGTCTGCTGCATGGACAGTGAGAATTAGATAAACGTTTCCTAATTTAAGTATTTTTATCAAGAAAAGAGGATGTGTTAGCTTTAGACTCATCATTAAATGGCACAAAGTTCATATTGACAACCACTTCCCTTGAATTATTATCATTACTCTGTATCACTATCAGGATCAGTGACTCTAACATGATGTATTTCTATTGTGCTTCATTGATAACCATCATTATTGTTTGTTATTTAAAGATTTTTTGTGTGTGGCAAATACAAATACACTATATTTACAGCGAATACGAGCCACAGTGCTTTTATGATGTACGCAGGTGGTTTGAATGACTTGGGAAGCTTAAGAATATGCTCCACCAGGTAAGGCAGAAGCGGTGCTGTTGCTTCTTCAGGGCTGGAAGGAAGAAGACGACCAAATGATATTTGAAGGCAAAAAAATCTGTCATGTACAAGATCAGTCTTAAAGAAAAGAAGGCAAGACCAAGAAGCACCATAAAAAAATTAGTAGGTAAATAAGTAAATCCATACTTCTCAGAAGACTGACAGTAGAAGTAGATGTAAATGAGCAAACTGTAAGGCTGGTTCTTCTGCAGCTGTGAACCAATACGATGAGGTTTCTCTATACCGTATTGAAGCTCTACTAGGCCCATCTGTAAGGGATTGCGTAATTATACACTTATTACGTATTATGCTTGTCTAGATACCTATAGCATAGCCTTATTAGGTATATGTATAGAAAATACATCGACACACTACATGTATACTTAGAGCGGTATTGCAGATTACAATGGCTACTAATTGGGTTTATTCATTATACATTATTCATTGCATTAGCCGTAATTAGATTTTAGAGAGATTATGTTATCGAAGAAGCGTAAACAATTAAAAGTTCTCACATGAATATCTTTAGCACAAGTATCACTGTCTTGCACGTCGTTCACATTGAGATACTTTTCCGCCAACACTTTTAACATCTCGCCTAGAACCAGTGTGCTGACTTTGCGAATGGTCACATCATTTCTAAAAGCAGAAATACTACTATTAATTTAGTTACTTACTACCTATTGTACATGCTTATTATTGCTCAAGAAAGATCAGTAAGTCTTGTAATGATGTCTTGACAGGATATCGTGAGGTGTTCCACAAGGGTCTATATTGGGACCAGCGCAATGCTAGGATAAATGCTGAATACTGTGCAACTACTGAGTTAGACATCGGGAATGCACTTGCATAAAAATGAATAGGTAGGTTAGGATAGGTATTTCTGAAATAAAGCATGCGTCAATGATTTTGACTCACCTGGATATTTGAACCTGAGGCAGCATCATGAGATACCCTTTAGAAAACAGCATATCGCAGAATTCGGGCAAACATTCATTGTTGGTGTTATCGTGAAAGAAATTCAGTAACAGCTTCAGAAACACATTGTACTCTTCAGTTGTTATTTGAATATGGTGTTCCTAAAAACAGCACATTTTTTTTAGCCTGCGTAGCTCTATACCCATTCGAATAATGAAGCTTTATTCCTTAACTACACTGACAGTTGTCAAGAAACAGAATATTTTACGTTCCTGAAAACATTTGTAGGTGGGGTGGGGGGGGGGGAAGAAGCTATCACTAACAAGTTATTTTGATATTGTAAACTTTTTGTTAAGATGCTCATGACTACTACTCAACTTATTTAATGAACTGTTTATTATCTACTTTTTAAATTAAATTACATTTGAAAACATCCATCGGTTTCTAAGAAAACTTCAACTATATCTGACGACCCCGTATACCTACCTATCTTTTTGTTTACAAACTTATGCTTAAAATAGTTTTAAAATTAATCAACGTTAATCATCAAAAATCATGTAACAATTACTTCAATTGAGTGCCACAAATTTTGACGTGGGTTAGTTTGTTCGGGCAGAGCTATTTACCTAATTACCATCTACTTGCCTTTGTAAACGTCACTAGTTCAGCCACAACGAGTCGAACAGCCTCTTCCATGTGTCCCGCGCACTGCCTCAAAGCGTTTATCTCGTGATCGTCACTCAATATCGTCTGGACAAAGTCCGCTTTCTGATTGCGACCAACCAGTTTGATTAGTCTAGAAAATTGGTATTACGGTTAACTTGAACTTGTGTGTTAATTGATAATTTTCATATTAACTCGTAACGTGTTTATGTTGGCGCTTGGCGTGTTATAGATTTTATTGCCAAAACCGGCAAATAATAGCAAAAGATGCGTTTATGATAATAATAAGGTCCCCATTTCCCGGTATTTTTTATGATAGTTAATTTGGGGTAAGTATATCCTCATATTACCAGTGGTAGTCATCAACGTAAAATAAAAATAATATACAAGCAAATTTTTATTTTTGTCCAGAATCCTAAAAGGCGTAATTGTATTCATAATTTTTTATTTTAGCTGATACTAAACGTCGAATTATGCTAAAACAAAATGTAACTAACCTAATCTTACAAAACGTATGGCTCAGAGATTTTGGGTTGATCCTATATTAGTAATTCTTCATAATGATGAGTACCTACCTACAGTGATCCTTCTTCTGGTTAATGGTAAACAAAATACCTGTATCTACACTAATTCTTTTAATAATTCTCCCTTACCCAAAAACATCCAACCCAATCTGGCAAATAACGACATAGAACATTCCAGAAATTCCATTGTCTCCAACCAGCATCGAATGATTCAACGTCCCCATGAGCAAACCGAACCATTTCTTCAGCACTTCCAGCAAAGCGGTCGCAGTATTTGTATTGATCGTTAGGTTCTCTGGTTGGTAGGAAATCAGCGCATGTAGGACTAAAGCGCTGGATAGAATCGTGTTAGGGTTTGTACTGATGTGGGGAGCTAGGGCGTTTAGACAAGCTAATAGCTGAACAGCGCTGTAAGCGCTTTGGTGCGAGAGAGGTGGTGTGGTCTTGTTTGTGGACACTCTGTAAAAAGAATTGTCTTAGTAGGTGTATGGTCCTAAAATGGACCTTTTCAATAGGGGGTCTCATTTGGTTTTCTATGTAGAGAGAGATGAAAATAGTTCTTCGTTTCTTTTTAATAATGTAAATTATGGTAAAGAAAATAAGCTTGGCCAGTTTACCTGCCTCGTGTGCTAGCTATAAACTAGGCGCAAAATATAGGTATATTCTGTCACTGGCTGGTTCCCACCTAGCTGTAAGCTACTTACCTTACGTCATTCTGCTTACCCATTCAACAGATCACACAAGAAGTGCAAGCAAGCGTCTACTGGCGGCTTCGATCCACTTCCGGCGTAATGCGCAAGCGCACGTAAAACTGCCGTCATCGCGTGCGCAGCGTGCTCCTCCAAAAAGAACTGACGTAAACGCCATAGGAGACGGAGACATGTTAGGATAGACCTGAGAAATAAATCGATTTCGATATGTATTTGATTTTCATCGGAATAATTCGGTATTTATATATTTTACTAGTTGACCCGCCACGACTTCGTTCGCGTGGTATCCTACCCCTACCCAACCGATACCCCTACCCCTACCCTACCCTACCTCTACCGTACCCTACCCTTGAGACCGACTTCCCGACTTCAAGGGCTGTTTTTAGGGACTTCGTTCGCGTGGTATCCTGCCCCTACCCCATTATTTCTCACCGTTTAAACCTTCCCTAGACCTCCACGAACATTTCAAAACCAAAATCAGCTAAATCGGCCCAGCCGTTCTCGAGTTTTAGCGAGACTAACAAACAGCAATTGATTTTTATATAATATGTATAGAGATTTTATTTTATTCGGACTTTCACTGACAGATAGCTGATAATATGTTATAAGAAATAAATAGGGCTACAGTTATTTGAGAAAAATAATTTGGGATCCGCGCAAAAAAAAAACGTGAAAACCGACATTCACGATTTCACGCGAATGTACTCGCGGGTATAAGCTAGTTAATAAATTATAAAAATAGAATTCTTTGTTTATCCTTATCTACAAACTATTACAACTAATTTGTACTTACTTGTCAACTAACCAACAAAAAATATTTTTTAATGACTAGTCATTAGTACTACCTACTTTCTCAGTCTCAAATTACATAAGAAAAAATGCATATCTACCTAAATAGTGTAAAATCTAGGTTTGAAGTTGCTTCACACAGGAACACAGTTATATCATTTTCTAGTAAATATTCTACCATTCGAGCCCCTTCATTTGAATTTTTATTGTAACGGCTAATAACTTCAATCAAATATCCGCAAGCTTTATTTTGAGCTGCTGTGTCTCGGGAAGTAAGTAGTTTTTTGATATCAGACAAAGCATTTTGTCTTGGATTGTAAGTCCTACTAAAATTAGTGTTAATCAAACTGTACATATCGAAAACTTAAAAGTTTAGTAAACTTATTTTGATTTTAGGTTTTGATAATTCCTGCAGTGGAACCAAACTTTGAATTTGAAATTCCCGCTCACTTTCCTTGTACTTCTTTTAACGAAGGGCACAAACATTGCTATTCAGTTTAGTTCGAGATTTTTGCACACTCGTATCATTATTTTATTTTATTATATTGGCAACAGAGTCAGAAATGATTTAGAGTCGATATGATTACATTGTTTACAACCAAAACTCAATAATTTAAGGTTTTCCATTTCATTTCACGACAAAAGCAAAGCATCTTAGGTAATTTTTGATATTTGCAACTTTTTATGTTTTCAGCATGTGCCGTGTGGCAACATCTAGTCGTAGCTGTCATTCTCATCTGGTTGCTCGTGGAGGCGATCGTTGGGAATTTTATTTTTGATTATTTTGGCTTTATTGTTTGATTTATCAAACTGTTGATTGTTAAGTGACAAGCTCCGACCATATCATTATAGGAATACTATGGTGAGTGCCGTGACTGCGTTCATATTTCGGCTCTAAAGTGATAGTATTGCGCGCCATGCTTGGGCCTTGATGTTGTGCCTTTCGATAATTGTTTGATTGAGATTGTGATATTTCGGCAGTCGGTGATGGAATTCCTGAAGGATCTACCGTCGTACGACGAGCACAACTTCACATTATTCAATACGGATCATGGAATTAGAAATTGTTCTAAAAGACCGTCGATTTATTTACCAACTAAGGATATACCGTCTGAACAAAGTTGAGTATACGATTCTATTCTATCTCTATCACAATCAGTCGTTTGTTTATACATTATAAGAAACATAATTAAGTGGCCATCAGTCTTATTAAAAAAAAACTAACCTAATATGATGTTATTGATTAATTTTTTTAACTGTTTCCCCCTGAACTTTACATAATTTATGTTCAGTAATAATGCAACAGTTTATTTTTTATATTTTTCAGTAATTGTAACAGAAAAAACAAATATACTGCTAAGATATCTACATCAGCAATGGGAGAAAAAGGTAAATTGTTTAATTAATTATCTGCAACATGCAACACATCCAAAAAATCAAAACGAAGTAATTAATATACAAGCTATATTCTAAGCATAAAAAGTTGGAAGTCTGGATCTGGGCCATTATTATGACCTTGCTATAGCTGTTATATGCTAAAAAGGATGATGCTAATAAGGTAGATAACACTACCAATCACTTGATGTACATTTTTTGACCTGTCAAAATGCGATTCTGCGATAAATAATGTATGGCAAAAGACAATTGACTAACTACTTATTAATTTTCATCAAAAAATGGAAGAAAAAATTATGACATTGAAATACTCGAGCGCGTCAAATTAATATACAGACAGTTCAGCTTGATGTCCTTGTCGTGCTGAGCCTTAATCTGACAATTATGTGCAGGGACTTCTTCAATTTGATGGTTTGAAAAATAAAATCCGCTGCCCTATACGCGCGGCCCTATATACAGGGCTTATATACATATGGTGGAGGTACTTAACAGGGTGCTAGGTATCCCCCCTTATATTAATCTGCCGCGCTCGAGTAAATCCAAAAATCCCTTCCTGGCCTCCCCAACTAAAAGTACAGAACAAGTCAGAAACTTTACACTCAAACAATTTTTATTTTCAATTTCAGAACAACAATTCACCAAAGAAACGTGACCAGAGCCACATTGAACAGAACGGTGACGAGAGTCGACCTCGCAAGAGGCCATGTCTAAACTCACCGCTAAACTGAAGAGCTGCAAACAAGCCGGCAGTTAGTTTGTGCTTCAGTTATAGACTTTACCGAGTGTATGCCGTTTTTGTATTGACATTTGTATTCCACATTTTTAGGTCAAATTATACATTGATTCTCGAAACTCATTGGTCACATGTTTTTTGGGAAAAATTATTTTCATGCAGCAGTAAAGTGCCATTACGTATGTCTGTAATTAATTTCTTATAATGTGTGACTGGAAGTTATTGTATTTCAGTGGAGAATATTGAAAATCAAAGTATGAATTATATTCATTCCATGTTTTTATTATTAAGATTTTTTTTTACTCTAAAATTGTCGCTTTGGAGATTCTGTTCCTTTGGATCTAAAATCACCTGATAGTATAAAATTTTAAACACCTAAATTCAAAATGTGTTCAGTAATTTAGTTCAACGCTACAGGTGTAATATGGCATTATGCGGTATTCAATTAGGTACACCTCATTAGAACATTTTTAATATAGAATCATACTACAAAGTTTTTATTTAGTTTCAAATGTAACAAAATACATAGTATTGTTTAATATTTCATATTCTATCATTGTCTTTTACTTATTAAGAAATAAAAGTAATATTTTGGTAAAATTAGAGGGTTCACTTGGTTATGGTCCCTGTAACCCTCTTCTACAGGCACTTGGGACTGTCAGAAGGCCACCAAAATGAGTGTGGGAGTGTAAATGAGAATATTTGATGTTAGGTTTTATTATAGTTTTGTGGCTCTAAGAATCGCCTTAGGAGCCACTGAAGTGATCTGAGCATTGACAGCTGCAATACCGTATCTACAAAAAATAATATTTGGGGATTTGAGATGTCAAATATCAGAAATTCAGAATATACATTTGTATAGTTTCAATGTTAACAACTGTCAGAGTTAATAATGAATGTGTTAGTGATTTTTATTTAATAAGTAACCCCAAAATAATCTGTAAGTTAATGAATTGTGCACAGTCATGCTAGGAGATTTTTTGATTGCCATTTTAAATACATGATTAATAACTCTTGAAGCATTTGTCTTTTAGATTCAAATAATAATTATTGTCCTAAATTATTTATGCTTTGTGCTAGAAATAATTATTGTAAACGTTCCTGTTATCTATCTTTAGCTTTAAAATCCCTGATAAGCATATAAAAAGCAGTTCACAATTTCTTGCAACTAAGTGTTGTCACATAGAATAAATTCTAAATCCTTATTGATGGAAAATACCTACTACCTACCTATGTAAAATAAATATGTCGTGGCAGTGGATTTTACTGTAAATTTCATTAAGCCTGGGTTGTGGAAAGATAGCCTAGCTGATACCTATTGTTTTCCTAGACACTGGTGAATAAAGTTTTAATTATTATAAGTGTTTATTGTATGTTGTACCTACTGTATTTAATTTTACACTCATGAGTTTACTGGTTTATAAGAAAGCGTACACTTCTTTTGGGCTTCGCCTGTCGGGTGAAAGTGAGAACCTTTAGTACGGCAAAACTCGCCCTGGTGTCCGCTCCGAACGTCATGTGAAAAGCCGTGTCATGGGCCCGCGCCTGGTAACGCTGCTCATACTATTTAAGTATCAATACAGACACGCGAATAATATCTACCTGCACGAGTTTTAGCGTACGCCCGTAACGTGTAATTTGAATCCAATTAGAATATTATGATCACAGACTAGTTGAGTCTGCAGTCTTTCTAAGACTTCTGTATTATAAAGTAAAAAGAATCGCTTCGGGTATCTGTGTGAGCTAACCTTAAGTAGGTATATTACCTATCTACATTGAGTAAAGACAGTTCAAAAACACGTTGCGTTTTGCTAGGATCAAAACAAAGTCAACATTCCACAAAGTTAAGTCAAATCGCCACAATCATGTTTTTCAATGAATCCAAAAAATACCTACGTAATCATAGACCATAGATATCTTGTATCATGAACTTAAGATCGCGAGGTCGGTGCAGTGCAGTAGCGCCGCGGTTCGATTCCCGCACGGAACAAATATTTGTATGGGATGACCTACAGGTAGTTTGATCAGAGGGTTGTCATAATAAAACTACATATAGACTGAAAAATAACTTTATTCTAATAATTATACTTATCTCACAATTTGCAGAAACATTCCACAAGCTGCAAACAAATAGGTTATGTGTACCTAATGGAATTATTCTTTTATTTTTGCCTTATCTTAAAATAAACACCAAAATTGTCACTAGATTGAGTTTCCTAAAAGCTTTCTTACATCAATTTTAATATTAAAATTGTAACTTATCTTACAAGAAAACAGTGGAAATCAAACTCAAACTAAAATACTTAGACCAAGTTATACAATAATAAATTCAAAACAAAATTTTTAAATTTATCCAGTTCTTATGAAGTCATTTATTTGAAAGATATAAAAATTTGTAATTGTCTCAAACTGAACATAGTTTAATCTTTAGCGGGCACTTCAATGACTCGAGGTTTGTCAATGATGCGGGCAGTGCGGTTGCCTTTCTCCACAATTCCTATAATCCAGGCCTGGTAGCCTTCTTGCTTTTCAATGTCTTTGCAGTAAGCAGCAGCCTGCTCACGTGGCAAGCAGATAAGCAGACCGCCTGATGTCTCAGGGGCATGTCCTTGCAGCAATTGGAACATATTGCCACAAGCTTTAGCCACTGCTGCCATCTTAGCAATTACTGGCAAGTTATGGATGACAAAGGAAACCTCATTTTTCTGATGTGACGCCAGGTTCTGTGCATGGCCTAGCAGACCAAATCCAGTGACATCTGTAGAGCCATGAGCATTGTATTTATGCATTAAACGAGCTGCAATACGGTTCAGTCTGCTCATAGAATCCATTGCACGATGATATGCTTTGCGCACATCTTCTTCAGAAACAACCAACTTGATACGGTTCCAGCGTTCCGGTTGATCAAGCCACTGGTGAGCATTCACAGCTACTTGCGTACCCAGAGGTTTAGTTAATACAAGCACATCACCCATTACAGCATTATCAGGAACAATATATTCATTTGGTTGGCAGATGGTTGTAGCCACCCCACCAATAGCACACCAAGGGTTAATGACCGTCTGTCCTCCAGTGACAGAGGTGCCAGCCTCTAGGGCAGAGTCTTTGAATCCACGCATTATAAGAGGAATAACAACATCACGTTCTTTCTCAGTCATTTTTGTTGACACGCCGAGCAGCATGAGCATGTTGTCACATTCAGTGACTCCCATCGCGTATAGGTCGCTTAGTACATTAGCACACGCGATCTTTCCCATCATATAAGGGTCGTCAACCAATGGGTAGAAAAAGTCAGTAGTCTGAACCAAACAAAGCCCTCCATGCCTGAGCGGTGTCACCGAGCAATCCAAGCCGATACCGATGCGCGGGATCGCCACATGCATAAACTGGTCGTCCTGCTGGGAATAGTCCTGCTGTAACGATTCCACCAGCTTGCCCAAAACATCTTGGGGAACTTTGCAGCTTCTTCCTTTTAGGTCTGCGAATCGTGTCAAACGAAAACTCGCTTCCAAGTCGTGCGCGACCGGATCGAATGGCCGACGCAACGCTAAAGCATTGGGGTTACCGGCCATCTCTAATTGTGCCGCAGCTAAAGAGTCTTGCGCTACACTTGATTGATACGACATATTACACGAAACAAAACAATATTATGATTTTAGTAAAGGTATTTCGGGTCAAAATGCGGAAACCCGACACGCCGCCAAGTGACGCTTGCAAAATGGCGTCTCCGTTACAAAGGGAAAATGGCTGAAAAAATTACATTTGTATACCCTTATCTGATTGGTTATAATGTCACATAAACAAAGCTATCTCGTTTCTGATTGGTCCGAATATCACAAAATATCGAATTCGTTAAAGAGAACGAGCTAATGTCATCAAACCGCGTTTCGTTATACGCTGATTACAAACACTGGCTAGCTATTAATTCTATAAACCGACTATTTTCAGTTGAATGAAAAATTAAAATTAAGGTCCGTAAAAATTTTGTTTGCAATATTTTCCTTATTTCGAGTTTTTCTTGGGATTATAAACGAGAATTTTGTTGAAGCTGATTTTCTATGTTCTTGATATACTTTATATTATTTATTCTGTAACTTCAAATTTCACTTGTCATTTTTAACCAATAAAAACTGAGCTTACTTTTAGATTAGCCAATAGAAGTCGCGATAACTTATAAGCTTCTTGTTAATTCGCCTAATTTATGACCTCTCACTTTTTTGTATATAAATTATTTAATTTTTTGAATAATGTATGGCGGTTGATTGTTATTAAATTTGCTGAATTTGCACATTAAATATTTTAGAAATAATGTTAATATTCTAAAGAAAATAATCGGCATGTCTTTTATTAGTTGGAAAAAAGTGGAAAATGAGGCCGGGTATCCGTGTTACATCGAGTACGTACAACTTTCACCGACAGGTATTTTTTGTGTTTAAATGGCATAAACTTTTCGAAAACTTTTTGTTTTAGCGAGGCGACAGGCAAGCAGCAATATGATCACCCTGAATTCAGAAAGATTATGGAATCTCTGGAAGAGTATGACGGGATCAAATACAACGCATATCGCGTTGCTTTTAAGATATACGCTTTACAGAAACACCTGAGAGGTATTTGCATTGCAACCTGTTGACGTTAGAGTTACCATACCATATACAGCGAAGTATCGAATTTCAATTCCAAATTTTATTTAGCTTTTGGACTTTTAGTATGTAATTTCCATAAAGGGCTGGTTTTAACAGTTTTTGTATAGACGAAACCCGTGCAAAACTGGAAACAATAGTTGTACAGCCTACAGCTAGCTTGGCATTTTTGACTTGTATTTTACATAATTCTTAGGATTTCTTGCTCAGGTTGACAATGACAAGAGATGCTGAGATAAGTTACAGGCCAAATTCTGTCTCTGGTCCTATAGCTGATGTACATCTGTTTTACAGCATTTTACAAGTGTCTGAGAGTAAATATCGAGTTTCTTGCCCATTCATCTCTATACCAAACTACCTTTTGGAAGAGGCAACTAGATTAAATTCCTTTTTTAGGAAGTGTAAAAGTACCTTTTAATGGTCTTATTGACTTTGAATTTAATGATTTGACTTTTGGGTCATTATTTTCTAGTGCCACCCCTTCGCATAAGTTCTGGGGTCTTCGCCCGACACCAGCTCAGTCTGTCTGAGAGCAGCCTATCTCTAGACACAGTAGAGCTGGAATCTGTTCTCGCAGATATATACTTTGCGGCTGAGAAGGAAGGCCTGTTTACTGGGGACATTGATCTGGCTGTTGACCTGTTGATTAATTTGCTTCTTAATATTTATGATAGGTAAGATTTATTAATGTTTTATTACATAATTTCTGTAAAATATCAACTGAATGATTGGAATATGAAGTTTAGTTTGTATCTCTGTTCTACTAAAAAACTAGGCAGTAAATAATTTTAAATAACTGGTTTATTTTTGTGGTGTGAGTGGTCTTCAGAATTGATACATCAGTGATGACATAAAATAATGCTCAAGAATTACTTATAATATGTTAAATCTTTAAGATTCTAGTTGTTAATAAATTCAATCAGATATTCTATTTTTTCATCCATTTTTTTTCAGTGACAGAAAAGAACCAGTAAGAGTGTTGGCAGCAAAAACTTTGCTCATAATCCTTAGTGAAGAGTCAGCATCAGACAAATGGGGTGCACTGGCCAATTGCTGCATGGACCATAATGGCTGTGTGTCCCCAAGAAGGTTGGCTGCTCTGCTGGCACATGTGACTGCATTGTCTGCATACCTTGGAGTGGTGTGCGACCATGCTCAGGCTGATATTGAGGCTTGTTTTGACAAAGTATGTTATTTTGTATATTTCTTTTTATTCCGATAGAAAAAGGCCACTTTCTAAACAGTTCTAGATTGAGTATTGTACCTATTTTAAAAAATAATGTGCTGTGAGAACTTTACAGTACTCTTACTGATGTGTAATGAAGTATAGTTCGTTTTTGTTTTCATTTTAAATTCTACAAAGCTCTATGTATGTGGTAAACCCTCCAACTTATCTGAATACTAGCTTTTGTTTGCGACTTCATCCATGGTACTTTACTTTTGGTTTCCTAAAAACTTTTTAAAAATAAATAAAGCCATAGCCTCCTATTATTACAGAGATGAGTGTGATAAAACGAAAAATTCAATAGTGGCTGTCACTTATCAGTACAATATAACCATTGAACTATTATTGATGATGGATATTCTCTTGTAGAGCGCCGGTATGCTCGGCGTAAGTGCTCGCGCGGTTTCCGAGTGGGGTGTGCAGAGCTGCAGCAGCGCTCGCTGGTTACCAGTCGTTCAACGCGTCGTAGCTAGTAGGAACAGCGCTAACGTCAGCGCTGCGTGCGCTCTCTGCGCTCAGCCGCTTATACAGGTTTGTAAAAATTGTAAAAGACCACTGCTTGAACCATGCTTATCATAAAGTGGTTGAAAATCATGTTTTTTTTTTGTTTTTGCATTTGCTACTAATTCTTAGTAGCTCATAGGAGAGACCTATCGATGCTTCTAAATCAGTGGTTCAACAATTTATTTAAGACGCGCCCTCTTTCCTTAAAGAACTTAAATTCGCGCCCCCCTGGGTAGGGGGCGTGAATATTATAATTTTGGTTACTATTAAAGATTAACCAGATAGAAAAAAATTGTAGAAATATTTAAATGTCTAACTTTTAAACCTAAGTTTGTATGATATGGTTTAGGCACGGCGTTAATGCTGGTATTCTCTAAAAATGGTCCTTAACTATACTAGTACTCCACGCCTCTTTGCTAATCTCTGCGTCACCCACTTTGAAACCCCTCTGAAGAAGTGAAAAACTATCTCCATAAAGGTCATAAAGGACACAATGTAAACGTCCTTTACGACCTTGAAGCCAATTGGTGCAAATACACTTTACTATATAAAAGACTATCATTCTTCATATCATCATTCATCTAAGAATAACATTACAAGCTGTTATTATTATATTAGCATTGAATGAAAATTAATGCCATAATCGTGAACAAGTGCATGCTAAATTGCCAACCCATTGTCCCGCCTACCTGTAGCTACCCACCTGTCTCACACTTGCCACTACCTGTTATTGTTTACCTTTCCCGCGCTTTTTACCTGTCGGCGCCGGCGCAGCGTCTTCGACTTTCGATTTTATTATATTGAACAATGATGCAGTGGGGGTGTATAATGTGTATGGTTAGACTGTTATTGTAGTCTGTGATTGTGTTTATAGTTTGCTGTAAATAAGTAATATGTTAATGACGATTTTACGAATTGTAAATAAATACAGATTTGATGGATTTAGGCCACTAATGATTTCTTTCATAGATAAATCGAAATTCTACTTTTTTTGTTTGTAAGAGGTAAAAAAGTAACGATTTTTATATCGTAGTCAATTGTATCGGTTTCAGTTTTCTTATCTTACGCTGTTCCATTTCTGGGCAAAGGGCCTCCACCAAGTCCTTCCAGGAACTCTTTTCCTGTGCCACCTCAAACCAGCTCTCATGGTACGAGTCCAGATCATCTCGTCACCTCTTTCTAGGCCATCCTCGGTGACGCCGTCCATCTTCAGGCACCCATTGTGTTAAGAGTTGTCCAGCGCTCACGGGTCCCTTTTCCACTCGAAAATTGTGATAGATATTTATTAATTAAATCTTACTTTTTACAGGTGCTCAAATTTAAGTGCTCGAAGTGTAGTGACATCTATTTCTGTGAGAAATGCTACTTGTACAACAAAGACTTGACTGCAGTTAGTGGACACAAGAAGACACATCTGGTGCACGAGATCATGGATGGACAAGTATGTTTCTTTTACTGTTACATTAGCTTTGCCCGCGCCTTTGTTTACGTGAATTTTCTTACGGATATATTATTATTTTTAATAAAATGTAGTCTATAGCACGTGGGGGTAACATATCTTCCTATTAGCGAAAGTTTTTTCAGAATCTAACATTTAGTTCCGAAGATTCGTTCAAGCGAAACTAAGATATTTTTATGATAAATAATATAAATTGTCTTCAATGACATTAAAATCCAGATTATTTTGTCTTCACACATTCATCTATGGACTTTACTTGATCATTGAGATGTTCCAGACAAAATCATCAGAATGCCTGAACTTCATAAAAGGCATGAAGCGGTTATTCTTCTGCACTAAGACTAAGAAGAAAGGTCTAAGGAAAGCATCCAAGAAGAGCTTGGAGACGGCAGAAGGTGGCACTGTGAGAAGAAGGAAGGATGGCAAACCGGTGATATTTACTTCGACGGTCGGTAAAGCGTCTGGTAACAATGCCAACAACCCCGCTATTGTGCTGCACGATATTATTACGCAGCTAGAAACTCAGCATAGGTGAGTTCCTTTTTTATTTAAATCATCTGGTATGTAAGTGAAATAGAGCAGCGCTGCGTCCGCTCAGCATGAAAAGTGACCTCTTTCATCATTATGTATGTACGCTGTATCAATGATGTTTACACGCCGGTTTCAGAACACAATTCCCTTGAAAAAAAATTATGAACCCTATACAAAATCACATAGCTGCTAGATTTATTCCAGAGTCCTAATTCTGAGATAAACATAGCATAGCATCTATGAGTTCTTTTAATTTTTAATGTTCCGGAATTCAAATGAAAAAAAAAAACGAAACCCTTCTAAGATTATTTTTTGTTAGTGATTTTTTTCCTATTTTACATGTTGTAAATTAATGTTGTTACAGTTCTCTTCAGGATTTATCAAGTCGGCTTGAAAAACTATATGACGACTTGGAAACCGAATATAAAAACAGTGACAATAAAGAATTCCGTACAAAAGTGGAGGCGCACTTGGCCCAAATGTCGACACAGATCAACCGACTTAAAATATTGAAGGTAATGTTATAGTCTTATTCAATGTTAAGGTAGGTACATAAGTACTGCGATCAGACAGGAGTAAGACCAAGCTATACGATTCCGTTGTTTGTTTTCGCGTTTTTCAAGATAATAATTCTATCATTACATTTCGCCAATTCTGTATAATGCATTGTTAGCCAATAGCAGTTCACTACTAATATAGGCATCTCCGAATATACTCCATTTGCTGGACTGAGCTAAGCCAATCACGGCACTGCATAACTGCTAGGCCTACTGCTCCGTTTCCAGTGACAAAAATTGCCGTGCGAGTCTCGCTTGTTACCATAGTTTTATTCTTCGGACTCGATCCTCAGCCACTAGCCTGAGTGCATCCTACACAAAGTTTGTCGATTCAGTCTCCACTGAAGACCACTCCAAGAATGTTATATAAAAAACAATTAAACAGTCACTAATATTTCTTATTACAATACCTTTTTAGGAAAATCTATCAGCAAGTCAGCCCACGATACCAGAAGAAAACGTTTCAAAAATCGACAAAAACGAACGACCACAGGCTTTCGACTTATTCAGTCCAATACCAGTACTGGAGAACGAAAAGCAGTCCAAAGTTACAGACATTAAAAACCAGCCCAGGGTACTGAGTCTGGACTCTGGGAATTTCTCTGTAGTGTCCAAACCTGACAGTCAGAATTTGCTAACGATGTCTGGAGATGCACTGAAGCCTGTAGTCGTGCATGCGACGTCTGATAGCATATCTACTGTGTCTATGAATGATATTAGTAATTGGTATAATGGTGAGTTTTTATTTTGAACTAGCGATTCGGTGCAATTCACTAAATATCACATTATATTCTAAGCTTTTTTTAAAAAAAAAAACCGTATAAAAATATAGTCCCAATTACTGACTTTTATATTAAATCCTTCATACAAACTCTGTCTTGACATTTACACAACAAAAAAAACACATAGTAATGGGGAAAAATACTTATGTAAGATGTTTTTATACTCACGTATTTTAACGAATTTCGAAACTAAGCTATATTGTTACTAACATTTAACCGCGGCTTCGTCCACGTGGAATTCTAGTACCTATACTATTGTACCATATAACACTCAGCAATAGTGTAGCTTTCTAGCAGTGAAATATTTTTTGTAATCTGACAAGTTCTTCCAGAGATTACAATATTACAAACAAAAAATAACAAACTTTGCCTCTATATAATATTAGTAGGTAATTTTATCATGCGGTGGAGTCACTTTTTTAAATAACCTATTCTCAATTGCTCCCACAAAAATTCCAGATACAGAATCCGCCGCAGACAAACGCGGTCGATCAAAACCGAAGCTCCGTCAAGACACGAGCCTCTCCCTCGCCGCTGCTGAACAGAAGTTCGCGGCTGACATACGAAGCGTCGAGGACAGTAATGACAAGATGAAGGAGCTCAATGCTGACCTGGACACAGTACTGGATAGGCTGCAGCAAATTCTGACTAATAACTTCGCTATGGATGGTAAGATACTTTTATACAAGTTTTTATCCGTTGTTCTGCACACAAGTTCACAACACTTCGTCAGATTTACTATCTCAGATTACAAATTAGGGCCTTCGCCCTAGTCAGACTTTTTGTAGGACTGATTATCGGATCGGACGACTATTTCATAGTTTCATAGGATCGACTTTCTGTGGGACATCTACGTTGGTATATTGGAGTTCATATTTTATGTTTGTTCTATTTCTCTCCGACAAAAAATCGGTTACCGATTATCAGGCGTGGGCCCTTAGTCTGTTCCACAGAAGCCGCTAATGTGACCACTGCATTAACAGCAAGCAAAACATACGAAGCTTCAGCCATTTAAACGCACACGTTAAAGTCCTAATTTGAATGGCAAATTATAATGCTACGTCAGAACCGGCTTTTACACAACAGCGACCCTAATGGCTCATTTTCACTAGTCGATAGGGTCCGCATGCGGCGTGCGACAGATTTCTGGAACGCATGCCACAGGGCCCGCATGTCGATATCACGGTCGGTAAAAAGCATGCGCGGCGGATCCCCGCATGCGGTGTAACGACTTGTAACTTTCATTGGTTGTTATGTCGCATGCGGGGACTCCCCGCATGCGGGCCCTATCGACTAATGAAAATGCGCCATAATAGTTTAGCTACATATATTTTTAACTAAGAAAGGATATATTTTTTACAGATTCATGCTTCGATAACACGCAGCTGCGCGAGACTGCGAACGAAATGGAGGGGCTGCTCGGCACGTTGATACGTGGGGTGGAGCAGAGAGCCACCCTCAACGCAAGTAAAGGCTTAGTATGACATTCTACTTCACAGAAACACAAGCAGGAGTGGCGCACCTTTATTTGAGAACAATGTTTTTTTTTTTAATATATGTGGCTATTTCATCAAAGAATCTTCGACTTAAAAGTAATGGAGATAAAGTAGATGCTTTTAATTTTTTATTTGCAACTCATTCTAAGTTTATTTATTTGAATCAAAAAAAAGGTTAGTATTATTTCAGCTGTTGTTAATAAGACTTTTTATGTCATTATTTCGTGTAAAAGGCAATTCGTGTAAAAGGCATTCGCTACCTTGGTTCACCACCCCTGCTATAAGGAATTGTTTTTCAATAGTAAATTTGTTGTAAAGTGCAGTACATATCGGAAGGAACTAAGTTTTTTCTGACGACACTAAATAAGAGACTATGACACTGATTATAAAGTGTATCATTTAATATCGTCAGATAATGCCCGGAGCTTATCTCTTAAATTCAGAAAGCAACATAGTTTCGGCGACTAACTTTGTGCGACGCAAATTACGCTCCTCTGACTCGCCAGTTTGATGACTAGTGGATAAGGATAATAATTTGACTATAAAAATGTTTATATTTAGTTTAGTCTAAAATGAGATTTACTCACTGTTTGTTTTGTTAATTTGCACTATGATTTTTTGTTTGGTTTGCTCATGTTAGGGCTGATTTTTCAATAGTCAGATAACTTTTATCCAAAGAATAAATATGACAGTTTGACATATTCTTTATGCAAAAGCTGTCAAACCGCCATATTTATCCCTCCGTTAAGAGTTATCTGACGATTGAAAAATAAGCCCATAAGTCAATATTAATTTTTTACTCCTTTTTGAATAGTAGAGTTATAAGTTGATAATGAAGTTTTACATAAACAAAGTAGGTCATATAAGATCTAAATCGTCGGATTGTTGCTTAAAATTGGACGTAGTTATGCAAAAATGTTTCATTCCACAGTAGATTGAATTTGAGATATAAGCATTTTTGTGTTTCAATGGTATTCTTTTTTATTTTAACTAGTAAAAGTCAATTCTAAAGGTTTCATTGTTGAATTATATTGTGTTTAGATAATCATTTATGTTTAATTTTAGGCTATTCACTTTACAATAAGAGAAAAAAAATATTGTTGGTATTGGAACATTTTAATTTAATTATTATTTACATGAACATAGCTTCAAATTAATTTTGCACAAACGTTCCAGGTACTTTTTATCCATCTGTACCTTAATTTATGATCTAAATACATCATCATTTTACATCCAAAGGACCATGGGCACGTCATTTTGTCATTTTTATTTGAATCCTCAGCCTAGTTTTCCACATTGTCCAACAGTGATGAGACTTATGTCATATGAAAGCTCTGAGCGTGTACGTCATTTCTTATATGGCAGCAAAGTTCAAATCGAGCACGAAAACAGTGTTTTTTTAAGTTTTCTTAAAAAAGATAACTATATCTATTATAAACTCTAAATATGATCTTGCTTCTCCACATAGTGATGAGACTCATATCATAATGAAAGCTCTAAGGGTGTACTTTATTTTTTTATACGAAAACTAAAAAAAAACTATTTTCGCGCTTGATTTGAACTTAGCTGCCATATAATGAAATAAAGTACACCCTTAGAGCTTTCATATGACATAAGTCTCATCACTGTTGGACAATGTGAAAAGCTAGGCTAAGGGTTTAAATAAAAATGACAAAATGTACCAAAACACCATTTTCGCGCTCGATTTGAACTTAGCTGCCATAGAATGAAATGAAGCCTATCTTATGAGGTTTCATTTGACAGGTCTCATTACTGTTGAACAATGTTGAAAGTGGGCCCAAATTGTAGCACGGTCCTTTTGGATCGTTTTATGCCTTACTATTGTAATTTTGCAAAAACGGTTCAAATATAAATGGAACATTAGTCACAAAATAAATATACTGTTTCGTAAAACATTAAATGTTCCTGTCCTTATAGTACGTTCTAGTTAATTTACACAAGTTATTATTTGATAAAGGTTGTGGGTTGGAACATAAATGAAAAAAATATTTTCTGATATAAGACTTAAAACTTGAAACCTTTTTGCTTATCTGACGCGAAGTGTCATAAAAGGTAGTTTGGTCACATTATCTCGATTTCGGGTGACTTGTGGGTTGGAACGTTTCTGCATAACTACGTCCAATTGTGAATTATACGTTAACTAGGGATAGTTATTGCTAAAACGAACCAACAGACGTCGAAATTTTAAATGTATATTAAATTGTTGCTGATTAGGATAAACTCATTCGGCATATTAGTTCGATGTAATTAATTAATTTACTGAGAGATTGTGGGTTGGCTCATTTTGGCACTGATTTAATCCTATAGGTTGTGAAGTACATAATGTTTTATGACTTGCCTTATGAATCTAAATAATCGAATCTCTGTAACATTTAAATTTATATTTTAAAACATTTATTTAATGAATGAAGATGTTTTTTGGCATGTTTCGAGATTTCTGGCTTTTTATGTATGTTAAAAGTCTATCTACCAGTGCAATTTTCACCAGTCTTTATCTATTTCATCGATTGGCTATTTTAAGATGAATATTGACATTATAATCTGTAATTTTTAAGTTAAGACAAAATGCTTAATTCTCAATGTACCTATGATAAATAAACTTTACTTATCATGTGCTATGGCTAAGCATTATTGCTGTCACCGTCGCACAATTATAAAACTATATGTGGAAGATAAAGACGGGAACATAATATCTAAAGGTTTCTACACGTCAAAGTCGGCGGCACAACCCGCCAGGCGCATTTTAAACTGAATATTAAATTCTAAATCAGCTCGGCAGCTAAGCACCGGTGGGTTGGAACGCCGGGCGGCTTCGATGTGTGAATACTTTAACCCAAAGCACATGCTAAGAATCTTTTATTAATCTCAGCTTCAGTTTTTATTTTAGTCAAGCATACTCAATTGTTCATGAAAACCAGCGAATCTTTAAACTATTAAACAATGTCTCTACTTAGTATAAAGCAAAGTCGCTACCCGCCGACTGTACGCTTAAATCTTTTAAACTCCGCAACGGATTTTAATGCGGTTTTCATTAATAGATAGAGTAATTCAAGAGGAAGGTTTATGTATCTACATTGAACCCGTGCGAAGCCGGGGCGTGTCGCTAGTATACTATGAACAGGTATTAAGAGGGTAGAAGCTTTTCAAAAGCAAGTTAACAAAAGGCCTACCGTCGTCTTAATAGTTAATTAACTATAATATAATATAAGAAAACTGCCGTCCCTCCTAATTTGGTGCTCAATGTTTAAACTTTAAGATCTGTTATACAATAAAACATACATTTAGAAAAGTAACATGCCATATATTTTATATAAAAAATTTACATACATTTTCGTGTTTATTAAATAGAAAATAATAATGTCATATAAATTAAACGTAATGTTAAACTATTTTAGGTTTAAGTAAAATAATAAATTGCTACATTTCATTTGTGCGTTTAACAGGTAAATAAAAAAATATATTAATAAAATAGAGCAATCTATTTTATTCACATTATAAGTAAGCGTATATCACCATCTTAGATTAAAGAAAAAAAAAACTATGAACATTGACGTTGACGAGGCCTTGGCTTGGATCCTAAAATCAATGATTTCTTATCAATCGGTAGAAGACACCACAAACCAACAATTACAAGACATAACTTTTCTAAAAAACACTTTATTTAAGACTGTCAAGAAACTGTAAAATTAGATTTTCGGATGCTTTGAAATTAATAAATAGTAACTCAATTGAGTTGGCTAATTACTGACGTCAGTTTGCTGTTGCCATACAAAAACTACGAGAGAATCACGTTTTGACAGCTCATAAAAACGTTTTCAATTGTTTAGTGGTGTCTTCTACTCAATTTTGAGCAAAACGAAAAAGCTTGTACTTTTAAGGTTCGAAGGACCAAAAATTTTGGTCTTTAAGCGCTAAAGACCATACTTACCTACCTATATTTTTTGGTCAACGATCTTTTTCGTCATCATTGCTCGTTCCAAGCTTTAGCCTCCCAGACCAGTCTATATCATGCAGAATTGTAAGGCAGAAAAGCTACTAGCTTCTAAAAAGAAATGCTATCTGACCGACACACGATGTAAATTGTCAAACAACATACTTATGTAATAAAATAGCGAAATATGTTAGTCTGTCGAAAATGTATGACGATGACAGTAAAATCTGCCATCACAGATAACGTGCATCTCCTAATTATTAAAACGCTCAATCTTTTTACAAATTATTTAAAAAATATAAAAAAAAAGGTACAAAAAAGCAATCAAATTGCTTCGGCACAACCTTATTCCGTACTTAAAAGTAATTAAATTCAAATAATATCGAATCATTTACAATTAATAATGTTTATGTATACATGTTAGCGTATTCTATAATATAATAAATGTTTTATATCAGCGGACGGATTTTATTTCTATACTATTACGTATCTACATTTGGGTAAAAAGTCGTATAAAATATCTTACGTTACGAATTATTATATTATTATAAAGTTAACAGAATAAACCTTTCCTTTTTTTGAGTATAATAATAATGTTACATCGTAATTGACATACTTGTAGGTGTGGAAAGATATGGGGTGTAAAAAAACACATCACATAATTATCTGTTAACTATACATACGACCCATCAAAATAAGTGACATTGAGTAAAAATATTGCTGTGAAACGACTCTATGGGCCTTTTTATTGCCATGCGTATTTGCGCCCGCGTGCAGGCCAGGTACGCATGCGTGCTGCGGACCGCACGCAGAGCATTATTTTCGCTTTGCCGCCACAGTATTGTGCGTGTCGCCAGGAAGAGAACCCGTGTCAAAATGAATGTTCATATTGATCATACAACCTGCGTGCGACCCGCTTGACAGTAAAAACAACACTGACTGTCAAGGTTCGCCACACGCACACGGGCGGCACGCATCCGTGCGAGCCACCCGCGATCCGCGAGCATGTGGCGCGCATGACAATAAAAACATGTATGATACGATAGGTTGCGGGCAGCACGCATGCGTGCCTGGCCTGCACGCGGGCGCAAACACGCATGACAATAAAAAGGCCTAACTGATGGTGTGAAAAATCACTATAATGGTTAGCGTGCAATGTAACGCATGGTCGTGAGGGTGAGGTATTTAGTCTAATTAGTCTTAAATAAAGATCTCGTGTCACGGTGTTTGGGGTCGCACTCCGAAACGGCTTGACCGATTTTTATGTTTTTATTTATATATATATATTTGGTAAATATGAGAATAGGTCGTATGTTTCATGCCGCTACGAAGTCGCGGGCAATAGCTAGTATGTTTATAATATTCAAAACTTAATATCGTAAATACAGCAAAACAAAGGTGTAACTAGACCCTCAATATATCTTCCCAGACCATGGTCCAGAACATAAAAAATATCAATGATGGGAAGAACATCATAACTTTCGACTTTGTATCGTTTTACTCCCGTTATATATTTCATATCGCTGCATATTTATAATGGATCATATTATTACATTTTAATCAATATGAATTGGAAGACTTTATAGTAACTTACGATAAAAGATCGTATGTTGAAAGGTTCTTCAACTTTTTACTTTTATAATGGTGCCTATTCCCTTGTTCACAAACTAAACTAAAATAGACTATTTCTATCTTTTTTCCGTCCGATAAAACAAGAAAGGGGCAGAAATAAATTAGACTTGTCAATTTTAGTTAATCTGAAACTTCCATGCAATTTTAGTTAACATGTCTGAATGCATTGATTAAAAACAGAAAAGTTAAAAGCAAAACTAATTCGACATCTCTAACTTAGTTTTAAAATTTCACCGTCCTTTTCTTTTGCCGTATGTTAGTAAGAGATGCCAATTTTATAATTTTACTGTAGTTTGTGAACAAGGAAATCGGCATCAATATAATACTAAATAAGCTCCTACAATAACGATACATGTTCTAACAATCACGCATAATTAATGGTTGTGACGATTATAAGTCTACATACTATTATTGCATTGCTTCTGCTACTGAACACGATTGATAAAGTAATGCCTTATAGAGAACTTATGCTTATTACAGATAAGGTGACTACTGGTGTCGTTAAGCTAATTTCGACGTTATTGTGATGGAAAAATTTGTTCAATAAGAATTATATTGACAGATTAATCCTAAAGAAATAGTTCAATATTTTTGCTAAATTTGATTTACCAAAACCATTGTACCTTTCGCAGTTTTATTTTTATGCATATTTTGAGTAAGCCAGATTGTTTTTTATCTCGACTTTGCCGTGTTCGTGTCAGCGTAAATCGACCATTAAATATGCTGGAACAGAATTGATAATCAACTAAAATCATCACTAATAGAGTTGAAAATTGTGTGCCAAATATAATTCTGTGCTGCATTTGTTATATTGCACACAGTTAAGCAATATCCAACTCTATTTCAATTTAATTTTAGTTCTTTATCAATTAATCAATAAATTACAAAAACAGAAAACAATTATCAGTTTTTACACAGGACCTCAAAAAATACTTCCTTGCCCAAACATCAGTAGGCACCTTAGTTCATACTCTAGTTCCTCTTACTGCTGTTGATGAGGTACTTGCAGCAGTGCGTGAGGAGGTGCTTCTCTTTCTCTGTGGAACCGTTTTGGTGGATAGCTGTGGGGCCGCCGCGCTCTCGCGTGTAGATGTCGAGCCC
This sequence comes from Hoplodrina blanda, assembly GCA_949316365.1. NCBI lineage: Eukaryota > Metazoa > Arthropoda > Insecta > Lepidoptera > Noctuidae > Hoplodrina > Hoplodrina blanda. Next base: position 11,855,635 of record OX438594.1, read on the forward strand.
GTATTGACCTGGGGAATGACAAAATATAAGAAACTACTCAAGAGATCTGTGTAGAGACAGACATAGAGGTAAGTATAAACATTCATTCATTAGAAATACCATAGACATAGAAAATGGAATGACTGGAGGTCAGATAGGCAGTCGCCCTATATAAAATACTAGTATCCAGCTACATCTGGTTAGACTGGAAGCCGACCCTAACATAGTTGGGAAAAGGCTAGATAATAGAGAACCGACTGAGCAACACCTTTACAAGTCTAACCACTTTCTGGAAAGAGAGAGAGTCAATACCCGTCTCTTTGTTTTTAAGGTTTGTAGTAACGAAGGCGGTGTCCCAAAGCATCGAGCCCTGAAGAGCAGTTGTGTGGACTAATCAGAATTCTAGAAAGAGACCTAATCAGAATTCTAGAAAGAGACAACCCTGGCCGCACGATCGCTTTGTCTTTCTCCCACATTTCTTATCGTATTTACTTTATCCTTTTTGAAAACATTTATTGCAATACTAGAAGAATGTTAAAAGAAAAAAAAAAAAAAACATACGCGCCGAATTGAGAACCTCCTCCTTTTTGAAGTCGGTTGAAAATGCATGTGCTTACCTTCTTCAGGGAACGTGATGTAGAAAGACACGATGTCGTCCGACACATTTTGCTGCACATACTTGGACAGCCTCTTCTCGTCCACTCCGTTCTTGTGAAGCGTCGCCATGAAGTCCGCCAGAGGGCGCGACATGCGGAACTGGATCTCAAGCTCGCGACCCGCGAATACAAGCGCTTCCTGAAACAGAACGGTGAGATTAGAATTAAGTTTTGTTTGTAATTTTATATTCTGTAACTAATTCAGATATATTGGGGATTAATTTGATACTTACTATCTAGACCCTAACAATTTCTAGGTCAAATTAAAAAGAGAAACAATTAAAGTAGACCCTATAACGTACTGGGAGCTGTCTATGGTCTAGGATTTAAATGCCTCAACGCACTCCCATGCGGAAATAAAAATTTCCGTGGTTTTTCTTTTCAGGGGCATTTTACTACTGATAATATTGGTTGCACCGTTGTCATATATTTGGTCTTTAGAAGCGAGAGATATAATAAGCGAAAATATACTTCGTCTTAATCATACCTGATGCGTAATAGGTACGAGTCCGAAGAGTCTGGTAGCTTTCGTGGGTCCCCACTCTCCGCTCGCGCAGTCTGGCAGCGGGACCATCACCGTTTGTAGCTCAGCGCAACATATCTGCAAATACAAAGATTTGATTAATTTATTATTGCAGTTTCATATTGTTCATTGTTTTTAAATTTCTTTTCTCGACGCCATTAAAAAGAATTTCCCGGCTTTCAAAAGACTCTGATTAGGATAAAATTTTGTTGCCATTCCAAGGCATGTTTAGTAGCGCGATATGTCTTGATCATTTTCTGCTTGAAACATGGTCTTTATACAGTTCTTTCAAACAGATAAATAAAAAATAATGGTACATAAGAGTTACCTTGAACTTGCAAACACTCTTGAACTTCATGGGTTCCCCGGTGAGGTACTCTCTGGGCGTGACGGCATTGGCGAAGATATCCAGCAGGAAGGCACCGCTGCAGGGCGCGTGCACACGGAATGATACCACGTTGCCGACCACCGACTATGAAAAAAACAAAGATTTGTTAATTGAAAAAGTGGGGGTTTTCGATATATCTGCAGCTGCACAGTCATGTGATGTGTGAGTAGTTCCTAAAGGAAAAAAAATCTGGTCCTTAGATCCTAGAGCTATGTATACAGGTTTTACTCTCAAACTTTTGATATTTTCATTCGGCTTTAACCCTTGTAGTTGTGTAACACTTGTAGCTTTAGCTGTTATCCGACAAACTTTCTAAATTGAATAAACACATACCTGCATAACGAATCTCTTGAGGCTGACGCCATCGAAGCCGTCTCCCTCGGTGTCGTAGAACTTGAGGTTGTAATGGAAGATGAGAGAGCTCTGCATGTGTGCGGGCATGGCTATGCGCATAGTCGCTGCACCTGGAACGAGTAAAGTTCGAATTGGAGAAAAGATTTGATGTAAAATTGCAGCTGACTAGATTTGGTCTGGCTAACCGTTGAATAATAGCCTCATAATAGTCTCATGAGCTTAAAAACTTCGCAGAAAAAAAATCTCTTCAGGTAAAAGTTTGCAAGATACGGCAAAGGGATTGTACTGGAATATAAGATGACAGCAGAAACATTGTGGTACTCTATGACCATTTTCTAGATCGATTTTATAATTGAATTAGCCAAAAATATTAACATTTTTAGAGCTTAAAAATGAAGATACAAAACAAAGTACTCACCAGTCGAATCAGTAAACATAACAGCCTTCGTATTCGGGTCACTGAAGTACAATCCGTATCTAAAGAACAGCGACCTGACGAAGGGCAGCTCCTCAAAATCATGCAGCGTGATGGGCGTCTTCAACAATTGCCAATCAGGCTGCAGCGGGAAGAACTCGTAGATGAACTCGCGAGGGTCCGTCAAGAAGTAGTGGTCATCATATTCGTACCTGGGACAGTAGTTGGAATTTTTGGAGGAAGTCCTAGTCCGAACAGAAAGATCAAGATCTGAACAAGCGGGGAAATAGTATTTACATAGTGGTATATTACCATAGAAGCATTAAAAGTGAAATTGAGAATCAGAATGAGAAGCTTATAAAGTTGAGTCATAACACAATTGTAGCTGGAGACTGGTTTAAAGCACGGTTAAAACAAAGGATGGCTTAGAAGAAAATAAAAGCTACATTTAAGTGGCAGAGTTATAGGTTTATCATCTGGACGAAGAATTTCTAAATGTAGTCAACGAAATAATTTAGTTTCTACGTAATTTACAGGTTATTAACGAAAAGTAGTACACGTCGATAGACCTGATCACAAATTCTCATAAAGGGAAGCATTCCAAGTTTGCTGTGTCCGTAAATATAATACACAAGACTTGGTCAGGAATCCAGGATCCCGTCAACAAAATTTCGGAAAGAAAGTGTAAAATCTTTTTACAAACCTCAAGCTATCACTCTTTCCCCTGTTACCCGGCTTCGGTGCGTCCTTAGCATTGACCAGATGCCTGGCTCCCCAGTTACATTGCACGAAGCGCCACGCCCCCGCCACGAAGACTGCGTTCCAAGAGTTGCGGAATCTGTTGTCTTCGAAGCGAACTCCTGGCTGGTAGCCCGCGGATTTGCTGTAGCCTTTGATCACCACACAGTGGAGACCAGCGTAGCTGAGGAGAGAGGATACAAGGTAAGAAAGAGACAGTACAAGAGAATTTCAATTGTTTCAGGACAAAGCGTAAGTTTATGCGAAGTCTCGTCTTCAAGTCTGAGCCGTACAGTTTGTCAGACCGATGTCACTTGATATTTATCTTTGGCCGTGGGTTTATACACTTTTAAGCAGCTCGTAAAAGAATAAGGTCGACAATTATTTGCATTTAATTCTCTTTTAAGGTAATGCTTGGGAGAAAACAATTGGTTCAGGAAGAAAGAATTCTAGGCTTAATAGATGCCTTACCTGCACAATCTCTTGAAAAGTACATGGTAACTTTCAGTGCCGTGTTTAATGCCTCTGAGGAGTCCTAGCGGGGAGTCTCCCCTCAAGTTGTCGTCAAACTGAATGTTGTTCAGGTTCTTGACGGTGATCCAGCGGAATATTGTCCTCGCCTTCTCAACGTCGCTTGCGCATCTACCTACTAGCTGTCGGACTAGATCCGTAAAGGTTTTTTGGTCTTCTTGTGCTACCTGTAATTAGATATTGTACCAGTTGAAAGATTAGTGGTTGGTGAGGTCTTCAGTTGTCTTGAAACACACTTTGATTTAATATGGACATTTTCGTTGCAGTACAGAACATTGATTGATTTTGGAATCAACAACAAAATTAATCAACGGTGTTGTATACTTGTCTGCAAAATATTATCATGTAATTTTCCTTCATTTTCATTAATATTACTTTTGCTGTAATTCACCTGGCTAAGTAAATCGTTTGGCATTTGCGTGGGGAAGACTTATTCATATTACGAAATATAAACAATTATACTATAAACCTACCGAAATAGCAATCTTATCAACATCAGCGAACTCGGCGGGGTCTGTGTAGATGTGGAATTTGGAGACGAGCGGGGGCTGCGGCGGTGGCGCGCGGGCGGGGTAAGGGGGTGCCTCCTCACCGTCCACGAATAGGGAGGAAGCTGCCATGTACTCCGACCGACGCTCCTGGATAAGTTCCATCATCTCGTGGCTTTGCTTCTCGACCAGTGCTGCCGTTGCTGCTCTGAAGGGGAAGAAGAAATTGGTTACATCATGTTTCGTTGTTTCGTTTGGATTGCTGAGCACTTTCTGGAATGACTTTAAATCCAACTGACGCCCAATTGGTGTCAGGGATTTTAATATTTTCCACAGGGATTAACATCTCAATTAACTTTTATGTTAATATTGCTTTTTCTAGTCGTGTATTGACGTAACGTATATTCAATACCAAGCTATACTTATTTGCCTTTTTCTAATTTGATGTTAATTTTACCAAGATATAATGGCATTATTAATTTAGAGTCAAGGATTACGTTAAGTAATTCCAAACCTCTCATGCTCCAGCATCTTCCTCGTCAAACTCTCCTTCTTCTTGTCTCTTCTTAACGTCATGTTCTTCTCCAAGTCCGCTCTCTCCTGCTGGTGGCGTAACGTGAGGGCTCCAATCTCAGAGTCGGGTCTTCTCTTCTTTACTTGCATCTCTTGTTGGAATCTGTTCGTCAGCCTCTCTAGTTCGCGTTCCCATTCATCCTGGAAGGATTCGAAAGTGTGTTTGTCTATGTTTTCCTAATAATATTACACACAAATTGAATTTTCATACAATGAATGGTAAGTCGCCATTAATTGTTTTAAAATGTTAGGGATATTGAAGTATGCAGTGTTTCTACAATATCAGCATTCAGAAGTATAATAAAAAGCTAGTGACATTTTAGTTAAGAATCGTTCTCGGAAACTCAACACGACCGTAACTTTTATAATTGGCTGTTCATCTGCAGTTCTTTGTAACTATTTAGCAATAATCATTAATACCTAGTTCATATTAGGCACAAATATGAACGTATCTTATTTAGCATTTTAGTAAAATGTACCCGAGAAAGAAGATAAATAAATATATTTCTTAATTTCGGGTGGTACGCTAGAAAAATAAAAATTAGCTGATTTATACCTGTATTTCTTCTCGTATTCTTCTGTTTTCTTCTTCGCGATGTTTGGAGAATTTTCTGTACAAGTCGTCTTCTTCTTGGCGGTGTTTCATTTCTAGTTTGGTTTGCTCATCTCGATCCTATGGACAAAGAAATAGAAGATACATTAGTATAACTCATAAGATTCAGACAAAGAGATTGATGGAACTAGGTACAGTCGAACAAATTATCTACTTCACTGTCAATATTATTTTTATTGGGTGCCTATAATAACTTTTAAAGCCAAACGACGATTTCACCCGCGTTTAGTAACGTCTTTGGTTAGCGTGATATTATAATAGCCTTTACTATACCTCGATTTTATGATATAGGATCGAAAACACCAAATACAATAATGTTATCATTTAAAATCTCATATACCTACGAAACGTTTGATAAGTGTTAAAATGTCCGGTTTTTACTAAATTTTACACAACAGTTAAATTTTCCGAATTTAAGATCCGGCAATCTTATGTGCAGATATTATTGTGTGTAAAGTTAAACGGATTTATAGCTGGCTGCCATTGACACGCTAAGGCTGAGTACAGACAAGCAGCATTTTGCTGTCGAGAGAGCCAACTTCAGCTGTTGACAGAGCCAACTTCAGCAGCTTCCTCTGTCAACAGCTGAAGTCGGCTGCAAAGTGCTGCTCGTCTGTACGCAGCCTAAGAAGAAGATTATCGTATTTAACTCACTGTATTTTATCTGTAGTTGATGTCATTAAGCCTACGTAGTAATGATGACATACAGACATACAACAGTTTTACATGGTGCGCAAAAACTAAATGAACCTGTCATTAAGATCATGTTGTAACTTGAACTGTTGGCAAAAACTAGCGTTTTCCAATGAAAACGCTAGTTTTTGCCAACAGTTCAAGTTCGACGATATTTCTCGCACCGTCTAAATTAGCCTTAACTAATCGAACCCTTGACAATTCAAAGTGCCAGTAAATGGTAGTAAATTGAAATAAATACTTTGACTTTTGACTTTCGATTAGACCATTGACCTTAGTATTTATCAACCTTAACATCTACAGCATAAAGCAACCACTTTCCAAACCTTTCAGATGGTTACAAACAGATAAGTTCCCATAATTACCATCGTATTAATCTTCGTTATAAATCAAAGAATGTGTATACCTAGCATATCTAATATAGCTTGGCAATATGTCAGCAAAGATTAGCGGCAAGACGACCATTAGATCGTCACGATGGAAAGTGTCGCCACCTGGCGGCCGCCGTGAAAAGTGAAACGATTGTGTCGTTCACCTGCGCGCGCGCAAGGTAGCGATTAGATCATGGAATAGGCAGGTTCAGAATGGCCACTTGAAACAATTGACAATGACGAGTGCATGAAGTCAAAGACTTTGACTTTTCGTGAGATGATAAGTACGGGATGTTTGTTTGCCACTGATAGCTTTTAGCAGTTCCAGAAGGATACGGCAAGTGGTTCCATATTTCTAGTAGGTTCTTCCAGCAGTAAGATACGGTCTTTAGAGAGATACTTGTTGCTCTAAGAGAAATCTAGCCGAGACCAACTGACTATATTAGCTTCAAAAAGGCTGGCATGGCCGTAGAACCAAAACATTATAAAAAAAAACTAGGTTAATGTATTTTTGAAGTAAATAATATTATGGACAATTATGTTTCCACCTTGCTGTGCCTTAACCACCGACGGAAAGATGGGTGTTATAAGTCTAGCATGTGTATCTATGTCTGTCTGTAGCATCGTAGTTCCCAAAAGGCTGAACCAAATCATTTTTATTTTTGTTTAAAATATGATCGAGAATGTTATTAGCAATGATTCCAGAAAATCTGTTCAGCTGTTCGAAGATTTTCAGCTCTTTTTAACCGATTTCAAAAAAAGGAGGAGGTTATCAATTCGACTGTATTTTTTTTTATGTTTGTTAGCTCCTAACTTGCGACTGGGTGAACCGATTTTCATGATTCTTTTTTTATTTGAAAGCTGGTGCTTCCCGTGTGGTCCCATTGTCACCATTTCAATATCTGATGATGAATATGGAATGGAACTCTTCACAGAATCACAGCAGCAATATCGTAACAAGTGAAATTGCTTTGTTTATACGTGTAGTCGATGACTGACTGAAGGAAAAGGGGGAGGGGGGTACGTCAAATAAAAATTTATAAGTGCCTAGCGTACTGTATCAACTAAGCCTTCTGTCTGCCCCATCCTATCAACTCTATGATTAGATGACCGATCGTTCTCGCTCATTTATTGATAGATCGCCTACAGGTTTATCACGGTGTTCACGGCAATTTTCTGTCTTTTAATAGTGTTTTTGCGGTAGCGTAGATGCCGGAAGACTTTGTAAATTGTTCATAGCATCGTAAATCGGAAAGTGTTTAGCAATTTCCTAGTGTATTCTAGACAAAGTATGAAGACTTTCTACTAGTGAACGTCTATAAGTATAGATGATTTTTATGTCTGGTTTTATTACTGCATTCTTTAGTAAAGAAGCTGCCATATGTTATTTAATAATCAAATGCAATAATTTTCTATTGAATAAATAATAATACCAACCCAAGCGTTTTCAGTCTTCCAGGTTTCCTTATGATGTTTTTCTTTATTAAATTCAGTTTCCAAATCAAACTTCCAAAGTACATTAATTTATAAACTGCTTAAAGGATTTCCTAATATGTAGGTCTAGGCATCGCTTACTCGACTTTTTTACCACAAATTCAAACTTCTAACGTCACAAAGAAAGTGGCCATAGCATTAGTTACATCCTTGAGAATGACGGCAAAATCTAACCGGGTATTAACTCTAACCATGCATATGTAAAAAAGGCTTCCACCATAAAAAAAAACATGTTCTTCCAAATGATTGCCAATGTAAGAATATAAATAGATATTAAAAGGCAATTATTTCTACTCTTTTAATACCATCTGAACTACCAACTGTAATCGTATGCCCCAGTGAGTGTAAGTAGTCGGTTTCTGATGAGATTTTTTGCTTGAACTAACAGTAACCATTATCATTGAGCGATGCCCGTCTCCGGTTTTAATGATCCTCTTTTTTTGCTTATAATATTATGGAATGGAAATATAATTGAGTAACCGTTGTCAATCATAAGCGTGAATTTTTTAAGTTTTTTTTTTGTGAGCTAGCTCACTTGGAGGGCCAGTTGCGAATCTTGAGAGATATTGGTTTAGCTGTAGGTACTTACCTACACAGCGTACGTTTACGTGTATGTCGTTTTTGGTCGTCTTTATATTGAACATAGGCTTCGATATAAGATAAGAAGAACAACACAGAAGAAGAACAGTATAAGATAAGATGAGAACAAGATTCGATAGGTAAGAATTTCCTTAAGAAAAAACACACTTGTAAAAATTTACAAGGGCACAGTCAAAGAAATAGCAAGAAATGAAATGTCTGCTTATTCAATATCCTGGTCATTCACTGTCTTCAGGCGTTGAACTAGATCTTGCCAGCACTCACGTATTTAAACGTAATGCGTTATTACGTTTGCCTTAATTTGGACTTTTGTATTGTATTGCATGTTGATAACTTTTAGTTCCCCGGGCAGCCAAGCGATACATTAAAACAGAGACAGATAATTCAAATACTTTTAGTACCTACGTTAGAAAATTGCAAATGACAATGCATTATTCTATTCATGAAGCGAATTTAAACGCGTCATTCATTTTAAAGGTCCATTAGTCGTCCTATTTACCAACAAAATGTGAAAAGGAAATAAATAAACGTAAGATTAAAACACCCATTCAAGGTTAGCTTCGCACAACATGAACTTATTGCAAGTAGGTCATGACACGATCATTGAATCATTCAATAAGTATCTATTCATACCGAGAGCCATACAACTGCAATATTATTTAGCACGACGAATTTAAGAACGAATGAATGAACACTCACCGAAGCGACTCAACTACATGTAGGTAAATATTACGTAAATAGTCACCAAGTAACAATGGGTACACATTATCATTTCATACATAATGCGAGTTTTTATCATGCGGCGGGAGGGCCGGCGAGTGAGGAATTTGTTTTTGTACAAGTTAATCGTGTAGATAACGGTACTACATTATCGGCAGTAGCGCGACAGCGACTCGCCGACCGGTCGTGTTTCATTCTGCACTTAATATAAGTTAAAAATGCTCAAACTAGTCAGAGGGATACGGCGGTTGAACCAATGCCGGCACAACCACGCAACCGTCATCGGCACCGAGCCGAACAGAACCGATCCTTACTACCAAGAGAATAAGGCCAGAATGGATGAGCTTGTCGATGAATTACGGCAGAAAACCGGTGACGCCATCAAAGGCGGCCCGGAGGAGGCCGTAAAGAGGCACACGGCGAGAGGAAAACTGCTCGTCAGGGACAGGATTAACCGGTTGGTGGACGAGGGAAGCGACGTTTTAGAACTGAGCACGCTGGCCGCCGTCGACATGTACAAAGGGCAAGTGCCGAGCGCCGGCATCGTCACCGCCATTGGCAAAGTTCACGGTCGTGACTGCATGATTGTGGCTAATGACGCTACTGTTAAAGGGGGCACTTATTTCCCTATGACAGTGAAGAAGCATCTCAGAGCTCAAGCGGTTGCACAAGAGTGTCGTCTTCCGTGCATTTATCTCGTGGACTCCGGAGGCGCGCATTTACCCGATCAAGCCGAAGTCTTCCCGGACAAAGAACACTTTGGAAGGATATTTTACAATCAAGCCAACATGTCTGCGGAAGGAATACCGCAGATTTCAGTAGTTATGGGTTCGTGTACCGCCGGAGGTGCGTACATTCCTAGCATGTCTGACGAAAGTATTATAATTAAAAACCAAGGAACGATTTTCTTGGCCGGCCCACCTTTAGTGAAGGCAGCTACAGGTGAATCAGTGTCTGCTGAAGATTTGGGAGGTGCTGACTTGCATTGCCGTCAATCTGGTGTGACAGACCACTATGCTCAGGACGATGAGCATGCTCTACATTTAGCTCGAAATGTCGTCGCTAATTTAAATTGGAATAGCGAACAAAGGACCAGAATTCACACGCCAAAAGTTGACGACCCTGTCCATGACATTAACGATCTTCACGGCATTGTGGGAGCGAATATCCAAAGACCTTTCGATATTCGCGAAGTCGTCGCTAGAATAGTTGACGGAAGTAGATTCCATGAATTTAAACAACTTTACGGAGAGACCTTGGTTTGTGGGTTTGCATTTATGTATGGACATCCTGTCGGTATTATAGGTAACAATGGCGTGTTACACTCCGAGGCAGCTTTAAAAGGATCTCATTTCATTCAACTTTGTGCAGCTAGGCAAATCCCTCTACTCTTCCTACAGAATATAACTGGTTTTATGGTTGGCAAGGACGCAGAAGCTGCAGGTATTGCTAAAAATGGGGCCAAGATGGTGACAGCAGTCAGTTGTTTCAAGGGACCCAAGGTGACAGTGTTGGTTGGAGGTAGTTTCGGTGCTGGAAACTATGGAATGTGCGGTCGTGCGTACTCTCCTAGTTTCCTATACATGTGGCCCAATGCGAGAATATCAGTGATGGGTGGACCTCAAGCTGCTACAGTGTTGTCCTTGGTGGCTAAAGAGAAGGCTGAAAGGAGCGGAAAGCCTTGGACAGATGAGGATGATAAGAAAGTGAGAGCGCCTTTGGAAGCCCTGTTCGAGAAAGAAGGACGCCCATACTACAGTACGGCAAGACTTTGGGACGATGGAGTCATTGCTCCAAAGGACACGAGAAGAGTGATTGGACTCAGTTTGTCTGCGGCTTTGAACGCTCCATTTAGAGACAGTAAGTTTGGTGTATTCAGAATGTGAAGTGATAAAGACAGAGTCACAGTATGACGAAACTTCGTGTTATCAGTAATTGGGCGTATCGCCCGCACTGATTTTATTATTTCGAGTTTCACAAACTTCTTATTGCCGTCGTTTACCTCTTAATTAATTGTGATAACGCTCGGCCAACGATTTGAAAAACTGTACAATAAAAGTTTGTGATTATATAATGCGTATCTTATCGGTTGTGATAGCGTTGCTAGCGTTAAAATCGTGATTACTTTTGGTTAATTAGGCAACAGAAAGATTCTTACTTAAATATTGATTCTGCTTTTATCGTGGCGAATTATCTACTTTGTTATCAAACACGCCTCCGTTTTTGTTTAAACGACTAACATTGGTAGATAAAATAACGTCAACGAGATAATTATTTGCTTTTTTAAGATCTTCTGTTACAAGGTCAGGATTGAGGTCATTTTCCGACTACTTGCATTTTCACACTGATCTATATTTTAGAATTAGATTCATACCCGATTCCGATTTATTAAATAAGCTGAGAACTTAACTTCGTTTTTTTTTAGAATGTCTGTGAATGAATAATGTCCTGGCAACATTTTCTCAAGGTCTAGCCTTAAGAAGGCAAACTGGTTATCAAAACAGTCTCGAGTGTAGTTGTATAATTCAAAAAGACATTCTTTACTCAATATTATCACAGATGTTTTTTCAATGGCATGTATGTGTAAATACGAGATATGTATTTATTTTTGTACCTAATAAAATTTTAAATTTTCGATTTTTATCTTTTTCGTGCTTCGGCTACACCCGTATGATAATGATAATATGTAACATATTTGGAAAAGTTACTAGTTATAAGTAGATTGCGTGGATATTATATTCAATCAACAATTGCACCTTGATAGCTACAAAATTCTTGTCGTTGCCCGAAACCTTAATTCAAAATTAACATTAGAAAGGTACTTAACAATTTCAATCATTATAACCAAGGTTTTAAAAACTATATGCATAACATAACATCACAACATCACGCCTATAATCCCCGAAGGGTTAGGCAGATGTGTACCCCTTAGTACACCTACATTTCGCCAGTTATATTTAAGTCCCATGTAAACAATATGCATCAAATTAAATACTACTATAACTCAAAACTAATAGAGTTCAATTTTCCATTATAAGTCACTCACATTATCAGCGCTAAAATATCCTCATGTGATCGCAAATTAATCGCCCGTATGCAAATATTAATAATGGACAAAAAAAATCAAATCTACAAAGAGGTGTGTAATATTTGCAGTGACGGTAAATCATAGCCAGTCTAATTACACGCAACAATAGCAATAATAGAGACCGTTGGGCTATTAGCATGCAAATGTAATACAATGACCCGACCGCCACTAACAAAGTTCAAGTTTAACAATTGGTTATCAACCACTCACTTTTAACATCTAGTCTAGATGACAAGGCCGGCTTTATGTTGATAAATACATGTGCCAACTCCTTTTTTTTTTCAAAATGGCGAAACTGTCATGGCGTTTGAAGGGAATAAAAAAAATGGCGGGAACTGATCTGTCAACCTGTCACTATTTAGAATTTAATTTTTTGTATTGAAAATTATTTTCGATTTATTTAGGACGCTACATATTATTTTTATTACAGATTTAGACGTAAGTATTGTTATTATAAATGTAGGTTATGATCATGGTCCGTCGCTCGTTTTCTTCGTATTACATGCGCAAGGCTAAATTGGCTTTAAAGTAGGTATCCAATTTCACTGTAAATCATAATAATAAACAATTGATTGGTAACAATATGTCCGCGCTTACGATCGAGGCTCGCCATTTTACGCTTTCCAGTCGCAACGGTCGACGCGTGCGTGATTTTTTTCTAACTGGAATTCTTCACAAGAAAATCTATCCGGTGTAGACTATTAGCAGAGTTAATTGCCTATCTATATGGCGGGCACGGCGTTGGCCTCATTTTCAAAACATATTTCTTCCTTGAACAAACTTAATATTCGAATAACAGCAGGCAACACTTTTGATAGTGTAACCGAACGCAATTGAAAGAAAGAAAGAAAAACCATTTATTCACGTAGAAGTGACGCACAATACAAAATAATCTTTACAGCGACTTTACAATTAAGGCTGTTCAGGGTACTTAATACCTTTGCCATAAAAACCAAGATTAGATTGTCGTTAAAATAAAATCAGCGGTGATCATAGACATTTGCCGTTAAATACAATTACTTTTTCTACATTTATAAAGGTTATAAATATTAAGTTATTGTTATGACGATATAAAAATTCCAAGCTTTAAATATCTTTGCGCCAACATCGAATATTTTAATAATAAGTATAAGTCTTGTAACTTATAGATTTCGAATAAAATTACTGAGTTAACAAAGTATATAATTCTCTAACAAGGTCTGGTTTTCAACAATAAAATTATAATTTAGATGGTTTGAACTCTTGAACAATACGTCATAAATATTATTACATGCCATGGGGTTTGCTGACTGGAGCATGCTCCCAACGCTGTGGGTTCATGAATAAGAAACCAAATGAATGAATGAATGAAAATTTATTTCCAAGTAGGTAACGACGAATTATCAAAGTAACTGCGAGTTTTTCTTTTATTTTATTGAGAACTTTTTATGTAAAGAAGCTGGCTAGACGAATAGCAATCAAGGTAAATAGTCTATGACATTTTTAGAGGGCCCGCAGACATACAATTCCAAGTTGGCCAACTAAATCGCAGAGCATACCAATAGACTAGTGACTAAATGAGAGTCCGCACATCTTACCAACTAAGTTGTCCAACTTTTTAGTGTATTTTGTATGCTGTGCGATTTAGTTGGCCAACTTGGAATTGTAGGTATATCTGCGGGCGCTCTTAATAGGTATATCACATACACAAACAACCAGACCTGGTAGAACTAACTAGAAGGCCATACAAATGTTTGTTTGTTTGTTTTGAAGCAGTCAATCGTACAGACACTGCGAAATTTATCCAATTTAAGCAAAATTCTTTAATAGGAGACGTGATTTGAAATGACGTCTTTTCAATTAACTAATTGTGGACTCTGAGAATCTAATACCTTTCAAATTAATTACAACGCATGTTTTTAACAGCTAATTAATAATGTCAGGGCTGTCTTTCATCTATAAAAACGTCAACTGCACTTAACTTGCATCGTACTTCTGTCAATCTTCATAAGGGGTGGTGCAGACGGCATCAACATTTACGCGCAGTTTTTGTTAATTAATTTATAATGAACTTAATACAACTGAGACAGAGTTGAAACTTGCGTGCAAGATGTAATTTATAATATTGCAAACAATTACGTAGTTTTGAACTCTATTTCAATTGTTTTTAATTTAAATGATCAATGAAAACTGACCCTAAGAGCATTTGTGAATTAAGTGCAATAGCGCTAAATGTGCAGTTTCCCTGAAACACGATCTCTTGCAATAAATCTCGCCTCAGTGTGAGACGTGGTATGCCGTTCTTGAGTTAAGTAATAGATTGATATTTATGTGAAAATGCAATTGCACAACTGACTTAATGTTCTACTTGGGGAGGACATTGCGCTTTATCCGGCAATGGTTTAAATTGATTAGGTGTTTTACGGTTATAAATATGTCGATCAGAATTTATTCGCAAAATAATATAAGGATCTATATCTACATTATTCATTTCGGTGTTACTCACAAAACGACGGGGTGTTATAAGTTTGACTTGCCTGTGTGTGTGTCTGTCTGTGGCATCGTAGCTCTCGAACGGATGAACCAATTCTGATTTAGTTTAATTAATAATTGTTTTTTTACGTTATTACAGAAAATTTTAAGTAGATTGGACCAAGGAATCACATTGTCCCATACAAACTTTGCCCCCCTTTTTTACCCCTAAAGGGTAGAATATTTGGGAAATCCATTCTTATCGGATGCCTACGTCATACAAAACACACCCTCCAAGTTTAAGGTCTCTACGATCAGCGGTTAAGGCTGTGCATTGATCCATCAGTCAGTCAGTCATTTAAGACAAAGCATACTATACGTATAGATATATAGACTATTCAGTTGGACAAAAATAGGCTGGTATTATAAAATGGCGCAGATTTGTCGACTCTAGAGTCTTGGACCAATGGTTACATTGCACAATAGGAAAAATGACGTGTCCACTTTCTTCGGCAAAGGTATTTCCCTGTTCAGCCACATGCTTGATCTGTTGCGTTCAGTTACACAATCGCCCGCCAATCAGGCGCGTTCTTAATTAACAACTTTCTATCTGCGAGTCAACGAACGAGGCTGTAGGTTGACTTGACGTTGCCTTGTAGATTAAAAAATATAATTAAAAATGTTTGTTACATGTACTGTCTATTGTTTTGATGAGAAATGAGTGGCCGCTTTTTGTGCTAAGTCAGAAATGTTGATTCCTTTGATTGTACGACTTTCGGTTGTTATTTAAATTAAATAAATTGGGTATGAAATACTACACTGCTGGCTATACTTAGCAAGTCTAATAAAAAAATAAGTTAAATATAACTAAAACCCGACTAGGAAAAAATCGCGCACTGAAAAGTACCTATAAAACAAGAACAATATTCATTTGACCGATATTTTCGAAATTTTTAAGTAATACCACTCGACAACTGAGACGCTTCTAACGACGCCTCATTTGTCATGTTATGATAAGTAGTTTAGAAGTTATGAGGGAACAAACAAACATACATACTTACATACATTACCGGTCAAAATCATAACCCTCCTTTTGGCTTTGCCGTAAGTAGTCAGGTAAAAAGACATTTAACGCAGCTGAAATTTACATATTCTTAGCATCACAGATTTCTTTTTTCATTCTGGACTTTAACTAGTAACCTTGGTTACGAAGATCTAACTATTTAAACGCAAATACCCCAACGACGCTTGTTCTGTTGCATGAACCTACATTGCGCCACAAAACGGTGACACCAAAAATTAAAGTCGTTTTCCAGCAATAAAAGCTCAATGAAGTAACATTGAAACATTTTGACTTTGACTTTGGCCGTACATGATAGATTGAGTTAGCAAAAGAGTTAGTACCAAATATTTTACTACTGAGTTTAAACTCATGGTTTAAAATGACGAGTATCGTAGTGCCTATTCATTTGATGACTGTACATAATTAAACGTAATTAATATGGTGACTATCCAATCTGACTGAGTCACGTTTCGAGGAAACAGAACAGATACTATCGCTGGTTTCGTCTGAGTAAACCTGGTGGTCCAGCAATATTACAGGTTACAGGTAAGACAGAAGGGCCACTCACATCTTCTTAGTCAGCCAATCTCTATAGTGCTAGTGTACTAAAATAAGGTTAGATATGTCGCCATCCTTATTTTATTTTTAAAAAAATTCTAGTTCTACATTTGAATAAGGATTAAACAAGACTGTTTAACTTTAAATATAATAATTAGACTATAATGATTCAATCAAATAGACTAAGCTGCCCCCTAGTAGTTACGGTCCCTAGTACAGTTACCGGCACGTAACTTGGCAAGAGATTTTCGTAGTGGGGGAAGTTCGCGCATTTAAAAATGTATCAAATTGTACGTGCGCAAACTTCCCCCACTACAAAAACTCTTGCCAACTTACGTGCCGGTAACTGTAGGTATCTACCTACTTACTTACATAATAATGTTTAAACTAAAATTTGTAACTATCCCGGGATCCTGAGTTTGATTCCTAGGTCGAGTAAAATTATATTAGACTTTCGATAAGAAATTTCTCAGTAGCAGCCCGGAGTTCGGAAGTGGTGTGGCATCCCCGTGGCTCGGAGACCACGTGAAATCGTTGTCTGCTAGTAAAATCTAATCCTGCGCCTGATCTCTACCCGGTCGTGTCGGATTGCTGTCCCATCAGACTAGAGTGAAGGAAGAGGGAGTGCACCTGTTAACCAATAATACCTTCGCATACTTGGCTAGTCTTTATTAAGATTAGCCGCAAAATATTATTATCAAAACCAAAATAGAGACAGCATCTATTAATTCAATGCTGTCGTGAGTATCGCATGACGCAACGGTAGATATGGATTTAATAATGCAACCCCAATATCAATTAAACTTAATTCCCGATACAGTAATCTTCCCAAGGGACAGTTATGAGGTATGTACGCGACGCATTATGCCTCAGTGTCGCTTCGGACGCAATCAACGGACCGACATGCTTCGCTTGTGTTTCCTACTGTGTTAGCAGTATGTGGACAGTGACCAGCTATGGTGGGGAAAGCGGGACAGTCTCAAACTGTCCATTATTTATTTTGTGGAACAACAATTATGAAGTAGAATTTTATTGGCCTTCTGGGTTGCAACTTTCGGTGCAAACCAGAAGGCCAATTTTATTCTACTATTTAAAAAAGATTCATTTAGTCACAATCTCATCTCAGCGATAAACAATGTCAAAGAATGTAGATAAATGCATTTTGACAGATTAGATTAGATCTGACTGAGATTAGATTGCGATCGTTCCTAAAAATTAGTAAAATTGCCCCCTGATTTTGGCGTTGTAAGTTTCCTGGTTTTGTTAACCGTCTGACACATCGATTCTTCGTCTGTTCTTCTAACTATTGCCTTCATACATTTTGATGGTTTTGGGTTTATAAAGGTATCTTTTTCTTTAGTATTTCGTTTTTATTAAACCCGTTTATTTTACATGCACAATATCCGTGCTTTTTTTATAATTGTTACGGGTGTAACAATAAAAAAAAAACACGGATATTCCTTCAAAACCGGACAGTTCTGCACACCCTGCCGTGCCGTACTTAATGGCTGATGCAAATTATACACCGCTACACACAGTAATGTCAGTTTTTGTGCCCCTACGCCGTATGTTCGTACCTATGTGTTTAGAAATCTTATTTGGATCACGATGTCTTCGGGCCTCGGGTTACGGGCCGTTAATGTGGAGAAGTTGCGTTAATGTTCCGTGTAATTTATATGTGTAGTGTGGCTGAATGGTGCGAGATTTTCTCAGACGTTGAGGTTGGGCAGTTCCTGGCAGATATTAGTCTGTCTTTATTCATCCTGTGGTCATCTTAAGAACAAAGTAAGGATTAGATATTTAATTATTGAAATGTCTTGAGTACCTAAGCTTTCTTAATTTCAGAGTACTTAACTATTTACAGACAGTTTAAAATTGTTAAAGAAGACAGGGAGATTGTCAGTTAGTCAGCATATTGAAGCTTGTTACCCGTTCTAAAACGTAGGCAGGTATCTATGGAGAAGAACGAACAAGAAACTCCACGGTCACAAAACAGACTTTTCAATCAAGTTTAACAATGCCCTTTTTAATTAATTTAATTGTGATAATTCCAAGCTCTTAAAAAGTTTTTAACCTAAATGAAATTATTCATAAAGATTAAGTAAATTATACCATTACACCCGCCACTCTTTTACACATTACACCTTGTTGACACATAAATAAATCATCTAGTTGCTCTATCTTAAATTACACCTTCGCCTACTATCAAAATAAGAATGGTCAATCAAAAACCGATAGAATCAAAGTCAGTGACATTACGTCATTCAATTAGTTAGCACCATAACGAGACAATAATAATGTACTTATTCCAATTTTAATCCTATTTAAAAGTCAAACAGGCCAACCTACGATAGTTTAAGTATTCAATGAAAATCTATGCGCCATATGTAATCCTCATGTGCCGTTGATTTACCTTCTTATGTAAATAGGTACAGTCTTCAAAAGAGATAAGGTTGAAGGCAGACTAGTTAATTTATTAATTTACTAGCGACCTTACTACAAACACATACATATAAACTTTCCTCTTGTATCACTTTATCTATCGATAAAAACCGTATTAAAATCCGTTTCGCAAAAAGATCTAAGAGTAGGTACAGACGGCCGGCAGCGACTTTGTTTCTCACACAACATAGTTGTTGAGTGAGATTCAATAAAGTACACCAACAGCGTATACATCAAGCATTAACAGTACAGTACAAAGTATTAAAATAGGTAAATAGGTAGGTTATACTTATACACATTCTCAAAAAGATGCAGAGGACAAATAGATCTGTACCTATCGATTTTAATGCGGCTTTTTTAACTACGATGTGATGAGCAGTCTTTATGCTAAAAATGTACATTTCTAGCATGCATACTAAATTCTTTTGCTGACTTTACATATTGTGTGGGTACAACGTAGGATGGCACAGAATTAGGTAATTTATAGCTCACTGGTACATCAACTTGGCAAAATAATCTACCTATAAATAGTGGCAAATAGTCAAGAGTGGGATTTGATGGTCCAATGTGGGCTTCATCCTAGTTCAACTTGGAATACAAAAAAGAATATGATTTACCATATTTTCTGATTTATCGAGAACTACTTAGCACTCTCCCCGCGACTTCGTTCGCGTGATTTTTCTTACGGATCCCTAATTTTTTTGAAAATATAATATAGCCTATGTTATGTCACCCGGGGATAGTGCAGCTTCCCAACAGTGAAAGAATTTTTCAAATCGGTTCAGTAGTTTCGAAGCCTATTCAATGTGAACAAACAATCAAATCTTTCCTCTTTATAATATTAGTATTGATGTCGATGAAGTATTCATCATCACAATTAGCACCTGAATGCTGTCAATGATGCGCATGGGCGTCCTAATTCCCAAATGATCGCTTGCTTCATTAAGAGCCTGATTAAATATGAGCAATGGGCAACACCCACGCTTGGGGGATTAATGATTTTCATTAGGTACTTTATTCAAAATATTTTAACTAAACCGGCCATTTGCAAGGCGGTCTTAAATACGGATAGTTTTATACCAACATACAATACTTACAAAACGTATTTTTTTTAACAGATTAGAAAAAAACATCTTTCTTTTATGGACCCCCTTAAATTTTACACTGTATTTTATTCTAATATATTAGTTTTTTGTTGTTATAGCGACCCTAGCAATACACATTTTGTAAAAATTTCAAGCATCTACCTATCACAGTTCAAAAGGCAGACTGACGCATAGACAGCGATAAGGTTGCGTTGGTAACTTGGTACCTTTTAGGAACGAACTAGATAACAAGTAACTAACCAAAGAAGTGAAAGAAAATGTTATATATTAAACATCTTCTGACCCGGATATAAAAGAACACAAACGATATTAAAGTATTCCACGGTAACGTGAGAATGTATACAAAAAAATGAGAACTTTTGTAAGTCAAGTGGGTTTCCCAAATATTTGTGCTGGTCTTTCGAAAAAAAAAGTGATTTATTACCAACCAGACTGACATCTTGAGAGCCAGGTTTCCTCGCGATATTTTCCTTCACCGGTGATGTCCAAGATAAACTTAGAGAGTAAATAAAAAATACAAAAAGTCACATTGGTACTTGGCCGTTTTTGGTTGCGGACCAACAGCCTCGTGCATGAGAGGCGCTTAACCACTGGGCCATTATCGCATCATGAAAAGCTATGCATGATGATAAAGACAAAAACAAGACTTTTCCCCCACCCATAAACTATTTACCACCAAGCGAACATCTTCCCGCAGGGTCTAACCTTTCGTGGTCCACTTGGAAGAAGGTGTAACTCCAACTTCTCAAACAGGGGGTACTCACGGTACCCCGAATCAACTGCAGGGTCACAAACAATGCTCCACCTTCTTAGCTTGCCCTCTGTGCCCCAAGTATGCAGCCCAAGTGACCTATTTTTTATTGCCTGTTGATTATTATTTTTGTCTGCACATGGTCTGTGTTCTTTCTTTCGTGTGTGCTGCCACCAAATATGCCCTAGAAAAAGCAATGTGTTAGGCTGCCCAAATTAAAATCTGTCGTGCCAGCGACACAAAGAAGACGAATACAAAAACGACCCGGAAATCACAAAGAAAATTTTATCAAACACCAAACGCACTCGAAATCTTCTCATGCTCTTTTTATTTACACTCGACGCTAAAAGCTTTGCGAAAACAGCGCTCACTGTTAACAGAACAGTTATTAGTTATTCCCACGACGAAGTCAAGTGCACAGACTGCACTGTCTGTTACTATAGATCCATTAATAAGTAGACAGCCAATGGTCACATAAAATGAGACTGGAAATGATAATTGAAGATTAATGGGGTCTATTTCTGCTAGGGTTGCGGATTTTGTTCGAAAGACTTACCGTGGCCCTGGAACGTAAAGGGAAAAGGAACACGAATGGGTTTTAGTTAGTAAGAGTTTGACACTCCCTTCCGCTCCGAAAGAAGTCATTTGATGATAACCCACCCTTAAAAAAATTAATAACAACACTAACAACTATCATCATCTATCTGCCTAGCCTTTTCTAAACTATGTTAGGGTTGCTACCCAGTTGCAGCTGAATACCGGTGTTTTACATGGAACGACTGCCTATCTGATTTCCATAACCCAGTGACTGGGTAATACGCGATACCCCTATGTAACACTGGTTGTCAGAATTTGGGGTTCTGACTATCCGTAACGACTACAACAGAGATGACCTACAGCTAAATGAGAATAAAATTCTGCCAGCCGAATTTCGGTCACAGTGAGTCACCATTTGCCTGACCCGGAAATCGAATCAAAGACCAGACTCAGCAGTCGCGTTTGCCACTATGAGCTTGAGCACGACGGGGCAGTTAACAAAACATACTGCATACCTACGTAATGTGATTATGTATTAAAAGTATGATAAATTGTTTATTGTTACGATCTTGATACAAGCCGATATTTAACTTACTAATCCTTCGGCTATCTAGCTCTAACACACGTCGAATCCTATCTTCCTTGTTACTCATATTGCCAATCTATGTAATAGTATATCTATGACGCACTAATGCACTCTCGCTAAGATCAAAACCCACCTTTACTTTAGATTCATTCACTATTGTTGATAAATGACGAAATGATTAATTGTCTTGTCTGAATCGCTTTGAACTTGTGGGAACCCGCGGTTGATTGCTACTACATATTGTCGTAATGTAAGGCCTAGAGCAGATGAACGACTTTTTGTGTAATCGAGTCGATAGCAAACTAAGCCTTTACCGTGTAAGGTCTCTGTAAAGAGAGTCTCGGACTCATGGCAGCAGAAGGAACTGTAAGAGTTCAAGAGAATTTTACAACGAAAAAAGAAATCTTTTTCAATCTATGAAAGTCTGCATTTTATTGGACTTCTTTTCTGCTTTTTTACAAGCTTTTATTTAGCTTGCACTGTTCGTATGTAAGTAAGTTGTCCTTTCAAAATTTGCAAACCATTTTTTTGAACTATTTGTTGTTATCCGATTGAGCTAAAATTTTGCATACACCTTTAGTTCTGATGACAATACAATGTCCAATACTCAATATTGTAATAATTTTAAATTAAAGCTTGTTTTTAAAAATATTTTTTTTTTATTATCTTTATATTTTGGGAACACAGAAGAAACTGCATCGCGAAATTTTGCCATGACACTAACTCAGTCATCGTTTGGTGTCACAAAAAGTCTGCAGTCTACGCAAGCCCTAAGGCAGCATATTCTGATTATAGTCATTATTTTGGTCGAAGGTGGTTATTTGGAGCTTTATGTCTGTTGTTGGTAGTTCACGAGTCACGATAAGACCTTGAGTGAGGACCAAAATAGACGCTTTGGCAAATAGTGTGGTAGCAATACCCAAATTTTCTTTTGGAATAGAAGGCCACCGAAATAGCCAGGCGTCTGTAATAAGAACAATTGTTTTAGATACAGGGCTGTAGCTAGAGTCAAATTTGAGGTAGGGCAGCATTGGTTGGGTAGGGCGAAAGTAAAAAAAAATATCATAATTGATCTGCCCTTGAAGCATGGGCTCCTAAATCAATCACCATGTATATCACTGAACTCTAGATCAGTGATGTACATTCAATAGCTATAAGTAGGCAAATAATTTCTGTGACAGCGCATGACCATGGATCTAAGAACTATCAAATCCTCAATGATGAAGTACCTACAAGCGAACAAGAGGTTGAACTTCCAGATTTGGATATAGAGATCTAAGGTTGGGCATTGTGATTTCAAGGTAGGGCATTGCCCCACAATGCCGCCCCCTAGCTACGGCCCTGTTTAGATATAACAGATTATATTCACATAGTATATAAATTAAGCTTTTTTAGTGTGATGCTACTAACTTTATCGTTTTATACTCTTTAAGCCCTTTCATTTGATACCCATATCAAGGGGATTGAGATAAAATATGTTATCCGCCATCTTGGAACGGCGGCCATATTGAAATTACTACAATACTGAGTATTGATCATTTTATTGTCACCAGAACTAAAGGTGTATGCAAAATTTCAGCTCAATCGGATACCAACAAATGGTCGAAAAATGGTTTGCAAAATTTGAAAGGACAACTTATTTACATACATACTTACATACGAACAGTGCAAGCTAAATAAAAGCTTGTAAAAATAAAAATAAAGTCGCTTCCCGCCGTCTGTAAGCTTCTTTTAAACTACGCGACGGATTTAAATGCGGTTTTCATCAATAGATTGAGTGATGCAAGGCTTATGTATTGACATTGCATTTCGGGAAAGATCGCTAGTATAAAATATATTGCTATTGCTATAGACACAGCTATAAAATAGTGTAATGTAGCGTGATTCTAGTACTTTTTAGATCATCTTCTTTTTATTATAAACGGGAAGTTTATGAGCAGGGCTGGATGGAAGAATAGATGTTTATTATCCACCCTTTCACGCTGAAAGGTATTAGCTTTTAGGCTAGGGTTGCCAACTTTTTTTACAAGAAATAAAGTATATTCGGGTCTATGAAGAATACTAAACAGTATTTTAGAAAAATGAACAGTATTTTATTTATTTAGTGTTTTAATTTTAAATAGATACATATTTTGTAGAGTTTCTTGCACAACTTACTAATTTACAATCTTTTTTTAAAAACTTCATACGCCTCGTCACAATTATAACTGAAATAAAAATAAATAAGGAGCTCATTTTTTATTAAATTAATAGATGCTCTATTTCTATCCTCCCGCCACTTATCATTCATTACTGAAAAAACTCTTTCAGTAAATGCTGAGGTGGCGGGAAGTGAGTGACAGTCTTGAATATTTGACATTAACAGATTCATTCAGAAACTCGGTGTGATTTGTTTGTGGCTGCGCTGCACTGAGCAGTGAGCGCCCTCTGACTAAATAAAAACAATACCTACTTAATACTTAATGTATTTGCATTTTGATGCTGAAAACAGTATTTTGTATACTTTATTTTTGTTCAACAGTAAAAAGTATAATTTAGTGAAAAACAGTATAATACTGTTGAAAACAGTATAGTTGGCAACCCTATTTTAGGCACTCATCATTATAGATATTGATCTAGCTTAATCACATAGGATAAATCTAACCCGATTTGTGTTCCAGTGAGAAACCTAATTGAAGATTTTGTCGTAATTCTAAATTCTATGCAGACCAAGTCGCAAGGAGTAGCTATTTTTGTAATAACAAAAGAGGACTGAGATATGAGTGTTTAAATATGGACGCAATATGTCCCTTGATGACTTATAATCTACTCGGTAGGATCTCGTTTCCACAAATGAAGCAACAGCAGTTGAAACCGACGTACCATTGTATACAGCAGGGGTTCCCAAACTGTTCGTCGCGACGCCTTGGGGGGTCGTGGAGCTACCCTGAGGATGTCGCAAGACGGTGTGCACAAGTCTATGTAGTTTTAATTCCTTACTAATATTATAAATGCAAATGTAACGTTTTCTGACTGACTGACTGACTGTCTGTCTGTTTGTCTGTTACGCTTTAATTAATAAACCATTGAAACGATTTTGATGAAATTTCGTACGGGGTACGTTTGAACCCCAAGACAGGACACAAGCTACTTATTATTTCGCGACTTCGTCTGCGTCCGCGATAACCGACATTTACGCGGAAAGCTAATAATAAATAAAGTATTCTTAATGCCTGCTTAGGGCTACACACAAATATCTTCTTACATAAAGGCGTTACAAAAAAATTAAACCCCGTAATGGGAGTCGCAGTATTAAAAAGATTGGTAACCTCTGGTACATACATACAGTAGCCCTATATAACAGCCTCCGAAACATTGCGACACGTCTCTTGATCTATTATGTTGCCAACTTACTTACCATTCTATTTTGATATCAATAAAGGTAGTTTGGAAATGAATAAAGTGATTTTCGCGATAATAATATGATAAACTAACTTATGGCCACGACTTCGTTCACGTAAATGTCGTCTATCAGCGGTGATATTTTTTGTGCTCAACTAATTAATTGTCTAAGTTACGCCTTATAACATCAGCTATCGGCCAATGAAAATCTCATCAACATCGGTTCAGCCGTTTCGGAGATTAGCCGGTACAAACAGACAAAAATAAAAAAATATTGTATTGTGTATAAGTACAGTAGCGGTCATAAGTGGAGTAGCAATCTACAAAGCAAATCGATTGATACTTTGGTTGAACTTACGACCTTTCGTCGTCGTGTACGAATTTTGAGGTGTACGTAGGTCTGTGTTATTACGTTCAAAAGTGCCTTATAATGGCCTAATTAAATAAATGATTTGACTTTGACTTTAACTTTGAATACATCACTTATACATACAGATGTAAGTATGGCCTGTACTTACCCCGTGTTCACAGCAATTCAAACCTTAGCATGCTACTGCACTTATGACCGCTATACATACCGTGTAATTCATAATACTATAAGTACATATTTTTGTATTGTTGTCATACAAACATACACTTCCATTTTATTTATTTGTATAGACTTACCTATGTAGATAAAGGAATGAATAACTGTAATTAATTTAAGTCAGGCGGAGAAATATTCGATTCGGTCAAAGATTGGCTAATCAAATGCTGTAATTAATATGAAGCGGAAAGTTGCGATTGCAGTTTAAATCGGTTTGTGATAGTCATTTCAATTCTGTAGCCTAAGTACCTACACGTTATTGGTAGCCCAGACCACTGGTAGGTAGATATGTTTAAGTAAGTTTCATAATATTTAAGTAATAAATATCTATCTTTAAAATTAACTGTGATTTCAAAATATTGTGGCATGCCATTCTATTTTTTTTAATGCTTAATTTATTGCTTCCATTCCTTACCAAAAATACGAGTATCTTTATTTAAAAACAGAAAATATACATATTTAGATTTATTGCCAGAACACGAAAATTATATCCGGTTTCAAAAAAACATGCCAAGTTTTAAGATCTATGATTGTTAAAGATGAAATTATGAGATAAACGAATACATTTCTATCTCTTTTGTGTGAATTAAGTAAAGTTTATCTTGGCGACCTAAAACTTAACATTGTGTTAAATAATGTTACGGTATATTTTAATACATACAGACGTGGGAACTTGCGGTGCAAAAGGTCACCGGGTCACCAGCCTTTTCAAATGATTCAAGTTTTGGCAACTTTTCCCAGTTCAGTTAGTACACGTAGGTAATTGTTATAATTAAAGTCCGGTTTTTAAACACTGTAATCAAATACTAATTGAAACAAAGTAATTTCAGCGCTACTAAACTTTTTGTGTCAAATTATTTCGGTTATTTATCTGTGCGCCATGATTAGTATGAACATCTGTCAAATATTTGGCGCGCATTTAACGGTGAGCTGTCAGTTTATTTTGACAATGTATTTATTTATCGAGTTATTTATGAGGTAAATTGATTGTTTTCTTCTCGTAATAGTATGTAAATACAAGGAAATTAAAATAGATCCTAGACAACGGCATAATTATAAATCTTGTAAAAAGATGTCTGACAACTTGATCAAATAGACCAGACAAGCTAAATTGGTCGTGACAAATGGCGTCTGTGATACATTTAATTTAAATGTATCATAAATATCTTGATTCTAGTCTCGCACAATTAATTGTTCGTGAAGTGTGTATGATGCATTCTCATGCAATCATATAGATTAATGTACACATACATATGTATGATTTATTATGTATGATCACTAATTTCTAATACTTTTACTAGCATTACAGCTTTCACTTGTCCATCTGGTCTAATTTAATGGTCGTTGTAATTTCAGTCGCGTGTTTTATTGGTCATAACATAATTTTCATTGGAATTATAGTTTTAATTACATACATGTTTTGAAATGTTAAGTTTTCGTTTAGGGCAATTTTAATAAACATGCTGGCAACTTTTCTCATTATTCTTTATTTGTAATTAGAATAACTAAATATTCCGTTACTTTTTCCCATCACTGTTAACCAGAGGTAATGGAACTAAAACATGAATACTGGTGGCTGGTGGTATAATAACCGGGAAATATGAACAATCATGGCGTCCACTACACAGATTTGACTTGTATGGAAAAGCGCCCTCGCAACTTGTAACTTTATTCATAACGCATATTATGGCAAATATAATAAGCAGGTATTTATTGAATAAAATCGGCATATTAATACCTAATCTACTTTTGTATTGTCTTAAGAATAGAAGGTGTTGATAGCACATGTAGAATCAACAAGAATAATAATGTATCTAACCAAGATTTTGTAAAAACCTAATTTAAAAGAGTGCCGTGGAGTTTCTTGCTCGTTCTTCTCCATAGAGGCCTACCTCCGTTTTGGAACGAGCAACTAGCTTCATTTTTCTGACTAACTGACCGACTCCTTGACAATTCAAAAGTGCCTGTAAATGGTCAAATTGAAATAAATGTTTTGACTTTGACTTTGACTTTGACTTTTGACTTTGACTTTGAGCCAAGGTATGACGTTCGATACCGGGTTTCTATGCGTTATTTCCATTCACATATTATGTGCTTTCAAGTTCATTCTGCATATCCCTGACTTCGGTTAAGGAAAACATCGTGAGGAAACCTGAACTTGTACTAAATACTCGTAAAAATTTGAAATCGCCAATCCCTCTTGAGCAAGCGTGGTGATCAATGATCGTACCTTCTCTGTATGAGAAGAAAAGGCCCTGCAGCCGGATGATAATAGACTGGTGTTATTATTATTATAAGAATGGAGACATGGTATGCATCAGTTGCACGTTACTAAAGAGTAACTATTAGGCTCAATGATATCAAATATCTATTCGTTAAAAACGAGATAATAATTAAAAGCTAACAATCAAACCGTAGGCCATACAACTTTCTTCTCTCCACAGATTAAAAAGAATTTATGTTGTCTATGATGACTACACATCTTGCCACACATAGCCGTCATCTATGGTTGTACAATGTACCTACATAACTTTTTAATCACGCTATTATAAGCGTTATACAACTATTCCCATTGTTGCCCTGTCTTCCTTACGATAACCACCTTCCGTATTGACAATGAAGATCCGTTATCTCTTTCACACAATTCAGAGCTTTCATAAGAGGAAATGAGACGGAAATAGGGTATTTAAATGACGCTGCAAAATTATAAGTGGAAAAGTAAAAGTGTTACTAAACAATTGGTACTTGTTAGTATTGTAACTAGTCATTGTGGACAATTTATAACGTTGTTGAAGTCAACTTCTTTAGGTAGGTACGTTTACTTGTTTTTTAAAGGTATCCCCTAGTATGAGCTACGTGTTATCAACGGGGTGATATATCTGTAGAAACATTTCTATTTCTATTTTGCCTGCGACATATCTCCTCGGTGATAATTTAGCCTGTGAGTGGGCCTTTAAAAACAGCTATAGCAAATACTAATCCGATTTTCTTCATAATTATCTGGTTACGTAAGCTTCGTTGGTCTAGTGAACTGCTGAGCATAAGGTCTTGGGTTCGATTCCCAGGTCGGGCAGTGTTATTGAGTTTTTCCATCAGGGATTTCTCAGTAGCACCCTCGTAGTCTGGATTTGTACCCGGTTGATGGCAATAGGCTCGCCGCCTATTACATGGTATACTAATGGGTACACCTCTGCCTAACTCTTCGGAGATTACAGGCGTGTTGTTATGTAGTATGCGAATATGTTCCTTCAAATAAATGTTCATAAAAAAGCAATCATCGAACCAATGCACTATCGAAAAATAAATATCTTGATCCATTTTATGCAGCATAATATCAAGAAGATACTCGTATCTAACAACGCCTCAAAGCCTAACAACTAGAAAAGCTACGTGACTTTTTGACATTGGAAGGACAAGTAAATCCCGTTTTCTTATAGCGCACTGACAAGAAGATGCCCACGTACAATAGCGGGGTATCGTTTACGCTGCGTGGGCGCAAGGCCGGGCGGTGCAGTGCGCACCCGACACCGCCATTCATAGAGCTGACACCGATCTGTAGTATGTCCAGTGCAACGAGATTTGTTGAGTCTTTATGTACTAAATCAGTATTTATATACAAGGGCATTAGAATTAGTGTTGCCCAAATGCAAGACCAAGACGAGACCTTAGCCAGTCTTGGTCTTGGTCTTGCGTCAATACACCTGGTCTTGGTCTTGGTCTTGGTATTGCGCTCTCAGTCTTGGTCTTGGTCTTGGTCTTGCAGCAAGAGTCTTGCAAGTCTTGCGAGACTCTACTACTCAGACTAGACTAAACGGAAAACGGACGAAACGTCGGGCTAAAGGTAAAATTCGCGATAAATACCCGTTTACATGTTTTATAATGTAGACTAGACTACTTGCAAATACCTGTTAGCCTATTGCTATTTATTAAACACGTTAGTTTAGATCTTAGAACAACGTAACAGAGTAGGTACATATTGAGATTAAATTGACATAGGCATAGTGAACCACCAAATTAATAAAATTAACTCGACAATAATTAAAAAAATCACGCAATTTAGTACTAAGGCGTAATTACTAACTCTACTAAAATATCAGCCTTAATGATTAAACCTACATCTACTACCCTATACCTTTAATGATTTTTTGTACGTGTTTAGTGGCTGGCTATCCTAAACTCTTCACAAACAGCTAGCGGGAGCGGCTAAATAATTATCACTTATACTTACTTTTCATCTTCATCTAGACTTGATAAGTACCTAGGTACTTCTAACTAATAAAAATTTGTCGCCGTCTAGACTTTTAAATTAGTACTAGCACAAACATCTAAAACATGAATTAAATTTTTGATAGGTACCTACCTACATTAAAATGTATCAGACAACATTTTTTGGATATCTATTGTGGCTTGTGACGAACGAAAATTGTTTGTAGGGATTTTTAAGCACCTATTATTTATCTATCGCACTTCTAAAAAATCAGCTGATTTATGAAATAAAATAATTGATGTTTTTAATTTCAAACTTTATAGGTATTTCAAGCAATATTGCTCGTTCCGTGACTCATCGATCGACGATCGCAGAAAATGCAACATACTTACGAGTACGATACGACACGAAACAAACGTATACAATTTTAAAATGTACTTGGTAATCAATACAATACCTTTTAGTGTTATGACGATACGGTTTTGATACTAGGGAACGTCTATCAAAATCAGGATTAAAACCAAATCCCTACTTAATAACGCCCAAATCTCAGTTTGACTTAACTGCGAGACGCAAGAGTCTTGCAGGCTTAGTCTTGTTCTTGCTCAAATCTTGCAGGGTTCAGTCTTGGTCTTGGTCTTGCTACAATAAGTCGGTCTTGGTCTTGGTCTTGGTCTTGCATTTTTGCAAGACCAAGACCAAGACCGCAAGACCAAGACCGATTTTGGGCAACACTAATTAGAATGTAAGAAGTTTCTTTCATTTTTTTTTCATTAAAATATTGATTAGTGCTCTATGTGCTCAAACGGGAATGCTCCATTTTTTTTTCTATCTTAGGCTTGGTGCTTCTGTGTGTTCGGTTTTGAATCCTGAGGTGAGTCAAGCTGCGCTAGCCAATGTCCATTATTTAATTTAAAATTTCCGTTTGGGACTTTGACAGTCTCATTAAACCTTCGACCTCTCACAAGATTTACATTTACTTGTATTTATTGCATCTCTAGAGACTTGCTAGGCATTGTATGATTTTACTCCTTTGCACATACCTATATCAGAATATAATCAACAGATTGTGTCCGGTTTTCACCGCATTGTGCCAAAGGAAAAGACATGGATGCCCTCGATCACTGCTCATCTGCTCGCTGTGGGTCATGGTATGTTTAATTCAGCACGTGACGTTATACTGGCGTACGCATTCGGAGTTCATAATATGAAAATGGTGGTTTCATTGTTGATTCATCTTAAAAGGTTCCTATCCAAAATCAAGTGAGAGTACTGCTGTCTGTCTTGTTACTTTTAAGAGCATAAACGCCGCCTCTTACAAACTTGCAAGTCCAAATTGGACGGACGTAAAACGGTTCATTATTTTCCAAAATTTGGGACTTGAAAGTTTGTATGGGATACCTCATATGTCCCTGAATAGTTAGTCTTGTTACAATTTGTTGGAGCTGGCTAAGTTATACAATTTAAATAAAAGTTCGATGGCTTTGGTACAGATGATAAGGCTAGATTGGAAGTGGAAATCTTAGATATCCTTCTTTGGTTGCCAACGCACGATTTTTTCGATAAATTGCTCATGCGATAACTAAAAATAACAAATAATAACGGATATAAGGAATAATTTGGGATAAGAGTGAGAGAATTACGAGACACTACCGTCCTATGATTGCCATCATGTCATAGAAGTTTACTGCGGTGTATTTTTGTAAAAGAATCCGTCGTTTTTAGGTGAAGGGAGTATAAGGTAAGCTTTTGTTTCACCTAATGCTAGCGATTTCAATGTTAAGGAATAAACCAGCTGAGAACCAAACGGAACATCATTAAAAAAACAAAATGCATGATTCAAATAAAGCAGCAACCATGTTCATTACAAGCACAACTCATCAGAAGCGAAAACTCATGAATGATATTCACATAAACTCAGATTCATTCATGGGAAAGATTCGCTTACTACGTAATTTCTAACAATTAATGCTTTTTGCCATCAAAAGAACTGGGTCTACCATAGACTCCCACTCTTTGGTAACAGTACAATGATTACGTAACTGAGAAAATCTTCCCACATGCTGTGACAAAGAGGTTGCTTGTACCACCTTTTGTGGGTGGCCACCACTGGCGTTCGGATTCAGTAATGACCATAATTGACCATATATGATTGATGAGTGAGCAATAGTTCCAATTTTATGAGTGTTTTGTTCAGTTGCTGTTTTGGCAGTTATAGTGTCCTGAATAGGCACCGCCTCATCAAACTGTGTCATAAAAACCAATAAAGGAATGTCGAGGAAATGGGCATCTCCTTAGAAGCTGTGTGTGGTGTAACGTCACTAGGTTCCTAGAGGAAGTTCATTGTTTTTTTTCAATGAACTGGATGTAATGATCAGCAGAACTATTCCTTAAATATCTCCCTCGATGAATTTTAGGTGAAGTGACCTTGAAATGAGCAGACAAAACCTAACATCAACTGGTCTATTTTGTAAAAATCTCCCTCGGTGAGCTCACTTCAATACTAATATTATAAATGCGAAAGTAACTGTCTGTCTGTTCATGTTAGTTCAGTAACTTAAAAACTTGATGCCTCAACGGTAAGCTCCTCTAACAACTGTCTTATACAAATGCTGACACACAGCTAGCTAGTAATACTTCTTTAGTCGTCATCATTTTAAAATCATAAGTCATATCTATAAATGTATTGATTATTAAAATGTTAATTCGCTTGTTTTCTACCACATACATGAATAGAAACTCTATGTATATGGAATACGAAACAATCTTCGACATTTAAGGCGTGGTCTGATAGAAATGTCATTCGGTGAGTCACATTGGAGGTAGAAAGGCTATACTTATGTGTGGGTGTTAAAATTGGCTTGTCCAGAGCAGAAATTATGAAAAGGATTACTTACGTAAAAACTACTTTTATTATTACGGCACAGCTTCACACGGGGACAATTTAACGTAATGTAATATCAAGAGTATCAACACAACGTCACGTTTGTAATCCCCGAAGGGTTACGCAGAGGTGTACCCGCCAGTTATGTGTAAGTCCCATGTAATAGGGGGCGAGCCTATTGCCATCGACCGCTCACAAATCTAGAATCCGAGGTTCCTACTGAAAAATTCCTGATGGGAAAACCCAATAACACTTTGCCCGACTTGGCAATACAACCCAAGACCTCATGCTCAGCTAGCAATTAAACAGGTCCTGAGAAGATAGAAACTTAGCTACATCAACTTTAAGATGACCAACATATAATACAAAATCTACTGCCCCATTACCTACATCTTTGAACAACCTCTCGATAACCAGTGAAGCAATGGATGCTTCACAATGGCCCGCATTGGCCCCAACATGTGAAGGGGCGTTGTAGTACCTGGTACAATCATTCCTTTGTCTCATAAAGTATTATCTGCGATGATCATTCGTACGTAATCG
This sequence comes from Hoplodrina blanda, assembly GCA_949316365.1. Lineage (NCBI taxonomy): Eukaryota > Metazoa > Arthropoda > Insecta > Lepidoptera > Noctuidae > Hoplodrina > Hoplodrina blanda. Next base: position 11,888,954 of record OX438594.1, read on the forward strand.
TCGAGTCACGGCAGATTTCTCGCTGTTAATAGATGGCTGCCGATTCGAGAGAGTAACTTTGTTTTGGTACAAGTTATGAGAGATGGCAGGCTTGATTTGAGCTTATTCTGTGGAAACGAACCAACCCACAATCTCTCAATAATTACGTCATACGAATTCAATACTTATGTATTCCAAAATGTGTTAAATTACTAGTCTAGCAAGAACGGTTTAATGTACGATACAACCTTATGCTTAGAAAAGATTAAATATATAAAACATTTAACAAATTACTTTGAAAATGGAATTTAACGATTGTTGGTTTATTTTGTTAGAATAAACCTCAATAGTCACGTTTCAAAATCATACTCAAATCATTTATTTCAATTAGAAAAGGCACTTTTGCAAATCACATAAAAGAAAACATTAATTAAATCTAGTTGGCCCTTCCAAAAAGTAGCTTCGTTGGGAGAAGAAAGGTTAAGAATGGCAACTCCATACTTATTCTTTGTTTATATAGTTAATTATACCTTTATCTGGTTAAAATCCACAATTATTTGTATATTCTATTATTAGATAAGAAGCATCAAATTAATTTAATAACATAAGGTACATAAGCAGTGGCGGCTGGTGGGTTATCGAACTGGTGGTGCACTTTACTAAAATATTAAAATTAGAAAATGCAACAAAACAAAAATTTACAAAATATAGGTACTTATGTTTATTTTTTATACATTAATCAATACGACATTTTTCTGAAGCGAAATGTTCAATCACCTTTTTATTAAAATCGGGTATTAACACCATACACAGTATAGAATAAAAGTTCTCGAAAAAAATCGAAACAAAAACTAAAAACAATTACGGTAATATAAATAAACAATAATTAACGCGTCACACATACAGTGAAACTATACTGGTAGTCTGTTATCGAGATGTCAATCCTGCCGTCGCGTCGTCGGCGTCGCCTCGCGCCCATGCTGCCGGCCGGCCAATATTCGTCAAACATCGGGTGCTCTCGGCAATCCTCGGTTCGCACGTGCGGCGCTCGAGAACCCACTCATTACTTGGTACATTTCTATGAACTATCTTCTGTTTCACGCGTCAGGCGTATTAACTCGTATCTCCTACAAGTTATATTAGCAGCCCTCGTGCACTCGCCGAAGCGCACGAGAATTTGTCTTTACAGGAAAATAAGTCTTAATAGTTTAGTAAAGCGCTCAAACTGTTTCACCATAATTGGAGATTTAATTTTTTATACGTTTTTGTATGTTTAAAAATAACTATTAAAATGGTAATTTAAAAATAAAGATGAAGTACTTAATATTTTGTAATTTTTGATTTTTGAATTGGTGGTTCAGCGCACGAGCGCACTTAAGGTACAGCCGCCACTGTACATAAGGTCAAGGTTGTAAAGCTTATTATAAAACTATTGCATGACTATGTTACCGGCAATCTGTATAATCCGGTATTCTATACAATCCCTAGGCAATGTATAGAATACCTAAAACGGACAGGTAATGTATGAAATATTATTTATTTTATACTTTGCCTAGGTATTCTATACAATACCGAAAGCGCAGCCGGCAATGTGTATAAAAGAGCAAGAAAGAAGCAGGAAGGCCCCGGTCAACGAAGACCCGCTGCGCGGGGCTCCTATTTCTGGGTGGTTTAAAAAAAAATAACCACGAAGGGCCTAACCTAACCCGTCCCAGTCGGGGTGCCCCAAGTCTTGAGCTCGCCCCGCTCACGTAAGATGAACCACATATTAATGACATATTTTCTATACAAAAGCTGTCAAACCGCCATATTTATCCCTCCATTAGGAATTATCTGACGATTGAAAAATTAGCCCTAAGACAAATGTAAGAATTTTAGCCCCGAACCAAAAAAGGGGTAAGATTGTGACTAACCATTCCACAGCCAAGTTGGTTACAGTTCCTTGGCTAATACCAATTCTAAGATTTACTTGTAAAACCTATGATTTACAGTAACATATTATAGACCAAAATCTATTTATTTACACATTGCCGATGGACTAGCAGGTACTCTATACAATCCCTAGGAATTGTATACATTCCCTAGGTAAAGTATGTAATAGAGATTAATATTCATAATGTTTCATACATTGCCTGTACGCCCCAGGTATTTTATACATTGCTTAGGTATTGTATAGAATACCTGATTATACAGATTGCCGGTAAAAACTATCAGTCTTATTCATAAAAATCCCCTAAAATAGGTTTTAAACACTCTTTAGTTAAAATGCTCATTAGAACTAATAAACCTATTATAAAATTCTCTATTCATAAACGTTCAATAAACCCGTCATAGCTAAGTTGTCGTTATAACGTGATTATGTTGTCGTTCCGATGAATCCATAGATTAAATGCCAAAAGAACTAGTGTCCACGGCCAAAAAAACGCAAAAAAAAGTTTTACAACGTCACTTGTGACATTTGGAGAGCTTTTTGACTTCTTGATTCGTTTCTCGTTCACGGGTTTATTGTTTGAAGAAAATTGGATTGCATTGTATTCTTGTGAATACTACATTATACTGGCTGGATGTCACATACTACTACGTCCTGCAGTGCCGACGACGCTCTTCTACGTGTCCCGTTTGCACCATGCCACGAAGGCTGAGGACATCGTAGAGTACATACGGGGGAAAGCCAACTGGACCTTGAGGGTGGAGAAGTTGGAGGCCCGCCATAGCACCTATTTCGTTTAGTTTGTGGTGCACGTTCCGACCGATCATTTAATGACCTTCCTCAAGGAAGAGTTTTGGCCGAAAGGTGTGCTGTATCGGCGTTTCCGCGGCCAGCTACGCGACACCTAGCAGCGTAACACGACGCCGATTCTTCGTGTGCAGCAGTTTTTATAAGTTTATTGAATAAGTTATGTATTAGTTTATAGTTATGGTACTTATTTATGTATTTGTGTTTTATGGGCCTTAGTTGCTTGAAATAAAGGTTTATTAATATTATTTTGATTTAAGCGTTTATTTTTCTCGGCCTAGCCGGGTAGAACTGATGGCACGGGCCTAAGCCAAGTGTTCATCAGTTGGGTTGATAATTTCAGAAGCAGAAATAGGGCCAGCGCGGTTTTACGTTGTAGGCGGAATGAGAGAAGAGGGTATGTTTGTGTGGGTATGTTGTTGTGTGTTATCTTATTCGCACTGTAAGAACTTCCTCACCAGTCGGCACGTATTTAGTATTGCTGCCTTCTGTATTATTATTAAGCCTAGCATATAAACTATGTTGTGGACATTGTGCATTAAAATAAATAAATAAATATTATTATAACTAACACGAAACACGATATCACAATTTCTTTTATAAAATTGTATCTACTTCCCAGCTAGCTTGACTTGACTGCCTCGTTGGTCTAGTGGTCGCAAAGCGCGACTGCTAAGCATGAGGTCTTGGGTTCGATTCCCAGGTCGGGCAAAGTGTTATTGGGTTTTTCCATCAGGAATTTCTAGTAGCAGCCTCGAAGTCTGGATTTGTGCCCGGTTGATGGCAATAGGCTCGCCCCCTATTACATGGGACTAAAACATAACTAGCGAAATGTGGGTGTGCTAATGATCACACCTCTGCCTAACCCTTCGGGGATAACATACTGTATACATAAACTCACGCCTTTTTCCCATGGGGGAAACCACAGAACCACAGAACGCCACCTGCTACGATCCTTACATACTCCTTTCGCCTCATCTACGTTCATACATCTCGTCATACAAGCACGCCGGTTACGAGTACTCCGCACCTGACCTTTCTGAAGAACCTCACCAATAAGGTCAGTGTAGGTCTTCCTAGGGCGACCCCTCCCTGCGTTGCCACTCACCTCTGCCATATAAATACCTTTTGTTAATCGTCTTTCACTCATCCTCTCAACATGACCGAACCATCTAAGCATACCCTTTTCTATCTTTGTCACTACATCCTCTTTTAATCCGCAACGGTCCCGTATAACCTCATTCCTCACTTCGGGGATAACAGGCGTGATATTATGTATGTATGTTCCCAGCTAGCTTCAACCAACACTAAAGGGCGAGACAGACTTATAACACGCTACGCCATCCCACGCGTGCTAATTGGCCAAAAGTCAAAGAAATGTGAAATGTGGCCAATGAGTACGCTTTACAGACGTGGCGTGGCGTAGCGTGTTATTAGTCTGCTGCCGCCTTGACACTAAAACGGTTCTGACGTTCCTGTCAAAAATCAGCTGTTGCACATTGTGTCGGCCATATTTCTGTTTAATAAAGGTTTATAGTAGGGTCCGGCCTGTTTTAAGTTATGAAGCCGCTATTGAATACTTACAAAGCTTTTCAGCGTTATAGAACGTTTATGAATAATGCTTTTCGGGATTTTTATTATAACAAGCTAATAAACCTATTTTAACTTTTTATGAATAAGACTGTATATCTTTAAACCTATTTTGTTATTACAAACATTTTCCACATGATTGCAATGCGCATGTGTCTTGTAATATACGCACGCACTTTTATCATTAATGCGTGCATTTTGTTTTGTAATACGCAATGCTGATTGGTTAATGCATTTAAATTAGAGACACTTGTAATATAGCATGTTACAATCGTAATAATTTATTACATACGCATGTTAATAGAAACATTTTCACACAATATTAAATGTGTATATGTGTTAGCATGTTGTCATGCCTGCAAGCATGGTTTCAAACATGTACCTACTATTATTCTACATTACCTACAACTTAAAGTCACGCCGGTTTTTCAAAGGAAAAACTAATATGACAAATTGTCAAGCGCGAGTAAGGTGATTGGTCGTAGATAATTTAGTCAACTAATTACAAGCTTACGCGCGTTTGATAATTTGTCAAATTAATTCTTCATTCGAAATGTTGTATCTATGAATGTTTAATGTGACTTTGTTGTTGGACTGCCATAATAAATAAATAAATTCAAGAAAACGACGGCTATAATCAAAATAAATTTTCGATAGGAGACCAAGGTTACAGTAGACTTAAGATTTGAATTGTTTGTGGTAATTGGTGATAATATCCCTTTGGATATGCGAAAGGGTTTTGGTTCTGCACTAAGAGAATACTGGCTGATATTTTATTATTAAAATGCCATTAGCGAAAGGATAAAAAAGTAGACCTTTTAGCTTTAAGGCTCTTTCCCGCTCCTCCTGTAACTTGGGCCAAAAATCACAAGCGCACATTCCACGAGCACACGCGATAATGTTCTAGTCCAAGGCACAGGAATGCGAGGCAGATGTGCCGATATTGCACCTCCTCCGTGGAAAATAAGCTATAATAGATAATTGTTGAGGAAAAACATGCCTATATTAATTGTTTGTTTTACGTGGAACAAGTAATCAACATTGTCATACAATTATGTGCCTAATGTGGTGCAGATAAGGAAATACTTTCTCACTAAAACAAGGAATTAATTTGTCTTGGTATTTGTTAAGGCTGTAATGATACAATTAAGATGTTTTAACAAGGTTTTTCTGACTGAAAAGTAAAAGAAATACAAGAAAACTATGACCAGTCGTTACGTAACCAAACTGACAATCATTTGATTGTTTTTCCTGGAGTTTTACTGCAACAAACCCTTTAGGTGCACAAAACGCAACTGTTTTTTATTCTCTTGCAAACACAGCAAATTGGTATCAACGCTCATTATCAAAATAAATAGATTGGATAGGGTTTTACAGTAACAAGCCTTTTAGGTGCACAAAAATTACTTAATCATTGTTCACAAAACAACACCAATTTAATATCACCGCTGATTATCAATTTAGACTAAGTAGAGTTTAACAGTAACAAACCCTTTAGGTGTACAAAAAGAAACAGTTTTTATAAAACAACACCAATTTAGCATCATCACTGATTATCATATTAGACTATAAGAGTTTCACCGCAACGAACCCTTTAGGTGCACAAGAAATAATCGTGTTTCACATAACAACACCCATTTAGCATTATCGGTGATTATCAAATTAGACTAAATAGGCTCCTAAAGTACCAAAACTTTAAGGTGCACAATAAGTAACGAATTTTTTTACCTTAGAAACAACATCAAATTAGGTTCAACGCTGGTTATCCAATTACACTGAATATGGTTTTACGGTAACAAACCCTTTAGTTACACAAAAAGCAACCGTTTTTCGTTCTCTCACAAAACAACACCAAATTGGCATCACCGCTGATTATATCCAATAAGACTGGACCGGTACTTTCGTAAAACCACAAAGATTGTGCGTTTACCAAACAGTTGCAATATCAGAGATAATAATAACAACTATTGTAGCGTGGTTAATTGTATTGCTCTCGTCATGCGAAGCTGTGTGTTGCGTTAGTTGTATGCAACCGAAATCGATTGATTTGATTTGTCAACACGAGATGGAAGAATGAAGATTTTATTTTAGAATTTACTCTTTTAAAGTTACGTAATCTTCTTTATATTTAAAAATCTCGCGTCACAATGTTAGTTCGGTATAAACTCCGGAACTACTTAACCAATTTTTATTAAATTTGGCTTACCTACTGTATGTTTGTAATTTGGTCAAACTATAGACTACTATTAATTATTGACTTGATTATTGCTTTGAGCAGCGAGTGATAAAATTAAAAAACACCCTAGGTTTTTCCCAGAATTTACCTTTAGATTCTTTTTTATCAGTTTCATAGGAAGATCTCTTTTATTAAGATGTTTCAACTTTTTTGTCCGATGCTCGATTTTCTAATACTAAACTCACCAGATAGGCATCAATAGGCTTCTCCCTCGGTCTATGGTACGCCTTCTGCAGTTCTGTCTGTTTGAGCGCATGCGCGATGTGCAGTGCGCTTGCGTCGAACCGCCCGTATTGATAGTCGGGCGTATCGCGCGACAACTCACGCGCAGGGGATGCATGCGCGCTGCCGCCATTTGTGGTGCGTGTTGGTGATACTGCTGACAAGACTGGAAAGAGGCTTTAATTAGTAAAATTACAATTAACTGAGGACTTTAAAGAATAGGTATAGTGAATATTATTCTAATTTAGACATAAATTCAGCTGGATTTAAACATTTCCCAAAGGGACATTATTTAGCGACAAATTGAAAAAAAAATGGCATAACTATTTCATTTTAAGAAGATTTCTTCTTAAAATGAAATAGTTATGCCATTTTTTTTCTGCAAGCAGACATATGTCTGCTTTTTTTGTCCAAGCTTTTAGTTACTTTCAACAACTGTCCTCATGTCTGTGGGTAATCAAATCTTAAAAGTTAAATATGAACCACTTCCCGGTGTCCAATTGAGCTCAAATTTTAAAAGTAAATGTGCAATTTGCATGACAATGCTATATAATGATGTCCCACAGCTGGCCTGATGATAGAGCCGGAAAGTGGCCATAGGAACTTACTCAAATCTTAACATGTTAAAGACCCGAGATTTCGAGATGTTCGAATGAGCTGGAATTTTGAATACATAAGTATGCGCATTGCATGAAAGTTTGTTTATAAAAAATATATATTTTTAGATAGAACTTGTTTTCTTGGTCGATCTGGGTCACTTGGATGTTAATGTAAGAAATTGCAAGTGCCAATTATTGTGGATGCAATAGACTTGAGTAGAATACTAATGAAGGTACAGTAAGTGGCAAAACTAGGCTATCTCTCGCAGAAGTTGCAATGTAAGGCAGTTTGCCAAGTTTTACGAGTAGAATTACGTAAACAAAATTAAGTTCCTCTTATCCTCATCTGTTGTGTCGACATGTTTTATAAGCATTAATAATCTATACATATCTCAGACCAACAAAAAAAGAAAGACGGCGCGCCGCGATCATCATAAGTGAAGCCATAAAACCGTGCTCCTGCATGTATACATACACGCTCACGCACACACCTACACTAAAACCATGCTCATCGCTCTTAGTACGTCACGAGTCGTCGTCAAGTAAATTTAGATTTAAACATAGAATGATGCCTTCCTGCGTAGTGAAAAGTTGCAAAAACAACAGCAAATCACATAAAAAGTCTCACGGAATCACTTTTCACTTGTAAGTACATGAAATAACATCGTTTCTTTATTAACAAATGGCAACCCTTCGATACACACATAGATAAAAAGGTGGCTTCACTTTTGATATTCGCGGCGCGCCGTCTTTCTTTTTTTGTTGGTCTGAGATACATATTACAAAATGCTTTGTCCTGAAAGACTCACGGATCAACGCACAGCCTAAACTGCTGGTCGTAGAGACCTGAAACTTGGAGGGTATGTTCTTTGTATGACGTAGGCATCCGATAAGAAAGGATTTTCCAAAAATCACCGCTAAGGGGATGAAACAGGGGTCCAAAGATTGTATCGCGGTCGCGGTAAGTCGCGGGCAGAAGCTAGTAATACCAATGTAAACTTGAGTATATGTATACTTTTTTTTTCTTTATTTGTCACCATTTAAATTGCAATGCCCTTACAGGCAACTAAGTTGTAAAAACCTACCTATTGTTAACATCTTCAAAATTATGTAGGTACACATAGTTCGCAATAAAGAATTTGAATTTGAAAATGGAACAGTCATGATGAAAAGAGTTATTGGTCAATTCCGACTGTCCATACATTAGAACACAATATGAATAGGTGGCTTTCATATCCCAGTCGGATGCGCAGATCATGTGTCAAGCGAATATCGGGCACCCAACTTATGGTAGCAGGAGGAACCATGGGGTTTAACGAACAAATTCTCAAACACCATCAAACCTTAAGTCACCATTTTTAAGTCATATGCTATCTCTGTCACTTTAACGTGTATTGTAGCGACAGAGAGACAACTTAGTTAAGTGTCGATTTAGAATTGAAGGGTAAGTCGGTAAGAAGCCGACGTAACCCTGCGTTCTCCCCAGACAGAGGGTATCCATGAGGATTTCCCCACTAAAAAAAGACAGTACTTTCACATGAGTTAAAATCTCTGCAGATAAAGAATGTAGTTGCTCAAAGCGTTTATTTCGTACATCCATCATTTGCAAATTAATTAAATTAAGCACACCATAAAACTCTCGTAGAAAGAATCTTAATTCATAACATGCCGACCAATCAGAGCCGCGGTGCACACTAACGGAAAATGCAATAAACGAGTGATTAGATCGTACGCACAACCGCCCGTGTGTATCGGACCGAATGCCTCTAGTTAAATTAACTGGACTTTGTGTACAACCCATAATAATGTGTTAATTTGAGAAATTATTGACCAATCAGCTTTAAGCTACTCCAGTAGTAGCAGAAAATTACTGAAGAAATAATAGAGCGGTATCGAAGAAAAACGTAAAATGTTTTTTTTTAAACAACATCACGCCTTTAATCCCAGAAGAGTTAGGCAGAGGTGTACCCATAGTACACCCACATTTCGCCAGTTAAGTATGTGTAAGTCCCATGTAATATGGGGCGAGCCTATCAACCGGGCACAAATCCAGACTCCGAGGCTGCTACTGAGAAATTCCTAATGGAAAAACCCAATAACACTTTGTTCGACTTGGTAATCGAATCCAAAACCTCTTGCTAGGCAGTCGTGCTTTGCAACGACTAGACCAACGGTGGAGTCGAGGCAGTTTTTAAAACAAATGAAAAATACTTATAAAAGCCAAATATTAACCTAGTTCTACAGGACAAACAGGCAAGATACTGAAGAAAAGTTTAAGTATGTTTAAACCAGGAGAAATTCCTGTGCTAATAAGCACTACTTAGTTAATGAACCATCAAATGAACCGCTGAATCAGCAACAGAAAATGAATTACAAATAACACAAGAATGGCAGTCAGAACAATGAAATTGGTGATGCCAGGAAAGTGAGTACTAATAAAGAATCTGAAAAACGTTCAAAATATAGTCGCACCCTCAGCTTCAATATAATATGTCAAAAATTTGGTAACAAAATATAGTCGCAACCTCATCTCAGCGTCAATCAATGCTAAAAAGGCAAAAGTTCGGACAATTTAGAGGTATTTTTGACAAATTGAGACTGGGATTAGAATGCGACCGTTCTTAAACTTACGGAAATTACTCCGACGGTAAAGGGAGGGTGAGGAATATCATGAAAAATATGAATTTCACACCGCAGCGGATGATAAGCAATAATTTATAAGATGAAGATCAAAATGTCGATGATATCATACATTTCGTAAGAACTCATGGAAATTAAGTTGCAGTCCTTGCATGCAGTTGGCAATCTTCCACAGCTTAATAATTATGTGCATCTGTGATCTTCACCTAACATTAAATGCGCCTAATTATTCATTGTAACTCATACATTCATGATATTCGTATTATTTACTACATAATTATTTACTTCTTTTCTGTGGACTGCGTATTGTTTACTACATAATTATTTACATCCATTCCATGTGAACTGCCCTGTTGGTCTCGTACCTGCAAGCGTGACTGCTGTGGTCTTGGGTTCAATTCTCAGGTCGAACAAAAAATATTATTTGGGTTTTCCATTAGGAATTTGTCTGTAGTAGCCCGGAATTTTGAAGTCGGTGGTGTGACACCCCCCGTGCCTCGGAAAGCCCGTAAAGCTGTTAATTCTATGCCTGTGGCTAGCCTTTGGTCGTGACATCGTTTTTACAAAATGTTTCATTTTGGCGAAATTTAACCCAATAATTTCAATGATAGGAATGTTACATATACATAAACAACAATTTGAGACCTATTCAATGGTAAAAACTTGGAAATGCACCTTTTAATTTTTCAAGAAACTGACCATATTCAGTGTTGCACTTTTTAATTGCATCGACAAAGAAGAAACTCTTTACAAAAAGCAACAAAGCTCTTATTGAGAATACTCGCGGTACCTACCGCCCATCCCCTTCAAAGACAAATCTTCTCTATCTTATCTTACGCAAGAACTATATAAGCCTCATTGATTTCTTAAGCAAAACATCAGTAATCAGATAAGCAAGGTAATACCAGGTACAGTTATTCATTCAGTATTTAATTGTACATAATTAGCATATTATAATACTCAAGGTGGACCAGTGACACAGAATATATAAATACAGAAGGTCGACTTTGTAAAGTGGGTGAAAATGCATGCACACATAGACATTCTCAACTGGAATTATTTTAGGCGATTCGCACACTGCCCCGCGTTATACAGCGGGGTGCATGGCGATGGAGCCACGCGTGCGGGTGCAGATCTGCATCATCGTGCAGATTTTTCGCACAAACGTCGGCTGCAGTATAGACATGCGGTAGCCACTTGCGGGGGTGCGTGTTTCCCGCATGCAGGCGCGCGGAATCTGCAAAACCGCGCGTGAATGCGTTTTCTGTGTGTTGGACTACGCTTGTTTTCTATACAGACACAAATACTTGCAAACAACGTAAGAACACGCACACCTGAGCTACGCCTTAAGATTTGAGAGCCTGGTATGCTTGCGCCTGTGTGTGTGCCATTTATAGAATCGACCTTCTGTGTGTATCCATTTTGTGGCAAAGATCAAACCTTCTCAATATGCAATGCAACAGATACGGCGCTTATAAACTTTTGATTCATAAACATAATATAAATAGTGCAGTGGGTGGTGTGTGGTGCATTCAAACTGTTCATTGATTGCTTGCTGTTATGTTTGCCGACGCGACGTTATGAAGATACTTAGCTCATTAATTTTAAGTATTGTCATCAGGGCCGTCTTCAGCCTATTGTAGGCCCCGGGCACATTTAAACATATAAATAGAGAATTTTAGATTATTTTGTGTATTTTTTCTATGGGCCACAGTTGCCTGATAATAAAATGATTTATTTATTTATTAAAATGTGTTTGACGTATTTGACAAACAATTTTTCATTTGATTTTTTAGTTTTTTTGTCGTTTTGTTATGACAAATTGAATTTATTTCCTATTTGAATTGTACCTAATTAAATTATATTAAATCATTAAAAAAACATAATAGTAATATTTCATAAGCTTGGGGCTAGACACTTATCGTAATTTATCCTCATTGCCAATCAAATATTTGGTCATTAAATCGAGTAGGTACTAATAGTGCTATAATTTTTCTTTTTTCTTTTTGTGGCCACCCGTGGGCTCCCGATTTTCGCGGGGCCCTGGGCACTTGCCCTGAGTGAGTGTCGGGGTGAGTGTGTGAGTGTATATCATATAATCATCCTTAATTTTTCATTCAAACTTGTTCTAATCTCTATGGGGAATTAAATTCATTCACACTTCACATTAAATTGCTCAAAAAGTTCAATAAAAAAGAATCATCATAAAAACATCTTAACGAATCTTGTTTTTAGTAATTCCGACTGATTATCGGTAATAAATTAAGTTCGACTCTATTTTGTACATTATTAAATGCTACCTAATTGCAGTATTTAGCTAAAATATCAGGATTATGTCCGAAATTATCATTTTAATTCGTCTTTCTATGCCCACGACAAGGTAAACAGATATATTTTCCAAACATAATTCTTTCTATAATAGCTTTCGAATAAAAGCCTTTATCAAAATTGACCAGTAAGACCTCACATTAAGAACTTTTTAATTTACTTCATTATCAATATTACCATATGAATCGGTATTATATAATGCAAGATAAGCCAGTAGAATTCCAACCTTACCACTGAAGTATAATGTTGGAATTCCAACGAGTGCATTAGTAGCGATGGAATGGTGTCAACGACCCGGCTTACTCCATAAGTTACACACTATTTGGCGAGCTAAAGTGTAGGTACTTGGTAAACGGTGCAAAGAAAAAGTACGTACAACGTTACTTTATGAAAAAGTATATAATATCTAAAAAACAGATGCGCCACGGAACGCGGTGTAGATATTAATATTCAAATTTAATTGTCGCTGTTTACATGCGAGGTTTACAAGAACGTAACACTACTGATTTTGTAATGGATACTACATGTGATAGAAGTTTTATGGTTTTTTTTTTAACTTTACAGAAATGCCGAAATTGAGACATACCTACAACCTTGTCTACATAGCTAAGTCCAGTCATACCTTTTTTCCAAGTTTTTGACATATAATGACAGTTTCAAAAATACCTTTTTTCTTGTACAATATTACAAAATAAACTTTTAGGGAATAGCCAGAGAACGTAGTCACATATTGACATACTCGCACAGAACAACAGAGAAGCATGACACAAAAGGAAGGCGGCCGAATGATACCTCCTTCTTCTTCTTAGCGTATCGATGGCAATCATTATAGATACTACATAAATAGTAAAACATTGCAAAACATTATTTTTTCTGTGTTCGACAAGGTCTGTAATAGTTTCTATTTATTAACACCTTAAACCTGTATGTTTCACATTATGATTGCATTAAAGATTAGAGATTTCATCTTTATGTTGAGTTCTATTGATATTTTTATTTATAACGTGCACTCTCCCCGCGACTTCGTTCGCGTGATTCTTACGAATCGCTATTTTTTTTATAATAAAATATAGCACTCAGTGATAACGTAGCTTCTAATTTGCGAAAGAATTTTCAAAATCAGTTCAGTAGATACAGAGATTACCCCCTACAACCTCAAAAATTCACAAACCTCTTTATAATCTATATATATAAAAATGAAACCTGTTTTCCTTGGTCACGGCATCACGCGTGAATGGCTGGACCGATTTCACTAATTCTTTTTTTGTTGTATTTGTTATTATTAGGAGAAGGTTCTTACGGAAAAAAATATTAAGAAAATCTCTCAGAAATATTGAAAAATATACATTTGCATGTTTAAAAAAACGCGCGTAACGAATGTCAATGTCATTCACAGCCATAGACTATATTGAAAGAGCATTGTTTGTTCGGAAACGTGGTTACTTGCTACGCTAAGGCGGTACGAAGTTCGCCGGGTCAGCTAGTATAGTATAGATATGGATTATTTAAAATCATGGTGTCTCCATTACTATTGAAACCAGGTTTGGAAGTATGTGGTGACGTCAGGTGGACGACTAAGTCAAGGTCGTCATGGTTAAGCAGAAACAATGAGACATTATTCTTTGTGACACCTGATACATTAACCTGTCACTGTTCCGATAATTGTACTTGTTCGGATGTCCGTTCTGCTATGGAATTTGGTCCTAGGAGACGAATTGGTGTTGTTGAAATAGGAACCATAGGCACCTAATAATAGTTCATTAATTTGCTGTCTCGTATTCTTGCTAAAACTAATTATGGCCTATAGGTATTTAGCTAATGAATCGAACGGAGGACTTTGGTATATTGCTCTAGGCAGTCAACTGAAATATTCCAATTAATTATTTACATGGTCTTGAATATTCATGTCGAATATTGCTGTTTAACTAAGCAACAATATTCGACGTAGGGCGCTTTGAAGTCATTTGAAGACATTTGGAAAGGAAAAGGAAAACAGCATCTTCTAGAGTAAACTCTCTGCTCTCTGCATTTTCGTCGAATTTCATAAAATCAGGAAAGGGTTCCTGATTGAAGCATGCTTAAAATCTATCATTTTATTATAACGGGTAGAAGTTATACTAATAAGCTTAAACAAAAGTTCAACACCTACTCGGTAAAAATGTATGGAACAGGCGATATTTTTTAATAACCGACGAAATTATGTACTTATTCATATTCATATTCATTTATTTTGCATACCATAATGTGTTCAAAGATGTTACAAAGGGCTTAAAGCTAGAAGTACAGTTATGGACCCTGTTACCCCCCCCCCCCCTGTTGTCCCTGGTTACTTAATTCGTGTTAAAAGATTTCGATACGATGTCTCTTACACCCCGTATAGAACCAGATGTTCTGTTACGATAAAATTATGTAACACTTCTGACGCAACGTAACTTCATTTCAATATTGACACATACTAAAAATTTGAGCACAACATTCCAATTAAATTCCACGGTATAATAAAACGATGTATACGGAACTGCAGCACGCATGCGCACACAGCATTCAACGCCTTTCTCGGCGATTGCGTTATGCAGAACGTTACACATAGCAGTTACTGCTGCAATGGATGGCGTAACAGCGTAACAGTTTTTTATCGTTTATCCTTAAACATGGCGGTGTCTGCTAATATGGGTATACTGCGGATAGTATTAGGCTGTGGCAAGATTTATGGTGGCTTGGAGGCAGTGTTTTTTGGTCTATATGAATCCTCGAAATTAAAAGCGTATAATACTGTAGAGACCCTGGCTGATTGAGCCATATACAACCTATTTGATATTATGAGATAAATATTACTTTTAAATATTTAAGAATAGAAGGGAGACGGTGTGTCGACGGCTGTCAAGCCTGACACGAAAAGCTAGTATTAAAATATAATAATATTAATATGATTTAAAGAGAATATAAGAAGTATAACAGATTAATACGCGTTTCAATCATAAGTAGATTGAATTATATCCCGGTACAGTAGCAACCCACGTCTGGGTGCTACAAAGTGGTGTCGGGCGCCGGTCTGGATTTTTACTTTCCAGATAGAAGTACCTTAATGTAAAGCGAGTCCCCCAATGTCTCGTTAATATTAAAGCGCATAATACGCACACAAGGAGCGAGCGCATAAAAGTGCGCATAGAAGAATTTAGGCGTAAGGAAGACGCCTGAAAAAACAAAAGCTAAGTATTATTTGTCAATTTTATTATAAAAGGTGAAATGGAGCAATCTTCGCTATTCACCATTCCTTTCTATTTTACTGGAAGCGAAACTGCGGGCTTCGACGATTTTTTAGAAGCATATCTGGAGATTGCAGCGGATAACGAATGGCGTGAAAGCGATTACGCATTGATTTTGGGTGCCTTCTTAAAAGGACACGCCTATTATTTTTATAAATACACGTATCACGAGGATATGAGTTTTTCCACGTTATGCGATGAGATGAGAGCAGAGTTTCCTGGACGCTACCGCTCAGTAAAGAGTGTACAAAGCGTGCAGCGGGAAGTCACAGTTCCATTGGTGGAACATGTTGAAGTAAATGTTGTGAATATTGAAAATAATGCTGATCTAATTTCTAGCAATAAAGAAGTAGATGAGCAAAGCTGCCAAGCAGACGATGATGATGACATTGTTGAGGCCAGCTGCCTAGACTGCAGCCCTGACACAGAAGAGGAGGAGATGACGGTCGTGTTCCGGGAAGAACGCGAAGAAGAAGATAATAAATCGGGTCAGTCCGGTCCATTTATTTTATCTAATAGCAATGTTTCAGAGGACCAGGATATGTTATTGTCAAAAGGCAATGATGACAATCCTTACAATGATATTCAGATGACTAACATTGAAAATGATCGAAAAGAGGATGACTTTGTTATAACGTTATCTGAAGTTCAAGACAATTGCGAAATCACTATGTCATCAGATAGGGCAAATGAAATAATGACAAAGATACAAGAGAAAGATCATATCTTTCTGTCGGCAGATGAGGTCAAAGGTGGAACAGGTTACTCTGGTTTAGTTAAAGGTAGTGGAGTAGGGTAAACAGTATAGCTATTGGCCAGTTAAGCTACCTCAAGACACTATTTATAATATATAAAAATATAAAACGGGTAGATGTAAATGAAATAATTTTTGAAATATATAACATTAATGTATTTATTCAATGGTATAGCTAACATACTCTTTTTCCATACGCGTTTATAATAAAATCAACATAAAGATACAAATATTGAATTATCGGTTATTGGCCACCATAATCACAGTAATTGGCCATGTAATGTTACAGTTATTGGCCATAGAAAACAATATAATAATTAACATTATAAAAATAACCCTCACTAATTAAAAAATGTTCTCATCATCAGCAGGCTCGGAATCATCGTTAATTAGGTAACTTTGTGGCATATATAAAATCTAGATACTAATTAGTATCAGACTTGACAATAATTTTTGTACAGTATCAAGAACATCATCTGGTTTTCTTGGAAAGCCTTTCCGGGCCATTTTATATAGCCATTCCTTGATGGAAGCTTCTTCCTTATGAGTCAAATACGGCGTCGGTCAAAACTCAGATTTTTTGGGATTTTTAAGTTTAAATTGTAAAGTTGCCCTGGGAATATTAGGTATATTTTTTGTAACTGCTCATAGAGACATTGTTTTATTCTGAATGTTTTCTAACGCCTCATCTAAGGTTTCTTTGGTGTACTGAGGTTTCTTTGGCATGATTATTTTTATTATTTAACCTGATAGAACAGAAAAATAAGCATGAGTGATCTTGTACAAACTAAGCATAAAAAATATTATAGTTATTGGCCTCCTTTTTGTATTGAAAATTATTCCAGACTTCATAGTACTTGGCCTATGCCAATAACTATTTACACAGCCCTAAAATGAGTGACAAACGAATATAATGCATAGTATAACAGACAGTAGAGTTTTTTATCACTATAAACCCATTTTGTTTTGGGTGGAATGAATATAGTAATTGACATAGGGGGCCATTTACTGTAAATGTTATTTAAATTATTGACAGTAATTGGCCACTACATTTTTTTATGGTTATGTTATGATTTTGTCGTTTTACACTTCAAAAACGCGTACTAAGCATATCACTCTATATATTGTACAGATTTTAAATCACTGAACTTTGTAAATTAATTTCAGAATTTGACATCCTAAAATTGTATGATCTTAACATTTATTAAACAAACTTACCTATTTTCGATACCAGCGCGAAAAAACAACAATCTACAAAAGAACGAATTCACCTAGCGGTGTTTTACCGAAACATTTTGATAGTCAACAATTGTGTTATTATAGTGCATTTTAAAATTTACCATATAGTAATGTGGGTTGCTAGTTTTTCAATACCGATGTTAAAATGGCTAATAACTATGTAGGGGCCAATAACTATACTGTTCCCCCCTATTTATTTGTTTTCCAAAGGTTCAAAACATTATTCCGCGATGTGCTATAAAAAAATATAAGAAAACACAAACAAAGAAAAAGGACATAATATCTAATAAGAAGGTTACAATAAAAGGTTTTGTTCCCAGACGTTTAAGAATTATTCATTCATCAATTCATAACACCAGTGGAGGTTTTAATTTACAAAATAACTTTAAAAAATATTATAGTCATTTTATAAGAAAAAGTTTTAATTTTCAAAAGACATATTATAACACGTTTAATAGAGCAAAATTTAAAGATATATTTTTAAAAGTAAATGATTGGAAACTTTTTATTTGGAAAATTTTATAAATATTATTAACATTGTAATTTTTATTTATCATGTCACTGCATTATTTTTATATGAATAGCAGGACATGTCATATTAATTATTATTTTTGTTTCATATCCACTTCAATCGAGAGGAAGAAGGACAGAAGATCGTCGGCGACAACGACGATTCCATATATTGTATTTTTATAATTATGGTAGTCTATTAATACGAACACGCTCCATAGATAGCGAAATTTTAAAAAGAGGGGAGAGAAGAGTTGTTCACTTTGTTCACTGATGAAACCAACTTTGCTAACGGGGCATAGCCTTTGCAAAGAGTGTTTGGTTGACACTGCTGGTTCATTTCGTGATCAAGAGTTAACTTACATTTTGTTTGATTAAGATTTCTTTTAGATTTCGCTTTGGATCGAGTTCATAATATTGTGATGTAAATTGTTTATTTCAGACTACCATGACTTTTCCTTCTTCTTACTCAATGACTTACGATGACGTTAAAGCCATGGATGTTTAGTTTATGCGTCTGTGCATATTCTTTTTATATATCTAAGTTTATTATTGTTATAACCCTTAAGGTAGATGTGGACTTGCCATATCATAGGGTATGGGAATGCGTAGCGGACTTTTAAGGAGTTTTGACGCTACAGGGTTTGAGCCATGACTATGTGTATGTTTCGAAGGGATAACATTTTAACCTAATATCATTTTAGTAAAAGATCTAAATTTCTCATACCTATGTCATGAGTTAAGCCATCTCTCCAGAGACATTTCCCTAGGTTTCTCCTTATGAGGTAGGGACGTCTGTTAGTTTTAGGTAGGGTTTTGATATTTATCTCATAGATGATTAGTTCCATCACTACGTTCAAACTAATCCTTTGGAGGCGTAGCTGATGTAGAGACCCTGGCTGATTGAGCCATATACAACCTATTTGATATTATGAGATAAATATTACTTTTAAATATTTAAGAATAGAAGGGAGACGGTGTGTCGACGGCTGTCAAGCCTGACACGAAAAGCTAGTATTAAAATATAATAATATTAATATGATTTAAAGAGAATATAAGAAGTATAAAAGATTAATACGCGTTTCAATCATAAGTAGATTGAATTATATCCCGGTACAGTAGCAACCCACGTCTGGGTGCTACAATACCTATCTAGTCGCAATTTCATGTGTTGAGGTATTTTTGACAGATTCAGATAGATTAGAATGCGAACCTTCCTAAAAGTTACTAGAATTAGCCCCCCTGGATATTTTGAATATAATGATCAGTTCAATCATATTGGCTAGTTTTATAATCATCTTTGTATAACAATTAAAAGGTATTTTTAGTTGCCTGCTACATTTAAATTTTAGGCTATATACGCACTATCCGGTTAGTTGCAATGCGGCCAGTCGTCCGGCTGACCGGAATCAAAAATTTGTACGAGAAAGTAGTTTCTATACGGACTGCGATGCGGCTGCCGGCCGACCGCTCCGGTCGTTCTGAGCGCTGCGGTCCGACTGAACCGCAAGCGCAACCGCATCCTGCGGTCAGCCGAATTGCTGGCCGCATTGCGGCTAACCGGATAGTACGTATATAGCCTTAGTTATAGTTCTTTAATGTTTAGGACCGATTTTGTTGTCTTCACCCAAAAACTTCCTAGAAGTAGCAGTGAAGGCTTTTCAATCAAAATTTAAAATAGTCCAGCCTATAAGGATATTAACAGTAACTGGTCAACAACAAGATACTCATTACAGGAACTTGAGTAATTCTCCTACCATTTCTGTCGACACCATTTTCAAAGCGATAAGAAAAATGTCCCATTGCATATTCATGTGTCACTATAAATTTTCCAAGTTCCTTGTAAGACGGCAACGCTGCGCACGATTCGTTCGGGATACCTGCGCGTGAGTTGCGAAACTGTCGCCTTATTACGTCACTTCGACCTTCTTAATGTCGTTTAGTTGAAACATTTAGATTAGAAACGGAGTAGGCCTGTGCTTAACAGTTTTACTGCCTTTTGAAGCGAAGCGGGCTTACTTATGTAGATTATGTATTACATACGGGCATGGGTGTTGAAGGTCGAAGAGGAGGAATAAATGATTGTTTATTAAATCATTTGTTTCAATTAGGCCATTGGCAAGGCACTTTTGAACGTCGTATACAAGAAAAACGAATTGAATCTAGTTTACCCTTCCAAAAGATAGTTTCTTATGGAGAAGAATGGACCATACTCTTTTAAGAACGACAATTTGACGTCCTATAGAATCATGAGTAAGACGCCGTTCAGACAGACGCGGCAGCAGTGTTTGACACTTGTTAGTTTGTCATAATTATGGATTGAGATGGTGGTGGATGGTGGTGGCAGAAACCTAGATCAAAGTGGCCTTATCCTATCTAGACAATTCCACCGAGTGTAATTTTATAACATAACATCACGCCAGTAATCCCCGAAGAGTTAGGCAGACGTGCACACATTAGTACACCCACATTTTGCCAATTATATTTAAGTAACATGTAATAGGTGGCGAGCCTATTGCCATCAAACGGACCCAAATCCAGACTCTGAGGCTGCTGCTGAGAATTTCCTGATGAAAAAACTTAATAACACTGCCCGACCTGGGGATCGAATCCAAGGCTTCATGCTCAGCAGTCGAGCTTTGCGACCACTAGACCAAAGAGGCAGTGTAATTTTAATATATGTATGTATAATTATTATATTCTTATTGCTAACTACGTTCTAACTACGTTTTGTATGGAGCGTACTGTCTGGCACTTCTGAATGGATTTGGTCAACCACAAATCATATACGGTCAGAAATTTTGTCAGAAAACAGAAATATATGTATAATTATACCTTTTCTGTTAAATTAAACGTCAGTTTTGCTTTGGTTAATGCCTAATTCCGGTTAATTAATTGCGGTTCACTTTTTGTTGTACAGACCTTTTTTGTCTGTAAGAAGTTTTTATGCAGTTCTAATAGCTGCCTTAGTGAGTTCCTAAATGGAATCTAGTTTAGCTTTATTAAGTAACTAGTTTATATTTACGTTAGATTTTTATTGTAGATAGCTTAACTTGAATTTAGGCATTACTAAAACTAGCTGATCTAACACTAGCAGGCTATTCTGTGAAACACAAGACTTGATTATAATTTTAAGTGGTATTTCTAATACCTAATACCTACTTCTGCTACTATATTCATGAATTTGAACAAAAGCTTACTGAAATTCAGACTTCCTTTAAAGTAGAGTACAAAGTCCATATAAAAACTTTCACAAGTACCTGCAATTGCAAGTACTTTTAAGCTCAATTCGTGTAAGGTCTATAGGTCCAAATGGTACCTGAGCTTTAGGTCAGTGGGCTGCCGTCGACGGAATGTGGCCGGTTGTTTTGCAACAAGTTCTGCCCTCCCTCTCCCCCACGCACCGACCTCTCGCTCTACCACACGAAGGTACCCGAAGTGTGCCGAAGTTCAAGAGCTTTCGCGTAACATCTTGCCTTCTTCGGAAGTGAGACTGGATTCTTGCAAGTTTTGTTTGTTATTTATGCCTTTTTGATGCGGATTTGTGATAGACATTTTAGTTGTTAAATAACGGAATCTTGTACGGGCTTTAGCACATTCTTGTTAAAATTCTTTAAGCGTTTATAACCGTGATGGGTTACAGATTGATGGAGGCTGTGTGATTTGGTTCAAGACGTTAAATATTAAGTTTTGAGTATATTTACATAGGACTTAAACATAACTGGCGAAATGTGTGTACTCATGGGTACACCTCTGCCTAACCCTTCGGGTATTACAGGTGTGATGTTATGAGTATATTTAAATACTTGCTTTTATCCGTTTGTTTCGTCTGCGTAGACTTCAGAAAGCTGATCTTAAATTATCCCACGGAAACACAAAAAAAACGGGAAATAAGAATATGTATTAAGCTAGATCAATATCTATAATGATATTTATATTGGAAATCTGTAGGGGAGGCCTTTTTTTTCCGTCCGATCAAGGACCAAGCCCGGGTCGACGGCGCGTTCTGTCTCACGCGCGCCTCAACGAGCTGTCAGCACAGGGACGGGGCCCCAACAGGGCCAAACGCCTGCCGGGGTTGCGGGACGTCTTAACAGGATACCGTGGCCCCGGAACGTAAAGGGCAACAGAAGGAACAGGGTGGTTTTTTAGTCAGTAAAAGTCTGACAGTCCCTTCCGCCCCACCCAAGGTGGTTCAGGACTCATTTGATGAGGCCTACGTTCAGTAGTGGACGTTCTATCGCTGATATGATGATGATAATGATGAATATCTATATATATACGTGTAAATTTTAAGTAATTCTGTTCATCCATTTGAGCGTGAAAGAGTAAAAAACGTTCATCAATCCAAACTTTCGTGCAAACCTATTATTGTATTAAGATAATAGAAGGATTAATAAAACCGAAAAATATTAGCCTGCAGTCATCAATAACTTTTAAATATGTATTAGCCCTTTGCAACCGGGAGTTAAAAAACTCGCATAGATCAGTAAAAGCTTAGTAAACGTTCTGAAACTGTTCAGAGGTTCTCGAAAAAATACTGAAAAAAATCTCACGAACGCTGGTCTTCAGCAATCAGACCCTCACGTACGTGAGGTTCAGGAATAATTTGCTACTCGCACGATCGTGAGTATATGTAAATAATGAATGATTTAGTTATAATAAATGAAATAATTAACACAAATTCAAATAAAATATGATCATTTATGTTATCTTATTATTTTAATCAGTCTGTATTACAAAATAAACAATAATTATTTATAAAATCACGTAAGTATCACAAAATATTTTCTTAATTTCTACGATCACATCAAAAATAAACTATTACTTTAACAATCAGAGAGATCTTAGATTTTTTTACTAAATACAATAAAATATTATTATTGTGTATGATAAAATTTAAAACAATTTTTATCACGACATAAGCAAGCATATATAAGCATAAATAAACATTACATTTATCATCACACCTAATTTTTAATATACTGCTGCAGGATTCCAACCTGCAGGTCCTCGGTGATTAGGCCAATTGATGGACGGAAATGTATCGGAAATTGAAGATTTCGAAGACGAAGACTTTGATTTTCAACCAAATACCCTTTTTGATGAATTGGCGTGCGAAGATCTCTCTGATGGTGACCATGAAGATGGAGAAATAAGTCCGGTATCAGAGACTCCATCCACATCGACGCCGCGACCTCCTGCTTTATTAATAACGCAACATCCTCCTCCACCGATGACGCAGTCTCCACCAACTGTGCAACCTTCCTGCCCACCGTCATTATCAACGTCGCATCGTTCTTCGCCTCGAGAAATGTCAGTAAATTTATCCTTTGAGCGATCCACATCAACCACCAGTGCTCGGGGAAGATCAGTGTCAACAAGATGTTTTCGAGGGAGAAGATCGTCATCAACACCAACAGTACCAGCCCTCCAATACATAGGCAGTCGGGGATAAGGAACACATCCCATGATTAATTGTATTGCAATGAGCTTTGCGATCTCACTGCTTGTACTTTTCAATTCACGGTTGTACTTTTCAATTTCCTATGTACTTAATTACGAAAGTAGTCGATGGGACGCCTTACTGGTTCTGTGGGC
The DNA here is from genome assembly GCA_949316365.1 of Hoplodrina blanda. Lineage (NCBI taxonomy): Eukaryota > Metazoa > Arthropoda > Insecta > Lepidoptera > Noctuidae > Hoplodrina > Hoplodrina blanda. The sequence goes on from OX438594.1 coordinate 11,912,655, forward strand.
AAGGGAAGATAGTTATGCAGTTCATCTACAAATGGAACTTGCTTCCATATTCTTTTACTACTCCTACTAGTTGGTGTTGATGACGATCTTCTCCCTCGAAAACATCTTGTTGACACTGATCTTCCCCGAGCACTGGTGGTTGATGTGGATCGCTCAAAGGATAAATTTACTGACATTTCTCGAGGCGAAGAACGATGCGACGTTGATAATGACGGTGGGCAGGAAGGTTGCACAGTTGGTGGAGACTGCGTCATCGGTGGAGGAGGATGTTGCGTTATTAATAAAGCAGGAGGTCGCGGCGTCGATGTGGATGGAGTCTCTGATACCGGACTTATTTCTCCATCTTCATGGTCACCATCAGAGAGATCTTCGCACGCCAATTCATCAAAAAGGGTATTTGGTTGAAAATCAAAGTCTTCGTCTTCGAAATCTTCAATTTCTGATACATTTTCGTCCATCAATTGGTCTAATATTGCGTCATCCGTCATTCGAACCCCTAATAAAAGAAAAAAAACCATTTTAACACTGGATAGGACCAAAACAACAAATAAAATACAAAATAACAAAATGTAAGAACATCACGTGCTACGACCGAAGTTACATGATCGTGCGTGTTCAATTTTGACAGAAAATAATTACGAAACTAATGCTTCAATTTGCAAAAACTTTATGAGTAAACCTAAAGACACTCGTAATTAATCAAAAAACATCAAATGATATCAAATATTCCAACACAATTACTAAAAATCGACATACTTACGTGCGGGGGCGCCGGGATTAAAAAAGGCAGCCATCCCTCAACCGACTTTCGATGAACTGACAGGAACAAACGTGTACGCACAGTGCAAAACTATTTTTTATCTCGTTCATTACTAGACTCACGATAGATCGACGCCGGTTGCGTCCGCATAAGTTGTTTTAATTTTTGCTTAGAATTTTGTAAAGTCGAAACTCATGATCAGTTTAACTCGGTTGGAAAGGGCTAAAGGAAACATATAAATAGAAATCGAAAATTGACCATACACGTATAATGGTGTAAAAAAAGGTTACGATAATAAAAGTTTGGCTTGACACCAATAAATGGTACATTAACGTTATATATGACCACAGAGTGACGTTATTTCGCGCGTATGATGTCAGAGACGCACGCGCATCTTAAGGCCTTGCTTGACGAATTTAATGTCCATAGTTCTAACTTTAAGTTAAACTTTTTAAGTTTGGAACTTTAAAGAAATAAAGAAAAAATGTTTATTTGGCACAGACCATAAATGCTCTATCTTGTCGCAGTCAGATATACGTCATCTTAATCATGTAGATCTGGCTGTTATGGAATCTTCCTATAGACAAAATGTTCTCCACTAACTTTTTTTAGACCTATTTAAGTGGCTTATGTGTAGGAAGTTTCATTAAAATCGGTTCATTCATTTTCAAAATTTTGGACTTGAAAGTTTGTATGAATACTGTACGGCATTAACGCTTTTAAATCTTGGGTGTTAAGAGGAAACGCGAGAGGAGAGACTTTTGAAAATTAGGTATCAGAAGAAACTATCGCTGTCGCTCTGCGAGCTTCGGCGTGCGAAAAGGACAACTGCAGATCCGACTGAATAGCCTAATAAAAAAGTCATAATTCGGGGTTTAGCTCTCGCCTATTTTCTTCTCTAATATTGAACCAGTATAAAAGATATTTTATAAACTAAATAAGAAGGATAAATACTATTCTCCTATATTTTTATTTTATCATTAATAGTTTTTAGATATGTATACTAGGCCGCTGTTCACAGCGGTAATTTTGAGCATTTTCTGTGGGTTTTAGTGCTTATAAAAATAATGTCTCATTAAAAAGGAAAACATGGGGGCATAAAAATACTTGATACCTATTTACTTTATTCTAAAAAATCATTGCTTTAAAGTCATAAACCAGAAAGAAAACAGGCGAGAGCGTTTGTATGGAGGAAAGTTCACCCGCGTTTCCTCTTAAGATTCATTTACTGAGTCCATAGTAAAAGGTATTGTTACATTGTCCCTTCGATCCTTTCAATACTACATTTTTCTAAGCCCTAGACGTTTACTAAAACGATTGAATAACAGATCGAATGATTGATTGGATTCAGCCAGTGATTCCAGCTATTGTCTGATTGATGTCTGATTGCATTTAAACAAGGCTGCCCTTGCACGATGGCATTGTGCTGGTTTATTGACCACTGCCATAGCTTTGCTGGGCTTTTGCAATATTTTTTTTATGCTATGAGAATTATTATTTGTTTTGATTTGCTTTTAGAATTGGTAGATCTTTTGATGCAGAATTATAGATCAAGGGTAAATCCTAGAGTAAGGGGGAAATTATGGTTATATAAACAGGTTGATAAGGTGTCACGTACTTTAAGGGAGTGTAGGAGGTACTTATTAAAATGAACCACTTTCAGTATAAAACCTACCTATAAACCTTAAAATTACGTAAAAAAAAAAGAACTGTTCCCCACATTTTGACTGGTTATACTGAGATAAATGATGATGACTGGTATTTTATCGGATTTCAAGATTAGTTTATTAGTAGAAGTTGTTCAATAACTACTAAACAAGGAGGGTAGTAGTTAAACTACGATTCTCGTTTAATCTACCAACCTGTATATCTATTATACTCATATTACCCATAAGCTAAACAGTGTTTGTTTTTCTATATAAACGCGCCAATCTTCGGAAGTACTGGTGCGATTCCGGATTTTTTTTCAAATATAGAAAGATATGTTATCCCTGACTCTCATATAAAATATAACCTATGTTTTATGATATACAGATATACTTAACTTCCACGCGGATGTAGTCGCGGCCAAAACCTAGTAGGTACCTAAAAATTCCTAACACCAGCAAGCAAAAAACGACAGTAATATTTAGGTCCTAAAGTTGCATATGATACTCACATTCATTGTCATGGCTATTCCTGGCGAGGCCCCGGATCTGTTCGTTGACGTAGTTGTTACTCTTGGGCACGTTGAGGGCACTGCGGATGCCTACAGAGGAGTTGTCCAGGTGGCCAGGACCGATCTTGGGGACGTGGCTGGAGCAGTAGACCTCCTTGTCTTCCGTCCAGTGCTGATTGTTGTAGTATGTCTGGGGGTGAAGAAATGAGGAGTTAGAGGATTGGTATTTTTTCTAGATGATGAGTCGGAGCTTGATATGTTGGTAAGATGTGTATGAGTAAAATATAATGTGTTGTGTTCTTTACTTTAAAATATTAAAAAAAAGAAATAACAAAAATAGTTTCTTTTTATATGAAAATGAAAAAGTCTGCTGTTCTCTACAAAAATGATTTACAACACGATCATAACTTATGAAACAGCTGATTTCAGGGTTGGTCCCAGCGGTTTAGGTTGTTCGTTGATCCGTCAGTCAGTCAGTTATTCAGGACAAAGCATTTTATTTGTATGTATAGATAGAAGATAGATAACACCTTCCACTTGCGACTAACTTAGGTTTAAGGCCGCCTTTACACTTGTAAGTTGCTTCCGTAAAATGTATGTTTTAGTAATTTATGGCTGTATTCGAAAGTATTAAGAAATAAGCGATTTACAAAGAGTGTTTACATTTGTAAAATCATAAATGATTAGGTTAGAATAGTTACTTACGTGAGTAAAACTTACAAGTGTAAAGGCGGCCTAAGGAGCAGAAAATTACTTCAAAAAATCGTTTCATTTTAAACAGAACGGTATCGTTCGAAGCGCACCAAACAACTGTTATGTTACACCCTTTTATTACCGAAGCTAGTTCATTTTACACAAATTACTGCAAACACAATAGAAATACGCCAATATAAAATGATCCATGACAATTTACATAATTACACAAACCAAAGGTCGAGCTATAATGGTTTCCACTGAATAGATGTTCAATCTATGGTCAAAGCGATATGGACAGTTAATTTGTGACAAAGAGAATGTTTTTATTGAATTATGCGTTGAATAGATCTGCTTTGTTGGCATAATTTATAATTTTCCACAACTTTATAATTCATTTGCCCTTTATTTAATTGTATTTATTATTTGTTATAGACGTATCGATATGAAAATCCAAGATTAATTTTATTTATTTTATTAATATTTATACTTCCATTAGAGTTCTAACTCTAGTAGACCAGGAGAATTATGAATATGAATGTATGGATAATGGATGGATGGAGAGCAAGAGGAAGATCAAAGAATGATGTTGGATTGTGTGAAGAATGATATGAATGAAAGGGGAGTCAGTGATTGCATGACGGCTGACAGGACAGAGTGGAAGAGGAAAACGTGTTGCGCCGACCCCAAATAACATGGGACAAGGGCCGGAAGATGATGATGAGATGATTTATACTTCCATTATAAATGCAAAAGTTTGAATGGATTTAAGTTACTCAAACAAACTGAACGGATCTGGGTGAAAGGCACAGAGATAGATTAAAGTAGGGATGCATCCGATACCGATACCGTAACCGATATATCGGCGATACTTCGGGTTTGCGAAGACGAGACCGAGATCGAGAGACGCAGATCCGTTCGTTTTCTGGCGCCATGACGTCTTATACCCAAACTTGAAAAAAATGGCGCAGAAGTACTTTAGTTTCCAAATGAGTTCTGTCGCATCTGAGAGACTATTTTCCACCGCAGGTCTTATTCAAACAGACTTGCAAAATCGCCTTTGCCCGCAAAACTTAAGAATACTTTGTTTTTTAAATAAAAATCTTATAAATGTTAATTTTGATTACTTAAACTATTAATTAATTGTGTTTTATTTATTCTACCTTCCTTTTTGAATTCAATAAGCGTATCGGTATCAGTATCGCCGATATTTTTATAAGAGTATCGGTATCGGTATCGGTATCGTATCGGCAAAAAGGCGTATCGAGGCATCTCTAGATTAAAGTCTGTAGGTAGTAGCACACAGAACACTTTTTATCCCGGAAAAATGTAGGTTCCTGTGGGATAACATATGAATTTTACGCAGACAAATTTGCGGGCAGTAGCTAGCTTTTTTATAAAACTCTGGAACTACACGTTCGATTGAAAGAAATCTTTGTGTATATGATAGCAAGAAGGAAAGTATACGCTATATGACATCACGCTATGACACACGGAAGCGGAGTAACCAGAGACGTAACCATAACGCGGGTGACGAAAACCATTATACGCGCACGAAGTCGCGGACAGCAGATAGTAAATATAGGTACATAAATAAAAATAGTAGTGCTGCTGCTTATTGTCCCTCATCAAATTTTTAAAAATAGATAAAAAGAAACAAATAATTTCATCCTTATACACATTCACCGCAAACATGAAAAAAAACACAAAAAAAATCTATTCACAAAAATATCCGTATTCAAACTCACCCACAAACCAAACAAGCACAAACACCAGTTGTATGCATTTCCCATAAAAAGTACGTCAACTAACTGTTAATTATCGCATACACATCAAGCTGTTGTATTAACAGAACAGTTAGAAACGTGTGTAATGAGCAACTGAACCGAATAAGGTCGTATATTCTCTGCCTGGTCACAGAATAAGGACATAATGACGCATTATGACTCGGATGTAGGGTTGCCATGACCTAATTTGCTGATGTCGGACAAAATGTTTAAAACCTTGGACATTGGGTCGTCTGCAGTCTTTGGCTATTATGCAGTGCCGGATTGATTTCGGAAGTGGTTTACGAGAACAATTTTCTCTCTTACTATGATTGGTTTTAATTTATTGCTTATCTATCAATTAATCGGGATTACCCTGACTATTGTGATGGCCCCAGTGGTGAAAGCCTATCATGCACGTGGTTCTGTGTTTATTTTTCTAGTTAGTTAGTTATTTTGGACACCACTGACACTGGTGAAGAAAAACATCATCAGGAAACCTGGACTAATAGTTAATGTAAGTCTGAAATCGCCAATCCACCTTTAGCATACGTGGTGATTAATGTTCGTGCCTTCTCTGTGTGAGAAGAGGCCTTTGCATTATAAAAGGTTTTAGCCTGACACTATTTGAAAACCCATTTCGGATAAACTAGGACAAATCCGAGAAGCTACGGACGGATGACAGCCCTACTCGAATGGGAAGTTGTTTTTTATATGACAGTCATTCATTCATTCATTCATTCGTATCCGTAAACGTCCACGGCCTCTAAATGACAGGAACAACGTTTGGTCATAATAGCAGATAATTTTGATAGACAGATTGGTGATTTGTTAATTTGTTTTTTATAATCATTAATGTACTCACATATAATCATCAGATAATAAAAATAATTGTAAAAAAAGATAAGAAAATTATTTAAAAAACCTATTTAGGGTGGAATAGGTGGAAAAACTCACAAATACAATTTTTTTTTACTTATTACATTCTTTAATATTTAATAGGTAAAAAAAATTGTATTTGTTAAATTAGCTACGGTTTCCCATGAAAAAACTTGATTTCAAAATGATTTACGTAGGTGTTTAAAAAACGACGGGATGAGAAACTTCATCGAGCTTAATTACAATGAAATACTACATCTGCAAATCTTTCCGACTATTCCGGTGGATCCGGTTTATGTGAAAAATAAATCTGTCACATAAACCTTGTCCGGAAAATTACACAACAAGAAAATCCGGCCATTTTCGAGCTTTGCGCTTAGCAACTCATGTAGCCATTAATTTTTATTTATATAGAAGATTGTCTGGAGAGTGTGCTGTCAGGAAAGTCCTCATAATTACATTACAAGTCATAAAATGTTAACGAAATGAGGTCGTATGACGCATTGCAACCAGACCCGTAACTGTAATGACTCATTATTTGTATACATACAATTTATAGCTTTATTATTACGTGTGCAAATATGTGTTTCTTTAATGAACTTGTTATTATTTTCCTTGACCTTGCATGTTATATTGTGGACTAGATTTTAATTGTTAGGTTTCTATTCTCTCCTTATTTCGTCTGTGTTTTAGTTGATAGATTCCTGTTCTGTCTGTCCAAAGGTCTACCTTGGCGAAGGTGATGTGATGATCTGACCATATTTTGGGGTAATTAATGTTGACATAATCCGATCCAGCCTGTCCCTTTGCTGCCCTCCCCCAGCGACACCCTAAGCCGCGGCTCGTACCCCACAGGGGGTGCCCTTAGCGTGTAGTCGCTTAGTTTGTAAGTTGTTTTAAGCCCTGGCTGGAGGCCTTAATTTCTAAGGCACCACAGGATAGTCCGGTTAGGCAGCCGACAACCTTATAGGTTGACCTGCGAGATGCCGTACCGAAAAAAAAAAATGTTGACAAAGACCGCACAAAATAGAGAAGTTTGGAACGAAAACAAAAAGGGAGGCCTGTGCTCAGCAATGGGACATAAAGTAGGCCAATAAAAAGAAACTCTATTTCAGATCTCAAACTTAACGAACACCTATTCTTGACTCGACAGAGACAGGCCTTTCCAACCGCACGCCATTATGCAGGCCACACACGTAACGATAGTACTTGCGAAATGTCTTATTTAAAAAAAGGTAATTGGAAATCTATGTTTCTATGGAAAACATAAATTCGGTCTAATTTAGCTGTAGCACAATGTATATATTATATATATGTATCCTGCATATGTGTAGAAAATTTAATGGGTTCCTTCATTTCGAAAAATAAGAACTTGAAAGCTTGTATGAAATGCCGCACGGCATAAATACTCTTAAGTTTCAATAGAAGACATTCATCGGTTTATAAGAAAACTTCAACCATATCTGACGGCCCTGGATACCTATCTGTTTTGTTAACTACATAGCCTCCGAAGATTTCTAGTGTTTAAGTTTGTAGAACAGTTTTTAAATGTCGATTACAATGTAAAACAGCTAAGTAAAAGAATGTCTGTGAATCTCATGCATGCATATTCTACCACATTTTTCTAGTAACTCGTTTTGCATATTCATCTTGTGTGGTTAATTTTGTTGACGGTAAACGGAACTTGACATTACGAGGAATTTGTTTCCGTACTTGCCTAAGTGTATTGTTATATCTCCACGTTAGGGGACAAGTTTTTAAAGATACGTTTCATAGTACAATTTAATCTTTTTAAGACTAAAACGAAATTGGGCGGACCATGTATGCAGATTGACAGATGGTGGTTGATGCAGTGGGTGCCGTAAGAAGGGCGTCATCGCCGAGGATGGCATAGGAAACGCTGGGGTGATGACTTTGAGACATTTATGGGAGATTGATCAAAGAAGGCAACGATCAGGGATGAGTGGAAAACTATGGGGAGAACATTACAGGTTGAAATAAATAAAAAAAGGATTAACTAATGGATAAAAGCTAAATTGAGCTGAATAGTATATTATTCAGCTCAATTTAGCTTTTGTGCATTCGAAACACTAGTTTAGTATGGAGATGCGTGATTTTCGCGTCCGTACAGATGCGATATAAAACTGGTTTTTGTCTTTAGACAAAAGATGAATTGACCTGACAAAGTATAGTAAGTCCCTTAATCTACGTTTTGTGTTCCCAAAACAGACTAAATTGATTGAGATTTATCAAGTTTCCATAATTCATTTTTATTAACTAATTAATTTTTACGACAACACTCTCACACAGTTAACATGGCAATACTTACCGGAAAACACAAACTTTATCTAACAAATTATACGAAAAACAAATTATACGAACGTCTTTTTATAACTAAAAGATAAAGTTTATAACAAAAAGTTGAAGATGCGGCAAGGTCGCACGAATGCCAACTGGTGCTTCCTGAAGGTCGTGAGGATACCAGCATCAAGGCCGACCAGCATTGGCTAGGAAATGACGTCATTGTCTTGTTTTATTAATAGGATATTACGGTAAACAAGTTTATTTGATAAAACCGTTTTGTTTACACGAATTCTTTAAGAAAAATCTTTAGGCAGAGATAAATGTAGACTATTGCTGTACTTTGATTTGCAGTAGGTGTTAATAGAAGCTGCGCAGGAGTAGATGTATTGTAGAATACGGTAGAGAGAGTCGCTTTTGTTATTAACCATTAAATAAACACCGGCAATACCTATATTTAACTTTAATTAATTTAATATAATCAATTATATAGCAAAACAACTGAAATGTTAATCAGATCTTTTTGCTCACCTATACTAGATTAATTAAAGCATTAGAAAAATTACGTTATTTTTGTACCTAATATTATATATTTTAATGGAGTATAACTTCCGCCCGTGACTTCGTTCGCGTCAAAGTTACATATTATAGTGCTTTTCCAGGCTATAATCTAACTCTTTGCCAAATTTTATCCAAGTCCGTTCAGCCGTTCTAACATGATTAACACGCATCCATCCCAACTTTTGCATTTATAATAGTAGTTAGATTAAAAACTCACCTTCAATGTCAACTTAGTCCCACAGACAGCGCATTTGAAGCATCCACTATGGAAAAAGGTAAAATCCTTCAAAGGCCCGACCCTGTCCACTTGGTAAACTATCTCGTTGCATCTGAAGCACGTGCTCTCGTAAAAATTCGGCCGATACATTCTGATTACAGTTCTCTCACGTCATATTTAACAACACTTGAAACACATATCACTGTTTTTGTCACTACACTATCACTTTAGCACTCATTAGGAAGCCTGTAAACAAACATTTTGTTAAAAAAACACGTTTTTTTATAACATTTTTTTGAAGTTTGAAACAAGATTCGTTCGTTTCGTACTTAATTGTCATTATCTTAATGATTTGTTATTAATCTCGTTCTATTTTTCTTAAATTAATTTGATAATTATAACCTAAAACGGTCAGTAGGCGTTAGATTTGACAGACATAGATTTTTAATCGTTTTTTTTATTGTAATGGCTTTTGTTCTTAATTTGAAAGCGAAATGAGGTTTTAAGACTAATTCCAATATTACTGAACTGTTTTTTAATGTAATATATAAAGATTTGTATACCTACGTATACATAAATGATTGTATCTACTTTGGTATATTGGAACTAGAAAATTTTGAGTTTGCGTTCCATACAAAAGTACTCTGTACTCGGGTACGGGGTAGGACGAAAATGTGACGTCACAGTTGTATATAATTATTTAATTCCCGCAGGCGAGGACTTAATTAAGAAGTTCAACTATAATCATACTAGCTGTTGCTCGCGACCGACGTCGGACCTTCGTTTCATCCCCTTAGGGGGTGAATTTTGGAAAATTCGTTCTTGGCGGACGTCTACTAACTATAATCTACCCCTCTGCCAAACATAGGTCAAGCGGTTTTCGATATTTTGTGATGAATGAGTGAACTTTCGCTTTTTTATGTTTAGATTTCGGCCATTTAAAATTAAGTTATTGAAAAGGGAAACCAACTAACCACAAGCTTAGATGTTCCTCCTTATCCTATTTAAAAAATTTCATCTAGTAAAATTACTTATCAACCAAATTATGACTACTTTTGTATGGAATACGAAGCCGGGAAAGTACAGTCAGCTACAAAAGTCGATTAACATTTGTGATTTTTAAATCCTAATTATTAAGTACAATATTAAAAATAAAACTCAATGAACATAAAATTAAGATGTAATAAACCCTAAGCTATTACCTGAAATTCAGAAAACCAGTAAATTATGTGTTTTGTGTCTGTTTAAATGATATAAAAAGCAACGTTGTTAATCGACTTTTGTAGCTGACTGTACTATAAATCTAGCTTAGACCAAGTTAAGGCGTCTTAATGTTTAAAGAAAGTCTGTTTACGTGAAACATAAAAATAGTTTCTTTTAGAAAAACTGCATTGTGATTCAGCTGGTTAATTGTGTTTGTTAAAATAAATGTTCTTCCCATCAATGTGGTCAATTTTTTATTCTATTTTATTATAGTATACTGTTGGCATGCATGATTCACAAAAATATTACAAATGTAATTAATTATGTATGCACGTACCTTTACGTTCCTAAATTCATCGTCCCCTTAGTGGACACGCCACTTTATTGATCCAGGAACACTCACCCTTCCTAATGACCGCTTGAGTGCGTTGACCTTTCAGTCATAACGCATTTTTATCAACTGCAGTGTTATTCTGTAAAAATCTCCAGCTGTGAATTTAGGTGAAGTGAGTTTGAGGTAAGCTGTCAATCCTTAGTATCAGGGTAAGATAATAGAACTCATCTTAAGTTCATTCCACCTAAATTCATCGAGAGAGATTTGTTACAGGATTAGTCAGTTTGTTTCTAAGAGTAACCCTTAGAACTCGTTTATTGACTGCCTCGTTGGTCTAGAGGTCGCAAAGCGCGACTGCTGAGCATGAGGTTTTGGGTTCGATTCTTAGGTCGGGCAAAGTGTCATTAGGTTTTTCCATCAGGAATTTTTCAGTAGCAGCCTCAGAGTCTGGATTTGAGCCCGGTTGATGGCAATAGGCTAGCCCCCTATTACATGGGTCTTAAACATAACTGGCGAAATGTGGGTGTACTAATGGATACACCACTGCCTAACCCTTCGGGGATTACAGGCGTGATGTTATGTTTATTGATATTATCAGTTCAGCATCGTGACACTAATATAATAGATTCTGCCCGCGACTTCGTCTGCATGGTTTTATTCACCCGCACTAAGTCTTTGGTTACTGCTCCGCTCCCTTGGCTTTATAAAGATAAAAAGGCAATGGCTTTGTAACGACAAGTCCAGGTTTACTCACGATGTTTTCTTTCACCGATGTCAGTGTAAAAGATAAACTTTCAGAGTACGTATTAAATGTTCGTCAAAATTGTTGTTCTTTCTTTATCGTGTAGGCAGTAAGGTCTTACGACCCCACACACCCTAGTGTCAGAGTTTCCAAACCGCCTACGCCTCAAGGGCCTCTGACATGGTTTTGAGTGGAACAGTAAGTTCCAGGTTTCCTCACGACGATATTTTCCTTCACCGATGTCAGTGATGTCCAAGATTACTTTAGAAAGTACATATGAATTGAAAAAGTCAATGGTACTTGCCCGGATTCGAACCCAACGCTTCATGCATCAGAGGTGGGCGCCTAACCACTGGGCCATCACGACATTTATTGAATAAATAAATAAATAATCAAAATTGTTGTTGAATGTCCAACGACCTGCTCCGGTAATCTAAATACCATCCGTTGCATGCCACCACGTCATTGGTGCGTTGCATCAGTGCAGTTGTATATTTTCGCAACGATACCGTTCTTACTTGAACGAGGCTCTACGCGTGATGCTTGCGTGCTGCCTCTGGGTTTGTGTGGTGTAAGTGATGAGATTTAGCGGGGTGATGAAAATGTCAGAAAAAACCTCACTTTTCCGAATCCCCAAATGGGAGGTGAAAAGTTTATGTACGTTACTAAAACAAGTCACATAAAAAAATCGTGGGATGCGAGCAAATTGATGATGGAGAATGGCTCGAGAATGGCTGGACCGATTATGCTAATTCGTAGTATCCCGGATATTGTTTTATACAAGATTATTTTTTAATCTACGTAATATCTCGAAATTTTGCACTCATGCGAAGCCGGGGTGATTTAGTAATATAATAATAAAAATAAAAATAAATTTAAATAAAAAGCTATTTTACAAAAAAAGATAACCGCCTTCAAAAACTACAAAATAAGAATAACTTTAGTTTTGGAAGTTGGCGGCTTTGGTTTTGTTTTTTGTTATGTAGGTAAGTATTGCCACCGACTTCCAAAACTAAAGTTATTTTTATTTTGTAGTTTTTGAAGGCGGTTATCTTTTTTTGTAAAATAGCTTTTTAATTTTCACTTTTTAGTGCTTGTGTATTAATGTTTGAAATCCTTACAATAAGTCCTTTCAAACAATACCTCACACGATATATTTAATTTTGGAACTGGTAGGAGAGGGGTTGACGTACCCCCCCCCCCTTTTCCTTCAGTCAGTCATCGACTACACGTATAAACAAAGCAATTTCACTTGTTACGATATTGCTGCTGTGATTCTATGAGGAGTTCCATTCCATATCTCCGAAGTTCATCATCAGATATTGAAATGGTAACAATGGGACCACACGACAAGCACCAGCTTTCAAATAAAAAAAGAATCATGAAAATCGGTTCACCCAGTCGCAAGTTAGGAGCTAATAAACATAAAAAAAAAATACAGACGAATTGATAACCTCCTCCTTTTTTTGAAGTCGGTTAAAAAATTAGGTTTTATGTATGTAAAGTGTGTGCACTACCTTTCACGGTAACATCTTCTAACTTAACCCACACATCAAAGACATCGGCAAAGTATTAGAACGTGCAAGTGTAATGATACCTTACCAAGTATTTATGTGTTCCATAAGATTAAATGGTCGCAACAAAAACTATGCCAATTATGAAAACTACATGTGCTGTGTACTAGTTTAGAGTTTAACGATCTCGGTAGCACGATATTGGTATAAACAATTGATGAAATATCTTATAGACTAAAGGCTGATTTAGATGGTGCGAGAAATATCGTGCAAGTTGTGGTACATTTCCGTCAATGATCAGTCACTTTTGACATGACAACCGCGCGGTCCCGCAATGTAGGTACGTCAAATCGCACGATATTTCTTGCATCGTCTAAACGAGGCTTAAGTTCGTGCTACACGTGTATTTTACTATGGGCCCAAAAGGTAAAACGGGATCCTATTAGAGATAAACTACGATAACCTGACGCTCCCCTCCATATTACTATTTCAATAATAATGAGTAATTAATGATGCCGCTAGTCAAGCAACAATGACACGCTGATTTGTTTTTGTTTCGAGAGCCGTCTCAGTACGCACACATGCGTTGTGCGTCTTGTAAATACTTTTAAATGTTTTGAACTGTGGAAGGGCGTGTCAAGTTATTGTAGTTTATCTCTACTATGTCCACCAGGCTATATCTCATGAGCCGTGATAGTTAGACAGTTGTCACAAATTATTTTTTTTTGCTGCTATAACAACAAATACTGGAAAACAGAATAAAATACATGTATATTTAAGTGGGGCTCCCATACAACAAACAAGATTCATGAACAAGATCAAACAACAACAAGAACAAGATTCAGATTCATCCAACCATTTTAAGTATTTTACTGGCGTTAAAAAAGTCATCTAATTAAAAGATCAGAAAATTGGTCTGCATACAGCTTTCTATTATTCGGCAGGGTAAGCAGGTGTCAGCTAGTTCCATCTAAGACATGTTACAACACAGTAGATTAATTATCATACCAGATCAATGATTAAGTATAATATAACCATTTGAAATCTGTTGATATTACGAAGATAGAAGCGTGTGTGATATTGTATACCATTAGCATCAATTATGCGTTACTAATATCCGTGATAATTATTTGATTAAATAATTAATTCATTAATAATTTAAAACTATTCGTTAAGGTTAAGTTAATTATACGGATTTGAAGTGTAGTTTTAATGTGAAAGATGTATTATTGAGAAATAATTATTTTCTGACATCTAGTAAACATAGCATGGCGGCCTACCACAATGCTTTAAAATAGTATTATTTTAATATTACTTTGTAATTTTCACTGTTTGATTTTCAACCTTAAATCGCTAAGTAGAGTGTTGAAAATCCAACGGAGTACAAGACAAAGTAATCTTATAATAGTACTGTTTTAAGACATGGTGGTAGGCCCCCTGGTATCTGTGAAGGTGAAGGTAGAGAGGAAGAGATATTATTTTTAACTAGCTTTAGCCTGTTACTTCGTTCGCGTAAAAGACAAAGACCCCCTTAATTCGGCCTTGTCACAAAATTCGGTCTGTAACTGACAACTCTCTTTATAAAGTGCAAGAATTCGTGTTTAATCAGTAAGTAAATGAATTAATGACCTTTCGCTTCAATATACATATTGAAGATAATACCTTTTCACCAATTTAAAGGGGGTGGACAGTACCAGCCTGGAGTTTTTAAGTAGATGGTGTGACAGTCCCTCGTGCTTTGGAAAGCACGAAAGGCCGCTAGTCTTATGCCCGATCTCGGCCTGGTTGTGTTAGATTGTGAGAGTGAGGAAAGAGGGAGTGGACCTCTGTTTGCGCCACACCCTTGTGCATCTGCATTCCTAGCAAATCCCCGTTGAGATTGCTCTCCGTAAAATTCGGTCAGTAGGACATTAAATTAGGAAAAAATATGTATACTGATTAATAGTCTGTTATCCAAAGCGCCTTTTATAAGTTAATAGGATTTTTATATCAAATAAATTTTAATGCCAATGCCTACTAGATGAATATTAAGGATGATCGTAAACAGTCGAGAACAAGCCATTAAAAAACACACTTTATTAAACGAGTAATAAATGCAAATATAGAATGCCCATGGCGGCCAGTGGTTGAGGTGCTCGCCTCTCATGTATGAGGTTGTGGGGAGCAAGTATCATTGAGACTTTTTCAATTATGTACTTTTTAAAGTTTATTTTAGACATTACTGACATCGTTCCGTGCCTCAGAAAGCACGTTAAGCCGTTGGTCCCGGCTGTCATACGTGCATTTTTTACAGTCATTACTGGTCGTCAGAAGCCCGAAAGTTTGACAACCAGTCTTACCAAGAGGTATCGTATTACCCAGTTACTGCGTTGTGAAGGTCACATAGGCAGTCGCTTCACGTAAAATACTGGTTTTCAGCTACATTCGGTTAGACTGAAAGCCGACCCCAACAAAATCGGGAAAAGACTAGGCAGATTGATTGAAATACAAATATAAAATAGTAATAGTTATATTTCTGCGGAACCTTTTCAAATATTCAAAAAAGTCGATCCAATCGATTTTGAAAGTGACATTAAAAACAGTGACGATCGTAGGTGATGTTTTTGGCCAGCGTTGGTCAACGGCACGGCCGATCGTAGGCGATGCGTGGGCGCATATGAATGATCCTAAAAACTACTTTTACTTTAGATTTCTTAATGCAATCTGGTATTGTACGAGAACAGGTGCTGTGTTATTAGATTATATCATAATAGGTGTGTTTTTTGTCGATGATAAATTTTAATTGTCGAAGGTGTTTGGTTTCCATTGGGCGTTATCGATTTAAGTTTACGATACCTACATATTTTATGGATTCTTCTCATATATGTATCTTTATCTATCGTCATTACGATTACCTATAGCAATTTTGGCTATATTTTTACCCTACTGCGGGGCAGCCCAAAGGGAGGATAATGTTTTTAATTAATAAAGTATGGATTTGTCCATCTATAGAGCTGTCTGCTAACTTCTAATACCTACATACAAGTGCTTAAATAAAAGAAGCAAAACTAAATAAAAAATAAGTTTTGTCATTTTTATTTGAATTGTCATTAATTCTGCCAAAATGAATCAACACACGTCAAAACTTCTTCCACTTTTCGAAGAACCTACTTTTGAAAAATAGGTGATGATGATGATATCATCGTCATCATCATCTTCCTGCCCTTGTCCCATGTTATTAGGGGTCGGCGCAACACGTTTTCTTTTCTTAGGTGTAGGTAGGTAAAACATTAATAATTTTTGTTTTTCTAAAAAAAAGCTGTTATTTTGACATTACAAACAAATAATTCAATTTTATTTATTTATGCTTATAGAAAAAAAAAATGACAACAATTTCCTTCACAACCACATTTGGTTCAAACTTCAAAACTAAACTGTGCTAAACCTCTAGTTAGTGGTAGGATGGCTGTACCACCAACATGTTTGTACCACATATTACGACCACAACGATGTGGTCTTGATCAGCGTCCATATTCATGAGACATGTTTGGCTTATCGTTATGTATTTGCATAGTCGCTGTCACATAGTGCTCTCGTTTAGATATAGTGATGTGCCTTGATGTTTGGAAAACACAGCCTTTTGACTGAGTGACTGAGTTTAACTTAATAATGTATGGGGTGGAAATGACATCATAACCAAAACTTTAACTATGGATTCAGTTTATGATTCTAAATCCCCCAGCGTTAACATTATTGATTGGTTATTAAACCAAATACAGCCGTCCCTTTCTAATTAGCCACTTTTGTATTTTTTTTTAATAATTAACGAACAATTTAATCATTGGGGGATTTAGAATCATGGTATAAATTTTCGTATCGATGTCCCTGCCACCCGTTATTGCTTCTTAAGATTTATTTTAAATATTTATATACAAAGCTAAAACTCGCTAGACATGACCACACTTCCCTGTGCCTCTAATAAGAAGAAAGCATCCACCATTCTTCTGGTGTAATGTGAAAAAATGTATAGTCAATCCATCGATCACTTTACTATCTCTTTATAATATTAGTATAGAAAAAGCTTTTTTACAAAAAAATAAAACCGCCTTCAAAAACTACAAAATAAAAAAATAACTTTAGTTTTGGAAGTCGGTGGCTTTGGTTTTGTTTTTTGTTATGTAGATATTGCCACCGACTTCCAAAACTAAAGTTATTTTTTTTTATTTTGTAGTTTTTGAAGGCGGTTTTATTTTTTGTAAAAAAGCTTTTTATTTTTCACTTTTTAGTGCTTGTGTGTTAATGTTTGAAATCCTTACAAAAAGCCCTTTCAAACAATACCTCACACGATATATTTAATTTTGAAAAGTAGTAGGAGGGCGGGTTGACGTACTCCCTCCCCCTTTTCCTTCAGTCAGTCATCGACTACACGTATAAACAAAGCAATTTTACTGGTTACGACAGTTATGCAGTGATTCTATAAGGAGTTCCGTTCCATATCTCCGAAGTTCATCATCAGATCATGACAATATTTCAATGGGACCTATTCGGAAGTATACTCTTTCAAACAAAAAAAGAATCATCCAAATCTATTCATAATTGGCTGAGAAATCAGGTAACATACATACAAAAAAAAAAAAAAACATACGCGCCGAATTGAGAACCTCCTCCTTTTTGAAGTCGGTTGAAAACGAGTGAGCAATATTTTCCGTCTAAATTAAATCTTTCTTATAAACGTGTCGCATCACTAGCGGGCTGCACGCTCATAGTAGTTGCCATTGTGGTGGCATGCAGTTTGCCCACATCCCAGTTATAAGGCGAAGGTAAACGACGCGAGGGCTTAACAAGCCAAATGTTGGCGTTCATTACACATTTCTTGAAATTCCTCAACGTTCTAATCTTTTGAGATATTATAATTTTTATTTTATTTGATTTTTCTTATCTATCGCCTATCTCTGCATTTAGTACTGGTTAACTAAAGTATTGGCTTCTGCCGTGACCAAAGGCTGAGCTTTGCCATCCAACGTGGCAATGCCGTCAGTCTTTTGAACACGTTACACGTTGACAGCGATGCGAAAGATTTTTTGAACGCTACTTTGTTTTAATTCCATTGTTATAGATTATTTTAAGCGTTTAACAGATATCCTGCTAATAAAATAATGTGAAAGTTTGTGAAGATATTTAGATGTTCGGATGTTTGTCATTCAATCACGCGTAAACCGTTGAACAGATTTGGATAAAATTGGCACATAGAAGGACCATTTCCTGGATTAACACATAGGATACTTTTTATCCTGGTAATGTGTTCCCTTGGGATAATAGTTCAACTTACAAGATTAAGATAGTTTTTTTTTTTTTTTAGGTGGTAAAAATCATCAAATGACTCCTTCCGCCCTGGGTAGGGCGGAAGGGACTGTCAGACTTTTACTGACTAAAAAACCACCCTGTTCCTTCTGTTGCCCTTTACGTTTCGGGGCCACGGTATCCTGTTAAGACGTCCCGCAACCCCGGCAAGATTAAGATAGTTACATGTATATATAGCAGAATAGCACTGCTGATTATAGTAATAATTGACAGCTCAGTTCAAGGTCACTGCTTCAAAATTTACCGACAGGAATACTGTTTCAACAGTTGAATAAACTCTTATAAAGGGACTCAGCAGGCATTCTAAATTGCTATATCCGTCATTAGGGCCAATTGGTTAAGGCGCCCGCCTCTCATGCGCAATGCTGTGGCTTCGCAACCACGCACGGACTAGTACCAATATGACTTTTTCTAGTTCATATACATTTACTTAAGTTTATCTTGGACATCACTGACATCGGTGAAGGAAAACATCGAAAGGTAACTTAGACTTATAATTTAAGCCTGAAATCGCCGATCAGCCTTGAGCAAGCGTGGTGAATAATGATCGTGCCTTCTCTATATGAGAAGAGGTTCTGCAGTGAGCCAAAAAATAGGCGGCAATATTATGACGGCTCCCGATAAAGCAATTTCATAGGTAGTTTACTGTGATGTTGGTACATAAATAATATTGGGTAGTGTTGGTAGATCCGAATAAAAGTCAGTTAGACTTCAACCGTGGTTTTATTACGTTGCACTGGCGACGAGTCCGGCGTAAAATATATTTTTACGTAGAACCAACGCGTACTGTACACCAAAAATATTGTTTTGTTGTGTTGTTGCGATTATAAACCATTTTCGATTCACAATGCCAATCGGTAAAATCGAACCATTTGATTTAACCTCCAAGCAATGGCCGGCGTACGTACGACGTGTCAATCAGTTCATAAAACTAAACGAAATCAAACCGGAATTGAAAGTGTCGATGTTAATTACAGTGGTTGGCGATGCAACTTATAGTTTGATGTGTGATTTATGCGCTCCAGCTAATCCGGAAGATAAAACATTTGATGAGCTAATTGAATTAGTGCGAGCTCACCTCGAGCCACAACGGTCGGATATTGCCGAACGCCATATTTTTCGTCAAAGGAGACAACGACCAGGCGAATCGTTGACCGCATACCTACAAAGTTTAAAGCATCTTGCGGTCACTTGTAATTTTGGCAACCGTCTAGAGGAGGATCTCAGAGATCAATTTGTATCGGGGCTCGCGAGTGAAGTGATGAGATCTAGGATTTTCGCTGAGAGGTCGATCGACTACCAGAAAGCGGTGGAGCTAGCTCTGGCTTTGGAGGCGGCGGACCGGCACGCTGAGATAAGCGGCGGCGGCCCGGCCACGACGGGGAGCACGGGCGCGGGCAGCGGCACGGCCGTGAGCGCGGGCGGCAGCGAGGCGGGCGAGGGCCTGCACGCGGTGCGCGCCCGGCGGCCGAGCGCGAGCGGCGCGCGTCAGCAGTGCGTGGGGGGGCCCGCGGCGCCCGCAGGCGCAGGCGGTGGCGGAGCCCGCGGAGGCACGGCATGTTGGCGGTGCGGTAAAGGTCATCCGGCTAACAGGTGCCGTTACACGAATTACAATTGCGATAATTGTAATCAACGCGGCCATTTACGTGTGATGTGTGAGAAAGTGCGTAATCGTAAAAGTGTTGAGTTACAACGTCAAAATTTTGTTGATGAAGATTCCGAAGACGATGACTTTTTCAACATGGTGGTATCCTCAGGACAAGGTAACCAACCTTATTTTTTAAAAGTGCAGGTCGATTCTGTAATGCTAGAGTGCGAGATCGATACCGGTAGCCGTATTTCTGCAATCAATGATAGTTGTTATGAGTTGTTATTTAGTGACAGATCCTTGCAAACCGATAATTTGATTTTGCGCAGCTATTCAGGCTCAAAGATCGAACCACTCGGATATATTGTAGTTAATATTAAATTTAATAATGTAATGGCTACTAATGTTCGATTGTATGTAATCAAAGGCGGCAGTAGGCCGTTACTAGGTCGAGACTGGCTCGCGGCTTTAAATGTAACGCAAATAAACATTAATAAATTAATTGAAGAGGATAAATTAATCAGTCAATTGATTAAAGAATTTCCTGAAGTGTGTACAAATCAGCTAGGTACTTGTAAGAAATCGTTACGGTTACAGCTCGTAGACAGCGGCGGTGTGTACGTGCGCGCGCGGCCCGTGCCGCTGGCGCTGCGGGCGCGGGTTGAGCGCGAGTTGGAGCGGCTCCAGCAGGACGGCTCCATATACCGCGTCGAGCACTCAGATTTTGGGACCCCTATAGTGCCGGTAGTCAAAAGTAATGGGGAACTCAGGATTTGTGGTGACTATAAAATCACCATTAATCCCAAGTTGAAACGCGATTTTTATCCACTTCCCCGGATTGAAGAGTTATTTGCGAACTTAAGTAACGGGGAGGAATTTACTAAAATTGATTTACGACATGCTTATGAACAGGTACTTTTAGATCCGGAATCACAAAAATTTACGGCGATTACGACACATATAGGGACGTTTGCTTATTGGAGAACGCCGTATGGTTTATCTTGTGTACCAGAGCAATTTCAGAAAATGATGGAGGAGACACTACGCGGCATTCCGGGTACGGTAGTGTTTCTCGACGATATTTGCATAACGGGAAAAGATAGACACTCACACATGCGCAGTTTACGGGCTGTCCTCGAACGATTACGTCAGATGGGCCTCACTGTCAAGTTGGAAAAATGTGCTTTTTTACAAAAAAGTGTAACTTATTTAGGGTTTATTATTGATCGTAACGGGTTGCATCCCGACCCTGCTAAGCTCGACGCGATTGCCAATATACCCGCACCTACTGATGTGACACAGTTAAAAAGCTTTCTCGGTTTGTTAAATTATTACGGAAAGTTTATTCCTAACTTAAGTTCATTGCTTCACCCGCTGCACCATCTTTTAGGTAAAGGTGTTAAGTGGAATTGGGATTCGCGTTGTGCACAAGCAATGGAGAAAGCAAAGAAGATATTGTTAAGCGATAAGGTGTTGGCTCATTACGAAGAGGGGCGGCCGCTCGTGTTGTCGGTGGACAGCAGCGCGTACGGTGTGGGGGCGGTCCTCGCACATCGGTATGAGGATGGTAGCGAGCGGCCAGTCAGTTGCGCCTCGCGCACGCTAAACGGTGCGGAGCGAAACTATAGCCAGCTAGACAAAGAGGCATTAGCAATTTATTACGGCATTACAAAACACCATCAATATCTCTTTGGTAGGCGGTTTACTTTGCGTTCTGATCACAAGCCCCTGACATATATTTTTCATGAAAAGAAGGGTATTCCGCAGACGGCAGCCAGTCGCCTGCAGCGCTGGGCCGCACGACTGGCGGGTTACGATTTTTGTATAGAATTTGTGAAGTCAGCGGATAACGGTCCGGCTGACAGTTTATCACGGTTGCCTCTGGCACACGAGCGGCAACCTACTACTCACATAGATTATTTACATTATGTCGAAGAATAGCTAGCATCTTTAGATTTTAATGATGTAGCTAAAGAGACTCAGCGGGACCCGCTGCTTTGTAAAGTGTTAGGTTACCTGTTGTTTGGGTGGCCGGCATCGCCTAGTTGTGATGAAGAAAAGGTTTTCTTTGCTCGTAAAGAACGTTTATTCACAGATCGTGGTTGTATTATTTATCAATATAGAGTAGTAATTCCACAAAAGTTACGACCAGATATTTTAAAAGAGATCCATAGTGGCCATTTGGGCATGAATAAAATGAAAAACATCGCTCGCAATTATGTCTACTGGCCCAATATTGATAGGGACATAGAGGACGCTTGTCGTGCTTGTGACGCGTGTAGGGCAGTGCGAGACGCGCCTACGCGCGCTCCGCTGCACCCATGGGAGTACCCGTTACACCCGTGGCAGCGCGTTCATGCTGATTTTTTTGATTGTGCAGGTAAACGATTTTTGATTATAGTAGATGCCCACTCAAAGTGGATAGAGACAGTGGTCATGGGAAGTACATCAGCTAGTGCCACTATTGCCACTTTACGGTCTATTTTTGCACGGTTCGGTCTACCATCACAACTAGTGACCGATAATGGTCCGCCTTTCTTCTCGGAAGAATTCAAGCAATATTGTCATAAAAATAGAATAAGACATTCGACATCGGCGCCGTACAGACCCCAAGGTAATGGCGAGGCAGAGAATGGCGTAAAAACAGTAAAGAAAGCGATTAAACGAGCTATATTTCAAAAAGAGGACATGCTAGCTGCTTTATATCGCTTCTTATTTCAATATAGAAATTGTGAGCACGCCACTACAGGGGTATCGCCGGCAGTCGCACTGTTCGGACGTCGCTTGCGCGGGCGGCTCGATGTGCTACGTCCGGACGGGGCGACTGTAGTACGCGCCGCGCAGGACAGGCAGGTGGCGGCCGCCGGCGGTCGTCACAAACCACTCGCGGTGGGCGACCATGTACTTGCGAGAGATTATACCAAGAAAGGGGACAAGTGGGCGAAGGGTTACGTATCAGAGGTAACTGGCCCAGTTTCTTGTAAAATAAACATAGGGGAAGGGGTGGAATGGCGTAGACACCACGACCAACTTGTCCCGCTTCGTGGACCAAGTCGCTATTCACTATCGCGTACGAGCACGCAGCCGATAGTGGAAGAAACCGAGGGGTCTGACGGTCAAGAGACACCTACAGAAGCGAAGGCGACTGGCACGACGGGTATGTGTGATGCGCAGGCAGTGTCGCAAGTAGTAGATTCAGGAGAGGAGTTTAAGGACGCGCTTGATGGTGATAATTTCGGTCGGGTTCAGTCGGAACCTCAAACTCCTCCACCGCCGCCGCCAGACGCCTCCGCCCGTGCCAAGAGAGCATACAACAGGTCTATTAAGAAATATTAAACTTTGTCAACGTGTTATTATAATACATGCTTTATCTTTTATTTAGTTTAGATTTAGTTATTGTTGAGTATATATTTTGTTAACGGAATACTTTGAGTTTGTTGGGGGTGTACGAGTCATGTATCGTACAGGGCACGCGCGCAGTCACATCAGCACTTTTACATCGCTTTACTCAAATCGCAATATAAAGCGCCAGTACACGTTCAGCACTCATATACAGCGGTACTCACCACATCAACAGATAGCATTTAGTTACTTGGTAGTGAAGTATATAATAAACGGATATTCTTTAACTAGCAGTGATTTCTTCCTATCTAAAACTCAAGCTGTGTGCGCCACATTCAGCAGCGCATACATCTTTATGGTCCTTCGAGCCGGATTTGGAACTACAGACCTGCAAGTCACCTCAGGTACGAAGTGCTTCTATCTACGATAGCGAATCGGTTTGGCTGGTCTTCCACAAGCGGATCGCCCCAGTCAGATTGAGAAGGCGCACATGTCGTAGTAGAAATACTTTCTGATCCTGAGATCATCATCCACCGACCACAAATACAAGAGTCAACTGAAGCACATCAGCAACATTTTCAGAAGCATATTCGGTGACTCGAAGTATTCTTCACTCATCTGTCAACATGGAGGGAGCTATTGAAACTCAGTACCAGATCATGCAAGCCATGAACAAAATTATGACCAATTTCAAAAAGGATGGATCGAGCCGTAAGACACCAGACTACGTGCAGAAGAAAATCGACCTCCTCGACAAATATTGGGTAGAATTTTTAAGCAACCACGAGAAGATTCGCGACCGCGAAGATCCCTCTCATCAATACTTTGTGCAAGATTTCTTCGAGCAAACAAGAAAGTTTTACAACAGCACCAGGGAATTCTTTGTCAAGTATGTAACTCAAGAGCAAAACCCAGACTCACCCGTATTGAAGCCGTCAACCTTTACATTCGAACCGGCACCGTCAACCTCAAAGTTAACGGAGCAAAAATTCACTCCAGAGCAAGGTACAGGTGCAGTAGAACGCGGTAACCTGTCACCCTTGTCTATAGTGGTGCCGGAGACAGTGGAGACCGCGGGTAACAGCAAAATGGACGAGATGTTACGCAAACAAAGAAGCAATATCAAAGCATTCCAAAGAACAGCATCCCACATCAACGTCGACGTCCTTAAAGAAAATTGGCAGTTTGAAGACGCCTTAAAGTTGCTGGAATCAAGGTGGAAAGCAGTTGATTCACTATATTGGGAACTTGACAGTTTACCCAATGAAGCTGAAGTGCAATATGAAATGTCTTACAACGCATGTGAACTCGTTTACAACCAAATGAAAGAAAACATCAACAGCAAAATGTGGTCAGTTTCTCACCGAGAAAAATCAACACCAAAGATCGAAATTCCAGCATTTAGTGGCAGCTACGAACACTGGACCGCATTCAAGGATTTATTTGTTGAGACTATTCATTCCAATCCATCGCTTTCTAAGGCACAGAGAATGCAATTTCTCAAAAGCAAAGTGAAGGGAGAATCTGAAAAACTCATTCAGCATTTATCGATCAGCTCGGAAAATTATGAGACTGCCTGGGAGATCCTCAATCGCAGATACAACAACAAGAAACTGATCTTCTCGTCACATCTCAATTCCTTGCTCGGTGTACCTACCACTCAACATTTATCAGCAGCGTCAGTCAAAAAGCTCCACGACACTACGCAAGAATGTATAAATGCGATTAAGAATCTCGGTGTAAACACGTCATCGTGGGACCCAATATTGGTACACTTACTTTCTCAAAAGTTGGACGCAGAGACTCACAACGACTACTTAGAGTCACTAGCAGAGCCACGTGAGCTACCCAACCTAACTGATTTTCTCAATTTTTTGGAAGGAAAGTTCGTATCATGGGAATCATCTCGTCGCAAGCCTGAAACATCAAAAGCATCCCAGTCTGAGTCTACACAGATGAAAAAGAAATTTCATTCATACAAAGCATTCAGTGCAAAACAAAACAGAAACGACGATTATAAGTCGAATTCACTGACTAAGGAAAATGAAGGTGCATCAAAATGCCCACATTGCAATCAAGCACATAAATTGTTTTCGTGTAAAGAATTTCTCGAGTTACAGCCGGACGCAAAACGGAAGGCGGTTGCGAAATACAATTTATGCAAAAATTGTCTAACTGTGCATACGCAAAGCAACGGATGTTTGTCAAGAAAAAGATGCCGCGTCTGCAATTCAGATCATAATACACTTCTTCACGACGCTTACGGCAAATGGGGTGGACAGACATCAAACAACAGATCAGTGCAGCAAGACACAGCCGTCGCTGACAGCAAGAAAACTACTAGCAATAGCACCAACCATGTGTCTCAAGACGATTTATCAGAAACTCTGCTTACCACAGCATTAGTCAACGTGCAAGCAAATAATGGGTCCCTGATTACTTTGCGAGCGCTCCTTGATCAGGGTTCACAAACATCCCTGATAACAGAAAAAGCAGCGCAAAGGCTAAGAATACCGCGTGGCCGCTGCAAAGGGGTCATATTCGGTGTCGGAGCTAAAGAAAATAATTGCAAAGGCGTCATACGTATCACGTGCAGTGCCATTCATAGTGATTATACATTTGACACCGATGTTTTCATTATGCGCAATGTGGTAAACAATTTGCCGAATAAATCATTTACAAAGCCAAAATCATGGAAGTTTTTAGAGCATATCACGTTGGCTGATCCAGATTTTAATGAAAGTCGCCCGGTAGACATTTTACTGGGGGCCGATGTATACTCAAACATAATTCAAGAAGGGATCATCAGGCACGAAGAATCACAACCGGTTGCACAACAAACACGCTTGGGCTGGATTTTATGCGGGACCGTGCAACCAACATTCCAGTGCAACGTTGTGATAAATAACATCGATGACATTCGTCAATTTTGGTCAGTTGAAGATATAGCCGAAAATTCGGGGATGTCACAGGATGATCTGGATTGCTTACAGCACTATAAAAACACAACAACACGGAGCGAAGACGGTCGCTACATTGTTGAGCTGCCATTCGAACCAAACTTTCAAGAAAAACTAGGAGCTTCGAAACCCATGGCTTTGGCACAAATCCGGCTCGAAGGACCATAAAGATGTATGCGCTGCTGAATGTGGCGCACACAGCTTGAGTTTTAGATAGGAAGAAATCACTGCTAGTTAAAGAATATCCGTTTATTATATACTTCACTACCAAGTAACTAAATGCTATCTGTTGATGTGGTGAGTACCGCTGTATATGAGTGCTGAACGTGTACTGGCGCTTTATATTGCGATTTGAGTAAAGCGATGTAAAAGTGCTGATGTGACTGCGCGCGTGCCCTGTACGATACATGACTCGTACATATTCCCGGGCGAGAGAGATGTGAGTGGATGATGCTAATGAGTTTACAAAAGAATGCTTAAATGCTAAACTTACAAATGTCACTCAAGTTACAATTCATGACTTAAATCTATACTTAAACATAAACTGAATCAGTCACTGTCAGTAGTCACTGGTTTGGTGAACACTGGAGGTGTCTTCTTGTGCCGCTTAATGCTGCTGAGTATGCTATTGAAATTCCTTAATTCAACGGTCTCTTCTCGCGACTGATGATTTGCGCCTCTTGTGTGTGGCGTCAAACTCGTGGCTGGCACACTGCGCGCAGGAACCGTTGGAGGCTGCACCTCGGAGTCCGACTTGCGCATAATGAAAACATCGGTGTCAAATGTATAATCACTATGAATGGCACTGCACGTGATACGTATGACGCCTTTGCAATTATTTTCTTTAGCTCCGACACCGAATATGACCCCTTTGCAGCGGCCACGCGGTATTCTTAGCCTTTGCGCTGCTTTTTCTGTTATCAGGGATGTTTGTGAACCCTGATCAAGGAGCGCTCGCAAAGTAATCAGGGACCCATTATTTGCTTGCACGTTGACTAATGCTGTGGTAAGCAGAGTTTCTGATAAATCGTCTTGAGACACATGGTTGGTGCTATTGCTAGTAGTTTTCTTGCTGTCAGCGACGGCTGTGTCTTGCTGCACTGATCTGTTGTTTGATGTCTGTCCACCCCATTTGCCGTAAGCGTCGTGAAGAAGTGTATTATGATCTGAATTGCAGACGCGGCATCTTTTTCTTGACAAACATCCGTTGCTTTGCGTATGCACAGTTAGACAATTTTTGCATAAATTGTATTTCGCAACCGCCTTCCGTTTTGCGTCCGGCTGTAACTCGAGAAATTCTTTACACGAAAACAATTTATGTGCTTGATTGCAATGTGGGCATTTTGATGCACCTTCATTTTCCTTAGTCAGTGAATTCGACTTATAATCGTCGTTTCTGTTTTGTTTTGCACTGAATGCTTTGTATGAATGAAATTTCTTTTTCATCTGTGTAGACTCAGACTGGGATGCTTTTGATGTTTCAGGCTTGCGACGAGATGATTCCCATGATACGAACTTTCCTTCCAAAAAATTGAGAAAATCAGTTAGGTTGGGTAGCTCACGTGGCTCTGCTAGTGACTCTAAGTAGTCGTTGTGAGTCTCTGCGTCCAACTTTTGAGAAAGTAAGTGTACCAATATTGGGTCCCACGATGACGTGTTTACACCGAGATTCTTAATCGCATTTATACATTCTTGCGTAGTGTCGTGGAGCTTTTTGACTGACGCTGCTGATAAATGTTGAGTGGTAGGTACACCGAGCAAGGAATTGAGATGTGACGAGAAGATCAGTTTCTTGTTGTTGTATCTGCGATTGAGGATCTCCCAGGCAGTCTCATAATTTTCCGAGCTGATCGATAAATGCTGAATGAGTTTTTCAGATTCTCCCTTCACTTTGCTTTTGAGAAATTGCATTCTCTGTGCCTTAGAAAGCGATGGATTGGAATGAATAGTCTCAACAAATAAATCCTTGAATGCGGTCCAGTGTTCGTAGCTGCCACTAAATGCTGGAATTTCGATCTTTGGTGTTGATTTTTCTCGGTGAGAAACTGACCACATTTTGCTGTTGATGTTTTCTTTCATTTGGTTGTAAACGAGTTCACATGCGTTGTAAGACATTTCATATTGCACTTCAGCTTCATTGGGTAAACTGTCAAGTTCCCAATATAGTGAATCAACTGCTTTCCACCTTGATTCCAGCAACTTTAAGGCGTCTTCAAACTGCCAATTTTCTTTAAGGACGTCGACGTTGATGTGGGATGCTGTTCTTTGGAATGCTTTGATATTGCTTCTTTGTTTGCGTAACATCTCGTCCATTTTGCTGTTACCCGCGGTCTCCACTGTCTCCGGCACCACTATAGACAAGGGTGACAGGTTACCGCGTTCTACTGCACCTGTACCTTGCTCTGGAGTGAATTTTTGCTCCGTTAACTTTGAGGTTGACGGTGCCGGTTCGAATGTAAAGGTTGACGGCTTCAATACGGGTGAGTCTGGGTTTTGCTCTTGAGTTACATACTTGACAAAGAATTCCCTGGTGCTGTTGTAAAACTTTCTTGTTTGCTCGAAGAAATCTTGCACAAAGTATTGATGAGAGGGATCTTCGCGGTCGCGAATCTTCTCGTGGTTGCTTAAAAATTCTACCCAATATTTGTCGCTGTAAAATCCAGCCCAAGCGTGTTTGTTGTGCAACCGGTTGTGATTCTTCGTGCCTGATGATCCCTTCTTGAATTATGTTTGAGTATACATCGGCCCCCAGTAAAATGTCTACCGGGCGACTTTCATTAAAATCTGGATCAGCCAACGTGATATGCTCTAAAGCGAGAGCTATCCTTACCGATAGAAAATATACAGACAGAACTACCCAAAATTTATCATCTTCTGAAAGTCAAAACAAGGGTAACACAGCAGTACCTCATATTTGAAATCAGAATACCACTCGTCAGCAGAGAGAGTTATGACTTATATCAATTGATATCAATACCTCAACAACATGGAAACACCACAGTCGCCGTCGTGCCGGTATCAGATTACATTGCAATAAATCTACGCAAAGATACCTACTTATCGATGACGGCAAGAGACATACAACATTGTGTTCAGTACGATGACTTAACACGTCTCTGTCACTCTCGAAAACCCATTTTTCAATTTAAGTCGGAAGACAGCATGTGCATCAAAGATAAGAGCGCCAACAGGTGTCTTACAAATACTGCAGCATGCCGCAATAATTGGATGGAGTTAAGTAGAACAAATACTTACCTTTATTATTGTTGCGGGCATTGTGCACTGCGCGTCATATGTGAGTATCAGATTACTGCAATACAAGTCGCTAAGGCCGGGGTCATTACACTGGAATCTGATTGCGTGATTAAAGGAGAAGACTTCACCGTTTATTCGCACAAACTGCTATACTCAGAGGTTAAAACTGCGACTGACTTGGAATCACACCAAATATCACCGATCAATCACATCATCAACGTCTCTGTGCCAGAAGTTGAATTCAACATCACCGATCACCAAGTCTCATTTCGCCACATTAAAGAACAGATTGAGCAGATGAAGGCAGAAAAGGCTTTGTATCCTGAAATATCAAGCCATGACATACATCAATATTCAGTAATCTACGTATTGGTTTTGGGTGCTATATTGACAGTAATAATTCTTCTTGGTCGGTGGTTTTATCGTCGTCGGCAGAGGAGCGCCAACTTACAGTCGGACTCCGAGGTGCAGCCTCCAACGGTTCCTGCGCGCAGTGTGCCAGCCACGAGTTTGACGCCACACACAAGAGGCGCAAATCATCAGTCGCGAGAAGAGACCGTTGAATTAAGGAATTTCAATAGCATACTCAGCAGCATTAAGCGGCACAAGAAGACACCTCCAGTGTTCACCAAACCAGTGACTACTGACAGTGACTGATTCAGTTTATGTTTAAGTATAGATTTAAGTCATGAATTGTAACTTGAGTGACATTTGTAAGTTTAGCATTTAAGCATTCTTTTGTAAACTCATTAGCATCATCCACTCACATCTCTCTCGCCCGGGAATATGTACGAGTCATGTATCGTACAGGGCACGCGCGCAGTCACATCAGCACTTTTACATCGCTTTACTCAAATCGCAATATAAAGCGCCAGTACACGTTCAGCACTCATATACAGCGGTACTCACCACATCAACAGATAGCATTTAGTTACTTGGTAGTGAAGTATATAATAAACGGATATTCTTTAACTAGCAGTGATTTCTTCCTATCTAAAACTCAAGCTGTGTGCGCCACATTCAGCAGCGCATACAGGGGGGATGTGTGATGTTGGTACATAAATAATATTGGGTAGTGTTGGTAGATCCGAATAAAAGTCAGTTAGACTTCAACCGTGGTTTTATTACTTTAAAAATTTAACAAATTTTTATATGTAAGTATCTATATTTGCCATCGATACGCTAAGAAGAAGATAGTGTACTTACTTTAAAATTATTTGTTTCTGAATGAAAGTACAACAAATAAATTGCACCGTAACGTACTTTGTTCTAAAATGATTAAAAGTTTAATCTTGTGTAATATTCGGACAATATCCGGCATAATATTGAACGTAAAACAATTTATTACCCGCCCAAAGACCCTGACATTTTTTATAATTGCTTAATGTATCTATGAGAGTTTCATTCACAACTTGTGTTTATTTATTGGTTTGCCAACTAACAGCTTGGTGATTATTTTTTCATACTTGAGACTTGTGAGTGAGAGTTTGAATGAGTTGAGTTTTTTATATTAAACTTTGCAATATTGTATAGTTTTTATAAACACTATTCAAAGTCTAAAACCCAAGTGAGATGAGAAATATGAGAGATGTAATGATATAAAAAGACAGAAACAGTCATAGTGTTAATCACATAACAGAACATACATAACATCACGCGTGTAATCCGAGGGTAAGGCAGAGGTGTACCCATTAGTATACCTAAATTTCGCCAGTTATATTTAAGTCCCATGTAATAGGGGGCGAGCCTATTACCAACCGGGCACCAATCCAGACTACGAGGCTGCTACTGAGAAATTCCTGATGAAAAAACCCAATAAGTAGTAGTAGTATAGTGTAGTGTAGTGTGGAGTTAATCAATTATTTATTTAACTAACATTAGCTAATGAAACATTTGATCTGGAGGTCAATTCGACTAATTCAAAACGTTCAAAATCGAATCGCAATCTCATCTTAGCGACAATCAATGTCAAATATTTAGATAAATTATTTGACAGATTTAAACTAAGATTAGATTGCAATCTTTCCTAAAATTAATGATTAACAAAATTACCCCCCCCCCCCCTTTTTGATGGACTAATGACTATAGTTGAACTAATTGGGAAAAGGTAAAGAAAATAAGCGTAACGAATGATCAAAGGGACGTAGGATGGAAGTACAGAATAGTTAATAGATGGTTAAAAAGAAGAGAGAAGAAAAATCATTTTTTTGGAATAAGTACCGTGTTAACATTCATATGCATTTAACAAAAAGGTTATTTTGATATCCAGACACTTAAACAGACACTTCAATTTTAATCTTAAACGAAGTCGAAGATTCTAACAAAAATCCATACGATAGATACCTCAGCAAACGTGTGAATTGCCAGACTATATCACACCCTTGCAACGAAAATTCTTTTTCAATTTGCAAAACAATTTTGTAATTTTAACGTCTTTACGTTAACTGCTAAAGCGACATACATATCTGTATATGTGTTCATGTGTATATACATAATGGCAATGCGGGTGTTGATAAGGAATTTTATTATTTACTTCGTTGTTTCTTAGGTATTTTGATGTCTTTATGGTGTTGCTTCCAAGGTCGGTTATTGATCTAGAATTCTAGAGTCTTTTTTTATTTTTTTTGAGGTGGTAAAAATTATCAAATAAGTCCTTCCGCCCTGGGTGGGGCGGAAGGGACTGTCGGACTTTTACTGACTAAAAAACCACCCTGTTCCTTCTCTTGCCCTTTACGTTCCGGGGCCACGGTATCCTGTTAAGACGTGCCGCAACCCCGGCAGGCGTTTGGCCCCATTGGGGGCCCCGTCCCTGTGCTGACAGCTCTTTGAAACGCGCGCGAACAGAACGCGCCGTCGACCCGGGCATGGTCCTTGATCGGACAGCGAGCTACCCATTACTCGCCGTCCGCAAGCCCGCGCCTTCGGTGACCGGATGAGAATTCTAGAGTCTAACTCAATAAATTGTAACTCATTAAATTGTTCACTTCGATTTTTAGAGAAGCGTGGATGGAGCAGAAGAGTTTGTTGCCTGGTCTTCCACTTAAGAAATTACGCTGGCTGCTGTGGATTCGCAACAGGGCCTAGGGCTAGTACCAATGTGACTTTTTCTATTTCATAATGTACTTTCTAAGTTTATCTTGGACATGACAGCGGTGAAGGAAAACATCGTGAGAAAACCAGGACCTTTAACTCGTATTAATACAAGTCTTAAATTGCCAATCCACCTTAAGCAAGCGTGATGATCAATGCTCGTGCCTTCTCCGTACGAGAAGAACCTTGCCCTGCAGTAGGACAATAATGGACTCGTATTATTTTTATTGAAAAACACATTTGATAGTACTATTCTGTAAGAATCTCTCTCGGTGAGCTCACCAGCTGGCAATCTCTAGTCTCGTGGAATGATTGCTCACCTTAAACTCACCTCACTTAAATTCACCGAGGAAGACTTTTACAGACTAGCTGACCATTCAAAAGAATTTGTAAATGGTTTTAAATCTCTACATAATATAAAACAAAGTCGGTTCCCACCGACTGTACGCTTAGATCTTCTCTATCAACTACGCAACGGATTTTCAAACATAGATTTATTTAAGAGGGAAGTTTAAACGTATAGATAGTATCTACGAGTACCTTGCATCCGTGCAAAGCCGGGGCGGGTCGCTAGTCTAATAAAAATACGTTTAAGTTGGTTAACCAAAGTGGTCAGCATTTTAGTGGATGGATGATATCCCTGATTGAATGATTACGGGTTCAATTTCATCTTGTTAGCTTATTTAGGTTAGCGTTCAATTTTAAAATTGAATGGATGTCAGTGATGCTGTAACGAAGATATCTGCATTAAAAACTACTTTTATTTTTACCTGAAATACCTATTTTACTTTTGAGAATTACTTCGTCAATTATATTCGCTTTACCGTGTTATGAAATGCGTACGTAACATTTGTTGCAAGTGTTTGCAATGAGACTCGACAGATACTAACTTGACTCAACCTTGTAAGGACATTAAGTTGTTAATTTACCTTAACTTAAAACTATATAACCTTTAAATGAACAATGATAAGTTTCAGAACATCTTGAAAAACGTAATAAACAAGATAAAAAAACAACAAAAAAAGTTATTCAGCACAGGTCAAAAGTTCCACATTCAAACCTATTTCATACAGCCAGAAACGTCACGCAAACGTCAAAAACAGAATACACGCGAGATGTAAGCAACTAAAACCATTTTTCCACGACAACAGTCCATTGGATCTCACAGCACAATACACACAGTTAACGGAAACATCACAACGGTAAATTAATAAAAAAAACTTTGGGAGAAAAAAAAGAATTAAAAAAAGTAAACGAACGAATCTTGTTTCATTTTTTTTTCTTATTCGATATTTAGATTTGTATCACAGACACCTGTCGGGTAGGTCATTTATAGTGTCGTTGCGGGCGCGCGGCTCTCGCGGGGCACGGGCGAGGACTGTCCGCAATTGTTTACTGTAGGTTCGCCGTCGACTCTACAAAGAACCTTTTCGTTAGAGCGGATCTTTGTGGAGAGTTGGGTGAAGCCTCTGTGAGGACTTGAATGATTAAATTTTATTTCAACGTAGATTTAGTATTTGACATCTATATAATAATTTTACTTGTCTTAGTCATAAAAGTATTAACATAATACTTTTTTGTAAAAGACGTTTAATATTATTTAAAATCAAGATGTAGTTGCGGTTTTTATGCATTACTTCCAGGCCTTACGCCATATAACAAGTTTTATAATTGTATATATCACTTATCAATCAATACATACAACAATTAAAGTAAGTATGTGTAAATTGTGAGAGAAAGAAGAGAAACGAGAAAGAAAGGAAGAAAGAAAATGGGGCTCAACATACACCCCTAAGAAACTCCTCGTTTATGTTAGCACAAGTAATCTGTAGAACTATTTTAGTAATTGTTTAAGGAATGTTTTATTTCCAGTAATTGATATTAATTCATGACCAGACAAATACCCTACTGTGTTAATGCGCGACTTTCTTTTTATTATTAAAATTATTTATGGTTAACAAGATCGAATGCTTATCTTATATTAAAAATATCAGTTCAGAACATTCTTAAAATCTTTTCAATCTTTTCCTTCTAAATAGCCCCCTTTTTTACAAGCTTTTTTTCAATCGTCAGACAACATTTAATGGAGAAATAAATAGAGTGGTTTGACAGCTTTTGTATAGAAAATATATCAAACTGTCTTATTTATTCTTTAGATATAAGTGGTCTGGTTTATTTAAAATCAGCTCTTACAATATGTAATCTACCATTAAGCTGCTTATCCTAGCTGCACTTAGCTAGGATAACTTACTAGTTCAAAACCTGAACTAGTTACACAAAGTATTTACAAAAACGAGAAATTGCATCATTATATATTTTATTCATTATCAATGATCAATAGGTAGAAGTTGGGGCTCTCTAAGTCTTCAAAATGTCAAATATCAGTTTCCCATAAACACATTAAATACCTATTTCCTCATCTGCGTACACGCATACTCTATGACCAGGTGGTAGACACGGCACCGTGGCTAGTCGGCACATCGGGCATTCCGACCGACATCACCCGCCGGCGAAAGTAAACTTTACCAATCTTACGCGAGCCTCTCCACACATCACTCACAGCCAAACCCACACCTTATCTTCTAAACGCTAAAGTGGATTATGCAATAACAGGTTACAAGCTTCTCCAATTACACACATAACTTTAATTTATGTTCTACTAGCTGTTACCCGCGGCTTCGCCCGCGTTAGTTTAGAATTTGACAACCAATTCGGATTGTACTGGGCTTGTTGTTCGGCCAGATCCAGAATTATTAAATACGGACCAACTGTGACTCATAAAAGTCCGTCGACGTTTAGTTTGCATTTCTGCAAGAGAGGTCCCTCTCGCCTGCGACTGTTCTGGAGTTTCTGTCGCTGTAATGGCTGATCTTGTTCTCTGAGACGAAGTTGTGTTTGAACAGGCGTCTCAGTTGCTCTTACAGCTCTCTGGCTTTTGGCTTGTTCCTCCAAAAGCAATTGCGTTTGGAAGGGCGTCTCAGTCGCTCTCTGAGAAGCTTGGCGTGCGGGCGGCTTGGCTCTCCAGTCTTTCCTGGCTTAAGAAAATATCTCATCAGCTCTCAAAGCTGCTTGTCGCTTCGCTTGTGCTTGCCTTCTTAATGCGACATGAACGGGAGATTCCTGGGATTGAGCAGTAATTTTTGCTCGGGCTCGCAATGAGCTTTTGCCTGAGTTGGAACTGCGAGATATTTTAAAATAGAAAAAAGTAACCTACCCTAATAAAAACACACCGAACATACCTCGAACGAAAATATAAACAGTACTGAGGGACAGACTTAACTTTGCCGTTGGAAAACTGTTGTCCACATGCAGCGACATAGGTCACGGTTAGTGATAATAATTATTATTACTTTCTCAAAAAATTAATTATTTGGTGATGAATTTACGGTTTTCGGATTTTTCCTTTACTTGTGCTACTTCTACTTGGCCTTGCTCCTTGCCAAATTCTAGGTGAACGGAAAGTCCCCTATAGGTTTTGATTCCCTTGCGAGCGTCAAAATATGCACCATAAACAGAGCACAAACGGCCTTGAATTTAGATTGCGTTAACTTAGAATTTTGATTTTTTCAAAACATGGTCTTGACAGACGAACAACAAAGTGATCCTATAAGAATCCATTTTTCCCGATCTATGTGCGGAATCCTAAAAACAGTCAAACTATCGAACTACCAAAAAATTAAAGATTTTCATTTTTCACCTTTTTGGCGTTAATGTTTGAAATCCTTATAAAAAAAAACCCTTTCAAACGATATATTTAATTTTGGAAAGTGGTAGGAGAGGGGTTACGTTGACGTACCTCCTCCCCCTCTTCCTTCAGTCAGTCATCGACTACACGTATAAACAAAGCAATTTTACTTGTTACGACAGTTATGCTGTGATCCTATGAGGAGTTCCGTTCCATATCTCCGAAGTTTATCATCATGTCATGACAATATTTCTATGGGACCAATTCATTTCATTTCATTTCTTTCAAACTAAAAAGAAGAATCATCCAAATCAATTCACAATTGGCGGAGTAATCGCGTAACATACATACAAAAAACATACCGCCGAATTGAGAACCTCCTGCTTTTTGAAGTCGGTTGAAAACTAACCCAAAAATAATAAAAGACAATGTTTTTAATTTTTTAACAAACTAACAATTTTAATGGTCGTTTCATCGATAACTCTTAAAGCTTGATTCATACATATCAGTAAAATCACAGTCCCGGCACAGCACCGTCACCGTGTAAAGCTTGATTCATACACATCAGTGAAGCCACAGTTCCGGCACAGGACCATCACCGTGATAATTATTCTTTCATACATTCTCTATGAAGGCATTCACACCAATCAGTGACAGCGACGACACAGTGCTTTCAGTGTCAGTTCCTGCGCCGGCAATCACGGACGTGATCAGCAACAACAATATTTTTTACCGGATCACGGACGCCGCGCCGCTGCATCAAAAACTTTTCTAGTTTCTGCAGAAGAATCTTGAAACGGTATTGAAAAATTCTAAAATATTCAAAATATTTACTTTTATCTTTAAGTAATTAAATTGTATATTGTCAAGCATTGTCCTTCAGTCTCTCCTAATTGCCTTGCCCGGCCATGATTCATGCACCCATTTTAATTTTTTTCGTCTTAATAAATGGATACCATAACGAAACTTGGCAGACATGTGACCGGAAGTGTGACTTCACTGACATGTGTGAATTGAGTCACTGCCGCATCACTGTATCACTGTTAGGGGACGGTGTCGGAACTGTGCTGGAACTGTGACTTCACTGATATGTGTGAATTAACCTTAAGGCTGCTGCACACTTTTTACACCCGACGCCATTCTAGATGAAATTGTTATAAGTTCGCCTTCATTCTTCCATACATCCTCTATGAATGCGTTTACACCTTAAATAAAAATAAAAATAAAATACACCTGTCAGTGTCACTGACGACACAGTGATGTCAGTGTCAGTCACGCAGTTTTTCTGTATCCCTGACAACGTATATAAAGTGGGTCACAGACAAACGCGGAATGTTGTGGCGGCCGCGTTATTTGCAAATTTTAAAAACAGGCCGCGTGTACTGCTTTGTAAAATGACGCCAAATATGGAAGTTGTAATAGAAATAAGTTGAATTTAAATAATAATTTAATTACTCAAGTCCCACATAATGAGACACAATTGATTTTCTATTGTTCTGGCTTACCGGTAAGTCAGCCGGGGCTTGACCGGTAATTAATCCCACTTCTCTATTCCTAACAGTAATATGCGATGCTAATGATAATTTAGGTACCTCACACCTCAAGTGTTTAATTAAACGGTTTTTTTCCTACCTTTCTTCTCATCTTCTGAGAGGGCTAATGAGAGTAATAAGACAACGTTACGGTTAGCCATATTGACTGACGTCCGATTGTAACACAAACACCACAGCTAATGGCACTTCAGGCCGCCACTGTGACCGCGGTGGTGTGTTTTTGCAGCGGTTGGAACCGCGGCCTGCGGTTTGCCGCAACCGCACCGTCCGTCTGGAGGCCACTTTATGCAAAATGTCAGGATGCGCTTCAGCGGTTTAGGGCGTGAAAAATTATTAAGCAAACAACTTTCGTACTCCTAGGTTGTTTATTTAACTTGACTTACTGGTCTATCGACAGTCTAGACTCACAAAATACAATTACTTAGATGCTTAAACTTAAAATTCGATCATGATTCGATAGACACGTGGCGCCATCTACTGTCATAAGGACGTTATTGTGATTTCCCTCGGGAACAGTTATTTTTTTCGGGATTTAAGGTACCCTATGCTTGTTCCTGTACACCTGGCAACGTATATGCAAAATTTCAGGATGATCGGTTCAGTGGCTTAGGCGTAAAATGGTAACAAACAAACAAACAAACTTACTTTCGCATTTATAATATTAGTTAGGATTTTTAAGTTATTAGAGTCGGTTTTTGAACGGTTTGTAGAACAGGTATTGTAATATGATGGTCAGGGTATGGTGGACGGTGAAATAATGCCCCGTAAGGCCTAGGGATTCGTTTCTCATTGTGTTTAATTGTATGTAAATAGTGTGGTGCGATGCCCTTAGTAAGACTTTCTGATATGAAGAAGACTAAGTATAGGAGAATGGAGAAATTACAAGGCTATTGAGAACCTTCCAATATGTTCCGATTAGAATTAGGTACTTGACAGATTATTTCATGCAAATTCTGTTCCATTTTTCAATATACTATATCTGGTCAATAGTGCCTATTAAGAAATGGCAAAACAAGGCTGCCAAACCCGATGGAGGAATGAATACGCAGAAGATATTACAGCGCACAAGCATGTGCGCAAACCGGTGCAATACCTCTTTTCTCACTCTCATAGTCCGACTGGCATGATTCCGACATAATGGGTAGAGATCAGACGCAGGACCCACGGCTTAACGTGCTTTCCGAGGCGCGGTGTTCATCACCTTACAAACTCCGGGCTACTACTAAGAAATGCCTAATGGAAACACCTAATTACACTTTGCCTGAGCTGGGATGGGAATCGAACCAAGTATCCCACACTTAACAGTCGGCCACCAGACCAACAGGGCAGTCGGTAGAAACTTGCTTGCTTGCGATGAGCATGAGGGCTTAGGTTCGATTCCCAGATCGGGGAAAGTTTTGTTAGGTTTTTTCATCAGGAATTTCTCAGTAGCAGGCTC
Organism: Hoplodrina blanda; assembly: GCA_949316365.1. Classification (NCBI taxonomy): domain Eukaryota; kingdom Metazoa; phylum Arthropoda; class Insecta; order Lepidoptera; family Noctuidae; genus Hoplodrina; species Hoplodrina blanda. Next base: position 11,952,034 of record OX438594.1, read on the forward strand.
AGAATCTAGATTTGTGCCCGATTGATAGCAATAGGTTCGCCCCCTATTACATAGGATACTGCGGAAATGTAGCTTGGATCTATTTTGGTAATCAAAATCAAAGATTTTCAAATCAAAGAAAATCGAGAGATTTACTCTTCTGCAAGTTATTCCATAGAAAAGACATCAACGAGTGGGTATGATAAAAGAAAAATTATATTCTGGTTGATAAAACCTGTGGGGTACTTGTGTCACATAGTTGCTAAAGTATCTTTAATCAGAAGAATACTTACCAAAATGAATAATCCGTTATTTTGTATGTTTGAAAAGTTCATCTCCTTGACAACGTGAATAATGCAATGAATATTATTGAAATCAATTGTCGAATGAAAAGGCATAGACATTTATTATGTGTTACGCTGCTGCAGTTAATTTGTTTTAGGGGTTCAATTTCGCTATATTAGCACCACCATTCTCCATACCGAATTTCGGTCACGGCGTCCAATCTCAATGAAGACAAAGCTAAGTTAGCAGGAGATAGGTATTATACTGAGCTATTTAGTACACAAATGTGTGCAAAAACGCACTCTGTGTACTCTTTCCCTCATTTTCATAGTCCTATGGGACGGCAATTCGACACAAACGGGGAGACATCAGGTTTTAAGTTACGAAAATTCGACTTTTGGAATTCAATTCATTTTTTTTTCTGCAGATAGGTTGCAATGGTATATTTCGGATCAACGACCACGCTATGAAGCTTGCGCATAGCTATTAGTTTATTATCAACATTTTGCTATGAATTTATTTACAGGCTAACATTAGAATAACCTAAAACAAATAAGGTGGAAGAAAAGTGAAAAAAGACTCCCTTCATATGCCTATAGTACATTTATTTTAGGCTGTTATAAGCTATAGCAGCTATTTCATAGCTCTAAAAATTAAGTTTGCTGTAAGATATTTTGTTGTTTTTCTATTCTACTCTCTTTTTCTATAGATGTTAAGAGTTGTAAAATAAAGTCTTTTATTTATTTAATTAAACTTTATGTAAGTAATAAAAAGTACAAAAGCGAAATCAATGCCTTAGGCATTCTCTACCAGTCAACCAAAGGTGGTGAAGATGCATTTCTCATCTAATCTTTTACATTTACACTGCATCAGGCGCAGATATTCGCTCAATTTAGTATGTAGATTTGGGGGGGAGGAAAAAAGAGGAAAATTTAATAGGAGGGGGTCACAGTAAGGTTTTACTGTGACCCTTCCTATTAATGTTTACTATACATTACTAGGTATTTAATAAACATATAAAATGCTATATTACTCACTGATTGACGGTTTAACGAACAGCCAAAACCGCTGATTGTAGAGACCTGAAACTTGGAGTGTGTGTTCTTTGTTTGACGTAGGCATCTGATAAGAAATCATTTTCCAAAATTCACCCCCCTAAGGGGATGAAACAGGGGTCCAAAGTTTGTATGGAGAAAACAACTTTGACACGGACGAAGTCGCGGGCAGAAGCTAATATATCTTTATAGCTGGTAAATATGTAAATGTGTTACTTTTTGCACGTGCAATACTTTACTATTAATAGTAAAAATATTATCTGTAGACCGTTATATGCGTTTTTAGCGACACTCTTACGTAGTACCGCAAGTAGCACACAGATGGCGCTAGCTAGAAAGGTTGTAATCGGCATTGCAGTTTGCTGCTTCCTTCTAAACAACAATTTATTTTTCGTAGAGGTTTTCTAGATACAGATGCACCATGAGTATCTACGCTTCTACCTACCGCTTTAAGTAATAAAGGCGTGACATTAAACCTTTATTTTGCCTTAAAAATGCCTTAATCATTACGGGGACATTATCACAAGAATCTTTCGACGTTCACGTACAATAAGAAAATTACGGTTTAAAATATTCATTGTCAATATTGCTATTTAATCTGCTTATTTTAAGACTTAGTTATTAAGTAGTATTTATCTGTAATGAATGTGAGTACCAATACAAACCATTTTTGGTTTACTGGCACAAAATCAACTTCAAAATGGATAACATTTTGAAGTAGATTTTATTGTGAAAAAAAAAACATAAGACAATTTATTATAATATATTTTATTAACCAGCTTAACTTACATATTATCACATTACCTAAATATTATTTTAAATTACTATCTAGACGTTGATACAACGCATAATACACAGCCATCTTGATTGAAATAACAAGTTGTTATCATAACTAATAACCGTGCCTTCACGATTTCTTCTACGGAATGGAGAACGTTGATAAATGCTATAGAAACATACACATTGATCTGTAAAAATCAAAATACTAATACGGTAAAATCATCTGCTTAGCCTTTTCCCAACTATGTTGGGGTCGGCTTCCAGTCTAACCGGATGCAGCTGAATACCAGTATTTTACATGAAGCGACTGCCTATCTGACCTCCACAACCCAGTAACTGGGTAATACGGTACCCCTAGGTAAGACTGGTTGTCAGACTTTCAAGCTTCTGACGACTCGTAACGACTGTCAAAGATCCACGTATGACAGCCGGGATCAACAGCTTAACGAGCTTTCCGAGGCACGGAATGATGTCAGTAATGTCTAAGATAAACTTTAGAAAGTACATAGGAATTGAAAAAGTCACATTGGTACAACAATTGTAGTTCATATAGCACCATCTCTTTCTTTCCTTAAGAAGTCAATCACAAAGACATAGTCAGTAACTTAGTTATGTAAAACCGTTATTCATCAGCGTTGTGGCTGCATCGACTGGCTGGTGACTGATATTTCGAACTGGGGCAACGGGTTAGGGTTCTTTTTCTTCAGAACGACATCCGTGCACCATGTCCACTGTAACAGAAGAGAGAAAAGGATTATTTGCCTGTTTAATTAAAACACGACACAAATGTTCAGGATCCTGGAATAATACTTTTTTAATGATTTTTCAGTTAACGGGCTCATAAATTTATAAACATCTAGATAACATCATAACATCACGCCTGTAATCCTCGAAGGGGTAGGCAGAGGTGTACCCATTAGCACACCCACATTTCGCCAGTTATGTTTAGGTCCTATGTAATAGGGGGGCGAGCCTATTGCAATCAACCGGGCACAAATCCAGACTCCGAGGCTGCTACTGAGAAACTGATGGAAAAACCCAATAACACTTTGCCCGACCTGGGAATCGAACCCAAGACCTCATGTTCAGCAGTCGCGTTTTGCGACCACTAGACCAACGAGGCAGTCGAATGGTACTGGTTAGATATTAAAATTATATGTAACATCGTTAATAAGAAACCAGTTGCTGACCCAAAACTCTTGTTTTACAAAGTTAAAGATACAAAACTAACTTACAGCGTTATCTAATGCGGGTTTTAGTTTCAAAACAGAAAAACCTGAGTTGATTAAATCTCCGATGCAGGTTAATGATATCGTCACTGACGAATGCAATTAAAAAAATAATCAACAAGAGTCAATGACTGACTTGTTTGAATACTCTTTAATTAGGTATGTGATAAGGAAACAAAGAAGATTGTAAACACTAATTGATCGTAAAATTAACTAAATACATTGTTCAATAAAAGGCCTTTGATTTATCAATAAAAAAAAACGTGATGGATAACAGAAATCTAATAATTAACTTGCAACTAAGCACCATCAACAAAAGAAATAGGTATTCAGGGTCGTCAGATATAGTTGAATATTTCTTAGAAATCGATGGATGTCTTCGATCAAAAACTATCTTAATTAATGAACTGTTTATTATCTACTTTTAAAATTAAATTGCATTTGATGTGTGAAAAAAATTTACGGTCGGGGTACCTCAGTCAGGAACAAAGTTCCATAACGCTTTTTCCTTACGTTATTTCGGCCAGTTAGCTCCTACTGCCAGCCATGTTAAGGAACTTCGTTCCAAAAAGAAAAAAGAAGGAAAAAACAATACTAACCATTACAACAGCAAATACGATTCCTAACGTGTAGCCAGCGAGCACATCACTCCAGTGGTGCTTGAAGTCTGTCACCCTGGAGAGAGCGCAGAACCAGCTCAGCATGATGGCGCCGAACTGGAGGACGTGGCGGAGCGTTCTCGTGCCTGACCAGGTCATGCGGCCTTCTAGATACAGCTGGAAAAAGAACATGGGTCTTTGGATAATGAGGAGTTTCCAAAGAATTAGGCAAGTTGAAACAAGAAGAACGCTTCTACATTATTCTGTGCTTCTACATTGCCTTGTATCAACTATGTTGGGGTCGGCTTCTAATCTAACCGGTGTTCAATGTTGATAAAGAAAGCACTGTATGGTGTAGGGCATTATAATGAAACGTAATAATTTTCTCCCGATCTCAATGAAGACTGCCCGAGGACGCAAGAAATATTATAGTGCACGAATGCGTGCGCAAACACAAATGCACTCTCTGTTCCATCACTCTCATAGTCGAGACCGGGGAGTGATCAGGCAATAACCAACTTCCAAACTCCAAGTCTCTTTCCTATGGAAAAACCCAATAACACTATTTGCACTTTTATTGCCGATTCAGTGGCACTAATTTAATAAATGCACACTACAATAACGAGTTATCAAATGTAATTTTACTTCACCGTAGTAAAAGTCTTGTTAAAACCAGTGTAAACATACTTATTGAACATAACGTCATAACGTCACGCCTGTAATCCCCGTAGGGTTAGGCAGAGGTGTACCCATTAGCACACCCACATTTCGCCAGTTATGTTTAAGTCCCATGTAATAGGGGGCGAGCCTATTGCCATCAACCGGGCACAAATCCAGACTCCGAGGCTGCTACTGAGAAATTCCTAATGGAAAAACCCAATAACACATTGCCCGACCCGGGAATCGAACCCAAGACCTCATGCTCAGCAGTCGCGCTTTGCGACCACTACACCAACGAGGCAGTCAACTTATTGAACTTATTTAATTGGTATGTTCTTTTGGCTTTACACTAAGTATGTTCCTATCATCTGATCTCCATTATTGACAAAGGCCACTGTGCAATTTACCGCTGTTCAATCAACTCATTTATTTTCCTTCATAGTTTTATGTTACCTAGTGTCATAAGCACCGTGCCATTTACATAGTCTTAAAACGACCTCCCTATGAATACAAGGTGGAGTTTCGGATCAAAGTCAAGGTCAAGGTCAATGTCAAAGTCAAAGTCAAAGTCAAATTATTTATTTCAATTAGGCCATTATATTATAGACACACTTTTAAACGAATCTTCGTCAAATTTCAGAAGGTTGTCATAAAAGACATTGAATTTGACCGAACCGACCGTGAATGAAATCGGTTTGGAGAATATTACTACTGACTAATAAAAAAAAGTCATCAATAAAGTCATTACTCACAGCTAGATAGAACATGGTGTAGGCCGACCAGGCAGAGTGTCCACTCAAGAAACTCTTGCGCATATCGTCCAATCTGTCTTCATCGGAACCAGTACACGTGTACTCTGAAGACTGGATGTACCGGTTCTGCCATTCCGAGGAGGTGCAGTCTACTGAAGGTACGCAGACCTGGAAGAGAAATACTGGATTAGAAAAAAATTGTAATCTGAAAATAGGAATGTGAAATCCTTAAAAAAAATCTTTAGAATGTCGGCTCCGACACAGTAAATAATTTGCCATTCAAATTAAGCCTTTAAGTAGTGTACTTTAAAATGCTTTTTACAATGACTAGGTAAAAAAGGTGACGGCTCGCGGGCGGCGTTTCGACAGGACAAGAAAGGCTTTTTTATTTTTATATCTTATAAACAGAAGGCCAATTTTACTAATTGAAACCATTCAAAATCAAGTCGCATTCTCATCTCAAATTACATTATATTAGAGACATTATAGACAGATTGAGACTGAGATAAGATTGCAATCGTTCGTACCTACTCGTAGTAGAATTGCCCTCATAATAATAGTAATAATGAAACGTATCACATGCTTCATACGTCACTATTTTATCCAAAGAAGATACATAATGAGGAAGCCAATTATGATGACGTTAAACTTATCAACATGACAACAAATAATAATTAAGATCAACTAGCTTCTGCCCGCAACTTCGCCTGCGTAGTTTCGAACTATTACCGTTTGAGCACGCATTTTTTGAGCACCTATGCATTGAGCACCAATCTTTACTTTTTCTACCTCCTCCTCCTCCTTCTCTCCTCCTTTCTTTCCTCTCTTTCTCTTTTCTTTGTCTTTTTTTTTATTTTCTTTCTCTTTCTCTTTCTTTCTTTCTTTACTTTCTTACCTTTGGTGCTCAATGCATAGGTGCTCAAATGGGAATACTTCGTGGTTTCTTTTTCACCCGCGTTAGGTTATGCCTTTGGTTACAAATACGTGCCCGTATGTCGTAGCGTAATATTATACCTACTAGCTGTTACCCGCGGCTTCGCCCGCGTTAGTTTAGAATTTGACAACCAATTCGGATTGTACTGGGCTTGTTGTTCGGCCAGATCCAGAATTATTAAATACGGACCAACTGTGACTCATAAAAGTCCGTCGACGTTTAGTTTGCATTTCTGCAAGAGAGGTCCCTCTCGCCTGCGACTGTTCTGGAGTTTCTGTCGCTGTAATGGCTGATCTTGTTCTCTGAGACGAAGTTGTGTTTGAACAGGCGTCTCAGTTGCTCTTACAGCTCTCTGGCTTTTGGCTTGTTCCTCCAAAAGCAATTGCGTTTGGAAGGGCGTCTCAGTCGCTCTCTGAGAAGCTTGGCGTGCGGGCGGCTTGGCTCTCCAGTCTTTCCTGGCTTAAGAAAATATCTCATCAGCTCTCAAAGCTGCTTGTCGCTTCGCTTGTGCTTGCCTTCTTAATGCGACATGAACGGGAGATTCCTGGGATTGAGCAGTAATTTTTGCTCGGGCTCGCAATGAGCTTTTGCCTGAGTTGGAACTGCGAGATATTTTAAAATAGAAAAAAGTAACCTACCCTAATAAAAACACACCGAACATACCTCGAACGAAAATATAAACAGTACTGAGGGACAGACTTAACTTTGCCGTTGGAAAACTGTTGTCCACATGCAGCGACATAGGTCACGGTTAGTGATAATAATTATTATTACTTTCTCAAAAAATTAATTATTTGGTGATGAATTTACGGTTTTCGGATTTTTCCTTTACTTGTGCTACTTCTACTTGGCCTTGCTCCTTGCCAAATTCTAGGTGAACGGAAAGTCCCCTATAGGTTTTGATTCCCTTGCGAGCGTCAAAATATGCACCATAAACAGAGCACAAACGGCCTTGAATTTAGATTGCGTTAACTTAGAATTTTGATTTTTTCAAAACATGGTCTTGACAGACGAACAACAAAGTGATCCTATAAGAATCCATTTTTCCCGATCTATGTGCGGAATCCTAAAAACAGTCAAACTATCGAACTACCAAAAAATTAAAGATTTTCATTTTTCACCTTTTTGGCGTTAATGTTTGAAATCCTTATAAAAAAAAACCCTTTCAAACGATATATTTAATTTTGGAAAGTGGTAGGAGAGGGGTTACGTTGACGTACCTCCTCCCCCTCTTCCTTCAGTCAGTCATCGACTACACGTATAAACAAAGCAATTTTACTTGTTACGACAGTTATGCTGTGATCCTATGAGGAGTTCCGTTCCATATCTCCGAAGTTTATCATCATGTCATGACAATATTTCTATGGGACCAATTCATTTCATTTCATTTCTTTCAAACTAAAAAGAAGAATCATCCAAATCAATTCACAATTGGCGGAGTAATCGCGTAACATACATACAAAAAACATACCGCCGAATTGAGAACCTCCTGCTTTTTGAAGTCGGTTGAAAACTAACCCAAAAATAATAAAAGACAATGTTTTTAATTTTTTAACAAACTAACAATTTTAATGGTCGTTTCATCGATAACTCTTAAAGCTTGATTCATACATATCAGTAAAATCACAGTCCCGGCACAGCACCGTCACCGTGTAAAGCTTGATTCATACACATCAGTGAAGCCACAGTTCCGGCACAGGACCATCACCGTGATAATTATTCTTTCATACATTCTCTATGAAGGCATTCACACCAATCAGTGACAGCGACGACACAGTGCTTTCAGTGTCAGTTCCTGCGCCGGCAATCACGGACGTGATCAGCAACAACAATATTTTTTACCGGATCACGGACGCCGCGCCGCTGCATCAAAAACTTTTCTAGTTTCTGCAGAAGAATCTTGAAACGGTATTGAAAAATTCTAAAATATTCAAAATATTTACTTTTATCTTTAAGTAATTAAATTGTATATTGTCAAGCATTGTCCTTCAGTCTCTCCTAATTGCCTTGCCCGGCCATGATTCATGCACCCATTTTAATTTTTTTCGTCTTAATAAATGGATACCATAACGAAACTTGGCAGACATGTGACCGGAAGTGTGACTTCACTGACATGTGTGAATTGAGTCACTGCCGCATCACTGTATCACTGTTAGGGGACGGTGTCGGAACTGTGCTGGAACTGTGACTTCACTGATATGTGTGAATTAACCTTAAGGCTGCTGCACACTTTTTACACCCGACGCCATTCTAGATGAAATTGTTATAAGTTCGCCTTCATTCTTCCATACATCCTCTATGAATGCGTTTACACCTTAAATAAAAATAAAAATAAAATACACCTGTCAGTGTCACTGACGACACAGTGATGTCAGTGTCAGTCACGCAGTTTTTCTGTATCCCTGACAACGTATATAAAGTGGGTCACAGACAAACGCGGAATGTTGTGGCGGCCGCGTTATTTGCAAATTTTAAAAACAGGCCGCGTGTACTGCTTTGTAAAATGACGCCAAATATGGAAGTTGTAATAGAAATAAGTTGAATTTAAATAATAATTTAATTACTCAAGTCCCACATAATGAGACACAATTGATTTTCTATTGTTCTGGCTTACCGGTAAGTCAGCCGGGGCTTGACCGGTAATTAATCCCACTTCTCTATTCCTAACAGTAATATGCGATGCTAATGATAATTTAGGTACCTCACACCTCAAGTGTTTAATTAAACGGTTTTTTTCCTACCTTTCTTCTCATCTTCTGAGAGGGCTAATGAGAGTAATAAGACAACGTTACGGTTAGCCATATTGACTGACGTCCGATTGTAACACAAACACCACAGCTAATGGCACTTCAGGCCGCCACTGTGACCGCGGTGGTGTGTTTTTGCAGCGGTTGGAACCGCGGCCTGCGGTTTGCCGCAACCGCACCGTCCGTCTGGAGGCCACTTTATGCAAAATGTCAGGATGCGCTTCAGCGGTTTAGGGCGTGAAAAATTATTAAGCAAACAACTTTCGTACTCCTAGGTTGTTTATTTAACTTGACTTACTGGTCTATCGACAGTCTAGACTCACAAAATACAATTACTTAGATGCTTAAACTTAAAATTCGATCATGATTCGATAGACACGTGGCGCCATCTACTGTCATAAGGACGTTATTGTGATTTCCCTCGGGAACAGTTATTTTTTTCGGGATTTAAGGTACCCTATGCTTGTTCCTGTACACCTGGCAACGTATATGCAAAATTTCAGGATGATCGGTTCAGTGGCTTAGGCGTAAAATGGTAACAAACAAACAAACAAACTTACTTTCGCATTTATAATATTAGTTAGGATAGCCTACCTACCACCACCTCCCTACTAGTAAAACGGGGTGAATCGAAACGAAACTTTATAAAATGGATTTTAACGTTAATATACGGATATATTGTTACGGAGAATCACTGACTCCTAAGGCGATTAACACACGGCACCGTACGCCGCTCCGGCATGCGGTGATGCGGTTCTCACGTCGCACTAGCCTCTATGAAATCCGCTTGAACCTTGCACACGAACACCGCACGACCGCGCGGTCGAGCGGTGTTCGAAAATAGAAATCCGCTTCACCGCTACCGCATGCCGGAGCGGCGTACGGTGCCGTGTGTTAATCGCCTTAGACACAGGCACATACACCTAGTTTAGGAGTCAGAGTATAACATTTTTGTGACCTAGTGTATAAGCTTTTATGGTCCTAGTTTGTGGATATTTGTACGCCGATGGCTTTTGGTGAAAATAAAGAATTTTATTATTATTTATTTATTTATAATATAGTTTGTTGGCAAAAAAGACTACTGTTTTTACTGAATTATAATTTACAAATTGGTCTTGTTGGCGACAAACTTTATTAGTTTAACGTTAAATTCCCTTTTAAAGTTCCGTCTTGATTCACCCCTGCCTTTCTATTCACCCCGTTTTACCGTTAATTCTCATGAGTCTGGCTATCATATACAAAAATCATTTTTCCAAACACACAGACAAAAACTTTTCAGCTTTATAATTTTGTATATAATTTATAGTCCTAAGTATAGATATACAGGAAATATTGTCATCTATAGAGATAACATTATCTTGTAACTGGATCGGAATTTACAAACAGTAAGTACTTATTAGTAATCGTTAATTAATTAATAATAACACCTATAATTAATCATCACGCTTGCTCAAGGCGGATTGACGATTTCAGACTTATATTAATTTTAAGTCCAGGTTACCTCACGATGTTTTCCTTCACCGATGTCAGTGATGTCCAAGATAAACTTAAAGAGTACATGTGAATGAAAGAAGTCACATTGGTACTTTTCTTTTTAAATGTTGCCCCACACTAGGAATTTCTTCTGTGTTCGTGGGTGCGTTTATAAACACACACAGCCAAACTCGGAACCACTATCTGTAGGCCATACACATTGTAGTTCCGTGCGGGGATCGAAACCGTGACACGCAGCGCAGATGCCAAACGCTTAGCCACTGTGCCAAACGTGCCACCTGGTACGTGCCCGTTATCGAACCTTTTAGAGGCACCTTAACAGCTGAGTCATCACGACACTCAATTAAATCATTAACATCATAATTAAAAACGATTAACCTTAAACATGAGAAACAGAGAGAACTGATATTGTTTATTAATGAGTACTTGAAAGCTAATTTGTATTCTATCGGTTGCACTGCAAGGTGTTGCCTTGTAAAGACAGGCTAGCATCAATAATAATACTCGTATGATTTCCGCAACTGTGAACATCATTGTTATTGACAAATACACCTTGGATAAGAGCATTATTCCTTGTTATCTTAAAGTTAACTTTATTTTATAGAATTCGCTTTTTTTAAATTCGCCTTCGCTCGCGTAAAAATGAGGTTTTGTTTACTCTTACGTTTCTCCTAAGTTTTTCCGTTCAAATTTTGGACCCCGCTTCATTTCCAAAAGGGGTAAACTTTTTAAAATCCTTTCTTTTTTAAATTTTTAGCCTACGTCTTCTAACTATAAACAACCTCCCTGCCTTTCAATAATCGACAAAATGATTCAGCTGATTATCTTCGCGTTTTCAGGGTTGGTCTCATAGTAATTCATTCAATGGCCCCTTTTCGAGTTTACTATCAAGGATAAAGTCTCTTCTTATATAAAAAAGTAAGCCTAATTCTATAAAAACTAAACCCCAATCCAAATTTTTGGATCGTCATAAGTATTTGGGAATCCTAAATCCAGACAAATTTTTTTACTTTCTCTTATACCCCTGCAAATCAAACATCATAAAAACACGATCAACTTACATCAAAGAAATGAGGCCGAGGTCTTCCGATGACGTTCTTGGAGATGTTCACCGAGACTTCAACGAAGCAGACTCCTAAGGCAAAGCTGGCGAGGGTGCAGTAGAAGCCGCGGACCCAGGGTGGGATGGACACGCCTAGGCACCGCTCGCTGTCACGAGCCTTGCGCAAGACTGCCCACTCGCAAACTAGGAACTGTAAACAATATAGATAGTTGCTAAGTTATTGATTAAGTGTAAGGCCCCTAACACACGGCGTATTTTAAACGCGCAGACGACGCGCGTTTCAGGAGCAAGCGTTTTCTGCGCCCTTGATACCGATATTTGCGTTTTTATAAAATCAAACTCGCGTAAAACGCGATACAAACGTGCGTGTGAAGTGCGTTCGAAACTCGTTTGAAGCGTGTACAAGGGGTCGGAGTAGGGGTAGAGGAGGGACAACTGACGAGGAGTCTCTGACCAAAACGCGGAAGCTACGAGCGACTACAGCGCGTCTGTATCGCTGTATCTGCGCGTATACGCGCAGTTGACGCGCGTTTTACGATCGCCCCGTGTGCTTAGGTTACAAGGTTGCGTTCAAATCTCGTCATCTGCGCGTCGTCTGCGCGTTTAAAATACGCCGTGTGCTAGGGGCCTAGCCACACAAAGCAGCAGTTGAAGCAGTTTCCATAGGGTGACTGGTAATTAGTGTACGATATTTACACACATGATTGTACTCATGATAACAAACAACTTACCGAAAAAACAAAAACTAAATAAAAAAAAAATTAGGAGTCATCGACCAGCCTCGCTCGAATCACCTGTGCACGCGTTCCATACAGTTGATATTTGATCGAAAAGAGAGTAATAAAATGTTAAAAGTTGAATAGTTTTGTTTGTAAAAAGGGATAAATAAGTCAAATTACCACTGATGGAGTGTTTTTTTTTTCATATTTGGATATTTAATGTTTTTCTTCTTTTTTTTTTATCATTTTTTTATTTTATTTTTTCGGTAAGTTATTTGTTATCATGAGTACTTACAATCATGTATATAAATATCGTACACTACTATCGTACACACTTCTTTTTCTTGAATTCCTGCCATTGTGCATACCAATTATATTTATATTTCAAGAATTTTACTGTTTGAAGATCATTTTTGAAGTGCTTCTCAATTTTATTTTAGTGTAAAACTGTGCAATTTAAATGTATTTTAGTGTACTTATTTAAATGTGAAGAAATAATTGTATAGTTCCTAAGTTTATGTAATAACACTGTTAGCTTATATTTGATGAATAAATGAATGAATGAAAACTTTACTATTAATCATCATCTGCCTAGCCTTTTCCCAACTATGTTGGGGTCAGCTTCCAGTCTAACCTGATGCATCTGAATATCAGTGTTTTACATTGAGCGACTGGATATTGATCGACCACCACAACCCAGTAACTGGGTAACTAAAATTGCAATAACCAACCTTATCTACTTACGTATATTTTTAAACTCTTCTAATCACCTTCACCGTTGAAGCGAAACAGTTAAGTACTGCAGTTTAAAATTAAACTCTACTATTCATTAGTTCCGCCGTCTTGTAGTGAGTAAAACAATAGTAAGATTGATAACAAATTAAAAATACTTACCACGATTGCCAATTTCAAAGTAATAATATATTTTCATTATTTTTAATGCCTTTGCCACACTCTAGATGAACAATCAAAGTCGGAACTTGTAGGCCATACAATTATTTGTTCCAGCGCGAATCGAGCCCGTAAGCAGTGGGGCTTTGTGTTGCTTGTCCTAGACAGACCTGTATCAAAATTTATTTGGGGGCCATTCTACCTAACTATACACATCAACAGTGTCTAGGGATCAACATCCCTAACAAATGTTAGGGATGTTGATCCCTAGACACTTTTGATGTGTGTACTTGTTCGGGGCCCATGTGGCGTAGGGGGCCATATCTTTTACACGGCGGTAGATACGCCCCTGTGTGGAACACACAATAATGTTTTATTTTTATTGAAGCTCTTTTTGTTTTGTTTTTATTTTTTTGTGTCCACGTGGTCTGTGTCTTACATTTTTTATTTTATTTTAGACTAGCTTCTGCCCGCGGCCTCGCCCGCGTAAAAAATAACTTTCCGTAAAGTAAGTTGAACTATTATCCCAAGGGAACACATTACCGGGATAAAAGTATCCTATGTGTTAATCCAGGAAATAGTCTATCTATATGTGCCAATTTTCATCCAAATCTGTTTAATGGATTACGTGTGATTGAGTATCAAACATCCAAACATCTTCGCAAGCTTTCACATTTATAATATTAAATAGTAGGATAGGATATGCTTGCTCATAGCATTAGTCTAGGTCATGACAGAACAAAGTCGAAGATAGAGTGACCCAGAAAAAGCCTATGCTTATTCTTCCTTTTTCTTGTCGTGTCCTCATCAATTATAACATCATGATTGTATTTTCTAAAAGGGTATGTAGAGGTGCCTTCACATTTAGCAAGAAGCAAGTCAATTGCCTTTAACCCGGACACAAATCTAAACTTTCCGAGAAAAACCGAATATTTACTTTCCCCACAGCACGAGTGCGCTGAGTAAACGTAACGTACTCAAAAATCCGTTCGATTTATAAATTGGAAATACCCGTTTAATATTTATTCTCTTTGAAGATTTTATTCAAATCCACAAATTATATTGATTGTGTTTGTTGTATATTTAACTACTTGGTTTAACTATGGTTCATGAATAGTCGTTGTTATTTCCAACTAGCTCAGCCAGAGAAGTTCGTACCGTCATTTTTTTTGAAATTTTCTTTCTTAAGAAACTTTTCCTTACAATATAACAAACACAATAAAAAAAGAATTAGTGAGTTTGGTCCAGCCGTTCACGCGTAATGACGTGACGAGGGGAAATAGGGATTCATTTATATAAAATATATTTGACTAGCTTTTGCCCGCGACTACGGCCGCGAGGAACTTGTTTATATCGTACTTGCATACAAACTTCCGCCCCCTTTTCACCGCCTTAGGGGGTGATTTCCGGGATAAAAACTATCCTATGTCCTTCCTCAGATCTTAAACTATCTCCATGCCAAATTTCATCAAAATCGATTCAGCGGTTTAAGCGTGAAGAGGTAACAGACAGACAGACAGACACTCTTTCGCATTTATAATATTAGTATGGAATTTACTCACAGATTATTTACGTATGATTACCTAACAGATTCTAATGCAGTTTTCATCAATAGATAGAGTGATTCAAGAGGAAGGTTTTTGTATCGACATTGCATCGATGCGAAGCCGGGACGGTTCGCTAGTTATTTATTAAATTGAATACGTCATTCTACCTATTAGGTTCACTGAAAGGTAAACAATAGGTAATCATGATGTCTCCACAAGATAGATTAGTTGTGCGCGCGTGTAAACAATGCTTTAATAAAAACGAGTGACGTGTCGTTAATGCTACCTGCGGTTTGTTATAAACGGACGGTTGATGGTCTACCTTCCTTGAGTTATTCACCTGCTGATAAAACAATGTTTTATTAAAGACTAGCCTTCTCTCCTCTCCCCGCGACTCCTTTGCGTGATTTTTCTTACGAATCCCTAATTTTTTGATAATAAAATATAGCGTTCAGCACTCAGTGATAATTAATGTAGCTTCCAATTTTCAAAATCGGTTCATTACTTCCTGAGATACAAACCAAACAACAAACACAAACTTACAAACAAATGTTAGCTCTTTATAAGTATAGATAGATGATGAATTTCATCACAAATCGATATTTTAGTTTTAAAATACGGTTATTGCGGCACTTATAAATGATTGAAAGTCAATTCTACCAATTAAAAACGTTCAAACTCTAGTTGCAATCTCATCTCAGCGTAAAAAACAATCAGTGTAAAAAAGTAGATAAATTAGAGGCGTTTTTGACTGACTGTGATAAAATTGCGGTGGATCCTAAAAGTTTGTAGAATTGCCACCCCATATTTTGAACTTATGCGATACCAACTGGAAGGTTGAGCCGTTTCGGAGATTATCCGGAACAATCCGACAAACAGACCAATTTTTTTTAACTGCCGTGTAATAAAAATATTGAATGTTATTCATTACTAGCTTTTGCTCGCGACTTCGTCCGCGCAAATGTCGGTTATCGCGGACGCAGACGAAGTCGAAGTCTAATAAAAAGTACCCTATGTCCTTCCCCGGGTCTTAAACTATCTCCATGCCAAATTTAATCAAAATCGATTCAGCTGTTTAAGCGTGAAGAGGTAACAGACAGACAGACACACTTTCGCATTTATAATATTAGTATGGATTTATTTTGAAAAAAAAAAGCTGTCATTTTGACATTACAAACAGATATTACGTAGAAAAACCTACAAGTACTCAAATACAATGGTATTTTCCGCCACTATCCTACCTATTAATAGTACTACCTACCCATTGTCACTTTAATAGGGTAAGTGCATCCAAACGGAAGTATTTAGAGCACAATGCATTGAAAGACTTCGAGTAAGTCCGGAAGAGGGGCAGACAGAGAATTGAGTCAATTTCTGTCAATTGAACTGAACTTGGATCATTCTGGTTAAATGTAGATACTTGTATGTGTAACTTGTTGTTATAATAATAAGAATACCAGCCTATTTCTGTCCTCCTGCAGGGGAGAGGCCTCTTCTCATACAGAGAAGACACGAGCATTAATCACCACGCTTGCTCAAGGCAGATTGGCGATTCCAGACTTATAATTATAAGTCAATTAATTATATTGTTAATGTGTTGTTATTACGAAAAAAAACTTTTTTTTACAAATAGGTATGTAACATATTTTTAAATAAATTTCGATATTTTGAACATTCGATTCTTTGTACTTCGATAATTTAATTTTGATATATTGAACTTCGACTAACTGAGCATTCGATCATACAAACATTCGATATTTTGATCTTCGACATTTTAACAGTAGAAATTTTAATTTTCTACATTTACGATACGTACCCGTTACAAAACGTGCCACGAAAGACGAGATTTGACAAGCGCAGTAGTCGGGAGCTTGCGCAGGTATTATGGATGTATGAACTAGTTATCCATAATTTGTGCATCTATTCAGGAATTTTTCGATGACATTTAAATTAAAATTCTTAACAATATTATAATATTTATTACGATATAATAAAATTTGTGTGGTGTGTCAATTCCTATCTTTCATGGCGCGTATTATACCGCATAGTTGTTCACATTTAGAGCAATCAATTTCAATATTTTCAAGTATGTGTTTATGAAAAAAAAAATATTTTATGAATTATTAAAAGTCATAGAACAAATGTTAATCATAACTGGCGATATGTGGGTGCACTGATGGGTACACCTCTGCCTTACCCTTCGGGAATTACAGGTGTGATGTTATGTAGAACAAATGTTGTTGTTTACGATGTCAGTAATAGGTTAGGTATAAATGGTTAAGAAAAAACCCGATATAATAGCGGTAAAGAAATAAACCAGTTTCCCCTTAGACAATGTTACAGTAATTAAAACAGAATTTTTCTTAGAAAAATGTTTATGTTATGGTTTTTATGTTTATGGAATATCTTTGTATATAATAAAGCTGGAGATTTTTTTTTTTGTTTTTTAAACGTGCTAATCTCTGGGTCTACCAGTCAGACATACATAACATAAGATCACGCCTGTAATCCCCGAAGGGTTAGGCAGATGTGTACCCATTACCACACCCACATTACGCCAGTTATGTTTAGGTCCTAAGTAATAGGGTGCGAGCCTATTGCCATCAACCGGGCACAAATCCAGACTCCGAGGCTGTTACTGAGAAATTCTACCAGTCAGATTGGAATAAATATTGTGTATTGTGTATACGATAGTCAAATTCATGAAGTATAGGCTATAACATTACGCTACGACACACGGAAGTGGAGCAGTAACCAAGTAGGTTAGGATTCAATCAAGCGGTTTAGCTATAGGCTTATAAATATAACATCTCGCCTTTAATCCCCGAAGGGTAAGGCAGAGGTGTACCCAGAACTCCCACATTTCGCCAGTTATGTTTAAGTCCTATGTAATCTATACTATATAATATTATAAAGAGGTAACATTTGTTTGTAAGTTTGTATGTAGGGGGTAATCCCTGGATCTACTGAACCGATTTTGAAAATTCATTCACAAATTGGAAGCTACATTATCACTGAGTGCTATAGGCTATTTTTTACTATCAAAAAAATTAGGGATCCGTAAGAAAAGTCACGCGAACGAAGTCGCGGGGAGTGTGCTAGTAGTTTTATAAATAGCAATTATAATCAATATTACAACAACCCCAGCGTACTTACGTTGACATTACCTACAACTTGTAACGATTAACATCGGAATATTACAAATTAATTAGTTCTGAATCTAATTAGAAATGCGAGCGCTATCAACGTGCGTTTACTATCAATTCTCAACTCACGTGGCTCGTAGGCTGTGTCACTTCATCAGCTTGTACTGCTAATTGAGTCGGAACCAGGCAATTTAATTTCTAATCTAGTTCTGAAATAGGTTTTAGACGTTAGAATTCTTTTTTAACCGAACCGGTTCAGTTTAAAGAATTTTATTCTCATAACGCAAGATTGGTGTCCCTTTTTTTTTTTTTTTTTTTTTTTTTCGTGGGGAAATTCTCATGGATGCCCTCCGTTTGGGGATAACGGAGGGGTATGTCGGACTCTTACCGACTAAAACCCCACGGTTCCTCCTGTTACCATAAGTCGGGAGCCCGGTATTCGCATTACGCATGATCCGCGCCCCCAACTGGTATTGGACCGCCATTGGCGAGCCCCTTCACTATGTGCGGCCTATCCCGCGACCGCACATTCCACTAGAGAGGCGCGCACGGAACACTGCGCGCCGCCATCACAGGCCTATGTCTGGTCGAGCGACAAACTGCCCCAAGTTTGCCGCTCGCAGGCCCCTCCTCACGGTGGCCGGAGATCGTTGAGCGCCCTCCTGCGCCCTGCTGCCCTTCTGATGCGGGCGGAGTGAGAGGTACGCTCCCTCTCCCTCTCCGCCGCCTCCTTTGTATGCATCACCTCCTCGCAAAAAGAGGCGACGGCATCCCACGCGTCCGTGCTCCCAACCATGGATTGAACCACGGCCGGAAGCGCGAGATCACCTGCACCAAGTGCTGCAACGAGGTCACGGCGCTGCTGCTCCCACGCTGGGCACTCTTCCAACGTATGCTGCGCCGTGTCCTCGGAGCAGTCCGCACAATGATGGCAACGGGGCGTCCGCTCCCGGCCTATCCGCCGCAGGTACTTTCCGAAACAACCATGTCCAGTCAGTACCTGCGTCAGCCGGAAGCTGAGGGCGCCATGCTGCCTCTCCAGCCACTCGTCCATTACGGGCCCGCGGTAGACCACGAAGAAGACAGCGGGATGACTTGGTCGACTTCCTAAAGAGTTGGAAAGACGCGCTAAGTCGCGATCGATGGAAGGAGTAGAGGTTTTCGCGACTCCATCCCTTTAAGTTTTTATACGAATCCCTATTTTTTGAAAATAAAATTCAATTTATTTTAGAGCCTTATCATACTATAGCGGATTGCGAGCGTCCTCAAAGCGGAGCGGGCGTGCAACGAATATGTCACGGGCGCGCAGCGAATTTGCTGCGGACGCGCAACGAGATCGCCGTGAATGTTAGCGTGGATGCCAAGCGTGGAGTGTATTGTACGTCGTTAACTTGCTACAAACAAGCGACGAGCAAATGTTGCGAATTTGCCACACGGCCGCGACGTCTTCGCTGTGCAGCCGCGGCGTGTTCGCGACGCATTCGTTGCGCGCCCGCCCCGCCCTGCAGCTGCTCGCAAACCGCTAGTGTAATAAGACCCTTACTCGATGATAATGTAGCTTGACGTGGATGAAAGAATTTTTAAAATAAAGGTTAAGTAGATTTCCAGTTCATCCTTTACAAACCAGCCTTACCAAGGGGTAATTGACGGATAACTGGGCTGTGGAGGTCAAACAGGCTTCTTATTAAATAAAATACTGGTATTCCGCTTAGACTAGAAGCCAACCCCGACATAGTTGGGAAAAGGCTAGGCAGAAAAGTCAGACATGTAGCAGCAGATAATATGCAATATTGAACAAGACACAGTGAAGTAGGTGTCATAATATAAAAGACATTGTTTCATAAATATTATGGAGCGGTAAAGCAACAACGGTAAAAAATGGAGTAATTCGATATGACAAATGTTTAAACAACACAGACGAAAGTAAGTGTTTTTTTAATAAGGCTTACTTTTACCAAAGGAAATTGATCAATAACGTATATGATTTTTTAGGTCATCTTTTTTGTGCTCATTTTGGCGATATCCAACGTGGCAATGCGGCCAGTTAGTCTTGTGCCTGCTCGGTCATTTTTGAGATCGCTCCGTACTAGTTCATTTCGGTCAGTGAACTAGTTCATTCTATTAGCTCTAATAGCTCTATTCGGTCTTCGCTCTCGGTAAGCAATAAGCATTTCCATAGAACATAGCGCGGATCACTCACAGTCACAGAGCAAATACGCACTCCAAAGACATTATTATACATAAACCACTAACTACGTTTAGATAAAAAAATATATAAATGCAACATCTAACAGAGTACACAGCTGATATATTATGAGAATTTTGAATTCAAATGTCAATCTGTGACAGTCACTATAATTGTAGCGGCACAAACATATTTTATCATTACATAAACTTATTATACTATTTACTTATTAAATGTCACCGGTCGGGCTCATTGGTACGAGGACCAAGACACCCAAAAAACTTATTACAAAGCTTAATTGCACGATCAAAAATGCGCGCCGAAACATCGGTTGTCATACTATAGGATAGGTTATAAAGTTCCAATTTGCGAACACAGCTCGTCTCCCGTGTTTGGGCGATAAGCTAAAATAGACACTAATACATTGAAATAACGCGCATCTCATCTCATTCTTGCGAATTCGGTCGGTCGGGTTCGGAAGCATCGTCATTCGTCGGCTATTCTCTCTCGTTCTCATTCATTCGTATAACGTTTCTAACGTTTCTATCAAATCAGTCAGACTGTATTTCATTTTCTCGTTCCGGCGATGTCCGAGATCGAAAAGAGCTATTAGACCGGTTACAAGCCAGCGTTCGGAAACGTTTATTTTAGTACAGTGCGAAGATACGGCTCCTAATCGTTCATCGTTCGCGAACTACACAAGACTACGGCCAGTCTTTTGGGCACATTTCCAGTGGACGGCGATGCGGATGAATTTTTTGATGCCATTTAGTTTTAGTTTCTTTTTTTAAATTCTGTTTGTTTTTTTTATAATTAAGTCTGTAAATACCTATATTGTACATAATATTACTTAAATAAATATTCTTTGGCGATAATTAATGAAATTTTTTTTATCATTCGGTAAGTTTTGAATTTAGAATATTTTTTTCCGATTTTCAGATTTTATTTCAAATACAACGTGGCTATGTTGCCAACTTTTTGGATACAGCCTACTTGCCCCGTTGACAGCGATGCGTACATTTTCATACCCTTTTTAGACATTGTGCAAAATAAATTGTTAAAAAAAGGAATGCTAATAAATATTATATCATCAAAATGTTCACAAGTAGGTACTTACAGTGAATATAGGTAATAGAAGGCCGACAAGTCTCAGCATGAGGACAGTGACAGTATCCGGCTTGTACGGGTACATCAGACTCTGGTCCCCACAGAAGAACCCCCTCTCAAACGGCTGCCATAACATCGCCGTTGCTAATATACATAGTGTCACTGAAACAAGAAACAAATAACAAATGAATATCGTGGAAACCAGGGGGGTAATTGGGTATTTGACCCCATTAACCAATACTTTCAAGACATAACCCCTTCTGCATGACATAGCCCTTCTGTCTGCCAACCCCGAATGTGGTGTGTTTGCGGATGAATGGAATAAATTAATGCGTATATGTCTGGCATTGTGTGAGAGGAAGTATGCAAGAGTGTCCACTGTTCCTTGTTAGTTTTAATTTGATTTAAACCATTAAATGTAGTCAACTAGATGTTTTACTTTTGTCTTGTTTTGTTTACATGTTAATTATTTTAAATTGGTGTTACACCGTTTTAATTAACTATAATAAATAAATAAAAATAAATAACTTCTTTAAAGAAACATTTTTTTATCCCTTAAACCTTTCCCCCCTGAAGGCTTTGAAATCAATAAATAGTTAGTCAATTGAGTTGCCAAATAAGTGACGTCACAGTCCGATATTGCCATACAAAATCTATGAAAGAATCGCTTTTGACAGATCATGAATCGTCAATTGATTGGCGGTGTCAACTAGCCTATTCTATTAACTTTAATTAATTTAATCTGTCAACAATGCCTACATTATTTGACATTGATTGTCGCCCAGATGAAAATAGGTACGTTTACGTACAATGTAAATATTAAGTATACGATGGTTTTGATTAGTATGCAAACTATTCTTTTATTATTTCAATAAAATGTTATAGCTATATTTTTCGTACTTAATGTAAAGAATGGGGCATTTAATGAAAAAAACTGTGAGAAACAAAAAAGACTAGATAATAATTGTGTACAGTCGAACAAGCTTTTCAATATACAGCCAAAAATATTCACCCATAAACTACACTATCACTATATTAATTTGTATTGTGGGCGTAGTAACTTTGGAATATGAAAATAATGTAAAAGAATTTATTACTCAGTATACATCCAATATTTTTTAAATAGTATACAGTTGCAAGCTAGCGCTTCTGGGTTCGGTTTCCAGATCTGGCAGTATTATTAAGTTTTCCCATTAGGAATTTAGACATCAGTAGCAGCCCGGGGATTGGAAATTGGTGGTGTGCATGTAAAGCCGTTGGTCCCGGCTGTCATTCAAATTTCTTTGGCAGTTTTACGAGCAGTCAGAAGCCCGGAAGTTTGACAACCCATTTTACCAAAAATGTTGTATTACCCAGTAACTGACTTGTGGAAGTCAGTTAGGCAGTCGCCCCATGTAAAACACTGGTACTAAGCTGCATCAGGTTAAACAGAAAGCCGACCGAAACATACTTCGATAAAAGGCTACGCAAATGAGTTGCAAGTTAGCTAGGTACTCGTACCTATACCAAATACTTTGTTCGTCTGTACTTCAAACATAATTTGGCATTTAACATAAAATAGGAATGTAGCGGTGTAGTGTTGTTCCTATGCTGTGTTCGCAGGTGTGTGGCAAGTTTTTTTTTATTTAGGTATCTTACGAGTTTAAAGCAAATAAAACGAGTTTCTAAGTATCGTCTGTTGACTTGGGTACTTATTAATGTCTTTTTTTTATCGTTATATAAATGAGGAAAATTAGCAATAATCATTTTGTCATCACTTATAAAAAAAACTAGTTTCAGTCTTGTTTGACACGTGACCTGTGGGGTCAAGCCAAAAATTGAAATAGTATAAAAAGTCGCGACCGGCTTCTGACACGTGACGATAGTCCACCTTATACATAACAAACTTCGAGCATTTTTGCACATAGAGCAACTGAAGTTGAGGCAACTATCAACACTTTAAAAGTTTCCTGTAAAAGTTGATAGTTGCTTTAACGTTTACGATTGCTGCAACTTTAAGACAATTTGTGAGCAATTTTCATAGCCGAGTTGCCGTATGCCGTTGCCGTAGCGACACTGGCATTGCCGGGCACAGGGAGAGGGAGGGAGGGTGTGAAATTGAAAAAAAAATGCAAATTTAAAAACCGGTATAATATTAAACAGTTGCTAGTTGCAATTAGGAAATAACTTAGTCATCGATTACAGCAACTGAAAACTGTTGACGAGTTGTTGTGTGTGCGCAGTCCAATTGAAATATATGTAAACAGCTAGTTGCTAGCTAGTTGCCAGTTGCTGCAATAGTTGCTCTATGTGTAAAGCGCCTTACGCCCCGTACGGCATTTCATTCATACTTTCAAGTCAAAATTCACACATAAGCAGGATAGGTCTAAAAAGTTAAATGAAAATATTAAAAAAAATTATGTTACAGTTAAATAAGACCGAATTTAAGTTTTCCTTAAAATAACAGATATTGGTGCCGATTCCCTTGTTCGCAAACTAAACTAAATTTAGACTATTTTTATCTTTTTCTGGCCAATAAAACAAGAAAGGGGCGGAAATAAATTAGACCTGTCAATTTTGGTTAATCTGACACATCCATACCAATTATAGTTGACATCTAAAACGTGTCGATTAAAAATATGAAGAATTTGAAGGCGAAACTAATTTGACATCTCTATCTTAGTGTGTAAGTGTCACCGTCCTTTTCTTTAGCTATATGTCAGTAAAAGATGAAAATTCTCTAAATTTAGTCTAGTTTGTGAACAACGGAATTGGCACCATTTATTTCTAACTATCTTTTTTAAAATAAAACATTTCGAAAATGTTCTCAACTAACTATTTAGACCGTCTTCACATTCGTATAAATAGAATTAATGTACCTACTACTTATTGTAAACCATATATTTTTTTTAAAAGAGTAAGTATGGAGTTTCTTGCCCGTTCTTCTCCATACGAAGCTACCTTTTGGAATGGGCAACTAGATTCAAATTTTTCTCGACGTTCAAAAGTGCCTTTTAATGGTCTAATTGAAATAAATGATTTGACTTTGACTTTGACTTTGACCTGTGTATCCTGCCATCAACTGGGCACAAATAAAAAAAAACAAAGTATTAATGACAAGAAGTTAAATTTTCATATATCAGAGTCAGTCACAAAAGAAAAATTGATCATATACAGGGTAATTGAAAATTTTTTAAAAATAATTTATAATAATATTTTTTTTTATAAGTAATAATTTTTTTTCAGGTTTCTGATAAATTATCAATGACCCCGTATATGAGTACTTTGCCACGTGAAAGACCGGTAGCCAATTAAAAAACATGTGATAAGTGACATACATTTGAAATGTCTTTAAAAGTAAATATAAAAACATTTAAAGTAAAGTTAATAGGAAATTGTATACAATGCTGTTACATAGTTGCGATGTAAGTAGTCTGTTCAGACATAATTATCTACTATTTGAAGCCACTTAAACTTGTTTGTGTGAGGATCGTTCATTAAGTACGCGAGGCTCGAAATGGGGGGAGGGGTATCTGAAAAATCCCGAAATATCCATAAGGTGAGTGAATAAGTAAGTAAAATCATGAAGTATGAAACTAAGAAATCATGTGTATTTATTTTTTCGTTAAATACTCGATTTCTGAACCAAAAGAATATTTTTGCAGAATTAAATTAGATTAATCCTAAATATCGTATTAAAGATAATATTCATTTTTTTTTGGTAAAAAAACTACACGTTTTGAGTAGCTTACTTAGTCTTAAATATCACCAGGGAGAGGGGGGGGGCGGGTTACAAAGTGGCTAAATGACATTACGTGATTTATGGATGACCCCGTGAGTTTACACATTTGTAACGCACTCACGATGGAGGATAAATTCAAAGAATAGAGCAATGTTTTAAAAAAAACTTCTATCTAGGCTTTTCCCAACTATGTTTGGGTCGGCTTCTAGTCTAATCGAATATGCGTAGACCATAAAAATATGAATGTATGGTCTATATCAGGGGTCGGCAACCTTTTGGCAGGCAAGGGCCACAAGGTGGCAAAATAAACTAAAGGCGGGCCTCAATTGTGATATTAACCCTAGAAGCCCAATATACCTACGTAAAATTGGTCATATCCCTAAATATTTTTGAAGTGAAAACTTCTTTAGCGGCGTTGAGCACTTTTTCTGTAATGGGTATAAAATCTTAAACTCGCGTCAGGACACGTGCGCGTCAGGACACGTGACCTGATCGAAAAAGCGTAAGACGGATGGAGAGTAGACAGCTATCCCCTCTCTACGGCGCGGCGAAAATGTATGCCTGGGCCTACTGTTTCGTTTAGACAGCGCAGGGCGCTTGCGCGAATGTTAGTGTATGTTAAACGTAAACGTAAACGTTAATAATCAAGTTTTCACTTCTGCCGGCACTCCCGGAGTGCAACCCGTTTTTTTTTTATAAACATACGGATTTCATTGGTACACATAATACTCAAACAAATAAAGATAATGTACATACATTGTACATTAAGTATGTTTATTTGTTTGGGCTTTATAGCTAGAAAAATAACCACTGTAAATCATTCAGAAATGAAAACTACAAAGTACCTAATTAAGTAACTGATTTTATACAAATTTACAAAACATTCGCGGGCCGCAAGTAAGATGTCCACGGGCCGCATGCGGGTCGCGGGTCGCGGGTTGCCGACCGCTGGTCTACATTCTATGTCTAATCTCGAGTCAACAGTCTTCTTCTGGGTAAGCTAACTCCATCGTAGACTTTGTCAATGTCACTTCTGACCTAGAGTCAATGGCAAACCCTTATTATACAGGGTCATTGAAAATTTACCCAAAACCTGAAAAGGGGTCATTGTACTCATCATTATGAACAACTTTTACTATGGGACCAACCCTGAAATCATGAAAATCTGCTGTTTCAGGTTTCGGGTTTTTCAATGACCCTGTATAAAAATAAATATATCCATGCAGGAGTCGAACCCGCGACTCAGAGCGCAACAGCCAATCGCTCAGACGCAGACGATGATGAGCTGAGTACAACGAATAACTACTTTAATACAATGTTTGCGTGCTGAGTTGTCAATTATTTTAGATGACTCTCTGATGTAGCCATAATACGGTCACAATAGAAACAAAAAACACTGACAGTGTACTGAAAAATTGAATATTTTTGCCTATTTAAAAAACCAGCCAATCGAGTCAGACTCGCGCACGAAAGGTTCCGTACCATTTTCTATAAAAACGAGCTTAAAAAATCACGTTTGTTGTATGGGAGCCCCCTTAATATTTCATTTTGTTTTTTAGTATTTGTTTGTCATAGCGGCAACAGATATACATCATCCGTGAAAGGCTGCTACTGGGAAATTCCTGATGAAAAAAAACTTTGCCCGACCTGGGAATCGAACACTAGACCAACGAGGCAGTCATTTAAATAAAGGTTTTTTTTATTAAACGTTAACTAACGATAAGGGGTTAAGAATCATGTACTGTATCCAAGGTACAACATTTTATTATATACCAAGTGAAATATTATATCTTACATGCAATTTTATTGATTCTTTTTCTGTTGTAGTAAAATCAATTAATTAATCAAGCAAGCATAGCTCAGTCTGTGCCTACCCTTAGTCTACAACACATTAATCCATCCCATGATTCAATCTAGACACATAAGAATTATCTAATTGTATGTTTATTCCGACATGTCACTTAAATTCACGCTTGTTAAGCCAGATGATTAGTGCAATTTTTACCGTCGTACGATAGATTAAAATCGCTCTGTTAACTGCTAAACGGTTAGTTATTTATACAACATGGATTGTAAATCTTGAATCCTTCAGTTTTTGAGAATCCGCATTTAATAAGAACGTACATTAATTTTAAAACAACGTTCTAAATCCATACTAATATTATAAATGCGAAAGTGTGTCTATCTGTCTGTCTATTACCTCTTCACGCTTAAACCGCTGAATCGATTTTGATGAAATTTGGCATGGAGATAGTTTAAGATCCGAGGAAGGACGTAGGATAGTTTTTATCCCGGAAATCACCCCCTAAGTCGGTGAAAAGGGGGGTGGAAGTTTGTATGCAAGTACGATAAAAATAAGTTCCACGCTGACGTAGTCGCGGGCAAAAGCTAGTTAAAAATAATTTGTAACAAAATTTCGAAAACTCAAACGACTTTTCAAATATTAATTTATGTATTTTATTTTAATTTATTATAATTTATATTAGGATGTATAAAATAAAATAAATACTTACATCCAATTAGGAGGAAGCAATCAATGACCAGCTTTCTCAGGATCTGAAGAGAAACCTCGTTCTTTGTCATGATGCTGCGTGCCTTCTGCCGGATACAGAGGAAATATTTCGTCTTGACGTCCTTTCACGTTCTTTGGACTCAATATCCGTCACACGGACAGATATTGAGATATTTACAATGCTTGGATATTCCCGGATACTAAATAATTTTTTGAGTATTTTATTTATACGTGTTTTCGATACAAGTGCGCACGCGGTTCGTCCGTGCGTATTGATAGTTGCGCGTACGTTTAGCAGCGGTTCGGCGCTTGCACTGATGTAGTTGACCGAGGCGCTCGTCTTAAATACCGCCCTCTATCAACCGCTGATAACGTCATTGGGTTAAAAACATTTAAAAATAGAATAAGTCCAGGGAAATGGGGGGTTAGTTTTTTTTTAAGGAAAATCAAAGACAATATTGAGGCTAACATGTGAAGGAGTTTCTTCGGGGAAGTACTACTCTACCTACCTATCAGTATTATTATCTACGCACTACTATTTCCGTCCTCAAGTAGCGATGCAACCTGTCGTCTTGTTTATCAACCAATAACTTTTTAATTGTGTATATTTTAAATATTTTTATGGTATTTTTTGTCCCGTTAGTCTCGTGGCACCAGCGTGACTCGTAAACTTGGGGTCCTGATCATGTTTAGGTGGAGCAAAGTGAGATTAGATTTTTCAATTAGGAATTTCCCATCGGACTATGTTTGAGAGTGAGGATAGAGGGAGTGCCACTGTGTTTCCGTACACTGGTCGAAATTTAACTGTTGGGCGCGTCGCTCACACGATTAACAGTCGAGGTGCAGTTGAGGCGCGGGCGCATAAGAGGCACGCCGCAACAAGGTTTTCTTTACAAATGAATGGTAGTGCGCTCACATACAAGAGTTGTGGCGAGGGCGAGGTGAAGGCGGGGCGGAGGCGAGGTGCAGGCGGGGCGGAGGCGAGGTGCAGGCGCAGGAGGGGCGCTCAAGTGTGCCCAAACCACGATTCCACCGCCATTTTGTCATTTTGTCATTCAACGCTGACGCGACGTCGCCTCCTCTTAGGCGCGTCGCTCACTGGTAAAGTCGAGGCGACGTCGCGTCAGCGGCGGTGCGGCGTCGCAGCACGGTCGAGGATAGGTCTCTGCGTGGAGTCGAGGCGCAGGCGGCTATGCTTCCTTCACATTTTGAATGACAAAATGACAAAATGGCGGTGGGATCGTGGCTTGGGCACACTTGAGCGCCCCTCCTGCGCCTGCACCTCGCCTCCGCCCCGCCTGCACCTCGCCTCCGCCCCGCCTTCACCTCGCCCTCGCCGCAACTCTTATATGTGAGCGCACTACCATTCATTTGTAAAGAAAACCTTGTTGCGGCGTGCCTCTTATGCGCCCGCGCCTCAACTGCACCTCGACTGTTAATCATGTGAGCGACGCCCCTTACCAGTGAGCGACGCGCCTAATATATTGTTATTTCTTTTCATCAAACATTCATCCATCCAAACTTTCGCAGTAACATTAGATTCAACAGGTTAGTAAATAATACTACACACTTGTGTATTATTTATTATCTTTGGCTAGTCTCCGTTGAGATAGGCCACCGTAACATTTTTATTATCAACTCAATTAAATTCAATAATTAAATTCCTTATTAAATTTTTCATGATAGTAGTAATTAAGTTTTCTCTTAGACTGACCTAATTGGTAGGTTGCAAGTTCAATGACCTCCTCAATATCAATATTTAGCTGATCTTGCGACAAAAATAAAGGAAAAGATGAAAAACATTTTTTAAAATGTTTTTCATCTTTTCCTTTTTGTGCTTTTTGTTTTGTTTTTTTTTGTTTTTTTTTTTGTTTGTTTAGTCTTTTTAGACTCTCATAATAACAATAGGGCAAACAAACCACTGTATGTAAATAGCGTTATTAAACAATAATTAGCTAATTTAATTCTGAAATGAAAACGTAATGAATATGCATTCAGATTCTTATTAAAAAGCATAGAAAAATTATTGTTTTGCTCGTTAAAAGTAGGACAAAAGAATTTAATTTATTTCACAATGTTTTCAGGTCTCCATTTCAAGAACAAAGGTTTATATTTTTAATTGTTTCTTTTTTTTCTCGTTTGATGTTTAGTCGACTTTGAGTGTAGAGTGCGTTTCACCGAATAGTTCCTGTGGCGTTATGTTGGCAGCAATATTTTTCAGTTTTATTGTTCAAATTAAACAAAATCTGCGGGAGCGTCTTCTCGTCAATGACTTTGACAGACAGAGTAGGCAACATAACGCCATAGGAACTATTCGGTGAAACGCACTTTAATTTGAACAATAACACTGAAAAATATTGCTGCCAACATAACGACATAGGAACTATTCGGTGAAACGCACTATAGCTCATGCTATGGCTATGGTGAGGTTAGATTATTGCAGCAAGGAGGTAGGCACCTTTTTTTTAAGGATGGGTTTATCATCAAATGATTTCCTCCTCTCTGGGCGGAGCGGAAAGGACTGTCAGACTCTTGACTAAAACCCACCCAATATTAAAATAAGATTAGTAGGCCCCCTGATGGTTGCCTTACAATGTTTTTCTTCACCGATATCAGTGATGTCCAAGATAAGCTTCGTTCTTGCCCAGTATCGAACCCTTATGCATGAGAGGCGGGCGCTGTTTAACACTGGGTCATCATGGCAGTATGGCACATAATGAACTGTTTTCTTTCCTAAAAATAAAAATTTACATTTGAAAATATTCAACGGCAAATAAATACTTCAACTAAATCTGATGACCCTGATAACTTATCTATTTTGTTGACTGTACAAATCACTACGCCCAACCCCTTAGTGGAATAGGCGTAGAATAGTATGTTACCTATATCTATACTATTTTTATGAAGAGGAAAGATTTGTATTTATGTAAGTATGTTTGTAACGAATTAGCTCAAATCTACTGGACTGCTTTCAAAAATTCTTTCAACATTTGAATGCTACATTAACCCTGAGTAACAGAGACTATTTTTATTACTAGAAAAAATTTGGGATCCCAACTTCAAAAATATAGCCATAAAATGTGTTTCATCGTATGCGCTGCGGAAACTATTGATGATAGTGTTTGTTAAAGATAGTGTAAAGCCTGGGGAAGGATATAGACTAATTTTTTATCAACAAACGACGCGGGTGAAGCCGCAGTCGAAAGCTAGTGTTGAATATTGTAAGTAGATCATCTGATGATAAATATTTAATGGAACTAAATTGCGTCATTTCTATCTGTGGTAGATAACAGATTATAAAAAAATTATTAACACATTAAGCAAACTATTTTCGTCTTAACATACGATAGCATTTTTTTTATAGTTGATATAAAAAATTGTATATTTGCATATGTTATTTAAACTGCGACATTTTTATTCGGGCTCAATGGAAATATTTGCAGTGATAATAAGAAGCTTGTAAAACGAGATTTATTTTTTACTTTAATCTCGCGAGTATCTATAAAATTTATGTATAGTGTTTTAATAGCAAAATCCTAGAGCTACGGTGTCTACTTTTTATAAGAGTTCACAGGGGACACAGTATTACACCCCCATCGCTACTCCCCCCTTCTAAGCTAGGATTTTTTACGAACGATCGCAATCTAATCTCAGTCTCAAAGTGTCAAAATTGTTTCTAATTTATGTGCATTGATTGTGACTGAGATGATATTGCGACTAGATTGTGAACGTTTTTAATTAGTAGATTTGGCCTTCTGGTTGAAATAAAAATTTGAAAGATGCTCATTATAATGCCAGGCAATATTTTCGAAATAGATAGAGCAAGAAAAACCTAGTATATTCCCATATTATAAAGAAATGAATGTCAGCAGAAGACTTTAAAAAATATGTCAAAGCAATCAGGATAATGTAAAAATTGACATTCTAATTACCGAATATAATGTCAATTTTAGAATTTTGGAAGCAGACCGGTAGGAAAAACCTTAAGCCTGGTATTTAATCAGTATTGATAACTAAATAATAATATCCACGGTTACGACGACCAATCTCAGTGAAGACTGGCCAAGTACTTACGTAGGAGATATTACAGTGCACTAGTGAGTGAAAAAAGCTTTTTCACAAAAAAAGATAACCGCCTTCATAAACTACAAAATAAAAATAACTTTAGTTTTGGAAGTCGGCGGCTTTGGTTTTGTTTTTTGTTATGTAGGTAAGTATTGCCACCGACTTCCAAAACTAAAATTATTTTTATTTTGTAGTTTATGAAGGCGGTTATCTTTTTTTGTGAAAAAGCTTTTTATTTTTCACTTTTTAGTGCTTGTGTACATTAATGTTTGAAATCCTTACAAAAAGCCCTTTCAAACAATACCTCACACGATATATTTAAGTTGACGTCCCCCCCCCCCCTTTTCCTTCAGTCAGTCATCGACTACACGTATAAACAAAGCAATTTCATTTGTTACGATATTGCTGCTGTGATTCTGTGAGGAGTTCCATTCCATATCTCCGAAGTTCATCATCAGATATTGAAATGGTGACAATGGGACCACACGGGAAGCACCAGCTTTCAAATAAAAAAAGAATCATGAAAATCGGTTCACCCAGTCGCAAGTAAGGAGCTAACAAACATAAAAAAAAATACAGACGAATTGATAACCTCCTCCTTTTTTTGAAGTCGGTTAAAAAACGCAGGTGCTCTTTCCTCACTCTCATAGTCCAATGTGCCGGCATTTCGACACGATCGGGGAGAGTTCAGGCGCAAGACCAACGGCTCTTCGTGCCTTACCAGGGTACCCCTTCGCCGGGGTATCACACCACGAACTTCCAAACTCCGGACTGCTACTGAGAAATTACTAGAGCTTAAGTAGGTCTATTGCTAAATTATTCATTAATAATTTCGATAGGATCCTTAATTTATTCAAGAATGATTTTAGTTGTGTTTTAAGATGTCATCTCTTCAGGTTAAACCTGTTTAATATTGAGAAAAACATGATAGACCAGATAGATGTAACAGCTCAGCATAGGAATAGGTATTCTCTGAGAAATGGTAAATATGTAATTATTTTAAGAATATCGTGTGTTTCCATACTCGGGCATAATATATGTATATGGGACACCAAATGTTTCAGATAGGTATCAGGGTTGTTCCCATTATGAAAATTGTTCGTAATTATGAGTACTTTTAACCCCTAAAAGATGCGCAGTTAATCAAAATTCTGTCTGCATTGATAGGGGTGATTACTTATTAAGTGACCTCGATGCAGTGACAACTGCGAGTAGCTTCTCATTGCCGGTCGTGGACACCGTCGCCTCCTTCTGCGAGGAGGACATAGCGGCGGAACAGCAGAGCATCAGGCGCCAGAGGGCGCAGAAGGATCTTCAGCCGCCATGAAATAGGACTTGCGAGCGGTTTACTCTGGATCAGTCTCTCGCCCGGTTAGAGACAGACCCGAGAGTAAAAGCTTATTTAGACGGTGCGAGAAATATCGTGCAAGTTGTGGTACATAATTCCAGCGATGACCGGTCACTTATAAAACGACAGCCACGCGGCCCCGCAATGTATACAACAACTCGCTCGTTATTTCTCACATCGTCTAAAAAGGCTTAAGGCGAGCGATGTGTTCCCCGTGCAAGATACTGGCCACACCGTAGATGGGGTTTGCCTTGTGGTGGTGACAGAATGATAAATACCTGGCAGGTGCGGAAAAAATATCTGAGCGGCCCCCACGCGCAGGCAGTTGGAGGAACACCGTAGGATTTTAGTCGGTAAGAGTGCCATACAACCCTCCGCTATTCCCGATGCGAAGGCAGTCCATGAGGGGTAACCATGAAATAAAAAAGTGTGATCTTTAAAGGACAGTCAAAACAAATCATTTTGATACAAATGTTAATTAGTATATTTAACCACTGAAGATTAAAATATGCTTACTGTAACAGATAAAGGCTTCGCATGATAGCATGGGTAACCTAACGCCGCCATGACACGGTCGCGTGGTTATGATAACTGGTAACCTTTGTTTTGATTACGCTTTATGCTGATTAGGCTTCTCAAATGGATAAGGCCGTGTTTACATCGGCGAACTATTCACAACTGGATGGTGTGCTAGCAATGTGGTAGCCGAAGGGCCGTAAAGTTCTCGTATGGAGACCACGGCCACGCACCGCGTAGGACACATGCTCTGCGTAGGACGTCCACACACAAGGTGGACAGATGATCTGATAAAAACCACAGGATCTCGCTGGATGCAAACCGCTTCCAAGCGGTTCTATTGGAAAACTGTAGGGGAGGCCTATGTTGGACGTCCTACGGCTGATATGATGATGATGAAAGTAGTAGTGAATCGTGTACTCATAGCTTAACTACCTACTTGTTTGGCTTTCAAAGTGGGTGGCGCAGAGACCAGCAAATGGGGGCGTTGAACACTAGTGTAGATATGACCTTATTTAAAAATTATGAGCGTTTACGCTGTACTTACGGCATTTCATACAAACTAAGTAACATACTTAGTTTTAAAAGTTAAACGTTTAAACATTTTCGCATGTTGCATTTCTAATGTTTTCTAAAGGGTTCTAATTTTTTGGGAGTGGCACACCAACAAATATACTATCCCAATTTCCGAAATTTTCTTTGAATACAAACCTTGACTTAAGGATTACGAAAACAACATGAAAAAAATCAGCCAAATCGGGTAAGCCGTTCTCAAACTGTGATCTTTCATGCGGCAATTGTTTGATATTCATTTATTTATCTGTAACAGTAACCTTAGTATTATCAACAATCTTATAATTTTATTTAATCCCTAATTAATTGTTTTATTATCTACTTAAGTGTGTGTGTTTGAATCTGGAGCATGGTTAGGTACCTGTAATAGAAATTATATCTAATCTATAATCGCATGAAGTGTTGACTATCTTCAGATTCAATTTATTTATTTTAGCATAACTTTGCGTCCATTTGTTACCCCGTCAGTACAAAACTACTGAACCTATCGTGATGAGACAAAGATGTTTTTCTTAAAATATTTCTTTTTTGTTATCATAAAACTCGAAATACTCTTACGACCACTGTAACGTTGCTTCCATCTAAGGCTTTTGCATGCGTTACAGTAACTTAAATACCAATAAAAATGGTCTCAGTACCTAATAATTTCAGCCCAATACTACTTAACTTGATGAAAAGTGGGTATGTGTAGTGAATGACTAGGTAGATATGTGATGTTTCTTTTTACATCGCGTAGGTATATTATACTTCCCGGGTTAAGATGCGGCTATAAAACGAATAGCTACCTACATGACTGAACCTACAAGAATTAAGCCCCGAAATTATGATAACCGCAGTAACCTTCGGATAACATAATTCCCCTTTGATCAGTTTGTTATCTTTTAAAGAAAAGGTGATTTTTAAACAGGGTGACTGGTTAATAATTGTATTCAATATAGCAAACAACTTTTCCAAATAAACTATTTTTGACAACAAGCATCTTCAACTTTCTGACTCCGCGACGAAATCAAAACGTCTGTAAATGGTTTATTTGAAATGAATTTTTTGATTTTCTAAATGTCGTGTTTAGTCAGTGAGTGACCTTTCACTTTTATAATACAAGATTGACCGCCATGCATTCGAATCGTGGCCTTATCGGTGCGCTTCTAGCCTAACTTGTATGTAGATGCACCGCGCTAGCATTGGTTCTGAAGCTGATTTCATAAATAACAAAAACTAATGTTTAGTACTTTATTTTTTAATAGAAATGTCCAAACCATTAATTAACCTTCTCGTGACCTAACAACACCTGATTTCTCATTTTTACAGAGGCTAGCATTGCCATCCAACGTGATAATGCCGCCAGCGACTAAGCATTACCATCCAACGTGGCAATAACATAATATCGCTAGACTTGAGCACATTGCCAATTGACAGCGATGCAAAGTAATTTTGTTGATGCTACTTTAGTTTTTTGTTTAATTGGTAAAACAGTTAAAAAGAGGTAAAATAGTTTTGTTTATTTGTTTGTGAGAGGTAGAAAAATACTGGTATACGCGCTACGAAAGATAAGACATAACAAGCATCAGTAATGGGGAGCTTGCGCAGGTATGGATGTACGAAATAGTTATCCATAATTTGTGTAGTATCTATTAAGGCATATTTAGATTAAAATTAAAATTCTTAACAATGTTATAATATTTATTACGAAATAATAAAGTTTGTGTGGTGTGTAAAATCTCACTATCGTGGCGCGTATTGTACAATTACTAAAATTCTTACACTGATAGGAAGCTTAGCACCGAGTGTCTTATGCAGGCCATCCACGATCCTTCCTATCGTCCAATCGGCAGGACGCTGCAGGCATGATCCAATCTGCAGTTCGTCTATATACACCACCCACGATCAGTTTAATTGTCCAATCGGCAGCGACGTTTAGTTGAAAAGTTCCAGCAGAGTGGTGCAAACAATGGCTAATGAAAAAAAAACAGTTTTCTCGTACTAATTTATTAAAAGAATTGAACCGTGGATGGCGGTCTGCGCGATCGTAGATAATCTTGAGGCGCAGCCCCCTCAAGATTATCTACGATCGCGCAGACCGCCATCCACGGTCCAATCGGCATGATCCAATCGGAAGGATCATGCCAAAAGAATCGAAATTCGATTATGCCGTCAATTATAACGGTCATGCCAATCCACTCCCATCCACGGTCCAATCGGCATGATCCAATCGGTAGCGTCCTGCCGATTGGACGATAGGAAGGATCGTGGATGGCCGGCATTACTTGGCATCCACATGAACGAAACCGCAGGCAGAAACTAGTTTTTCTTTTTGTATTTTTAGGTGTTAATATTGTATTATATTCTGAGGTTGAAATAGACTTATAGTACTTTTATTATCTTTGCCTTTGCTTATACATTTATAACAGTAATTCATAGTCACAATATAGGGCTCAACATTTTATTATGGGTAAATCCAATGATTTATTTGACAGTACAAAGCAAGCAAGCAATCATCATCTGCCCAGCTTTTTTCCAACTATGTTGGGGTAGGCTTCCACTCTAACCGGATGCAGCTGAATACCAGTGTTTTACATGGAGCGACTGCCTATCTGACCTCCACAACCTAGTAACTGGGTAATACGATACCCCTTGGTAAGACTGGTTGTCAGACTTTCGGGCTTTTGACGACCCTTTTTTAAGCACGTGGATGTCACACCACCAAGCAATCACATTATAATATTAAACAAAAACAATTATTTAATAGATAATAAGAATTGCTTGGTTTTCCCTATCTAATTTATAATTGTTTTACTTACTAATTAGTAACAATTTAATAGTAATTAAATGGTCTTAAGTATAAAAAGATTGTGATATTCTTTACAGCGAGGTGCTGCGCGTTCCATGCAAAGGTACTCCAGAAATTTGGGCCCTGTCAGGGTTGCGGATTTTGTTTGAAAGAGTCACCGCAGGCTTGGAACGCAAAGGGCAGGATGGGTTTTAGTCAGTCAGTAAAGGCCTTATTATAAAACAAAGTCATTGCTTAAACCAGGTTTGAACCATTGAGCCAATTTTTGTATTACAAACTTTATCTTTATCGAAATAAAGTTCGAAATCCAAAAACTGGCTCGAAGGTTTAAACCCTGGTTTAAGCAAAGACTTTGTTTTATAATAAGGAAATAAGAGTCTGGCGAAATGTGGATGTAATAATGGGTAGACCTCTGCCTAACCCTTCGGGGATTTCAGGCGTGATGTTATACATAAGTTCACTTTAAGATTTGTCACGGAAGAACTCAGATGCTATTATTTTTTGCTTTTTTTGGGGGGGAGGGGTTAAGCCCTTAGCCCCCCTAGATCTGCTACTGAACCTAGATCTAGGTGCCCTTATCCTATCTACAAAATTTCGTAGAGTTTAATTAGTCGTCAGAAGCTCGAAAGTCTGACAACCAGTCTTACATAGGGGTATCGTATTACCCAGTTACTGGGTTGTGTAGGTCAGATAGGCAGTCGCTCTATGTAAAATACTGGTATTCCGCTGCATCCGGTTAGATTGGAAGCCGACCCCAACATAATTGGGAAAAGGCTAGGCAGATGATGATGATGATAAACCATAAATATGAGAAATCTACATTTGTATGGAGCACGTTGTCAATACAGTCTCATTAATAAAAAAAAAGTTTCCTTAACGGCCTCGCTACCGTCCTACTATTCTAAGAATAGCGATCTATAAATATTATTAAAGATATAATTATTATTGTTTGTCCGTTGATGTAACTGCAGCTTATCTACGTGACACACTATGAATGGAAAGAAACATACTGGGGGGTCAAATAACATAATTTATCGTGTAAAGAAATTAATATTTGATTTATTATCTCACCATACTATCGAAGCAGTAGAAGTATAGTTGAACATGTAATTTTAATAAGCAGGCAAAAATATTTATTTTTAGGGTTTCTTATACCCTAGAACGGGACCCTAATACTAAGCCTCCGCTGTCCGTCTGTCAGCGAACCGTATCTCATGAACCGTAATAATTAGAGAGTTGAATTTTCTCAAAATGTGTATTTCTATTGTCGCTATAGCAACAAATGAAAGGTTCCTATACAAGAGACTAGCTTTTTACGTTTTTGGCTCGATACTATTAATTATGTTATATTATGATAGACAGATAGATAGATTAAACATTAAATTCGGTGCACACAAAAGACACTTCACAACACTAAAGTACAATCAATCAGATGGACTAGGACAAAGTAAAGTTTGTGTCTAAAGTTGCACCAAATGGGAGTCCAGCTCAGCATATGCCAGGCAAATATACCTGACGCTGATATTCTGCTGAATCCCTGCAGTGACAAGCGGACGTCGAGCAGATGAGATATAGCAGGTGTTGTGGCAAAGTTTTGCCGTATAAATATTAGTTCCGAGCAGCAATAGAGTCCGCGACACGTAGCGAAGCAGCCAATTGCTCAGTCACTGCGCCTACCGTGCCGTCATTCAAGAAGGCACCACAGGATAGTACCTACAGGTAGTTCAGGCACAAGTTGCTACCAACTTGTACCTGAAGCGACGACATGTCGTCTGCTGCTGCTGCGTGCAGTCGGCTACCAATTTGTACCTTTAGAAGCTGACAACCTTCTAGGATAAAGGAAGATGTTTGCGCTAAGTACACTGCAGATATAATTTTTATTGTCTGCTTAATAACTTTTTAGGCTGGTATAAGTGGTATACTTAAAGTATCGCCGTACGGCATTTCTTACAAACTTTCAAGTCCTTGTTTTTCAAAATTAACGAACCGATTGATTTTAATAAAACTTTCTACGCATAAGCAGAATACTTAAGTGTAAAAAGTTTTCAGAGAACATTTTTACAGGCTGTCTATGTTCACTTATAGACTTCTGTTGTCTGATCATGAGATGTCCGATGGGGTCTTGACAAGACCCCAAAGGGCAAAGGTGACTTCATAAATAAATAAATTATTTGCTGGTAACCACGCGGAAGAACACAAAAAAAAGAATAAAACACATTAATTAATTAATAAATTATTTCGTTGGCTATTATCATTTATATTCATTTATCTTTTAAGATTAAAAAGAGGTGTGTCATGATCAATATCATCGTGTTTTTGCGTGGAGTTATCTGTCCAGACAATGTCCAACACATATGGGACGCAAATAGATCGGTCATTAATTAAATTCCAGTAATATGTACAATGTTACACACACGCACTTAATAAATAAGATAACCTATAACAGTAAAATGATAATACAAAAGAAACTAAATAAAAATTTCTCCTCATCGCCGTCAACTGGAAATGTGTCCCGAAGGACTGTCGGCATTGCCACGATTAGCTTCTGGCCAAGGTAAAAGCCAGCCATTGGGCCACGGGATGTGCCAACCAACCGTTTAGACAATTCTTTAAAAAGATTAGGTATGGGCACACGGACCCAACCACGACCGGCGACCCAAGGGTTTCCACCCCATTTGGCTCGAAAATACGAGTATAACCAACATAAGCTAATGCTTTTGCCGTTTAAAAATTCTTTTGCCGTTTTGCCAATGATCTTCTTCTTATTTATAAAAAACGTTGCCCCACGCTAGGAATTTCTTTAATTAAGATAAAATTATTCCATACATAATTAAACATAACATAGCGTAAAATTTACCTCACACGGGTCCTACTTAGGTACACTTTGGGCACTGCAACAAGTGCACTATCGTCTGGTCAGAAGTACCACATTCGCAAGTTTTACACAAGAGGTTCGATTGAAGTGCAATTCAAATATTCCTATTTAAGATTGAGACGGTCCCTTAAATCCTTGAAACCAAAGAATTCCCATCACACGTCACCATCATTCTCCAAAATCTCAGTAATTACCAAAAAATATTTATTCAATTACTAGTTGACCCGCCACGACTTTGTTCGCATGGTATAGGTATCTTACCCCTACCCAACCGATACCCCTACCCCTATCCTACCGATACCCCCACCTCTACACTACCGATACCCTACACTACACCTACCCCTACCCCTACCCTACCCCACCCTACCCCTACCCTACCCTACCCCTACCCTATATTTTCTCACCGTTTAAACCTTCCCTGGACTACGACAAACATTTCAAAACCAAAATCAGTTAAATCGGCCCAGCCGTTCTCGAGTTTTAGCGAGACTAACGAACAGCAATTGATTTTTATATATAAGAAGATTTCTTAGAGCCATCAACTGTTAGGTCTACCTTACCCAGTTCCGTGCCACGCCCACCCCACGCAGCAATCACATCGCGGCTCGCCGGCGATGACGCATGTAATATGATAACAAAACTATATTTATGTCACCTAATTAGGGTTGTCAATCATCCGACATCTTACAGATATGTTCGACTTTTTAACCGTGTTTGCTGTGGTTATGGGAAGTCAAAAGCCCAAAAGTCTTACCGAGAGGTATCTTGTTGCTCATTACTGGGTTATGGAGGCCATAGGCAGTCGTTCCATGTATTCGACTGAATCTGGATAGACTGGTAGCCGACCCCAATATAGTCTAATTTAGTTGCTTTACTCTCGTACAATAATTTGCATCTGCCAAGATATCTCTTCACCACCTTTGGTTGACTGGTAGAGAACGCCTCAGTAAGTCTGCCCTTGTACATTTTGTTACAATATATAGTTAAAATAAAGAAACATATTAGGTAAAAAGCTAGGCAGATAATATTAATGATAATGATCGACTTTTTGGCCAACCGTTCTTATTCGTGCGGGTTTTTTTAATTGAGGGAAAGGTTTTAAAATAACTGTATCGACAGCACACTTTAAACATAGCGTAGTCTAGTCATATTTTGATCAATAAGATATTAAACTCGACAAAATAATGTAAATAAGATAAGGGCATTAATATCTAGGCTTGTGGTTAGACAGTTTTCTGCCAAATAACTTAATTTCAAAATTATACCTAACTCGTAATGTAAAATACGAGTTTTAGAGTAACTGTGCATAGTTTTGTTGTTTGAGTTAGCTCTTGATGCTGCTAAACACGTTAGACAGCATTATTTATATTATTATGTACTAGGTTTTGCCCCTGACTTCATCTGCGTAGAAGTCAAAGACCCCCTTTATTCGGCGCTGTTGCAAAATCCATTCTTAGCTAACGTGTCATAATTTTAGCTTTATATGCCGAGCAGTTTTTGAGATTTTGTGTTTAGTTAGTCAGTAAGTAAATGAGAGGCTTTTCGTTTTTATACCTATAGGCACCTATCTAATAGATATTAACAGAACTCGGCAATGCTGGTGGTATATGGCCTATTAATTAGTTAATTATCATAACAATAC
Source organism: Hoplodrina blanda (assembly GCA_949316365.1). Lineage (NCBI taxonomy): Eukaryota > Metazoa > Arthropoda > Insecta > Lepidoptera > Noctuidae > Hoplodrina > Hoplodrina blanda. Next base: position 11,993,246 of record OX438594.1, read on the forward strand.
CACTTAAGTCAGTGATGTCCAAGATAAACTTAGAAAGTAGAAAAAGACACATTAAGTAGTCCTGTGCATTTGGCAATCAATACACGTTACACAATAATTTTAATAATATACTTAAAACTAAAATGACTAAAATTAAAAATCTGTCTGGACTTTTTTCTGCAAATTTCCGGTTTCTTGTGAAAAGTTTCAGGTAGCCCTATCAAACGAGACGACTTGTTTGTGATACATAGTCTACGTTATCACTTATCTTCACGGTTATCGGGATGGCCCCACCGGGTAGGCAGAGGGATGCGACGAGTTAGCAAGATGATGCAACCTCTTTAGTGGGTTTGTTTAGTTTGTTGAATCAGTTGATTGATTTATTTGTTTCCTATATTTACTTGATACCTACTTCGCGTTAACGTAAACTTCAATTTGTACTGTTTATAGCGCTGTCTTTTTTTTTGAGACAATAATGGGGAACAAACAGTGCCGAATTACTTAATACTATTAAATGCTCTTTAGCAATCCATAAAAACAATCCATCCTTTAAAAAAAACGTATGTAATAACGAGATAAACTCGTAGATCATTAGGTACCTACCTTAGAATATGTATGAAGAACAAAAGAGATACGTGGAGTCAATTTAAAGTAAAATTTAAACGTGCGGATTTTTAAACTGCCTTACTGGCTCTGGTTACACTGGAAGCCGACCTCAAAATTGTTGGGAAAAGGCTAGACAGATTGATTGAGAAGACAGATTAGGGAGTGGCAGCAAAAGGTCAATATTATTCCATACAAAAGACATAATAAGTAAACGTTAAGTCAATGAGTAGGTATTAAAATTCGCACTAGGCACTGCGTAAACAAAAAACACGCTATTTTCATTTAAGTCATAGGCATACATCAATACAAAGCTGTGACGTAAGCATGCAGTGCTTGTACGCAATTTTAGACTAATAGTTTGTTATTGGTTAATCAATCCTGCCCCTCTGACTGCCCCGTTGGTTTAGTGGTCGTAAAGCGCGACCGGGGTCTTGGGTTCGATTCCCAGGTGGGGCAAAGCGTTATTGGGTTTTTCCATCAGGAAATTCCTCAGTAGCGGCCTCGCAGTCTGGATTTGTGCCTGATCGATGGCTGTAGGCTCGTCCCCTATTACATGGGACTTGAACAATACTGGCGAAATGTGAATGTACCTACTAATGAGTATACCTCTGCCTAACCCTTCGGGGATATCGGGCGTAACGTTATGTTGTTATGTAATAAATAAAAATTGTTGTAGTGTTACAGTGCTGTCTGCACTGCGCTAAAAGTGCAGGTTACAAAATTATAATAATAAAAATGGAACTTACTTACGTGGAAACAAAAGATATATAATGCATTGTTGTCAGTTTTTTTTTCTTTTGCCAGATTGTTTGTCAATTGAATTTGTTCCTTACTTACTTTGTTTATTGTTTTTCGTAAAATGTTACCTGTGGCATAATTAAAATCCACTTTTCACATGGGTGTCATAACATAACAAAAAAAAAATGACGAAAAAATGACGTTTAAAAGTGTCTTTTAATGGTCTAATTGAAATAAATCATTTGACTTTGACGGATGGAAAAACCCAATAACATTTTGCCCGACCTGGGATTCTAACCCAAGACCTCACGCTCAACCGTCGCGCTTTGCGACCACTAGACCAACGAGGCAGTCATAGTACATGAAGTACACAAAACCACGTTGAAATATCGTCTTCAATATTTACTATTATTTAAACGTAAACATAATTGATAAGAAGAAGCAAAAATAGTAATTGAAAATATTTTCATTCATTTTTTTCATTGTGTTACTGAACTTTTGACACTATGCTTACGTAGGTACACGTACCTAACTATTGTTTGTAATTCATGTACAGATTGACATCTGATTTTTAATATAGGTTTTAATCTATACTAACCTATAATCTCCCCGCGACTTCGTTTCATAATAAAATACTGCAAACTGCACTCAGTATTAACGTAGCTTAGAATTTGCGAAATAGTTTTCCAAATCGGTTTTGGTATGAAAAATAGATATTGGCCGATTCTCAGACCTACCCGTTATGTACCTTCACAAAATTTCATAAAAATCGGCCAAGCCGTTTCGGAGGAGTTTGGTAACCAACACTGCGACACAAGAATTTTTATAAGATTTTATTTAGTTTCACTTGTTTGTTTGTCAGCACAACTTGAAAGCTATTTTGATCCACTTCCCGAGTTCCGATTGAGCTGAAATTTTGCATGCATGTCGTCATCGGGGAACATTTTAATAATATAGATTAGTAATTAGTACCTATCTATTATATACTTAGTATTTAAAACTTTGAACAGTAAGTAAATAACTGTGATCAAAGTACACATATATTAGTAGGTCACAAATAGGTTGGGAGATAAGATGAAAATATTGGCACATAGTCATCGCACGCGACTTTACACGTGTACTTGTTGGTGACCATATATTCGGTAGGATAAAACGTGGAGAAGCTACTAAATTTTTTGTTACACAATTTATTAGCTTTAAAGATAATCTATATTATCCCACGAGAACCGTAAATTTTTCCAGAATAAAAAAGAGTCTATGTGCTATTCAAGACTGTAATCTATCTCTGGGCTAAATTTTATCCAGATCCGTTCAGCCATTCTGGCGTGAATGAGTAACAAACTAACAAATATCGATCCATCCAAACTTTTGCATTTATATTATATTAATACCTAGTTTAAGTAAGATAATATACCTACTCCTGAAACAATTTCGGTCGCGGTGGCCAATCAAAAAGTTAAAAATTAAATTAAAAAATAAAAGTGTTTAAAAACAAGCTTATAAAAAAGCGTGTTACATTATGACGTCACGAGAAATAAAGGTGTAACACGCTTTTCTCATCATTATGAACAACTTTTACTATAGGACCAACCCCCCAATGATGTGTACAATGACCCCTTTTAAGGTTTCGGGTATATTTTCAATTACCCTGTATAAGCTTGGTAATAAAAGCTTGTTATTAAAAACCACTTTTTTTTTCTTTTAATAATATTTGCTGTTATAGCGGCCATAATAATACACACTAAATTCAACTCTCTACCTATTACGATTCATGAGATTCTACCCGCTGCTAGACAGACGGACGAACAGCCGAGCTTTAGTAATGAAATTCAGTCATCAATAACATTAGTCCAGGAAATACCAATTAGTCAAGTATTTATGGTCACCCCTTTTTGATTTATTATCAGTACATCTGTTAACTGCTGTTTTCTTATTTTATCAAAACAATAATGAACTCGTTATGTTGCGTCATTTCCATCACGATATTGTACAAAAATATACCATATTTTAAACAAATTAATTACAAAACAAACGTCATTTGATATTGTTTAATTAATCACAACAAAGATTTCGGTTGTGCAGACGTCAGTCTTATTTCATACGCATCTAGTTATTAGGCTAGTTGACACCACCAGCATTTGACGAACTTTTTATGACCTGTCAAAACGCGATTCTTCCATAGATTTTGTATAGCATACCGGCCTGTGACGTCACTTATTTGGCAACTCAATAGTCTAACTATTTATTGATTACAAAGCCACAAGAAATCTAATTATACAGTAAATTAAAAATTAATAGGATTTTCAGGGCTAAAATAAAGCGTTTTTTTTTAATCCATAATTCCATACTAATAAATTATAAATGTGAAAGTGTGTCTGTGCACTCTCCCCGCGACTTCATTCGTTTTGAATTGTGGAGGGGCGCGCCATGTTATCCCAGTTTATCTCTGGCAATCGCACACGCACTAGGCACACGGTAAATAAAAATCACGCTATTTTAGTTCTAGTTGGGTCATAGCATACGCGTCAATACAAAACTATGACGTAAGCAATGTGACTGACCCTTACTAACGCCTGCGCAATGATTATATGAAAAATATTGTTGAGTAGAGCTTTACGAAGATGGATGACATACGTTTTTTATAATTGTGAATCTTGCATTTTTTGAGTCGCCAATGGGACTTTATTGCAAAGCCTCTGACGTCCGTCCGTTTTCCGTCTCGGGTTGTATCTCATGAACCGTAATAGGAGTTAAATTTTTTACGTGTGCATTACTGTGTCCGATATAATTATAGTGTCACTGGTAATTAGTGTACTATATTTATACACATGATTGTACTCATGATAACAAACAACTTATCGAAAAAAAAATCAAAACATGAAAAAAAAAGTAAAAAAAATGCCCGAACGTTAAAGTCTCAAGGGTAGCAAGTGTTTTTAACACGCTTATTTAGCTTCACTTGTAAATAACTATGTAAGAAAATCTTGGAATCTTAATTTGACCCACTTCCCGGTCTTCGATTAGGATGAAATTTTGCACACGCTCTGAGTTCTGATGACAATACATGACTAGCTAAGAAACTTCATTACAAATCCAATATGGCGGCCTCCCCAAGATGGCGGACTGGCTGTTTGAAATTCACCCCCATGATATGGGTATCAAATGAAAGGGTTTGCTGTCAGGAATACGAAAAAAATAGTCACGTGACTTAAATCCAACATGGCGGACATCCAAGATGGCGGATTGGCTATTTGAAATGCACCCCCATGATATGGGTTTTAAATGAAAGGGTTTGCTGAATGGGATACGAACAAAATTATTGCGTGCTATAAGAGTGTTTTTTAGTTTATTAAACTATTAAAAAAAAAATATTTATAAATAAAACACAAATTTTTACATCAAGAAAATGTATTTAAATACGAACAGTAAGAAGTTTCAAGAACACTGAAAACAGTCATTTGTAGACGAGATCTCTACGAATTACTTTATTGTTATCGTTTTTGCCCGACTGTGGCGGCGGCGGCGCTCAAAACTGCTTTGGTTTGCATGTTTTCTATCCAAATTTTTCGAACTCGAAAAGGGCTGTCGTGGGTTTATAACGCCGTGTGACAGTCAAAGCGATAACAATAAGGCCGTTTGTCCACCGCCGCCGTCACCGGAACGTCAACGAGAACAAGATGACGGCGCCGAAGTACTGATACATAGACTACTATAGCCGCGTGTCCACCGCAAGTCCGTCACCCGAGCACCGTCATCGAGTTTCGAGTAGATCGGCGTGACCTGTGCCGGCAACGGCAATACAAAACACGACAGCCACCGATATATCGGCGCGGTGGACAAACGATCGCCGTCACGTCATCTTAAACTCAGCCCGAAATAATCTCGTTCTCGGTGACGGTCCGGTGACGGCGGCGGTGGACAAACGGCCTTGTAAACATGCTTTTAGTCATTCTATTAGGATTTAGATCAACTAATGTTGATTTAATAAAGTCTTACGAAAGATATGATAAGTCTGATTATTCATATACGATTTACTTATTCAATGAGATTATCCAATATCTGAATTTTACTGCTAAATGTTAGAAACACAATTAGGTGGTTTGCACACTGCCCCGCGCCACGCTCCGGGGTGCGTGGCGCCGGAGCCACGCGTGCTGGCGCGATCTTCGTGTTCTATGTTGGAATACGCGTGATTTCCATACAAACACAGATGTAATAACACGCACTCCCGCATCCCGGAGCGTGGTGAGGGCAGTATGACGATCGCCTTAACAATTTGCGCTACTTCAAGATTTTTTAAAGGTGCCGACAGACATTACGAGGCATGTGCCACGGTTCGTATGCTACAGGCTTAACGAGTATCGACATATGCTCAGTGAGCACTCCATAGTCCGATCAACGAGGCTTTTGTAACCCGAATAATTCCTCCGCCTATGAAACTTGGCACATGACGAAAATAGGTAGGTAATACACATTATAGATATACAATTATCCAACAACTTTTATTATGAGAAGTTAGGTATTTTTACCTAAACATGAAAATCGTTTATAGCTCTCTGCGAAAAATTCCTCAGACTGAAATTATTTCTGTATACGTACCTATGTATTGGTTAGAATAGGTAAGTACAGGCATCCAATATTTTTTCGATTTCCGAGATACTCCAAATTCAACTTTTAGCATTTTGCGCTATAACTTCTACCGAAAAATTTGTCTGCTCATTTTTATTTTCTAATATGGTTTTATTTACTTAAATAAATAGCTTTAATAAGTTATCCAAAAGATTTTCCTTTACAATATTATAATTCTTATTTTGACGTAATTACGTCGTGTGAATAATTGCTCAGGTAAATTAATTACGTTTCTTAGTTAGGGGTCGCTCTATTGTAATAGATTTTTCAAGAATCCAATTGAAATTCACCGAAATACCTAGTTTCTAAAATATCAGTAATTGCTAATACTAAGTATTGCCGCCGCTTAGCAGCGACCGGGCGTGCGGGAGTGCAGAGGGGTGCGGGGGCTCGCTCCTTTTGTTACAATTTCAACCTTACTGAAGTAGTAATAAGAACGTATCGCTGACTTTAGCCCGCGAACTGCATCTCGTCTGCGTTTAGTATATCCTTAATAGTATATGAATGTTCGAAAATTTGTTGGATAATTGATAAATCTGTTTTAATCTACAATCAAATGACCAATAGTTAGGTATATAAGAATGGACGGAGTTATTTTTACATTACGTAATTAAGCAAAAAATTTAAAGAAATATGTTTCAATAAGAAAAACCTTTGGATAACTGAGAAAAGCTATGTATTTGAACATATAAAAGCATATTAAAAAATTAAAATCAGCAGAGCAATTTTTCAGTGGAAGTTATAGTGCAAAATGTTAAAATTTAAATTTGGGGTATCTCTGTGATCGAAAACATTTTGGATACTTTTACATACATATTCTAAGCAGTACATAGGTACGTATACAGAAATAATTTCAGTCTGAGGAATTTTTCGCAGAGAGCTATAAACGATTTTCATGTTTAGGTAAAAATACCTAACTTCTCTTAATAAAAGTTGTTGGATAATTGTATATCTATAATGTGTATTACCTATTTTCATCATGTGCCAAGTTTCATAGGCGGAGGAATTATTCGGAAGTCTCCATACAACGAATCTCCTCGTTGATCGGACTATCCATCCATGCAGCCTGAGGCGCACGCCTCAATGTCTGTACGACGCCGACGGTCCCGTGGACTAAAACGTAATAATTAACCTTTTGACCGCCAGTCATGTATAGATGACAAACCAAAATGTGCTACGCCACGGTCACGACTACATGACAGGCTATAAATACGTAAATAAACTTATGTTCCTTGACTCATCCTAATTTATATTAGTTGAACTTCTTTCTTTATATCCCATCAATATTAACAAAAATGACACAAACTAATGCCAATTTTAATAAGGTTTCGAAACGTTTCGGTTTTTTGCTTTTTTGACGTAGCGGTAAAAAGATTAAGTCGGATGATACAAACGTATCTGTAGAGACAATAGAACTCATTGCAATCTCGAAAACTCTACAGAACATTTGTTGGAACGATGTAAAATTGTAAACCATTCTGCGAATCAAAAAGTGAAGCGATATGTACTGATAACAAAAATGGTCTAGAGAACAATTTTGAGCAGTGGATCAACAGCGGCAACAACTAATTAAATCGCCGACTGGATGAAGAACTATAGACAACCAGTTGGAACATTAAGAGCAACATCAATGTATTTTTACTTAAACCTACGCTTATATCTAAAAGAACTTATAATAAATAATTGATGCCTGTGGCATATTTTTGAGTAATTTTAATAAATAAATTTGCTGAATAAATTATTAATATTGAATAGGTTATCACAAATTTGATTTATACAAAGTATACATTAATTCAAAGTATAAATTCATATCAAACTAAATGCGACTTCGCTCGGTGGTATGTCATGTGACTAAAACGTAGTTAATTTTAATACTTTACTGGTTTTAATATAATATAGCCAATAGAGCTATATCACAAAAAATACTGTCGATATTACGCAAAAAAATAACGAAAGTAAAATTTTGTAATCAATATAGTTGCTAAAACTGCAAATTCTGAGCATTATTTATCAAAATTGAATTATCAGTGAAGTAAAAAAAAAAAAAATTAAAAAAAACGGGGCATAAGACATTTCTTGACTGTGTACGTTACACATGTGACACAAACTCATATTAAACTAAGTAATAATTATTTAAATCGTGGACTGAATTAAGAACTATAGACAACCAGTTGGAATGTTAAGAACAACATCAATGTACATTTACTTAAAGCTACGCTTAAGTATATCTAAATAACTTATAATAATTGATGCCTGTGGCATATTTTTGAGTATTTTTAATAAATTTTGCTGAATAAATTATTACTAATATTGAATAGGTTATCACAAATTTGATTTATACAAAGTATACATTAATTCAAAGTATAAATTCATATAAAACTAAATGCGACTTCGCTCGGTGGTATGTCATGTGACTAAAACGTAGTTAATTTTAATACTTTACTGGTATTAATATTAAATAGCCAATAGAGCTATATCACAAAAAAATACTGTCGATATTACGCAAAAAAATAACGAAAGTAAAATTTTGTAATCAATATAGTTGCTAAAACTGCAAATTCTGAGCATTATTTATGAAAATTGAATTATCAGTGAAGTAAAAAAAAAAAAATTAAAAAAAAACGGGGCATAAGACATTTCTTGACTGTGTACGTTACACATGTGACACAAACTCATATTAAACTAAGTAATAATTATTTAAATCGGTGACTGAATTAAGAACTATAGACAACCAGTTGGAATGTTAAGAACAACATCAATGTATTTTTACTTAAACCTACGCTTATATCTAAAAGAACTTATAATAAATAATTGATGCCTGTGGCATATTTTTGTGTAATTTTAATAAATAAATTTGCTGAATAAATTATTAATACTGAATAGGTTATCACAAATTTGATTTATACACATTAATTCAAAGTATAAATTCATATAAAACTAAATGCGACTTCGCTCGGTGGTATGTCATATGACTAGAAAGTAGTTAATTTTAATACTTTAGTGGTATTAATATAATATAGGTAGCCAATAGAGCTATATCACAAAAAAAATACTGTCAATACGTATACGCAAAAAAAAACGAAAGTAAAATTTTGTAATCAATATAGTTACTTAGACTGCTAATTTTGAGCATAATTTATCAAAATTGAATTATCAGTGAAGTAAAAAAAAATTTTAAAAAAAAACGGGGCATAGGACATTTCTTGACTGTGTACTCTACACATGTGACACAAACTTATATTAAACTAGATACGACTTCGCACGGCGACTGCGAATGTGGGTGTACTCATGGGTACACCTCTGCCTAACCCTTCGGGAATTACAGGCGTGATGTTACGACTTCGCACGGTGGCATGTCACGTGGACTAGTACGTACTTAACATTACCACTTTAATGGTCTTAACATCAAATAGCCAACAGGGCTAATATCACAAAAAAAAACTGTCCGTCAATTCGGTAAAAAAAGAGTAAAAACAGAGGTACCTAAAAAATACAGTAACAAAAAAAAGTAGTAAATTGAGGTACCAAAAAATACAGTAATAAAAAAGTAGTAAAATGAAGTACAGTAGCGGTCATCAATGGAGTAGCAATCTACAAAGCAAATCGATAAAAACTTTGGTTAAACTTACGACTTTTCGACGTCGTGTGCGAATTTTGAGGTGCACGTAGGTACTGTGTTATTACGTTCAAAAGTGCCTTATAATGGCCTAATTTAATAAATGATTTGACTTTGACTTTAACTTTGAATAGTGAATACATCACTTATACACACAGATGTAGGTATGGCCTGTACCCCGTGTGCACAGCAATTCAAACCTTAGCATGCTACTGCACTTATGACCGCTACTGTACCTAATAATACAGTTATAAAAAAGTAGTAAAATGAGGTACCTACAAATACAGTAATAAAAAAAAGTAGTAATATGAGGTACCCAAAAACACAGTAACAAAAAAAGTAGTAAAATGAGGTACCTAATCACAACATATATCGTTATGCATAAACTGCAAAACTTTAAGATGAAAAAAAAACAAACATTTCAATTTTTGCTGTCAGTCACAATCAATAAATACGAGAATTAAGATTCAAATTTGAGCGTTCCTTACTGGTTCCAAAACCCTTACTTGAGACCAGCACCTCGTAACCCTTAGCCAGATGGTGGTGACCAATCGACCACACATACTAGGCAGTTCCGGTTTCCTTAAAACTTATCCATTACATAATATCACATGCAAATCGTCGGCTTACTGCAGAAAGTCAGTAACACACAAAATGTTAAATAATCAATTAATTAATTTTGACAAAAAATAAACACAATTCTATTTTTGAATTTGAATATCTTTGTTATTATAATCAACTAAGTAAATAACAATCATTAATATAATAAAAAAGCAAAACTAAAGTAATGCCTTCTTGCAATTTAGTCCAATGTTTGAATTAGGTATTTCATAAAGATTTGATATTCTGATTACAATTAAAGACTATAATTTTGACAGAAAAACATGTTATTAAAAAAATAACCTGAAATATTGGTTGCTAAAATTAAACGTCATAAATCATTAAAAAAATAGTAGTTTAATATTAAATTAATGGAGGGAAGATTGGCAGATAACGATTTGTAACCAAATTTAATTTTATAGTGACGTACGTAACGTATATTTTAAAAAGTCACTACATCACATAAATGAGTTTTATATTCAAAAGTAGTCATTATTTTTATTTATTTTCTTGAAATGAAGTAAATAAGTTCATGATTATTATTTTTTGCAAACAAAAGTTCAACAATTGTTAATATAGATTTTATGATCAAGTCATAACGTCCTTTGTGTAGCTACAAATAGGTGTGTTTTTGCAATGACAAATTCAAGACAAATTCTTTAGTAAAGTTACAAGTTGGTAGCCGACTGCACGCAGCAGCACAGCAGACGACATGTCGTCGCTTCAGGTACAAGTCGTTTACTACAAGATGTTTTTTTTTCATTCAGTGAGTTCATGCAATAAGCCGACGAAATAATATCCGACATAAGCTCACGCGTCTTTCATCGCTATTTATTTTGAAAAATAGCGACATTTTGGCACCAAATTAATATAAGGGCCAGTTCACATCCTAGACGCAACGCTGCGCTCAAATACTTAAAGAAGCCTGCTGTAGGCGGCATGTAGATTTGCTGTTACTACAACTACTAAATAATAAAAAATAATTTTGCTCAGCTATATTGTTAAAAGTGTACGCAGCGACGCGTCTTCGTGTGAACTGACTTAACAAGAACACTGTGTTCAACACGTTTGGCGTATGTAGTAAAAAAAACGCTCCTGAGATTACGAAATTACAGGAAATACAAAGTATCACTGAGGGTGTGATGTGGCTGGGTGTGAAGACTGTTGGCAGCCAAGAATGCGAGCTTGTGAGCATACTGGCACACGGCCGGGACACGGACTGTTGACGAGCAGTTGAAGTACAAGTGGGTCAGTTTGTATGTCAGCCATTGAATCTGAAATCAATAACAATGTGTGATAGATTTTCTTATGATCGAATATCGATTATACCTATATTTATACCAGCTATTCTTTTTTTGGTTTATTTTTATTCGGTTTTCATCAAAGGTTTCCCGTAAAAAGATCCATGAGGTGGCAGCACTGTAGCGTAAGGTCTAATCATCTGTCAAAATACATGGGCGTCTTATAGTTTACGATTGTATTTTTAATTAAGTTTTTTTTTTATATTCTGCCGTCCTTTAACTAGAAAGCCGTTAACCCTCAAATGGTCAATTTTTACTTTTTGATGCAAAGCGATAGAGTCTAAAATTCTCTATCTTTCTGTCTAAGAAACATATTTAGAATATGAATAGTTCCAGAGATATAAAAACTTTGCAGGCCGTTAAGTAACAGAATTTTTGATGTCTCCATCACTTGAAAGCGTCTAACCCGCACTTTTTCGCTAAATAGACGTTAAAGTACCTTAACTGCCGGATATATCGATCATTTTCTGGTCTTCTACTTAACTACAAGTACGTTATCTGATTTTTCTTGACTATAAAGACGCAAAAAGACTTTAACTACTTTATAGTTAAGCATTTTCTTAGGAACAAGTTTAAAAAAGCTAACTTATTAGCAGTTATACGCCTTTAACGGCTTTTTAGTTAAGTATTTGAAACTATAAATTTCTCACAATACTTTGTTTGAAAACAATTTTTGCTTATTTGATGTAAACGGTAAAAAAAAAATTAAATGATGCTTAGCTACAAAGCAGTTAAGCAACATTACTTAGCTAAAAGACAGTTTGCCGATTCTCGCGCATCGTTCACTCCGAGGTGATCGGGGCGCGCCCGATCCGCCATCCTGTCGGAACCAATCTTTTCGACTGGTACGGTAGTTTAAAACGTCGCTGCGTGTTCACGCTAAAATTTCGATATGTTGGGGCACGAATTGACGAGGCAAGTTAAAAAATATTTGATTATTGTACTAACAAATAAATAATCTTTAAATAATACAAAACAAAGTCACGATTCGCGAAGATATTTGGCAACGATTCTGTTATTTTTAAATTCAATACCTATTAGGTACCTATACCTATTAACGGGAGTTTTTGTTATGATTTTTATTCAATAGTTTTTTTCTGCTAGGGATTAAAAATCTTAATTGCATACGAATGGATACATACCTACATAAACTCATGTAGGACAACTGATGAGATTGTGGAGCAAATGAATGAGTTTTTGTACTTGGGCAGTATGTTTACTAGAGATGGAAAGATTGATGCTGATGTGGAAAGAAGAGTAACTGCGGGAAATAAAAGCCATCTCCATCAATAAAGCCATCTCTAGTAAACATACTGCCCAAGTATACAAACTCATTCATTTGCTCCACAATCTCATCATTTATTTTCACATCACACGCCGATACATCCTCTTCTCTTTCAAAAAAAAAAAGAACATATCTTTAATTTCTCACATTTTTCATAATAAATGCTTAACTATAAAGAAGTTAACCACAAGCGAGTTGTTTTTAGCCACCTTTAAGTTAAGTAAAGTAGTTAAGTTTTTACAAAAGTTCATCGCAACATTGGCAACAATTAGCTTAAAAGCATCTAAACCCCCGTAACCACTTTTTAGTAAAGTTATAGTAGTTATAATCTTAGTAAATGTCATAACTATAAAGCATTTAAGTCACATAACTACTTTTTAGTTTAGTATTTCACAACCAAACTTTATGAAGCAAAAAATTTAACTAGTTTACTTCACTAAAAAGCCGCTATGGTACGGTTAGCGGCCTTTTTGTACAGTAATAATATGCAATAACTAAATGAAATGCTTAACTAAATAAGAAAAAATAATTTTAAAAGTATCTAATAAGAGTTTCAGGTCATGAATGATTATTTAGGGTAGGCAGACAGAAATATCTATTAATGTGTCCAAGAATCATTAACCTAAGTTTAATAGTTTTTAAGTAACAGCGATTCCCGCGTTTTTTGCCATTATCTCGAAAACAACTTTTTGGGCTTAACGGCTTTCTTGATAAAGGACGGCAGTATTGTAAAAAGTGCAAATACGATAAATCGGTAAAAAGTTTTACTGGCATACGCCTACGTAGCGACATCTAGTGTAAGAAAAAAAATTCAAAAGCCCTCATTCGCACTCGACGTTATTTTTTTTATAGTATGCTTTTACAACACAACAGGCTTACTAATAGCGATAACTATGATTAAAAACATTCATAAATTACCCGATCAGGGCTGAGTCCCGTGGTATCCTCGATAACATTGTACGAGGTAGGGGATATGGTGCCGTCGCGCACGTTCTGCGACACCAAGAAGAAATCGTAACTGAAAAGTAAAAACATAATTACTGGATCATATCGCAGATAGATTAACGCGGACGATAGATCTAGACAATTCAAAATCACATAAGATTTTGATAATATAAAACAACTAGCCGACTCGACCACGCGTTGCTGTGGCTTGCAGTAAGTAAAGATATTGAGGTCAATAATCGAGATAAAAACTATCCTATCTTTTAAGTTTGACCAAATTGCACACAGTAAGGGTCAGTTCACACCGAGACGCGACGCGACGCGACGCAACGTGACGATACTGGAAGAGGCCAGTGACTTCGCGCTGCGCTGAGACGCATCGCAACGTCGCCGCTCTTGCACGTCGCGCGTACACCTTTTCGTACACGATTCACCGCTGCGTCGCGATGCGTCGCTCTACGCCCCGTGATGCCTCGCGGCGTAGAGCGACGCATCGCGACGTAGTGCTGCGTGGTGTAACGTACCTATTCTAAATTCTCACAATGAAATGTGTATCTTTTCGTGTAGAAAATAAAGTTATATTTTGAGTCGCTCTTTTAAAGTGTGCACGAAGCGTTGCGTCGCGTCGCGTCTCGGTGTGAGCTGACGCTAAGCCATATTTCATTAAAAAAAATGGTTGAGTAGTTTCGGAGTTCATCCCGGATAAACAACGTGACGCGTAATTTATATTAAGATGGTCGGAAATCAAATGCCACCAACTAACCGCTCCGGTTGAGTAATGACGTCATCGATGACGGTACCAGGGCGCGCGTTCTCGCCGTGAAGGCCGAGATCCAGGAATATGCGGGTGTTGATACGCTTGGAAACTAAAATGAAGGCCATTTTGTAATCGTTCTCATCATAAACTTCACTTAGTTTCTTTTTCACTTCTCCCACCTGGAAAATGTAAACAATTGCCAATGACTGCCGGAATATAAAAATTGATAGCAGATTTTTTTTTAATGGCATTTCAGTTGGCTTATTTATTCAAACCGCCTAACTGGAGTAACAAAATATACTTACGCCTCATAGCAATAAAGTTAATTTTGTTTCAGCGAAAGTATGCGAGTATTGGCACAAATACGCCAAGTGAAGTGCTGGCGTTACATAATTTAATCTTTTAATATTATATTTACAGAGACAGATCTAGATTCAGAAAAAGTTCGGCATTGTAAGTCTGCTGTCACCTATGTGACGGAATCATTCTTAGTTTAATGTGTTATATTTAAGCCCAACACACACAGAGAGCGGGAGCGGCACGTGAGCGGAACGTGAGCGTGGCTTGCGCGTGACGTGAGCGTTGCGTGTGTGGACATCCATATAAATACAAGGAATACAACCCGACGACACGCTCACGTCCCGCTCACGTCACGCTGACGTCACGCTCACGTCCCGCTCACGTCACGCTCACGTCCCGCTCCTGCTCTCTGTGTGTGTTGGGCTTTAGGCCCAGTCACAAAAACAAGCAATATGCAAAGATAATGTACGAAGCGTAAAGGAATCGTTCCGGAATAGTTTTTACATGATTATAGACTTACCTCATGACTAAGCACATAGGGTATCTGTCCATCACCAACACCGTCACGGTATATAAAAATCCGATCTGGCAAACCATCTGCAAGAAAATCATTTTATAATATTATTTCATTTTACAGCTTTTTTAATTTTTTATTCCTATCAATGATGGATTTCATAAAAAAGCATTTTTGTTATATTAGGATGTTACATTAAGAGGTGCGCTCCATACAAAAGTAGTCTAGGTTTTATTTTGGTTTATAAACATTTTTGATAGATAAAATAAAGGCACTAATAGTGAGGCTTACCCTTAACCTGGGCGCCTACCGCCATCTCTTAAAACAATATTATTTTAATATTATACTTTGTAATTTTTGTTGTCGCATTTTCAACTCTCGGCGCTGAACCGAGCGTTAAAAATCCAACAGTGCTGAAGGCAAAGTAATATTAAAATAAGTTTGTTCTAAGAGGTGGTGGTTGGCCTCCTGTTCTATAAAATTTAACAGCCTTTTAACTTAACGATCAAAATAAACTACTTTTGTACAGACGTGTTGGATAAAGATTAATTATTATTTGACAAAGCGTCCCAAACATGTAGTTTTTTTTTTAATACAGACTAAAAGAAATACCTGCTTCGACAGAGTAAAAATCTGCCCTAAATAACTTAAAATCCTTAAAAATAACGTAGACAGTAATCAATAATCGACGACGACGGTCAGTGGAGCAGACACGTGTTAGAGAGGAGACCACGTTTAGGCAAACGTAGTGTTGACGCCCTGCTGCACAGTGGACCGACGATTTAAAGGTGGCGGGCAGGGGATGGATGCGGGCTGCCCAAGACCGGGATGGCTGGCGCTCTTTGGGGGAGGCCTACGTTCAGCAGTGAACGGCCATAGGCTGATATGATTTATGATGATGAATAAATAATATTACTTACTATGTATTTCTCGATATCTGCGCAGTGCTGCAGCTACATTGAAGGCAATGTGTGCACTCAGTTCCTCGCCAGATGTGTGAGAGTTAACTGATGAGAAATAGCGCGTCAAATGGCGGTCCAGGGTCGCAACAAACCCGCCGAAGCTCTTCTCCTTCGAGCGTGTGTCGTGGCATACGTCATAGCCTATCACTAGGATACTCTGCAGTGGGATGTCTACCCTCCAAGGGGCTCCGCCCAACTGTAAATGATCAAAACATAAATGTACTAGCTGTCTTCTGCGGCTTCGCTCGCAAATCTATACTATAATATTATAAAGCTGCAGAGTTTGTTTGTTTGTTTGTTTGTTTAAACGCGCTAATCTCTGGAACTACTGGTCCGATTTGAAAAATTCTTTCAGTGTCAGATAGATTAGTTATCGAGGAAGGCTATAGGCTATATACCATCACGCTACGACCTACGGGAGCGGAGCAGTAACCAAACACGCGGGTGTAACCGCGGCGGACAGATAGTAATATTTAAAATTGGATCATGATTCGAAAGACATGTGGCGCCATCTACCGTCATAAGAATGTTATTGTGATTTTTCTCGGGAACGGTACTTATTTTCGAGATGAAAGGTACCCATGTCTTTTACTGTACGCCTGACAACGTATATGCAAAATTTCAGGATGAGCGGTTCTGTGGTTTAGGCGTGGAAAGCTAACAAACAAACTTACTTTCGCATTTATAATATTAGTTAGGATAGGATTAGGATAATTATATTAACTGGGCCATCAATAAATAAAACTAATATCTTCTTTATGTAATCAACGCAAAGGTAATTAAATCTATACAAGGTGTCGTTTTGCGTCTTTGTCCAATTCAAAGAGGTAAATATGCTGACCTGACTGACGCACGCAGCCGAAGTTACGGTCGTAAGCTATCTACTTATATCGGAAACGTAAGAAAGGGTTTTTGGAAATTAAACGCCCAAGGAACACACATACAATACATGTGCCCATTAGCACACCGACATTTCGCCAGTTATGTTTAAGTCACATGTAATAGGGGGCGAGTCTATGGCCATCAACTGGGCATAAATCCAGACTCCAGGGGAAATTCCTGATAAAATATTACTGATGAAATATTTTATGGAAAATTGAAACCCTTATAGCTGCAGATATGAAACCTAACATTTTATTTACTGCTACAAACAAAATTTACATAACTACATTCCTTTTTTTATTAACCTTAAAGTAGGTTAAACAAATTATTAAATCATTAGGTATCATATCAGTCGAACAATTTTTTTGTTTTTTTCGTTACGGGTCGTCAGAAGCCCGAAAATCTGACAACCAGTTTTACCTAGGGGTATCGTATTACCCAGTTACTGGGTTGTGGGGGGTCAGATAGGCAGTCGCTCCATGTGAAATACTGGTATTCAGCTGCATCCGGTTAGACTGGAAGCCGACCCTAACTTAGTTGGGAAAAGGTTAGGCAGATGATAATGATCAGTCGAACAATTTCCACTGCTGGACATAGGCGTTCCCTAAAGATTGCCACAGTTACTGGTCCCGCGCTGCCCGCATCCATGGTTTCCCAAATTAAATACATAGATCAAACAAGAGTAATGCTTACTTTACAATTAATTTGAATTGCCACTTTTGTAGCAATAGACTTGGCGGATTTGCAAGTCATGTTACGGGCGCAAACCACTTGTGTAGGCACGGCATTGTCTACCGTGCATTTCTTTTTTATGGCCTCATATCTAGAAATAATAAACGTCAATTACCTTCAATTACGTTCAAATTTTAAGCACCAAAAATGTCCAGAATCTATGACAGAAATTAAACTGTTTTAGATAATACCTAAGACCCATCTTACTAGTAGCGCTGCCTCACACTAAGTTGCTCGTGGCTGCAATCAGTGGAAAATCACAAGTCGTGGCGGCCATTAGTGCCTCAACATTAATAGTGAAATTGTTTTCTTCTCCATCATCTTTCATACAGTTTGTATAGCTGGCAAACATACATACATACATACATAAACTCACGCCTTTTTCCCATGGGGGTAGGCAGAAACGCCACCTGCTACGATCCTTACATACTCCTTTCGCCTAATCTACGCTCATATATCTCGTCATACAAGCACGCCAGTTACGAGTACTGCGCACCTGACCTTTCTGAAGAACCTCACCAATAAGATCAGTGTACGTCTTCCTAGGGCGACCCCTCCCTGCGTTGCCACTTACCTCTGCCATATAAATACCTTTTGTTAATCGTCTTTCAGTCATCCTCTCAACATGACCGAACCATCTAAGCATACCCTTTTCTATCTCAGTCACTACATCCTCTTTTAATCCGCAACGGTCCCGTATAACCTCATTCCTCACTCTATCGTTCAAAGTTACACCACACATACTCCGCAAGCAACGCATTTCCACAGTATTAATCCTATCCAACATTCACTTCCATACATAAACGTAGGCACCAGCACGCCGTTGTGAACAGCCAGTCGAGCCTTTTTGGGCGTGGACTGGTTGGTCACAACCGCATGTATAGCACCATTCACTTTATTTCCCGCAGTTACTCTCCTTTTCACATCAGCATCAATCATTCTATCTCTAGTAGCTGGCAAAATAATCCAAAATATAAAGAAGTGTTAAAATTAACTCACCTGTCTGTGTACTTTCGTGCCAATACGCACAAGATCATCACTGGATTCTTGCGTGTGATAGCGTTCTCACATGCGTTAGCGTATTCCATAGGACTGTCCCTTCTTATGGTTACTACAAAAATATACAAATGAATAAATAGTCATAATAAATTTTATAGGTACAGTCAACAAAAGAGATAAAAATCCAGGGTCGTCAGATATAGTTGAAGTTTTCTTAGAAACCGATGGATGTCTTCAATTGAAACTTAGTATACATAATGAACTGTTTATTATCTGCCTTTTTTATTTGGGACAAGCCCGCCACACTGTTCCCACCCACTGCAACCCCTGAAAGCCAAAATCAACAGTAGAGGCCACCAGAAAAACGCCGAGGAAATGAAGCTCGACGAGTCCCAGAGAAACGATTAACTGTCTTGGGTCCCGCAACGAAATTAATCAGAAAAGAATAGCGGTCCTGAGTAAGAAAAATATCACGCGCTCATTTTGTATTGTAATGTATTGAAGTGCGCATAACATCGACTGAACTTAATCTCTTTTAAAACGTATATACAGCAAATCACAAGCTATAACTTTATGGTTAAATGGCATTGTACTTAGCACCTTGACTCGAGCGTTGCCTACAGATGACTGTTGGGTTTGTTTCGGAGATAAGTCGACTGAAATCGATTGTATGCGCACCACTATCGACTAAACAGTTCAGTCGATGAAAAAGTTGTATGTATGCGCTTTAGCTTAGCCTTATGTTAGTTTAGTAAGGGCCTAAGCACGCGACATTTTACACCAAGTATGACATAGCATTGACTAATAAAATGTTTATTGATGACTACACGATAGCGGTAATGGTAACAGAATTGTCACTTACTTATCTCTGGTCTGGGAATTCTAAAGCTTACAGATGCAGCACACTTCATGACTGAATCAAGGAACGGTTCAGTGTCACGACGCAGCATCTCTGGTGTTATAACAACCCAGGTTCGCATTTGAGCAATGTTGAGTAAAGGTTTAGATCTGATAAAAAATAAAACATTTTATTTAGATGTACTTAATATTACCAAGTAAAAAAGAAAAATAACCTTTTCTATATTATATCTCACCCCATTGCCCGGGTCCATCCATCCGCTGAACTATCAGCTGGATAACGGTTGTTATTGCCCTGCACAATATTTTCAGTAGGCAATTGGCGCCCCTGAATTTTTACCAAGTCTCGGGACAAAGAAAGCGACCATAGGCCCATTTCCTTAAAAAAAATACATTTTAGTTCATAAAAATTTAAAATTTAAAAGAACTCCGACACTAAATGTAATTCGCCATTTTGTGGTGGCGGCCATCTTGGATTTGTATTTTATCATAGTGTCTAGTATTCTACTAGTCGAGCCCTTTTATTCGATACCCATATTGCGGGAGTTGTAAGAAATATGTAATCCGCCATTTTGTGGCGGCGGCCATCTTGAACCGATTTTGATCGAATATCGCTTAGAACACTCCCGACGCAAAACAAAATCGTTCATCCTTTCGGGAGCTACGATGCCACAGACAAACACACACACAGACACGTCATACTATAACACCCCGTTGTTTTTGCGTCAAGGGTAAAAATAAAAACACATGGCCATTATACATACCTTGATTACTTCATTAGACTCGGTTAAACGTTCACTAAACGCCAATAGTCTTTGCATTCGTGCATTAGGTCCGATCTTGGTGTGTACATCTAGGGACTTCATGAGGTTGAAGTTGGTACGCATTTCATCGGTCAGGCCTGTCTGACGACACAGCTCAGGCACTAAGAGCACTAGCTCGGGCATGCCGGCGCGGATATCGCGCGCTTTAGAGCGAGAAACCAGCAGAGGTTGGCCAAGGTCATTGATCCGGATTTTATATTTCTGAGAATATGAAGATTATACATGCAATGGGTGTACTAACTGCCAACAATACCTTGTATGGTTTCAAATATCTTTTTTTTTCACTTAATGAACAAAGTTTTAATAATAACATGCAGATAATTGTGTACTTGACAACTCCAAGACAAAACTTCTTTCAACCCTTTAATAGAAAAATAGTTTCTGTAATTTATATGTCTGTGTAATAGTACTCTAGGTCATTCACAGGAGCATTCCCTCTACCTTCACTCCCATAGACCGATCCGACATGACTGGGGAGAGATCAGGCGCTAGAACAACGGCTTTACGTTCTTTCTGAGGCACGGGGGGGGGGGTCACACTACCAACTTCCAAACACTGACCTGCTACTAAACCCAATAGCAGTTTCTGCCCGCCCTGGGAATCGAACCCGGGACCTCACGCTTAACAGTTGCGCTTGCGACCACAAGTCCGGGGCAGCATCTAGTTCTTCCGCGTTTTTTTGAAGTGAAAACTTCTTTAGCGGCGTTGAGCACTTTTTCTGTAATGGGTATAAAATCTTAAACTCGCGCGTCAGGACACGTGACCTGATCGAAAAAGCGTAAGACGGATGGAGAGTAGACAGCTATCCCCTCTCTACGGCGCGGCGAAAATGTATGCCTGGGCCTACTGTTTCGTTTAGACAGCGCAGGGCGCT
The DNA here is from genome assembly GCA_949316365.1 of Hoplodrina blanda. Lineage (NCBI taxonomy): Eukaryota > Metazoa > Arthropoda > Insecta > Lepidoptera > Noctuidae > Hoplodrina > Hoplodrina blanda. Next base: position 12,014,647 of record OX438594.1, read on the forward strand.
TGCGCGAATGTTCGTGTATGTTAAACGTAAACGTAAACGTAAACGTTAATAATCAAGTTTTCACTTCTGCCGGCACTCCCGGAGTGCAACCCGTTTTTTTTTTTTTGAGGTGGTAAAAATCATCAAATGAGTCCTTCCACCCTGGGTGGGGCGGAATATATTCTGAAAGAGCTTTTTATAAGGCATTCAACTCCATCTCGATCTCAAAATCCCCACCATCCAGCAGTTCATGAAACGCACCGCCAAGCGCTTCTTCGACACTCCTGAAAAACACTCCAATTCGTCTCCGCCCCGTCCCTTGCTCGTGCCAGGCCGCATCGCTGAGCCTGTAGCTTTAAATTCGTCCCTAAATAATAATAATCTGATCCAGCCTGTCCCTTTGCTGCCCTCCCCCAGCGACGCCCTAAGCCGAGGCTCGTACCCCACAGGGGGTGCCCTTAGCGTGTAGTCGCTTAGTTTGTAAGTTATTTTAAGCCCTGGCTGGAGGCCTTAATTTTCTTTAAGGCACCACAGGATAGCCCGGTTAAGCAGCCGACAACCTCATATGTTGACCTGCGAGATGCCAATCCGAAAGAAAAAAAATTATAAGGCATTCAAACATTAACACACAAGCACAAAAAAGTGAAAAATAAAAAGCTTTTTTTAAAAAACAGACAACCGCCTTCTAAAACTACAAAATAAAAAATAACTAGTTTTGGAAGTCGGCGGCTTTGGTTTTGTTTTTTGGTATGTAGGTATTGCCACCGACTTCCAAAACTAGTTATTTTTTATTTTGTAGTTTTAGAAGGCGGTTGTCTTTTTTTGTAAAAAGCTTTTTTTTTAGATCTATAGTGACTCCCAGTTCCAGAGCAATTTGCTTTTGAACAATTTGTCTTGACCAAAACAGTTGCACTAGCTTGATTGTATCATTTAATACTTATTTACCTGGCGATAATAATCTATAAAGGAAACGTCTTTGTCCTGCATTTTGAATGTAGATCGTGGGGTAGTATCCCATGCAATATCGTCGATGCGATATGTCCTTTTGTTATAGTCAGTCATTATAATTTTTCCTGGAATAACAATATTTTTTCTTTAGCTTTTTGTAATCAAACATTTTACAATTAATCAATCAAATCTTCTACACAAACATTACTATGATTAATATACAACGTGTAACGTTAAATGCGCAAAACCTGAAAATAGTTTGATCAGAATAACGAGCAGAATCAATTAAACCACTTTTTAATATAGGTCACATTTTTCAAAAAATCTTCATTAAAAACGTTGCCGCGTCTATTTATTAGTAGGTCAAGCCATCCGGCGCGCAGAGGCCCGGTGCGACTTCTCCCTCGATAGAGCGTCGTCGCAGACGCAAGAAACCAAATACCTACTTAAATATCTAAATATAAGATTTACTTCCTTAATTTCAATATTATTATGTTTTTAAACAAAAAGCGCTTCATCCTCTCCTCTAAAAAACTAACTTGCTGTGCCCGACAGGGTCCATAATTGTTTCTCTATAATTTACCTACCAGCCTTGTATACATTATGGAATGCAATAAAGTATTGAGCATTGAGTATTGAGTATTGAAACGATCAGAACGATCAGAATTGCCAGTAAAACTAAATCAGCACATAAAACCTTTACTTTTGTTTTAATGTTTTTTTTTTTCTGAAATAGGTCAATTTAATTAAAAATCAGTTGGGGTGTCTGAGGTTTTGCGCATTTAACGTTACACGTTGTATTAATTTTGTAGCAAAAAGGAAACTTTGAATAAACTTAACTTTGTTATCTCTTCATTACCTTTGGTTGACTGGTAGAGAATGCCTTAGGCATTAAGTCCGCCTTTGTACGTTTTTGTTGCATAAAGTTTAAATAAATAAATAAATAAATAAAAAAATTACACTTACCGACTATATCCTCCAGGAATTTTTTTCGGTAGTTGCTTCCTTTTGTAGCAGCATACTCATTTAACATATGTAGCACAGTGTCCAAACGAAGCACCTACAAAACAATTAAAAATATAATGTTTCATCTATTGCACAGCATGTCACACCACTGACAATTTGTACATCGCGCAATCAAAGTTTGGCGCGACGTTAGCATACTTATACACTATGTAACAAAAACCCTGTCAGATCAGTGTTGCCGTTGATCAGTTTTTATGTTTTATTTTAATTTAATTACTTCTTCTTTCTTCTTTTTTTTTCACTGGGGAAAAATAATAATCTTAAATCCATTAAATGGTTACGTATATGTGTACGCAGTACGATGCCGAATAATACCCTTAAGGATCGGACAGGGTTTTTGTTACAGGCTGTATTTATACAAAATCCCGACAACAACCGTCGGGCAGTAGCCCACCAGACACAACACCCATCTGGGTGCCTACCGCCAGCTCTTAAAACAATATTATTTATATATTATTTTGTAATTTCTGCTATTGGAATTTAAACACTCGGCACAGAGCCGAGAGTTGAAAATCCAACAACAGAAATTACCAAGTAATATTACAATAATATTGTTATAAGAGATGGCGGTAGGCCTCTAGGTCGGAGGATCCTCTCTTTTATGTGTATAATAAAATACTCCTGTGCAAAGATTTATGAAAAAGACGCATTTTTAAAAGATGCTTACCTTGTGCGTTATTTCAGTTACCATCAAAAGACAATCTTCATACTGGTTTATGGTGGTTTTGAAACCAGGCCAAATTTGTAGCCGAAATTCTGGGATGTCAATCTACAAACATTCAAATATTTTAAATAATATACCTACAGTGAAACTTAACGTCTACAGACACTACGCCGACAGACTGAACACCGACAAGACTTTACTTCGACGGGACTCTTCGATGACAGGACTCTTCGCCGACAGGGCTCGTAGCAGATGTGTATATTTCTTTTTTTATAATTGTGTCGTTTCTGGCACTCGCCGGCCGCTGCCGCGACACCGCTCGCTTCGCTCGCACGGCTCGTGCGTAGGGGGCTCACAGTTTTAACCTAACCTAACCTAAACTTTTTTTTGACGTGATAACGTCTTATAATTCGATGGAGCCGGCTGCACGCACGAAAAAACATGACTCATGCGGCGTTACCTCGCTATGCGGCGTTACGTCTTTTGAAAAATGAAACCATTCCATCAGTATTTTCTTATTTCTTATGACGTTGTCACGTTCAACTATCGTCAGTTAACCGACTTTACAGACAACCGATTTTTTTTATACGTAATCTTTAGTCACTTCTACTATCGAAAAGTCCTGTCGGCGAAGAGTCCCGTCGAAGTAAAGTCTTGTCGGTGTTCAGTCTGTCGGCGTAGTGTCTGTCGACGTTTAGTCGTACAGTGTAAGTGAGAGACCTCTATTATTGATAATTACAATAAGGTCCCGACACTTTTGCATTGAAATACCTGTTACTGGGAATTTTATGACCTTGTTAACTGAGATCAGATTTCATTGATTGTGTTATATGCTTCTTCATACCTCAATTGGACAATTTATCTGGTTTAGATCAGTTTAGACAGTTCTTTGTTCTTTTATGCAGTTCTTTGTATAAATGACCAGTCTAGAATAATAAAGTATTATCATTAACATACCTTAGCTACTGGATCAAAATAGTCTCTGCCCATTAGTTTCAAATTCAGTAATTGATAACATTTCCTGATTATGATGTTAAACACTTGTATGTAATGGTAATCCCCTGGGCTTACATCAGATGTTAGCTGAAAGTGCAAAAAAAAAACAATTACAACAATGAACACAGCACTGCGGCAGCGCCGACACTATGGTTTGTGTTTAGTGGATTTTCAACTTTATACTGTAGATCACAACGTTGAAAATCTATTAAAGGCAAACTGTTTAGGTACTCGTCGTAGAGACAGTTTGTCGTTAATGGATTTTCAACTAAATGCTCTAGAGCATAAAGTTCAAAATCCACTGGGGATCATACTGGTTTCGGTGACGAGTTCGTCGTATAGTCTTTTAGAGAATAGCATAGCTGTATTTAATGGCAGGCCAATTGAATTTAAATATATTTAGACCACACTGCATCACATTACCTTAACCAGAATCCTCATTCGTGCTCCATCATTTGGTCTGTCCGAGCATAATTCCAGCGGATCAGGATGTATTCTTTTACTAGTATATAACGCTGCACCATCAAACAAGAACCTTAAAACGGAAGAAATACTTAAGAAATGAAAAAAATTATAAGAATAAAGCTGCTTTAAAAAGTAAGGTGAAGGTAAGGTACGGTGGCTGTGAGATAGAAAGTTAATCAGTTCTAATTTCACAATGTAGTACCTACTAATGAATTGGGTAGTTGACAACACCAATTGGGAATTTGAAAAAAATAATATTGTTTTTTTTAATGTATTTAAAAACTTTATTATTAATAATACTGATATTCAATGCAAAAACTTAATAAAACTTTTTTCAATGAATTATAAACAATTAAAAATTGTTAAAATTTCAAAAAATATCACATGACTAAAAACGCGCTACATACAACTTTGGTGCGCAATGAGGGCGCACCATAGTTGTGACGTCATAATGTTTAGTTACTTCATCGGGCATTATTATTATTATGACGTCACACGCGCTCGTGTTTATTCGGGTGTTTTCGGTACTGGATTCAAACGTAAATTTTTATTTAGAAATAACTTTTGAACTATTGCAAAAATAAAAAAAACATACCGCCCGAATTGAGAACCTCCTCCTTTTTGAAGTAGGTTGATAAATAGATTTTTATTTTAGTTGGTGATTTTCGAATTCTAACTAGCCATCTTACTGCCAATGACAAAAAAATACAAATACTGTGCATGAGGTCTTGGGTTCGATTCCCAGGTTGGGCAGAGTTTATGTATGTTATGTTAGAAGTTTAATTATTTCACCGCTCCAAAGAGTAGCAGATCTTAGTATTTGATATTAATTTTAGCTTGACACCTCCACGCGTTCCTGAGAAAAGGGTCTTGACAGACGGACAACAAAGTGATCCTATAAGGGTTCCGTTTATGCCGACTGATACCGATACCGATACCGTACGAAAAACTAAAAAAAAAAAAAACTAAAAATCCAACGACTTCATAACCTCCTTGTCTCTAGTCGGTTAAAAAGCCCGCGTACTTAATACACCGCATTGTGACCCTAAAAGCGTTGTAATAAGAGCCATTCGACGAGCAAGTGTCATAAATAACTAAAATAAAACTTGAAGCGAGCACTTACCCTCCAAAGGTATTTGCGTGGACACGCATTAGGTTCTTTCGTACCATTGTATTGTCTTCTGCTGGAGAAAAGTCCACATGGTACTGGTATAAACACCAATGGGGTGTCGTTTTAACTTTGAAGTAGTTGACTTTAAGTGTAATTGGTTTTCCAGAAACACCTGTTTTAAAAATGTAAATAAATTAATAATAATAATTCCTTTATTTCAGGCTACTTAGGCCCATAAAAAAAAAACCCATAAATTAATGTACGGAGGGAGTGTTAAAAGAAACATCACATAACCATTAACGACGCATACTGGCCATAAAAAAAGAAACAGAAAAAAAAATATTGGTGGGAATCAAATTTTATTTTTGGTGTAAAAATTATTGTGTGCAAAAAACACTTGCAAAGATTTGTGCTTACGGTTGCATCCAACAGATGTATGTCATGGGGATTTTTCAAGTTTAAATAGAACAATTTAAAACTGCTTTTGTAAAAAAAATGAAAATTAAGAACAAATAAATACTTTGCAGTAGGTACATTCCCCGGGTCATCTAGTTGCTTATATTTTCCGTACAATCCTCATTTTCCAAGTAGGAGGAAAAAGGATTGTGTTAATGTTGCTTATAGTCTACACAAATATGAATTAAGTCATAAATCTACCTGAAAAGTAGATTGTTATAGTATTTTTGGTCTAGTGGTCGCAAAGCGCGACTGCTTGCTTATGAGGCCTTGGGATCGATTCCCAGGTCGGGCAGTGTTATTGAGTTTTTCCATCAGGGATTTCTCAGTAGTAGCCTCGGAGTCTGAATTTGTGCCCGGTTGATGGCAATAGGCTCACCCCCTATTACATAAACTCGCGCCTTTTTCCCATGGTGGTAGGCAGAAACCACAGAACACCACGTGCTACAATCCTTACATACTCCTTTCGCCTCCTCTACGTTCATACCATCTCGTCATACAAGCACGCCGGTTACGAGTACTGCGCACCTGACCTTTCTGAAGAACCTCACCAATAAGGCCAGTGTAGGTCTTCCTAGAGCGACCCCTCCCTGCGTGGCCACTCACCTCTGCCATATAAATACCTACCCCCCCCCTATAACATGGGACTTAAATATAACTGGCGACATGTGGGTGTACTAATGGGTACACCTCTGCCTAACCCTTCAGGGATTACGCAGCGTGATGTTATGTTTTTGCAGAATTTAATATAAATACCTTTTTTTGACATAATGTTAATTGGGCGAGTTTTTATATAGGGTGCTTGATCTTGCTTATTCCTATTACGTCCACGGCGTGGTTTAGGGCATGATCCACGTCCAGCACCTGGGTCACCAGCACCACTTGGCTGTGATTGTCCAGCTGAAAGTTATACTCTGAATTAGCACTAGAAGTTTGTGGTTAACTAGCTTCTGCCAGCAACTTCGTCCGCGTTAAAGTTGATTTCTCCATACAAACTTTGCAACCCTGATTCATCCCCTTATGGGGTGAATTTTGGAAAACCCTTTCTTAGCGGATGCCTACGTCATAACATCTACCTTCATGCCAAATTTCAGCCCAATCCGTCCAGTGGTTCGGGCTGTGTGTTGATAGATCACTATGTCAGTCAGTCAATCACCTTTGAGTTATATATATTTAGATTATTATTAATAAACAAAGGATATTCCATCCGTCTAAAATTTTTTACTGGATCCAAGTTGGAAACAATTTATGAATGCTTTAATTTTGAGTTTGTCTAAGTCTTGTTACTTGAATTAAACTAATTTTATTTATTTGATTATTCACTCACCAACTTGCATGCTCTGTTGTACATCTGTAACACCGGGTTGTTCCTGACAGGGGGATGTTGGGTTAGATCCTTGCAAGGTCCTGCCTCCTTGCACTGTTGGTGACGGCACATCAGCTCTATCTGTTGGGGCTGCTGTGCGAGGACCCGAGGCTGATGATGGCTGAGGGTGGGAGGATGATGATGGCTGAGGCTGGGAGGATGATGATGGCTCAGGGTGGAAGGATGATGATGGCTGAGGGTCGGAGGATGATGATGGCTCAGGGTGGGAGGATGATGACGGCTCAGGCTGGGAGGCTGCTGGTTGTTCTTGACTCTCCGGTTCTTGGGGAGGTGGCCCAGCATCACCACCCCCTCTCGCAGCCCGCCCGCGACGTCCTTTCTTTTTAGCGACCTACAAACAAACAGATTCTGATTTCTATCAGATGTTTGATGATGATGTCTTATTATGTTCATAGAACAGTTATGAAATGAAGAGTAGGTACCTGAGAAATAAAAATTAATAAAACTAGCAGAATTTTTCAATTTAGGTCATAGTGTACCTACATTTTAAGTTGCAGAGTACCTACTGCACACTATTATTCTCAATAGCAGACACATGCATTGATCACCATGCATGCTCAAGGCAGATTGGTAATTTTAGAGTTGTATTAATTATATAAGTCCAGGTTTCCACACAATTTACTTATAACTCAAGAACGGCAGAACCGATTTGGCTGAAAATTCTGAAAATTTCTTTTTTTTTTTAGGTGGTAAAAATCATCAAATTACTCCTTCCGCCCTTGGTGGGGCGGAAGGGACCGTCAGACTTTTACTGACTAAAAAACCACCCTGTTCCTTCTGTTGCCCTTTACGTTCCGGGGCCACGGTATCCTGTTAAGACGTCCCGCAACCCCGGCAGTGGGGAGTTAGCTTAGAACCAGCAGACGGACATAGGATACTTTTTATCTTTTATTTTTTAGGGTGCCATAAAATCGATTATTGACAATTCGGGGTTATTACAATTACAACAAAGTTACGATTACCTAAGGAAAAAAGTACTAGGGTGTCATAAAATCGATTATTGACAATTCGGGGTTATTACAATTACAATAAAGTTACGATTACCTAAGGAAAAAAGTACTAGAGTGTCATAAAATCACGGGTATCTATTCGGGTATTAAAAGTCGGTCTCCTGGGTAGGGTAGGGTAGGGGTAGGGTATTGGTAGGGTAGGGTAGGGTAAGGATAGTGTAGGGTTTGGGTAGGGTAGGGGTAGAGTAAGGTATGGGTAGGGTATCGGTATTGTAGAAGTGGGGGTATCGGTAAGATAGGGGTAGGGGTATCGGTTGGGTAGGGGAAGGATACTACGCGAACGAAGTCATATTTTTTAGTCATAACGAAGTAATATTATTTTTTTCATAAATCCAATAACAGGAAATATTGGCAATACCTACTAACCATATTATAGCTCTTGTACAGTAGGTAGGTTTAGGTACATTAGTACCTAGACCTACAGTTGATTACTTGATTACTGAAACATCATTAATATGATGTCCTAGGCTAGGTCGGTTTTTGGTAGGTTTAAGGGCTGAATTAAATCAATCACACAGGTAAAAAAAAAAACTAAACGAAGCAACTATAGGTACCTACTAATGCAAAAAGCCTTGGTAATCTAGATTACCAAGGCTTTTTGCATAAGTAGTTGCGTCGTTTAGTTTAGTAGATAGTTGCCCAAAATTATTAATTGAATGAATCATGGACCGCCAGGATGAGACTGCAGGAATGAAAAGGAAAAATAAATGAAAGTGTTGCAAAATGGCCATACAACGCAACACCAAATGTTTTACATTGATGTTGCGTTGTAACGGCAACGCCCTAGGTACCTACGCCATGAAAGCAAGATCTAAAATACATACAAAAATAACTAGGTACCTAAGGATGCTCGCAGTTGAAACGTTATTAAAGGATATTCATAGCCAGCAGGTAAGCATAAATTAGTTCTTTTAAGATAAATAAGTACAAGTTTAGGCGACCATTTTGCGCAGTTGACTGGTGCAAATACCCATCATAAAAAAAAATTAACGTTGCAGTTGCAGAATAGAAACATAATATGAGTCTGTTACGCACTCGAGATAAAGGCCGTATCATATATCTGTTTAGAGAAAGCTGAGCTTTGCTGTTGGTGTCGCTTAACTAGATACCTCCACCCATATACCAACCGCCTATGACAAATAAGGACAATCGCCGCAAGACTAAATATTCTTAGGCCCCCCGCGCACTAGGCAGCCTGGCTGCGCAGCCAGGCTGCGGCAGCCAGTAAAACATATGAAAATTCGTGGCTGCCTAGTGCGCGGACTCCTACCTATACAACGTCATATGTTTTACTGGCTGCCGCGCCCGCAGCCTGGCTGCCTAGTGCGCGGAGGGCCTTAATTAACAGTAATAAAAAGTCCAAAAAATAAAACAGTGAGCGATTTTGTTATGTAAATGGGTTAAAAGAAAATATTCGTGAATCTATAAAAAAGGAATAGATCTAATTGTTGCAAATTAACATGGCGAACCAGACGATCCCCGATACCTAATTATTTTTATTCGTCTACTATACCTATATATTTTATTATACATATCAGATTAAATTAACTTACCATTATATGATGACTTGTGAAATCTTATATTCAATTTAAACTATGCGGCTGCGGATCAATAATGTGCGGAGTCTGCAACGGTTGGTCGGGTCGGTCGGAGCTCGGGGACGGAAAGGACCGTTTTCGGGACGGCGACGCCTATCATATCAATCGATCGGTCATTTAGGGTTGCCGAGTGGAGAAATGCCCCCATTAACGTATAAATTAATGCGATATGGATCTATGATTTTTATGTTAAAAATCATAGATCCATATCGGAATCGAAAATCGGGAAAAAAACAGCTGATCCATACATTTATGTTCGCAAATAATCAAAATGAATGAATCTGCTAATTCTTTTAAAATGCGATTTCCTGTATCTCGCCCTGGCGTCGGGTGGTTTTATACAGTAAGATTTCCACCCCGGAACTATTAGCTATGATAACTATAACTATGTAAAATTTGCTAAATTTATCACGATAAAAAAACGCATTATGCAAAAACCTTATTATCAACACACTAAATTCTGCAATTATAATTCTGCCATATAATTTGAATATAGCTATAAGTGCTATACCCCAGGGACCGCAACATTGTAAAATAAAAAAGTAATCTAAAAGGAGGCATTTCTTTTTCCATACCCCTATGACCAAATGATAAACTATAAGCACTAAGTACGACAATACAGGAAATAAACCGCAGATTCTGTAAAATAATATAATGAGATTAGGTAAACGCAGACCTGGCCGCACCGCAGGCATCGTTATTGTTAATGGCCTCGCACACCTGCCAGTCCGCACCGCAGTCATTGCAGTCGTTTCCTGTCGCCGCAAGCATCGCACTGGATTTCATTCATTCAGTTTCTAATTTTCACTAAATTAATTTTAAACAGTATTTTCACTAAATACCTACATCACCGTACTATTACCTGTGCTATTACCGTACAACCGGTTCGGCCGGTCGGTGGATGCGAATGACGACACTCACGCCGCGTCAGCCGCAGCGTCCGATGCGGGCGGGCCGGCGTTGGTGACGTCATCAGCTGCGGCTTGGGGGAGTTCGGCCGCTTCAAGTACTGCGAATTACTACTAAGAATTCGAGTGCGGCGACTGCGGTGCGGGCCAAGGCCAAGGTCTGCGTTCACCTTTATTTATAGATTTAGGTTTATAACATCAGCTATCTGCCTGTAAAAGTCCCGTCGGTCAAAATCGGTCCAGCCGTTTCGGAGATTAGTAGCCGGAAAAGTTACTTTTACGCAATTAGTATAAAGCTGTTATTTGACGTTATAAACAGAAGACACTTCAATATTATTAATTTGTATAGATTTGTCATATTTTTCAACCGACTTCAAAAAGGAGGAGGTTCTCAATTCAGCTGTTTTTTTTTGTTTGTTTTTATTCTGTAAGTTTAATGGTTGAACGTTTACGATGAGGTAGAATATTAATTTTATTTTTTAATCCCTTGAATTTTTGAAAGGTATTTCCTTAGTATCTTGTGTATGGTGTTATTTTGGTGTAAAAAGACTCTTTACAGAGCCAAAGGTTAAAATGAAGAGCTTCGAATGAAGTCGTGGCGCTGGTTGCACGAAAATCTGGAACTTCTATTGAATTCCGTGGCGGTGAAAAGGTTGATGTTCTTGCAATCATTGCGATAATTATTTTGTTTGGGACCTCAACTGGAAACACTGGTTACGAAGGTCAAAACTCCAACTTTTAGTTACTTTTTTTACTAATACAAGTTTTAAATATATTCGAACTAAATACCTCACGACTCCTGTTCTGTACAGTGCAGCAAGGTTGGTTAGCCCGGTGGCGGTGTCGCTAATGGTGAACAAAAAATTACAGTACTTGTCATATTTCATAGTGATTTCGATAGTTCCAATTATAGCCACCGGAACAGATAAGTTTGCTACACTATACAGTAAGCACCCATAAGCACAATAATTTCCGTACCTATGTACCTGTTATTTTTTTTTTGAGGTGGTAAAAAATCATCAAATGAGTCCTTCCGCCCTGGGTAGGGCGTACCGACTAAAAAACCACCCTGTTCCTTCTGTTGCCCTTTACGTTCCGGGGCCACGGTATCCTGTTAAGACCACATGAGTAGAATAAACGGTTAAGACATCCCGCAACCCCGGCAATGTACCTACCTATGTTATCTACGGTGACTTTTTACACCAAAAGATATATTGTTTCCCAGCAATATTCTTGACTCAATGTTGCTTATTTTGACATCACATGGTTATTATGGGTTTGACGCATTTGGTGCACTTCTCAACTTGTACACCATGCTCAAATGGTGAACTTCTCTATGGTACACTTCGCAACTGGTGCACTTCGCAAAAGGAGCACTTTTTAGGATGAGTGGAGATTTGGAAAAATTGTCTAAAAATGAAAGAATCTTTGGTTTTGCGTAGGTAATTTTCTTAAAAATACGATCAACAAAATAATTTTAATTAAACTCTACATACCTAATCACTATAACATTTTTATTTTTTCAAAAATAAAAAAAAGTCACTCGGAAATAAAATAATAACTATAACTAAAAGAAGTACATACAGTTTAACCCTTTACCAGGCCTCGGACAAATCCTGCAGTAATAATGTTTTTTTGGTAGATTTAGATGAGTGATTAAATTTGAAATGAGATTTTATGTATTATATTTAGAAAATTAGCTGAATACCTGAAAAAAGACATGTGGGAAAACATAATCCCATTGCCTGTCTAGACGACGACTTTCGAGCTGTTGATCGTTTATTACCTGAATAACAAAAAATACACTAAAGTAGACTGACAAATAATGACGACAAAAGTTTACAACTACCCACATTTTATATTTCGATAAATGAGATGTGTAAATCCTAAATAAAACCCGTGGCAAAAACCTAGTATAAAAAAAGATTTTAATTTCCCGGGCAATGGACATAATAACTCCCGCAATAATTAGGCATTCACAGGCTTAGGTCATATGGTTCCCCACATGTTTTATTTAGTTATATCATGATATTTTAGAAGTTTTTACTTATAAATAATGCACAAATCACTAGAAAAACTCAAATTCTACAACATATCAAAAAATTGTACGACTTATCTTTCTCCGATTCGCTTTAATGATTAAAAATACAGTGTACTTGTCACAAAAATGTTCGTTTAGCGGCCGACCACAAATGAAATGGCTGCAAAAGTGACATTTGCGTTCCGTTCCACTTTATTTTTTGTCTTACGATAAATAATATTTCTATGTTGGCGTTTTTGACAGATTGTGGCAAATTCTTTACCAAAACCTGGTAAAAACTCTTAAAAATCTAGGTGGGAAATCCTCAATCCATAGCCTGGTTAAGGGTTAAATTATATTATAAAGGTTATTGATATAATATGATAATAAATCATGTCTTTATTATGATAACTTTTTGCTGTAAATCTAATTTTTTCTTACATAATTATATTTTTATTATTTTAGAGGGACTTTTTTATTTTTGAAAAATAAAAATGTTATACTTAGTGATTATGTAGTTTAATTAAAATTTTGTTGATCGTATTTTTAAAAAAAATTCCTACGCAAAACCAAAGATTCTTTCATTTTTGTCAATTTTTCCAAATCTCCACTCATCCTAAAAAGTGCTCCTTTTGTGAAGCGCACCAATTGAGAAGTGCACCAGTTGCGAAGTGTACCATATGAGAAGTGCACCAGTTGCTAAGTTCACCATGTTATAATGATAGTGTTTTTAAAAATAAAACATTTTTTATTCAAAAAAAATAATGTATTAAGTACAAAAAGTATTACAAAGTTTTAAGAATACTGAAAGCAGACATTCGTAGATCGAATCTCTGCGAAAAACTGATTCAGTATTAATTATATAGTCGCATATTTATATTGTTATCGTTTTAACCCGTGTAACTCGAAAAGGGCTCTGTCATAAAGCTTACGCGCGACGGAGAGGTCAAAGCAATAAACAATAAAAAATATGCTTTTAGTATTTCTAAATCAAATCAACAAGGGTAACAATATAAAGTCTTAAGATTTACGAAAATCTATGATAATTTCACTCATTCACAGAGATTATCCAGTTTTTGAATTTTACTGCGGAATGTTAGAGACAATGAACAATCAATTCGCGATACATTTAGAACTTTTAGAAGTGCCGACAGACTACGAGGCATGTGCCACGGGTTATAGGCTCAACAAATATCCAGTTTCACAGTTAGGCCGCTATCACACGGACTGCACCACAACAACCGCACGCAGTCTCTATATTCAACTGCATGCAGTTGTACGTTCGAATTCGTGCAGTCATGATACCAACTGCACGCAGTCGGCTGCAGTCGTGCCTTCAACTTCACGCGGTCGGCTACAACTGCAGCCGACCGCGTGAAGTTGAAGGCACGACTGCATGCAGTTGATATTGACTTCTCTCGACTGCAAGCCGACCGCGTGAAGTTGAAGGCTCGACTGCATACAGTTGATATTGACTTCTCTCGACTGCAGCCGACCGCGTGCAGTTGGTATCATGACTGCACGAAGTCGAACGTACAACTGCATGCAGTTGAATATAGAGACTGCGTGCGGTTGTTGTGGTGCAGTCCGTGTGATAGCGGCCTTACTGAAATTCGCTGCATCGACGAATGCTCAGTGAGCACTCCATTCAAATAGCTCGAGGCTCAAGAGGCATAGCAATCGCAGCGCACGCCTCAATGTCTGTACGACGGTCTCGCGGACAAAAAATATTGTGTAATCACGAGAGGTAAATTATTAACAGCGGCAACAATTGATCAAATCAGCGATTGTGCTGCGAGCAAAAAAAAACAGTTACTGGTCTAAGAAAAGACAGTCAATTGGAATGTCAAAGCAACGTCAATGTTATGTACTTTTCCTTAAAATTAAGGCTTATATCTAAAGGACTTATAATAACTGATGCCTGTGGCATACTTTTATGGCATTTCAATAACACATAGATTTGCCTGTGGCAATTACTATAAATGGTCTTCATAAAGCAGATTCAAAGTATGCATTCATATTTGCAAAAATACGCGACAGCAATTTCCATGACTGACGCTACACATGTGAAACAAACTCCAAACAACTAAGACTTCGCTCGGTGGTATGTCACGCGACTAGTACGCACTTAACATTAACACTTCACTGGTCTTAAAATTAGAAAACCCATAGCTACTAAAAAAAAAAAACAAAACTTATCGACTAGGAACAAAATCAACCAAGTGTAATGAGGTAATCAATACAGCTGCATGAACTGAAAAACTTAAGCATAATTAACCTAAAAAAAAAGAATAATAGCAGTTGTCAATTTGGCTTAAACAAAGTACTTCAAAATCTTATATGCTTGGATTACTATCAGTCACAATCAACAAATACGAGAATTAAGATTCAAATTAGAGTATTCCTTACTGGTTTCAAAACCCTACTTGAGGCCAGCACCTCAAACTCGAAGTCGGTCACTAAGCAACCACATATACTAAACAGTTCCGTTTTCCTTAGAAAGTATCCATCTACATCATACCACATGGTTTAGGCAAATAATATCGATCCTAAACTCGCGCGTCTCTGACCACGATATATTTTGAACAATAGCGATAATTTGGTACCGAGCAGTTCACATCGAGATGCAATGCGGAGCCTGCAGTACGCGGCATAGTATAATGACTACTACTTAGTAATAAAAAAATAATTTTGCTCAGCTATATTGTTAGAAGTGCACGCAGCCACGCATCTCGGTGTGAACTGACTCAACACAAATATTGATTGTGTTCAACACATTTAGCGTATGTAACAAAGAAAAAAAAGAGATTATGAAATTACAGGAAATACAAAGTATCACTGAGGGTGTGATGTGGCTGGGTGTGAAGACTGTTGGCAGCCAAGAATGCGAGCTTGTGAGCATACTGGCACACAGCCGGGACACGGACTGTTGACGAGCAGTTGAAGTACAAGTGGGTCAATTTGTATGTCAGCCATTGCATCTGAAATCAGAATTATGTGTGATTAATTTTCTAATAACCAAAAACCAATAACGGTTTGATCGATTACATAATCAATGTTTTTTTTGTACTACATCAGGATTACTTAACAAAAGATAACAATGACAAAAATTACCCGATCAGGGTGCAGTCCCGTGGTATCCTCGATAACATTGTATGAGGTAGGTGAGATTGTGCCTTCGCGCACGTTCTGCGACACCAAGTAGAAATCGTAACTGAAAAGTTAAAAAAAAAAAAAATTGGATCACATCACAGTGAGTAAAGTTCAACACTTTGTCAAAATCATGTTTTTTTAATGGTTGGAAATCAAAATGTCAACTAACCGCTCCGGTTGAGTAACCACGTCATCGATGACGGTACCGGGGCGCGGGTTCTCGCCGTTACGGCCGCGATCCAGGAATATGCGGGTGTTGATACGCTTCGAAACGATAATGTAAGCCATTCTGTATTCCTTCTCAGCATAAGTTTCGTTCAGTTTCTTTTTTATTTCCGCCACCTGGAAAAAAGTACACAATTGATAATGATTGAAGGTATATAAATTTGATAGCAGATTTTTTTTTGGGGCAGTTCAGTTGGTGTATTTATTCTAACCACCTAACTTGGGTAACACAAAATATACTTACATCTCATAGCAATAAAGTTAATTTTGTTTTATCGAAAGTATGCGAATATTTGCACAAATACGCGAAGTGAAGTGCCGACGTTACATAATTGGGAAGATGACAGCATTTACCAATTATTCCAAGACATAACTTCTCTAAAGAAACACTTTTGTTAGCCCTGGAAACTTGATTAATTTTCAATTAACTGTAAAATTTGATTTCGAATTGCTTTCAAATTAATAAATAGTTAGTCAATTGAGTCTACTCAAAAGTGACGTCACAGTTATTTTTTGCCGTACAATATCTATGGGACAATCGCGTTTTGACAGGTCATAAAAAGTACGTCAATTGACTGTGGTGTCATCTACCCTATTCAATCTTTTAATATTATATTTACAGACAGATCTAGATTTAGAAAAAGTCACTCATATCTGTGTCTGTTTGACACAATTTTATTATTCTTAGCTTGATGTTTTATAATAAACTTAGACCCGTACTCAAAACAAGTATTAATATGCAAAGATGAAGTCTTTTCTTTTTGGAATAATTTTTGCATGATTATAGACTTACCTCATGACTGTGCACATAGGGTATTTGTCCATCACCAACACCGTCACGGTAGATCATAATCCGTTCTGGCAAACCATCTGCAAGAAAATAATTTTATAATTATTTTTTTTACATTTTAATATTGTATTTTTTAATTTAATATTCAATAATATTGACCAAAATTTAAATAGACTACTTTTGTACAGACTGCCTGTCGGGTAAAGATTAAAATTTTAGAAGGCGTTTAGTTTTTTTTTATTTAGCTGACTAGAAGAAACACATCAACCCAACATCTTTTTGTTATATGAAAAGTATCTGACAGTAGAAAAAACTGCCCTAAATTTTGAAAATATAAACAGTAATAAATCATGTTACTATGTATTTCTCGATATCTGCGCAGTGCTGCAGCTACATTGAAGGCAATGTGTGCACTCAGTTCCTCGCCAGATGTGTGAGAGTTAACTGATGAGAAATAGCGCGTCAAATGGCGGTCCAGGGTCGCAACAAACCCGCCGAAGCTCTTTTCCTTCGAGCGTGTGTCGTGGCATACGTCATAGCCTATCACTAGTATACTCTGTAGCGGGATGTCTACCCTCCAAGGGGCTCCTCCTAACTGTAAATAATCAAAATATAAATATATATTGGCTGGGCCACCAATCAATAAAAGTGAAATGTATAAGAAAGGGTTTTCGAAAATTCAATCCAAAAGGGTGAACTAGGAATGTGAAATTTTGCGCACAGCTTCTTTTTATTTTATGAGGTAGGCCAGCAATAAAAAAAGGATTTTTGGAAATTCAACCTATAAGAGTGGAGGAAAGTGACTGGTGCTTTAACAAACTGGGAGTTAGTTAGATTGTATTTATTTCTTGGTTTAATTCACTTGAAAATTAGCACAAATATGAGGCTGGGCGCAAACGTCCGGTTTCCTGATCAGGAAGCGAGTATGTATATACATACACATATTAATTAATTAAGTAATAAATAAAGTTCTACACAGTGGGGTTGAGGTGAAATGATGAGTTTTTAGGGAAAGTACGAAATATAGGATGCAGTCGAGGACAACGTGTTAGTAGTAAATAAAATACATAGATCAAACAAGAATAACGCTTACCTTGCAATTAATTTGGATTGCCACTTTTGTAGCAATAGACATAGCAGAGTTGCAAGTCATGTTGCGAGCGCAAACTACTTGCGTAGGCACGGCACGGTCAACAGTGCATTTCTTTTTTATGGCCTCATATCTAGAAATAATGTGAACCGTTAAAAACAGAAACAAGGCCAAAATAAATCAGCCCAATGCTTCGCCAGCTGTTAATCGTGTACTAGATAATCAACTTAAAGGTGAAGATTGACTTGTAACATTTTGGAGTAATGTATCGCGTTCGTGTAACAGAAACCAAAGACTGACTTTAGTTTGTAATGTAATTACAATTGTTTTTTCGCGAAACCATTTGAGTGTTACATTACAAGTCAGTGCACGTCGCGTCGTCGCGAGAGCAAGTCGCAAGCGGAATCAAAATGGATGGAGCACACTTGAGCCAAGAGTTCGAATGATACATTACAAACAAATGGTGCAAGTCAGTGTCCGCCTTAATGTTTCATTACACGCGAATGCTCGTCACTGAGGCAGTATTGTAATGTAAGGTGAGGAAGCACCTTTACAGTACACAAAATTGATGTAACATTTCATTTTCTAAGGGCTGATTTTTTAATAGTCAGATAACTTTTATCCAAAGAATAAATATGCCAGTTTATGTCAAACTGGCATTTTCTACACAAAAGATGTCAAACCACCATTTTATTCCTCCATTAAGAGTTGTCAGACGATTGAAAAATTAGCCGTAAGTAAACCAAAGCATTATAAAGTGCAAAAAAATAACCTCACCTGTCGGTGAATTTTCGTGCCAATACGCACAAGATCATAGCTGGATTCTTGCGTGCGATAGCGCCTTCACACGCGTTAGCGTATTCCATAGGACCGTCATTTCTTATGGGTACTATAAAAAATATAAAAATGTATAAGTGGTAACAATACATTAATATGTCGGAGGAAGTAGACTGGAGTGTCGGGAATTATAGTTAGTTTCAACGCTATACGACGACTGTTTCCCAAAAATGCTTTGTGAAATCTTAATATTATTTCATTTGATTTGTTACATTTTGATATCGTGTAATATCTTCTAATTTCTTTTATCAGTTACCTTCATTAAAACTATCCAAGTTAAATGACATAATATGACTAATTAGGCATTATGCGCTGATAAGTTAAAATCTATTTCATAGGGCTACTAACGAAACACCAGAAGTTAGGGCTTATTTTTTAATATGCACCAAGTATGACAAAGCATTAACTAAAACGTTTATTGATGGCAGTAATTGTATCAGAATTGCCACTTACTTATCTCTGGCCTGGGAATTCTAAAGCCCACACCTCCAGCAGTCTTCATGATTAAATCCATGAACGCTTCAGCATCGCGACGCTGCCTCTCTGGTGTTATAACAACCCAGGATGGCAGTTGCGCAATCTCAAGTAAAGGTTTAGATCTGATTAAAAATAAAACATCATAATTAGTTCTCATATTTTCAAGGTGAAATAAACAGTTACCTTTTTTATTTTTAACTCACCGCATGTCCCTAGTCCAACCTTCTGTTGTATCACCAGCTGGGTAACGGTGATTATTGCCCTGCACAATGTTTTCAGTAGGCAGTTGGCGCCCTTTAAACTTGATCAATTGTCGGGACAAAGTAAGCGACCAGTCGCCCATTTCCTTAAAAAAAAAAAAACAAATGTTAGGTGAAAAATAACATAGAAAAATTAAGACACATGGCCATAACATACACACCTTGACTACTTCACGGCAGTTTGTTAAGCGTTGGTTAAAGGCCAATAATTTTTGAATACGTATATCAGGTCCGATCTTGGTGTGTACATCTAGGGCCTTCATGAGCTTGAAGTTGGCACGCATTTCATCGGTCAGGCCTGTCTGACGACACAGCTCAGGCACTAAGTACACCAGCTCGGGCATGCCGGCGCGGACGTCGCGCGCTTTAGAGCGAGAAATCAGCAGAGGTTGGCCAGGGTCATTGATCCGGATGTTATATTTCTGAAAATATAAAAATTATACATGTAGTGGGTGTACTCCTAACAATACCTTTTCTTAATATGTTTTAAAACACACAGGAACAATATATTTTTAATACTTACAGTCTGATAATAGTCCATGTAAGAAATGGTTTTGTCTCGCATCTTAAATGTCGACCGTGGGTTTTCCTGCCATGAAATATCGTCGATGCGATACGTCTTTTTATTATAGTCAGTCATGACGATTTTCCCTGGAAAACAATACTTTTTTAGCTTTTTGTAAAATTTTAATGATTACTAATTGTACATTCAATTGAAGAAGTGCAGAAAATTTAAGTTTTAAATCTTCTACACTAACATTGTTATTTATGACTAGCTGTCCGCCGCGGTTACACCCCCGTCTTTGGTTACTGCTCCGCTCCCGTAGGTCGTAGCGTGATGGTATATAGCCTATAGCCTTCCTCGATAACTAATCTATCTAACACTGAAAGAATTTTTCAAATCGGACCAGTAGTTCCAGAGATTAGCGCGTTCAAACAAACAAACAAACAAACTCTGCAGCTTTATAATATTAGTATAGATTAATTTAAAGCATAACATAACATCACGCCTGTAATCCCTGAAGAGTTAGGCAGAGGTGTACTCATTGGTACATCCACATTTCGCCAGTTATGTTTGCGTCCCATGAAATAGGGGGCGGGCTTATTGCCATGAACCGGGCACAAACCCATGATTAATTTATTTTGTAGCAAAAAGGTAACATTGATAGGAAAATTACACTTACCGACAATATCCTCTAAGAATATTTTTTTGTAGTTGCTTCCTTTTGTAGCAGCATATTCAGTTAACATTTGTAGCACAGTGTCCAGGCGAAGAACCTACAAAACAATTAAAAAGAAATATTTCATCTGATAAAAGTTTAAAGTGAAAAACAGGCATTTCAAAGATGCTTACCTTGTGCGCTATTTCAGTTACCATCAAAAGACGATCTTCATACTGGTTGATCGTTGTCTTAAAACCCGGCCAAATTTGCAGCCGATACTCAGGAATGTCAACCTACAAACATTCAAATGTTTTGAACAATGTATTTGATTATGCGATTATAAAACGCAGTTCTTTGTACAATTGATCAGTCTATCAATTAAAACATTAACATACCTTAGCTAATGGATCAAAATAGTCTCTGCCCATTAGTTGCAAGTTCAGTAATCCGAAACATTTCCTGATTATGATGTTAAATACTTGTATGTAATGGTAATCCCCTGGGCTGACATCACACGTTAGCTGAAAGTGCAAACAAACCAATTAAAACAATATCTACTGTAAAGTCTATCATTTAAATATCAGTATTTAATGGCAGGCCAATTGAATTTGTATAAAAGACCGCACTGCTTCACATTACTTTAATCAGAATCCTCATTCGTGCTCCATCACTTTTTCTGTCTGAGTATAGTTCCATTGGATCAGGATGTAATCTTTTGGTAGTATATAACACTGCACCATCAAACAAGTACCTTAAAACAGAAGAAATATTAATGAAAGAAAAATAAAACTTCTAAAGGTAGTTGCGAGATAAG
This sequence comes from Hoplodrina blanda, assembly GCA_949316365.1. Lineage (NCBI taxonomy): Eukaryota > Metazoa > Arthropoda > Insecta > Lepidoptera > Noctuidae > Hoplodrina > Hoplodrina blanda. Next base: position 12,036,024 of record OX438594.1, read on the forward strand.
AAAGCTAATCAGGTAATTTCACAACAAAATTTTTAATTAATTAATTTAAATTATTTAGTATTTCCTTTAACTCAGCATTGTAAATATATTAAATTGTCACCTTACTGAAACATTACCATTTTTTTCTTATTTTTAAGTAATATGTGGAAACAGTAAATTATTGTATATTAAAAGCATTTACACTAAGGCATTTCATATTATAAACTTTCAAATCCTTACTTTTCGAAATGAATGATCTGATTTTAATACTTACACATAAGCAGGATACATAGGTCTAAAAATTTATTAAAGATCATTTTCGAAAAATTGTGTTACAGCTAAAGTAGACCGAATTTAAGTTTTCCAAGTATCTTTTTCAAATCAGAAATTTGTACTATGTATCCTGACTATGATTCTGTGTATGAAGTTTCATTATAATCAGTTCATTCATTCATTACGAAAATTAAGGACTTGGCAGGTTTGCATGATATGCCATACGGCATAAACGCTCTTAACCTATATTTTAATAAGTAACTAGAAAATAGTTTGTTTTCACGAATAAAATTTGAAGTGAGCAGCTTACCCTCCTAAGGTGTTTGCGTGGATGCGCATCAGGCCTTTGCGAACAAATGTACTATCCTCTTCTGGAGAAAAGTCTACATGATACTGGTATAGACACCACTGGGGAGTTGTTTCAACCTCAAAGTAGTTTGCTTTAAGATCAATCACAGTTCCGGACGTACCTGTTATTTATTAAATGTAATTACATACTTATTTTTATTCTGTATGTTTAGTTATAGTGTGGCCATTAGTGCTGTGCACTCCTTGAGGTATGCGCGGCGAGGTGGGAGGCGAAGAGCCACCCGCGTTGTCGGCTCACTGACAGAGCGCAGCAGCCGATTCTCCCCCCGTCTCGCCGCGCGCATACCTCAGTGACTGCACAGCACTAATGGCCACACTATAATTAATCTACATTTATAAATTGTAGCAATCGATTTTTGCTTTCGTTTCTTATCCACTAGAAAATTGCTGGTTAAATATTTTCTGTAAAATAATGCTACTTAGGGAAGAGGGCTACTTAAAGAATAAATATGACAGTTTGACATTAGTTTCTATAGAAAAGCTGTCAAACCGCCATATTTATCCCTCCGTTAATTAAGAGTTATTCAACGATTGAAAAATTAGCTCTTATTATATTAATAAAATCACAAATCTACCCGAAGAGTAAATTGCAATAATATTTATTACAGAATTGATTTTATTTCACCACATTCTGAAAACACGTATGTGTATTAACAAACCTTTCTTCGTCTTAATAGTCGTTGGGCGAGTTCTTAAAATGGTCATTTGTTCTGGCAATACTCTACCACCTCCACGGCGTGATCCACGCCCAATTACCACGGCACCTGGATCACCAGCACCACTTGGCTGGGATTGTCCAGCTGAAAGTTATACTCTGAATTAGCACTAGAAGATTGTGGTTTATTATCCTACTAATATTATAAATATGAAAGTTTGTGAGGATGTATGAAATTGATTACTCTTTCACGCAAAAACTACAGAACAGATATGGATGAAATTTGGCACACCAGTAGATTATAGTCTGAAATAGCACATACGCTACTTTTTTATCCTTTATATCATAATTATTTATTTATATAATAATGGGGGCATGGCAGTATTATATATTACTCACAAACTTGCATGCTCTGCATACGCTGTTGTACATCTCCAATTTGTTCTTGATGAGGGGTTGTTGGGGTAGACCTGTGTGAGGCCCTGCCTCCCTGTATAGTTGGATTTGGCACACCAGGCCTAACTGTCGGGGCTGCTGTGGGTGGGCCCCAGGCCGATGGTGGCTGAGGGCGGGGCCCTGAAGGGCCCGATTGTTGTTGTTGCTGCTGTTGCGGAGGGATATTAGGCGTACGGGGAGGAGGCCCAGCATTATCTCTACCTCTCGATGCCCGCCCGCGGGAGCGTCCTCTCCCAGGTTCAGCCATCTATAAAAAAACAAATCTTGAATGAAAGTGTTTATCATCTGAGGAAATACAGAATACTTTGATAAATAAAAAATGGTCAAAACTAGCAAACAAATTCCGTTTTTTTTTTTTAACTTTGTGACATACAGACAGACACACCTTTATAGTTAGAGTGGTAGCTATTTTCCTTCTTCTATGTCAGTAATGTTCAAGTTGAATTTAGGAAATACATATGTACTCACAATGGTACGAGCCCGGTATCACAACTGCAACCTTGTTGCAGAGAGGCGAGTTACCTTGACTACTGAGCCATCACATATCTACTGCATTTTAGTTAACCTAATGTATGTTTCATTATTTTTTCTTCACAAAGTTGGTTTAATTGTTATAGTTATTAGAAATGATCAAATCAAATGATCATGAGGTCTGGCCAGTTCATTGAATACTCAATGTTTAACAATATGAACAGTGACTGACTAGACTTGGGACTTCATGATATGGCAGATATGGATTTGTTAAAAACTTTTGTAGGTGATAACAGCTAGATTTATGAGGAATAAAATATGCTACATAACATCACGCTACGACGCACGGGGGCGGTGAGTAACCAAAGACGTAACGCAGATAAAAAAGAAGAAAAAAAGACCACGTGGACGAAGTCGCGAGCAAAAGCTAGAAAACGTTGATCATGAAACATTTATGTGTAAAATATGGTCAATTTTAGCTACTTACCGCTTATACCTAATCAAATCTAAGATCTGGCCAGTGAAAGTCTTGGATGTTTGCTAAGTAGGGCTAACTGAATTCAATTAAGTACGTAGGTAGGTCAACAAAAACTAAAAACTTAGATTAGCAAGGATTTAATAGGTAGGTAGGTATATTTTGTGTGGATGTAGTACCTAGTTAACTTTGACTGAGTCGCATTGCTTATTTTCATTGTTGCCAGAATGACCAGAGTAAGAATTTCAAACAAGTGTTTCAAAATGGTCACCAAACAACTATTACCAAAATATTTACGATGAGTAGGTAGGATATGGAAATGAATGAAAGCTTTAAAAAAATCTATGTAGGAACGGATGCTGGTACACAATTGAAATTTATTAACTCATATTATAAGTAGCCATCACAAGCCATCAGGAACGTTTATAAAACCGACTTTCTGTACCTAGTAAATAGTAATAAATTTATCAATAAATTATGTGGGTACCTACAAGTTTTGGCGGCCATTTCCTAACCGCCGTTGATTATTTTTGTTACAAATACCTACTATACATCAAAGTTGCAGTTCGAAATGACAAAAAATGATAGTAAAGCACTTGAGAAGGCCGTATCGTATTTCTGTTTCGAGAACGCTGAGCTTTGCGAATAATGCGAATCGTCATGTTGTTGCTAACTTACGTACCTACCGTTTACAATAATATCGCCGCAAAAGCAAAACTATAAATAAGTCTTTAATTTAATTTCATCACAGTTTTATTAGGTTTGCAGGTGTAAAAGAAAATAGTCATGAATCTCAAAAAAAAGATTTGGTTGTTAAAATAAACATGGCGAACCAAGCGATCCCCACTCACGATGTTTATTTTGTTCGACTAATATGTATTTCATTTAATAAGATATCAGATAAATTAACTTACCACTGGATGTAAACTTGTGAAATCTAAATATTTAACCTATGTAGTCAAACAAACTATGCTGCTGCTGCGTCGCTCAACTTCGCTGTCTGAGTAGGTCAAAACAATGGCGACGTCGCGTGCGGGCTGTGCTGTGTTGCCAGATGAGCATGTAAATTTCCCCCCCAACGTTTTTCGAAATCCACCCAAAAATTAAATATTTGTAACAAAAAGTAGTTAAGAATAAAATTGACACAACTGTTTGGCAATGAATAGTTTAACCTGTAAGTCATTTCTGCAGTTTCGGTTGTTAGTTTTTGCGTACCAAGGAAACTTTCGGCAAGTGTTTGCCTATGTTTTTTTAGTATTTTTCTTTTTTTTTTTACAAAATTAAACTTGAAGCTTGTGAATGATACTTATTTGATTGTTATATTGTAAAAATAAATAACATCTTTTTTATTTTGAAGTACCTAGATATTTTTTCGTTTCGTTTTCACTCCTCCACTCCAAGATTTATTAATTTTCCCAGATTTAAAAATAATTTCACTGCTGACCATCCTTTTCCTGTATGCCGCACGGATGACGGAAGCGGATAGGGAATAGGGACAAGAACGAACCGGAACGATTAGAAAGAAACAATGATTATTTTGATTATTTTGATTATATGATTATTATTATATGATTATATGATTATTATATGATGATTATAATTATGATTATTTTCAGACTACGGTGTTGCCAAGCCCACACAATAAAATAATTTCATAGTAAAGTTAGTATGCTATGCGATTGATAATAATCGCGACACCATTTTTTTGGTGACTGCTTGAATATTACGAATTAAAAATGTGCAACAACTAGGTCTCAGCCTATCGATGTGGGTTGGTTTTGGATGGAGCTTCTTTATTGCACGCCATCTAGTGTGAACACGAATACTAAAATGTATTGGCTTATTGTACAGTACTCTAGTTATCATCACTATCACTATCATCACTATCACTACATATTATAAAACTACATATTATAAAATAAAGTCGCTTTCCCTGTCTGTCTGTCTGTCTGTCCCTATATATGCTTAGATCTTTAAAACTACGCAACGGATTTTGATGCGGTTTTTTTTAATAGATCGAGTGATTCAAGAGGAAGGTTTTTAAGTATAATACATGCACCCGTGCGAAGCCGGGGCGGGTCGCTAGTACTACATAAAGGTCATTAGCCATTTTGCCATTTTATCTTTCTTTCTCACAATCAAGAATCACTCAATACCTAGTAGTTAGTGACATAGATCAGATGAATATACTGTTAGTTAGTCCGTCTCCAACTCGAGTTAGTAAGTCGAGTTGCCCCATCCATCACTAAATAACTATTAGCATACGTCATACAATCAATAGCAATCAATACTTAGCATTTTTTTTTTCAGATAGAGTCACAGGCATAGAGGTCACAGGATAGAGTAGACAACTAGACACATTGACACTCGGCAACACTTCGTGTACTTGGGGCAATCGAAAGTTGTTGCCCTCCTGCTTGAGGTATCAGATGACCAGTCCGAAGCAGTGAGAGGTCTCGAAGTTGTTTACAAAATAAATAGATCACAATGCTAAGAAGTGTTCTTCCTATCATTGTGATATTGTAAATTTCGTATAAAACACACCTAGTAGATTAAAAAAAAAACAGTGTAAATATTTAAAAACTTATATTTATTAAATTACTTATTTAAATATTATAAAACTCTGACAAAGGTAACTTTAAAAATATATTTTTTCAACAATTAACAATTAAAATAATTTACTTAACATTATTGTGGGACTTCATTGAATAGCTTGAATAAATTCTTTTTATTTTACATTATTGAATACTTAATAGTTTAACATTTTTTCCTAATATTGTGTCCCTGTATTGTAATACATAATCTCACTCAATGCTACATTTGTTGAAAATAGGTGCAGTTTTTTTTGCTATCAGATTTTCAAGGTACTTAAGGCCTAATAAGTACCTACTCAATTATAACTTAAAATCTAGTTCTTCTTTATCGTGTGGGCAGTAAGGTCTTACGACCCCACACACCCTAGTATCAGAGTTTCTAAACCGCCTAGAATCTAGTTATACTCATAGATACTTTTTAAAAAAAATGATATTGCCTTATTTCAAAACTTCTATGCAATACTGACCGGTTACTATACCTACTATAATTAATTACTTAGGTACTTAGGAATTTGATAATAACACTTCTGTCGTGCTATTCTCTAAAAACACTTGTTTGTGTTTAGTGGATTGTCAACTTTATGCTGTAGGACACAACGTTGAAAATCTATTAAAGACAAACTGTTTCGGAACTCGTCGTAGAGACAGTTTGTCGTTAATGAATTTTCAACTAAATGCTCTAAAGCATAAAGTTCAAAATCCACTGGGGACCATACTAGTTTCGGTGACGAGTTCGTCCTATAGTCTTTTAGAGAATAGCATAGCTGCAGGCTTAGGTTATTCTTAGCAAAATACAACATGGTTTTAAATAAAATAACCAACCTATATAGGAATGTTTGGAAGATTTTTTGTACTTTAGTTATTCATATGCAATATTAGCCTAGTTTTTGGGTGTTATTATGTAACAAATCTACGTATTAGGGTGAGCGCAAACAAAGCAGTAATATACTAAAGCATTTTTTTTTAATGAAACAAAATAAATCTGAAATGGGGTTGAAAATTGGGTGCTAGAATGAATTCTCTCCCACAATTTACGCACTTAAATACTATTTGTGTTGTTTTTAAGTTCATTATCAATTAATTAATGATTCTACTCGAGTATATTGTTGCTTTATCTGCTCTGACCGTTAGATACCTACCTCATTCATATAAAATAACTACCTACAAATTATTTTAATTAAATAACATACAATTGAATCTAAGAAACTGGATATTTTTACAACGAAATGGGCATACCTACTGCTGACTGTTTATAAAGGACATGACCCACTTTGGATATCAGGCAATTATGATACAGAATGAAAAAAAACACAGCTAGTAATTTTATAAATCACAAACTTTACAAAAAAATATACATAGTATAAATATAATATTGGAGCAGACAAAAAGTAGCCAATACCTATCCTTTTTTGGGGTTCAAACTTACTTACCCCATACCAAATTTCATCAAAATCGTTTCAGTGGTTTAACCGTGAAAGCGGAAGACAGATAAGCAGACAGACAGAATGACGGAGTTACTTTTGCATTTATAATGTTAGTAAGGATTGTACAAAGAATATTGTTAAAATACACATAATTAATATAGGTAAGTTATTATTTGAAAAGATTTTCTAAAATCAGCGACTCGAAAAGAAAGAAAGAAAGAATTAGTATTATCCAGAAGGATGATAGATCATGCAAATGCCGTGTTTCATAATTATTTTTGGATAGTTTGTGATTTATAAAAATATCACGATTCGGTGACGCTAAGAAGTTGATAATAAGCATAAATATGACATATTGTATGAAAGTTCATAAAAATAAATATCAACCGCACAAGGCGAGACAGTGCGAGCCGGGTACTGGTTGATTTAGTGAATGACGACCTTTTATAATGTGTTAACGAAGCATTTCATAAAGAAGAAGGGTCTTTTGTGACCCAGGCCCGGCGCAAACGAAACTAATCTCAGTTGTTTAGTTATTGAATGTACTTCAAGAATATGTTTTTTTTTTTTTTTTCCGTGGCTAACCTACTGAAACTGTCTTCGTAAGGTAAAATATTATTATTTACCTCTACATCTGCCTAGCCTTTTCCCGACTATGTTGGAGTCGCCGTTAGGCTTCCAGTCTAACCGAATGTAGCTGAATACCAGTATTTTACATGGAGCGACTGTCCATCTGAGCTCCACAACTCAGTAACTGAGTAATACGATACCCATTGTTAAGACTGGTAATCAGACTTTCGGGCTTAAAACCTAGACCTAAAACCTTTTCAACCGACTTCAAAAAAGGAGGTTCTCAATTCGACTGTATGTTGCTGTTTTTTTTTTTGTTTTTGTTTGTTTTTAACGCGATTTCTCGGTCAATTGTGAACCGATTTTGAAAATTCTTTTTTTGTTAGAAAGAATGTATGAAATATTGTCATGATCTGATAATGAACTTCGGAGATATGGAACGGAACTCCTCATAGGATCATAGCAGAACTGTCGTAACAAGTAAAATTGCTTTGTTATACGTGTAGTTGATGACTGACTGAAGGAACCTCGATGTACCCCCTCCCCCTCGGAGGGGGTACATCGAGGTAAGTAGGTAGGCACTAAAAAGTGAAAAATAACAACTTAAAAAAAAGCAACTATTTTTGTGAAAATGTTTTATCAAAAACGAATTCCTAGTTGATGTTGGTTGAAAAAACGTCAGCGCAGTACCGTAGGCTGGCCGCACACGCTCAGGTTATTCAAAATCGATCAAGTTTCATGAGTTATCTTCGAAGACCATGAATATTTGACCACGGATAGATTAGTCAGCAATTATCTTAAATATGTGACTACAGGAGTGTATGTTGAAAATTGGTCGACAACTGGCGGAGCAATCGGTAAACATACATAATTTAAAAAAAAAAAACGTAGTCGAACATATACTAACTTTTTTTAAGTTGTTTAGCAAAAGCTTTTTTCGGGGGCTATGGTTTTGCTTGTTGTTATGTACTGCCACCGATTTCCAGAACTAAAGTTATTTTTTACGCTGTAGTTTTTGGTTGTCTTTTTTGCGAAAAAGTTTTTTATTTTTATTTTTTTAATGCAATATTACTTATCGTTAATATTTGAAATCCTTACAAAATGCTCTTTCAAACAATACCTCTCACGATACATTTGATTTTGGAAAGGAAGAGGGGGAGGGGTCGACTTACCCCCTCTTCTTTCAGTCAGTCATCGACTACACGTATAAACAAAGCAATTTTACTTGTTACGACAGTTCTGCTATGATCCTATGAGGAGTTCCATTCCACATCTCCGAAGTTCAGTATCAGATCATGACAATATTTCTACGGAACCACCTTAAAAGTATATTCTTTCAATTAAAAAAAGAATTTTCCAAATCGGTTTAGGCGTCTTTGAGTAATCGGGGAACATACCTAAAAAAAAAACAATACAAAATAAAAAAAAGATTTCCACGAATTGAGAACATCCTCCTTTTCTTAATTCGGTTAATGAATGAACAAAAAGTATTGTTTCATATCCAGAAAATGAAAATTATTTGTCGAACGAATCCTTTTACTAGGGCAATTTTAACTAAGTTAGCCACTGAAATTAAAAAAAAATATTACTGATAATTGATGTACATAACATAATGCAAAAACCAAGATAGGTTTCGTTTGCGCCGGGCCTGGGTAAATTTTGTATGGATCGTGACCCTTCTTCTTTTACACTGATCCAAAAAGAAGTTTTTAAGCAAAACTTTTTGGGATCACTGTTTTTAAATGTACGTTATGAGGTAGGCCCTATGTTTGATCTTGAAGGTCATCGTGCTAGCACTGCTCTAGGAAGAGTATTGGCTGGTACTTCCGGCTCCTGCTCCCAAGTCATCGGCAGAGCATATTTCTTTGGTTTCAACACGTAAACGAACTGAAAAAAAAATAAAAATAATTGTAGGCTAAGGTCATAAAAGTGGCTCGGACTCGGACATGAATCGGACATAAATGCAGGGTCGTAGCTACCGTCGTATTAAAGATTCGGGCCCCATAGCTGCGGGGGCCCGAACGCGTGTAAGCAAAAATTCGTAAAATATGATGCGCTATCTAACTCTTACGCTAAACTCCCGGAAAAAAAATAAACTTAATTATTATTTCTCTATTTAGGCTTCGCCGCAGTAACGGTAGAAGGGCCTCAATACAAATTTTGATACAGGAGGGCCCGTCTTGGACCAGCTACGTCACTGCTTGACTGATTTGTAATTTGCTATCCATCTTTCAGGGGGTCAAAACAGTTAATTATGTTTCGTTTTTAATTACGGTACCACTTATTTCCAAACTCCGGACTGCTACTGAACAATTCCTGGTAGGTTATCCAATAACACTGCACTGGGGATCCAATCCGGGTCCCCACGCTCACCAGTCGTTCCGCTGACCACGAAAACAATGTAAGTATAAATAAGTAATGGATAGACTCACCACAAGACAAGCATACGCGGCTCCAATCAGGAAGCCGACGGTGACGTCACTCCAGTGATGCATGTTGTCCTGCACACGCGACAAGCCAACGAACCACGCAGCCATCATGACCGCGTACTGTAAGCCGTGACGCAGCAGCTTTGACCCGCGCCATTTGCATTTCACTTGTAAGTAAAACTGGAAGAAAAAATGGGGAACATTTTGAAAGAGGTAGACTTTGTTTTTAAGATTGGGAAATCAGCAAATGTCTTCTTTCGCTCTGGGCGGAGCGGAAGGGAGTGTCGGGCTCTTACAGGGGTGCTATTCTCTAAAAGACTCGACGACGAACTCGTCGACGAAACTAGTATGGTCCCCAGTGAATTTTCAACTTTATGCTGTAGATCACAACGTTGTAAATCTATTAAAGACAAACTGTTTCGGAACTCGTCGTAGAGACAGTTTGTCGTTAATGGATTTTCAACTTAATGGTCTAGAGCATAAAGTTCAAAATCCACTGGGGACCATACTAGTTTCGTCGACGAGTTCGTCGTCGAGTCTTTTAGAGAATAGCATAGCTGACTATAACCCATCCGTGTTCCTCCTAATGCCTTTGCGTTCCAGGGCCGCGGTAAATCTTTCGAACAAAATCCGCAACCCTGGTTCTGATTAATTTCATTGCGGGACCCAAGACAGTTGGATCGTATCTCCGGGATTCGTCGAGCTTCATTGCCTCGGCGCTTTTCTGGTGGTCTCCACTGTTGATTCTGGCTTTCAGGAGTTGCACTAGATCATTAATTGACCATTCAAATAACATTAAGACGTTTTACTCACAATGAAAAACACAGCGCAGTACATGGCGAAGCTAGAATGTGCGCTAGGAAACGATAGCCTAGCATCCTTTATTCTGGCTACATTGTTACAAGCGCATATGTAATCCTGGATGTATCCAAGTCTGTTCAACTCGGAGTTCTGAACGGGAAAGGGTCTGCATACCTGTGAAATTTAAAAATACTTTGTCTTTTTACACTTGTACCTCGTTCCTTACTTATACACGAGAAAATAAAATAGTTGTCATTAGTTCTTTTATCCAGGGGGGAGCCCCCCCTCCCCCTGGATAAAAGGTTAAGTACTTCTGTGAATAATCATACAAATGAAATTTATATAATTCTAATTAAACTTTTTTGCAAGCATCACTAGGTATAAAAGGTACAATTATTGTGTCCTTTTTTAGTGTTTATTTTACTAAAAACCTACTCTTAGCGGGGTCAAGCCCCCCTAAACGCCAGTCCTGGATCCGCCACTGGTTAGCTGTCCAACAAACAGGCAGACAGAGTTACTTCGCATTATAATATTACTACCTAAAGATTTGTTTTTTTCAATTAAGTACTTAAATATTAGGTACTTACATCTATGAAATGCGGCCTCAGTCTGCCAATGACGTATTTCGCCAGGTCTGACGTCAGTTGCGTGCAAGCCGCGCCGAAGGTGAACACTCCTATTGTTTGGTAGCTCTCCCACACCCAGCCTGGCAACACCGCGCCTGATAGGAACTTCTCACCGATACCTTTGCCTTGCTTGTCCCGAATTACTTCGACCATGAGTATCTGCAATTTGTGAGAAGATTTATTTTAAGTTGAGATATTAAAAATATGTAAAACTAATAAGTACTTAAGTATTCCTAATAAAAAAATTATAAGGTACAGTAACGGTCCTAAGGTGGAGTAGCAATCTCACCTCAGACCAATAAAAAAGAATCTCACAAAGAAATCTTACAACAAAATACCTTCTGATATATTAAAATTAAATGAAAGAAAATTTAAGACACATAATAAAAGTACACTTTGCAACCAAGCATATTACAAATTAGAAGATTATATTCAAGTTATGACTGCTTGGAAACATGCTGGTCCTGCTCCATAGGACAATTACTATTAATTCTAGACAAAATCAAGCTTGTTATTATTATAATTTTTTTTTTTTTGACATTTATTATATTTTATTTTCTATTTGGTTTTTTTTACTATGGGATTGCGCAGGCTCACACACTGTTGCATTGTTGGTTGAGATCACAGATAATATAATACTACGTACAGATACCCAATCCCATACAAAGAAATGAGACCTCCTTAAGTCTGGCTATTCGACTGGCTATTTTCTTTCCTTCATTTTTATAACAGATGGCAGCATCAGCGACGCACTAATTGCCAGAGACTTTAATTTTATCACGCCATCTATGCGAGTTATGCGACGAACTAGATACGTACTACGTGGCATCGATACTACTAGATGGCGTTATTAGATAGGTACTTTCTCTGCAGTCGTTGCGTTCAAGGTCAAGTATAACAATAGGTGAATAGGTACAACAAGTTACTGTTATCTCGTGTTGGCGCTTAGCGTAATTTAGTTTTTGAAGTGAATACTTCTATCCGCGTTAAGAGATTTTTTGCAGGGGTTAAATAAATCTATGGGTATGGGTACGCGCCAGTTCGCGCCTTGGCGAGAAAGTGGCGCTTTTTTTTAACAAAAAGGCTAACTATAAAATTGCTTGTTATCGAAAACTTGCTTCTGCCTATGACTTTGCCCGCGTCAAAGTTGATTTCTCCATACAAACTTTGGACCCTCTTTCCCCTCAGGGGTGAATTTTGGAATTTTAGATTTTTTAGCGGAAGGCTACAGACCTACCTATAAACTACTTATCTCCCATCTTTATACCTACCTACGTCAAGTGGTTTTCGATATTTCGTGATGTGATTAAGTGAGTGACCTTTGTTTCTATGTTAATTAATGTAATTGGTATTATGCCGTATTAATTAACTAGGTATAAATAAATAAATAAATATATACCTACCTACATATTTAGATACCCACAATATGTTTATGTATTTAGATTTTAATGTAGGTACCTACCTAGTTATTGCGCATGGGATAGGTAGGAACTAGGAGTAGGAGCATACAAGTAGGAAGGTAGCTACTAGGTATCAACATAATAAAAAAAACCAACGGAATATTTTAATAAAAATATTTATTTCTTCTATCAAGTAGGTACCTACTAACAATCAAATTGATAGCACAGATTGACTTGTAGTTCCTACGGAACAGGTAGTTACTTCACTCCATTGAGAAAGCTTGACACTTTAGACGCCCCATAATTACAAAAATATTACAACGTTCGTGCGCGGTAAAATGCACTTTACACAGACGCCCGACAGTACCTACCTACTACGTCGTCTGCCGTGGTGTCACGGCGGGGTAAGACGGGGGATACCTATGAATGAAGCGGCCGCTCGGCGCGCGCGCGGTTAGTAGGTAGGTTTTGAATTTGTTGAATACGCTATGTCTGCGCGTAAGTACGTACCTAGGTATCTATTTCATTTATTTTGTGAATACTGTTTTACCTACTACAACGATCTGCTTTTTTATACCGGATACTGATTTTGCTTTAGAAAGATTTAGTAAAGGTGGACATAAACTTAAATTCCGTAATAAAACAACAGTCCCATCGAGTTTAGGATCGTTTAGTTCGTCCTGACTACTCCTGCCTGACGAGTACCTACTATGGTCCTAGATCGAAACCAGGGTCTGATGATGGAGCTAAAGGAAAAAAAACTTGATAGAAACCTTGCACATGTAAATTAAATGTAGGTAATGGATATTCTAACTGACAAATATTTTTTTCACAAACTTGTAAGACTTATTCATAATAGTAGATTATTAACCAAGGGGATAAAGCAGTGTCTTCTGTCGCGGGTGACGATTTAAATCGCGAGCGTAACGAAGGACTCGAGGTTTACTCCCGAGCGTAGCGAGGGTGTTAAAAACTTAAATCACGAGCGAAGCGAGGGATTTAAGGCGAGTCCTGAGTGTAGCGAGGGATTTAAGTTCACCCAAGACTAAGACAGCTTTATCACCGAGGAAAATACTCTACTTTTCGTACCATTTGCGAAAAAATTAACACATTAATAATATGAGATATGCATTTTAGAACATTAAGTTATTTATAAAAATAAAATAAAATAAACATAACGTTTATGTATTTGAAGAAAACAAAAACGCGGCAAATTCCTAGACTAATATTTTTTTGTCGGAAAAGCAAACGCATCAAGCTCATACGGCCTCGTCGGTTTTCGTAATTTTATTTAATAACTAGCTTCTGCCCGCGACTTCGTACGCGGATCCTGTTGCTTATGCCAGCGACAACGGGGTCGTCAAAATGGAAGATCTGAAACGTCTGATGTAGAATTCTAAGGCCTGGGGACGGGAAAACAACGGGATGAGCGAGATTTCATCGAAAATCAGTCCTAAACTGTTACCGCCTTCACCGCGTGGAGATACTCCCAGCTTATGTTATTTTATAATTATACAGTGAAATTGAGCTTTAATTTCCACATCAGGTGTTCCAGATCTTCAATTTTTTAACGTCAACAGAGAGTGCTCATCATGCTGAACAACTGTTGCTAAGACGTCTTTCCTATATATGTTATAGTGTAGCTGGGCGCTTGGAATTTCACAACGCGTGTGCCAGATCTTCAATTTTTATACGTCAACAGAGAGTGCTTATCAGGGTGAACAACTTTTGCTAGACGTCATTCCTGTATATATTATAGTGTAGCTGGGCTCTTGGAGTTCCACAACAGGTGTTCCAGATCTACAATCTTTATACGTCAACAGAGAGTGCTCATCAGGCTGAACAACTCTTGCTAAGACGTCATTCCTATATAATATGTTATAGTGTAGCTGGGCTCTTGGAGTTCCACATCAGCTGTTCCAGATCTTCAATTTTTATACGATAACAGAGAGTGCTCATCAGGCTGAACAACTCTTGCTAAGACGTCATTCCTATATATGTTATAGTATAGCTGGGCTCTTGGAGTTCCACATCAGCTGTTCCAGATCTTCAAATTTTATACGACATCAGAGAGTGCTCATCAGGCTGAACAACTCTTGCTAAGACGTCATTCCTATATATGTTATAGTGTAGCTGGGCTCTTGGAGTTCCACATCAGGTGTTCCAGATCTTCAAATTTATTCTCTTAGCAGAAAATGCTCATCACATGAAACAATTTTTGCTATGGTACCATTTTTGTATCTCTTATAGTTTAGCTGGTCTGTTGCGGTTCTGCATCAGGTGTTCAAGTTTCCAAGATGAATTATAGCCTATATGTTGCCCGGACTTAATACCAGTACAACAAAAAAAAAATCATTCAAATCCGTCAAGTAGTTCCGAAGATTAGCGTGCACAAACACACAGACAAACAGACAAACAGACAAACAGACAAACAGACAAAAAAAATAATAATTATAATTTCGGGTTCGGCATCGATGTAATAACAACCCCTGCTACTTTTTTTTAATATATTTCCATTGTACAGACACCACTTTTCTACAATTTTATTATATGTATAGATCATAACTGCATAATAAATGCGTATTCCTTTTTCAAAAAGATGTATAATGCTTTATATACGAACTCAATGGTGTAAACACAGATGTAGTGCAGTATTTTCGGTAAGTATTCCAAATTTAAATCACATTCTCTCCCTAGAGGATAAATGAAATTCAGTACAATTTTCTTTCCCTGTTTTTGACATATTAATAATGACTATTGTTATGTTCGCTTTTTGTGGCATAGAATGTCACTTTTTTGAGCAAGTGGTACGAAAACACATATTTCCTAGTTAGGTACCTACCTATCTATGTATATGAAATTTTCGAACACTATTTTTTGTTCAATGTTATCGCGTTATCACTTTTTGCTTTAGTCAACAAGGCGGTGCCTTTGAGACGAGTCATGAGTCGTGCGGGGTCGGGGCGGGGTGATACGGGGGTTATGAATGAATATCGCACCTCTGCACTGGCACCGCTCTGACCGCTCGGTCACAGGCTCGGTGCTCGGTTAGTAGGTATCTATTTCATTTTTTTTGTGAATTCTGTTTTACCTAGGTACCTACTACAACAATCTTGCTTTTTTATACTGCACACTGATTTGATTTTCTAAAGATTTCGTAGTTTTATAACCTGGCATTAGTGAACTCGGATATCGATTTTGTTTTGATAATGATTTTGTGGGGGCAGTTTGAGGGAGATTGATTTTACTTTTGAGAGATGGGTTTTATACATATAGACATTGCTTTATGTATTTTTCTATAAAAAAATATTTTCATGATCAGTCATGTTTTTTTTACATGATCAGTCATGTACGACAAAGGGTAGGTATAGGTAGGTACATTAGTACATACAGTTGATATAATTTGAACGAAAAAACAAAATACTTAATAGGTACTTAGGTACTTGTTAAACGTTGAATAGTTTTGTTTGTAATCGCCAGAATGACAAAAATTAAATATTTTAAATATTTTTCATCATTCTGTTGTGAATGACAGCAGACTGATGCCAGACTGATCGTGTAACCGCTCGAATCATTCTCGCGTCAGTCAATCACTGACCACTGTCCCCGACGCAATCTAAATAAATATTTTTTTTTATTTATTTAGATCAATACAACTATCATTACATGTCATGTTACCCCAAATCGGTAACGTGGTATTTCATAACATAGGTAGCTCATACAAAGCAACAAAAAAAAAAATAACAAAGTGAGCTATCGTAATCTGATACGACGAATAATTTGGTTTTGCGGCATACTTGGCCTTGATAACAATCATAGATTTTTAAACGTAAGTTTCATGGCGAGAAATAGGTAGTACGTAGTTTACTTTTATTTTAACAAAATGTTTATTTTTCAGATTTCTCTGATCACCCAATTAATAAAAAGCGTGAAGATACTTTTTATGATCGGCAATAAAATACAAAAAGCAACTGTTTCCGCCCGAGATCGAACCGGGGCCCTTGTGCATGTGAAGCACACATGATAACCGCTACACTGCGGAAACTTGATTTCTGGAGCTAAAATTACGCTTTACTAAGTTATGACTGAAGTTTTAAGGATTATAGAATTATTTACATTATCTTTTAATGCGCAACAGTCTCTATTGACTTGCCATTGACAAACGGAATAGATACATAGGTACTTTAAAAACGTTTCGTGCAATCCTTTTATATAGAAAGTTTTATAGTTCCAGGCTAAGTAAACCGAAAATAAGGATAATAATTATGTACTAAAAACATGTATTTTTTTCTTTCTAAATTTTATTTTACTTCGTAGCGTACCAGATTAAAAAAAATAATCTTTTAATTATTTTCCTTGAAATAAAACAACTAAACGTAAATGAATAACGATTAAGGAGTGACGACAGCGCAAAATTGAGAAAAACGCCATCTTTTGCTAAAAGAGTTCTAAACAAAATGATTTGCAGATGGCTGCTTGCTCAATCTATGAGTTCGAATGGAGGTAAAATTCTTAATTTACCTTGTTTATTAAAAATACGTGTTTTGTGAGTTTAAATAGGTGAATCAGCATTAAACAATGAAGTTTAGATTTTTATGAATTCTTATTTCAACCTAAATCTGCCGTTTAATGCTTTTTAGTGATTGTTTATTTCATAATTGCTACCTATGCTGCCATCTATGAAATTTTCCGAAGGACTAATTATATTTTGTTCTAGTTGAGACCCCATGGTTGAGATGTTGAAAGTGGTCGTCTGCAGTTCCAATATTTGTTAACATGTGAACACTATGTAACTTTAAATATATTTTTACCTTAAATTCTTAATTTGTAATATAAATTCCTTTTGCGTGTTATTATAAAGTAGTTTTTATATAAGGTACATTGCATTCACATGTAATTACGTATGACTCTGTATACAAATAATAATATTGTAAAACATTGATTTTAAAAGAGTACGTAAGTATGGAGTTTCTTGCCCATTCTTCTCCATACAAAACTACCTTTTGGAAGGGGCAACTAGATTCAATTCTATTTTTTTTCTTGTAATGACGTTCAAAAGTGCCTTAAAATGGCCTAATTGAAATAAATGATTTGACTTTGACTTTGAAATAGATTGTCATATTTGTATTTACGACCTTTCGACGCCATGTGCGATTTCTGAGGTGTTCGTAGGTAGGTAGGTACTGTGTTAATACATAATCACTTTACAAACAGATGTAGGTAGGTACTTACGGCCTGTACCGCGTGTTCACAGCAATTCAAACCTTAGCATGCTACTGCAATAAAATTATGAAAGAAAAAGGGAAGCAACTACGGTTCAAAGTATACAGCCCTGTGACAAACGGATAGTTTGTTATGTATTCGCATTACATTATTGTACATGATTGTTAAATAAAACTATACGTAATTAAAAAGAACATAAAGTGTTCTATTTCCATATAGACCTAACAATTACCTAAGTAGGTAGTAAGAAATTCCGTTTGGAAACAGGTTGACAGGTTGACGGGTTTAAGTAGGTAGGTACATATTAAGAAAAAGGAGATTAAAATTTTAAAAAAAATCCTACTTTAGTCATACTCATACTGATTTTGTCTTCATTGGAATTCATTTCAGTGTAGGTTAATGACTTTTAGTTCTTATCTAGAGTGTATATTTTAGTTTAGTATCTTACCGTAGCTACCATAAACGCGAATCCAGCTCCTGCGAGGGCCCCTACAGATATCAGCTGTTCTTTGTACGGCAGCCGAATGGACGTGTCGTTAGCGAAGTACCCACGCTCGTAGGGAGGCACCCATAGCATAATCGCCAGAAGCGGGAAGCCCACTGGAATCAAAATACTCTGGAGTCAAAAAAATTAGTCAGCAAGTGTTAGAGCTGGTTCACATTAGGTCGGACCGACATTTTTACCGTTGACCGACTGTCGGGTGTTGCTGCTCACACTAGATCAGTGGTTCCTAACCTTTTCAATGTCACTACCCCTGAGTTTACCCCTAGCTAATTTAAAATAATTAAAACCACACAAAAGTGATGGTCCAAAAATGTATGGACCAAAAACCCAGAGTCGATTTAGACAAATCTGGTATCAATAGCTTTATTAAAATGCACAATTTACCCCACCGAAAAAATTATGCCCGTATCCATGGGATATAAAAGTTATAGGCTAACAAAGTATATTGGAAAAATCATGAATAACTGATTATTTTTACCAGTTTTTGCAACAGCAATATATTAATAATGAATAACTTGTTATTTTTATCAGTTTTTTCAACAGCAATATATTAATAATAATAATCATAGGACAATAATAAATATAAGTAGCGATTATATGAACCTATCAAGTATTAAATCTTATATTTCACAGCTTGTAAATCATATGTCAAGATACTTTTGTCATGAAATCTTTTTACAGTTGAATGTGCCTATTTTGTCTCAGATTATTTATTTTTTCAGTCGCTTATTTAAAAAAAAAACAAATACTGTGGGAAAAATAATTATTTCAATTATTTTCAATGTCTATTAATATATCATCTAAGAACCCAGCAGGTTGCATAAGGTCGTCTTGGTACCTGGCCCAGGCCAGAAAATGAATAACAAAGATAGGTAGGTAATTATGCTAGAGAACTTAAAAAATAGACATAATCTCATTAATAAAGGACTTTGAACTTGATAGTTGCATATGACCGCTAGTTATATTTATTATTGTCCTATGATTATTATTATTAATATAATGCTGTTGAAAAAACTGGTAAAAATAACAAGTTATTCACGATTTTTCCATATATACTTTGTTCGTCTATAACTCATATACCCCATGGATATGGGCAATTTTTTTTCGGTGGGGTAAATTGTGCATTTTAATAAAGCTATTGATACCTAATTTGTCTGAATCGACTCTGGGTTTTTTTTGGACCATCGCTTTTGAACGAAAATAATAATACCTATGTTTATTATGTAAGAAATTGCCCGTTTAGGTAACTAGTAAAGTAATATATAAATCTCGGAGTTAACTAGTGTGAAGGTTGAAATTGCTTTGCATTCGCAAGTTTGACAATATTAGGGTTTATTGCTATTTTAATACTATTTCGTGCCATCCCGTGTTACCCCTCTAGAATCTCCGTTTTACCCCTGCGGGGGTAATTACCCCCAGGTTAGGAACCACTGCACTAGATGCTGCCGATCCGATCTAATGTCAACACCACTGTCGTCACCGTCGTCACAAAGCAGTTGTGAGTTGGCTGTCGGTCCGACACAATGTAACCAGGCGTAATTCAAAGGTGTACCCATTAAGAGTGGTACACCCAAATGCCAAATCAAATCAAATCAATAATTTATTGCGTTCCATAATGTACATTAAAGGTCTTATAAATATAAAGGTATAGAATCATTATGGACCCTGTCGGGCACAGCAAATTAAACCAGTTATGTTTAAGTCCCATGTAATAAGGGGCGAGCCTATTGCCACCAACCGGGCACAAATTCAGACTCCGAGGCTGCTACTGAGAAATTCCTGATGGAAAAACCCAATAACACTTTATCCGACCTGAGAATCGAACCCAAGGCCTCATGCTCACAGCTCATGGCTTCTCTGTATGAAAAAGATCCTTACTGTGGGACAATAATAAGCTGTTATATTATTTTTACATTCCCTAACTACCTACCTTTTTTATTAGGTTTAAATACTGCCACGAGCCACGACCCTTATCTGTTGCAAGCATGAAAGTACAGTCAGCAACAAAAGTCGATTAACATTTATGATTTTTTTAATCCTAATTATTAAGTACAATATTAAAAGTAAAACGCAATGAATATAAAATTAAGATACAATAAACCCTTAGCTATGGCCTGAAATTCTGAAAGCCAGTACATTATGTGTTTAGTGTCTGTTTAAATCACTACATAGTATAAAACAAAGTCGCTTTCCCTGTCTGTCTGTCTGTCCCTATATATGCTTAGATCTTTAAAACTACGCAACGGATTTTGATGCGGTTTTTTTTAATAGATAGTGTGATTCAAGAGGAAGGTTTATATGTATAATACATGCACCCGTGCGAAGCCGGGGCGGGTCGCTAGTGATATATAAAAGTAACATTGTTAATCGACTTTTGTTGCTGACTGTACAATGATTTACGTGCGTACATTGAGTAATACCTAAAGTGATTTATCATACCAAAAAAAATAAGTCGTTTTTCAACCAAACATTTTGCTCAACCTTATTTTTTTTTTTTTTTTTTTATAAAATCGTTGCCCCGCACTAGGAATTTCTCCTGTATCGTGGGTGTGTTTACAAACATATTAACTCACATACACAAACAGCTGCCCTACCATGAACTCTTATTGCGATCCAAAAAACTGAATTGTTCTTCAAATAAGTCAATATAACGCATCAATTTATGTCATTTATTGACGTATTTTCTCTTATCGCGATCCAAAAACTGAACTGTTCTTCAAATACGTCAATATAACGCATAAATTGATGCGTTATATTGACTTATTTGAAGAACAATTCAGTTTTTTAGATCGCAATAAGAGTTCATGGTAGGGCAGCTGCAAGACCCGGAACAACTATCTGAATCGCCAGTGTGTCGTACCTTGAGGATGCTCAATACTCTTCTGACGGCCAACCCGGAATGTGATGTGTTTGCGGACGAATGGAGTAAAATTAAGCGCGTATGTCTGATGTTCTGTGAGAGACAGTATGCAAGGGTGTCCACTGTTCCATGTTAGTACCTATGTAAGAATATAGTTTATGACTGAATTGTCTGCATTGTATAGTTTTTGTTTCGTTTCTATGTTAATTAATGTTATTGGTATTATGCCGTGTTAATTAACTATAAATAAATAAATAAATCTGTAGGCCATACAAATATTTGTTCCGTGCGGGATAGGAATCGAACCCGCGACACGCAGCCAATCGCTCGTCCACTGCGCCAACAGTGCCGTCAATTAGTTTGATGGTCAGTATTGATGACTTTACACTCCGAATAAATTAAAATAGAATGACGTAAACGTTATTACTAAGTATTATTATTATTATGTTTGCATTGGAATTCGTGATACTAATATTTCATACTTTATCTTTTCTAATTACGTAGATATAGATACGGTTATATCCCTAAGTTGATAAAGTACTAGGTACTATTCTCAATTACCTACTTATATTTGATTATTATGATTCATACAATTTACGTGAACGATCCTAGTTCCTCTTCCTACATTCGGTCGGTGACGCGTGAAAAATCATAGTAAAGATTATTTTCTCACACAGCACTCTCCCCGCGACTTTGTTCGCGTGATTTTTCTTAAGGATTCCTAATTTTTTGATAATAAAATATAGCCTATAGCACTCAGTGATAACGTAGCTTCCAATTTAAGAAAGAATTTTCAAAATCGGTTCAGTAGATCCAGAGATTACCCCCTACAACAATTGCCATTTTGTCAAAAAACTGTTTTCTGTAGTGATGTAAGTAGGTACCTATATATAATTTGATCGCAGTGTTGCCAACCTTATAATCGGATTTTTTTAATTTATGATAATTTTTATTATTGACAATATCGTCTATTGTTTTCAGTCCGGTTGGAGGCCCTCTGTATTCACGGGGCCCTGGGCTGCAGGCTGCAGCCCAAAAAGCCTTTAAGTAGACCCGCCCCTGTATAGAAGTATAATATAATGCCAGATTTCCTCACGATGTTTTCCTTCATCGATGAATTGATGTCAGTGATGTCCAAGATAAACTTGAAAAGTACCTAGGTACACATGAAATGAAAAG
This sequence comes from Hoplodrina blanda, assembly GCA_949316365.1. Classification (NCBI taxonomy): domain Eukaryota; kingdom Metazoa; phylum Arthropoda; class Insecta; order Lepidoptera; family Noctuidae; genus Hoplodrina; species Hoplodrina blanda. The sequence goes on from OX438594.1 coordinate 12,058,313, forward strand.
TCATATTGGTACTTGCTCGATACAGAACCGACTTGTATTTAATGTCAATTTTGTTTCGCAGAATTAGCCTTCTGATTACGGCATAAGTAAAGCACTGAAATGCACTTGAAAACTACAATAATTTATCTAGGTAAGTACCTAGATTATCATAATTATCTACACGTTACTAAGAATCCTTTAAGAATTTTCAGAAATATTAATGAGTAACATAAATTACTGAATTAGTTTGGCATTAGGTATCTAATCTCTAATCAATCTTTTCTGTCATTATCAGTGAGTCAGTTTATCACTAGGTATTCAGCTATATTTATCTACGTTATAATATATATATACATATATGTGATAAGTACCTACAAGTACAAATAAGGTACCTTTCCCACAGCCGACGATAAGTGAGAAAAACTAGAAATGAGTTGGCGAGTGTGTAGTACCGGTAGTTTAAATCGCTATAAGCTAGTGTAAGCGTGCGACTGGAAATTACTCGCACCACTTGCTCGGCCACCACCGCGGATAGGTATACCAGGGTGTTTTGGCGAGTGTTCAGAACTTCAAACCGGCAAGTGAGCATCACCAAGCGAGTTTTTTCTTTGATAACTCTTGTCGCTGCGACAAACTAGTAGAGCGAGTGCTCGCCGGCATCGGCAGTGCGACAGTCAGCAACTATTTACTATTTAGATAGGTACTTACCTAGTTGAAGTACTTATCTCTTTTATTGGCGAGATCTGCATCCTTTGTACTTTCTTGAGCGAGAGAATAGTCTGTGTCATGTCGCTTCCTTGGCATGCGCATTAATTGTGCTATAAAGTGTATCGCTTGTAACAACGCTTCGAGTACGACCCTGGCATTCATGTAAAAGAGCCTTTTCACGTCTTTGAAGGAATTTGCTAATGTTTTGTATTATTCGAAAAAGGAATAGTCGTGATGCTGATGGATGACCCACTGGCGATGGCGCTCGCCTCTTTAGCATGTGTATGCGGGTTTCATGCCGGGAAAGTACCCATATGATTTTTTAAATTCATATGTAGGTACCTATATAAGTAGTTTCTAAGTTTATCTTGAACATCATTAACGTTGTTATAGGAAAACATTAAGTACCTAGGTATAAGGAAACATGGACAAAAAAAATCCGAAATCGCTAGCCTGCCTTGAGCAAGCAATTATTCAGTTTCCCTCAAATAAATTTTCTCAGATAGGCCTGATCGAAACATGCAAATGCCATGCGTGTGCGCAACCACGCTGGGGCTTAGAAACAGCACAAAAATGAGTTCATGGTACAGGAATTTATTATGCAAGTAATGACAAACGCCAATTTATTGATAAAGGTTCTTATCTAAGCCGCGACATGATGCTTAATTTGTTTAAATATGTTTTATTAATGGAGGTGTGAATACCTACTTTGATTAAGATAAATATGTATATCTGTGTACTTACTTTAACACGTGATATATAAATACCTAGGTACCTACATGGTTGTAGACCTAAAGACGAAACTTTTCTTTGGTTAGTAAAACAAATAATACCTAGGTAAGTACTAGCCTAGAAGACTCTGAGCATTGATCACCACGTCCACGTTTGCTCTAGGTACCTAGTTTACTTGTATTTATTATAAGTTCTGGGTTTTGTCGTAAATTATTATGACATACTAGCTGTCCGCCGCGGTTACACCCGCGTCTTTGGTTACTGCTTCGCTCCCGTAGGTCGTAGCGTGATGGTATATAGCCTCTATAGCCTTTCTCGATAACTAATCTATCTAACACTGAAAGAATTTTTCAAATCGGACCAGTAGTTCCAGAGATTAGCGCGTTCAAACAAACAAACAAACAAACACTGCAGCTTTATAATATTATAAGTATAGATTAATTCGATATACAGTAATGATTAAGTAAATTGAAGCCTAAATAAATTTCTACAACATTGAGTTTAATAATTATTTAAGTAGGTACTTACCTAGGTACTGACTAAAATATCTCAGAAAATATGAATACTTTTGTCCGTGAAATTCTCAGTTAAGTACCTACGTTATTACGTAAAGTAGTTAGTAGGTACCAAGCTCTTTAAGATAGAAGTGTAGTGTGAAGTGTTATTATTTTTAACTACAATATAAACAAAACACTTGATTTTCAATTTTAAAAAAGCCCCTATGCGCCTCTCATAGTAGGTAGGTAAGTAGGGTGAACACGCCAGTTCGCCGACCACCTCCGGCTCTCGACCACTTTGCGAAAATCAGGTAAAAATAAGGAAACCGACGCGCGGAAAATGTTCGAATTGCATGCAGACGAAGGGTCATTCAGTATTCTTCCTACGGGTCATCGTTTGTCCACCTAAGATCGTTTGATGCCGCTCAGTTAAGTAATGAACTTAAGCTCAGTACACCAAGTCACCAGATTATAGCTAAAATTAGTGGACGGGAACATTTTCTAACGTCAGTAAAACATGTTATTATTTACTTTTGAACATAAATATTATGCTTGGTGTGTCAAAATATGTTTGTATTTACTTATAAACTAATAATCAATTGGAAATTACGAGTGTTTAATTAAAATAATTAGTGGTCGGTCAACTAGCTGCTAAAATTACGCTTTCGTTAGTTTACGACCACCTGGTCGGGAACTAGCTGAATTAGACTAGATAATTTTCAAAGATTGTGGACTTACTGCAAGATATAATGTGAAAATTTTCGATTTATTCTATTCATTTCGGCATAGCTGATTTGCTCGCCAGATTACGACCGGCTAATTGTATCAAAGAAACTAAACTGTAAGCCCTTAAAGTTCTCAAATTCTCAAATCCTGGTGGTCGACAACGGATCAGTTGTCGACCACCATGATTTTACTCTGAAGAAAATCGACTAGTTTTTGGCGGTGTACAATTTTTTAATAAATATTCCTTACCTACCTTACATAGAAGCAGCATATTGATTATACCTGCCAGTTTTGTACGCTATAATATTAATAAATTGTGCTTATAAAAAAAAAATATTAATGATTTTATTTTCGACTTTAATCTGATAGTGCTCGAGTTGTTTTTACAGTGGCTTTCTACCGGTCGGGAACTAGCGGAAAAGACGGTCGTTAACTGACTGTAAGTGTCCGGGAACTGGAAAAATCACACTTTTCGATATATCTGTTAATTATAAAATAATACATTAAAATAATTTAAAAAAAAATATCAGATCGTGTAATTTAAACATTTTTCTTTCACATGTAGGCCCAATATCAAAATATTAACGCTTTTTATTAATAACTATGTGATTTTAAAGATGACAAGTCGACTAAGTGGTCGTGAACCGGCCTAATCACCCTATCTTAATACTTTTTCTCATAGTCGTTTTTTAACACGACTTTTTGCTTTAGATTCCAAAATCTTTTAACTAAAGAGCGTTTGTTGACAACCGATTAATTTTTAACGTAAAAAGGAATACTTACAAAAAAAAAAACAAATAAATAAATTATGACAGGGGCCTACAATGATATTTTGGGGCCTATCACCATCTCCTAAAACAGTAGGTACCTATTATTTTACTTTGTAATTTCTGTTGTTGAATTCCCAACTCTCAAAATTCAAATTCTAAATGAAAATAAATTCTCGGCAATGAAAATCTAATTTCCAAATTCAATTGATCGAAGAGGTAGGTACCTGCCTATTCCTAATAAAATATTAAAAGTTTTTTATTCATGTGCATTTTTACCTCCTGCTATGTGTGTCTAGGGTTACCATATCTCAGGATTTGTCCTGAGATCTCAGGATTTGGGCCGGATTTTGCAAATCTCATGAAATCTCAGGATTTTTTGAATTTTCAATAAAATACAGCTTTTATTTTAAAGATCTCTTTAATTAAAAGTTAAACAAACTAAAAATAATCTTCCTTTAGTAATAATTGCACAATCAAAATCTGTACTTATTTATCCAAGTAGGTACTTAATCAGTTTTATCATACATTTTTAAGTAAGGTTTTTTCTTTAATTATGGATTTATAAAATGCCCCATATGTTAAGCTCTTCAAATTATATTTTTAATTAATTAATTGTATAATTATATCGAGTGCGATGTGCAACGCGTGAGCGACGTCCGCAGTGTATATAAACGATAATACTTATTACGACTTTTTAAATTGTTAAGTACTACGTTTGAGAGAAAATTCTAAAACTGTACAAAATTTCAGGATTTTTCAATGGAAATCAGGCCTTTTCTCCGGACTTTTGATTTTTTCATCTGGTAACCTTATGTGTGTCAGAGAGCCTACCTATAAAACAATTTTTTTTTTTATAGGAACGCTACGAAGGCGATTCGTATATCTACGCAAATGTAATCGGTACCTAGATAGGTACCTACCCGGAAAAGTGTATGTAATTAGGTACCTACTACTTAAAAACATTGTTAGGTAGGTACAATACTTTTTATCTACAAACATAATGTTGATAAAAATGGATAAACGAAATCTTACATAGGTAGGTACCTACCTAACTATGCTTTTCCTATTTTGTTACTTGCCTACGTTAATTATACTAAACTAATAAGTAAATGCGAAAGTAACTCTGTCTGTCTGTTACACTTTCACGACTAAACCACTGAACCGATTATGATGAAATTTAGTACGGGGTAAGTGTGAACCCCAAGAAAGGACATAGGCTACTTTTTATTCAGCGGCTTTGTTTGTGCCGTGATAACCGACATTTACGCGGACGAAGTATGGCGGAAGCAAGTAAGGAATGAAAATTTCACTCGAAGCGATTATTTATTTCTTTACGCACATTTAAAAAAATACACTTTACAAAGGCGGACTTAATGCCTTGGGCATTTTCTACCAGTCTACCAGGCAACAGAAGGAACAGGGTGGTTTTTTAGTCAGTAAAAGTCTGACAGTCCCTTCCGCCCCACCCAGGGCTCATTTGATGATTTTTACCACCTCAAAAAAAAAAGGGTGATGCAGAGACAAAACATAGTAGATGGATGGATAGTGTGATGGTAGTGGATTATTCTCACTTCTATTTATAGACCAGCATGACTCGTGCTTATCAAAGACTAGCGACCCGCCCCGGCTTCGCACGGGTGCAATGCTGATACTAAATATTCTATAAAATTTCTTTATATGTATAGGTACAACGTTCACAGCTTTTAGGCAAGCGCCGCCGCCGCAGACGCTATGTACCTGCATTTTAAATCTGTAATATCTTCAAAAATATTCATTTAAATTGCATGCTGTAAATGGCCATAATGATCTATATGAAATGCACAATGTTTTTAAGGTACTTAATTGGATAAGGATTAATGCTGTATTGCCTAAAATTGCTTCTTAAATAAGCCATTATTTTTCGTAAAAAGTTAAGGATAAAAAATGATTATTGTGGGTTATCCCTAAGAGATAGACATATACCGTCGCGGACTTTTTTGTAGACCTTTTTAAGGTGTACAATACTGTAGTACATTATTTTGATCTATCTCGAAGGGTTCAGCCAGCGTTTACAATGTAAGCGCTAAAAAATGTGTTTATTTACGACATCACATTAGAAATCTCTAAAATTATCAGTGTTTCTCTACTATATTATGCATGTATTATACATATAAACCTTCCTCGTGAATCACTCTATCTATTAAAAACCGCATCAAAATCCGTTGCGTAGTTTTAAAGATCTAAGCATATATAGGGACAGACAGACAGGGAAAGCGACTTTGTTTTATACTATGTAGTGATAGTGATAAATAAAAAGTACCTAAGTACTTAGGTAGGTAAAATCATTGTTGTCTTACTAAATACAAATATCGTAAAAGGACATGCTCGAGCCATAAAACTAATCTGTCTCGTAATGGAGCTAACCCAGTTAACCAATTAAATTAATTACTTTGCACAGCAATTATAAAGGTCTTTGCTCACTTGGCATAGATGTATAACGGTTTATTGGGACATTTTTATTGGACACGTCTTATTTTTTGGACTTGGCACAAGTTCGTGCTTCCTTATAAGTAAATCTCTGGCAGAAATTATAATGATCTCAGAAGGTAATGAAGTGAGCAGAAAGCAGAGGTAACTTTACAGTAATCATTTATTCATGATGACAAAAAGTCAAAATTAGTTAATAGTATTGACTTATTTCTTTTTTGGACTTTGAGCATAAGGTCTTGGGTTCGATTCCCAGGTCGGGCAAAGTGTTATTGGGTTTTTCCTTCAGGAATTTCTCGGTAGCAGCCTCGGACTCTGGATTTGTACTCGGTTGATGGCAATAGGCTCACCCCCTATTTCGTGGGACTTAAACATAACTGGCGAAATGTGGCTGTACTAATGGGTACACCTCTGCCTAACCCTTCTGGGATTACAGGCGTGATGTTATGTTAAAAATGTAATTTATGTGTATTTTAATGAACAAAGGAAAGAATAAAGAAAGAAGAAAGCAGAATGAACTCCGACCGAATTTCGGCCACAGCGGCCAATCTCAATGGAGACTAGCCAAGCACGCAGCCTCACGCAGGAGATATTATAGTGCACGTGCACGAGTACCTATGTTCTCAAATTCAGGTCCACTTCCTTTTCCCTCAATGTTCTAGTCCGATGGGACGGCAATTTCGACACAACCGGGCTACTCCGGCGGCAACTCCAGGCTGTTACTGAGAAATTGGTAAAGGAAAACCCAATGACAATTTTTGCCAGACCATTATATTATAGGTAGATATAATTGTAGAACGTTTCTACGTTTCTTGAAGAACCACTTATTATAAGTAGTTAGGTGATTTACCCATCACTTCACATAAAATCGATCTATCAAAACATCTGCATAAGTTTCCCATACAATTTACTGAGTTGGCATTCAAACATAAAAAAATCGCAGAAATTAATTACGAACAGCAGAATTTTCAATTTGAAATATGTACTTGATTTTCTGGCCAAATCTACTACACGTGTTTTGCAAGTGCTCTCAAGTTTGTCGCATTGGTTTTGCTCAGCTGAGCAGTATAATTGTTTCCTCGTTTCGAACAGTGCACTTAAGGTCGTTTATAGAAGCTACGTAGATGGAAAATTCATGAAATGAATTGAATTGACGTTCAGACAACAGCCTTTGTGGAAAGTATTTTGAGCCGTTTGTAATAAAAAGAAATTTCATGTTTGACTATTGAACCACGAAGCAGACATTTTTTTGGTACCTGATGGCATTCAATAAAAAGCTGGTATACATTTTGAAACCTGGTTTGAGGAAACCTGGACTTGTAATTAATATAAGTCTGAAATCGCTAATCCGCTTTGAGCAAGCGTGGTGATCAATGCTCGTGCCTCCTCTGTATGAGAAGATTCGAGGCCTTTGCCCTGCAGTGGGACAGTAATAGGCTGGTATTATTATAAATTCTATAATGAATAATGGTATTTAGGTGCTTGCCAAAAAAATAATTCAAATCAAAGATATTTTTCGCGAATTTGGGTTGTGGGCATGACCACCGCGCCCACAACGGTAGATCCGCGCTTGTAACGGTTTCAGGATCGATCGCCTTAGCAGACAGGGCGACGACGTTGATGGTTATCTTCTTGGCATACTGCCATCGCTGACTCGTGGAGTTTATTTTATTTACGTTGAGTGTACCTTTGTGTATCAATCCTGCTATCCTTTTGAGGTGGTAAAAATCATCAATTTATAAGTCCTTCCGCCCTGGGTGGGGCGGAAACTGACTAAAAAACCACCCTGTTCCTTCTGTTGCCCTTTACGTTCCGGGGCCACGGTATCCTGTTAAGACGTCCCGCAACCCCGGCAGGAATTCTGCTATCCTATTACTATTATAAACGCGAAAGTTAGTGTGGATGGATGGATATTCCGTTTTTGTATTCCCATGGGGGTTATTTAGGACTTTGGCTTAATTCTGAAGCCTACGCAGATGAAATCGCGGGCAGAATCTAGTCTTACTACTGTTATAAACGCAAAAGTTTGTGAGGATGGACGAATGTTTGTTTGTTACTCATTCACGCATAAACGGCTAAACGAAATTAGATGAAACTTTATACATACCTACGCAGATACTAGCTTTTGCCTGCGACTTCGTTCGTGTAAATTTCGGACCCCTGTTTCATCCTTTATGGTGTATGGAAAATTCCTTCTTAGCGGACGTCTCATAACTTTATTCTACCTACCTTGCCAAATTTCATCTTTATACGTCAAGCGGTTTTTTGATATTTCGTGACGAGTGAGTGACCTTACGCTTTTAAATACTTTGATAGATTAAATTAGATGCATTGATCTAGCTTAAGTTTTTAGTCCGTTTTTCTGTTCTCATGGGATAATTTAGAACTTTTGTCAATTCTGAAGCCTACGTAAATGTAGTTGCAGAGATAATTTAGTTTGTTATAGGTGTGTACGTAACGTGTGTTTCTTTCTGACATTCAAATATTTACGAATTTGCATTTTACAGCGATACCTACATTTGTGTACATTTGTGCAAGTGATGTCATCGATATTTACGACCAAGTGAACTGATTTGTGTGATTAATGAAGTTATCGATCATTAAGTAATCGATTCGAAGCAGTTATATTTATTATATTTATGTTGTAAATAATCAATCTTTTTGATGTTAGTGTTATAAAATTAATTTATAACAGCGGCGACAGGAACGTACCAATATTGAGCTGAGATTGGATATAGGTATTTTTATCATTAAAGTTATAGTGAGTGCTAGGTTTTACTCGCGACTTTGTCTGTGTAAATGTCGGTTACCGCGAACACAGACGAAGTCGCGGAATACAAAGTAGCCTTCCTTTCAAACTTACCTCATATAAAATTTTATCGAGATCGGTTCAATGGTTTAGTCGTCAAATATTTTTTTTTTATCGAAATTGGTTCAGTGGTAGCTAGTGGCTTTGCGATACTGGAAATATGAAATAACGTAAGGGACATTTGGGAGAAAATGTCATTTTCGACCAAATGTGAGGGACATTAAGTCGAAAAGAGATTATCGCCCAAATGTCCCTTACGTTATTTTATATTTCCAGTATCGTTTGAGAGAGTTTCTTTCAAAGTTGATTTAACGTAAGTATCTGCTTACTCATATTGGTTTCACCTACCTACGTCATAATTATATAGGTACTATACAGTGAATAGGTGTAAGTGTTTATGTATTTTAAAGTGGTTAAGTTTGTTTTTAACCGACTTTAAAAGAAGGAGGAGGATCTATGTTTGACTGTATGTGTATACCGCCTATTGACGACACATAATCAATTTTTTTTTATTCGGAAGCGTATACTCCCGAGGTCGTCCTATATATATTTCATGAAGATCTGACATACACGCATAGTGGATTCGGTTATTCTGCTGAAGATTAAAATAATTGCTGGTTAGTAATCTATCTGCAGTCAACTAATTATATTATGTCGTTGGCAATACGAAACAAAAAAACAATCAAAGCCGCCGTTAGGGTCCCATTGGCAGTCTTCGGGTAAGGAACCCTTATAATAATTCAGGAGGGGTCTTTGATATAGATAAAAAATAACGATTATGATAAAGGGCGGGCTTATCCAGGGCCGTCTTTAACATATTGTAGGCCCCGGGCACAAGGATCTCGGGGCCCCAGTGTGTTTTATGTGTACTGATAGTTGAAAAAAATAATTTTTTCATGTTCAATTGACTCTATCTCAATTATGTGACTATATTGATGTCTTGTGACTTTTTCAATTCATATGTACTTTCTAAGTTTATCTTGGACATCACTGACATCGGTGAAGGAAAACATCGTGAGGAAACCTGGACTTATACCAGCCTATTACTGTCCCACTCAAACCATGTCAGAGGCCCTTGAGGTGGTTTAGAAACTCTGACACTAGGGTGTGTGGGGTCGTAAGACCTTACTGCCCACACGATAAAGAAGAAGAATAAGAATAATAGTAGAATACATAATACTCATTTCTTAAGCTTGGAGCAAGAAAATTATTGTGAATCGCACTGCAATTCAAATGTTTTGTCACTGAACAGACTGCAAGGAATGATTTTTTTGGGGACAGGCCGGGGCCCCAGACGGTCGTGGGGCCCTGGGCACTTGCCCAGAGTGCCCAGTGGAAGAGAGGGGCCTGGGCTTATCGTCTAATGCAAACATTAAAACAATTGGTACCTTCCTATTGATTGCCAAAACTGTCGCACAATAGTCTTTTTTAATTAAAATTAGGTGCGTATATCGATACGTGCGTCATGCTACACCATAAACAGCATAAATAATTCTGCCAAAATGAACCAACCCACGTTAAAATATCTCCCATTTATTAATTAATTGATTTTAGATACCTAATTAGCGTTGATTAATTTTAAATACATTCTAAGCGTTTCATAATTATGTTGGTTGAACTGTTATTGGTGGTTCATTTGGCATATTGAATTAGTTCTGTCTCACTAGATAGGTAAACGCAGGTTACTTTAGCCTTGTAGGTTTCCTTACAGCTTTAGCTGAAAATGAAAAAAAAAACGTGCGACATGAACTTCCTGCCTCTTGAATGGCAATAAATAAACCTATTCGTCTAAGTACCTACCTACCAATTTAAATGCAGGTCAATGAATATAAGTATATTAAATCGTATGATAACGGGGTTCAAACTGATTGCCGCAACGGGTGCAGTGTGCGAAGTCCTTTATGTGTAGACGTCACGTGACTAGCAACTAGATCCTGACGGCTTTTGTTTTTTAATTAAGATAGAATATGCAAATAGGTTTAACTACTTTCTTCTGATTGACTAACGAGGTCGTTACAATGGCACTGACCGTAGAAAAACTCCTTTTGTGTACATTGAGTTTTTAACGTTTGTTTGATACCTAGGTCAGGCCGCTTTTACACTTGTAAGTTTTACTCAGTACCTAACTAATGTACCTAATTAACTTACGATTTTGCAAATATAAACTCTTTGTAAGTGGATTATTGTGATTTCTTAATACCTTCGAATACAGCAGTAACTTACATAAATTTTACGGAAGCTTACAAGTTTATAGGCGGTTAAGTAAATAATGACTGGGAAGTAGGACCAGTATTTTTTAGGTTATTTCATTTTTGGTAATAGGTACCAAGTAAGTACCTACCTAGTTAATTTAATTGCAACATTTTATTACGACAGGAAAAAAAACCGGTATTTTTAAAGTTAATAACTGTAAGTACCTACATCTCCTATGGATTACTTACCTACCTACGTAAAAATGAATCGACTAAGAATTCAAAAAATATGAAATCCACGCCTGGTAAAGATCTACAAGCACGGAAGTAAAAACGAGATAAAAAATAACCGAATTTACTATCGGATCATTGATTACTTTATAATCTAAATGCGACATGAAGGCAACAAGTTAGTACAACAATCAAACATATGGCGAATATAACCACATTATAAATTCCTTACTCACCACATATTAAAACAAAGAAGTCCAGGATAATTTTCCATATCAATCTGTCGACGGCCATTGTGCTACACTAATAACATAATATTTACGTAAAATCCTTTTTTTTCACAATCACGCTTGCTCAGACACAGTCAACACGATAAAGACTGCTACAATACTGCTGATAAAATGAGTAATCGGTGGGTAACTATAGTAGGCGGTGTTAGTCATTGTCAAACATTGCAAAAAGCACCGTTACCGAGGTCCTTGCTCCAATATGCTGCATCTTTTTAGAGATAACGCGACTGAGTGTGTAGTAAAGTAAATTACTCAGCTAACCCACTGTAAATAATAATGAAGCTGTGAATATTATAGTATTGATGATATAAAACCATTTGTAAAGTTTGAGGACAACGCCATCTGTGGTTCGTCCTATGAACTATCTGTTAGACGCCATCTATGCACAATTATATGAGCTTCAAAGTTTGTATATTTGTAAGTAGATGGCGTTAGTTGCTTCCAATTTTAGGAACACATATTTTAAATATATTTTTAAAAGCAAGGGCCCAAGGGGGGATGGATTTGAAAAACAAAAATTAAACACTTTATACAGATTTATTTTTATTATTATGCTTTATATAAACTTTTAACCACATTAAAAATAAGTAAATAAATAGCTGCCTCAAAGCTACAATACATCGAGAATTCTAAAGGCAGTGCATTTTAAGTTCTATTATACAATACAAAAAACATATAAACAAGTAATTTACTTAAAATAGTTTAAAAACTGACGACATCTTTATGTCAAAATGAGTAAAAATATTTTAACTATATTACACTTATCTAGCACCTAATTGGACCTAAAGCTAACTTTCTATTGGGTATTTTGTAACAGAGATGTGCTAATTAGATAATTAGTAAATTACCTAACTGATTTAATTAATTTACTGACTAGCTGATGACGTTTGCTGCACTGAGATTTATTTACTTAAAATTATGTATTATAACAGTCAATGTGTCGGCCATATTGCAAATTATGGCGGGAACATTTTAAAAATCGAAAAGCATAGATTAATAATTTAAAAACGGATAGATAATCGACTAACCAGCTATTGGCACATCTCAGATCTATTATTCCTTTTTTATTTAAAAGCCTATATCACAGTATAAAAAAATACGTTACAGTTGTCTTCGAGACTTCAGATTACGTTTACTATGACTAATATAAATAATGGATGTAAAAAGACACTTAACAAAGCCGAAAATAAGGTCTATATTCTTCCCATCATTTCGATTTTCGTTTTGTTCTGGACCATACCTGGGAAACTTCGGGTCAAGGTCAAGGTCAAAGTTCCAATTTGAAACAAGTTTTAAATTTCAAATATTCCCATGACTTTTATTGTTGCAAAAAAATAAAATAAAAGAAGATTCTCAACTATATTTTTTCCTCAAAGTTACTTAGTGTCTTTTTACACCCTGTATATGAGCTGTGTTACTTTATCCCTCCTCCCTCTTCCATTAGGCCGTAATCTACGTTTGGGCCTCGACTAGGGTTGTCAACTTTTTCTACAAGAAAAAAAATTAAAAGGTCGGGAAGGAAAATGAATACTTAGTTATTTTAGAACAATGAATAGTTTTAAAAAGTATTGTTGGCAACCCAAGCATCGACCAGGTTCTTTGCTTAACGGCATCAATATGCCATCCCCTTAACATGCAATCCCGAATAAAATACGAACAACACAATATTAACAAACAATGAAACTAAATGTAATTTAACCTAACTCCATATTGCGTGAAAAAATAGTTTGTGGTTGTTTTTAGTTTATGGGCTAAGAATAGGCGGGGATTTGCTTTTGTTCTTATTTTTTCTAATTAAGTAACTTTTATTAGGCCGAAAACATGTGATGACTAAAAAAAATTTTTTTTTTTTTATAAGAACCTTGCCTGACTCTAGGATTTTTTCCTGTATTGTATAAACTCACATACACAAACAGGCAGACCCGGCCATACAAACGTTTGTTCCGTGCGGGAATCGGACCCACAACACGCAGCGAAGCAACCAATCGCTTAGCCACTGCGCCAACTGTGTTATCATAGCACAATATGGAGAAAGATTTCAGTTTAAAAAATTCGTAAAATTTTTGACTAAACGTACATGTGATATTTACCTATAGATATCTTATTATAAGTTGTACTATAACATTAAAATGTGCAACTAGGATCTCAAAAACCTGTTCATGAAAATCTAATTAATTAAAAAAAACTGTTAAAGTCATGTCAAGTGTAACTAATCAACCAATTGGGTACTTGACTCCACCAATCAAATTGACGTACTTTCTATGACCTGTCAAAACGTTTGGATGGCAATACTGAACTGTGACGTCACTTAATTGCCTACTCAAATGACATACTATTTATTGATTTCAAAGTCACAAAAAAAACAAATTTTACAGTAAATTAAAAATTAATCGGGTTTCTGCTGGAATAAAGTGTTTTTTTATTTGAGAAGTTGTGTCTTAAAATTTATGGTGTTAATAACTACCCAATTAGAACAGTTAACATGACTTTGTCAGTTTGTCACCTAATTTTGATGGGTTTTAATTGTAATTTTAATGTTTTTGAAACATCTAACTAATTTACTGTAATATTAAGTAGCTGTAAATATAATACAGACGCCATCTTGTTGCGTCACTGTGCACTGACATTAATTTCTAATTGATATGATTATACAAGGTGTAATTTAGCATTCTCATAAAATTTCAGGAGGTTGTAATAAAAAACATAAATAATTAAATAAAATTACGACACCAGCGGGCTTACCGCCATCTCTTAAAGCAGTATTATTTTAGTATTCCTTTGTAATTTCTGTTGTTTGATTTTCAACTCTGAGCATTATCTGTGTCTTAGCATTGAAAATCCGACAGTGCGCAAAGCAAAGTAATATTGAAATAATACAGTTTTAAGAGATGGCGGTAGGCCCCCTGCTCAATCATTAATAAATACTGTTTTTTTAGCTGTTTATGTTTGACGGTATTTCAGAATATACCTCTTTCAAGGAACAGAATCGGCCTATATTGATTCGTGTTGAGAATCACTGGCATCGTTACCTCCTCGAATTTGATAAGGATTCAAAACTGTACCTTGTACGCGATATATTTTAAATAGATATGTAGACTCTAATTTGAATGAAATATACAAATTACGTGCACAATAATGATGTAGTTTAAAGTGATTGTGTACAATTATCTTTAGATCTAGATAATTATTAATTTTATACAACAAGGTCCTACTACGTTTAAGTACACACATCAAAAAAGTCTAGGGATCAACATCCCTAACATTTGTTAGGGATGTTGATCCCTAGACTTTTTTGATGTGTATATTTTCAAAACTATTGAGAATTTACAAGTTTTCAGAAGCATTAATAAGGAAATTCTTCAAGTTTTACAAGTCGTCAGAAGCAATACGCAGGGGCATAAATATCGACGCGTAATCTGCTACCATAAGTTTAGTACAAAGTTTACCCAAGAATAGCGTTTTAGGTCACAAAAAAATAAATCAGCTGTTCCATACATTTTGACCTTGTAGGTATTATAATGTTTTATGGAGCAGTAATTTTTTTTTATAAGTGATGTATCATTTCAGAGTCATAACGTACTAAATTCATGGTAAAAGATTTCACGTCAATGTTTAGATATACACCGTGTATACTAAGAATGGCTGGTAATAATTAAATACATAACTATTCAGCTATAGTCAAAATAACTATAGAAACTATGTTCTTATTTTTTATTATGGCACAGTTGACTGCACGTCAGTGTTAATAAACCAGTATAAGCTGACCTCTTGGTTTATCGAAATTCTATACTATGCCAGGCCAGCTCAAGGTGTTTTCTTCAACATGCAGTCGACTGTACATATACATAGGTGCCTATCTAGATCAAAATGTAAAACTGAATACGTCCAAGCATTATAAATTGTACTGATTTTAAAAATATGTACATTAACTTTGAGTGAGTTTCGTTAATTTTGAACTGAAAACTCTTATGTACATTCCTTTTAATTTTGGGGTCAATTATTCTATAAATTATCTACACAGTACCCATTGCATGCTTACAACCTTCAACATAGAATAATTATTTTCTACATTATAAAAAATCTGAAAATTTCAATACCATTAAATCGATTCATACAATTATGTCAGTAGTTGAAATCATTATTACTGTACTTATATATTTTTATAGTGTACAGTCTGCAAAAGAGATAGGTAAGTAACCAGGGTCGTCAGATATACCTAGTTAAAGTTTTCTTATACCGATAAATATTATCGAATGAAATTTAATTTAAAAAGAAGAAAATAAACAGGTCATTAATTAAATGAAGTTTCAATCGAAGACATCCATAGATTTCTAAGAAAACTTCAATTATATTGGATGATCCTGGGTACTATTCTCTTTTGTTGACCGTACATACTAAATGTTTGCGATTTCTAGACATTCTTATATGAATCGAACTTTACGTTGTTAATTTCATAAAATAAATTACCAACTTTTTTGTAACACCTGCCTTAAGGCAAGCAACATTAAAAGTAAAGCTACTTTAGCCAAAAAATATAAATAGCCTGGTTGCTTTTAAAGGCTATAATGCCAAACAACTTAACACTAACTACAATCGGGCAATAATTAGCCGGTTAAAGCCAGCTTTTCATTAAATTTAGCTGCCTTAAGCCAGCTCTAATCGACTTCATTAAATACAGGCTGAATTTGAAATCATTGGTTTTCTTTCAGAAAGTAAATGAATGCTTAAATGCAAACATTTTTTCTATGGGACCAAGTCTGAGATAGCTAAAATATTTTTATGCTACCAAAATTTTGTATGAAACAGCAGATATTTTTTTAGATATTTCAACGTTAATCAAATCAAGTAAAAGTTATTTATATTCAGTAACAGATTCATCCCCTACAATATTTCCAATTAATTCATAGACACCCTGTATAATAATATACAGTGATATTTTAAAATTAACTGTTTTGAATAGGTACTATTAGTAATACTTCTAGTTCCTGGAATATTTAAAATATAATTTATAATTATACATCTGTTATCAACTCCTATATAACATTGCACAATCCTCAAAATATTATAATTATGTTAATTGTGAACACTAGACTGTCTGTATACAATGTAACATTATACAGATTTTAATATACAATTTTTTTTGTATAATCAGTTAACCTCCGGCACATGTGCCTGACGTGGCATCTAACGGGTTTTTTTTATATGTTGAAAACCTGTAAATGCAAATGCATTCACCGATACGTCATAATACAACAGTCTAAGTGAACACAATTTAATATCATAAAACTCTGATAGCACACTCCAAAAAGAAGCGTAAGTTCTCTATCTATGCAAAACTCAAAATAAATACACAAACTCATACATTAAAAAAAAACATAGATATTCTATGTACCATAAACGCTCTCAACATTTGTATTCAACAGTAATTTTCAACAACTTGCATCATTTAGCTGCAGTTTAATCCTTTGTCGTCTGGAACACTGCCTCTTAACCCATTCGCTGCTGTCGAAAGGGTTAATAAACAAAAGCCGTTCTAATCATATAAAAATCATACATAAAACGAAGATTTTTGACCCCTTCAAGGGTTGCGATACTTAGGCGTAAGTCCGGCGCACGCGCCACCTTGCTAACTCGTTTTCTTCGTACTGATATGAAAAAAGGCAAAATCCGAAACGACGCTACTCATTTAAGAAAAAGTTTTAAGTTCTTATATCACTCACTTTTAAAATGTATGCTCACTTGTTAGAGTCACAGTTCACTGTTCTACCGATTGCCTACAGGCATCGATGTACTCGTGGGAGATCCACGAGACAGTTGGTTGTTCGTATCATAGTTCTTCAGCGTCGCTTTCACATCGGGAGCTGGTAGGAGATGACTGTCAAACCTGCACTCGGGTGTTTCCGTTGGTGACTCGGAGCTCCGCTTCGTGGCTGTGCTGCCGTGATCGGGGAGTCTTGCGCAGGTTTGATACGAAGCAGAACTGGAAAGGATGAGTTTGGAGATGTTATAGAAGCTAAGAATTCACAAATGATTATGTGGTAGCCTGTTTGCTACTCGTAGTTTCCTTTTGAAATGGAAAACATGTTAAGGGAAGTGGTTTTTTTTTACTGAATACTTACCATCTGAGATGTCAACCTAGCGGGTTGTCGGCTGGTTAGCCGGATTTTCCTGTGGTGCCTACAAAATTAAGGCCTCTAGCCAGGCCTTAAACTTATACACTACTACACCCCCTTTAAGATACAGAGTTAAGGACAGGCTGGATTGGATCTTGGGAAAAGATACTTACCTTATAACAAGCTGCCAAAGACCAATAAATAAGTAATATAAATTGAAGTCAAAACCACCACACGAAGCGTTACATTCGGCATTCCACAGGGCATTGTTGATGATAGGTACTCACAATAACAACAGCAAATATCCATCCAATGATGACTCCAGCGAGCACATCACTCCAGTGGTGTTTGTAGTCGGACACGCGGCTCATGAACGTGTACCACGCGAACAGCATCAGGATGAACTGGATCATGTGGCGGAACAGCTTGGAGCCGCGCCACGTGAAGCGCTTCTGGAGGTACATCTGTGGGAACAAGTTGATGCAGTTATTAGAACGGTCATAATTGGGTGGTACCAATAAATTGATATCTTTTTTTTAAACTGTCAAAACGGGATTTCAAAATCCAAATGTTTCAAAGTAAGGCCCGGTTTCCACCAAAGCGGAGACGAGAGGAGATGTCTCGGAGATGTCTCGGATGACCAATCGGCTTGCGTAATTTTCACATCTCACCGCTTAGCTTTAACACAACACAGAATCCTATTGGTTGTTACGAGACATCTCTTCTCCTCTCCGCTTTGGTGGAATCCGGGCCTTACACTGCATGCGATGGTCGACCTCACAGACTCTCGTCAAGTCACACCTGAACCATAGATCTTAAGAGCGTGTACGCGGCACTATTATTTTCGAAATGTCTTAATATAAAAAAGATAATTAGAAATCTCTGTTTCTATGGTAAACTTAAAATCGTTCGAATTTAGCTGTAACACAATTTTTCCAAAATGTTCTCTGATAACTTTTTAGAACTACGTATCCTGCTTATGAGTAGGAGTTTCATTCGAATCATTTCGAAAAATAAGGACTTGAGTTTGTAAGAAATGCCGAACGGCGTAAACGGTCTTAACACTACATAAAAGTATAAAAGTATTTACAGTTAGTATATAAACTTACGCAGAAATACAGCATGGTATAAGCAGAGAAAGAAGAATGTCCACTGGGGAAGGACAGCCTCATCTCCTTCTTCAGCTTCTCGTTATCAGCGAGGCAGGTAAACACCTCGATATACCGCCATTTGTTAGCTTCCAACGAGCAATCTATGTTCGGTTTGCATACCTGGAAAGAAAAGAGAAAATTGGTTAATATTTTTCAGTTATATTCTTATTATAACAGCACTGCTTTAAATTGTCTGCGATTTTAATTTTTTTATAACGACAAGATAAAAAAGGTGACGGCTTGCGGGCGGCGTGCTAGCAGCTTATCGTTGCATTTTAGGAGGCAATTCTAACCGTTGCTGTATCGGAGTGATGACCATGGTGAAATACGATATTTGACACTGCATATTAAAAATCGCCATCTTGATTTTTTATTATTTGTTGTTATAGTGGAAAACACACTGTGAAAATTTTCATCTCCATACCTATTACGGTTCATGAGATTAAGTCCGCTAACAGACATATTATGGACGGACTGCAGAGGCTTAGAAATAGTGTCCTATTGGCACGTTTCGGGTACCGAAAACCCACTTGTGTCATAATAATGCAGATTTACCCTTTATTACACTAAAAACAGACCTTGTAGTCTCGTAATTCGTCACCTCTGCCATTCATATACAATACAGTACACCTACAATAGTTTTTATTGTTAGGTCGTGCAAACTTTCACTTAGTTTTTAAACCAGAACAGGTGCTATTGTTGTACGAATATGTCTGGAAACTAGCGAAATATATGCTAATACATATTTTGTATTATAAACACGAATTTATATTACGGTCCGAGTACGAATTTAAAATTTGTATGAAAAAAATTAAAAGTATCAAGATTTTTGTGGTAAAATGTGGTGTTTGATGCATACGAAACGAAACATATTAATGAACTAGCTTTCGCCCGCGACTTTATTCGCGTGAATGACGTTTATCTCGAGGTTTTATTTTTATGCGCGGAAACCTTATTTGTTTCATAAAATAAAAGTAGTTTCTTCTTATTTCAGTTACAAAGTAACCTTAAGTTACTCCTTATTAAATTCGCTATCTGCCAGTGAAAGTCTCATCAAAATCGATCCACCCGTTTCGGAGATTAGCCGGAAGAAACAGGTAGACAGAAAAAATCGGTTGTCTGTAAAGTCGGTTTACTGACGATAGTTGAACGTGACAACGACATAAGAAAATACTGATGGAATGATTTCATTTGTCAAAAGAGGTAACGCCGCATAGCGAGGTAACGCCGCATGAGTCATGTTTTTTCGTGCGTGCAGCCGGCTCCATCGAATTATAAGACATTGTCACGTCAAAAATGATTTTTTTTGGTATGAAAACTTATCGTGTAAAAAAACATATTTATGCATTTAGTATAATGCTGCTATTTTGATATTACAAACAGACAATTCAATTTTATTTATTTGTAAAGACGACAGATATAAATGAAGCAGTTATCGTAAAAGCTATGTGATGAATAATAAAGTCGTCAAAATTCAAATGAAGAAAGATCTTTCTGTCAAAGTATCTGGTTGACTAAGAGCTAGTTCACATTACGTCGGACCGACAGTTTTACCGTTGACCGACTGTCGGACGTGTTGCTGTTCACACTAGAAGCTGCCGATCCGACATAATGTGAACACCACCGTCGTTACCGTCGTTTTACCATAGCCAACACAACTGCTTTGTGACGAACCGGGGTCGTCACAAAGCAGCTATAAGTTGTTTATCGGACCGACAATTTTATTGGTCATAATGTAAACCAGGCCTAATGCTACTACTTACGGAAGTGAAAAATAAATAAAACATAAATGACAAATTATTATGATACAAGAAAAATGGCGACACAACTAATTTATTACTTCCAAAAGTTAACATGTTATCTTTTAATCAGGAAACACTTCCACTCGAACCGGTTCGACTTTGCAAATAACTCGTACTATGAAATTTGATATTCTCATTTTTTGTGATGTTTTGGAAGTTGTAAAATAATTTGCTGACAGAAATGTGAAACCACATAAAAAATAATGATTAAGACATTCTTTAGATAAACATCAAATTTTAATAATCTTGAGAAAACAAATTGTCGTTAATATGTGGAACAGTTCAAGAATTTATGGAACTGAACCGTCCAAATTAAAAAATAAGGCAGGATTTAATTTGATTCATTATGTTTTGAGTTTCAAATACATAATTATGGAAAAAATATTTAAATTTTAAAATTAATGCAAATTGAAATTAGTGTAATTATAAACAAAAACAAAGTCTGGTTTGTTACAAAAACGTAACATCACGCCTGTAATCCCCGAAGGGTTAGGCAGAGGTGTACCAAAATGTTATTGAATTTTTTATCAGGAATTTCTCAGTAGCAACCTC
Organism: Hoplodrina blanda; assembly: GCA_949316365.1. Taxonomy (NCBI): domain Eukaryota; kingdom Metazoa; phylum Arthropoda; class Insecta; order Lepidoptera; family Noctuidae; genus Hoplodrina; species Hoplodrina blanda. Next base: position 12,079,331 of record OX438594.1, read on the forward strand.
GGAGTCTGGGTTTGTGCCCGGCTGATGGCAATAGGCTCGCCCCCTATTACAAGGGACTTTTATTTTTAAATATAAACTATTTTATTCACGACAAAAAAAATCTATTAGTTATCTAGTTTTCTGGATTGTGAACGGAGATTTTTTTTAAATTTCGAAATAAAAATTATAACCCCTTTTTCAAACCATATCTCAACTTATTACTACTCAGGTCCAGAAATCCCTTGCCCTTCTCTATTCTATTCTATAAATTAATATAAACATGTTAACAGTATCTCACAAGTTTGTTAACATAAGAAATACAGTATTTAATAACCACTTATCATTCACGCACGTCGAACAAGTCAATTAAGGTAAAACTGTTACTGCGGCGGTTGTAAGCTTAGCGGTTTATCGATTAACTATTGATACTTATGCACATTGCGATATTCTAATGCGAAACTTGTTCGATACCTACGTGGTTTCACGCTTTTCCGTACCTGTCATTAATCCTGTGCTGTTAAAGGGAGATAAACATGATTATGTGCAAAGTTGAAGACAAACAAATATTATGTGAAAGTATACCTACTGCAAATTGTAACCATCACCATCATTCATCATTGTAGCTGTAAAGTCACTTCTATATCTACTACTGATATTATATGCTTATTTCTAAAAGCCAGAATTAACAGTGGCAAAGTCAAAGTCAATTCAATTAGACCATTAAAAGGTACTTTCGAACGTCAATTACAGGAAAGAAAAAGACAATTAATTATATTGCATCGCTTCATTCTTCAGATATAACATTCACAACGTAGTTCCTCTACCCTACAAGGCAACTTCGCACTTTTTTATTTTTAAATTACCCCATTTTTTTTTTTTTTTTATCTGGTATCTACGGTCGGTCTGTCGAATTTCATTCTTTTTCCGTGCGAGGCAACGATAACACGTGTTCTGCGATCACAGTCCCCGATTTGAATTTGGATTTTTAGAATTTATAATTTTACATTCAATAATAGCAATAATGCCTAAGCGCAGTGCCAGAGATAAAATTGAGCGTTATAATAAAAAGATTCGTAAGCTGGAAGAAAAGGAACGACAAAATCGTCGTCGCCTTATGCGAGTGATAGAATCTTCGGACTCCGATATGAGTTCCGATAATAACGCCGATAACGGTAAGTAACCATTTCATATTAACAAACTTTGGTGAATAAGTAATTCAAGTGTATCTTAACCTCAAAAATTCCTTGTTGCCTTGATTCGAATCGAACGTGGCAAGCCTGGGGGTTGGCCGTGAGTCAACACGAGGGCATAAAAGCAAAAAATAAGCGTATCTTACACGAGGTAGCTTAACATTTTTGCGGAATAAGACATAGCCTGGGGTCTATCCGAGAGATAGAACGAAGGTAGTATTTTGTCAGACAAAGCCTGGGGTCTATCCGAGAGATAGAACGAAGGTATTATTTTGTCAAAGTACCCACGTATATTAAAATAAATTATTTTATTATCAGATGCCGATAAAGTGGACAAAAACGAATCTGTGAATCCTGAACCAGTTTTGAAGGTCACTGACGTTCCTGAGATACCGGTTCCCGATCCAGGAGAACCAGCAACTGAAGCATCTTCGATGGTAAATGAGCTTGACCCAGAAATTTTGTCAGCATTAGGGGAGCAATCTGACGACACTCCCGAGTTTGGAGACAGTATACATGAAAATTTAGCACAAAGATGGCAGTCAATATTAAAAAAAGGACTCCTCAAGGAAGCCAAGGACAAATTATTAAAAGAATATCTTGTCCCCTCCAACTGTGCACTTTTACAAGCACCAAAGCTAAATGCCGAAATTTCGGCAGCTATTACAGATATGGCTAGAAATCGTGATAAGAAGATGGAGTTATCACAACAACTTCTTGGCGCTGGGATCACAGCCGTGAATAGGGCGATGACTCTTCTTATTACTGGCGAAGAAAAAATCCAAGCCATAAAGATGCTAAGTGACAGTTGTCGGATTTTAACCCATCTTCACCATATGGATACCGAAGCACGTATAAAATTGGTGACACCTGGCTTGGAAAGATCATTCCTAAATGTTATCAAGGATAACGAAAGGGATAGTACCTTATTCGGAATAAAACTGTCCGAAAAAATCAGAGCTTCTAAAGCTATTGAAAGGCAGAGCCTGCAAATAAAAAAGACCTTAGCGCCTCAGAAACCTCCACAGACAGTTCAATCGGCAGTCGCACGACCTCGTTACCAGGAAAACTGGCAAGGTCCTTCGCGTTACCTGTCGAACAGGGGGGGGCGCGGAGGCCAGAGGAGACAAGCTCCTGTAACACGCAAGGCGCAACCAGCGGCGCAACAGAGGTACCCGAACACGAACAAAACACGTGCTCAACCTCAGCAATAGAACAGGTACATTCTGGACGAATACGTCTTTTTTATTCTCACTGGCTTGATATAACTTCCAATGACATCGTTCTCGAATGGATTCGTAACGGTTTTTCCATACCTTTTTCTGAAACTCCGGTGCAAACCTTTTCACCTCTTAACTGTCTTTCACCGGCAGACAAAGAAGACATGAATTTGGCCATCAAAAAGTTACTTGATTTAGGCGCGATATCAACATGTTCACCGACCGAGAATCAATTCATATCAAAGATATTCCTTACTTCTAAACCAAACGGCGACAAGCGGTTTATTTTGAATTTAAAGCCACTAAACAAGTTCATATCTAACTTTCATTTTAAAATGGAAGATTATAGGACCGTTACTAAATTAATACCTCAAAACGGCTACATGGCTAGCATAGACTTGAAAGAAGCATATCTTTTAATTCCTATTGCTAAACACCACAGAAAATACTTGCGCTTTTATTTTGAGGACTATAAAGCACAAAGCATTTTGTACGAGTTTAATGCTATGCCATATGGCTTATCTATAGCGCCTAGAACATTTACCAAGATTATGAAAGAGGTAATGTCCCATCTTAGGAACCAGGGTTATAAATCAGTTCAATATTTTGATGACATTTTATGTATCGGTGATACCTATTCTGAATGTCGGGATAACATAACAGAAACTTTGACATTGTTACAATTCCTAGGTTTCGTTATCAATTTCAATAAGAGTTCATTAGAACCAGAACAGACTTGTAAATATTTAGGTTTTATGTATAATTCGAACAATTTAACTATGTCCTTACCAGACGAGAAACGCACCTACATAGCTAAGTTAATAGAAACGTTTGAACGTTTACCACGCTGCACAATAAGACAATTTGCCCAATTAATTGGAGTTCTTACTGCTGCCTGTCCCGCAGCAAAATATGGATGGATTTACACCAAAATTTTAGAGCGACAAAAATACTTGGCCTTAAAAAGAAATAACAATTTTGATACAAAAATTAAATTGTATAACATAATTTTAAATGATCTGAATTGGTGGTCAGAAAATATTTTCATAACTTCCAACTCCATAAGACCTCAAGCATTCACATTAGAAATATTCACTGATGCGTCCAGGACCGGCTGGGGCGCTTGTTGCAATAACGAGCGCATTAACGGCGCTTGGAAAAATTCAGAATTAAAGTTTCACATTAATTATCTCGAACTCTTAGCGGTATTTCTAGCATTAAAATGGTTTGTTCGCAATTATTCTGATGGTGCTATATTATTACGTATTGATAACACAACAGCCATTAGTTATATCAATCGTATGGGCGGCATACAATTCCCGCATTTGAATGATTTATCTCGATCTATTTGGCAGTGGTGCGAGAAGAAAAATATCTGGTTAGTAGCTTCTTACATAAACACACATGATAATGTTATAGCCGACGAACAATCTAGAAAAATTAACATAGATACAGAGTGGAAATTATCAAATGTAGCTTTCCAATTGATAACACAAACATTATACCAACCAGAGATAGATTTATTCGCCTCTCGCACTAATGCAAAATGTGAGAACTATTTGTGTCTTGGCGACCAGACCCCGATGCCATCACAATTGACGCTTTTACAACAAGCTGGCGCAATAAACGCTTTTATGCTTTCCCGCCTTTTTGTATGATCTTAAAATGCTTACAAAAAATTATTTTAGACAAAGCCGAAGGTATTCTTGTTTTTCCTATATGGCCATCACAACCCTGGTATCCCCAGCTAAAGAGTATGCTTGTTACCGAAATAATTATTCTAAAAGCGAATAAAAGTCTTTTATCTTCCCGTTACAGAACTCACCATCCACTTTACAAGTCGCTTACCCTGGGTGCCGCAGTGCTCTCCGGCTTGCGTTCACACAGCGAGGTACCCCTCTAACCGCTCTCGACTTAATGTTAGCATCTTTATCCCAAAACACTGTACAGCAATATAATGTCACCTATAAGCTGTGGTGGCAATTCTGTATATCCAACAGCATTAGCGTGTTTGAAGTGTCAATTCCCCAGATCATAACCTTTTTATCTGATCAATTTGATAAGGGAGCATCGTACGGTTCCCTTAATAGTCATCGTTCTGCCCTATCGCTACTTCTAGGAAATAGTGTAGGAGCAGACGATTGCATCAAAAGGTTACTAAAGGGAGCATACAAGTTGAGACCGTGCGTACCCAAGTACACTAGTACTTGGGATCCTCAGGTGGTTCTCAACTTTATTTCTAATTGGTTTCCAAATGGAGGTCTCACAATAGAAAATATCACCAAAAAATTAGCAATTTTGTTAGCTATTTGCACAGCTCACAGGGTCCAAACGTTTTCTCTCATCAAGACCTCAAATATAAAAATAAATTCTAGAGGCATCGAAATTATTATAACTGACATTATAAAGACATCGGCTCCTGACCGAGATCAACCAATTTTATTTCTACCATACTTCTTAGATAAACCTAGCATTTGTCCGGCTACTACATTAAAAGATTACCTCCAAGTGACTAATGAAATTAGGCCTGAGAGCGTACCTAATTTATTCCTCACGTTTAAACGGCCCTATAGAGGCGCCACAGCGCAGTCAATCAGTCGCTGGATAAAGCAAGTGTTATGCGCGAGCGGCGTGGATGTGACGACATTCACTGCGCATAGCACGCGCCACGCCGCCACATCCACAGCACGCCGCGCTGGCTTGTCCATAGACGCCATCAGGAAGGCGGCTGGTTGGACAACCAGTTCTCAAACGTTTGCCAAATATTACTGCCGAGCCATACGCGAAGAAAATTCTTTCGCAAGAACGGTTTGTTTTCCACCAAACCCTAATTAAGGAAAGACCTAGACTGATTAACAACTATTAATTGTAAGTTCATAAGTTATCAATCTGAATAATATTATTATGATTGAAGTTGATTCTAAATTAAGATTACAATATTGTCATTGTATTATGTATATTAGATTACCGATTACTAATTATCATTAACGTAAGGAAGGCTTAAGTTAAATAAACAATTAATTAAGTAAGCAGGTTATGTTTTATTTTAGCAAAACTTCACCTCTAAACATCTACGTTGTGAATGTTATATCTGAAGAATGAAGCGATGCAATATAATATATGATCAAACGAACTTCGACAAGTGAAGTTCGATCGATATTATATTAATCGCTTCATTCGAAGATATAACACCCACCCACCCGATTTCCCTATAACGAAGTTTTCGCTAAACTATACTTACTCTAAAAAGAATGAAATTCGACAGACCGACCGTAGATACCAGATAAAAAAAAAAAAAAAATGGGGTAATTTAAAAATAAAAAAGTGCGAAGTTGCCTTGTAGGGTAGAGGAACTACGTTGTGAATGTTATATCTTCGAATGAAGCGATTAATATAATATCGATCGAACTTCACTTGTCGAAGTTCGTTTGATCATATATAATATATTAAATCTAGTTGCTCATTCCACAAGGTAGGCCACCAGAAAAACGCCGCGGCAATGCTGCTCTACTAGAAATATAGTAATATTATACATAAGAGTTATAAGTACTTATTACTTATATTAATCCTAACTGATTTTTTTTGTTTGAACGCGCTAATCTCACAATATTCGTACGATTCTGATAATTATTTCGCTTATAGGCACTACGTTATCCGTTATTTATAGGCTATAATATCAATACAATAAAAGTTGGATTCCGCAAAAAAAATCGCGGTCGAAGTCACGGGCAAAATCTAGTATAGGTAACTATATTTATCTTCCTTACCTACGTTTGCAAAGAAGCCCATGAAATTGGATATTAAAACATCCAAGTATAAACATTAACAGTATAACAATTAACCATGCAAAATACCATCGTAAAGCATTTTGATGGAAAGCCGTGCTATGTTCCAATTACGGTGCGCTGTCAGCTTCGTGCAAAACGTTGTAAATCGTCCGACAATTAATATTATTCTGCTTTAAAACAGTCTCTTGATTGACGTCTGCCTCCGGGGCATGTATTCTTGCCTTACTTTTGCTGGATACTTAACTTTTTTAAACTTAAAGACTAGTACCTACTTATTATTTTTTTTAGAAGTGTAATTTGCTTTAAGTGTAATTCAATACTTTAAGACTGGAGTTCTCAAAGTGTGCGCCGTAGAGAGTAAAGTGGGGAGCTGTGACGTGCTACTTTTTATCATTATTCGGAAAATAATCTTAGGCATTCGTGGCAACAAAAAAAACAATTCAAATAGCGTCGTGATGGCCCAGAGGTTAAGGCACCCTCAGATGCGCGAGACAGGGCAGTACCAATGTGACTTTTTCAATTCATATAGGTATAGGTACTTTCTAAGTTTATCTTGGGCATCACTGACATCGGTGAAGGAAAATATCTGGAGGTAACCTGGATTTATAGTTAATAAAAGTCTGAAATCGCAAATCCGCCTTGAGCAAGCGTGGCGATCAATGCTCGTGCCTTCTCTGTATGAGAAGATGCCTTTACCCTGCAGTGGGACAGTCATAGGCTGATATTGATATTTTAAATGCTTCATGTGTCGCGCTTCCTCGCTAAATATAAAAACTTAGCTTCCTATGGTATTATTGTACCCCTGTTAGTGCGCCGCAAACTAAAAAAACTTTGGGAATCTCTGGATTAATAGAAAATTATCATTCTCTGAGACCATTTCTAAAATATCTAATGGCTGTACAGAATTTATCGACGGTTCATTTCATTCGCCTCTAGTTTCGGATTGCATGTCTGATTAATCCTTATCTTATGCGTGAACATTCACTTAAATGTCCGATTCAAATCTATTACGTATTTTATGACATTTACATAAAATGTAACGAAATACTAGACAAACAGAACAAACATAAATCAGAATTATTCTTATTTATGAGTCTATAAAGTTTGGAAAAGATCTTTTGTTTTATGCATAGTCCTAAAGCTATATGCACACCAGTGCGCTTTTATGTTCATCTTGCATCTTCAACCTTGAATTCGATTCGCGTTAAGCGCTTGCAATATTGATTGCTTTAAGACGCATGCAGCTTATTGTCTACACCTGTGCGCCCAACATTGACGGATTAGCGTGCGCTAAAGCCATGCGCTGTTTAGAACTAGTATTGCGCTTCATGCATGCGTCACATGCAAAGGCAAGATGAACATGAAAGCGCACTAGTGTAGACATAGCTTATAGTCTATTTTATGATAAGCAATGGCTTTGGAATATGTTTAGAGGTTAGCCTACATACCAGAGGTATTTCTATTTATTATTTTGCAACTTCTAAATCTTATCGAAAGTATAATCAATCCATTTTCTCAAGATAAAGTGATAAAATTCTATTCTGATCTGAAAAACAAGAAAACAATGGTATTTTGTTTTCTGTTATGCTAAAAGCATCCAAACACTAAAGTTTTACCGCTTGCACGTGATTTTTATCCATGGATCTGCAAACATAAGTTTAATAGGACCTATCTAAAAATATCGATGTGGAAGAAGCTTTATATGTTGTTCTTACGATTATTTTGGATTAGTGGTGTATGCGTAGAAAAAATTCTAGCTTACTGTACCTACCTATCTACTACTAACTTCTGCCTTCTGTCTTCGTCTCGTCAGATTACGTCTTTGGTTGTTGCTAATTGACAAGTGACCGCCATTGTTTTGTCTAAAAGGCGTTTAAGTCGTCAAACTCAGCACTTACAATGGTGCCAATTCCCTTGTTCACAAACTAAGAGAATTGACATCTCTTACTACCATACAGCGAAAGAAAAGGACGGTGACATTTTAGAACTAAGTTAAAGAAGTGAAATTAGTTTTGTCTAGACTTTTCCGTGTTTTTAATCTATACGTTTTAAGATGTCAATTATGGATGTGTTAGATTGACTAAATTTGACAGCTCTTATTTACATCCCTCCCTTTCTTGTTTTATTGACCAGAAAATGATAGAAATAGTCTAGTTTGGTTTGTGAATAAGGGAATCGGCACCAATATTTACCTTTTTACAAGCTTTTATTTAGCTTGCACTGTTCGTATTGTAAGTTGTCCTTTCAAAATTTGCAAACCATTTTTGACCATTTGTTTGTATCCGATTGAGCTTAAATTTTGCATAGGTACACTTTTCGTTCTGATGACAATACAATGTCCAATACTCAATATTGTAATGAATTTAAATTAAAGCTTGTTCTTAAAAAAAAAAATTATTTTATATAATTTATTTTTTTATGACTTACCTACGAGTATTACAGACGTATTGCAACTTCACATTGCTATATTTATTCATTTTTCACAACTAACAGTATTACCAATACTCGCACATAAACAGGTTGAATATAAATGCTTATAAAATGTCGGAAATTCATAATTTTGTTTACAATCTCGATAACATGTTGTTAAGTGCTTTTATGTGCTTTTTTCGCCATTTATGGGCGAGTCAATCATCCAATCAAGTTAGCGCCCCTTCACTGGCCTAAAAACTTGTTTGCCAGTTAAGGCTGGAGCTAAAATGATGGGGGATTTTATTTTTGCTTGTATTTTTATGGTCATTTTTTCCTTACTAGGTGAACAGCTTCGGGCGGCTCAATATACTCGTACGTATGTAGACAATTTTGTTGAAAGAAAATAAAGGTAAATTGCTACTGCTCAGTGTTCATCTTCATAATTTTATGGAAAGTAATTGATGGAAATGTTTATAGGTAAGAGAACACTGCTTAATGTTTACCTAGATGAGCCACGTTTACTTTTGAGACTAGAAAAGATGTTTTATAACAAACTTTTTGACGTCGAAGTATGATATTGCCAAAACTGATTAGCATGTCTTCGTAAAGTATTGTTAGCGTAATTTATTTCGCCATATTAGAACTTTTGACCGTCAACTTTAAGCTGCAAATATTAGCAACGATACATACAAAATCAACAATTATAAAGGTAAAATCCTCTCACCAAGCGTATTAACTTTTAGTGTAATAAATCGGTTTTACTCGCGTTTGGTTACTGCTCCACTCCCATGGGTCGTAGCGTGATGTTATATACCCTATAACCTTCCTCGATAAACGGGTTATATAACACAAAAGGATTTTTTCAAATCGGACCAGCAATTTCTAAGCTTAGCGAGTTCAAACAAACTGTATAGCTTTGTAAAGTAAAATTCTTTCTTTATCGTGGGGGTAGTAAGGTCTTACGATCCGACACACCCTAGTGTTAGAGTTTCTTAACCGCCACAAAGGCCTCCCACATGGTTTGAGTGGAACAGTATGTCAAGGTTTCCTCACGATCTTTTCCTTCACCGATGCCATTGATGTCCAAGATAAACTTTAGAAAGTACCATTTGAATTGAAAAATTCACATTAGTACTTGTCCGGATTTAAACCCGCAACCTCATGCATGAGAGGCGGGCCTTTACCATTGGGCCATCACGACACTAAAGTAAAATACGACACTAAAGAAAGAAAAAAAAGATAGATGACTTGTCTATTGTCAACTGACATCGCATCATTAGTACCTCAGTTGACGTGACCTTTACCAACATTCACCTTTAGCCTACCAACCCTAGCACTTACAGTTAATTGACATTGACTGGTGGCAATAATATTAACCACAACATTGGTTGCAGGTATTTTCTCTTTATTAGTACTCTCAGCTTCCAATTTCACTTTCAAGACTTTGTGAAATGGCTGTTTATCTATGCTGTCCTCTCTCGTGTTGTTATGGAGTTTACGGTTGTCGTGCCATGGCGTAAAGATTAGCCAATCAGCAGCGTTCTGAAGTTGTGGTAATTTCAACCTAGGATGCGTATAGCATACCTATGCTTCTTGTTCATGCTTTTTAATTTTCCCATAAACATCTGTATACCAACTCCAAAAATAAGAGGTTTTTTTTTAATTTGGGCCAAGCCCGCCACACTGTTCCCACCCACTGCAACTCCTGAAAGCCAGAATCAACAGTGGAGGCCACCAGAAAAGCGGCGAGGCAATGAAGCTCGACGAGTCCCAGAGAAACGATTAACTGTCTTGGGTCCCGCAACGAAATTAATCAGAAAAGAATAGCGGAGGAGTAAGAAAAAATATAATTTCCACTTAACTCCAAACAAGCAGGAGACAGAACAGAACTAGGCCAATAGGCACAAAAGGACGTTTGAAACTGGGAGAAGCCTAGATTGCCAAGCACCACGGATTGCAATTAATTAATGGGTCCTAATGTGAGGTATGGCAAAAACGCTTGAACGCACGGAAATTAGTTCTAGTTTAAGAGGAGGTTATGTATTTTTGGTGTATCTGGTAAAACCAATGATGGCTTTATCTAACTAAAGTTTATAAATTACTAGCTTCTGCCCGCGACTTCGTCCGCGTCAAAGTTGATATAATTATTATCCCAAGGAAACCGTACATTTTTCAGTGATAAAAGCCTATGTGCTATTCCAGACTATAATCTATCTCTGTGCCTTTTATTAATCGACTTCTAAAAAAGGAGGAGGTTCTCAATTCGGATGTTTGTATTTTTTTTTTTTTAGGTTTTTTCGCGCTTAACTCCGTCGCTTGCCAACCGATTTCAAAAATTCTTTTTTTGTTGGAAAGGTTATACTTCCCAAATGGTTAAAAAATTTAACAATTTTTTGGAGTCGATGCCATACGGTTGGATATAATATCCTCGGTCTTGGCACCGACTCCAAAAATTCGTTAAATTTTAGCATAGGTTAATCGTTGGTTAGGTTAGGTTTATTAATATAGGTAGGTTATAGTATTATTTTTAACTTTTTAGTGCTTTTTTTTGAAGTCGGTTTTTTATTTTGCAAAAAAAATTTTTTTCGGATGTTGTCAGCCCTTCTGGCGTGATGAACTTACAAACATTAATTCATCCAAACTTTCGCACTTATAATAGTAAGATACTTTCGTACATTATTTTATACAAAATTCAATTCATAATTATAATTCACCTCGTCCAACCTTGCCTTAACAGCAACATCATACAAAATATCACAAAATTGGTTGGTTTTTAACGTCCACTTTATAAACAGGTAAAGTATTTATTTTTCGTGTTTCGCATACTAAAGTTGTTCAGTAATTTAGTGATTAACAACAGGAGGGGCGGGGCGGGTGCCTTGGGCCGGTAGTTACCGCGGCACTGCGTGAGAAACAAGATGTATGGAAATAGGCTGATGGAGAAAATTGATTTTTACTTATACTTGGTAACTTTTTTGTAACGTATGTTAATTCTGATTGGATTTGCTGGTAGTTTATGTGTGTAAATGATTGGTTCTGGTGTTTAGGTAGGTTGTCATCGCTGTCAAAGTAGGTTAAAAGTTACTATACTATCTAAAATGAGAAAGTTTGTGAGGATTGTTGGATGAATGAGTAGATGGATGGATATTTATTTCTCTTCAAGCTTAAACGGCTGAACGTAGTTAGCTGAAATTTGGCCCACATATACAGGGTGTAACGGAAAGGGTATATACATACAAAGAGTAAGACTTCTCTGGATGATAACTAACGATATGGCAAGGGTTTCAGCTCAATATAAAATACTCTAAGAATTGATACCAAAAATTTTCGGTTTCATATGTTTCTTAAATTCAAATCATAACAAACGTGTCAAACCGCACTACGTGGGTCTAAAACTTTCCACGTTACTTGCCTAATATCACGAAAAATCTCTTCCGTAATTCTGCGCGCCTAAAACCGCATAGTAGCCTACTGCAGGCGGTGTTCTTTGTTGATCATAATTTACGAACATGTAAAGATAAGATTAAAAAACACTTGCCATATCGTTTGTTATCATCCAAAGAAGCCTTGCTCTTTGTATGTATATACCCTTTCCGTTACACCTTATATAAGTAGATATTGTTCTACCTTAACAAATAGGATATATACTTATATAATATTATAATCGCGATTCTGTGTTCGATCGGAAAATGTCTACGTAGATGAAGTTGCAGACAGAAGTTAGTAAATTATGCATAATATTGAAAGTCTGTCGTGTCAGGCTGTTATTTATTCAGAACTAGCTTTTGCCCGCGACTTCGTCTGCGCAAATGTCGGTTATCGCGGACGCAGACGAAGTCGAAGTCTATAAAAAGTAGCCTATGTCCTTTCCCGGGTCATAAACTATCTCCATGCCAAATTCCATCAAAATCGATTCAGCGGTTTAAGCGTGAAGAGGTAACAGACAGACAGACACACTTTCGCATTTATAATATTAGTATGGATTCCTTCAAAAAGTTACTGAAAAGATAATAAATTAAATGCATCATTGCTAAGGTTTTCAAATCTCAAAAACAATGTTTGTTTAAAGCTACGTAATAAATTAATAGTTGTCAAATTATGTTATCTTGATGTTAAGCATTAACATCAGCACCCAATTCATAAAAAAAAATTATTGATAGTCTTTCTCCAAATATCTTTACCAACTCTTATCACACCACTTAGAGTAACAAGTTACAAATTAATTTCCTCATGTATAATTTATGGCATTATAATAATCGCTAAGTCAGCGACCGACAGAGCCGTGAAAACGTTAATGTCCGATATTATGGTAGTTTTATGCGCAGGCGCCGGTCTTGGAACTTTCCCTCTCTTCGTGCTAACAATTTTATCATTATCTCCTTTACTTGTTGTCGCTGCATGAATTAATGAGATAGCCTTGTATAGGGACTGCTTTGTAAATCGAGTGCTGATAAGAGTTGAATAAGTGATTTTTTAATACGACAGATTATTAATAATATTAGTTTGAGGGCTGGTAAATCCTTGAAGAGTAAAAGATGCTAAATAGGTCACTATGGAGATTATCAAGTAGTTCTTCATTTTTATCTATAGCAATAAAGAAAATGAAGCGCCGGTTTGTAAAGTCAAAATAATTTATTATTGCAAAATAAATATGAATAACACAGTACTTACACGAAAAACCAATTTTAATTATTTTTGTCTATTTGTCTGTCTGTCTATATGTTTTGGCTAATCTCCGAAACGGCGGGACCGATTTTGAAGGGATAAGGAGTGATGTTATAACGACTAGCTTGGCTATTTTTACTTTGGAAAAAAGAATTAGGGTACCGCGAAAAAAATATAAAACCCCGTGGTAACAAATATTCTCGCAAACAAAATCACGTGCATAAGCTAGTAGTTTCAAATTAAGTTATTATTAATTTATACAATAAAAATACAAATAGTTAGGACCTCCGAACTCGTTGGTCAACAATTAAGACATATTAATATTTCATGGAAAATGATGACTCCCTGTCAACGACAAACTCATCATGCGTATACATTCCGTGGACGGAAACCAAATTACCATCAAACGCGACAAATTACCATTTTTATCGCAGAATACATTAACACAGTTGGGGAACACGTTTCACTTGTAAGGGAATTAATTTGGTGAATATTCACATGCAAGGGAACGGTTTATTATATGCAAGCGGTGAGAATCTACGCTTTGGTGAAAGACAATCGTGACCATTTGTGCAGGGACGGATTGGAATAAACTATTTAAAAATTAAAAAAACTGGCAGTGCCAGTCGGACTGCCACTGTATAATATTTAACACTACATACAATAAACACGTTTTTGTAAGGGGACCCCCTTTAATTTAATTTTATTATTTGATGTTACTGCCATAGTAATACGCATGCCTACTATGTAAAAATTTAAAGTGTCTACCTATAACGGTTCAAAAGATACAGCCTATTACCAGACAGACAGATAGCGGAGTCTTAGTAATAAGGTGCCGTTTGGCACGAAACCCTAAACTGGAATAATTAAATCATGTTTAGATCAGACTTAGATACGTTGATATAGAAAACTGGTACCAAAGTTCCGAGAATCACGTTAAAATATGTTATCTGATGCAAATTTTCGAAATTTAAACAACATGTCTTTCGTTAGCCACGGGAAAGTTCATTATCATAATTAAAGCAATCCAAGATAAAAACCAGAAGAGTTGCCTTGACAAATAAAATAAACAAAATATAGCGACATCTATTACCGAACCAAATGTAATCCAATTATAAAGAAATCCACACTTTAAGGCTTGTCGACAGTTCATTAACTTTACATGTCCAATTATCATCAATTTGCATCACAACATTCAATTCTAACGGTGTAAGAAACACCGTAACCAATTGCGTACAACCATCATAAAAGTAACGTGAGACACGCCTCGGGGCTTACCTATAGTATGGATTGGTTATGCTATCTTTTTGGAAGACAAACTTACAAGGCATTAAAGCTGACGCAGGTTAATCAAATACCAGTCAGGGGTTGCGAAAGGCGCGTATGATAAGGGAATACCAGGGTGGTTTTTACTCAACGTAATCCAAGGCATCCACGAGGATTTTCTACCACGGAACAAAAAAAAGCAATTCACCGTGCCTACCCTTAACGACTGCCAAAGATCTACGAATACTAGCCAGGACTACAGGCTTTACGAGCTTTCCGTGGCACGGGGGTAAAACAAATTAAAAAAAATTAGATTAAAAATAAATGTTTTCACTTTTTTGTTAATTTTGGTAATGCTCGTCTAGTGGCAACCATTGATCTTTAAATATGTCAATGCAGTGAACTTCAACATGACTACTTTAAGTTTCGCCAATTTTTTGTGTAAAGAAAGAAAGAGAAAATAAATAAAAACTATTTATTCACGCGAAACTGACGCACATAACATACAAAATTTTTGTTTACAAAAGCAAAAGCATTGTTTGTTTGGTCTAATATATTATGCTGTAGTTGTTTATTATTAATAATTAATAAAATACAGTTTGAATTTACAGGTTAAACTCCCTCCCTGGTCACCTACATAGATCACATAAAATCAGAAGCGATTCAATTATCGGAAACAATCGTGTTTGCACGCATCGTCACGTACGAAGGCTTATTGATCTCTGGTCACGACCTGCACGAGGGTTGAATATAGTACTATTAGTGATAGTAATAGTACAGAAAGTAGATAAACAGAAGGTTCAATATAAAATGGTTTCTTCCTATGAAATTGGTTTAGCAACTCTTTTTGGCGACAAAACTTATGCCTCTGTAGTGAATATCATACGCGATTTCATATGCCACGATGGATGCTGCTCTATTCGTCTTCCTAGATTTTTCAGACTGACATTTAAGATATTGAGTATGATGTGATTCTCAAGAGATCGCTTACGCGTGATGATTTGCCTTAACAGGGTCCATAACTGCGGGTGCGGCAGAATTCTCAGAGCGACCCCCGTGCCCCAGCTGAAGGTAATTCGTCGAAACACCGAGGGGTTTTGGTCGGTAGGATGTCAGTATGGTATGCAAATAAATGAATATGATTTGTTATCGTATTTTGTTCACATAGCAAACACGATCGCTGCCTCAGATTGTCTGCTTCTGTCATGCATTGTATGAAGTATATCTTCTGCAAATGATCTATTTTGTGGCCATAGAGATAATGATAAAGCATTGTTTTCGAACGAGGGTACTACCTTTGTCTGTCGAAGAATATTGAGTAGTGTCTGACTGCAAATTGGTGCAGTAGTAAGCGTGTATTGTGACGTCATCAGTTTAATGTGGTGTGAAAACTTGTGTTGTATTTTCGACTGTTTGTAGGTACATGGATTCAAAGTGATTTTTCTATGTTTTAAATTTTTACCAAATTTTATTTCCTTGATGTAATTTCGGACCAAGTCCCGGACCTTTGAAAGGCGTTCGAGAAGCCAACTTGCAGAGGCCCCTTAGAATGAAACAGAAACCGACAGTTATTCCTGTATGCACTATGCAAGTACATCCAAGGATAACCTCCAGTTGGCGCAGAAATGTGTGGCTTATGGACTGGTTTTCTAGTACCATGGAAAGACTATGGCTATTAGACTGTACCAAATTTTATTATTATAACTTTGTCAGCTATTTGTTAACTTTACTGTGCATGCTGTGGTGATAGTGATAAGTGAATGAGTGCACTTACATAATACCTTCTGTGGACTATTATTTGTACGTCATGAGTTGTGTATATCTTTTCAAAGAGACTATCATCATCATCATCATCATATCAGCCGAACGACGTCCACTGCTGGACATAGACCTATCCTAAACTTAGCCACAATGACCGGTTCTATGCTGTCCGCATCCAGCGGTTGCCCGCGACCTTTACCAGGCCGTCACCTCGTGGAAGACTAAATAAAGTAGTAAGAGATACCAAATAAAAAAAATAAGAGTGACAAAAATGTTCTACTTTCACACCTGATTTTTAGAGCAGCAATCTTAGAAATGTAGTAAAATTACTCTAACCTACATTTTAATGAAACAGTTATTAACATTAACGTGTACTTAAAACAAAACTTGAAATACGAGATATTTGATCGAAGTACTCATTAATATAATTTCGATTGACGCCAATCCATTAATAAAGCTCTACTTATTTATTGGCAAACTTCATTTAACACGTGCTTTGGCTAAGCATTATTGCTGCCTCTGTTGCACAATTGTCAAACTACATGTGCGAGATAGAGACGGCGACTATTTTATTTACAAGCTTTTTTATAAATCAAAGAGTAAGACCGAAAAAAGTGTGGGCATTAATAACAAGTTAAGAATGCCTAACTAAAAGATTACAAATAGTTTAAATAAATAAATTAGCATTGGATATAGTGGAATAGTCAAGTAAAGTTCAATTTTAGCTTAACTTCACTAAAGTTTTTACAGTGCAAGGTACAGGTTATCATAACCAACTTATCATGAATTTAATCATAAACTTATCTAAGCGGAAGGAAAGATTTTCTCGATAAGGATCAAAGTAAGGCTTAACCCGTAAAATGCAGAGCCTTATCGGCTCGCGTTGGACCGAGACTTATAATGCCATGTTGAATTGATTCACTCGCCTGCGCAGCGTGGCGAATTACAATATTAATCAACGGACCGCCCTCTTGTTATGATTGTGTATAGAGAATTTTTGCATGGAATTTAATTTGTGTTGATATGGATTAACTAGTTGTTGTTGGCAACACCAACTATGGCAACATTTGAGTTTGAATTTCGAAGGATGGCGATATTACCTTCTTTGTGTTATGTTTCCTAACAAAATCTATACAGTATGTTAAATAACAGAGGGCGTTCCATTAAACTTGTTAATCTATATCATTAAGAGATTATAATAAAAATATCAGCATAGAAAAATAAGCATAAAATAATCCGAATTAAAAAAAATAATTAAATGACAATAAATTCGAAACCTCCTGTTTAAAATAAGTAAGTAAGTAAGTAGCATTGCGACGTTGCCGTTCTTCAAGTACGCATAATGTATAGAGTGTTTCTTTTACGTGTTAGTTTAACATTATTAGTCAATATTTTAATATTGAAAAAAAATAAAAACATTTTGTTTTCAAATGGTACTATTTCTTTTAGCATGTATGGATGCTATACTATTGCGGTTTAACGGGAACGCCCTCTGTTAGTTAACATACTGTAAAGTACTAATATAATAAAGCTGAAAAGTGTTTTTGTTTGTTTGTTTGTTTCTTTTAACGCGATAATTTCTAGTTGGAAAAATCTTTGTTTATATGATAGCATGAGGAGTATATTACATGTATGTAGTATATATCAGAAGAGTTGCATGTGCACCATTTTTTAACAATGTTGCAAGCTCAAGGGAACCTAACACATCTGTCAGTGTCATTGCAATCAACTTTGTACCTATCTACCACTTTTTATTGTCTTAAAGCCATGGTATATCTTCACTTACTAAGCCTTAATCTAGTAAACTGTAACTCAATATATTGAACGCGGAAATTGGGCGCCAGGACCAGTCAACATTTGACCCACCACAACCACTTCCCTGAACATTTCCCCGACTATTACCACACCATATTTCACTCTAAATATGGCCCAAGAATTCTCAAACACGTGGAGAATGTACGTAGCTATGTCCAAGCATGCGGAATTAAAGTAAAAGCTGTACCTTGTTGGCGGCGTGAGATTAAGATCACGTCATGACACGAGTATTAGACGATCCAGCCGTAACTAAATGTATCAGAGATATGGCACGAGAAGTGTCCAGATCTTGACCAGATAAGTTGTTATACGCGTGTGCGGAGTAAGGAATTTTTTTATAGCATGTACGAGAGTTTGTGCTTGTTTGTAAGAGCGATTTTTTAATGTGGAGATTTGGTTTTGGAAACTTTTGGCGTTGAGTCGGGCGTTGAAAATCCAGGGCGCGGAAAAACTTCGCGTTTTAAAATCTCCCAAGCGTACATGTCGTCTATCATTATTTAAAAGCTTTGCAGCTTTTGATATTTTATTTAAATATAAAATGTTGTTATAAAAAGTGGTAAATAAAGTGTTAATAAATCAATCTGTCTGTCCATTTAGTGAATTAATGCGACTCAATATTATTGCACTCGCTTTGAATAAATTTTACAGAGGTTATTATTTTCAATCATAGCTGGGCTACAATCAGTTAAGCTTTAATTATGGATTAGGACCATTTTTCTAAGACCATTGTTCTAATAAATAAGTTTTGGTCCTTAGTTCAGTAAACTCGCTTTTGTGTATAGTTTTGAATATCAGAAATAGCGCTTGATGTTATTATGCTCCGTGTCTAAACAGTTTAGCAAGAAAAGCACGCTTCATGAATTTACAAATACTTGTTGTAACTGTGCTAAAACAATGATGTCATACATTTTAAAATGTGAGTGGCGTAACCTTTAAGGTCATTGTTTAAGGTCAAAGAATCTAACAAATTGGATAACTTTCGTTTCAACAAGGTTTTATAGTTACGTCATCACTTTTTTATTCGGCTTAGCACTTTGCCAGTAATCAAACCCGTAGTTAGTCATTTATTTTTAATATCAATTTCATTAATGTCGTGATGTCGTGACGTGAGTATTACTAAGGGGTATCGTATTACCCAGTTACTGGGTTGTGAAGGTCTGATAGGCAGCCGCTTCATGTAAAATACTGGTATTCAGCTGCATCTGGTTAGATTGAAAGCCGTCCCCAACATAGTTAGGAAAAGGCTTGGCAGATGATGATGATGATTATGAAATGTCGTGATGGCACAGGGGTTAGGCGGCTACCTCTCATGCATGAAGCTGTGGGTTTGTAACCGGTCACGGGTAAGTACCAATATGACTTTTCTAAATTATATGTACTTAATTTCTAAGTAAGTATCTTGGATATCGCTGACATCGGTGATGGAAAATATCGTGAGGAAATCTGAACTTATAATTTAGTTTAAAATCGCCAATCTTTCGAACTCGAAGTAGCGAACTTCGAAAGATTGGCAGTGAGGCAATAATAGGCTGGTATTATTTTTTTATATCAGTTTAAATTTTTGTAAAATTATCAGGGTCAAAATTACTTGAAAGTCACCCAGATACTTTACGTATGGAAAAAAAAACTGACAGTAATGGCGACTTTCCAAATGCTATCTGTAATTCCATATCATTACCTAAATCGATGATGGCGAATATTTGAAATTGGAATAGCAACTCAAATAAGAAGAAATAAACGAGTCAATGGGTGACCGTGAAGAATGCTAATGGTTCCGTACACTTAAAATTCAATTCGTGTACTAGATTGAATTTTGATAGCATTGTTTTTGAAGAACAATGTAAATTATAAACTGCATTGACTGCATCTATTAAATTCTTTAAGAGACGAATTAATTATTTACTGGTTTATTTGAATTAGCAAGTAAGCTAAGGATGTTATTTTAATTAATGGATAGTGAACCATCCATCCAATTTTCCTTCACCGATGTTCATGATTACTTAGAAATTAACATATAACATTAAAAGTAGCAACAAAACTCTGGCGAGACTGATAAATCCATACTTAATTATAAATGCGAAAGTAAGTATGTCTGTCCGTCTGTTATGCTTTCACGACAAAATACAGAACCGATTTTGATGAAATTTGGTATAGGGTAAGTTTGGACCTCAAGAAAGGGCATAAAGCTACTTTTTATTCCACGACTTTGTCTGCGCCCGCGATATTCGACATTTACGCGGACGAAGTCGCTGGCAAAAGCTAGTACAAAAGTCTGTTTTACTTTTACAAACATCAAATAACTCATGTCTTGTACAAAGTCCGTTTCCTGACATTTTGACAGAATTATACCCAAGAAAATGAGGTTCTTTGTGCTGCAACTCACGGAACCCTAGTACGGCCTGGAATGGTTCCATTTACAAGCGTGTGAAAATATTATGGCAGTTATGATACAGCGTATTACATCGCCTACGAAGCGCTTGGGGGCTGACAGAACCGGTATGAGATGGGAAATCTAACATGCAATTATAGAAATGTTGTGTTCAATTTTGCAATGTATGAATGGTTGAATCTTGTATCGTATAGCGTAGGTGTGGTGCGTCTTGAGAATCTATACAAGCTTGCAGTGTCTGTTTGTAATGTCTAAATAACAGCTTTTTTATTAAATGCATTTGCATGTTTATAAGGTACTTATACCAAAAAACCGTATTTTTTTATTTTGTCATTTTTTTCCGGCTAATCTCCGAAAAGGCTGGGCTGATTTTGTCAGAACATTCACTGACAGATAGCTGATGTTATATGGAGTAATTTTAGGCTTCTATTTTCATAAGAATCTTTTTATTAAGTATAGAAGGAACAATGTAACAATTATTTTTCTATCAGAAACTTGAGTTTCTTTTACAAATTATTCTGACTTCGGCTTTATCATTAATCGGGCCTACGATTTACGGGCTCATTACTTTGTCACACGCAACCCCAATAATAAAAACCTTGAAAGACACATTTAATTTCCATTCTCAAAAGTACTCGTAGTTTCAAAATTACTTTTTTATCGTTCTTACATCAAAAAAAAAAAGGATAGTCACATAATTTCCAGCCAGTAACGAGACAAAAATAAATTGCATGACCTTAGAGGTCAAAGCGATTTAAAAATTTGGTTATAACATTTCCAGCTTCATTTGTAATCGTAAAACTTAAATAACCATGGAAACGACGTGTAATAAAAGATGCCATAGGAAACATAATGGGAGTACTCTGAGTGCATGAATACTAAAATAACATCAAGAACATTTTTATGAATAGTTTATTATTCTTGTTTAAAGCGCATCAAAAGAATTATGACAGTGAAAGAACTGAATGAAAAGTAAAAAAAAATGAATGTGTTTTATTTTAATGCTTCACGAATTGTGATACATTCTTCTTCTGGATATAAATACTGGGTGCACAGTGGGAAGTTAACGCAAAGATACTAAAATACCTATAAAGATTTCAGTTCTTCCGTACATTGGATTCAAGCTCCAGTTAAGAAACAGAAGGTCGAAGAGGGGAAAGAAAATCAAGATATATTTTTGACAAAATATTAGTATTGTAATCTCATCTCACCGACAATCTGTGTAAAAATCTTGTCAAAAAATTACATGTATTGACAAATTGAGACTGAGAATAGAATGCGAACGTTTTTAAAAGTTATTAGATATGGACCCTGGATTACAGCAAAGAGCAAGCAACCTACAGAAGGTACATTAAAGAAAGCAAACTGGCAGGAAGAAAGAAAAGTGTAAAAGAAAAAAGTGTAGGATAAAAAAGAAATAGCCCGAAACCTCCAAATCAAGCCACGACCCAATCCTACCCAATAACTCACCATCAAAAATCAATAAAACCAAATAAGAATCACTTAGCATAAACTTCCAATATCAAGTCAAAGGCACTGGACTGATAGTTGTGACGCAAACATACACAATGGCAACGGCGATTGATACTGACGAATGATACCTCAATGGACGATCAATACGTAGAAGGATCGTATTAGCCGTAATTAGGTTCCAAATGGTGCACGTATGCGGTAGGGATGGAGTCGGGTGAAATTGGCTATAATATGAAACCGAATGATGTAGAATGAGATCGTATTTGAAGTTTGTCAAAGACAAAGCATTCATTTCAATTAATCCATTTACAGGCACTTTTGAATTGTCAAGGAGTCGGTTAGTTAGCCAGAAAGTTGAAACTAGTTGCTCGTTCAAAAACGTAGGTAGGTCGAGAAGGACGAGTATGAAAGTCCATGGACACTCACACTTCGTAGTTCTTAAACAGATAAATTAGTGCCTTGGCAGCTATGCGAAAGGATACAATTGTTATTTTATTTTCATAGAAGAGTTATGAATCTTTTTCAACACCTAAACGGTAGGACCGATGTTGATGGATTCACTTTTAAGGAGTTACTTTTTAAGCTACTTTTATTTAAGAATTATAATTCAGGTTAAACGCAAAGTAAACCACGTAATGACCTTCATTCACTCGAACGAAGTCGCGGGCATATGCTAGTAGATAATAAAACTTGTACGTAATTAAAAGGGTACAGGTTTGAAGCGGTAGATAAGAGTCTAGATAGGAGAGAAATAGATTCAAATAAATGAGCACAATTTGAGGTTTTAAGGTTTGACAACGATGACGTTATATGTTTCCTCTATAGTGTTATAGAATGAAGTCCACTGCCATTAAAAGTCATAATAAAATGCAACAAAAACTGGGACTGATTCATCTGCGGCGGGCACGTGTGACATTGAGACACGCAATGTGGGCGCTGATTATTCCAAGGTAAATAAGTGTTTCTAACACTGGCAAAAAAAGCATAGATTGTGTCAAAAAACTTTGTTGTATCTACTTTATTTAGAGTTTCTTGCTCGTTCTTCTCTATAGAGGCCTACAACGCAGCATTAAACGAAACGAGAATCTCACTTCAACTTTCTGACTAACTGACCGTCTCCTTGACAATTCAAAAGTGACTGTAAAGGGTCTTAATTGAAATAAATGTTTTGACTTTGACTTTAATGTAGAAATAAAGAATAGATGATTTTTTCTTGAAAGAAGGAAGAATTTAATTCCAAAGGACATGCAGTACACTAAAGTTAAAGTTTTAACCAAATCGAGTTCAATAACTAAAGCCCCGATCACAGCGGACAAATTCTGGGCGTGGTCGTGGATACTGCAGTAGTATTTCTATGGACTGGCCTGCACGTTGTCTGGTCAGATGTGGTTGGGCCTTTAGGTACTCTAGCCTGTTATGTAGCAGCGTCAGCCGTCAAGAGCGGTGAATGCTTATGTGAATCCCGCACTAGGCATAGGTGGAACACTGCGGTGGTTTTAGCCGTTGCATGCCCTTCCGTCACCCCTACGACGGAGGAAGTTCGTGAGGATTTCAACGCGCACATAAAAAAGCGTCAGCCGTGATTAAAAGCTTGGTTACCCAAACTCTTGAGAATGACTCTTCGAAAGTCGCCTAGAAGTAGACTGCGAAAGGTCCCTAACTTCCTATAGGTATAATGAAACTTGAATGTATATTTGGGCCAACGGTCGCAGAAGAATTAAAACAGTTTTAAAAAGACTGTCACTGTTAGTATTCCAACGACGTTTCTAAGTGCATTATGGAATGCTGTAGGCGCTGCAAGTGTAATAGGGAGTACTTAATAACTATTGGCGTGACTATCGCTCGTACACATTAAAGTGACCCATTTCCTTCATTGAACAGCACAACTTCCAATTTGTCTCAAGTGGAACAATCTGTGATAATGACAGAGACGATTTCATATAACCTTAGTTCACCCATGACAGTATAGAATCTATCCATTTAGAAATGACGGCCCTTGCTATTGTTTGGGATGACGACGATGAGGTTTAGAATTTTCTGAGTACTTCACTTCGGGCTTTTGAGATTAGAACTTGGAATCGTTTACTTAGCAGTGCCGACCAATGAAACGAAAAGACCAATACTGGTTAATGGTCTTTCCAGATCCTTTAACGAGTTGTTCATGAGCCTCTTCCAATGTTGTTTTTTGATTGTATGTTCAGCTGAAACTGTTGCAATTTTAATGATCTACGACGTTGAGAATTCCATTCAACTGGAAACTCCAATGTAACGCAATATCTTATTGAATAGATTCTATTCAATGAAACACTTCATAACAAAGTCCAAAACAAAACCTAATCCATCACAAAGGAAACTTCTAATTAGAACTTAATAACAACAGTTTGTTTAACATAACTCCTTTGTACCAATTCCATAAAACAATTTTGAAGACGTGTCTGTAACCAAAACATGCGCTTGCGCGTGTAGGAGTACCACAGAGCCGTAACTTTACAATTGATTTGGCAACAGTGGATGATATCGATCTTTTTGCAATCGACGTGGGAGTCTAAAGTAGCTCAGATTATGAGCGATATGTAAATACGGTGAGGATAATCGCATTCTGTCAATCAGATTATGATGAACTGTTGAGTTTATATTTTAAATCAATCAAGGTGGAATAACATGATGGTTAAAGTATTGTTGTTTATTTTGAAATATTTTGGGAATGGAGTGGGATATAAAACATTGGGAACGTTATTGAGAGAAAGTAAACAGGGGAGGTCGTAAATATCAATTTGCGTGTCGATGGCAACTGCATTATTTACACAACAGATTTTTTCCCAAACAATAGTTAATAGAAATGTGTTATAGTTACTGCAAGGGCAAAAAAAGATCACGGGAATAACGTTGAGTAACTGCAAACACAGACAAGCAATTTTGATGGCTACATACACAACAAACACTACGAAAATTCCAATACAACATTTATTTAGTTTGCACGAATTTATAGTCTCTCCTTGCCTTCAGCACGACAACGTGCTCTGACTAGGTATGAATCTCGGACCTGATGCATCTAACACAAATAGCAGTAAAACTTTCCAATGATTTCTAAAGCAATATAAATCTAAAATCCGAATATTCAGAGGTACCTAGATAAACGCACGTCAGATAGAATGCATACTATAAATGCGAAAGTGAGTTTATTTGGTTGTTTCGCTTTCATAGCAAAACTGTAAGACCAATTTTGACGAAATTTGGTACATACTAAGCTTGGACCCTAAGAAAATATACATCTTTTATTCCGGGACTTCGTCTGCATCCACGATAACCGGCATTTACGCGGTGAAAAGCTAGTAGTCCATAAAACCGAGCGGGTATATCAAACAGTAAGTATCCAAAACTTACAGATAAAACCTTATAGATAAAACTTTCATAATCGAAAGTCTAAATTGAATAAACGAACCCACCGTTTTACCTCACCGCTACTATTCACATACAAAATCTTACAAATCATCTTCTACCTAATCAAGCTGTTTATTCAGATTCGTCAGATTCCCTACAACTGTTAGACAAACATAACCTAAATTGTAGTGAACCCGTTGACAAACGCAATAACGACACGTCACCGTCAATTACTGACGAGCGAAGCAACAACGACAACACTAATTGAGCACTCTTAGCAGAAACAACATCATAATTATGTGCATAAGAGTATTGGCAGAAGAAATTACTCGTGATATTTGCACTTTGTTTTGTAAGACTAGTGTTTGGTAAAGACTCATTGAAGACTGACCTGAAATTGACTAAAACGCGAAACACAATACTAAATACTCAATAGTCGTTTATTGGCAATATTATTACCAGCAGTAGGTACTATTCTGTAATAATGTCCCTTTGGTTTTAGATGAAGTGAGCTTAAGGTGAATTGATGCTAGGGATTGACAGCTCATCTCAAGCACACTTCACTTAAATCTAAGGAGGGTTTATACAGAAAAGACTGGTTGGTAATATGAAAAGTATTAAGATTGAAAATAATAACAATAAAAGCTATCACCAAGACTAAGATATTCTCAAAAATAATACCCTGCTTCTTAGGTTTATTTAAACCCTACACTGCATTTATTGCTTCACAATGCATCCATGCTGTCTTACATTTTTTTATTTGCATCGAACCATTATCGCTGCAGTTCCCCTTTTGTTTAGTGATCACGACCAATTGTTAGTAATAAAAGTGCAGCATCAACAATCACTCAATCAGCTGTGAAGGGGCACAAGTACTTCGACGCTTTTGTTTTAACCGTTTGCGTGTTCGATTTCATAAAGTTCTTTATTGGAATTGGGGGTCCTCAATAGGACAAAGATGACGAATTTAGGGTCACATGAGCACGTCTTTAATAATATTTAAAGATGCATGTTTTACTTAATAAGTATTTGACAATTTATAAAATATAAAACTATCTATGAGCTTTATTGAAGTAGCAGAGCATTTCATCGAAAAAAAGTAAGAGACACACAGTTGCAAAAAATCAACATCAAAAGCTGCAAGGATACCGCCCATCCTTCCATCAGGTGTGAACAAAAAATAATAAAAGAAATGATACAGGTAACTTGTACAATGTACAAAACACACGACAATCTTCATCTATTTGAAAAAGCTAAAGAGAAGAATAATAAAATAGAACAATTTCACGGTGATTCCACTAATCCCTTGGGCAACCATGACCGTGACACCACAAAAGGTGTAAGAGAGACAGACATGAATTCATTCAAGCCGACAGACATTGTTGTTGTGAATATAAAACCAAAATCCATAGAACCCCTGAATGTATACGGAATTAAAGATGAGATATAAAATACAAAAGGTCAGAGTAAAATGGATGGTATAGGTCATACGAAGGGGGAATGCTAACAAATCAACGCATACACAATGGAAGCGCTATATTTTCGTAGGGGCAACATTGATGCGTCATAACTTTTAATTAAAATGGAACATTAATATGGGGCGACTGGCAAAATAGGTCCGAGTGTGAATGAGAGAACATCAATGGACATTGACGTGTAATTGTGAGGAAAGGCGAATGGGTAGATTGGACTATAATAAATTGTATGGGATAATATTGGAAATGTTGTCACGCGTGATTTCGAAAGGGATACCGCTGACAGCCCTCTTTGTGTTGGCCCTGATAATGATGTAGCTACATCATCGTCATCATTATTACTCGTCTCTTTAGTTTTAGGTATTTAGCTAGCACTGAATATACAAATTATACTGTATCTTGTTCATTAATACTTCCGTTATTTAGAGAGTTTTTGAGTTTTAAGACTATCATTACCGAGATATTTTGATCTAGTGTCAATTTTAAAAGTAAACAGCACTGAGTATCTTTAAATCAAGTTTTACATATAACTAGATATTACTAACTACAGAAAATGATTTCATTTCTAATAACAGTTACTTTTGAAATACCATAATACTCAATTATTTATAGCAATTGGTATTAGACAGGATACATATGGCCCATTTAAAATGTCATTTAGGAACATAGAAGCACATATTGAAACCATAAAAAAGAATGATCCCATTTACTACGGACTAATGTTTTAGATATCGGTAAGTAAGGTTTTAAACAGGTTTATTTAAACTACGGCGATAACTTTTTTTAAGGAGACGATAAAATACAGAAGTTGGAGTTTTAACGTAACACGATTTATGCATTATGGTACCAGGGAGGTATGGTAGTAAGAATTACAAAATGAGTCCATAGGATCGTGCAAGCTGAGAGAAATTTAAAAGAAAAATGGCATGTAAAGCAAAAGTCAGGTGGATTCATTAGGTGATATTACATTCATCGATATATTGTTTAAAATAATTAAAACAAAACCTTTAGTAAAGTTTTTAAAGTCTTTTCCTTTAATAAGACTTTATAGGTAGATATACTTATAGATACATACATCGTTGGTTATCGCATTCAATAGATGCTTCTAACAGTCTATTAAAACTGTCAGCCATAAGAAACCCCTTTACAGGAAACTATTTCTGTAAAATAGTGTTGTAAATGATAATGTTATTTTATGTTTTAGATTTTATCGGCTGCATCGACAACTTCCATCGTTAGAAGAAATAAACATGTTATTAGATTGCAAATTATGTTGTTGTATCTTTTTTTTTTGCATGTCTATT
This sequence comes from Hoplodrina blanda, assembly GCA_949316365.1. Classification (NCBI taxonomy): domain Eukaryota; kingdom Metazoa; phylum Arthropoda; class Insecta; order Lepidoptera; family Noctuidae; genus Hoplodrina; species Hoplodrina blanda. Next base: position 12,107,449 of record OX438594.1, read on the forward strand.
TTTTGTTGTGTGCTTCTTTTAATTTTTAGTTTATAATGTGTTAACGACCCGCTATCAATCATTTTTATTAAGATGTGTCTTAAGTTTTGTTGAGGTCAGTCTTATCTCCTGCAGCTGTAGGTGTTATCAGATTCAAATTCTATCTTTTGATATATTGTGGTGAATTTACGGTCATTCTGTCGTGCCCTTAATTAAGGCTTTATTATACTTGGTTTGTATATGGTATGGTATTCTTAAAGAAAACTTTTTGATTATTAGGACTAGAATCTGATAAAATGTACTTTATTACGTAAATCCTACTAATATTATAAATGCGAAAGTTTATCGGGATGAAATTTGGCACACGTAATATAGTCTGGAATAGCACATAGACTACTTTTTCCCGGAAAAATGTACGGTTCTCGTAGGATATTATATTAAATTGTACGCGGATGAAGTAGCGGGCAGAAGCTAGTAAATAATGAAGGCACTACTTTTAGAAATCTAAAGGTAGTTCAAAGACAAAGTCAATTCATTTATTTTAATTAGACTATTAAAATAGACAATTGAACGTCATTTATTAGAAGAAAAGAACACATACCTGTACCTTTCATGTTTAAGTAAAGTAATTGCTTACCACTTTAATAGTACAGGAAGTACGTGTTTAAAGTGCTTTTCCTAGACACATCAAATCGCTTTTACGAAGACGGCGGCGGCTACGCGACAGCATGCGGGATAATTAAAAATCGTACCTTTAACATTTCCAATTAATTGTTAGGTCTTCAAAGATTGACATAATACAATGCAAAGTTTGAGTGCAAACATCACACATTTATACAATTTATACAGACTTAACTAAACGTGACTTTCGGTATTGTTTGGTTTCAAATCTTTTGTTTTCTTTTTACCTAATATTATGTTCACCAATTGTGGATTGCTTCGCTGAATCAATTGGAATCATTTTGAGGAATCACAATCCAAAGTACGCATTTCTCTTTTTTCGCAGGGTCCGGATTCCAGGATTTAGCTTTAAAAATACTAGAAACGCATCGGAACTTACTTGGGTGTTGCTACTACATGTAAAGGCAACGATAACAAGCCCCCATTACGCAAGCTGTTTGCGATCCCATAACATAAACAAGAACCCAGGATCCTGTCGGTTCAATTCTTGGCTTTTCTGTCAGTTAACGCAATTAGACTTCGATCAATATATACCAGCTAGATAGCTTGAATTGTTACTATCATTCAGTATTTCCAAGTAATAACAGTAACAACTAATGGTAATAGGTCAAACGAATGAAGGCGGGTCTTAAGCCATAACCATTAAATAAACAACTAGTATTTAGTTCGTACCATAACTTCAGATTATAATGTTCTGATCACGAATAATAATTTACAAACAAGAGTATTGTGAAATTCTATGTAACGAACACCCACACAGCGTATCGGTTATCTGGTAGAATATAGTCTTAGAACTGATACCATGGGGCCCAACATAGTGCCTGTAGGAACACTCTGACAGAAAACGTACATTTTAATATTTGGCATGTAAATCTTTCTGAAGATTTTGAATTTACAACTTCACTCTGATTAGATTCAACGCTACGGCCCTATTGAGGTTTTTAATTGTTTTGATTTGTCATCAACGTAATCTATATTTCGTGATCAACAAATTCGATTGGCTGACCATAAACACAAATCGCACAGTTCACCACATTCATGCTTTTATGACTTTACAACCATTAACCAATATCAATATCAACCAAAATAGGTCATGAAGCTAGTATTATTTATAGAAAACAAAACGGTCGCACTTTAAAACACATAAAATAATACAGCCAGGAAGCGGGTAGGACGTTAATAAAAAGAAATTGCCTTTACTCGACACTAAACAACTGTACGAGTAAGATGACGCCTTAGAACCAGCGGGGTGCAAACGATGGTCGATTTACTGTAAAAGATGTTACAAAAGCATTATTTAAAAAATTTGGGTAGGTAACTAAATTACTACTTTAGTTAATTCTGAGACTGGACATCATAGGATAGCTGAAGTCTTTGACAGTTTGGGGTAAGATTAATAGAAGAAACAATAAAGATGGATTTTGGAAGGTCCAGGTGGGATATGAACAGTAATGTTTTAGAATAAGGCTTGGTAAATAATGATAGATCCGCCTTAAGACCATCCCTTACATGAGATAATTAGAGAGGAACACTTATGTTCTAACGGTGCAAGAGATGGACACACAACATCCATTAGCAATCAAAGAATGTGTGGACAACAGAGACGATGATGATTCACTTAAGTATTGCGGCAGTTAGGCCTTCTGGCACCAAAAACTTAACTCAGAGTTAGTTGCTAACACGACGTTAAATTACAAATAATATGTTATACATAAGGTTTAGTGTTAGTGACTTGAAGTTAAGATAAGTCAACCCTGGTTGGGGCAAGCGGGCCATTGCGGTGTTTATGAACGCTCATTTTGTGGCCTTAACTTAACGAAATGAGATCATTGACCTAGTCAGCGTAAGGAACACACAATATATCATCTCAAAATTGAACACAAAGACCAAAAGGAAAATTTTGAGTGTAATGCGCATTATTTACTTTAAGAACAATGCGAGATTAGGGAAAGAGGTCAGATAAAACTGTATTGTTAAGTTTGGTGGTATTGTTTTATGAAGGAACGAAATGGGTTATCTGATTGATATGAAAACTCCGTTTTTGAATAAGCGGTCTCGGTTGTTAGATGGTAGTTGTATACTGAACTTACAGGGGAATGTGAAAGCTTTTTATAAAAATCAAATAGCCTTTTTGTGTTTGGCTGATCTATTTTGTAAACATCTTTAGGTGATGTCAGAGTGTCAAACTCTTGCATCAGGGTAGGATGATAACTCACCTCAAGCTCGCTACAGAAATATTCACTGAGGGAGGATTTTACAAAATAGCAGTTTAAAAAACGATGTTCAGCAGTTACATTGCAACGTTTCATAACCAGTGACTTTTTACACCAAAAGTAAGACCTTTCAAGCTGTGTAGCTTATGGCTATGTGATGTAACTTTTTACACCACGTAGTGCTCCGTACATGAAATAATAATAACTAGATTATCCCACCAGGACCGTACATTTTTCCAGGATAAAAAGTTGCCTATTTGCTATTCCAGACTATAATCTACCTTTGGGCCAAATTGTAACTCAGATCCGTTTTTACACGACTGCCCCAAAAAAAGGAGTGTTATGTGTTCAGGGTTAATGTATGTATGTATGTATGTATGTATGTATGTATGTGAGTTTCTTTATTCCACCATAACTTTTGAACGACTGAACCGATTTAGATGTATGGGGTATCGTTACAATCCTTGCATCGTTCCGAGTAACATAGGCTAGTAAAAAATAAAAAGAAACCGGTGTGGTCACTTTAAAACGTAAATTAATACCAGACTCAATTTATTTTTTTAATGAATCTAGTCGTGTCTATGTTCATCGTCTAGAATTTGACAAGTAGATTTAAAAAATATATAACACTGTAAATAAAAAACGTCTTAAACAAAAACTGACGAGTAAACAAAGTACAAATATGTGCAATTTTTGCAGTCGTGTTTTTTAATTTTTTAATTATAGTAGCTTGTTGCGTAATTGAGTAACAAAACATCCATCCATTAAAACTTTCGCATTTGTAATAGTATAAATAGGAAGATAACATAACATCACGCCTGTCATCCCCGAAGGGTTAGGCAGAGGTACTACCCTACCCATTAGGACACCCACATTTCGCCAGTTATGTTTAAGTCCCATGTAAGGCGAGCCTATTGCCATTAACCGGGCACAAATCCAGACTCCGAGGCTGCTACTGAGAAATTCCTGATAGAAAAAACCTAATAACACTTTGCCCGAACTGGAAATCGAATCCAAGACCTCATGCTCAGCAGTCGCGCTTTGTGACCACTAGACCTACGAAGCAGTTAATAAAATAAACATCTATTATTCAATTACAATTTTAATGATTCTCAGCACTAGTTTGTCAGTTAAAATTCTCGCTAGAGCAATAAACTCGTCTGCAATTCTCATCTGTGGGCGGATTAGGAATAGCGGGACTTGGTCCAAAGGTCATAGTTTTAATTGGATATAGCCGTTTTACAATTAATTGCAATAGACGGTATTTTGAGGATATCCTTTGACAAAAAATAAGTACGTCAATGTTTGCCAAATAATATTATGGTAATGATTTCGCTTTTGCCGTTAGAAAGTGTCAAAAATATTTACTTACTTCGACTTTTAATTATTGAGGACAAAAATACTTATGCATTACTTAGCTTTTATTAGCGGAGAACGACTCAAGCTTACAAAACTTGTATTAATTTTGTAATTTGCAAAGATCTATCTATACTAATATTATAAAGAGGAAAACTTTGTATTTTTGTTTTTTTGTTTGTTTGTAATGGATAAACTCAAAAACTACTGGACCGATTTTGAAAATTCTTTCACTATTAGAAAGCTACATTATCTGCGAGTGACATAGGCTATATTTTATTTTAGAAAAAATAGGGGTCCGTAAGATATTTGGGTTTTTCGGACCCAAGGTGTAAACTCGCTAAAACTCGTGAACGGCTGGGCCGATTTAGCTGATTTTGATTTTGAAATGTTCGTGGAGGTCTAGGGAAGGTTTGAAGGTGAGAAAATATGGGGTAGGGGTAGGGTTGGGGTAGGGTTGGGGTAGGGTAGGGGCATGATACCACGCGAACGAAGTCCCTAAAACAGCTCTTTTAATATGAAGTCGGGAAGTCGGTCTCAAGGGTAGGGGTAGGGGTAGGGTAGGGGTAGGGTACGGGTAGGGTAGGGGTAGTGTAGGGGTAGGGTAGGGGTAGGGTAGGGTAGGTGTAGGGTAGGGTAGGGGTAGGGTAGGGGTAAGGTAGGGGTAGGGTACGGGTAGGGTAGGGGTAGTGTAGGGGTAGGGTAGGGTAAGGGTAGGGTAGGGGTAGGGTAGGGTAGGGGTAGTGTAGGGGTAGGGTAGGGTAAGGGTAGGGTAGGGGTAGGGTATGTGTATTGTAGGGGTAGGGTAAGGGTAAGGTAGGGGAGGGGTAGGGTAGGGGTAGGGTACGGTAGGGGTAAGGTAGGGTAGGGGTGGGGTAGGGGTAGTGGTAGGGTAGGGTAGGAGTAGGGTAGCGTTATGGTAGGGTAGGGGTAGGGTAGGGGTAGTGTAGGGGTAGGGTAGGGGTAGTGTAGGGGTAGGGTAGGGTAGGGGTAGGGTAGGGGGTAGGGTAATGCAGGGTTAGGGTAGGAGTATTGGTAGTGTAGGATACCACGCGAACGAAGTCGCGGCGGGTCAGCTAGTACTTAATATTTTTATTTTTTAGTTCGCACATGTAAATAAAGGCTTGTTTAAAAAAAATATGCTTTACATTTATAAAATGTATCTGACGCCTTTGTAATCGTATTTCTCTTCATAATAGGTACTTGTTGAAAGTAAAGGCCTTTACACACAGGTGCGATTTTACCACAACTATCAAAGCATTAAATAATTCCTAGCTTCAACTTTGTGACTAACTACCGCCTCCTAAGATAATTCAAAAGTTCCTGCAAATGGTTTAATTAAAATAAATGCTTAGACTTTAACAAAATGGGTTAATCTCCCTTGTGACAATATCACACGTATGTGGAGAGGCCTTAAGTCCTTATACCGTGTGAATGTCTATCCCACACAGTCTAGGGAACCTAACTAAGTACATAATATTAGTGTCACATAAATTATCAGATGTTACCATCTTGCAAACTGTCAATTAAAACTAACAGATTAACGTTATGAACTGGTTACATAGACGGTCTCTTTGCTAACCCGTTACTACATAAGACCGACTATGTATTACCTGTTACATACATAAGTAGGTGTCTATTTACGCAATATCACATACATACGATTGGTTTCCTGCTGTTAAGATTTTTGCTTGCTTAATTAGAGAAAGGGCAAGCATATGAATACAGGATTTGATTACCTGGCAGAAGCGCAAAATTATTAGGTGTTAGGACCGGTTTTCAGCGGAGAGGAGAGGAGATGTCTCGTAAATGTCCACTAATACGCTTTCACATTCGTCTTGCCTTTTCGTCAGACGCATGCATGAAGCGCAATAGCGCATGCAATGAGGCATGCGCCAAAACTAGTTTAAAACAGCTTGATGCGAGATGAATTTAATGTTGAAGACGCAAGATAATCATAAAAGCGCGCTGGAGTGGACAAAGCTGTAAACAACCAATAGGATACTGTATTGAGATGTGAAAATGACGTAAGCAGATTTGTTGCAGAAGACATTATCTCTGCTCCGCTTTGGTCGAAAGAGGTCCTTATGACACTGAAGGAGCTTAGATGAAATTCGTGGTTTCACAATTCAATATCTTGTCTGCCCTAAAAAATATTTAATTTTCGCTAACAAAATGATAACACATTCCTTAAATAATTATTTTTAGCGATACACTCTCAGACTCACTATAAACAGGAAATCGATATCTAAAGAGAAGAATAATGAGAAGAAAATATAATTGAATCTATAAAGTAATAAAGTAGTTGCTCCTTCCCAATGGAAGTTTCGTATGAAAAAGAAAGGGTGAGAAACTCCATATTTATACATCAAAAGCGTATACAACAAACAAATCTACATAAAATACATATTATTTGATAGGCACAAGCATACATAACACACAATATAAATATATATAACTCAAAGGTGACTGACTGACTGACTGACAGTGATCTATCAACACACAGCCCAAACCACTGGATGGATCGGGCTAAAATTTGGCATGCAGGTAGATGTTATGACGTAGGCATCCGCTAAGAAAGGATTTTTTTTTTAATTTACCCTCTAAGGGGATGAACGGGGGTCCGACATTTACGCGGACGAAGTCGCGGGCAAAAGCTAGTATTAATATAAACGTGTTAATGAACATAATTCGGTAACGTTCAGTTCTTCAAACACATAATCACGCAATTCCTATTCTGCAGACAACTGCTACAAGTATCTATTATACTAGCCAGTATCATTGAATATAAATAACTTTTTAATATAGCATCGTCAGTATTCCATGTCATATTTATTTTGTGGGAAACCTCAAGAACCGATCCGACATCCGTTGACGTGTTTTTATGGGGAGGTTGAAGGTAGCCTGCAGTCGATGACTAAAGGGGGGCTGAAAGGCGCAGTCGACTCAATTATACCAGCCTATTGTTGTTCCACTGCAGAGCAAAAGCCGCTTCTCTTACAGAGAAGTCATTGATCAAAACGCATAGCTCTATGCTGATTGGCGATTTGAGACTTATTAAGTTTAGGTCCAGGTTTCCTTTCGATGTTTTCCTTCACCAATGTCAGTGATGTCCAAGATAAACTCAAAAAATAGTTCCCCAGTAATGAACCTATAACCTCATGCATAAGTGGCGGGTGTCTTAACCACTGAGCCATTAAAACCTTCAACCAAATCTAGCTCCGCTGTCAACGTCAATCCAGATAGCCAATTGTCGTAGTCAGCGACAATCAATGTCGCAATATTGTCAAAAATTAAGGTATTTTTGACAGAATGAGACTGCGTAAGAGTTACTAGAATTGCCCCTCAGATCTGTCCGGCCGGTCCCAGTCGTGTGCAGCTCACATTATTATGCATAACTTGTGTTCTTCCAGAAATTGAGAATCGAGAAAAATACTTGTTTTCTTGTACACGTATTAATCACATACGTTGACATTGAATATAAATGGAGTATTTATATATTGATTAACGTGAGACTGTATTTGCGTTTTATTGTTTTGTTTTCGATGTGAAGATGCTCTAAGGCATAGGTATTCAAGTGTGTAACGGAAAATTTTATAACTTGACGTGTTGTAAATTAAATTGCTTTATTGCACCAGCTTCGTCCGCGTGGAAGTCTAGTATGCCATAAAACATAGCCTATGGTACTCGGCAACAGTGTAGCTTTCTCCGTAATGAGTAAAATATTTTTATAATCAGACTAGTACTTCCAGAAATTAAGTACCTCTTACAAACAAAAAAAGCAAACAATAAGTATATAAGATATAGAAGTACATAACATAACATCACGCCTGTAATCTCCGAAAGGTAAGGCAGAGGTGTACCCATTAGTACACCCACATATCGTCAGTAATGTTTAAAAGTCCCTTGTAATAGGGGGCGAACCTATTGCCACCAACCGGGCACAAATCTACAGAAGTATTCAAACTGAATAACAATAGATTGCATGTAAAGAGCTTTTACCTTAAGTGCATTCAGGTTGTTATTCAGTTCCCTTCAAATAACTTAATTTGAAAATGGTTCGTAACTAAAACTCTCGTACGAGATTAAAAAAACGTTATAACTTTTTAAGAGCGCGCTGTTGGTATCATAATCCTTTTAAGATACTCGTAATAAAGACATCCAGGAATAAATATAGACTTTTTGTCATAAAAATGGAAGCTTCATTTAATATGTCAAAGATCCTCGACAGCTCTTTGATCTAACTTCAGATACCTCCTCAGAAACTTAAGCATGAAAAAAAAAACCGGCCAAGTGCGAGTCAGACTCGCGCACCGAGGGTTCCGTACAAACCTGTAGGTATATAAGTAAAAGTTATGGTATTTTTATTGCTAAATGAAATCCATAACATAACAATGTGGAAAGCTGACGGTACCTTGTCAATACATATATGAAAACATTATGTATGTTCGGAAAAATCTTCATCTCTTTAAGAAGAGAATAAATATACTATGTGATGTAACTAAAAATTTAAGATTTTCGGAATTTTTCCTATATGTGTACTTTATAACGTTGCTTCATGCCAAATTTCAAGATTCCAGGTCGTCTGGAAGTATCCTTTAGGTTTTGATTCCCTTGCGAGTAGTTGCGAGTTTCAAAATATGCGGCTTTAATTGCTGTATCTTTTGATTGCGTTGACGTAGAAGTTTGATTTTGTTACAGCTTAAAGATATTATAGACTTGAGTATTTGTTAAGAATTTCAATATAATACCACTACGCGTTCATGAGTAAAGGGGTAATAAGTTTAAAATTATTAAAAATATTTTTATTATATGATGTAACTAAAAATTTATGCTTTTCGCAATTTTTCCTTTATCTGTGTTATAAGACGTTGCTTCGTACCAAATTTCAAGATTCTGAGTTCACGGGAAGTACCCTGTAGGTTTTGATTCCCTTGCGAGTAGTGGCGAGTTTCAAAATATGCGGTTTTAATTCCTGTTTCTTTTGATTGCGTTGACATAGAAGTTTGATTTTGTTACAGCTTAAAGGTATTATAGATTTGAGTATTTGATATGAATTTCAATATAATACCACTACGCGTTCATGAGGAAAGGGGTAGTAAGTTTAAAATTATTAAAAATATTTTTATTATATGATGTAACTAAAAATTTATACTTTTCGCAATTTTTCCTATATCTCTGCTATAAGACGTTGCTTCATACCAAATTTCAAGATTCTGAGTTCACGGGAAGTACCCTGTAGGTTTTGATTCCTTTGCGAGTGTCGAAAATTTGCGGCATAAACGGGAGTATCTTTTGATCGCGTTGACTTAGAAGTTTGATTTTTTCACAGCTCCAAGAGACCATAGACTTGAGTATTTGATATGAATTTCAGCTTGATACCTCCACGCGTTCCTGAGAAAAAAGGTCTTGACAGACAGACAGACAGACAGACAGACGGACAACAAAGTGATCCTATAAGGGTTCCGTTTTTACCTTTTGAGGTACGGAACCCTAATAAGGTAAATACAACAAGAAAATGTGACAGCAAATGTGATTCGTGGACATATTTACACTGAACATTGTTCCAACATAAGCGTGGGACGAAATGGTCCATAAAACGCCATCCAACGAGCCACTCCACGCGATATTACGAGAACCAACTTAACAAACCAATGGAAAAATGAACTTCATTCAAATATCAACCTTGTGGAGAAGACTATAAAGAGTAAGGGTTCAAAAAGTGATGGTAGATGATTTTGTGGAGATATCGGACAGATGGAACGAGGCTTATTGACAGATTGTCAAGCTCTCGAACTTGGATAGAGATTAGAAGAAGGCATCAAGGAATCTATAGGGATTGGAACAGTAAATTGTATAAGTATACAAATATACCAGAGATTACGTGACGTAACATATTCATACTTCATATTCACTCATTTGCGGGAAGCATGGATGGCATAAGTTAAAAAATAAAATACCTATGGGTACGACGACGTTAACTTAAAAAAAAAAAACATAACAAGATACATAAAAATATGACTTGCCTACTTTTATCCTGCTTCTTGTTTATCAGGCTCAATGTATAACTAAAATAAAAAAAAACTATACTGTCTTTCTGAATTTTACAGTATTAAATAAAATGCTACTAACCTACACCATTTCATGCGCAAGCGCCTTCTTATTCTGACGTAATACATTCAGCTACCTCTTACACCATGGGTGGTCTGACAACAAACTATTAACATTGTCAAGGTTCCGTCCATTTTCACACAAGTAGCGCATAATTCAACGGTAACAGCCAGATGTAAACACTTAACCGCTGACCCACAAAAGTAATTCTTATTCTTTTAAAAGTTTTTCAATACGGTTGACATCAGTGAATCTGGTACGAGTACAAAGTGCTACGACCGGTACATTCGTTACCGATTCGATTCAATTACAAAGTCATGTTACAAAACAAATCCAATTAAATAGATGATGGGGGATGAGCGATAAGCGATGAGCGATTTGTTTCGAATTAAGGACCTAGACCAAGAAGGAAGGATGTCTTGTTGATCCAAATAATTAGAGACCCTCATTTTGTCGCGTTTCTCACTATCTTCTGCTAATGATTTCGTCTGCTTGGAACTCAAGTTTAGCATAAAACATGCCTGTGGCACTCGGTAATAGGGCAGCTGTCTGCCAGCAGTGAAAGATTTTTTGAAATTGGACCAAACATATCCAGAGATTGACTCTTCCAAACAAACGATTCAACCTCTTTTATAATACCTATTAGAATAAATTCAGCAAGGAACCAGAAATACTGGTTGTGGAGGCAACAGGACGCAGCAGACTAACCGGTCACATTCAATAATGTATCTCTAGATGTATAGAACAATCTAGAGAGACAGCTTAAAAGCTGAATTTTAGCTTAAATCATGACCGATGGAGGCACAGGGCACTAGGATACTAGAATGACCATGTTACTTTTTAAAAGAGAAAAAGGAGATACACATATTAAACCAATTGTATAATAAACTAATAAAAAAAATATTTTTAAAAAAATTCTACAATATTGATTATTAGACATTGTATTGTCACCAGAACTAAAGGTGTATGCCAAATTTCAGTTCAATCGGATACCAACAAAGTCGAAAAATGGTTTGCAAATTTTGAAAGGACAACTTATTTACATACATACATACGAACAGTGCAAGCTAAATAAAAGCTTGTAATAAAACAACTAAATTCGGTAAGATTGATTAATATCGTCGTAGCATTACAAGAAATATTGAGGAGAAACTGGCTCCCCTGAACATCCCTTGACCCTCCCTTGAACCTGATCTTTCAAAAAAACATCTCACAGTAACACCGCTTTCCGCTCTATCTTGCACCACACGTGAGTTCAGATGGCGTTTCAATCGTCGGCGGCTAGATAGCGCTAATTGATCGTTTGAGACGCGCCGCTAATGTAATGCGCCCGCGCATACTATATATCTACGGCACGATGACCTGATGGGGCTTAGATTTAAATCAAGGGTGAGAGAGGTAGTGTGGATAATTTTTATTGAGTGTTTATAGAAGAAATTAAATATAATTAATATTAATGCTGATTTTTGTGTTTTAAGTAAAAAAATATAGTATATTTTTAAATAATGCTGATTCAATTTTAAATGCAGAGCTTATACCAATAAAACTTAAAGCACTTTTACGGCTGAACTTTCAAACAATAAAAAAAAACAATGTGTTAGTAACACGAAATTGAAACTATACCTACATTGATAAATCTCTTTCCATTTACCACACAGACGAATGTTTATCATTATTGAGAATCATAATTCATAACATAACATAACAATACTAAATAAGGACGTGACACATGACCTATTCGACACAAAAATATCGATCGAGCGTAAAATGAACCACGGTTCAAGATTACAGACCGAATCGATAAGAACGTGCGAATCGATACAAATAACTACCGTATCGATTTGGATCAATGATTTAGTAGTGCTTATGATTTGTTTTAGATATGCTGAATAGTTACAATATCAGATAAGACTTAAGCAGTATATGCTTAATCTATAATCTTGCAAATATCATAAAAGATGTTTGGATGTTTCATGATGTTTGTTACTCCATCACTCGTAAACCGTTGAACAGATTTGGGTGAAAATTGGCACATAGATAGACCATTTCCTGGATTAACAAATAGGATACTTTTATCCCGGTAATGTGTTCCCTTGGGATAATAGTTCAACTTACTTGACGGAAAGTTACTTTCAACCAGGCGAAGCCGCGGGCAGAAGCTAGTAATATAATAAAGTTAAAGAGATTTTTTGTTTGTTTAAATGCGTTTATATTTTGCCAGTTATGTTCAAGTCCCATGTAATAGGGGGCGAGCCTATTGCCATCAACCGGCAAAATATAGGTTGTACTAATGGGTACACTTCTGCCAAACCCTTCGAGGATTATAGGATCGGAAAAACTCTTTTTTTTATGATAGCCAGATTAATCTATACATATAATAAAATGGAAGGAAAGTCAAAACTGTACATTGAATATTTTTTTTAAAGAATACTTGGGGTGTGATCTACAATCAATACCGAAGCCAAAAATATAGTTTTTAGAATTTTTGTCTGTTTGTCTGTATGTATGTCCGGAATAAACTCAAAAAGTACTGGACGGATTTGAATGATTTTTTTTTTGTTGTATAGGTATTAAGTCTGGGCAACATATAGGCTATAATTTATCTTGGAAACTTGAACACCTGATGCAGAACCGCAACAGACCAGCTAAACTATAAGAGATAAAAAAATGGAACCATAGCAAAAATTGTTCCACGTGATGAGCATTTTCTGCTGAGAGAATAAATTTGAAGATCTGGAACACCTGATGTGGAACTCCAAGTTCACGCAGACGAAGTCGCGGGCAGCAGCTACTGAGAAATAATATGGGGTACAAAAATAACAGTAACGTCACGCTATGGTCCACGGGAGCGGAGCAGTAACCAAAGACGTAACTTTAAACCACGCGTACGAAGTCGCAGAGCTAGTAGAACAATATGATTTAAATAAAGAAAATGCAACACAATACATGCAACATTAAAGACCAAGTTCGTGTGAAAGTAGAATGAATTCTAATACACGAACATCAAAAAGGTAATAAAATGTAAATGTGAGTAAACACAGAGAGAGAGACAAGTGTTGTTGTTCTATAATATAAACTGACATTTACGATTCATAATTTACGTTTATGTAAATGTAAATTATGAAATTGTCCTACTGTAGGCTTAAGGCTTCATACATGCACGAGCATCGATCACCTAGCTTGCTCAAGGCGGATTGGCGATTTCAAATGTGTGTATATTCATTTTAAGTCTTTCCTCACGATGATTTTATTCACTGATATCAGTGATGTCCCAGATGAAATTATAAAGTACAGTAAGCGGTCATAAGTGCAGTAGTACCTATGCTAAGGTTTAAATTGCTGAGAACACGCGGTACAGGCCGTACCTACATCTGTGTGTATAAGTGATTATGTATTAACACAGTACCTACGAACACCTCAGAATTCGCTGACGGCGTCGAAAGGTCGTAAGTTAAAAAATGACAATCTATTGCTTTGTGAGATTGCTACTCCACTTATGACCACTACTGTACCATATGAATTAGAAATATAACTTTTGTACTTTGACTAGTATTGTACCCGAAACCTCATTCATGCATCATCAGAGGCCTTACGCCTCACAAAAGGCTAGGAGATATTTGACGATTGGTTAAAAACATCATCGAATGTTCAGGATAAAAATATCCACATTGTGATTGATGAAGTGCAAAACGCACTCAAAACATACCATACCACCCACGTGGAAACTACTAAATTTTATTTGCGATCGTATCGTATTTCTAAGAGAAAATAAACCAACAACTAATATTTATAAAATCTATTTTAACGATGAAGATTCATGATGCGATTTTGTTTTTCCATCAATGAATCTGTTGTCGGGTTTCTCAAAACTAATATAAATTGCAGCAAACTTATATTATATACTTATAAATTAACGGCATCTCAATTAACTTAACAAGTAATAATTACATCAATTCCTGTTTAATGAGTTCAAAATCTCATAATGAATCTGAACCGAGGATGATTCTTAATGGATTTATTACTGAAACCTAACTTATAGTTAACGAAAATAAATAATGGAAGGCCAATAAATCTTTAACCTCCAACAATTTGTACAGCACACGTCCAAGAATATCTTATAATAAACTAAAACAGGACGATGCGCAGGATTGCCAGACGGAGCAGACATTTGTCAAGGAGTAAAGAGTTACAATAAAATAAGTTTTTATAGTCCCGAAGTAAATGATACTCGAGATATAAAGGGAGTTATATTAATGCGAAAAGGAAATGCAACGAAGGATTTGTGTTGCGTGGATTTGCAATTTTGGAAGTAAAGTCAGAAGAAATGGAAGGTATAAAGTAGAGTTTGTAATTTTTTTGTGTCATAGGTATTTAATAATAATATTAATACTAGCCTATATCACCAAAGGCCAAAGGCCTCTTCCCATACAGAGAAGGCATAAGGCATTGATCACCACTCGAGTCATATTGGCGATTCCCTTCTTCGACGTCAGAGACGTCCCAAGATAAACGTAGAAAGTACATGATATTACATAGGAAACAAACCCACAGCCTTAACTAGTGGGCCATCACGACTATTTACTGATCAAATATAGTTGTATGAGGAGATAAAACCTATCCGTCTATAATAAATCATGACATAGATAATCAAAATTTAAAACGTTGCAGATGATAATAAAATATCGTTCAAATCTCTTGAGAACACTGGATTGTACATAACAGGCCACTACGTCTCTCCATTGAGCAATAAAAATCAATCACGTCTTGCTAAACTCCCTAGAGAGGTATAAATTCAAGGATTGCTCCAGCGAAATTCACCTAAACCATGTCACATAGTAACTCTAACACAACAAACATTTTCGCAAATCATTGTTAGTTTGTTAGTTGATGTGACATAAAAAATAAACAAACTAAATGACACGACACATTTAAACAATGTACGTTACCTAAATACACATCAAAGTGAAACCGAAACGCATACTGACAAGCGGATTCAGGAAATAAATGTTATTGGAGATGAGGATGGACGTTTTCCAAAAGAGGACACAAAAGACACTGTGACAAACAAAACTGTACTTGACAATGCTGAAGTTCCAAGTGCTAGCTGTCAAACGAGAGACACTGTGTTTAATTTAAGTGGGTTTGAAGAGTGATATTTTTTTTATTAGATGAATACTCGTAATCCCATATGGTAGCTATTTACGCATGGCGTGTTAGGGGCACGATGGTACGTGACACAATATTAAAAATAATATCTATTGAAGAATTTAATAACAAAGGTATTACCGCCGAACAGTTTCCGATCACGTTGGCAATTTTAATACAAAAAGAGTATAGAGATGGTAATGCAAACGTGCGTCTGTTGTGATATTTAAAATTAATATTTTTCATGCAACGCTTTATGTATAATGAGACTGCGCTGGTTCCTTTTTGCTTTTTAAAATCGCCGAGGAACACTACTTAATGATAATTATAAATCTATACTATTATTTCTTTGTTTGTAACTATTGGCAGTACTCGTCAAATTAAAAAAAAAAATCGTTTGCTCATAGAAAGTGACATTATTGCTGAGTATTATAAGATAACTTTTATGGTAGGTACCTATATTTGACTTCCACGCAGACGAAATCACAGGCAGAAACAAAGTGTAAATAAATTAAAAGCAAAATCCTTTCAATTTTGATAAAAATAATCAAAGCACGATAAATAAAAAATATTGAATGACCCTCCTAAACAATAAAAAAAGTTCGAACTGACAAAACATTCATTCTCAATTAAAATCAAATCCTATCTAAAAATAGCAGCACGTCACATCAGACATGTCGTTTTGCTTGCGCCGGCGCAGTGTCACACGTCACCGGCCAAGCGTAAACCGTTTCAAACGCACCCTTGTTTGTTTTAACCCTTTTTGCCGTTACTAATACAATTTCTTTTTATCTTTTTGTTACTAAATTGGTTTCTAATAATACGTTTGATGGGTGTCTATATGGATTTTCTGTTTTTTATTTTTATGCGTTTATTGGGAAATTAAACATTTGGATTCAGTAGTGCCAGCCTATTATTACACGACTGCCCCAAAAAAAGGAGTGTTATGTGTTCAGGGTTAATGTATGTATGTATGTATGTATGTATGTATGTATGTGAGTTTCTTTATTCCACCATAACTTTTAAACGCTTGAACCGATTTAGATGTATGGGGTATCGTTACAATCCTTGCATCGTTCCGAGTAACATAGGCTAGTTAAAAATAAAAAGAAACCGGTGTGGTCACTTTAAAAAGTAAATTAATACCAGCCTCAATTTTTTTTTTAATGAATGTGGTCGTGTCTATGTTTATCGTCTAGAATTCGACAAGTAGATTTAAAAAATATATAACACTGTAAATAAAAAACGTCGTAAAAAATACTGACGAGTAAACAAAGTACAAATATGTGCAATTTTTGCAGTCGTGTTTTTTAATTTTTTAATTATAGAAGCTTGTTATCCCACTGTAAGGACTCTTCTCATACAGAGAAGGCACGAGCATTGATCACCACGCTTGCTCAATTCGGATTCGCGATTTCAGACTTATATTAATTGTAAGTCCTACATGATTCATAAGTATTCTATTACATTGCACTGCAGTGAGACAATAATAGGCTGGTATTATTTTCATTAATTTTGATAATTATATTATTATGATGATGTTATAGGGCATGGTGATTTTTTAAGCAGAGGTATGGCGATGAATGTCAGAACTAATTCTTGTCATAATCTACATAATGTCGTTAGAAACATCTAAGTATGAAGACTTTGGTAAGGCATTCATGACTTCATTCATTCTAGTCAAATGGTTGTACCATTAGTGCTTATTTTAATTTTTATAATTCTATGTTAATTAATGTAATTGGACCTGTGCCGTTTTAATTAACTATAAATAAATACATAGTAAAATAAATAGTAATAATAAATGATGTTGTCCTTCACTGATGTCAGTGATGTCAAAGATAAACTTAGAAAGCACATATGAATTGTAAAAGTTACATTGGTACTTGCCCGGTATCCAACCCATACATGAAAGGGGGGTGTTCTAGCCACTGGGCTATCAGGATTGCTCCTTATAACTAGTAGAAGATTAATATAACCGTTTTATAAAATAACGTGCATCAATCGTCTCACAAGATGCTGATAAAGCAATAAAAGTTCCTTCAACTATTTTAATCTAGAAAACTATATTACTCACGTTAATACATAATATTTTTGAATTTATCAAAAGATTCTCAATCTTATAACGACTTCCCATGACCCATTCTACATCGCTAGTCCAACACCATCATTCATAACTGCAGTTTAAAGATTTATATACCCAATAAATTGATTGAGGAAATAACGTTTCAACTAAAATGATTGAAAGCTATTAATCATTCTGAAGACTTGGAACTTCATTAAAACCGACATTCTGATAGATATATTGATCAAGTTCGTTTGATTGTAGGCGTCAAGGATAAGCTTAAGCGTTCTATAAGTAACAGCAAAGATTAACTTTTAGTCGAACAAAATATGAATAGATAATCTTTTGGAAAGATATCAAATATGGAGTGGAATAATAACCGACGAAAAATTTGGGGTCTAAAATCATGTACTTAGTACAATGACACGATGGTAGACCATGGTATAGTGAATGGAAGGGTTAATATTTTTCGTGGATTGTTAAAAAAAACAGACATACGAACGGACTTAAATAAGGGTTCCGTATTTTGCTTTAAAGGTACAAAACCCTAAAAAACAACTGATCTATATATATTGACAAATAAATGAAAAAATATACATTATAATAAGGGAAATGATAGGGACATATGATATATGATAGATACATCTTTGCCCAGAAGTGGAAAGACGATATTACGTCGAAAAGCATGCAGAAAAATTATATTTAATAAAGCATAGGTATTCCATAGAATACATAGCTAAAGAAAATAAACGAAAAGAAGACGAAGGGGTACGAAGCCAAAATGCTAGTAACGAAGACAGTATGTGTCTGCGCTCAGCCAATAAGTCAAAATCACACGGTCGCGGGCGGCGAAGCGCGTAGCCGCATAAGTATTATTTATACCGGCAGCTACTTAGATGAGAAAACATACAGGGATCAAGTTGTAGAATGCCCGCTTGGTAAAATTAGTATCGAAAGCAGGATGAGAAGGTTTATTTTTATTAGATTTTAAGTTAATAATGGAACATAGGATCTCCAATAAAAGATATACACAAATCATGTCATATAAATAATTTATAGTCAACAGAAGGTGTTATGTAGGTGTATTCCTTCACTTATAGGAGACCATAACATGCACAATAAAGTTAAAAACAGATCGGGCAAAGTGTTTTAGCGTTTTTCCATCAGGAATTTCTCAGTAGCAGCCTCGGAGTCTGGATTTGTGCCCGGTTGATGGGAATAGGCTCGCCCCCTATTGTAGGGGACTTATTAGGTACAGCTCTGCCTAAACCTTCGGAGGTTACAGGCGTGATGTTACGTTATGAAGGAAGAATATTATTTAATTAAAAATGATCCCGTCTGATGATTTAGTAAAAATATGTAATCATTTATATAATGTAGAAATTAAAAGTACTGTGGAAATGTATTTAAATATTGACGTCGAGGTGGAAAATTAAAAAGTTCTAATTTATAATCATCATTAAATTATCAGGGTTAATTACTGTAATTTTATCAATACCAACGGTAAAGTTTCACACTTATATTGACAGTTTATGAATGTAATAAACTATTACCCCAAATAGTTGGTAATTATAGTACAGCTATGTCAATTTTAATCGTTCTTGAATCGATTCAAGTAACACAAATATTAGTTCTGTAATCAGACACCGGCCATTAAGCACTTATCGATATATCAATTAATAATCTCACCAATCAGAAACACTAACAAGTTTTAGTTTAGTTTTAGTAGAATTTCGCAGAAACGTGCTTGCGAGCTAATTAACTTAGGCGTGCGAAATATATGCAAATAAATAAAATTTATGTGTTTATTTAAAACGTGAAAATAACAACTTTTTATTAAATACATATGAATGTTTACATGGTACTTAAATTTCAAAAAAATATTTGATTTATTCTTTTGTTTATCTCGGCTGATTTCCTAAACGGCTGTACCGATTTGGACGGGACTTTCACTGTCGTTCGTCGTTGGGTTTGTTTGTTATTTTTGGGAAAGTTGTTTATCATGTATATAAGTATCGGTCACTACCAGCCGCTTATTAGGAAAGGATAAAACTATAAAAGGAAATAAGGAAGGATTATGAAAAATAAAAACAGGCAAGACCAGAACGAGCCATCGTATATACCCAAGCGTATTCAAGAGCCACCCAGACTACAAAACGTTATAAGCGAGTGTAAGGTAAATATAGAGTGGACATCGCGTAGCTTAACTTGGAATAATTTAGATGACACTGGGGATTTCTGCAGATTTGTGGCGATATACGTTTACTAAGTTACAGGGCTTTGTGATGTCCAAGCTCGTTTTAGAATGTGAATTTACGGAGACATTTAAGTGAAAATTATGTTGGAGGATTTGCTATTGAGTATGGTTGAAGTTTATGTGAAGGTTTTCAAGGTTTAACTGGAAGAAAGTTCTTTAGGGTGCTGTACTCGAAGGGTGGTAATTTGACCCTATTACTAAGCCTCTGCTGTCCGCCCGTCTGTCCGTCTGTCAGCGGATTGTATCTTATAAACTACTTATGTAATAGCTAGAGCCAGGGGTTCCCAAACTTATTTTGTCTACTGCCCACTTTGAGAATAAATTATTTTCCAGCGCTCCCATTTTTTTACCCACTTAAAAACCATCACCTAGTAAATGAAATTACAAATCGCTCCCCAAGCGTCTACACAACGCCCCGATTTCTGGGTCTCTTACCGCCCCCCTTTAGGCAAATGCAAAGTAATAGCAAAGTGGGCGTTATCGCCCACTTTGGGAAAGGCTGAGCTAGAGAGTTAAAAATTTTCACAGAATGTGTTGTCGCTATACCAACAAATCATAAAAATAAATTAAAGTTGAAATGAAAGGGGGTCTCAAACAGGAGACCTGTTTGTTTTTACGTTTTCGGCTCGTTTTTTAATCGGTGTTATGGATTTCTTATCTTATGTGTAAAGGTAGACAACTTTTACAAGCTGTGTAGTACTATGGATGTTATAACAACAAATATTATAGTCAAAAAACAAACAAGAAACGTGTCTTTTCAGTTTCTTGCTCGAATCTCGATCTTTATTATTGTACGGTGATACCAACCCTTCATGTGGAAGTCTAACTCGTACTTGGCCAGTTTTCTGGTACAAAGCTGCAGAAGTTCCTAAAATTAAATTACAAGGACCAACAAATTTGGAAACAGTAGCGTCGCATGAGATAAAATAATAGTTTATTAGTTACATCATCACGATGCTATAAAACGGACACAAAACGATAAATATAGGCATGATGAGGACATAGGATCTATGACCCGACAGACCGCGTGTATAGATGTTATTAACCGATTAGGTAAACTATGTCATGAAATCAATACTATTGATATAAAGGCAGAAGAGTTAGTATATTTAAACACTCCAATGTCCGAAACTACTGGTCCAATTCTGAAAAACTTTCCCTAATAGGAAGCTCTGTTATCCGTGGCTGCTATAGGCTATATTTTGGTTTAACAAAATTGAGGTTCTGTCCGAAAAATTCACGCAGGCAAATGCCATTAAAATTTAAAATTACAACCATTGTTAAGATTATTCAAGAATAGATACGTTTTGTGTAACTTGAAGTACCTCCACTCCTTTTTTCTATTCAACTCCTTTTTTGTTTTCTATTATTATTTTTGTGTGCACATTGCCTGTGTCAATAAACATTTTTTCTGTCTTTCTTTTTACTTTCTTTCTCGAATAAGGCTTATTTCTTTACCTTCGAAAGCCTTCTCTTCTTGGACGCCAAAATATGGGAACTGACTAGCATCGCCTACATCGCTTGCATTAAGAACTGTAGACTCCTTTTGGTTTTAAACCAGGCCATCGCAGCCAGGTCCCACCCCAGATTAATGCAAATTCAGCTGGACCAGCTGTTCTGCAGTAAGTACTGCCTCTATTTGGCATGCAATTTCGCAAGCTAATTGATACGTCGATTCTCAAGTGGATCTAATTAGATAAACGTTGAGGTCAAGCGAATTATACAAAGTGCATGGATGCTTATTGCCTTAGTGACTATAATAGTGCATTGAAGACAGCGTTTTGAGATCTGCGGTAATTTGTACTTAATTGATTGATAAGTGTGAGATCTGGGAATTATGAGTAACTGGGAATGTTGAGCATCAGAATGTGCATTTGTTAGAATTATTGACGTGCTAGCTTCCTATAGTTAAATTGATGTTGAGCTTTAGGGACATTATTATAATGGATGTAACAAGCTTCTATAATTAAAAAATTAAATTAAAAAACACGACTGCAAAAATTGCACATATTTGTACTTTGTTTACTCGTCAGTTTTTTTTACGACGTTTTTTATTAACAGTGTTATATATTTTTTAAATCTACTTGTCAAACTCTAGACGATAAACATAGACACGACCAGATTCATTAAAAAAATAAATTGAGGCTGGTATTAATTTACTTTTTAAAGTGACCACACTGCTTTCTTTATATTTTTTACTAGCCTATGTTACTCGGAACTATGCAAGGATTGTAACGATACCCCATACATCTAAATCGGTTCAGGCGTTCAAAAGTTATGGTGGAATAAAGAAACTCACATACATACATACATACATACATACATACATACATACATTAACCCTGAACACATAACACTCCTTTTTTTGGGGCAGTCGTGTAAAAATATGATTAAGGATGCCGAAAGTTACATGTTCTTTGGTTGCGAACATAATTTTTTCTAGACCATGCTTGTGAATCTTCTGGTTGCGTAGATATTGAAGTTTAAAGTGCTAAGTTATTAACGTTTATTTACGAAAACAACAATACTAAATACCGCCACGACTCCTGTACTGTGGCATGCACCCATGAGCACAATATTATTGCACTCTACCTTATAGTGATTTTTATATCAAAAATAAAAATCGATCTCCAATTTTCCAGTAATCATTTGTTAAATCTATAACTTAGTTTGACGTGCAGCATGTGTAGTTAACAGCGATTTAATGTCTTTTTGTAGGTAAACCACGTACCTACTCTTAATAATTGCCGACATAACTTACAGAACTGCTGTCAGGAAAACGTGGGTTTAAGAGCAATATAGAAAACTGAAAGCAAATGCAGTTTCCCATCTACCAGAATCTGCCAGGCCATTTAACAAGCTATGGACCACATTACCAAATAAAGTGTGCCAATCGAAACATTAACACTTTGACTGCTTAAAGTAAACAGTTTACCATGCAATATAGCCCCATTCAGTTAAAATAGCTCGCAGTTACGGGCGTTCTGTACTTAAATGTTGGTTTATAGCTTCAATAGTAGCAATTTGCTAGTCCGTTGCTTACGATGACTGTAATGAGCTGTTTCCTCAATTGACTTGCAACTTGTGTGGGATTTGTTCTGATGTAATGCTGCATTTTATTATGCTTACAGGATTTGTTCATTTACAGTGTGTTGGCCTTTATAATAATAATGATCGCCTGGTTCGCCTTTATGACTGGGTCGCAAATATTACGGGATTTTATATGCAGGTGAGTTTACAGAGAAAACTATGATGATGGCAAGCAGCTTACGTTATGTTACGATCTCTTTTTAATCATAGTCTAGGAACTCTAGGATATCTGGATGTGGTAGGTTCAACTATAACTGGTGGAAAGCAACGTAACGAAATCTTTTGTATTGGATTTAGTACATGAATCTAGAAATCTCATCTCTTGGGGTGAGATGAAACAACATCATAACACATAACATGAAACCTGTTATGCCCGAAGCATTAGCAGAGGTGTAACTATTAGTACACCCATATTTCGCCAGTTATGTTGTCCCATGTAATAGGAGGCGAGCCTATTGCCATTAACCGGGCACAAATCCAGACTCCGAGACTGCTACTGAGAAATTCCTGATGGAAAAAACCCAATAGCACTTTGCCCGACTCGGGAATCGAACCCGAGACCTCATGCTCAGCAGTTGCGCTTTGCGACCACTAGACCAACGAGACAGTCCATGTAATGAATCCATGATAAAAGTTCGTAACGATGTCCGTTCACCCCCCTCCCCCTCTTATTTATAAGAGAATTCAAATACCTCGTAAATTCAATCCTGAATATAGTCTTGGCCGTACGAGACAAACAAATTAACAACTCATACAAAAATAAACATCAAAGAAATGAACACAACTTCTCAATGATTATGAAAAATAGCCCAATCTATATTATAAAGAACACGTGGTTCCAAGATATGGGTTTACTAATAACGATGTTACGGTTTTTGACCACACCCATTAAGTAAACCGTCACCGGTGCGCAGGCGCCGTAAATAACCATTCTCTAAATGTTTAACGACCATTTGTAATTGTTTTACGAGTGGATATAAATAAATTTGTTAGTGGCGTTCTTGTGGCGAAACTTGGAGTTTTGTAATAAATTCTGCTATTAAAGATGGATGCTGTTAGAAAACTGCTTGATATACACACTAAATATTTTAAAGGGCCATTGTCCTCATGAATATGGTTAACTTTCAATAAGGGACCAACCCTGAAATTAAAAAAAAACTGATTTTCAGTAAGTACAATCGGTTGTAGTATTGCACTTTACTAAGGAATATGGATTTTTTGATTACCGAGCAACCTCATAAAATTATTAGAGTTCATTTTCTAACACCTTATATTATTAAATGATTGAACAAGTATGGAAAACACGTCGACACGTCGGCCTACGCTGAAAACCAGCGCCGTGGTTTCGTGCCATCGTGTGTGGGCCACGGCATTATGCTGAGCGTCGGCCGTTTCGCGCGGTAGTGGCGCAAATTTCCGTTCAGGACATTTTATCTTTTTATTATTATAATTAGTTTTTTAGATTAAGTACCAACTTGTCTTGTTTAGGGCTGTTGAAAAATTATTTTGTATTGTGCGTCACTTTCACGTGAATAAAAAGTGTTTCTTTCTTTCTTTTCTAAAACAAAAAACTTAGAGGATTTCACAGTCGTGTGTAACACTTACAGTGTGATCACGTGGTACGGTATCAAAAAGTTGTAAACTAACTTTTTTGACTTATGTGACATGCGTATACGTAGGTAGGTATTAAGTTTAATTAAAATCGGTTCATTAATCCAAGATTTTGGATTTGAAAGTTTTGTATGAGAGACCGTGCCGCATAAACGCTCTTAAAATCGCGTGAGAGAGTCGCATTAGACATTGAGAAATCTAGTTCAATATTATAAGATTCAAACTCATAAACATGTCCTAAAGTAAAAGTTATACATATTCATGAATATTCAACTTTTTATATTTGTGATATTAAATTTGGACCTTATGATATTGAACCGTTTATTTTATTTATTTACTAGTTTATCTCCCCGGTTTCAAAAGGGTGCCAATATTCAACATTAACAAAAGAAATCGTATAAACCTTGTCCAGAAAATTAAGAAAATCAGCCAAATCGATCCAGCTTTTCACGAGCCTGATTAGTCCAAAAAGTTTTTTAAGTAACCAAAGCCAAGCTTGCCTAAAAGGCCAGACGACAGACTCTTTGCGTGATCGAGTCAGCGACACACGAAGTCTGTGAGTACTCTAAAACAATGTATGATATTTTTTAAATCATTTTTTAGGGTTCCGTACCTCAAAAGGTAAAAACGGAACCCTTATAGGATCACTTTGTTGTCCGTCTGTCTGTCTGTCTGTCTGTCAAGACCTTTTTTCTCAGGAACGCGTGGAGGTATCAAGCTGAAATTCATATCAAATACTCAAGTCTATGGTCTCTTGGAGCTGTGAAAAAATCAAACTTCTAAGTCAACGCGATCAAAAGATACTCCCGTTTATGCCGCAAATTTTCGACACTCGCAAGGGAATCAAAACCTACAGGGTACTTCCCGTGAACTCAGAATCTTGAAATTTGGTACGAAGCAACGTCTTATAGCAGAGATATAGGAAAAATTGCGAAAAGTATAAATTTTTAGTTACATCATATAATAAAAATATTTTTAATAATTTTAAACTTATTACCCCTTTACTCATGAACGCGTAGTGGTATTATATTGAAATTCTTAACAAATACTCAAGTCTATAATATCTTTAAGCTGTAACAAAATCAAACTTCTACGTCAACGCAATCAAAAGATACAGCAATTGACAAGGTACCGTCAGCTTTCCACATTGTTATGTTATGGATTTCATTTAGCAATAAAAATACCATAACTTTTACTTATATACCTACAGGTTTGTACGGAACCCTCGGTGCGCGAGTCTGACTCGCACTTGGCCGGTTTTTTTTTCATCCATGACACATAGAGTACTAAAACCAGATCGTTTGGTCGTCGCTGACTTGATGACATAAAAGTCTATTGTCTGCATAAGTCTTTAACGTTATTATAAAGTACAGTTCGTATGCAACCAAGCAGCCAGTACCGAGTTACCGACTCAGAGACAGTTGTTCAAACATTTTCTTTGTACTTGAGAACAATGGAAAACTGAAAGTCGTTCAATTGAAAGGCAAGAAAACTAAATAAATCAGCTGTTATCATGGCGCGTAAGTTATACCTTTGTTACTATGAGAAAGATTGTAAGTACAATGCTGACCCAATGAACCAATTAGAAAGTAATTAGCATTTTACGCTCATAGCTTGAAATTACTCTAAACAGTTTTATATCAATTTATATTCTGATTCCACGCCTCCCATGCTTTTGTCGTTGACCTGAAAGGTGCACCGTGTGGGCAAGAAATACGAGCAATTAAGAGACACTAAAAAAACCATAGAATACAAATTGAACTATAATTAAAAAATGAAAAAGAAAAAACAAGTAAGTACTCTAGACTTTCAGTACTGTAGTCTAGACTATAACAGTCGGGGCCCATTAAAAATGAACGGCATCACAAAAATGATAGTTAATTTTAAAATAAAAGTTAATTTTTTACGCAGTCAGGTTATTGATTTTTTAATTAGGTACAGACCTATTTTACACTTTTTTGTTTATAATTCGCCTTTTCATCTAAGAAGAATTTTAGGTACCACTGTTGTGTACCAGTGATACTCGACATTAAGAGGAATCTAATGATGGATTTATTAAAATCGGTTGAGCCCTTGTGTAGTTACGAGAGGACATAGGAACACACATACATGTCAAACACATAGCCCTACTTTTGGGCTTTGAAGAAAAATAAATAAAATAAGACGAACATACAAATGAAGTCTCACCAGAAATATAGGTAGCCATACATAATGCTCTAATCTCAAAGTATGTAGGTACAAATGAAATATAATTATCTTGTATTTGTTTAAGAAACATACGTGAAAACCTGCACGTACCACGGTACACGTGTCGTAATCACAGAAAACAATGAAAACACAATATTTCCCTTCTCGCCACTGTTCAATGTTATAACTTGCGCGTGATTATGTTTACTTACAGAGAAATTAGCTTTTGATAAGCGTGAAATTGACGATAGACTAAGAACGGTAAGTGGCACATGTAATGTGGGAGGTCTTTTTAGAGATCCGTACCCCCGACCCTATCACTAAGCCTCCGCTGGGAACAGAAATAACTAAACCTAAATAGAAGAAAAAATCGCAAATCAATAGAGAATTGAAGATAACAAAGGAGAATCAATATTAAACTTGAAATCCTTCGTGTATATCGATCGATCTATAATTGTATCTTGCACATTAACAATATGTAGTAATATCAAAGTCAAAGTAAAATCATTTATTTCAATTAGACCATTAAAAGGCACTTTTGTACGTCATTTACAAGAGAGAAAAAAAGGACTAGTTGCCCATTCTAAAGGTAGTTTCGTATGAAGAAGAATGTGCAAGAGACTCCATATAGTAATAACATATAAGGTACAGATGCTGTTCACGTTTTAAAATAATTTGTAACTTGCCAAACAAGTTGTCAACTTATCGAGTTTAAAGTCTTGAGTATGTAAATTTATGATTTCCCATTGTTACATCATAAACGTTGGATTGTTGAGTCTCCATTGTTCAGTAGCCAATGCTAAATCTGGTTTGTTGGCCTACTGAAGCCTCGTTTGCATTCGTTAAGCCGTCGACAGCGTGTCAAGTCTGGCTGGCAGAGTTAAAATCACTAGAATTTGTTGGCTTGAGTAGAAGTGAAGGATGCATAGTCAAAAAACAAAAGAAAATCACTTACATCAAAGAAATGCGGCCGTAACCTTCCGATGGTGTACTTGGCGACATCGGTGGTGAGCTGCTGGCAGGCACAGCCGAAGAGGAACACACCGATTACATGGTAGGCCTCCCAGACCCAGGCGGGTATCTCCCGACCTAGGACCTTACGGGAGCGCCCGCCGACGTAGTCGCGTAGTCTTATAAATTCCGTGAGGCACATCTGGGAAAAAAGAAAAGAAAACTTTTAATAAAATACCAAACATTTAATAACTTTTAATAATTGAGCCTATAGTCCCTTTATCTAAATATATCCTATCGTTAGATATGAAAAAAGAAATTCAGACGCTTTGTTTAAATTCAGAAATAGGTCAATAATTAATATACGACAAGGGCCAAGACGTTTATAAAATAACCGAAGATATAAAAACAAAAATTTCCATAAAATAAATAAAAAAATCCATAAAATAAATTGTTATTTTAGGCCCGTGTAGGAGAGAAACTACTTCGGACATCAATGAATTATTATGCTGTTGACCCAATTAATTTCATTTTGGATTCAAAAACATTGAAATAAAAAGCAGAGCTAAATGTTTAAGATCGTATCCGACGAACAAATTAAAACGTAAAAAAGTGTTGGCACACTTTTTACACAACGGAAGGCGACTACCAATATACGCGTGTACCAATATTGGCGATAAGCCAACATCATTAATTAATAATTACAAACTAATCACTAGTAGGCGGTTTGCATATGAATGAGGCAAAAGGCGTTGAAGCGTGACTTAGCTAAGCTATTGAACAAAGCAGTCATTACTTCTCACGTGAAAACATATTCACAATAGAAATGCAGAATATAAAATACTAGCTTCTTTCCGCGACTCTGTCCACGTGGAATCCAAGTATACCATAAAACATATCCTATGACAATCAGCAATAGTGCAGCTTTCTATTAGTAAAAGAATTATTCTAATCGGACTAGAACTCCTAGAATTCCTCTTACAAATAAAAACCAAACAAACTTTACATCTTTTTTAATATCACAAGTATCTACAGAGTATGCGTCATCTTTTATCCTTTTTCGTATTGCATGGCTGTTTGGAGCAGTCAAAATAAGTATGACATAAGCCTTTCGTCTTTAATAAAATAATTAGGATTGTGCTCGTCAACCCGAGATCTGGTTCTTTAGCAAAGATGGGTAAGTCTAGTGATGGAACTGCTTTAGGCACAGGTTAGGTTTTCTTCACTCTCTCTCTGTCTTTCTAGTTTAAGTCCCTCATGATGATTTGTTTCGCCTCTTTACCCTTGATAGATGCAAAGGGATCATAGTGTGAATTGCTGCCAAACTTCGTTAGTTTTAACACTCCAACATTGCTATTTACTGTCGTAGTTGTTTATGTGATCATTATTTAAACTAAGACACTATCTAGTTCCGGAAAATCGGAGTTAACCTTGGCCCGACTTCAAATGCCATCTCCTCCATAAAAATCTTTTAAACAACCATACAAGGTCTTGGCATTTCCCCAAACAAAATTCGGAGCATTTCTCTCGCGTAATTACATAGGTATTACATTATGTCTGTTGCAACTGGCCTTGTGCCTGATACGGTACAGGGTCGGGTCGCACGCGCATGGAATATCATGCCTTATATGAACTGTTGCTGATTTATCTGGCTTGTTACCGTATTGATTTCAGAGCCACAGAAAATCTAGCCTTTTAGAGGTTGTAAGATCGTATATCTGCATATCTAATAAGTAAGGGTCTATTTATGTTACTGGAGATATTCGTGGGGCTATTTTTAGTCAGAAAAGTTATGTCTTTCGTGAGGGTTATTCATGTTCATAGACAAATACGGTTCGCGATATCTCTGCGCGAAGAGTTTGTGAGTTAAGCGGGCCGCCGCTGGGCCCAGGGGTCGAAGCTCCCGACTTATCCATTTCTCTTGTTGATTTATGTAAGATCTTCGACCTCGCTCTAGAATTATACCGGTGCAATTTCGGTACTTTGGTGACGCTGTAAGGGGCGTGGGAGTACTGTCACGACAATCCATAATGATTACCAAAATACTAATGACACAGGCGGATGACCGAGCTAAAATAGTAGTGTGTTTAATTTCTACGCGTTTTTTTTAGCTTCGAGATGGCTCAATTTACTAGACAGTTTATCTTGGACATCACTGACAGTGGTTAGTCTAAAATCGCCCTCTCTGTAAACCCAGCAGTGGGATATAGGCTATTTGATTTCTTTTGTTTTTTAATTCCTACCTTTATTTAACCAGTGTGTTTTTTCAATTTGTGTTAGTAGTACTTGTATGTAAGTATATTCGAGGTTCTTATACCTGAATCTTTTTTTCAATATGGTCTCTCATGGTCACAGAAGTGTCTAAGTATAGACCAGTGTTCGTTAAGTGCTAGCCTCGAATCATGACACCCCATAACCCTAAGTTCATGAGCTACATTACCATATTGTATTTCGCATATCCGCAACTCTAATAGGGTCATCGCCCACATGATTTCCCGTTACTGGGTTTCATGACAATTTTGCTTCCGTTATCTTCGAAACCGGGAACTTGATAGCGAAAATAGTCCTAGATTAATTGTAATTCTATAATTATGAATTTGACATATGTGTCAGTAGAAGAAATCACGATGTGAGAGACACTCAGCGTGGTTCAAAGTTCTACTGAAGGTTTTGTCCTATCTTTGTTAGTTTGATCAATATTGGCAGGCAAATAGTGCTTCAGATTGTGCTAGTATACAGCTACATGTGAAGAGACATGATTGTAAATATAGTGTTAGTCAATATTTACTTTGTAATCATCTGAAATTGGGTCAAGTTGTTCTTCTACCTGTATACACGTTGTACATGTATTTACATATAAGGCGCCGTTAGTAAATGCATCTTTTACTATTGTTACCTTAGTATGTTAACTGCCTAATTTGTCTTGTGTTTGCAAGACTGAGCGTGGTTGTCATCGTCTTTGGTTCCATTTCCAGGTCAGCCGGTGTTACTGGCTTTTTAAATTAGGAGTTTCTTAGTAACAGCTCAGAGTTTGAAAGTTGGTGGTGTGATACACCCGTCCCGCGCTTCGGAAAGCACGTAACGCCGTTAGTCCTATGCCTGATTTCAACCGGTCGTGTCGGATTGCCGTCCTATCGGACGATGAGACTAAGGGAACAGGGAGAGTACTGTTGAGCATGAGGCCAGGTCGGAAAAATTTTGATTGGGCTTTTCCATCAGGAATTTCTCAGTAGCAGCCTCGGAGTCTGGATTTGTGCTCGATCGATGGCAATAGGCCACCCTATTAGAGTGGACTTAAGTCCACTCTGGTGAAATGTGGGTGTACTAATGGGTACACTCCTGCCTAACTCTTCGGGATTACAGGTGTGATGTTATGTTACTTGAGTACTACAATTTTTCCTGCGGAATTGGCAATAGAGACCAAATAAGATTGGCCACCATGATAGAAATTCGGCCGGCAGAATATTATTTGTCGAAATAGCAAGAAACATACATAGTTGCTTGAATAAAACGATCAACTTTTATGAGTCTCCTTTTAACACAAGATTACTGTAAACAAAGTAGAGGTGAGATCCGGTATTCAAGTAATAGTCCATACAAAGAAACTTTACCACAAGTAACAGAAAGTAGTAAGTACGGTACCGGGTCATAATGGCAAACTATTATTACTTATGCACTATTTCACAGTCATTAAACTTAGGCATTGTTTGCATACGCATTGTTTTGATCAAGTTAATAACACTGCGTTTGTTCTGAAACTAATTAGCGCAAAAAATTATGTAGGAGAAGCTTTTGATTGAATTGCAAATTGAGTGGAACGGTTTTAGCGGCATAAAGTTACGTCTTGATTACTGCTCCGCTCCTGTGGTTTGTAGCGTGATGTTATTTAGAAAGATTTTTTCAAATCGGGCCTGTAGTTTCTGAGATTAGAACATGTTTAATGTGTAAGACTTGTCTTGTTACATTGTTCTCAAATTGTACCCGTAGCTAGAGTCAACAAAAATGATGGAACCTAAACTTGTTTTATTGATTTTAAAAGAATAATTATTGAGTTTCTTGCTCATTTTGCTCCATAAAAACCTACGGTTTGAAACGCGTATCTAGCTTCAACTTCCTGACGGACTGACTCCTTGACCAGTCAATAAATTCATCATTCCTCCTGACATGAAAAAAGCGCCTTTAAATAGTATATTTGAAATTAGTGGTATGATTTAATTTTTCACTTTCCAATAAACAATAAAGATTATAATAAACACAGCAACAGACAAACAGCAAACATTACATAAGAACCATATTACTTGCGCTCGCGTCGGTCTCAAGGGCATACAATATAAACAGTGAGTCATAGTGAAATTGTTGGTGCCCTGACCGTGCGAATGAAGGTCTTGTTCAAGAACGCTTTATAGTTCTCGATCCTGAAGGTTTATTCTGTAAAAATCACCCTTTGGTGAATTTAAGTTAAGTGAGTTAAGCTGCAGCGCTGAACCGGTCATTGATTGTAGCGATCTTTATTGAAGGTCTATGTCCAGCAGTGGACATCGGTCGGCTAAAATGATGATGATGATGAGTTAAGCAGAATGCCTAGTGTGAGTTTTTTAACCTATCCGATGTCGTTGACGTAAACGTTCACTTATGTCAATTAATATGGAATAATTATGTTTCCTATTGTTGTCACTAGACGTTATTCTGTTTATGTTAACGCGATGGATTGCGTTCATTTCAAGGTCACTTCACCTAAATTGTTTTGCTGCTACAGTTTTCGCAAATATTAATTAGGGGGTGAATTTTGGAAAATCCTTTCTCAGCGCATGACTACGTTATAATAACTATCTGTGTGCCGAATTTCAGCGCAATCCGTTCAGTGGTTTGAGCTGTGTGTTAATGGAACAGACAGTCCGTAACGGTTGCCTCTTATTCAGATAGATTAGTAAAGATTTGAATATCATATCGCAATCCTTTCACAATACTTTTGAAGGCACAGTGCCTCTTAAGAAGTTGGCCACAAAAGAAAGAGAAGGATAAGGTAGCGTGTAAATGGGTGCTAATGGAGTGTTAATGGGTCCAAGATAACGTTTGCAAACAAGATTCCGTAGCGTTTAGCATAGAAGTGTGTGCTGTAGACGAAGTTAGTTGGGGCCGCAGTACAAAATATAAGGGCTTATTGTTTTTCAAAAACAGTTAAGAAGTCTGTGTGAACATTGTATATAGAAGGAGGAAAAATCTTGATACTTGATCTGACGTAGAAAAACAGTGACGTATTGAACGCACTGCACACTTTGTACAAGAATAAGCTTTGAAAATTGGTTCCAACTTTTAGGTATAGCCAATATTGCCAATCTATACAGTACAGAAGCAAAATTGATCCGTCGGCTTCACGTGGCATGCGCGGCTGCATGTTTGGCAGAATATTACGACAAGAAAAGGGTCTAAAACGGGCGAAACAAAAAATAATTGAAATAGAAATTCAGAAATGCATAGGTACAAAAATGTTCAAAGTAGAGGCGTGGTCCCACTTACGTTACCCGGGCCATTATTATGAATTTATTGACACCTCATTCATTAAAATCGGTTCAGTATTTTACGTGCTACGTACGGTAGAACATACAAAGGCTGCTAAAATCATTACCCATCCTTTTGGCTTCGCTGTAGTCGGGTAAAACGGACATTGCTACTGGGCTGAATTAAGGGGGTCTTTGACTTCCACGCAGACGAACGTCACTGGTAAAAGCAAGTAGTCTATTATTATCTTTAGAATGATTTACAAATCTTTTCTCTTGAAATAAACAATGTAGATGCCATGTATAATGTTTTTCTCGCCATGATGGACCATGATGGAATACCTCGTCTTGTCTAATTAAAAGATATTTTCTTGTATTACTCTCCAATTACTTGATTCGCAGTACTTTACGATTCTTAGTAACGATACACATCTACATCGCTCTGATAACTATAGAATCATACTCGTAGATCAATCGTATGCCATCCATTTATTAGTTTTCATAATGGTGAAAGTTTTGCGTTAAAGATTTTTTTTTTACGGTGATAATTCCACATGGTGTGACTTTGACATTGACTACATACATACATAACATCACGCTTGTAATCGTCGAAGGGTTAGTCAGAGTTCTATCTATTAGTACACCCACATTTCGCCAGTTATGTTTAAGATCCATATGGGGCGAGCCTATTGCCATCAACCAGGCACAAATCCAAACTACGAGGCTGCTACTGAGATATTCCTGATCAGGGATGTGGACAAATGACGACGACTAGACCAATGAGGCAGTCATAAAGTTTATCTGCAGTCATGTAGCAACCAGGAAACAAAAACCTCATCAACATTACTCAAAGAAAGTAGCGTTCAAAGTATTTTAACGAACCTTGATAATGAACAGTGTCAAGGAGTGTCCAATTAAATCATATTGCAATTACCTAACCGTAATTATAATTACAATATAGCCTTAGAATAACAGGCTTGCCTAGACCAGGCTTTGGAATAAAGGCCAAGTAAGAAACGTTAAGAGAATTATCATTATTAAAGTTTAATAATGCGTTAAGTCACGGTAGCGGTTCGGATTTTTCAGTTCTGCATTCTCAATACCCTTTAATGTAAAGTAGTGCTAAAGGCACTTGCCTCTCATGCATGAGGTTGTAGCTTCGCAACCTGGACAGGCAATGTGACTTTTGATAATTCATATGTCCTTTGTAAGTTTATTTTGCACGTCGCTGACATCGGTGAAAAAAACCATCGTAATGAAACCTGGACTTATAATAATTATGTCCGAAATCGCTTATTTGCCTTGAGCAAGCGTGGTGATCAATAGTCGTGCCTTCTTTGTATAAGAAGAGGCTTCTGCCCTACAGTAAAAAAATAATAGGCTAGTATTCTCAGTACCTACAACCTATGATAATAATGTTTTGACAATTCCGAAACGAATGCGCCGACCCGCTTATATGTACAGCGACCCTAACTAACCTGACCTTATTAAAAAGTCATCAATAAATAAAACAAACGCCGCTTAATTATGTAAATGAACATAATTACGCACACTTACAATTAGAAGAAAACGAAAATCAACAAGAAACCATTGACTCAATACTTTCCATTATACAATCATTATTTTAAACTGCAGCTTGCATGAATGTATTAGTAACACGCTAACTGCGCTAATTTTACCAAGCTATTTTCTTGGCAATTAACCTATATATAAGTATGTATGTGTAATTATCATTGTGGTTACATAAACGTGTCGTGTATATGAAGTAAAGCTGACAAACATAGATTCTGTTCACTTTGTATGGGGTTGAATTAAAACTTTAAAAGACACCCAAGGGTGAAGATACATCAGTCGGGGAAGGTGCATAAGCTTCCGGGATCCCCTACGAAAGTGTGGGAAGGGAACACCGGGGTGGGTTTAATACAGTGAGAGTTTGACAGACCCTTCTACCACCCCTCAGTGCAGGGGACAACCATGAGGATTTACCACCAAGAAAAAAAAAAAAAAGGTAGATTCATGTTGAGAATCACTGGCAATCATGTTGAGGATGCAAAACTGCACCCTGTATACACAGCTGTTAATAAAATAAATATATAATTTATTTAGTGATAGATATTGTTTATTTATAAATGCCGCGCTAAAATAGCGTGCGAGCATAATTAATTACGTTCATGCAAACGACGAGTGAGAGATTCGCATGAATTCACATGTAATATGCATTGATGCATCGACCCGTGATCCTGTTTTTGTATTACATACCAAAGGAGCAATGGAGCACGTTGAACGAACACTAGATAAAAGATACGCTTTCCTTACGATACGGATATTGCAATCATCTTGATTTAAATGTAACAGTCTGACTTTAATGTATACGATATGAGTAAATATGAATACGCTGGGAAAGATAGGTGATTGGTATGTACTACAATGTCAGGTTTATTGAAAACGAGTGTGCATGCGCTTTTTTTACAAGCAAACTTCAGACATACTTATACACTAGATTATAATCGCGACTTCCTCCGCGTGGATAACGTTTTTATTTGTACGGACCCTTATTACTTTTCTAAAATAAAAGTAGCCTAATTTGCTCCTTCATCAGCTAATCCTAACATCAGCTATCTACTAGTGTTGCGGGACGTCTTAACAGGATACCGTGGCCCCGGAACATAAAGGGCAACAGAAGGAACAGGGTGGTTTTTTTGTCAGTAAAAGTCTGACAGTCCCTTCCGCCCCACCCAGGCCGGAAGGAGTCATTTGATGATTTTTACCACCTAAAAAAAAAAAAAGAAAGCTATCTACTAGTGAAAGTCCCGTCAAAATCGGTGCAGCCGTTTACGAGATTAGTCTGAACAAACAGATAGACAAATGAAAATTGTTTTTTAGGTAAGTACCGTGTAAACAGGACAAAAAAAATAAAAATTGTTTTTTTTTTGTTAAGTAAACATTCATATGCGTTTAGTAAAAAGCTGTTATTTTGATATTACAAACAGACATCACAATTTAATTTATTTGTATAGTTATTGATTTTTTTATTTTAGTTTCAGCAGTTTTCTCTGTTTACGGTCAGTTGGAATGATAAAACTAAAGATTACTTCTATCGTTCTTAACATAGATTTTTCTTAAAAAGAACCCGCATTATCTAAACAGAGAAATTTCGAAACCATTTCCAAAAGATTAAGAGTTATCTTTTATTTCTTGCCCTGGTATTTACTTTGAAGCAACATTGTTATCTTTACCATACATTTTACGGCTGCTTCGAGAATTCCTGTGGACAAGTACGAAACCAGAAACAGAAAGGATTATTGACAAAATAGCTGTAATAACCGTAGCTTAGGATTAACATGCTATTTCTGTAGAACTAGCAGCCCTAGTAGAAGTTAAATATGTTCATTTAAATGTTCTAAAGGCAAAGAAAATATAGTTAAAGAATACCAGCGTATTATTATACAACTGCAGGGCAAAGGCCTCTTCCCATACAGAGAAGGCATGAGCATTCGCCACGCTGGCTAGAGGCGGTTTGGTGATTTGAGACTTATAATTAATTATAAGTCCAGGTTTTCTCACGAACCAGGGTTGCGGAATTTCAAGCAAATTTTGCGTTTCAAGTTGAAACGCAAAGAGTATTAGGAGGAACACAAATGGGTTTTAGTCAGTAAGAGTCTGTCAATCCCATTGAGTCATTTGATGATTTCCCCTTAATAAAATGTTATCCTTAAAAAAAAGGTTTCCTTACGATATTTTCCTTCACCGATGTCAGTGTCGTACATATGATATAGAACACATACATTTACATTATGAAGTTGAAAAAGTCATATTGGTACTTGACAGTACCCGGTTGCGAACCCACCCAAGTAGCACTGGGGGTTCTATATCGGATGTCTAATGGTACACATTAACTCTTTAAGCTGTCTTAGTAAGCAGTACAAGAGCTGTACAGCCCATATATCGCCAGTTTGGGCACAAATTATTCAGCCTTAGGTTTACAAAAGGTTCACAGTAGCAGTATATCAGCAGTATATCGGCAGTTTAAGGGAGCATATGTGGTCTTAAAGCTGGTTAACGACACTATATAAGATTCCGTGTGGTTCTTCATACAGGCTAGCGAGTTATAAGAAGTAACAAGTGATATGATATACAGCCTCTGTAGTAATTAAGGTTCACGAGTGAACCTTAAAAACTCTTAGAGGCCGTTTTTTCTCCAAATTATCAATTGAGTGCTACATTTTATAATAAATATATTGGAATGCACGCAATACTTTATTGCTCGTGATTTTTAAGACGCCATTTTTAATGTGATTTTATTATTAATGATAAGTACTCTGTGTTTATTCTATTCTATTGCATTATAATGGGTAATATAAATTTATTGTAAAGTATATACATATTTACAGTTAAAATTTTCACGCGCCTCCGGAATAATGCTTTATTTAAAAAAAAAAACGTTCTTAATAAGCAGAGACGAACAAAGTAATTTTTCATACTTGTGTTTTTTTTACATCAAAATGAGTCTATGGTTCTATATTTGAACATTAACCACAAAATGAATCACAACAACTCTGTAGTATGTGATAAAATCATAATTAATTTAGAAATATTATAGGTTATGAGTGAACAAAATGGTGGACATTGTCTCCAGCTCCAGTGAACCATAGTAACTCCAAATTAATGCTGTAGCCTCTTTAAAGGTTCACATGTGTACCATTATACCGTCAATACCTGTACAACATATGCTCTTACAGTTACAAGCTGAATAACGGTTCACTAAGGTTCTATACTACAGCTTACGGCTGCATTTAGGTTCACATGTGTTGTAATAAAATGCAAGCAATACAACAGTGTACATGTGAACCTTTAAACAGCCCGTGTCGTATTTTTCCCCTCTTCCAATGCTCTTGTCCAGCTTTAAAGTGAAAGCTGACTAAAAGATTAATGGTGGCCCATTATAACTCCAATAGTTACTTAATAGGCCACTTTTACACTCCTGTACAGGCCTTAAACAGGCATAAGTGAATTTGTTCACTTTGATACAGCCAATGAACCACGTGTGGCCAATATTAATGCTTAGAGATCACCTGTGAACTAATTGTGAACTATTAAAGAGAACAAAATGCTACTTGGGCAGCCTTGTACATAAGCGGCGGGCGTCTTCACTCGACCATCACGACAATTTACTTATCAAATATAGTCGGAAAGGACAATATTAACATAACTATCGATAATAATGAAAACGTTGCACCTGATACTACATACATACATACATAAACTCACGCCTTTTTCCCATGGGGGTAGGCAGAAACCACAGAACGCCATCTGCTACGATTCTTACATACTCCTTTCGCCTCATCTACGTTCATACATCTCGTCATACAAGCACGCCGGTTACGAGTATTCCGCACCTGACCTTTCACATTGATACTAAAATATCCAATAATCTCTGAGCGGGACGTCTTAATCACTAGGCCATCACAACGATAGTTAGGAAAATTGAACCTAATATACAAACCAAATTAGAAGGGTTATTCACAGAAACAATCCTCATAACTGAACATAATCGTCTAATTTTCATAGAAATACCATTGTTATGGGTGTTTGAAGACATGTATATATTCAGGGAGAGTATTGAACGTCATGTGAATATAAAGTTGGCGAGAGAACCATAACATTGAGACTATAATGTCAAGGACTCGCCTTGGCATCTGATAATGTTCAAAATACTCACTTACCTACTTATAATAGGGGTTGTGGGTTCACCATGCTAATATTGTGGGTGAATTATGTACGCTGCCTGGTAGTAGATTGTCTTATTAACTTATTAGTAATATTATCGTGAGGTTTGTTTGCTTTTGTAACACCTGTTTGATCATACTCAATAGGATGGCCTATATTTCATATTATATCTGCTTTTATGATTATATCTGGTTATTTGTTTTACATCTTGATAGACAAATACTTAATCAGAGAGAAGCTATCAGACTGAAACATTGTTAAGGTTATCAATACTACCTTTTACCCACGACTGCATCCACGTGGAGCTTTAAGAGCTTCAACGCGGGTTGAGTCGATTGATGGACGGATTTTGTGACAGAGGGTGAAGAACCCTCAAAATTAAGTATAGAATTTACAACAGAGCTGATTCTCCTACCTATTAACTATCTGCCAAATAACAGCTACAAAGGCCCAGTAGTTGTCGAGATTTCGTGTTTAATCTGTGAGGGAATAACTGATCTTTTACTTTTAAATACATATATGGATAGACAAGGGGAGTTAATGTCTTAAAAATGACATTTACCAAATTCTATTAGTCAAATTAGCTAGTTCCTTATCGTAATAAAAGCATAAAGAATATCCACCACAATCATTTATGAGAACTTTAAAACGACTATCATTCTTTTTAAAATTCCAAGACTCTTTTACGATGCTGATAGGAATCACAAAAACAATGCATGTTGAAGTTTGCATGCTATTTATTTGCTCGTAAAACTGAGGCATGTCAATGACATTGCAGACAGCGTATTCTGCTCGGACTATTATTACGGCAAGTTGCGAAACTGCTGCTGAAACTTCACGCAACTGTGTACGTGTGTGTAGTAGACATACGAAAATTGCAAACGGATCTCATCTATACTAACTGACTTGGCCACGCGTTGCTATGGCTTGAAGTAAGTAAAGATATTGAGGTCAATAGGTAATCGAGATAAAAACTATCCTATCTTTTAAGTTTGACCAAATTACACACATTAAGCCATATTTCATAAAAAATGGTTGAGTAGTTTAGGAGTCCATCCCGGACAAACAAAGTGACGCGTAATTTATACCTAAGTATATGTATAGGTATTGAGATTATAAAGCTGAAGAGTTTTGTTTGAAATCTCAGTATATACTTTTGCGTTTGATAGGCCGTTTATCGAGGAAGGCTTTATGACATCACGCTTCGACCAGGAGAGGAGCAATAACCAAAGATGTAACTTAATGCGTGTGTAACCACGGCGTGTAGCTAGTTTCTTGATAATGAAAACATATCACAATAAGGGTCAGTTCACACCGAGACGCGACGCGACGCGACGCAACGTGACGATACTTAAAGAGGCCAGTGACTTCGCGATGCGCCGCGCTGCGCCGCGCGCCGCCGCGAGACGCATCGCAACGTCGCCGCTCTTGCACGTCGCGCGTACCGGCGATTCACCGCTGCGTCGCGATGCGGCTCGGGGCGCCGGCGCCGCGCGGCGCAGCGCGGCGTAGAGCGACGCATCGCGACGTAGTGCTGCGTGGTGTAACGTATTCTAAATTCTTACAATGAAATGTGTATCTTTTCGTGTAGAAAATAAAGTTATATTTTGAGTCGCTCTTTTAAAGTGTGCACGCAGCGTCGCGTCGCGTCGCGTCTCGGTGTGAACTGACCCTTAGACATTACATGCGCTATCACTACGTTATCACTACGTAGTACTAACGTTGAATTTTCACACAATATCAGAATATTGTGTCAAAATTCAACGTTGCATAGATCTTGAAAAAGAACTCCTTGTGACAGATTGACAAAAATGAGGGTATAAAGGATCTGTTTCTACGGTTTCTTTGCTTTTGTGTAGGGAACCCCAAAAGAATAACAGTTGTAACACAACACTATATACTATATACAATGAAGAGACGATAGGAGCGATAACACTATATTTTATTTTTATTTTATCACTACATATTATAAAACAAAGTCGCTGTCGCTGTCTGTCTGTCCCTATATATGCTTAGATCTTTAAAACTACGCAACGGATTTCGATGCGGTTTTTTTAATAGATAGAGTGATTAAAGAGGAAGGTTTATGTATCTACATTGCACCCGTGCGAAGCCGGGGCGGGTCGCTAGTTTTGTTTAAGAAAAAACATACAGTAACATATTACATGTTTATGATAAGGCTTACACACCAAACTATGATAAATATTATATGTTACCCACTACGTACTACTTTCTCATACGATAGCTTTTCTAGACCATATCTTCGTACATTTCCATGTTGACATTGTAAGAACAATAGGCTGTTGACCCAGATAATAACCCTGAGCTGAAAAACGTTATTAACGTCAGTGTTATGCAAAACATTACTGTTAACTGAGGGAGTTGTTTTATCAGCTACTTAGTTCTACTTTAACAATAAAACGTGAGCTATAAAAGAAAGATTCAAAAAAGGCTATTATTCTGTTAAGTGTACTTTAAATATTTATCTATACTAATAAAATAAAGCTGCAGTGTTTGTTTGTTTGTTTGAACGCGCTAATCTCTGGAACTTCTGGTCCGATTTAAAAAATTCCTTCAGTGTTAGATAGATTAGTTATCGAGGAAGGCTATAGGCTATATACCATCACGCTACGACCTACGGGAGCGGAGCAGTAACCATTATTAATATAATTTCTTAATTAATTTCTCAGTAACAGCTTCGGAGTCTGGATTTATAGCCGGTTGATGGCGATAGGCTCGCATCGATGGGACTTAAACACAGGCGAAAAGTGGATGAACGCCTCTGCCTAACCCTTCGAGGATTGCAGGCGTGATGTTAAGTTTCTTAATTAAATTAAATTTAAATGTAATTTGCCAACTCAATTTACAATTACAAATCCTCTCTCATTTAAAAATAAAATTTGTTAGTTATCTTGTATAATTAATATATTGTTAGTTAATTGAGTTGGCAAACGTCACAGGTTGCTTTTGAAATACATAATATATGGTGGAAAGAAACTACCAGCTATTTCTATCTCTCTAACAAAACCAAGTAAACTAATTTCACAGTTTGCCAAATAAATGCGCACTGTTTGTCAAGAGATTTCCTACACAGAAATATTTAAGGAATTTGGTAAACACGGAAATATTTGTGGTTGGAAGACGATGATTTGATGTTACATATCGTTAATTACATACAGTGTAATTACTGTCTCAAGGTCAGATGAGATCAAACGAACTGTTTGGACCGAAATCTTTGAGGAAGTTCTATGTAATGATAAACTAGATGAAATAACAAAAGATGTGGTACGTAGCAATACATCCGGAGTTGTTTACAAGCGGATCTTGTAGAAACTAGAAGTAATTTCTGCGCGTTCACACGTTTTTGCCAAACCTATTACGAGGATCTAATGACTCAATGTCATTAAGGACCCATTAATTAATGTTACGTGTAATCCGGTGCTTGGCCATCTAGGCTTCTCCCAATTGTAAATGTCCCTTTGTGCCTATTGGTCATTTCTTCTCTTATGGTTCTCTTCTGTCTCGTGCTTGTTTGGAGGAGAGTAGAAATCATGCTTTTTCTTACTCCATCCGCTGTTCTTTTCTAATTAATTTCGTTGTGGGATCCAAGACAGTTGAATCTTTTCTCCGGGACTCGTCGAGCTTCATTGTCTCGGTGTTTTTTCTCTTGATTCTGGCTTTCAGGAGTTGCAGTGGTTAATACAGTGACGGGCTTGTCACAAAAAAGAAAGATCAGTTCATAGCTATTAACATGAGGTAGCTATTGTTTTTGGCACTGGTGCATCAACTGCCGCTGGCGACGAGGAATGCCCTCAATCCAACGTTGTGTAATGAATGGCACGAATCCGAATTAACTCCCACTGACTTCTTAGACTGAGAGACTCCGTTTACTACAGTACCGATAAAGATCCACTTCCGAGTATGTATACTTGATTAGACGTAATTGAATTGGTGCCAATACTGAGGAAGTAAACTGCAGGTATTTCATCAAAGAAATCTTATCTATATAAACCTGAAGAGTTTGCTTTGTTTGAATGCGCTAATCTCAGAAAGTACTGGTTCGATTTGATATATTGCCTGTTTATTGAGGAAGGACTCACGGAAGCAGAGCAGTAATCAAAGTCGTAATCACTTTAAATACTGAAAATCATTCGAGCTCACGATGAGTTTCAAGATTTTCCATTACAAAGCCAAAAACTCAAAAGTTGCAAAATACACGAAGTTTATTTAATGATTCACAAATATTCGTGACTTCAGTGCAATCTAAATTGTGCCTCTTTATAAAGTTCTTTTATATAAAAGATTAAAGTAATAGTCAACAAAGTAGTTTGTTTATTCTTAGTCAAGAATTCGGTGTATTGTCTAAAATCAGAATGACGTGCTGTCCTACTTAAGTGAGCACGAGCAGTATCAAAGTCTACACATTTTTGTTTTGTTGGAATTTTTACCTGATATTGGCAAACATGGAAAACATATTTAGTGAGTTTGACACCCGGCTTTTGTCTGTCGATTTTTTTTTCTATAACCTACGCTGTCCCTCTGTCGGGCAAAGGCTTCTTCCAAGTCCATCCAAAAACTCTGTTCCCGAACCACCTCGAACCAGTAAAAATCGATAAAAGCTTTTCTAATCCGTTTAATTTCGGAGGCCATCTATTTTCTAACATCAAAAATAAAAGCAATTCCGCATCTTATTTAAAGACGTTTTAATAATATATCCTTCAAATAAGCCGTTAGATCACCATTACAAACACGAAATAACAATAAAACTAACGTTTCACACATGCAGCATTAACTCTTTTAAATTATAGCGTTATCTACTTTGCAACAACCGTTTATTTTATTCTTAAGCACTTGGCGACCACCACCAATTATTTTTATGTTCCCACCATTAATTATCTCAGTGTGTGGTCTACATATTACCAGAATTTATATCAACAATTCAATTAAATTCGTAGAAAAATAAAATTTGCTTGTTTTAATAACATTGATAAGATAGAACGTATTAAATGTCATATGTTGAAAATCTCGCAAATATTTGTCAACTTGAGCAGATAAGAATAAGGACAATTAGACTATAATGTGATAATGGCCTAGAGGTTAAGTCGCCCTCTCTCATGCACGAAGTTGTGAGTTCGCAACGGAGCACGGGCAAGTACCAATGTGACTTTTTCTATTTCAAATGTGAAGGTGGAGAAGTGTGGTGAAGAAAAACATCGTGAGGAAATCCGCCTTGAGCAAGCGTGATGATCAATGCTTGTGCTTTCTCTGCATGAGAAGAAGCCTTCGCCCTACAGTGGGACAATAAAGGCTGGTATTATAGACTATATCTAATGCGAAATCAAATATTGCCGATAGATTTATAGTTAAAACACATGGCTAAAATGTGCGTCAGTGATACCACAATGAAAATGTCTGCTTTAATTTATTCCTAATTGCAAAGAACAGATCTGCTGGCTGATTATTTCAGTAAATGTGTGTACGTGTT
Organism: Hoplodrina blanda; assembly: GCA_949316365.1. Classification (NCBI taxonomy): domain Eukaryota; kingdom Metazoa; phylum Arthropoda; class Insecta; order Lepidoptera; family Noctuidae; genus Hoplodrina; species Hoplodrina blanda. Next base: position 12,151,805 of record OX438594.1, read on the forward strand.
TAGCATCATGTAAATTTTATATGAATCCATCACAGTTGATTGGATACAATAAAGTTTGGATGGATGTTTAATACTCATTCATGTAAGAACGGCTGAACGGATCTGGATGAAATTTAACACAGAGATAGATTATAGACTGGAATAGCACATAGGCTACTTTTTATCCTAGACTGCCTCGTTGGTCTAGTGGTCGTAAAGCGCGACTGCTGAGCATGAGGTCTTGGGTTCGATTCGGGTCGGGCAAGGTGTTATTGGGTTTTTCCATCAGGAATTTCTCAGTAGCAGCCTCGGAGTCTGGATTTGTGCCCGGTTGATGGCAATACGCTCGCCCCCTATTACATGGGACTTAAACATAACTGGCGAAATGTGGGTGTACTAATGCGTACACCTCTGCCTAACCCCTCGGGGATAACAGGCGTGATGTTATGTTATGTTATCCTAGAAAAATGGACTGAATGAATGAAATCGCGGGTAGAAGCTAGATTTTATAAAGTGTGTCCAAATGTAACACAGCTCATTTACAATACCTAGCAGAAGAAGAAGTAATGACAAAACAAAATGTGTAAAATAAAGATACCTAAACCAGTAGCAAAAACAAGGCTTAAAATCATTTTCTAGTAACTGACCCAAAAAGAACAAAGAAGCTAAGAATAACCAGGCAATGATGACAGACACAATAATAGTGACAACCAAAATAACTCAAAACCCAGACTTTGACATGTTTACGCAGTCACGGAAAATAGACGGACGTGCGTGAATTTAAATACCTATAGAAAATGCTAATGTGGAAATGATTCGGTTACTGATAGCGTAACTAATAATAGAAATACATTTCCAAATAGTAGGAAATAACCTTAATAAGAGTTTGAATGGAAAAGCACCCACATGAAGTGGAGTTTTGCCAAAATTATCTGCCCGCAATAACGTCTGCGTCAAAGTTGATTTCTCCATACAAACTTTGGACCCCCGTTTCAACTCCTTAGGGGGTGAATTTCAAAAAATCCTTTCTTTTCGGATGCCTACGTAATATAAGGAACACACCCTCCAAGTGTCAGGTCTCTACGATCAGCGGTTTAGGCTGTGCGTTGATCCGTCAGTCAGTCAGTCATTTAGGACAAAGCATTTTATATGAATAGAAGATAGATTTTATATGAATGTGGTATGGGCTTTGTGATCGGTATCAGCCGTATCACCGTATTAAGTGTTTCTTTGTTGCTTTTGGCGGTGGGTTCTTCGGGCTTACACAGTGTTACATCGATTTTAGTTACCTATGGGGTGTAAAAGCTAGATCATCATAGCCATTCAGAACGTTTACGCCTTACGGCATTTCATCAAGTCACACCAATTTGCACGACGTCTTCAGCCATTTTATCATCTGCAAGACATTGCTATGCTGTAACTGTAATACCAACACGCACTTGATCATTGTGAGTTACGGTAATTTTACAGATCATGTGTATATTTCAATAATTAAATTTTATTTTTACAAATAAAAACTCCGGCAATCGTTATTCTTACACCGGAACGATTTATTACGTGTTTTGATATTTAGTAAAAAAAACACAAGTGACATTGGACCACTGTAACGATTTCAGAAATACAACGGTGACGTAATACGTAAATAAAACAGAATTAGAGCAATGAAAACGTTTAGAAGATGCGGTTTTCTTTGCTTTTATTATTTCTTAGGTAAGGAAGGAAAGAAAAGCCAAGCAATACGTGAAGAACAAACGTAACTGTTTTACACTTGACCTTAATGTCAAAGACTAGCTTTTGCTTGCAAGTTCGTTCGCGTAAATGTCAGTTAGGTATGGCGGACGCAAACGAAGTCGCGGTATAAAAAAGCTTGTTAAAAGTAGCCTATGTCCTTTCTTAGGGTTCAAACTATACCCGCACCACATTTCATCAAAATCGGCTCAGTAGTTTATTAGTGAAAGCGTACCAGATAGACAGTTACTTTCTCATTTATAATATTAGTATGGATTTTATGAATCGTGTCCAACTTCAAGGGTAATATGGAGTTTAGTTCTAGTTAAATATATTGGCATGATGTTTTTATTCTAGAGGTGCTTTTCAGTTTTATTCTGTAAGAAACCTCTTTCGGTTAATCCAGATGAAGTAAGCTAAAGGAGAGCTGTCACTCCACCTGATGGTATAGATCAACAGCTCACTCCAAGCTCACTTTACCAAAATTCACTGACCGAGATTTTTTACAGAATAGGTAAGATTCAGACGGCATTTTACAATGCGGTAAAGAACATTGAAATGTATCAACAGTAATTATAGTTCATATTTGCATGCAACTTTACCTCCGTCGATCGCGTCCGTCGGAGCCGTACGGATGCGTACGGCTGCCGCGGCATGCGTACGGATCCGTTCCGATGCGGTCCGATCCGAGCCGGTTGGTCTGAATCGTACCTAACTCTACTGGTCCATCATATTAATCAACAAGCGATTTCAGTACAATGATGTTAAATAAAGATGATGGTGATGAAGTAAGAGAAGAAGAAAATATAGAAATCAGAAAAGCATTGAAATCTTTGGCGCTTGCACTAAACAAACATTATGGAGACACGGATTACAAATTAAAGTAAAAATAATATCCACTTGGGTGGTACTGCACGCAGATGACCTACAACTTTTTTTAATCAGAATTTAAATACTTTTGTATCAACGCTCAATGACAAAACGCCCATTAGTCTAGATAACATTTGGCTTTTAGTTTCAGGAATCGTGCTCAAGTTTGGCTATCAATTAAATTTAATTACAGATGTTGACAATAACAATGGTTATGAAGATGATTTTAGTGATAAATGAGAATGAACTTTGGCAAGTGTTAAAATGTTATAACCTTTTTGTAATCGTTTAGTCGACATTTGTTATATTCTACACTAGCGACCCGCCCCGGCTTCGCACGGGTGCATGTATTATACATATAAACCTTCCCCTTGAATCACTATCTATTAAAAAAAACCGCATCAAAATCCGTTGCGTAGTTTTAAAGATCTAAGCATATATAGGGACAGACAGACAGACAGGGAAAGCGACTTTGTTTTATACTATGTAGTGATAGTGATATGACACCATAGTATATTATTGACAGATTTTACACTTGACAGATTCTATATTTGACAGATTCTGCATTTGACAGAATCTACATTTGACAAAATAATAAAAAGCTTTTTTACAAAAAAAGATAACCGCCTTCAAAAACTACAAAATAAAAATAACTTTAGTTTTGGAAGTCGGCGGCTTTGGTTTTGTTTTTGTTATGTAGGTAAGTATTGCCACCGACTTCCAAAACTAAAGTTATTTTTATTTTGTAGTTTTTGAAGGCGGTTATCTTTTTTTGTAAAAAAGCTTTTTATTTTTCACTTTTTAGTGCTTGTGTATTAATGTTTGAAATCCTTACAAAAAGCCCTTTCAAACAATACCTCACACGATATATTTAATTTTGGAAACTGGTAGGACTGGTAGGGGGGTTGACGTACCCCCCCCCCCCTTTTCCTTCAGTCAGTCATCGACTACATGTATAAACAAAGCAATTTCACTTGTTACGATATTGCTGCTGTGATTCTGTGAGGAGTTCCATTCCATATCTCCGAAGTTCATCATCAGATATTGAAATGGTGACAATGGGACCACACGGGAAGCACCAGCTTTCAAATAAAGAAAGAATCATGAAAATCGGTTCACCCAGACGCAAGTAAGGAGCTAACAAACATAAAAAAAAAAATACAAACGAATTGATAACCTCCTCCTTTTTTGAAGTCGTTTAAAAAATAGGTTTTAATAAATACAATGAGATATGAATGTGTAGTTTTACTAATTTTGAATTTCTATATCTTACGCATGAAAAGGTGGCGAGATGATCTGGATACGTGTGAAGTCTGGTAACAGGTAACGCGGGAAAAGAGTTCCTGGAAGGATTTGGGAAGACTTTTGCCTGGCTGTGGGACAGCGCAGGCTAAGGAAACCAAATGCATTACAACAGTAGGTTCAGTACTAATTTGTGTTTTTTTTTCTCCAGGACTCTTCAAGCTTCATTGTTGGCTTGTCGCGTTAAAAAAGGTTCAGTAAGGCCTTTCAACAGTTCGTCTTCATAAACGAAAACATCATCAACATAAACACAGACACCTCTATCACCAGGGTCAAGTATAGCTGTATAGCGAACTTAAAGCTTATAAAACTATACAGGACACATAATCGAGTATCGGCTGGCATCGTGCCAAGCCACGCCATCTTAGCGGTCAAGGCTAATGGAACGGTGAGGTTCAAATAAATATAAATGACATTCCTATGAAGTGTCGTGGTGAAATATTTTGTGAAACTTTCTTATTTTTGTATATGAAAGTACCTATATGTGTTTGTAGAGGTCTTATGTAATGTTTGTTGGAATCTTTTAGCTATAGACAGAATGTAAGAAAAAGGGTTAATAATTAGATATAATTTCTGCAAATGCTAATAATCAGGCTTTGGAGCTTTGTAACGTCTGGGTACATCAAGTGAGTACAAGACTGATGATGATTAATGATGACGATGATGACGACGAATTAATCAATGATGAAACTTGCTGTTTTCTAAGCACGAACTGTTTTGTCAGGGTTTAAATGTCAATACTTATATACCCACCTAGCAACCACAAAGTAAGTATCGTATTTACTTATTATCGTACAAGCAATAAAAGTCCCAACATGTTTAAGTAAAGGCTTGTCAGGTGGTACGGTACTAAAATTTAATATCATTATTTAACGTAGCTGTATTTACCCTGGAGAAACCATTAATATTTATATGCCTATTGACACGCAAAACCTTTTAGCGCTAGCGTAGGGTAAGGGACAGGTCTATTGTCCTAAGTATTAAGATAAGATGGAAACTTGGGATCATGAAATAGTTCACTAAGCGAGGCTTTACCGCATCATTGTTTCATTTCTGCCGTGCCAGAAGGTATAGAAAAAAAATAAAAAGGAATTTCAAGAAAGTTTGAATTAAGAAAGTATTTTTTTAACTAAACACTTCGTTTACCGCGTTGCATGAATTTTGGTAGGGGCAAAACTTATAGGTTCGACCGACATGATAATGTGATCGCGTCACCGACATGCCAATGTGACGTTAAGTGTTCACTTGCCAGCAGTCTCTAAAATGATTATTCTTTTAAATACTTCATTCTGTTCTGCCTATATTCTACCATTCTACCATTTACTTTTGAAAATGGTAGAATTTTTGTTACAAGTAGAAGACTACATGTTTAACCAATACAATAAGATTGATAAGGATCCGAATGTATAATATGCTCGAACGATTCTACAGAAGAAGAAAGTATCAAACAGACACATAGGTCCTTAGAAAAGTATACAAGTGATCAAAATAACTTATTCCCAGTACCAAGAGACCAGACACTAAGTTGATTCGCACATAAAACTGGCTACACGATCAATAAATGCCAATAAAGTGTGCCCTACAGAGTACTCAGAAATGAACCCACGTTCGCTAAGGTCAAAGTCATGGTAAATATAAATATCAGTCTCTACGGATCACCGCCCAACCTTCACGGAACACTAATTGGAGTATGTCATCACCGTTATTGTACCTACATGCTTTATTGAGGACTATATAGCTTCTGCCTGCGACTTCACTTGCTTGGTTTAAGTTACAAAGACAAAACATTACGCCTGTTATCCGCGAAGGATTAGGCAGAGGTGTACCCATTAGTGCACCCACATTTCGCCAGTTATGTTTAAGTCCCATGTAATAGGGGGCGAGCTTATTAAGCCGTTAAGTCACGTCTTTCGTTATTGCTCTGCCTTTGCTCCCGTAGGTCGCACCGTGATGTTATATGCTACTCCTCATGAATTGGCTATCATATTAAAAAAACTTTGTTTCCAATCCGATTGGTAGTTCCAGATTAACGTGTTTAAACAAACAAACAACCTTTGTATACCTCTGCCTAACCCTTCGGGGATTACAGGCGTGATGTTATTTTTACACAAATCTCTTTAGCTTTATCATATTAGTAAAGATATCTTTACCGATACGGTAAAATAGATTTTGTGACACAAACTTTTACTTGGATTTTGTACGTCGTGTGATTCTAGGCTATTATTAGGCTGGGCGCAAACGTCCGGTTTCCGGATCAGGTTTCCGAATCAGGAGGCGTGTATGTACATACACACACATACATAAATTACAAACACATGTAAAAAAAACAAGATTGTATGTGTAATTTATGCATGTGTGTGTATGTACATACACGCCTCCTGATTCGGAAACCTGATCCGGAAACCGGACGTTTGCGCCCAGCCTTATGCATAATTTTATTGGCAATTGTTTTGCGAGATGAAGTCCTTTTGAAATCTACCCACTCCTCCCTTCCTCTAATTGCCATAATTCCTCATGCGAACATTATGAGGATTATTACAATTAATGAATATTACAGTACGTTTCCACAATTTTTGCATAAACTTATACACTCTTTTGCAAAAAAAACGGGCACCTAAGGAAATTTACGTTCTAAGGTCGATTTGAGTTAATTAAATGAAATTTATTTCTTTGACGTAGTCTGTATACTTATAATCGTGTAAATTAATGCGCGTGAAGTGAATTCGGGCAATTAAAAGAAAAAAAACGATGGATTCTTTAAAACCGATGTACACGCCCAAACAATAAGAAGTGGTCGGCAAATAAGACAAGATTTTTTTTTTACTTTTTTTAATTAAATAAAGTTACAAAATGTAAAACCTAATAACGAGTGTGACCTCCTCTTGCCAAAATCACAGCTTGAATCCTTCTGGGCATGCTTTCCACGATGTTTTTAATAACGTTTTGAGGAATACATTCGCACTCTTCTGCAATGACTCTTTTTAGCTCCCTGATGTTTTGTGGAGCAGGTTGCACTGATCTTACCCGTCTCTTTAGAACATCCCAGACATGCTCAATTGGATTGAGGTCAGGACTTCGAGCTGGCCAATCTAAACGACGGATCCCAACTTCTTGCATGTACGCTTCCACGTCGCCAAAACGGTGCGGGCAAGCATTGTCGTCCATAAAAATGGAATCTTCCCCAAGTGTAGTCAATGTGGGTTGTGCATATGGAATTAGGACTTCCATTATGTACCAGTGTGCATTTAATGTTCCATTTTCTATGAAAACTAATTCCGTACGCTCCGTCAAATTAATTGCTGCCCAAAACATAACGGAGCCTCCGCCATAAGGAGTGATTTCTTCGAAACACACTTCCGCATAGCGTTCCCGTGGTCTTCGCAGCACTCGCCGGCGTCGGTCCTCTCCACACAAAGAGATTCTAGCTTCATCAAAAAAAAATCCTTTATTCCAGTCCCCAGAGTCCATGAAGCACAGTTCCGAGCAAACTGAAGTCGAGCAACACGGTGCTCACGGAGTAATTTAGGGCCCCGAGCTGGGCGGTAACTCCTGATATTGGCAGCCAAAAGCCTCCTCCTGACCGTCCACAAGCTAACTTCTACTCCTCTTACTTCTTCAAGGCTCTTCTTCAGGTCCACACTTGACGCCTTACGATTCCGCAACGCCTGACTCACCAAAAAGCGGTCATCTCTTGGTTTTGAGCATCGTTTTCTTCCCGAACCGGGTCTTCTTTTGACCGAACCGGTCTCTTGATACCGTTGCCGAGTCCTCTGGACAGTTGAACGACTCACATTTAGCCGCTGAGACACGTAAAGTTTGCGAACAACCTTCTTCAAGTAGGGCTATAATTATACCGGCCCTTATCGCTTTATCACTCATATCAAAAAGTGGTATTTAATGTAAAAAGAAAGATTCAATTGTTTAATTTGCAGAAATATCCAAAAAGTTTAAAAATATCGTAATCAGTTAAAAATCGTTTCAACAATTCGCGCCATTAGTAAAGCAATTTTAGAATAATCCACAATAATCATTATTTTTGTTTTATTAATTACGTTATTTGAACGTAAAGAATCATGCCAGGATGCTTCAAATAACATGCCAATACATCGTCAAATTAATAAAACCTATTTCTTGTTCTTCTTCATTGAAGTAAGAAAAAAAATCTAAAGTGCCCGTTTTTTTTGCAAAAGGGTTTATAATGCAGACATTAATAAAACAATTATAATTTTATAGCGGACCATAAAGATTAAATAAGACAAACATTCTTATTAAATTATAATGCATTGTTTTATTGCAGGTTGTTATGTAATATCTAGAGTGACTGTTTGACTTTCATTGAATACGACGTAAATATTAAATGTAAGAATAAAAATAAGAATATGGAGTCTTTTTAGGACTAAGCTAATTTACATGAATTATAAAAATGTACTTCCTAGATCTGAATGAAGAAGTAATAAATATAACTAACCTATTATTGTCTCACTGCAAAATTAATGCCGCATCTCACACAGAGAAGGCACGAGCATTGATCACTACGCTTGCTCAAGGCGGACTGGCGATTTTAGACAGCGATTTACCAGGTTTCCTCAATTACTTCATCAATGTCAATAATCTCCAAAATGAACTTAGAAATTAAGTACACATGAAAGCGCCAGATTGGCACTTGACGGTTCCCGGTTACCTTAATCACTGCGCCATCACGACATTATAAGATAAGACAATAGATAAAAAGCTTTTTTACAAAAAAAGATAACCGCCTTCAAAAACTACAAAATAAAAATAACTTTAGTTTTGGAAGTCGGCGGCTTTGGTTTTGTTTTTGTTATGTAGGTAAGTATTGCCACCGACTTCCAAAACTAAAGTTATTTTTATTTTGTAGTTTTTGAAGGCGGTTATCTTTTTTTGTAAAAAAGCTTTTTATTTTTCACTTTTTAGTGCTTGTGTATTAATGTTTGAAATCCTTACAAAAAGCCCTTTCAAACAATACCTCACACGATATATTTAATTTTGGAAACTGGTAGGACTAGGGGGTTGACGTACCCCCCCCCCCCCCTTTTCCTTCAGTCAGTCATCGACTACACGTATAAACAAAGCAATTTCACTTGTTACGATATTGCTGCTGTGATTCTGTGAGGAGTTCCATTCCATATCTCCGAAGTTCATCATCAGATATTGAAATGGTGACAATGGGACCACACGGGAAGCACCAGCTTTCAAATAAAGAAAGAATCATGAAAATCGGTTCACCCAGACGCAAGTAAGGAGCTAACAAACATAAAAAAAAAAAATACAAACGAATTGATAACCTCCTCCTTTTTTGAAGTCGTTTAAAAATGTAATTAAAATAATAAAACAATTACACTGAAAAATTGTGTCAGACGCAATTATAAACACACTCCCTGAAGTTATTTATAGAGATCATGCAGTTATTAAGTAATTAAAGTATGCAACCATGGTGACAGTCTAATTTCTAATGCAGACAAAAGAATGAAAGCGTGCAATCGTTGCTTTGATTCCAACAATTTCTTTTACATTACCTTTCTCATTACAAATGACAACAATAGAATAGATTTCTCAAAATTCATTGAAAACCTACTTATAAATGTTGATTTAAGTTTAAGGTAAGGGAACGTTTACATATACGAAGTGTAACAAGACACATCAAATACTGGTTAACAACACACTAACTATCAAATTAAGTCACATGAAGCAAAAAATATTGTTGGAGAACGGCTTTTGAAAAATTACTGTTTATGGTAGCGCACAATGTAACGCATGCTAAATATTGTGCATCTTGGGGTAAGTTGACATTACATAACATCACGCCTGTAATCCCCGAAGGGTTAGGCAGAGGGCTCAGGCGCAAAACGTCTCTTTCGCAAAATGTCCCCTGGTCGTAAAACGTCTCTTTCGCAGAATGTCTCTTTCATAAAATGTCTCTTTCGCAGAATGTCTCTTTCGCAGAATGTCTCTTTCGCAAAATGTCGCGCCAGGGACTTAAGAATTAAATTTTGATTTTCAAAACAAAAAAATTGCTGTACCTATGGGGCGAAAATCTTTGCAAACAAAATGTTTTAATAATGTTGTTTTTTAATTATATTTTTAAATTCCATTGACTCACATTGTATGCACTGATTTTTTTTTATTTGGAAAACATTCTTAAGTAAAAAGTACCAAAATTTTCGTTTCGTTAATCGTCTTTTTACACCCGTTACAAACATATGTATTTGGAGTTTTGGTAAAATTACCAAGTCTTTAACGATTACAACAATAATAATCTCGTTAAAAATCGTTCATTACTGTCAGGTGATACCTACTAGTACAATACATTGACGTTAACTAAAGTTACTCTATCTTTATATTTCCTTAAAATAATTGGTGCTTAGGCATTACAGTCAGAATTTATAGTCGAGTACTTTAAATTTAATAGGCCATATATGGACTGATATCAAAGGCAACCAATCCAAAAACCGTAATATCCTTATGGACATAGTATTTGACGCACACTCAGTAGATAATTTATAAGCAAAATAATTCAACCCACAAATTCCTACATAAACGAAAATAGGAAAATTAAAATAATTAATGTAACCGCAGCACCAAAACATGAAAAAGGCGTGCGCGCACGCAAGCCTATCCGTTACAAAGCGACAGTAAACATTGAAAAATAAAATAACTTCAAACTAGTTGAACTACTTGTATGATTTGGAATTGCAAAATGTTCTTCGATACCTAAACCAGTTTCTGTGCGTACATGCATTTAAATGAATGATTCAAACTAATAGATCCATGTAAAGATTTATTAACGCCTCACACTTATGCTAAGAATCCAATAAATAGTCTTGCAAAACACAAATCACTTGGACAAACATTCAACCAGTTTGGTATCAAAGGCGGAATCTAAATCAGCATAGTAAAGACATTCGACATTGCTGCTACGACAGTCTACGCTGGAGTGTCTGTAGTGGTAGATAAACGACGTGCCAAGCTGGTAAGATACCCATGTAATTCCGTTAAATTTAATTTGCATTCTTATATTATGTTTAAAGTTTGTAGGTAAGCCAAGTTTTTGCCGTATGTAACAGCTTACATTAAAAATCCAGTGGTACTTGGAAATGTAAGTTTCTTCCAGTTGTAAACATCCCTTTGTAGAGGTCTCTAGTTCTGTTCTGTCTTCTGCTTGTTTGGAGCGAAGTAGAAATTATGTTTTTATTTACTCCTCCGCTGTTATTTTCTGATTCATTTCGTGAAAAGATTCAAGACAATTGAATCATGGACTCGTCGAGCTTTATTGTCTTGGCGCTTTTCTGGCAGTTGCCAATGTTAATTTTGGCTTTCAAGAGTTGTAGTGCTTTGGAATAATAGTATAGCGGGCTTGTTTCATAAAAAGGCAAGCCAAGTTACTACGGTAAGAAATACGAGTAAAGGCATGAACATACATTCAATACAAATAATATTCGCAGTATTGTTTTCCTGCCACTTCGTGCAGACTATAGAATTACGGTCACACAAAAAACTATCACTGGCCTACATAATAGGCATATCGAACCACGAGAGGCAATCTTTAACCCTATCATTATTGATAAATTATAAACAGTTAGTCACGATAAACATATCATAAACGCTGATGTTGATAATTAAGTACCTAATTTCGGTACGGAACTTAAAGAGAGGAAATTTAATAGTGCCCATAATGATAGTAAGCTAGTACGAATAGCTGTAGACGATGTACTATTTTATTGCAATCACGCTATTAAACTCATAATTCAGGTCAATGGAAACAATTGTAATATAATTAATGTGATTCAGACGTGATTGGGATACGGTGAAAGTAAAGGGCTGAATCGTGCAGAAACACTCAATCATCGAGTTAGATCGTGCTAGCAATTATATGGAAACTGTGCACTTAAAGGTAATAGAAAGGGCATAGGCAATAATTATGAACCAATTGAAATGGTTACGTCGGAAATTGATCAGATCTCCCGGCACTATTTTCTTATTACACTATTTTCTTGTTACAGAAAATTGGTTTCAGAAACTTATTGATGGACATGTGCACGTACTTGTAACAATCAGGTCAATTATTTGTTGAGAATTGCAATAAAAAGTAAGTCCATGGAGAAACATCAACAGTAATATTTTTGTTTTCTAAAAAGCTATATTCTACTTTTAGGTGTAATCATCTCACGCGGTTCGTCGCAATTCCATTTCGCTTAACCACGACTGCTCACCGCCACTTTTTGTTGAGTCCATCCACCTCGACAAAAAACAAATTGCTAAACGCCTTCAGATTTTTTCTATATACGTCTCCATATCTTTCTAAGACTAATTTAGATTGGCCATTGAAGCTATAAAATGTTCACTCAACGATTTTATTTTTCTATAGTTTAATGCATTAACATCCATCAAACCTGTTATAAATCTTGAATAAACTCGTCTCTATTCAAGAGATATCTACTGAGAAACTGTTAATTCATCTTATATCATAGTTATAAAAATTATTGATGCACTGTTCTATTTTGTAATTTAAAAAAAATATTTTGTAATCACTTTAATATGAACTTATAGTGTTACTCTTCTCAACAAGGTCTTTATAAGGCTTTTATTTGAGTGAAGTCATAATAAACTACATTTAAATTGCTCTAAATCAAGCTGTTTCAAGGTACCACAGAAAGATGCCACAATTTGAGAACAAAAAATGCCTCAAATAACACAACACAACCAAAGACGGGAGCAACAACACAGTCGGTAATAAACGAATAAAAAAATCTAATCGAACACCGGATGGTCTGGCAAATAAATAACACCAGTACATTAACGGTCATGTATACCAGCCGATTGATCTCGATGCTTGTTTGCTTCAATAAAACTAGGCAATAAAGCAATTTACGGTTTAAAGATTGTTGATTTTAATGTCACAAAATGGGCAACTTCAAAACTAGATAATGATGAGATCGCATCGCAATGTGATCTAGTTCTCGATAATGATACGTTCCAGTAATTACGGAGATCAATCTTTTTGTGCGCATACTTTGTGTCTGTTAACATGTGTGGTATAAGTTGATATTATGTTCCTTCTCAGACTTGAAGATTACTTTAAAAGGGCAACTGATACAAGGTTTAAAGTCCCACATATTTATACAGACAGTTTTAATTGAATTTAAAGGTTCTTAAAGACAATACGACATTGTACATATGTATGTTTTATTCGATAACATTTAAAATAAAAATGCAATTGACACGCAACAGTGAACTGTCCATTAATATCAAATCTGTCCCAAATGAGGCCACCTACGTAGCAATAATATTCAGGGTTAACTCTTATCGTAGAATGACAAAAAAGTGGAAATAAAAAAACAAAATGCGGAAAATGTGCAATCTTTCTCGCATAAAAGGACAAATCGCATCTATAATTAACAAACCAAGGCCGACTTTCAATGTCCGATCGTTATTTATAGCTTTTTAAGTGGGTGCGATCGATAACAACGTGGGAATCGAACCCACTTGTCCTGTTAAATGTATCTTCTTCGACTGCGATGGACAAGAATGATTGGAAGGGACCGATTGTGATGAAGATAACACAACATTGGTTTATGTAACGGTTTGTATTGAATATGTTAATGAAAACGGTGGGAAAGGTGTTAAAATAAATGATAACGATATAAAAAACAAGATACATAAAATAAAACTTCCAACTTAAAAAAATGCAGGTTGAATTTCAAAAGTAATTGGGAGTTTGTTTCGATAAACCGTTGTTAATTACGATTTTGGAGACTGAGCGAGAGTTTCATAGACTACAGGCCCATGTCCAAAAATGGTGGGTCATATGAACCACCAGGTGACGTATATAGGACGATATAAGAGCATAAAATAATAAGATCCAGCACTATGCCGTCACTTGTAAGCTGTCCAACTGAGTGCTGATGAGGATTGAAAAGTGCAGGTAGAGTGAGTCCATTTTGGTCATATATTTTTGTACGGCATTTTTACCATCGATAGATCCATGAAAAATAATAAGAAAGCGCGCAGTGCCGTACAAAAATGTTGGGCCACAAAGTCGGTATTTTTTTTGATTTTCTGACAATTTCCAGGGTAAAGGTCATTTGATTCTGTACGGCATCAGTTTCATACTGTTTCAATACAGCTTCTAATCCATTATTCCGCAACGCCGTACAAAAATCATGCGACAAGGGGAAAAAATCGAGGGTTGCAACCCCCTCTCTTTCCGTGGTCCGGGGGGTGATTTGAAACAACATAAAATTAATTTATTTTGAAAGTATTTTATGCATAGATAATATTTTTTTACATGCCGTACATTTTCGTTGGTCCAAAGGTTTGTAGGGGAAAAACAACTCAAGGAAAAATCCATAGAACGAAATGATATGAAAAGATATGGTCTGCATTAAAATGTACGGCATCATTTTTTCCTAATTTATTTATCTTAATACTATTTAAAACAAGGGAAAAATGTAGAAAATTGCTATAGATTATTAATCTATGAATATTTAAACTTTTTCAATAATTCAGTTTTTGTATTTCTCTATAATTTTTTTTAGAACAGTTTCTTTTGAACGGCAATACTATATAACAATTGTATTTTATAATATCATGTTAAAAAAAATGTTGCCGTACAGAGTCAAATGATTTTACAGCTTTATAAATCAAGTATACCATGAAATTAAGATAATTCATTAATTTACATTAAAAAGAACAATAATTTTTTGACGGCATTATTTTTAATAGTACTTTTGAGTGCTAGATAATGTTTTGGAACCGAAGCCGTACTTTTTCAAATCACCCCCCGGACCATGGAAAGAGAGGGGGTTGCAACCCTCGATTTTTTCCCCTTGTCGCATGATTTTTGTACGGCGTTGCGGAATAATGGATTAGAAGCTGTATTGAAACAGTATGAAACTGATGCCGTACAGAATCAAATGACCAAATTTACCCTGGAAATTGTCAGAAAATCAAAAAAAATACCGACTTTGTGGCCCAACATTTTTGTACGGCACTGCGCGCTTTCTTATTATTTTTCATGGATCTATCGATGGTAAAAATGCCGTACAAAAATATATGACCAAAATGGACTCACTCTACTTGCACTTTTCAATTCTCATCAGCACTCAGTTGGACAGCTTAGAAGTGACGGCATAGTGCTGAATCTTATTATTTTATGCTCTTATATCGTCCTATATATGTCACCTGGTGGTTCATATGACCCACCATTTTTGGACATGGGCCTGTAGTCTATCAGAGTCACCTTTAAGGCTGATTTAGACGGTGCGAGAAATATCGTGCAAGTTGTGGTATTTCCGTCAATGATCAGTCACTTTTAACATGACAGCCGCGCGGTCCCGCAATGTACGTCAAATCGAACGATATTTCTTGCATCGTGTAAATGAGGCTTTAATTGGGCTTTAATCAATATTGGGCAACCTGTACAGCTCTATCATTGGCTACATTAAGGTCTTGGATGGTGCAGGTGGTTGTGCACGACGGGCAACTGAGAAGGTGACGCATGTCCTGTGATGGTGACTAAATATGGTAGTCTACACGTGAGCGAAGCAGCAAATAATGCGAAACACATTTATGTAATAACTGAAGACAAGGAATCTAATCATCACCAAGTTAGTTAGTTAGTAGTTAGTTTAGTTATTAGGAGTAGCTAAAAACGTTCAAAATCAGCAATCTCATCGCGACGACATTCAATGACAAAAACTTGTCAACAATTTAGGACAATTAGAGGTATTTTTGACAGGTTGAGACTGAGATTAGATTGCGATTGTACCAAGTTAGTAGAATTGCCTGGTATTCAATAGCTATAAAAGTTTGCGTTGACATTTAAACAAAATTTAAATATTTCTAATCTTGTGATCACGCCTAAGAATATATTTGCAGTGAGCTTGAACTGAAGCTTAGAACCACAAACTAATGAGGCAATAAGATAGTAGGATTGACAAGCTAGCACTGAATTATTAAACTGTAAGTACTGAATAAATTAATACAAATAGTTTTAAGGAAAATACTAAAGGCCCTTGTAAGGCATGGAAAGATACGGTTGAATAGTTGAATGTCAGCCGTTGTTGATGTCTAGCGTACGATATTATGCACTTTGCATAGTAAGTTAATGATCGACATGACAGGTGACATAAACTGCAATAGGTACTGCAATTACACGTGTGGGGTACATGTTTTGCCTTTTTAAATCGTTTATCTAAGTTGTGTCAGCTTAGGACTTTTGTATTATTATAAGCATCTAGCAAGTCCTTCCAACGATTAGTATTAGAATACGCAACTTTTTCATTTCTCTACTTCAAGAAAGGGCAGTATCAAACGCCTATTGATTAAGAAGACCATAACTAATGAGCCTGCATGGTTTAACCAGTCCGGCTACTAATACCAGTACCTAAAGGACTACCTAGTCATTGATGGGGAATTAAATCCAGTAGGAGAATATTACAAAGCATTGCAATATCGTTAAAGTTAAATACCTACATTGGTAAATATAATTTTATCAAAATACGACAATCGCATATTTGTCAGAACTATAAAATTTATGTGTTTGCTAATATAGTAATGACGTTATGTAAATGATTTAAGAGTAATAGAATTGATATTTGAATTTATTGTAAACTGGGAAAATAATTGAGATAGAATAGAACTGGCCGTGTTTAAATAGATCCGGTGATAAGGAATAAGACAATGCAAGGAATAGGTACTGTAGAAACAGCGATTATTGAAATCGAAAAAAATCTTTAAAAAATTAATGAATTAGTAGAAGAGAGACTTTCAAATGATATGAAACCTACTCGGATACAAAACATACAGCTTGATGCCCTTTAACATCTTGTGTGGGACGGTTACGATAAATATCTTGATTTGCTCCAAAAGCTACAGCGATTGGCAATACAGGCCAAATCAAATACTTGGTAACCGTGGGAAAAGATAAAACCGACAATTAATATAAGCATCTTAACTACTTGCATACTCAATAGACCATAATACGGTCACCAATTTAGAAGTGTAAACCACACAAAAAAATATTGAACTTGAGAGTTTTCGATAGTTGGCCCTAAAAGTCACATAATGGGAGTCCAAACTCAAGGTTCTTTATCAGACCAATAGCAAAGAGTTAAATCAAACATTGGTCATATTTGTCATTCGAATTCTAATCGAACTAAAATGTGTTATACCAAACAAGTTCGACCAACATTGGACAGATAAGTGTATGGACATAGAAATTATGAGCAAACAATGATCGATGGCCCACTAAGGCTGTATATTGACAAACTACGGCAAATAGAAAAAATAACATTTCTCAATTTTGAGATCTAGTTCGATGTGAAAGTGTACTAAAGGAGATCGGACGGGGATGGCCCAAGTGGCGTCTGAGCATGACGCTTATTTTTTTTTAAAGTTCATTAATAGAAGCTTACTTTTTTGTATGGGTACAAAAAAATCTGACCTGGGAGGAAGAAGTTATAGTGTGTATTAAAATACTCATTTATCGAACTATTTTCAATCTATTTCTTTTAACTTAATGTCGATTATGTTTGAATAAAAACAGAGTATTCTGTTTTTAACCGACTTCAAAGAAATAAAATTCCCATAGAAATATTGTCATGATCTGATGATGAACTTCGGAGATATGGAATGGAACTCCTCATAGGATCACAGCAGTAATATCGTAACAAGTGAAATTGCTTTGTTTATACGTGTAGTCGATGACTGACTGAAGGAAAAGGGGGAGGGGGTACGTCAACCCCCCTCCTACCACTTTTCAAAATTAAATATATCGTGTGAGGTATTGTTTGAAAGGGCTTTTTGTAAGGATTTCAAACATTAATACACAAGTCGGTGGCAATACTTACCTACATAACAAAAACAAAACCAAAGCCGCCGACTTCCAAAACTAAAGTAATTTTTTATTTTGTAGTTTTTGAAGGCGGTGATCTTTTTTTTTTGTAAAAAAGCTTTTTTGAAAAAGTATTTAAAAGTGTTTGAATAAAACTCTCTTTCTGAGAAAGGATTAAAAAAATCCAATCAAAGAAAACAAAATAACCGAATATACAATAAATATATCGTAAGTACTTTAACTGCGGGCACGCCGCAATCACGGCAGTAAGACCCCTCTTTGAGGAGTGGCTGGAGAGGCGCTACGGCGTTCTCACCTTCCGGCTGACGCAGTTCCTTATCGGACACAGTTGTTTTGGGAGGTTCCTGTGTCGGATTCAGCGGGAGGAAACGCCCGGGTGTCACCACTGTGTGGACCGCTCGGAGGTCACGGTGGAGCATACGGTGCAGGTCTGCCCCGCTTGGGCAGAACACCGCCGTGTCCTCACGGAGGCGATAGGCGGCGGCGACCTCTCGTGTCCGGACCTGGTTCAGGCCATGCTCCGGGGCGAGAGGGAATGGGATGCAGTCACCTTCTTCTGCGAAGCAGTAATGCGAAGGAGGAGGCGGGCCGCGTGAGGGAGAGAACATCCTCCACCTCACGCCCCAGCCGTCCAACTGTCCTTTTCCCTATGATACAAAGCAACAGTAATAATGTTGAATGCCCTGTAGTCCTTCCTTCTCCTTATACATTATATATGAATAACATTTCCTCAACCTCACGTGACGTGACTGAATGCGACTTCGCAGTAGAATCAAGCCATTTTGCTCCATTCCAAAACGCTCAAGATCTGCGGGTGGTTGTCCGTCTCTAAAGACTTCAATATGGTAAATACCACTTCTCGCATGCTCGCTATAATAGGTCCGAGCCAGTTTGAGTTGGTATGTGCCAATGGCAAATAAAATCAGATCGTCCTGTGTCAATCACGGAAAGCGAGCTAATTCCGGAATGTTTCCTGAAATGCTCTAAAAATGTACACGTTGCCTATTCAGGTTTTTGGCGGTAACGTATTCTGCTATGTTATTAGGAGTGTTTGTTCGCTGGTTAATGATTGTATCGGCAGATAATATACTGTTTTGTACCGGAGGGTGGAAAGCATTTATAAGCGCTGCTGCTATTTTAAAGTTTGGCATCAAGTGCTTTAGGGTTATATTGACATAATCTTGCCTCAAAAGTTTATAGTCACGTTTGAAACGGCCAATGACAGCTTCGACAACCCAACGGCAAATAGTGACTTTTTTTTATTTGTTTGCCTGCAGTGTCGTTAGTTGGGTTTCGTTGTAACTCTTCTATTCGGGAATTGCTGTTCTATACCCAAAAGTGTGTAAGTCAGGCATTGCGGCCCGAAATCCCCGATCTAATATAAACATATCACCTTCCCTGAAAAACCAACGAAAAACTCCATCTTCGTCATTCATTATTTCTTGTGTTATAACAGCATCTGATTTGGTCTGTACTTATGCGCTCTCTCCACCAGTGAAAGGGTCCCATCTGTTACCATTTTTACTTTCTAGCATATTCTAATCTTCACAATCCAAAAGGTCCCCACAACGTTGGAGTAAATCCACATTTAGCATCTTGGGCTCCCCTACTAGAGAGAATGACTGCCAGTGACAGTCACTGCCACTGCCAGTCACTGCCACTGCCAGAACACTGCCACTGCCAGTCACTGCAGTGGTGACTGACTCGATCATGGAGTGGAAGGAAGGGGAAAGAACTACTGCGCCGGCTTTGCGTCTTCTCTCAACCCTTCCTAGCAAACCGCGCAGCAACGGCCATAGCATTTTTGTCTCTTTTCTAATGTTAACGCAAAAAATACCAGGTGTATATTTTGTCTCTTTCTCATGTTGGCGCAAAAATATCACGCATCTGAGTCATCATAAGTGTAAGGCAACGTCAAACATACCATATCTATTTAAAATAAATAGATATAATTAATAAATAGTTCAAAATAACCCGATATATTAAGATTATGTAATATGCGCTGTAACACTTTTCTCCCAGGACAGATTTTTTTTTACCCATACAAAAAAAGAAAGCTTATTTAATGAACTTTCAAATGAAATAAGCGTCATGCTCCGACGCTACTTGGGCCAGAGCCCATACAAAAAAGTCCGATCTCCTTTGGTGTAAATAACCACATAAATGTTGATGTAAGTAGATGTTGTGGTTAAATGAATGTCACGAAAGGTAATATTAAAAATAAGGTCTATAAAGAAAGGATTAAGGTTCAATTTTCACTTACCGTAACCGTAGGAAGGCCGAGCCCAACAATGTACAGCATAACATTGGTGACAGTGGAATCTTTGTAAGGGTGCTTAAGGGACTCATCATCGCAGAAGAAACCCCTTTTGTATGGAGTGCCCCACAGGTAGAAGACTAAGATCAGGAATCCAACTGTAACAATAAGAAAGAGTAATTAGAATAATCATAAAAAAAATTGAATCCCAATAATACATTAGGATTTCTCCTAAACACTGCACTAATATGTATTATAGTAGCACGAAGAATAAATAGAGAGCTATTGTAATTTTCTTTTTCATCTGGAGCTACATTAACATTTAACCGAAACATATCGTGGTTATCAGACCTTGATAGCAAAGACATAACAAATATAACAATAGATAAAAAGAATGTTAGTCAAAACATACAATAAATAAACAAAGAAATAGAAGGTTAAAGATATTTTGAAAGGCGCGGTGTCAACAATGATATTTCACATTAACACGCTTACGACATCGGTTTCCAAGATTTTGTAGAAAGATACACAGAAAATAAAATCATTATCAATTTCACGAACAACAAACCAACTTTCATATAGACGTTGAAAAATTCTACAACTATTTATATTTTGATTTGTTTTCAGAAAGTAACTTACTAACTGAACTAACAACAACAACTGAAATAAATATAAGTCCTAGAATTTTACACACAATCAATATCGCAATACTTCATGAGACTTCCTATCGCCTTCATCAAATGCCGACAAAGGAGGAGATGATAAAATTACTCCAAAAAAAGCATACAAGCGAAGCTACAGTAAGAACAATAAGAAGCTAGGCGCCATAAATCATATAAGTATGGATTTAACGTATCGCTAGCAGTCGAGGAGTAGATAAGTTTATATATAGGCTCCAGATTAACTCAGATTAATGTCGCGGACAACGAGACTATTGATTAATGAGTTTATTTATACGACAAGTCAAACAAGGCGAAATCTTATTAGGGCTGTAGCTGTGTACAGACAGGAATGTGTAACAGAGAATAGATTTATGCGGCGACTAAGAATTTGTAGTAACAATAACAAGATGTTAATTTATTCTCTTTGTTATAATCTCTCGACCGAATTTCGGTCACGGCAACAGAAATTAATGGAGTTTAGCCAAGTACGCAGAGTTTGTATAGTGCAGAAGAGTGTGCATAATCACAAGTGCACTCCCTTTTCCCTCACTTTCAAATACGGATTAGAGGGCAATCAGAGACGACCGGAGATGGATCAGGCGCAGGACCAACGGCTTTCGGGGTGTCACACCACCAACTTCTAAACTCTGGAACCTTGTTCAATCTGGGAATCGAAAACAGGACCCCAAGTTCATAAGTCGCGTTTACGACTACGCGACCAACAAGCCTTTATAAATATCAACTAGCAATGTAACGGCGATTTCGTCAGATTAAAAGAAATTAGGCTTATACTAAACTCAGTATTGGTTCAAAATGGTGATGAAATTGAAAACAGTAAACTAAATATAATTGAAGAAGTTATGATGAAATATCTAGCTCAAAAGATGATAAGGAGTTACATCATTCGAATTTCATAACTTTTTATTTAAACATATGGTACAGTTAAAATTACTTAAAATGATGTAAGCGAGCAAAGAGATTTAAGCCCATATTTACACAATCTTTACAAATCGTCTGCATTTTATTATCTTAATCTTATGTATCCACCGGTTTAAGTCACATTAAAACGATTAAATCCAGTTGTTTTTTTTAATTAAATGGCGTTGTCAGGAATACCAACGATTTCATATGCTTACTCCTATGCCTATTACCTTCTCGCATTTGTTTTAAGGTTGTTTTTCCCGAAGATATGCCACTACCTATCTCAATCCTATATGTTTAGTACACCCACTTTCAAGCCTAGTTCGGCCAAAACGAGCCAATTCTTCAGCCAATCAATAATTGAATCAGTCATCGAACTCATTAAATATGCCAAATATGTTACAATACTATCCAACAATAACAGTTCGGTATTTTTCCAAAACGTCTGCTTATAATAGATTAAAAATGAATCAATGTTAAATATCGAAATAATTCGATCGGTTTGTGTTGGCAGAACTATACCCATTTGGCTAGTTATATTTTAGTCCCATGGAATAGGAAAACCTATTAATGGGATTTATATTTGATAGATAGTAACAATCGGTCTGAGGAGGTGGAAACAGTCTCGGTAAAGACTTAGGGAAGGCTTTTGCTATAAGTGGAACAGTACGGGATAGACAAACAAAGAAAAGTGATAGCCCAATGGGTAAGGCGCTCTTCTTCCATACACGTACAACGTTCTCAACCGGGCAAGGGCAAGTACCAATGTGACTTTTTCAATTTCATGTGTACTTTCTAAGTTTTTGTTAGACATCACTGACATCGAAAATATCATGAGGAGACGGACTTATAGGTATAATAAATGTAAGTGTAACCAGTAGTTAAGAACCACTGATCCAAAACATATTTGAAGGAATCGAAAAAGTTGTAGACCGTACGTACGCCAACTCGCTCTAGTTGTTAAATATACTATGGGAATAGGATTCCTGCCCGTGGGCGACGGACTAACCGCTAATGGTGCAGCCATATTCCGACACAAATACCAATATAGACTCAATACGTTATTGGTATGCCATAACAGTGATTGGTTCCATTAAAGCTATTTAGCGAGAAGAAAAACGTGAGAGCTACGAGTAGGTAATCTTGGTAGGTCCTGCTATTTGTGGGTTGAAGTCATGCACGAGGTACTGAAACAACTGGTGTATTCTGTGATAAATCTCTTTTGGTGAATTTAGGTGAGGTGAGCTGGAGGTGAGCTGTCATAGCAGCGATGTTAAGATGGATTGACAATTCATATCTAGCTGACTGATTTATCACAGAATAGCACTGCAGGTGTCTTTGAAAACTGATGAAATAAAAAACCGAGTTTCAAGAAATACAAAAATAACAGGAAATTTTATTGGAACGACGTTGAGTCTTATTTTCATGGACTACTATTATGTTTACGTTTAAGTAAAAAACAAAGGAAACCAACAATGTTTTTATACCATTAATGTTTTAATTGTCCTTGTACTAATAGTGGAAGAAACGTAAGGAACCGTTAAAATACTATACCAAGCGATAAAAGTGATTAAAATAACACGCTCCATTTCATGGTAGAAAAAATATTTTCATCAGGCAACACATCATAAATCACAGAGAACGTGTTCAAGCAATAAATCTGAACAGGCAATTAACGGTCTCAAAACGTTATAGAAAAAAAATAAAATTGACCGAGTATTGTCAGACAGGAATTTAAATTGGTAGAAACCAACCCCATTCGTACGGAATTAACTATTGTTTCACGGATTGATGCTTGTCCAAACATTTGTATGGATGGACAAAAAACAGCAGGTACCACAAATGGGGTGGTCGTAGACACAGATTGATGGAAACGTCATGGCCATATCAAAATAACAGCTTTTGAGGTAACTTAATGACATAAATAGGGGTTTGTGTAATTTACATTATTTTTATAGTAATTTGAACAGGTGTCAATTTTGAAGACCAATATTTAGATTTTTTGTGTGTACGATATCTTTAGATTTGATATCTTTCCCTTTGCCTCTTTTTTTATATAATATTTAATAAACACTGCATTATTTCATAAATATACGTTAATTCTTGTTGCAACCTTTCATTTGGATCCTAAGCTAAATCAAGTAGGCAAATTGGACAACTTTATCTTGGTCTATCAAGTTGAAATTTTGCTAACTCGTTCTGTTCCTAATTTCCTATGACAATTTTTTTATTAGTTCCAGGTTCCAGCCAAGCTGAGAAAACCCAAATACAAACCCAAATATTTTTTAAACAAAAGCCAAGAATAACACGGTCATCTTATTTTAAAACACTTCCAGTAAACTCACACAATGCTAAAAGGACTCGGTTTTGTTATTGATCTGGTTAAAAATAACAAACACTGTTTTATGGCTGCCATTATCGAGTTACAGCCGCTCCTATAAACAAGTGAGTGGACTAGGCTTGCCAGCTGGTCGGGGAGATGACGACGAGATGTGTATCTATGAGACAAAGAACGGAGATTTTGTCACCAAGATTCGGTCAAGCTATGTTTTAGACATTTATTTATATAGTTGGATTTTCAGCAATGATTTTATATTTATCATCATCATCATCATCATTATATCAGCTGAAAGATGTGAAATGCCGAACAAAGGCCCTGCCACTGGGACTACGTACCAGAAGACGGAGTGTGGGAGGGCCCCCCTACAAGGCGGACTGACGATCCGGTAAAGGTCGCGGGAAACCGCTGGATTTTATATTAGGTAAAGACAATAACAGACACAACACAATAACATACATAACAACAACAAAGCAAACATGACAATACAACATACACAACAAACATGAAAACATAGCAACTTAGCGACAACGCGCCGGCGCGGTGTTGCTAACATAGTTAAATACTGTGAAAAATATATAGTAGTAGTAGTATTAGAGTAAATAAAATAAAACTGGAGGCAGAAGCAACAGCGTCCATCATTAATAGGTAAGGATCTTATTCATAGCGTGTCGCTGGTAGTTTATATTGAGTCGGCCTCAGAACTTGGTCACGAATTTGGCGCCACCGGTAGCGTCTATCTTTTCTTCAAGCGTGTGGACATTAGGACACGTAAGATACGTAAGTATTATAAATAAGAAGGTAACAATTAAAAAGCATTCAGTATCGAGTTTAGAGCTATCCAACTTTGTAACTAAATAGAAAACAACATTCTAAAATACATGATTTAGATTCAAAGAGCGTATGCTGTACTGGGTCACACAGGTGTGGCAGAAGTATAATTCAATATCAAGGACATTGCATTTATACCTGTCAGACTGTACCAGAAGACGAAAATGACAACATAATCTTATTAAAAATGAATAAGCAGCGGACTTAAGTTTAAAAATTTACCATAACAAAGGATAAGGAAAAATTCTAATCAAATCAAACAACCGTATCAAATAACAAACAAATGTAAGACTAACAATTAAAATTAATTGCAAAACACACGATAAAAACGAAATTATGTCAGAATTATGTGCTTATAAAGGAGGGCAGCATAGTGAAATCACGAGTAGGTAGGAAACGATACAGTTCGTACGGAATAACAATAAAATTGTTAAAAAAAGTGTAAGTAATAAAATCAAATCTAGCATGAAGATTTGATTTACGACCGTTTTTTTTTTCAATGAGGTCAGTAGAACTGCTAACATGTGGATGATAGTAGATAGGAATTCTAAGAATCACAATATGATTGTATACAGGACACAAGTAGAAATGGGATTTCTTAATGGCCTGAGAATATCAAAGTCAAAGCTTTTATTTCAATTTGACAGTCAGACTCCTTGACAATTCAAAAGTGCTTGTACTTTTGAATTGTCAAGGAGTCTGACTGTTAGTCAGAAAATTAAAGCTAGTTGCTTGTTCCAAAACGTAGGAAGGCCTCAATAGAAATCATATGGTTGTCATAGACCAAGTTGGCAGTTGGACAGCTGGGAACTACGCAGTGGTATATCTTTAGGAAAAGATTACGACAATTATAGATTTTTCCGCGATCAATCCAGCAATAAATAAAATTGCTCTCAAGCTAACGATAGAGAATAATTGATTTAGCCTACAACTAGAAAAGCCTAATGAAAACGTTGTTTTTTTTTTTATTGCTGTACGTCATTCGTCTTTAGGTGTAGTCGATCGCGACAAAGGCAGTGGCGCGTGGCAACCTTGCTGCGTTGTACAGTTAACGTAATTAGTTACTAGTTCTTGTAACTACGGAAATAACGTGGTAAAAAACTTTTTAAGTAGCTACTTCTGGTCAATGTATAGGAGTTTGTTGTTAAAGAGAGGTCAATTTCATAGATTTCTTTTTTGATGATCTAACACCTATTGTACTAGTAATGTCCATAAAATATATATAAAGCTAAATTTGAGTTATTAATATTTTCATTGTAAAAGTTCCTAATATATTATATAAATAGATATGTATATATATATAGCAATATTACTAGTCTTGAGTAATCTAGCTGCGCCCTAACAGGGTAATGTACTCACTAGTTTTAAGCCTAGCATATAAACTATGTTGTGTTTATTGTGCATTAAAATAAATAAATAAATGGAAACAAGACTTTTAAAATGCCAGAACATTAAGGGATTCAGGTTGATCACGGAATGATTGTTAATATAGAAAATGCAGCGATGGGCCGTTTGACTGCCCTTTGCAGTCAAACAGCCCTAGGGCTGTTTCATTTTCATTTCCCATGACTGTCCATGAACCTTTTTTTTAAAGCTATTTCATAGCTGTCATGAGATGAGTAACAACCGAGAGTAAGAGAAGCAGTCTTCTATTTTCTCATATTGGGTTTCGGGGATGCCCATAGCATTCAAAAAAGAGTATTAATAGACTGGTGTAGCGGGAAATGACGATAAATTACATTTAGGCATCCGATACTAATTTATTCTGGGATAACCCCAAAGCAAACTATTACCACAAATGCGTCACCAGGACCAAAGTCCAAGAATCAGTTACGTGTTGGAATTTGTAGAGATCTTGATTGAATGATGACAAGTAGGTAACCCAGTGCATGTTACTGATGGCTGCTTATTACATACATACTTAATCAGGGCCGGATTAACCATGTCGGGGCCCCTAAGCAATGCAGTTCTCGGTGCTCCATTACCCTTTCTATATAAATTCGGAAAATATTTATTTTCGATCTCAACGCAATTTCATTCACGCGTTTTTTTTTATTGAATCCCATCAACTACGTTGTATTAATTGTGGTTTTACTTCGTAAAAATAAATAACCTCCAATTTACAATGTCTGAATAATTTCTTTTTCAATGTAAAAGGTCAAAACACAGAAAAGCTTCTGACATTAAACTACACAAAAAAACGTGAGAATTTTTACTGTCCATGAAAAATTTTTATTGAGCCTAAGTTACTATGAACATCTGACATTGTTCTTTATTATAATACAAATCTTCAAATTTTAATTTCACTGGAGAAACACTTTCAATTATTTTTGTCTCAAGCTTGGAACCCCTGCGGGGCCCCTAGGTAATTGCCCACACTGCCTTATAGATAATCCGGTCCTGTACTTAATAATACTCCGATGATTCTCGACCGATTAGCGAAGATATAAGTGCAAAGCTGCTACTTGAAACCATAGGCGTGAAGACTGAGGATCAAAAGTTGATCCAATTGCGGTTTGTAGTGACAGGTGGGCAGCTGGCCAGTCTTAAACAGATATAGGGGATTAGCGGTTCTTGGTATTTTCTATTTCACAGTCAGCAACTGCGTTATACTAACATATGATTCGTTTAATTACAATTAGGGATAGATCACTGCATGCACTGGCAGAAACGACAGTTAGGACTGGGTTTAATACAAGTTTGGGGCTACCAGTAACGAACTTTTTGTTTCTTTTGAGACAAGCCCGCCAAACTATTCCCAACAACTGCAACTTCTGAAAACCAGAGTCAACAGTGTCGCCCACCAGAAAAGCGTGGAAGCAATAAAACTCGACGAGTTCTGGAAAGACGATTCAACTGTCTTTGATTCCGCAACTGAACTGTACACCATCTAACATCACCACTACCAATAACTACAATGACGTTTCTTCGTACATGAACGAAGATCTATTAACATTCACTCTTACAGTAAATGAGTCAGAGCAAGTACCAATAGGCATTCCCAAAACTTTTCCAAGTATCAATCAATGTATTATTTCCACAGAGGGAAAAACATGCAATAAAGATCGTAAGCCACAATTTTATGCCGAGAACGACCGTACATTGAATGACAATAGAATGAATGAATTATTCACAATTGAAGCCTTCCAATGTCAATCCCATTATGTAAGTGACATCGCTACAAAACGTAAAGTGTGGCGTTAGCTGATGTATTAATTGCAGAAGGACGTGTTCAGAATACGTCAAGATTTAGTATTTAAAATGTGGCGTAGATAATCTAGGTATACCTAGAAATGGAAACGAACAAATTATGATTTATATCTCATCTGCAGTCTTATCCTTGCACGCGGATTTCCTGTGTCGTCGCCATTAGAAATACAAATTAAAGATGAATTCCAGTTACCAAGTATAAATCAAACCATAAACCTCATAACACTAAGTTAATATTCAGTTATATCTGGTTAGACTGGAAATGGACTCAGTAGGTATGATTTAGATTTAAAAAGGAGATGATGATCAGTGATAAGTAAGAGGGACAGAGATCTCTTGTATTTAGTAGGTGTCTACTTTCTAATAACATCTACAGCAGCGTTAGATAGTAATTTTTAAATTCAACAAACTTCTGCCCGCGAATTCGTCTGCGTAGGCTTCAGAATTAAGACAGAGTCCTAAATTATCTTACAGGAACACAAAAACGGAATAAATATCCTATGTGTATATAATATACTTAATCAATATCTACATGTGTGCCAAATTTCATCAGCTCCATTCAGCCGTTTACGCGTGATAAAGTAACAAACATACATCCATCCTATCATTCTCATAATCTTTCGCGTTTATAATACTGAATAAGAAGTAGTAAGATTAATCAATTCGGCTTTTTTATCTAGACATGTTGGTGGTCTACCACAAAGTCTTAGAACAGTACCCATAATTGTTTTAGTATTTCTGTGTTATTTTCTCTGTCTGATATTCAACCCTCCAGCTGAGCATTTTAAGATATGGTGGTAGACCCTCGCTCCCTCAAGTCTCGACACCACACCCCTTTTTCGCATTCGATACATCAATGAAGGCTTTATCTAGCAATGGTAAGCATTATTTAGCATATACTTGCTAAAACCCATTCAAGAGTATTTTACATTCGCGACAGGTAGAGGTAATCCTCAATTATACAGGCTCAGTGATATTTAGCACCAACTGCCACAGCTGGCGTGAGCTACCGGTATTACGTGGAGCACTGCCAAGATTTGACCATTAAATAAATAATCCTTTGTGGTTGCAATAATCTATGGTGATCCTGCGATAAATATCAGATGGTTATCAATACATTAATAAATGATAAGGCAGGACTAGTTGGTGTAGCGGAATCAGATATATAAAATTGGCTTTACATTTCTTTTGAGGCGGACAATTTCTAGCAGTGCGCGTTTTACCGCCACGTCAATAACGAAAATCTGTATTCTCTACGCCAAGCGACAAATTCCTTCTTACATACATTCATTTCGAATTTTCATCAATTATATGTTTATTTTGAACTGTAAAAAAGTGATTTTTTCGACGTTCATAGACGTCCGTGGCGGTCAAAAGATCTGGGAATCTGTATGAGTGAGTGAGAAAAGATAATTCAGAAGTGCATTGCCAAGGCCATTGTTACGATTTAACCGATTTAACAAGTTTTTTGGAGGTTTTACATCAGACTTTAACATTTGTAATTAAACTAACTTATGCCGGCGACTCGTCCGGATAAATTTTCCTACAAATCCTTATATTTTCACTATATAGCTCATAGCATTAAGGGATAACGTGGCTGCCTATTAGTGAGATTTTTCATAACCAGACCAGTAGTTCCCAAGATTAGCGTGCAAACAAACAAACTCTTCATCTTTATAATATAATTATAAGAAATATATGTAGGTAAAGTTCAAGACCGCTGACCGCTCACGGTCATCGGGGGCTTCCCTACGATTTGACATAACCAGTTAGACAAGTTAAAAAAAAAGATTTCTAAAGGCCGCTATCCAATATTAAGGATAAACATAACACAACATAACATCACGCCTATAATCCTCGAAGGGTTAGGCAGAGGTGTACTCATTAGTACACCCACATTTCGCCAGTTATTTTTAAGTCTTATGTAATAGGGGGCAAGCCTGTTGCCATCAAACGGGCACAAATCCAGACTCCGGAGGCTCCTACTGAGAGTTAAACCCAAGATCTCATGCTCAGCATTCACTAGATCAGCCTTTCCCAAAGTGGGCGATAACGCCTCCTTGTAGGCGCTGCAGGAGACCCAGAAAAAAAATCGAGGCGTTGTGTAGAGGCTTGGGGAGCGATTTGTAATTTCATCTACTAGGTGGTTTTTAAGTAGGTGAAAAAATGGGGGCGCTAGAAAATAATTTATTCTCAAAATGGGCAGTAGACAAAATAAGTTTGGGAACCTGCACTAGACAAACGAGGCAGTCATTAAGGATGCACCTACTAATAAAACCTTCCTCAACCATAAATTAAAACGGACATTCCCTTTTATACTCCTGGAGATGCAAGGCTTGGTACGTCACCAGACCGGTCTATGCCTGATTTATTATTTTGTATTATCTACTGCTGCCCTACCATGAACTCTTATTGCGATCCAAAAACTGAATTGTTCTTCAAATAAGTCAATATAACGCATCAATTTATGCGTTATATTGACTTATTTGAAGAACAGTTCAGTTTTTGGATCGCGATAAGAGAAAATACGTCAATAAATGACATAAATTGATGCGTTTTATTGACTTATTTGAAGAACAATTCAGTTTTTGGATCGCAATAAGAGTTCATGGTAGGGCAGCTGATCTCGCGAAGGAATTTGACCTGTGTCTTATGCATAATGCAAATATCCTTGAAATTCACAAGCTTTGAAAATATTTTCGTTGGCACGAGCTTATTTTATATGCATCAGAATCATTGGGCTAGATGGAAACCAACTCAGTTGGTAAAAGACTAATATTAATTTAACAGTACATAATTAATGAGTTTAACGTTTGAAGCTAAATACGTTAAAATTTTCAGTTTTATGTTTTTCAAAAACTTCAAAAGAGTATCTAAGTATGGAGTTCTTTGCCCATTCTTCTCCACACGAAACTACCTCTTGGAAGGTGGGACTAAATTCAAATATTTTTTCTTGTTTATGACTTTCAAGACTACCTTTTGACGGTCTAAATGAAATAAGTTTTTGACTCTTACTAAGTTAGTCATTTATTATGAAGAAATCATGAGGAGAGGATCTATTCTGCTCAAAAAAAAGGACGCAATCTGACAATAACAATAACAGTGAGCGTAAAAACGTAGCGCCAAGTCCAACAAAAAATATCTCACCTAGCCAGGTAGACAATAGATTAACTAAAGATAAAATCTAAACAAAGTTCTCCATTCACACAATACACGAACTATCTAAACATCCTATACACTCCGTAGGGCCATAAAACCGCAGTGAGTCACTAGCGGTCTCGGCTGTCGCTACAAATTGGGCCGATGACCTGTCTGTTGCATAATGAAACCGTAATCTTAGATTATGGGTGAAACAAACCACACGTGAGTATCTGTGTGTTCACAACTTAACAATTGGGGCGAACTTGGCTCGTAGCTCGCATGATAGGACACCTGGCGAGTAAGAGATTAAAGCTTAAGAGGAAACGCGGGTGAACTTTTCTCCATACAAACGCTCTCGCCTGTTTTCTTTCTGGTTTATGACTTTAAAGCAATGATTTTTTAGAATAAAGTAAATATCAACTATACACATCAAAAGTGTCTAGGGATCAAGATGTATTTGGTAATAATAATATATTGATCCCTAGACACTTTTGATGTGTTTATTTTTATGCCCCTATGTTTTCCTTTTTAATGAGACATTATTTTTATAAGCACCCAGAGAAAATGCTCAAAATTGCCGCTGTGAACAGCGGCCTAGTATACATATTTAAAAACTATTAATGATAAAATAAAAACATAGGGACATAGTATTTATCCTTCTTATTTAGTTTATGAAATATCTTTTATATTGGTTCAAAATTAGAGAAGAAAATAGGCGAGAGCTAAACCCCGAATTATGACTTTTTTATTAGGCTATTCAGTCGGATCTGCAGTTGTCCTTTTCGCCGCCGAAGCTCGCAGAGCGACAGCGATAGCTTCTTCTGATACCTAATTTTCAAAAGTCTCTCCTCTCGTGTTTCCTCTTTAAATCATGCTGCCGCTGAATTAGTCGGAACAGATTTTTGTGCATATTGCGTAATGAACTTTATGAGGTAAACCGTTGAACGTATAATATACGTTCAAGAGTCAAATTGCTTAACCCAAGAAAAAAGATTTTTTAAACAATCTAATTCTCTTATCAGCCCCTTTTTTATTAACCTATATAGTCCCACTGCTGGGCAAAGGTCTCCCCCATAGCCTTCCACTCATCCCACTCCTAAAGATCTCTAAGTCATTACGCCAGGAGCTTCTAGACCTCCCTCGACGCCCGTCTTTCGGCACCCACTGCGTGACGAATCTGGGCCATTTGTCATTATACATTCCGCATACATTTCAACCCATTAGTACTTCAATTTTCAAAAATCTCTTCTTCATGCTTTCATAGTAAACGCTAGCCGTGTGCACAATTTCACGTTTCTAGGTCCAGTAGTTTCGGCTGTGCACTGTACGTCAGACAGTCAGGTTCTCCTTTTATGCAAATAATAAATAGACAGATGTAAAATATAGCTATAAAATTTTACAGTATTGATCGAGAGATATTTTTATTTACTATTTAATTTATTTTTTAATTACTCACATGCTAATTAGAGAGATTCGAACGTTATATTATTAGCATATTAAGTGTTCTATTCATTAGTGTTAATTCGACTGCCTTGATGGTCGCGAGCGCAACTGGTGAACGTGCGACGTGGGTTCGATTATCAGATCGGGCGAAGTGTTATTGGGTTATACCAAAAGGTACTATGTATAGTCAAGAATGCTGTCCTCATCTTCTTAATGTACTGAAACATTAATGAAAGCCTTTGACTCTTGATACTCATAATCTATTCTAATATAATAAAGCTTACGAGATTTGTTGCTTAAACGCGCTGGAATATAAGTTTCTGGAACTAACACACGGATTAGAAATTTTTATAACTACTTCTTGGCCGCGTGTCTTTTCCTGTAGATCTCTAATTTTTTTGATAGTAAAATAAAACTTATAGCACTTTAGGATAACGTATTTTCCTATTAGCAAAAACAATTGTTGTATTAAGTAAACACATTTGCTTGTATACTATTTTAGTTAAAGCTCTTATATTGGAAACATGTTATACAAGTGCCTAAGTCATTTCAATCCTTTATTGTCATACAGTTTTTTCCTTACAAGGTGTAGTCTTCTAGTTCAACAAGACGACTATGAATATTAATACGACCTTACTACCCACACCAGTTCATTTCATATCGATACCAATGATATCTGATATCGCATTCAACTTAGAAACGTATCTCTAACGGTAAAGTCTCTATGTCCAGTACATACTTATTAATGTATTCAAGATCAGATGGTTATAATAATAATAACATAAACATAACATCACGCCTGTAATCCCCGAAGGGTTAGGCAGAGGTGTACCCATTAGTAAACCCACATTTCGCCAGTTATGTTTAAGTCCCATGTAATAGGATGGGGGGCGGATAATAATACTCGTCTATTATTGTCCCACTGCAGGGCAACGGCCTCTTTTTATTTGTTTTTTTTTTTTTTTTTTTTTTTTTTAATTCAAATTGTTTATTGTGGTACACAGGTAAAAATATGGTGTTACAGTTTAAAAAGTGAAGTACCTACATCTATGTCCGGCCTTTAGGCATACAATAATTTAGAGACTTGCAACATTATAGTAGTAGTCAATAATTTAGTATTAACTAATATACTAGTCAATAATAATCTTCTCATACAGAGGACGCACGAGCATTGATCGTCAAGGCTTTTTTTTTTAGGTGGTAAAAATCATCAAATGACTCCTTCCGCCCTGGGTGGGGCGGAAGGGACTGTCAGACTTTTACTGACTAAAAACCACCCTGTTCCTTCTGTTGCCCTTTACGTTCCGTAGCCACGGTATCCTGTTATGACGTCCCGCAACCCCGGCAGGCGTTTGACCCCTATTGGGGCCCCGTCCCTGTGCTGACAGCTCTTTGAGGCGCGCGCGAACAGAACGCGCCGTCGACCCGGGCATGGTCCTTGATCGGACGGCGAGCTACCCATTACTCGCCGTCCGCAAGCCCGCGCGTCATGTCGAGTTTGTTAATCTCTGAAAGTACTGGTCCAGTTACAACAAATTTCTTCTGGATGGAATCTGGATGAAATTTGGCACAACAGTAGATTATAGTCTGGAATAGGTTACTTTTTATCCCGGAAAAATATACGGTTCTCGTGGGATAATATATCAACTTTTACGAGGACGAAGTCGCGGGCAGAAGCTAGTTTTATCATAATTTATTGACATTGAAAAGCCTACAGGGGGCCTACCCCCATCTCTTAAAACAATATTATTATAATATTACTTTGCCTTCCGTACTGTTGGATTTTCAACGTTGAGCTCAGCGCCGAGAGTTCAAAATCCAACAACAGAAATTACAAAGTAATATTAAAATACCATTGTTTTAAGAGATGGCGGTAGGCTCCCAGCTCGTCCTTAAAGCTGTAGTACCTTCCATAACATCTACAAAAGCTGTATAAGACAAGTCAAACAGTTAGAACTACCCCGATCTACTCACTGATAAGGCCGCACATTAACGCCACTTCAAACAGGTAATCTGGGTCAGAGCAATGACATCACGATAGACGCTGAGCACACACTTGCGTTTTTTAGTCGTCTGACAATTATATCTTAATAGCTATACCCCGCGGTTTTATTCGCATTAAATTACGTCTTTGGCTACTGCTTCGCTACCTTGAGTGTCGAATTGTGATGTTTTATATGCATATTTTGCATTTTTATTGAATAATCTTTTTTATTATTATTTTTGTGTGCACATGGTTTGTGTCAATTAACATTTTAGCTGTTTATCTACCTATATATATATAACGTTTTCGATAAACAGACAGTAATTCCGGAGATTAGTGCGTTAGAAATTAAAAACAAACAAACTTTTTAGCTATGTAAAAGTAGCATAGATACGGCTCATGTTATGTCGAAGTCCCATGTAGGGGGCGAGCATAACTGGCGAAATGTGGGTGTACTAATGGGTGCACCTCTGCCTAACCCTTCGGGGATTACAGGCGTGATGTTGTGCTATACGGCTTATATATGGTTACAATTCTGATGAAATCAAATCGTGAATAGAATACGAGAGACAAACGCACGTCTACTTTACGACTTTAAGGCTTCTGTTCCGTCGATAAGAAAGATGTAATCGCACCGACAACCATAAAGTGTGTGCTTTGAGTTCCGTCACTTGAACTTTATCATGAAGAACATAAGATAGAAGCACCGAATCTCGTTATCTCATAGACTTGGACTTTTGGGGTAATTCAAAAACTGTTGCCAAACGAAGTTCATTGACATTTATAGCAGCCTTTAATGACTGTAATACACGCAGATGTATGGTCAAGCAACCTATAGAAACGACCAACCGGTTACAAGGATGTCTTTAGATCGCCGCAATGAGCGATTGTTGAATAAATTCAAAGATTTGCGAAGTAACAGCTGAAAAGGCGTAAGCGACTTTAGCATGGATGTCGCTTACGCTCTTTCTAGTATTTGCTACACTTGATTGAATACGTATTGTTAACCAACTGTGTCGAGAAGGTCTATAGATTCGACACAGATTCATTGAAGGTACTTTTCTTAGCCATAGCCATACAACATTCTACAGAGTTATATTCAATGAACATAATATCTTATAAGGGAGATAAAGCAGTCAGCCTGGGTCTGCCTTTCAGAAACGGCTTATATCCATAAATGAACATAGAACCAATTAATCTTGAAGTACCTTATTCCGTAGATCCTACTACTATTGTAAATGCGAAACCTTGTGAGGATGGATGGATGTTTCTTACTAGATGAACAGCACACATCGCGGGTAAAAGCTATTCTAAATAAATTAATACGTAAGTCCTTTTTTTCTAACTTAGGACTTTATTTTGTAATTCGTCAAAAGCTTGCTCTAGTGTCAATCAATAATTTATTTTCTAAAATCAACGTAGAAGAAGACGCGGTCTGAAGCTAGTATATCTATATAGGTTGGTAACAACAGCTATGAATTGAATAAGGTATAGCCAGTAGGTGTCCCCAAACATCTTTACATAGTCCGTCTCAACTTAGCTATAGATAGATATAGGAGCAGTAAGCAGAACTGGATTATAATAAATAAGGATGTTGAATTTTAAAAATCTTTGCACCCACGATTGCCTCATACATATTTTTCCTTACAAAAATTCTTAGAATTATCACAAATATACGTAACTATATCAAAATAAGTAGTCGATTGAATTAATAATAATAATAATAAATCGTTTATTTGCGTAAATAAGGTACAGAAAGTTGACAACATAAATAAAATAGATCTCTTATTCTGCCTTTAAATTCGGCGTGCAAATATCGTAGTCGTTTAAATTAAATTAACTATTATTGATTAAAATCATGCACTCATTTTACAGATTTCCATTCCATTAAACTTATATTGTTGAATTAAAAAAAAAAAATAATAATAATAATTAATTAATATAACTATGAAAAATAATAATCATAAATGTCAATAATAATTACAAATGTCAGTACTAACCACAAATAATAGTCATAAACACAAATATCAATAATAATCACAAACCATGTCAATAATAAAACTACCAATAATAATCATGTCAATAATACCCATGTCAATTATAATAATCAAGTCACGACTTACAATTTGTAATCTAAGAACTCGTGTACACTATAGAAACACTTTTCAATTAAAAACCTCTTCAAACTACTTTTAAATCTAGGAAAAGGTAACGTTTTTATAGAATTTGGTATTTTATTATACAATTTTATACACATAATATAACTATTGTTTCCTGTTAATGTGAGATT
Source organism: Hoplodrina blanda (assembly GCA_949316365.1). Classification (NCBI taxonomy): domain Eukaryota; kingdom Metazoa; phylum Arthropoda; class Insecta; order Lepidoptera; family Noctuidae; genus Hoplodrina; species Hoplodrina blanda. The sequence goes on from OX438594.1 coordinate 12,188,637, forward strand.
TGTCCTCGGTTTAAATAATTTATTAGTGTACATAGATCGTGGGGCGTAGTAGCTTCGGGCCTGCTCAAAAAGGCTCTTGTGTTGGAAAACAAATGTACTGGATTCGAATATATAAATGCATGGCAGGGTCAATATTTTATGTTTTCTGAAAAATGGACGACATGACTCTATTTGCTTTAACCCAAATATAGCTCTGACACATTTTTTCTGCATTACAAATGCCCGATCAATCTCCACACAACGACCCCACAGGATAATACCATACCTTAAAATGGAGGTTATGTAGCCATGGAAAGCCGTTATTGCGGCATTTCTAGATACCTCGCTGCTAATACGTCTCAAGGGGTATATAAAACTGTTTATTTTGGCGCAAATGTCATTAATATGATTTTTCCATGAACAAAATTTATCAAGAGTTATGCCAAGAAATTTAACTGAATCAGTTTCAGTCAGGGCAACCCCTTTATAAGATATATTTAGATTCAGCGGTTTTGATCTATAGGTATGAAATTGAATATATTTTGTTTTATTAATATTAACTTTCAAATTGTTAACTTCTAACCACTCTATAGTTCTTTGGAGAGCAATGTTAATTTCGTTTTCATACGAACTTTTATCGTGTCCCTTAATTATAATTGTAGTATCATCGGCGAATAGTACACATTTATGATTTATAACGTCTGGGAAATCATTTATATATAGCAAAAACATTGGCGGTCCTAAAATACTGCCCTGTGGAACACCATATCTATTAAACATAAACGAAGATTTGAATGATTCCATTGTTTTTGTTTGTTTATTATAATTTGTAACTTCTACAGACTGTACTCTGTCAGACAAATACGATTTAACCCAGTTATGTGCTGTGCCTCTGATTCCATATTTTGAAAGCTTTTCCAATAGTCTTTCATGAGAAACATAATCAAAAGCTTTACTCATGTCCATAAACATAACTGTAACAGGTATTTTATTGTCAATGCAATCTGTAATTTCCTTTATTAATTGAAATGCTGCTAAAGATGTACTTCTATTTTTACGAAATCCATTTTGTTCGTCTTTAATAACCTTGTGCTTTTCAATGAAGTTTGATAATTTATTATAAAACACTTTTTCAAAAATTTTCGAAAATATAGGTATCAAAGTCACGGGCCTGTAATTGTCCATTTGAGCGCTATCTCCTTTTTTAAATAATGGTTTTACTACTGATTTCTTTAGTAAATCGGGAAATATTCCTTGTTCTAATGAGAGGTTAATAATATGTAGAAGTGGCTCTAGAATTATATTGATTGACAGTTTTATAATGTCGGTGCGAACTTCATCATACCCACTAGCTTTGGAATCATTTAAAGACATCACTATTTTCTTAAGGTCACTACCATCTAGTGGGTGCAAAAATATAGAATTATTTACTGTTTCTATATGCTCCATTTGTTTTAATTTGGAATCTTCTTTATTATCAAGGCTATTATTGGTAACCGTGTCAATGAAAAAACTATTAAAATTATTTGCAATAGAGTCGGGATTTGTACAGTCAATGTTCTTAATACTAATTTTTGAAATACAGGACCGTTTCAAATCAGTGCCGGTATGTTTTTTTATTACATTCCATGTAGCCTTGCACTTATTTTGAGCTGAATTTATATATTTAGAATTACTATTTTTCCGTGAAGTTAAAATGCATTTTTTTAATAAATTACAATAGTTTTTATAATTGTTTCTATGATGTTGTTTATCTTTAAATTTTAATTTATAGTGTAATTGACTTTTTTTCTTACAGCTTATTTTTATGCCTTTAGATAGCCAGTTTAATTTATTTAAAGATTTATTTGTAACTTTTACGCGAATAGTAGGAAAACATAAGTTATAAAATAGTAGAAATGTATCGATGAATTTGTGAAATGCTTCATTTGTTGAGATTTTTTCAAAAACATCACTAAAAGACAGACATGAAATTGAATTTAGAAATTTTACCTTATTCTCATGACTATAGTCACGTTTAAATTGATACCACCATTTTAAAACTGGTTGTTGTATTTTTGAAACAGTCCAAGTATATGACTGCGCCGAGTGGTCCGATAAGCCTAAATTATGTATTCCTGAACACCCTTCATCTATGCTGGTTACGATGTGATCAATGCAAGTTTGTGTATTTTCTGTTACTCTAGTGGGCGTCAAGAGAACATGTTTTAGGTTATAATTTTGTAACAAGTAATTATATTCCCTACATTCCTTCGACTGTTTTAAAATGTCAATATTTGTATCCCCACATATAATAATTTTCTTTCTCTTATTTCGACACAATGTCCTCAATAGGGTCTCGAGTTTACTAAGAAATATCGCTACATTTGACGAAGGAGTTCTATAAACACATATTAATAATATCCCGTATTTAGTCAACTCTAAACCACAACATTCAAACACACATGATTCACTTATTTTTTGTATTTCCTGTATGATTTTAAATTCAAATTCATTTTTTAGAAGTATAATAGCACCCCCTCTTTTCGAAGTTTTCCTAGAATAATAAGCTGCAGTTGTAAAGCCCTTTAAGCGAAAGTTTTTTTCAGTACCTTCAAGCAAGAATGTTTCCGTAAGACATAATATATCTACGCTGGTCTCTTTATTTAACAAATCGTATAAGGCAAATGAAATTTCGTCACGTTTGCTTAGTGCTCCCGCTATATTTTGGTGCAAAATTGTTAAGTGTGGTTCATCTTTAGTCACGAAAAAAGTTATCTATATTAGTAGTCGCTATATTAATATTATCAGTTTGTACACTAACATCATTTAAACTACATGTCTGTACAGCAACATCTTTGGTGTCTTTTTGTTTACCATTCCGAATAATCAAGTTTTCGGTATATTTCTGAAAATTATTTTTATAATTTACATGTAATATTTGTCTGTGAATTAACCTACAAGCATTCAACATTGCCATATATTTTGTTGTCATATACGATTCATTATGTAATTGTACAAAAGATGAATTCTGACAATTATAACATACAAATTTTACTAAATCATTAACATTATGTTTAATTATGTTTTATTAATTTCTAAAATCATACCTACTACCTGAATTTAGGTATAATTTCCTACACCGATACTGATCATAAGTGACGTCATTAAGTCCTACATGATAGGGGCGAGGCTTTCAAAAATTTTCCACGATGGCATTGAAATTCGCGACAGTGTTTGTACTTAAACAAGTGTTTTTAACAAAAGAATAAATTATATTATGTTGCCAGTTGTTTTAGAGGATTTAAATTTCATTTGAATAACATGGTTAGTTGGTTACATGACCTCGTGACTTACAGAATTAATGCTGTTATTCTAGCATTTACTTGAACAAAATTTAAGATTCATATCCTTGTGAATCTTTCAGTACAAGGTACGTTACTCACCTTGTCTTAAAATAAAACTGTAACTGCAATAAGCATACTTTCAGGCGCATTGGAGAAGCGACAGCTTTGAAAATAACGTAAGTATAAACAAAACACAAGAGTGGCCCAAAAACACTACCTTGTGGAACGCCATACTCTACTTTTCTTTACAAGAACACAGGGAAATGATTTTCAAGATTATGTAACCTGAAATTTTGTATGCTTACAAAAAAACATATTTGGAGACCTATACAAACTAATTATCAAATAACACACAACATTAATTATCATTCTTACCTACTGTTACGGTATAGAACGCTTCATAAACAATTTTGACTGACGACGACGTCTACAACTCTATTGACAAAACTTCAATATTCACAAAAGTACAGTTGGACAAACAGTTGCTCATCAAATAAAAATATGACCACACAGCATCACAGTTACGTCAAGCACATCTTAAATATTCTCTCTGTCGTAATAGTAAAGAAAGGTTGCATTCTATTATACTGAGATGTTTGATAACATGGTTTTTGAATTGTCAAGTAAGGTTGGAGTAGTTTAAATATGGCCTCGTTTTAATACTACTTGAATATGAATTATCTATTTGTAAAGTTGGCAGTTTTCGCTTTGTGCGTTTATAAAAACAACTCTTACTGTGTATTAGCATCTTCAAGCGTGGATATGGTATTGTTTCCATATTCATTATGTGCAAGAAGCTTATCGTTAGTTGTAGTATTAAATGTTTTAAATGAAAACGAAATTTCTTTAGGTTCAACGGTGAAACTTTATTGTTTAAATGTCTATGTTTTTACCATCGAACAAACTATTGTTCTCCCGCAATTCGATCCTGCTTTTAGTGCACATTATTCAAGAACCTTAACAAATACTAATTAGGCCTGTGGCACATTTTAAACAATACCCATACCATTTGTTGCAATAAAACTCAATACCAAAGTTATATCGAAACATTAATCTTAGGCTACACAATTGAGGTGTCCAATTTCAGAGGCGATATATGGGTAATTCTATTTAATATGTTGTGTGTGGCAGCGTTCAAATAAAAACATTGCTGGATGAATGGTCCCGCTGTTTCCTTCAAACGAACTATTACGAATTGCGATAGCGATTGCAACTCTTCCTATCTGAATGGACAATTACATAAAATGGATGCAGGAAAAAAACCTAACCATTTGTTATGATTGACCGACCATTTACTTTTAACTTACCCATATTTCCGACTGCATTTTCCTTATTTTGTAAACAAAAGTATTATCAATGACTGAGTCAGTACGAGTTTTTGTAACACGTGGACTGAAATAGTGTTACTAGGTTACAGTCATCATCTAAACTTAATATTTTAAAGATGTAAAATTGTTTGTTTTTTTTGTTGAAGTGCTGATTCGATTACAAAAATTATTTCACTGATAGAAATCTACGTTTTTGCCAAAGATACACGAGTGACCAATGATTCCTTTTTAAAATACCATATCCTAACGACTTCCACGCGGGAGAAGTCGCGACCAGAAGCTAGGGAGGATCTAGGAGATAACGTTATGATTAATTACGTATTTTGTCACTTTATCAAAATTTTCATCTTTCAGAAGTGAATAACTACAAATACCCGGAGCATTAGGTATATAGGAAACTACGTCAGTTTCGTAAGAAATTATCTCATTTTTAAGGGAAAATCCTCACGATAGGCTACTCACTTTTATAGATTTTAAGATACTAGAAATCATGAACAGTCATTACTTACCGAATGATTCAACAATGCCATCGTGCGTTAGGAATCCCGTACCACCGAATATGTGTTTAATATTATCATAATGAATCACCTGTTATCGATCAATTCATGTGTACGTACTACGTAGATAAAGAAAGTGTGTGTTATCGTCTTTATAGATAAATAATTATGTCAATAGTTATCTTCTTCGTCATTAAGACTAAGATTACCTACAATGATGAATGAAGAACGTAGGTACCTACGAATGATATCGGTGCTCAGTCCTAGTCCTAGTGGTAGGTGCTAATCCTGTTACGCTTATGATCGAGAGATTTTCGATATCTCGTGATGAGTGAGTGAGTGGCTTTTTATACATATATTTAGATGATAGATAGATAGAAGGAATAACTAGTAATACTAGTCAAAAAACATAAAAAAACCATAAACCTTTACCATCTCAAACACTATTACTATTAAATATCAACAAGTTTAATAACCATCAAAATACACGACACGTAATAGGGCCGTTGGTCATTCAGTGTAGTCGATCGCGCAATGACCCCGCTTCTGCGCCCGCGCCGGGAAGCCGCACCATTTGTTTTTGGGATATAATCGACCAATAACTGTTCGTGTCGATGACTTGCGTTTGGAGGGTTAGGGAATGGAGCTGTCGTTAATTAAAAATGCAGTAAAATTTCTGTTAATTTTAACTTTTAAAGTGGTTTAAGTTGTCTGGTATGATCTTTTGGCATCTGTGCAACGTTAATTTTTACGTTTACCTACAAGAGTTTAAGTTTGATATTTTTTTTAAGATTTCAATTCAAAGGTATGTACTTTCTAAGGATATCTTGGACATCACTGATATCGGCAAAGGAAAAATATCGTGAGGAAACCTGGACTTATATGTAATTTATATACAGGGTGTCCCAGCTAAGGACGTCCAAACGAAAATTTTGGACTCCTCCCTTCCTGGGCTATCCAAACCACCCCCATGTATGTTCTACGATTTTTTGCGGTTTAGGAGCTAAACGACATTTTAATATTTTTTTGGGATATTCTTCTTTACATCAGATTTTGTAGATTTTCTCTTTTTGTGTCGCATTTTTTGGAAATATTTTAATTGATAATTAATCCTGAAAGTATGGTTTTCGATCGATTAAAACAACTGTCTGTCTTATTGTCACCCGAAATTACGTAAACTTAGTTCAAAGGCAAAAATGTTGTTTTGTAAATTTCGTTGCAGATTTTCGGCTCTTAAAGAAAAATCACAATAAGGGCCCAAATCACCTTAAAGTTATTTCAAAATCTTCCACGGACCCTCAGCTCTTTAAAACAGTACAAATAACTAGTATTTTACGGGTCATTATTCGGAGCAATTGAAGCTCGAACATGGTAAGGCGAAAAATACAATATTTTAGAACATAAGTGAAACCTAATGAAAATGAATTAAAATGAACTTTTATCAAGTTTTCAATGCAATATGAGCTCTATGTCGTGTTTATTATTTGCACAATGGTGATTTGGAGTGGTTAGTAAAGTTAGGTTAGGGTTAGGTTAGGTTAGGTAGTTAGGTTAGGTTAGGTAAACCTAACCTAAGTTTAGTAATTTTTTAAAATTAGTGATGTTATTTAATAAAGTCAATGACATAGAGCTCAAATTATATTGAAAACTTAATAAAAGTTCATTTAACCTAACCTAACCTAACTACCTAACCTAACCTAACTACCTAACCTAACCTAACCTAACTTTACTAACCACTCCAAATCACTATTGTGCAAATAATAAACATGACAGAGCTCATATTGCATTGAAAACTTGATAAAAGTTCATTTTAATTAGGTTTCACTTTTTCGTTTTTAAATGAAAGCCGATGATAATGAATTAAAACGAACTTTTATTAAGTTTTCAATATAATTTGAGCTCTATGTCATTGACTTTATTAAATAACATCACTAATTTTAAAAAATTACTAAACTTAGCTTAGGTTTACCTAACCTAACCTAACCCTAACCTAACTTTACTAACCACTCCAAATCACCATTGTGCAAATAATAAACATGACATAGAGCTCATATTGCATTGAAAACTTGATAAAAGTTCATTTTAATTCATTTTCATTAGGTTTCACTTATGTTCTAAAATATTGTATTTTTCGCCTTACCATGTTCGAGCTTCAATTGCTCCGAATAATGACCCGTAAAATACTAGTTATTTGTACTGTTTTAAAGAGCTGAGGGTCCGTGGAAGATTTTGAAATAACTTTAAGGTGATTTGGGCCCTTATTGTGATTTTTCTTTAAGAGCCGAAAATCTGCAACGAAATTTACAAAACAACATTTTTGCCTTTGAACTAAGTTTACGTAATTTCGGGTGACAATAAGACAGACAGTTGTTTTAATCGATCGAAAACCATACTTTCAGGATTAATTATCAATTAAAATATTTCCAAAAAATGCGACACAAAAAGAGAAAATCTACAAAATCTGATGTAAAGAAGAATATCCCAAAAAAATATTAAAATGTCGTTTAGCTCCTAAACCGCAAAAAATCGTAGAACATACATGGGGGTGGTTTGGATAGCCCAGGAAGGGAGGAGTCCAAAATTTTCGTTTGGACGTCCTTAGCTGGGACACCCTGTAAGTCTGAAATCGCCAGTCTGACTTGAACAAGCCTGGTGATCAATGGGCGTGCCTTTTCTGTATAGGAAGAGACCTTTGCCTTGCAAGGGAACATTAATAAGCTAAATGTTACCTACAAGATTTTATGTAAGTAAGTGTCAAGTGCAAGTGCATCAAGACAAAACTTCTGAGCCAATTTATCTATTCACCTAATAGTCTATTCTAATTGAGTTATGGGTTTTTCAAAGCCATGAGAAATACCTACTTACACTACCAATATTAGATGGTATGATAGGCAAGAACTCGATGCATTAAGAGACTGCTACGCATCTCGATTTTTGGGATAATGATCATCTAATGACTCTCGGTTTTAAGTTTTATGACTCGGCGGTAGTAGGGTTTGAATCTTAAACCACTTTTAAATTAAGAATAAAAATTGAATACACTATGGTAAAATGTATTTAAACTTTTTCAAGCACAATATAGATTCTGTCGACCACTAACTACAAATTATTATTAATCTTACTACTATTTTAAATGCGAAAGTTTGGACGGATGAATGTTTTTTACTAAATAACGCCATCTCAGAACGGCTGAACGGAACTGAATAAAAGACGACGACATTATAGTCTGGAATAGCACATAGCCTTTTTTTAATCCAGAAAAAATTCACGGTTTCCATGGAATAATATATCAACTTTGACGCGGACAAAGCCGCGGGCAAAAGCTAGTCTTGTATAAAGGTTACAAAATATGCAACCATGCGCATAGACATGACGTAAGGCACAAAATTATAATTACAATCGCCTGAAAAGGAGAACATGTATCATATATTACAGCGTGGGGCAACAATATTTGAAAATTATGTTAATATAAACCTAAATACGAAGCATGTGGGACTTTAGGTCCTTAGAATTACATCAGGACCAGTAATTTTACAAATTAAGGTACTCTACCTACCTCCTAGGCGATAACGGTAAAAGATAAATAGATACACACGATACCGGGTGGAAGGGATGCAACGAAAACTTTTACCATGTACATGATTCCACCCGAGCGACAAAAAATTTCATCTGTTGTTATAAAAATCAATCGTTTCATACGAAAGTGCAACACCTACACAGCCAAAATATACGGAACAGCTGATTTTGTTTCTAATAACCTGTGAAGAATTTTATCTCTAGGAAATCTAGATTCACGTACTAAATCCATGGCAAAAATTCTCGTTACGATGTCCCTTCAACCGTCTACAAAACACTTTAAACAATTAAATAATATTTATACTTTTTTGTCCTCAGGCAAAGCTTGAAAGCTGGAAGTAAGTTTGAATCCAAGTGTTGGTGATTCATCGCTCCCGGGCGAAGTGTTGGATTGAAGATTGCAGATAAGGACACGTACACTGCTAATTCAATGGTACTACCGATACAGAATAAGGTATAAACATAGCATATGACACAATGGATTACACAGTCAATACACTAAACAAATAATAATGACTTTATGAGAATCAGAACTACAGGTAAAGGAAGGTTTCACTATAGACTTTTAATTTATCAAGAAATAAATAAATTTTTGTGGCTTTAATAATACCAAGACTATTAAAGTCCCACTGTTACAATGCAAAGGCCTCTTCTCGTACAGAGAAGACATGAGCATTGATCACAACACCCTAAGACGAATTGGCGATTTCCTTCACGGATGTCAGTGATGTCCAAGATAAACTAAGAAAAAGTGAAAAAGTCAATCTGTATTGACCCCGCATTCTCATGCACGAGGGGCAGGCGCCTTAACCACCCGGCCTTCACGACTTCAATGAATTTCTTGGTCACAATTAAATATAATGCAGTACGATTTCTATGGCAGTCTGCACTGAGATGTTTACAATAACGATGTTAGAATAAAACATTACCAACTTTCTAGGCCAGTAGAATAAAAATTACAATGAAATATACAAAATAACAATACCGTAAACTTTATACTTACAAATGAATCGATGCACAAAAGTAAGAACAACATAAACGAACAATTTAACATAAATTACAATAACAATGCATTGTGAACAAACTAATTTCTACAAACAACTGTTGTTCTTGCTACAGAGATTCTGTTGAATATTTTAAAAGTAAGGGCGCTCATTTTATTTTTAGAATTAACTTACTTGCTTTACTTTGGTTTTGACGAACACGAAAGTGGAGGAATTGGACTAGGTTACATGTGTTAAAGATTAAGATAATCTGTTCGCATTTAATTATAAGAATTTATGGCCATAGAAAGCAATACTTGTACAAAAAGATTGTCACAAAATAAAACGCAACGGCAATAGAAAAATCTAAACGAAGCAAACTGCATTTAGTATAAAGAATTAAATATAAAAAAATAAACAACTAAGTATAAGTGCAAAACTATATTTAGACAGCCATTATTCTATTTTTGACCAATAAAACTATTTACTAAATAAAAAACATAAGAACCCAACTCTTTGTCCGCCATAATTGGTCTATTAAAACAAGCAATTAATCAAACTTATAGCACAATTGCACCGACACAATACTTACAAGCAACTACCATTGATCTTAATTAAACTTGCAAAGTTACGTCAGTTTAATTATAAAAATAACTACATTCATGCAACAGTTATTTCTAACCTCAAATGGCGCCAAATTCTGCGAGAGAAATGGGACGGAAAATTCTTTAGATGATTTATTATTATGTTCCCTTTATACGGCTGGATAACCTCTGATTTAAATCAGCAATTGATAGTGGTAAGTAGGTAATTACTGTAAAGGCTCTGACTCGCTAAGCTATATACATCCTTATTTTGAAGGATATTCCTATGAACGCTGCCGCTGTTTAAAATAAGAAAGATTTCGAAGAAATAAGAAAGTCCGTCACGAGGGTTGACAGGCATTTAATATGTACGTGAATAAAAAGTAATACAGCCTTTAATAAAAAGTAGTACATGAACGTATGCAAGAGTATGTGGATATAAGTAGGAAACCATTAGATGAACTTGAAGACAAAAATAAAATGGAGGAGATAAATAAAGAATTTGGTTTTACAGTATCGAAAATTTACATGTGATATTTCAAGGATTATTAATAATTTTGGAAACCAGACTTGAATAGACAAACAAATGGTCATACTAGGAATCTATTTATCAATTGGACATCCTGAATTATATGTCCACACCACATGAATACTAATCCAACAAAAGCCTTGTACGAAATCCAAGAATTTGTAATTTTTTCACATTTATTCAAAATGGACCACCAACCGCTTCACTTATAGATGACACTTACGTTTTGCATATCAATAAGCAAGAAGAATAAAAAAATGTAGGTACTAATCGAAAAATCGACAACCACGTAGGTCGAAGCAAAGGAATTCATAACAAGAATAAAATAATAATAAAAACCAACTAACCATTTGAGAATACTAATAGGACATCATTAATACTCTATGATTGCAACATTAGGAAGTAAATGAGCAATTGAAATTGCAACATTGGGTCGGAAACTTTTAAAATTCAATGCCTGACCAAAATCATACGTGATTGAATTGTTTGTTGCAAATTGATTGACTATAGAATTACAAACAATGGATTTTGTCACAGCATTATAAGATATATCTATCCATAAATCAGCCCAAAATATGACTGTTAAGACCTGAATAATAATACTAAAATGCCATAGTATGAGATATTAGAGTGCGTTTCATGCATTTTAAGTGTTAGTTACTGATGTCATTTTTTGGAAGAACATGTATGCAAAATTGAAACGTATAGATTTGACAATAAAATTAAGTCAATGCGTGTATTCTAGCTCGTATTTACGCATATGTAGACAAGTGATAAATCTGAAAGGAGCTAAACGTGTATGCAGAATATTAATACCCGTGTGGCTCCAGAAACTCCTACATATTTTCATGATGTAAGTATGTGTGTATGTATATCTAAAGAAGAATCCATGGAGCTATCTATCAAACAAAACTTAACACACTGTCGCTACAATACACCTCAAAGAGACGGAGATAGCATAAGACTTAAAGGCGACTCAAAATTGTGTTTAAGAATTGGGCCGTATACATATGCCGTAAAACCAAAAAGTCTTGCAGACCCACGTAAATGTTCATGTAAAGAATGAGTAGATACAGTTTTGCAATTTTCCGAAGAGATTAGAAAAGTTAGCACAAAACCGTATGTAAACGGAAATTACTTGGGTTTCTCTCCACAGCTGAAAGACATACCTCGCGCACGCTTCTATAGGATATCACAAACTGCCATACCCATTCATTCATCTTTTATCATCAATAAAACTTTCTCGACTATACATCATTCGGTTTCCGACTATAAATATCAGAGTATATCACAGTGGTCCTAATTCACGTTCGTTTCTAATCACACCACAATAAAACAGTCGTTAATATACACCGCCTTTATGTCCCCCCTTGTGGGTAGTTGTAAAACGGCCACGTTAAAGTAGAGAGTTTGTTTAGTGAAGGGAAACGAATCACTGACACCTACGCTGAAGGGAGTCATTTGTTTGATTCCACGAGAAGATATGAAGTTATAGATGGTTCAACATTTAGACATCTAACAAGGTAAGTAGTTGCATTAACTGCAAAAGTGAAAGCATTAATAGGCACCAAGGTAGTAAAATTACGTCATGCAGTGACAGATGACAAAGTAAGTATTTATACAAATCTATACATCTAAATGTATACAAATAAATAAAATTGAAGTGTCGGCTTGTAATATTAAAATAACAGCTTAAAACTAAATGCAAATGAATGTTTACATGGTGATTATGACAAAAAACCCATGTTTAACATTTTTGTCCGGGTCTGTTTGTCGGCTGGACCGATTTTCGTCTACAACGTCCATGTCCAAACTTAGGGCTGCTACTGAGAAATTTGTAATGGAAAAATCCAATATCAGTTTTTGCCCGATCTGGGAATCTAATCCAGGACCCCATTCTCAGCAGTCCAGCGACCACAAGACCGACAGGGCATGACCATAAGCATATGGCAAAACGGCAGTTGCAAACTCCCCTTCAATTGATTGTCTCTAGTTTCCAAACCGTGACGATTATATTAATTACTAGTTGTTCCTTGCGACTTCGTATACCTACGTGGTTTTTTCACCCATGTTTAGTTACGTTATTGATTACTGCTTCGCTCCCGTGTGCCATAGCGTGATGTTATATAGCCTATACTATTCCTCATGAATCTGGCTATCATATACCAAAACAATTTTTCCAATCTGACTGGTAGTTTCAGAGATTAGGGGTTTAAACAAATAAACAAAATATTTCTTCAGCTTTATTATATTAGTATAGATAGTTTTACATAGAGGTATGGGTAGTACTGCAAGCAGTTCGTACAGTTCAAAGCCATGAGTACCACGTGCTCCGATATAATGTTCTGGATTTACAGATCATAGTATTGTACCGAGATTTGTTACTCCTTTACGTTCAAAAGCACTTAGGTGACTCATAAAGCTGAACGTGACAAGAGCTACGTCCAGGTCAATATTGAAATTATTGGATGTTGGATCAATAACCTACCCTTTCTCCACAACTATGTGAACCTTCAAACTTGTAAGTACGTCATAATATATAGGTAGATATGGAGATATCAATGTTTTGAAAACAGCCAATTAACAGCGAGTATTGTAAACGTATAGGTAGTTGTGTTACATTGGGCATATTTTTTGGTCCTTTGGAGCGGAAAATCAAAAAAATCCTCATGAACAATGATAAAATGTTAGTTACTGCAACGGATTGAATATCCACCTGATTTACATCTATACATATAATAAAATTGTAGAAAAGTGGTGTCTGTACAATGGAAATATATAAAAAAAAAGTAGCAGGGGTTGTTATTACATCGATGCCGAACCTGAAATTGTAATTAATTTTTTTTTTGTCTGTTTGTCTGTTTGTCTGTTTGTCTGTGTGTTTGTGCACGCTAATCTTCGGAACTACTTGACGGATTTGAATGATTTTTTTTTTGTTGTATTGGTATTAAGTCCGGGCAACATATAGGCTATAATTTATCTTGGAAACTTGAACACCTGATGCAGAACCGCAACAGACCAGCTAAACTATAAGAGATACAAAAATGGTACCATAGCAAAAATTGTTTCACGTGATGAGCATTTTCTGCTAAGAGAATAAATTTGAAGATCTGGAACACCTGATGTGGAACTCCAAGAGCCCAGCTACACTATAACATATATAGGAATGACGTCTTAGCAAGAGTTGTTCAGCCTGATGAGCACTCTCTGATGTCGTATAAAATTTGAAGATCTGGAACAGCTGATGTGGAACTCCAAGAGCCCAGCTATACTATAACATATATAGGAATGACGTCTTAGCAAGAGTTGTTCAGCCTGATGAGCACTCTCTGTTGTCGTATAAAATTTGAAGATCTGATCTGGAACAGCTGATGTGGAACTCCAAGAGCTCAACTACACTATAACATATATAGGAATGACGTCTTAGCAAGAGTTGTTCAGCCTGATGAGCACTCTCTGTTGTCGTATAAAATTTGAAGATCTGGAACAGCTGATGTGGAACTCCAAGAGCCCAGCTACACTATAACATATATATATAGGAATGACGTCTTGGTAAGAGTTGTTCAGCCTGATGAGCACTCTCTGTTGACGTATGAAGATTGTAGATCTGGAACACCTGTTGTGGAATTTCAAGAGCCCAGTTACACTATAATATATACAGGAATGACGTCTTAGCAAAAGTTGTTCACCCTGATGAGCACTCTCTGTTGACTTATAAAAATTGAAGATCTGGCACACGCGTTGTGAAATTCCAAGCGCCCAGCTACACTATAACATATGTATATAGGAATGACGTCTTAGCAACAGTTGTTCAGCCTGATGAGCACTCTCTGTTGACGTTAAAAAATTGAAGATCTGGAACACCTGATGTGGAAATCAAAGCTCAATTTCACTGTATAATTATAAAATAACATAAGCTGGGAGTACCTCCACGCGGTGAAGGCGGTAACAGTTTAGGACTGATTTGATGATCGATGAAATCTCGCTCATCCCGTTGTTTTCCCGTCCCCAGGCCTTAGAATTCTACATCAGACGTTTCAGATCTTCGATTTTGACGACCCCGTTGTCGCTGGCATAAGCAACAGGATCCGCGTACGAAGTCGCGGGCAGAAGCTAGTACAATAATATGTATAGTCTCAAATCTTTATGCATTCCATAATGGTCTCTGTCTCTGACCATGTCGGACACAGCAAAATTTTAAACGAGTAGGAGAGAGGAAGTCAATATGGAATACTAGCTTCTGCCCGTGACATTGATAGCGTCAAAGTAAGTATATTAACCCATAGGATCTGTGAAAGAAAGTAGTCATGTGCTATTCCAGACTATACTCCATCTCTGTGCCTTCAATTTCATCTAGATCCGTTCAGCAGTTCTGGCATGATTGAGTAACAAACATCCAACTTAAACTTTAGCATTTATAATAGTAGTAAAATGTACAATCCAACAAAAAAAAAAGACTATAATTATCCTATCAAATGTACCACCTACGTGAAAAGAATTCTAACTAAACCAACAAGCCACGGCAGTTCAAAGTAAAAGTATTAATTAACATACAAACACAAATCAACATCTACTTAATAAACGTAACATTAATTACAAGCGGTAGGTAAGTAACATTGACATTGGTACCGCTAATGAGTCAAAAGCGATGCGCTTGCGCACCGATAAAGTATAGCGCACACGCCCACTGATGCGTAACAAACTAAGTAAATAGGAAGTAGTAATTTGAACATATCGGTGAAATAGTTAGGTCGATAATGTGTGACTTTAGTAAAAGTGGGTGATACAAATTGGAATATACTTTTGAAACAGGAAAATTAGATTGCCTTTATCCTAAATTCTGTAAATAGGTTATCCTGACCATAAAACACGACCACTTGATAGTGGTGACTTCCTTATTTCTATTATTAAGACATTCAATAATTGGCCATTAAAAGTGAATTATCGCATAATTTTGACAGCAGTAGGAAAATAAATAGGTAAATAAAATGCTTTGTGATAATTAGGGAAGTAATACGTTTTTTTAACCTATATCACTATAATGTAGGCTCATGCATCTATAATGACTTTTAACTAAAAGTTCCATTAGTAAAGTTATTTCTTACTTTAACATAAATATTTAAAAATATCTATTCTACTCGCTTCAGTTGACGCATAGCTTTATTCTGATTAGAAACACCATCAACCGTGTAACCAGGTAATTTTATGTCAATACCAACATGAAAAACGATGTTATCACTTAATTCATATCCCTATCATTGCCGTTATCAATCAGCCATGTTTTACGATCAATTTCTTTCTTTTAATGGGTTTTCACTTTAATTGTTTCCCGTTCCATCGTATTTCAAATTAAAGGACGATGACCGAATTTGTATGAGACCCGTCCCCCCCCTCCAACAGATATTTTGTATGTGTTAGTAGTTTCTTAAGGATCTATTAAAAGACTAGCAACCGGTTTTAATATCAAAATCCATGGGGTTAAGATATGAGATAAAATTAAAAAATCACTTTATTTTATCATTTTGTCAAAGTGGGCGTAAGACCAACAGCATTGAAATATATTTCATATGAAAGCTTATAGTTAATACTTTATTTCATATTATGGCACCAAGTACCAAAGACGCGGGAGAACAGAGTTACACCGTTTTAAAAAATGCAATATTTCAACTTTACTGTAGTTACTTGTTTACAGGCCGAAAAGACAGTGGGTGTAAGACCAACAGCATTGAAACATACTTCATATGAAAGCTTATAATTAACACGCTATTTCATATTAAGACACCAAGTACCAAAGACGCGGGAGAACAGAGTTAAACTGTTTTAAAAAATGCAATATTTCAACTTTACTGTAGTTACTTGTTTACAGGCCGAAAGGACAGTGGGCGTAAGACCAACAGCATAGAAACATACTTCATATGAAAGCTTATAATTAACACGCTATTTCATATCAAGGTACCAAGTACCAAAGACGCGGGAGAACAGAGTTAAACTGTTTTAAAAAATTGCAATAATATTCCAACATACTGTACCTGTTTACAGGTATTATGAACAGTGAAAAAAGACCAACAGCATTGAAATATATTTCATATGAAAGCTTATAGTTAATACTCTATTTCATATTATCACCAAAGACGCGGGAGAACAGAGTTAAACCGTTTTAAAAAATTGCAATAATATTTTAACATACTGTACCTGTTTACAGGTATTATGAACAGTAGGAAAATACCAACAGCATTGAAATATATTTTATATGAAAGCTTATAGTTAATACTCCATTTTATATTATGGCACCAAGATGGTGGCAAGCAGACATACGGCCCACTTGATGTTATGTAATCACCGTTATAGGTTACCTTAACAAGATTCAAAGTTCAGAAATGGCACACTAACGTACCCATGATGTAATATTGTGTCAATGACACACAGTCACACTTTTTGGGAAACGTCATAGACCAAATCAAATCGTTTCTTTGTGATAGGTACATGGGTTACATACAGGTGTTCATTACATTAATTATATACCTACTTGATGATGTTCATTCCATGATCAGCCACTTGGGTATACCTACTTGGTTTTGTTTCACTAAGACGGACCCCTACATGTTTATTAGATCTGATTGATAGCATCACGTTTGATCCTGCCACGTTAAAGGACTTTATTTTGGTAACTAATATGGTTTAACTCTGTTCTCCCGCGTCTTTGGTACTTGGTGCCTTAATATGAAATAGCGTGTTAATTATAAGCTTTCATATGAAGTATGTTTCAATGCTGTTGGTCTTTTTTCACTGTTCATAATACCTGTAAACAGGTACAGTATGTTGAAATATTATTGCAATTTTTTAAAACAGTTTAACTCTGTTCTCCCGCGTCTTTGGTACTTGGTGCCTTAATATGAAATAGCGTGTTAATTATAAGCTTTCATATGAAGTATGTTTCAATGCTGTTGGTCTTTTTTCACTGTTCATAATACCTGTAAACAGGTACAGTATGTTGAAATATTATTGCAATTTTTTAAAACAGTTTAACTCTGTTCTCCCGCGTCTTTGGTACTTGGTGCCTTAATATGAAATAGCGTGTTAATTATAAGCTTTCATATGAAGTATGTTTCAATGCTGTTGGTCTTTTTTCACTGTTCATAATACCTGTAAACAGGTACAGTATGTTGAAATATTATTGCAATTTTTTAAAACAGTTTAACTCTGTTCTCCCGCGTCTTTGGTACTTGGTGTCTTAATATGAAATAGCGTGTTAATTATAAGCTTTCATATGAAGTTTGTTTCAATGCTGTTGGTCTTACGCTCACTGTCCTTTCGGCCTGTAAACAAGTAACTAGAGTAAAGTTGAAATATTGCATTTTTTAAAACGGTTTAACTCTGTTCTCCCATATCTGTGGTGGTTGGTGCGATAATATGAAATGGAGTAATTACTATAAGCTTTCATATAAAATATATTTCAATACTGTTGGTATTTTCCTACTGTCCATAATACCTGTAAACTGGTACAGAAATGTTGAAAATATTCCATTATATTTTAAAACAGTTTAACTCTGTTCTCCCATATCTTTTGTGGTTGGTGCAATAATATGAAATGGAGTATTTACTGTAAGCTTTCAAATGAAATATATTTCAATGCTGTTGGTCTTTTCCTGCTATCCATAATGCCTGTAAACAGGTACAGTAATGTTGAAATATTGCAATTTTCAAAACGGTTTAACTCTGTTCTCCCACATTTTGGAAAGATGTCGCCATAGTAAAAAAATATTACCTTACTAAGATCTATTGACTGAGATACATTTCATATCTGTTGGTGGGGGGGGACGTTTTGACGCATCGTCCTTTACGTTTCTATTTAGATCTTGTTTTTCTTCTACCATAAACTTTTTTCCGAAAGTTAAGTGCCTGATAAAAGTATTTGTTACGTAGACATTAAAATGAACTATTAAATTAAACCGGCCAAGTAATTATCTTCTTTTTCTATGCTTCTTCAAGTAGCTTAAGTACCGATGCATCACCACGATATCACTCTATAAACTTAAGGATATTATTATAATCTTATGCATTATGTTAATATCAAAAGAATCATTATCGTCATGTATTCCATTTTAATCTTTATTAATTATATACTTACTAAATCTGCAATGCACCTATACCCTTTATTGTCAGTGTAGTTCCATAAGACCAAGTTTACTATTTGTGAACTATTCAACAATATTTTCAATAACGTTCGTTGAATATGCCGCATTATAATCTACAAGTCGTAGAGGCGGTACAGGCGTGTCAGTGCCGGCCCTATCATTAATAATACGAGCTATACTGCAGATATCATCAGGGCTTTTACCAATTGTATGAGACTCCTTCTATATTTTATCGAAACCATAGGCATTTCGATATTGTTACATAATCAGTTTCTAAGAAAACTTTGGAGAACGACTAATGGACTTTCGTTTTAAACTATGAGAATGGTAGTTATCATTCATGTCACAAAAAGTAACGAGAATCCTAACAAGAATACTGAAGGCAATTAAAAAAGCTTGTAAGTAATCTAGGCAAAGGTCAGAAACGTAATGGGCACTCAAAATGAAACGTTGCAGCTACCTCCCGGCAGGAATAAATAACTTTAATTGCAAAATTTGTCTCTGTCTCAGTGTATAATTTGTAAAATGAATCAAAATTTACAAATGGGCCACACCTGACAAGAACAAAACATCGTAAACGCGTTCTGCACTCATTCATTTTGTCGTCGGCCGCAAATCGTATTTCATGAAGTCTGAGCTAAACACCTTAAATTATGCAATCCTTTTATCTTCATCCTATGCCTTATTTAAGAAGTAACAAAGTTGATTTTAAGCAGTTGAAGATTCTCAACACTTTGGTCCTAATGTACTTGTACAGATATTGCGATAAGGGTAAGTTTGAATCGCGTGGGTGTAGCATTAAGAACTCATAAATCTTGTGCAGGGCATTAATTATTTTACATCTCGGAAGACGAAGCTCAAAAGAGTTTTATTTCATTAGACAGTGAGATAAGACCCGATGTTGATTTATCGATGTTGATCGGATCTTTGTCGTAATTTAACTGGACACTTCCTGCTCAAGAATTTGGAACTTTTTGGTCCTTTTGGGATGTGTAGCGTGAGGGTTGGTCTTTTATTTATGGACAAGTTGCTCTAATAACATCAGGTTTGAGAGATTAAGACACCTGTAACTTGTCGAGGGCACAATAGGTCCACCACAGGAATTTGATAATCGTCTAAATTAACAAAGGACTTTTTTTGTTCTGATTTCCGTTCATACTTTATTGAGCGGTCAGAGTTTTGATAGCGTAAGGTTTTTGGTTGAGACACGCATTTTACACCGTGAGGCAGCTGGTATTAATGCAATTATCACGTCATTATAATTTGTACTTATACAGGAAGCAAACATGTATGTTTGTTGGGCAAAACATTTAAACCAAAATCTACAGGAGACGGAAATAGCGGGTGCCCTAGTTCCGAATTTGCCAGAATCCGTCCAAATTGAATTTATGTTTCTCTCAAACCACATTACTAAAATGCTTTTAGCGTGACACAATTTTGATATTTAATAGCTCATCAAACTTTATTGCTGGCTTCCTCTTTGCCGCCTTTCTCATTCCCTAGTTGCTATGACAATTAGATGCGCGGATATGATAATTTCGTAACATCCTCAGGAGTGGCGAATGTGGTATTAGGGCCAATATAACGTTGTGAATTGTAGCGAAAACTGAGATCGGTTAAGTGGTGAGTACTGAACGGTGGATTACGCTAATGCAGCATGAACCTTGTTTACGGGCAGCGAGTAATTCAGTGGTCGAGGTATACTTAATGAGAAAAGCGAAGTGATGGAACATTTTTTTCAATACAATTACGTAGGTACCTAGTGATATTTATAGCAATCTAGTTTAAATTGATTAGGGAGATATTACAGCGGCGGTAGAAATCAATTAAAACGTTGATGGTAATCAAGATTCTAATGAAAATTAAAATTAATAGATTTATGAGATTTAATAAGCCTAGGGAGGTTTTGAGATAATACGAAATTGGGAATGGATGGATACGTAGATGATGAATATTAAAGAAGTGGAATATATCAAAAATATATTCAATAAGGCATGAGCGTCATTTCTATTGGGACAAACTCTCCAGTATTAATACAACTTCTGACGACACGGAAGCTTATGGCAGTAATCAAACAAACCTACCGGTAGTATGTTTGTATGCTTACAAATAATATTTGTAAACAAAACATATTGTTCTATGTTGTATGTTTATCTAAGTGTTACAATGTGATTACAGCATATGGTATAACAGCAAACACTTAACTAAAAACCATTGACACAAATGCTTTTGTTCTAAATACTTAGCAGACCATGTCCAAAAAAATCCTTTGTTACCATCCTTAGTAATTACTTAAGTAAGAGCTTTTTGTGAAAAGGTGTGCCAAAGTTGATAACGGATTGTCACCTCTTTAGCGAGACACAATAGGAGAGGTTTTCCTTGGTGTTGTGCAAGCTCAAGAACTATTGCACCTTTGTGATTATCTTGGTGCTATTCATTTTTATCGTCTATATTTTTATAAATCATGGTCATCAATGACGTCATCTGTTGTTGTCCATTGACTTCCATATCAATTATGTTGAAAAGGATAGGACAATGAGTAGGTATTACGAATTTTGCCTATACTAATGTCTGGTAAACCCATATTCGACCACTCTTTAGTAGAAACCTATATCTTTTTACCCTTTTACTCTCAATTGGATAAGGATATTGAATTTCCTCCCATTTCTTCATTTAATTGATTGAGTTCAACGTGTAATTTTACCCAGGATTCAGCCCACGTAGCCAGGAAGGTATCGTTTAGGAGGAACACCATCAATTGAGAGCAGACGCACAATTGCAGTATATGATTGCTGCACTGCCAAGCGAGAGGAAAAATGGAACCGCAGTTCCATTAAACGGCGATCAACAACGATATAATAATATGTACAATGAATCAGCGAAAAATACTAAAACTACTTTTTCCTTTTTGGTAGTGGTAACTAAAGGAAATGGAGTGCCATTGATTGAATGAATGTTACTTTTATTTAATAGAATATAGAATGAACATTAAGTGTTATACAATAATGGGAGGAAGTGTACGATAGTAGGGAGGAAAATATACTAAAAACACAGAAGGTAGTTACTTTTTACAGTCATATCGCCATTATAGTAGGAAAATGTCAATCAATTACGTGAACCACCAGCAGATAATCAAACCAATCAGGATAAAGATGGTTTCATTAAAAAAAAACACAAAATCTCTAATTAGACGAAAATTAGTTAAATAAGCTCAATTATATATAGCTTTTCGATGCAAGCCGTGCAGGTGTAAGTACGGTGCGGATATCGCAGCTGATAATGCAGGTAGACACAAATATTGATACAAGGCACCACGTGGGAACGATGTACTCCTCCAGTATGCGCGTGACAAAGATTAAGAACTTCAACAGATACGGAGATAGGCAAGTAAGCTGTTAGGTATAGAATAAACTAGCTTCTGCCCGCGACTTCGTACGCGGATCCTGTTGCTTATGCCGGCGACAACGGGGTCGTCAAAATCGAAGATCTGAAACGTCTGATGTAGAATTCTAAGGCCTGGGGACGGGAAAACAACGGGATGAGCGAGATTTCATCGAAAATCAGTCCTAAACTGTTACCGCCTTCACCGCGTGGAGGTACTCCCAGCTTATGTTATTTTATAATTATAGAGTGAAATTAAGCTTTGATTTCCACATCAGGTGTTCCAGATCTTCAATTTTTAAACGTCAACAGAGAGTGCTCATCAGGCTGAACAACTGTTGCTAAGACGTCATTCCTATATATGTTATAGTGTAGCTGGGCGCTTGGAATTTCACAAAGCGTGTGCCAGATCTTCAATTTTTATACGTCAACAGAGAGTGCTCATCAGGGTGAACAACTTTTGCTAAGACGTCATTCCTGTATATATGTATTATAGTGTAGCTGGGCTCTTGGAGTTCCACAACAGGTGTTCCAGATCTTTAAATTTTATACGACAACAGAGAGTGCTCATTAGGCTGAACAACTCTTGCTAAGACGTCATTCCTATATATGTTATAGTGTAGTTGGTCTCTTGGAGTTCCACATCAGCTGTTCCAGATCAGAGCTTCAAATTTTATACGACAACAGAGAGTGCTCATCAGGATGAACAACTCTTGCTAAGACGTCATTCCTATATATGTTATAGTGTAGCTGGGTTCTTGGAGTTCCACATTAGCTGTTCCAGATCTTCAAATTTTATACGACAATAGAGAGTGCTCGTCAGGATGAACAACTCTTGCTAAGACGTCATTCCTATATATGTTATAGTGTAGCTGGGTTCTTGGAGTTCCACATTAGCTGTTCCAGATCTTCAAATTTTATACGACAACAGAGAGTGCTCGTCAGGCTGAACAACTCTTGCTAAGACGTCATTCCTATATATGTTATAGTATAGCTGGGCTCTTGAAGTTCCAAATCAGCTGCTCCAGATCTTCAAATTTTATACGACAACAGAAAGTGCTCATCAGGCTGAACAACTCTTGCTAAGACGTCATTCCTATATATGTTATAGTGTAGCTGGGCTCTTGGAGTTCCACATCAGGTGTTCCAGATCTTCAAATTTATTCTCTTAGCAGAAAATGCTCATCACGTGAAACAATTTTTGCTATGGTACCATTTTTGTATATCTTATAGTTTAGCTGGTCTGTTGCGGTTCTGCATCAGGTGTTCAAGTTTCCAAGATAAATTATAGCCTATATGTTGCCCGGACCTAATACCTATACAACAAAAAAAAAATCATTCAAATCCGTCAAGTAGTTCCGAAGATTAGCGTGCACAAACACACAGACAAACAGACAAACAGATAAACAGACAAACAGACAAAAAAAAATTTAATTACAGTTTCGGGTTCGGCATCGATATAATAACAACCCCTGCTACTTTTTTTTATATATTTCCATTGTACAGACACCACTTTTCTAGAATTTTATTATATGTATAGATAATAATAATACCAGCCTATTTTAATCCCACTGCAGGGCAAAAAACTCTTCTCTTATAGATTAAGCACAAACAATGATTACCATACCTACTTGCTTAAGGCGGATTGGCGATGTTTTCCTTCACCGATGTCGGTAAACTCAACATAAACTTAAAATGTAACATACTATTATTATAAAGCTGAAGCGTTTGTTTGTTTAAACGCGTTAGTATCAGGAACTACTAGTCCGATTTGCAAAAACCTTTTGTTATACCTACCTACCTACTTATAGCCTTTTTATCTATTAATCTATTAAATATCAATATTTTTTCACGGGAGCAGCAACCGAAAACGTAACTTGACGCGGGTAAAACCGCGGATAAAAATATAAGTGGGTGTTGGTACAGTTAGATTAATTAAAAAATCCGGTTTTCTGTTTTCTGATTCCATATTGGAATCATAAGTTTTTGATACTACAATGGTAAAATAAAAAATAAAAACTTTATTTCGGATACCTAAGCAACATCTATAGTGCCAGTGGTTCAGCAAAATAAACGCAATAAGCAGAATGAGATTGTGTTTCAGTATTATCAATTGCTAAGCAAACTTATCGTAAATGGAGGTCAGCTGCCCTACCATGAACTCTTATTGCGATCCAAAAACTGAATTGTTCTTCAAATAAGTCAATATAACGCATCAATTTATGCGTTATATTGACGTATTTGAAGAACAGTTCAGTTTTTGGATTGCGATAAGAGAAAATACGTCAATAAATGACATAAATTGATGCGTTATATTGACTTATTTGAAGAACAATTCAGTTTTTGGATCGCAATAAGAGTTCATGGTAGGGCAGCAGGAAAGACATTGAAATTAGTCTCATTACTAGAGCTTTAATTAGTATTACATGAAGATTAGCACGAACGCTAATACAAGGTGCAGTTTTGCATCCTTGTCTTTCAGGAAATTGTTATACAAAACATAATAATCAAATAAAATTACGACACCAGGTGGCCTACCACAACCTCTTAAAACAATATTATTTTAACATTGCTTTGCCTTCTGCACTGTTGGATTTTCAACGCTTGGATCAGCGCCGAGAGTTGAAAATGCAACAACAGAAATTACAAAGTAATATTATAATAATATTGTTATAAGAGATGGCGGTAGGCGTCCTGGTCAATAATTAATTAATACTTGGTTTTTTAGTTATTTTTATTTGACAGTATTCCAGAATACACCTGCTTCAATGAACAGAATCGCCCTCATCGCGTATGCGTTTACGCAGTGTCGCAAGACTATATCATGGTGTGCGTGTGGGTTCTTTGTCCCACCTATCTAAACCAAGCGGCAAGATGGCTAGTCAAAATTAAAAAATCACCAATTAAAAATAAAAATAAAACTTATAATACATTTTATTATTTATTTGTATTGAGAATATTTACCTTCTCAAGAATGCAAAACTACACCTTGTATGTATGTATGTATCACGTAACTTGAGATGACGAGACACGTGCTGTCTACGCCTTCAAACAATCTAAACGCTAATCATTATTGTAAATACTAGGTCTTACATTTACAGTGGAAATGCGCAGAATATATGACCGATTGATCTAGACTTCAGTCAAATCTAGCCAAGCGCTTGTGTTAGTCATTTAAAAAAAATATCCACAGATTTTTATGTCGAGTCTTTGAACCTTAATCGAGTAGGACGCTTAGCAACAATTCTAGCAGTTAATTTTAATATATAATATAATATTAAAGATAATATATAAAAGATAGATAACAATATTCAAAAATATGTTCATTTCAATTGGTCAACTTATGTACGTTTACGTATTTGTGACGTGTCATATACGTAATAATAAAGACAACAATAACCAATTAGTGACATTGGAGGCTCCACCATTACATAATTAATATCCAATCAAGCAGTCTTAAAAGAAAACTAATTATAGACCTAACGAGATAATGAGTCAGTTATTAATTGCTATAAGTAGTTAAGTACTTCTCAATATTCGTAATAGATTTATGCGTGTGAATTAATTATAGCCTGCACTCTCTCGTGTCATATTTTTTTTTTGTATGAATAATTAATTAGTTGAATTAATTAGAAGATTATATTGGGATCATTACTTAAAGATAGGCATTTAAAAGTCTATAATTTTTTATTGATATTTTTTTCGGTTAAAGAAAACATCTTGAGGAAACCTCATCAATGCTCATACTTTCTTTGTATAGGTCTTTGCCCTGCAGACAGTTACGTTAGGGAATATGATTTTTCTTTTATTTTATGCTTTCGTCAATTTTCCAATGTTTTCAATAGTTATTCTGCTTTTCAGGACGCAGACCATATATAACAAATCAAAAACCATGAAAATCGGTCCAGCCGTTCTAGAGTTATCAGTGTTCGAACAAATCCGACTTTGTTTAATTAATCTATACTATAATTAATATTATAAAGCTGCAGTGTTTGTTTGTTTGTTTGTTTGTTTGTTTGAACGCGCTAATCTCTGGAACTACTGGTCCGATTTGAAAAATTCTTTCAGTGTTAGATAGATTAGTTATCGAGGAAGGCTATAGGCCATCACGCTACGGCCTACGGGAGCGGAGCAGTAACCAAAGACGCGGGTGTAACCGCGGCGGACAGCTAGTATATTAAGAAGATTAAGAAGATATTTTTTTATCGAACTCTAAATCTTCAAAATATTTGGAGATAGGTATTAAAAATAAAATAAATACCTAAGTCTTCCATTACAGATTTAGCTTAGCTTAGCTGGTCCACCAAAAAAGCTAGGCTCTTAAGCTTAACCGGCTTTACACACCAAACCCATTCATTACCAACCGTACCAACATTTAAATAGCACATTAATCATTAAAAGTTATTAATAGTCATAATTACTAGGATGTCTAATTATCATTTACAATTGTTACTGTACATTATAATTATGTCAAATAAACTAAATAGGACATCTAATAACGTCACAGGCAACTACGAGTAGAATTTATTTATCTATACCTAGTTTACTTTAGAACAAAACTTCCTGTTAATGGATTCATCGTGATTTCTGGTTCAGTCATGATAGCCTAGTGGTTACGACGCCCGCTTCTCTTACATGAGGTTGCGGGTTCAAATCCGGACAGGTACCAATGTAACTAGTTTATCTTGGACATCACTGACATCGGTGAAAAAAAACATCGTGAGGAAACCTGGACTTAAAGATTATTATGTAAGTCTGAAATCTTCAATTCGCCTTGAGCAAGCCTGTTGATTAATGTTCCCACCTTCTCTGTTTGAGAAGAGGTTTTTGTCCTGCAGTGGGACTATAGTAGGCTAGTATTAATTTTTATTTTAATGAATTCGTAGATTGTTTAAATGACCATAATTTAAAGTAAACATTTAATAAATAAAACTAAGATAAAGAACGAAGCTATTACCGATAGGCACCTTCTACTTATATTAATTTCGCATGAAGCTACGCAAGAAATAGGCAGATAACATGCTAATAGTGTCTCCCCTACAAATAATTCTCTTAATCTTTGACATCGTTGCGTCGGCATCGTCAAGCAGACACATACCGCCTAATTATTGTAAACGCAGCATGTTTGAGTGAAATACCGCAAAGCTGGTACCCACTTGGACTTGTTAAGTAACTACTTAAGTTTTGAGTACTACTTAACCGTACATTAGCTGCGCTTCGGAGAATTCACTGATCTACAGCCGCTTTTAATTACGAACAGGTGTGTAGGAGATAAAGGCTTGAAAGCGCTTTTTTTGCTGCTTTTAAAAGTCAGCCCTGGGTACATATTTCGGGACTGGTTATGATGTGTCTCGATTTCCAAAAAAAAACCATAGTGAATGCTGGACATAATACATTTTGTAATTATAGAGATATTTATGATATGTTAGCATTGTAAAGAAAATGAGTCCATCGATAAGATTAGTAATTTTTCAACTTTCTCGGGTCAGAATCTTAATCGGCACATATCGAGCCGAAAAATGCTGAACAAAAATTATGAAGGACAACCTTAGAACTTGCACACAAGATCTGCACTATAATTCCGAGTACGTAGAAATTCATGTGAATGGATAGTCATGTTAATTATCGCATACGACGAGGATTCCTGAAAGTCCGTAATTAACCATCTGCCAAACGACTTTATAATGGATGGCCATTTATTTATGGAATAAGAAGGCTTTCAAGGAAGATCTTGTTTGTGTTATTGGTTGATTTTATTTATAGTAACGGTCGTACACATAAACGAGTTGGCACATTCAGTTCGGCATTCATCATCATCTGCCTAGCCTTTACCAACTATGTTGGGGTCGGCTTCCAGTCTAACCGAATGCAGCTGAATACCAGTATTTTACATGGAGTGACTGCCTATTCAGTTCGGCATTCAAAGTTTTAATAAACCTTAACCCTTAATTCATTAAAAAATCAAGCAAGACGCAGTCCCACGTCTTTCCCAATCAAAAGCTCAGCCAACAAAGAAAATCTCGCGAGATTTAAATTTAAAATTGGAACGATTTTTAATTTTTTATTCTCACACGGCACGGCATCCTGCCTGTCATACGCGAGCCTACTTAACGGATACAGTTTAATCTGACAGGTCAGACGCGTCGGATGTTTTGACAGCGAGCCAATTACCTGCCACTTTGTTTGGCGGGCTCTGTACGCAATGTTTCACATCCTGCGAACCTGGGATTTGACCTGGGGAGAACTGGGTTGATAGTGACTATAGTTGCTACTATGGCAACTGTGAATTTTTTACAGGATTATTTCTCGATTGTTTTGTTTATTAAGTTGGTATGTACTGTGTAGGATAGAACTGAGAGTTTTTGGAAGTGAATTCATGTTTCTAAGGCCCGGTTTCTACCAAAGCGGAGAAAAGAGTAGATGTCTGGTACAACCAATCGGCTTGCGTTATTTACTATAGGATACTGGATACTGTAGGATACTGATTCTATTGGTTATTTACCAGACATCTCTCCCCTCCGCTTTGGTGGACCCCGAGACTAACCATCATCTCAAGAAAAACGCCAAGTTACAGATAAGTCTAGATAATTAGTAGGTTCCTAGGTACCAAATTCTCAATAGGAAAAACACGTTACACCTTTAAATATTGAATAGTTTCTATGGAATATACCGATGGACAAAGCGTGGGAATTCAGAAGTGAATGGTGGTGCTAAATAGCACATTACTAAACACAAATACTTAAATGACTAAAGTAAGTTAGCTTAAACACGCGATCTCGGTGGTGGTTTGGAAAGGCTGGGTACACCGTAACTAGGAACCTGTTGAAATACCCATTCAGTTCATACTTAAATGATCACCTGTAGGCAGTAGAATTTTAATTTTGCACTTTGCAATCTTGATCTCTTGACCTTGCAGGACGACCTAAGAAGGAAATTATCAATATGTCGACTCGGGATACCCGTTCAGGGCCTACGTGATAAAAGCAGTCCAATAAAAAATAGATAGTTATGTGTGATAGTAAGTACCACCTACCTACTTAATTAGCTAACCAGATTTTTGTTTTCGCCATAGAACTTGTTAATTAGACAAGTTTGGATAAGTTTTAGTTCCTAAATCGACATGATTGGATAAAAAATCCTTAATAGGTGTAGGTACCTACTTTCTTAATTAATGTTGATAAAGATCTGACGATCTGAGTAGGTATTTATAAGAAACATAATATTAGTACTGGCAATCTTAAACAAAAGTTGCACAAAAAAAAATCATTTCAGTAAGACTTGCAAAAGTAAGTTCAACAAACTAAACTACCACTCAAGTCTCAAAATTTATTGAATACTAGCTGTCCGCCGCGGTTACACCCGCGTCTTTGGTTACTGCTCCGCTCCCGTAGGTCGTAGCGTGATGGTATATAGCCTATAGCCTTCCTCGATAACTAATCTATCTAACACTGAAAGAATTTTTCAAATCGGACCCTACTGGTCCGATTTGAAAAATTCTTTCAGTTTTCAGAGATTAGCGCATTCAAACAAACAAACACTGCAGCTTTATAATATTAGTATAGATTATTAGTATATTATTAGTATTAGTATAGATAAGTATAGATGTACCAATTTTTTTTTTTTCTGTGATGTTTTTGGAGAGGAAAAAATATAATGATATTACAGGAAAACTTGTCATATTCAGCAGAATTTAACAGAAAACCTGTTCCAGATCTTTTAAAATAGCCGCATCAAGCAACAATATAACAAAATGGAATATTTCCAAGTACAGTGTTTGAATGGGAATGTGACTGGTCAATCAATGGGGCCACTGTGCAGTGAGACAGTGCAATGTAACCATCGGTTAACATGTTAATGTGTCAGTAAACTCTGTTATGTCAGTCGTTATTGACTGAGGAAACAAGGAGTTTACATTTGCTTGCATCAACCTCTTTTACTAAATAATAAAATCAATTACTGGCCGGTTACAATACTACCACTAACAGTTTTTAAATATTGTTCCATGATTCTTTATTTAAAAAAGCTTGACATTTAAATATTTAGTTTTCCTTGGCAACTATTGATACCTAACTCGTGTTTAGTATAGAAAATATTACTGAAATGTGGTTTTAGTAGTTTATAATATGGACAGTCAGTTACATAACAATACTTAATTTTAAAATTAACATTAGTATAATTTAAGGAAAGTGTTTCCGGTATTAGTTTCCTTAATACAACATTTTGCTTATTACCTTTATAATATGAAATGAAATACCCTGAAATACATGTATTGTGTAGAGAATGTTTTGTACAAAGTTAAGAACTTACAAGTGTATAATGAGTAGGTACTCATGTATTATTTAACTATCAAATTTTTATCTGGTGAATTTTACAAACAAAACACAGTTGATTGTGAGAAACGATTGTGTTTTGTTTTAGGAAAAAATTGCCATTATGTAGGTACTTATTATAGGAGTACAAAGTTTATTAAAGTGATTTGTATTCTAAATGAAGTGTTAAAATGGAAAGATATTTTCATAATATTGTTCTTTGTGAAAAAGAACGCCTTAGAACATTATATTTCGGGTATTTTGTAGGGATTTAATTTAGTTAATTTATGATACACAGTAAAATAGCCAATTAGCAAATTGTAAGTGATTAAATTCTAGTAAGGAATATTTAGTACCTAATTAGAACAGACATGCTTAGTTGAGTTTAGATCACCTGTCTTTTGTTAGGCAGGCAGGTATTAAATATTTAATTTTCTTAAATATGAATTGGCACTCTTTTTGTGGGTTTTAAAGCTAAAGATGTTACTATACCTACATGTATAAAGATTATTTTAACTATTCAAATTACATCACTTTTGTTTACACTGCGAGATAATTTATCCGTTAGGTATATTCTCATGACTGATAAAAAACGATAGCACAGAGTACACTTAATTATTTTAGCAAATAGGTACCTACCTATATAATTTCAGTTAAGTATAAAAAAAAAGTTTATAAAAAGAAACTAGTTCAAAGTTTCGACCTTATTAAAGTACGAATTTATACGTTTGTTAATATTATTGTGAAGATTGAATGACGAACAATGTTGATAAGTTAATCATTTATGTAGAATTTGCTTGATAAAACTATACTATACTGCCGGTTACGATAAAAACAAGTTATATTCGTATATTCCCATGCTTTTCCTTCAAAATATCACACACAACAAGTAGATTTAATAAAATTAAACAAAAATAACTCACCACAAAATAGGATGGCGAAATCCAGAATAATTTTTCGCAAAATAAACTTTGAATCTCGATCTATTGTGATTGTATGGGTACGAGAGTTCGTTTTCCGGTCGTTTCTTTCCATTTTAACTTATGTTTATACTAAACTATAGTCAGAAAATAATAAAAACACTATCACTGCGAAGAAATTTACGAAATATCTAACGTCAAAACGTTAAATGAAAATTTGACAATAATCACACGTCAAGCATCGGGCGCATGCGCTCGCGGACTGGCGCGTTCGGAAACAAACAGTGAGTGCGTTCGTAGAGTTAGCTTGCTACTCGATTCATGTCGTTTATTGTTTTTGATGATGTTGACAGCCGGCAAAAGCAACTTGCTGCAGCTTGGTTGGGAGTTGAGTTACCGCGGTATCCAGTAATTTTGTAATTACATTTGATCTGGCTACTCTTCGTGAGGTAAAATAATATTTTCCAAATTATACAAAGTAAAGCACCGGTCGACCATTTATTTATTCTTACAGATAATTTTAATTTTCATATACTTACTTCAGTTTTATTTTATTAATATTTATGTTAAGTATAAATATGAAATTTTAGAATAAATAAATTTGGTTTATTCAATTCAAAAATATAAAAAAAAAACGATTCAGGTTCATTCATAAAAATGATCCCGAGGAATGAAGGCAATGAAGCCATAAAATATAAATTTTAGATTCTAAAATTGATTACATTTCACGCTCATATCACTGAACATGATAACGCATGACTTATTTTTCTAGTTTCATAATACTCGTACGAACCGTAGAAGATTGGATGCGACAAAGACCCTTCTAATCCTTTTTTTTTTATTTTTTTTTCTTGATGGAATGCCGCTGATCGGTAGCCATTGAGACGACACCTGTGTATTTATTATTATTTATTTATTGCTTTTTTTTTAGAACATGTTTTGTATCTATTTTAGCTGTCCCCCTATCGTGTACGTAAAATGGTGACGAAGGTGCTTCTGTATTTGTGATCATTTTATATTAATTTTGCAGATTAAAAGAAAAAGGTTACCCGCAGCTGTGATGCTGCCGCCTCCCTATGGTACACCTACTTATACATGTCATTGTACTGCATTGGGGTAATTTCGACAACCGCATAAATTCTGAATTTTATAATTATTTCTAGGTACCATCTCTAAAAATAACAAATTATAAAATGTGAATTATAATTATTTGTGTAATAATAGGTACCTACCTACGTCATTTTTTTTTTAATTATGTCGCTGCGTTTATTACAAATTAATACATAATTAAATCGTTATATGCGGTAATGACTGCCTATTGCCTTAATCAAGTAAGTAGTTAGTTAGTAAAAAATAATCTCATACTTAATTTGTTCACTATAAATTAAATGAACATTGTCAAGTGCAGTCGCAGCCTAAGATTTAAGGTTTACCTACTTTCGGGGAAATACTGGATATTACATATTTACAGGATCCAGTGTTTGTCAGTTGACAATGAGACATATGGGAAAAAGGCGTGAGTTTAGGTATGTATGCGAGGAGTAAAATAAAAAATCCAAAGTGTATAAAATCGCAGAAGTGGAAAGTTTCCTGATAATTATTGTATGAGGCGTGTCTTGGACTTGTTATGTTTTATTATAAACTAGCTTAACCCGTGACTTCGTCCGCGTGAATATCGATTACCTACGGGTCTTTAATGTTTTTACGCGAAACCCTAATTCTTTTTTTAACAGGCAAAAAATAAAAATTGTTTTTTTTTTTAACCGTGTAAACATTCATTTGAATTTGATTTGTTGTTTTTAGTAATAAGTTGTTATTTTAATATTACAAACAGACATTTCAATTTTTTTTTATTTGTATAGACTAGCGACTGCTTTTATATATTTTCTCGATATTTATGATAAGTTATCCGATATTGAGCTTTTCAAACTATATAAAAAATATTCTATTTTGACAAGAAATTACGAGTCGACGATGTTTTCATGCATTGCTGATCCCTACTATGAAAGAGCCAGGTAGCTGAATATTTATCGAAGTACCTATCCTACCAATACGTTTAAATTAGAAGTTTAATTATTATGAATCACGACTTCGATCAACAAACATGACAATACCTAAAAAAAAAATCTCGACAGTAATACAATAATTCAGTTTTCGTAAAAGTTGTAGGTAAGTTTGATTTTCAATATTTCAGAAACAAGGATGTGGTCCTAAATAAAAATATTCTCAATGATTTAGAGAATTTTGTAGATACTTATTTGTAACTTGACTTTAGTGTTTTTTACACCTGTTATAGTTGGTTTAGTAAGTACGTACATAAACCGGCGAAATAACAAGAAATAAGCCAAAGAAAATAGAAATCTGACACTTACTTGTGCTGTGCCATAAATATTCCTTACTCTAATAAACTTACTAACCCACATTTTAATAAAATTTATGGTGTAGGTATTAACTACAATTATTAACTATGTAAATGTAATGGTTGTAAAAGCATTTAAATAAGTAAGTGGGCATTTAGATAATACATAATGCCTAATGTTTAACATTAGTATGTAAAAAGTATAATAAGATTCAACAAAGTAGGTACCTACTTTTAAAATACATTCCGGATTTAGGAATTTAAGTAATTAAGTACAGCGCCATCTATTTATCTTTATAAGAACTGTTGCCACGACATCTACCGAAAACATATAAAACAACTTAGAATACTGTATGACTTTGGATTTACATTGAATCAGCCTTAAAGAATAGATGGCGCTTTTATAAATATTGTTGTTTACTGTTTAAATAAAAAGAGGGCATTACTTGCATATTTTACTTTTTAGTAAATTGGAAAATGTTGTTTGAAAAAATCGTAACACGCATCAGATGTCTTACGATTTTTTAATTAGCTATTGGAACGATGGACGAGCTACAATTTAGTCACCACATGACCCCTCTTTATTACTCTTTTGTGCTCCTGCGTGGCGTTATGATTACCTACCTTTTTTAAGATTGGACGTGGATTTCTATTTTCTTACTCTTCCATTGTTCTTTTCAGATTAATTTCGACGCGGGATCAAGACACTCGAATCATGTCTCCGGATCTCGTCGAGCTTCATTGCTTCGGAGATTTCTGTTGGTCGCCACTGTTGATAAACTCTGGCTTTCAGGAGTTGCAGTGGTTAGGAATAGCGTGGCGGGATTGACTCATAAAAAACTACGATTGGAAACTTGCAAGCTTCCAATCGTAACAACAACAACAACTTCATATCAAATGTAAGGTTTTACATTAAACTGTCGTAATTTGATGTTCATGGTATCAGTCTCTAGCGCTGTTGATATCTTATCAGAATGAAGCAATTGGTTGCAGACTTGCAGTTGGTCAGTTACCATCAAATGACTCTTACCATATATGGCATCATGATAAGAGTAATTTTTAACTTTTGTTTTGTTTTTATTGTGACTGCCCCGTTGGTACCGTGGTCGCAAGCGCGACTGCTGAGCGTGGAGTCCTGGGTTCGAATTCCAGGTCGAGCAAAAAGTGATAATGGGTTTTCCCATTAGGAATTTCTTAGTAACTGCCCGGAGTTTGGAAGTAGATGGTGTGACAACCCCGTGCCTCGGAGAGCACGTACAGCCGTTGGTACTGCGCCTGATCTTTCCACGCTCATGTTGGAGGATGTAGTGACAAAGATAGAAAAGGGTATGCTTAGATGGTTCGATCATGTTGAGAGGATGAGTGAAAGACGATTAACAAAAGGTATTTATATGGCAGAGGTGAGTGGCAACGCAGGGAGGGGCCGCCCTAGGAAAACCTACACTGACCTTATTGGTGAGGTTCTTCAGAAAGGTCAGGTGCGGAGTACTCGTAACCGGCGTGCTTGTATGACGAGATGTATGAACGTAGATGAGGCGAAAGGAGTATGTAAGGATCGTAGCAGGTGGCGTTCTGTGGTTTCTGCCTACCCCCATGGGAAAAAGGCGTGAGTTTATATGTATGTATGTATGTTGGATCAGTCCCATCAGACTATGAAAGTGACAGGGAGGGAGTGCACAAATGTGTTTGCGCTTTGCGCACACACTTAGTCTTGTGCACTATCTCCTGCGAACTTGGCAAGCCTTTTTTTTTGTTTTATAATATTTATTACTTATTATTTATTTTTTGTTGTTTTGTGTAAGTACCTACCACTTAGGTTGTGGATAATTATTTATTCCTTTTTTTTTGAAAAATTACAGGATACAATGTAGTTTGCTACGGTATAAACAGTAAAACTATGTAACATTTTAAATGTGCTACAATATCGCATTAATTCTGACCTAAAAGGTTTTGGTACTTGTCCAGTATCGAACCTCGTACATGAGAGGCAGGCGCCATAAACACTGAGCCATCATACCTACCTACCTAGTAAATATTGTGTGCCTATTGTACCGAACTTAACAATCGATCGCAATAAATCTTCCATTTTACCTCATTCAACCAAAAAAACCGTACGAACAAAAATATCCAAATTGATACAAGATACTCAAAGTGGATGTCAGATCTTAATCCGAGCAAAGTTTGCTTGTCGCAGGCCTGGTCGCAGTAATCCAGCTCAAGAGCTAAGCTATGCTAAGCTGAGCTGAGCTGTCTTCGGTAGATATTGAAATGTTTGCTCTTCACTGTCGGCCAAAGATGGATTACCTGCGACTCTGAGTACTCGTACCTATGTTTACTTTGTGTGTAGTTTGGTAAAGTATAATGTTGGATAGAAAAACGATGTTGTTTGTGGAAAAGCCTTGACGTGTGAGTTTATACTGGATCTATGGCAAATCTTGAGATAGGTACAGTGAAATCTGAAAGATCTGGCCCAAGGATTTTTTTATCACATACCTACTTATAGAGCAGTGGTTCCTAACCTTTTCAATGTCACTACCCCTGTGAACAAGTATGGGAATTGAGTTTACCCCTAGCTAATTTAAAATAATTAAAACCACACAAATTTGAACGAAAATATGTTTATTATGTAAGAAATTGTAAAGTAAAATATAAATCTCGGAGTTAACTAGTGTGAAGGTTGAAATTGCTTTGCATTCTCAAGTTTGACAATATTAGGGTTTATTGCTATTTTAATACTATTTCGTGCCATCCCGTGTTACCCCTCCAGAATCTCCGTTTAACCCCTGCGGGGGTAATTACCCCCAGGTTAGGAACCACTGCTATAGAGGCTTTTCATTTACCCAGTTTCCCAAATTGGTAAGTTTAGAATGACGGTTGTCTTATAGTACCTACCTAGTATAAAGAGGGTCCCGCTAAGTACCTAACAGAGGTTAAGATGTAGGTAGTTAGGTACCTACCGTATAGAGATGAAAACATTTTAACTTTGTTATTATGGAAGAGGTAATGTTTGTTTGTTTATAAAACACGAAACTTATGTATGACTAGCTTTTGCCCGCGACTTCGTCCGCGTAGAAGTCGAAAATGGTTCTAATAGAATTTCTACGGAGTAGGTAGGTAATGATATCAACTTCACCCCCAAAATAACTCTCTCCCCCTTTTTAACCCCGTTAGGAGATGAATTGCAAAGAAATACAACGCATGTCTTCCATCAATTCTATTAAAGAATGTTCATGGAAAATTTGAAGTAGATTGGATCAAGGAATCACGTCGTCCCATACAAACTTTGCCCCCCTTTTTCACCACCTAAGGGGTAGAATTTAGGAAAATCCTTTCTTATCAGAAGCTATACGTCATACAAAGAACACCCCCACCAAGTTTCAGGTCCCTGCGATCAGCGGTTTAGGCTGTGTGTACGTTGATCCGTCAGTCAGTCAGTCAGTCATTAGATAATTCATTCATTCAGGACAAAGCATTTTAATATGTGTATAGATAATTAAAAAGTATGTACAATTTATAAAAAGAAAGAAGAAAGGAGGAAACTTTTCTTCGCACTTCCGTTTCGGAGATTAAACATATTGAATGAGTACCTCTACAAAACAAGAGCATTACTATTATAACAGACATACCAATATCAACACACAATAATAGTCGCCAACATTCATAGTAAAACACATAAATAAATA
This sequence comes from Hoplodrina blanda, assembly GCA_949316365.1. Classification (NCBI taxonomy): domain Eukaryota; kingdom Metazoa; phylum Arthropoda; class Insecta; order Lepidoptera; family Noctuidae; genus Hoplodrina; species Hoplodrina blanda. Next base: position 12,226,226 of record OX438594.1, read on the forward strand.
AGTACCTAAGTACATGATAATAATATCGTCACCGAAATCCCAAAGCCACGATAGAATAAATAACGTTCTAACCAAAAGCGCTCAACACAAATAAGCAAAAATATTCACCAAATCCTAACTTTGTATCACAAATTCTGTACAACGGAATCCCGCGAAAATTCGTTCATTAAAGCCAACAATGCCTTCAGACGGGTACATACAAATAACCGACCGAGTCCAATTTAAATAACAGGCTCGCAAAGCTGAAAAACAAGCCTTAACCGAAGTTGGGAATAAATTAGCAACCCCCCCTTGAACACCCCCTTACCCCAATGTGTACATTGTGCAAAATATTATTTGCCTTGCCAGACAATAATAGGATCTAATGCCACGCCCTGACATGTTAGCTTTTGGGAGCTCCGCCCAGCGAAATCTCGTCCCCAATTGGTCTACTTTTATCTCCATCTCTGTCTTCGCCGTCTTCTGGCTCGCTCCCTCGTGTAGCTTTTCCCTCAACGCCCGAGGGGTAAATGTTATGGTAGGAAACATATACGAGGGTTTTCTAGTACCGCGCTCGCATTGTCATGCCGCTTCCACGAATATTTTTTACGCAACTTTTATTTGAAGATATCTACCTGAATGGAGTACTAGAATTCGTTTTATGAGATTTTTTTTTAATACGCGAGTCTTTTAGCGGATTATGGGATGAGGATGTCTTTGTAAACAGTTTTTATTTGGAACGTGTAGGGTTTTATTTTAACTGGTTTTGAGTTTGAGGACTTTTAGCAAATCAAGTCTTGATGTTTTTAACTACTTTTAATTAAGTACTTTCTTGTTATATGTTTCTTTCGAGGTTTCTTTGATATATGTACCTATAGATATGTGTCTGTCTGTATGATTGTGTCATAATGTACAGCATTAACTTAAAAACAATAACATCAATTGACTGTTTCAGTTGTTCCCCGAATAAATCTTTAAATAGTGCTAATTAAGTGCAGGTATTACTCACCACTACCGAAATAACAATACTAGTGAACGTATCAATGCCGAAATCAATGCCAAAAAGCTGTAAATAAACAAACCTTTTTAAAAAACTAAAAATAAATACCACAACAAAGTCGAATCGATAAACGCGAAGCAGCCTAATAATTATTAGTCGACGGCCTGAAATTCATGCACAAAGCTCCGACCCGCAGTAATAATAACGACAATTGTTGTGTTTAGTGGAACGTAAACGCGGGCCGGAAGGGAGGGGGGGCGGGGCGGATGCGCCCGTGGGCGGAGCCGCCAGGGGCAGAGCCTCCACGTACGAGGGCAAAGCCGCAGTCCGCGCCGCGACACGCGCCACAACGCACCTCTGACATGTGACCGAAAGCATGGAAGATTGTGATCTTGCCCAATACCGCGATATGATCATCGAGGGCGAACTACCGCTGGACCTGCGACCGCCGCCGCGACTGTACCTGCCGCACTACCTGCGCGACGACCGCGACCCCGAGTACCCCCAGGACGACACCTACGTGTCCGTGGACGAGGACACTCCTGAAGTTCCACCGGCCTCCAGTGACTCGGAGCGATACGACGCCTCCAGCCCGACGGAATCTAAACCATCAACACCAAAGAAGCCAAAGCAAAAGTCCTCATCACAACTCATCAAGCCGCCTTACTCCTACATCGCACTCATTACGATGGCCATCCTACAATCACCACACAAGAAACTGACGCTAAGTGGGATCTGCGAGTTCATCATGACTCGGTTTCCATACTACAGAGAAAAGTTTCCCGCCTGGCAGAACTCGATCAGGCATAACTTGAGTCTGAACGATTGTTTTATAAAGATTCCGAGGGAGCCAGGGAATCCGGGGAAGGGGAATTACTGGACGCTGGATCCTTTGGCTGAGGATATGTTTGATAATGGAAGTTTTTTGAGGCGGAGGAAGCGGTACAAGCGGCCTGCGCCGTCGCTGCAGCATGCACATGCAGTGGTGGCGATGCTGGCTCGCGAGGCGTACGCGCCGCTGCTGCCGCTCCCGTGCTACCTGCCGCCGACGCCGCTGCTGTCTCTGCCGCGCCCGCCGCCGGCGACCCTACGGCCCGTCCCATTGCCGCCGCGCGTCGCAGAAACAACGGAACCACGAAGTAAGAGATCTCGAAATGGATTCTCTATTGAATCTATCATCGGTTCCCAGGATAGTTCAATTAATGAGCCGAGGAGAAGCGCCTTCTCGCCTCTTCATCAAACAAACTGTCCGCCGGATGACTGGGCCAGATGAATGTACCTAAACGGGTACGGTTCCAGTCCATCCCCGTTTTAAAACGTCCCGTCGGACGCGTGATCCTCGCAGACTGATGTGTTCCGAAACGAATGAGGAGTTCGTAAAGTGATATGCGATAAACATTTGTATAAAATAATGCAAAACATTTGTATAAAGTGTCGATTCCCTAATGTGTCCGGGAATTACAATTACCAGCTAATTCAAATGTTACCATACCTAAATATTGCCCGTGCGTCTCCAACTGTGAGAGTTTTTCAGCTGAAATTACTATGTACTTACGGTTTATTTACTTTTTTTTCAAATTTGATAAAACAAAGTGTTTAAGATTTCTAATACCGATTTGCGCGTAGTACTGGTTCAGTTATCTACATACCTAAATTAAAAATAGCCAAAACATAACAAGTTAACACTTTTTGTTAAAACTAAAATTTAATTTATTTTTACAATAAACTTTCTTATGCATAGGTAATGCAACAAAATCCTAGTACCTATTCAAGGCTAAAGATTTTTTAATCAAATTTTTTTTTGTAAAATGACTTCAGCTGTTTTTGTTATTTTATTTTCAAATCAGTTTCCTTGTGTTTTAAGATTGGACAGCATTTAATTATAATGCAAAGATATAATCAATCAAGAAGAGTTTTTGTGTAGTTTTTTTTAATCTTTTTTTGTATTAGTTTTGCCAAATGTATAAAGACAACCATAGCAATTCAAACCAACGACAATGTTTTCTTATGTTTGTAATTTTATCAAAAAGATAGTGATCTATAAATAAGTCTAGTCATTCTATGTACAAAGTAGTGTCGAGTTATAAAATGTAAGTATTATCTAAGTCTTACTGTAAATATTAACTTTACTATTATAAATAACTATCGGCAGTCGACTTTAAATAAGCATTTATTAAATGGCGCAATGTTTTTTAAATTATAGCTTATTGGTACAGTCATTTTTTCGCCTAAATTCAAAATTAGAATCAGTTAAATTTATTTAATAACTAGTTATTTATTTTTCTTGATTAAAAAATAATTTGAAAATCTAAATGTGACTTTCAAATTACGAATGCTTGTTGTATAAATTATTCCTCCTAAATTATTTTTAATTTTTATTGAACAAGTTATAAAAGAAACTATTAAATAAAAAATGTGTCTTTTCACCTTATTTAATGCCGATTGTCGTCACTGCAATATTTCTTGTAAAAAAAACACTGATTTGGTTCTAAAAAAAAGAGCCGTAATGTATCTAAATGTTATCATAAACTGTAGCTATTTTGTGTAACGTAACATCGTATTTTTAAGGAAGAAAATATAAAATAATGTGAATGATATTTTTTTGTTTTATTTTTTAGGCTTACTGGCAATTAAGCTTCGTCTCATAATGCAATAAAAAAAACATTGCTGAAGCGAATGAAGGGTTACTCGTAAATCAAGCTATTATTTTTTATCAACTTTTCTATTAACTCTACATAGTATAAAATATAAAACAAAGGAACTTTCCGCCGTCTGTACACTTAGATCTTTTAAAGTACGCTACGAATTTGAATGCGGTTTCCATCAATAGATAGAGTGATTCAATAGGAAGGTTTGACATCTAAGTACAATGGCACGCGTGCGAAGCCGGGGCGGGACGCTAGTATGGAATAGGCTGCTTTTCCAAGCGGCCTTGTAACCCATACAACCCATGATTAGGTACCAAATAAGAAAATCTGTTTACAAATCCTGCTTATAGTTCTTTAGGTCTGATATTGAATTTATTTTATTTGAAAAATATCATTGAGAAACAGAAAAGAGAGGTCCCTTTTATCGTTGATCTTAAAATGTAATAAGAGTATAGGATTTACTAACTTTCATTTTTTATTTTATCTCTATACATGGATACTTACCTAGTTATAGGTACTGGCCAAAAGTAGGAAGAGCTTACAAAAAAATTGCTTCAGAAGAACTAAGATTTTTTTATCTGGTTTCATAAAAATGCTGAACAACTTTTTAGGTTTTTAAGGAAAATGTTGTAGGTACTTAAAGTATCTTGGAAGCTTGTATCTAATAGCTGAAAACCGAAGGAAATCTATACGTTTTTCAAATATAGTTTAACAGGGAGGCGGAGATTTCAAAGATAGATAAGACCACGACTCGCTGCAATTAAGCATACAGTGGCGTTTGTCTTCAAAAAACGAAGGAGGTTCTCAATTCGGCCGGTATTTTTTTTTTTTTTTTTATGTATGTACACCGATTACTGCGAGGTTTCTAGTCCGATTAGTGTGATTCTTTTTTTGTTCGATGCAGTATACTTGCCATTTGGTCCCATAAAAATTTCATCCAATTTGGTTTAGTGCTTTTTATTTTGTGAACATTTTTCTAAATTAAATATATCGTGTGAGGTATTGTTCGAAAGGGCTTTTATTAAGGATTTCAAACATTAACACACAAGCACTAAAAAGTGAAAAATAAAAAGCTTTTTTACAAAAAAAGACAACCGCCTTCAAAAACTACAAAATAAAAAATAACTTTAGTTTGGAAGTCGGTGGCAATTCCTACATACTTAACAAAAAACAACCAAAGCCGCCGACTTCCAAACTAAAGTTATTTTTTATTTTGTAGTTTTTGAAGGCGGTTGTCTTTTTTTGTAAAAAAGCTTTTTTTATGTTTTTTTTTAATGTATATTTGGATGTTTGGTAGGTATGAGAATACGTTGTAAAGTATATATCATACTGCTAGGTGATAGGGACTGACTGTGACGCGGATGAAGTCATTGGCAGAAGCTAGTAAAATAGGTAGGTATATATAGCTTAACTTAAAATTATTATTTTTAGACTGCCTCGTTGGTCTAGTGGTCGCTGAGCATGAGGTCATGGGTTCAATTCCCAGGTCGGGCAAGGTGTTATTGGGTTTTTCCATTAGAAATTTCTCAGTAGCAGCCTCGGAGTCTGGATTTGTGCCCGGTTGATGGCAATAGGCTCGCCCCCTATTACATGGGACTTAAAAAAATATAACTGGCGAAATGTGGGTGTACACCTCTGCCTAAACCTTTCGGGGATTACAGGCGTGATGTTATGTTATTATTTATTTTATTTAAATTTTTCGTATTTATTTTACCAAATGTTAAAAAGTAACAAAAATGGTCATAATATGTAGTATTACTATCTTCACACACAAAAGATTTGTGCAAGTTGCACTTAAAATATTTTTCAGATATCCAAAAAAATATAGAACAAAAATTCCATCACCTAAGTACTCAAACAATAAGAATCAAGTTTTAAAAAGTAAACCTCAACGTGTGAGGTGCTCCACCATAGACAAACACTTCAAGTCCGGGACAGCGAAAGCTCCGGGATTACCGAGCTTATCAGCACGGGACAGTGATAACGCGAATTACGTCACAAACGTCAAATACTAGCTGTTGGGTGGTCCGAAAACCTAACAAAGTAGTCAAATAACTTTTAGTAACGTAGGCATTGTCTTGTTCTTCTTTATCGTGTGGGCAGTAAGGTCTTACGACCCCACACACCCTAGTGTCAGAGTTTCTAAACCGCCTCAAGGGCCTCTGACATGGTTTGAATGGGACAGTAATTAAGCTGGTATAAGTCCAGGTTTCCTCACGATGTTTTCCTTCACCGATGTCAGAAAGTGCATATGAATTGAAAAAGTCACATTGGTACTTGTAATACCAATGTAGGCATTGTAATCTGTCTCAATCTGTCAAAAGTGCCTACATTACAAAAAACATCACGCCTGTAATCCCCGAAGGGTTAGGCAGAGAGTGTACTCATTAGTACCTACTCTTACATTTCGCCAGCTATGTTTAAGTCCCATGCAATAGGGGGCGAGCCTATTGCCATCAATCGGGCATAAATACAGACTCCGAGGCTGCTACTAAGAAATTCCTGATGGAAAAACCCAATAACGCTTTGCCCGACCTGGGAATCGAACATAAGACCTCACGCTCAGTAGTCCCACTTTGCGACCACCAGACCAATGAGACAGTCAAAAATGATTCAAGTGAAATCTACCGTGTTGCTAAGAAACCATCTGTTTTAATTAAATTCTATAATTTTATTTTAACCATCTGTTTTAATTTAATTTTTTTTTAACCATCTGTTTTAATTAAATTATATTAATATAGGTACAAAAGACAAAATTATTTATACACCTGCTATTAATTTATTAAATGATCCACACAATAATAATTATAGGTAGTTTACATAAAGAAACTGCACTTCTTTTCGTATGTAAACATTTAAATAATTAAATTAAATAAGAAATGCTATTGTCGTAAAACAATATATTAAGCCACTTGTGTATATTTTACCTAAAATAAACACACGTGTCCTTGTATAAGAAAATTTTATATTATTTGTTGAATATCAATCGCCATTTTTACACATTAAAGTCGTTTCTTGGTACTTAGAGTAATTTGCAGCCGTGTCATTAAAATAGCCAAAATCAATTTTTTTTTTTTTTTGTTATACTTAGCCATTCATTTTTATTTTTCCCATGGGGGTAGGCAGAAACCACAGAAAGTCACCTGCTACGATTCTTACATACTCCTTTCGCCTCTTCCACGTTCATACATCTCGTCATACAAGCACGCCGGTTACGAGTACTCCGCACCTGACCTTTCTGATGAACCTCACCAATAAGGTCAGTGTAGGTCTTCCTGTTCCTAGAGGATCCCCTCCCTACGTTGCCACTTACATCTGTCATATAAATACTATAATATTACCATTTTTAGTTGAGACCTTTTTAAATTATAAATAAGTAGCGAAAGACATAAAAATAATGCCCAAATATTGTACTAGTGTAGTGTAGGAGATATAAATGTTTTATTTATCTAAAGAAACTACTAGGTACTGAATTTTGATAGAGGTATTCATTCAATATACGGTTGGCGCAGTGACTGAGCTATTTGTCTGCTGCGCTACATGACGCGGTTTCGATTCCCGCACGGAACAAATATTCGTATGGCCTACAGGTAGGTTGTCCTGTGTATGTGAGTTTAAACAAGGTACATTTTTATATCCATCGTCTAATTTGAAGGACGTTATTATTATAGTGATTCTACACGAATCAATGATAAATTAAATAAGTTTTTTGTTTTATTTTTTACTAGCGACCCGCCCCGGCTTCGCACGGGTGCATGTATTATACATATAAACCTTCCTCTTGAATCACTCTATCTGTTAAAAAAAACCGCATCAAAATCCGTTGCGTAGTTTTATAGATCTAAGCATATATAGGGACAGACTGACAGACAGACAGGGAAAGCGACTTTATTTTATAATATGTAGTGATAGTGATAGTGAAGTGATTACTTGATTTTCTTATTGGAACTAGACTTGTCGCTGGGTAGGCGAGGCACACGCACCCGTTGAGTACGCCTCGCCTACCCAACGGCAAGATTCTGTTCTGAAATACTGTGAAACATAAATAACTAAAAAAGTATTTAGTGTCGTAAGTAATTCTATTTGATTATTATTATTATAACTAGCCTGTACTGTCCCACTGCTGGGCAAAGGCCTCCCTCCATTCCTTCCATCTATCGCATTTTTGCGCTACGTCTTGCCAATTCTCGAGGAAGCGACCAAGTCGTCTCGCCATCTCCTTTTTGGTCTGCCGCGTCCCCGTCTTGCCGTTTCGGAACACCAATCTTGGGCTCTACGGGCCCATAGATTGTTCGACTGATAGATAGATGATAGATTGTTCAACTTCCTGAAAGAAGAGCATGAAAAACTACACCTTGTTTGTCCCCACGATACTTACAGGAGAAATTTCAAGTGTCGGGTAGCGCCTTTCTTAAATTCAAATGGGCCTAAATAATTTCTAAAGTCACTCATCACTCCCATGATAAGTCTCAACATTCCCGAGATGACACCATGACATTTCGCAATCGACAAACATAACATAGAAACACGTAAATAAAACTAGCCACAGTTTTGTGTTGTATGAAAAACAAACTTTGCTGTTTATTTAGAGATCTGTGTACTGACGATGACAAAAGTTTTGCTGGAGTATTTTTTTATTCATTTTGTGAACATAAAACATAACATCACGCCTGTAATCCTCGAAGGGTTTGGCAGAGGTGTACCCATTAGAACACCCACATTTCGCCAGTTATGTTTTAAGTCCCATGGAATGGAGACATTTTTGAAAAGGTACTACTGTAGCCCCATAATATTATTTCATGAAGACCTTCGAAGATAGACAATGGAACTCCTCAATAAGAAATAGTAGGTACACTCATTGTGATTTGCTATTCATCGATTTCAATGATACAACACGGAACACTTCATCGACCAACAGTAGGTACGTGTTCAGTGAAATTCAACGAACAGTACCTACATATCGAAGCTGAACCACATTTGCTGAGTAGATTATTTTGTGTGAACATTTCATAATGGATTTAAAATTTTAGATGATAAGAAGCAGAACTATTAACAAAATACATTACATTTAGGTACTTCCATACCTTTATCATCGAATAGGTGCCAAAAATACATCATAACACCGTTGTTACCGACTGTACAGCACGCAATGCGAGTAATTTAATGTTAAACCAACACAAGCAGTGTTCTCGTTTAAAAACATTGTGACATTTTGTGACATCTCGTCGAGTTTTGATAGTGTGCTGCAGTGCAGTGATGGGCTTAGGACTTTTTGAAAATGTACTAATTTGTTGGAGAGATTATGTTTAGAACTTTTTGTTTCAGATTTCAGTGGAGTATGCAAAGCAATGAGCAACATTCATATTTGGGATGATAATATTGAAACCTTTATAGGTACCTACCTCATCATCTGCTTCTCCCAACTATGATGGGGTCGGCTTCTAGTCCAGTATTTTACATGGAGCGACTGCTTATTGGACCTCCACAACCCAGTAACTGGGTAACACGATACCTCTTAGTAAGACTGTTAGACTTCCATGACGACTAACAAAACGTAATTTGTAAACTTTCAGTAGGCTTGTCTTAATTAAAAATCGTATTTTTCAACATTTTTATTTTCACTACCTACCCTGTGCTGTACACAAACTTACTCACTAGCAAAATTAAATATCCTTATGCGATGTAGTGAGCTAGAAAATTCTGAAAAAAACCAAAAGTTTTTACATCTGCTGCAACACATAAAGTCTCATCAAAACTGGAGATGTAAGTACTTACAATAACAGTGTGAAACAGCATAATTTAGTGCGATTACTTAATTTATAGCTGGTTTACTTGTTATCTTGTATTTTTCGTAAGACTGCAGTAGGTACCTGCGGAGCAATGGCTGATAATATACGAGATTGACACACGAACAGTTTGGTAATACTAACATTGTGTTCTATTTAATTCCAATTTTTTTATTGCAATGCGGCCAGTCTTTTGGGCACATTTCCAGTTAACGGCGATGCGGATCAATTTTTTGATGTTTTGATGCCATTTAGTTTTGGTTCCTTTTTTTATTCTGATTGGTTTTTTTTTTATAATTAAGTCTGTAAACATTGTACATATCAGGTACTTACTTAAATAAAGCTTTTTTAATATTTTTATTTTAAACTAGCTATAGGTACGGGGTTTTGCTCGCGTTTAGTTTGGTTACTGCGGATCTATTTGATCAGTTTTAACCCAAAGTTTTACTTTTTGTTTGTTAATAAACAATAGGTGTGTGTTTTTACTTTTAATTTCGTTCGAGGTCACAAGTGGTAAAATATTTTTGTGCCTGTAATTCGATAAAACTGCAACCGAAAGAAGAGTAGGTATACTAGTGGCACACTGCTGGTCTAAATAAAAAGAACATGAGAGTGAGAAAAAAGAAAGTCTTCCATAGATTTTGTATGCCAATTAGTACACCCACATTTGGCCAGTTATGTTTAAGTCCCATGTCATAGGGGGCGAGCCTATTGCCGTCAACCGGGCACAAATTCAGACTTCGAGGCTGCATCTGAGAAATTCCTGATGGAAAAACCCAATAACACTTTGCCCGACCTGGAATCGAACCCAAGACCTCATGCTCAGCAGTCCCGGTTTAGGACCACTAAACCAACAAAGCAGTCAAGAGAGAAGAGTATACTACTGGTCTAAATAAGAAAAGAATATGAGAGAGAGAAAGAAGAAAGCGCAATTTGCGTACACACCGCGGTGTCCTATATCTTCTGCGTACTGCTAGTCTCCATTGAGACTCCCCATGACCGAAATTCAGTCAAGATAATACTATTAATTGTTCTTACTAAGTAAATAGAGTGTAGGTCCATATCTACTGAACTTTTCATGCACATAGTCACTAGTAAAACAATTGATAGGCTCAAAATAAACACTGTAGGAATATTTGTACAACGCTGCGCTGTAGTGTTATAACTTCTAACATAATATACCATATATTATTTAATTCAAGGTCGAGAATACATTGTTATGTATTTGTGCATATTTAATGTAATACTTGCAATTGTCTTTTACACATCATAATAATTGTACTTAAAATTGGGTGCATATGCGTCGGTTACTTGACATGATCAAAATTAAAAACACTTAATATTATTCTTTCCACAGCAATTTTTAGGGTTCGTCTGTCTGTCTGTCTTTCAAGACTTTTCTTAAGAACGCGTAGAAGTATGCTAGCCCTTTGAACAGTGAAAGTCAACGAAATCTAAAGCTAAGGTCGTTTATGGCGCATGTTTTGACGGTCATTAGGGAATGAAAACTTTTAGGAGACTTCCTGTTGACGTAGAATCATGAGCAAGAAGCAATGCAATGTTGCAAAAGTAAAGGAATAAACCGAAATTCGAAAGTTACATCACTTATTTATTTTGTATGTTGTGTCAAATATTATAAAGTATTGTAATATATGATGGTCCCTTGATGGATAGTCTATTGGTGATGGACCCTTCGTGTGCGAGTTCAACTCGCACTTGGCCGTTCTTTTTCCAAATCTCATTTCTAATCACACTACAATAACTACATAAGTACCACAAACAATGCTAAACAAAGTATAATTTTCTCCGTTATTTGTTAAACAAATATTTAGTAATACTTGTGTGTTAAGACAACAGGCATTAACAACATTGTAACAACAATAATAATTTAATTAGCGTTTGTTTAAACGCGTCGAGTGCGAATCGTTGCGATAGTACTGTTTGTTCTGTCACTGTGAGGAGACGCGAAAATATTGCAGTGGAATGTTTTACTGTTGATGATTTTGTAGTTGCTTAAATCTAGGCAAAACACAAATAAATTATAACATTTAAATCTAAATAATATATAAAAGCGAAAGTTCATACACCACTTACGAAAAATCGAAAACCACTTGACGTATAAAGATGAAAGGCAGGGAGGTAGATTATAGTTAGTAGACGAAAAAAAAAAAAATTTTTTTCATTTTTCTTAACTACCTATGTATATTTTTAGACTAGTAGCAAAGTGCGCGATCTAAGCAAACATACGCTTTTTTTGTATTTATATTTCTAGTCTTATGGTGTCGCGGATCGTAATGATGGCACTAGCGAGAGGGCCGAATTTGGCCCGCGGGCCGTGGTTTGGAGACCCCTAGTTTAAACCATCATCATATCAGCTGGACGACGCCCAGTGCTGGACATAGAGCCTCCTCAAACATAGCCACAATGACCGGTCTTGCGCTGCGTGTATCTAGCTTGTTTAGATAACCGAATCTATTCCTTGACATAGCTCTCTAGATAAATTACAATCCTTATATCCTCCTTAGCCTTCTTGATTTTTTTTTTCAGGTGGTAAAAATCATCAAATGACTCCTTCCGCCCTGGGTGGGGCAGACGGGACTGTCAGACTTTTACTGACTAAAAAACCACCCTGTTTCTTCTGTAGCCCTTTGCGTTCCGGGGCCACGGTATCCTGTTAAGACGTCCCGCAACCCCGGCAGGCGTTTCGCCCCGCGCCTTATTGACTTGAACTGTATCTTGAAATGTATCCTCAATACGAAACAAATTGAGTATTTAAAGACACCCCACTGTTCCTAAGCCATATCTGTTGTAGTGCAAATAATTTGAATTGTATAGTTAACGCAATGCGCGCACAATTGATCGCTGTACGGCTTGTTTAGTGAGCATAATCGCTTTGTGTTTCGGATTGGCAAAGATTAGATTTTGCGCAGACGGGATACTAGTTTGAACTTCGATAATTCTTGTATATATATGATATTGGGGCATTGATCTGGTCTTGATTAGATATTTAAAATCATACTTTTAGATATACATGTTTTTGAAGAAAATCATTCCCTTTTGGGGGTAAATATAAATGAAAGTATGTATGGAAGTTTGTGATTTGAGCCACGTAATTACGTTTCACAATTTTGTTGTTATTGAAGTCATACTAAGCCCCGAGCTGTGTAGAGTTTGATTTCTACATACTTATCTATCTTATATTTTTTAACAATATTTTTATACTAGTAAATAAAACCAAGAAGCGCCGAGGCAATGGAGCTCGTCAACTCCCAGAAAAGTGATTCAACTGTCCTGGATCCCGCAATGAAATTAATCAGAAAATAACAGCGGTGGTAAAAACATATAGAATGAACAGGTTTTTTCTAGGTAAGCTCACTTCATCGTAGAATTTGTCTATGTTACTTCTGTCCTAGAGTCAAGAGCAAACCCATATTATATACTAGCACTCTCCCCACGACTTTCTTCTCTCTTTTTCTTTTAGATCCATAATTTATTCATAATAAAATATAGCCTATAGCGCCTGTCATAACTTAGTTTCTACACACATCAAAAGTGTCTAGGGATCAACATCCCTAATCAATGTTAGGGATGTTGATCCCTAGACACTTTTGATGTGTATATTTTGCGAGAGAATATTCAACATCGGTTCGGTAGATCCAGAGATTACTCCCTACAACCTCACAAACTTTACTTCTTTATAATATTACTATAGATAGATAATAAAAAAAAAACATATTTATTTAATTTCCACCGTATCAACAGAACAGAGCTAGGCTAATAGGCACAAAAGAACATTTACAACTGAGAAAAGCCTTAGTTTTAAACGGATTAAAATTAACATTAACTAAGAGGTCTTAAAATGTATGTAATTACAAGTAAAAGGTACAAGACTTGTAGAAGTCCTTAAAAAATCCTCACAGAGTAAATCACTAAATTCTACCTACTTTCACATCTACATCCCACCCCTATACTTAACAATTATGCCCTAACAAATGTATCTACATATTATGACGTGTGCACTCAAGTGGGCACAATTGTGCCCGTACGAGGCCGATTGTACTCGACCACATGGGCCATATCTTATTGAATTTGTTATTTGAAGATGTTTTTTTCGTACTTCAATGGTTTAAGTACGTACTTTGGTCCGACTACTGTGCATAATGTGAATGTGTCAAGTTTTTTTGAATTTTTAATTCATAGATTTTTTTTTAGTAAAGAATTTGAGGTAATGATGAGTGAAATGTCGTGATGGCCCAGTGGTTAAGACGCCCGCCTCTCATGCATGAGGTTGTGGATTCGACTCTGGGCAAGTACGTAAGTACGTACTCATATGTGCTTTATAAAGTTTATCTTGGACATCACTGACATCGATGAAGAAAAACATCGTGAGGAAACTTGGACTTATAGTGAATATTAGTCAGACATCGCCAATCCGCCTTCAGCAAGCGTGGTGATCAATGCTTGTGCCTTCACTGCATGAGAAACAGCCTTTTACTGCAGTGGGACAATTATAACTGGCTGGATTTTTTTCTTCTAAAGAAATATATACCTATATGACGTCACACACGCTGTGTACTGTTCGTTGTTCAACACATTCAATCAATTCGTCGGCAAATTGTTTTCCGAGAGTCCCTTGAAGGGATGTTTATTAGATTTACCGAAGGGCCGACTTCCTTTCTTTTATAATCCATATATTGTGTGCTATGTAAAGACAGATTGGGACTTTGGGACCGAGTTTTAATATAACATGTATGGTTAAGAGATAGGTAGGTATATTTGTTATGACCTCCTTTTAAATGAAAATAAATGCCAATAAATACTTGTACAAAAAAAAAATATTTCAAACATTTTATTAGTTTCAAACTTTTTTAAATTATTCTAATGAATGTTTGATTTGAAACTTAATATATTATAGAGAACACTGATTTGCAATTTAATACGTAGTATAAAAGAAAATAAAATGTATTTTACTAAAAAAATAAAAATCTTGACCTACGATGCTACAATAATGCTACGGCGTAGGCCTGCGTAGCACCTGTCTTGGCAAAAATAAAGATCCCACAAGTTTATGAAAATAAATAAAATGGGAGTAATTGTGACGTTACTTAGGTCAGTTTGGCATATCAAAAGCCAATTAACGTAATTAAAAAATTACATACCTATGTATTTCCTAAACTCAAACAAAATAACTGAAATAAGACCTCTATTTTGTTTTTGTTCTTTCATGTTTATGAAAGAATTTTTCATATCTTCAAAGTGTAAATTAAGATTATTACTTGTTTGTTGATACATTTTAACTGTTACAACATTCTAATTAAGAAGAAAGACCTACATCCATAAGGATTGGAACCAAACATACGAAAACCATTTTTCACAAATACAAAAAAACAGTATTTAAAATCCAATTTATTATTCAAATGGCTCAAACAGAATTATGAAGTGCAAGCCACCTAGTGTCTCCATTGACACACCCTACAAATATTACATTCAAAATTAAGAGTCCTGTGCACGTCTACATGAATTAAACGAATCTCACTTACCCCCTTATGCAAAACCACTATCACAAAAAAACCAATGAAAAATAAACTTTAACTTGAAAAGTAAAAAGTTTAAAATTCTCCAGCAAGTTTGCTGACAATGGGTGTACGTTTGATCGCGGTATTATCCTCACAATAGTGTTCCGCATTGAAGCTACGTTGACAAATTGTTGTCGTGAGATTTTCAACTTTATTGTTGTTGGAATAAGGTTGTTTTTTATAGTGGTTGAGAGATAATATCGCCGCGGGGGTCGAAAAATCCAGCCCTTGATAGTGACGCCCCGTGAAGTAAGCTATGATCTGTTCGAAATGTTGCGGGTAAAGTCTAAAAACGGGTAATATAGTAAATGACGAATAAGGCGTTCTTTTGGGTGGCGGGGTTTTGGTACTTTTACTGCAATGGGTGCTTGAAATATGCTAAATAAAGTATCGTCTTAATTAATAAAAGAAATATTGTACTGCACTTGATAAAATTTATTCTGTAGTATGTTTAACAATTTATCAAAAGTTGCCTTTTGCAACCATATACACTAATATTACTAATGAGAAAGTAACTCTGTATGTTTGTCTGTTTGTAACCACATTACGGCATAACCGCTGAACCGATTGTAATAATATTATGATATTTAAGAAAAAGATAGCTTGGGATCTGGATAAAGACAGACTACTTTTTTTTTACGAGCTGAAGTGGCAATCGTACCTACACTAGTGCTTTATAAAATGATGTGTGTATTTACTGCTTGTGCCTAATAATGACATGCTTTAATAATGTGTATGTATAATCACGTCAGCAACTGGCCAGTAGATAATTATAATAGTACTATTATTAGGTACTGCAACTTCAATCTTTAGTTCCAACTTATCTATAGTCACAAGCTTAATAAACTATGCAATAACAGATACTTAGATATCTGAAATAAAACCTTTATTTTTTACTAGCGACCCGCCCCGGCTTCGCACGGGTGCATGTATTATACATATAAACCTTCCTCTTGAATCACTCTATCTATTAAAAAAAACCGCATCAAAATCCGTTGCGTAGTTTTAAAGATCTAAGCATATACAACCTGTTGATTTGCATCCTAGTCAAATTCAAGGACGTAATTATGCTAATGATTCTCGACCCAAATCAACAATAAAATGAGTAGGTATTTTTTATATTTTTTTCCTGTTTACTGAAATCCATAATTGTAAACCAGCCGTATTTAAAAAAGGCCCGTCTGTTACGAGCTATAACCGCACTTTCACACACAAACAAACGCAAACAATACATACACAACGCATACGCAACGATCATTCAATAATTTCGTAGGTACTACTCGCGCACGTGCGCGCTTATTAGTTATTGCCCGGTACTGTATTTTCAATTGATTATTTATGTCTTTTAGGACAACCACCTGAAATTTGACGAGGATGCAAAACAACACCTTGTATAGGGACAGACAGACAGACAGACAGGGAAAGCGACTTTGTTTTATACTATGTAGTGATTTAATAAAAACAAAAAAAGCTTTTTTACAAAAAAAGATAACCGCCTTCAAAAACTACAAAATAAAAAATAACTTTAGTTTTGGAAGTCGGTGGCTTTGGTTTTGTTTTTGTTATGTAGGTAAGTATTGCCACCGACTTCCAAAACTAAAGTTATTTTTTATTTTGTAGTTTTTGAAGGCGGTTATCTTTTTTTGTAAAAAAGCTTTTTATTTTTCACTTTTTAGTGCTGTGTTTGAAATCCTTACAAAAAGCCCTTTCAAACAATACCTCACACTATATATTTAATTTTGGAAAGTGGTAGGAGGGGGCTTGACGTACCCCCTCCCCTTTTCCTTCAGTCAGTCATTGACTACACGTATAAACAAAGCAATTTCACTTGTTACGATATTGCTGCTGTGATCCTATGAGGAGTTCCATTCCATATCTCCGAAGTTCATCATCAGATCATGACAATATTTATATGGGACCTAGTGCTTGTGTATTAATGTTTGAAATCCTTACAAAAAGCCCTTTCAAACAATACCTCACACGATATATTTAATTTTGGAAAGTGGTAGGAGGGGGGTTGACGTACCCCCTCCCCTTTTCCTTCAGTCAGTCATTGACTACACGTATAAACAAAGCAATTTTTCTTGTTACGACGGTTCTGCTGTGATCCTATAAGGAGTACCGTTCCATATCTCCGAAGTTCATAATCAGATCATGACAATATTTATATGGGACCTATTCGGATGTATACTCTTTCAAACAAAAAAAGAATCATTCAAATCGATTCATAATTGGCTGAGAAATCAGGTAACATACATACAAAAAAAAAAAAAAACATACGCGTCGAATTGAGAACCTCCTCCTTTTTGAAGTCGGTTGAAAAGTATTTTAAATTACGACTAACATAATCTTAAGATAGAATGTTACTAACAAAATATGGACATTAGTCTGAAATAAACGAATTTTATTTTTATTTATTAATTTTAACAGATACAATTCTAACTTGAATAAAAAAAATCCCTATTTCAAACTTCCACCGCAACACAGATTAGAGCCTATGAATAGAAGTAATGAAATAAATATTATGCCGGTGGGGCAAATTGTACGACGCCCGGTTGCACATACCCCCTAATTTGACGCTGCCTGGCCATTTCTCAAAACACCCGATTGTGTGTGTTTAAGGAGCGTAAATAATTTGTACCGCGTGAGATTGGTTGGAAACTAACTACCGGTCCTTTTGAAACTAAGCCTTGATATGTCTTATGATGTGTGAAGCTGCCTTTATGCGGTTTTTGAATGAAGGAATACACTATGGAATCGGAAAAATACGGTTGAATTTTTTTGTGAGTTCACAAGAAGTATTCATATTCACATTCATTTATTTGCATACTTTATTGTGGATAAGATGTTACATAATGCTTAAAGCTAAAAGTACAGTTATGGACCCTGTTAGGGCACAGCGACATAGTATTACGAGAAAATTGAAATTCAATTTAATTTTTTTTTCATTCAATAACAAAAAATGTCACTTAGAAGAATCACTTTCTTCCTTGTAATTATTGGAATATAATGATGTCTTTTGAACAAATAAATACATTATTAAAATTTAATTAATTACAAACACAAAATTTAAAAATTTAAATCTTATAAATTAATGTGAACTTATAAATTAAGTATTGAATCGTTTAAAAAAAAATTATATGTATGTCGGAGATAGAAACCTTTTCCTGCAACGCCATCTGTTATTGAAAATTGGAACTAGAAATGTAACGAGGTTGCATCCCATCTATGGATTGTCTATGCATAGAGTGAACAAGAGTACTAATGGGATTAGTACTTGGGTGGGCGTCGGTGACTCAGTGCTGTCAGGATAATGAAAAAGGAGTGCTAGACAGAAAGGTCTGGACTGCCGTGGATGACGGGCGCTGCATGTCGACTGAACCTGCCAGTTCACTCGAAGTTTTGTTAATTTAATATTGTGAAAACCTAACTGAAGTAAAACCATTGTAAACCAATACCATCTTTTGCTTGTCCGAGTTACCCAAAGACTGGATATTCGCCCACGCTTCGACATCAGAAGTGGGATACGCTCGGACAGCGTATCGTTCTAGATCATTCTGAGAAAACAAATGAATGTTGTTGGAGACCAGATTGGAAACTAGTTGCAAGCCTAGTATGAGAATTTGCACTATTACGAATTACGACACAGACATTGAGATGAGAATGTCCAGCAGTGAACTGTTTTAGGCTGATGATGACACACACATTACCGGCAAATAGTCGAATGTGATGAAACAACTTTGAAACTTTTAATTGAACTGGACAATTGCTAACAAACCCGATCAATAGAGGAGAAAGAGATTTTTCACAAAAGCCATTAATGAAGAGTTGAAGTCAAGACTAATTTCAGCAATGCTCAACAACTGCCGATATAGGTGTCACTAAATACTGGACGCGGATTCCTCATTTCTTTATTGAACAGGATTATGATAAAAAGAAAGATTCGTCTTGGTTGTCTCAGTACCATAATGACATTTGCAAACATTTTGAGATTTTGTTATCCTTCAGTTACTGTTGATCTTTCTCATGATGATTTGAAAACAACAAATTATTGGTTTGGAGTAATCGAATGGATATCACGCTATGTGGTGTGCTGTTGAGGTGGAAGTGTCAAACAGCTGAAAAGATTGTTGTTGATTTTTGATGGCTAGAACGTATGAGTGTACCTACTACGTGACGTCGACAAATGGATATGCAATGCATGCTTGTGCGAAAGAACTGAACTGCGACACACCATAATTCGAATGCAATCTTGTGCGGCACACTGAAGACTCACAAATTCATACCTAACCATTTCGTTTGGCGTTTGACCTGGTTCAACCATATTGTTTGTACAACCTGAACAGTTATCTGGTGTATGCTATGAAAATTATGACACAAGATAAGCTGAATCAGAGACAGCTGTGTAAAACACGATGAGCAAGGCCGCAAAGCCATGAATGGCTTGATTAAGAGGCTCAACAAAGAGAAATGAATTACAGATTGATCGAATTGGCAACGTCTAATTAGCCAGCAGAGATATTAATGTCATTTGTTATCATTTTAGATCGAAGGACCACGTCGGTGCCGTTTCGATAGTAGGACGCCAGAAGCAGGTGATGAATAACCACATCGCATCAAAAACAAGACGTGAAACGACGTGTGTGCGGTGCTGTGCTTCGTGCGCCGTGTGTCTTTTGAGCTCTGAAGTTCGGTGGTACTCCGGAGCGTTGCTCACTGGTATAACTGCCAGTTGCAGTCTGTGAAGGCACATGACTCGTGTGAGTCGTATTCATTTTGTTTTGGTTTGGTTTGAGTTGAGGTAAAGAATATTCTTTTGTAAAGAGAGTACCGTACTAGTCGATAATAGTAGTGAAATTCAAAGGTTGTACCATATCTACTCTGTATGTCTACAACACAAGAGTTTGCCTCGTTGCTGTTGACCATGGAGATCTGGATTTGACCCTCCGGTCGTGCTGTTATTGGGATTTTCAGAGTTGAGAAAATCCTAGTAACATTTCGAAATCTGGTTTGTGTCATGATGCTGGATACCCCTGCCTAACCTTTTAAAGTACAGCCGTGATGTTGTATTGATTTTATATCGTTTTATCATTTTCAATTAAGCATTTTAGGCAAACGAATAAAATGATGTTCAATTTGTAAGCCTAGTGCCACACTAGCGTGTGCGGCTAGTTTTCGCGTCGCGACAATTCCGGTTAAATAGTTCATCCAATTGACGTTTTCGCTAAACACGGGTACGCATTGTAGCGTTGTTGTTGTTGTTTACAAAATTCGATGCCAATGAATTATTGGGCCTTGGTACCTAACGAAAAGAATTCCAAATTTATCCAAATTATGAGACGTTATCTCTTATGATGTCTTTGTTGTGTTCAATACCTAGTAAAATTATTTTACGAGAAATATTACAACGTGATTATTTTGTAACTTTTCATCGCACGTGTTAACACCCGAATCGTTCGATAATGTAGCCTCACCATTAGAATAGCAAAAGTCAGTCAAACTTACTAATGTCAGTAATGTCAGTTATTACGTCAGAAAATATGTCAGAAAATAAAGAGATTTTACTCCAAGTTGACTTTGCCATAGCTATGGCTATAGTAAGTCCTAATTTCAATGACATTTGAAATAACAGACTTTGCGGAACCATGACTACCATTGAGTTTTCAATCTTAAATTAACGGGCTTTAACGGGTTTTCCAATTATTCATGTGAAAAGAGGTAAATTAGAGTTAAGGCAACGTCGGTCTTGTAGGTTTGCTTCGTAAGAACAGCAGATCAGGTCGTACGTGATAGTATTAACTACGTACTGCATAACTAATGCTGTAGTTACAAGGAAGGAGTTCCATGGTAACTGTTAGTGTAAGAGTTTCAATCTTCATTTTACTGGTTCATGTAACATGAATACGGAGATTCTCACGTTAGCTACAAAGAATGAGAAACGCTTTCAGATTTTAGATGCTAAATATTGAGTACCGTTTGAAATTATGGATTAGCAACCGTTACAATTGAAAGTCCTTCAATAAACGTACTTACACGCAGATTCGGATCGTTTTGAAAGGGATGCCCAGGGGCCAGACGTCTATTGAACTTGCAGTAAAAGACGAAACAGATGTTGATATGGCATTTATTTAACTTGCATACTACAGGTTCTCAGTTCGATGGGTCAGAGAGATTATGGAATCAAGGTTGATTCGGCATTCCGGTGGGAAGTGCGTAGTGTGTGGCAAATGTGTTTGCTGAGCTATGGTTGTAGCTGATGTTGACCACGAATGAGAGACCTGCGGTTTTGTTTGATATACTTTGATGCTTTTGAAAGAAACTAAGACTGGTTTCTTGTAAATAATGGTTCAATGATGTTTGGTCTTGGTAATGTTGTTCAAAGTTATCATGATAATTTGCTTAAATGAAGGCAGTGTTATGTGAAAACGCTATTACAAGTTTGAATTAGTTTAGACTAAGATGAAAGTAGAAAGAATTAGAAAGTAAATGGTTATTGTTAGTGGTAAATGAATATTCTGTTCTAATCAAGTTTGCAGTAGTTGATGATATTGTTGATGGACACTGTTTACCTAGAATTTTGTGTGTTGTTAGATTTTTGTTTTATGAAGGTAAGTAATATTCAGTGGAAATAATGAAATTTGAAGCATGTTGTCAAGATTGGCCGTGGTATTATTAGTCAAATATTCAGTTACCATACCACACCAAACCAATCCAAACCAAACCAAACCAAATCATACCAAATTGATTTTGATTATGTTGTCTATGGCTTAAGTTTTCGGTTTGTGGTATTTGTTGTGTAATGCTAGTATTTGTGAGACCCAAGTATACGACCATTAGAGGATGGCTTATGTTGTGAAATCTTGAATTGGAAACAGATCTTTTAAGTATACTCATGATGCAATTAGAACGTTCCCGTATGTGAGGTTCCCGTTGAGACGATAATCGAGAATAAAGTGAGTAGAGTAATAGTGCCGGTGAGGGCACTGATGTTGTTGTTGATGTTGACTAAAGCATTATGACGTGATTTGTTTGACGGGGTTGGTTGCTGGCAACATTTTTGGGGCTTCGTAACCAACCGACTGACTTGTAGTGGAGCCTTGGTGAGAGTCCTTGGCAAGAGATTTGAAGTGTTGTTGATGTGGGTGTTGCACGGCCGAAATCAGTCTCAGTCGTAGAGCTCCGGCTAACCATTGCTGACGTAGACGAGCGGCGTAGGGCTGATTATGTCGTGGCACCTGGGTGTGATGACTGGCACACGCTTTGTGCTTCGTCGTCAACCCAACCTGAGTTACTGTGGACCGCATGTGCTGTGGTGGATTTGTATTGTTGGGGCCTGGCCATGGTGAGATGGCAGGTCAGAGATGATGATTTTGACTTTGGACTGTGTTGTTGGTGACCTGGCCATGGTGTGTTGGCAGGTCGGTGATATTGATTTTGACTTTGAACTGTTGATGACTTGTTTGATTAACAACTATTGGAATTTTTGAAACTATTGGAGATTTTTGATAATACGAGTGCAACGGGAACGTCTCATTGTTCTGTTATGGTTTTGGTCAATTTAAATGTGTTGCCTGGTGCATAGTTTTGAGGTCAGGAAGGCCGAACGGCCTTGTGTGAGCTGTGGTACCTCAAATTGATCCCTTGTCTACAGGCATACACGAGGACGTGTATAATGTCAGTTCTGGCCGTGTCGGAGATAGAAACCTTTTCCTGCAACGCCATCTGTTATTGAAAATTGGAACTAGAAATGTAACGAGGTTGCATCCCATCTATGGATTGTCTATGCATAGAGTGAACAAGAGTACTAATGGGATTAGTACTTGGGTGGGCGTCGGTGACTCAGTGCTGTCAGGATAATGAAAAAGGAGTGCTAGACAGAAAGGTCTGGACTGCCGTGGATGACGGGCGCTGCATGTCGACTGAACCTGCCAGTTCACTCGAAGTTTTGTTAATTTAATATTGTGAAAACCTAACTGAAGTAAAACCATTGTAAACCAATACCATCTTTTGCTTGTCCGAGTTACCCAAAGACTGGATATTCGCCCACGCTTCGACATGTATATAGGTACTTTTTAAGTTTTTCTTGGAGATCACCGACATCGGTGAAGGAAGACATCGTGAGGAAACTTGGATAATACCTAGAATGTAAGCCTGAAATCGTGGTGATCAATGCTCGTGCCTTCTCTGTATGAGAAGATACCTTTGCCCTGCAGTGGGACAGTAATAGGCTAGTGTTAATTTTTTGTTGGGAAACGACTGCTGTTTGTGTCTAAGGGGTATAATTCTACTAACTTTTAGAAACGAGCGGAATCTATTCAAATGCCTGTAATTTACATTTACATAATAATTTACATTCATAATATGAATATGAACTACATGGATGTAAACAATCCGAAATAAAAGAATTTATTATTAATATTGAAATAAAATTTTGTTGGACATACCAAGTACAAATAAATTAATAACTCACTAAAATGGGCAATAAACATTTTATAGAAATACAATTACTAAATATTAAACAATTTTAAAATAGCATTCATCATTACGCGCCCCCGCTAATTCTTTCCCCAATATTAAATTCAACCCTAAACTGTCGCCGCTCTCATTTAAATCTTATTTGTAGTTTTTAGTTTACAAAGTCAATAGTTTAGCACTTTTTGGGGACGCGTCAGATTGAAATTAAAGTAATCCTGTGGGAGTCTCGCTTATTTGTACACTTGAGTCGATTGTGTAAGATTAGAGATAATAATTTAAGTATTTATTGTTCAATTAAACGGTTTTTCTGTCGACTAGCTTTTTGAGAATGCTGAGATTATGTATCAACGTGAAGTAAAAAAAAAAAGATAAACTGTATATTCACGCGGAAGTAACGCTATAACATAAAAAAATCGTATCGTTTCTTGTCCTCCCACTCACAAGAAACTTGTATAGGGTTTTTCCTTAAATTATTTAACTTTATTATTGTTATTTGTTGTTACACCGGCAATAGAAATACACACTTAGTGAAAATTTGATGATGAGTCCAAAACAACTGCTTTGGATCTTCCTGCCCTTGTCCCATGTTACTTGGGGTTGGCGCAACACGTTTTCTTCTTCCATTCCGTCCTGTCAGCCGTCATTTTCTTTTCTTTCATATCATTCTTCACACAATCCTTCCATCTTTTCTTTGGCCTTCCTCTTGTTCTAAAACTACTTTTCTACATTCTTCTAGGTATTACTAAAATCCGTAAAGCTACAAACTGTCGCCGCTGGAGGGTTCAGTAGTTGTTTGCGATTCTGCTTACTGCACTGCAGATGGGAACGTTCTCATGGACGACGCAGAGCTTTACAAATAACACTTTGTTTAAGTTAAATCCATTATGTTACTGTTATTTATATTGTTGTACTGATTTTGGATGAGATTGTTCTTTTTGATTACATTTTGATTACTACATCTCATTAATAACGTGGTGGCAAGTTATTCTATATATTATTGCTATTTACGTAGGTACATTGTTTTCACATAAACAACAAAAAATATTTATTCGAAAATAGGTCGACAATTGGCGGAGGAATCGGTGAACACACATAAAAAAATAATTCGTACAGCAGAACATAAAACCTTGTCATGTTTTGACTTCGGGTTAAAAGAAGTATTAAAAAAAAGTATGAAACATGTACCTAACTAAAAAAAGTCGATAAATTAAAAAAAAGAAGTTTTCGTAACATTCCATACTAATATTTGGAATAACTCTCTCTGTCCGTCTGTTACGCTTTCACGACTAAACTACTGAACCGATTTTGATGAAATTTAGCACGAGCTAAGTTTGAACTCCAAAAAAGGACATAGGCTACGTTTCCGACCGACATGGCATTATTAGCTTGACGGTGACGCGGACACATCAGCGTGTCGGAGTCGCGGCCACATGTGAAAATCGGTGATGCCGTCACATTACAAGTCAAAGACGCGGTCTCTCGAGCATATCGGAGACGCGATCACATTGGCATCTCGGTGACGCGAACCCATAAGATTTCACAAAAAAAAACAAGTTACAGCCAAAGCCTCCATCTGTAGCTGTAACTGTTACAACTAACCCTAACAATGCGCGCAGATGTAGCACATAACTGTGGCATAAGCACCAACTAAGCCATGTGCACACAGTAGGTGCGAATGCCAGCGGTGCCAACTGACTTAATCTCACTTGTGTTGCGCTCAGTGCTCACTTCAGACGTGTCATCGCACTGAAAGCCACTATTTTTGTTCAAGCTAGGGACGGGTGTTGACTGAGGAATTGGAAGGAACTACTTTTTAAATGTTAAATGTTTTTTTGTGTGTTGATATTGGCCAGTCTGATAGAAAGTGGTTATGAATAAGCACCACGAAGTTTGCTAATGTGCTATATAGACCTTAGGGCCTCAGCACACGGCGTATTTTAAACGCGCAGACGACTCGCGTTTCAAGAACGTGCGTTTTCGGCGCCGTAAATGCTGATTGTTACGTTTGTTTTGATGATGGTTTGCGTTTGTATTGATGATGGTTTGCGTTTGTATTGATGATGGTTTGTGTTTGTATTGATGATGGCTGTAACTGCGCGCATACGCGCAGTATAGACGGATTTCACGATCGCCCCGTGTGCTTAGGTTACAAGGTTGCGTTTAAATCTCGTTTTAAGCACGTATACGCGCGTCACCTGCGCGTCGTCTGCGCGTTTAAAATACGCCGTGTGCTAGGGGCCTTAGAGGCAATGAAGACAGTTTTTTTCTTTTAAATTTTTCCAGACCCGAGACTATAGTACCTGTAGGTATTTCTATAGGTAATACAAATATTAGTTTTGTGCGGAAACTGAATCTGTGGCACCCAGTTCAGTAGCCAATCGCAAAGCCACTGTGCTATCCGTGTCGTCTAGTAGAGCTTGTTCGTGTATTATTGTAATTTAAAATCTGTTTTGTATTTGAAACATTTTTCTTAAGGAGTATTTATGGAGTTTCTTACCCATTCTTCTCCACTTGAAACTACTATGTATCTTTTGGAATTGGCAAACACATTCATTTTTTTTTCATGTAGGTAAATGACGTTCAAAAGTTACGTTTTGAAATAAATGATTTGACTTTGACTTTAAAATTTATTTCACAAAAATTCCTCCACAAAAATAATATTCCTAATCCCAGTACGTGGATATACTGCCGTCGCAGCCGGTCCGTACACGGCGCGGCAGCGAGACGAGATCCGGTTTATTTGCGCTTATATTGTGTGGACACAATACTTCAGAAGGATCATGTCACGAGTCGCGAATGTACTGGAGTACTGGCATTTAGTTATAACTATATATAGTTGTGTGTGTTGTGGAAGTTTCGTATGTATCGACTTATGTAACGTATGAAAATATTGTACCTATTAGTCATTGTTTTCGAGACTTATATTGTGAAATATTTTCAAAAAAGTATTCAAAATTATGTTAAAGTATAATTATTAGAACTGCTTCGTTGGTCTAGTGAGCATGAGGCCTTGGGTTCGATTCCCAAGTCGGGCAAGTATTTTCGGGATTTGAAATCAGGAGTTTCTCTAGCAGCCTCGGAGTCTGGATTTGTGTCCGGTTGATGACTATAGACTCGCCCCTTATTACATGGGACTTAAACATAACTGGCAAAATGTGGGTGTACTAATGAGTACACCTCTGCCTAACGCTTCGGGGATTACAGGCGTGATGTTATGTAAAGTATAAATACTAGTCTAGTCTATTATTGTCTCAGTGCAGCACAAAATCCTCTTCCCATACAGAGAAGGCATGAGCATTGCTCACCAGGCTTCTTTAAGGCGGATTGGCGATTTCAGACCTACCCACTTAAAACCTTGTACTTACTTTAACCTGTCAAGTCCTGGCTGACTTACTGGTAAGTCAGAACAATAGAAAATCAATTGTGTCTCATTACGTGGGACTTGAGTAATTAATTTCAAAACCCGATACAGAATTTGTTTCATCACATGTTTATAGAATAGGTAGGTATAAAAAAAAACCCGCTTTGTCATCAAATTATACGTGGTGGATATCTTAACGAAAACTTTGAAACGGGATTCAGTACTTATACGTACATAATTTTAACCTAAAATTTTTGATGGTTATCTATTATATAACTCAAAGGTGACTGACATAGTGATCTATCAACGCACAGCCTAAACCACTGGACGGATCGGGCTGAAATTTGGCATGCAGTTAGATGTTATGACGTAGGCATCCGCTAAGAAAGGATTTTTTAAAATTTACCCTCTAAGGGGATAAACGGGGGACCGACATTTACGCGGACGAAGTCGCGGGCAAAAGCTAGTTAACAAATAAATCAGCTGTACCATGTAAAAATGCAACACCTACATGGTCAAATGAATGAAACAGCTAGTGGCAAAAAATGGTACTTAATATTTGGTGGTCTAGAATCATAAAGGTACCTATACCTATAGAACTTTTCCTTACATCCCTTCCACTCCCTATACACAATTACAAATATCAATTTAATAAGACCCTCGTGAACATCACAACAAACATCAAAATAATGTCTTGTTCAGACGCAATAAGTGTTAGCAATTGATAAAAAGGTGTCGATTGATTACATCGACACGTGTCATGGACGACGACAAAGGACACGGGACATGGGGACATGGGACATCAAATATGTCGCGATTACTTGTCATTTCACACTACGATGGGTACCAAAGTGTTGTGTTAATTTTGGAATGTAATTTCCGCTAGTGTTTGTGAGGTCTTTATTTGTTTTATTTAGGGTTCTGTTGTTCAACAAAGAAGTGATTTGTTTGGGAGTTGGTCATTTTAGATGGTGTAATAATATCACTGAAAGATTCTAGTTATCATGATTATGGCTTGGTATGAAACGTAACTTTATTATTGAACTGTTTATTATCTATTTTTTAAATTAAATTACATTTGGAAATAAGGAAAAAGGCGTGAGTTTATGTATGTATGTATGGAAATATCCATCGGTTTCTAAGAAAATTTTAACTATATTTGAAGACCCTGCATACCTATATTTTAAGTTGAATGTACTATATTACTTAAAATCTATGTTGCCTATAGTCAAAAATATAGCCATAATTTAATCCTTGTTCAAGATTGTGGGCTTTCGTTTTTTCACTTGTAAGTTTTCTGCAATAAAAATAAAGTGTTACTAGATTCTGACCGCAATTAGGAAACCAAGTACATATACCATAAAATATTACTTAAGGCACTCAGTAACAACGTACCTTGCTATTAACAAAATAATTTTCAAATTCAGACCAGTAGTTCAGGAGATTAGGGTGTCCAAACAATAATAAACAATATTTTCAAGTACATTTTGCCATACATATGTCTCCCAAACACAATAGTACACAAAATACATACCAAACTCTCAAAGTACAAAATTACAACAAACAATGTGATCGTATGTTTCAAGTACGTAATTAATAGTCCCCGTGTCGCCGCGAGGGTATTTGCTATTCGCACTGTCGCCCAGTCGCGTGTCTGAGTCCGCCTTTATGGATGGCTTTAAGCGTGTAGTGACAATCGCGATTCATTTGCAAAGCTGAAGGGGTATTTAGTTATAAGCTTAGCTGTTGGAACTGTGGGGTTGAAGTGTGTGAGCTGATAGTCCAAGATCCCAGTCGCACGACATACATCATCAAAATCTTAACTAAATTTTTGTAATCTCCGAAGGGTTAGGCAGAGGTGTACCCATTAGTACACCCACATTTCGCCAGGTATGTTTAAGTTCCATGTAATTGGGGGGAGCCTATTGCCATCAATCGGGCACAAATCCAGACTCCGAGGCTGCTATTGAGAAATTCCTGATGGATAGTCCCAATAACACTTGCTGTGTATTTAGGAATACACCCTAAACTTGAAATTTCTGTGTGACCTTTGCAATGTATTGTCTGCATTCTGTTTGTTTCTTAATTCTGTGTTAAAACGATACTACCCACAATCTCTTAATAACATTTCAATGTATCAAGAGGGTTGGTTTATTTAGGCAGAACCAACTTAAATTTAGGAACCCGAATTGTAGCATACGGCAGAAATATTCAAAATTTTAAGTCAGCCTTTGTTGCACAAAAAATTAATAAAATATAAAGTAACATAAAACATTTTAAATTTATTAATTCATAATTCGGTTCTCCACAGAATGGTTCGAATAAAAACGTTTAACGTTATGGCATTAAGTGGTTAGTAATGATCGGAGCGACAACCGGCGACGGGATGGATGGCGGCGCGCAGCGGTTGTAATAAGTGTTAACTCACCAATCATGAATATTGTACACCCTATTCGTCTGGTATAGTGTTCATAATAAGATACTGCGGAGTTCTTTTTTTAAACGTATGGAAGTTTTTTGTCATCTGTGAATGCTCCGACTGTCAATCAATCAATCTGCACAGCCTTTTCCCAACTATGTTGGGGTCGGCTTGCAGTATAACCAGATGCAGCTGAATACTAAGTAGTATTTTACATGAAGCGACTGCCTATCTGACCTCCACAACTCAGTAACTGGGTAATACGATATCCCTTGGTAAGACTGGTTGTCATACTTTTTGGGCTTCTGACGACCCGTAACGACTGTTAAAGATCCACTTATGACAGCCGGGACCAACAGCTTAACATGCATTTCGAGGCACGGAGGAGTCTATATATCACATAAACCGGTTAAGTAGTTTAGTCCATCCCAGACAAACAACGTGACGCGTGATTTTTATATACTTATATATATTAAGATAAATGAACATCGTGTAACTAAAAAGCCAACCTCTCAGTGTGAACACCACAAAGCAGAATGGACCCGCTGAATCTGTCAGCTTTTTAATAATTGAAATATTTATAATTGCGCCGCGGCTTACCGCTTCATTGCGTGTCTATGAAAAATAAAGTGTCGTTTAGGGCTATTATTGTTTTTTCCTTTGCTTTTCCGTCTTAATGAAACTCTTCGTCAACTTCATAAGGTATTTTCTTAGTTTTATTAGTGGGGGTTGTGTTGGTGTTGATCCTTGGAATAAGAAGATTTAAGAATCACGAAATTATGTTTTAGATATTTAGTGACTTTAATTGAAGTGAGCTGTCATGAATAAATGCTTTATTTGTCAAAATAAAGATACACTAGCTTCTGCCCATGACTTCGTTCGTGTGGTTCTTTCACCCGCGGCGTTAAGTTCCCTATGTCTTTGGTGACTGCTTCGCTCCGTGGGAGATGTAATATAGCCTATATCCTGGCATAGGCTATAATGTATAACAGCCTTTTTAAATTACCCACCCAGGGGTGACTTAAAAAGACCCAAGATCGACTGTTAATTAACCACATTCTGTACGATCTACCAATTACAAAATCAGTATTTCTTTATAAGCTTGACATTGAATTGTATTTCAATGCAATTTTAATGCAATCTAGTAAGGTCGTAATTTATTTCTACTTATAGAAAGTTATTTCTAGTTATGAGAAAGTATAGATATTTAACTACTTCTGCTGAAAAGCAGCATTGCTGTGTTCTTTACTCTCTTCGTACGTTGGTGACCTAAGCACCAAAAATGTGACTTTTTCAATTCATAATACTTATGTACCTACTTTCTAAAGTTTATCTTGGACATCACTGACATCGGTGAAGAAAAACATCGTGAGGAAACCTGGACTTATAATAATAATAATTCATTTATTCATCAAAACATAAGCTTACAGTTTACAAACCAAGTCGCTTATATCTATACTATAGGTGCTATTTATACCAGCCTATTAAGTACTGTCCCACTTAAACCATGCCAGAGGCCCTAGAGGCGGTTTAGAAACTCTGACACTAGGGTGTGTGGGGTCGTAAGACCTTACTGCCCACACGATAAAGAAGAAAAAGAAGAAAGAGCTCCAAAAAAAAATGTATGACACACAAAATCCTTTCAACAAAAAAGCCCCAAAAAACATGTTTGTTACTTCATCAAAACACCCCAAGTTTTAACGGCAAATTGAACGGCAATTATCGCAACACCATCTTAATATTAGAGAGATCAATTCCCATTGCACGTGGCGCTCTTCAAGCCCGATATTACATTTTTATTTGCTTCACCCCCCTTCAAAAGTTGTCAACATGTAACGACCGGACTATACCAGGACAACTTACCATTTGACTAGTTTATCACAAGCGAATATCTACCTTATGTGTTGGAAGGTAGAATTGAGGGTTTTGGTGTTAAAATTGCCATATAAAAATGAACTTTGTGTCAATGTAGTAAGGTGATGTTAGTGAAGGTGTAGTCGGCAAAACGTATGTTGGCATAGATGTCTGTTTTTCGTTTGCACAACGGATATTAGTGTGCCAAAGTAGAGAACTATTTGCACATGTACTTTGTGATGTTCCCATGGAAATCGTATTAGGATTTTGTTGTTTTTGAATTTTTGGACGCATTACAGCTTGAACGATTTTTTATCGGGCTTGTGGTGTAGCTTTAATTGTGGCCTAATTTCTACGTAGATCAGAACGCCAATTTAGTTTACTAATTAAAAATGTTCAAAATATAGTCGAAGAGAATAAAAACCACTTGGAACACTTTTAGGCCCCAATAATACTCATGCACGACCAAAGCCATTTGATTGGTTCAATTGAGTTTTAAGTACCTAAAGTTGTTCTATAAGGACATATCGTGGGTTAAGAACTAGACAAGCGTAAGGGCAAAAAATCAAAAATTTTTTTTTTTTACCATTCGCTTTTTTAATCCCCATATTTTTACGTGCCAAAAAACTGGAGCGATGTAGTGTGTAGATTGCTTAGTACAAAAATAACGTTTAAAAAAAAATAACATTTGTTTACAGCCAAAATGAAGTATTTCTACTTACAATAATCTTCACATTATTTTTTCAAAAAAGTTACGAGCACAACGATCGAAACTCGATTTACAGAGCGAATAGTCCGAGCGAATAGCCTTCAATGTAATCGCTCAAATAACGTATCTTGTCATACGTTTTTAACGCAGAAAGTTTGATTATGTAGCCTAAGTTTGTTTCGTGCCAAATAAGCGTATTGTACCGTTTTTTTAAGAGCATTTGTATTTTTAAGGCCATTTTAACGGAAGTTCCGTTGCATTCCATAAAAATGTAACAGCCAAAATAACGTATGTCAACCATTTTTTGAAAAATGAATTTTATTAAATTAAAAACGTTTTATGATTGACCAAAAAGTTACACTATTCTGTAGCCGATAAATGAAGCTTTATTATTAGTAAAAATCAGATATCTAACTACTATAGATTTTGATATAAAAGAGCTATAAGATAACGGTAGGTAAATTTGAGTTGTTTTTCGGCTCTCCTGTAAAGTTGTCATTTTGCCCTTACGCTTCTCTAGTTCTTAACCCACGATATAACATACATAACATCACGCCTGTAATCCACGAAGAGTTAGGCAGAGGTGTACCTATTAGTACACCCGCATTTCGCCAGTTATGTTTAAGTCCCATGTAATAGGGGGCGAGCCTATTGCCATCAACCGGGCACAAATCCAGACTCCGAGGCTGCTACTGAGTAATTCCTAATGGAAAAATCCAATAACACTTTGCCCGACCTGGGAATCGAACCCAAGACCTCACGCTCAGCAGTCGCGCTTTGCGACCACTAGACCAACGAGGCAGTCTTATAAGGACCTTAGAAACAAATCAATGAATATCCACAAAATGCCAAAAAATTAGCAATCATTAAAAAAAAAATCTAATCTAAACGCAAGTATTTATTGTTTATAAAATTCTCTTTTGCTAATTTACTATAATTTGGATCTTATTAATTTATTTTTAATTAGCATTATATGATTGCAATTTAGGTTGACATTTTCAATATTATGTAAATCTAAATCAAATTTTATCTATTTAATAATTCAGTCGGTCCATGTAAAATACTGGTATTCAGCTGCATCCGGTTAGACTAGAAGTCGACCCCAACATAGTTGGGAAAAGGCTAGGCAGATGATGATGAATTAAAACTTGAAGACAAATAACATTAAGTACATAATATTACTTCAAATTCAACACGTCATTCATTTTCCTCAAAATTCTCCATTACCCTTCAAAATAAACACATCCGGACACGAAAAAAGGCCGCATTAAAAAAAGGTTTTTTTTTCTTTTTAAAGGAGCTGGGATCGCTCGGGCTTAATCAACGAAGTATTTCATTAAGACCTTATCGGATAGAAAGAGCTTGAAAGAATAGAGCCTCACATTCTTTCGCGGCTCTCTCTTGTTATGAAGAATGTTCATTTTATAACTGGCGTTTGTCTTAAATTCTTTCGCCTTTTGTTTTTTTTTTCGTGACCTTTTGTTCAATTGACGTTGATGGTGGTGCTACGCTATGTGGTGCCTAAGTGTGTGACATTATGTCTATGTGTGTGTAGAAATTGGGACAATAATTTATTCGAGTTCAGAATTACATAGATGTCAATGACCTTTTGACAACTTGAGACCATAGACATAATTAGTTCACAAACTTCAACCGCTGTCAAATTGGAACCTATTCACACATTTTTCCATGTGTTCAAACTAATTAAAATATTAGAACAGTCTGGTAGCAAACGCATAATTGAAAGAGCTTTAAAACTAGCTTCATTGGCTAGCTACGTCAAAAATACATATTTAGGTATGTCCTCCAAATTTCTACACAGTTTTTTTATACCTATACTTAGATTGCGAAAAGATCGCTTAATCAAATTATTTTTAGTACTAAATCCTCATTTGATTTCATAAAATTGATTTAAAACCATTTTAATTTATTTTAATGACCTATGAACAAAATATCTACTTGAAAGTAAATAAATCAACCAGTCCTGTTCATTACAGTACATTATATGCACCAGTAGGGTGGCAACGCGATGCACTGTCGGTAGTATCGACCCGCTAAGTGATTTGTCCGCTTGCATGCATTATTGATGTGCACCGGGCCCATTTCCCAATTCACTCCAAACTCGAATACGCCCTGTATATGCTTATAGATAGAATCCTGTATATGGCATGAATTGAGTTTTTAATTAAAGATTTGCGTTTGAAAAATGAATGATTTGTTTTATAATTTTTATTTGAGGTATAATGAACCATATTCACTGGAAAAAAGAGTTAAAAAACAGTTGTGCAACATAGTTTCTCGCAAGATCAAGATAATGTTACTTTTGGCAATGTTGTGCAATATTGTTTAACATGAATATGAATTTACTACAAACACTGCAACATGTTTCCAGAACATACTCGTAAAAACATGTTGTTAAACAATGTTGTTCAACTTTATTCAGTTTTTTTTTTATAATTACGACGTTCAAAATTGCCTTTTAAAATAAAAGTAATCTCTAATATCTGATCTGATATATTACTTATGTTCTAATTGAAATAGGTAGATGATTTGAATTTGACTTTGACTTTATTTCAAAATGATTACGGTCATTTTGAAATAAAATCAAATTCAAATCAGAAAAATATTTAAAATATTTAAAAAATATTTAAAAAAAACCTTGAAAAGTTTGTCAGGGATACATTTTATTATTTTAAAATACGTTATGGAAACAGCATGTATTAATTTTTAGATGTGTAAACACAATATTTCATATCATTCTATATTCATCGTCATTTTGTTTAAATTATTTTAACAACAATTATAATATTTACAATGCTATTCTGCTAAAGGTAACACGTAATTAATACAATAAAAAGTGTAACAATCCCTTACTCACTTTAAATTTTCAACAATCATCAAATTATTCGTTTAGAATATAAAATTTCTCTTTAATTAATGCAAAAATAGGTGTAGTGGTAACTTGAACGATGAATAATTCATTAACCTATTTAATTTGCAACCCAAATTCTTGCCAATAGCCTTTATTAAATAGCTTTAACGTTTAATATAAAGTTCATTGAAGAATGGAGGGCCTGTCTTTGTGAAGATTGATATTTTTTAATTTATTCAGGTTAGAACTTCTTTGTGGTGGCCAGTTGGTGTAATGAGCTGACAGAAGAAGGTAAAGGAAAAAATACAAAAAATGTTTTATTAAAATGAAGAGAAATGAGGCAGTTTTGGACAATGGCCTTTGTTCGACAGTGGTCAGGATAAGATATCTTTATCTATAATTATATTTTTTTGTGCATGTCCCGAGGTACCTACTATATTCTGGACATCCTAACAAGCCGGATTTGACAGCTTTTAATAGCTGTCAAATCCGGCTTGTCAATGTCAATCCTTTGTGTAGTGTTGTCAAAATATAAATCGGCAATTAATTCGTGTTTGTGAGTGTATTTTTTCAAAATTAAGTTAAACTTGATGTTTACAAGTGATACTCGTTGTATGGGTAACATAGTAATTATTCGGGATTATGAATTTGATTTTTCAAATTATTACGTAGGAGAAACGTCAAATCCGACCTCTTACATCGCCGAAAGTATAAACATATTATTTGGAAGTTCTTTCTTTTTCTCCTTGTTTGGTACCAAATATGATGGAAGTCTTTATGTTTCGAAATTTTTGTGTGTTCAGACGAACCATTTTTTTTTCTGAACCCAACAGTTTTAAAAACGGGTGTAAAAAATACACTTAGCAACGGAACGACCAAAAGTTTCATACTTGGGGGTCTACATCTATGTATCTATCTATTTTTTCTATCATGTATGACTGAAGCCATGGTAAAAAATTTCGTTACGATATTAAAATTTCTTTCACTCGTCAACGTAATGCATAAACATACACCAAGCGGAAAACTAACTCCATCTATCAACTTTCTCAAAGACAGTCATGACTTGTAGATAAAAAAACCATATTTTCTCATACTTTGAAGTAGACTTCCTAAACATCTGATAACCAATATCTTTCATCTCATGTCTCACAACACACACACACCCTCACACACCCCGACAGTACCCAAACATAAAACATACAATAATATCGATCGCTCCAAGCCGCATTGTCTTCAAAGCCACATCCGCCCAATTGCGTGCACATAGTTCAAGCGCACTGCAACTCGGCGATTCAATTTGAATCGGAGACAAGGGATGAGAGGGTGACAGGAGGATGGGGGTAGGGGTGGGGGGCGACTGACGACGCCGCGCTGATGGATAAATCGTGTTCGATTCGCACCTGCGATGTGTGATGATGGGTGAGTGGCTTTACTTTGGTGATTGCTTGAAAAGTTGATGAGGTAATTTACTTTTGTGAAAAAAAAAATAGGTTTTTTTGCAGAAAAGATTAAAAAAGAATAATTATGACTAATAGGTACAATAAAATTAAGTACCGCAAAACAGCTTTTGTTTTTGCTTTGTACTTATTCATTTTATTTACAACTTAAAAACCTAATGAAATATATGCAAAGCCTACAAATAATATTAAAATTAAAGAAATAATTTATAAAAGAAGAGGTAAATATAATAATATGATTAAAGACTACGTTACAAAGTTCTTTATAAGATGACAAATCAATTATTAAACTTCTTTAATTCCAATAAATTCAATCAAGTTCAAACTTTATAAAAATCCAAGTAGAGCATAATTCAGATCGTTCCCTTCATCCGATACTTGCAACACGACACGATACAACCGCAATGTTCGCCACGGTAAACTGTCACCTCCTCGCGACGCTTAACCGAAGCACTCGCGGCCACAAGTTTCGCCAACTACTTCGTAAGTTGCGAAGCGAATATCGAAAAGAACTTTCGACTAGTAGTTCCGGGTCACTGATGTTCGAGTATTGGTATTTAATATAGTATAAGAATTCAGTTGAATGTCGGTTTTATGGTCGGTTATTAAGGTTGATTTTTCTTTGGTACAAGTTTTAGATCAGTAATTACGTGCAGTGATAAAAGTTTATCAGTTCGAACTGATTATATCACGACTAAACTTAACAACTTCTAATAGACTGAGATATTCGCCAGACGCTTTAAAAGTTAAAGCTATAAAGCGTCTGGCTGCAGTCATAACTTGATACCTAAAGAAAGGCCCAGCATTGGAGCTAGCAAGTAAGCATACCCTTTGCTTCCACGTAGCTCCAATAATTGACCCATATTAGGACACCTATTCTCAAAATTTCAGCTATACTGAATGGCCTAGGTCTCTAACACCTCTAAGATCTTTGGTTATAACAAACTTAGCAAACGTTCTACTTGTTTTAGCACTGTTTTTTTTTGGAGTAAAGGTGTATATTTTCATAATATCATGTAATTTTTACATTTTATTCACCTCACCGTGACCTACTTTGCCCATTGCTCACTGCAACGCTTCGGCTTCTTAAATAACCTAAGCTGGTATTTTAATAATTTATAAAGCGAGAGTTTTCGCTTTGAACTTGCAGCCTAGGGTTATATTTTTTAGCATATTTTTTACATTGCTTCAAGTAGGACGTTCTTTTATGCTACTTAACCCGAAAAATCTACATGGATCATATTATTAAACGACGTTCAAAATTTCAGTCGCAATCTCATCTCAACAACATTAATTGACAGATTGAGACTGAGTTTAGATTCGGATCGCTCGTAAAAGTGGGTAGAATTGGTCAATAAGGTTTTATTTCGCATCTGAGATAAAGTAAGCCTATTATTATCTTTTACTGTATATTGATAGTTATTATTTTTAGAAAGAAAGAAAGAAAGAAAGAAAAACCTTTTTTTCACGTGAAAGTGACGCACAATACAAAATAATTTTTACAGCAGCAAGACATGTTGGTACTTAATCTAAAAAACTAAAAACATAACAAAAAAAAAATTAAATACGGAAATTTGCGCCACTACCGCGCGAAACGGCCGACGCTCAGCATAATGCCGTGGCCCACACACGTTGGCACGAAACCACGGCGCTGGTTTTCAGCGCAGGCCGACGTGTCCCTGCTGTTTAGGTTTTTGTTTGTTGAGAATTGTTATGCGACCTACATTTTGGGACCTTTCAGAATGAACAAATGTGACCTTTCATAACTTCAGTTGCTAAGCTTTCCTTAATTATTTTTGTTGGTAGACGAGTATGTCTTAATTATTATTTTTTTCTTTCAGGGGTTTTCTTACTAAAAAGCTTTGTGCAGTATAAATATAGTTTTTTAAGTATAAAATGAAAACCCTGTGTTTCAATTTTAATTTCTGTCAATCATTTCCGAGAATATTTAAAATCGTTTTATTTTAAACAAGCTTAACCGTTCTGAAAATACATTTTCCTCGGATGCGATCTTATAAACTCTTTGAAAATTATTTACGTACTTATTTTTCGAGTACGTGTATAAATATCTCGGAAAAAACGTGTAAGTACCTAACAACAAAATGCTCCAAGAAGAAATAAAACAAGATAGAGCTCCGCGCAAAATTAAATTTCGTACCATATTATTTTCTTCGCAAAATTCATTATCCATTTACGGTTTCACAGGCAATTGTTTTAATCCGATAGCGGGAGCGGCCCAATGTGGAATGAAATAATTTAATAGCCCCCCTCCGCCTCCCCACTCGGATCCAAGATGGCGGCGGGGCGGGGCCGGGGGTGGGGCGTGCCGCCTCATTTGAATTTCGAACGCGAGCTTTCCGAACGTGTGTTCGGATGGGTTTTCGGCCAATTAATTTCTCGGTAATTCGTTTTCTGCGTGCATCGTGTGTCGGCTTCATTGTTATTTAATAGCCGTTTTATATTAAAGGGATAGGCGCACAGAGAATTTTGTCCTTTTGTTGACATTTATTTTTTGTTGCTGATTTTAGGGGAATGAATAACAAGAGCTTAAGTACAGATTTTTTCAACAATGCCACAAACACAATGCTTGATTTTTTTTATGGTAGATTTTTGTTTTAGTACATTCATTGCGAACATGTCAACGTTATTTCTATAGCACTCATACACAATTTTAAATACCAGAATACAAAACCTAAGTTAAAAAAATCTAAAACACTAAAAAAGTCATAAGACCCCACCACAACCTCAACTACACCACAGCACCTTATTACAGACCCACCACCTCAAAAAGACAGCCACCTCAAAATCCCGAGACCTAATTCCAATCACCTCACAGTACAACAAGTCGCAATTTTTCTGAGCCTCATAATGCGTCCTAGCAAACAGAGCATTGTGAGAAGTTTCACAATATTATGTGGAGTGGTGTAATGCCGACACAAAGGCTTCTCCCGGCTCGGTAAATAACGCTTTGTTCTACGAAGCCAAATTTTGACAATCACTAGCTCACTCTCATATAGCTATGTACACGAGCGGTTGGTCAAAGATGAGCTAGGGGAGGCAGCAGCGGTGGCAACGGTTATCGTTTGCCGTACGATTATAGAAGAAGGGATTCTTCTTTTAAAAGTTTCCGTTACGTAGTGTGTGCACTGGGAATTTCTCCCGTATCATGGATGCGTTTCCGAACATATAAACTTAATTATAGGTTATACAATTATTAAAAAAAAAATAATAAGGAACACGTGACAGGCAGCGCAGCAGTTAATCGCTCAGCCACTATACACGCTGTGTCGTTGGGTTTTTGAAGTTTTATAACGTCACTAGCTGTCCGCCGCGGTTACACCCGCGTCTTTGGTTACTGCTCCGCTCCCGTAGGTCGTTGCGTGATGGTATATAGCCTATAGCCTTCCTCGATAACTAATCTATCTAACACTGAAAGAATTTTTCAAATCGGACCAGTAGTTCCAGAGATTAGCGCGTTCAAACAAACAAACAAACAAACAAACAAACACTACAGCTTTATAATATTAGTATAGATAAGTATAGATAATATGTTAATTACAGCACAAATTAATTATCAGGGGTAAAGAGAGCATAGTTGATGCTAAAGCCAGGAGGCCAATTTTATAAATACAAACATTGAAAATCTAGTCGCAATCTCATCTCAACAACAATTAATGCCAATATTGCAGGCAATTTTTCGTATTTTGGACAGATTGAGTATGAGATTGAATTACGATCGTTCCTTATAAATGTTAGTAGAACTGCCTGAATGAAAATAAAAATAAAATTTGACTCACTCGTCATTGCGGTACTTTTCAGATCACGTTATAATCGTAGTAGGTACTACTAGATTAAACTCTTTTACTATGATCATAACCTGAAATATTTCAGATCACCTTATCTACTAAGATTCCTAGGTTATGAGTTCACGAAACCCAAAATGTTCGTACCGATTGCTATCAAGCGTCTCATCTGCAAATTTAAAACCTCCGACATAGTCTATGTCAGTGTTCCCCTGTGTGAGTGTAGAGGGAGGGTGGCAGGGAGGCAAGGGGACGCACCGCCGGTTCAATGTTGACAATTGATGGATATCTCTTGTCTTGAAAAGGCAGGATTAATGCTCTGTCTCGGGGAGTACAATAGTGGCGATTCCTGAAGGATTACGCACTTGAAAGCGTGAAGACGTGCTCCAAAGAATGAGGAATGTTGACCGACAATGGTGGGGAGTATATTTTTTATGGTGACGGCTTTCTACAGTTGATTTTCTTTGAGGGAATTGTGAAAGAAAAGTTTTAGTCTCGAATTGGTTTCATTACGTTGTAGATTATTTAAGATTGAACGTTCTATTTGAGACTCAATTTTATTTTGAAAGGCAGAGGTTCCAAAATGGAATAGTTTTAAAAATAAAGGTCCTTTTAGTACTAAAATAAGGTAAAAGAGGAAAAAATATCAACAACATATTTTGTGAAGCAAGATACCTCCGGCGGCGGCCATTCGTAACCTTACAAATACTTTTTGTATATTTTTATTGTGTCGAGACGTCGGCGTCGCGCGTCGCGACGGTGCGAGGAAAAGGAAAGCGACGAGGTCAGACAACTTGTGGGATATAGGTAGGTAGGTAGGTATGTACTTGTTATTATTATTTACTAGGTTAATATGCCCGCGACACCGCGTAAATGTCGGTTATCACGGGGTTTTATATCTGTGCGGCTTCCTAATTCTTTTTCTAAAATAAAAGCCTAAGTTACTCTTCATAACATCAGTTATTTATCCGTGAGTCCCGTCAAAATCGGTCCAACCGTTTCGGAACTTTAGCTGGAACAAACGGACAGAGTAACTTAGGTTACTTGAATTTTGGAATAAGAATTAGGGTAGGTACCGCATAAAAATACCTTAACTAGTGGAATAAAGTTTTGACACTAACAAAAGAAACTTGTTCAAAAGTTGAGATTGAATTTAATGGGAATCTAAGAAATATCCATTACGATGATCCATCATGAACTGCAGTGGTAAGTACCTACTTACCTAAGTATTCTGTAAAAATCCGACGTTCTATTATCCGTCGGTGAATTTAAGTGAAGTGAGTTTGAGGTGATTAGAAGTTAATCCGTAACATGGTGAAATGACAGCTCACCTCAATT
The DNA here is from genome assembly GCA_949316365.1 of Hoplodrina blanda. Lineage (NCBI taxonomy): Eukaryota > Metazoa > Arthropoda > Insecta > Lepidoptera > Noctuidae > Hoplodrina > Hoplodrina blanda. The sequence continues at coordinate 12,267,503 of OX438594.1, forward strand.
TTACTATAACTAAATTCAACGATGGTAGTAATGTCAGGTTCTATATTGTGAGAAAAAACTCCATCGTTGACATAACATCGCGCCTGTAATCCCCGAAGGGTTAGGCAAAAGTGCACCAGTCACCCACATTTCGCCAGTTATGTTTAAGTCCCATGTAATAGGGGGCGAGCCTGCCATCAACCGGGCACAAATCCGGACTCCGAGGCTGCTACTGAGAAATTCCTGATGGAAAAACCCAATAACACTTTGCCCGACTTGGGAATCGAGGCCAACACCTCATCCTCAGCAGTCGCGCCGTATACCTTTTATTAAAATATCTGTACGTTACATCTTACTTAAACAACTCTTCAAAGGATCCAAACAAAGACCCAAATCACGCTTGGTCCGGTGACAAGCCAACATTATCGTTGACAACGTTTATTGCTATCTATATATACAAATATGCTGTCTAGTCTCGGCATTTGTCCCTCCAGCAGTACATTATTGACTCGTCCAATAAGCGTGCGATGTCCGCTCGCCTTTTATCAGCCATCTGCTAAGAAAGGGTGGAGAGAGATCTTGAAGAAATTCTCGAGATTTTACTGCGAACTCTGCTTTTCGATTTTAAAGAGTTTGTTTTATTAGAAACTTGTTTGTTTCCGTCACTTTGTCTGCATGGAAGTCAAGTTTACCATAATACATAACCTATGGCACTTGAGGGGGCATAACGCTTTTTCCTTACGTGACGACTTCGACATACCACAAGCCGCGGAACTTTGTTCCAAAAAAACTTGAAACTCAAACATACACGGTTACTTTTAGGTCGTTCTGGAACCGAAAGCCATAAACTCGCTTTCGGTTCCAGAACGACCTAAAACATTGAAAACGTGCTAAGTTGTTGTAAAGTCCTTGAAATCTACAAGTTATGAATCAAGTAACATGAAGAGTACGGGCCAAGTAGTTTGCAAGCGATGGACCTGTAACTTGACTCGTAGTTTTACTTTACAGCTTTTAGATAACTAATATTATTTTCACTGGGTTTTAATTTAAGTAAAATAACTTAATTTTGTTGTTTGTTTTTTTTAACCCGCCTTTTATTGTCTCACTGCAGGACAAAGATATCTTCTTACACAGAGAAGACACGAGCATTGATAACTACTCTTGCTCAAGGCGGATTGAAGTTTATACTTGTATTTATAAGATCAGATTTGCTTACGATGCTTTCCTTCACCGACGTCAAAATGATGTCCAAGATAGACGATAAAGTATAACGAATGAATTGAAAAAGTCATATTGTAAAGGTACAAGTTGGTAGCCGACTGCACGCGACAGCAGCAGACGACATGTCGTCGCTTCAGTACAAGTTGCTACCAATTTGTACTGAAGCGACGACATGTCGTCTGCTGCTGTCGCGTGCAACTTGTACCTTTACTTATCTAGTATAGAATCCTCAAAATCATACATAACAGGCGGAGGCCTTAACCAGTGGGTAATCACAACATTTTTGCTTAATAACTAGGTACTCGTATAATTATAATTATGGAAAATATGGGGCAGACAGAAGGGACACTGTAACAAAAGCTTTTACCATGGTTTCATTACATGATTGTAGAATCAATTCCATAGCTAAGTAATAAGTTCCATAATAAGTTTACGTCACGATGTCGATGAAGTCCCTTCCACCCAAAATTTTCTTTGAGTTACTGTGTACCACGCATAGACTACATTTTGTATGGAGCGTGCTGTCAGTATTCTCTTACGATGTGAGATAGCCTCTCCGTCTCCACTCTAACCGACCCCTAAGGTCTCCTTATCCTGCAAATTCCGTCGCGTGATTAAATGAGCCGCTGGCCATCGCGATATTGCCGGTCGCGACTACATGCGCCGACGTGGATTGCCCCCCACACTACTTCCAACACACTACAATATGGACGGTGCGTCGTCTCCGGAATCTTTGTTACTGGTCAAATGGACAATATTTGTTGCTCATAACTATTTATATGGTGTTTTCTTACGTTTGTAGTCCGTGTTTGGTATTTTGTTGTATTGCCTTGAAAGTCTGTTGGATGTTTAAGAAAACTGCATTTTCAATGTGCATGTATGAGTAAATTGTTAAGTAATATACACAACAAAAGTGTCTAGGGATCAACATCCCTAACAAATGTTAGGGATGTTGATCCCTAGACACTTTTGATGTGTGTATTTATAGCTTGCCAACTCTAACAGCGTGAGAAGAAATGATATTTAATTTCGTGTTACTTACCTAGTAAATAATGTTTACTATAATTAGGTAGATAGATAGGTACTTTATTGTGGAGCTTAGGTTCTTCCGTATCAAAATCATAAGTATAAATAAAATAGACACCTGAACGTTACATGTTTGCGATATATTTTTGTGTTGGGACCATTACTGGGAACCTAAAGAAGTTTTAAATATTGAAGTGATTTTTCGCACAAAAATAAAAGTCGTTCGCCAGTAATATTTTTTACTAAAAATTACTTAGCTTGATGGTCAGTATGCTTAGAAAAGGCAATGTAATGTATCGTTTTACACCCCGAATTAATCAAATTGTTCTTTACCCTAAAATACTCAATCAGGACAGCATCCACACAAAACATAGAAGAAGTATGTCCGCCTACATTCTTGGTCAATATCTCCGTCGGCCATTTGCAAAAGGTCCGTCGGTACCATTAACCCTCTAAATTCATTAGGTAGGAGCCCAATGGATTGCTTTTGGGAAAAAATGTTTCTTCGGACCCTTGTTGTAGGTGTAGGTATGTTTTGAAGGGAGAAGAATCGTGTTTTGTTTTTGGTTCAGACTCGTTTTTATTTAGTGTTGATTAACATTTTGTTCAATTTTGTTTTTGTTTATTGGATTTTTTGTCTTTTTAAGTGTCATAGCGAGGTCATCTTTTTGAGGTAAGATTACGTTTCCGAAACATTTGTATGTTATGATACGAGATCAATGGCTGAAAAAGAAATAAAAAAGGAACTTATATGTAATTCGGACGGTATCAGGTTTAAATGAGTACCTTACTCAAGTGAGTACGAGTGATTGTAAGTACTTTCAAGAGTGACGGCTGGTTTTTACATCTGTTCTGCAGGATATACTTATAGTTAAAAAACAACATACATTATTGCCAAACAATACCCGTTAGACATAACTTCAGCCAAAGCTTTAAAACGACTTATGACTCAAAAATTCAGCCATAGTAAAACGACTTAGATCTGGGGACTATTGAAATTAAAATGAAAGAGAAATAATGGCCCTTAGAAACTTACTGTTGAACTACCATTAATAACTCCATACTCAGATATATTGTTCTATCAAGTATATTCAAGTCAGTTAGTACTTTAACCTGTCTTCATCCCATGAAACGATAGCTTCTGTACAACCACAAACAAGCAAAAACCTTCAAAACCCACATAACCCCAAAATTCCTGAAAAAAACCGACTATCTTTAAACCCCAAACAGATTCAACAGCGCCAACATATAATGCGATATAACACAGTGAATATCGTCGTATTTATATGAAGGCAAACAGTTACGACAAAGTAATACGCCCGATGGCGGCTGGTAGGTACATTTTTCAGAGTAACAAAGCGAATATTGGAGAGACTCCACAAAGGCCACGCGGCGGCACTGGCATGCTAGGGATGGGGGCACGTCGATATTATGTGAAGAGTCGATAGATTTTTATCATAGGATGTGTGTGGATATTATTCTACCTTTTGGGATGGGCTTTTGTAAAAGCTTGTTCTTTCTTGCTCGTTCTTCTTCGTAGAGACCTACTTTCGTTTTGAATTAGCAACTAGCTTCAACTTTCTGACTAACTAACCGACTGACTGCCTGTTTGACTTTGAAATGACGTTCAGAAGTGCGCTTTAATCGTCTAATTAAAATAAACAATTAGACTTTGACTATTTTCCAACAATAAGGCAAAAACATTGGATAGGATAACTGGATAATCTACGAGTATATGCCATCAAAAACATAATTTGTAAAAAAAAGCCAGTCGAACTGTTCTTCTACCGTAAAAAGTTGTGAGATCCATGTAATACCAAGTCGGTTAATTTATTTAGTCTTTATTTAAGGGACCTTCTGTTTAAGTTATTAACTATTAGAGCTAACCTAACAGCATGTAATAGTGACTATATTAATGTAGGTAATAATATTTTTTTTAATGTTTTAAATAAATACCTATAGATTGACGTGGTCATCGCATGAAAACACAATGTATCACATAAGTAATACATATTAATATATTAAATTACTTAGATAGTTTAGTGCAATTGCCAAGTTATTTAAAACATAAAAGATCTCATGCTCAGCAGTCGCTTAACGACCACTAGATCAACAAGGCGGAGGATTAGTATAGATTCCCGCAAAAATACTCCAAGAAAGTTAGGATTTCCCTAAGAATCTGTCCCTAATAAACATACGTTACTCGAATCATATTATCGATATCTCAACCTCACCCCTACTGACTGACTCAGCTCCCTCCCGAGTGCCTCATAGTTACATACGTAGGTGTAATTGTTGGTAAGTACATTTTTCTTTGAGGTTACTCTCTATTAAAGGCTCAAAGTGAAATGGGACGCAATGGTTCCTACCTCAAAGGTGTACCAAAGACCCAAAGGTCGGCCAAGCTTAATTGTTCCTCAATTATTATGAATTTCATACGAGGTTAAGTCAAAGGGCTGAGTGGAAATTATGGGTGGGTTGTTGAGCTGGGCTTTGGTTGTGACCATGGTATGGTTTTAGAATTGGAAGGTGCAGTCAACAAAAAGGAGGTATCCAGGGTCGTCAGATAAAAATGAAGTTTTCAATTGAAATTTAATTTAATTAATAAACTGTTTATTATCTACTTTTTAAATTAAATTACATTTGAAAACATCCATCGGTTTTTAAGACAACTTCAACTAATAAATAATGTTAATTAATAGCAACTTATTATTTTCCCATTGCAGGGCGAAATTCTCTTCTCATATCTACAGAGACCATGCTTGCTCAAGGCTCGATGGCGATTTTGGACTTATATTATCAAACTAGTTATATCCCGCGGTTCTATCCGCGTTAAGTTACATATTCTTTGGTTACTGCCGCAGGTCATAGTGTGATGTTAAATAACGGTTTACATCAGTAAAGAACAGCGGAGGAGTAAGACTACAACATAATTTCCAATTGCATTTCCATTTTTACTTGTAAGTAGGTACTACATTTGTACTCTGGATGCCTTTTACTATTTAAAATGGGCAACTAGCTTCCAAATTTCTAACTGATTAACTGCTTGACAATTTAAAAGTGCTTAAGTATAAATTGTATAAAATAAATGTTCAGAGTTTAGAAACTAATTCGTTATTTATAAAATAACTTCGAATTTTCTCATATAACAGGCACAAATAAAAAAGGGCTTTATTGTGTTTTCTCCGACGGAAAAGCGCAGTTTGTTTCATATAAGTAATGGACAGATATTTGTTTTTTTTTAGTGTACTGCATGTAACAAATACTTTTCTATAACTCAAGTTCTTCCTTTATTCATTTACTTAGATTCACAATAAACAAAACATGCCCTAAATATGACTCAACATTCCCATCACAACAAACTTCAAAAAATCATAAAATCTCAATTGTTTACAAACATCTGTAGCGGTAGTTAGTTCAGCCCCTTGCCTTATAATTAATTTTCTCATAATAAAACGTTAATAATCCTCTGTAATGCGAACAGTTGCTTACCCCACTGTAAATATTTACAGAGCGTCATGTGTTTGCCGTGATTTTGTATCGTAAATCTCTTTAAAGGTTGTCTTTTTAAAATATGTGGCGATGTCACGGTATTCACTTGTGATATGAGCAGATGTTGCCGTAATTCAAAATGTATTATTTAAAATCATTGAATTAAGCCTCCATAATTTATTTTAATGTGTCTGACAAAAGACAACTTACTAACGAAAGACTGAATCCCGGTAAAATGATAATATATTTAACCTAGAGTCATAATATTATAGTCTAGTAGAACCTTTTTTACTTTGTCTGTTCAAAAGATAAACTTAGAAAATACATATGAATTGGAAAAGGTACTGATGAAAGGTATTGATGCCCGGATTTGAACCCACAAACTCATGCATAAGAATGCATAAAAAAAAACAAACAAAAACAACAAACAAACAAAACACAAACAAACAACAAACATTGGGCTATGACGGTTATGACGGGCTATGATGATAGAGTATACTGAGGATACAGTTCAATTAAACTTAGTATTTAATAAACATCACCATTGAGATCAACGAATGAAGTGAAACAATTATTTTGACACTTTCATTGTAACCACAGACTTCGACTGTGTGATCTAAGTCTAAATTAATTTAGAATCAGACCACACAATCAAAGTAGGTATGTAAAGGCTATGGATACTTAAAACTAGAATAAAGAATAAGCTAAAATTCTTTCGGGCTTTAAAATAAAATCAAAAACATAATCTAAAGCGAATAGTGAAAATAATTTCCAAATAACTAAAATATTCTCCACCCGAAAAATTGGGTCCTAAATCAGTCTCATACTAACAATACCGTACCTTCTTATTCCTTGTACACAATCTCATAACACTAGTACAGTTTACAAACATCAAATCCATAAACAATAAAAGCTTCCATTCGATTTATATCATAACCAATACTTATCCTTACGAGCTGTATTAACCGACCACGCCATCTGTCGGCAGATCTGAACACCCAAAGAGCACCAACTTAATAAAACAGCTAATTTTTGAAACTGCATGCGATTATAACCTTTTTGTACGTGAAGTTAGGGTAAAGGGGTGTTTTTGGGGTGTGAATAAAGGGGTTGGTAAAATATTAAAGTCAAAATAGAGATGAATCGCGGGTGGTCATACCAGCTGCGATGACACCCGATGCCGCGATGAGCGCTAAAATGCGTTAAAATTTAAATCTGTCAAGTTGATCCTGAAAAAAAAGGAACTTTTAAAAGCTTTTTAATATTTTTTTTAGTATTGTTCTTTGCAGGTATAGAGGATTTGATACTCTACCTTATCAACCTACACATTTTTGTAAAACATTTTCCAAATGCCTGCCTGCCGTTTGGCAGGCATTCAGATGAAAATTCATAAAAAATAAGTAAGTACGGTAAGTATTCACTATTATTATTATTTAATAGAAATTAAAATTATTCTAATTAATAGAAAACCTTTGCAGTAACTACATTTGTGACACTAAACTAAGTATATTTTGAATTATCAATGCTACTTCACGTCTCAAAGAACATATATATACTTTGAAACGAAGCATCATTTTATCGCCCCACTCGACCTACTAACTACCAAGCAAGAATCAAATCCACTATGATCCGATTCATTAAACACTTGCACAGAACAAGTGGCAGTAATAGGATTAAGTTTTATTGGGCACTATCATACACGTGGTGGACGAAATTATTTTGATTTAGTTAGGATGACTAATCCTCAGGCCATAAAGATCCTAGAGTCCGGAAGGTGCAGGGTTAGCAGGCTACCTAAAGATAAAGCCTCGTCCCCACTAGGAACATTTGTCGAGCGACATGTGTCCCCGGTGACATCGGGCGATGTCGGGCGACATCGCCGCGACATTGTTGAAACTGTTCCTTATCACTACTCTTTCAACAATGTCGCGGCGATGTCGTCCGACGTCGCCCGACATCGCCCGATGTCACCGGGAACACATGTCTCTCGACAAAATAATGTTCCGAGTGGGGACGAGGCTTTAATCTAGTATCCTGTAACGATCAAAGTAGGTACTTGTGTACTTTCTTACCTATCTTAAATGTATAGGTATCTAGGTACCTAATTAAGAGTATTTTTTTAATGAACTTGCATAATAAATACCTATATTATCATAATATTCGCTAATGTGCGTATCCAGACAAATTAGCTTTTAATTCATTTTATTATCTAAGTACCTATTTCATAATAGACTGTTTTGTTCTATCACAGATTCACAGGGTAAAGCCCCCCCCTTACCCCCTTCTCCTTTATTTTTTTAGATTATAAGTCTAACTTTTACGAGAATACTGGTTAATGGCGCTTATAAGCAAGAAATTCTATAACTGGTTTGTAAGTTTGTAACGTTAAGTTTTAAGCTTAAAGTTCATAAAATTTGTGGTGGGACATGGAGCCTTAATTTCCATTATTTTCATTACACAACACACTTAAATTAATTTAAATTAATTATTTTATAACAATTTAAATTAATTTAATAAAATTCCAGCCACAGACAAGATAAAATTAATAATATTTATTTATGCATCTAATAAAACCATAATAATCCCACGCTATTCTGAAATATCACGCCCTTGCCATTTAGGGGTTAGCAGAGGGTCTGTAAACGGTCGGGTAATTTGTCAGGACAGATAATAAATTAAAGTATTAGTACGTATTGAACATTATTGATATTTGCCGGTTAATCTGTGCTTCTTGTGGCATATGGACATACTATTAATAATATGATTGCTTCTGAACGTTTGATTTTAAAGTGATTAGATAAAAGTAGGGTTAGTTAGTAAGTAGGTGCCAACCTAACTAACATTAAACTATGGTCTATTTAGGAGTTTCATGACCAGCAACCTAATGTTTTTATCAAAATTACCAAAATATATACCCGTATTACCAAAATATTATCGTTAATAAAAATAAAAATATATAATCAATCTCTCTAAGGGCTGAATTTTCAATAATCAGATAACTTTTATCCAATGAATAAATTATACAACAGTTTGACATATTTTCTATACAAAAGCTGTCAAACCGCCATATTTATCCCTTCGCTAAGAGTTATCTGACTATTGAAAAATTAGCCCAAAATCTGTGAAATAATAAGGTCATACCTACCACTATTTACTTACTTGATTGTGAAAATTGAGCATAATTTTTATTATAGGAACATTTCCATTTATGAAAGCTGAGAAGTTTTGTCCAATACCTAAGTAACATAACATAAAGACTTTGTCACTTTGACTAGCTTTTACCTCTTCGTTTTCGTCGTCTTCGTCCGGTTGAATGTCAGTTTAAAGGATTAAAAGTACACTGTCTTTTCTTGGGATTCAAGCTAAGTCTACGAAATTTCATCAAAATGATTCAGTATTTTAGCCGTACTTACATATAAACAAACTCACTTTCGCATTTACAATATTACTGGAGGGATAACCTACTGGATAGCTATTTCACAACAGCAAAATTAATTATTATACCACAACTTTCAATACTATACTGAATCATTCCTGAATCATCCCATATTAAAGTTAAAAGTCATTCTAACTCAAATAATTTGATTTATCAACGGTTTATGTGTTTACCGAGATTAAGCGATTTGTGGTCATTATTGTTATTGTGGTCAGTGTGGGAACTTGACGGTTGAAAACAATTATTATTATTCGAAAGTTGAATTGCCTTTAAACTACAAATCGATCAACTCATGCGCTTGCAAATGGGACCAACTGAAAAATTATGAAAGTTGAAAATTATCATTGCTGGAAATTCTTCTATTGGCGAATGCAAGGTTCAGAAAAACAGATAGATATTTACAGTTACGTCTACTTCCCCGTGGTTGCACCATTTCTTTTCCGCAGTCGGTTAAAAAAGTAGTAACTAGGTAGGCAAGTTCTTACCTATATGATTGACTGAAGCAATAAAGTACGGACTAGGTCCATAAGTTTTTATTTTTGAATAAGGTCTCACACATAATACACACATCAAAAGTGTCTAGGGATCAACATCCCTAACATTTGTTAGGGATGTTGATCCCTAGACACTTTTGATGTGTATATTATATCAATTTGACACGTAGGTATACAACCTGAATTTTAATTCGTTGTAAATCTTACAGGGGGTGAATGTACTCATGAATATGAACAACTTTTACTAAGGGACATAGTACGAAATGTGATAAAAAAAAACAGCTGATCCATACAATAATATAGGTACTACATTACGATCAAATTGTATGGATCAGCTGTTTTTTTTTTCACATTTCGTACTATGTCCCATAATAAAAGTTGTTCATATTCATGAGTACATTCACCCCCTGTAAGATTTACAACGAATTAAAATTCACGGTGTATATCTGAATATTTAATTATTTTGCTAATGATTGGTCAAAGTATACCTACTACATACCTACCCAACTACAAAAATAAATAAGTAATACCACCACAATAAATTCCACAGTCTCCACAGACTATGTAGTAAAGAGCTTTATAAAAATAATCTTCTATTCTACATACATTCCCAAAATCATCATGCAAATGATTTATATTCTATTCTACTCTTGAAAATTCGGCAGCTACCCTACCAAAATAGGATAAAAAAGTAGTCTATTCGGGCGGTCGCGGTATGGGAAATTCACAGGTCTTGCCGCCGGCGGCAAATTGAAATCGAACCGAGCGACGTGAGACCGTCTGATTCGAATTGGTACCTAGCAGTAGGTACAACTTACCTAGACCAGCTAATTATTTTTAAAGTACCTACTACAGTTACCGGCACGTAAGTTGGCAAGAGTTTTTGTAGTGGGGGAAGTTTGCGCACGCACAATTTCATACATTTTTATATGCGCGAACTTCCCCCACTACGAAAATCTCTTGCCAAGTTACGTGCCGGTAGTTATACTACAGGCTATACTGTATAAAGACTGTGAAGGCAGAGCTAGTACTTACTTACCCACGATGAATTTTAAATTAAGATATCTGCGAAAGAATAAATATAAAAAATCTGTAAGTATCTATAAAAATGAATCCCTATTTCCCTTGGTCACGGCATCACGCGTGACCGGCTGAAGCTGAACCAATTCACAAATTCTTTTTTTGTTGTGTTTGTTATTGTAAGGAGAAGGTTCATATGAAAGAAATGCAGTACGAAATTCGCTTGGTCAGCAAGTAGGTTATAAATGCACCATTACCTACCTACCTACCTACGTATTGTACGCAGTTACGGCGGGTTACACCTGGCTATACCGACATAAGGTCGAATAAAAAAAAACCGTGCAGGTTGATAAGATTTCAATGATTTTGTGATGTCAGATGTCATCAAAGAAAAAATCTAATAAAAAAAATATTCCCGCCCGTCGCCACTCACAATAAAATTATCCACAATCAAATGCTCCAAACAACTTAAAATGGCATAAAATCAAATAAAAACGAGCGATACACAAATAGTACCGTTTTAAACGCGCCACTTGTGTTAAACAATAGGTTATATTGGCGCCAAAACCGGGGTGCGTTCCCGCCACTTGACCATCTGTGATTTTTTTCATTCCACGCAATCGTCGGACTCGGACTGCGTTGAGTTTATCTGTTTGGTAAGACCCAAAGATATTTTTGATACTTACAAAAAAAAAATTTTAGGTTTACGGTTTTAGCATAGGTACTTAAAAAAATTACATAATTATGTATTTAAACCGAAATTATTTTTGTTTCTGAATTGAATTGATTTCTTAATAAAACCGATATCTACATAAGAAGAGAGTCCCTAAATCCCCTGTCTTACATGAAATTGTATTTTATTTGTAGGTATAGTTACCGGCACGTAAGTTGGCAAGAGTTTTTGTAGTGGGGGAAGTTTGCGCACGCACAATTTCATACATTTTTATATGCGCGAACTTCCCCCACTACGAAAATCTCTTGCCAAGTTACGTGCCGGTAACTGTACTTCACAAAAACTGCCAAATTCCTGGATTTCTGCTCAGTAAATAGGTTCTCTCATATTACCTACCTACATTGGGACGAGGCTGTCGAAGTGTGAGACTATACAGGACCTAACTATCACTTCGGTGAATACCTACCTGCCAATGTTACTACTAACTAGTGTTTTCAATACTACCTATTTCGTAAGTAGTAAGAAAGTTCTATTTTTACTATGATTAACAAGCGCGCATAATCTGAACAGGCCCACAAAAATCTGAATAGTTCTTTTTTCAAAATTTCACCTAAGTACATGCGTACTTGGCTCAAAATGTCTATGAATTTGAGAAAGAGGCTTTAACCTTTGAGTTTGTTTGTGTTTTTTCTCAGAGTTTTTGGATATGGAACACCGACCTCTTTATACTTTTTAACGATTGACGTCTAGAAGTGCTATTTTAAACCCATTTGCAGAATTGATAGGTACCTACCTACCATTAATCATTTCCTGCGACTGAGGCAAGCACTTACTTATTCAAAGTTTAATTGTCACTTCTCTAGCTAGCTACTTACACTACCTTCAGCCAAAACAACACAGCAATGTTATTGTTTCTTATCTTAATTACAATAAGTTTTGTAAGTGTTCCTTGAATAACAACATTAACAATACGCATTGAGGAACCTCCAGTTACAATAAACATAACAAAGGGTCAGGTGTCGGGGAGTCAGCAGAGTTTGAACGTGCTTCGTTTAATTAAAGCTCTAGCTTTTACCCGCGACTTTGTCTGCGTAAATGTCGGTTATCACGGACTGAGTTGCGGATTTATTTATTTTATTTTGGGAAAGCTTACAGACTAATAACAATATAATAACAAAAATATAAAACTAAATTGCTAATTACAAGCCTCCACAGATAAATACCTAAAATGATTAAAAAGTAGCCTACTTATGTCCTTTTTTAAGGTTCAAACTTACCCTGTGACAAATTTCATCAAAATCAGTTTAGTGGTTTAGGCGCGAAAGCGTAACAGACAGACAGAGTTACTTTCGAATTTGTAATCTCAGTATGGATTAGACGAAAAGCGACCATATAGCAACAGTTTATAAGTTATATTTTTAAAGTAACTGCTAGTTTACATTGTTAGGTACAACGACCCTATTCTGTGTGACATTCTAACATTAAAATTATAATAGCGTCATAATGATATTTGACTAAAGTTATGATGAATGGAGAATTGTGTGCCGACACAAAGGTATCACAAACATATAACGTAGGTAATTGTTCTACTTCTACCACACCTGTACCTAAGACTTGCGTTATTATTGAAACTTATCCGGACCAGCAGTACTATTCTGTAAAAACTTCCTCGGTAAGTTTGTTGAGGTAAGATGCCGATGCCAGCATCAAGTTTAATAATAACTCATCTCATCATCATCATCTGCCTAGCCTTTTCCCAACTACGTTGGGATCGTCTTTCAGTCTAAGGATGATAGGAGCGACTGCCTATCTGACCTCCACAACCCAGTAACTGGGTAATACAATACGATACCCCTAGGTAACTAGGGCTAGGACTGAGTGTCAGACCTTCAAGCTTCTAACGCCTCGTAACGACTAAAACTAACTAGCTAATTTAAGTGGAATAACCGAACCTCACCTAAAATTCATTTCACCTCAAATTACTTAGACAGCTCTATTAACAAAGTACCTACTATAATTAATTAAGTAGTAGGTGTATCTAGGTACCTACTTCCGAAAAATTACACACAAATAGAATCTATTCTTTCCTTTCAAGTAAACAGCAACAATGAATTCAAACAAATTAAACATTATTTAAGTGTAATGCATTTTATTGTCAGCACTTTAGTGAGGGGCCGCGAGGGATTAGACCGTAGCTTGCAATAAAGGGGCGGTTTTGATCGCAACTCGTCAGGGGTGTTTATAACTGTGGTCAATTGGTGTGTGATGAACGGTTTTGTATAATAACTTGTGTTTTTTGGCTAGACTTCTGAGTTTGAGCAAGAAGCTTATGTCTAAAAGATAACGTCTAAATGATACGAGTATGTGTAGATAAAGATCTGTGATGTTATGTGTAGTACGTGTGGTAAGTACTTGGGTAACGTTGAGGGTGGTATAATACCGATTGCACTGCAAATCTGCGACGTCTACATATTTTGAACGCGTATTTGTATTTGGTGTTTTAAATAAAGAAACCTTACCGCCATCTGTTGGTTGCTATTAGAAGCTTGTGTAGGGATTTTCTGCTTTCTAAATACTGCGCGTTCTGCGTAGAACGTAACGGGAATACTTCGTTCAAAAATTAGGGAAAGGGTAAAAAAAGATCGTTTCGGTACATTTCTTTTTTGTATTATTTTATGAATTTTAAGTAACTTTACCGACATTTTTAATCATGATTATCAATAATAATTCAACAACGAAATTCTTTTACTCACCACTCATGTTTCTAAAATAGTTAATAATTTTGTTTTTGAGAACATACGTTTCTGAACAATGATTATTACGTCATCGTTTTGACAGTGACTGATGACATTGGACTTTAAATTGAGGTTATCAATTCAATTTTCAGGAAATAATCTGCATAATCTTGATAATTAAGAATAAAATAATGTATATATAAGGGATTTTTAAGTAGAATACTAAGTATAATTTTATAAAAATGTGGCAATTAATGCAAATGAATTCATGTCAGCTTGTAAGACAGAGGTAAATATACCACAACTTATTTTAAAAAATAAACATGAAATTAAACAGAAACAATTATATAAACCTTTTCTTACAGGTTACTGACAACCAAAAGTAATGTTTACTTTACAAATCTTATGAAAAATAAACCGTCTAATGCTGTTAAACGATACTTTTCTGAGGTCAAAACATCATCAGAGAAAAACGCAAAGCCTAGAATATTATTGCTTTGCAGTCCGTGGAAGTTATGTACTGGGGTCAGTTTAGCGCTGGGGGCTCGTTATTTGTTGAGCAATGGCCCAGCGTACTGCAAGGCGGTTGTGGCCCATTCTAGGGTAATACAGAGAGGATCGAATGTTGGGGAAGATACTGCAAAGTTCGATTGGCAAAAGTTTTTATCTTATCTGCGGCCGTTAAAATGGCTTTTAGCTGTCGCTGTTGCGGTGAGTTCTTAAGTTTATGTAACCCTGGTACTTGCTGGCTATAAATTCATGTAATGCCATCTTCCATTTATTTAAAATTAAATTCGTTAAATTAAATTAAGTCCTCAATAAAAAGATACAGAAATACTTCCTTGACTCTAGCATAATCTAAAAATTCAATGTAAATAAATAAATTACTTATTACACGACTGCCCCAAAAAAAGGAGTGTTATGTGTTCAGGGTTAATGTATGTATGTATGTACGTGAGTTTCTTTATTCCACCATAACTTTTAAACGCCTGAACCGATTTAAATGTATGGGGTATCGTTACAATCCTTGCATCGTTCCGAGTAACATAGGCTAGTTAAAAATAAAAAGAAACCGGTGTGGTCACTTTAAAACGAAAATTAATACCAGCCTCAATTTATTTTTTTAATGAATTTGGTCGTGTCTATGTTTATCGTCTAGAATTTGACAAGTAGATTTAAAAAATATATAACACTGTAAATAAAAAATGTCGTAAAAAAAACTGACGAGTAAACAAAGTACAAATATGTGCAATTTTTGCAGTCGTGTTTTTTAATTATATAGCTTGTTTTACTTAATGTTCCAGTCGGCATTAGCAGTCGCATTTCTGAATGTATACATCCCATCAGTGTTGGGACAACTGGTGAATGTACTTACAAATCAGAGACATAATCCTACCGCAGACTTCATGGAGCAGATCAAAGGGCCTGCGATTAAACTTATTGGATTGTATATGGCACAGGTAAAATTTGTTTTTATGACAGACAGATTAATTAAATTCTCAAATACCTACCTGTCTGGTTAATCTAGTAGTTGTAATACTAACTTTAATCTATAGATAGGCAACTTCCCTTTTTTTGGCTAGCCCACTGATGGGGAAAGGGCTTCCCAACTCCGTCCAGTTATTCTTTTCATGCGCTACCTCCAACCACCCCTCTTAGTGCGCGTGTTCAGGTCATCTTGCCACCTCAACCTGGGCTGGCCTTGGCTACACTTTCAATCCTCAGGCAATCCTCGGCTGATGTGACCCTCTTCCAATCCCAATCCCATTTGAACCTGGCCTAACGTAACTACCCTTACATAATAAAAAAAGTAGTAATATACAGCATGTAACAAAAACCCTGTCCGATCCTTAAGGGTATTATTATAATTCGGCATCGTACTGCGTACACAAATACGTAACCATTTAATGGATTTCAGATTATTATTTTTCCCAAGTGAAAAAAAAGGAGAAAGAGGAAGTAATTAAATTAAAATAAAACATAAAAACTGATCAACGGCAACACTGATCTGACAGGGTTTTTGTTACATAGTGTATAAATAAATAATAAATAAAGTTGCCTCTTTGGGACACAATCTAGCCAACTGCCAACAATAAATAGAGTTCCTCTCCATCAGGCATAACACTAAGAAATCTTAGTGACAGTCTGTAGTCTGAATTTGTGCCAAGCTTTCAATATCACTTGGGATTCAAAATTAACCATGCTAAATGTCAAAAAGCTTTGAGAGAGATCATTTTTTTTAACTATAGCTTGAAATACATATTATTGTATGTTTCAGGCTGTGTTCACGTTCGTCTACATCCATATGCTGTCACAAGTTGGTGAGAATGTGGCAACGAAAATGAAACAGGATTTGTTTATTTCTATTCTGGAGCAAGACATGGCTTTCTTTGACCAGGAGAGAACTGGGGAGCTTGTAAATAGGTATGTAAGCAGAGGACCTTGACTTTGACTGTTGTAGTTAAATAAAATAGCACAGTGTACTGGTTTCATCCCCAAAAAACGTTTTAAACGCATAAACGACGGCCTGTTACAGTTACCGGCACGTAAGTTGGCAAGAGTTTTTGTAGTGGGGGAAGTTTGCGCACGCACAATTTTACACATTTTTATATGCGCGAACTTCCCCCACTACGAAAATCTCTTGCCAAGTTACGTGCCGGTAACTGTACCGTAGTGTAATGTGGCATCGTAGCTCCTGAACGGATAAACCAATTTTGATTTTATTTTTTTTTCTTTAAAAGGTAAATGTCGGGAGTGTTCTTAGTTGTCGGTCCAAGATGGCCGCCGTCAGGGGTACTTTAAAATTTACTTACTTTGCCGTAGTATTTTGTATGTCCAAAATAATATAACAATAATGTATTATTTCAGACTCACAGTTGATGTACAGGACTTCAAGAGCTCCTTCAAGCAGACTATTTCTGGTGGATTAAGGGCCACTACTCAGGTACTACTTTTTTATTACTACTATACCTTTTAATCTGCAGGGTTTTAGTTTTTTTATGCTTGGGCTACTTTTACTCTAGAAAACTAATAAGGATGCCTAATTATTTTTCTAAAGTAAAAGTAGACTTATAACAGCAGCTATCTGTCACTCAAAGTCTCATCAAAATAGGTTCAGCCGTTTCGAAGATTAGCCGGAACAAACAAACAGACAGAAATGCAATTGTTTTGTAATAATTGGCCTGTATTAAAATTTCCAGATAATAGGTTCGTCAGTGAGTCTTCTAATCATATCTCCGCAACTGTCCGGCCTCACATTACTCTGTGTGCCGTCTGTGGTCATCGGTGGCACGTTCATTGGTTCGCTGCTGAGGAAGTTATCGAGAGAGGCGCAGGCGCAGGTGAGTTAGTCATTTCTATCTTTTAAACGTACTGCGTTTATTAGAATTTGACTGCCCTGTTGGACAAATCGCATGCGCGAATGCTGATCGTCGGTTCTTGGGTTCGAATTCCATGTTGGGTAAAAAATGTTATTGGGTTTTTCCATAAGAGAAAATCCTCGGTCTTATCTGGCGACACCGGGACGACACTTTAGGATTCAACTTCAGGAAAGTAGACCCTTCTTATTTGAGTAAGCAGATTACGAAGCGTCAGTTGTTGAAGACGACCATGTCCTTGTATGACCCGTTGGGACTAGCCGCGCCGTTTACAACCCAAGCAAAGTGCATACTGCAAGACGCTTGGCGTTTAAAAAGGAGTTTCTTAGTAGCAGCTCGGAGTTTAAAAATTGGTGGTGTGACACCCCTGTGCCTCGGAAAGCACGTAAAGCCTTTGGTCCTGCGCCTGATCTGTCCGGTCGTGTCGGATTGTCGTCCCTTCGGACTATGAGAGTGAGGGAAGAGGGAGTGCACCTGCGTTTGCGCACACACTTGTGCACTATAATATCTCTTGCGCACCTGGCCATGACATTGGCTGCCGCGACCGAAATTAGGTCAGGAGGATATTATTGACTAGCTGACCCCCCGCGACTTTGTTCACGTGATTTTACTTACGGATCCCTAATTTTTTGATAATAAAATATAGCCTATAGCACTCAGTGATAACGTAGCTTCCAATTTGTGAAACAATTTTCAAAATCGGTTCATTACTTCCGGAGATTACCCCCTACATACAAATTTACAAACTTGCAAACAAATGTTACCTCTTTATAACATTAGTATAGATAGTATACAGCATGTAACGAAAACCCTGTCCGATCCTTAAGGGTATTATTCGGCATTGTACTGCGTACACATATACGTAACCATATTAATGGATTTGAGATTATTATTTTTCCCCAGTGAAAAAAAAAAAAGAAGAAAGAAGAAGTAATTAAATTAAAATAAAACATAAAAACTGATCAATGGCAACACTGATCTGACAGGGTTTTCGTTACATAGTGTATAGGTAGATTAAGAATTCCTAAGACTAAACAAAAATTACCTAAAATCGAATTACTATTACAGATAGAAAAATCAACATTAGTAGCAGAAGAAGCGATATCAAATATGCGCACAGTCCGCGCATTCGCGGGTGAAGAGAACGAGTCGCTGTTGTTTGCGCAGGAGTGCAAAGCGGCGGCTGAAATGAATATAGAACTAGGACTGGGAATAGGTCTGTTCCAAGCTGGAACGAACTTGTTCCTTAATGGGTATGTAGCATTTTGGACTTCAAAAAGAAAAATATGTCATCATCTGCATAGCATTCTAACCGGATGCAGCTGAATACCAGTATTTTACATGGAGCGACGGCCTATCTGACCTCCACAACCCAGTAACTGGGTAATACGATACCCCTTGGAAAGATTGGTTGTCAGACTTTCGGGCTTCTGACGACCCGTAATGATTGTCAAAGATCCACATATGACAGCCGGGACCAACGGCTTAACGTGCTTTCCGAGGCACGTAACGATGTCAGTGATGTCTAAGCGTCAGCTCACACCGAGACGCGACGCGACGCTGCGTGCACACTTTAAAAGAGCAACTCAAAATATAACTTTATTTTCTACACGATAAGATACACATTTCATTGTGAGAATTTAGAATACGTTACACCACGCAGCACTACGTCGCGATGCGTCGCTCTACGCCGCGAGGCGTCACGAGGCGTAGAGCGACGCACCGCGACGCAGCGGTGAATCGTGTACGAAAAGGTGTACGCGCGACGTGCAAGAGCGGCGATGTTGCGATGCGTCTCGCGGCGCAGCGCTGCGCAGCGCGAAGTCACTGGCCTCTTTAAGTATCGTCACGTTGCGTCGCGTCGCGTCGCGTCTCGGTGTGAACTGACCCTAAGATAAACTTTAGAAAGTACATTATGAGTTAAAAAAATTCAGATTAGTACTTGCCTGGATTCGAACCCACAACTTCATGCATGAGAGGCGGGCGCCTCAACCTCTGGGCCATCATGACATTGCAGTCATATTGTTTTATTTTCCAATTTGTGTTTTTTTTTCAGCATGGTCTTAGGCACCATGTTCATGGGCGGCCATCTTATGGCTTCGGGACAAATGTCAGCTGGTGACGTCATGGCTTTCTTAGTGAACGCGCAGACTATACAGCGATCAGTCGCTCAGCTGTCTCTACTGTTTGGCTCCGTAGTAAAAGGAATCAGCGCTGGAGGACGAGTGTTTGAGGTTAGACTTTATTACTATAGGTAGAAGGTTCGTTTTTGAACGGCGGAAATATTCCTAGTAAACGCTAAAACTTGACTATGTCACTTAGCTGTAATGAGTGTTCGAGATTAGACCTTATATCTATTACAATAAGATTCGAATTTGAAGTGCAGTTTGTTGATTAATGACTTAGGCTTGATGAATGTCTTCTTTAACACTACAGCAATAAAGTTCAATTTTTAATCACGTAACGTTTTATTTGCAGTATATCAATAAGAAGCCGCAATTGGACAGCTCTGGCACGGCTGTTATTAAGTACCACGAGTTCCACGGTGATATTGAGTTCAAAGATGTCAGCTTCGCGTACCCGACCAGGCCTGAGGCTGTGAGTATAGCTAATATTTATTACGAGTACTAATAATATTTACGAAGCGGTTTCTAACCTTTTCAATCTTGTCACTAAATCTTAATATACACGCTTACTTTTAGGTCGTTCTTAAACCGAAAGCCATAAACTCGATCATCAAACTCGAAACGATTGTGACCATTTTTTTTTCAAAAATAACTATAAAAAAAACAGCTGTTCAGTACATTTATGTTCGTCTAACTCGTCAAAGTGTACTGAACAGCTGGTTTTTTTTATTGTTAAAAAAGTAAGCGTGTATATAAATTACGCGTCATGTTGCTTGTCCGGGATGAACTCCGAAACTACTTAACCATTGTTTATGAAATATGCCTTACTACTGTGTGTAATTGGGTCAAACTTAAAAGATAGGATAGTTTTTATCTCGATTATTTACCTCAATATCTTTACTTACTTCAAGCCACAGCAACGCGTGGTCGAGTCAGCTAGTCTTGTAATAAAATTTATTTTACCCTCTCCCTATTAAAATAACATAAAATAAGTTACAGTAGCGAATATTCTTAAGGTGAAACCGACGGGCTGCTCCCAGCCATTCTCCCGAGAGATGGCGCTGAAGTCAACATTTTTAGTTTATTTGAGTTTTTGTGTAATTGGACAATTATTAAGTCATAGGAGTAGTCTTAGCGGTTATCGGATATTACATTTTATTTGAATAGGTCATATCATTCCCTCAAAATCTACCCAATTCGACACATAACTTGTTTAAAACTTCTGTCATTGAATACAGTGTCGTTTACACACACATACATACCTTTGCGTTTACGAAGATTGAACACTAGATGGCGTGAATATAAAAAAAACTAGTTTAAATTTTTCTGTCTAAGTAAAAATAAGTTATATTTGTTGGCGTAAACTATTTTATTGATTTATAAATATGGGAAATAAATTATGTCAACATTGATTACAATAAAACGCAGTTTTATTTTATTTCATTACACTATTTTAATCGTTTATCAAAACAGAAGTATTTGAAGCAACATAATTTATAATTTTGGGAAACAAAATTATGAAAAAATTGAAAAAAAAAAAAAAAAAAAAAAAAAAAAAGTACCTACCAGCCTCTTACTGTCCCACTGTAGGGCAAAGTAGGTACCTACATATGAATTGAAAAAGTCACATTGGCTTGCCCGGATTCGAACCCACAACCTCATGCATGAGAGGTGGGCGCGTTAACCACTGGGCCATCACGACACTTAATTTTGATTACAATATAACGCAGTTTTATTTTATTACATTACACTAGCTAGGTATTCAATATTTTTTCATCTATCTACCTAGGTACCTACTTCACGGCAAGAAAATCTTCAATACACTCGACCTAAACCGTGCTTATCAACAACTAAGTAGGTAAGTACCTACCAGTCTACGAGCTAGACATCAAGAAAACAGCCATCACAACACCTTTTGGCATATTCGAGTTTACCTACACGAATATGTATGTCCAGGTCTCAAGAATGCCGGACAGACATTCCAACGATTCATCTATCAAGTACTTAGGTACTTAGTAAGTACCCGATAAGTAGGTAGGTAGGTAAGTACTACTTACCTACCTACTTATCGGATTAGACTAGGTATCTACGCATAAATTTCCATTCATCGACGACGTAGGTAAGTACGTAGGTAGGTAGGTACTTACCTACCCGATAATCGCATCTGAAAATGAAGTAAAATAAAAATAAATAAATATCTTGGGACAACTCACACACGGCCATCTGATCCCAAGCTAAGCAGAGCTTGTGTTATGGTAACCAGACAACTGATATACATTACATACTTTTATGTATAATTTATAAATACATACAGTATTATAGATAAATTACACCCAGACACAGAACCAACAATAATTATGCTCATCACACAAAGTTTGTCCTGGGTGGGAATCGAACCCACTACCTCCGGCGGAAGGCGGAAGTAAGTAAAGCAAGCCACATCAAAGATTTACAGGAAGTCTTACGCAGATAAGAGGTGTATGATATCACTATAAATCCATCAAAATGCGTCTTCGGCAAAGAAAACCTCAAGTTCCTGGTCTATGAAGTGTCAAGCAACGGAATCAAACCACCACAAGGAAAAGTCTGCTATCTCTGCTTACCCCAGACCAGACCCGAGACGATTCAAGATCAAGACCTAGGTACCTACGTAGATTTATCGGCATGATAAATTTCTACCGTGACAGCATAGTAGGTAGGTAGGTACCTAACGCAGATCACATAAGTACTTACAAGCACCGCTCAACGCGGTCCTGCACAATTCCAAGAAGCGAGATAAAACAAAGATCAAGTGGAACACAGAAGCGTCACACTCACAAGCATTCGAGTTATGTAAAGTTAGCATAGGTACAAAACGCAGCTTAGTTTGCTCATCCATCTCCATCACCAACCGACGCCAACTCCCTCACGTAGTCACGTGCGACGCAACGAACACCTGCGCAGGAGCTGTCCTTCAATAACTTGTAAACAAGAAATATAAGTACTGCTTGGCTAGGTACCTACCTATTTCTCAAAGAAATTCTCCGAAACACAACAGCGATACAGTTCATACAGTAGGTACCTATACCTACGGTCTACGTTCGACAGAGTTATTAGCCTACCTACTTATCAATTTATAGGTAGGTAGGTATGTCAATCAAACACTTCAGAAAAATGTTCGATGGAAGAGAACTCATTGTTTACACCGATCACAAGCCACCATCTGATAGATACCTACCAGCAGACTGATAAAACTTCATTCATATAACTTAGTAAAGCGTAATTTTTGCTCCAGAAATCAAGTTTCCGTAGTGTAGCGGTTATCACGTGTGCTTCACACGCACAAGGCCCCCGGTTCGATCCCGGGCGGAAACAGTTGCTTTTTGTATTTTATTGCCGATCATAAAAAGTATCTTCACGCTTTTTTATTAATTGGGTGATCAGAGAAATCTGAAAAATAAACATTTTGTTAAAATAAAAGTAAACTACGTACTATTTCTCGCCTTGAAACTTACGTTTAGAAATCTATGATTGTTATCAAGGCCAAGTATGCCGCAAAACCAAATTATTTGTCGTATCAGATTACGATAGCTCACTTTGTTATTTTTTTTTTGTTGCTTTGTATGAGCTACCGATGTTATGAAATACCACGTTACCGATTTGGGGTAACATGACATGTAATGATAGTTGTATTGATCTAAATAAATAAAAAAATTATTTATTTAGATTGCGTCGGGGACAGTGGTCAGTGATTGACTGACGCCAGAATGATTCGAGCGGTTACACGATCAGTCTGGCATCAGTCTGCTGTCATTCACAACAGAATGATGAAAAATATTTAAAATATTTAATTTTTGACATTCTGGACCATCAGTCCGTCAATCAACCGGTTACACGATAATTCTCCCGTCATTCTGACCAGACTGATGGACCAGAATGACGCCAGACTGAGCGTGTAACCCATGAACCAGACTGAGCGTGTTATTCATTCCTTGTGCGTGTGAAGCACACGTAATAACCGCTACACTGCGGAATCTTGATTTCTGAAGCTAAAATTACGCTTTACTAAGTTATGACTGAAGTTTCATCAGTCTGCTGTCAGTCTAGAATGAGCGTGTAACCGTGTTTTTCATTCATCATTCTGGCATCAGTCTTAGCCGGACCAGACCGATTGACCAGAATGACGCCAGACTGAGCGTGTAACCCATGAACCCATGTCTAATATTTTTCATCATTCTGTTGTGAATAACAGCAGACTGATGCCAGACTGATCGTGTAACCGCTCGAATCATTCTCGCGTCAGTCAATCACTGACCACTGTCCCCGACGCAATCTAAATAAATATTTTATTTATTTATTTAGATCAATACAACTATCATTACATGTCATGTTACCCCAAATCGGTAACGTGGTATTTCATAACATAGGTAGCTCATACAAAGCAACCACAAAGCAACAGAAAAAAAATAACAAAGTGAGCTATCGTAATCTGATACGACAAATAATTTGGTTTTGCGGCATAGGTAGGTACTTGGCCTTGATAACAATCATATATTTCTAAACGTAAGTTTCAAGGCGAGAAATAGTAGGTACGTAGTTTACTTTTATTTTAACAAAATGTTTATTTTTCAGATTTCTCTGATCACCCAATTAATAAAAAAGCGTGAAGATACTTTTTATGATCGGCAATAAAATACAAAAAGCAACTGTTTCCGCCCGGGATCGAACCGTGGGCCTTGTGCGTGTAAAGCACGCGTGATAACCGCTACACTACGGAAACTTGATTTCTGGAGCTAAAATTACGCTTTATTATTATACAAACAATTTATTATAATTATTCATCTCAAGAAAATCGTCATACCTACCCGGTACCAACACTCTCAATATTCTGCGAAACGTCTACGTCACACGTTCGACCATACCTACCTACTAACGCTGTGCACAATTCAAGTCACCCTGGAATTTACAACACACATTATTTGTTTCTGAACGCACCATTACCGTGAACGTGAGCTTAGTAGGTACCTACTACAAAATAAAACAAACTAATAATAATGTTTGTCTGTCTGAAACTATTTTTTTTTTTTACTATTTTAAAATGCGTAAAAGATGTTTATCGTAACCCGGCAAAACTATAGGTATTTAGCAAATGTTTGCAAGTTTAATTTTGTGACTACTTTAGTAGGTAGGTACCTAGTTTACCGATTTATAATGGTTGACCAAAAACATATTCAAACACATTCAAATATGAAACACTGACTCATCATCACTGACACGTATGACGTAGGTAATCAGTATTGTGACGATATTTCAGAAAAATCACGGGCCAACATGCTGTTTTTTAGTTTCTAAAACCACCAAAAATATAATTGCGTATTTAGAATAATTAATTACTATACCTACGATAAATTAGTTACAATATAGTCTCAAATACATACTGGAGGAAAATTGCAATTTTAATCAATGAAAATGCATAGCATACAAAAAATACACAAGAAATTCCGCGCGCAAATCATAGCGCGTGACAACCGAAATCAGAATGTATTAGGAATTATTTTTCTATCATACGTATTATCAAGTCCCAAGTACAACAACAAGTGAACGAAGTTTGGCAACGCTTTTTTTGTCAACGTATTCCATTTAGGAAAGAACGGCAACGTTGCTTATAACCTACACTACGAGTATTGGTATTTATGTTGCCACACAACAATAATAAATAATAAGTAAAATTGTTTAAAAAAACATAGATGTCGAAGGTCATTAGTTTTATGTTATTTTATTCTTGTTTTGATACGGTTGGAAAGGAAATCCAATTATTGAACTAAGATATTGATTTATCAGAAATTATTTTGCACGCCATCTAGTGTGCCAATTTTTAAACTTCGCCTTTCGTTTGCTTGTCAAAAGTACTCAAAAGTCCCGCAGTGTCACGCACACTACTAAAGAAGTGTCAATTTTTGCCGAGATTTCACTATTGTTTTTCTCAGTGAATAATGAAGTTATTGGCTAAAAACTTCGGACGCGAGCACATTTTATTGTAAAGAAGTGATAAAATGATTAGTTTTAAAGAAAGAGTGTCTGTGTTTAGTGTATAACTCTAATGAAAAATGTATGGACGGAGGGGTCGTCGCATCCACCTTAAATAATAACCACAATATAAGCCAAATGTATTAAAAAGGTTATTTTTTCATACTATTATAGCTTTATTACTAATTATTACCTCGCATAAAACCTATTAAACCTACCCACAGGTTCCGAACCAATGAGCTATAGTAAATAGCAAGTGTTGTTTTGTGTTTACAGACTGTGTTGAAGAATTTTAATCTCAAAATACCGGCTGGCAAAACTGTGGCAATCGTTGGCACGTCCGGTAACGGCAAGTCTACTATTGCAGCTTTATTGGAAAGGTAACTTGTTAAGCCGTTGGTCCCGGCTGTCATACGTGGATCTTTGACAGTCGTTACGGGTTGTCAGAAGCCCGAAAGTCTGACAACCAGTCTTACCTAGGGGTATCGTATTGCAGTTCAGTTACTGGGTTGTGGAGGTCAGATAGGCAGTCGCTCCATGTAAAATACTTGTACTCAGCTGCATCCGGTTAGACGGGAAGCCGACCCCAACATAGTTGGGAAAAGGCTAGGCTGATGATGACTAATAATATAAATGCGTAAGTAATCTGTCTGTCTGTTATGCTTTCATGAATAAACCACTGAAACGATTTTGACGAAATTTGGCCCCGGGTAAGTTTGAACCCCACGAAAGGATACGGGAGACCCAAAATTCACTTCAACGAAGTCGCGACCAAAGGCTAGTTATTATATACAATAAGCTAGTTGACACCACCATCAATTGACGTACATGACCTGTCAAAACGCGATTCTTTCATAGATTTTGTATGGTAATAGCACGTTGTGACGTCACTTATTTGCCAACTCAATTGTCTAACTATTTATTGATTTAAAAGCTACAAAAAATCTAATTTTGCAGTAAATTGAAAAATTAATCGTGTTTTCAGGGCTGAAATAAAGCGTTTTTTAAAGAAGTTATGTCTTGGAATTATTTATAGTGTCAACTACCTAATTCTATTCCAGGTTTTACGACGTAAACTCCGGTGTTGTGACAATAGACGGCGTCGACGTGCGACAGATGGACGGCAAGTGGCTGAGAGGACGAGCGATCGGCATCATCAGCCAGGAGCCGGTGCTGTTCGCCACCACCGTCAAGGAGAACATCCGGTACGGACGACCGACCGCCAGCGATGATGAGGTAACGTACCGAGTTGATGTTACGGTTGACACAGTACGATTACGCAGTACGGTTCGATTACCGCAGGGCAAAAATATAGCCATTAATAATATATAAACTAAATTAAGTTATGGACATTGAATTTTTAATTTTAATTCTGTATGTATACACATGTTAGAGCATTTTTTTTAAATTAAATTCTTATTCTTGTCTAAATAAAGTTAGATTTGAAGCAAGTCGACAGTGCGAATTTTAATTAATTGTTTATAATACAACCTGAATTTTAATTCGTTGTAAATCTTTCAGGGGGTGAATGTACTCATGAATATGAACAACTTTTATTAAGGGACATAGTACGAAATGTGAAAAAAAAAAACAGCTGATCCATACAATAATGTACTGCATTACGATCAAATTGTATGAATCAGCTGGTTTTTTTTTTACATTTCGTACTATGTCCCTTAATAAAAGTTGTTCATATTCATGAGTACATTCACCCCCTGAAAGATTTACAACGAATTAAAATTCACGGTGTATATTAAAGTATTTTTTCAAAGGGATATGAATTTTGTGAATTTTATACTATTTAATAAAATAAAGCTGAAGAGTTTTTTTGGTTTGTTTATACTCGCTGATCTCTGGAACTACCAGTAGAAAAGAAAAAGGAGTCGCGGGCAGAAGCTTCACTGACACGCGCATACGCAAGGAATTTGAAGCAGAAATTTTGCCTTTGTAAATAAATCTAGTAACTTAATTTTTTATATACACATTCCAGGTGTACCGAGCAGCTCAAACTGCCAACGCGCACGAGTTTATCATCGGCTTCCCCAAAGGCTATGACACGCTGGTGGGCGAGAGGGGGATGTCACTCAGTGGGGGGCAGAAACAGAGGATAGCTATCGCCAGGGCTGTGCTCAAGAACCCGCCTGTTCTTATACTGGATGAAGCTACCAGGTAAACCACATAGCCGCTAACTTAGCCTATTGCCCATTAAGCTAAGTAAAATTACTTCCTATAAGCTTTTATTTACATTCACCTGTCCGAATTTCTGTTTGTCATCAAATCTTGCAAGTTAAATTTGTATTACATCCCGGCTTCCGATTGAGCTGAAATTTTGCATGCATGTGTAAATTGGAGAACAATTCAATATTATTATGACATGGAGCTGATCTGATGATGGAGCTGAAAGGTGGCTATAGGAACTCTATAATAAAACGACACGACCACATCGAATTTGGGCTCGTTTGATTCGTCTTGACGAGTACTTTGATCTAGGATCTAAGTCAGGAGAAATAAAGATGGTGTATCACCCTTTCATAAAAGCCTAGTAATAAAGGCTTGTTTTTAAAAACGCTTTTTTTTAGTGTGATAAATCACTGTTGTAGCGCACACGCAAAAAAATATGCTTCCGGGTACATACAACTCTTTAGGGTTCCTTTATTTTTTTTATGTTGACGAGAAGCGAATTCTATGGAGTTGTCAAATGTTAATAGATTTATTTGTACTTGCAATACAAATAAATAAACACAATTTTGGCACTACTGCTTTTAAAACATCGTTCTATTTCTACCAATCGTTTGAAGTTGATCGAGACAGGATGATGTTTTGAAAAAGTTTAATTTTTTATGTTTCTTTGTTTATCCCCACAGCGCCCTCGACTCGGCGAGCGAGAAAGTGGTGCAAACAGCACTAGAGACTGCCGCTAAGGGCCGCACAGTGCTGGTCATCGCACACCGACTGTCCACCGTCATGAACGCTGACCTTATAGTCGTGCTCAACAAGGGACAGATTGTGGAGGTAACATAGCAATTTGTTTGTTTGTTTGTTTTGCCCTGTGTTTAAATATCAAAGCCGACACGCATAACGGTTTAAGGCAAGGTGCATTATACATATAACACGCTCATTCATCCGCGTCAAAGTTGATATATTATACCACGGGAACCGCACATTTTTCCGGGATAAAAAATAGCCTGTGTGCTATTCCAGATTATAATCTATCTCTGTGCCAAATTTCATCCAGATCAAACAAAGTCGCTTCCCACAGTCTGTATGCTTAGATCTTTATGAGGAAACGCGGGTGAACTTTTCTCCATACAAACGCTCTCGCCTGTTTTCTTTCTGGTTTTTAGAATAAAGTAAATATCAACTATTTTTATGCCCCTGTTTTCCTTTGTAATGAGACATTATTTTTATAAGCACTAGAACCCACAGAAAATGCTCAAAATTGCCGCTGTGAACAGCGGCCTAGTATACACATTTAAAAACTATTAATGATAAAATAAAAATATAGGGGCATAGTATTTATCCTTCTTTATCCTTAGTTTATGAAATATCTTTTATATTGGTTCAATAATATTAGAGAAGAAAATAGGCGAGAGCTAAACCCCGAATTATGACTTTTTTATTAGGCTATTCAGTCGCAGTTTTTCTTTTCGCACGCCGAAGCTCGCAGAGCGACAGCAATAGTTTCTTCTGATACCTAATTTCCAAAAGTCTCTCCTCTCGCGTTTCCTCTTAACGGATTTTAATGCGGTTTTCATTAATTGATAGAGTGATTTAGGAGGAAGGTTTATGTATCTACATTGCGCCCGTGCAAAACCGGGGTGTGTCGCTAGTAAATAAATAAAGGAAAAAGTTACACCAGTTCTAGCATTATTATACTCAAAATTATTCAATTGTTATTACAGATGGGAACTCACGCGCAACTCAAGAAACAGAAAGGCTTCTACTGGAACTTAATAAAACAGCAAGATCAAGATGAAGCGGAGACGACAAGCAAGTCATTATGAAATGATGACGCTAGCTAATATGTAGTAGTTCAAATTATTTTAATCTGCGTACCTTAAACCATCGGTAGAGATAAACTACTATAACATGGCGCGCCCCTCCACAAATTTAAAACGTTTGAAAGTATTTGTGAAAGTATTTACAAGACTCACAACGCATGTGTGCGTACTGAGACGGCTCTCAAAACAAAAACAATTCAGCGATTTGTTGCTCGACTAGCGGCGTCATTGATTACTCATTATTATTAGTATGGCGCTGCACTGACATACTCTATGATAATTACACGTGCGTTGTCTTGCGCGGTCTTGGTAGTTATAATTAGTTGACTAACAAAAATCTGCCTGCTACTGAAGCCGAATACTTACAATTACATAGACACTCTTTCATATGGATATGACTGCACACATTGAAATAGTAATATGGAGGGGCGCGCCATGTTATAGTAGTTTATCTATATTGATTAATGGCGCTTGTAACAGAAAGCTTGCAAAGTATAAAGATACAGAATTAATAGAGACATATCGCCTAGTCGTTAACAATGCACTGCCCATCAAATTGGCAAAAGTCAAGTTCAAGTGTTATTGGGTTTTTCCATCCGGAATTTCTCTGTAGCAGCCTCGGAGTTTTGTGCCCGGTTGATGGCAATAGACTCGCCCCCTATTACAAGAGACTTGAACATAACTGGCGAAATATGGGTGTACTAATGGGTACACCTCTGCCTAACCCTTCGGGGATTAAAGGCGTGTTGTTGTGATGTCAACTTGAGAGAAAAAATATTGAAATTGAAATTGAAAATATTTATTTCAGACATTGTGATAGGTACAAGTCCATAATGATGTTAGTAGGTAGGTACTATAGCTATGTTAGTAAAATTTAAAATAATTGTTATTTTGGACATGCATGAGCGACCAATGCCTCAGGAGTTGGCTGTCCACTCTGTCCGACACCACGCTCAGGAGCGTGTTGGTGCTACCCTTTACCCGAGACCACAGGGAGGCTGATCTTTTCCGAAGCACCGCCTGGAAGCCGTCCGTGCTGTGGTCGGCGAACATGCCGGAGGCACTGCAGCGCCATGGGAGCCCCAACAAACCCCTGAACGCGTTGTTGTACTGGACGCGCAGGGCATTGCAGGCTTTTTTAGTGTAATTACTCCACTATTTTTTCTGGTGAAAACAACCACATATAATATACTCCAAGACGAATTTATTCTCAGTGGAAACTAACCAAGTAAGCAGGAAATATTATAGCGCAACAAGTGTGTGTGCAAACACAGGGTGCATTCCCTCTTCCCCCATTCTCAGTCCGATGGGACGACAATCCGACATAACCGAGGCGAGATTAGGCGCAGCGCCAACTGCTTTACGTTTATTATTATAAGTCGAGGTTTTAAGCAGTGCTACTTAGTAGTGAGACCTGCTTACACAGCAAGTAAGTAAGCGCAATGATATGACAAAATAACATTATTCGTCCAGTATAGTTACCCGGGTATATAGTGATAGTTCAAGCCTTATTATTAATAATTCGTATTAGTTTGTCTCTATGAAATGTACTACATATTTGTGATTTAGGCTTAGTTTTGCTAAATCGAGCCAACCCACGGTAATGATGAGGTTAATGGTTTTGAATATTTAACGCTGATTATTCTACTCCAAGCATCCGTTTGGAAGTTTCATTCTTCTTAGAGTATCGATGGCAAACATAGATACTAATTGTTCAATTTTTAGTTCGTACTTTGGCCCAGTATTTAGCTACGCAACACCATCCGCTGACGCCGCTGGTCCTCACGTGTGCAGGTAAAGGTTCATTGAACTAACACTGCTGAATAGTATATTTATTTATTAATTATTTATTTTACTACTTTACATCTAATTATTAGTAATGTAACAGTTTTGGCATATTTCATTAGTTTGGCGTATTAAATTTTATTATTAAGCTATTATGGTTTGGTTAGAATTGGCAGAACTAAGCTAATTTGTGATCGTTAAAAATACTTTTAATTATGAATTATATTATTTCAGAATAAGTACTATTTTATCGCCTGAAAATAACCTTTCAGCTTCGTTAAGTTCCTTTTTGCGCCCTTGAATCATTCAAAAATCAACTTAAATCATGCATAGTGAAAGTTGATATTTGTTAACTCGAGCTCTTAAAGATTTCGGGCGTGCTAATACTTCATAGGGTTTCCTGACTTCTTCTGTCACTGCTTTGTCTTGACGATTGTCATCTTGTGGCTACCTTTATAAGTGCTCGTGATTAGATGTAAGAATATTATATTTATATTAGAAAATAATAAATAATGTTATCGGGTATTGAATATATTTATTTAAGAGGATTTTTAGGTATGTATAGATAAGTTGTCGATTATAGAAATAGCCAATTTATCAATCAGTGTAACGGCTTTAACCAATTTGTCAAACAATTAATGGATTTAATCAATTTGTCAATCGATTAACGGGTTTAACCAATTTGTCAGTTAATTAGGGATTTAACCGGTTAATTAATTGGTTAACAGGTGTGCAGTTATGCTTTTCTTCCATTTGTTGTTATAGGTATTGGAAAATAATGTTTTTTTGAATGTTGTTTACGTTGTATCACGGAGCTTGTTCGGCATAACTTAGTAAAAATAATACTATTTGGTTATCGGCGAAAATAATCTGATGTAAAACATTTTTTTTTAACTTTATAATTTGTTCCATGTAAGAATCGAACCCGCGACACGCTGTGTCGCAGTCAATCGCTCGGCTACTGCGCCAACCGTGTTTAATAAAATTAAATTCATCATAAACAAAATTAAACAAAATGAAAATACGAACGTAGAAACATGAAAGTAGTTTGTCACCTAGTTTGAATTTTAAAATGATTTTGTAATGTGTGATTGTGAATCAAAGCAAATCATGGTGATGTTAATCAAATCATATTAGGGAGAATAAAAAGTTGTTACCAATACTGTGTTTTATTTATAACTAGCTTACATATCACGGGTTTTGTTTTTTTATATTTGGGGTTTATATTTAGTACTTGTGTACGTTTAAATTTATTTAGATTTTTGTTTTTAATGTCTTTTTTAAATCTCATATTTGATTATTTCTCATGTACCTATAATTTTTTGCACCTGCTATGTAACCTAAAAAAAAACTTACGATACCAGCAGTTAGCACAATAGCACACAACTAGAAACAACTCACCAGCCGGGAATCGATCACAAAACACAAAAAACGTAATTATATTAGCAGCGAAATAAATCGCCACTGCACCGAGCGCGCGCGCGGAGGGAAGTGGATAGAGAGATATGAAAGGGTTTACTTTTCTTTTTACCCTAAATCTTTTTCTAAAATGAATATTGCATACGTTTCTCCTCATATCATGAGCTATCTGCAGTTAAAGTCCGGTCAAAATCGGTCCAACCGTTTCGGAGATAACGGAACAAATAGATAGACAAAAAAAAAACATTATTATTTTTTATTTGGCTTTTTCGTGTACCTAAGGCCGCCGCTGCCGCGCGACAGCCGCTTTGGATTTTCATACAAAATGGGCGGCTGCCGCGCTGCTGTTGCAATGCTTGCGACGTAATGTGAAGGCGGCCTAACTATTGTGTAAAAATGTATTTAGATTTAGTAAAAAACTGTTATTTAGCATTACAAACGGAAACTGCAATTTAATTATTTGTACCATTTCGGAAAAAAATACATGTAGTTCTGAAGAACTTAGCTGCCATACTGACAGAGATACGTATAGCGATAGCTTTGTTTTACAATATTTACAGATTACTAGCATTATCGAGAAGGGCTGACTCACGGCATCTGAAAATTCTGTAAGAAATCAAAACCGTAAAAATAGGGACATAAAACTCAAAATCCAAGGAAATTTATTATTTATTGCATACATGATCATCGAAATATTATTTACATTAAATGATTTTTAGTAACACTGATGAATTTATTTACAAATTAACTAATATTAGGACTAATTTACTATATTATGTTATTATTATGTCATGTTATATTTACAAGAAATAACAAAGTTTTAGAATCAAATGTTTGAATCTTAGTTCAAGTATACTTGTGGTATATTACATGACTATTCTAGTCTATGGTTTTACCATAGGCTTGGTAATGGCAATATCTAATGGGAAATAATTATTTTGTCTATGGTATTTGTACATCTGAATTTATTTTGTATTATTGAGCATATAAATAAAGCTTAATTTTGCCACAATGAGCTAACCCACATTCTCTCAATAGTTACATTATGTACAGTAGCGGTCATAAGTGGAGTAGCAATTTCACAAAGCAATAGATTGTCATTTTTTGACTTACGAACTTTCAACGCCGTCTGCGAATTCTGAGGTGTTCGTAGGTACTGTGTTAATACATAATCACTTATACACACAGATGTAGTACGGCCTGTACCGCGTGTTCACAGCAATTCAAACCTTAGCATGCTACTGCACTTATGACCGCTTACTGTACCTCAAACTGATTCAATATTCCAAATGTGTTATATTTTTATTTAGCAATAACAGTTCAATGTGTTTCCAAAACTTATGCTTAAAATAGATTTAAAATTAATGTCTTGAAAAATGGAAGAAACGACGTGCGTTGGTTCATTTTGGCAGAACTAACCTGAATTATATTTAAAATAAATGTAATATATTATTATTGTATAACTTAATCTGATATTGGTTGTATTTAAAAAAGCAAAAAGTCATTTAATTTATTCACTGACTAAACACAAAATCTTAAAAAATATTAACATAGGAAGTTGTTTGGCAGGTAGTTTATAGATAGGAGACGTCAGATAAGAATTGATTTGACTTTGACTTTGACTTCCATGCTGGCAAAGTAAAGGGCAAAAGCTATTTAAATTATAAAATAAATTCAGATGTTTAAGTACATAGTAGTTACAATAAACTGCCTAAATTAGAATTATCTTAATTTTAATTCCTGAGAATTTACCACAATATCCATAATTAATACAATATCCAATATAATTATGAATTCATGTAGTCGAGTATTTTTTTGGACAAAATTACAGTTCTATAATTTGTTAGGTTTTTGAAAAGAAATTCAACATTGTTTTTCTTAAATATTATAAATATTTCTGGCACAGAATAATATTATTTTCTATATTGGTTTTAGTTTTTACATATCGTACGTATAATTTAATTGACCTCATTTTGAAATCTGTTTTGTTCAAGTTGAAATTATAAACAAATGAACTGGGGGCCTACCACAACCTCTTAAAACAATATTATTTTAATATTACTTTGCGTTCCGCTCTGTTGGATTTTCAACGCTCGGATCAGCGCCGAAAGTTGAAAATGCAACAACAGAAATTACAAAGTAATATTAAAATAATATTGTTTTAAGAGGTTGTGGTAGGCCCCCAGGAACCTTAATGAACCTTATTGATATTTAGTACCTACTAGGTGAGATTTTTTTTTATTACTGTTAAAAATAGGTCTTGTAACTTGTAAGTTATGGATAACAAATTCTCTTCATTCTCGGGTAAAAAGAAAATCGGTAAGGTTTCATACATTTTTGGACCAAAAAGAAATTGTAGACTATTTCTTTGTGGTCTAAAAATGTGTAAATACACTAAATACTTACTCTTCTTTTCCCCATCGTCGGTTAAAAAGAAAGTCTTTAACGTTTCATAATATTTTTCGACCAAAAATGGAAATTGCAGACAATTTTTTTTTTAGTTTAAAAATGTGTCTTGTCTGTACCTACACTTAACGGATGGTATATATTTTAGTTAAACAATTTCGGATAATGACTATTCATTTGAAAATGATGATGATTAGTGAAAAAAGAACCACATTATTTCTATTAACTCATACCGAATATAATCCGTCTAGTTATATAATTATTTACATTTTAATGAATCAAACTATTAATAAGTATTATACACACGAGTATCAGAATTTGTTTTTCATAATTTTTGAGCATTATTTTAATGACAGAATGTTTTCCACTTAACTTTTTAACACTTTTATAATTTTGTAGCTTAATTTTTGGAGAACAACAATAATTTATTTAACTTTATAATTATTCGAATTTTAAGGTTGGTTTCCATGTCTTATCATTATTTTAGTTTATAGTTGAATATTAAGGTGCGTATACACCTACGAACATGGTTGCTTTATTCACGTGTGCGCGTAGCTTACACGTTCATAGATGTGCACACACCTTTACAGAAAAAATCTGGATTTTGTAAAACTTTCTGAATAAAGCGTCTGGGAATCGAATACCAAGACATCAAAAATCCCGCAATATTTTATACTAAGAAATTGTTTAACTGTACAATATTGTGCCTATAATAAATACAGTCTAAATAAATCTAAATAAGTAACTAAGTTACGTCATTATATTTGTTACTTTAACTAAGTAATGTTACAAATTACAATCAACTTATTACAATTCAATGATTGGTTTATTTTAAATTGTTAATTAATTATTTTTCTACGTTGGCACTGTACGAATATGAGGACCTTCACTCCTGATATTATATTGCATACTTGATTAAATAATTTCGGGAAATATTCCGGTTATCCACATACATCAGAATCATGCCTCCCCAAATAATCAGGTACCGGCGTTTTTTTGCCTACCTACTTAACATTAATCTGCCTGTCTAGACAAAACTTAAAGGGCTTCAAAGATATTAGGAAGATTTCAACTGAGATGTATGAAGTATTTTTTCTGGAAATGACAGTGCGTTGTAAATTATGGAGTAAAATTAGTTATCTGTATAGTAAACACGCCCATTTGTTTCAGTGACGTTGCAGTCGTCACTGAAACAGATGGCTGTCACTCGGCCACCAAAATATGAAAGGGCCCGAGAGGGCACGAGCTCACGCGCAAGCGGGGAGCGTGAAACGTGCGGTTGGTACACGTAAATCAGAACGATTTTTTTAAATTAGAAATACCTGTTTCGTACACAATATTTATTTAGTTTGAAGACTTAATTCATATCTATCAATGGGTTGTTAATTTTATTATGCTTGTCTTATCAAATTATACCAAATTATTCCAGTCGATTTCATACCAAAACGGTATGAAATCGACTGGAATTGAATATCGAATTAGCGTTATTATTGGTACTATTTCCCACTGGTCTATTGACAGTAGTTCTGCAGGATTAGACAGCTCTTGTCACTTGTCATAACTAGTATTAGTTCCATTAGAAGTCACCAAGTCAGACAAGTTCGTGGAGCTATAATCTCTTTCATTTCGTCATTCAGTTGTTTCTATGGTTTCAAAACTTATTAGGACTTCGAAATTGGCATTAGTTCTTACAAAAAGTGATTTTGATTTCCAGATTTATTTGTTAAGCGGATGACGTCTAATATGAACGCTTGTAGGTTATCTCTGTGGGTTGAATAGTAATCATTATAAAGAACTTTCGAGCAAGAGATAATATTTCTAACTGATAGTAATAAACTGTAACTAAATAGTAGTTACTAATAACTAAGTTACAAGATCAGTTTATGAATTAAGTACGAAAAATTAGTAGGTACATAAGTACCTATACAAATTTTTCGACAATCGTCAGTAATCTTCCATATTTTTTAATTAGACCTTTGTAGAGGTAAGTTTGTCAGTTAGTAACAATTAGATATAGTTATGGAGATTCTTTTAACTTCTAAATCAATATTAATGCCTGTCAGAACGTGGTATGTCCGCCATTTTGAGTCAAAGTTATCTGGCTGAAATTAGTTTCGTATTCGTAAAACGCGTACTCTTTATTTTTCGGCCATTTTGTATCAATTGACATTTCAAGGCGGCAGTTTTTTTCGTAGGGCGTGGTTGTTACTAACCATTATATATAACAAAAAAATCAAAGCATGAACTGAACATATTTCCGTCCCCCTCTCTCATACAGTGCCACAATGTTCGCCATCCCTTACTACCGTCATCGGAGGCCGAAGTGCATCAGCACTGACGTCAGCAATAGCAGACAAGTGCCGCTCGTCGTGATACCGTGGATAGCGCTCGTGTTGCGTCGCAGGATGGCCGCCATCTTGTTACCTGAAATGACATTGGTTGATGATTAGAAACTTTTCAATCTTTTCTTTTAATTTGTTTTTGGCTTCTTGTAAATGATTTTTTGCCTATTTTGACTTTACTTTTTTTTTTTTAATTTCTGTCTTTATCCTTAAAGATGTTTTAGGCTCATTAGTACCTACACTACCTACTTATTTTCTTTTGTAATTTTTAAGATAAAGTACGGGCACGAAACGTAAATGATTCATGATTATAAAAGCCCAAGCAATAAAAAATTTCGTCGGTTATAAAAAATAATCAGTTGTTCCATACAAAAATAAAGTACAAATACGCTTAAAATGTATAAAAATACAGATTTTTTTTCATTAACCGATTTAAAATCTTAACGCTGGCATGTCTAGAATCATTTAGTGAATTCATCACATACATAATACATTCATAATACATCCTGTTCCTTATAGGAAACAACCTGTCGTAATTTTTCATACTTTAGGTGATGATTTTTAAGCCTTATTTGGCGGTGTGTATATTTTGTTCCACAGTACTTTATACTACACAAGCTGCTCTAGACGTAAGACCTGTAATTGGCTGTCAGATAATCATGTTGTTATTTATCACCATTGTATTTAGCTGTAAGTCTTTCAAAGTCTTTAAATAAATAAATAATATTAAAAAAATTCTTCGTTACGATATCCTTTCACCGTGTAAAGAAATACTCACTGCCTTCAGAAACGAATACGTGTATGGAAGCAGGCTCCGTGTTGCTGGCGCTGCAGGTGTAGTTCCCGGAGTCCTTCAGGGTAGCCCCGCGGACTGTAAGCCGGGACTGCGTGCGGGCACCGGGTTCCGTTTCCACGGTGATCCCGCCCCGCGTTGCGTCGTAATTGATCATCCGGTCATTGTGGTACCAAAATACGTATTGTGGGGGTGTTGGGCTCTGGAAGTAGAAGAGAAAGAGTAATTAAAATGTGTAAAAGATCTACTTTAAGTAAATATTTTGACTTTTCGACTTGACTTTGTTTTTCTGACTTTGACTTTCTGGCTTTGGCTTTCTGACTTTGACTTTCTGGCTTTGGCTTTCTGACTTTGACTTTCTGACTTTGACGTTTTGATTTTGAAATCTCTTACAAACCTTATCCTAATTAAAGTTCCCTTTGGATGGGTAGCTAAGCGAGATAAATATACGTATACTTACATCACTTTCTACGCAGTTTTTCTGATTATCCTAAAGCATTTTGTTTTAATTTCGTCCGACAAGCATAATTAGTACAACCCATTACTATGAACAAATTGTTCAAATAACTAAATATTATGTGCGAAAGGGATATTTCAAATTTGAAAAACAATCCACGTTATATTTACCTCCGCGCTTGTGTTAGGCCCTCCGACTCAACAGTAATCGGTTTCCTAGTTCATTATATCAGACATAACCTCATTAAATTCGAGGTCAAATAAACACAAAAAGCCAATCGATTTCCCAAAGAAAAGCGTTTGTAAACACCACAAGTGCGACGCCCCTAACCGTTCGTACGTAGGTATGTAAATAAATCAGGCCGATTTTTACGAGGCTGACGAGACCTCGTATAACACGTCACTTGGTAGTAAACATTGTGAGTACACAACCTCACAGAAAGAGTGACGTAGATACAAAAAAATCCCTTTTTGCGATTAAAAGTTAAGATTTTTTTATTCCGTTCAGAATAATTCGCCTCCAATGCATGAGTACCAATGTGATTTGTTCAATTTATAATGTACTTTTTTAGTTAAATTTGGATATCATCGACATCGGTTAAGGAAAACATCGTGAGGAAACCTGGGCGCCTATCACCACCTCCTAAAACATTATTTTAATATTACTTTGTAATTTCGGTTGAATTTTCAACTTTCGGCGCTGAGCCGAGCGTTGATCACCATGAGTGCGCGAGGCAAAGTAGGTAATATTAAAATAATACTGTTTTAAGAGATGGGGGTAGGCCTCCAGCACAGTTCCTAAATAAAAATAATAATAATGAAAGAAATGATGATGGAGTAATAATGTCAGTTTGAAATCGCCAATGCGCCTCGAGTAAGCGTGGTTATGAATACTTGTGTTACAATCTTACACTTATACTGATGAACGGAATTACCTAGTTGAAAGGCATTTATATGTAGATAGATATTGATCCGTTTTTGTGTAAGTACCCGTAGGGTAATAAAGTACTTTGGAAGTTTAGACAGACGAAATCGTGGACAGAAGCTAGCTAGAACAAAGAAACAAAACTAAAAAACTCTTATATGTTTATTTTGTCCTTTTAACTATTCATTGTAACCACAATACTCCAAAGAACATTATTTTTACAGCATAAAAAATTCTACGCGAGTAATTAAACTTTAGTACTCCGGTATCCTCTGGGCAGTCTACCATACTAACTAACCTAATTTTCGAATGCCAGTAGGTACTTACTAGAACATAGTATTTGAAAAAGGTTGTGTTGTACCATAGACGATATTTTAGCGAACCAACGCGACACGAATCTTCGCCCGCCAATGTAGCCTCAGCATTAGAACGTTACATTACATCGAAATACTCTAAAAGATTCACTAGTGTATATTTCGTATCTCTGTTACACCACACGAGACGACCAAACATTATAAATCTAGATAACCAACTCTCCTTTAACGTCGACTTTAAAACGAAAGTACCCATCTAAGGGGCGGTAAATCGATAGATTGCCACCGCAAACACGACCTCACTGCTCTTTAATTACAGACGAAGCGATGCTACATACTTCCCGCGCTAAACTCCCTCGTTAAGAAAAGTAATGTTCAAAAAGAAAATGGTTCGAATGAAAATATTATTTTTTTGTAAAACAAGCAATTAGTCCGCTCTATAATTCGCGCGGGAATTTTTTGAGATCGTTTTTAATTGTTTTTTTTTGTTTTCTTTCTTTTATTTAAAAGTAGGTTGAGGGTGCTTGTGTTGTGGATATTGTAGATCGTAATTTTAAAAGGAAATGAGAATTTCTGTGGTATTACTGTGTTGTTATGAAAATATTGAGCTGCTAATTTCTGTGTACCTACTTATGTAGACAGTACCTACAAACAGAGTTTAACACTTGTACACTCTCGGACACATCAATCGAGTCACCGCGTGCATTTCTATGAGTGTATTTCAAGGCCAATGCAATTTGCAATGTATGAAAAGAGTGACGCATAATCAAAAATAATCTATAATTACCTTTTCCACGATGCAAATAAGATGTATGACGCTGCCCAGATCGACGTGGTGTTCCCCAGAGCCCAGGATGAACGCCTCTGGGACTACTATCTGGAGCCGAACGTAGTGGGACACGATGCCTGTCCGGGTTGACACCTGGAATTGAAAGAAGAAATGATTTTATAAATATCACTGATGTAAATATGTGTGTTTTTTGCCAATGTAGACCAACATTTTGCTAAATAGCAAACTATTATACCTAAGTCAATTTATTTACGATATTTAAAGACACACAAATGATAATGAAAAAGAAAACTAAATGTCATCCAAAAATTCCTCAGCATCGTCGTCAACTGGAAATGTGCTCAAAACTGGTGGCATTGCCACGTTAGATGGCAATGCTTAGTCCTAGCCAAGGCAAAAGCCAGCCCTTGGGTCACGGAAGTATCCGAGTTAATTAAACTAGATTAAAGCTAAACTTAGTGTGTAGCAAAAGGTATAAAAAAGCGATTAATTAGGGCTGAGCGCTTCGGTCTACCGCGGCACGGTTCGCTTCGCTCGCTCGGCTCGCGCGCTGTTCAGTTTGTTGATACGAAACCATTAAAAGGTTTGTACCAAGTTTAAATATTAAATACCATAATAAACTACATTTTCACAATAATAGAATTCCTTATTTTAAGTAAATTCATATTGGAATAATTTACAATGAAAATCAAAGAAAAAGATTTTTTCATCCCACCATCTCGGAAAGAGTATTTTTAATCTTCAATATCTGAGTGGAAAAGCCGTTTTTATTCTCTAGAGGATAAAGTAAATTGAATTTAGAACATCGTGTGCACTAAGTTTGTGAATTAAAAAAAAACATTAAACCTATTTACTGCTACCTCTATGGTGCCGAATATATCATACAACTTTTTTTTAATTTGTTAAAAACTCAGACTCGGAACCTTCTTGGTGTTCTTTTTTCAATTTGCTTTGTACGCGGGTCTTTACGCGGCATTTTTTCACGTCATTGTTAAACCTATTAAAAACAAGAAACTTGAAAACAAGTGAAAAAACTAAAATGAGTGATTCTAGCGACGAGGAAGTTTGCTTGACGCCAACAGAATTGACTGAAACTGTTAATAATGCGCAAATGAGCTTTCTCCCTCAACAATCACGCGAGAAGTATTTAAAACAGTACGATATGCTCAACACGTGGCGACTAGCAAAAGGAGCCAAAACTTTCTCAGAAAACGTATTGCTGGCATATTTTATAGAATTATCCGAGAACAAGAAAGCAAGCACTCTATGGAGTACGTATTCGATGCTAAAAGCAACAATAAAGATGAAAAAGGACAAACATATCGATACCTATCCTAAATTAGTGGCATTTTTAAAAAGAGCCTCATCTGGTCATCAACCAAAAAAATCGAAGGTTTTCACAGTATCTGATATTGAAAAGTTTCTTAACGAAGCACCCGATTCCGTATATTTGGCGGCAAAAGTAAGTCAGTTGCACATTCAGTATCTACTTAAGTATATTAATCTCAATTAAATAGTATACTTAGTAGATGTTGATAGGCATAATTATGCGTTCATATCAATTTTATTCATTTATCTACTACAATACTCTTTACGTTACAGGTTGTTCTTATTAATGGAATAAACGGAGCATGTCGAACTAATGAACTAACACAACTTAATGTCAAAAACATTGAGAAACATTCAGATGACTTACTATTAATTAATTTACCTAATACAAAGACAAAAAGAGACCGCAACTTCGTCATTCGCAAGGAATACGTAACGATTGTTGAGAAATATCAAGCCTTACGCCCGCCTAACACTCCAATCAATCGATTTTTTCTACAGTATCGCAATGGAAAGTGTGTTAGACAGCCTATGGGTACTAATAAAATTGGCAGTATCCCACGAGAAATAGCAACATTTCTTGAACTTCCAGAACCCCTGTTGTACACGGGTCATTGTTTCCGACGAACTTCAGCCACACTTTTGGCTGATTCCGGAGCTGATCTCCTGTCCCTTAAGCGTCACGGAGGCTGGAAGTCCAATGCAGTTGTAGAGGGATACATAGAGGATTCCATCCAAAATAAGTCTAAAATATGTGAAGGCATCGTAGGAGCCATTACACTGAAAGAGCCTCAATCGGATCCTTGGACTGGCCCTTCTACATCAAAAATAAGCCGTTATGAAACACCTAACCATCTCCCTCTCTCTCCAACATTCACGCCAAGGGAATCCGATGAATCGGTACAACTATTAAGTATGACAGATAGTTTACCGAAAAACAGTACACAAGTGACTAACACCAATATTACAGTACCAAACAAAAATATTACACTCAATTTAAATAACTGTAGCAACGTTACTTTAAAATTTTCTTAATTATACCTTAGTATTATTTTGTTATAATTTAAAGATTATTCTGTAATACTTACCTGTCATAATGTAGTAATTAATACCTAAACTGAAATAAAAGTGTACCTATCTTGTGATTGTAAACGTTTTTTTTTTTCATTTAGTCATTTCCTCGCTGAGGTGGAATGAAAAGTTACGTGTTGCACTCGAGT
Source organism: Hoplodrina blanda (assembly GCA_949316365.1). Lineage (NCBI taxonomy): Eukaryota > Metazoa > Arthropoda > Insecta > Lepidoptera > Noctuidae > Hoplodrina > Hoplodrina blanda. The sequence goes on from OX438594.1 coordinate 12,310,868, forward strand.
GCAAAGATTTTTCACCTCGTGCTCTTTTGATTCCCTCGCTAACGCTCAGGATTCTAATTTTGAATCACTCGCTGCACTCGTGATTCAATTTTAGAATCCTTCGCTTGCTCGGTCATCAAAATTGAACACGCGGTTAAAAAGCAACTTTGCACTCTTGTATAACAAATAACTATTCTTTTTCCAAGGCGGTGAGATAAAAATAAAGCCGTTCATGATTCGTAAGTACCTACATTGCCCTGAGTTTTGTTTTATTTAAAATCAAAGGTCTTTCTTACAAAAGAAATACATAGTAATACGAATTGAAAAAAGAAATCCGAAAGCTACTTTTGTTGTATTTGAATAAAATAATAAGTGCTGTATTGTCTATAAGAAATTGCTCTAGACAATCTTAAAAAAAAAATAACACCTAGAATGAAGCTTGATAAAAATATTGCTACTTAATATGTAATAGGCGATACAATTCCAGAAAATTCTTCTTTCACAGAAAAAATACTGCTACATTTAGATTTATTAGGCTTTTCGTTTGTTTAGCGAAGTACCTTGAATATGCTTAGCGGGGAGACGAAGCCATTCTGTTCAAATACCCATTGTTTTACGTTCCCGCAAACTGTATGGCATGTTTTACGACCAGCGGTTTTATTATCTAACTAGCTTCTGCTCGCGGCTTCGTCCGCGTAATTGTCGGTTATTAATCTTGTTTTTCCATACAAAATTTGGACGCCCATTTCATCCCCATAGGGGGTGAATTTCACGCGCGCCTCAAAGAGCTGTCAGCACAGGGACGGGCCCCAACAGGGCCAAACGCCTGCCGGGGTTGCGGGACGTCTTAACAGGATACCGTGGCCCCGGAACGTAAAGGGCAACAGAAGGAACAGGGTGGTTTTTTAGTCAGTAAAAGTCTTAAGGTAGAAACAAACTTATAACACGCTACGCCACGCCACGGCATTCAAGCGTTCTCATTGGCCACATTTCATCTCGTGAAACTACTCTTTGTCTTTTGGCCAATAAGCACGCGTGGGATGGCGTAGCGTGTTATAAGTCTGTCTCGCCCTTGACAGTCCCTTCCGCCCCACCCAGGGCGAAAGAACTCATTTGATGATTTTTACCACCTAAAAAAAAGGGGGTGAATTTTGGAAAATAATCTGCGTGGCATAGCGCAATCCGTTCAATGGTTTGAGCTGAGTGTTTATGGATCAGTCAGTCAGTAAAGGTTGCCTTTTATGTAGTTATAGATTAGCTTTTGCTCTCGACCTTGTCCGCATGAATTTTCTTAGGGATCCCTATTTATTTTGAAACTTAAATATAGCCTATGTTGCTCGCTGATGATGTAGCTTTCAATAGGTAAAAGAATTTTTTAAATCGGTTTAGTAGTTTTTGAGTTCATCTACAAACAAAATACTAATCTTTTCTTTTTCTCTTTAAATATTACACACAACACCACGCATGTATCCCCCGAAGGGTTAGGCACAAGTGTACCCATTAGTACACCTATATTTCGCCAGTTATGTGTGTAATTTTAAATATCTTTAAATATTAGTTTAGAAAGATCTACATCGGTGAATTTCTTCTGTTAAAAAGTTTTTCATTATTAAAAAAAAATCCGCGACCTACTTTTTAATTCTTAATTGATAATCAATAATTCCAAGACACAACTCCTTTTAAAACATATCTAATTTATTTTAGCTCTAAAATCCCGATAAATTTTCAATTAACTGTGTGTCTTCAAACTAATAGCTGCATATTTTATATCAATAAATACACACCAACCAAAAACATCACCCATCTTTTAGGCTCAACAGTAGTCGGCTAAAAACACATGTTTAAATCCATAAGACAGCCATACAAGGACGAAGTATTGTACCCCTTACCCCCCCTCTCCCCCTTTACCCATCCGGAGAACTTGTGAAATCATTTTCGTTATGTAAATCGTGAACGATACCATCTGCATACGGTGTACATTTCGTTTTAAAGGATCCGCCATCTTGATGTTCGAGATCTTGTTATTTTTATTGTTTCAAGGGAATAACAAGTCGAGGAAGTTAATCCTGTGTATTGGGGGAATCAGAATAATTCTCGAGTATTGCTTTCGTTGAAAGCTGTTTTAAATTCCGTTGGGTAAATTATTGGGTGGTTAATTTTTCGGCTGATTTGGATCGAATGGAAATATTTGGGGATAAAAGAAATCTTGTAGGATTTTGTGTGTTGAGTTGGATTATTGTTAAGGTTTATTTAACAGGGATTGTGTATATTTAGAAGGTATTTCTGTCTGTTTAGATATCAAAGATGGAAATAGAGTTTTAAACACGAATCGTTACCGATTTTTTATTTTATTGTGGGTGTATTCCAATGAATAAACATAGTTAACAGCATAATAAGGTCCTATTTTCATAAAAAAATAAGTGAATGGCAGTTTCATTATTATCTAATCGATTATCGATCTGAGTTAACCTTCAAACCTTGTGCGTATTTAATTAATACCTATAAGGGTGGATTCACATCTGACGGAAGATACGACGGAAGTAGGTATCGTCTTTAGTATGTTCGACGCACTAACGCATCATCGGTCATGTGTGTATGGTTGGACTGTTCTGGCGTTACGCGACGCATTTTCCGTCAAATATGTACCGACCTTAAGGTTATAGCTTTTGCCCGCAACTTTTTGCGGATTTTTTACCCGTCTTTACTTACTGCTCCGCTCCTGTGGGTCATAATCCTCCTTTCTATTCTTTATAAGATATGTATTTATATATGTATATAGGTATATATTATATTTTTATATATGTTTATGTATATTATATGGCATTTTATAGTAAGTATGTAGAATTTAATTATTTTGTAGTTGTGTACACTTCATTTTATTATGTACTAGCTGTGCCCGCGACTTCGTCCGCGTATATGTCGGTTATCGCGGACGCAGACGAAGTCGAAGTCGAAGTCGAATAAAAAGTAGCCTATGTCCTTTGTTGGGGTTCATACTTACCCTGTACCAAATTTCACACAAATCGGTTCAGTAGTTTAGGCGTGAAGAAAAGACAGACAGACAGACAGAGTTACATCGCATTTATAATATTAATTAGGATTAGGATTAGAGTACTCTTTTATTTTATTATTTTAATGTCTAATTTTGTTGTTTTACTCTCGTACAATAACTTGCACCTACCATGTTATCTCTTCACCACCTTTGGTCGGCTGTTAGAGAATGCCTATGGCAATAAGTCCGCCTTTGTACTTTTGTTGCATAAAGTTTAAATAAATAAATAACTTTACGAATGTGGAAAAGACTACGCGGACGAAGTCGCGGACAGATGCTAGTTTCCCAGAAAGTTTGGCAGCATTGCCACGTTGTATAGCAATACTGATAAATTAGATCAATTACTGAGTAACATAATACATTAACCTGCCCACTATCCCATCCGATCTCAAGTTTAGAGTAAACTGAGATAACTAGGTCAGTGTGTCAGTGAAACAAGGGTAGCCATTACTTACTAGGTTTTACCTGCGGCTTCGTCCGCAAAAATGTTCTAACAAACCCCTAATATAAAGTGTTATTGGGTTTTTCCATCAAGAATTTCTCAGTAGCAGCCTCGGAGTCTGAATTTGTGCCCGGTTGATGGCAATAGGCTCGCCCCCTATTACATGGGACTTAAACATAACTGGCGAAATGTGGGTGTACTAATGGGTACACCTCAGCCTAACCCTACGGGGATTACAGGCGTGATATTATGTAAACCCCTAATATTTTTGATAGTACTTATTGTAGGACTTGGGGATAACGTAGCTTCTTATTAATTAGCATAATTAAGGCGTCAAATCGTTAAGCGTGCTGCGATTGGCTGTTGATAATTCAGTTAACCAATCACGACAGCTGACGCGCTTGACAATTTGTCACATAATTTTTTTGTTCAAGAAACCGGATCTTAGAGCCTGCCTATATTCAGGCAAGTCTTACAGACGGTACAATAAGGTTGAAAATCATAAAGCAACCCTTATCGCCATTATTCACGCTCAAATTCAAATCTAAATAACATCCAAACAAAAACCTCCATTTCTGATAAAACCCAGAACCTTACCCCGAGTAATATCGTTCCAATATCGATAATTTTACGCCTGAATAGTATATCTTCAAAGAGAAACAATCACAGCTCCTGATAGCGTCGATACCGTTTCGAAATATAATACGAATTCAATTTCTAACTATTGTTGCTGTGATCTTATCGATGCGGAGTCGTTTCCAACTATAGACAACTGGCGTTTGAATCGACGTTTAGTATTAGGCGGTCTGCAGACGGAGCAACTTTAGTTGACGCAATTGTCAACTGTCACAAAATTTTGTGGGAATATGGTTCGCAGGAGTATATAAAGAAATTAAGAAACAGGTCCAATTTATTGTGACTTAAAAACAAGCAACATCAACTAGAGTTCGAACGAGTGAATGAATGAATCTAATAATAAAATGATTGATTTTTAATCTGTATAGACTTTGAAATATTTTAACAGATTTGGTTAACGGTTGCCAATCACTGCAACAAAAAGATGAAAAGATGTCGCGTTTATAAATAAACTGTCAAAATCTTTGGGCATCGGTCAGTTTATAAGAATCTTGACGAAGCAGCTCTTGTTAGTTGCTTGACGCGTTGCTGGTACAAAGCTTGTTGCTGTGCCTAGTGTGAGATTTTTACCCTATTCGGACGTGTTAACGAAACGTTCATTTATGTAAATTAGTATGAAATAATTGTGTTTCATAATGTCGTCACCAGGCAGCGCTATTTCACGTTCAGTAAAAATTGTAGTTTGCGTATAACACGATCGAGTACGTATAAAAACTCGCACTAGGCATTCGGATTTTGTCACTGAGTGCTATTGCAACTGGAATTAGGTACTATGTACCTCTATGTAGTTTCTAAAAATTTAGTTAAAATTACATGAAAATCGTGATAAACTGTTAGTTGATTGTTGCCTGTTACCGCAACTAAGAGATCAAAGTTGCGTCGTCTGCAGAGCGCCTTATTGTTTTAACATGTAGGGCATTGCGGTGGCACTGAGGAACATAACTAGGTGAATACTAAGCTAGCTCAGCGTAACCGATGATCGTTAAATGTCCCCTTTACCGACAGCGCGTTCCATATAAAAGAGCTTACTTATACTTTGATCAATAAGTAATTAAACTCGATAAAAGTAAATAGAATAAGGGTATTCCGGGCAGTTTACCGCCCCATCAATTTTGAATAACGTATCAATATAAAGTCAAAGTCAAATTCTTTATTTTAATTAGACCATTAAAAGGCAAAAAAATATATAATATTGAATTTAGTCATCATTACTATTTTATTTCTTCATTTCTTTCTTTCTTCCTTTCTTTCTTTCTTTCTTTCTTTCTTTCTTTCTTTCTTTCTTTCTTTCTTTCTTTCTTTCTTTCTTTCTTTCTTTCTTTCTTTCTTTCTTTCTTTCTTTCTTTCTTTCTTTCTTTCTTTCTTTCTTTCTTTCTTTCTTTCTTTCTTTCTTTCTTTCTTTCTTTCTTTCTTTCTTTCTTTCTTTCTTTCTTTCTTTCTTTCTTTCTTTCTTTCTTTCTTTCTTTCTTTCTTTCTTTCTTTCTTTCTTTCTTTCTTTCTTTCTTTCTTTCTTTCTTTCTTTCTTTCTTTCTTTCTTCCTTTCTTTCTTTCTTTCTTTCTTTCTTTCTTTCTTTCTTTCTTTCTTTCTTTCTTTCTTTCTTTCTTTCTTCCTTTCTTTCTTTCTTTCTTTTTTCCTTTCTTTTTTTCTTTCTTTCTTTCTTTTCTTTCTTCCTTTCTTCCTTTCTTTCTTTTTTCCTTTCTTTCTTTCTTTCTTTCTTTCTTTCTTTCTTTCTTTCTTTCTTTTTTCCTTTCTTTTTTTCTTTCTTTCTTTCTTTCTTTCTTTCTTCCTTTCTTTCTTTCTTTCTTCCTTTCTTTTTTTCTTTCTTTCTTTATTCTTTATTTCCATTAGTAGGTGCCAATATGATTTTTCTCTATTTTATAATATGTACTTTCTTTCTGACTGTCAATAATATCTGTGTCTATTGAGACGTGATGACACAGACCCCTATTCCTAAAAATGATTACTCAGTTTTTCCCAAATAACATTTTACGTCCAAAATAAAAGCTTGTTGGTTTTGTGAGAGGGACGTATGTGTAAATATAGTTTACAAGTAACAATGTGTTGTACCGGAGCCTACAAAACAATCAGAGGGGACGTGACGAGACTAAACATGGCGCCGTAATGTAGTACTCAATGTGGAGGGTAATACAGAAGTTGTATTGTTGTATTACGTACAGATAAAATTCTCTCATGGTTAAGTATTGGAAATTTTTCTCGTTGGGCGAGTGGTCACAAAGCGCGGCTGCTGAGCATGAGTTCTTGGATTCAATTCCCAGGTCGGGCAAAGAGTTATTGGGTTTTTCCATCAGGAAATTCTCAGTAGCAGCTTTGGAGTCTGAATTTGTGCGTTGATGGCAATAGGCTCGTCTCCTATTACATGGGACTTAAACATAACTGGCGAAATGTGGGTGTACTAATGGGTACACCTCTGCCTAACCCTTCGGGATTACAGGTGTTGGAAATATTGTTTGGTTTTAAACCGATAAATGGCGTTGTTAGGTGAGCGGTGTTTTCTGAATCCTGCGATTTGACTAGGTTCGCGATGATTGTAATTTTTGTTATATTTTTATTTTTGTGTTTTTGTGTTTTTATTTTTTTTTCTATGTGTTATTAACAGTAATAACACATAGTTGTTGTTTTATTGGTATATATCATCACCACTTTTTTTTCGGTAGGTAAAAAACATCAAATGAGTCCTACAGCTTTGGGTGGAGCGGAAAGGACTGTCAGACTTTTACTGACTAAAAAACTACCCTGTTCCTTCTGTTGTTCAATGAGCTTACTGTTTAGAGTAGATGGTGTATTCACTTTGATCTCATATAATTTATATTTTATTTTTAACTAGCTGACCCGCCACGACTTCGTTCGCGTGGTATCCTACCACTACCCAACCGATACCCCTACCCCTATCCTACCGATACCCCCACCTCTACACTACCGATGCCGTTCTTGAGTTTTAGCGAGACTAACAAACAGCAATTGATTTTTATATATATAGTAGATAGTAGATAGTAGATAGATAGATAGATAGATGGATAGATGGATAGATGGATAAGATAAGATATAAGATTACTAACATTAGTTTAACCGCTCAAGGCCCGGCTGCCATACCGATATGACAACACAATAAAAAAAAAAACAATAATATCAAAGGAGATACCCTTTTAAGCAAAGAATTGCTTGTGTTTTGATAGAAAATCAATAAATTGTGTCTCATTACGTGGGACTTGAGTAATTAAATAATATATCATATTAAACATAATAAGTACTCGTTGTTGTAACACTAGCTTTACATGTTGTCATAACTAGACAACATCATTAGTTTTAGCGAGAAAATTAATGTAGGTTAGATTGGGGTACGTCGCCTAGGGCTTTTGTTAAATTAAATGTTGGCAGCAAAAAATTAAGAGCAAAGAAAGTAATTTTATTATAATGTTGTTGGTACTCTTTGTAACGGTAATTGACGGTGAGCTGCGTAACCGTATTTACAGAGGGAAAAAAATGCGAAAAGAAAAAAAAGGTAACTGGAAGTGTTTTTGTTGTCTTGTCGACTTCCTTATTAGTTGCAATCTATAAACATAACATCACGCCTGTAATCCCCGAAGGGTTAGACAGCGGTGTACCCATTAGTACACCCACATTTCGTTAGTTATGTTTACGTCCCATGTAATAGGGGGCGAGCCTATTGCCATCAACCGTGCACAAATCTAGACTCCAAGGCTGCTACTGAGAAATTCCTGATGGAAACACCCAATAACACTTTGCCCGACCTGGGAATCGAACCCAAGACCTCATGCTCAGCAATTGGGCATTGCGACCAATAGACCAAAGCAGTCTATGTTGTCTGTGTTATGTTAACTCTTTATGTTATCTGCTCTTATTAGTCTCAAAAATCCACAATGTATTTAAAGAAAGGAAGAAAAACTATTTATATGAGATTTTTCAGTGTATATTTTCATTCAAACATTGGGTAAGGCATACATATACATAACTACACTAAGTTCCCATTAAATAATTCAATTCGGCTATATATAGTGTTCTCGTGTTTAATGCAGAGTAGCTAAGATGTGCTACGAAGTGCTACGCGGCTACGGAATTGCTACGAGGTTACGAAATGGATACGTCTCGTAGCGTAAAGAGCTTGTACTAAATGCTGCATTACCCACATAATAGGTACCCATATTATATTACATGAACTGTTTACTTAATACATATACAGGGTGTAAAAAAATCGTATAGCTGTTCTATGCATTCTCATCAGTAAACTAAGTAATATTAAGCAAAAATTATTGCTGGGAAACGACTTTTATTTTTGGTGTGAAAAAATACTGTTTATGGTAGCACCCAATGTAACGGTGTACAAGGGGCGTGGAGGTAATTAAAGTCTGGTTATAACATTTTAAACTTGTTTTAAAAAAAATCGTCTAATAAGTTGGACCTACTTACGCAAAACGGAATCAATCCACACAATGAAAGTTTTGAGAAAAAGCCATTTTTCTGTAAAGTGTCCAATAAAATTATTTGCAAAATAAATTTATTGCACACTCTAGACAAAAATGTGTGCAATAAAATCATGGGTTGATACCGTTTTGCGTAGGTAGGTCCAGTTGGCTTTTGACCCTTAATATCTCAGTAACATTAAGGTTCCCAGCCATGGTCTAAACCAAAAAAATGTTCGTAATGATGAGTAAAACATGTTTCTTTCAATTTCGTTAAGTGTATTTTTTACACCCGGTATAATTATGATACCTAAGATAATAAAAAAAAAACTGAAATAATAATTAAACGTTTTAAATTGAGTCAGTGCTAAAGACATTTTTTTAATGTTTTTTTTTAAACAGCATAATATAACCCTTTTTTTACCTATACTATCTTTATCATAGTCCCTTTCAAGAAACGAAATCACAAAGAATATTAAGTACATAATACAAAGATATTTACGATCTAAAATGGACGTGAAAATCGAAATTCATGGACACCAAAATCTATACCCAATATATTGTACTCGTATAGTATCGTCGTGGTCATCATTACCGACATTGCTACGAGGTGCTACGAGACGCTACGAGGCTACGACATAGCTACGTCGTAGCTAGAGAGCTTGCATAAATGTTGTTAGTGTCCAAAGTAGATGTAGGTCGGAAAGTGTACTCTATATCGGTTATATAATTTAATTTTATGCTGAAGGATGTAGGAGGATGGAGGTTATATATATAGGTTACTAGCTTTTGCCCCCAACTTCGCCCACGTAGAAGTCTAAAACTGAACAAAGAAATTAAAAATAAAATAACTTTCTACCCCTTTTTAACCCCGCTAGGGGTAGAATTTTGGAAAATCCTTTCTTATCGGATGCCTACGACATACAAAGAACACACCCTGCAAGTTTCAGGTCTCTACGATCAGCGGTTTAGGCTGTGCGTTGATCCGTCAGTTAGTCAGTCATTTGAACAAAGCATTTTATATGTTTAGATAGAAAATAGATAATATTATATATTAGGTTATAAATAGGATTATAATATTGCGCAAAATTTTAAAATTTCTACTTATTATTCGTAAAAGAGTAAGTATGTAGTTTCTTGCCCATTTTTTTTCATATAAAAATGCCTTTTATAATGGGCAACTAGATTCAAATTATACAAGTATTTTTTCTTGTAAATGACAATTCAAAATTGCAATTTAATGGTCGGCTAAACGGCTGAACAGAAATAGCTGAAATTCGGCATACATATAGATACTGATCTAGCTTAAGACATAGGATGTGTTTGATTCCATATTTGTTTTCCTGTGGGATAATTGAGGACTTTTTCTAAATTCTAAAGTATAAGCAGACGAAGTAGCGGGCTGAAACTAGTGAACTAGAAACGGGCTAAACAACCCAGTAACTGGGTAATACGATACCCCTTGGTAAGACTGGTTGTCAGACTTTCGAGCTTCAGTATCTATTTATACTAATACAATACGTGCCAAAAATGAGCAAGTATATACGAAATAGTTATCTATAATTTGTTTATCTATTCAGGGATATTTCGATGACATTTAGATTAAAATTCTTAACAATATAATAATATTTATTATGAATTAATGAAGTTTGTGTGGTATGTCAAGTCTCAATCTTTCAAGTCTCAGTCTTACCAAGGGGTATCGTATTACCCAGTTACTGGGTTGTGGAGGTCAGATAGGCAGTCGCTCCATGTAAAATACTGGTATTCAGCCGACCCCAACATAGTTGGGAAAAGGCTAGGCAGATGATGAGATACTGCATCACTCGTTATCAGCGGCATAGTGCCTCCGATAAGCGCTACAGGCAGATACAAATATTAACAGCGTCATAACATGGCACCTAATCCTCTAAGCGAGGTGATTATCGCAACAACCCGAAGGATTATACAGGGTGAGGCTGGAACTCAACAACAAACATTTACGACCCAATACTGTGACACACCAACCGAATAAAGTTTACCGTAACACCAAAGGATTTATTAAAATCAACCCTGTTTCGTAGGGGTCAACTTTCATCCCTACTCGTTAAAAGAGTACACAGTATGGAGTTTTTTTGTCCATTCTTCTCCATACGGAACTATGTTTTGGAATGGGAGACTAGATTCAGTATTATTATTTTTTCTATCTTGACGTTCAAAAGTGCCTTTTAGTGATGATTTGACTTTGACTTTGGTGATACGTGGCGAGGTTTTACATACCCCCCCCCCCCCCCCCAAATAACGTGTTTTTATTAGTATCAAGTAGAATATTATCCTAACAAGTATAACTAAAAATTCTGGGAAGATATTTCTCGGTAAAGACACGTGATACTACACCCCCCTTCCCCCTAATTTTCTGAAGACCCCACCCAATAATTTAATCTAGAGAATCAAAGTCTCAAATGATTAGGTATTAGACGATCCCATATCAACGGAAAAGTTTAAGAAAATTTCATTTCAATCCGTTTTCGCCGATCTTAATTAATTTTTAAGCCGGCCACGTATGTAATATACCAAAGGGTTATTCAATTACGCGTGAATATTGTTTTTTTTTTTTAATTCAACTTGGACAAAGGCACGTTTAATTTCGCCGTTAATTAAAAAAGTATACAGGGATTACTTTACGATTTCTATAAAATGTTTTCGGTGCGCAATATTATGAAGGTTCTCGGGTTAAAATCGCAATCAGTCTGTGTGTTCTCGAAATTTTTCATTGCTTTTATTTATTCCACAATTTCCGCGCGTAAATTGTTGAGCGCTGACTTATTAAATTGCATCGTCATGGTGTATTGTTTATTGGGTGAGCGAGGTGAAAATTTAATTCATTACAGCCTTCGTAGTGGGCAAGGTGGAAGAATTATGGGTTTATTCGGAAAAGTGCTTTATTTCTTATGTGATTTTGTGGATTGAGATTATTGTCAAGAGAATTTGATGAGTACATAAAACATGTAGGTAAGTATGGATTATTTTATTCTTTTATTAATTACAAGTCCAGGTTTCCTCACGATGTTTTCCTTTACCGTTGCAGTGATGTCCAAGATAAACTTTAGAAAGTACAAATAAATTGAAAAAGTCACATTGGTACTTGCCCGGATTCGAACCCACAACCTCGTGCATGAGAGGCGGGCACCTCGACCATTGGGCCATCACGACATTCATATGCGTCGGGGGTTAAAAATATATTATTTTACATACATACATAAACTCACGCCTTCTTCCCATGGGGGTTGGCAGAAACCACAGAACGCCACCTGCTGCGATCCTTACATACTCCTTTCGCCTCATCTACATTCATACATCTCGTCATACAAGCACGCCGGTTACGAGTACTCCGCACCTGACCTTTCTGAAGAACCTCACCAATAAGGTCAGTGTAGGTCTTCCTAGGGCGACCCCTCCCTGCGTTGCTACTCACCTCGTCTTTCACTCATCCTCTCAACATGACCGAACCATCTAAGCATACCCCTATCTTTGTCACTACATCCTCTTTTAATCCGCAACGGTCTCGTATAACCTCATTCCTTATTATTTTGTCATTACAAATAGATTTATTTACATGAAAGTCATCTACTCTCATAAAATCTACACTTGTTACCATTTGCATTACATTTTATGCAGCAAAACACTCCAATATAAGTAAAACTACACGAAATTACTGTTTAGTTAGAGACACAACGACACTTTGCCTCTACGCCTACGATTACTGTTCCAAATTGCTTTTGCTAAATTTAATTTCGCCACAGCCATTTTGAGAGCGAGTTTAGCCTTAGTTTAGAACATTTTGTATTATTATTATTATGAAGGTAAATGGATATTGAATGAGATGTTATAAATGGAGTGCACGTTTGAAAGTTATTTAGGTTATCAGCTTTTGACTGTGACTTCACATAACACACAACATCACGCCTATAATTCCCGAAGAGTTGGGCAGAGGCGTATATACCCATTAGTAGAGCAACATTTCGCCAGTTATGTGTAAGTCCCATGTGATAGGGGGCGAGCCTATTGCCATTAACCAGGCACGAATCCAGACTTCAAGGCTGCTACTGAACAATTCCTGATGGAAATACCCAATAACACTTTGCTCGACCTGGGAATCGAACCCAAGACCTCATGCTCAGCAGTCGCTCTTTGCGACCACTAGACCTACCAAGACCAATTTTTTAGAAATTTGCTTGTACTTTTAACGTAGAATGGAAATACAAAAAAAGTTTTTATTCGTTTCTTGGCTAATAAAAATGAAATAGTAATTTTATTATAACACGCGAGCCATTGCTTGTACAGTCACGAGCAAAAACAAGTATACACTTTCTTGTGAAATAATGGTTACATGTAACTTTGATATAGTAGTATAGTAGTATAGTATACACGGGCCGGTTTCCGCAACTCCACGTCCAAGCGCGTATTTTTGAATTATAAAGTACTATTGAATTCAAAATACTATATTCCTAAAAACAAGACATTTCAGTCAATATATTCGAAGAAAATAGCTTCGTACCTAATGTTGCTAAGTGTTTATTTCTTTTTGCTCGTAACTTGACAGAGGGCCTAGAACAGACGCGCCGAGGATGCGTTACGTTAATTAGATTAATTTTTAAATCGTAGATGATACTAATCAAAAAAGTTAAGAGAAATTGTACTAAAATTAATACCTAGCTAAATACTTATGTAAATTAAAAAAATAACACAAATTAAATAAGTTCCTAGATCTTATCTATACTAATATTATAAAGCTGCAGTGTTTGTTTGTTTGTTTGTTTGTTTGAACGCGCTAATCTCTGGAACTACTGGTCCGATTTGAAAAATTCTTTCAGTGTTAGATAGATTAGTTATCGAGGAAGGCTATAGGCTATATACCATCACGCTACGACCTACGGGAGCGGAGCAGTAACCAAAGACGCGGGTGCAACCGCGGCGGACAGCTAGTAATTAATATGGGTAAGACTGCAATCACTAATCCGCCTCGACCAAGCATGGTCATCAATGGTCGTGCCTTCTCTGTATGAGAAGAGGCCTTTGCTCTGCAGTGGAGCAAAAATAGGCTGGTATTATTATTAAACAAGCCATAAAATAAGTAAAACAGTGCATTCTTACCTGGCACTCATATGTACCGTTGTCTCTTTTCTGCACGAACTTGATCTGCAGCGTCCAGTCTTCTGAACCTTCGCCGTGTAACACCTGCAAAGAAAAATAAAATATAATTATTATTATAATTCTTTCGGACCTGACCAACTTCCAGCCCGAAGGCCGGCTTGCAGCGCCACCTACCGGGTCCAATTGTAAAGACCGTCCAAGGACACAAATACAGACAAAAAATTTCATTAGAATCGGTCGAGCTGTTTAGGAGGAGTTCAGTGTCATACAAGTAGGTAAAAAGAAAATCATGAATGAAAGATCATCAGTCAAGAAAGGTACGATTGATTTAGTATTTTTTTTTTGTTGTGTTCGTAATAATTACCAGGACAAGGTTTAAATGAAATTTTTTTTTGGAAATTTACGGAAAAGTCCAATAACACTTTGCCCGACCTGGGAATCGAACCCAAAGACCTCAAGCGACCTCAAGCGACCTCAGCAGTCGTACTTTACGACCACTAGACCAACGAGGCAAACAATTTTATTGATTGTTAATTTCCGTCAAAATCCTTCGGATTAAGATTGCAAGCGTGTTACGCAATTAATCGAGTGGAAATCAAACCCACGACCCGTAGAATTTAAGCACTGCGCTAACGATACCATTAATTAACGTTACTCGCATTTTTTCGAACATCGACAATTAAAAGGTGCGTTTCGCTAATTAACCGCTGAGATCAACGAATTCCGTCAAATCAACTGTCAATTTGACGTTTAAATGAATCAGATATTTTTAACGACGGGCGAAGTTATAAAAAACTCGGGCGCAAAATTATCGAGAGGAAATATTAATTAAAACGGAGAAGAGGATTAAAAATGGTAATTCGGCATCTTTTATATTGATATAAAATTTGATGGATGTCGGTTTTTTGCGCCGGATAAAGTAACGCGTTGTCAATTAAATATTTAATTGAAAATAAAAAAGAGGGAAATTTTATATTTGCTACTTAAAAACCCTTCCTTTTACCTATAAACTTTTTGCTTCAGTTTGACTGCCGCATTGGTGTCAGTTACCAGGTCGGACAAAGAAAAGGGTTTCAAATTAGGAATTTCTCTGTATCTGGCCGGAGTGTGCAAGTCAGTTAAAGAAGTCAATCATGTAGTACACTCAGTGTATGGCATTATTAAGTACTACATGATTGACTCGCCCTGTCCTGACATGTAGATTATTCTTCTGTTTTTCATATTTATCATAAGGTGCTGACAAGTGACGCACTGCTGTTTAAAAATATTTACAAACGTTAATAAACATTTTGTTCACCTATATAATATTATAATTATTTACAATATATTAGTGTTTGTAAACAAATGTTTGTCATGACTGTCGTGTCATGTCAAATGTTTGTAAACATTTTTAAACAGCAGTTTGGCAGTACCTTTACGTTTTGTTTTTGTAAAATAAACCACTTCTTTTCCTGTTCGTTCATTAGATTTCTACTAAGAGTATTACAGACCCATGTCAGTAGGCACAGCGGTTACGTACCAATGTAATTACCTACTAAACATGAATACACACAGGGAGCACATCAGCTTTTGTGAAGCCAAAAGCTTTTGACTACTAAGCTCCTAACGCTTTTGATCTCCACACATCCCATTTACTCTGTTGACTCCTGCAAATTGTACCGAAAACCCCACAGTAGCTATTCCCCTGTCAATTTCAGAGCAACACGGAAATAATACCTACTAATCCTATGTCCAAGCTAAATTCCATCCAGCAAAGATGACGTCGGCAAAGTTCGGGAAGCCGAACATTGCCGAAGCAACTAGGTAGGTTACGCGGTAGAGATAAACTACTTTAACATGACGCGCTCCTCCATTTTACTATTTCAATGTGTGTAGTCACATCCGTATGAAAGAGTTTATATGTAGTTGTGAGTAATCATCTTCAGTAGCAGGCCGGCAGATTTGTTTGTCAGCTAATTATAAATAGCCGACCGCGCAAGACAACGCACCTGTCATTTTCATAGAGTATGTCAGTGCAGCGCCATACTAGTAATAATGAGTGAGCCGCTAGTCTAGCAACGCTGATTTGTTTTTGTTTCGAGAGTCGTCTTAGTACGCACACATGCGTTGTGAATCTTTTCAATACTTTTACAAACACTTTCAAACGTTTTGAATTGTGGAAGGGCGCGTCATGTTGTTGTAGTTTATCTCTAGGTTTCTAGACCGTGATCCAATCGCCTGACGCGGCAGAAATCAGGAACGATGCGTCAATGACGAAATGAGGCCGACGAGTGCCGAAAATAGCCGAAAAATACCGAAACAAGATGTGTTATAGGATATTTTTTTGTTGTATAAAATGAGTTTTTACCCCGACCTACCCGTCGATATGAAAAGTGTGTCAGCGGTTTTTTGACCGAAATTTTTCCTAGTTATGTTTATGAATTTTCGTAGAAGGCAGTATAGAGGGAAATAGTAAAATAGGGGAGGTGGGGGTCGGTTTTATATTCTGCTTGTGATGTGTGTTGCAGATGTTGGAAGAGGTTTGTCTGTCGCATCTGGATTTTAAATCGATATTCGTCTGTTTTCTTTAGCTTCAGTTTCTTATATCTTATGCTAGCTTCTGGCCGCGACTTCGTCCGCGTCAAAGTTGATTTCTCCATAAGGCTTTGGACTCCTGTTTCATCTCCTTAGGGGGTGAATTTGGAAAATCCTTTCTTAGCTTCTTTTCTATCTTACCTTTAACCGCGTTACAGTCAGATACCATAACTTTCACTTTTCTATGGACTTTCTTTCTCTTTTTTAACTTTCTCTAACAGCCAGAAATGATCACTTAACACCCGATAGGACATCGGCTTGTTTGCCATTTTAGCGACATAAAAATACCTCAGAAATAGAGTAGAAAATTATCTTGCTTACAATAACGCAATTTTGAACTCTACTTCTGTTGTTTTTTAGTTCATTATCAATTAATAAATTTAAACTATTTCAGTAAATTGCTGCTCTCTCTAAGTCGGCTGTAAGGAAACATTGGTAACTAACACAAGCTTCCATTATAAGTTAAGTAGTCACGCAAATTCGTGCTACTCGCTTATTTTCCCACGGTTACACTCTGTTGTACCACTAAATAGATATTATGCAAAGAAGGCTGGCTTTATGCAACGAGAACAAACCGGGAGCATGCACACAAACACGCGTGGTGATCTCAAATGGATGAAGTTTATGTACAGTAGTGGTTATAAGTGCAAGTAGCAATCTTACAAAGCAATAGATTTATTTATTATATATTTATTTTATAGGTACGGCCAGTGCCGCGTGTTCACAGCAATTCAAACCTTAGCACCGCTTACTGTACGTGAAGCGGATCAACGTGTGCGTGAATTTTCGCTCGTTGAGTGTACTTGCACTCGCAAAGTCAAAGTCAAATAATTTATTTCAATTAGACCGTTTAAAGGCATTTTTGAACGTCATTTACAAGAGAAAATAAAAATGTAATACTATTGAATTTAGTTGCCGATTCCAAAAGGTAGTTTCGTATGGAGAAGATCGGGCAAGAAACTTCATACATACTCTTTTAAAAATATGTTTTATAATAAGTAGTAGGTACATTCATTCCATGTAATTATACGAATGTGAAGACGATATAATTGTCCAGAGCTACAAAATTAGAAATGAGAGCTAAATTAATTATTATGTTTATAGGTACACAATGCTCACAATGTTTACTGTATTGTGATCGCTGTACGTAAACCGTATCTATGCGTGCGTGCCTGCGTTCTCGCTAGTTAAGTACGCTTGCAGTCGCTGTACGCGAACTATGCCTATGTGCGTGTGCATTTTCGCTCGTTGAGTGTGCTTGCAGTGTACTTGTTCGTGAACCGTGTCTATGCGTGCGTGCGTTTTCGCTCGTTGAGTGTACGTAACGAGCGAAAACATACGCAATGATAGACATGGCTATCATTGCGTGTGTTTTCGCTCGTTGAGTGGGCTTGCATATACGTTCATTGAGCGTGCTTGGACTAGCTGTACGTGAGCCGTGTTGAAAGAAAAACTTTTAATTCACGTGAAAGTGACGCTATATTATTGAGCTGACCTTCTGTTCCTATGTTTATTGTGATTGAATTAAACTAAAACGTGTTTAAGTTCTCACTGTTATTATTAAGGTATTATTTATTCACGACACACTATTACTATAACGAAATGACGCTTTATGTTATTTCCTTATTTTCATTATTATTTGAGCTTATTTTGTATGGTATTGTGATACATGTTTTTAATTTAATAACTTATTTAATATGGAAAAAGAAAATTATACTACATTTATATTTATACAAAAGTAATAAAATTGAAGTAACTATGTGTAATGACAAAATAACAGCTTTTTATTAATTGAATAATAATTTGAATGTTTACGTAATACTTAAAAAGGAACTTTGAATTTTTTTTGTGTGTGTCTGTTAGTTTCGATTTATCTTCTAAACGGCTGGACTGATTTTGACGAAATTTTCACTGGCAGATAGCTGATATTATAAGGAGTAACTTACTTTACTTTTATTTGAGAAAAATAATTAGGGATCCGCGCAAAAAAAACCCCAGTAAGCTAGTTAAAATTATTTTTCTTTTAGGTCTCGTCGAATTTGGGGGCATGGCGTTTATTTGATTAACACTTTAAAGTAAGCCAATTCATTAAATACATTTTTCACAGACGGTTACTAAAGATTAAATTATGAGGGTTTTAGAAGAATTAGTTACTTAAGGAATTTTATTTAATGGAAGTAGGTATTAAGATACTTATTTCACTTCATAATTTTTTATTGAGATTTTTTTTTGATTATTTACTAACAACGATGACTTTTTATTGACGATGATGTGGACGAGTTATTTGGTTCCCTATGATTTTTTTACTTGTAAGTACGTAATAATATTTTTAATTTTCTCTATTCCGTTCTCCGGAATTCAAGCATTAGACATACGCAAAGGGGCGATTTTGTGCTTTCAAAGAGGTATATTCTAAAATACTGTCAAACAAACATTATAAACTGTATTTTATTTTATTAGTGTCCAATACAACAACATCCTGAATTACACAAGCATACAAAACTACACCTTGTATGTTAAGTTAATTATGCAATGTGCACCAAACTTTATTCCAAACAAACTCCACCGCGGTGAGAATTGAGCTTCAAACTTAAAAGAACCAACACAAATACGCACTGCGCATGTCAACACGCGGCACATACCGCCCCACATTCCCAAATTACGTCAAAAAATGCATTCCCATTCGTCACAGCGATAAGAATCGTTTGTACTACTTGACACGGATTCGGCTGAGGGCAAGCACATTGTCATTTATGCCATGTTGGACGGAATTGCATCTGCGTTTATTACGCTGTTAGCCAAGCGACATGGATATAGCAGTATAGCTATCTCGTGTGTGGCGTCAGCTTTATTGTCGTGTGTAGACGGCTTATTCTGGGTCAGGCTGGGGTGTGTTTATGTGTGATGGAGATAGATAGGTATTATTTGAACATCTTCATTTGTTTGTTACGGTTTACTGGCTTTTCAAGAATGTGTTATAGACTGTGTTATACCTAACATTACGCCTGTAATCCTTGAGGGTTAGGCAGAGGTGTATCCTGTGGGTGTACCATTAGTACACCCACATGTCTTTAAGTCCCATGTAATAGGGGGTGAGCCTAGGTTTTTCTGATCATTGTGATATATTTTTTGTTCCGGAACATCCCTGGACTCAACTATCACCTAGCATTTTATACAATTAATTAAATTTTGCACAGAAAATACTCACCGATCCAAATTCACGCTTCAGATCTCGAGCTAAACGTTATTCTAAAATAATTACACGTGCTCCTAGGTTCGGGAATTTCAATGATGGCCGAATTATCCGTAATTCCTACACATTTACGTTCACATTGGACCACTGTGGTCACCGGATCACATATTCGTTAGCATTTGAGGGCGTTAATTTTGCGGCGAACCAATTTAGGAACAATTTGGAGTGCTTTGACAATGCAACTCGCCGCTCTATGCAGCGTATCGTGCTGTAATAGAATCCAGATCCTACCTACATAGAAGTAAATGAGCTTTTAATTTTATGCAGGTTTTAATCCAAGTAGTGTATTGTGATGGCGCCCGCCCCTTATGCGTGATGTTTCAGTTTTGTTACTGGCCAAGTTCTAATGTGACTCTCTCATTCATAATTTGTTTACTTCATTACTACTATCATCAGGAGAAAACCTGGACTTATAATTAACCAGCTTCTGCCCGCGGTTTCGCCCGCGTAAAAGTAACTTTCCGTAAAGTAAGTTAAACTTTTATACCAAGGGAACACATTACCGGGATAATAAGTATCCTATGTGTTAATCCAGAAAATGGTCTTATGTGCCAATTTTCATCTTAATTTGTTCAACGGTTTACGCGTGATTTATGCAGCAAACATTCAAAGATCTTTATAAACATTCACATTTATAATATTAGTAGGATTATCTGAACCGGAGATGAGGCGCAGGATTAAACGCTTTTCGTATTTTTCAAAGAACGACCTAATCGCATACAACTCAAAACAACACAGATGAAAAATATCACGGAGACAAACTCGCAGAAAGCAGCTAGTACAAAATATAACATTTCTATTGAAAGAGAGAACACGACTTTCTCAATCAAAGTCATAACAATAGCCATTCACAGCGAACATTCCCATTATACTGTTTTCTCAAACCTTACAACAACACAGAGTACCAAGAGACCTTGAAACAGTGCATACGGAACCCCGACGCCTGCAAACTCCTCCGTCTAACTTCCCCACAAACTTGTGAGTTGTTCCTCGTGTGTTTGCGGTAGATAAGAACTTGATACACTGCCTCTGTTTTCTACTCAGATGGGCGCAAAAACCGTTGTGAATTGAATGTTATGTGGGTAGGTGTAGGTTGTGATTGCAATGACTGTTGGTTATAAATAAGCGGGTTTTTT
This sequence comes from Hoplodrina blanda, assembly GCA_949316365.1. Taxonomy (NCBI): domain Eukaryota; kingdom Metazoa; phylum Arthropoda; class Insecta; order Lepidoptera; family Noctuidae; genus Hoplodrina; species Hoplodrina blanda. Next base: position 12,331,513 of record OX438594.1, read on the forward strand.
TTAAGTCTGCGTGTCGCAGGTACAGAGTTTAATTCCCGCATGAAACAAATATTATACGGCATAAAGGTAGTTGCTACTGGTCTGGTTTTTGTGTATGTGCGTTTATATGTTTGCTTGTAAATGCAATGACGATTCAAGTCGAATTATTATCAGGGGGCTTAGACAAAGTAACAATGTCAAAATGATAACGAAGTTAGAAAAGACTAAAATGTATGGGATTGACATAAGCTGTGTTAAGTCACGTGGACATGAAGCAAGACATGACAAGCAAGTCAGAGACGATGACGAATTTAGATATCGTTTCGCTACGAAGCGATGTTACTTTGTCTAAGGACTCAGGTATGTTTTGAAAAACTGTTTACATTTTATTAGCAGTTCAACCATATCTTAAGAATAGAAAGGCCTAATTTGTAGAAAAAAAACTGACTTTTTATAAGTTTGCAGAATATTGCTTAAAAACCAACATTCATTATTGCAAGACACTTTCTGCTAGCCATATCTTCAGCCAGACGCTTTAAAGGGTCGAAGGATTAAAAAACAAATTGAACTAACCTGAAACCTCTCATCATTGGTGTACGTGAACTTCCCGGAGCTCAGGATATGCCAGTCTCTTTTCCTGATCCACGATACTTGCTGAAAGATAAACAACACATTATTAATAAAACATAAAACGGTTAAAGTTATGCTTTTAAACTAATATATAAAATTGAAGTGTCTGTTTGTAATAAATCACAATAAGTTTTTTTACTAAATGCACATCAAAGTATAGTCTGTCTGTCAGCCTGTATGTTTGTTTGTTCCAGCAAATTTCAAAACGGCTGAACCGATTTTAAAGAGACTTTCATAGGCAGATAGCTAATGCCATAAGGAACTAACTATTAGACGAAGAAAATCGAATCTACACGGAACAACACTAATTTTATTGTCTCACGTCATGGAGACATCCCCACGGCGTTTTACAGTTGGCTGTGTGTTAGGGATTCCCGCGGTTAAGGAATGTGGAACGATGTTCGTGAAGAGTCTATAATGTGTGTAAAATAAATCCTTGAAGTTAATAAGTCGTGTTTAATATAACAAAAAAGAATTAGGGTTCCTCTCAAAAACAAACCCCGTAGATAACAGACATTTACCGGGACGAAGTCGCGACCATATCGCTAGTAAATACATAAAAGACACGTGTTCAAAATAGGTGTGGTGCAATTACTGGGCATGTGTATAAAATTAAGCCTTTGGGAGTGAACGAACGCGTCAACGTTCTAATTGTCTGGTCGTGTCAATGTCGCGCAAAATTACAGGTTGACACACCACAAAATACGTGGCGAAGATTAACATGTACACTAATTTGATAGCACTTAACAGCCGCATAGTTGATTACAATATTTAGTTTAATTTAGCACTAGTACAGAGGAGAATTATATTATATTCATCCGACCGAAATTCGCAGGAGATGTACACAAATGTATAGGTACGCAAAGATAGGGGTACTTCCTTTTCTCTTATTCTTATAGTCCGATGGAACAGCAATCTGACACGAACGGGGAGAATCAGATAATAAAAATAAAAAATAAATAAAATAAATAAAATAAAATTTATTCGAATATAAGTAAAACTATGATTTACATTAATCGTCATGGAGGAAAATTAATTCTAACTATAAAGTAGACCTGCCTGATCTAGGTTTAAGAAAACCTGTGTTTCAGGCCATCAATTTACGTCAAACATTTTAAAAAGAGGACATTAGTAAATTTATTAGTAGCTAACTTATAGAGAAGACATATTATTTTCAATGACTTAACAAGTAAATATTCAGGTATAAAATATTAAGACTTCTATATTATTAATTATTATGTTATATTATCGAATGTAAGATATATATTATGTTAAAATAAATTATAAATTAACGAATAGTGTTAAAGTAGATAGAGTAGATTAGGTAAACAATGAGATGAACAGATGCAGGACCAACGGTTTAACGTGCTTTCCGAGGCACACCCCGGAGCACGTAAAGCCTTTGGTCCTTCGTCCTGCGTCGTGCCATCAGAATATGAGTGTGAGGGAAGAGGGTGTGCAAGTGTGTTTGTTGCAATATCTTCTGCGTACTTGGTTAGTCTCCATTGAGTTGGCTGCCGTAACGGAAATTCTGGTCGGGAGGATATTATTATTAAATCTCCGAGCATAGCCATCTCCATTGCCCTTTGGGAGTTGTCTATTGTGTGTGTCCACGTTTCAGCGCCATAAGTAATTACATACAGGTCAAAGTCTTTCAAGTAGTGGTCAAAGACTCTCGTCTTGAGACGAATTCAATTACAAAGTTGTTGACAATACTTGCAGGTAGCCTTTTGCTAGGGATTTTTACCCGGCAGTCCGTTACTAAAATAAGTAGTAAATGATAATGATTTTTAAAGTCTGTACGAGATTTTGAATTATGTGTCATTTTGAAATTTAGTTATTTGAGAGCGAGCTTATTGACTAAATATGACAAATCTACTCGTATTCAGGTAGGTATATGAAATATGACAAGTCTATATATAAATGAATCCCTATTAGGCCCAATAAAGCCCAATTGCACGTCGCACTACATGAAGCCAAAGACCGACGGAGATGGCGAGACACCATCAGTAAGAGAGCTGATCCAACGGGATCTTCACGACCCTCAGTAACACGACGCGAGGAGGAGGAAAGGAGGAGGATTATTGTACGGAGAAGGTTCTTATGAAAGATAATTAAAAAAAATATAGGTATAGCGGTACGAAGATCGCTGGGTCAGCTTGTAGGTAAATTGATAAACTAGAGGCATTTTTGACAAATGAGGCTGAGATTAGATTGCAATCGTTCATAAAAGTCATACAGAGTTGATATGACAGAGGGGCATTAAATTAAACCACGTATACTATACGTGTTTATTATTAATTTGACACGGTTTAAAATAAAATATAAATATTTTTTTTTTATTTTATTTTATTTTTCAAACAAGCTAAATAGCTTACAAATCAGAGTTAAAACGCAAACACCCTTTGTAAATAAATTTAACTGACCTTAGATACCTAGGTATTAAAGCGGCAACGTCGCACGCGCGCGGCGCGCGTGTATTCTCTCGTATCAAAGCGGTCGGCCAAAAACTTAAAAAATCATTTGCGACTAAACTACTGCTCCTATTTAATTGATTTTTGGTACAGAGCTTGAAAATGGTACCTAGTATAGGCAGTTTAAAGGAAAGCTCATCTGTCGTATCAACTTTGTATAATGGCGCCTCTGACCAACTTCTATTAATACCTGCCGACTCCCAAGAGAGGACTCCCACGGTCAGTACAATACTCATTATGCCTCGTTAATTATGTCTTGATAATTAATAGGATGTTAGATTATATAGAAACATTAATTTTATTATACACGATTCAAATTAAGTTTAATTTTTAAGAGAATAAACTTTCATATTCATTTTAATTAAAATCACGCAGGTAACATTGATTAAAAAAGGCCAATGAATACTAGAAACAAATTAATTAAATACCAAATTAAAATTAAGCCAAGCGCGAATACTTGTGAACGTGATTCAATTCTAGCTTATCTAAAACTAAAGTCACCTTTTATTTCAAAAGTTATTAAATTCATTTTCTTAATAGGTTTGTATCCTTTCATCTTAAGTCTAAGTTACTGGAATATTAGCTTAAACTAGACTTCAGGCATCAATGACAAAGTGACTTAGAAACTTAATAATTCGATTTACCACTATTGAGCAGATAAAGTTTATTACTTTAGCGGTTTAGTAAGTTATCTCTATAGTGTTTTAATTCTTTAGCGTATAATACTAATAAAGGGGTAAAATTGTTTGGTTGTTTGTAAGAGGTAGTAAGTTAATTAGAAGTAATACAAATAAGAACTATTGTAATATTATGCTACACATAAGTTGTGATAGGTTAAGTAAAATATTGTGTTTTTTGTATTAAGTATTAAATGTTCTGTGTTATTGTTATGTATGAGATTTATATCCTCGTAAGGCCCAAACTAAATTGAAGTCGATATAAATTAGGACCCAATGTATTAAAAATAGGTGCAAGTAGTTGCGGCCCAGAACTTTGATTTGGTTAAAAAGTGTTTAAATAACTTTTGATTTGATTAATCTTAGGTGGTATTTCAACCTAATACCCAATACCTAATACCTACTTAAACCCCTTACAAATACATGAAAAAAAAAAAAAAAAATTTTCCTATTTTGGGTCACCGGGCTAAAAAAAGGGTTTAAATAATTATCATGTCATAATTTTAGGTCGCTGGGCCGTAATTTAATTATTTTGAAAACTATCTTGGGCCGGAGTGACTAGTTTTTTGTTGTCCTTATATTAGGTCGTTGGGCCTTACGAGGATATAATTTAGGTTAAGTAGTATGTTATAGACACACACTATCGCATTAGGTTAATCCTGTTATGGTAGTTGTAAAGATAAATAAATAGGTAAATAAAAGTTGTATGTTCAGATGTTCTTTCATTGCTCCTAAAGTACTCGTACGACCCCACGATCAGCAGGAATTGACAGATTGGCTTTTTACTAGTTTTGTATAAGTTAATCCTTCATTTTGTTAGTCTAGGTATTTGGGTCCAGTAGGTGACCACGTTAATCGCGGCATCAGTAAAGTCTGTTACGCTTTCATGAGTAAACCACTGAACCGATTTTGATGTAATTTGGTACGGGGTAAGTTTCAACCCCAAGGAAGGACATAGGCTACTTTTCATTCTGCGACTTCGTCTGCTATCGCGATAACCGACATTTATACGGACAAAGCTAGTGTCCTCTAAAGTGCAGGTTACTGGTCAAAAAGTAAAAGTAGCACTTACCCCTCTTTCACTCAAGTGTCCTACTAAGCAGTGGAGGTAAGCAGTGCCTCCTAGTTGAGCAGTAATATTGCTGACTGTGTTGTTAGCTGTGACGTCAGCCGCCGGCTGCACGCCTGCGCGCCAGCCGCGAGCTCTTGAGGTGCCGTGGTGTCCTGGTACAAAATTATATTAAGTTAGGAAAATAATCAACAATAGCTGAATTTCTATGAACCTTACTGTCATGATAATGTAGTTGAAATTACAAAAACACGTGCTATGCGATGTTGTGTTTGAAATGTCAACTATAGCATCATTATTTTACGGTATATTATTCTTTGTCACATAAAAATCCAATAGCGTGCTGTGTTAGGCTGGGCCTTATTGTACCCATGATAGCATGTTTCCAAGCCAATTGGTTTAAATGCCCACCTATAAAAACTAAACTCCTAGTTATTTGTCAAAAAGAGTTTAAATAAAAAAAAAATATAACAAAACAAGCCTATTATTGTCCCTCTGCACGGCAAAGGCCTCTTCTCATACAGAGAAGGCACGAGCATTATTGGTCACCATACTCTTTCGAGGCGGATTGGCGATTACAGACTTATATTTATTAACTAGAGTTAATAAATATAAGTATAGTTATAGTAGTATAGTATTAGTAGTATAGTATTAGTTAAGGAAAACATGTTTTCCTTCACCGATGTCAGTGATGTCTAAGATAGACTTAAAAACAAACATACATACATACATACATACATACATACCGGTCAAAATCATAACCCTCCTTTTGGCTTTACCGTAGTCGGGTAAAAAGTATATATGAATTGATGAATTCAAGAAAACACGTTAGTACTAGCATATATGCTAATACTTGACTGATTCATTTTTGACAGTTTGAGATCAGATTGTGTGAGTTCTAATGTACATCCAAAATGTATGCTTGTAATAGCATATTTTGCCAGTTATGTTAGGTCCCATGTAATAGGGGGCGAGCCTATTGCCATCAACCGGGTATAAATCCAGACTCCGAAGCGGCTACTTGGAAATTACTAATGGAAAAATGCAATAAATCTTTGCCCGACCTGGGAATTGAACCAAAAACCTTATGCTCAGCAGTCGCACTTTGCGACCACTAGACCATCGAGGCAGTTACAATAGATTAAAATTATCATCGTTAAATATACAAAATCAGAATTACTTCGGAAAGTAGGACATAAATTAATTTCATGTATGTAATTGTTAATTTAATTTGTTAATCAAACTTTGTTAGGTATTACCCAACAAAGTTTGACGAAATAAGACCCCAATTAATAAAACTATCGCCCATTTATCAGCTGTTAAATTCTCAGCATTATTACAATATTAATATTCAAATTATGCTAATTAGATTACGTTTCGTCACAATTCCGAACCATTTATTAACTTATTAGTCGCTGTAATTAATTCATTGGGCATTATTATAATAAGCCTGAGGTCAATACCTACAGATTATTGGCAAGTGTCTACTTATCTCCGTCACACAGACGCGCTTAATTTTGCTGACAGAATAACGTTCAAATACGTCAAGATTTTTTTTTAATTGGTCTTATCATCGGCACACTGGCATTTTAGGCTCTTTAATCTTTTTTTTGTCGTGTCGGCCCAGTGGTTGAGGCGCCCGCCTCTCATGCATGAGGTTGTGGGTTCGAATCAGTGCAAGCACCAATGTGTACTTTCTAAGTTTATCTTAGACATCACTGACATCGTTCCGTGCTTCGGAAAGCACGTTAAGCCGTTGGTCCCGGATGTCATACATAGATCTTTGACAGTCGTTACGGGTAGTCAGATGCCCGAAAGTCTGACAACCAGTCTTACCAAGGGGTATCGTATTGCCCAGTTACTGGGTTGTGGAGGTCAGATAGGTAGTCGCTCCATGTAGAATACTGGTATTCAGCTGCATACGGTTAGACTGGAAGTCGACCCCAACATAGTTGGGAAAAGGCTAGGCAGATGTTGAATCTTTTTTTTTTGACAAATTGATCGCGATTTGAGTTCTTTTTCCAGTGTGGGTTAAAATTTTAATTTTTAAATTAAGAGGTAGACATCAGACTCACGTATGTCTCCTGTGGATGACGTGAACAGTGGCAGCATGCAGAATATGGCCGCCGCAAGCTGTATGCCCATGTCGCCAGTCTGTCGCCATCTCATCTGCAACAATAACAGAGAACAATTAGTAAAGAAGAGAAGAAGTAGGTAGGAGAACTTTTGAACATTACGCGCTGATATTAAGTTTCGAACCGATACTCATAAAATAGATGCGGTGCCTTATAAGGCGAACATTTTGCTTAACCTAACCGAAATTTACTGGACGATGCGTAGTTGTTGCACGACGGTGCAAGGGCGAGTCCAGCCTTCAAGTCAGGGGAGGGGTCATATAAGGTCTAGTCAGAACGGGCTCCGTTTCGATTACAATAATAATTCTAAATAAAAGGAAGGCCCTTGCGACCGTGGGCGGCGCCACTGATTTTGACAGTACGTCACCGCGCAATTGTTTTATAGTAAAGTAGACGTTTACGTGTAACTTTGGATACACAGCGTATGCGTTGATGCCACGTAGACGTCGCGGTGTCGCGTAGACGTAATTTAATCAAGACCTCGTCGCGTTGATTCAGCGTTCACACTGCGTTAACGTTCCACGTCCGCCTACGACAAACACCATTATACGAAAGCGAAATCTAGCCAAACATGATAACAGCATTGATCATAAATGTTATCTGTGATGGAGAACATCTAGGGAGACAATATCTCTGTTTACTCTCGGGTTATAGCTCAACGGGCTTCGTGCTAGCCAATCAATACCTCTGAAGCTCATAGGCTAAGAGCTAGTTATTGTGTTTTTGACATCATCGGGCCAATTGTTTATCGCGATGATTTTTTTATAATCAAAGCTTTTAAATGATTAACCTCAAAGATAAATAATAATAAAATAACAAAGTATGTAATTATGTACAGCCAACAAAAGAGATAGGTATGCAGGGTCGTCAGATATAGTTGAAGTTTTCTTAAAAACCTATGGATGTTTTTAAATGTAATTTAATTTAAAAAGTAGATAATAAACAATTTATTAATTAAGTTAAGTTTTAAGCGAAGAGATCCATCTGTTTCTAAGTAAACTTCAACCATATCTGACGACCCTGCATATCTATCTCTTTTGTTGACTGTGAATAAAACATGTTATGTTGAGATTACAAACAGCAATTACAATTTTGCATGCCGTAAGGTAAAATGTATTGGGACTGTCCACAAAATCACCATGTTATATGTATACCTACATTATTGGCAAATAAATGACTTCTGATTCTGATTCTGATTCTGATCATAACAAAACACAAAAAGACGAGCTCCTGGTCTATCCAAGTATAGCAACACTATCCCCGAGGCGATATCTTTAACTAACTCCAAAATCAGTTTCCGCCCCATTTCTCGTTGCCAATCAGTTGCCAAGGACAGAGGTATCAATAATACATTGTATACGTTGTACAAATATCCGTTCAAATACAATGCATATACATATATCTATTTATACTAATATAATAAAGATGAAGAGTTTGTTTTGTTTGTTTGTTTATTTAAGAGCGTTGACGCCTTACGTCATTTCATAGGTACAAATTTTCATGTTCTTATTTTTCCGAAATGAATGAACCGATTTGTATGAAACTTCCTACACATAAGTAGGATACATAGGTCTAAAAAGTTAGATGAGAACATTATGGAAATGTCTTATTGAATAAAAAAAGGTAATTGAAAATCCCTGTTTCTATGGAAAAATTAAATTCGGTCGAATTTAGCTGCAACAATTTTTCGATTTTTCCCAGTTTCGGTTTCCGTTTCGTCCCTTTGGGGGGTGAATTTGGGAAAATCCTTTCTTAGCGGACGTCTGTAACCTACTGACTATAAACTACCTCCCTGCCTTTAATCTTTATACATCAAGTGGGTTTCGATATATCGTGATTAATGAGTAAGTGAATGAGTGCCTTTCGCTTTTATATATTTAGAAAATAGATTTGTATAATAATAGAAACAATACTGACTATTGTATTTTGTGATTATTTACCAAGACAAAACATTGCTGAAGCATTTTGGATTTTGTTACAAACGAAGTAGGTTTAAATTAAATTGTGTTACGAAATACACACATCAAAAAAGTCTAGGGATCAACATCCCTAACATTTGTTAGGGATGTTGATCCCTAGACTTTTTTGATGTGTATATATAAAACAGATTTTTTTAAACCTATATAGAAAATCCGGGCCTCTGTGGAGACTGTTGTACCGCTGATTATGTTCTATCCAGAATAATCCTGTTATCCTCAAACCAAATTACATTTGGATTGATTCGCGGTTTGCTCGTAAAACTGCAAGTCTCTAAGGTCATCACGGAGGAAGATTTGTCAGAAGTTTCAACCATATAAGATTGGCATTAATGTTGAGTTTTGAATGCAGTGTTTTAGTATAAATTAAGGATCGGTAGTGATGAAATATCAAACTCAAAAGTAAGAAAGAGAAATATTTTGAATTCATTTATTATTTCTTTTTTCCTTTATTTATTTATTTAAACTTTATGAAACAAAAGGGACAATGGCGGAGTTAATGCATTAGGCATTATTTACTAACTAAAGATGAAAGATGATAGGTGCAAATTATTGTACGATAGTAAAACAGCAAAATTATAAAGTACAAAAACCTTTAGAGAATGCCTCAGGCATTAAGTCCGCATTCGTACTTTTGTTGCATAAAGTTTAAATAAATTAATAATCTATATCTATTCTATACATATAATAAAATTCTAGAAAAGTGGTGTCTGTACAATGAAAATATATAAAAAAAAAGTAGCAGGGGTTGTTATTATATCGATGCCGAACCCGAAACTGTAATTAATTTTTTTTTTGTCTGTTTGTCTGTTTGTCTGTTTGTCTGTTTGTCTGTTTGTCTGTGTGTTTGTGCACGCTAATCTTCGGAACTACTTGACGGATTTGAATGATTTCTTTTTTGTTGTATAGGTATTAAGTCCGGGCAACATATAGGCTATAATTTATCTTGGAAACTTGAACACCTGATGCAGAACCGCAACAGACCAGCTAAACTATAAGATATACAAAAATGGTACCATAGCAAAAATTGTTTCACGTGATGAGCATTTTCTGCTAAGAGAATAAATTTGAAGATCTGGAACACCTGATGTGGAACTCCAAGAGCCCAGCTACACTATAACATATATAGGAATGACGTCTTAGCAAGAGTTGTTCAGCCTGATGAGTACTCTCTGTTGTCGTATAAATTTTGAAGATCTGGAGCAGCTGATGTGGAACTCCAAGAGCCCAGCTATACTATAACATATATAGGAATGACGTCTTAGCAAGAGTTGTTCAGCCTGACGAGCACTCTCTGTTGTCGTATAAAATTTGAAGATCTGGAACAGCTAATGTGGAACTCCAAGAACCCAGCTACACTATAACATATATAGGAATGACGTCTTAGCAAGAGTTGTTCAGCCTAATGAGCACTCTCTGTTGTCGTATAAAATTTAAAGATCTGGAACAGTTGATGTGGAACTCCAAGAGCCCAGCTTCACTATAACATACATATATATAGGAATGACGTCTTAGCAAGAGTTGTTCAGCCTGATTAGCACTCTCTGTTGACGTATAAAGATTGTAGATCTGGAACACCTGTTGTGGAACTCCAAGAGCCCAGCTACACTATAATACATATATACAGGAATGACGTCTTAGCAAAAGTTGTTCACCCTGATGAGCACTCTCTGTTGACGTATAAAAATTGAAGATCTGGCACACCTGATGTGGAAATCAAAGCTTAATTTCACTGTATAATTATAAAATAACATAAGCTGGGAGTACCTCCACGCGGTGAAGGCGGTAACAGTTTAGGACTGATTTTCGATGAAATCTCGCTCATCCCGTTGTTTTCCCGTCCCCAGGCCTTAGAATTCTACATCAGACGTTTCAGATCTTCGATTTTGACGACCCCGTTGTCGCTGGCATAAGCAACAGGATCCGCGTACGAAGTCGCGGGCAGAAGCTTCTATACTAATATTATAAAGCTGCAGTGTTTGTTTGTTTGTTTGTTTGAACGCGCTAATCTCTGGAACTACTGGTCCGATTTGAAATTCTTTCAGTGTTAGATAGATTAGTTATCGAGGAAGGCTATAGGCTATATATCATCACGCTACGACCTACGGGAGCGGAGCAGTAACCAAAGACGCGGGTGTAACCGCGGCGGACAGCTAGTGTTTTAATATCTATCAAAACACGATTCCATTATAATACGGTAATAGAAAACTGTGACGTCACTTAATTATTTGTACACAAATCGGACTTCTTAGATTGTCACGAGTTTAGTAACCAGTTGATTTTTTTTTTGTATTTATGTCACATGTCACTTCCTTATTGGCAGTTATTAGGAACGAACCTTCTTTACCTTTTTTATTTATTTTGGTCATAAGACAAAATCATGACAAAGACAGAAGATAGGATTTGTCAAGTTATCCGATTGTCGAACGTTTGATAGATTAAGTGTCGAAGTATTTTGAGGGATTTCGCTCCATTTGTTACTTACAATTCTTTTTCTAGATTCTATTGGTATTAGGACATTGTATTGACAAATTGGTTTTTATTGTGGATCGAATAGTTTTGACACTTTTGTTTTTTGGTGTTTCTTTTTCTAATTAGTTTTTGCTTGCGGTCTTTCAGAAGGAAGTCAAGTGTAGGTAAGTACTGTAGAGACTCTGGCTGGATGAGCCATTAGATACAACCTATTGCGTTTTAGAGATAAATACTACTTTTGAAATAAGAATAGAATAGACAGACCGTGTGTCACGCCGATATAAAAAATAGAATTAAAAATATTAGAAGTCAAAATAATATAAATATACGTGTTTCAAACATTAGTTGATCGATATATCCCGGTACAAATAGTGATCCACGCCCCGGGTTGCCACAGTACTATTATGTAACATATTTGAAGCCCTTATTCCGCAACAAAATAATATTAACTAGCTTCTGCCCGCGGCTTCGTCCAGTTTGAAGACAAGTACCTATACTTTAAAACATAGCTTATGACACTGGCAATAGTGTAGCTTCCTATTCGTGAAAGAGTTTCTGTACCCAGACGATCAGTTGTAAAAAAGAAACTTCTTACAAATAAACAATCAATTTTATCTCTTCATAATACCTATTAGGAAAGAAATTAATACATATTGGTGTGTGTCCGCGACATTGTGCGCGAAATGTCGGGTATACTTTCGCCGATGCAAACGAAGTCGCGGATTAAAAAGTAATCTATATCCTTATCCAGATCCCAAGCTTACTCTTCGTCTAATTTCAATACAATCGGTTCAGCAATTTCGGCGTGATGAGGTAACAAATATACAGAGAGATTATTTTGGCACCTAAAGAGTGGGTGTGTGATTAAATAAGCTTATGTTTGTTACGTACCCTAGTGGTTAAAATAGCTCGATACCAAGACAAAGAGAGCAAATAAGAAAAGTCTAAATAGAGAATTCCTATCGGGCCAAAGAACATAAATCTACAGTGAAATATTGTCTTGGTTATCTACTACCGAATAGTCTTCGAGGATCTAGGGTTGATACTTATTACACTGGTGACCGGTTGAACTAGCCAGGGTTATCTGTTAATTCCGAGTTAGTTGCCAACATTGGCCGTTGTGTAATGTCTTTTTGTAATTTAACCTCGTGTTGACCAGTACCAGTTTAAGCTTTTGATGCAAGTGGGCCTAAAGAGAGATAGTTTTAATTTCAATTTCTAATTTCTTTCTTTTATCGTGTGGGCAGTAAGGTCTTACAACCACACACCTTAGTGTCAGATATTCTAAACCGCCTCAAAGGCCTCTGACATGGTTTGAGTGGGACAGTAATAGGCTAGTATAAGTCCAAGTTTCTTCACAATGTTTTCTTTCACCGATGCCAGTGATGTCCAAGATAAATTTTAGAAAGTACATATTAATTGAAAAAGTCACATTGGTACTTGCCCGAATTTGAACCCAAAACCTCAATTTGTAATGAAATTCTCTCTTTACAAATCCTACCTGCACGAAGTCGCGAGCAAGTTTTAAAATCGGGTTTTCTACAGAAGTTTTGTCTGACAAGTATAGTCCAAGTCCTCTGGAGTAGTATGCGAGTACACTGTACAACAAATCAGAAGTTTGATGACTTTCTCACCGCTCGCCGTCAATTTTGTGAAAGGATGAAAGATTTTGTTTTTTGTTTATCTTCGTGTTAGTTTATGTTTTTGTGGTTTGGAAGTTTTTTTTTCTTTACTAGCTTCTCGCCGCGGCTTTGCCCGCGTAAACAGTAACTTAAAGTAAGCTCACTGCATTGTAGACTTTGTCTATGTCACTTCTGATCTAGACTAGAATCAAGAGCAAACCCAGATTATAGAAAAAAAAAAACTTACTGTAAAGTAAGAAATTATTATCCCAAGGGAACACATTACCGGGCCCCCAACAGGGCCAAACGCCTGCCGGGGTTGCGGGACGTCTTAACAGGATACCGTGGCCCCGGAACGTAAAGGGCAACAGAAGGAACAGGGTGGTTTTTTAGTCAGTAAAAGTCTGACAGTCCCTTCCGCCCCACCCAGGGCGGAAGGAGTCATTTGATGATTTTTACCACCTAAAAAAAACCCTATACAGTGTTAATCCAGGAAATGGTCTATCTAACAGTCTCTGAATCTGGATTTGTGCCCGGTTGATGGCAATAGGCTCGCCCCCAATTACATGGATCTTAAACATAACTGGCGAAATGTGGGTGTACTAATGTGTACACCTCTGCCTAACCCTTTAGGGATTACAGGCGTGATGTTATGATGTTACGATGATGTCATGATGATGGTCTATCTATGTGCCAATTTTCATGCAAATCTGTTTAACAGTTTACGCGTGACTGAGTAACACACATCTAAACATCTTCACAAACTTTCACACTTATATAATATTAAAGTAGTATGTACACTACTATACAAAGTGATAAAAAATATTGTTTACATAATACAAAGTGTTACACTATACAAAGTAATAAAAATATTTTTTTTACTACCAAGGTAAGGAAGGCTTTTTGTTATTATGATTTATTGCGGACTTGTAAAAAAAGAAATGTTGACAAAAATGGTAAGTTTGACATTTATAGACACAGTTTTATTATAGTTTAGGTTTAGTTTTACTTGTACCAAAAACTTAATAATAGGTTGGCAAGAAAAAGTGAATATAGATTTTTTTTGAAACTTCTCATTTATTTCTTAAATCTTTTTCTAAAAATAACTTTACAATCTTTAGAATGTATCCACCAGATTATTTAAAACCGGGCAAGTCCGAGTCGGACTTGAACATGATGAGTTCCGTGCCATTGTAGAAGATAACATTAAAATATCGAGCTCAAAACGCAAAAAAACAGGGCGCCTACCGCCATCTCTTATAACAATATTATTTTAACATTACTTTGTAATTTCTGTTGTTGCATTTTCAACTCTCGGCGCTGATCCGAGCGTTGAAAATCCAACACTGCGGAAGGCAAAGTAATATTGTTTTAAGATGTTGTGGTAGGCGCCCTGGTCTCTTGTATGGGGATATAATATTAGGATATTTTTATTATTTGTTGGTATAGCGGCAATACAAATACACATTCTGTATAAACAACTCTCTACCTACTATGGTTTATGAGATACAGCCGACAGGCATACGGACAGCCGATGCCTAGTAATAGGGTAACGTACAGTCAGCAACAAAAGTCAATTAACATTTGAGATGCTTAAATCGTAATTATTAAACACAATATTAAAGGAAATACAAAATGGATTTAAAATTATGATAAAATAAACCCTTAGCTATTGCCTGAAATCTGAGAAGTAGTGCATTGTGTTATTTTGTATCTATTTAAATGAAATAAAAAAGTAATCATGTTAATTGACTTTTGTTGCTGACTGTGCCACTAGCACCCTTCGGGTGAAACCCTAAAAAGTATGAAAAAATTAACGAAATGACCTACCTCTCAGAGTTAGTTACTATTAGCACGAGAATCAATTATACAAAACTTTTTCACGTTTACATCCTTCTGCGGGCGCTTGTACAGTCAACAAAAGAGACAGGTATGCAGTGTCGTTAGATATAGTTAAAAGTTTTCTTAGAAACCGACGGATGTTTTCAAAAGTAATTTAATTTAAAAAGTAAATAATAAACAGTTAAATCATTAAGTTAAGTTTCAATCGAAGACATCCATCGGTTTTCTAAGAAAACTTTAACTATATCTGACGACCCTGCATACCTATCTCTTTTGTTAACTGTACTTACTTACATGTCATTGTTTATTTAACTACACAAATCTTAAGTAAACATGTTGTATGTACAATCGTACTTGCAAACCCATTATCACAAGATAATAATTTGTCATGTTACAGTTACGTTTATTTTAGAGAATAAATACTGGTTATTAGTTGGATACATTGAGTCCTTAGAGATTTGTGTAACAATGTGAGATTTGTGTAACAATGTGATATTAGATAGCTACATGAATTCACATTAACGCTTCGTTGGCTTCAAAATATTAAGTGTGGTTACGGAATATGGGTTTAATTAAGTATGTTCATTAGAGTTGGTGTAATAAGATATTTTTTTTTGAATCCTGGGCTTGCCTCGTTGGTCTAGTGGTTGCAACTGCTGAGCTTGAGGTCTTGGGTTCGATTCCCAGGTCGGCAAAGTGTTATTGGAGTTTTCCATTAAGAATAGCAGCCTCGGAGTCTGGATTTGTGGCCCGTTGATGGCAATAGGCTCGACCCCTATTTCATTAATAAATAAATAAATAAGGATATACCTATACAATAATTTTTGATGACCATTATTTGTGTGTTACTTTTGTTGGAGATCCTAAATAAATAAATTGTCAAATCCCATTTCAATTGATAAGATTAATTATCTGTATTATTCAAAATGGCCGCCGACATCCGCGGGATGTGGTCAGCGGCAAACCGGTGGGTAGATACATACCTATATAAGTAATTCAGTTTGTAATATTTTGGAATCCGCACATACACATTGACCGTGTGTCCGATCCGTTCAAAACTTTACAATCACAAAAGTTAAATATTTGTTACTACTCGATTCGTTACCTATTTGTACTACTGTACTGTAACTTTTAACTAGGTTCGTGGTTTGCATTGACGGCCGGACGAGTTGTGATAGCAAACTAGTTTGAATGCTTTTATTATATTGGTAGGTACCTATTTAGCATTTGATTAAAATATGTGTTATTGAGTGATCGGTTTTTGTAAAAGATTAGAAGACTACTTAACTCTTGTTATTAAAAATGTTCAAAATTTAGTCGCTATCTAAACACAGCGACAATTAATGTCAAAGACTTGTCAATAATATAGACAAATTAGAGGCATTTTAACAGATTGAGAATTTACATAGGTATAAGCGGTACTCTGTAAACTTCTCCCTCCCACCTGAATTTACCGATAGAGATTTTAACAGAATAAACTTCAAGGACAGTTTATTTAATCACCCATTCACTTTGTATTATTATACCACATAAAGTACTCTAGTCTAGGGTTGTCAACTATTTTTACAAGAATTAAAGTATGTTATGGTCAGAAAAAGGAAAAAAAAATAGTAATTTTAGAAAAATTAACAGTTAAGTAACTATAAATATTTATTACTCATCATTCACATTTATTTACTTTTTAACAGATTTTATTTAAACTCTAGAGTGATGTTGAAAACAGTATTGAGACTTTTGAAAATTAGGTATCAGAAGAAACAATCGCTGTCGCTCTGCGAGCTTCAGCGTGCGAAAAGGACAACTGCAGATCCGACTGAATAGCCTAATAAAAAAGTAATATTTCGGGGTTTAGTTCTCGCCTATTTTCTTCTCTAATATTGAACCAATATAAAAGATATTTCATAAACTAAATAAGAAGGATAAATACTATGTCCCTATGTTTTTATTTTGTCATTAATAGTTTTTAAATATGTATACTAGGCCGCTGTTCACAGCGGCAATTTTGAGCATTTTCTGTGGGTTCTAGTGCTTATAAAAATAATGTCTCATTAAAAAGGAAAACATAGGGGCATAAAAATAGTTGATATATACTTTATTCTAAAAAATCATTACTTTAAAGTCATAAACCAGAAAGAAAACAGGCGAGAGCATTTGTATGGAGAAAAGTTCACCCGCGTTTCCTCTTAAGTATTTATTTCTGTTAAACAGTAAGTAAAGTGTATAACGCACTAAAAACAGTAGGTATAATACTCTTTTAACAATATAGTCGGCATCCCTACTTCTCCATTCTTTTGAGACCATCTTGCAAACATCCATTCAAGATGGAGACCCTTTATTAAATTGAAAAATCCCCACAAGAACCCTCAAATAACGGTACGTACTACAATCCAAACAATTCAATTTACGGTAATAAATAAAACTTATTATAAGCCAACCGCAATAAAAATAAATCTTCCATAATACCAGACGTATAAAATAGAAAATCATTGAAATAAATTACAGGTTTCAGGTCGGCCAGTGCTAGTAGCAGCTGTAATATTTATTAACTGTTGAACAGCCCATGATTCTGTGGTTATACGGCCGCGGGAAATTCGCTTGGTTACTCCTTATTGCGGGTTTTAGCGCTATCAATTATTATTTTATAGGACTTAAAATACACACACACATCACCGATATCGGTGAAGAAAAACATCGTGAGGAAACCAGGACTATTACAACCTTTTATTTAGCTTGCACTGTCCGTATGTAAGTAGTCCTTTCAAAATTTGCAAACCATTTTTCGACCATTATTGTCCGATTGAGCTGATACACCTTTAGTTCTGATGACAATACAATGTCCATTACTCACTATTGTAATTTTAAAAAGCTTGTTTTTTTTATAAAATTATAATTATAAATATAAAGTCTGAAATTGCTTATCCACCCTGAGCAAGTATGATGATTAATGCTCGTGCCTTCTCTGTATGAGAAGTGGCATTTGCCCTCCAGTGGAACAATAATAGGCTGCTATTATTTTTATTATTAGGACCTAGAACAATAGGTTTCGTTTTTGGATCTAGAACATGGACATAGTGTTTAGGGTTTATTGTAGTGCGGTACATATAGGTATATTAGAAGTAATACGTAGTAGTAGTAATTAGTAGATAGAATGACTGCTATGACTGCCGCTATTATAACTGGTGTCGAAGAACAAAACTGAAAATTATACATTCTTTCCATCATTGCGATCGTTTTTTCTTTTGGTCAATTTCTGAGAACCTTTTAGTTGCGGAGACAGTGGTGCCGATTCCCTTGTTCATAAACTAGACTTAATTTAGAGAATTGACATCTCTTACAAACATACAGCGAAAGAAAAGGACGATGACATTAAAGAACTAAGTTAGAGATGTCAAATTAGTTTTGCCTTTAACTTTTCCGTATTTTTAATCTACACGTTTTACGATGTCAACTAAATTGTATGGATGTGTCAGATTGACTAAATTTGACAGCTCTTATTTACATTCGTCTCTTTCTTGTTTAATTGGACAGAAAAAGATAGAAATAGTCTAATTTTAGTTTAGTTTGTGAACAAGAGAATCGGCACCATTGAAGGTCAAAGTTCCAACTTTTTTTACGTTTCTTTACGGAAACAAGTTTTTATTCTTATAAAAAAATACTGAATACCCCCCAAGACTTCTGTACTATTGCATGCACCTGCTTTGCGTGCATTACAGTACGCGCCACAGTAAACTGATTTATCACTTCAAAAAACAAGAGTCGTGTTCCAGCATTTTTTTTTTACAGTACTGTATTGCCCTGTTTTGAAATATGTATATATTATATTACGTAATATATTTTATTATTATTATAAATTCACAGTATATCATTTATGAGGTTAAATTACTTAGGAATAAGAACAACTTTTACTAAGTAAATAATACAACAAGGCTTTTATAAAAGAACTTTATTATTTGTTCGTGTATGTGAGTTTAAATGTTTGTAAATGCACCAACGATACTGGAGAAATTCCTAGTGAGGGGCAACGTTTGATAAAGAATACTCTTGAGGAAATTCTACCACTGTTCTATTTTTGACGCTAGCGTTTAACTGTGTTGGTCTCACAGCTGGTGAGCATGAGGCCCTGGGTTCCATTCTCAGTCCGTTTAAAAAGTGTTATTGGGTTTTTCCATCAGGAATTTCTCAGTAGCAGCCTGGAGTCTGGATTTGTGCCCGGTTGATGGCAATAGGCTCGCCCCCAATTACATGGGACTTAAACATAACTGGCGAAATGTGGGTGTACTGATGGGTACACCTCTGCCTAACCCTTCGGGGATTACATGCGTGATGTTATGTTATGTTCTAAGCCCGGAGCCGTTAGTTTTGCGTCGTGATCTCCCCGGTTGTGCCGGATTACCGTCCCATCGGACTTTGAGAGTTAGGAAAGAGGAGTGCACCTGTGTTTGCGCACACATTTGTGCACTATAATATCTCCTTTGTACTTGGTTAGTCTCCAATGAGATCGGCCTCCCTGACCGAAATCCGTCTGGAGAATATTATAGTAGCTTACGTCAAAAATAGTTGTAGTGTATTCCTATTTGAAGGTCACACATCATCATCATCTGCTTAGCCTTTTCCCAACTATGTTGGGGTCGGCTTCCCGTCTAACCGGATGCAGCTGAGTACCAGTATTTTACATGGAGCGACTGCCTATCTGACCTCCACAACCCAGTATCTGGATAATACGATATCCCTTGGTAAGACTGGTTGTCACATTTTCGGGCTTCTGACGACCCGTAACGGCTGTCAAAGATCCACTTAAGACAGCCGGGACCAACGGCTTAACGTGCTTTCCGAGGCACGGAGGAGTCTCGGTGTGTAAAGATGGTCACCCATCCACGGACCAACCCCGGCAAGCGTAGCTTAACCTGACGGATCGACCCGTGCGGCTGTTATTACTTAGCCACGAGGTCCTCTAATTGAAGGGCACACGTGCCAATGTAATTAAAGTTTTATGAAATAAGACTTTGAAGTTAAAATTACTTACCTAGCAATTTGTCTAATGTCTATTAATATCAAAGCGAAGTTAATTCATACCAATTTTCTTTAAAAATATCGTATCACTATGCCAGTATTTGTTTTCCTATATAAATATTTTCACAGGCGTTCGACACTACGACAAAGCCCATAATTGAAAAATAATTGAACTATTAGAGCTTTTAACACGAATAGTGGTAGTGTTTGTTTCTAATAGTGACAGAAATTCAAAACATTGTGATCAATAGAACTTTTATTTTTCTTTCTATACTAAGTAACTAACTTCTGCCCGCGACTTTGCGCGCGTCAAAGTAGGTTCTCCCATACAAACTTTGGACGTCTGTTTCATCCCCTTAGGGGGTGCATTTCGGAAAATCCTTTCTCATCGGATACCTACGTCATACAAAGAACACACCCTCCAAGTTTCAGGTCTCTACATTCAGCGGTTTAGGTTGTGCGTTCCATCAGTCAGTCAGTCATTCAGGACAAAGCATTTTATATGTATAGATAGATAGATAGATAACAGCCGCACGTGTCGATCCACCAGGTTAAACTATGCTTGCTTACATACCGAGACTCCTTCGTGCCTCGAAAACCATGTTAAGCCGTTGGTCCGGGTTAGTAATATTTACATTATTTAATTATCTAGACTACAAACCGAATTTTATCCGGTAGATTGACTCACCAATGGGTCAGCTTGGGTGTCCATGGGGATTTCCTACCTCTGCCAGATAAAAAAAAGAAAAACAGCAATATCATGGTAGAACTGCATTAGATAAACATTTTCACATAACAAACATGGTACTGATTCGATAATTTTTCAACACTCCAAAATTCCACTTAACTGTATCACAAAAAAAAACACAGTACCTACCATAAAATATTCATTTGACCCAAATAAAGATGGCGGTTCCATACCCGCAGCGGATGGGACATATTTGTATAATATAGACCATAATTTTCACGGCTCAACTCATCTGAGTGATCAAAGCTTACCTAATCGTTCGGGTCGGTTTGACCATTAAATAGAGTGGTCAGTACCTAAGGTTATAAATAGGTACTAGATGTTGGTACGTACTGGGTGACTAGATGTTTTATGGTGATCATCTGTTCTAGGCTTGATCTTCTAATATATCGACTAGCACTTTGTCCGCGAGTTCCGCCGTATAGATTTTAATTTTCTACAAATGCTCTAAGACCCGAAGATTGACGGGTAGTTAAAAAAAATATTTTTATACTAATAATATTTTTATATAAATATGTTACGAATTTTCAATAATTTTTTTCAAAAAACTGTTTTTTTTTAAACTAAAAAGCTAAATACCAAGTTTGATGATTCTTACTCCTCTCATACCCTATTCACCGCCTTAGGGTTTAAATTTCGAATTATCTCAATTCCCTGTACACATCATAAAGGGCATGTCTGTGACTCAGAAAATTTCAGCTTTCTAAGTCCAAGAGCTAGGGCTGGATGTTAATGAGTTAGTGAGTGGGTCAGACCTTTCCTTTTTAAATACAAGATTTATATAGATAGCAGATAGATAAAGAACAAAAAAAAAGAGTACATAAAGATAAGATTAATGGCAATTAATTTCAACTATGAAAATATACGGGCGGTGCAGGACCGGTCGTTGTGGCTATCTTCCGATATCCAGCAGTAAACGTCGTTCAGCAAAATGATGATGATTCTCAAAAACTCAGCCATAATAAAATGATGTAGATTTGGCGACTCTCAGATCTCAGTCTAAGATACAGATAGGCCATAAAAACAGTCCTTCTTAACACAGAATAAGAGCAAGTTCAACCATTCTCCATCTACCAGATGCCACTTAATGCTAATATTATTATAAAGAGTAGGTACTATTTCCTTAATACAATTATGTTTATACCATTCCCTGGTGCTGCAGGAACGACCTATTACTAAAGCATTAAGAGAAAATAGGCTGTTAGCTCGCAGCGGAGAACCCCGTCTCTAATGGGAGTATGGCGTGACAACACATTGAATTAAATAAATAAATGTTCACACAATAGCGTATTAGAAGCTGCTTTGTCTGGGGTATACATGCAAATAACTATGTATATTCAATTAGACGTAAATTGTGTTGAGTCTCGAAACTCAAGGACTTATTTGAAATGATTGAGGAGTTCGATTCTGGGACATGGTTTTAGATTGGACTTTGATGATCACTGTACGTATGTTTCAATCTTCTTCTTTATCGTGTGGGCAGTAAGGTCTTACGACCCCACAACTTGAGGCGATTTAGAATCTCTGACACTAGGGTGTCAGTTTCTAAACCGCCTCAAGGGCCTCTGACATGGTTTTAGTGGGACAGTAATAGGCTGGTATGTTTCAATATTAGCTGACTTTTAATATTTACTGTATCTGTAGTTCAAGGGGGTGAAAATGCTAATGAATATGGTCAATTTTTAAGATGGAACAAACGAAATAACACTTTGCCTGACCTGTTAAGCGAACCCAAGAACTCATGCTCAGTAGTCGCGCATTACGACCACTAGACAAAGTACGCATCCAAATAATTTCATCGGAACTGTTTCGATGATGGTCCCCAAACTTATTTTGTCTACTGCCCACTTTGAGAATACATTATTTTCTAGCGCCCCCATTTTTTAACTACTTAAAAACCACCTAGCAGATGATATTACAAATACAACGCCCCGATTTTGTTCCTAGGTCTCTTACCCTTTAGGCCTGCAGCGCCCACAAGGGGGCGTTATCACCCACTTTGGGAAAGGCTGCTCTAAATCTTCGAACAGTAGGCATTGACATTTTAAATCAATGACTCACATTGAACTCCTCAAACATTCGCGTTTCACGCTCCAAATATTCATCTAAATAATCAGGAGCTGAGAAGCTTTGTAAACTACAATCCGACTGAAGCCTTCAGCGACTTAGATTACAAGTACCTTTGTGACGTAGAACTTGCCGAAAGTGCTGAAATTCAATTGGCAGCCATTTTGATTCCCGTATTGGACCGTTCGAGATTCAATTTTGATGACAGAGTTCTCTTTTGAGGTAGAAATATATTAGGTACCGGTTTTCGCTCGCGATTTCCTGTCCAGATAACGTTGAGCCCTCAAATGGGAGAAGTTTAAGGGTTCAGGGTTCAGGTTTGAGTGGTTACTCCACTTTCTTTTTGCCTGACGTTCTACTGTTCATTATTGACTTTTCTATAGTGTATCTCGTTTCATATGCTGATGCTGACGGTATGTGGCAGTTATTTGATATAATATTGGGCTTATGAACTATTTTGTATGAACTTTTCTGGGTTTTGGAGAAAAAAATCGTTGTTTGTCGAAGTGTGTGAAGTGAAGAGTGTGAAGAGTCTTGCGAAAACTTAGATAAACGAGATTTTATAATCAGAAATAGCCAACATTAAGGCCGTTTGTCCACCGCCGCCCTCACCGGCTATTAGATATATAGATTATTTCGGGCCGAGTTTAAGATGACGTGACGGCGATCGTTTGTCCACCGCGCCGATATATCGGTGGCTCAGTCGTATTTTGTATTGCCATTGCCGGCACAGGTCACGCCGATCTACTCGAAACTCGGCGGCCGGGATGACGGTGCTCGGGTGACGGACTTGCGGTGGACAAGCGGCTATAGTAGTCTATGTATCAGTACTTCGGCGCCGTCATCTCGTTCTCGTTGACGTTCCGGTGACGGCGGCGGTGGACAAACGGCCTAACTGTTGCATTCAGAGACGTCGTTTAAAACCTTTCAACGTCAATTAACCAGTCAACCAAATTTTTTGACAAAAAAAAAATGTTCTCATCATACACATACTAATATTATATAGATGCGAAGTTTGTGACACTTACGTGAACCACTTTTTCAGATTTTTAACTATGTATAAGCGTTTAAAAAATATACTTGTCAAGTTAATGATAGATTATCGATACTGAGAATCAAGTTAAGTAAGCAATATGGTGATTAATATCCATTTTTTTTGGGGCCTTTTACTCTGCAGAAACGTTTATTGAGGCAACATTAAAAAAAGAAAAAAAAAAGCTCAAAAAAAGGAATGTAAAATGCAATACAAGCCACGGACAGCTCATTGCCCTTTAAAATAAAAACAAAATTCTTCAAGAACATTTACAATATTGCGATGATATTTTTTTTCCCTTTTTAACAAACTATGAATTTTAAAAGAGTAATTTTGAATATGGCGGCCGTAAAAAATCGCGGTGGATAAAAGTCTAGGCTATAATATTAAAAGCCAGGATTAGGTTTGTGGAGGGCGGGAATTATTTAGTAGTAGATTAGACAACGTCAGAATTTATGTTGCATCTCATAGTAGAAGTAGGATTAAAAAAATATTCTTTTCCATACCTTTTTCGTAATTTGCATCTTATTGCCCCGCGTTTAGGTTCAAAATGCATAATGCATATGCAATGCATATTCAAAATGGTAATTTTTAATTTTAGTAAGGCACGACTGCCGAGCATGAGGTCTTGGGTTCCATTCCCAGGTCCGGCAAAGTGTTATTGGGTTTTTTCATCAGGAATATCTCAGTAGCAATCTCGGAGTCTGGATTTGTGCCCGATTGCTGGCAATAGGCTCGCCCCTTATTACATGGAACTTAAACATAACCGGCGAAATGTGGGTGTACTAATGGGAACAATGAAGAATTAGGCCTTCAGAAACATCACGCCTGTAATCCCCGAAGGGTTAGGCAGAGGTGTACCCATTAAGTACACCTACATTTCGCCAGTTATGTCTCACCGGGCATAAATCCTGACTCCGAGGTTGCTACTGAGAAATTCCGGATGGAAAACCCAATAACACCTTGCCCGACCTGGGAATCAAACCCAAGACCTCATGCTCAGCAGTCGCGCTTTGCTTCCAGTAGAACAACGAGTCAGTCCTTCAGATAGGTTGTAGGTATCAAAAAGCAAAAAATAACTTGAGAGGTGTCAAGGGATACCCGGATGGAACGAAGTTATATGAGAGAGAGAGAGAGAGAGAGAGAGACAGACAGAGAAACACGCACACGCCGCACGGCTTACAATTATAGCAAAAAGTGTCGTTACAACTTTTGGTCTTAAAAGTGTCGTTACAACTTTTGGTCTTAATTTTTTCCGTCTAGCCCCCTTTCGCAACGCGCGAAAAGGAACTTCGTTCCAAAAAGAAGATATTAGTATCTCGGTCCTACCAACGTATTCATTACTAGCTTGTTATTTTTCTCCCGAACAACTGCGATACAGCCAAGTATTTCTCACAGCCTCCTTAATCCTTAGCTTTCCGTAACTGCCGAACAAATGTGTATGGGTCCCGAGATCGATTGCCTGAGCTTTTTTTCCTCTACTTAGATCCAAGTTAAGGGGTGGACCGAATTCTTTATTCACTTATCTTAAGGTTGTCGTGTAGTCAATGCTATTTGAGAGAAGCGATAGTTAGCTGTTGAGGTTGAAAAAGAAAACGAAATTTACAGAATTAAGGTAAAATGTCAATCTTTTCTGATAAGTCAGTTGATGAGATTGATTTTGTTACTCGACCGCGGTGGAGCCCAAAAGGGGGGTTACGTTTTTGTTGGTATGTATTTATGTGTGTCTGTCACTATGTATCCTCTTAGGCTCTAGACAGACGGACTGCATTTCAACTGCAATCCAACTGCAAATTTGCAGTTCGGATGCAGTTTGAATGCAGTTGACACGACTGCAATAGAACTGCAAACCAACCGTGCAGTCCAATTGCAGTCGGCGTGCAGTCGTGTGAACTGCACACCGACTGCAATCGAACTGCATCCGAACTGCACCATACCCACCCGCCCGCACTACTTTAACGCTCCGCCCCCCCGCAGTTCGGATGCAGTTCGATTGCAGTCGGTGTGCAGTTCACACGACTGCACGCCGACTGCAATTGGACCGCACGGTTGGTTTGCAGTTCTATTGCAGTCGTGTCAACTGCATTCAAACTGCATCCGAACTGCAAATTTGCAGTTGGATTGCAGTTGAAATGCAGTCCGTCTGTCTAGAGCCTTAGAGGCTAAACGAGCGAAAGGATTTTAACATAATTAGGTACACGACGGACGGCACAAGTGGTCAAGGTATTTAGCAGTCAGATTTTTTGTATTTTTTTTATATCCATTTCTATTAGTCGTCATTGAAGCAATCTTCATACCTATTTCATATACCTATCATTATCTTTTTCTTATATCTGCCTCTTTTAATATAATTTATATTGAAATCGTTAACATACATTTAAAATATTTTTGGTAACACTCACTGCGTTATGGTCGTTCCTGCCACAAATATAATAGTCCTCGCATTAAACGTGTGCTTTGAGTAATTTAAATCTTTTATACGCTCGTAAAAGGAGGAAATATATTTCATGGCGGGGTAATTCATATCTCTTACATTATCTGTCGCCATTTCGGGAACATTATGCACGATTAGAATTTATTGGGTTGTACTACGGAATTACAGTTTTGTTCTGCGTTTGAATTAGGGAAATATCAATGAGTTTTCATGGGAGGCGGTTTAAACCGTTTGGTTTTGTGGCGGCATATATCGCGATACATGTAAACTACAACGACGTATCCTAACAGCATTAGCGTAACAAAATCCTGATAACAACAGTCGGGCAGTAGCCCACCAGACACAACCCTTGTTTGGTCGGAGGCCTATCAAATGAGGAAGGAAATTTTCACAATATTACTCGAAAGTTTCAACATCATTAACGATAAAACTACTCATGAGGATGATAGATAGTTATACCCAAAATTTTGCATTGATTTTAATAAAAGCAGTTTTGGTTATAACCAAATATGTGGCATTTTTAGACTTGTCGAGAATACTTGTACAAAATGGGAAGAACGGCGCCAAAAGCAGGAGACTTGTACACTGAAGTGAGTCAAATAGCTATGGATAATCATAATGATGACCAATTAAACAACGCCATTATTGTAAATACTCGTATATAAAAGCGAAAGGTCATATAGGTACTCATCACGATATATCGAAAACCGCTTGACGTATAAAGATGAAATTTGACAGGAAGGTAGACTACAGTTAGTAGGCGTCCGCTAAGAACGGAGTTTCCAAAATTCACCCCCTGAGGGGATGAAACGGGGGTCCGACATTTATGCGGAGGAAGTTGCGAGCAAAAAAAGTCAAAGTCAAAATCAAATCATTTATTTCAATTAGGCCATTTTAAGGCACTTTTGAACGTCATATACAAAAAGAAAAAAGGAATTGAACCTAGTTGCCCCTTCCAAAAGGTAGTTTTGTATGGAGAAAAATAGGAAAGGAATTCCAGTACTCTGTTAAAATCTAGTTATAATATAAAACAAATAAATAAAAATCAAATCAAATCAAAACGTTTATTTGTGATACAGTTTGGTTGCATATAGGTGTTCATTACATAGTCATATACTTAATAATGTTCATTCCATGATTAGCCCAGTATCATTGTCTTCGAAAGGACAAAGCCCCATACAAACCGATAACTCGCAAAACAACCCTATCTCACTCGCATCGCAACCCAAATCATTCGCTTATCACTGGATCACAACACCACAATTCACTATCCTTATCTTAAGCCCTACGTGCCCCCTTAAACTTATTTATTCCCATTGATTGAGGGTTGTTCCTGACTGATTTCTGCGACAATATTAATGCGGGACACGTCGCTCTTAAACCGAACGATGCCGCAACGACAACGTGACGTGATTACACGACTTGTGTCGACTTAAAACACAAAGACGTTAAAGTCTTTCAAGGTGAGTACGTAAAGGATTTTTGGGAATGTTTCTGACCCTTTTTGTCCTTTTTCAAATACATTAATGTGATCATGCCTTGACCGTTCGACTGCGTATGGGAATTTCATTTAGGGTGAATTTCACTTTAGTTTTATACCCCATAGGACTTGTGAATAAAATAAGTATGAGTATCCTGTTTTGTTCCATTCTTTTTATACCGTTGCATAATTAATCCGCCAGTTTACGTAGAGGAAGTCGTGGCTAGAAGCTTGATAAGATTCACCCTTAGAAATATAATATGCAGCATCTTTATTTCAAATTTAAAGATGCTGTTCCATAACGGTCCACGGTAACGCTACGCACGACCACGTGCAGGTACTTAGTTTCGCTTTATATAAAATGTAAACGGGATCATCCACTACGACCCACATCATGCGTGGTTAGCAAACAAATGAACCGCGTTGCTAACGTGCTGAACCTCTCCGTGCACATCCTACATACAACCCGATCGTGCTAAGTTTGCACCTCGCTGGAAAGCAGCGAGTTACAATAAGTACCTACATTGTGTATTTATAAAATACTAAAGTGTAGAAATAGGGACTATGCATGTAATAGGAGTAATTTTTTATATCAAATACCTAGGAGTAATTTTTTTTTTTTTAGAAACTTTATTTAGTTCTGATGACAATACAATGTCCAATATTGTAATAATTTCAATATGACCGCGGCTCCAAGATAGCGGGTTACATATTTTTTCTCAATCTCCTTGATATGGGTATCAAATGAAAAGGCTTGAAGAGTAGAAAACGATAAAGCTAATAACATATTATCACACTAAAAAAGGCTTATTTTTAAAAAGTGTTTTTTTACCATTAATTTTTTTTAATCGAATATTATTTAAAAATATCATGCATAGAATAAGCATGTTTCTTTTTATATTTTATATTGATACAATATTATGTCAGTTACTGAAAGTTAGAATAGCCAAATAGTATAATTTTTAACAAACATTCGTTACTTAACCCTTTTTTGCTTACGCGGGGTGCAAACTAGACCGGGTTGTAACAGTGGGGTTCACTTTGCCAAGACCATTGTGCCAACATCATGCAGATAACTGTTATTGTCATTGCTTACTATAACACGGCAACGGCCCGGCCGGAATCGCTTTGGAAAATCCAATCGATAGCACGCCACCCGCAAGCCTTCACCTTTTTATCTTGTCATTGTAAAAACTGACTTAACGTAATTTTAAGCCCTAACTTGAATGGCAAATTATTTACTTTATAAGGATGGGAAATCAGCAAATTACTACTTTCGCTCTAGGCGGTGGGGGAAGGAGTGTCAAACTCTTACTGTCATCTCAATGGTGGGATAGATAATCTGTGGACTCGATAAGGGACACGATATATAATAGGTATAAAGTTAGAGGGAGAAACTTTACGGCCTTTAAACAGATGAGAATAAGTTATAAAAATCTTGTAAAACTAAACCTTTTAGTTTAGAATGAAATAAAAAAATTGTCAAGTGTAAAACTGAACCCGCTCACTTGGTTCCGTATCTTATTCAGAGCATGAAAGCCACGTCATGTCTTAATGTAAGCAAAACGCGTCATCTTGCGCGAAATTGCTTTTTGTTTGTTTGTTATGTGAAAATATCACGTTTAATAATATTAGGATATGATTCATAGTTATCCATATTGACACATAACATCACGCCTGTCATCTCAGAAGGGTTGGGCAGAGGTGTATTTATTTGTACACCCACGTTTCTCCAGTTATGTTTAAGTCCCATGTAATAGGGGGCGAGCGTATTACTTAGGGATCGAAAATATTCAGGTATGTAGGCATTTGATACAATTTTGGTTTTGTTTATTTTTTAATTGAGTTTATAGTGAAATAGGTTAGATGACAACATTAGACAATTGACTCACTTTTAATGACCTGTCAAAACGCGATTTTTCCATAGATTTTGTATGGCAAAAGACAACTGTGACATTACTTTTGTGCCGACTCAATTTACCTACTGTTTATTAATTTAAAAGCAATTTTGCAGTTAATTGAAAATTAATGGAGTTTTCAAGGCTAAATTATACGTCGTGTTTCTTTAGAGAAGTTATGTCTTGGAATTATTGGTTAGCGATTAAACTACCCAATTGTAGATTGTAGGTATATTGTGATTTATAAAAGGAAAACCTGGCTGACTGACTAACAGACGTATCAACGCATAGACGGAACTACAGGAATTAGGAACGTGAAATTTTGCACACAGCTTTCTTTTATGATGAGCACTAACTAAGGAATTTTAAAAATAAACCCCTAAAGGGGCGTTTGAGTGAAAAATCTTATTTCTAAAGCTATTCATCTTAAGACTTGGCACGGATACCAGCTTAAGTAAATTACAAAGTTTGACGTTATTAGTTTTTTTAAAGTACCTACCTCTTAAAGAGGGTTTTGTGGGAACTTTAATTTGCAGTGGAGAGTATGAATATATGTACCATAAAGTGTAGTATACCATAAAGCATGACCTATGGTACCTACTCAACAATAGTGTAGCTTTCTATAAGTAAAATATTTTTTTTGTAATCGGAACAGCACTTCCAGAGATTACGTATTACAAACAAAAAAAAAATTACCTTCAGCTCTTTATTAATAAATATACTAGCGAACCGCCCTGCCATCGCACAGGTGTTTATCTCCGACTTCTCTGGTAGATTTTCCACAATTTTCTTTTGTTAAAACCTTTTCCGGAAAATTACGAACACAACAAAAAAAGAATCAGTCAAATCGGTCCAGTGCTTCTCGAGTTTTGAGCTTAGCAACACAGCTAGCCATTCATTTATCTATATTATATATTATATTATTTATATAATATATATATATATTATTTATATATTTATATAATATATAATTTATATATTATATAGAGGTAACATTTGTTTGTATGTAGGGGGAAATCTCTGGATCTACTGAACCGATTTTGAAAATTCTTTCACAAATTGGAAGCTACGTTATCACTGAGTGCTATAGGCTATATTTTGCTATCAAAAAATTAGGGATCCGTAAGAAAAATCACGCGAACGAGTCGCGGGGAGAGTGCTAGTTATTTATATAATTATAGAAGATGTGTAAAGATAACGTTGTATATTACAATTGAAAACCTTTAAATTGCTTAAGATTATTTACAGAAGGACTCAAAGATATACAAACAAAGAAAGTCACTTATATGACGTCATTTCATTGTAAAAACGGAACCCTAGAAACGTTACGCCCATCCTCTTACGCTTGCTCTATAAGAAATTCGAGTTGTAAAACACTTTTCCTTTTTTTATTAAAGTAATAAATACCCTTTTGGGACGTAATAAAAATTTAATTCGCGTACCGAACACCTTCTATCATTGTACGAAATATCTGAGCTTGAGCGATCAAAAGACACCTTTGTGTTTAAAATTGGCTATCATGAAAGATTTTTTGTCGATATTGTAGGTAGATTTTTCGAACGGTTTTTCCACAATGAAAATCGGCCTTGAAGGAAGTTTTTCATT
Source organism: Hoplodrina blanda (assembly GCA_949316365.1). Lineage (NCBI taxonomy): Eukaryota > Metazoa > Arthropoda > Insecta > Lepidoptera > Noctuidae > Hoplodrina > Hoplodrina blanda. The sequence continues at coordinate 12,362,664 of OX438594.1, forward strand.
ATCATGCTTGGTTTATTAATATCCTCTTGCAAACTCCAGTCGTATTAAAAAATAATAATAATAATACCAGCCTATTACTGTCCCACTGTAGGGCAAAGGCCTCTTCTCGTACAGAGAAGGCATGAGCATGATCACCACGCTTGCTCAAGGCGGATTGGCGATTTCAGACTTATATTAATTACAAGTCCAGGTTTCCTCACGATGTTTTCCTTCACCGATGTCAGTGATGTCCAAGATAAACTTAAGAAAGTACATATGAATTGAAAAAGTCACATTGGTACTTGCCCGGATTCGAACCCACAACCTCATGCGTGAGAGGTGGGCGCCTTAACCACTGGGCCATCAGTCGTATTAAGTAAAGGAAAATATGCGAAAGGATGCATGGATGTTTGTTGCTCAATTACGCCAGAACGGCTGAACAGATCTGGATGAAATTTGGCACAGAGATAGCACGTAAAATACTTTTTTCCCGCAAAAATATACTATTCCCTTGGGAGAATATATCAATATTGGCGTGTACGAAGTCACTGGTGGATGTTAGTGTATAATAAAATGTTTAGGTACCTACTACGAATACATAAAAACATCAAACTCCAGCCAGCAGTACGCCTGGCAGTAGAGCCGTGCCGTGATTGGCTTAGCTCGACGTTACGCGAAAAAATCTGGTCCTACGATTAATATAAGTCTGAAATCGCCAATACGCTTTGAGCAAGCGTGGTCATCAAAACCGGTTCATCTGTTCGGGCGCTACGATGCCACAAACACACCCTCAGACACGTCAAACACCCCGTCGTTTTTGCGTCAAAGGTTAAAAAAACACCCGTAAAAAGAACGGAAGTATTCGAATTCTTAAACACAAACGTAGCTCAAACCATAAACCTGTCAAAAAAAGGGTTGACACATTCAAACAACGAGTTTATACATTACAAAAACAGCAAATGAGATTAGCCCAACTTTATGATATGTTGACAAGGGTCATTAAAAATAAAGTGACATTAACAGTTCAGTGACCTTCTAGAATTTCTGTTTGCTTTCCACAAACTGTTTGGAACGTGTTTGCGTAAACTGCGGGGTAAAAAAAATTAGAGAACTTTTGCAAACAAAAATTAAAAGGTCAGTGCCTTGAAAGTAAATACCTGAATTTACTGTTGTCTTTTGTAGTCACGTTTTGGTCCTTTTTTAGTGGCAAATCTACGTCTAGATGTTTAATTTAGGGTTCTGCGCCCTTTGACGCCAAACCCTATTACTAAGACATCGCCATCTGTCTGTCTGTCACAGCACCGTATCTTTGTAACTGTAATAGGTAGACACTTGAAATTTTCTGCCTTTGACTGCCTCGTTGGTCTAGTGGTCTCAAAGCGCGACTGCTGAGCGTGAGGTCTTGGGTTCGATTCCCAGGTCGGGCAAAGTGTTATTGGGTTTTTTCATTAGGAATTTCTTAGTAGCAGCCTCGGAGTTTGAATTTGTGCCCGGTTGATGGCAAAAGGCTCGCGCCCTATTACATGGGACTTAAACATAACTGTCGAAATTTGGGTGTACATGGGTACGCCTCTGCCTAACCCTTCGGGGATTACAGACGTGATGTTATGTTATGTTGAAATTTTCATAGTGTTGGTGTTACTATAGCTACTGTATCTATACATAATACATATAAGAGAGCTAAAGAGATTTTTCTTGTTTGTTTTTTGTATGTGTGTTTGTTAAAACGCGTTAATCTCAGGAACTGCCTGTCCGATTAGAAAAAATGTTTTGTATAATGATAGCCAGATTCATGAGGAATAGCATAGGTTATGTAACATCACGCTACGACCCACGGGAGTAGAGCAGTAACCAAAGACACACATACACATACATACATAAACTCACGCCTTTTTCCCATGGGGGTAGGCCTGCAGACGCTACGATCCTTACACACTCCTTTCGCCTCATCTACGTTCATACATCTCGTCATACAAGCACGCCGGTTACGAGTACTCCGCACCTGACCTTCCTGAAGAACCAAAGACGTCATAGAAAAATCGTGTTTTTATCAACCGACTTCAAAAAGAAGGAGGTTCGTAGTTTTTGAAGGCGGTTTTATTTTTTTGTAAAAAAGCTTTTTTGTCGTGTTAATTTATTTATTTACTTCAATTATAACGGTTACAGAACCAATTACAATAATTTAAGAAATGAACCAGTTAATATATTGGTTGGTGGTACTGAACCCTTCGTGAGGTAGTCCAACTCGCGCTAGTCTGGTTTTTATTTCAGCTTTTGTAGACGAAGTTTATGACAAAACACAGCTCTAGAATACGCGTTTAGATTACTGAGAAACGTATTCTAAAGTGATGTTCTGTGGGTTAGTTTATGGAAATGGGTTTAGTCATAAAGAAATCTAGATTTTAGTTAAGATTAGGATGAAATCTATGACTTTTAATTCCACAGGATAAAGGCGGGTGTTTTATATTATTTGAAGTTCATGGGATGAAAGTTAGTCGTGAGTTTGATCAACTATTACTATAGGACACACTCAGAAATCTTACAGTTCTGTTTTTTCTACCCCCATAGGAGAAAGGCGTGAGTTTATGTATGTGTATAATTACAAAATTTTCCACAGAGATACAACAGTGAAATCACGATTTTGCATGGTCCAAATAATTAAGATTAATGTTTCGAAATTCGTGTGTTCGCCAAATCCTGACAAATGGCGTGCTTGATGTATAACTAGCGTATAACGACAAATACGATGTGTGCAGTAACGATGCAGGTAAGGCAGTAAGTTCATAGGCCATTACTTTTTACATTACTAGTGGTCGCAAAGCGCTACTGCTGACCAGGAGGGTTTGATTCCACGGTCGGGCAAAGTGTTATTGGGGTTTTCCATCAGGAATTTCTCAGTAGCAGCCTCGGAGTCTGGATTTGTGCCCGGTTGATGGCAATAGGCTCGCCCCCTATTACATGGGACTTAAATATAACTGGCGAAACGTGGTTGTACTAATGGCTACACCTCTGCCTAACCATTGTGGGATTACAGGCGCGATGTTATGTAGATGACTATAGCTAAAATCTTTCTGGGTACAGGGGCGCGGGGGTACAATGAAAACGGGGACCGGGCGGAGGCGGAGGGGGGGGGGCGGCTCTCGTAGCGTGATACACAAGAGGAGAAATGTGCACTGGACCGTTCTTAAGACATGTGACGTCACATTGGTTAAGGGTGAACAGTGTCAGCAAGCGAGGACTCAATTGGGTAGTTGACACCATTATCCATTAATATCAAGACACAACTTAAAAAAAAATACTCTTTATTTCGGCCGAAACACGATACATTTTTAATTTACTGTAAATTTGGATTTTTTGTGGGTTTTAAAATCAATAATAGTAAGTCAATTGAGTCAGCAAATAAGTGACATCACAGTTCGATATTACCATACAAAATCTAGAGGGAATCGCGTTTTGACAGTCCATTAATAGTGTGTCAATTGAATGGTGGTATCAACTATCCCATTAAGCGGTTTAGCTATAGCGATCCGCCCCGGCATCGCACGGGTGCAATGTAACATAAACCTTCCTTTTTAATCTCACAGTGAAATTTAGTTTTAATTCTTTCAATGTTACCTCCTAATTTACTGCTTCACTCGTACGGTACGAACACCGTACGATTCGATCAATACACACAAATCAACATTAACTAGGGATGTTTGTCGGCAATCGCTTTTAAACGCGGCCATTGTTGCTGTCAGTGGGCGCTTGATGAATGCACGTTTGACACTATGGCATGAAGGAGTGTCATGGTACCTTTTCTTTATGTACTTTCGCCATGGTGGTCCAGGGGTTATGGGGTTAAAGCCTCTCATGTCCGATGTGGTTTTTTATGCCTGACAAGTGCCTATTTGACGTTTGACGTTTATCTTGAACATTTCTGTCATCGGTGAAGTAAACCCGGTCTTATATTAAATTTGATGTCTGATGTCTGATATGTCTAAACATAAAACTGTGAAGTAGCTCCGAGGCTACTACTGAGGAATTCCTGATGTAAAAATCCAATAACATTTTGTCCGACCTGGGAATCGAATCCAAGACCTCATCCTCAGCAGTCGCGCTTTGCGACCACAAGACCAACGAGGTAGTAACACACCCTGGTTAAATCACTCCTAAATCCATAAACCATAGACGAACAGTGTTAACGGCAGACAATATCTTCATCTACCCACTTGCCATTCAAAAGGAGGTTATGTTCTACACTTCTGTTGTCCTTACCTAGTACAAACACGGCACAATTCCATCAATTCACAACTGAACGGTAAGCGCTGTCCGTCAGTCTGTTTGTGCTTGGAATTGCTTTTAAACGTAACCTGTACGATCGTTACCGATGTTAGCCGAACGAACTTTGCCAGGTTACCGATGTGTACCAGACGCAAATGAGAATCGTATGCGGGGTATAATGAGCATCTATGCTGTGCCCAGTAATTGTACTGTTAAGTACAGTAGAAATAGCAATCTCACAAAGCAATATATTGTTATTTTTTAACTTACGACCTTTCGACGCCGTCTACGAATCCTGAGGTGTTCGCAGGTGTTAATACATAATCACTTATAAACACAGATTTGGGAAGGGCTGTACCGTGTTCACAGCAATTCAAACTTTAGCATGCTACTGCACTTATGACCACTTACTGTAGTACATAGAAGGTGCAGTTTTGCACATGCAGTTCATTCTGTATAAATCTTTACTAAATTTAAATCCGATAGATAATTTAGATCCGCGCCCCCAACTAATAATAGTTGGGGGCGCGGATCATGCGTCAAGTGTATATCGGGCTCCCGACTCATGGTGGTAGAAGGAACCGTGGGGGTTATAATCGGTAAGAGTCTGACATTACCCTCACTTTTCCCAAGATGGAGAATATCCATGAGGCTCACCACCAAGGTGAAGTGAGCTTGAGGTGAGATGTCAATCTCTAGTATTAGCATGAAAGATCACCTTAACGTCACTTAACCTAAATTAGACCGGCTGTACCTACCTACAAAAATACAAATAGGTACTTAGATAGTAACGTGTCACTGACTTTCTTTATTATCGGATGTCTACCTAACCTTTTCCTAATTTATTGTTTCCAAGTCTTATCTTATAAATCAATTCCTAGCATTAGTTAGGATGACAAGTACTTACCTAAAGCTATTTAATATTATTTTTAGTTCTTTTATAGGACCAGGAGACTGCCTCATTGGTCTTGGGTTCGATTCCAAGTTCGGGCAAAGTGTAATTGAGTTTTTCCATCAGGAATTTCTCAGTAGCGGCCTCGGAGTCTGGTTTTGTGTCCGGTTGATGGCAATAGGCTCGCTTCCAGTTACATGGAATTAAACATAACTGGCGAAATGTGGAGGTACACCTCTGTCTATCCCTTCGGGGATTACAGGCGTGATGTTGTTGTTGTTGTTGTTGTTGTGTATTTGTGTTTATTTTGCTTTTGTGTTCAATTTTTCTTTTATGTGCGTCATTTTCGCGTAAATAAATTGTTTTTCTTTCTTTTTTTTTCTTTATGTTATGTTAAATTCACCCAGGGAGATTTTACAAAATTAAGCCTCATTTAGACGACGCAAGAAATATCGTGCGATTTGACGTACATTGCGGGACCGCGCGGTTGTCATGTCAAAAGTGACTGATCATTGACGAAAATGTACCACAACTTGCACGATATTTCTCGCACCGTCTAAATCAGCCTTAATACTGCAGCTGCATTAATAACAGTTGGTCGAACCAAGGAAAACTTGTTCAGGTGGAGATTTATAGACGATTCCAGACTGCGGTACAAAATACGGTACTGTTCTTTAAACAATAGACGCCTGCATGCTTCAGGAATTGATGGACGCTATTGATGGCGGCAGACTCGTGGCTAAGATCTGGACCGACTCAATACACGGTTATTTTGTTATTTTCCGTTGCTATGTTAGGGTGCGTCCACATCTGGCGAATGTGCCGCGAACGCACGCTCTGCGCGCACTCAATTCTCGTGCAATACAGTTCCGTTTGCTGGCGCCGCCCGCGCGCTGATCGCGTACGGCGCTTATAGGTTGCGCGTGAACTGCGCGCGGGCGGCGCTGGACCGGCGCACGAACAAAAATGCACGCGTGCAGCTCGCGAGCCGTTTGCGAGCCGTTTGCACATTCGCCAGATGTGGACGAACCCTTATGTCTTCACCACTTTGGGTTGACTTGTAGAAAATGCGTAAGTTCGCCTTTGTACCTACTTTATCCAAGAGCTTATAATACAAATTGTCACATCAATTTTTAAGTTTTGACTGCCTCGTTGGTCTAGTGGTCGCAAAACGCAACTGCTGATCACGGAGTCTTGCGTTCGATTTCCAGGTCGGGCTGTGTTATTAGGTTTTGCCATCAGGAATCAGTAGCAGCCTCGGAGTTTAGATTTGTGCCCGGCTGATGGCAATAGGCTCGCCCCTTATTACATGGGAAACATAACTGGCGAAATGTGGCTGTACTAATGGGTACACCTCTGCCTAACCCTTCGGGGGTCACAGGTAGTTTATGTAAAAACTACGTGGTTTAAGAGCAAAAGATAATAAGTCATGTATTTTCTCTGTACCATTTTAGTATGTTGCAAACGCTCAGTTTACACTGTACAGACATTTTAAAAACCACTTACTTACACGTATTTACTAAGATGACACTGAATTAAAAAAGTGAAAAATAGTGAAATCGATTTCATTACCTATATGTATCGATACCTACCATTTGAAATACCAATTCAATATCGATAACTACAATAGAATTAATGGTTTTTAAACACACTATTGTTAAAGTTTTTTTATCGGTCGACAAAGTAAATATATGTTTAGTTCAGAAGTGAAATTAAAATAAATGATGCGTGAGTGAATTGCATGAATTCATTCATTTTTTTATTTAGATATCAACGAAAATAAATGGCGTTTGATTATGTTTTGGCTTAGTTAGTTAATTTACTTATAAGTATGGTCTTAGTTAACACATATTATTAATAGCGGTAATATCGCAATGATGTTAAGAACCTATGTACCTGAAAAAATATATTGAAAAACAAAGCTTTTAAAACGGCATTCATAAAAATATTTTGTATTGTAACAGAAAATACGGACGGAAAATAATCTACACAATACAACAGTAAACAATACCAAAAATTGTCGCATTATCGACAAAATGTAGCAGAAATCATGGCCTCAAAACTGTCCTTCAATAAAATGACTCGACAAAAATGCTTCAAACAAGCCACCAACCAATACTCAACGTTATTCAACATACAATAAAGCTCAAAATTAAATGCCAAGCTGTTAAACGGCTGCAACATTTCATCGCCCCTATCTTATGGTATCATCGGAACAATTACAGAGCGTAATAATTTTGAATAAATGAATATTCAATAATAAATAATTATTTTATTTAATCTTTGTTAATTGTCACGCGAACGATTATTGTGGTATTCGAGTAAATTGTTATGCAGAATTGTTTTTCATTTCGTCAGATTCGTTTTTTATTTAGTCCATTAATTGTTTGCGTTGTGGCGTGCATTTTTAAATGTAGTTATTATACAGTATCCGGCGATAAATATTGCACATCGACATTTGGAAAGAGATAATCGGCTAATTTCGGCTTCGTAGAGCGTTATCTCTGTCGCACAAAATACAAACAGTGCGGTATCTATTAGGAGCTGTTAAAACTGTTATGGGTTAATTCTTTTTATTATTTTTATAAAATACGAAATACGATAAAGGTCGATGTGCAATACTTATCGCCGGGTACTGTACCATTGTTTAACTAACTGTTTAGCTAAATACAGATCCGTTGGTTATTAATGTATTTTAATATTATAACGAGGTAAAGTTTGTAAGTCTTTATATTTTTTATTAGACCTGGATTTAAAACAAATAAACATAAGTTTAAATTTGCCAATCCGCCTTGGGCAAGCGTGTTGTTAATGCTCGTGCCTTTTTTGCATGAAAGAAAAAAGACAATAGGTACAGTCAGCAAAATAGATAGGTAGGTATGCAGGGTCGTCAGATATAGTTGAAGTTTTTTTAGAAACCTATGGATGTCGTCGATTGAAACTTAACTTAATTAATGAACTGATTATTATCTTTTTTTTAAATTAAATTACATTTGAAAACATCCACCGGTTTCTAAGAAAACTTCAACTATATCTGACGACCCTGTATACCTATCTCTTTTATTGACTGTACCTACTAGGCCTTTGCCCAGTGGACAATAGTAAAGCCCGGTTTCCACCGCGAGCGGAACTAACCCATTAATGACTCCTTTTATCTTAAATATTGATTTCAACGTTTTTAATTTAATTATAGCCAATGTAATGCGTATAATTAAGTATTTCCTATTACTATTTATTTACAAGTATGGTAATAATAGGAATTTATGATTGTCTATCAATGTAGTTTTGTATGACGAGGTAAAAATGGGTCCGTTCCGCTCGCGGTGGAAACCGAGCTTTATAGAACAAAATAGGCCTATGAGAGTAACTTTCGTATGATCTACGAAGGCAGGATCATCCAAATTCAACCTTACCATGCCCAAGGATTTCACATACGCCTTGTAATAGAAAATACTATTTCAATACAACTGTTTTTTAAAACCATAATCGCTGAGTCACGTAGGCGTTACCTATTAGTCAAAGCAAACATGAATTTTCCATTTTCATTTTCACACGTAATTATGATTGATAAAAATATTTCGTTCAAAAATTTTACAACATTTTACCTGCAACGATTGACGCATGACAGTTTTTATAAAAGTTCTGAAAAAACAATCAGTGTTTGTGGATTTATTTTCATTGAAAAGTTGTGTTTACTAATAATAATTCTGCTGACCGAATTTCGGCCATTGGTCCAATCAGGGTGGGGCTTTTTTCATATGTACGAGTAATTATTGTATCTTTAAAGATATTTAGAATTCTAGATACACCTATAGCGCGACACCATAAACATACAAGTGCAGAACATCAAACCTACTTACAAACACAAAATAATTACAGAAGCAACCGACAAGTCCAAAATCGAGGCCACGGCCTGGCCACATAGAAATCCACGAAAACGTCTGATTCCCCAAATTGCCGTGACATTAACTTAACGTATTATACTTTTAGTGGAATCGAATGTACCATTAATTTTGTCTGTGGCTCTGGGACCGGCGTTATTACCGACATCAATGATTCTGGTGTAGCTGTCTATGGTTTGGTATGAGACTCAGGGGTTCTGATAAGGTTGCTTTTATTTATTAATCAGATGTTACCTGTAACTCCGTTAGCATAGAATTTAACCAAAAGTATCAGTCTGTTCAGTTCGCAGAAATCTAGAAAAGTAAAGATACTTCACAATTTAATAGGCTTTCTTTTTGCTAGGTTCCCTAATTAAAAAAAAAAGTAGCCTTCGTTACTCCTTACATAAGCTATCTACCAGTAAAAATCCCGTCAAAATCGGTCTAGCCGTTTCAGAGAGTAGCTGGAACAAACAGACAGAAGAAAATAATATGAAATTGTTTTTTTAGAAGATATAATTACTTACACTGACCTTAATTTAAATTACCAAGATAAACTTAGAAAGTACATGTGAATACTTACATATGAAATAGAAAAAGTCACATTGGTACTTGCTCGTGCCCGGTTGTGAACCCACAGCCTCGTGCATGAGAGACATCATCTTGTAATGAATCCATGAATCTTGTAATGAATACGCGCCACGAAAGATAAGACTTGACAAGCGTCAGTAATGGGGAGCTTCCGCAGGTATGGATGTACGAAATAGTTATCCATAATTTATGTGTATTTATTCAGGGATATTTCGATGACATTTAGATTAAAATTCATAACAATATTCATTATATTTATTCATCATCTGCTTAGCCTTTTCCCAACTATGTTGGGGTCGGCTTCCAGTCTAACCGGATGCAGCTGAATACCAGTATTTTACATGGAACGGCTGCCTATCTGACCTCCACAACCCAGTAACTGGGTAATACGGTACCCCTAGGTAAGACTGGTTGTCAGACTTTCAAGCTTCTGACGACTCGTAACGACTGTCAAAGATCCACGTATGACACCCGGGACCAACAGCTTAACGTGCTATCCGAGGTACGGAATGATGTCAGTAATGTCTAAGATAAACTTTAGAAAGTAGGTACATATGAATTGAAAAAGTCAAATTGCCCCAAGTAGCACAAAACTGCATTATAAGATGTCACAAGAGGGTAACATCGGTAACTTTAGCACTTATGAAGAGTTATTACAGTACACTCGACCTGCAATAGGTGAAAAGTGAACTTTCACCTGAATAAGAACGTTATTATGCGTCACGGAGCCCACGCTGTAACGCTTGCAGCGTTAATATAGGTAACAAGTTCAGTATTATACAGCTTTAAGCAATTTAAAGGATTTTTGTGGACTTTAACGAAGCTATATTCTGAATTGAAGACCACAACTGTACCCTTAGACCACTTGCATTTTAAGAAAGATCACGTGAGCTACTATAATGTAATCAGTTATTCTGTGGCTTCAAATAACAAAGATATAATGCCTTTTGCTGCACACAGTGGAACTTGTGTAATGTTAATCAGCTTGTTACACGCAATCGTATAATAGCTCTTATAAAGCCTACATGATCCCTATGGGTGAACATATATGATGCTAAGTTAAAGCAAACTGCTCTATATTAGCTCACATGTTACCCATAATCTCAGTGAGAGCTGAATACTTGTACTATCGTTCACTATCAAGCTTTACATGAATCTGTAGCTGACTTGTGTAACACAAGAACCACTCGTAACAGCTCGTTACTGATTCATGTACCCACGAGTGGACACTTAAACAGCTCATGCCGTTTGATTGTGGTTAATACGGTACACATTGCTTGTCTGCCATTTTTTAGATTCCAACCTATGTATACAATAAAATAACAATTTGTTTTTGTTTAGTCAACGAAAATAACAACAGAATTTGAATAGAAAATGTAATGATTTTATACGTCTTACGCTTATTGTCAAATTACAAAGGAAAAATAAAAATACTTAAATTTTTATAATAATATCATCAACCTATTTTATACTATAATTTTCAAGTAAACAGTGATATTTTGAGAGCGCGTGAAAATATTCGTCTATAATTATATAGTATTTGACAATAAACTCTCTTTCCCATTCGAATTTCATGCACATGGAGGAAAAACAAAGTTTTACTTTCCGATAAACATTTGCCTATTTCCCACAAACACTTTACAAAATGGTTCACACAAAACATATCTAAATAATAAGTAGTAAAGTGAAAATTATTCACAATTTTGCCACTTGTGAATTGTCAACTCCATAAAAGAGTTAGTAATATCCTGGAGTGTATTTTGTGCTGAAAAATAGGTAACAAGTACTCTATTATTCAGCCCTTGTGGTGTATAAAAGGTAACACATACCCTGATAATCAGTCATTATTCAGCTCTTGGGGCGACTGTTACCTTTAATAATGCTCAAATAACGCTGATATAGTGCAACCAGCTACATTATTCAGCTAACAGCTGCTTAATTTGTGCCCAAATCAGAGTTATATCAGAGTTATAGGCGCCTCTAACGCTCTTATTCAGCAGGTTTATTCAGCTGAAGATTCCATTGTGAACAGTTATTCAGCTACTATTCAGCGCTTCTGTGCTACTTGGGGTACTTGCCCGGATTTGAACCCACAACCTCATGCATGAGAGGCGGGCGCCTTAACCGCTAGGCCATCATGACATTTTTTTCATTCATTATATTTATTACTAGCTGTCCGCCGCGGTTACACCCGCGTCTTTGGTTACTGCTCCGCTCCCGTAGGTCGTAGCGTGATGGTATATAGCCTATAGCCTTCCTCGATAACTAATCTATCTAACACTGACAGAATTTTTCAAATTGGACCAGTAGTTCCAGAGATTAGCGCGTTCAAACAAACAAACACTGCAGCTTTATAATATTAGTATAAGTATATAGATGAAATAATAAAGTTTGTGTGGTGTCAAGTCTCATCTTTTGTGGCGCGTATTTTAAAAGTTCTCATTATGTACGATATCTCTTCCACCCGTTATGTTTTTTTAGTACATATACATGTTCCTTTGTGACCAAATTCACAATAAATAATTCACAAAGAGCAACACAACGTTAAACGGATCAAATATTTACAAAATTATTGACAAAGCTCTCCGCTTCCGTATAAAAATTGGGAGCATGTTTATTTTTAACAAGGAATTCTGTATGATCTCGGAAAAGGGGCTGCTTTTCGTAGTTTCGTGTTCATTCGAGTTAAAATAGGGGTTATTGTTTCTCCTTTTATATTATAATAAGAAAGCTATCAGTGTTAGTGTAAGTAAAGAGCAATCCCTCAAAGATCTTATTCTTTGATTTCCCCTTTTGTAAGGGAAAAAGAAAATAAAATACTCCTTCATTTCGCCGGACAGAGAAGCTTCCGGAATAAAATTTACGTCGAGGCTGAAATATATTGTTTGTTTACATAAATGTAAAAAAAAACAAGTAAACAATTTGAAATAAATAATTTAGGGTAAATGTTGAAAACAATAAGTAATGGAAGTACCTACCTAATTGTCGGAAAATTTTGAAACGTCGTTTTAAAAACTACCTATATTATTTTTGGTAGTTACGTTCCTTTTTAAAGGTACTTTTTTTTTTTTTTGAAGTGAAAGAAAGGAAAGAAAGACAGAAAAACTATTTATTCACGCAAAAATGACGCTTTGATTTTTCTTATACCTAAGTTATGTAACTTATAAGAAAAAGTAAAAAAAAGCTGGTATTAAATATAAAAATTAAAAACAAGTGAAAATGTTGAGATTACAATCTATACATATACAAATACTTTGTCCTGAATGACTGATTGATTGACTGACTGACGGTGTGCTAATGAGTACACTTCTGCCCTCCCTTCGGGGATTACAGGCGTGATGTTATATGTTTTTGAAATTTCAGATCTGCTGGTCGCGTAAACTTCGTTTTGTTCTATGACACGTTACACAAATTCTCTCATTGGTTTGTAAAATCAAGTTGTAACACAGCGTCGAACGTAGTGCTCAATGTTCGGCTCGTACATTTAATAATGTGTGGGTTGTCTGATGAGAGAAACTTTCTCATTTGACAGGAGATCGTATCATGTGTGACATGGGCCCACTGCAACATATATATCCTTCTCCAATATATATATAACTGGTGGCAGCGCCATATTTATAACTAAACTGTCAACGGCCAGCTAAAAATAGACTGAATTTTTATATAAAATGTTTGTAAATATTTTCATTTTGTTTTCAAACCGTTTTCAGTGAAACGGGTTTTTTTGTAACAATAATATTGTTCTGAAAATCCCGGTACAGGTAAAAAAAATACAAACATTCCATAGGTACTTACACCCACATTTCGCCAGTTATGTTTAAGTCCTATGTAATACTTAGGACATAGGAGGCGAGTTAATTGCCATCAACCGGGCACAAATTCAGACTCCGAGGCTGCTACTGAGAAATTTCTGATAGAAAAACTCAATAACACTTTACCCGACCTGGGAATCGAACCCAAGACCTTATGATCAGCAGTCGTGCTTTGCTACCACTACACGAACGAGGCAATCAGCTTTATAATAAATTGTGTTCTAATTTAGCGATTCTATTACTTACCTTACTAATATCACTTAATAATATTACTTATTGCTTACCAAAAAAGAAAGTTAGGTACCTACTCAGTTTTCCTCCATAATTTTCTCGTGATTAAATTCATTATTATCGGAACAAGACATTTCCTGGAAGAAATCGTCGAGGTTTCTTTTTTGCACCCTTTTCTTCAAAATTCTAAGGAAAGATTCCATTTCAATTACTTCCAGTTGAAAATTTTCCCCTTCCTCTGTTTTATGGTAAGTGTTTCATTACTTTTAAGGTATAGTGCATTGGGGTAATTACGACAACCGGGTATATTCCGATTTATTTTTTATCCCAATGCACTAAGGTGCATAATTAATAAAATCGGAATTTACCCGGTTGTCGTAATTACCCCAATGCACCTTAATTAAAATTGTATGTAAGTATTTATATGTTACTAGCTTCTGCCCGCGACTTTGTCCGCGTAAATGGCGGTTATTGGCGATCTAATCTTGTTTTTCCATACAAACATTGGAACCCCGTTTTATACCCTTAGGGGGTGAATTTTGGGAAATCCTTTTTTAGCGCATGCTTACGTCACGTACGTACGTACGACCAAAGGCTTTACTTGCTTCCCGATCCACGAGGGTGTCAACTTCCAAATTCCGCGCTGCGATTAAGAAATTCCTAATGGAAAAACCCAATAACTTTTTGTCCGACTTGGAAATTAAACAAGATCCCATACTTAGCAGTCGCACTTGTGACCACATGACCAAAGAGCAATAGCGCACTAGCGGCCTGGCCGCTGCGGCCATGGCCGCTAGTGCGCTACGGGTCTAAAAAGGTCATCATCATCTGCTTAGCCTTTTCCCAACTATGTTGGGGTCGGATTCCAGTCTAACCGGATGCAGCTGAGTACCAGTACTTTACATGGAGCGATCGCCTATTTGACCTCCACAACCCAGTGACTGGTTAATACGATACCCCTAGGTAAGACTGGTTGTCTGACTTTCGAGCTTTGGGCACAAGACCAAAAAGATACTTAACAAAACGTACAAAACATAATAATAATTATACTCTATGTCAATGATTAAACAATAAACAGACCCGGCCCAAACATATTCTGCCTAAAACGGAAACGCTACCTAACAAAGCTGGCCGGTAATTTCATTGTCTACGTTTTTATCGTAAATAAGAGCAGAGCACGTATTTACTCTTGGATATCTATTTATTAAGTTCAATCAGTGGACATCGCTTGGGGATAACGAATGTGGAAGTGCAAGTTATAGGATTGAGCGGATGGGGAAAATAATGGGTGGTACACGCCTGTAATCCCTGGAGGGTTAGGCAGAGGTGTACCCATTAGTACACCCACATTTCGAAGGTTATGTTTAAGTTCCAAGTAATAGGGGGCGAGCCTATTAATTGCCATCAAACGGGCACATATCCAGACTCTGAGGCTGCTACTGAGAAATTCCTGATGGAGAAACCCAATAACACTTTGCCCGACCTGGGAATCGAACCCATGAACCAATGACGCATGTTAAAGATAGTAACAGAATAACATTGAAAATTCAAAACAAAATGAACCTAATTATACTCCACATTCCAGCCGAAAATAAAAAAAGTTCTTAAAAAGTTTTACAGCACACTAATGACCAAACCCTACAAACTTCGAAGTTAATAGCCGATCGTTACTTGAAGCGTTCTATCGATTAAAAAAGTTTCAATATAAAATTGACCTTAAAATACAGGCAGCATTAGGAATATTAATTATGTTGTTCGTCGTTGTATATCGTGATGGACCAGTGGTTATGACGCCCGTCTCTTATGCATGAGGTTGTGGTTTCGAAACTAGTCAAGTATCAATGTGACTTTCTCATTTCATTATGTACTTTCTAAGTTTATCTTGGATATTACTGACA
This sequence comes from Hoplodrina blanda, assembly GCA_949316365.1. NCBI lineage: Eukaryota > Metazoa > Arthropoda > Insecta > Lepidoptera > Noctuidae > Hoplodrina > Hoplodrina blanda. The sequence continues at coordinate 12,378,211 of OX438594.1, forward strand.
TCGGTGTAGAAAAACATCATGAGAAAACTAGGACTTTCATGTCTGAAATCAATGCTTTGCTTGTGGCTTCTCTGTATGCCTTTGCCTTGCAGTGGGACAATTATAGTCTGGTATTTTATTTTTGAACAAACTTGATTAATTAGATTTAGTGTTAAAATTAAAGTTACTACTACACACATCAAAAGTGTCTAGGGATCAATATATTATTATTACCAAATACATCTTGATCCCTAGACACTTTTGATGTGTATATATAAAAAAAAACTCTTTTCAAAAATTGTCTGCGTAAAAACGCTAACTTACATCACTTGTACCACACACCAACCCCAATATTTCTTCATAAAATATTAAGGGACCTATCTCGATCTCGCTGTAATCTTTGGCTCACAATCGTATAGGATATGAAGGAAAAAATGAACCTAAGTGTGCAAATTTTAAATACGTATGAATAGGGTAGAATTGGCCTTCGGTACACGGTCAGGGGAGCATGTAATGTATATTTTAGGATCATCTTGTCTTATCTCGAAATATTTTCGGGAAAAAATGCGGTCATACGTCTTGAGGGACAGATTGGGGAGAACTGGGTAATAAAGACTGGATTGAGTTTAGAGGTTTTCGCTGGATTGAACGAATGGACGTTAGTTTCGAGTATATTTCATGTTTGTATTTTAGTGTCGAGTCTACTTGGGTATGTAGGTTATGTACTTATAACTCTTGCGGTTGTGGTATATTTTATGTAAGTTAAATATTTAATTCTACGTAATTATTTATTAAACTAAGCAAATTTTACTAACAATCATGGACTTTGTTTGACTAATTCATGTATATTTAAAATTCAATTTTGCCGTAGGTACGTTAGCCTTGTAAAAGCTGGGAAATGGTTCGACTGATTTCAATATTATAATTGCCTTCACAACTCATAATAAAAGGTATATTATGCTTAAGCAAATATTTAAATAAATCAACTTTAATCGCATATTAGCATTCTATAATACAAAATAATACATACTTGTTTGTTTACTGAATTTTCTATTTGTCATTCCCACCAAAATAAAACAACCACAATCAAATCGAACAATTCCCTTGTTCCAAAATCAAAGTCTATTCAAACATTTGAAATTCGAACTCACACGCAAACTAACAAAAGTGCCTATCATTGCAAACTCACACATTGAAAGCCGATTCATTTTATCAATGGAAGACAGAAGTAATCATATAAATCCTCCTTACTAAGCTTTTCGGCACTTCGAAAAAGTTAAATTGCACATTAAAACCGTCTAAAGTTTAATATTATGCCAAAAACCGTTATAGCGCCCTCTCATTTCCGATAAATTCCGGTGTTTCGGAAGACTTCATTAAAATCGTAAACGATTCGGTTAATTGTGCGGTATTGGCTTCAATGGATTTAGGCAATAATGTGTATTGTTATGCCTAACAATGCCCACGCAATGGGTGGAATATTTAATGAATCGGTTTATTGGGCTTCTCTGCGTTAAAGTAATATTAGGTAATTAATATTTAGTTTCTATTACCTATAGATTAAATTTTAGGCTCGGTTTCAGTAAACTATAATTAATATTAATAGGTATAGGCATTAAGTTCGGCTTTCTACCTTTTTTTCATAACGTTTAAATAAATAATTTATCTAGGTGTAAGATATGAAACTTACTTTGAACATTGATTTGAAAAGAGTACGTATAGAGTTTCTGGGTTATTCTTCTCCATACAAAACTACCTTTTGGAAGGGGCAACTAGATTCTATTCTATTTTTTTCCATGTAATGATGTTTAAAAGTGCCCTTATAATGGCCTAATTGAAATAAATGAATTTGACTTTGACTTTATCTAATAATTTTGTGAAAAAAAGTTAGAAGTTTGACCGTCGATATTGTTGCAATTAGAAGGTGCCAAGGTATGACCACAACAAAAAAAATCGCTATGATTGAAAGAATAATGTAACTTTCGGCTTTGTTAGGTGTTTTTTTACACCCTTAATCTATCCTACTATTCCTACTTATATTATAAATGTGAAATTTTGTGACGATGTTTGGATGTTTATTACTCAATCACGCGTAAACAGTTGAACAGATTTGAATGAAAATTGGCACATAGATAGACCATTTCCTGGATTAACACATAGGATACTTTTTATCCCGGTATTAAGTTCCCTTGGGATAATAGTTCAACTTTATTTACGGAAAGTTACATTTTACGCGAGCAAAGCCGCAGGCAGAAGCTAGTATTGTATAAAAGGCAACTGTTACTGACTGACTAATTCATCAACATACAACTCAATCCACTGAACGGATTGCGCTGAAATATGGTACGCAGATAGTTATTAAGAGGTAGGCATGAGTTAAGAAGGGATTTTCCAAAATTTCATCCCCTAAGGGAGTAAACGGGGGTCCAACGTTTGTCTGGAGAAACAAAATTAGATAGACTTTCCACGCGCGCGAAGTCAAGGGCATAAGCTAGTGTCAAACATCATAACATCACGCCTGTAATTCTCGAAGGGTTAAGCAGAGGTATACTCATTAGTACACCTACCTTTTACCAGTTATGTTAGTCCCATCATGTAATAGGGAGCGAGAATATTGCCATCAACCGGGCACATATCCAGACTCCGAGGCTGCTACTGAGAAATTCCTGATGGAAAAACCCAATAACACTTTGCCCGATCTGGGAATCGAACCCAAGAACTCATGCTCAGCAGTCGCGTTTTGCGACCACTACTAGCTGCTGCTGCTATAGTGCTGGCTAGTGTTAAATAATTAGTTAAATCTTTCTTCATATAATTATTCAAAGAAATACTAAGTAACGCATTTTATGAAGTCGTTGCTTTTACTAAATACTCAAGTAATAATAAAAGCTGAAAAAGAAAAGATCATTAAATATCTCGATCTAGCTCACGAGGTTACCAGCATGTGGAGTATGGACTCGACAATTATTGTTCCGATTGTCGTGTCAGTGAACGGTTTAATAGCGAAAAGTTTCGACCAACACCTTGAGAAACTTTCGCTCAACAGCTGGGTTAAGAGTCAGATGCAGAAGGCGGTTGTCTTGGACACGGCACGCATAGTGAGGAGGTTCCTCTCTCTGGATCCCTAACCGCCGGTAGCTTGGGTTTTACCACTTCGTTGCGGGCGGAGCACTATTTTTATACATATTTTTGTTTTATAAACTATATTATTTGTAATTTATAAGGAAAATAATTATGTAAAAAAAACGGGTTGCACTCCGGGAGTGCCGGCAGAAGTGAAAACTTGATTATTAACGTTGAGCATGTTTGATATTTTGGAATGGTTAGGGAATAATTTTGCACCAATTGCTTTATCAGTATAAAAGTACTATCATTTATGTGGTAGAATACAATATTCATTTATTGCGCTATCGTACACAAACATGACAATTTATATTACATTAAAAATTTAACTTTAAAACTATTACAATTATCATTCGCGCAAGCGCCCTGAGCTGTCTAAACGAAACAGTAGGCCCAGGCATACATTTTCGCCGCGCCGTAGAGAGGGGATAGCTGTCTACTCTCCATCCGTCTTACGCTTTTTCGATCAGGTCACGTGTCCTGACGCGAGTTTAAGATTTTATACCCATTACAGAAAAAGTGCTCAACGCCGCTAAAGAAGTTTTCACTTCAAAAATATGTTAAAATAAAGAATGTGGAGAAAGATAAAACCACATCAGTATTAACCCTAATTTTTGCCCAAAAATCTTTTATAAAACAGGTATTTTTATTAGAACATAAAATCCAAAACATAAAGCTTAGGTACTAGAACTAAATGATACGTTTCAATCTGCAACATTGGGTAAGATGATATTTAAGATAAAAATTACCTTATAATAATATATTATAGAGTTCATAATTTAATGCCGGTTGATACCAACCCTTGGTAGAAAAATATCCGATCTTAGCCGTAATGGAATCGTCACACTTCAGTGCATAAAAAATGACAGGGTTGTAGGTACGCTAGCTACGGTTGTCGTCATATTTTTAATGCGTGGTTCTGCAGCTAGCCGAAAAATACGGGAACATTTAAATTCACCAATTTTTAAGAACGTTTGCATTCTTTCAATCTGTCAAAAATAACTGTAATTGAATTTTTTGACACTTTCTCACTGAGATGATTTTGTGACTAGATTTTAAATATTTTTAATTACGGGAATTAGACTTCAGTTGAGGGTTTTCGCAAAGATTCTTAATTTTTTGCAAATTGCAGTTATATTTTACATTGTACAGTTGACAGTGACAGTGTCATCAACTGGTTACCAGTTGATGACACTGTCCGTTACTCTGACTGACTGTACGTTACGCGAAAGTTTTAATGATATCTTATTTAAATCAGCATTCTTTAAAACATCAATAAAGGTTTGACTAGCTTCCGTTCTTGTCTTCTTCTGCGTAGATTTCAGATTTAAGCCAAAGTCCTAAATTATCCCTCGGGATCATAAAATAGGGAATCAAAATTCTATGTGCTAAGATAGGTTAATCATCAAAATCCATTAGTTCCATCATGTCACGCCATTTATCTATTGCCCAGCTAATTTACGCTCGGCGTTAAAGCGTGAAACAGTAACAAACATCCATTCATCCATGCAACTTTTTTGTTCATAATTATTGTAGTAGGTAGGATAAAAATTCCCAAAATTATTTTCACGAATCAATCTGTTCTCGGTGACATCCCTACCTTTACCTCCTTTTAAACCATAAATCCATCCATTTACTTAAAAAATGGAGGCTCTTCTATTCACCATTCCCTCTCAATCAATAAGTGCGAGCGAGACGCAAATACGAAAGGAAAATAATAGAGCAGCCTTTTCTATTTCCATTCTAATTTCGCCTAAACCTTTTAGTTTTCCAGAAACATAATATACATACCAATATCTATGCTATACGATAATATAATGAAGCCGAAGAGTTTTTTGTTTGTTTGTTCAACCGCGCTAATGTCTGGAACTATCTATACATATAATATAATTATTAATATTAATTAATATTAATATATTAATCGTAGCGAAGTCAAAACTGTACATTTAATATTTTTGAAAAAGAGTAATTGCTATGAGTTCGGGGAGTGATTCTAATGCCAAAATATTTTTTTTTTGAATTTTTGTCGGTTTGTCTGTATGTTTGTTAGAGCATCACGCGAATACTGCCGGATAGATTCTGTTCAAATTTTGTATGAATATTCCACATTGGCCAAGTTAGTCTATAGGCTATAAATTATCACGCTATTTGCTTTGGGGGGTGAGCAATGTTTCATTATGACTATGTAGAAACAAACTTTGACGCGGACGAAGTCGCGGGCAGAAGCTAGTAAATAATAAATAATAATACCAGCCTATTATTGTCCCACTGCAAGGACAAAGGTATTCTTCTCATACAGAGAAGGCATTGATTATTAAGCGTGCTTAAGGCGGATTGGCGGATTGGTCTGGAACTATAAAAAATATTTTTGTATATTGTATGATAGCCAGATTAATGAGGAATAGTATAGGCCAACAGACGACCGATGTCTGTCAACACATTAGGCATAAAAGTCTTATAACCGTCGTCACTCACCAATGGTCACCAAATTCGTATTAGTTTCGACCACTCCTGTGAGCCGTAAACATGCGCACTGACCTTGAGTTAGCCAATCAGAACGCAGTACCCCGTCCCCCTCATACCTCAGCAAGTTGGCAGAATAGTTTTCGTGCGTTAGATCGTGTATTAGGCGTCTATAGGCTATATGGTCGTTGGTATAGGCTATAACATATCACGCTATGACCCACGGAAGTGGAGCAGTATCCAAAGCCGTAGGTATGTTAACGCGGATGAAACAAATCACCCGGACGAAGTTGCGGGCTTAAGATTGGGTAGTAAGCAAAATTACCAATCTTTTTTTTTATTTTACATCAGTTCTAGATTTCTAGGCTTAAAATACAAATGTATGAAAACTACATGATATTTTCGAGGGTTCTCATTGATCAAAAACATAAAATAATAACATTTTCTCGATAGAAAAACATCACGAAGTAGCCTCAATTTTTTTGTTATTTTTTTTCGATTTATACACGATATTATAATGACTAATATGACGAAAATTTGATAATTAGTTATAGTTTTACATGAGTGAGGGTTTTGTCTAGGCATTTAAGGTAATTCCTTTTATTTTTGGAGTTATTACGATAAATGCAACAACAAGCACAAGCAACAAACACAAGCTCTGCTTAGCTTGGGATCAGATGGCCGTGTGTGAGTTGTCCTAAGATATTTATTTTATTTATTTATTTAAACCCTTAACACGGGGCGCGCTTGTGAATTATAAAAGTTTGCTGGCTTTTGACGCGCCCTTAAGCCAGTACTGTTTAATACTATTATTATAATAAAGCTGAAGAGATTTTTGTTTGTTTGTTTAAGCGCTAATCTCTGGAACTACCAGCCGGATTGAAATTTATGTTCTTTTTGAATATGATAGCCAGATTCATGAAGAATAGTATAGGCTAAATAACAGCACGCTACGATACTGTATATTTTAACATTTTTAACCTTTAAATTCTTGATTTGTAATACTTTTTACACGACTGCCCCAAAAAAAGGAGTGTTATGAGTTCAGGCTTAATGTATGTATGTATGTATATACTTATGTGAGTTTCTTTATTCCACCATAACTTTTAAACGCCTGAACCTAAAAATAAAATAAAAAGAAATCGGTGTGGTTACTCGTACTTTAAAATGAAAATTAATACCAGCCTCAATTTATTTTTTTAATGAATCTGGTCGTGTCTATGTTTATCGTTTAGAATTTGACAAGTAGATTAAAAAAAATATATAACACTGATAATAAAGAATCTGATCGTGTCTATGTTTATTAACTAGAATTTGACGAATAGATTCAAAAAATATATAACACTGTAAATGAAAAACGTCGTAAAAAAAACTGACGAGTAAACAAAGTAATGTGTAATTTTTGCAGTCGTGTTTTTTATTTTTTTTAATTTTATTATAGTTAAGTGTTATGATTTAGTAGATTCTATCTTATGTACCTGTTACCTTATAATGTACATTGCATTCACTTGCTATTATTGTAAACATTGATTTTAAAAGAGTACGCATGGAGTTTCTTGCCCATTCTTCTTCATATAAAACTATCTTTTGGAGGCAACTAAATTCAATTCCTTTTCTTTTGTATTTGACGTTCAAAAGTGCCTTGTAATGGCCTAATTGAAATAAATGATTTGATTTTGACTTTGACTTTGACCGACGGGAGTGGAGCAGTAACCAAAGACACTTAAAAAAAACTACGCGAGCGACATCGGGCGTACAAGCAACTACTGAATATTATGTAAGAGAACGTTTATTAAATAGTGCGGCATGTCTTTATTGTTAGGGAAAATTGTATATTTCTAGTCTGTGGACTTAGCGGCCTTGGAATTTTCGGCAGTGACTTTCCTGTCTTGTATTGTTCCGAGATGTCATCGATTGTTCATGATTCTGTATATTGCGGCATTGCTTTTGTTATGTTTATTATTTTGTGTGAGCTTAACATCAGCTTTTAATGTGATCATTTAACAAAGAAAGCAGAAAAGAAGTGTGTGTTTGCGAGACTTTCGTCTGGAACGGAGTTATAAAATTGCAATAATGACAGAATATAAATCCCGTGTAGACCCCGGGTAGGTGAGATATCCCTAACATCAGGTGGGATGACAGCTCACTCATAAAATAATACTTTTCGAACCCAAGACCCACGGACCCACCAGCACTTAATCGCACCGATAATCCATACAAATTAAAAATACGTCTGCAAATCAAAGTGGGTAATATAAAAGTGTGTTGAAGTAGAATTTGTGAGTCCCATCTGAGTTTACGTGAGACTTCCATAATATTAGTAGGATAATCTGCATTTTGAGACGGCTTAAAGCCCTGGCTGGAATAAGCCGGGATAGCGAGCGAGCCTTTTACATGGAGCTACTAAGTAAAGGAAATGCGCATCGCTGCTTTAATAGCTTTCAAAAAAAGAATGTTTCGATTCTAGAAGCCGTCGTGTTTTGATTTTAAAACGTTCCTGGCTTAAGCGATTCGCTTTTTGAATTTTGGGATTTTCTATTTTTAAACGGCGTTTGAATTTCTGTTTTTAAAAAGAGAATCATTAAGAATACTTAAGGATTTTCTATTGTTTTATGTAATGGACTGAGATTTTAAAGTCGCCAGATCTATGCTCTGTTTTGAGAAATATGTCGTTTAGATTCAATGCTGGGCCCCTTTTTTAGGTTAAAAACTTTGTTACATATTTAAACAGAGAATCATTAGAATAGGTCCTTACAGCGATCTGTTTATCTTACTATGTGTGCTTGTTAAATAAGGTACAGTCGAACAAACTATTTGGTAGACACCAAAAATATTCATCTTTCCCCCTTCACAGTCAATGTTAATTGTACTGTGTACTGTAGAGGCTCAGGCTGGCTGAGTTACTCCATGCCTATGAGATGTATGCTATTTTAAAATAAGAAAGATGTGACAGTCCGTCACTACGGCTGACTATAAGTTATTGATTCAATATAGAATTATAGATGCGTAATAATTATAGTATTTCAATGAGGTACGTATATTGATAATCCCGATACCAAGATACAATCCTGCGTCCAAGGGTTACTACCGTACCTATAGTATACATCTCCACATAGTATAAAACAAAGTCGTCTCCCGCCGCCTGTACGCTTAGATCTTTAAACTCTGCTACGGATTTTAATGCGGTTTTCATCAATAGATAAAGTGATTCAAGAGGAAGATTTCTATATCGACGAAGCCGGGGCGGATCACTAGTCTAAACTAATATTATAAAGCTGAAGAGTTAACCAACCTTAGGGCCCTGGTTCAAAATGAAAAGTTCTTTTTGTGTTGGATAGTCTATTTATCGACGAAGGCTATAGGCTATATAACATCACGCTTTGCTGATGAGGTCACGAGCAAAAGCTAGTAAGAGATAAACGATAAAAATGTACTGCTCACTCAGCATACTCATACCAAAAGTAGTTACAAGTTCCCACCCTGTACACCAAATAGTTTATTCGTCTGTACCTATCAAAATTCAGCAGTAACGCACTTCTACTGTTTGTGTAACTAAGTTCCAAGCCACAGTACCTAGAAATTACTGGTGCGAAAACGTACCCCTAGGTATACATTGTTTACATTGCGCGGTACAAAAGCCGAAACTGTTCTCATTTGTTTGCGAACACAAAGCAAACGTAGTCGTTCCACTATCGTATGTATTTTGTATTCTGAATACAAATTGTGTCATTCACGTCACCTCTAATAGATTCTGCAGACTGTGCGGTTCTTGAATTGACTAGTTTTGAGTTTCTTGGTACGACTGTGTGTTGGTTCTTGTTAGCTGTTTGAGATTTGGACTTTGGTTACTTTTCTTAGCTATGTTGGGGTCGGCTTCCAGTCGAACCGGATATCTGTACTTACTGTGTCAGTGTTTATTTATATACTAGCGACCCGCCCCGGCTTCGCATGGGTGCATGTATTATACATATAAACCTTCCTCTTGAATCACTCTATCTATTAAAAAAAACCGCATCAAAATCCGTTGCGTAGTTTTAAAGATCTAAGCATATATAGGGACAGACAGGGAAAGCGACTTTGTTTTATACTATGTAGTGAAGTATTTTAATACTTGATGTAAAGTTAACTTTGATTGCCTCGTTGGTCTAGTGGTCGCAAAGCGCGACTGCTGAGCATGAGGTCATGGAATCGATTTCCAGGTCGGACAAAGTGTTATTGGGTGTTTCCATCAGAAATTTCTTAGCAGTCTCGGAGTCCGGATTTGTGCCCGGTTGATGGCAATAAGGTTCGCCCCCCATTACATAAGACTTAAACATAACTGGCAAAATATGGGTATACTAATGAGTAAACCTCTGCCTAGCCTTTCGGGGATTACAGGCTTGATATTATTACATATTTAAAGTTACATGAAAATCGGCCTCCTACCAACTAAAACCCCTCCAACTATACCTTTACCCGGAACACGGGCGTCGCTTAGAGCACTCTTCCGCACCAACGCACTTCGCATCATACCAGTTTAATTATCATTACTGCATTGGTTAACTGGAAGGCAGTGAATTGACTGCGCACGCAATTGGTCGCTGTAAACATGGTTTGGGTAAATGGGGCATTATAGACCCGTAAAAACAAACCATGCCCCAACCTTCTATCTTGCTGTCTGTACCCCAAAACATGCAACCAAAGTGACCTATGTGCTGTCACCAATGATGCCGTGGAAGAGACTGCTGAGCATCAGGTTTTGGGTTCGATTCCCAGGTCGGACAAAATGTTATTGGACTTTTCCATCAGGAACTTCTCAGTAGCAGCCTCGGAGTCTGGATTTGTGCCCGGTTGATGGTAATAGGCTCACCCCCTATTATATGGGACTTAAACATAAATTTCGAAATGTGGGTGGTGTACTAATGGGTACACCTCTGCCTAACCTTTCGGGGATTACAGGCGTCATGTTATGTATGTAGACTTACTCTATCACTCTGCTCAACAATTAATTTCTCCAACTGTACATACAATATGTGCGAGACTTTTTGCCACTCCAGACTCAACATTTCTATGTGACCTAAGTCAGATGTCTACTAATGGTTTCGTACTATATGCAGAGGCTTCCCTGTGGGGATATACGTGGCAGTTACGCTACGTATACAATACGACAGAGTTATACCTACACACTAGTTCCAACTAATATCGATTGTTTGTTTATAGTGCCCAGCCCAGCGTTTATTTGTCATGTGTACCGAGTATGGGAATCTACATAATAATAGACAGATGTACTGTCAATAAAAGAGATAGGTATGCTGGGTCGTCAGATATAGTTGAAGTTTTCTTACAAACCGATGGATGTTTTTAAATGTCATTTAATTGAAAAAGTAGTAAAAGTCAAGCTAAATCTTTTATTTAAATTAGGCCATTATAAGACACTTCTGATACAAAAAAAAAAAAGGATTAAATCTAGTAGCCCCGTCCAAAAGGTGGTTTTGTATGGAGAAGAATGGGCAAGAAACTCCATACGCACTCTTTTAAAATCAATGTTTTACAATATTTGTATACAGAATCATAGGTAACACGTGAATGCAATGTAGCTTATATAAAATAGATAATGAACAGTTTATTAATTATGATAAGTTTCAATCGAAGACATCCATCGGTTTCTAAGAAAACTTTAACTATATCTGATGACCCTTGATACTTAAACATAACTGGCGAAATGTGGGTGTACTAATGAATACTCCTCTGCCTAACTCTTCGGGCATCATAGGCATGATATTATGCTATGTGAATTACTTAACAATAAATTATAGTAACATTCAAACGAATATAAAAATGTAACAACTTTAAATAAAGGCAGTAACTCACACGCGTGAACAATTCCCGAATAAAGTATTATCTAGAGTTCTTGTACGATGATAAAAAGAGTTTCCTAACATAATTAGGGACACCGAAGTTTGTACCGAAAATACTTTTGTCGTCGAGCCCTCGGTACGCTTCAGTGGGCACAAGGCTTGAAGGACGTTAACTTTCGCTCCTGTATTTCGTTATCAAGTATAAAAGTATAAGAAATGAATTCAGAAACTTTATCAACACATAACACGATCTTTCGTTCTATGTAAGTGTATTATATTAAATCATGAAAGTTTCTTGTCGACTTATGTGTTACAGATTTAGGAAATAAATTGATGATTTTTGTGAATGTGTCGTTATTCTTCTTTTATGGCTACGGATTTGATGCCATAAAAGAAGAGAGTTATGTCTGTTAGTTGGTCACGTTTTATGGCTAAATTACTGAAGCGATTGTGATGAAGTTTAGTGTAGAGATAGATTGAACTTTAGGAAAGGTCGTAGGCTTTTCATAACTAACCTTTTACTATTTACAACAATACCTTTCGCTTTTATATAATCTAAATATACGAGTATAAAAGCAAAAGGCCACTCACTCACTGCCTCATCCACTCATCACGAAATATCAAAAACCGTTTGATGTATAAAGATAAAATTTGGCAGGGAAGTAGTTTATAGTATGCAGACGTCCGCGAAGAAAGGATTTTCCAAAATTCGCCCCCTAAAGGGATGAAACGGGGGTCCAAAGTTTGTATGGAGAAATCAACTTTGACGCAGACGAAGTCGCGGGCAGCTAGTAAATAAATAATTTCCGCTTCCCTGGCAGACAAACGACCAGCTAGTTGTAAATAAACTGTTTTGACAATGTTTTTAATATCAATAAAATGTTTTGTGGTTTTGTTTGTCGCGTTGTCGAGTAGGTTTTATGAGCAATAAGGTACACGGCATAATGTTACAATATAGTGAGCATTAAAATACATTGTGTATATATAATTTGAGTGGTATTTGATTGTAAGTCTTTAAATAAATTAGTTTTTAAATGAAAGCTATCACTGAAATAAAATCCAGGTATCAGTAATGACGTGTTTCATTCTCTGTTTCCCCAACTAAGTACTGCAAAGCAAAAATGATGGTTATGATTTTGACCAGTGTTTATGTGGGTGTGGGTGTATTGTATGGGTATGGGTGTGTGTGTATTTATCTGTTTCCTCATAACTTTTAAACTACTGACCATAATTCGACAAAACTCAATCGATTTTTGAATTAGAAATTATGATTGTGTTCCGTACATAATACTTCTTAAGTTTGAAGTTATTCATTTTTATGGGTATTGTAATAATTGTCGTTTTTGTCGTGGTATTGTAATTGTCGTATGTCGCACTCATAATTCTTCGATTTTATTTACTATCGAGCTAACATTTTCGAGGAAGTGTTATTTCGATCTTACGTCATTCGATTTCACGTAGGGAACTCTATAAGGCTGGGCGCAAACGTCTGGTTTCCGAATCAGGAGGCGTGTATGTACATACACATACATACATAAATTACACACACATGTAAAAAAAAGTGAATGTATGTGTAATTTATGTGCATGTGTGCGCCCAGCCTAAAACTACACCAAAAGGATATTCGTATTTCCAATTCGAAATTCGACACGAATCGAATACTTTGATGGTAGCGCACTTGGGCTAGACCTAGACTTCGTATTTGACTCAGGGCCTCTACTCACGTCAAACTTTTTGTAGGACCGATTTATCGGAAAGTTCTGTATTTTCAAAAATTCGTTGGATCGACTTTTTGTGGGACATCTGTGTTGGTATATTGGAATTCATATTTATGTTCTCTATCTTATTTATATTTATGTACCCGCGACTTTGTTCACGTTGGTTTTCACCCGCGATAAGTTACGTCTTTGGTTACTGCTCCGCTCCTGTGTGTCCGTGATGTCGTGATGTTATATAGCCTATACTATTTTTCATGAATCTGGCTGTCAAACACAAAAAGAGTTTTTCCAATCCGATGGTAGTTCCACAGATTAGACGTTAAAAACACTCTTCAGATTTAGTATATTTAGCTTTAGCTTGAGTTTCATAAGCTTTCTAATAAAATTATATAGCAATGGTATGGTAATATAGATACATTTCTTTCAGACAAAAAATCGTTTAGCGATTGTTTGATGTAGGTATACGGAGGCCCTTAAACGTCAGCGCTCAGTGTTCTATCAAATTAAACAAAACACAACTCAAAAAATGAAACGCGCTCATCGGCCATCCTTGCTTGTGACGTAACGCGAGCTCTGTCCGAGGTATTTTTAATAATCCCGACAGCTTAACGGCACAACTTTTCACAAGGTGATTGATCACACGAAAAGTTAGATTACAAAAACGTCATATTTGGAATTTGGACGCTTTTCGGACGTCAGGAGTTGTTATATCTTTTTTTATTCATAGTCTGTCCGTTTTTCAGTCTGATGGCTGCTATAATGAGGTCATGTTATGTCCCTTTTAGAATCGAAAAAGTTTCTTGTGGTAGATTAGGTTTAATTTGATTTGTTAGGGTCTCGATTGGATTCGTTTTGTTAAGACGTTTTTGGGAAATGCTTTCTTGTTAAATGATAAAGAATGGTTTTGGTTTTTGGGGACCCCTGTTGCTATGGGGGTTTTTTGTTACTGATTGATGTTTTGTGTTCGATATTGTGATTGGTTTGTCGATTATCTTGTTGTCTATAATAAAATTATGCTTTTTTGTGGTATAAAGCCGTTATTGGTTTCAAAAATTATCAAAACACTAATGTAATAATTTGATACCTCTTTCTCTTCATCATCCTGATCATCTGATGAAGAATAAGAAACACAAGTGGAGTTTTTGGTATCATTTTCTATTTCAGAACGAGGTTTTAATATGTCTTACCCGTTCCGCAGACGGTGTAACTTTAGTTGACGAAACTATCAACTTTTTAAAGCTTTTCGTTTACGGTTGCCAGTTGCAGCAACTGCTACATCTAGAAACATGAGAATCGTCGTAAACTACTAGTTGCGAGTTGCCTGTTGCTGTAAGTCTGAGATCAAAGTCGCTTAATTTGCGGTGCACCTTAATCTATTAGAGTAGTATAACAGATAATCACTTAAACTAATCATAATAAGAGGTATTTTATATCGTTTTTTTTTGTTCTTGTGAAGTTATCTCTAAAAGTACTAATCCAATTTGAGAAATTTTTACACTGATTGAATGCTAAACTATTACCTAGTATTATAGGCTATTCTATAGCATACTTGTCATCCACGCAAAAGAAGTCGCGTGCAAAAGCTAGTCCAAAAAAATACCTACTTCTTTGTTATTACAATGTAAGCATCAATCTCCTTAAAATTTTATTATTCCATATTCCCTTAACTGCTATTCTGAAACACTTTGACAAAATCCTCTTTTAACAATCCCCATAAACGCAGTCAAGTACCTAATCAAGAAGAATAGTTAGAACTAATAGACAGTCAAAGTGAGCAGTTAACGAGAACATTGTTAAAGTTTTACTGTCTTTTTATATGCCAATGTGGGTTTACGATGTGGTCGAGATCTGGTTTAGACGTTACAGTAAACAGTTGGGCTGGTGACAGTGAGTCAACTGACTTATTCGATTTTGAAAAAAGAAATCTTTTTTTTTTTGTTTTTATGTCATTGTTATAGTATCGGTTTTCAGGGTTTTCTCTTTGATTTTAGGGTCGGTTCATCTGATGGAAGATACGCCGCGTATCGCCAGTCGCGTAACGCAGAAACAGTCAAAATAGATAATAAAATATCCAACCATACACACATAACCGATGATGCGTTAGTGCGTCGACCATACTAAAGACGATACGTTCGACGTGTCTTCCGTCAGATGTGAACCAAAACTTTGGGTTGATTTTTCAACAGTCAAGGATAAAATAGTAAATGAGAGTTGACATAATTAATGGTGGTTCTTTGATTTTTAAAAAGTCATATAACTTTTATCTAATGAAAAAACCAATAATACTTTGCCCGACCGAACCGAACCCAAGATCTTATACTCAGCAGTCGCGCTTTGCGACTATACTAATCCAACAAGGCAGTCGATTGTAAAATTGTGGTAAAAAAACCAATTTCCGGACCACAAAAATAATCACAGTTTGTTTTAAGAACCCTACCAACTTGATCCGCTGTTACATGCCTCACCATGACAATTAAAACAAGGCCCAGTTTTATGTAAAGTCGGATAAGCTTGAACCTAATTGTGGAAAAGAACAATAAAATCCACCAAGGTAATCCCGTGATCCGGGACTTATTTCCGGGAATTTCGAGATTTGAGCGTTGATCGTAGGATAGTACTTTGTAATATTTTTCAGAATCTTTATGTAGGTCAAGCTCTTTATAAGCGTTTTACATGTAGAAGCAACAAGAATAATGTAACCAGTATTTTGTAAAAACCTAATTGAAAAGAGTGCCGTTGGGAGTTTCTTGCTCGTTCTTCTCCATAGAGGCCTACCTCCGTTTTGGAACAAGCAACTAGCTTCAGCTTTCGGACTAACTGACCGACTCTTTGACAATTCCAAAGTGCCTGTAAATGGTCTTTGAAATAAATGTTTTGACTTTGACTTTGACTTTTTAACTAGAAGTTTTCAGGTAGTTGATAATACTTGGGAGATTATTTGGTCCACCGATGCTATGTGGGTAGTCCGTACATTGTTTTGAAGCAGGTAAGTTTGGAGTTAGGATCTTGTCCAAAATTATTGAGAGCGGATTGATGTATTAGGTGTCCAAATATGTAATTCATCATCTGGATAACCTTTTTCACAACTAAGTTAGGGTCGGCCTCCAGTCTAACGGGATTTTTACATGGAGCGACTGCCTATTTTGACCTCCACAACCAAGTTACTAAGTAACACGATACCCCCTGGTAAAACTAGTTCCCAGACTTTCGGGCTTCTGACTATCTGTTAGCCGAGCTTCGTGCTTTTCGAGGCACCGGACTGTCACGACACCAACTTCCAAATTTCGGGCTGCTACTGAGAAATTTTCTAATGGAAAACTCAACAACACTAGTGTGCACTACCTACGCGGTGTAAAAAGACACATTACAAAATTAAGTAAAAAAAATACTGCTTAAGGCCCAATGCACGCTAAACACAATACTTGTTTAGTTATATAGTATATAGTTAGAAGTATTTAAAGTTTAGTTACAACACTGCCAGGTATTTATATGGCAGAGGTGAGTGGCAACGCAGGGTGGGGTCGCCCTAGGAAGACCTACACTGACCTTATCGGTGAGGTTCTTCAGAAAGGTCAGGTGCAGAGTACTCGTAACCGGCGTGCTTGTATGACGAGATGTATGAACGTAGATGAGGCGAAAGGAGTATGTAAGGATCGTAGCAGGTGGCGTTCTGTGGTTTCTGCCTACCCCCATGGGAAAAAGGCGTGAGTTTATGTATGTATGTGTACTTCAAACTGGTTTTATAAAAAATGTGTCAAGAAGTTGAAACTTTGACCTTCAATATCTCCATAACAAGAAGGTTCCCAGTTTCTATAACCCTACCTTGATAGTCAGGTAATCACAAAAAAAATATCACAATGATGGGACGAATACCTATGTAGCTTTCGACTTCGTTATAATATCTCTCGCATACTTGACTAGTCACCATTGATATCGGTCGCCGTGACCAAAATTCGGTCGGATGAACATAGACAGACATAGTTATTTACTGTTCCTACTCGGTCCTCCTTTGGTGTGGCTACGCCTATTATTGCAAAAACCATATTCAAAGCCAAAACGACAGAGACAGATAAAGCAGACAGAGAAAGACAGACGAAGTTCAACGTTCCCAAAGATCAGTAGCAGATATAACCAAACCCCAGATAAGCGGCCAACCGAAGGATAATTACTAAAATATGATAAGAATCGGACCTTTTTGTTGAATTCCTAATTAACATAGAACAAAATCCAAAAATGATACGGCCGATTTGGGACCCACATTAATATACGCGAATGCATTTAATGAATCTGTAGGAAATTTCCATACGACCCGATTTTTAGGGTTTCAAAAATAAATGAACCCGTATAAATTGCTGTGTCGTATGTGGCCTATAATACAGTTACTTTACGATATTCTCTATTTAGGATCGTGAATTGTAATATCCAGTATACGTTATACACCTAGGGGCAAGTACAAATGTGACTTTTTCATTTTATAATTATGTACTTTCCAAGGATATCTTGCACATCACTGACATCAGTGAAGGAAAATATTGTGAGGAAACCTGAACTTATATGATTAATATAAGTCTGAAATTGACTATCCGCTCTTAAGCAAGCATGGTGGTCAATGCTTGTGCCCTTTCTGTATGAGAAAAGGCTTTTATCCTGCAGTGGAATATGGGTTATGGGTCAAGGAAAACTTAGTAGGGAAACTTGGACGTCTGAAATCACTAATCTGCCTTGAGCGAGCATAGTGATCAATTCTCATGCCTTCTTCAGAGAAAGCAGAGCATGGGAATATGGGAAGAGGGCTTTGACCTACATCTATGGACAATAATAGGCTGTTATTGTATTGATGTAAGTACCTTAGTATACCTACCTGTTATTACGTACTCCCATCGTGAAACTGACGACAGAATTAAGTATAGTGGTGTCCCTTCCCTCGACGAAACTTCCTGCTTACTATTATTACATGCCTATTTAATAATAAAATGACTACGGAACCCAACTTCGTCCATAAACCGTCACTTGGCTTTTTTATCTTTCCCTTCCACAGTGGTTGCACGAAATATTTTAATATTCCCAAAAGAATCTACGGTATGGAATTTTAATAAGAACGCCGAATTTTTCTACCGTTTTTCGGATTATGGAAACAAAAGGGGAATTGGCAGGGGAGTTGTATTATGTAGATTCAAGGTCACTGTGTGTCAAATTTACGGAAATGGATGTTTAGGTACTATCTAAGTGAGTATGAGTGACCTTGCGTTAGGGAATTTGATACAGTTGGGTAACATAGAAATACTGACTTGACTTACTCCTTGGTTTAGTGATCGCAAAGCGCGACTGCTGAGCATGAGGTCTTGGGTTCGATTCCCAGGTCGGGCAAAGTGCTATTGGGTTTTTCCATCAGGAATTTCTTAGCAGCAGCTTCGGAGTCTGGATTTGTACCCATGGCAATAGGCTCGCCCCCTATTATATAGAGCTTAAACATGACTAGCGAAATGTGGATGAACTAATGGGTACACCTCTGCCTAACTCTTTGGGGATTACAGGCGTGATGTTATGTTGATGATAAACGCGCTCGTGATCTTATGATTGTAGTGCTATTCTGTAAAAATCTCCCTCGGTGGATCTAAACGTGAAGTGTCTTCGAGGTGACCTCACCTAAATTCGCCAAAAGAGATGTCAACATAACCAGCTGGATTGCCTTCATTTGCTAATGATTAGCCAAGCATGAAAGTAACTAGTCAATGGCACACCCAATTAAAAAAATATTAGACACCTACCATGAAAAATGCACCCTCAATATTTTCAACCCCACCGCCATGCAAGGGTTTAAAGTACCATACCCCCGCCGGGAATATAACACAGCGAGCGATCTGTCAAGCGAAAAATTACGACGAAGATGTTTAGCTATAAAAGACAAAATTCTTACACTAAATGGTCGGCAAGGAGGCAGTTGTAAGGGCATATACATAAACTTGAAGCCGAGGGACCCTTAATTTTAAAGCTTATTTCGGGTACTCCCCGGCAGACGTATTAATAATTTATTTAATGTGTAGAGTTGTACGGTACAAGGGTTACTAGTCTAAGATGTAGGCAAGATGGCGTTTTGTACTTGCGTTATATGAGAGTTGGTATGTACTTGTTCGTTTATAGCTAGTTCTTGTAAATTGTGTGCCTTTGCGAGTATTACTAATGAAGATTACAAATATGTGTTTTAATAAATTTTGATTAACGGATTGTATATCAAATGCCTTTCTTTATAAGGAACATAACATGAGTTTTCTGGCATTTTATGCTGAACTGGGCCTATTTGGCGCGACTGTGCGGCACACAATAATTTTTTTTACTTATTTTTTGTTCGTTATTGCCTTTTTATTATTATTTTTGTGTGCACATGGTCTGTGTCAATAAACATTTTTTTCTTTCAATTTTAAAATTAAGATACCCGTTTCGCGCATGCTATTAATCAGTATGAAAGTTATATTCATATTTACCTGTAATACTTATTGACTAGATTGTGAGACATATGAAATTAAACGAAAAAATGCTTTAGTTCAATCGTATGCCAAATTAAAAAATTTGCCTCGAATTGACTAGGTACATTTAAGTTGGCGCGCACGTCAACATTTTCAGAAAATTCTAGATAAAGCTTGTCTACGTAACATAATTGGTAGCTATGCAAGTATGATGAATATCAAAGCTCACTGCGCCGCGCCGTTCCAAAGGGGGAAAAAATAAAATGAAAGATAAAATAAGTAAACATTAATTAGGGTGCGAGTACAAAAGTAGGAAAGTTGAGTCTGGTTGAGCCTAACGAATTTTATTTTTTAATTAACCCGTTTTTCCCGGGTTGGCAAAACAACTTGTGTAGGATGACAAAATGGCGATGTTTTTTTTTGTGTTCTATTTTTGAAAAGTTTTAAAATAGACAATCATGTTGTTTATACATTGATATCTGTTGTGTAGAGGGGGTAGATTTGTGATGTTATTTTTTTTTGTTTAATCGTCGATATGAAGAGGTCAACTAATTCTGTTTTATTACAGTGTTAATATTTCGATATTTTTAAATGTGTGATCACAATGTATCTATGAACATAAGCTTATGATTTCAATACTTTTATCTATCAGAATAGGTAAAAAGTATTACTTACAGTGTTTTTATTCAAGGTACTTACATCTTTACGTGTAGGTAATTATATATTTTATGTATACCTATAAAATATTGTAAAACCTTTATTTTAAACAAGTAAGTAGGTAAATGAAGTTTCTTACTCATAAACTACATTCTAAACAATAAAGATAGTTTCCGTCCCGTATGTAGAATAAGGAAAAAATAATTGAATAGGTACCTATAGTTACCCTAGTTTTAATAGAAAAGACTGACTCGTTCGCAAAAATGTGCTGTTGAAGAAATATTTTGACCTTTTAAATTGCAAATAAGGACGAGATTAGGTACCATTTTGTGATTTAAATCTAGAATCGGTAAACATTCTACTCTGTTTTGTTTGACAATCCATTAGCAATGTTGATTGATTACGCTGATTCATTCCCATTTATTTGATATCAAACAAAAACAACGCCTATTTAATGAAAAGAAACATTTAATTAAAAATATTTATGAATGGAAAAACAATAAACGAAAAAAAAGTTTTCCTAATTATTACAAAATGCAAAGAGCAATAAGTAATAATAACTACAAAAAACCTTTGTAGTGAAACGAATTGTTTTTTTTTTAAACATTTTCATTTTGTTACGTCACTTCCACAAACAAAAGGCCACGGTCCGACACTTCAAAGAGTCCGGACGTTTTTTCTCCCTCACATTTTGAATTATTACATCGGCAAAGACCTTTTACTGAAAGTGGTTACGTTTTTTTTATTTTTTTCTGTCTTTGTAATGAGAATGTTACACTTTTTATTTTTATTTCATTGGACAATTAATTCTTTTTAACCAGGAAGCGTAATTTTGGAGGGAATACCCCATGGGAAAAGTGGGTAGGAATTTTATATGAAACAGCTGGTTATTTTATGAAAGTGGGTGGGTTCGGAACGAAGAAAAAGTTCGAAGAAAAATGTGTTAATTAATTAGCCGTTGCGTTTCGTTTTACTTTTTACGTTTTTTTTTATGAACAGGCTCGCTGAAGTTTTCTATTGGATTTAGGAAAGTTAAACATAAAGTTAATTAATTTTTAAATGCAGGTTGATACTTATGGACTGCTTCGTTGGCCTAGTGGTCGCAAAGCGCGACTGCTGAGCATGAGGTCTTGAGTTCAATTCCCGGGTCGGGCTAAGAGTTTTTGGGTTTTCCATCAGGAATTTCTCATTAGCAGCATCGGAGTCTGGATTTGTGCCCGATTGATGGTAATAAGCTCGCCCCCTATTACTTACATGGAACTTAAACATACTGGTGAAATGTGGGTGTACTAATGGGTACCTACACCTCTGCTTAACCTTTCGGGATTACAGGCGTGATGTTATGTTATGTTATCAATCATGTTGAATCTATTACAATGTAACAAGTCATGCACGTTAAAAGAGGTCTAGATTAATACACAAAATGGAAATCTATTTAGCTAGCTTCCTATTTAGGTACATATATTATGTGTACTAATGGTAAATAACTAAGTAAGTAGTGCTATTTGAGCCTGATCCCTCCCCGTTGGGTCGGATAGTCGTCCCATCGAACTATAAGAGTGAGGCTAGAAGGAGTCCAGCCGTGTTTGCGTACACACTATCTACACTAACTATAAAACACACCCCTGCGTACCTACTCGGCTAGTCTTTACTGAAAATGGCCGCCAGGGCCGAATATATTTATTTATTATTTTGTTCATAAAATACGATTTAAGGTGACTATAGCAATTGTTAACTTCCCAGAAACAATTTAATGAGTCTAAATGGCAAAAATAAAATAACTCACGTTCAAGAGGTAGTGGTTCATTTACCCCTAAAGTACCCTTATTATATTTCTTCCCACCCCATTAGAATGGTTTACGTTTCCCCTAATTAATGCCCTTTTACTGCGAACATAATTTCAGATATCCGAAAAATACCAAGAAACAAACGCCTTCAGCGCACCATAAATGTATTTTCAAAAATAAACACGAAACACTAAAACAACCATGAAAAAATAATTAGATTGCAGACCTTAAAAATAGGGCAACACCATATCATTAAATTAAGTCTAATGGCAACACACAAAATAAATATAAACTTTTTGTTGCCTAATCCACTTTCGCTGTAGGCTCCCGAGTTCTTCTCATTAAAATTAATTTTGCCAGCGACGTGGCTGCCATTACGAAGGCAGTTTAAGTAGGTGCCTGCTTACACCCGCGATATTACAGGGATTAAGTTTCGAGAGAAAAAAAGGAGAAATAAACGAATTTGCCGTGAACGAGTCGACGACGTCCCTGTAATCCTTCGGTGTGGGCCATGAGACAAGCAATTGTTAATACTGAAGATAGAAAAATAAGAAAAAAGATTTAACTAGTTAGACTAAAAATATTTTTAGAGGTGTATAAATTTTTAGGTTGTATAAATTCTGGCTTTGTAGCAAAAGATTTTCATACTTTTTACAAGCTTTTATTTAGCTTGCACTGTTCGTATGTAAGTAAAGTAGGTTGTCCTTTCAAAATTTGCAAACATTTTTCGACCATTTGTTGCTATCCGATTGAGCTGAAATTTTGCATATACCATTATTAATTCTGGTGACAATACAATGACAATACAGACAATACAAACTCAATATTGCAATAATTTAAAATTAAAGCTTGTTTTTAATAATATATTTTATATTTATTTATCGTGACGTTCTTTAGTAAAAAAAGATTTTTAAAGCCTCCTTTTAAATGTTAAGACCTCTATTAAAATAAATAATTTTATAGACTAACTAGCTGTCCGCCGCGGTTACACCCGCGTCTTTGGTTACTGCTCCGCTCCCGTAGGTCGTAGCGTGATGGTATGTAGCCTATAGCCTTACTCGATAACTAATCTATCTAACACTGAAAGAATTTTTCAAATCGGACCAGTAGTTCCAGAGATTAGCGCGTTCAAACAAACAAACAAACAAACAAACAAACAAACACTGCAGCTTTATAATATTAATAAAGTATAGATACAAGAGAACATGTATTGTGTTTTATTACATTTTATGTTTATTACATTCGTATTTTAAAAACTATTTTATAAAGTTAGAAAAACTTATTCCAGAAAATATAATACTATTTCATGTATTCATTCTACATAGGTACCTACATAATAATTTTTAAATATTATTACAAAAATAAAAACATTTAAAAATCTACAACAGCCCACCGGTATCAGAAACAGGGTCAGGGTCCAAGCTACAGGTCAGGGATTTTGAAAGAGGAATCTCCGGAGAATACGCGCCGTGTCCAGGAATACCGCTTTTTGAATCAAGCTCTTAATCCAACTGCCCAACGACAACCTCCTCAGATGTTGGTCAAGTTTCTTGGCTATTATGCCCTTGGCCGTCACGACTTTCGGCACTGTATTATTACTAACTATATTTTAGAATAACAAAACCATTGAATAGTTTGTTTTGTTTATTCAGAACAAGTTTAATTTAACTGTTGACAAAAGCAAGATAGAATAATAAACTAATTGTGTAAGTTTTGCCTCAGGTCTCATTAAAATAATCTAAGGTAACAATTCAATTGTTTTTGTTAACATTCTTTCCAATTACTTTAATGATTTGATTAAACTTCATTAACTAAAGTATTTTCTTTTTTGTTTATTTTTTATAGTTGTTTTTATTCTTAACATTTCTCAAACAATATCAAGATTTTACTATTGCACGTGAACTTAAAATGATCAAGTCAATAACACGAATAGACCTTATAAACTCAGTGAACTGTCACAAACATCGTAAACTAAGATATTGGACGAAAAAACCCACTTAAATTCTACACAGCGTACGCTCGTAAACTCGCTAACTTCATGGCCCCACTTAAGGCGGTATTTCCCAGCAAAATGCTTTGCAAATTGGATCATTAAGAGCTTAAACCGACAGTTTGGAGTTGCTTAAAAACCTGTTTCCGTATCATCTGCTTTTTTTCCTGATACTGTTCGGGAAAGCACATTTTGCTGACGAAGAGATTTTGCGAATACTGAAGAATAAGAAGTATTTGACTTTTAGCGACTAACTAGGCAAGGCCGGCTAGGATTGTTATTTCAGTTGATCAAATAGACGTAGACTAAATTGTGTAGATAAGTATTTACGTGAACGGAGTTCTAGCTTTCCGTAGAATTGGAGGGAAAATAAATAAGCAAAAATAATAAAAGGATAATAAAGAATTGACCGTTAATATAGAAAGGTAGGTATATATATATAGGCTTCTTTCCAGAGATTTTTCTTTAGGTTTGCTCAATACTTCAGTGAAACTTAAAGACTTTATTAATACCAATAGGTGCCTATAATTTTGTGCTCGACAAAAATGCTTTACGATATTCATCTTTTTTATTCGAAAAAACGACTTGATGCGAATGGGCTTTTACGTCAGTGATATTATTTATTATGTATTATTTCTCGATATATTTCGATACAAAATAATATAGTAACCTTTTAAAACGTAAACGTATTAAACGTATATTCCTGATCAACGTTAGGGTCAGTTCACACCGAGACGCGACGCGACGCGACGCTGCGTGCACACTTTAAAAGAGCGACTCAAAATATAACTTTATTTTCTACACGAAAAGATACACATTTCATTGTAAGAATTTAGAATACGTTACACCACGCAGCACTACGTCGCGATGCGTCGCTCCACGCCGCGCTGCGCCGCGCGGCGCCGCGAGACGCATCGCGACGCAGCGGTGAATCGCCGGTACGAGCGACGTGCAAGAGCGGCGACGTTGCGATGCGTCTCGCGGCGGCGCGCGGCGCATCGCGGCGCAGCGCGAAGTCACTGGCCTCTTCAAGTATCGTCACGTTGCGTCGCGTCGCGTCGCGTCTCGGTGTGAACTGACCCTTATTGCCAAAATAAATATACCTACATATTTTAATTGTATGAAAAAGATGGATGATTTTTATTTTGTAATAACTTACAAGTGTTGTTTCATCGCGCTTCTCTTTCTTTCCTATGTAGTCTGACAGTGACTCTCCAGCCGTTGTCAGCTAATATGTCTTTGAGAGTACAATAAAATGAAAACGTTACCAATAACAAGGAAACTAAAATTCACCGACATGATTACCTAAAATGCTTTTGAAAAACTAAGTATCACTAATTTAAGTAAAGTGAGCCCCCACTAAAGATAAAAGAAAAAAGAAAAGACACCCGCCAGTAAAATACTATGGTAAAGTAAGCCCAAACTCCTTTCTTTGCAAGCTTTATGTACCAGCGACTAAATTGTAACCTTTTTACTTCAACCAAAGCAGTAGACAGTAAAAAGATTTTTATGTCAACAATGGGAAATAGCCTTTGTAAAATTATTTCGGTGAGAATGTAAGGAGTTTTACAACCTACTTGACGTCAGCATTTTGTGCGATAAAGAAGTTTTTTAGAAACATAAGTATACTAGCTTCTGCGTCCGCGTCAAAGTTTGTTTATGCATAGTCATAATGAAACATTGCTGACCCCCCAAAGCAAATAGCGTGATAATTTCTAGCCTATAGACTAATATGGCCAATGTGAAATATTCATACAAAATTTGAACAGAATCTATCCGGCAGTATTCGCGTGATGCTCTAACAAACATACAGACAAACCGACAAAAAAATTTTTCGGCATTAAAATCACTCCCCGAACTCATAAAAATTACTCTTTTTCAAAAATATTGTACAGTTTTGACTTCGCTACGATTTTATTATATGTATAGATTGTACGTTTTATTTTATACTAGCTTCTGCCCGCGACTTCGTTTGCGTCAACGTTGATTTTTCCATATAAACTTTGGACCCCCGTTTCATCCCCCTAGGGGGTGAATTTCGGAAAATCCTTTCTTATCGGATGCCTACGTCATTTGTACACCCATATTTCGCCAGTTATGTTTAAGTCCCCTGCGAACCTATTGCCATCAACCGGGCTAGTGACCGGTTGATGACGACGACGGCGACGAGGCTAACTTATTTGAACGGAAACAGATTTTAATAGTTATAACCAAACTACAAAAATATATTCACCCAAAGGCACTATGTTTGATGTTCGTTACATTGCGAGCTAACAA
Source organism: Hoplodrina blanda (assembly GCA_949316365.1). Taxonomy (NCBI): domain Eukaryota; kingdom Metazoa; phylum Arthropoda; class Insecta; order Lepidoptera; family Noctuidae; genus Hoplodrina; species Hoplodrina blanda. Next base: position 12,404,506 of record OX438594.1, read on the forward strand.
GCGCAGTGATTTTCCACACAAAAAAAGTCGTTTCCCTGTAATAATTTTTTACTCAATGTTTAACTACACACATACTCTGCCCGTATGTGTAATTGACGGATATGTTGCTACAACAGCTATTTTGTTACATTCCGTATTTTTATTATTTATTCTTAATTTGTGTTACAAACGAACAAAAAATAATAGTTCTCGTGGCTTAGTAATAACAGTCGCACGGACCCATCAAGTTAAGCTACGCTTGCCGGGGTTGGTCCGTGGATGGGTGACCATCTTTACACACTGAGACTCCTCCGTGCTTCGAAAAGCATGTTAAGCCGTTGGTCCCGGCAGTCATATGTGGATCTTTGACAGTCGTTACGGGTCGTAAGAAGCCCGTAAGTCTAACAACCAGTCTTATTAAGGGGTATCGTATTACCCAGTTACTGGGTTGTGGTGGTCAGATAGGCAGTCGCTATATGTAAAATACTAGTAATCAGCTGCATTTGGTTAGACTGGAAGCCGAACCCAACATAGTCGGGAAAAGGCTAGGCAAATTGATTGGTTTTTAACCTGAGTGGTCCCAATCAACAATATGCCAATAATAAAAAGAATAATCTTCCCGTTATAATCATAAACAAAAACCAGTAATTTGAAATCGATTCGCAATCATGTTCGCATTTTCGCTTCGCGCAGCTCTTCATAAAATCCCGTAATATTTGGTCGACATAATGAGGTACATTAAGTCGATATGAACTCTTTCTATTTGTATTATGACGTAAACAGTCGTAACATGGCAAATTATCGCATAGTTTTCGACCTAATCCCGAGTAAATAGACTTATTCGTTATATAAACAGGGGACGCAAACAAGGAGTAATGGTGGCGCTACTATTGGATCAACTCGAATGATTATCGTATCAAAAAGTGATAGGAGAATGGTCTGTAGGTATATCTGATGTAAGAAGAAGCTTAACGGAGCCAAAAGTTACGTCATGTTCTTCTCATTTGCAATTGCAATGATTTTCTTTTGTTCTAGACCATAATCATCTATACAATACAAATAAATAAAATTGAATGGTCTGTTTGTAATATTAAAATAACCGCTTTAAACTACATGCATATGAATGTATATACGGTACATATACCAAAATAACATTCTATTTTTTAATTTTTGTCTGTCTGTCTGTCTGTTTGTTCAGGCTAATCTCTGGAACGGCTAGACCGATTTTGACGTGACTTTCACTGGTAGATAGCTGATGTAATAAGGGGTAACTTAGCTTACTTTTATTTTAGAAAAAGAATTAGGGTTCCACGCAAAAAAAATAAAACCTCGCAGTAAACTGAGATTTACGTGGACTAAGTCGCGGGCATAAGCTAGTTACCTAATAAAGTTAAAACTTTTTTCTAATTTTTTTACGAAATAAATTTCAATTAAAACCTCTCGAATGTCTTATGTTACACAGTTCGACATAAGCCATTGTCTTACTATTGTGTTACTAATTAGACATTCAACGGGTTAATGTTCGACTTAAACTTTAAATAGGTGCCCCCACGATCCTTGTTCTGTTGTGTGCCCACATATTCACGTATTTTTTGCTAAATGTTTGATGAGCAGTACCTATGCGTAGTTAACGATGTGATGTGTTTTTTTAAGTCACCTTACAATACCTACACAATACAAGCAACTCATTAAAAATTCCTTGCAAACTTTAAACAAATCAAAAGCGAAAACAACGTGAGTTCCAATCGTACTGGTCATAATCTAATTCGGCTAAAGGATTGATATAGTGTAATTATATAGAATAACAGACAAACGATATGGTCTAATCACGAGATGATATATCACTTAAACATAGGTATAATTAATATGGGTGTGCTGAAATCTGTGCTCTATGTCAGAAGAATGGAACTATCTATCATGGTGGAAATTGGGGTAGGTGCTTGATGTTGAGAATAAAATTAAAGTTAATATTGAGAGGGTATTTTCTCACTGTACACGGGAGGTACAATCTACCTCGTAGGTAATTGCTTAACCACTTTTGACAAAACTCTCAAATAATATTATAATAATATGAATGAATTATAGCTTATTATTATATTGTTTATTTGCTAGAATATAAGATGTATATCACGTGTTATACAATTTGTTTGTTACACTGTATTCAACCTTACGGTCGTGCAAATGTTAAGTCACAAAATAAAAAAATAATAAGGAACATTGACATTTTAAAATTAGAATAGTATGGACAAGCGGCATTTATACAAATAACTAAAATTCAAATGTCTGTTTGAGATTTATAAGTCATACAATAAAAAAAAACATTATTAAAATTTTCGTCTGTCTTCTTATTCATCCTATTCCCAAAACAGCTGGACTTTTGCTGATAGAAAGCTGATGTTATAGGGATTGACTTAGGCTATTTTGAGTTTATAAAATAATTAGGGTTCAGCTTAAAAAAACACCGCCGGTAATTGACATTTACACGGACATAATCGCGGGTATTAACAAGGGGTAAATACAGTATTGCCATCTTAGATGGCTGCATTTATACTCTGTACCACTCGTCTGTGAGCGTCCTAAGAAACAACCCACTGGTTTTTTCTGCTTTCAACAAACTTCTTTCAATAATTAAAAAAAATATATATAAGTAATTAATAAAAAAGTTGTTGTCTTCTATTACAAACTTTCTTCGAGTTTTGGAAGTCAATTAACGAAAAAGTGTTAATTGATTACAGGTTTTTTTTTTCAGAAGTTGTTCTAGTAAAATAATTTAATAAAAATCTCTCTTTATTTATTCTGAAATCTTGTGCAAGTATGGTGATTAATATACAGACAGAGAGGTATACCTTGGGGCATTTACAAGCAAACATATTTTTGTTAAACTTTACGATCGTTGCCCAGCAGTGGGTCTTTGTTGGGCGACGATTTTCTACATAGCCTTCGGCACTTATCTGTGCACATGCTGCCTTATCTGGGCAATATCTATCCTACTATAAAATGTTATAAATACTATTATAAACGTGAAAGTTTATGAGGATGGATGGATGGATGGGTATTTCTCTCTCTTTCACGGCTTAATATAATTAACTGTTTGGCACACATATTGATCTAACTATAGTGACAAATCATTTATCGCTTTTTATGCTTCCGTGAGATAATTTAGGACTTTGGCTTTCTGAAGTCTACGCAAAGTCGCGGGCAGAAGCTAATCCAAACAAATATAATGAATGCAGAAGTAAGTTTGTCTGTTTGTTACCATTCCACGCTTAAACCACTGAACCGATCATCCTGAAATTTTGCATATACGTTGTCAGGTGTACAGAAAAGGACATGTTGCGGGACGCTGCCGAGGTTGCGGGACGCTGCCGGGGTTGCGGGACGTTTGCCGGGGTTGCGGGACGTCTTAACAGGATACCGTGGCCCCGGAACGTAAAGGGCAACACAAGGAACCGGGTGGTTTTTTAGTCAGTAAAAGTCTGACAGTCCCTTCCGCCCCACCCAGGGCGGAAGGACTCATTTGATGATTTCTAGCACCTAAAAAAAAAGGGTACCTATCATCCCGAAAAAAGTACTGTTCCCGAGAGAAATCACAACGTTTTTATGATGATAGATGGCGCCACATGTCTTTCGAATCACGAACGAATTTTAAATATAATTTGCGAGCGAAGCCGCGGGCGGAAGCTAGTATTCCATAAAAGGCCATGTCTCGCACTTAGTCTCGCTTCTGGCATTTTTTTTGACGTGTGAAATTCCACAACAAAAGATATATTGTATTCTATTGTCTACGCTTACAACCATATAATACTAACAAAACAATACAAAAACATCGTATAAACTCAATACGAATGTATCCAGTGCCAAAACTAACTAAGCAAACTTTGACTTCGGCGAACTTCGTGAAAGTTCGGCGCTCTTCGGGGAACTAAACAGTTTCTGTACTGGACTGTACCTAGGGGGGTCGCTGCAAAAACTTACTAAACGTCTCTTGGGATCTTAGTGTATCATGGCTGGAGTTTGGACCTTTTGTATACCTACATAAAAGGACGACCCTTACTAAGTGAATATTGTATTAAGTTGTATCTCTTACACTTTTATATACAGGAAGACTTTTTTATCACTTTTTTATCAAAATTTTTCTAGGCATTAAGCATCTTTTAAAGACAGCATTAAAAAATTTTGAATGGTGAAAGTATGAGGTTGGACGCAAATGTCCGGTTTCCGGATCGGGTTTCCGAATTTCCGGAGGCGTGTATGTACATACACACACATGCATAAAATTACACTTAGATTCATTTCTTCATTCTTTTTTTTTACATGTGTGTGTATGTACGTACATGCCTCCTGATTCGGAAACCTGATCCGGAAACCGGACGTTTGCGCCCAGCCTGAAGGGAAAATTTGCAACTTGTGTTTAGATTGTTATCAATGTTTGGGCGCAGGGCCAGACGCGCGAGTCGAGTCAGAGTTCGACGCGGCGCATAATGCCCACAACAGTTACTATGTGATGCTATATTATTATCTTAATATTTTAGTATTGAGTAATACTAAAAGAAAAAATACGTATTTCATTATTTTCAAAACGGTCATAATATTAAAATTTGGAAGCTGATAAAGAAATCTTCCTGTATAGTCGGCCTTTATTGACGGGTGTCTTGGAAATTAATGTTATTGAGTTTTTTTGTAAGGGTCTTACTATTAAATTGAGTAGACAGTTATCCCGGGGAGTCGCACAAGGGTAGAAGATGATGTAAAAATAAGTTTTAGGGGGGGATAAGTATGGAATACATTATATTAAAGAAAATGACGGGACCGAGACACATTTTTTAGGAAAAAAGGGTCTTATGTCATTGAAATAGGTGCTAGTTTAAAAAAATGCGAATCAGACTCGCACATAAAGGCTTTCGTATGTACAGTCAGCAACAAAAGTCGATTAACATTTTTGATTTTTAAATCCTAATTATTAAGTACATTATCAAAAGTAAAACGCAATGAACATAAAATTAAAATATAATAAACCCTTAGCTATTACCTACCTGAAATTCTGAAAGCCAGTACATTATGTGTTTAGTGTCTGATTATATGATATAAAAAAGTAACATTGTTAATCGACTTTTGTTGCTGACTGTACCATCGTATCGATACCAATCGAGCATAAAATGACGAAAAAAATACGTTTCTTGTAAAAAGCTAGGTCACGCCACGAAATATGAGACTTGACACCACACAAACTTTATCATTTCGTAATAAATATTATAATATTGTTAAAAATTTCAATCTAAATGTTCTCGAAATATCCCTAAATACATACACAAATTATGGATAACTACACACATCAAAAGTGTCTAGGGATCAACATCCCTAACATTTGTTAGGGATGTTGATCCCTAGACACTTTTGATGTGTATATTTCGTACATCCATACCTGCGCAAGCTATCCATTACTGACGTTTGTCAAGTCTCATCTTTATTATTTATTGTTTTAGCAGCCGCAGTGATACACACACTATGAAATATGAAGAAGTGTGTAGGTATTGATTATGGTTCCAAAGATACAGCCTTGTGTCTGAGGGACACACAGATGGATACGCGGATGAGCGAGAGCAATAGGGTTCCATTTGGACCCCTAAAAACTAAGCTTTATCTACATCGTAACCCTTCATCTAATAATATCTCATCTATCTCCATATTCTTTGTACAAAGCAATTACTATTCAAATTATATTTAAACACGCCTTTCGACGCTTTCTAGTTGTTAATTAATTTGCTCAACTAACAATGACTTACGACCAATTTTACTCGATCCCCGAACGACTTCGAATGTCACAGTACGCACTTTTGAATTGGGGGCCTTTTCGACCTCGTAAAGTCAGGGAACTTGATTGATTGGCTTCTTGATTATTCGGTATTACAAGCAAATTGACGATCAATTAAAAGTCCGTAAATTTAAATCGTGTCAATCAATATCAATTATAAAATGGCAGTGCCTGCCAGTCTGCTCAACAATCAAATTCCCTGACTGTACATCAAAGTTATTCCAATATTCATTAGTATAGTTTACCATACAACTGTTATCAGTATTAACTATAATATAATATTGACAGCAACCTCGTGCGGTTGATTGTGCCTCCTAACACTCCACTCAAATGATGCTTTACGAAGTAACCAGTGGTAACTATTTGTCACTTTGTCCTCGTGCGGTTGATAACATCTCCTAACACTACACTTTAAACGGTTTGCATTACAATTTTATTTCATGTCAGTTTTTTTTTATAACCGTAGGTAATCAGTTGTAACTATTTTTCGTAAACAGCACCTCGTGCGGTTGAAAACACCTCCTAACACTGCACTCTTAAAATTTTGTTTCACGTTATATTTTGTTACCTTTTCCAAACGGATCTTTAATTCATTTGGTTGATGACCAGACGAGCTCAAGTTATACTTGCCACGATTGGCTATGAAACGTCATAGAGAACGATTTCAAAGCGGAACGTGACGTGGCCATGGTTCTGTAATCAGCATTCGGGATTCCTTTGATCTTCGGTCCTTCGTCGCTGTTCAGTTAATCAACAAAGACAGCTGTTAACGTCTGATAATTACTATACTGAATTTTGGGATGGTTTTTCCTGTAATTTGGTTAGATTAAGGTTATTTAATTATTTTACCTTGTATTGTTTGTATGTTAACTATCTTTATGAGGCGCGTTAAAATATTTAACTGTTTACTAGGAAAGTTAATTTAAAAATAATAGTGTAGGAACGGTGAATGACTAAAGTTGATTAATAAAAAAATATGTAATAAAATTATGTATAATAAATTGTGTATAAATATGTATAATCTTGTGTATTGTGTTATGTAATTGTGTATTTATTTTTGTATGCATATATTATCTGTGTCAATAAACATTTTTACTTTCTTTTTCTTTCTTTCTATGTATTTACGGTCTGTGAAAAGTCGATTAACATTGCTACTTCCACATGCCATCTAAATAGGTACAGAATACTATAAAATATTAGGTAAGAGTTTATTTTATCTTGATTTTACATCTATTAATATTATACATAATTATTGTTCTCAATCATTAGGACAAAAAATCTGCAGTGCAATTCATAGCATCAGGTTGATTGACAACACACTTTACACTCACTTTAACTGAATTCAACGAGTGTATTTTTTACAGAATAGCCCTTCTATAGTCACCTACAGAAGTGCTATTCTGTAAAAAATACACAGATTTTTGCAATTGAACTTGAGGTATGATGATGACATCACACTCCAACGACTCCACGTAAATTCATTCTCCGAGGAACATTTTTTACAGAACAGACCAACTGAAGTATTAAACAACTTTTGTCTCTGTCTGTACCTATTCCTTCGAAGTACCTAATGAGGGTAAAAAGTTTTAAACTTAAAGGAGTAAGAGCAAGCCTCTGGCAAACAACTGGCGCCTGTAATTATACCTACTGCCTAACATTATGCCTCTTGGAAACTATTACAATGAATAGTCATTTGTTTTTCGAAATCGTTACAGACTGGTAGTCTGGAAAGATGGTCATCACCTCTGGTTTATTTTATTTAGTATTCGTACTAGGTGTTATGTCAGTTACGTTTCTGGTTACTGCTCTGCCCCCATAGGTGGTAGCGTGATGTTATATAGCCCATACTATTCCTCAAGAATCTGGCTACTTAACATTAAGAAAGTTTTTTTTAGAAAAAATCTTTTAAAAGAGATTTTTGAAAATCTTTTTGAACAAAAATCTCTTCAGTTTTATTATAATCAAACAATTAGTATCACTCATTGATATTATGTTATAAAACTTTTAAACTAAGTAAACATTATCTGAGAAACGTTTAAATCCATTTTAAAATTTTCGATTTAAAAATCGATTGATTTTACGTTATGTTTTCTCAAGTTTTCTCTAAAACTACGTATCGCATTAAGTAGGTAGGTACGCGAACTTCTGGTCGAGGTTTAAGTACGAATACTTGGTCGTAGGTCCGTACGTCTATCGCCTACTTAAGATCATATCTGTCTGTGATCCTTTTTAATCTAACAGGGTTGGAGAGGTCCGCTCCCACTTTTTCCCCAAAATCTCATCGATCATTTTTTCTTATTTACTTTTGTCAAAAGATGAAAAGAAAATGAAGTCTGTATTTTCAACGTCGATATTATAAGGAAAACCTCGAGCCACGTTAACAAATACATCTCGTCGATTCTTATTACATTTAATATTATTTTCTTGTCATGTTCGAGTTTTTCTGTGACAGGATTTTTTCCGTTATCTACAGTTAGTACCTTGAATTACTTGCTTCCTCCCTTCCTCTTTACCTCTTCATTATCCTATATTATATGGCTGTACTTTACCTCCTATCACCATGCTAATTCCTGCCATGAGGTAGAGATAAACTACTATATTTATTTCAATTTCTCCAAAGGGTTAGGCAGAGGTGAAACCACATTTTTATTTACATTTTCATTAGTACACCCACATTTCGCCAGTTATGTTTAAGTCGCATGTACTAAGGGGCGAGCCTATTGCCATAAACCGGGCACAAATCCAGACTCCGAGGCTGCTACTGAGAAATTCTTGATAGACAAACCCAATAACACTTTGCCCGACCTGGGAATCGAACCTAAGACCTCATGCTTTTGCGACCAACGAGGCAGTTAGCAGTAGAATAAAGACTTAAGATGAAAAATATTCAAATTACGAAAAAAAAAGAAGAACTGTGTTTCCATTCACATCTCTCTTACATGTAATAAGTCAGTTTCCAAAGTTACTGTTATAGCCATTTCAGTTAAACTAACAAAATTCCATTTAAATACGCGTCGGAACGAACCTGTCTACCTCTATCACAGTTATAATAATACTCTAACAAAGCAGTCCACGAAATATTATCAACGAAAAACAGTATCTTAGTTGTAAGCTTTCAAGCCTTCATTGTCCTACAGGGAGAACATTGCGTCACGGAGTAGATAGATACAGAAGGCTGATTGCGGCTCGAGCGAAAATGCACACACACGTAAAATATAAATGATCTTAAATGAAAATGCAAGCGCAGTCGTTGTTTATAGGTACAAATTCGTATCTGTGTGTGTACGGAGCTGGCATTTTTTCTTAAGTGAAACATTAGGTTACGTTTTTATGTTTCTATCTTTTCGAACTGTACATAATGATTATAACAAATCCTTTTTAGCTAGTTTAAAATTTACTGTGCATACTGTGGAATCCTTTAAGTGAAAGAGTACACTTACTATCTAGTTAATGATAGCTCATATTCGCGTGATTTTGTCACGCGCTCATCTCGTACGCACTTATAAGCCTATATCGTTACCCATTATTGCTACGTATAGACCCATAGGTCCTTGCAAAGACGTGAATTCACACATACGGCCTTTTGAAGCGTAAAATGTAGCAAGCTTGTAAACACAAGCACAAAACGCTTAAGTCTGTAATCACCCTGTGGAGTTATCCTTCTGTGCCGATATATTTCGTGGTACGGCTAGCGGGGGCTGCCTTCCAGATTTATGTCGGCAGTACGAACGGGGAGCAATTATCTCATACAATTCCTTAGGCCCTAACGGTTAGCGCAAGACTACGCATATGCGACAAAGTTGGACGACTTGCTGGTCAATCAGTTGGTTGATGAGTTGACAGATTTTGGTGCTGTCTGGTTCTAAAGGTTTTAAATCGTTGGGTCGACTGATTGTACTACTGGAATGCTAATCTTAATATACGCGTCACGTTGTTTGTCCGGGATGGACTCCTAAACTACCTAACCGATTTTAATCAAATTTGCACACCGTGTGCAGTTTGATCCAACTTGAAAGATAGGATAGTTTTTATCTCAATTATTCGTCATAATATTTTTTGATTGCAAACACAGTAACGCGTGGGCCGGTCAGCTAGTGCTGTATAATTTAGGAGGATTCACTCACTGATAAAACGAGAAATCTCGAAAACAATTTGACCTATACACGGTGGAAGGAATATCGCAATTACGAACATTTGTATCATGGATTCAATAAATGTTTCTAGACCCCCAAGGTAAGCCTATACGTCGATTAATAAAAAAAATATCAGGTAAGTAGGTAGTATACAACGAGGTCGAATTAAACGGGTCTTTAACTTCCACGTGAACGAAGGCTAGGGTTGCCAACTCATTGTCTGTCCAAAATAGTAGTTTTAAAATGATTACCCAAGATAGCGAAAAGATGAATAAAAAGTAGGAGGTAGGTAAAACTTAACAAAGTGAACGTATTGTCAACTTAACATACTAGAATAATGTCCAGAAATAGTTATTGAAGTTTCATTTTACGCTTTTAGGTACATTCTAAAATGTAGATAATTGCTTTGAGTTTGATGCCTTAAAAAAATTAGTAGATTAACCTACTTTACTATACTTATTTTAGAAATATAGTATTCGGGCCTTTAATGCAGTACTGTAGGATACTATACAGGGTTATTTTTAAAACACCAGCAACCTGAAAAGGGGTCATTGTACTCATCTGAGGGGTCATTGTTCTGTGTAAGCTATTTGCTGTGCCTTCTTGTCGCACCGTTGCGCGCGCTAAGTCCCCAGTACCTCGCACTCTGTCTGTACTTAACGATCTCTTGGATTCTAATCCAACAAACGATCTGTTTGCGGATGAATGGACGAAGATTTTGATGGTATGTCAGAAGTACTGTGAGGTGAATTTATGAAAGGGATGAAGTTGTTTTGTTTTGTTTTTAAATGTATATTTGTGTTTTCTTTCTTTTTTTTTTATATTTTGATCTGTCTTCTGTCTTTAATTATTTTAATTGGTTGTAACCGTTATAATTAAAGTAAAATAAATAAATAAATAAATAAATAATAAATCATTATGAACAACTTTTTCTATAGGACCAACCATGATTTCAGATCACGAAAAACAAAAATCAGCTGTTTAATACATTATATGATTGTGTTGTATAACATTTTTGTAGGGAACAACAAATTTTTTTTTTCATGATTTTAGTGTTGGTCCCATAGAAAAAGTTGTTCACAATGATGAGTAAAATGACCCCTTTTCAGGTTGCTGGTGTTTTAAAAATAACCCTGTATAATATAGTAGGGTTGATAACCCTAGCACGAACAAAAGCTAGTTCCTTTATAAATTGCCTATCAATTACTCATACTAAGCAAATACAAAGTGTCGATCAAGCAACAATTCTAAAAGTGTTAACTGTTATATTAAAGTACAAATATTGAACATTGAACTCAAACAAACACCGTTTTAGCCGCAAATACGTCTCAAATCGATACGTGAGCCCGTTCGAGTGACATGCAAACATCACGCCACCGGGACCACGACAAACATTGGGCCAACTTAACGCCCAATAAATGAATGACCAATAAACAAAGACATTAGTATTTTATACGTAGTTATGTACATTTTTCCCGAGCAATTTGGTTCTTGTTAAATATACAAGGTTTAAATAGGCACATAAAAGTTATACAAGGTGTTGAACCACCCTGTTCCTTCTGTTGCCCTTTGCGTTCCGGGGCCACGGTATCCTGTTAAGAGTCCCACGACCCTGGGAGCATGAGGTCTTGAGTGCGATTCCCAGGTCAGGCAAACTGTTATTAGGTTTTTCCATCAAGAATTTCTCAGTAGCTGCCTCGGAGTCTGGATATTTTTAAGAGAAACACGGTTAAACTACAGCAGTACATGAAATTAAAAAAAAGCAAAGCCATTCAATTTTCACTCCCTGCGACCTAAATTCGTAGTTACAGTTTTCCTTGCAATTACCATACGGAACCAATTGTAACAATCCAAGGGTCTGCTCTAATACTTTTAAAGGGACCTCAATAAATATCTATAAAATAAAACGTAAGTGCTTGTGGTCGACCCAGTCTTATCAATGTGACCGCATCGGTCGGTTAGAGAAGCCATGATGCCGGTTTTTTGAATTTCGAACTAGTGTTAGATCGTCTTTTGTTAACACTTGGAATAAACTCAAGTCCGGAATAAAAAGGTGGCATTCAATTGGGATACGAAACACCACTAATCTATACTAATAATATTATAAAGAGGAAAGATTTTGATTGTTTGTTTGATTGCATTGAATAGGCTCCAAAACTACTGAATCGATTGTAAAAATGTTTTCACTGTTAGAAAGCTACACTATCCTCGGGTGACAAGGGCTATATTATATTTAAAAAAATTAGGGATCCTAAGAAAAATCATGCGAGCGAGGTCCCGGGAAAATTGTAATTATTATTAGTATTAATATTTTTTTTGAGAGGATGTGTGAAAGGTATTTAAATGGCAGAGGTGATTGGCAACGCAGGGAGGGGTCGCCCTAGGAAGACCTACACTGTCTTTATAGGTGAGGTTCTTCAGATAGGTCAGGTGCGGAGCACTCGTAACCAGCGTGCTTGTATGACGAGATGTATGAACGTAGATGAGGCGAAAGGAGTATGTAAGGATCGTAGCAGGTGGCGTTCTGTGGTTTCTGCCTACCCCCATGGGAAAAAGGCGTGAGTTTATGTATGTATGTTATTATTTTTAACAATGCAGGTGGGTCGTTGACATTTACTTTCCAATAACATAAAATTATTTATCTACTGCCCTTTGAGTTCTGTAACAATAAATTAAGGAAAAAATATTATATTGTTTCTCCTTTGTCTTTTTATTTATGTTCGTCCTATTTATATTCAACCTACATAATAATAATATCGACACATTTCTGCGAATGAGTGTGTAACTATCATTGGCTGATTCATGGGTACCTAGTAGCAAAAATAACTCGTAATATCCTGTAGCCAATTGTAAACAATAAAATTTCTGGTCTTTCGTTAGACAATGGTGCCGATTCCCTTGTTCGCAAACTAAACTAAATTTAGACTATTTTTATCTTTTTCTGGCCAATAAAACAAGAAAGGGGCGGAAATAAATTAGACCTGTCAATTTTAGTTAATCTGACACATCCATACCAATTATAGTTGACATCTAAAACGTGTCGATTAAAAATATGAAGAATTTGAAGGCGAAACTAATTTGACATCTCTAATTTAGTGTGTAAGTGTCACCGTCCTTTTCTTTATCTATATGTCAGTAAAAGATGAAAATTCTCTAAAGGGGTTTGCGTAAAAGTGGCGTCATTTTGAAGTTGGATGGCCACTAATGAAACTTAGATATTTTGAAAGATCAGAATAATGCGATCAAAAACTAATATGGACACATTTCTCTAAACCTTATCGGAACTGAGATATTTGGTTTTGATAGCTCATTAAACACGAAGAAGTTATTATACCTATATATTCTTATAAACCCTTTTAAGGTTCTGAGGTTTTTTTTAGTAACTACCTACTTACCGCAACCTAAAGATAAACTACTATAACATGGCGCGCCCCTCCACAAATTCAAAACGTTTGAAAGTATTTGTGAAAGTATCAACGTGTGCGTACAAACAACCTCACAATGTGTGCGTACTGAGCCGGCTCTCGAAACAAAAACAAATCGGCGATTTGTTGCTCGACTAGCGGCGTCATTAATTACTCATTATTATTAGTATGGCGCTGCACTGACATACTCTATGAAAATGACTCGTGCGTTGTCTTGTGCGGTCTTGCTAGTTATGATTAGTTGACCAACAAATCTGCCGGCCTGCTAATGAATACCACAACTACAAAGAAACTCTTTCATATGGATATGGCTACACACATTGAAATAGTAATATGGAGGGGCGCGTCATGCTATAGTAGTTTTTTTTGTAACTATAAGTGTTATGTGTTATTTCGAATTAAAAAACAAAGTCTCTAAAACACTATTATCTCGAAACTAACTTTTTGTACTTAATGACTTCTTGCTCTACAACGAGGTAATGTGTCTTTATTCCCCAAGACCCAAAAGTAACGTAACATTGACACATGGTCGTGAAACAGTAAAGTCAATCTCTAAAAACAACCTTCAAAAACATATCTAAGATTTCTGTACGCAGGACAGTAATTGAAGTTTTTATATTGACGACATTTTTAAAATCTTCAAATGCAAATATCTCAACTTCGATATAACTTAGGATAAAAATAATTGAACATATATTATGTGTACTTAACAACACAACAAAGTAACATAATAATTATTTGTGGCCACTGAAAAAAAACATGACGCCGCTAGTCCATACTAAGTTAATCAATGCCTTTTAGTCTAGTTTGTGAACAAGGGAATCGGCACCAATGACGGATTGCAGCTATAGTACTTTGTGCTGATCATAATGATATACTAATAATATGATAAAGTTGAAGTGTATTTTGTTTGTTTGTTTGAACGTCCTAATCTCGGGAACTACTAGTCAGATTGGATAAAAATGTATTTGTATATGTAGGCTATATAATATCACGCTACCACCCATGGGAGCAAAGCAGTAACCAAAGACGTAACTGAATGCGGGTCGCCTGCCGGGGTTGCGGGACGTCTTAACAGGATACCGTGGCCCCGGAACGTAAAGGGCAACAGAAGGAGCAGGGTGGTTTTTTAGTCAGTAAAAGTCTGACAGTCCCTTCCGCCCCGCCCAGGACGGAAGGACTCATTTGATGATTTTTACCACCTCAAAAAAAAAAAAAAAAATGCGGGTGAAACCGCGCTAGTGTTTTTATAAAATCAGTGTCGTTAATAAGAACTGTAGGTAAGTAAACAATGTTTATTGTTAAACATTATTTTTAGTTGACCTAAAAAAGTTATCATTGCACTTTTAACTTACTATAGATAATTAACCAATAAAAAAAAAACTTTATCTAATCTTTAAAATAATAATCAATATCTTGGGTTCAATTTCCCAAGTCGGGCAAGGTGTTATTGGGTTTTTCCACTAAGAATTTCTCAGTAGCAGCCTCGGAGTCCGGTTGATGGCAATAGGCTCGCCCCCTATTACATGGGACTTAAACATAACTGGCGAAATGTGGGTGTACTGAATGGGTACATCTCTGCCTAACCCTTCGGGGATTACAGGCGTGATGTTATGTATGTAAAAAATAATATTGCATGCTCGGTTGGTACCAATTTTTCCCATATCAGACTGTTTTTTTTATTTCCCATTATTACCCCAAAAGTGAGCTACATTTACTTTACATGATATTTATAGCACATTGTATAATTATGCTTAGGTAGCATATAAAATAATTGTAAACCAACCAATTTTATTTTCTACCAGTGATTCCAAAAAATCCACAACAATTTTAAAAAAGAAAAAATTATTGAAAAGGATGACCATAATTTACCAAAAAACTAGCATCTAAAAGTATCAAGACGCCAATTTTATTTTTCTACAAACGTCAACAATAATAATTATGGTTACACTACTTAGGCCCCTAGCACACGGCGTATTTTAAACGCGCAGATGACGCGCGTATACGCGTTTCAAACGAGATTTGAACGCAACCTTGTAACCTAAGCACACGGGGCGATCGTCCGTCCGTGAAATCCGTCTATACTGCGCGTATGAGCGCAGTTACAGCCATCATCAATACAAACGCAACAATCAGCATTTACGGCGCCGAAAACGCGCGTCGTCTGCGCGTTTAAAATACGCCGTGTGCTAGGGGCCTTAACTGTTTTGCCACAGGTCCATAAAACCGCTGAACTGCTCAAAGAGTATATTACCGCCTACCCTGACAATTGTATCGTAATGCTTAACATTTAACACCTCTGGTTGGATATTTAAGATACAATCTCTTTGGGAAACATTTGTAGATACCGCTCCTCAGCAGTGTTGGAAGCCGGGGTTGCGGGACGTCTTAACAGGATACCGTGGCCCCGGAACGCAAAGGGCAACAGAAGGAACAGGGTGGTTTTTTAGTCAGTAAAAGTCTGACAGTCCCTTCCGCCCCACCCAGGGCGGAAGGAGTCATTTGATGATTTTTACCACCTAAAACAAAAAAAAAAAGCAGTGTTGGAAGAATAATTAAGAATGTTGACCAGCAGGTCTATTATATAAAAAGAATTGGCGCACATAAAACATAACTTTAAAGCGCAGGGAGCATTCGCTTGTAATGTAACAATCAAAGTTTTGATTATTTTTTATGGTCGAATACCGACTGTTGCGTTACAGGCAAATGCCCCGGTGTATGTTTGTTAGTTGCATGCTCGGTTCTCCTCACTGTTACAATACTCGATCTTTGAACTGTTACATTACAAACGAATGTTCCTGATAAGGGAGCGTATAGAGATCTTAAGGTGATGTAGCTAAACCATAGCTTGATGTTGATCAGTCGCTCTAAGTAAGTATGGTGTAAAAATTGTTCACCTATTTGTCTGCTTAACCCCAACAATCCACGCACGCACGTGCCATTGTTAATATCTATCATTGTTAAAATAATTATATATTATGTCTTTTGTTATAGACATCGATAAGGTAATGCATAACAAGACAATGAACTGTGTCATTTAGTAAATCCAGTATTAATAATATTATAATTTTAGAATAGTTCGTGAAGTAGATATTTACAACAAAAACCGCATCAAAATCGGTCCATTCGTTTGGGAACTACGATGTCACAGACAGATACACAGATACCCAGACAGACACGTCACACGACAAACTTATAATAACCCTCTTTTTGTATCGGCGTTTAAAAAATTATTCAAAAGATTAATACGATACAAGACTATCAAAGATCTACGTATGACAGCTAGAAACATATTTTGGTATGTATATGTTTGCCAGCTTTATGATCCGAGGAATAGTATAGTATAAACAACGGCTTAACGAATTCATTGATGTCTAAGATAAACTTTACAATTTTAAAATCACATTGGTAGGTACTTGCCCAGATCGAACCCACAACCTCATGCATGACACGCAGGCGCCTCAACCACCGGCCATCATGACACAGAATACCACTGCAGACCATTTACTATATTACTCGCACCATTAAAACAGCGAATTAAAAATGCAAAAAGATTTTTGCTTGGGTCAAAAATAAACACAATATAACCCTCAGGCTAAAAAACGTAAACAAAAACGTGCTTCTAAAAAAGAAAATCCCAGTAAAACTGGCGAAAGAAAATAACAGATGTAACGTTACGATATGAAGTTATCTCATATAAAAAATAACAGGGTAGGTTCCTTTTGGAATAGTCATCAATCATGCTGGAACAAACGAGACCACAATAATTCCCTCAGAGTACACGTTCACTATGAATTATTATATCAAATGGAGAAATGGTAAATAGAAAAATGTTTTGCCAAACATGAGTTTTTATATTCCAACTAAGCTAGGACCGGTTATGTATGATATAGAAAGACAAATATGCATGAAAATAATCTCATAGTAAGAATACTGTTATACATAGAGGATGGAACGACATTTTTTTGACGGTTATTGAAAAAAAAACAGCTTTCTATACAAAAGTACTTACGTGGTACTTTCATAGTTATTGGAACAGTTGATTTTTCCTCAATTAGCGACCAAAATTTTCTTCATTGGGAGGTTTTAGAATCATGTACTGAATCCATGTTGATGCGATGTCCCTTCCACCTTATATTGATACCTATAAACGTTTAATTAATATAATGTAAACTATCTTTTACAGATTAATTGAGAATGTGTATTTTTTTTTGTTTTTCTTCTACATTTCACCATTTCGACTGCCATGCCCTAACAGGCAACTAAGTTCTAAGAACCTACCTATGGTCAACAACTACAAAATTATGTACACTTAGTTCGTAATAAAGAATTTGAATTTGAATTTTAACGTACCTACATTTTGTTCTAAGATTCAGAAGCGAGGCTCACCGTATTACGTTAAGCTTTTATTTGTGAAAATCAGTACATATTAAGCTTGATTTTAACAGATGGAAACGTAAGTTTACGCTACATCACCAAATATTATATGTTTTTTTTTCTATTAGGTTATTTAACTATAACAAGAAGATAGCTTTAAATTCAGCGATCACAATTTTTTTTTTGCCATTTTTTCTTAAGAATATTTTTAAATATTCTGTTGAAAGTTAAAGTGTAGTATACTTTATGCACTAGATAGAACGAATGATAGTGCCTAGAGTTTACTGAATGAAACCTTTGTCATGAAATAGGTAGGTACTTTGCAAAATGAGCCCATTCAAGGCATTCGGATGCAATGCAATTGATAAGTACAACGCAATATCCTGTGAACAGTAAAAGCGTGGAGAAGCCATTTTGTTTGTCATGTTTTTTCTTTGTAGCAATTACTTAGATGAGTATAGGTGGTTTCCGGACCCGGGCACAAATCCAGACTCTGAGGCTGCTACTAAGAAATTCTTGATGGAAAAACCAAATAACACTTAGCCCGACTTGGGAATCGAAACCAAGACCTCATGCTAAGCAGTCGCGTTTTGCGACCACTAGACCAACGAGGCAGTTAACGAATCTAGAAATAACAGTTTAACTATTCTAACTCACATTTAGAATAAGTTTAAAATGAATCAGCATTGATTATTTTGGACGTGTTTTGGCGTTTCGACGGAACTAAACTTAATCGATACTAATATTATAAAGCTAAAGGTTTGTTTGAATGCGCTTATCTTAGCAATTACTGGTCCAATTTGAAAAAAGAAATGCGTGTTATAAAGCGAGTTTATCAAGGAAGGTTACGTGTAAAATATTACGCCACGACCAACGGTAGCGGAGCAGTAATCAAAAACATCACTTATATGCACTTAGTTACACAACTAATTCTTTGTTTGACAACAGCACATAACCAAATTACTAACACATTTATCTATACCTACGTTTTAAAAATAATAATGTAGTCTCGTTAGCGACTCCATGACTCATCCTGTTCCCAATTAATCATTAAACAATGACCGGGTGCCATTATTATCACCACGTCCGTCGCCACTGACAGAAGCTTTCGTTTATTTTGATAATTATTATAATAATAACTTAATTAAACGTCAAAGAAATGATATTCTTAGAAAGTGATGTTTTCGTGAAGTGACCAAACATTTAAATATTTTTCGAAGTGTCAAAATGGATGCCAAAAGTTTTCTGAGTAGGTATTGTTTTATTTATTTTTTAATACTAGCCATCCGCCCCGGCTTCGCACGAGTGCAAAGTAGATACCTACATAAACATTTCTCTTGAATCTGCTACTAGTAAATTTATTGATGAAATTCGCATTAAAATCCGTTACTTACGTAGTTTAGAAGATTTTAGCGTACAGATGGCAGGAAACGACTTTGTTTTATACTGTGTAGTTATAAGTTGTGGTTAATATAGTATTCCAGGGGAACCGTACATCATCCTAACTAATATTATAAATGTGAAAGTAACTCTGTCTGTCTGTCTTTCTGTCTGTCTTTCTTTCTGTCTGTCTGTCTGTCTGTCTTTTCTTCACGCCTAAACTACTGAACCGATTTGTGTGAAATTTGGTACAGGGTAAGTGTGGACCCCAACAAAGGACATAGGCTACTTTTTATTCGACTTCGACTTCGTCTGCGTCCGCGATAACCGACATATACGCGGACGAAGTCGCGGGCAAAAGCTAGTTCCGAAATAAAAAGTAGACTGTGTGCTATTCCAGACTATAATTTATCTTTGTGCTAACTTTCATTCAGATTCATAAAGCCGTTCTGGCGTTAGCGAGAAACAAACATCTAACCAACAATCGCATTTAAAATAAAAAAAAGTAAGATTATGTCTGTTATGTTTGTAACTATAGATATTTGTTAATCATAATCAATGGGTATTATATATCGTATATATGAGTTTCTGTTCTTGTGTACGTTTAAACTTACTTAGATATTGGTTTTCTAATGATTTTAAAATTTCATAGTTGATTATTTCCTCATGTGCAATTTTTTGCACCTGCTTTGTTATCTCTTCCCCACCTTTGGTTGACTGGTAGAGAATGCCTAAGGCATTAAGTCCGCCTTTGTACTTTTTTGTTGCAAAAAGATTAAATAAATGGGTTCATGAATTTGGATGCCAGACAGATTAATAAGACCTGAACTGGGACATAGAATACTTTTTATCTCAGTATTTTTCCAACTTCCTCAAATGCTTGCCATTAATAATGGGTATCCGCTTTATTATCTGAACTTGAATAATTCAATGACCCTGTTATTCATTTGCAATTTTATTGAACTAGCTTCTGTTTGCTTCTTTGTCTGCATAGACTTTAGAATGAAGCCAAATACCTAAATTATTCTACGGGAACACAAAAACAGGATATTTTTATTTCTCCGTGTTATACTAGTTGAATATAGGTTGATTAATATGCCACCTAATTCCGTTAACAGCCACAAATCGATCATCCATTCTCATAAACTTTCATGTTTATGTTTATGTGTATAACGGTAAGAAGAAAAGGGGACTAAAAGAAACATCACTGATTCAAGTAATTACGCTACATAAAAACTCAAGTGACACAGTCTATTGTTGCATCTTTTCAGGTCTCATCGTGTTAACGTCAACTATTGCGTTATCAGCAGCGAGTTGTAGTATAACAGAAAGGGAACGTGACTGCAACTACACCATCGTTTGTTCCATAAACCCTGGTAGCATAAGCAACCCAACGTGTGAAGACGATCCCTACGTCATTTTTATCATCAAAAACTCCAACATCGAAACACTAACCACCGGATATTTCGCCGCAACAAACTTTGACTCCCGAGTTCGTGAAATCATAGCCAATGGCAATTCTTGGACCCATATTGACGCCGCGGCATTCAGATATTACCTGAAAAGCAATCGTATGGATATATCTAGCAACAACATCGCAGTGATCAATAATGACGCGTTTAGAAACTTAGTATATCTTAAAACCCTAAATATATCGAACAACAAAATTGAAACGCTAAACTACAGGTCGTTTCTTATGTCTGATTCAAGAAATAATATTGTACAAGAGTTGGATTTGTCCAATAATAGACTAATAGAACTAGCAACTGAACTAAACGACTTGGCTAAGTTGAAGATATTGCACTTACAGAACAACAGGCTGTCGAAAATGGCGGACGATTGTTTCATGAATTTGAAAAATTTAGAGTACCTCAACTTGCAAAATAATCGCTTGACGTATTTAAATTTGACTTTAACAAACTTGAGAATGTTAAAGACACTTGACATTTCTTACAACAATTTGATGAAATTGTCAGGGTATGAAATTAATCGAATGGTTTCTATTGTTGACTTTAATGCATCACATAACGCTTTGGCGTCAGTAGAATCTAACTGCTTCAACCAAGCAACTTTATTAGAAAAAATCGATTTCAGTTACAACAATATTAATACGACCATCGAAAACGTAAGATTTGTTGTCAACAACCGACTGACGTATTTAAATTTTTACAATAATCATATTACTGGCATACAGGAAAATTCCTTTCTGCAATGTAAGATATACTATATAAATTTTATAAACAACAATATTACCGGTGATATAAAAGAGAATACTTTTGCTGGTTTGCGCAATGTCACAAACTTAGATTTGTCACTACAAAGTATAAGTGGCATAAAAAATAAAGCATTTACAGACATGTTGAGTCTCACACATCTTAATTTAAGTACTAACAAAATTCGTGAAATTGAAAATGCTAGCTTTTACAATTCTTCAATAACTGTTTTGGATCTATCTCATAATCAAGTATCTCATTTATATTACCTTCAAAATAGTTTGCCGAATCTAACAGAACTGTATCTTAACGATAACAATATTACTGTAGTTCCAAAAAACATTTTTGATACTCAAACACAGATAAGAAAATTAGATCTTTCCATGAATAAGATCAAGATCATTGAGCAGTATTCTTTACCGTTGAAAAACTTGCAATATCTTAACATTGTAGGTAATTGTCTTAGTGGTATTATAAAGAAAAATGTCTTCAGTCCAGCAAAGTATTTAAGGTTCCTAGATTTAAGTAACTTTAGCATCACTAAAATTGATGATTCAGCTTTTGTCGATCTACCGGTATTAGCTCGGCTAAATCTTTCAAACAATCAAATCGAAACAATGGAACCGAACAATTTCAAAGGAGTCGATAACTTGTACAGTCTCGATGTATCTTACAATAACCTCACATATTTGACATTTAATAAAAGTATTTTGGCGAATAATTTGAAAGCCCTATATTTAAACAATAACAATCTTACAAACATACCGAGATTTGTCGTTAATAAAAGCAAGCTCTTATATCTTGATATATCCAACAATGACATTAGCAATGTCACCGAACTTGGCGCTGACATTTTCCCTAATATGACGGGGTTGCATTTAGCTAACAATAAAATTAAAACCTTTAATAATCCTCGAATGAACACTTTAACAACACTCATTGACTTAGGGTTATCTTCCAATGATATAGGTGATATAAATTTGAGTTATTTTAAAGAACTGATGTCAGTAGATCTAAGCAATAACAGTTTAACGTATTTGAACAGCACGTTATTTAAGAATAACGAATACTTACAGTCTTTAGATGTAAGCAGGAATAACATTTCAGACTTACCTCCGGGTACGTTTCAATTTATGAAAAATCTGAAGTTATTAAACTTATCATCTAATCACTTAACGAAGCTTCGATTCGGCAGTTTAAAAGGTCTTCATAAAACAGAAGTTTTGGACTTATCAAAGAATTATATCACAGTGTTAGATGTAGACGTTTTCCACGAATGTGAAGAAATGAAAACTTTGATAATTGACTACAATCGTATAAAAACATTTGATGTTGAAAGACTCATACTCATATCGTTAAAGAAATTAAGGACTCTGAGTTTAGGAGGTAATCCTATATCTTGTAAAGAGATAGTTCATAACATAAAATCAACAAACGTTACGTTTTATGCTATCAGACAAGTAGTGGTTACTTCAATTGATAAAATTTATCATGAGGATAACGTTCATGGGATAAAATGTGGAGATGATGGTGTATTTAATGAAAGTACTACAGTGAAGCCAGCAGTGAAGGGATCGACAGAAGATAGTGCATCACCAGTCTCATCAACTATGGTTGTTCTAACTTGGTGTTCTTTACTGACAATAGTACTTATTGCAGCTGGCATAGTAGCTTACATAAAGCTTTATAAAAAGCGTATATTCGTTGTTGGTAGTAACGTGACTATGCAAATGAGAAATTCTATGGTATCAGATATATCAGATTTTCAAAGTGACCTTTTGAGTTAATCTTTTTGTATTAAGATATTAATAAAACTATTTTGTTTCGGCCTAAAAGTCCGTAATGTGATTTTATGTTTAAGTTGGTTAATTTTTGTTATTTTGTGTTTTTTTAAAAAAAGCTTTTCGTCCATGACAGAGAGTGTTCCAATTATTGTTCCTTCTCAATTTGAATATATTGACTTCAATAGACTAGAATTAACGCCAAGCAACAGTCGTTTCATTCGTAGATTGTTCTACAATATTCAACATCATAGAATATATTAATATTTTCTGGACGAGGGGCTTTATTTGCTATATTTTACACTATAATGTTAACGGAGTTATAATTATTTTACAGAATAATGTTAGAGATAAATAAATACAATGTATATAATATAGTAACATATTTGTGTCTTCAGTCATTTGTGTTTTGTCTCCTATAGTTTTTGTTTTAAGACTGATAAAATAGTTTCGGAGTCAAATGGAGCTATCTATTGGTTGAGATGGCGAGTTTACTGTCGAGTAAAATGGTATGAATAAGAATAATAATAGAAATTGTTCTTAATAGGTAAATTTAATACCTATTTCGTCTTAACCCGCAAATAAATTTTGAATGTATGACAGTTTTTCTGTACAAATTCGCCATAAGAGGACCTATACACCTACAATAATATTGCACAATGTTGATGATTGCACAATTTGATTGATGAGCTCCGAAACCCACACGGTACAATTAAATTGAGACAATAAAATTGAACAAGCATTCTCGTCATAACTTTTTGCGCGACCGCTCCGAACTGTAGACTAAAAAATATTGGGCAATATACCATACACAAGACACAATATTAATAAATATTGTAGGTATTGTGCAATAAAATTTAAAAGTCCTCAATCTTTTGCTCAATCATTGCGCAATCTTCAATACTACCCCTATATGTTCAATAACATTGTGCAATCATCAACATTGCGCAATATTATTGAAGGTGTATGGGTCGCCTAAGCAAGCGCGGTCAATGATCGTGCTTTTTCTGTATGAGAAGAGGCCTTTGCCCTTCAGTGGGACAATAATAGGCTGGTTTTATTATTTTATTATATTTCCGTACAAAAACTATCAATTAAATTCTACGGACAAAAGACTTGTACTACAATATTAAAGTTAAATTCACTCTTATTAGCATATGAAGGACACAGGGAAAGAAGGGGCTCATCAACAATTAACACAAATTGAATTAAACGCTAATTTATACTAAAAATCTACATGGTGTTATGTCATTTATTTCAAGATGGCGGGGGTATGGGCGCGTTCTTGTTTTGTAAACGTAAAATGTGCTCCTTTTTACTCTGATTGGGATGCAATGAGCACCTTTTAAGCTAGTTCGATACGAAATAAGCTCTTTTTATTCCTTGACGTGTTTTTTTAATATTGAGGATTACAAACCAATGGGCCCTTTTTAGTTTGTTTTGAATATGTCATATCGAAGGCCTGTTCAAAATCTATCAAGTGCGATCATTTTTGTTTGATTTCGTATAAATTGTCGATGAGCCCCTTTTTTCCCTGTGCCCTTCATATTAAGTTGCCACTACTGATTAGAATAATGTCTTTGAAAAATAATCTTTGTTTATCGTGTGGGCAGTACCAACCCCACACACCCTAGTGTCAGAGTTTCTAAACCGCCTCAAGGGCTTCTGACATGGTGGAAAAATAATAATAATTATAAATGTGAAAGAAACTCTGTCTGTTTGTTACTTCATAACGCCAAAACCACTAATCCGATTATAATGTAAACTACTATTTATTCCACGACTTTGTCTGCCTCCGCGAAAACCGACTCACGGACGAAGTCTTGGGCAAAAACCAGTATAAAACGTGAGTAAAGAAAATGTGTACTTTTCAAGCAATTCGCACACAATACCGAAGCAGTAACAATAATTTTACTGGTAAATAAAAAACGTATTGATAAACTTTTACTAAGCCAAAACAAATTACTTACCGGTAAAATTTTGCGGTCGGTCGACTCCGAAGCACCTGATTTTGCTGGATACAAAATTAGGGTAGGCAATTCTCCTGTAAAATTTTAATAACAATCTCGAGTTCTACGAATACATTAGAGATTTTGGTCGATTTAGTTTTGAAACTTCTATAGAATTAATTTCCGTGGTACGAAGAGTCCTAAACGTGAGAAATTCTAAGCTTGATTTATTAAATTAAATTTCAATACGTTATCTAATCCTTTTGATTTTATGGAGTTACTAAAAAGTCTAAAATCGCTAATCCGCCTTGAGCAAGCGTGGTGATTAATGCTCGTGCCTTCTTTATATGAGAAGAGGCGTTTGCTGAAATGGAACTGCTGTGGTACAATAATTCGCTGGCATTATTATTAGTAAAATGCATCTAAAAAATGGCTATTAGAACATCAACCAGCCAGCCAGCTGATGCATTCAAAAACTAAACAAAGAAATATCTTCTTCTATCTTCTATAAGTACATATAAAATGCTTTGTCCTGAATGACTCACAGACGGATCAACGCAGTCTAAACCGCTGATCGAAGAGACCTGAAACTTGGAGGGTGTGTTCTTTGTATAACGTAGGTATCCGATAAGAAAGGATTTTCCGAAATTGTACCCCTTAGAGGTTGAAAAAGGGGGGCAAAGTTTGTATGAAGAAACAAGATTTGATCCCCAATAATGGCGCATTTTCATTAGTCGAGAGGGCCCGCATGCGGGGAGTCCCCGCATGCGACATAACAACCAATGAAAGTTACAAGATGCGGGGATCCCCCGCATGCGGTGTAACGACCGTGATATCGATATGCGGGCCCTATCGACTAATGAAAACGGTTCACCGAATGCGGGCCCTGTGGCATGCATTCCAGAAACCTGTCGTACCCCGCATGCGGGCCCTATCGACTAATGAAAATGAGCCATAATCGACTTTTACGCGAATGAAATCTTGGGCAGAAGCTAGTCACTAAAATATATTTTAAATTCACGCGCATTGGACACACAAACAAAACGTTTACGTTTAAGTTCATACTTTATGTTGTGGTAACGGGAAGTTGGCAAGTTGCCAGCCGTAATAGGGCCATATCTCTCAAAGTTTAAGGTCAGCCCCGAATTTATTGTTTATCATCGGTTCATTGATTTGGGGGAATCGCGTGCGGCTTCAATTGATTAAAATACGAATTATTAATTGAATGTCCGGATTCTGGATTTTTGTTTTGTTTTTGGTATTCATGGGGTCGTTATGGCCTAGCGGTTAAGGCGCCCGCCTCTCATGCATGAGGTTTTGGGTTCGAATCCGGGCAAGTACCAATGAGTGAATTTCCCGGGACCGAAAATTGCGTGGCATCAATGAAATCGGTACTAAAAAACATAGCTATAATGTTCTCACATTTTTTTCCGGTTAGGTGAAATAGTAATCTACGTGTAGCACTAAATATTTTATTAATTGGATTAATAGATACTCCAAAAAAAAAAATTAAACCTCGAAATCTTTCATTGCCGTGTCTGTCCACACTTCACCTTGTTGTGTATTATTCCTCATTGATAAAAATCTATTGGTTATTTATATTAAAACCTAGTTTTATTTGATACATGAATAGTTAAAGTATTGTCACGGAATACATTTATTAAAATATTTAAACAATACAACGAATGGTTAATAAAAAATCATTTGTCCCAGAACTACCGTTCATCGCCGTGTCCTAATCATGTTTAAGGATATTGTTTTACCTACGACTTGCGTCCCCCCTCCCGGTATGCTAAACGTTGCATATTAGTGCCCCCTAAGTGCTCGACGTGGAAGGACGTACACACGTGCCTGCGTTTTCGCGCCATAAATGTAAGTATTCCATTTTTATGTTACTGGACATTTTTTCTTTCATCGCCGTGGATAGGTATAACTTATATTTGAATAAGTTTGTCTTCATGAGTAAGCAATCGATAGAACACCATTTCTCATATGTTAATTTATGAAGTGTTTATTTCTTCGAATAGTTAATAGATTTTTTGTTATTTATATTTTTTGCCTTGATTTTCATCGCCGTGCTTTCATTGCCGTGGTTACCGTGGCCAAAATTTACTATGGCAATGAAGAAAAAGACACGGCAATGAAAAAAATTTCATTGCCATGCCTTGTAAAACAATTTAGTTTCATTGCCGTGGCCAGGTATTTCATTTCCGTGACTTGTGTTTTCATCGCCATGGTATGATTAGGCAAAGAAAACATCTTTTATCACCTGTAATACAGGTAATACCGATTACTGACAGTACAAAACAGTATCTCTTTAGACTTGATGAGTTTTTTACTGTACAGTCAACTACAAAAAGATGTTTTCATGTTAACCTTACAAAATGATGTAACATTTGGTACTCTTTCACACGTATATACACTGACACACACGCAAGCACCCTCACATACTACAGTCTGATTTTAATAATGGATTGATTATTTTTAGGATGCCAAGATGCCTAAACCAAAATTATCTGAAGAGGAGAGAAAGGAGAGGAAAGGATTGGCTGAACAAAAGCGACGTCAGAAATTAAGAAGCAACCCTGTATTAAAAGAGGATATCTTAAAAAAGCTTTTTTACAAAAAGAAACAGCCGCCTTCAAAAACTACAAAATAAAAAATAACTTTAGTTTGGAAGTCGGAGGCTTTGGTTTTGTTTTTTGTTATGTAGGTATTGCCACCGACTTCCAAACTAGTTATTTTTTTATTTTGTAGTTTTTGAAGGCGGTTGTTTTTTTTTTGTAAAAAAGCTTTTTATTTTTCACTTTTTAGTGCTTGTGTGTTAATGTTTGAAATTCTTAATAAAAGCCCTTTCAAACAATACCTCACACGATATATTTAATTTAGAAAAATTCTCACAAAATAAATAGCACTAAACCAAATTGGATGAAATTTTTATGGGACCAAATGGCAAGTACACTGCATCGAACAAAAAAGAATCACACTAATCGGACTAGAAACCTCGGAGTAATCGGTGTACATATTAAATAAAAAATAAAAAAATACCGGCCGAATTGAGAACCTCCTCCTTTTTTTGAAGTCGGTTAAAAAGAAGGCTGCAGGAGTAGTTGTTCCTCGAAGTGCAATGACTTCGCAAAAGCTTCGGAATCCAAAAATATATCTGATCATGCCTGTCTCCGAGAGGGAAATGCAAACCCAGACAGATTGTGTATGGGAGTAAGATTTGGATAGATATTACAAAAGGAAAAATAGGAGTATGTTTAAGAAAAGAAAGACTGTAGTATTAAAGTCTCTAAGTAGTGTTGCGAGTGTAATTCAACAGTTTTTGTTTACTTATTGTACTTTCATTCTTTTTTAGTAATATCTCCTTACCCAAATTTTACTCCCATACAAGTGTTGGAATCAAGACCAAACAGTAAAATAAACAGTCATTTTTATTCTATCTATCTGTCTATTTCAATAGATAAAATATTTTTTAATTTCCGTGGATTGATTTTTTCATTGCCATGGCACAGTTCTTTCATTGCCGTGGACGCTTGTTTCATTGCCGTGCACGCATGTTTCATCGCCGTGGCACGAAATTTTGAATCCTGATATCTCGTTAGTGTTTTAAGTTATCTGCTAGACATTAAGCAAGAATATTTACATTATCAAAAACTTTAATAAAAGCGTTTTTTTTTAAAAAAAAACCTTAAGATGAAAAAAAACACGGAAATGAAGATTTTATAGGACGTGTTGAAATTCACTCCAATGTGACTTTTTCAATTCATATGTACTTTCTAAAGTTTATCTTAGACATTACTGACATCAATCCGTGCCTCGGAAAGCACGTTAAGCTGTTGGTCCCGGCTGTCATACGTGAATCTTTGGCAGTCGTTACGAGTCGTCAGAAGCCCGAAAGTCTGACAACCAGTCTGACCAAGGGGTATCGTATTACCCAGTTACTGGGTTGTGGAGGTCAGACAGGCAGTCGCTCCATGTTAAATACCGGTACTCAGCTGCATCCGGTTAGACTGGAAGCCGACCCCAACATAGTTGAGAAAAGGCTAGGCAGATGATTTTGATATTCATGGGCTGTTTTATCTATACTAGAGCGGATTGAAGATATACCAGCTTATTACTGTTCTACTGTTTCTCATACAGAGAAAGCACAAGCATTGATCATCACGCTTAATCAAGGCGAATTGGGAATTTCAGACTTATCCTACCTAATATTATAAATGCGAAAGTAACTCTATCTGTCTGTCTTTCTGTCTTTCTGTCTGTCTGTCTTTTCTTCACGCCTAAACTACTGAACCGATTTGTGTGAAATTTGGTACAGGGTAAGTGTGAACCCAACAAAGGACATAGGCTACTTTTTATTCGACTTCGACTTCGTCTGCGTCCGCGGTAACCGACATATACGCGGACGAAGTCGCGGGCAAAAGCTAGTGTTAATTATAAGTTAAGTTTTACCTGTGGTTTAACCTTATTGTTGTGTTATGATTTCCTTTATCGATGTCAATAACAGAAACCATTACCTATAGATTATTGTAGTTGTTTAGTGTTGTTGCACAAATGGTCTGATTTTTATTAAACTGGGCCTGTTTGGCTCAGCCACACAATAATGACGTTTTATTTCATTTAAAGTATTTCTAATCGTAAATAACCATTTAACACGCTTTTATTAGGTTGACTCTTTCCTGTTCCAGCGCCCCACGCTTTTACAATCAAATATTAGATAATAATTAATTAAAAGCACATGGTTTACACTTCAGCCCAGAAATAGAGACAACTTGAACGATCCATAATTAATTTTTGGTTTTTACGTACAGTCAGCAACAAAAGTCGATTAACAATGTTGCTTTTTTATATCATTTAAACAGACACTAAACACATAATGGCTTTCAGAATTTCAGGCAATATTCATTGCTTTTTACTTTTAATATTGTACCTAATAATTAGGATTTAAAAATCATAAATGTTAATCGACTTTTGTTGCTGACTGTACATTTTTATAAATGTACGTAAAAACCATGTAAAAACCATAAAAGCGTGTTTTTCTAATGTTTTTTAAACTATTAATTTTTATAATTAATTACATGTTCAGTGAATTTTTTTTCCTTGATTGTATTTGTACTGTTGTGTAACTTCGTAATCGTGAATGTGGGTTATCGCGGCCGCAGACAAACTCGCGGAATTGGGAGTAGCGTATGTCCTTATTCAAATTCCAAGCTATCTCTTTGTCAAATTTCATTATGATCGGTTTAGCAGTTATTCCTAGATGGAGTAACCAACAGCAAGAGTAGCAAAAACATTGTAAAGATATCAATAACGTCACGTTAACGAAAAAAAAAAACATAATATCACGCCTGTAATCCCCGAAGGGTTAGGCAGAGGTGTACCTATTTGTGCACCCCCATTTCGCTACTTATGTTTTTTAAGTTCCATGTAATAGGGAGTGAGCCTATTGCCATCAACCGGGCACAAATCAAAACTCCGAGGCTGCCACTGAGAAACCCAATAACACACAAAAAAAGAAAACAGTAGCGCATTAAAAAAAAAGTACCTACACTTGACGCACCGGAATATTACTAACAATTCCTAGTACGTAACGAATTTTTAAGATAACAAAGTAACGGATAACAAGAGGCACATTAATAATCTGCAAACGAACAACACAGTGTTATCATAACTTCCTTTCTGTGATAATCAGTAACGCTCGCGACGCCGACGCACGACGAGCATTTAACAGGCATTTATGTAAAAATATGAATAAAAGAATATATTCATGTAAGTGTACTTAGTTCGATTTTTACGTGTTGAAATGACGTGTGCATGTTTATTAAGTGTTTGGTAAAAGAAAGGCGTGTGTACCTATAATAAAAATAAATTCCTGACAAAATGACGTGGATGAGACGAAAGGAGTATGTATTAAGGATCTTAACAGGTGGCGTTCTGTGGTTTCTGCCTACCCCCATGGGAAAAAGGCGTGAGTTTATGTATGTATGTGACGAAATTTCGTTCACGGCAGCTAAACCCAATGGAGTAGCAAATTAAGCAGGAGATAATTTATAGTGCACAAGTGTGTGCACTGATACAGGTGCACTACCTCTTCAGCACGTTCAGGATGGTGTTGGTGCTCCCACGCGTACGAAAGATCAGCGAAGCGATACGGCGCCGCAGCACGGTATGAAAGCCGTCAGTGTGCGCGTGCGCAAACATCCATCCATCCATCCATCTGATCCATGCGTCATGCTCGTGAACGAGTGCTGTCAGTTGGGATTGGTCATCTCTTAACTGCCTTGGCTTATATCTTTATTCTTATATATTTTTTTTAATTGTTTTATATTCATCTTCATTGTTTTCACATGTAGAATCAACAAGAATAATGTAACCACGATTTTGTAAAAACCTAATTTAAAAGAGTGCCGTGGAGTTTCTTGCTCGTTCTTCTCCTTAAAGGCCTACCTCCGTTTTGGAACGAGCAACTAGCTTCAACTTTCGGACTAACTGACAGACTCCTTGACTATTCAAAAGTGCCTGTAAATGGTCTAATTGAAATAAATGTTTTGACTTTGACTTTGACTTTGACATCACAGACGCACCACAGTAGCGTGGGAGCCCCACCAGGACCCTGAACGCGTTATTATATTGTATTCGGAGAGCGTTGATGGCCCGTTGCGTGTAGTTGACCCACAGATTGCAGGTGTAGAGAGTTTGGCAGAAAGCTTTAAAAAGAGTGATCTTTACCTCCAAACTACACCTCGCAAATCTGCGTGCCAATATGTTACAGCGGACCGCTATCGCCCTCCTCTCTCTTTCTATGTCCCTATCGTCTTTTAAATCCTCGGTGACCACATGGCCGGGGTATTTAAACTCTCTCACTCTTCGAAGAGCGACAGCGTTAAGCAGCACAGGTGCCATATCCCCCAGTTTACGACCCCTGGCTTGAAATATCAAGAGCTCGCTTTTCTGTACATTGTATAAGAGACCGTGTACCTTTGAATACTCCTCACAGACGCCTATCAGCTTTCTGAGCGCAGCTATTGATGGGCTGAGCAAAACCATATCATCAGCATTACTAATACTGTTGATACAGTGACCATCAATCGAGCATCCTACTCCGATGTCACTCAGCTCAACAATCAGCCCATTCACGTACAAGTTAAATAGTGAAGGAGATTTTAACCCACCCTGTCTCACTCCACACTCCAACCTGTACTCTTCAGAAAGTTCGCCAAGCCATTTGACCTGGGTCCTTAGACAAAGTAACATCGCTTCGTAGCAAAACGATATCTAAATTCGTCATCGTGTCTGACTTGCTGTCACTTGCTTGTCGTTGTCATGTCTTGCTTCATGTCCACGTGACTTAACGCGGCATAAGTCAATCCCATACATTTTAGTCTTTTCTAACTTCGTTATCATTTTGACATTGTTACTTTGTCTAAGCCCCCTGGTTAGTTTGGTGGTCATACCAATATTTAAAAATATTAATTAACTCACCCGACACACCAGTATACTTCAATTTACGCCAGAGAATATCATACCTAACCAGGTCATGCCTTGGAGAGATCAAGAAAGGCTTCTTAAACAGGCGTGCTCCTGTCTGTGTAATACCTGACAGTTTGCTTGAGAGACATAATCGCACATTCTGTCGAAAGTCCAGTAGTGCTATTCTCTAAAAACACAGCGCCGCGGCAGCGCCGACACTATGGTTTGTGTTTAGTGGATTTTCAACTTTATAGTGTAGATCACAACGTTGAAAATCCACTAAACACAAACCATAGTGACGGCACTGCCGCAGCGCTGCCGCGGCGCTGTGTCTTTTTAGAGAATAGCACAGCTGGTCTCAAACCGTACTGAGCGTCGTCGTGACACAGATGAAACAGATGGTGAAACAGATGTGGATGACAATTGGCACATAGTTAAACCATTTCCTGGGGGGCATCCCACACATGGGATATTTTTTAGCTCGATAATGTGTACCCTTGGGATAAAAGTTCAACGTACTTTACGGAGAGCTACTAATTAATATTAATAATTTTAATATTACTAAGATTATATTCAACTAGCACTCTCTACGCGACTTCGTTCGCGTGTTTTTTCTTACGGATCCCTAATTTTTTGATAATAAAATATAGCCTATAGCACTCAGTGATAACGTAGCTTCCAATTTGTGAAAGAATTTTCAAAATCGGTTCAGTAGATCCAGAGATTACCCCCTACATACAAACTTACAAACATACAAACTTACAAACAAATGTTACCTCTTTATAATATTAGTATAGATTAATTGTAAAATTAGATTTTTAGTTTCCTAAAAATAAAAATAGATAAATACTCAGTTGACTTGATCAATAAATGACGTCACAAAGTCGCCATTGTCATACAAAATCTATGGAGGAATCGCGTTTGGCAGCTCATAAAAAGTATGACAATTGATTTGTGTAAACATTTTTTCATAAAATCTTGTATAACCATAATATTCGAGGTTAAAGTAGTAAAATTTTTAATGGAAATTCAATTTTATTGTGATAAAGAATTTATAGCAGAAACGCCAATGAGGTTAGTACTGTGTTAAGTACTTGGTCTTTACTAACAGTAGTACTTTTAACACTTAGGCCGACATGCACCAAAAACTTAACTTAAAGTTAGTTTTTAACACGAGGTTATCTATACTAATATTATTAACAGATACAGTTTATTTTCTTTATTTGGTGATTTTTATAATTCGTTAACTTATAGAAAGCCGGCGCCACACTGTAGTCAAGTGCCATAGGCTATTTGTGTTATAGCACCTTCACTTGATGGACGAAATCGTTTGCGGAAGCTAGTATACTACAAAATATTATGTTTGGCGTTTTATAATTAATACTCGCGTTAATACGCTGCGATCCTTTTTCTATACAAATATGCTGTCTGTGCCATACGGTGACGCAAAATAAGTTGTCAGTTTCAGCAGTCTAGGTAACTCAAAAAACGCGACTTACAAAGTTACGTTCAGCTAACCTCACACTCACTCTGAGTTAAGTTTTTGGTACACGTGGGCGTTGCTTAACAATTTTAAAACATAATTTCCTAAGTCAAAACCATGTTTCGTATTTCCACTACAAACAAGATACAGATGTTACGAATTTATGACCTAATTGCTGAAGAATTTGCTTGTTTAATATCGAATGGATTCATCGCCATTTAGAGCGAGACAGAAATATAAACATGACAATACTGGCACACATGTCGTTTCGGAAACAAAGAAAACGACAATGAAGCGTGCGTGTCGAATCGAGAAATGGCTGAATACGAACAGAGATACCAACTTAACAAAAAAAAAATGACGTAAGGTTACGTTAAGTATGGCAACTTTGCCATATTTACTATAACATACTTTATTGCCAATGGTTTAGAGTTGATAGTTTTATTTGTCTGGTTCACAAATCTCAAATTTACGAGTAGTTTAATCCAGAAGCGGCCTTATTTTGACATTAATTTAAATAACTAGGGTGGTGTGGGTGGGTGGCGGTGTTGGTGGTGGTGTTACTAGGGTGTGTGGGGTCTTAAGACCTTACTGCCCACACGATAAAGATAAAGGAAGACTAGCTTCTGCCAACGATTTCGACCGTATGGTAGTCAAGTATACCGTAAAACATAACTTATGACATTCGATATTATGGCTATTTTTATAATCGGAGCAGTACTTCCCGAGATTACCTCTTGCAAACAATAAATAATTAAATAAACAAACTTTATCATTTTATAATATTAGTGTTGTAGATATAGATAGTATTATCCTACTAATATTATAAATGCGAAAGTTTGTGAGGGTGTATAGATGTTTGTTACTCTTTTACGTAAAAACTACGGAATGGATCTTTTTTTTTTTTAGGTGGTAAAAATCATCAAATGACTCCTTCCGCCCTGCGTGGGGCGGAAGGGGCTGTCAGACTTTTACTGACTAAAAAATCACCCTGTTCTTTCTGTTGTCCTTTACGTTCCGGGGCCACGGTATCCTGTTAAGACGTCCCGCAACCCCGGCAGGCGTTTGGCGCCTATTGGGGCCCCGTCCCTGTGCTGACAGCTCTTTGAGGCGCGCGCGAACAGAACGCGCCGTCGACCCGGGCATGGTCCTTGATCGGATTTATAAAATAGCACATAGGCTACTTTTTATCACGGAAAAAAATACGGTTCCCGTGGGATAACCTATAATCTTTGACGTGGACGAAGTCGCGGGCAGAAGCTAGTATTAAAATAAGTACTTATAAGTATATAATATAGATGAGACTCTATCGCGCTCATCCACCCAATTTTTTTTTAAATTGTAAAATCAGTTAAAAAGTTTGGCAAAGTTGTCCACTTTTATGTACTACCGTAAAAGCGGACAACTTTGCCATATACAGGAAAAAACAAAAACGTCACTAGCTAATCTGTGAACCAACAAAGAGCAGTGTTATCATTATTTTCTTTATGTGGTAATCAGTAACGGCCGCGTCGTCACTCGACGAACATTTTCAACGTACAAGTAAAAAAAAAATATGGATAAAATAATATATTCATGTGAGTGTTAATATGTGGACATGTTTTTAAAACATGGTTTTTTATTTTCGTATAGTGAAAATTTTATGTCATTTTGTGAAGTGTAAGTTGTGATACCTACTATATAACTGTATATTAGTGCGCTGAAGTGGAAGTGGGCCGGCCATGTCTGCAGACGGACAGACGGTCGGTGGAGCAGACACGTGTTAGAGTTGCTGTACTAGTTGCTGCACGGTGGACCGACGATTTAAAGAAGGTGGCGGGCAGGGGATGGATGCGGGCTGCCCAAGACCGGGATGGTTGGCGCTCTTTGGGGGAGGCCTACGTTCAGCAGTGGACGGCCATAGGCTGATATGATGATGATGTTGCCATGAATAGGATTTTTAGACTAGTAATAACAACTAGAAATATCCCAAAGTTTCACTTACGTTAATTTACATCTGTGGTTACTGCTCCGCTCCTGTGGATCGTAGCGTGATGATACATAGCCTATAACCTTCGTTGAAAAACGGGCTCTAACACACAAACATATTTTTTCAAATCGGAGCAGTAGTTTCTGAGATTAGCGCGTTCAAACAAACAAACTGTTATTTGTTATCTTTTAATTGTGTTTTTGTGTATTGTGCTGTGTCTTATGTGTATACCAAATAAATGGTTCATCTATATTATATATCTCTGTCAAACAAACTATTCAGCTTTGTA
The DNA here is from genome assembly GCA_949316365.1 of Hoplodrina blanda. Classification (NCBI taxonomy): domain Eukaryota; kingdom Metazoa; phylum Arthropoda; class Insecta; order Lepidoptera; family Noctuidae; genus Hoplodrina; species Hoplodrina blanda. The sequence goes on from OX438594.1 coordinate 12,440,772, forward strand.
ATAATAGTAGTATAGTACAGATGATTTATTTCTTTATTTCACATACCTACGTTTTCTCTGCCATTACAGATTAAAATCTAACACAAAATAACTTTAAAAAAATTATAGTGTATTGCATTTTTGTAACCACAATAAGGCCCGTTAACAATTACACGTGTGATATTACAGGGGAGATATATCCAAGGTTGTGTAACTTGCCTACTTGTGAAGGACGGCGCGAGATATCATAGAAATTGAAAAAAAAATATCTGTGATAATATCGCACCTGTTTGAAAAGGTCTTTAAGTGTCAACGTATTTTTAATCGTTATTTAATCTCTGTTGCTTCGGCCACATTGTAGCGATAAGGCGAAGATATGCCTTGAATGAATGAATAAGGAACATTGACATTTTAAATTTAGAATTTACATGAAATTAGGTAGTCGACTACAACAATCAATTTACATACTTTTTATGAGCTATCAAAACGCGAATCCCCCATAGATTTTGTATGACAAAACCGCGACTCCACTTATGTGCCAACTCAATATTATTGTTTTGCCACAAAAAAGAAACTAATTTTACTGTTTGTTGATTTTACTGTTATTGGCGTGTATGTATGATGAGATGTATGAACGTGGATGAGGCGAAAGGAGTATGTAAGGATCGTAACAGGTGACGTTCTGTGGTTTCTGACCACCCCCATGGGAAAAAGGCGTGAGTTTTATGTAATTGAAAATTATTATAAAGGGCTAAAATTAAGAGTATTTTTTTGAGGAAGTTAATGGTGTCAAATACCCAATTTTTATAAACTTAATTAACAATAGTTTAGACACTCATCTCATATTGTTACGACACGTTTGGTTAAGCAATTTTTCATATCGCGATTCACTCAGGCAAATTCGAATGCCCTTCGAACGGCTCTCGGTAAATCGCTGCACATGTAATTATCTTCATTGTACCATAATCGTTAATGAAGATTGTACGATAAGATAACTCAGTTTTTATGTTTTTACATGCTAAACGCAAAAGCGGTATCTCAGAGAAAGCTAATTTCAAGAAAATCTGCTGTTTCATAAATTACGATTGTGTTGTACCTACCTATAGAATTTTTGTAAGGAACAGCTGTTTTTTATGATTTGTTTGGTCCCATAGAAGAAGTTCTTCATAATGATGGGTACAAAAACCCCTTTTCAGGTTACTGGTGTTTTAAAAATAACCCTGTCCTAGAAGTGTATAACATAACATAACATCACGCCTGTTCACGCGATCCCCGAAGGGTTAGGCAGAGGTGTACCCATTACTACACCCACATTTCGCCACTTATGTTTAAGTCCCATGTAATAGCGGACGAGCCTATTGCCATCAACCGGGCACAAATCCAGACTCCGAGGCTGCTACTGAGATATTCCTGATAGAAAAACCCAATAACATTTTAAAAGTGTATATTATAATTAATTATCTCTGTTTTCCAGGTCTGGTCATCAGCCTCACAATAAAAGTGTCAGTGGCAGCCGTCTGTAATATTACAAATGATGATCATTGTTACTACACAGTAACATGCGATGATCCTGCGAAAATCAACGTTACTCCTCATTGTGTTGACACTGATCCATACGTCACGCTCGTCATCAACGAATCTCCAATTCATAATGTTACAGCTAATTTCTTTACAACAAAATTTGATGCATATATCCGTATTATAACTACTAATGGAAATAGTTGGGATGCTATACAAAACGATGCTTTCAGTAACTTCAAAAACGTTCTATATTTGGATGTCTCTGGTAATCGTATAAAAAGCCTAGACAACGCCTTTAGAGGTTTAGAACAATTGGACTCCTTGAACTTGTCACGGAATTACCTTGAAGAAATAAAACCTGAAGTTTTTATGTTCGCCGAGAATAAAAGTAGACTATTTTTATTGGACTTGTCATACAATTTGCTTACGTATTTATTTGAAGACTTTTTCGTGAATTTGTACAACTTAAGAAGGTTATATTTACAAGGAAATAAATTGACAATGTTGGGAGAACAGACTACGGTCTTAAAAAACTTGAACTATTTGAATTTGTGTTGTAGCAACTTCACAAAGCTTAACATAACTTTAAAACATTTCCCTTCTTTAAAAGAATTGGATTTGTCTTTTAATCAATTTGAAAAAGTTGACGCATTTGAAGTAGTATCTACCTTAGATACGCTTATTTTATCTCATAACAGCTTTGAAGAAGTTATGTTTGATTATTTTGAACAATATCCTAATCTTGAACTATTAGATTTGAGTTTTAATAAATTGAAAAGAATATTTGGTTCTAACTCACAACACACTAAAAACAAACCACAAATTAAAATATATGTAAACGATAATAATATAAGTTATGTAGATAAAACATTTTTTATCACTTTTAACAATATAAGACTTTTAAATTTAAGCAGCAACAATATCAAAGAGTTACCAAACGGTACATTTAAACATGTAAAAGTCTTGAGAATTTTAAATCTCTCAAACAATTTAGGATTCAAAATTACCAATGAAACTTTTTCTGGTTTACATAATACAAAAAAAATTGATATATCAAGAAATAATTTGACCACGCTAAATGCTACATATTTTTCCCAATGTAAAAAGCTAAGAAAAATTGTAGCCGATTACAATAATCTTGGGCCAATAGATATTGAAAAGTTTATGCAATTAGTTCCATCACTTTCCAAAATTTCTGTACTTGAATCCAATGGGAGTGCCAGGGATGAATTTTGAAATCAGTTCGAAAAGTAATTTTAATCATGGAAATTACAGTACCGGACTTGACACCTAATATTTTTGGTAAAAAGTGAAAAACTTTTTAAAATAAGAATGATGGCTAGTATGTGGGTTGAAAAACTTTATAGTTAAAGGTTCCGTACCTAAAGGGTCCATGCAGAGCCGTATTGCTATTGCTCTCTGTCTGTCCTTCTGTGCCATATTTGCACTACATAATGATGTATCTTACTGACCCGAAGCCAAATATATCTACATAATTATACCGAAAAAATAATTTGAAATGGAATGGAACCAGTCTTACCAAGAGGTATCATGCTACCCAGTAACTGGATTGTGGAGGCATATAGGCAGTCGCGTCTTGTTAAATTAAATACTGGTATTCAGCTGCATTTAAGTAGACTGGGAGCCGACCCTGACGTAGTTGGGAAAAGACTAGGCAGATGATGATGAGTATAGTATAAGCTATTTTAATTATACTCGTATTTCTTTTGTTATTTAGAGATATGTAATTACTATTATTTATAAGATTGTTACTATTTATGTGTAAGAGTCATATAAGTTACATTCTGAAAGTAGAAAAAAGATTGTAAAATTCTACTTAAATTCTCAGTATTCTTTAATTTACCTATTTTTTCAAAAGAAGTACTCCGTTTTGTTTAAGTATCAATTAAGTATTATGTTATTAATAATAATTAGATTATTTAATAAGCACGATATCACGATTAGTCATATTATGTTTGTTAATTCTGTTTTTAATAAATAATTGAAATTGTTCTTTTAATTCTCTTCTAACTAACACGAATACTAGAAAACATTTTGATTTTAAAGGAGTCTGCCCATCACACCGTACCATACCATGACCATGTTATGAACATAATTATCACGGACATGCTCAAGTAATCCGTGTCATGCTTTTTTTCGTGCCTGATACGTTCATAGCATGAAGCTAGAACCTATCAACGAATAATAGTTGATGCTCCGTGCATGGCACGCAACGGTTTAGTGGGCAAATTACGAGACTTTTTGTTCATAGAGACGTTTTAATACAAAGAATATTTTTGAGCATGAGGTCTTGGGTTCGATTCCCAAGTCGGGCAAAGTGTTATTGGGTTTTTCCAGGAATATCTCAGTAACAGCCTCGTTGTTTGGATGTGTGCTAGATTGATGGCAATAGGCTCGACCCCTATTACATGGGATATAAACATAACTGGCCAAATGTGGCTGTACTTATTATGGGTACCCCTCAGCCTAACCCTTCGGGGATTACAGGTTTGATGTTACGTGAATACTTTTTTGGACAGACTCCTTTACATACAAAAAAGGCAACAAATAAACATTAAAATCCTAACTACCTTCTACAAAAAAAAACTATGTCCCAAAAAAAAGTATTTCTATAAATTCGAAATACGAAGTGGAAATCACAGCAGTTGTCATGATTTAACGCATTAAGTGACTACGCGCGTGACTCCACGGATAAAATCGACGACGGGCGTAACGAAATGGCACACGACCAAACTGAATAATCAACTTAATATCGTAATGCACGCAACTATGATTCCTTTGATGTACGACTGTGATCAGTAATGATTGGAGTGCGCAGCAATGTTGACGTGAACAATATTTATGTAGTCGGAAAAATGACAGCAACTAATGAGCCAACAAGCGTTGCTGAATATGGAATAGAAGTCATCCATTAAGGCCCGATCACATTGGAGCGAACAACTCGCAAGTATGGGTGCGGTTGCAGTCAGATATTGCAGTAGTATTTAAGGAACATCGTATTTATGTAGGTATAATCCTACGTACAAAATATTTAAAAAAATTAATTTATTTAAAAGAGTATGGAGTTTTTTGCCCATTCTTCTCCATACGAAATTACATTTTGGAAGTGGCAACTAGATTAAATTCTTTACTTTTGTATATGACGTTCAAAAGTGCTTTTTAATGATCTATATACATATAATAAAATTCTAGAAAAGTGGTGTCTGTACAATGGAAATATATAAAAAAAAAGTAGCAGGGGTTGTTATTATATCGATGCCGAACCCGAAACTGTAATTAAATTTTTTTTTGTCTGTTTGTCTGTTTGTCTGTTTATCTGTTTGTCTGTTTGTCTGTGTGTTTGTGCACGCTAATCTTCGGAACTACTTGACGGATTTGAATGATTTTTTTTTTGTTGTATAGGTATTAAGTCCGGGCAACATATAGGCTATAATTTATCTTGGAAACTTGAACACCTGATGCAGAACCGCAACAGACCAGCTAAACTATAAGATATACAAAAATGGTACCATAGCAAAAATTGTTTCACGTGATGAGCATTTTCTGCTAAGAGAATAAATTTGAAGATCTGGAACACCTGATGTGGAACTCCAAGAGCCCAGCTACACTATAACATATATAGGAATGACGTCTTAGCAAGAGTTGTTCAGCCTGATGAGCACTTTCTGTTGTCGTATAAAATTTGAAGATCTGGAGCAGCTGATTTGGAACTTCAAGAGCCCAGCTATACTATAACATATATAGGAATGACGTCTTAGCAAGAGTTGTTCAGCCTGACGAGCACTCTCTGTTGTCGTATAAAATTTGAAGATCTGGAACAGCTAATGTGGAACTCCAAGAACCCAGCTACACTATAACATATATAGGAATGACGTCTTAGCAAGTTGTTCATCCTGACGAGCACTCTCTGTTGTCGTATAAAATTTGAAGATCTGGAACAGCTAATGTGGAACTCCAAGAACCCAGCTACACTATAACAAATATAGGAATGACGTCTTAGCAAGAGTTGTTCATCCTGATGAGCACTCTCTGTTGTCGTATAAAATTTGAAGCTCTGATCTGGAACAGCTGATGTGGAACTCCAAGAGACCAACTACACTATAACATATATAGGAATGACGTCTTAGCAAGAGTTGTTCAGCCTAATGAGCACTCTCTGTTGTCGTATAAAATTTAAAGATCTGGAACACCTGTTGTGGAACTCCAAGAGCCCAGCTACACTATAATCAGAATCTATCAAATCAAAGCTTAATTTCACTCTATAATTATAAAATAACATAAGCTGGGAGTACCTCCACGCGGTGAAGGCGGTAACAGTTTAGGACTGATTTTCGATGAAATCTCGCTCATCCCGTTGTTTTCCCGTCCCCAGGCCTTAGAATTCTACATCAGACGTTTCAGATCTTCGATTTTGACGACCCCGTTGTCGCTGGCATAAGCAACAGGATCCGCGTACGAAGTCGCGGGCAGAAGCTAGTCTAATAATAATTTGACTTCTTTGACTATATTTGTACGGACGGGTTCATATCAAAACAGGAAATATACTACTGCAGTATCGCCCCCCTAACCGCGACCACGCCCCCACGTTGTCCGCTCCAGTATGACCTTGCCTTTACACTGTTTAGTAGTCAAATTTTAGTAAAGCTAACAAGCATTCCATTATGCGGGGTTCCGTCCATAATTTTGCCACCTTACAGTGAGTATTTGTGACGTCCATTATGTAGAGGACATCCGACGAGTCGAGGGAGAAAACGAGATGATAATATTGACTTGCAAGCCATATAGTTTGTTATACTGGATACTCGGTGCATTTCTTATAGTTGCAGCGAAAATGTAGGTGGGCCAATAAAAGTAACTGCTATGCTACAAAGTTCCTTTAACTTGGCTTGCGGTAAGAGTTAACTGGCATAAAGCGTCACGTAAAGAAAAATCGTTTTGCCCCCTCCAGGCGACCTTCCCTCTCTTTCTCTTTTTCTATTATATACGGGTCTCAGAAACGTTGATCGACAGGAAAATCAGCACCCTGGTTCGATTTCGTTGCCGATCAAATCAAAAAGTAGCGAAAATTCGAATGATTTTTTAAAATTGGAATGTCGCGTTTCGCACATACTATTCATTAAGAGTAAAGGTTATGAATAAGTGATACTAATTTGTACTTGTCGTTTAAAATTAAACCAAGCGTATTCGAAATTCGTATTTCAAATTCGAAAATTGACTCTATCCGAGTCAATTGGCGTTGGCGCGCTCGTGCTGGAACCACAGATAACCCAAATGCTAATACTATTACCGATGTTATCTGTACTAGTTCTGCTGATAAGTTGATGGTTCCTTTAGCTGTTGCCATTTTGAAGTTTTATTTTCGACATTTGCAGCTAATTCTGAACGTAACATTGGTACTATTGTATGATGCAACTAGATTCAATGGGCAACTAGATTCAATTAATGACGTTCAAAAGTGCCTTTTAATGGTCTAATTGAAATAAATGATTTGACTTTGACTTTGATCCTCTAAATCACTATTATTTGTCATCGAAATGTATGAATTTATGTCTTGTATGTTTCATCAATAGATAGAGTGATTCAAGAAGAAGTATTATACGCATAGTTAGTATCTACATTGCACCCATGCGAAGTCAAGCGAGTTATGATGGAAAACATTTGTGAGAAATCAATCAATATACAGTAATCGGAATTGAACCCTCCTTTAGAACAGCAAATTGATGCTGAATAGTTCATTGAATCCCTGAAATATCCAGTTAGAGCTCGCGCTAATGGAATTAATACGAATTCAATGAAAAATATTCAATTGAACATTCAGGGCGAAATTTAAATCGGGACGGTAATGTTTTTTTGCTGTTTGGATCTCAATATTTTTCCATTCAGTTTTATTAAACGATTCGGACAGTTCACATTTCATGCCTTAATAATATTTACTGCAAAACGAACTAAGAGTTAAAGTGTATATTCAATAACAATATGTAGAATACCTATTTACAGACTAAATAAATTACATACCAAAAAAAAATTAAATTACATAACATAACATCACGCCTGTAATCCCCGAAAGGTTAGGCAGAGGTGTACCTATTACGACACCCACATTTCACCTGTTATGTTTAAGTTCTTTCCATGCCAAAACGAGCCAACCTACAACTTGTCAATACTTTCTTCTTCTTCTTCTTTTGGAATCGATGATTTAAGACAATCCTTTTTTTCTATAATTTTTGGGCCTAGTAGTTGGCCACGTTTATCGCGGCATCAGTAGCGAAAAATACTTTAAGATGTCAAACTAATTATATAATGCCAAATGTGATACAATACTAACAGGCCAGTATTAACAAAGTAAATGTAAATTATAAAAAAACTACATGCAAAAGTTATGCTTAGAATAGATTTTAAATTAACGGGCGGTAAATATCCAAAAAATCATTACAATTGCTTAAAAAATGGGAGAAAATTTTAATGTGGGTTGATTCATTATGTCAAAACTAAACACAATTATCTGTGTCAACATGCATTGTGACTAAGTTTCCAAATACATAAGTACTAACGCAATTCCTCTACAGACGGCACGACTTCCACTATGAAACGAAAATAACATCAGTCAAGTTTCCTGATATCAAGTAGACACAAGTATCGAGTTAGCCGCACCAAGTTCTTATGTAACTTTGCCCAAATCAACAAGACGAGATTCCCTTAACAAAATGGCCTTTGGAACTTCCGAATGTACGAATTAAGATTGGACCTTCTCAGAGAATCCGAGAAAGTTCAACTTCAAATTCACCCATTGTCAGGCAAAGTTGGAATAATATTTTTTGTTGGACTTTCTTGACAGAAATCTATCTGTGTTTGAGTTGGTTCACTCTTATAATTATGAAGCGAATCTTAAGTTTGTTTTTAGAAGCTAAAGGTTTGGTATTATTCAATTTGTTAGATCAGGTTTAATTTTCCTCTGATTAATTTGGTAATTAATACTTAATTAAGATGCTCAATTTTACTTTTCTTATGTAAACATTGTAAGTATCGTGGTCAATGAGTCATTTTAACAATCTCTTTATTTATCGTGTGGGCAGTAAGGTCTTACGACCCTACACACCCAAGTGTCAGAGTTTCTAAACCGCCTCAAGGGCCTCTGACATGGTTTGAGTGGGACAGTAAGTTCCAGGTTTCCTCACGATTTTGTCCTTCACCGATGCCAGTGATGTCCAAGATAAACTTTAGACAGTACATATGAATTGAAAAAGTCACATTGGTACTTGCCCGGATTTGAACCCACAACCTCATGCATGAGAGGCGGGCGCCTTAACCACTGGGCCATCACGACAATTAGCAATTAACAATGAATAACTGTTATTTTGGAGGTTGTTACAGGATGTCAGCTATCAAACTGATTTATTATTATTTCAAATCATATTCATACTAAAAGGTAACTCCTAAAAAAAAAGAAAACCACCCTGTTCCATCTGTTGGGAAGAGATTTCGTGACACCATCTTTTACTGCCTCCCTGGTCTAGTGGTCGCAAAGCGCGACTGCGGAGCATGAGGTCCTGGATTCAATTCCCAGGTCGGGCAAAGTGTTATTGGGTTTTTTCATCAGGAATTTTTCAGTAGCAGCCTCGGAGTATAGATTTGTGCCTGGTTGATGGCAATAGGCTCGCCTCCTATTACATGGGACATAACTGGCGAAATGTGGGTTTACTAATGGGTACACCTCTGCCTAACCCTTCGGGGATTACAGGCGTGATGTCATGTGGATCTTTTACCATGTATTCAGTACGTGATTATAAAATCTAAGGACAACATTTTTCGTCGATTATTTAAAAAAATGATCAGCTGTTTGTACAAAATTGCTACACCATAATCGATGAAAAATGTTTTCGCAGGTGGTATAAAATTAAATGGATACCTACAGAATTCATTGTAAAACTTAGAGTTAAAATAAGTCCCTTCCATTATTTTTAGTATTTTTTTTCCAAGAATAGTAAAAAAAACAACAATTATTATCCGCAACGTGACAACTCCACCCCATTATGCTGCAAGAAAAGGACGCCGCTATCCACTAAAATATCTCCATCCCTTTTCTTCTTTGCGAAAATCTACCACGGAACAGCACGTAATACGTACTCTGATCAATTAATTGAAGGGTCTACAGCCAACCATACGTCCGTCGAGTTGTATCGTCAATTACATTAATGTGATTACTGATAAAACTCGCCTGCTTCAGATCGGGGTAAGCAGAGATACTGATCGAATTTTAGTTTTAGAGGATGTTCGAAAGTCGTTGTATCTTTCAGTGATTCAGGAGCCTTCTGGACTTTAAGAGTTATTTATTTTATTTTGGGTCCTGATTATATTTAACTGGTTTGAAGGGAAGTTGAAAGAAACTTGAATAAAAGTAAGAAATGAAATGGTTTAAGAAATTATTCGTAATAGCAAAAATGTGACGAATATATTGTTTGTGACTGAACTTCTAAAATCTAGTCACCCTAAGTACATTTTTCTTTATTATAACTTTTAAATGATTTCAAATTTGGAACAATGAAAACACTAAAACGATAGCCAGTATGCGTCAACTTCAAAAACTTTCTTTCTCTGTATCTATCTTTCATTCTTTCTTTTTTCTCTTTCTTTCTTTCTTTCTTTCTTTCCTTTTTTCTTCCTTACTTCGGAAAGCAACTACCTATGCTAGTGTGGACCATCTGTAAAAATTGTACTGAATTTGGCCGCTACAGCAGCCGCTACCGCGTCCTTTGTTATATATTATTATATCAAAGTTAATCAATCCAAATGAAGCCATAAATAAAATACTGTGTTTAAATCATGGCCCGGTACAAGTAGCGATCCCACGTATTGGGGTTGCTACAGTATTAGCTGCCTTCACATTCCTAAAATCACATTACAATTTAAGCATGATAAGCAGACATATCCTTCACCCACGGCGTCGTCATACAAATTCTTGGTATTTCCATACTCTTACTGCTACCGTCAATATTCTACCTGCCGTGCCAAACTTAATAAAATTCGTCAGAGCGAACGCCGAATTCGAACGAATTCTTTATAAGTCCCGTCCCTCTGTTCAAAAAAGTTTCAAATGGACAGTTTTTCTTTCCTTTGATCCTACATTTATATGTTTCTCTTGTCAGAGTTTTGAGGGTTCCGCAGTCAAGGGCGCCAACGAGACCTTATTATTTTTTAAAGAGTACATACGGAGTTTCTTGCGCATTCTTCTCCATTTAAAACGACTTTTTGGAAGGGGCAACTAGATTCAATCGACGACGTGTGAATGAACGAATGACGTTCAAAAGTGCCTTATAATGGTCTAATTGATATGTGCCTTATAATGGATAAATGATTTGACTTTGACTTTGACTTTATTAAGCCTCCGCTGCTCGTCCTTCTATCCGTCCGTCTGTCTGTCAACGGGCTCTATCGTATGAGCCGTAACAGGTAGAGAGTTGTATATTTCGTATTACTGCTATAATCCTAACAAAATCTAAACTAATATTATAAATTTTAATGTAATAAAGTTTTTTTGTTTGTTACCTTTTCAAGCCTAAACCAGTGAACCGATCATCTTGAAATTTTGCACACACGTTGTCAGGTGTACAGAAACGGACATAGGGTACCTTTTATCCCGAAAAAAAAGCCCTTTTCCCGAGGAAAATAACAAAAACTTTTTTATGATGATAGATGGCGCTACGTGTCTTTCGAATCATGATTGAAATTTTGAATTTAAAATGGTTTTAAAATTCTAAATTAACGCGAGCGAAGCCGCGGGCAAATAAATACACGAGAAATGTATTTTTTCGGCATTTTTTTTGCTGTATTTTAATATTGTACAGTCTGTTGTCAACATTAGCTGACCCTTAACGTTATGTGTTAAAGATTAAAGTGGGTCAGATAATGTTGCCAACAGACTGTACGTTAATACGGAATCTTTCAAGTACGAGTCTGACTCGCACATGGCAGGTTCTTTTCCTCGTATTTTTATTTAACTTCGCCTCTTTTATTACACGTCTGTGTTCCTGGAAAAGCCTTAAATAGATGGTACGTTTTGTAAATGCGTGGCGTACGGGATTGTGGTGAAAGTAATGAAATCATGTTTCGTATAGGGTTCACGTTTAATATTGTTGTACTTTTCTTGGTGTTTTGAGTACAAAAGGTACGAAGATTGTGATATCTTTTGATGGGTTTGTCTCTAGGAATGATCTTTTATCTTTCGTCTATAGTTATTTTGTTGTTGTTGTTGTATAGTTAATGTACGTTGAGCAATAATGTTGGATGTTGTAGCATAATATTCTGTTGCCAAAAAACAATATGTTTCTTGTAACACAAAAACATGTTGGTGTGTCGTTGATGTTAAATTATGATTATTATGAATACTACAGACTGCCTCGTTGGTCTAGTGGTCGCAAAGTGCGACTGCTGAGCATGAGGTTTTAGGTTCGATTCTCAGGTCGGGCAAAGTGTTATGGGGTTTTTTTCTATCAGGAATTTCTCAGTAGTAGCATTGTAATCTGAATTTGTGCCCGATTGATGGCAATACGCTCGCCCCCTACTACATGGCTCATTTAACATAACTGGCGAAATCTGGAAAAGTATTTGGTTAGACTAGAGGCCGATTACAAAATAGTTCGGAAAAAAAGGAAGCAAAGGACACCACTTCCAATATGAAAAAGTATAGTTTCCAAATCCATACCTCAAAATGATTCGAAATTCAAATCACTTCAACGAATTTCCATTTTTGAACCAAATCACGGTTAAAACTCAATTACCGTTTCGAAAGCCGAAAAGTTTGAACAATTTGAATTTGGAACGGCTGATTTTAGGTACGACCGACAGAGATTTAAATCACGTTCGTTTGAACCTATAAAATGGCTGACACAATAAATTAGAGGGACAACTATTTTTGGAATCAGGTAGATTTGGGTGTAAAATGAATGACTAAATTTACCTTTTGCTCCCAGATCCCATTACAGCAACCACACCTGCCTTCTTAAATAACTATTTCTCTTATTATATTCTTAAAATTTCGACTATACTAAAATAACGCAGGTCTGGCAACTTTATGCAATGTAGACAATTAGCCATTAAAAATAAAAGTTATTTTTAATCCATATTTAATATTATAAATGCGAAAGTAAGTCTGTCTATCTTCTAAGCTTTCACTACTAAACCACTGAACTGATTTTGATGAAATGTGGACTCCAAAAAAATACATTTATGCAACTTGCTTGCTATGCTATTCCGCGACTTCGTCTGCGTCCGCGATAACCGACATTTACGTGACGAAGTCGCGGGAAAAAGCCAGTTTCTAATAAATGAAGTGTAGAAGCATTTTGAAATCGTTCCTCAAAATTTTAACCACCGAGTAATACCCAAACCAATAAATTAATTGTTCCAGAATTTGTTTACCTCATAATATAAAGTTTTACGTGAACAAATATGTAGATATTTTAAACAATAAATTAGAAGGTAAACTATTTGGAGTTCAAATATTTCGGTTGAAACATTTGGGTCGTGGGTACGAAAGAATCTCATGAATTTGTTACCTATATTAGAATGTTACCCCAAAGGGATGAAAAGTTAACCTATAATGTGTATAGAGGCATGATCGGCTCTGTTTTCTCTTTAAATGGTCACATAGAGTGGGGTATTTTGATCCCTATACGGGACTTTTTTGGTCAGAAAAGGGTTGACAAAGTTTGTGAGGGGTCATTTTCTGGGGGTCTTAACCTACATCCCACTCCATGTAAAGTAATTTCGTAAATTTGGTCATATTTTGGAATAATAAAACTTGATGATATAACATAACATCACGCCTATTTATTACCATGAGGTTAGGCAGAGATGTGCCTACTCATTAGTACACCCACATATCGCCAGTTATGTTTAAGTCCCTTAAAATAGGGGGCGAGTCTATTGCCGTCAACCGGGTACAAATCCAGACTCCGAGGGTGCTACTGAGAAATTCTTGATGGAAAAAAACCAATAACACTGCCCGACCTAGGAATCGAACCCAAGACCTCATGCACAGTTACTGTTGTCGCTCTTTCCAACCAGAAAACCAACGAAAAATAAATCCAGAAAAATGTCTAAGAAGATGATTAAGTAAGTAGGTAATTGATATACCAATTTTCCTGCAAATTGCATGATAATCAAATTTCCAATATTATGTTGAAAAAAAATTAATAAAATGCTAGAGAACCCTTAACAATCGTATCACCTGATACCGCGCACATATTCAATGGGGGTTCTTATACGTCCTCAAAGGGGCGAATTCACAATTATAATACTTTTGTTAGGGATGAAAGGGGGACACTAAGGAAGACTTGTATGGAATATCTTAATGGAATTGGAAGGTATGGTTGGGTGGAAGTCAAATAACTAATTAGAGAGGTATTGTCGTGGATAGTTGGTTGCGTTTTAATAGTTTGTAGATAGCATAGATTATCTACCTGAGGTACAATTCTAGTAATTTCAATAAATGTTTGCATTCTAATATCAGTGTCAATCTGTCAAAAATTCTTCTATGTCACGTACATTTTTGACACGATTTTGACATTAATTGTCGCTGAACTAAGACTGCGACTAAACTTTTAAGGCCTTATTATAAAACAAAGTCTTTGCTTAAACCTGGTTAACCATTGAGCCAATTTTTGTATTACAAACTTTTTCTTTATCGAAATAAAGTTCGAAATTCAAAAACTGGCTCGAAAGTTTAAACCTGGTTCAAGCTAAGAGTTTGTTTTATAATAAGGCCGTTAACGTTTTAAATTACGATAATCGGCTATCTAATATTATAACTTTTGTTCTTATAAATATTTGGACCAAATAATCAATATTAGGTTTCATATAACGTGGCAAAGTTGCCAGCCTACTGGGCACTTGTCTTATTGACAGTGTTACAAAGAATTTTTTGATGCCTTATATACCTTCCGTTGTTTATATTAACAATTCATAAAGTTTTGTATATTTAGATTTTTGCTTTTAGGATAAAAATAAATTATTTATAGTCTTTTGTTTTTTATTACATTTCCTCTATCTTAAATTTCAGATTTAACGACGGACTACAAAGTACTTCAAAAAATAATATTGTTTAGGTGACAATTGTTGAATAAAATAATAACATTTCAACGCCCTGTCCTTAGTACGAAAAACCTGAAAAAATATTTATTTTCTACGAAAATTACCATATTTTTCTCCACAGTCAATTACACCTTTTAGAACTGGTATTTACCTGAAACAGAAAAAACGTCTTATTATTTCACATGTTTCTATTTTTACCTCGACTGCCTCGTTGGTGTAGTGGTCACAAAGCGCGACTACTACCTAAGCGTGAGGTCTTGGGTTCGATTCCCAAGTCGGGCAAACTGTTATTGGGTTTTAAACAGGGGCCCAAATTTTGTATGGAGAAACCAATTTAAACGCGGACGAAGTCGCGGGCAGAAACTCTAGTCACCGTACAAAATTAGGTTACATTCATACGAGCAGCTTTCATTGGTGCAAGATAATACACGCTGTGCGGAATTATATCCTACACACAACTTTCAACTCTATTCCTAACATGTTTTAGTCCTTTATCAATTAATAAATTAAAACTGTTTATGCATATTGTTATTCCGTTTACCCTTTTTTTTTATTTTTTGGGGTGGGGTGGGTGGGGCGAAAGGGACTGTCAGACTTTTACTGACTAAAAACCACCCTGTTCCTTCTGTAGTCCTTTGCGTTCCGGGGCCACGGTATCCTGTTAAGACGTCCCGCAACCCCGGCAGGCGTTTGGCCCTGTCCCTGTGCTCACAGCTCTTTGAGGCGCGCGTGAAACAGAACGCGCCGTCGACCCGGGCCTGGTCCTTGATCGGACGGCGAGCCACCCATCACTCGCCGTCTGCAAGCCCGCGCCTACGGTGGCCGGATGTCATCTCGCGACGTCCCACATCATTTCTGAACTAGTGCGATTTGTGTTTAAACTTCATAAACCAGGCGATTGGCAGAGTCAAGAACGTTTAATTACTCGTGAATGGAGCGAGAATAAGCGATTTCTGGTTCAAACTAGTTTTGAAGTTTAAGTACTTAAGTATAGTAAAACATGAAACTGCTTTACAATTTTAACTACAACTCCCAGTAAACTTAAACTTTACTAAAACACAGTAACTTTTAATCGTCACTAACGTCAGCAATTAACACAACGTAACATCACGTCTGTAATCCCCGAAGGGTTAGGCAGAGGTGTACTCATTAGTACACCCACATTTCGCCAGTTATGTTTAAGTCCCATGTAATTGGGGGCGAGCTTATTGCCATCAAACAGGCACTAATCCAGACTCCGAGGCTGTTATTGAGAAATTCCCGATGGAAAATCCCAATAACACTTTTTGCCAGACCTGGGAACCGAACCCAAGACCTCATGGTCAGCAGTCGCGCTTTGCGACCACTAGACAACAATTAAGACATCAGTAGGTATTTAACTGTAACATTGTGGCAACCGGGCACAGGCAAGTACCAATGTGACTATTTCTATTTCACAATGTACTTTCTAAGTTTATCTTGGACATGAAGGACATCGGTCAAGGAAAACATCGTGAGGAAACCTGGACTTATAATTAATATAAATCTGATATTGCCAACCCGCCTCGAGCCTCGATCAATGCTCGTGCCTTCTCTTCGATAATACACACATCAAAAGTGTCTAGGGATCAATATATTATTATTACCAAATACATCTTGATCCCTAGACACTTTTGATGTGTATAATAGGCTGGTATTATATTATTATCTAACTGTAACTTTTTTCTTGTAAGCACTGACATGTACGGTCGACCCGTAACTATAAAAAATAGCAGACCCCTTGAGACACGCGCTTCGATGCATTTTATTCGAATATGAACCTTATTTCAATTAATAACTGATACTCAAAATGGCGTGCGTGACACGTTCTGACAG
Organism: Hoplodrina blanda; assembly: GCA_949316365.1. Lineage (NCBI taxonomy): Eukaryota > Metazoa > Arthropoda > Insecta > Lepidoptera > Noctuidae > Hoplodrina > Hoplodrina blanda. The sequence continues at coordinate 12,457,236 of OX438594.1, forward strand.
TTATTTTTTCATACATTTAAAAAATTAATGGCTCGCGTAATCTCCGAAGGGTTAGGCAGAGGTGTACTCATTAGTACACCCACATTTAGCCAGTTATGATTATTTAATTCACATATAATAGGGGCCGAGCTTATTGCCATCAAACAGGCATAAATCCAGACTCCGAGGCTGTTATTGAGAAATTTCCTGATGGAAAATTCCAATAACACTTTCACTTTCCCGACCTGGGAATTGAAATCATGTCATTTATATTACCTACTTTTATATTTTTGCTGAAACCGTCTTCTACTTTCAAACAATCATGATCTACCTGACTATTATAAATTTAAAGAAAGGTTCTTCCCCTTTAAAAATAGCTTGTCTTGCTATTTTCATTAAAAAAAATGTCGTATTTTCCTCCAAACAGGTCGACAGGCCTCATTTCATAATTTGACGAGTGAGAACTAAAAATGTTATGAATAACGAACACTGCGCGACCCCTGACCCCATTTCGGTTGGAAACACACGGCTCAAACTTTGAGGCGGCACCGCAGCTGCGGCCTTTAATAAAATGTTAATTGCTTGTTCATTTTGCTAGGTGGTAGCAATTTTTTAGTTCGTATATTACGAGTGAAATATAGTGAGAAAGTTTTTGTTAATTGTTATTTGTAATAAAACTTTTGTTCGGTGGTTAGGGAATACTGTTGAATAAATGTTAAATTTGTTTTTATACATTTTCATATTAATTACTAGCTTCTGCCCGGAACTACGTCTTTGTAGACTTCAGTCCTAAATTACGCTACGGGAGTACAAAAACGGGATAAAACTATGTGTTAAACATAACATAACATAAGCAGATGCCTTGAGACACGCGCTTTGATGCATTTCATTCGATTAAGATCCTTATTTTAACCAAAAACTGATACTCAAAATGGCCGGCGTGACACGTTCTGACAGTTTGATACATTTAAAAGTAATCCCCGAAGGGTTAGGCAGAGGTGTACCCATTAATACATCCACGTTTCGCCAGTTATGTTTAAGTCCCGTGTGATAGGGGGCGTGCCTATCGCCATCAACCGGGCACAAATCCAGACTTGGAAGCTGCTACTTGAAAATTACTAATGGAAAATCCTAGTAACACTTTGCCCGACCTGTTCTTTGAAGTTGAAGTTCTTTGATTTGGTTAAGAATCTTGTTAATAAATCTGAATACATACAGCATGTAACAAAAACCCTGTCCGATCCTTAAGGGTATTATTCGGCATCGTACTGCGTACACATATACGTAACCATTTAATGAATTTGAGATTATTATTTTTCCCCAGTGAATGTAATTAAATTAAAATAAAAATAAAAAACTGATCAACGGCAACACTGATCGCTCGACATAGTTCACCTACAGTTTTTTGTTTTGATTTTGCCGGCGGGTGGAGTGTTGTCAACTTATGAAAATTTGCCATATTCAGTGTTAAATTTCGCATGGATTATAAAAATAAAAAAATCAATAACTTTTGGTTGTTATGAGTTACATTCTTATAAAAAAAAATTTTCTAGCACGTATGTTGAACCAGGAATACGCCTTTATTGGATCGGACAGGGTTTTTGTTACATAGTGTATAGGATAGCAACTACCTGTCGGATGGTGGGTGCGTTTACAAACATACGAGTATTAACTTACATAAACAAACAGCCAGATTCGGAACAAATATCCGTAGGCCATAAATTTTTTTTCTTGCGGGATTCAAACCCGCGACACACAACACAGCAGCCAATCGCTCAGTTACTGCACCAACCGTGTCTATGGTAACGCTATTAGAAAATTTCAATTTCAATTTTCTTATACAACCTTCAAGCTTAATGAACCCGCTGTGATTCAAGAAATTTTCCCGTATTTTTGTTTCAACCCCTTACACTCACACATCTGCAATTCACTTTAATGCTTTGAAATTCAAAGTATTCATGATATATAAGTATTTATAAATGTATGAGTAGCCAGATCCGGAACAAATATCCGTAGGCCATAAAAATTTTTTTCTTGCGGGACTCAAACCCGCGGCACACAACACAGCAGCCAATCGCTCAGTTACTGCGCCAACCGTATCTATGGTAACGCTATTAGAAAATTGTGCAACAGAAAGTCTTAATTTCAATTTTCTTATACAACCCTCAAGCTTAATAAACCCGCTGTGATTCAAGAAACATTCCCGTATTTTTGTTTCAACCCCTTACACTAACATTTACTCACACATCTGCAATTCACTTTAATGCTTTGAAATTCAAAGTATTCATGATATATAAGTATTTATAAATGTATGAGTAGCCAGATCCGGAACAACTATCCGTAGACCTTACAATTTTTTTTTGCGGGACTCAAACCCGCGGCACGCAACACAGCAGCCAATCGCTCAGTTACTGCGCCAATCGTATCTATGGTAACGCTATTAGAAAATTTCAATTTCAATTTTCTTATACAACCCTCAAGCTTAATAAACCCGCTGTGATTCAAGAAATTTTCCCGTATTTTTGTTTCAACCCCTTACACTCACACATCTGCAATTCACTTTAACGCTTTGAAATTCAAAGTATTCATGATGTATAAGTATTTATAAATGTATGAGTAACAGTCTTTATTTTTTTACATACACAACATAACATTACGGCTGTAATCCCCGAAGGGTTAGGCAGAGGTGTACCCTTTAGTGTAGCCACATTTATGTTTAAGTCCCATGTTATAGGTGGCGAGTCTACTGCCACACAGATCCAAACTCCGACGCTGCTGCTGAGAAATTCCTGATGGAAAAACCCAATAACACTTTGCCCGACCTGCGAATCGAACTCAAGGCCTCATGCTCAGCAGTCGTGCTTTGCGACCACTCGACCAACGAGGCAGTCAAATTCAAGTTTTTTTTTTTTATTTACCAAACATTTTGATGACGTACGTTTGACGTTGTGTCTATGCGATTGACTGCTATGCTACTTATTGCAGGCTCGATGCCAGCACCGAACAAATACACACCAGTGCGCTTTCGTGTTCATCTTGCCTTTTCGTTTGACGCATGCATGAAGCGCAATAGCATTTCTTCATACAAACTTTTGGCCCCCATTTCTACCCCTTAGGAGGCAAATTTTGTAAAATCCTTTCTTAGCGGACGTCTACCAACTATAAACTACCTCCCTGTCAAATTTCATTATTATACGTCAAGCGGTTTTCGATATTTCGTGATGAATGAGTGAGTGAGTACCTTTCGCTTTTATAAAGAGGTAACATATTTTGTTTGTAAGTTTGTATGTAGGGGGTAATCTCTGGATCTACTGAACCGATTCTGAAAATTCTTTCACAAATTGGAAGCTACGTTATCACTGAGTGCTATAGGCTATATTTTGTTATCAAAAAATTAGGGATACGTACGAAAAATCACGCGAACGAAGTCGCGGGGAGAGTGCTAGTCTATATCTATACTAATATTATAAAGAGGTAACATTTGTTTGTAAGTTTGTATGTTTGTAAGTTTGTATGTAGGGGGTAATCTCCGGAAGTAATGAACCGATTTTGAAAATTCTTTCACAAATTGGAAGCTACATTATCACTGAGTGCTATAGGCTAAATTTTATTATCAAAAAATTAGGGATCCGTAAGAAAAATCACGCGAACGAAGTCGCGGGGAGAGTGCTAGTATTTAGATAAAGAAGATATTCCCATTGCAGAAGTATTCCCGTTTGAGCACCTATGAGAACCAAAGGTTGGTGCCCTTAGAGTACCACATTAAAATATTAATTGGTGCTCTAGATGCTCAAACTGGAATACTACCCATTGCGAGACATCAAAGTATAAAAAAGTAACGTGTTTCAACAAAAGGATTTTCAGTAACGAAAAGTTTATTGGAGAATATTTAATTTTGTTATGTTTACGTTAATTTATTACATTGTTTACTTCGTTTATGTCTGAACTGTTTTATTTATTGTTATTTTTTGGGCCTAACCTTTTTAAAGGTTCCTTTGTCGATTACGAACTAATTTAATTGCAGTCGTTGGAATTTGACTGCCTCAATGGACTGCCCCGTTGGTCTAGTGGTCGCAAAGCGCGACTGCGGAGCATGAGGTCTTGGATTCGATTCCCAGGTCGGGCAAAGTGTTTTTGGGATTTTCCGTCAGTAAATTCACAGTAGCAGCTTCCGAGTCTGAATTTGTACCCGGTTTATGGCATTACATGTGACTTAAACATAACTGGCTAAATGTCGGTGAATACTAATGGATATACACATCTGCCTAACATTTCGAGGATTACAGGCGTGATGTTATGTTATGCATAAAAAAATTAACGTATTAAAAAGTATTTGCAAGTTAGCTGCCTGTATACAAGGCTTGTTCGACGCTGGATATGCCGCCTCCCCCCCCTGAAGATAGCCACAATTCCGGTACTGCGCTGTATTACATTTTATACTGCACACTTAAAAGAAAACAACGAACAAACGAACCGTATCCTACAATATTCTTAAAACTATATTCATTCCCAGTAATTGAAAAAGAAACAGCTTGTTAAAATAATTTCCCCTTACAAGAATGGCTATGAACACAGTTAACCGAAATAATAACTACGTATAATGTTTGCATGTTTCAAATGAGCCGCACACAGCGACACTGTGCAGGCATGGGCAACACACTTAATGATATGACTCCCCAAAATTTACCTTTTAGCTCGTAGTTGGAAAGCAACTGCAAATTGGTGTAAACTGCTCAGACAGCTCAGAGGATTTGGGTAGATTGAGACTCTGTTTGTTCGTCATTAATTTTAGTTCTTGTTCAAGATTGGCGTATTAAAATACAATAAAAATACTGTTTTACTGCTTGGAAAAGACCTCTCATAGAAGACCTACACTGACCTTATTGGTGAGGTTCTTCAGAAAGGTCAGATACCGTACTCATAACTGCAGGCGTGCTTGTATGACGAGATGTATGAACGTGGACGAGGCGAAAGGAGTTTGTAAGGTGGCGTTCTGTGGTTTCTGCCTACGCCCATGGAAAAAAGGTATGAGTTTATGTATGTATGTTTATTCGCGGTTTCGTCTGTGTTTATGATGACACAGATGAAGATGAAGTCCCGGGCTACGAACTAGTCTCATTTTTCTAACGTTCTTATTCATAACGCCAAGAAATATTTTATGAGGTGATAAAAAGTTTTAAGCATAACATAAAGAAGTCTTGTTAGTGGTAACAATGCCGTGAGTTATACAAAACCTTTCCTTGGTTGGGATAGTAGATTTTATTTCTTTCGAAAATTGAGGATTTGAAGCTTACCTTATTTTACACTAGCGCGCCGCGACTTCGTCCGTGAGGTTTTTTTCACCCTCGTTTAGTTACAAACAACATAACATCACGCCTGTAATCCTTGAAGGGTTAGGCAGAGGTGTAGCTATTAGTACACCCACGTTTCGCTAGTTATGTTAAAGTCACATGTAATAGGGGGCGAGCCTATTGCCATCAACCGGGCACAAATCTTGGAGAAACGGGAGAAATTCTTGAAAGAAAACCTAAAATTTAACACTTTGCCCGACCTGGGAATCGAATCCAAGACCTCATGCTTAGTTAATTCTCAGGATGGGTTAAAGATTTAACCAAATTATTTTAAAGCTGCATAGCTGCTATATAGGAAGTACACCGCGATGATTTTAAAGCCATAAACTAAAGTTTTTCGATTCCCAAGTATCAAAGTATCTAAGTCTATACTAAAAAAACAGAAAAACTTTGCAGACATAATAGTATACAAACTGGCCCAACAGAGGGCGTAACGACTCGATTGTACCATAAATCATAAGACATGCAAGATGTGCACTGCAATAAATTACATAGTTCTGTCCTTCGGGTCCGTTTGTGCATTGAAAATGTAAACTGCGGTTGTATTGAAAAAGAAATAGGAATTTTCATGGTTTGTCGTCTAATAGTTTCATATAGACTTGATAAATTGTTGAAAGAATATTAATGGAGAAGTTTGGTTAGGAAGCAATAAAGGTTGACTCACCTACATTTTTTTGAATTCTTATTTTAAAAAAGTCGTTGCGTTCATATTAACATTCGCCAACATTAATCAAAAACGATAAATTAATAGTTCTATATTCAAGTTACACAATATTAGGTAAAGGAGGTCAACAAAATCCCATACAAGTTTGCCCAAATCTGTACCTCGAGGTACACGTGCACCTAATCGTAGAGGAAAAATAGAGGAATTCGAAAATAATTTTACTTTTATACATAAATAATTTTTAACTATTTAATATTTCATTTAAATATAACCTAATACAATTAAAACATGTGGCAACTTTGCATGCACGATTGCGTTTTAATTGATTGTCACTCGGGTTGACAATTTCGTAAATGTCATTTTGTTTTGTTTTTGTTGACACTTGACACATGTCATTCCGTTCGTTTCTGCGTTTCGGCGTACTCGTCTGTCAACTTGACAGTTTTTTTTAGGTGCTTATTTCCTAGAATGCCATAATGGCGTGCTTTTTATTACGATTAAAAGTTATTTTATTCTCTTCCCTGGGCAACTATATAAATAATTTAAGAGTGCAATATTATTCAGTGTAATCTAGTGTATTTTATGCCACTAAGTGTACCTTCTGTACAAAATTGGGCAGATACTGTTGACATCCTTTAGTTTAGTTTGTAAACAAGGAAATCGGCACAAATGTGTGCCAAATTTTAGTTAATTCCCAGGATCGATTAAAGGTTAAACTAAATTATTTTAAAGCTATAGCCTGCATAGCTGCTATATAGGAAGCATACCGCGATCAGACCGTTATTTGACAGTACCTATTCTAATGTAAACCGCAACTGCTGCCGCTGTCGATTATCCGATGGGAATAGCAAATAATTGGTGGTATTGCCATGCCGACGCGACCGCCATCCGGCTCGTGCGCGGTTTTGACTCACATAAACATGCAGTCAGGCGCCGCCGCCGGCGGTGTTGGCGCGGTTCCGGCTTCGTGTATTGGAATCCTAAAGTACGATTCATAGTTCACAGCGCTTTGGGACGTGTCAAATGATGTCGGTATGCTTCGGAGCTGGCGTAGCGCAGCGCAGAGCGTGCATTCTTGTGCTTTGTTTATTTAAACTTTACACAATAAAAAGTAAAAAGGCGAATTTAATGCTTTAAGCATTCTGCTGTCTTTACGAAAAGTGCAATCTAGGTCAAACCTGATTTCGAGAAAAACGCAGGTGAAGATTTTATTTTTATTTTATTTGTATCTCCATTACTATACATGGAGAAAAACCGGCTTCATCGTATATAAGTATAGGTAAAATCTGCCTAAAAAGAAAATATAGTTCTCATTCTGTCTTTTTTTTTTTAGGTGGTAAAAATCATCAAATGACTCCTTCCGCCCTGGGTGGGGCGGAAGGGACTGTCAGACTTTTACTGACTAAAAAACCACCCTGTTCCTTCTGTTGCCCTTTACGTTCCGGGGCCACGGTATCCTGTTAAGGGTTGGACCTCATCTGGCAGCACGGAATCGCCTTTTTCCGTCGCCCTTTCTCTTTCTGTCGCTTAGAACTGCCATTTGCTAGGCGGAGACAGAAAGCATAATGCAATAGCACGCGGCGGAATCCTCGAGGCGATCGCATTATGCTTTCTGTCTCCGCCTAGCAAATGGCAGTTCTAAGCGACAGAAAGAGAAAGGGCGACGAAAAAAGGCGATTCCGTGCTGCCAGATGAGGTCCAACCTTAAGATGTCCCGCAACCCCGGACGTCCCGCAACCCCGGACGTCCCGCAACCCCGGACGTCCCGCAACCCCGGACGTCCCGCAACCCCGGTCTCGTTCTGACTTAACTCAATTTTCGCAAAACTCGAGTTTTTCGTAAGGACGCACGTTTCCCAGTCAACAAAAGGTGTTGAAGCCTATAGAAAATTGAATTTGACACTCCTAGATTCGACTGACTAACACCGTTACTGAAATATTATGACCTACACGATTTTTTTGTGCCTAAACACCCTTGTTTCGACAAGAAAACATACAAGCGACGCCGCATTCCTCAGTAGTATACAGCACCTAAACGATAAATTACCATGTTAAGCATACAGAGCCTTTCGGGCCTGACAAAGTTGGCAAGCCAACAGTGATTGATCGCCCCCAAGCCATTTAACTCAAACCTTCAGAAGACATCTTTATCGCTCGCGTTTCATGTTTTAGAAAACTTCGCGTTCGATGTTGACTCATGAATTATGTTTTAAAAGTCACTCGTGTATGACAACGTTGGGTTTTAGATATTAATATTATGTAGTTAGAGTTCTTTTTTTGTTTTGAGGGCAGTATTCTTCATTCTTTGGTCTTCTTCTTAATGTTGGTCACTCACATTCGCACGAATACGCAAACTGCAAGTGTATATTCGCGGTTTTCCATCAACCGGGCACGAATCTAAACTCCGAGGCTACACTCAGAAATTACTAATGGAAAAACCCAATAACACTTTTTCTATATCTGGGAACCGGACCGAAGACTTCAAGCTCAGCAATCGCGCTTTGCGACCAACGAGGCAGTCAAATATAAGTACCTATAATATATTTTTGTAAAAAAAATTGTTTAGCCCAGTACTTAGCTACGACCTACGACAACACAATTTGACGCAGTCAATAGGTCTTCGCATGTGGAGGCGACAGGTCATGCCCCAAGATAAAATGCTGTCATAGTTCGCGAACAGACGCTGCAGACCATGGTCTTCTAAGACCAACATTTAACCGAACGAATCCTTATTTTGTCCACAAAAGGTTGAAGATACGCAGCATTTTCTCTTTAATTTTTCCCTCCTAGCATGTTTAAGGATGACTTAATACAATTCTCTTAACAAACAGAAAAGGAAGGAAAATTCTACGCCGCCATCCAGCGGACTTTGTCAATCAAATGACCGGAAAATAACGTTCCAACATTTACGTACAAGAGAAATCAAAGCAAAAGCTAGTATTTGTGTAATATTAAAGCATTGTAGTACACATTCCTTCAGCTGGAGGTCAAGAATGTGTACGTTTCCCCTCACAAAGGAAAGTTACGCTCATTCTGTTTTTGTTTTGAATATAAACGTTTTGAACCCTGAAACGACGGGTTTACGGTTGAAAGTTAAATGTTAGGGTAGGGTGATATTAAAAAGGCTCTGAGCTATAACCCCTGAGAAATGTGACGACGTATTATGATAGAAATTCGCGATAAAATTCTGTTTTTAAATACCATGACCACATGTTTTATTTTTATTAAATGTGGACAAAATACTGGTCGTTTAGAAAATTCAAGGCCAATGTGATCAGTTATGTGAACATCGTGAGAGTATTATTATTCCGTGCCTCGAAACTAATAGGTGAATGGTGTTTTACTTATAGTACGAGCGTACGAGTCAGTGACACGCCGCCGGCTACACTGAAAACCAGCACCGTGGTTTCGTGCACGGAGCACGGGCCACAGCATTATGCTGAGCGTCAGCCGTTTCGCGCATATTTTCATTAATTTTTTTTTTTCAATGTTTTTTCAGTACTTTGGTTTTTGGCTTGAACTTTTGTAAACAATTTTTTTTTAATATTTTGTGCGTTACCTTTGCGGGAATAAATAGTTTATAAATAGTTTTTCTTTCTTTCTTTTTCTTCTTTCTTAGGGTCAGTTCACACCGAGACGCGACGCAACGTGACGATACTTGAAGAGGCCAGTGACTTCGCGATGCGCCGCGCTGCGCCGCGCTGCGCCGCGCGCCGCCGCGAGACGCATCGCAACGTCGCCGCTCTTGCACGTCGCGCGTACCGGCGATTCACCGCTGCGTCGCGATGCGTCTCGCGGCGCCGCGCGGCGCAGCGCGGCGTAGAGCGACGCATCGCGACGTAGAGCGACGCATCGCGACGTAGTGCTGCGTGGTGTAACGTATTTTAAATTCTTACAATGAAATGTGTATCTTTTCGTGTAGAAAATAAAGTTATATTTTGAGTCGCTCTTTTAAAGTGTGCACGCAGCGTCGCGTCGCGTCGCGTCTCGGTGTGAACTGACCCTTACAGTAGCTGTATTTTCAGCAGAATTTGTGCAGTACAACACGAGATACTTCCTTATAAAAATAAAGTAAAAATAACTGACGTTAAGTTTTAGTTTATCTGTGTATACCGCTTTGCTAGGCGCTCGCTACCTTGGCCTATTTTTATCGCAGAATATACCTACGGAACCGTCAACCCGCTTCCGTTTTTCGCTTTATATAAAAAATGAAACAAAAGGTTTTATGGGCTGGCAGAGGCATTCGTTATTGTCAGTTCAACTTATCTGACATAATATTATAATAGTTGTGATGGCCTCGTGGATAAGGGGTATACTTGTCAAGTATGAATCAGAATAGGTAGAAGAATATGCAGATGAACAGTATGTGTGGGAAAAGCTGGTTTTTTATCATAATTACTTTATGTAAAACATTTTTACTATTTGCGTCACCATAAATCATGCATTTGTGTTTTTGCTATACTTATTACTGGAATCAAAATGTACCAGCTGGCATTCAGAACCCATATTAATTGTAATCCATGGTGCTTGGCCATCTGGGCTTCTCATTTTATATGCATGGAATCCTTATTTTTTAACCGACTCCAAAAAAAGGAGGAGGTTTTCAATTCGACTGTATTTTTTTTTATGTTTGTTAGCTCCTAACTTGCTACTGGGTGAACCGATTTTCATGATTCTTTTTTATTTGAAAGCTGGTGCTTCTCGTGTGGTCCCATTGTCACCATTTCAATATCTGATGATGAACTTCGGAGATATGGAATGGAACTCCTCACAGAATCACAGCAGCAATATCGTAACAAGTGAAATTGCTTTGTTTATACGTGTAGTCGATGACTGACTGAAGGAAAAGGGGGGGGGGGGTACGTCAACCCCCCTCCTACCAGTTTCCAAAATTAAATATATCGTGTGAGGTATGAAAGGGCTTTTTGTAAGGATTTCAAACATTAATACACAAGCACTAAAAAGTGAAAAATAGAAAGCTTTTTCACAAAAAAAGATAACCGCCTTCATAAACTACAAAATAAAAATAACTTTAGTTTTGGAAGTCGGTGGCAATACTTACCTACATAACAAAAAACAAAACCAAAGCCGCCGACTTAAAACTAAAGTTATTTTTATTTTGTAGTTTATGAAGGCGGTTATCTTTTTTTGTGAAAAAGCTTTTTTTTTTCTAAAGTAGACGAATTACTCTTTATAAAATCAGCTATCCGTCAGTGGAAGTCCCGACAAAATCGGTGCAGCAATTTTGGAAATAAGAAGAAACAAACAGACAGGCAGACAAGTAATTTAATAAAGGTTTTTCCGAGTAAGTAAACATTCATATTTATCTTGTAAACTACTGTTATTTTGACAGTACAAATAGACACCGTCTTCGATTGTTCGATTTTATTTATTTGTATGGATGTATAAATAATAGCAGCTTGAAAGGCCGGTCGCTTGTTATAGGTAGATAACAATTAGGTTTAATTAAATCGTCTTGTTATACTAGCTCTCCTAATAATGTACATCTGTGACTGATACGTTCTGACATCTAAATGATGCATTGCTACTTGAATTAATTGCAGACGTCGCGTTTTGAGTGAGATATTGTCGGATTAGTTCGTGTCTTATTGAATAGTAACACTAGATTTTCTGCGTGGGTGTAATGGGTACACCTCTGCCTAACCCTTCGGAGATTACAGGCGTGATGTTAGGTTATGTAGATTTTCTGTGGGTTTTGAAATAAGTAACTGTATTAGTTTAAAATTACGCCACTCTAGGTTCTGCCCGCGATTTTGTCTGTGTAGACTTCAGAATTAAGCCAAAGTCCTAAATTATCCTACAGGTACACAAAAACACGATATAAATCTATCTATTGACTAATTCCGTTCAACCGTAAAAGCGACACACATACTTTCACAAATATAATATTAGTAATTTTACTACATACAATTATAATGTAGCTGCAATATTTTCAAGTATAGCTCGGCAATACTTAAAATATTGCTAGCTATGTATTGCAGCCACAAATTGCCAGGAAAATATGACCCCTAAAGTTTAGTGATCATACAAAAGTGTTGCAGCAATACTTACCGTAGTGGCTGTGCCACATTTAAAATATTGCGAAGGGCTAATATTGCAGACACACATTTCCGGGTAAATATTACCCGTTTTCCTAAACTATGCATGTAAATGTGCTGCTTGTATAAAAGTATGTGACTTCATGGTTCGCAAAAGCTAAATGAGCAAACATAATTTTCTTACGATAAGAAAATTAGACTGCTTTTTGCTAAGAGTTTTTCCTGTTTGTTTTTAGTACAAAGTGCCTTAACGCGGCTTACGGTAGGAGGTAACTGGCAGGGACCAGCGGACGATAGATTGGGGACTCTATCGTCCACACTGCATGGTCCCTGGAGTTGTGGTGATGTCTCAGTACACTCGGACATCGCTGAAGGAGGGAGGGGGCCCAGATGCGGGCGAAGAAGAGTACCCTGAAGAGGGCCACGCTGGATGGGTCACGAATGTCATGCGTCATGCGGTGCACAGGCGAAGTTTTTAGTGGGTGCAAGCCCCACATAACCACGTCGTCTCCGCGGATGGCGTGGTATGGGTTAGGCATTTTCTTCGCTCAATAAAAAAAAACAGTAGCAGCAGTTTACTGCAGAAATCGTCACGTAAGGTTAAGGCGTTATGGCTCCTCCAGGCGGCCTTCACTCCCTTACTCTCTGTAAATTTTATTAAAACTTATTTTTCGTTTCAATTCGTATGAAATATTGTGTCAATTTTGCAATTTTTTAATTTCGTTCCTGACGGGGGATCCCCGGCTAAACAATTTTTTTCTTCCTTCTTCAATACACTGTTAATTCATATCCATAAACAGAGCTCGAGATAATTTATGTATTTTTCCTTTTTTTAATTAAAAACAATAATGAAACGTAAAAACGTCCACGTGTTTTGTGAAACCACACCTTTAATTAAACGCATGAGAAGGGACACTGACAAACGGTAACGTTATAAAGGTCTGTTTACAAAACGCCTGATATCTCATTAATTTACCTTTGACAACTAAAAGGGTTGCCTTCTGAATTATTTATTGTGTTACATTTGACTTCGAATTCTTATGAATGTTGGGGCAAATGTTAATGTTGAACAATGTGTTGAGTCCTTTTTTTTATTTAAAAAAATGTTATATTAGCAATTTGTTTGGGTTAGGTCTGCAAAAACGAGACAACAATCTCTTAGTTAAATTAATTAAGTACGTAAAACTAATTCAATAAAAAGCTTTTTTTTCTTTCTTTCATATGTGTATAAATAAAATTCAAGGATATGTTTATAGTTTCAAAATAACAGCTGTTTTACCCTTATCGCGTGTTCCTAAGATAGAATTTTATTTGGAATTGAATGTTTTCATTTATTTTTATACATAACATCACGCCTGTAATCCCCGAAGGGTTAGGCAGAGGTGGTAAACAATTAACTGTAAAATAATTCGATTTTAAGTTTCTTTGAAATCAATACTTAGTCAATTGAGTTGTCAAAAAACTGACTTCACAATCTACGATTGCCAAATACCCAATAGGGTAGATGACACCACCAATCAATTGACGTACTTTTTATGACCTGTCAAAACGCGATTCTCCCATAGATTTTGTATAACAAAACTCAACTGTGACGTCACTTTTGTGCAGACTCAATTGACTAACTATTTATTAATTTGAAAGCAGTTAAAAATCCAATTTTACAGTGATTTGAAAATTAATCAGGTTTTCAGGGCCAAAATAAAGTGTTTCTTTATAGAAGTTATGTCTTGGAATTATTGGTTAATAGTGTCATCTATCCAATTCAAAAGTGGTAAATGGTTTTATTGATATAGGTAAATGCTTTGACTCTGACTGTGGTTTTAACTTAATCCCCTCATTTGCGATGCGTCGTCATAGTGAAACGCGTCGATAAGCACTGTTATTAATTACTAAAGGCAGATTAGCATAAACATTAAGCTACATTAAGCAATATTGAATGTGGTTATTAACACATACGTACAAAACAAGCTATTAACTTTGTTCGTGTGGAAGTCAAGTATACCATATAATGTACCATATCAGCATATAGCCGTCCACTGCTGAACGTAGGCCTCCCGCAAAGAGCGCCAACCATCCCGGTCTTGGGCAGCCCGCATCCATCTGCTGCCCGCCAACTTCGGTCCACCGTGCAGTAGGGCGTACCACACTACGTTTGCCTAGTAGTCTCCACTTTAACACGTGTCTGCTCCACCGATTGTATATCATCTTTCTAATATTATAATAGGAGGGAGGGAGGGATCGGCCTAGGAAGACCTACACTGACCTTATTGGTGAGGTTCTTCAGAAAGGTCAGGTGCGGAATACTCGTAACCGGCGTGCTTGTATGACGAGATGTATGAACGTAGATGAGGCAAAAGGAGTATGTAAGGATCGTAGCTGGTGGCGTTCTGTGGTTTCTGCCTACCCCCATGGGAAAAAGGCTTGAGTTTATGTATGTATGTATGTAATATTATAATCTAGCTCTTGTTCTCGACTTCGTTCGCGTAAATGCCTATTATCGCGGATGCAGATATGGTCGCGAAATAAAAATCAGCCTATGTACTTTCTTGGGGTTCAGACTTACTTCGTATCAAATGTCATCAAAATCGGTTCAGTGGTTTAGTCGTCAAAGCGCAACTGACAAATAGACAGACAGAGCTTCTTTTGTATAAGCTAAAATCTCTTTTTCAAAAATTAATATCGTTCACCCATTCTTGAGACTTATTAATTGCGTATCAAGTTTAATTAAAATTAGTTCATTATTTATTTTTAACATTTTGAACTTAAAAGTTTGTATAAAATATCTTACGGTATACCTCATCGCTCTTATTGCCCATGTTATAAGGCTCCAGCCTGTTCCCAGTAACCGAGCACATACCTTGATTCAGGGCTGCTACTAAGAAATTTCTGATAGACATTCTACCAATTAAGACTTTACCCGACCTGGGAATTGAGCCCAAAACACTAATATTAGGAGTAAATGCAATTCAATTCATATTTAATCCAACAAACACCCAAAGTCCTTGACAGTTATTTTCACCCTTATGCCTTTATTCATAAGGTTGAAAATTGATCAATCGCCAACGTCCGCCTACGTACCGAAAACCTTTGAAAAAATTCTAAAGGATGTTTTGGGTTTTCATAAAAATATCGCACAAAGTTATAAGGACTAAATCGATAAAGGTCAGTGAGCCTTACACAAGTGTGCGGATTAAGCGGAATGTAAACCTGAACGATTTTTAGAACAATGTTTCTTAACGCAGCTTGCATCAGGAGTTAACTGGCAGAAATCGTCACGTAAGGAAAAAGCGTTATGCCCCTCCAGGTGACCTTTCCTGTTTATTCGAACAAAGTACCTTAACGGGGCTTGCGGTAAGAGAAACTGGTAGAAATCGTCACGTAAGGGAAAAGCGTTATATCCCCTCTAGGACAACTTCCCTCTCTTTCACTTCCTCTTTGTCTCGTTCTATTATAACCTTCTGCCTCACCCTTCAGGGATAACAGGCTTGATGTTATGTGCTATAGAAAAATCGTACTTTCAATCCGAAAGTCGTACTGAATACTTTTACAATACTGCTCTTGTGTCAGGCTCACAGCATGCGCGTTATGTCAGGTATTTTTATAAAGACGTGACCCCTCCATGATATGGGTACGTTTGATATAACCCACAGGGACAAAGGGATGTCTAAAATAAATAAAAAAATGTAATTTATTTCTCACCCCGAGGTTTTTTCTATCTAGAACTAAGATGAAGCTATATTTCTATCTAAAGAATTTGTGTAATTCCAAGCAGTAGGTTTTATTTTACGTGAATAAAATGCCTTTTATTTCCTTGTTAACCCATTAGGGACTGAGTTTTTGAAATTCAAATTTTGTGTTTTTATTTGTATATTTGGGTTGAATGATGACCAGATAACACGATTAGGCAAAAAAAAAAAATTTCAAAATCTCCCAATTTTGAGTTTTAGACTGTTGCCATATGGCAACGCTAGGCCAAACAAGGTACAATAAATCCGATATTTTGCTTTTTTATATAAATAAGAAACTTTGGAATATTTCTTTTATTTTTTAGTATATTTATAAAAATACAACGATAATAACTTAGAATGATGAATTTTCAAAATCAACGTCACATTTTGAACATTTATCTCTTTCAATAGGTTTACAGTCAGCTCCAACAAATCTATGTTTCTTTTCTACTGATGATGGAAAGTGATTCTCACCGTCATATCTAACTCCTTCCAAAACCCTAGATTCACATCTGAAGGTCGACCACCAGATTTAGGAGGGATTCTATACGTTTTCAAGTATATTTGGACTAAGTATCTCACGACGAAAATTCAGCTGCAAAATAATCACTGATTTCTTCCACTCGTAAGTTACCTCAAACATTCATCACATTCGTCCTTATTCCTCTACTTTTTTTATTTTATTTTTAGGTGGTAAAAATCATCAAATGAGTCGGGTGGGGCGGAAGAGACTGTCAGACTTTTACTGACTAAAAAAACACCCTGTTCCTTCTGTTGCCCTTTACGTTCCGGGGCCACGGTATCCTGTTAGGACGTCCCGCGACCCCGGTTCATTCCTGTCCTGAGGCACAACTTCTGCACCCACCAAAAGTTGTCTGCCTGTCAAATTTTCTATCAGTCCAGCTGAATGTTCATCAGCAGAATCCTCCTGAAGTGGCTGAACATACTGATATGTTCAGCCACTTCAGGAGGCTCAATATAATATATATATTTTGTAAATCATCATCAAGTCCTTGTTATAATAAATCAGCAATTTTATGTAATTTCAATCTAATAAGAAAAAATAAATACTTTCAGGGAAAATGTACCTATAACGGCCTAGCGTTGCCATATGGCAACATGCAAAATAACTTCCGTGACGTCAAATATACATAAAAAAATACATTCTATTTAGTATTATTGTAAACTTATGATGTGTCTGAACATGTATTATGCAAAGAAAAAATAAAAAACTGCGCCAAATAAAAATAAGTAAGACTTCGGTTTTTCTGTGCTCAATTTCTGCAAAATTTATGACAACCAACAAATGAATCAACCACTACCCTCAAACTTGAGAGCTAAATGACCACAAATCATATCTTATCTGTGACTTGTATATCTAACTTTATGCTTTTAATAACAAAAGATAGCTGAGGTTTTTAGTTTTTGATTATGATCCGTAAATTAAAATCGACTCCTCACGTTGCCATATGGCAACGCTAGTCCCTAATGGGTTAAGTTAATCTTTAACACCGTTGACATCTGTGGAGGAAAACATCGTGAGGAAATCAGGACTAACAATTAATATAAATTTGAAATTGCCAATCCGCCTTGCGCAAGCGTGAAGATTTATACTCGTGCCTTCTCTGTATAACAAGAGGCTTCTGCTCTTCAGTAGAACGTTTTAATAATAGATTGGTGTTATATAATATAATATATAAGTATTTTATTTATTTCTATTGTGTAATATTATAATATTGGCAAAACTGTCTGCCGGGAAGTGTTCGGGTGTAAGAAACACCATTGTTATTATATTCTGTGTTTCAAAAATAGACGTGTATTCATTAAATAATTAAGAGTTTATTAATCAATTACAGCTTTAATAATTTAAGCTTTAACAATTTATCAATGGGTAAATCGCCAATCCGCCTTGAGCAAGCATGGTCATCAAACCTCGGGCCTTATGAGAAGTCCCTTGCCCTGCAGCAGAGCAATAACAGGCTGGTATTATTATTCTTATTTATTTTTTCATTCATATTAAATTGTGCTTGTCATCTAAATATATATAACTCAAAGGTGAATGACTGGCTGACATAGTGATCTATCAACGCACAGCCCAAACCACTGGACGGATCGGGCTGAAATTTGGCATGCAGGTAGATGTTATGACGTAGGCATCCGCTAAGAAAGGATTATCCAAAATTCACCCCATAAGGGGATGAATCAGGGTTCCAAAGTTTGTATGGAGAAATCAACTTTGACGCGGACAAAGTCGCTGGCACAAGCTAGTACAAAATAAAACCAAAATTTAAAATATTTTAATCGTATTTCCAATTTGAAAATAGACTTTTTCATCAAGGCGCTCATGCTCGGCCCTCAAAGCTATTAAAGTTTGGCGCTCAATGTGCTAGCCTACTCAGAACTACTCGATATATTCATGTCACGTCGAGAATTTACACTTAATATGACAACCAGCGGTACCTAACACCATTTTCACGATAAAAGATAACGATACAATGTTGACAAATATGGCAGCAGTCGTGTTTGTTTGCCGAGGGGTATATATTCTTAACCAGCTTACAAGGGTTCATAAGATGTTTTGGACATTTGTATAGAGATGTGTAACTAGGATATGCCCGCGATTCGGTCACTTGAATGTCTGTCAACGGGTTTATTTTTGCTTGCTTTGGTTTTCTAAATTAAAATTAAGCCTAAGTTAGTCCTTATAATATCAGCTATCTGTCAATGAAAATCGGTTCAACGGATAGACAAAATTAAAAACAAAAACCTTTGATATCGTGTAAATATTCATCATAATTATGCATTTAGAAAAAAAAACTGTTACTTTGAACAAACAGACACTTCAATTTTTGGTCTATATTGCGCTCTTCCTTACGTTTAGGAAAACGTGCCATGTTTTTGGCAATGGGTGGCTGCAATAATATTATCAATATACAAAATCCTGATTACAATATTCTTGATGTTTTTATATTTTTTTAAATGTAGGTAAAGATTAATATAAAACACAATGTAGGTGAAGTATAGTACCTACCTAGATAGTATAAAAAAAATAACGAAGAAAATAGCCATGGTAGTATACACAAATAACCAGACCCGAAACACTACCTGTAGGCAGTCAATTTCTTAGCCGCTGAGAGACCAATCCCAAATGACAGTGTACCAAAATATACCCGCAATATAAAACGTCACCCATTTATAACAATTATTGGAATTCCCAACCAAAAGTGGTAGACAAGTGACAAAACTTGTCCTGACATGTCCAAACTTCTATAAACGCTGGCGTTTCCAAAGGACACGTCTATGAAAGTCAAAGAAACAACTGAAATTACCAAAATACTTCGGCGTGCGCGAAGTTGGACAACTATTTTACTCGATCCTTCGTAATAGTCCAAGATCGTAGACTTGCTAGACCTTCGTCATATTAGAATGGCTGAAATTTTCAGAATAGATAGAGGATCAACGGGTATAAAAAAAGACCTCGCCTGCCTCATTGGTCTAATAGTCGCATTCCCTGGTGGGGCAAAGTGTTGTTGGGTTTTTCCATCAATAATTTCTAAGGGCCTTATCACACTAGCGGTTTGCGAGCGGCTGCGGGGCGGGGCGGGCGCACAACGAATGCGTCGCGAACACGTTTTCATCGCGTGTTTGTAGTCCGTCCCGCCTACAAACGTTGCGATTTCGCCTCGCGTCCGTGACGTCTCCGCTGTGCAGCCACGGCGTGTTCGCGACGCATTCGCTGTGCGCCCGCTCCGCTCCGCAGCCGCTCGCAAACCGCTAGTGTGATAAGGCCCCAAGTGGCAGCCTCAGAGTCTGGACTTGTGTCCGGTTGATGGCAAAAGGCTGGCTCCTATTACATGGGACTTAAACATAACTGGTGAAATGTGGGTGTACTAATGAGTACACCTCTGCCTAACCCTTCGGGGATTACAGGCGTGATGATGTGTGTTACATAGTTGGATGGGCAGCTTAGATAACGGCTATGTCTTTTTTCATAAAAACTCATAATCATTATCATCATCATAATACGTAAAAAGTAATGATCTAACTTATTACATGTCACACAGGATAATTTTTATCCCAGTTTTCTTTCATTTCCTTATGATACTTTAGGACGTTTACTTCCGAATTTTAAGAATTCGGAAGTAAACGTCCTATAAAAGGGGGTGCTATAAAAGAGCTTTAACCAGTAACAATAATAAGTACCAAACGTTTCTGACTTGTTCAAGCATTTTCTTAAAGTTTATAGTGACGAGGGAGGAAGAAGTACAAAGGCGTTGTTGTACATTATTGAGCAACTTTATTTCAAATGTAAAGCCTTTGAATCTGACACTTATTAGGGTTCCGCACCTCAGTCGGCAAAAACGGAACCGTTATAGGATCACTTTGTAGTCCGTCTGTCTGAACGTCTGACAAGAACCTTCTTCTCAGGAACGCGTTGAGATATCAAGCTGAAATAAATATGAAATACTTCAGGTCTGCTACCCCTTGAAACAGTGAAAAAAATTAAACTTCTAAGCCAACGCAATCTAAAGATAAGGCCGCTTATGGCGCATATTTTGACACTCGAGGGAATCAAAACCCATAGGGGACTTCCCGTTGACCTAGTATCATGAAATTTGGCAAGAAGCAATGCCATGTAGCACACGTAAAAGAATAAATCCGAAAATCGTAAATTTGTAGTTACATCACAAAATAATTACGTTTTACGTTCGCCCTAGGAAGACCTACACTGACCTTATTGGTGAGGTTCTTCAGAAAGGTCAGGTGCGGAGTACTCGTAACCGGCGTGCTTGTATGACGAGATGTATGAACGTAGATAAGGCGAAAGGAGTACGTAAGGATCGTAGCAGGTGGCGTTCTGTGGTTTCTGCCTACCCCCATGGGAAAAAGTCGTGAGTTTATGTATGTGTTGTGTTAAATATTCTATAGATCTATACGTGGTCTGACACAAAAAATATATTTTTTATTTTTATTATGTGGTACGGAACCCGTCGTGCGAGCCCGACCCGCACTTTGCCAGTTTTTTCTGTTTTTTCTGAAAGAAAGCTGGCATCTGCCACTTACATGTACTACAAAGTCCCAATGCCAGTTCAATTAACATCTACCCCACTTTAGGGAGTCGCTTTAGGGAATCGGAGAAATCGATTTTGGCTAGACGACTGTTATTTTAAGTTGCCAAAAGCTCTAGAATATTTTAAAGCATTCCAATAATGGCTCGAAATTGGTTAAGTATTATTTTCTTCTTGACTACAATAACTTTAGCAAAATGAAAATGAAATTCTCAAACATTTATGAAACAAACCTTAATAAAATGTAGAATTGATTATGAATTCCAATGTTTAATTCATAAAATCGTCAGGGACAGAACCAATCGAAGTTATCAATTAAAAACAGGAGCTCTGAACATTGGACCAGCCAGTCACTCGTCTACGCTGATAACCAAAGACGTTAGACCTTTTGGAAGTCAATATTCGCCGTGTTTTTTGCTGATATACAACCCCAGTTGCTTGGCAAAGTTGTCGAAAATTGGAATTCATAATTGGGCTTTATTCGAGCTAGCCGTGGCGCTTATACACGGTTATTTTTAGGTCGTTCTTAAGCCGAAAGCCATAAACTCGATCATCAAACTCGAAACGATTGGGACCATTTTTTTTCAAAAATAACAATAAAAAAACAGCTGTTCAGTACACTTTGACGAGTTAGACGAACAAAACAAATGTACTGAACAGCTGTTCTTTTTATTGTTATTTTTGAAAAAAAATGGTCCCAATCGTTTCGAGTTTGATGATCGAGTTTATGGCTTTCGGCTTAAGAACGACCTAAAAGTAAGCGTGTATAATGTCCGAAATCATAATATTTAAACTAACTAACTAATGGCATAAAATTATAAACGAGTTTTTAATAAAATAAATATCCATACTTACATACTTATATCGTACTAATTTATAAAGAGGTTAAATTTGTAAGGTTGTATAGGGGGTAATCTCTGGATCTACTGAACCGATTTTAAAAAATCTTTCGCAAATTGGAAGTTATTTTATCTTTATATTTTGGCTGTCTGTCTGTCGGTCTGTCTGTCCGCCTATTCGTCTGTTTGTTCCGGCGAATCTTCAAAACGGCTGAACCAATATTAGTGGTACTTTTACAGACAGATAGCCGATGTTATGAGGAGTAACTTAAGCTTTTATTATGTATAGAAAATAAGGACGACGCGCAAAAAAAAATCTCCGTTATAATCGACACTCACGCGAACGAAGTCATAAGCATAAACTAGTTATTTATTAAAAAAAAACTTTTGTACCTTTTTGCTGGATCGTTAAACGGTCGGTGGGTATTCGTTGGCACGTATTTTACAGTACATTAGCTTTCAGACCGCCGTAGCAGTGAGCCCAAAAATATAAGCCCATCGAAAATGGATGAAATAGGAAAGTAAAAATTAATGTTTGCAACCCTTATGCTGACGTCACTTAACTAGGTGCTTCGATTGATGCTAAGGCTATGATGCATGCTTGAATACAATGCTTTAGCGAACCTACGTTTGGTTATCCTGTTTTTTTTTAAATTACTTTCTTCTCTGGTTACAATATTATTGTTGCTTCTATAAGTATTTGAAAACAATAAAGATAAATATAAAATAACAAAAAAGTCATGGGAGTTAAGAGATGATCAATTCCAATTGACGGCGCTCTTTCATGAACATGACGCGTGAATCAGCACCACTTAGCTCAATCATTTTGAAAGGAATGTACTAGGTACTGTATGCTTTCTTCTTCCACCCTAGTGTCAGAGTTTCTAAACCGCCTCAAGGGCCTCTGACATGGTTTGAGTGGAACAGTAAAGTCCAGGTTTTCTCACGATGTATGCTTAATAAATAAATAAAATCTTCCTCGCTGTGTGACTTCAGCCTATGCGCGAGTGTTTGACTTGCATTCTGCTGCGGTTTTGTTTGTTACTTATTATATTTTAAGGTCGATTTTTTAAGCATGATATTTATTGTTGTTGGATATTTTCCTTGAATCCAATAGGTGCTTATTCACGTAATGTTGACGATTCTAATTTTAGAATCGCAAAATTATATCGATAAGGAAATAAGCAAGCGCATTAATATGTAAAACTATTGAATCAATGCACCTATTTATAGTATTAAGAGTAAGTATGGAGTTTCTTACCCATTCTTCTCCATTCGAAACTATCTTTTGAAAGGGGCAACTATATTTCTCTTGTAAATGACGTTCAGAAGTGCCTTTTGATGGTCTAATTGAGTTAATTGTTTTGACATTGACTTTGCTAACTAAGCAGTAATACGTGTGTCCATTCAAACTGCTTGACCTTATCCTTGGCCCTTGGCAAAGAAAAGTATATTATTATGTATTCGACTTCGATCTTTTTTGGCGCCAATGACGCACAAATGTCTGGGATGTGACGATGGCACACATGTGAGTAATACTGCCGGGTTCAGCCGAATGGAAGCGGAGGCGCCCGAACGCCGGTCAAGCTTCAATACTCGCTGAGATTCAATGTTGCCAAAGTGCGGAAACTTCCCAGAATTTCGGGGAAATTTAAATTGTTTGCGAATTTTCGAAGACTGCTGATAAGATCGATAAGGTCATCATACATCTTTATGTATTATTTTCTTATGTTTTTTTTTAATTATGATAAGAGCCGTTATAGACGGATTTCAAGCAATAATAGTATCTAGCATTAAACACTAACAGGATAAAATAAAAATCAATGCATACACATTTCTTAGAGAATCATTGCAAAAATAGTTTCAAAAGTATACCATACTAACTTAGGTACGCACAAATAAAATCACGTGGAAAATACGCCCACTTTTATGGGAAAATAAAAACAAGAACTAGCAACACCAGTTGTATAAAATGTCATTGCAGTCCAACACAAGTCACAACTAAACATAAACAGAGTGCTTTTGACCGAAAAACTTATAATAATATTTACAGTAATGAGTGAACATAATGATAAATTATTGAACAATACAAATTGCTACGTAGAAGTGTCGAATGGTAGCCGAGTAAACAGAAACAAAGAAAATCATGAGTTACAAGAAATTATTAAACTTATGCCTAAAAATGGTGAGTACACATCACAAATAAGTTTACTTATTAATTTATTTGATTGGCTTACGTACTGGTAATGGTATATTCATTCAAAATTATCCTTGTGTAAATGTAAACAGTACCTAATTAGTGACAGCTGG
The DNA here is from genome assembly GCA_949316365.1 of Hoplodrina blanda. Classification (NCBI taxonomy): domain Eukaryota; kingdom Metazoa; phylum Arthropoda; class Insecta; order Lepidoptera; family Noctuidae; genus Hoplodrina; species Hoplodrina blanda. The sequence continues at coordinate 12,481,234 of OX438594.1, forward strand.
CCACAGTGAACTAGTGACGCAAACCGGCCATAGGGTTAAGCATAGACTGAGATAGGTAGTGATAGAATAAGTACTTATTTTGGAAAAGAAAGAGATGAAAGAATATTTTTGTTCTTTTTTTTTGTCCTATTTGTTGTTTTACGATCTTTTTTTCCTACGATATTTTTATTTTTGGGAAATTCGCCATATTTTTTTTGCAATTTTTATTTACATTTTGTTGCGTTAGATTTTGATTAGCCTTGAGCAAGGGTAGTGATCAATGCTCGTGCCTTCTCTGTACAAGAAGAGGCAATTGCCCTGTAATGGGACAATGTTAAACTGATTTAATAATTTTTTATTTTGTCCTTAATCATTTTAAATACCTAAATAAACGATAACGCCAATAAAATACCTACTCAATCATTGCCGGTTACTTGATATTATCTCGATTGTATTAATTTATTGAGTAGGCTTCCATGTCAAACGTTTTCTCGAGTACGACGTTGAGCACTTAGATATATTACGCTAATATATCATAAGCACATGATAGGTACAATTGTACAGTCAAACAAGCTATTTGGTTAACAGACAACAATATTATCTTTATGGCCATTCATTGATATTTTATGTTTACTTTTTAAGCTTGTGGTGTCTAATCATAACCATGTTATCTCTTCACCACCTTTGGTCGACTGTTAGAGAAAGTGATTTGACACGTGATTCGAAAGTCTTATACCTATCACAAAATAATTTACTTTTTTGCGATTATAAACTTTTATTTTTCAATCTTGTGTCAAAATACTGTATGGTGTTACGGTTTTTTTTGTTAGTACCTACTTTTTTTGTATTTCAAGGTCATACAAAACTCGGCACGTGCGAGTACGACTAGCTCATATTTTCATTTTTTTACAATCGATACTCGAGTATGTGTAATGTAAGAGAATCAAGATAATAATGTTCATCGTAATCTAATCTCAAAAATTAATCTTTTTGACGTCTATGAGAAAGATAATGACGTCATAAATGCGTCATGCGTCAAAGAGGAAGGGTGTGTCAGTCTCTTACTGACTAAAACCCATCCGTGTTCCTCCTAATGCCCTTTGCGTTCCAAGGCCACGGTAACTTCGAACAAAATCCGCTACCCTGGCAGACCCTGGTTACTTACCCATCTCTTTCGACGACTGTACACTTTTCTTTGTGTTTTTAAATCGCGGACCCACATGCTGAACCCCAAGTATAATGTAAATATTATGTGTGTGAATATTATGCAAATATACCGACATTATGAATGTGATTAACATAAATGTTTTTTTTTTGGGTTTTTTTTTTGCAATAACATTTAGGGAGGAAAATAATGTTCGTACGTGAATGTGTTTAATCAGGAATTCAGCCCCTAAAGTACTATTCGTTGAGGATAGTTTCATATTGCTATCTCAATATGACCTTGTGTGGCATTGCCAGACTTCCCGAATTTTTCGGGATGTCCCGATTTTAACCTTGAAATTGATAAGTAGTGTCCCGCTTTTTGTGGTTTTTCGACTGTGCTGCAAGAATTTTGACGTTTTGTGTGCTGAGTTTTATCTTACTACTAATATAATAAAGCTAACGAGTTTGTTCGTTTGTTTGTTTAAACACGCTTATCTACGGAACTGCCGGTCGGATTGGAAAAAATACATATTTGTATTATGATAGCTTGATTCTTATGGGATAGTATAGGTTTTATAACATCACGCTACGAACCACGGAAGCGGAGCAGTAGCCAAACACATAACTAACGCAGATATAAAAAACCTCGCGTACGATGTCGCGAGTAGCGTCGCTAGTAACTTTATACAAAAATTTAAAGAAACTATATATGCAGTAAAATGCACAAAAGTATGAAAATATAGGTAGATAGGTAATCTTCTTAGTTTATTATGTTATGTCACGGTTTTAAAGAACGAGTCCCGATTTTTTTTGCTTGAAAGTTTTCAAATCTCGATTTTTCCCGAAAAATAATCTGGTAACGATGGCCTTGAGTGTGAACGATCGCTCTCAAGGCCAGGCCCATAAACTTCACACGTCGTTGTGAAATGATCATAATTACGATGTGTCAGCATATTCTATAGAAATACTTATCGCGATTAAACTCACATGACAGTTAATTTGAGGTGAATTCACAAAAAAATCGATTTACTTCCTCAAGGTCACTTTATTTATACAATTTTATTGTTAATATAATTGTTTATTATTACTCAAAGTAAAACCTACCTAGATTTATAGGTAACTGCTTATGCCCACGACTTCGCTCCCGAAAATGTCGGTTATCGCGGACGCAGACGAAGTCGCGAAAAACTAGTTTACTATGTTCTTTCTTAGGGTTAAAAATTGTCCCGTACCATAAATTTCATCAAAATTGGTTTAGTGGTTTAGTCAGAGTCTTTAGCATTTATAATATTAGTATGGAAGTATGTATTCTAGAGTAGGTCCTGTGTATTTTTAACAAGGCAGTCAATAATTAAAAAAAACAGTAAAAAAAAAAATAATAATAATAATTATATCAATAAATGTTGTATTTTCTTTATAATTATTTAAAAATATAATTTATATGTATTTTAAATGAATATAGGAGATAGAAAAATAATTATATAAATATACACTAAGATACTTTATTTACATTTATAGAATTTTCGTCGATATCCTTCGGTATGAGATTGCAAGTATGTCAAGCAAATACTCCACAGGCCAAAGACCTGTAGATATGCATAATTTTATAGGACCGGTTATTACAAACCTAGAAGTTGTATGCTCTTACAAGCTTTGCCCGCGTCTTCGTCCGCGTAAAAGTCAAAGTCAAATCCATTCTTGGATTACGTTTTTTACCTATAGGGGTGTAACAATTCATATCACATAGCTGTTAACTCTGAGTAAGCCAAGTAACATTTAGCAAAAATTATTTCTGGTTTTTTTTTTGTGAAAATTATTATGTTAAAATAATTATGTTACAATGATTATGTTTAAATTAGTATGTTAAAATTATTATTGTTTCCGTGCCCTTACCGGGTTTCATGTTGGAACTTTCCTACTTTTCACACTTAAATGTACACAAATAAATAAATAAATGCAATAAAGAAAGATTTGATTTTTTTTTGTGTGATAAAAATGCAAAAAATAATTATAATGCCTGTAATATAGCCTCACAAACTCACAAACTATACCTCTTTATAGTATAAGTGTAGAAAACAAAGTCACTTACCTTCTGTACGCTTAGATCTTTTAAACTCTGCACCGAATTTTAATTCAGTTTTCGTCAATAGATAGAGTGATCTAAGAGAAACGTTTATTATAGTAAGTATCCAAGTACATTGAATCCATGCGAACCAGGGCGGGTTGCTAGTCTAGAATATAAGATTATGCATACGCGCCCATAAGTGACCTCAATTTTCGCACTTCAAAAAACTCAACGCGCTTATCCGTGCTAACGTTTCGACACAAACCAGTCTGTCAATATGCTAGTTGCTCATTCCAAAATGTAGGTAGGGCTCTATGGAGAGATACGAGCAAGAAAATCTATGGACACTCTCTTCTGTTAAGTTTTTACATAATCCTGGATACATTATTCTCATTGTTTATATATGGCAAAAAACAATGTTGGTAAATAGCATAACATAATATCACGCCTGTAATCCCCGAAGGGTTAGGCAGAGGTGTACCCTTTGGTACCTACATCCACATTTCATCCTCATATAATAGAGGGCGAGCCTGTTGCCATCAACTGGGCACAAATCCAGACACCGAGGCTGCTTCTGAGAATTTTTTGATGGAGAAACAAAATAACACTATGCCCGACCTGGGAATCCAACCCAAGACCTCATGCTAAGCAGTCGCGCTTTGCGACCACAAGACTAACGAGGCAGTAAAAAATATAAAAATACCCTGGTAGTCATCATCTGCCTAGCTTTTTCCCAACTTTGTTGGGGTCGGCTTCCAGACTAACCGGATGCAGCTGAGTACCAGTATTTTACATGGAGCGACTGCCTATCTGACCTCCACAACCCCAGTAACTGGGGTAAAAAAAGTTATAAACCATGACAGTTAGGAGATGATGAATCCCAACTGACAGCGCTCGAATCGTTCGTTCACAAACATGACGCGTGGATCAGCACCATTTAGCTAAACCATTTTAAAGAGAACCTAATACTACAACGCATGCGCCACCATCAGCGGAGCATTTAAGTGAGCATGACAATGCTCTCAACCGCTATGCTCATTAAGTCAAACACATAATAACTTTATAAACAAATGAACGTCTCAAACCTCAAATGGCTCCATGGTACTCACATTTACAAAATTGAAATAAATATTATTAAATTAAGCAAAATGTATTAGTATTGTAATAAGATGGAGAAACTCCCAAAAACCAATCAATCTGCCTAGCCCTTTCCCAACTATTTTAGGGTCTGCTTCCAGTCTAACCGGATGCAGCTGAATACCAGTATTTTACATGGAGCGACTGCCTATCTGACCTCCACAACGCATTAACTGGGTAATACCATACCCCTTGGTAAGACTGGTTGTCAGACTTTCGGGCTTCTGATGACTTGTAACGACTGTCACAGAACCACGTATGACAGCTAGGACTAACCAAGGCACGGAGGACTCTCGGTGGTTAAGATAGTCACCCATCCATGGACCAGCCCCGGCAAGCGTAGCTTAACCTGATGGATCGACCTGTGCGGCTGTTATTACTTAGCCACGACAAAGTCAAAAAAACCCTACATTCATAATTCAGTATATAAAATATGATATTATGTATCCCTGATTCTGTTTGAGAATTGACACTTTAATTAACTGTCAACAATCAATTTGTCATAATAATGCGATTAGATAATCCAGCTCAAGGTATCCTTAGGGTTAAATAATTTGTATTATTACAATACAATTATTATCTAGGCTAACCTAGATTAATGACTGTGACATTAATAAAGCCCAACATACACAGAAAGCGGGAGCGGGACTTGTGCGGGACGTGAGCGGGACGTGAACGTGACGTGAACGTGACGTAAGCGGGACGTGGGCGTGACGTGAGCATGTCGTCGGTTTTTTTTTTCGGTATGCCATCTCGCAGGTCAACCTATGAGGTTGTCGGCTGCTTAACCGGGCAATCCTGTGGTGCCTGTTGTATTCCTTGTATTTATATGGATGTCCACACACTGAACGCTCACGTCCCGCTCCCGTCCCGCTCCCGCTCTCGCCCGCTCTGTGTATGTTGGGCTTAATACCTAATCCAAGAACGTAAATTTTGCAGTAACAAAAACTATTTAGTTAGTATTCGGGGCATCTTATCTGAATCTAATCTTATCAAATAAATTTGGTTGTAGATGTACGTTAGTAGAATATATTGAGATTACTTTTACAAGTCTGTTTTTCAATCTGTCGACGTCAATTTACTATCTGACTGCCTTTGAAAATTCCGAATGAAACCAAGGAATATCTAGTCCTGAAATTCAGACGGAATCAAGTATTTTTCTCTCTTTTTTCAGTAAGAAAATCGATAACTGGCACCATTTTCAGTCTGCCAATCGTATATTTTTTGCTCATGGAAATTCTCATGGATTTTGTCCGCCCTGCGGCAAGTGGGGGGTCTGTTAGACCCTCGACTAAGCCCACAAGATGGTCTTCAACGATCTATGACTGGGGCACTGGAGTTCTTGCGCAGTTCTTCACATTTTCCCGGCAAGTACTAACCTGGCTTATTTACAGAGGATACTCAGTTACTGGGTTGTGGAGGTCAGATAGGCAGTCGCTCCATGTAAAATACTGATATTCAGCTACAGCTGGTTAGACTGGGAGCCGACCCCATAGTTGTGAAAACTAAAGGCTAGGCAGATGATGATTTACAGAGGATACTACTCCTCTTTGTCTACCCGCAGAACACACCATATGTCAACCGCAGATCGTCATGCGAGACTCTGTCACATACTCGTTAGTAATTCTCTCTATTTGCGTAGTAAACCTGCCAAAATCAATAGTAGTATTCATCAGTAATAATTAAATCGATTGTTCCAACAAATCTACTTACAAAATGATCAAATGTCGAGAGTATTATCATAATTTATTAGTTCAATTAATAGTCTAATGATATCTATCTGTTCTGATACCGTTGTGAGGTCAGCTCTCGGCTCCGATAGATTTGCTATTCAAGTTAGGGCTTTAAATCATGTACGCCAAAATACCTTTTTTAATGACAAGATAGAAAAGAGTGCTTTCAACTTACGGTTGGCTTTTGGCGGTTTGTGGCGGTCCTCGCCGGGCTTTGTACCGTCGGGGTAAATAGAACAGTTTGAACTAAATATAGGTATACCTTTATTTGATGGAAGAAATGGAGGTTGGCCTTTGCCCAGCAGTGGGACAGTACGGGCTAGTTATAATAATCTATACTAATATTATAAAGAGGAAAACTTTGTATTTTTGTTTGTTTTTTTGTTTGTAATGGATAAACTCAAAAACTACTGGACCGATTTTAAACATTCTTTCACCATTAGAAAGCTACATTATCTGCGAGTGACATAGGCTATATTTTATTTTAGAAAAAATAGGGGTCCGTAAGATATTTGGATTTTTCGGACCCAAGGTGTAAACTCGCTAAAACTCGAGAACGGCTAGGCCGATTTAGCTGATTTTAGTTTTGAAATGTTCGTGGAGGTCTAGGGAAGGTTTGAAGGTGAGAAAATATGGGGTAGGGGTAGGTGTAGGGTAGGGGTAGGGTAGGGGTAGGGTAGGGGTAGGGTAGGGGTAGGGTAGGGGTAGGGTAGGGGTAGGGTAGGGGTAGGGTAGGGGTAGGGTAGGGGTAGGGTAGGGGTAGGGTAGGGGTAGGGTAGGGGTAGGGTAGGGGTAGGGTAGGGGTAGGGTAGGGGTAGGGTAGGGGTAGGGTAGGGGTAGGGTAGGGGTAGGGTAGGGGTAGGGTAGGGGTAGGGTAGGGGTAGGGTAGGGGTAGGGTAGGGGTAGGGTAGGGGTAGGGTAGGGGTAGGGTAGGGGTAGGGTAGGGGTAGGGTAGGGGTAGGGTAGGGGTAGGGTAGGGGTAGGGTAGGGGTAGGGTAGGGGTAGGGTAGGGGTAGGGTAGGGGTAGGGTAGGGGTAGGGTAGGGGTAGGGTAGGGGTAGGGTAGGGGTAGGGTAGGGGTAGGGTAGGGGTAGGGTAGGGGTAGGGTAGGGGTAGGGTAGGGGTAGGGTAGGGGTAGGGTAGGGGTAGGGTAGGGGTAGGGTAGGGGTAGGGTAGGGGTAGGGTAGGGGTAGGGTAGGGGTAGGGTAGGGGTAGGGTAGGGGTAGGGTAGGGGTAGGGTAGGGGTAGGGTAGGGGTAGGGTAGGGGTAGGGTAGGGGTAGGGTAGGGGTAGGGTAGGGGTAGGGTAGGGGTAGGGTAGGGGTAGGGTAGGGGTAGGGTAGGGGTAGGGTAGGGGTAGGGTAGGGGTAGGGTAGGGGTAGGGTAGGGGTAGGGTAGGGGTAGGGTAGGGGTAGGGTAGGGGTAGGGTAGGGGTAGGGTAGGGGTAGGGTAGGGGTAGGGTAGGGGAAGGGTAGGGGTAGGGGTAGGGTAGGGGTAGGGTAGGGGTAGGGTAGGGGTAGGGTAGGGGTAGGGTAGGGTAGGGGTAGGGTAGGGGTAGGGTAGGGGTAGGGTAGGGGTAGGATAGGGTTAGGGTAGGGTAGGGGTAGGGTAGGGGTAGGGTAGAGGTAGGGTAGGGGTAGGGTAGGGGTCGGGTAGGGTAGGGTAGGGGTAGGGTTAGGGTAGGGGTAGTGTAGGGGTAGGGTAGGGTAGGGGGTAGGGTAAGGCAGGGTTAGGGTAGGAGTATTGGTAGTGTAGGATACCACGCGAACGAAGTCGCGGCGGGTCAGCTAGTAATATTATATAGAGGAAAACTTTGTATTTTTGTTTGTAATGGATAAACTCAAAAACTACTGGACCGATTTTAAAAATTCTTTCACCATTAGAAAGCTACATTATCTGCGAGTAACATAGACTATATTTTATTTTAGAAAAAATAGGGATCCGTAAGAAAAATCACGCGAACGAAGTCGCGGGAAAAGTGCTAGTAATAAAATATAAATAATAAAACACTGCCTCGACTGCCTCGCTGGTCTAGTGGTCGCAAGGTGCGACTGCTGAGCATGAGGTCTTGGGTTCGATATCCAGGTCGGGCAAAGTGTTATTGAGGTTTTCATGAGGAATTTCTCAGTAGCAGCCTCGGAATCTGGATTTGAGGCCGGTTGATGGCAACAGGCTCGCCCCCTATTACATGGGACTTAATCATAACTGGCGAAATGTGGGTGCACTAATGGGTACACCTCTACCTAACCCTTCGGGAAGTTTGGGGAATACCTACCTGTGTTAGACTGATATAATCCATGTATACCTAGATTTCCGTGGCGTTTCCGTGTTAACAATCATTACAAAACCAATATAATTATGAAGCTTGTATCAACACAATATTAAACATTAGTTTTAGAGCTCCATTATAACTGTATTGTTATTTCCTTATAAGTAACGGTATGGAGCATAATACCTATCGATTTATAAATGTCTTATGGAAAATATATAACAGTGTTACGTCATGTAACGCGTCTGATCTTGACGTTTGACGATTGATAGGCGTACCTTCCTTTTGTTTACGTATAATTTTCCTCCGATAATACCAGAGACGGACTGTGAATTTGTGGGGCCCTAGGCTACTAACACTATTTGTGGGCCTACCTAATTTTTCATGCTAATTGCCATTTTTTTTTTCAAAAAACTGTTTGTTATAATAATGCATTATGATACAAGTGAGTTAAGTTTGTCATTACATTCGACATTGAATTGCATCCCGAACCGAAGGCGAGGGAGCGTCATGGAGCGGAGAGTAAAGTGATAAAATATAGTAATAATTTATTTTTAAAATGTTAGTTTTTTCTCCATCGGGGGCTGGGGGCCCTGGGCTGCAGCCCAAAACGCCTATTTATAGATCCGCCCCTGGATAATACTTACTGAAATAAAAGGAATACAAAAATATCTAACTAGCGAGAATAAGGTTCAATTTACACTGCTGCGGATTTCATCGGAAAAAGTTTCATGTATATTACATAATGAACGTAAATACATTGTTTAATGTAGGTACACACGCAATAAACTAATCGCTCTTCTTCAGATGAATTCTGACAGATTTCGGAGAATTGAATTCTAAGAAATCCTAAGAATTCTAAGAATTCGGCGTCGAGACGTTGGGTCTTGGGTTTGATACCCACGTCGGTCAAAGGTTTCCGTTTCAAGAATTTCTCAGTAGCAGCACATACTTTGGAAATTAGTTTTGTGAAAATATTATTAAGCAGGATAGACTGGAGAGTTAACTGCTTACCCTTAAAAGAGCTCTTTTTTTTTGTTATAACTTTTATTTGAAGTATACAGACTCGTAAGTACTACCGCCATATTTGTTCCTCCATTAAGATCTATCTGACGATTGAACAATAGGCCATTAGTAGCTTAGACACCTAGGTGCTCCCTAGGTAGCTTAGATTTAATACCATCTTGCTCTTGTTCGACTTTTGTAAAACATATTTTTAAATTATTTATTATTCAGATAAAAGTTACTTATGACAAAAAAAACAGCTCTTTTCATTAAACTTCAGTAAAAGTTTCCAGCTTATTGGTATTACACACCGCTAATTTGTTGACTCTTTTTGGAATTACTTTTATCCATATATACACTATGTAACAAAAACCCTGTCAGATCAGTGTTGCCGTTGATCAGTTTTTATGTTTTATTTTAATTTAATTACTTCTTCTTTCTTCTTTTTTTTTTTCACTGGGGAAAAATAATAATCTCAAATCCATTAAATGGTTACGTATATGTGTACGCAGTACGATGCCGAATAATACCCTTAAGGATCGGACAGGGTTTTTGTTACATGCTGTATAGATCCTATTAAAACACGAAAATAATAATTTAAAAAAATCATATTATCTTGTGTATCTTGCTTAAGTGTAGGAAGTTTCGGTTCGGAATCGGTTCATTCATTTCGAAAAATAAAGACTTGAAAGTTTGTGTGAAATACCGTACGGCGGAAACGTTCTTAAGCATTATCTTCATAAATCAAGCTTGTCACTAAGCCATTAGCGGAACACATTTATTCAAGCTCTAAACGCCATTTACATTCAAATACTGTTGTTACTAGAAAGCTAGTGTTCTGTTCATAAATCGGAATAAATAACGTATCCCTGGCGCTACATCGTTTGGCCTAAATTCCTATCTGTTACACAACAGGCGAGGGGGTGTGGTTCCTGTTACAGCGGGGGTTGCAACGCTGATAGCGTTCGCGACGATATGAGTCGTGTTGGAGCAAAATGAGAGTATCTTGAACCGTCATAGATATATTATGTTATTTTTCACAAGTTTTGATAAGAGCACATAATAATCGCCTTACATATGGCTGTAAAATATCATTGTACTCATCATTATGAACAACTACCTTCTTTCCGCGACTTCGCCCACGTCATAATTGATATACCTACTATCCCACAGAAACCGTACATTTCACGGGATAAAAAGTAGCATTTATGTATGCTATTCCAGACTATTATCTATCTCTGTGCTAAATTTCATCCAAATCCGTTTATCCGTTCTCGCGTGAATAAGTACCTAACAAATAACCATCTATCCAAACTTCAGCATTTATAATAATAGTATGATTCCTACCTATTATTATATTTTCGATGTTTTAATGGTCATAAATTATTCTTATTCTTAGGGCCTCTTTCACCACCCTCAAGTATAGTGACGAGTAGACTAATCGTCAGTTAAAGTCCCCCGTAACTTCACGTGCGACTTTCACGATGTCCGAGTAGCACTAATCATAAGATTAACTGACCCTATTAATAAAAGATACTCATAACTTTTACTTGCCAATTAACTTTAATTAGAAAGTAACTAATCAACACTTTACTTGCAGATGGTGAACGAGGCCCTTAATGTACTTATTATGAGGTTTTGATTGTTAGGTTGCATTCACTATCATTTGACTTCACGTAAATCTATGAAACAGCTGATTTTTTTCTCGATTTCAGGGTTGACTAACTAAACTAAAAATTTCCATTCTCATAATCCGAGTCTCCAATAACTTTTGTATCCAAAGAAATTCCATTCTCATAATTAATTTCTCTAACCAAAAAAATCCATTATTAAAGTTCCACAATATTCCAGCTAATTGCAACTGGGACCGCACCCTAAGGTCTGGCACACATTGTAGATCGAGTCGCCAATTTGTGGAGCCACATTAATTACATACAGCCTGTGTTTTAAATTCTTGTGGAACACAGATGTTTTATTTTAACTGTACTTTTCCGTGTGGTTTTGCCTTTATATCTAAGTGGTGTGAGATATGGGTGTATTTGAGACCGCCATGAGTTAACGTTAAAAGTTACTGATTGAAAGCAAAATATTTAAATATACACATGTAGCAGGATTCCCAGGTCTTGAAAAGTGTTATTGGGTTTTTTCATCGGGAAGTTCTTAGTATCACCCTCGGAATCTTAATTTGTGCCCGGTTGATAAAAAAAATACAAATTAATATTAAAAAAACAATTAGGTAGTACCAAAGATAATATTATGATAATAAATTATATCTTTTAATAATAATAATCCATGCTTTTTGTTACCTTGTACGACATCCTTGTATACCACGACAAATTAATAAATTCCATCGGTTTTTTATTGCTAAAGTACCTAATATACGTTAATAATTGGGCTCATAGATAGGCAATCAATAGTAAGACTGTTATTACACGGTTAAAAAAAACAACTTGAATTATGTTCTATCGGAAAATTCGAGAATTTTTTTTTTTAACAAAGTTTAAGCAACGTATTAGCCACTTCAACGCGGAAGGCGCGTTTCCGGGATCACCGGCGTAAGTGTGGGAAGGGAACACCTGAATGGTTTTTAGTCTATAAGAGGTTGATAGGCATGTCCCCCCCCCTTTTGGTCATGGCACATACATTTGGATTGTCCACCCCTTGAGAAAAAAGGGTTATATACTCTGAGTTAGGTTTTAGCTCTTCCAAAGCTATCAAAAATCTTATCCTTACGCAAAACTCATAGCAACAATACAATAAAACGCTATAAGAAGCTAACTTTTCTCAATTCCCCGCTAGTCTCAACACTAAGGGCGCTTCCTTACATTGTCTGCAAATAACTGGGACGCTATCTAGGTACCTTCGACACTCTGACTTCAGTCTCTGGAAGCTTTTAAACTTACTTCCTATCTATTTGTTCGAACTCTTCACCATAAATGATGAATGCGGTGGAATTTTCAACACTTCAATATACTTGTTCGATATTTGAATTTTAAATGAGGGTTCTCTATTCGAATTTGGTGCAGGTGTTATTTGTGTACCTACGTGGCGTTCTAATGATGTGTGCTTTGTTAGAATGAGACGAAGCGTTTTGAGTGCTTCACGGGGACTTCCCCGACAGCGATCTCCATACAAACGATCTCCATACAAAACTACGAATTTTTGTCAATTTGTAATTTAACTCGATGCCATTTTGTATATAGGTTAAGGGCACTAATATCTAGGTTTGTGATGGTTAGTCAGTTTTCGTTAAATAACTTAATCAAAATGATATTTTTTTTTAGATTTTTATAAAATGTTGCTTCTCACTAGAAATTTCTCCTTTGTCGTGCAGGCGTTTACAAACGTTCAGTTCAGGACACACCCAATATTCGCTTGCGAACCACCAGTGGGTTGCGAACCATACTTTGGGAACTACTGATCTATGGTATTAAAATGGCGCTGGTATGACCTACAAATAATATTTCAAGATGACGTGCTTGTTCACATTCTTCGATGAAGGCAATAATTGCGCCCGTCATTCGAAATTAAAGTTATAGTTATAATTAAAATTAATTTCACTCAAGGTAACTTAGAACAATACCTAAGTAGTACAAATTAAAGATAATGAGTTTGTGAGAAAAAATAAATTATATTCAGCAGTAATAAAATGTAATTTTATTATACTCGTTCAACATGAATAATTTAACCTTTTGCAATATTTTATTGATTTTTAAAGAGTTCATGGAGTTTATTGCTCGTTCTTTTCCGTTAACCTACATACCTACATAAACTCACGCCTTTTTCCCATGGGGGTAGGCAGAAACCACAGAACGCCACCTGCTACGATCCTTACATACTCCTATAGTTCATACATCTTGTCATACAAGCACGCCGGTTACGAGTACTCCGCACCTGACCTTTCTGAAGAACCTCACCAATAAGGTCAGTGTCGGTCTTCCTAGGGCGACCCCTCCCTGCGTTGCCACTCACCTCTGCCATATAAATACCTTTTCAACCGACTTCAAAAAGGAGGAGGTTCTCAATTCGGCGCGTATGTTTTTTTTTTTTTTTGTATGTATGTTACCTGATTTCTCAGCCAATTATGAATAGATTTGGATGATTCTTTTTTTGTTTGAAAAAGTATACTTCCGAATAGGTCCCATTGAAATATTGTCATGATCTGATGATGAACTTCGGAGATATGGAACGGAACTCCTTATAGAATCACTGCATAACTGTCGTAACAAGTAAAATTGCTTTGTTAAATACGTGTAGTCGATGACTGACTGAAGGAAAAGGGGGTGAGGGTACGTCAACCCCCCTCCTACTACTTTTCAAAATTAAATATATCGTGTGAGGTATTGTTTGAAAGGGCTTTTTGTAAGGATTTCAAACATTAACACACAAGCACTAAAAAGTGAAAAATAAAAAGCTTTTTTACAAAAAAATAAAACCGCCTTCAAAAACTACAAAATAAAAAAATAACTTTAGTTTTGGAAGTCGGTGGCAATATCTACATAACAAAAAACAAAACCAAAGCCACCGACTTCCAAAACTAAAGTTATTTTTTTATTTTGTAGTTTTTGAAGGCGGTTTTATTTTTTTGTAAAAAAGCTTTTTTTCTGTTTTCATTTTACGTATACTTAAATAATTTTTTCCTATAGATAGACAATGGCACACCTGTTCTGCCGTTATGGGCTAATTAAAAGATGAAACTACTAATCACTATACATAATATTATCAAAATTGGTTTAAAAATTTTAGACGTAATAGCTTAACAAATAGACAGAGAAAAAGATTTTTAATTTTACTATTCAACCAAATTATACCTACTATTAACTCAATCTAAGTGGTGGCAACTTGGTCTTTTAGTGTTGCCAAATTAAAATATAGCGAATGTTAAACAGTAAGGAATATTATTCTTTGACGAAATTAGTGAAATTAAAGCAAAATTAGAACAATGTTCAGTTTATTTACCTTTTAGAACCGTTCAAACTTTTTAAAGTTTATTTCGTTACCAAATTATACTATGGATGTTGCCAGCCACAATAATCCCGATAAGTACGCTAGTAACCGTAACGAACGACCTATAATAATATTTTATCATGTTCCGTTCATAACATAATAATCCTTATTAACACTAACGTTAAAGGTTATAGTCCATTAATTAGTATTTCAGTACCAAAGTAATTTTTGGCAGGCTGAGAATTTGAACCTGTAGTGTAAAATAACTGGATATAAGCTTGGCTCTTAGGAAAATAACATAAACAAGATTATGGGCAATTTTCGACCCTAAAATAAAAAGCACTGGGCACATAATAAGATAAAGTAAAGCTATAGCTAAATCGCTTTTATATTGAGTCCTCGCCTGCGCGGTACAGGGACGCGGGGGTGGGACGAGAACAGGGACCGGGAGAGGCGCGGGCGGCGGGCGCTCGTAGCGTGGCGTGATACACAAGTGGCGAAATGTGCACTGGACAGTATTTGATATGTGACGTCATAGTGGTTAACGGTTAACAGTGTCAGCTGGTGAGGACTCAATTAAGCACCTAACGGGTGTAACAAACACCTAGAAATGAAGTCGAAAATTGCATAACTATTCTTCTCATCATTATGATCATTTTTTTGTTCTGGACTATACCTGGGAACCGTCTGGTTACGATTTTAAAGGTCAAAAATCTAACTTTCTTTTTATTTTTTTACGTAAATATTTTTTTAATTGTTATAACTAAACTTTAAATAACCCTACGATCTCTAAACTGTTGCATGCACTCTAAGAACAATGTTTTGCGTTGTCGCTGTACCACAATCAGAGATTTTTCACACCAAAAAAAAGTCGTTTCCCGGAGTTTAATGGCCAGTATTCGTAGCTATGGGATGTGTCTTTAACTTCTTCTTCTTACTTTGTCTATCCCTTAAAGTGAATTCGATTCATTTAAAGTTAGATCAGAAGGCTAATTTATTCTCCTAATTAAAAACGTTTAAAATCTAATCGGAAACTCATCTCAGCGACAACCATAAAAAATTAAAAGACTTTTTGACAGATTGAAGCTAAATTTAAATTGCGATCGTTCTTAAAAAATAAAAAGGATTGCACCCTAAAGGCGTATTGACGTAGCCAGTATTTCAGTAAAAGAGTTTTTGAAATCGGGTCAGTGCCCGCATATTAAGCAAAAAATGGTGCCGCGCCGAGTATAGGTACACGTCACCTGTCACACCTGACAGTGAAGCGTGGTACTGACGAGCCTGGTTTAGATTCGAACCGAAAAACTTTGAAAGATAAGGTTTATTTTTCAACTGAGAAAATATTTGAAGGGTGTAAATAATAATTTGACTGCTTCGTTGGACTATAGTGTGGCCATTAGTGCTGTGCACTCCCTGAGGTATGCGCGCGGCGAGACGGGGGGGAGAATCGGCTGCTGCGCTCTGTCAGTCTGCCGCCGACGCTCACGGCGGTAGCTAGCATTTGTTTGTAGCGGACTGTCTATGTCAGACGCACATGAGATAAATATTCAGAAATGGGTCGTGCGTTATCTCGTGATGTCAAGACCGTCATTTTTAGAATGGTCGAATATTTTAAGAAAAGAAAAGTAGACAAAAAGTTTTGAATAGAATAGTGATGCGAATATTGCCAAAATCGTAGCGGAGGCAATTTTCAATTCAAATGTACTTTCTAAAGTTTATCTTGGATCTCTGACATCGGTGAAGGAAAACATCGTGAGGAAACTTGGAATTGTAATTAATATAAGTCTGGAATCGCCAATATTAAAGCTTTACATAAAATATTGTAAACCGATATCGTAAGATCAGTCCGACAATATCGATCTCATGTGAACTCATGCACTTTTTCTTCGCCCCCCACCTCTCCGCGCATACCTCAGGGAGTGCACAGCACTAATGGCCACACTATAGTGTCCGCAAAGCGCGATTGCTGAGCATGATTTCTTGGGTTCGTTTCCCAGGTCGGGCGAAGTGTTTCCATCGGGAATTTCTCAGTAGCAGTCTCGGAGTCTGGATTTGTGCCCGGTTGATGGCAGTAGGCTCGCCTTTTATTAACTAGGATTTAAACATAACTGGTAAAATGTGGTGCACTAATGGGTGCATCTCTGCCTAACCCTTCGGGAATTACAGGCGTAATGTCATGTTATATTTTTAATATATTGTACTTTAAATAAGTTTACACATAAGTGTGAACTTATTTATTTACCGTAGATGAGGCGAAAGGAGTATGTAAGGATCTTAGCAGTTGGAGTTCTGTGGTTTCTGAAAAAGGCGTGAGTTTATTTACGTATGTATGTATGTATGTAGGTATGTATAAGTGCAAAAGTAAACAAAAAGGACTTATACAGTCGACAATTTTATTCAAGGTTGATAATCTCCCATACCTACCCCATCTAAACTTGCCTGAACTATAGTTGTCGGTTCACTAAACCCTTACAGATATTGGCATGTCTCCAGTTTAATTGTTTCAATAGTGTCCGTCCACTGCTCACCCTCCCATGCAAGTCGCAACGCAGATATGATAGAGGGAACTGGGTTAAACCGACGAGGCGCTGCTATTCAATGTGTATTTACAGATGAATACGATCGCTTATCTAAGTATTATTAAGAGTTATCTATCTTCTATCTGTGTCGATACGATAAGACATGTTTCCGTGACTTACTGACGGACTTTTAATGTTTTTATTGACTAGTTTTTTTCCGTGTCTTGGTTTGTAAAGATTTTGGAATTAAATCAAACCTACAGAACACTTAGCAATAAGTGGGAATGATAGTTGTAAAATCTCCTAATAAGAAATTTTTAAAGAAAAAAATTGTTGTTTACAAAAGCCCAAAACAAAAAAAAAAATGGGAATTTAATCTAAAAAAAAATAATAGCAATATAGTCTTAGGCGGAATATGTGCCACTACCGCGCGAAACGGCTGACGCTCAGCATAATGCCGTGGCACGTGCATAAAGGCCACGTGCGCAAACCACGGCGCTGGTTTTCAGCGTAAGCCGTAATAAAATAAATAAATAAAGTAAAATGATTGTATGTGTTAAGCTAGATCAATATTATGTGCCTTTCTGCTAATTTCGTTTAGCCGTATAAGCGTGAATGAGTAACAACATCTATCTATTCATTCATCCATCCATACATAAAATTTTTCTCGTTCAAAATAGTAGAAGGAATTAGGATAGGTTAATAAATATATTATAATTAACACTACACATACAAGTTATCGATCAATAGCAGCGGTTATCGATCAATATCGAATTAGGTTAATTTATATACAATTACTTAAAATTATTAATAAGATAAAATAAACACTTTACATACGCCTGTAATCACCGAAAGGTTAGAAGTGCACTCATTAGTACACCCCATTTCGGCAGTTATGTTTAAGTCCCATGTAATAGGGAGCGAGCCTATTATCATCAACCGGGCACAAATCCAGACTCCGAAGCTGCTACTGAGAAATTCCTGATAGAAAAACTCAATAATACTTTGCCCGACCTGCGAATCGAACCTAAGAGTAAGGACCTCACGCTCCCCGGGTCGATGGCGTTTTTTATTCCACGCGCGGCCGCGCGCCTCAAAGAGCTCTCAGCACAGGGACGGGGCCCCAACAGGGCCAAACGCCTGCCGGGGTCGC
The DNA here is from genome assembly GCA_949316365.1 of Hoplodrina blanda. Lineage (NCBI taxonomy): Eukaryota > Metazoa > Arthropoda > Insecta > Lepidoptera > Noctuidae > Hoplodrina > Hoplodrina blanda. Next base: position 12,499,184 of record OX438594.1, read on the forward strand.
TGGACGTCTTAATAGGATACCATGGCCCCGGAACGTAAAGGGCAACAGAGGGAACAGCGTGGATTTTTAGTCAGTAAAAGTCTGACAGTCCCTTCCGCCCCACCCAGGGCGGAAGAACTCATTTGATGATTTTTACCACCCAAATGCTCAGCAGTCGCGCTTTGCGACCACTAGACCAACGAGGCAATAAAAATAAAATTAGACAGAAAATAGAGAAAGAATAAAATTATTAATATGAGAGACTATACTAGGGCACTTTGTTTTTCTGGATTTCCACCCCTGAGTGAATTTTACAACCCTCTCACCCCCTCGTTGTGGGGTCGAATTTGTATTTTAGACAAGTTTTTATTTAATTATACACACATCAAAAGTGTCTAGGGATCAACATCCCTAACATTTGTTAGGGATGTTGATCCCTAGACACTTTTGATGTGTATAGTTACGGAAAGCAGTTAGTCTTTTAATTATTAACTAATTTGGGCCTGTACTTAATGTTATAGCAACGTTTTTCTCTCTAGCCGTTCTGGTTTCATTTTTACAAGGCGTTATCGCAATCTCTATTTGTATAAAATAAAGACGCTTTCCGCTGTCTGTAGACTTAGGTCTTTTAAACAACGCAACGAATTTTGATGCGGTTTTTTTAATGGATAGAGTGAAATTAGAGGAAGTTTCATCATACGTATAGTTAATATTACATGGCTCCTGTGCGAAGCGGGGAGGAACGCTAGTTTCTATACAAATCTCTAATGCGCTGTGTAAGAACATCTAGTTTATTCTATATTTATTCTTTCTCGATGTATAACGGAGAATTGAGCTTGAGGTCTTGAGCTGTCATTCCACTGACCCAGGATCAGCAACTCACCTCGAGCTCACTTTACAAAAATTCCGCGTAACACAATCGACCAATCAGCACTGTTCATCACTATGAACAGTGCTGATTGGTCGATCGCGTAATTTAAACCAAAGTCCGTTCAAAACTGTGCTACCAACACGGCAGTAATCTTAAGTTATCCCTCAAAATTATTGTATCACATCCTTTATTACAAACTCCCGAAAAATTAACATCCCTCGAGACAAAAAGTGTGTGAAAACCAGTTAACAATTCACCCTAAAACAACGAGAAAAAAAAATAACGCTACCTTTTATGGTGTAGCCCATAAATTAAATACCAAAACTTTTAGGAAAACATTTTAAATTGTTGAAAAACAGCGCGGCTTCTGCCCTCGGGCGTCCGTTGTCAGCCAGGCCCTTTGTCTCGCAGTTTTATATCTCAATTTCCCCGTTTTTGGGGTACCGTACCTCAGTTGCCAAAAACGGAATCCTTACTGGATCAATAAAGAAGGATGGCAAGAGTGGACCCAAAATGAACGGAGTGCTGTGCACGGTCTACTTTATATCAATTATAATATCAAGTAAATAAGTGTTGTACAAAAAAATACTGAGTTATTACAAAACGGGAATCAAAAGTTATTAATTATTCATAATTAACAAAAAATAATCATCGTGCAGTTTCTAAACGAAACATATCTTTACATTCCTTTCTAGGCTAATGATTAGATAAAAAGTAGTTCGTTTTCGCTTGGTGATTTTCCTTCTTTTATACTTATACATCTTGTTAAAAAGTTGTTAAATATTCTGAAAACCCATAACGATGAAACATACGAACCATGTAAATAGACCGTAAAAAAAATAAGACTCATTATTTTGCTACATACGTAATGGATTACATGAAACGGAGAAACGGAACGTCATTATCAATTTGACACTGACGACATTTTTGTTGACATTTGTCAACTATTTGTCTAGAGTTGCCCAACTATCGATAGTTTCTCTATCGATAGATGATCTCAAAATCTAGTAACAATGCTAAACCACTGTTAATATCGATATCACAAATTAACTAATACTATTGATTGGAAGCGAGAGTATCGATAGGATCGATACCATAACATGATAATATCATCAATAGTATATCGATTTTTTAAAGTAATACTATCGATACTAATGATAGTTTGTAAAACTATCAATAGTATTACAACATCGATAGTGTGTATCGATACTATCGACAGTATTGCTCCTAAACATATGCTGGACTTCGATAGTATCGATACTATCGATATTATCGGAACTAATACTTTCGATACTGTTTTTATATATCATTATAAAAATACGTAAACTGTATCTTACTATCTATAGATAATATGGATACTATCGATAGGCTATCGATAGTTTAGCGATAGTCAACTATCGATAGGCAACACTATTTTCAACGGTTAGCGTTGTAAAAAACAAATAATACTTCGGCGATTTTGTAAATTCTTGACGACTTGGCTTTACCTTTGGACTGATTATGCTGTATACCAAACTAAATTACGGCATTTACTACTGGATGACGATTTGCAAGTGATTTGGACTTTGTCAAACTGTTCAAATGCGGTGCGTTATTGTAAATTATGCAGAAGACATCGCTTGTCCGAAAAAAGTCATCAAATTGTTAAAAGAGTTCAGAGATGGGTATACCCGCGCGATGTGAGTATATAAGTGAACTAATTTGTTGAATTTCTGAACAAGAAACCCTACAACAACTAACAACTCGACCATTGTAATGTCTGTGCTGCATGTGGCAATCTATTTTGAGAAGGGAGTAGTTGAAAATCAGTTTCTTCGTTCTGACATGACTGAAATGGTAATCCGAATAGAAAACATTATAATAATATCTGAATTTATAAGACCCCGTGTTTAATGTCGAGCATAAATACTTTTTTACATTAATATGTAAAAAGTATATGTAAAAAGTATTTATGCTTGAAAAAAAAACCTAAAAAGAAAGTCAAGGGTAATATCATACCGTAACCATGGAAACTATTTATAACAAAGATGTCAAATTAAGATTAATTATTTTACAACAGCAATAAAAATGGTTTAAGTTTTATCAAGCAGTATTTTTAACTATTTTTTATTGACCAAAAGATATGGTCAAACACCCCGACAGGTTGGTTATGAAATTAATAAATATTGTACTTATACCTATCCCTTAGATTATATAATGTCTAGATGGAGCGTCGCCCTACAATCAAAACAAAAAAAACGAGCCAACAATTCAAGCATGTGTGCGTGTAGGCGGTGTTTTACACTGTCTTTCTATGTCTCTGTGTGCGTGAATAATGATACCAGCTACTACAATTCTCCCATAAGTCACTATAAAAAAATAGACTAATGAAATAAAATAAGTTTTAGGTGTATGTAGGTATTATGCAGTTTTAGTAGTGGGTAAGGTTTAGAATTACGTCGCCTTGATAGGGGGGTGGGGGCGGTGGGGGGAGGTTATGGGGACTAGTGGAGTCGCCCCCCACGATTTTTCCCCGCCGGAAATGCTCGACGGAGCCCCACTAGGGCTCCGCTAGTGACTTGATACAAGTCACTTAATAGGGTCGTATGGCGGACGGGGAAGGCGGGAAGAGGGGTAGAGTTCCTCCAGACTTTCCCCCCGCCAGAGAGGCTCGACGGAGCCCCGCTCCGCGGGGCTCCTACCTCTGGGTGGTTTATAAAAAAGTAACCACGAAGGGGATAGTAGGGTCTGTTCGCTCGCTTCGCTCGCTCACTGGACCCTGCCATCCCCTTCTAACCTAACCTGTCCTAGTCGGGGTGCCCCAAATCCCGAGCTCGCTTCGCTCGCTCTTACGCACAATAATTCATTATCAATGGCAGCAAAATGGCGGCTTTCCGATTCTTTTACGCATTTTGACAGACGCAACTTTCAAAAACGTAAGAATTTAGTGAAATTTACGTTTCGTTTCAAGCAATAGTTAGTGATTTTATCGATTTTTTTGAAAATTGTTTTATAATTTAACGCCGCTCCGGCAGCTAAAATTGCTTGGGGGTGCTTAAGATAACTCCACTTGACCCCCCCACAGTGTCAGAATCCTCAAATTCAGGCGACGTAATTGTAAACCCAACCCAAATTTTACTAGGCATTGACTTCAAAATCACATAAAGAAAGACTTAATACGAATTGATAAACTCCACCTCTTTAATAATGAATAAAGTAGACCAACTAAATAATATAAACGTAACCATAAACTAACTAATATACCCACAAAAAAATGACGTTAAGTTGGGAGAATGAAAAAAAGAAACTGGCAACACTGATAAAATATGGCGTAATTTTATGTTTATAAAAATAAAAACCAAAAATAAATATAATATAGTTTTTTGGTTACTTACCGATGATAGGTGATGTGCTTGGTATTTTTTAGCCTTCCTTTATAATTCCGGCACACTGATATAGCACATGACGCCATTTTATACCTGTTTTTTTATTTCATAAACGCGCGTAATTCGTAGTGACGCCAAAGCGGCACGATCAGCACTAATCGGCGGGAAAGTACTATTAGGTGAACAGTTCACCAACTTTTTTTTGACAGTTTGCGAGCATTTGACACTCCATCTAGACATTATATAATCTAAGACCTATCCATATTATTTTGTGTTTTTGACAACTTTTTACTTGTATATTGTTTCAGTTAATCTTTAACAATAAAGTATGCGTGCCATGCTATTTGCAGGCAGGGTGGTGGACAGTTTTCACAGAAACTCTGCTCTTGTTGTTGTTATCGCCATTGCCTTTTGGGGACATGAATGTGGACTCTTGCTCATATGGTATGAGCATTTTGTGGTACGTGGATTATCCCAGACACCAAAGCTATGTCGCTGCAACAGCTAGCTTCTTAGATAATCTTTTAATTAGGTTAAAAGATTATTTATCATAAAATACTATCTAGGAACGCAAAACAAGTTATGTACAATGTTTGTATGTCTTGAATATTTTATTAAGTAATTACAAAATAAATAAAAGTTTTAAATAAATAAATGTTGTTTTATTCAACAAAACTCTGGACAATGTAGATAAAAGTACATCAACTGTGCTTTTAAAGAATATTCCAAGAGATATAAAGCTGCCTCCTTATCCTGTGATAATATGCAAAAATATTAATTACAGGTGTGAATCTGGCTAAACAGGTATATGACTGATAATAAGCATCGGAATAAAAATAAATAATAATATAGTACTTATGTATAAATAAATAATAACCAATAATTGCGAGTCTTAGTTTACTTTTAGGTTATAATCTTCCACCTTTCATATTTTTTTCTCCCAACTTTTTCAAACTACTTTCCATTTGATTTTTGGTTAGCCTTAAGTCGTTCTTTAAAGACAAATCAGTTTCAATATTACACACTACTTCTATCACTGGGTCCCAAATTACGTGTAGTCTCGCCATTCTCATTTGTTGTCCATCTGTCAAGATTCTTTTTCTCAGGATCGCGTGAAGGTATCAAGCTGAAATAATTAATACTAAATACTTAGGTCGGTTACTTCTTAAAGCAGTGAAAAAATCAAACTTCTAAGTCAACGCAATCTAAAGACAAGGTTGTTTATGGCGCATATTTGGACGCTCGCTATTTATTTATTTATTTAAAACTTTTTGCATAAATATAAAAATATACTGTACAAAGACTTAATGCCTTAGGCATTTTCTACCAGTCTACCTTAGGGTGATGCAGAGACAAAACATAGTAGGTGCATTTTGTAGATGAATTTTGATTCAATTTCAACCTTTAAGGGACTATCCGTTGACTTAGAATTATGAAACTTGGCAAGAAGCAATGCTTTGTAGCATAAACTAAGTAAAGGAATTATTAATCCGAAATCCGTAAATAGTTTTTATTGGATGTTGTGTTAAATATTGTATGGTGGTACGGAACTCTTCGTGAGCGAGAACGGCTCGTACTTGGCCGGCTTTTTTAAGACGATATTAGGGTTGTATACCCATACATAAACGCTGCTACATTCGGATACCCGGAGCACTTTAAAAATTCAATAGAATTGGCGAAATAAATTTTATTGGCTCTATTTTTCTTGTTTGGGGTAAACTGTTAACTAACGGGGGGAAATAGTTTCGGGATATAAAAAATAGCGGCTAGTTGGGATACTTTGTCGGATTTTATAGTTATACATTTTTCTTTTTAAAAGTGGAACTATTTTCCTATAAGTAAAATGCTTTTTATTCACGTGAACGTGACGCAGACAAGTACTATTAATTTTTATCTCTGAAGAGATTCTATAAACCTATTCTGTAATTATAGGGTCCATCTACATAGGTACAGTCAGGAAAACAGTTAGATATGCAGGGTCGTCAGATATAGTTGAAGTTTTCTAAGAAACCGATGGATGTCTTTGACTGAAACTTAACCTAAATAAAGAACTATTTATTATCTACGTTTTAAATTAAATTACATTCGAAAACATCCATCGGTTTCTAAGAAAACATCAACTATATCTGACGACCCTGCATACCTATCTGTTTTGCTGTGTGTACATTCGCGGTCATACACCTCAAGGACTACGTGTTAGCAACTAACTTTCAGTTAGAGTCAAGTGCAAACTCATCTTAAACAAAAAAAAAACCAAACCCAAAATATTAAATACACATATACTTATTTCTTTTTTATTTTTTTTATTTTCTTGTAAAATACAAATAAATGTTAATCCATTACTTACCTACTGCATAAAAAAATCTTCAACATACAAAAGACATTGCGTATGATGAAGCATTACAAAAGATCAGTATTCCGTAATATTTTCCAAAAATTATCGATTTAAAAACGCCCTCAAACAACGACATTAGGGATCAAAATACCCAGGTTTGTGATAAAAAATATACCTAAGGGTGAAAAGGGGAAAGTTGGACAACCCTATTATAGGTCCCTGATATCAATCTGATCCCGCGCAAATGCCAACTTAATGTTACACACGACTCACTAGTTTTTATAAGTTGGGTCCTATAAAATGTTATGTTTTATTTAAACTAAAAGGTATAATATAAAATAAAAGTGGACTGTGCTTTTGATAGCAGTAGCAATAATATTATAACTAAGTTTTATATAGTAAAAATAAAAAATAAGCTTTTTTTATTTTTATTTTTGTAACAAAATTTTGTTCATAATTATAGTTCATAGTTAAATAACTATTGAAACTAGTTGTATTGACTGTACTAGTTGTTCATAGACTGACTTCTATTTCATAGAACTATAGTTAGGTAGGAACGGTCAGTGCCCAGAATTACTTGACCCTCTCTTAGATAGAAGATATAGGGAAAATGGGTCAGGTAATTCAGGGAACTGACTGTATATTAGAATCATAACTTAAGTGTAGCAGAGATAGCGCTAGTAGTATTTTTATTTATTATTTAGAATCTCCAACAAAATATATTATTCACAAATCATGACATATTTAACAATAGTCAAGAAAAGGTATTACGTAGGTCTGTAGATATACTCTTTCACTTATATGAGACATGCACAATCAAGTGAACAACTAGGTATATAGCTTACAAGTATGTAGGTACTCACAATAAAATGTTGTAAAATACAAACAGAAAAAAGAATCAGAATACACATTGGAAAACGAAAATAATAATAATATGAATAAAGGAAATAATGATAACAAAAATAAAAGTAACGATTTTAAATCCAAATATTATATGATATTATTTTAACAGTAACTTTAAACGAATATTTTAAATAACACAAAAACCGCACGAACCCGATTTCGCAATAAATGTTTTTATTATTTTAATATCGTTATCTTACGAACGCTTTTACTACCATAACTCCAATTACTACTTGAGTGAGTGTTCATAACTCACTAAATCAAACATCTGCATCATATATCCCACTTGATATCCTAATACCAAACATGAACCAATACGCGATAAATCATCACAGAGTTAACACACAAGCATTTGAGATTTCACATCTGACATTAAGTGGTTGTGGCATCACAATAGAACATCATTGTAACTAGATTCTGTAGCTAAAGCCTGCATTAGCAGAATTGCTTCCAAGCGCCGTTCTAAGTGTGTCGTATGTGACTAAGCGATGCGGGAATTTTAGCATATTGTAGCTGTTTAGGTATTTATGTGGTTTTGTGGAGGTTAAATTAAAACTAAACTATAGTTTTATAATGTAATATTTGGTCCTGTGGTAAGGCATTGGTTCCTTACCACAGGACCAAATATTACATTATACTCTCATTTATGAGTTTCGATATTGGGCAAGTACAAATGTGAGTTTTTGAATTCATATGAACATTCTAAGTTAATCTTAGACATCACTGACCACGGTGAAGAAAAACATCGTAAAGAAACCTAGACTTATAATTTATTTAAGTCTGAAATCGCCAATCCGCCTTGAGTAAGCGTGTGATCAATGCTCGTGCCTTCACGAGAATGAGAAGAGACTTTTTGTCCTGCAGTTGGACTATAATTAGGCTGGTATTTTTTTTTTATAAACATAGTTCGGTGTTCATGAGAATACTTATTTAAACAAAAATGATACCTAACTTCAACGCGATGTACCCAAATACTAAATAATTTTTTTGTATCCTCCATTTCGGTATATTTTTTCGCATTTCTCACTTGTATACTAAAAGAGAAATTGCATGTATAAAGGCTACTGAATATGAACATTGCAGCCGAATACTTGGCCTAAACAACTGCTGGCATTGCTTCAAAAAGAGCGGAGTGCATTTGTGTTTCGTTTATCCAGACAAATTAATAATGACAATAAACTTTTATCACGCCTGGAAGATTTATGCATGACTTATGTGTTTCTGTTGTAGGTACTTCATTCGTTCAATGGTGCTGGTCTTTTAAGTTTTATTTAAGATTGCTTTTTCTTACAATAGTTCTTTATTGGTCACATTGTCTACATTTATTCTTTGAAGTGTATCTTTAGATAGATAATTCTTCTGTACGCGTGTATGTCACTGAACTTCTTCTAAACGACTGCTCCGATTGTAATTATTTTTTTGGTGAATTTGTGTGGGTTTCTGGATGGTTTAGGCTCACAGGTGGCATTGCAAGTAAACGCAAACGTAATCGTATCCGCTAGTTATCAAACTACAATAACACATACTTAACAGACCTACATATGTTTCACGTAAATCGTAGATTATATATCGATGGCAGCAAAGTAGAAACGGACATCTACATTTTTTCGAAAATGCTTTTTTTACAAAAATGAGCTTATATTAATCCTATCTACAAGTCTGTATTTTTTTTTTTTCAAAATTCAATATAATTTAGAAAATTTAATACGTAAATGAAGACATCTACACTGGATTTTTAATAAACATCGCAGTAGAAACGGACATTTGACTTTGTCCGCCTTTACTTCGGAGCTTTGACAGATGAATGGAAACGTCAACAAAGACATCAGTCAGTTGTCACATTCTAGCGCGTACCGGTAAAAATGTAATAATAATGATAGTGTTTACAGTTCATTATTAGTGCTAGTAATGAAATCTTAGAGTGAGTAATAAAATTTATTTTGAGGTTACGGTTCGACGTAAACACGGACATCTGCCACTTGTTCGTTTATGAAGATGTTCTTTAAATATCCTTAAATGTATTACAGGAGATTATTATCTTACTTTATTAGATATTTTAAATGAAATGGGAACTTTTTTATTACAATGTAATAAAACTTTGACGTAGAAGAAGACATCTACCTGATAAACGGTTATCAGGCAGATGTCTTCTTCTACGTCAAAGTTTTTTCATAGTAAAAAAAGACATCTACATTATTTCAGTAAAACAACGATAAAGCGATAAAACCTATTACACAATTCATAAAGAAGGTTATTTTAAAGCATTATAGAAAATTTCATTTTAATCGGTCCATAACTCTCAAAATAACCACTCTTTTAAACTAAATCTGCTCTCCTGTAAAGTTGCGATTTTGTAGATGTCCGTTTCTACTTTGCTGCCATCGATATAGTACCTACATACGTCAATCGAAACTGACGTCTTACGACGAACCACCAGAGAATCCCCGTGTCTAAAATAATCCCTATCACATGCCGAATTGACGGCCGAACGTAAACTTTCCCGTACCGACAAACTATTCCGGATCCCGGAACTACGGAACTCCGGAACTCAACCAACTAATTCACTAAACTTGAATATTTCTCCCCAATAGAACACTACATGCAAAGTATTTTACTTTTCATAAAGTTTCACTCAAACTGGAGTATAAAAGTTTACAGCAAATCTGTTGGGTCCTTGTACTGTGAATACCAGATATTCTATTGATCCGAAAAGTTTGGCCAACTTTTTATATTTGGCAGCTGGGAACGCTACGAAGAAAATAAGTTGTTGTGACGATTGCTTTGCGTAGTGAATATAGTGTGATTTAACTGTCCCTTTGGTGCTGTGTTATTGGGTTTTTCGATAAGGGATTTCTTAGTAACAGCCCGGAGTTTAGAAGCTGGTGGTGTCACATCCCCGGCGAAGCCACTGGTCTCTTGCGGGACGTCTTAACAGGATACCGTGGCCCCGGAACGTAAAGGGCAACAGAAGGAACAGGGTGGTTTTTTAGTCAGTAAAAGTCTGACTGTCCCTTCCGCCCCGGAAGGACCCATTTGATGATTTTTAGCACCTAAAAAAAAACGGGTTGCACTCCGGGAGTGCCGGCAGAAGTGAAAACTTGATTATTAACGTTTACGTTTACGTTTACGTTTAACATACACGAACATTCGCGCAAGCGCCCTGCGCTGTCTAAACGAAACAGTAGGCCCAGGCATACATTTTCGCCGCGCCGTAGAGAGGGGATAGCTGTCTACTCTCCATCCGTCTTACGCTTTTTCAATCAGGTCACGTGTCCTGACGCGCACGTGTCCTGACGCGAGTTTAAGATTTTATACCCATTACAGAAAAAGTGCTCAACGCCGCTAAAGAAGTTTTCACTTCAAAAAACAAAAAGAAGAACCGTTGGTCCTGCGCCTGATCTTTTTCCGGTCGTGTCGGAGTACCGTCACATCGGACTCGGAGAGTGAGGAAAGAGGGGGTGTACCTGTGTTTGCGCACACACTTGAGCACTCTCTCTCCTGCGTACTTACGACCAGAACCGGTTTGGGGAATATTATTTTATTGTTATTTTCCTGTTCATTTATTTTAAACATAACATCACACCTGTAATCTGCAAAGGGTTACGCAGAAGGTACCCATACACCTCACAACACCTGTTTTATTTTAACATTCGTTATTTGAAAATGAAGTGTGAAATTGCCTGTGGTTCATTCTACCCGACCTCACCCTCGGAGCGTGTGAATATTTAAAAATAACATTGCAATTTTTGTGAGTAAAATTTTGAAATGATGAGGTTTAAATTATATTTTCCGTCAATTTACCTTACAAAACTGTTTTTTTATGCTTTAAAAAACATAGCAGTTTCGCAGTGATTATCACGAGAATAGTTTAAGGGCATTATTTTATCAGTTGCATGCAATTTATTATAATAATAATGTGGATTAATCTCGCATATTATATTATTCTCTAGCGAGCGAGGTGAAATAACAGCATTAAAATATCAAAGTAACTGAGGACTAACTAACTAGCTTCTGCCTAATGGTTTTGTCTGCGTTGACTTTAAAATTAAGTGTCTTAAAATCCCACGGAATCGAAAAGACGGGATAAAGCTCAAAGTTAATAAGTTTGTGTCTTTTCATACTCTGTATTTGTGTAACAAATTTCAACTGAATCTGTTCAGCCATTTGAGTGTAAAAGAGTAACATACAAACATCCATCCGTTCAACCTTTACGTTTATAATTGTAGTAGGATTAGTAGATGAGCAAACTAAATTCCACAAATTACGTAGAATAATAACCTCTTTGCTCTTAAGACCCTCCTTCATAAAAAAAAAACAAACGCCTATTATTCTTAATTTGAATTCCTTCTAAAATTAACTTCTCAGCCAAATTGCATTGGCATACAACCTTTTACAGTACCCCTATAGATGTAAAAAAAAAAAAGAATACCTTACTATTCCAATTGAAAGAATCCCGTTGTATACGGCCAGACTAAACTTAGATTAGGGTAACTCCAATAGAAATAGATGGATCGTGTGTTCGTATCTTATTTCAGGAGGCTCATCTCTATTGAAGAGCTCTCGAATGTAATTCAGACCGTCTAGCTTTTGAGGTGTTATGTATCGCACGGCTCGGTTGAGCTCAATAAAGGGGGGGCTTTGCACACGTTTCCCACGAAAGGGGGAGAACAGAAATATTAAACGGTAATGAGGTTTTCTCATTACCATTTATTGCTATGTTCTAGGAAAGTCTTATTTTTTAGTAGCTCTAGAGAAAATTGGCTGTTAAAAACATTATAAAAACACTAGCACTCTCCCCGCGACTTCGTTCGCGTGATTTTTCTTACGTATCCCTAATTTTTTGATAGTAAGATATCTATACTAATATATCTATACTAATATTATTAAGCTGCAGTGTTTGTTTGTTTGTTTGAACGCGCTAATCTCTGGAACTACTGATCCGATTTGAGAAATTCTTTCAGTGTTATATAGATTAGTTATCGAGGAAGGCTATAGGCTATATACCATCACGCTACGACCTACGGGAGCGGAGCAGTAACCAAAGACGCGGGTGTAACCGCGGCGGACAGCTAGTAATCTATAACGCTCAGTGTTAACGTAGCTTCCAATTTGCGAAAGAATTTTCAAAATCGGTTCAATACATCCAGAGAAAACCTTCTACAACCTTACAAACTTTACCTCTTTATAATATTAGTATAGATTATGATTCAACGCGCAAGAGAAAACAGACAGGCAATATGAATACCATATATTTTAAAGTATTAACTTTTTGCCCGACGTGGGAATCGAACCTGTAAATAAACCAGAGCTAAATTAGATCAATACCTTACGATCATGTACAAACGTCTAAATATATAGATTCTGTTGCCAGGTGTTCCAAGCTTGTGTAATGCGGACATCATTAATGAATCGTTAATTTGGAAGCTAACTTGATGTGTGGGCGCAGTGTTAGCGATATATCGTACCTATACATATCTATATTATTGTATCGATATGTCATAGCGCCTGATTATTATTTTAGGTAGGGGCGCGGATCATTGTGTAATGTGAATACCGGGCTCCCGAATTATGGTCACAGGAGCAACCATGGGCTTTTAGTCGGTATGAGTCCGAAGTAACCCTCCGTTATCCCCAAACGGAGGGCATCCGTGAGGATTTCCCCATAAAAATAAAATACAAAAAAAAGGTACATCAAAGGCATTTTTGGACGTCATTTATAAAAAAGACCTTCTTCCAAAAGGTAGTTTCGTTTGAAGAAGAATGGGCATAAAACTCCATACTTTGAGCTTCTTCACAAATAATTGCTCTACCACTACTAAAGATATCAACGAGTCAATGGAAGGAGCTCCATACAAAACTACAATACCTACACGACTAAAATGATTGTATGGAATAGCTGGTTTTAGTACACTTTATACCTTCTATTTATATTCTATTATGTTAGTAATTAATTACCTGTTTTGTGAGATCGCAAATACAGTACTTTATCTCACTAAATACTCCTTACTAAAGTGTACCTACAGTATATTATAAGATACAGTAACAGTTGCAGCAACCGTAGAGCGCAGGTGTTCGTAGTGAAACACGGACACCATTAACAAATGATTAATTCTGAAGCTATGTGCCCGTACATAGGTCAATGAGTGGTCCCAGTTTAAGCGGGAGATATGTTTCCTTAATCGAGCTAAATAATAAATTGCAGCGGCTAGGGGTAAGGCTTGGAAAAACTGCTAAATTCTTTGTATAATTAAAATTACATAAAAAGTACAAGCGTTTTAGATGATGGTATATTTAAAATACCTGTAGTGTAACTAATGTTGCCAGGTATCTCGATTTGAGTGGGCACGTCACGACCCGAGTCACTTTTGACAGAAAAAAAAAATTATATTATTAAATGTGCCAACAGTTAGTAAACGTATACCCAAAATTCTTACAGTTACTTCTAAAAGTGGAAAATAAACATGGGTTGTTTATTTCGGCATAACAAAATCCAAATGAGCTACAAAATAAACCACTTGAGAACACCGAAAACGTTGAATATTTTATTTAAGTACACATTATTATTTTAATTAAACGCTACACCGTCATTCCGCTCACACTGGCACCCAACCTCAACCAGTATAAATGGGACTTAATTCAACGAGGAGCACCATCTTATAACTATTTCATGAATGCCTGTTTTGGTAGCACAAAGTACCACGTAGAGCGTGATTATCGCGTGTACACTAATCCATTGCCGGTTTTATGCGGAACCTGAATAATTTAATAAATATTAACTGAGCATTACTCGTGGTATACGTCGTGTTTGACGGTATTTTGTGGTGTGTTTACATAGTGTTATTTGTTAAAACTGGTGATGAATGTTTGTTTGTAATACCTACGTTTTCCTGGCGTAAGGTGTTGTAATTTGTATGGTAGTATATACAGAGTGTTAGTGTAAACACCGTTATCCTTGAAACCAGTGGTTTGGTTTCACTTATAGAACGTAAATTCAATGAAAAAAAATATCAGTTTTTTTTAAGTAATGTCTCCATTTTTCCTCAAAATTATTTCAATTATTTTTGTGTTGTTATTACAATGATGTAATCAGTTAAAACTTATGTAGGTAGTTATAATGGACGGCCAGTGCAGCAGGTCAACGCCCTTTGTAGTAATTACGTATCACGGGCGTGAATTTACGGACGGTGTCGGACAGAAACTTTTTTGAATTTTTGAAAGAAAAATTCGTTTATTTATTTTTAAATTCAGATAAACATTTTTATAATTAAATCAACTACCTATGGTTTTAGTGACAACGGTATTTACCCTTACAGCCTGTATTTAGTAGGTAATTGACCTGCATTGGCTACAATAGCAGGGGTTTTCTATACTACTAGTAGGTACTATTCTGTATGAAGGAGCACAGCTTTACAATAAATTGTATCGGAATGTAAAGATCAAAAATCCATGTAAACTCTCAAAAATTTCCTAAAGAAACATATTTTACGGATTTTAAATTTGAAGCTAGCTTTGGGTACTGCACTAAATCTAACCTATTTTTGTTGTGTAACCGTCGCGTTGCCTAATGTAGGTCTTCTAATTACTTAGATTTTTTTCTCATAAGTGAATGTTATTTCTTTTAAGATAAAGTTCTTTAACCATAAACCATTTATATTATAATTTAATTACTAAGAACTAAAGCACATCGCCTAATGTAGGTCTTCTAATTCAATTTTTTTTTCATAAGTTAATGTTATTTCTTGATAAAGTTCTTTAACCATAAACCATATATTGTAATTTAATTACTAAGAACTAAAGTGTTTTAGGTTTTGTTTTAGCCCAGTAAATTAGTTGTTTTTGCGTTTAAGGTATTTCTATTACAAATGTGAAAGTTGACGATGGATCCACAAAAGGATGTTTTTTACTCTATCACGCCAGATCGGCAGATCGGATCTGGGTGAAATTTTGCACAGAGATCTGTGGTGCTATTCTCTAAAATCACAGCGCCGCGGCAGCGCCGACACTATAGTTTGTGTTTAGTAGATTTTCAACTTTATACTGTAGATCACAACGTTGTAAATCTATTAAAGACAAACTGTTTCGGAACTCGTCGTAGAGACAGTTTGTCGTTAATGGATTTTCAACTAAATGGTCTAGAGCATAAAGTTCAAAATCCACTGGGAACCATACTAGTTTCGGTGACGAGTTCGTCGTATAGTCTTTTAGAGAATAGCATAGCAGGGTGATTTTTCTTTTTGTATATGACGTTCAAAAGTGCCTATTATGGCCTAATTGAAATAAATGATTTGACTTTGAGAGATAGATTATTATCTGGAAAAGCCTATAGGTAATTACTTTTTATCACAAAACAATGTACGGTTCTCGTAAGATAATTATATCAATTCTGGCGCGGACAAAATCCCGGAAAAAGTTTGTATTTATATATCTTCTCAAGCAGGTACATGGTTTAGTAACTTGGTAGTATAAATCACAACACGAATGCGTAAATATCTCTCCAATTACTCATTTTGTAATTAAATATTTGAATAAGCTACCAACGCAATACATCTTTGCTTATCATACGATATGCAAAAACAACTTCTATGTTACATTCAAATAGAAATTATTACAGGAAGTTACAACATAATTTTATCTAAAATTTACACAAAGATAACCTGTCTAATATAACTTGAGCTGTGAGGTGAATTCTCTTGAGGGAGTCAAGAGTTCTAAGTAGGCTGGTAATTAATCATTCATCAAGGACTCTGCATTAAAATCAGCTTCTGTAACGCAATATTCTCAGTACTATATTTATACTGAAACTAGATGTAATTATTACATAATTAAAATATTAATTGTAAGCGCTAAAAAAGAAAATAAGTATTTTATACAATATTTTTTAATAATTATAATTAATTTTTAAAACAAAAATGGCGGATGTAAATATTCATGTGGTGGATAAAATTGGTGCGTATTTTCTTTATTTAACCCGTTGAATGTCTAATTAGTAACACAATAGTAAGACAATGGCTTATGTCGAACTGTGTAACATAAGACATTCGAGAGGTTAATATTAATTTGTTAACCGACTTCAAAAATGGAAGTTCTATATTCGACTGTATGTATTTTATGTATTTTAACCGATTTCCCCGCCAACTGTTGGTCGATTTCAAAATCCTTTTTTTTTCTTTTCTAACAAGTTTCTACAATACTTTTAGAATCAGTGTTCTATGTAGATGATGTACATAATTCCGACAAGATTCCGGTTTAAAATGTTGTAAACAAGCACGCGTGGAAAATTGTTTATACACTGACCTAATTTTTTTATCAAGTTGCCTTATGTAAGTAGTTTCCTCCGCGCTCACAGAGGACGCTACTTACGTTAATGCTGCAACATTTGGTATGTTTAAATGATTTATTTAGTTAAGTGTATTTATAGACTACTAGCTCTTGAACGCGACTTCGTCCACGTGAATGTCAAAAACTATAAATTCAGCCCAGTCGCAAAATCCATTATAAACTGCCTACTTGCAAAATTCCAGCTCTATAGATAGTTTTCGAGATTTCGTATTTAGTCAATGAGTGAATGAGTCACCTTTCGCTTTTATATTAAAAACAATGAATGTAGGTAGATCTGTACTATCAAATTTTAATACTGTATGCTAAAACAGGAAAAGGTAAAGTTTATTTGTTACAGATCTAAAAGGTCTTGGTCCGATTATAAAAATTATTTCACTGATACAAAGCTAGACTGTTGTCGAGTGCTATGGGCGTTACGGTATCCTTAACGTGACCATTTTTATTTTTTATCAAAACGGGACATCGGTTTTTAACGTTGATTAGTTTGGCCGATTCATAAAGATTACTCAATTTTAATACTTGCCAATTTCATACATTTTGGCGAGTTTAAGTAGCGAAATCAAACTTGAGTTTCCTTTTCTCAATGAAAAATAAAACACATTTTCCTAATAAGTATTAATAAGTATTTAATTATTGCCCATGTCAAAAGTTGCCACATAATTGTTTAGTTATATTTATATTTCTCTGAGGAACTTTCTTTTTAAACAGTTGGCGTAGATTTTAAGTAAGCTTCTTGGCACGTTTTTTTAATATTCGCCATTATTTTTTGCGCGGTTTAGGAAAACGGGACAATTTTGCGTCCCGAGGCTTCTTTCGAGGACATCGGTTCAGTGAACCGAAAAACGGGACAGTCCCGTTCAAAACGGAACGTATGGTCACGTTAGGTATACTTCACTTCCACGCGGGCAAAGTCGCGCCCAGAACTTAGTATAAAATATTTACCCTTACAAACTAAAACAGGAAATATTATACTGGTAAAGCATTTTGCGGATCAACCGGGTACACCATCGGTCATCATAATCCTCGGAATCCCTACTTTACTCCACGTTCACCCTTATGTAAGGGCCAACCTTATATAAAATTTAGTTCAACATTACGTTATTACGAGCCCAGCTTTGGCCAGTGAAGTAGCAGAAGCTTACAGAATGTGATGTTTATCTTTTACTAGCACACTTCCTGCGACTTCTTTCGCGTGATTTTTCTTACGGATCCCTAATTTTTTTATAATAAAATATAATAAAGCCTATGTCACCCGGGGATAGTGTAGCTTCCCAACAGTGAAAGAATTTCTCAAATCGGTTCAGTAGTTTCGGAGCCTATTCAATGCAAACAAACAAACAATCAAATCTTTCTTCACATATATATATACAATAATTATAGTAAGATATAGATTAGCTTTTGCCCGCGGCTACGTCCGCGTGGAAGACAAGTATACCATGAAATATATTCTATGACATTTGGCGTTAGTGCAGATTTTTATCGGTGAAAGAGTTTTTGTAATCGGATTAATTAGTACTTTTTTAGAAATTATTTCTTACAAATAAACAATTTTACCTTAGGTGTTAAAATTACGTTGATGTAGATGGGCAAAATAAGACTAAACATTTCCTGTAATTTATTTTTTTCACAGGGGCATGTCCCCCCCCCCCCACTGAGACGGCTCTCGAAACAAAAACAAATTAGCGTGTCATTGTTGCTTGAATAGCGGCGTCATTAAATACTTAGGTATTATTATTAAAATATGTATTAATATGGAGGGGAGCGCCATGTTATAGTAGTTTATCTTCTAGGTACCTACTTTTATCACTTAATTTTCTTATTTACAGAACCAGTTACGCCTATGCAAGAAATCAACAAAGCTTATGAAGTATGTAAATTCGGAAGGTTTCATGTAAAGATACTGTTTGTTACATTCTTCGGTTGTATGGCCAGTATTCTGGTGACGAATACCACTGCGTACTTACTACCAATTGCTGAATGCGACCTGAACATGAATCTCAAGCAGAAGGGGCTATTGACTGCCATGCCTTATTTTGGTATGTTTTTGTTTTTATCTTACTCGATCCGCTCAGTGCATTGTAGATAATAACTATTGGTATAAACCTTGCTCTTGAATTACTCTATCTATTGATGAAAACCGCTTTGATTTATACTATGTAGAAATGGCAAACAAGCCGGCGGCGATATCAACTTTAATATTATAAGATTTTAGAATAAAGAGTGAGTACTATTTAAAATAAAATGACTTAAAACTATTGAAGTTGCATAGAAAAGTAAACTTTATGATGCATTAGAATTAAAGTTATTTTTCCGAAAAATTTGCAGGGCTTTAAGATCTATGTTTCTTTCACAGGTATGTTTGTATCAACAATAATTGCTGGTTTCCTGATAGACACATTTGGAAGAATATATTTCTTAAGGATCGGTTTTGGAGGGATATTTCTATGTACATTATTTTCTGCGTCCAGTCAGACTTATGAGATGTTGGCAGCGGCCAAACTCTGCGAAGGTATTCTGTGAGTTAACTTTTATAACAAACTTTATTCACTATAGGCATAAGGTGTACAACGCTTTACCGCTACATCTGAGTAACGTCTTTCCTAAATTAAAAAAACAATCCAGGTCACAGTTTAAGATTTAGTTGACTATACTAAGTACTTCCCTGTTCCATGCCAAAACGTATAAGTTTCAGCCAATTAGAAACACCAACGTACCTGAAACAAAAAAAAAACAATTAGGAGATGCAAAAAGAAGCTCTCTTTCTTCTTTTTTACTGCAGATGGCAACAGAAAATTAGGATAAAATTATTATTAGGAGGGGCTGCAGGGCCCTCCTTGAGGTTAATCAGTTATTGTAATAATTGTTTGCACAGGAAATTTTACAGATTTTTTCCGCGCTCAGGATTTTCAACTCACGGCTAAACGTCAAGAGTTGCAAATCCGGTGCGCGGAATAAAAATCCGCGTAATAAAATCCCCAGTGCGAACAAGCGCTCACTGTCCGACTACACAGCAAATGTTTTTAATCACCCACCTTTCAGTTAAATTGTTAATTTGTTTACCCCAAAAAGCCAATTACCAGGATTAACTCGTCCAGCCACGTTAAAAGCCTCTGTCAGACCCTTAAGTTTAAAAGAGCGTGAAGATAAAATGATGCTGCGGACTTGTCCTCCCTCCACCACCATAATAATTCCCCCCTCGACGGATTCACCAGACCGTTGAGATAAGCAGTAAACTCAGTATTTTTCCTTCATTTCCACTGTGTTTTAAAAAAAATTAAACTGGACTTTTTAAGTGGAAAGTTTGTTTAACAAACCACTAGCCACAGCTTAAAGTAAATTTTAAATTGAATGATAAGGAATATCATTTGGAAGCAGTGTTTTGTGAACTGGCTGAAAAATTACGAGATTTGTCTACTACTTCAAATTAAAACTGAAAAAGCTAAAATTTTAACCAGCGTTATTTTTGCAAAAATCCTGTGAGATATACGTGAATTTGCAGCGAGATTTCTTAGTTGCTTTCGTAATTAAAATTGTTAATTGGGCTAGTACCGATCTGATTAATTAGCGGAAAATGATTTCGTCAAAAATCGCACCAATCCCCTTATTTTTCGTGGGAAATTTCATGGATACCCTCTTTGTGAAGAGAATAGAGGGTTATTTCGGACTCTTACCCACTAAAACCCCGGTTCCTCCTGCTACCATGATTGGATTTTTTTTCTAACTTTTATTTTGGACATCACTGACATAGGTAAGTGAAAACTTCGTGAGGAAACCTGGACTTATATTAATGTAAGTCTAAAACTGCCAATCCACCTTGAGCAAGCGTGGTGATCCATGCTCATGCCTCTTCTGTATGACAAGATGTCCCTTTGCCCAGCTGTGGGACAATAAAGGCTGGAACCTTTTTTATGATCCGCGCTCCGGACTGGTATTAAACTCTACCCTAAATACTTCAAGACTTATGCAGAGTATTGCACCAGACCCATCTATACTTTCAAACTAAACTTCAAATACAATACCGCTATTGGTATACCATTCAAAAGTGTAAATAATACAGTATTTGTGCAGTACACTCCGCTGTCTGTTGGTCGCGTGCCCAAAATACTGACAGCATTATTACCTTGGCCCAGAGCATGGTCCTCTATTGCAACTAAATTTGATATATTGCTTTTCTCCAGTTCTGGCTTTCCTAGTGTCTGTTTAGTCGGCTGATGTTATATCAGGTAGGAAAATTATTACTGTTTTACAACAGAGGGCCATTTTACTAACAATAAATAAATATTGTATACCTTATGGTGTACAATATCTATGTGTATGTTACAGTGATATAATAATGCTAGTTATTGTAAGAACTGTGTTTTAACCTATGAAAAATAATAAATAAATGGTTAATGAATATAATTTTTTGGAATGATCGAAATCTAATCTGATTCAACCTGTCATAATATCTCTAATTTACCAATTTATTTTTTATATTGATTGTCACTGAGATGAGATTGCGACTGGATTTTGACCGTTATTGATTAGTGTTGGCCTTCAGAAGGTCTATTCTTATAATAAGAAGATTTTAAAATCAAATCACAATCTCATTTTAGCGACAATCAATCAAATTCATTTTAAAAATATCTGATAAATTAGAGGAATTTTGGGACAGATTCGGAATGAGTATTAGTAGATTGCGATCGTTCCTAAAAGTTAGTAGAATATTGGCCAACTGGAATAATAATATTGATTATCATTATTTGATTTTGATCACTATTACCATCATATTATTAAGATTTAAGTTTTTTTTTTTTTAGATTTGCAACATCGTTAGCAGCGATATCATCATTAACATCAGAATTTTGCCACAGCACAGTGAGAGATCGCGTGATGTTGTGTCAATCGTCATACGCTGCGCTCGCGCAGATTTTATCCCCAGCTATGGCGTGGGGTATACTTATCCAGGAGTGGAGGGTTAGCTTCTTCGATGGGCGTTTTGGTGAGTAAGATCCTCCTTCTTCTTCTTTTCTTTTTTATGATTGGTTTGCCGTTGGTCTCGTGGTCGCATGTGCGACTGCCAAGCGTGAGATCGTGGGTTCGATTCCCAGGTCGGGCACAAAATATTATCGGGTTTTTCTTGATTTTAGTTTAAGTAATAGTAGTTTAAGATTTTCATAAGCACAATATTACATTTCTATTTCTGATGTATTTTCAACTTTTTACCATTTCTCGTATTTATTTATAAATGTTAGTTTCTGCATGTTTTATTAGACTTTTTCTCTTACAGTACTTAACGTTTGGAACTTCTACCTTCTCGCTATGTCCCTTTGGTCACTGACAGCATTCCTCTTATACTTAACATTGCCTGAAAGTCCAAAATTCTTGGTGACACAGAAAAGATACGTTGAAGCAAGAAACATTTTGATCCAAGTATATACTGAAAACAGTGGAAAACCTGCTGACACATTTCCGGTGAGAATATTGCATTTTTACTAGAATTTTTCGACGTTGGAAGCTCATCAGGGAATTCCAGAAAATAACTGTTTATTTCTTATCCAGAAACTAACACTTGACTGGACAGTAACGTTCATAAAAATAGCTCATTTTTACACGACTGCCCCAGAAAAAGGAGTGTTATGTGTTCAGGGTTAATGTATGTATGTATGTATGTATGTGAGTTTCTTTATTCCACCATAACTTTTAAACGCCTGAACCGATTTAGATGTATGGGGTATCGTTACAATCCTTGCATCGTTCCGAGTAACATAGGCTAGTAAAAAATAAAAAGAAACCGGTGTGGTCTCTTTAAAACGTAAATTAATACCAGCCTCAATTTATTTTTTTAATGAATCTGGTCTTGTCTATGTTTATCGTCTACAATTTGACAAGTAGATTTCAAAAATATATAACACTGAAAATAAAAAACGTCGTAAAAAAAAACTGACGAGTAAACAAAGTAGGTACAAATATGTGCAATTTTTTTGCAGTCGTGTTTTTTAATTTTTTAAATAATAGTAGCTTGTTATGTGTTTAATTTTTACTGGCCTTTGCTTGCGTCGTCGTCCATTTAAATTTTCTTAGGGACCCCTAATTTTAAAATCTAACCTAACCTTTTGCACTCAGTGATAACGTAGCTTTCTTTTAGTGCAAGAATTTTTAGAATTGTAGTTTAGTGCGTTTAAATAAAAATAAACAAACACGCTCTTTAGCCTAATAATATTAGTTTAGATACATATCATCACGCCCCGAAGAGTTAGGCAGAGGTAGGTATACCCATTACTACACCCATAGGTAATATTGAACTTGACTCTCATTTCACATTTATGTTTTTGATGAGTATAGGATACACGATCATTAGATGATGCTTATTATTTGAGTCAGCATTACATGCGTGACCGATCACCATTTCATAGTCTCGTGTATGTATTTCAACTCAGTGCTTTTTTTATTTTCTACCACCGCCTAATCTTCGTTAAAATATATCCTTAGCTTAGAAAGTAGGTATACAAAATAAAGGTGTTCATTTTTGTTTCTTTCTCTTACCTTAAAACAAGGCATGAAAAAATCATTTGGTGATTACACGTCATTAACAAAAAAGGCTATTAGTTTCGTAAAAAATAAATTGGATAATTAAAAATGAAATGTTTTTTTTTTAGTACCAAAACATATTTGAAAAGGAAATCAAGGAGGTTAATGTACAAAAGGCAGAAGAAGGTGACAATAAAGTAAAGTTTCGAGACAAAATCATGATTGGTCTTCGAAATATGAAACCATTACTAGGAAGACCACTTCTCGGGTATTTAGCGTTAATTGGATTATGCCAATTTATTACTTTGGGAATGTACGTAATATTTCTGTTAATTAATTAATTCTTTAAATTCTTTGTTTAATTTTAGATTGTGAGCTTGCCATAAAGAAGATGTTTGTGAGTGAAAAGGTAGGGACACAAATTGGTAGGTACCTACGCCAAATCATATTGTTTTAAATTCATGGGATTATGTCACCCTTTCTTTTCCCAAGGGCACGCACGGTGTGAAAAGCCATCTATACCTTAATACGATGGAAAATTGGATTTAATATACCATCATAGGAATACAGGGTATAACAAGACACATCTCATAGTCGTTTACTTCGTCATACTGTCCATCAAACTAAGTAACATTAGGCAAAAATTATGGCTAAGAAACGACTATAATTTTTTTTTGAGAAAAGTTACTTTAACTCAAAATATTGTGCTTATGAATGCATGCAACAGTACAGGGTTCGTGTGGGTACTTGCTTTGTTAGAACATTTAAAACTTGCTTTCGTAAAAACAAGTTGAAAGGACTTTCAATACCTCCGTAATCAGATAATTCCCAGGTGTGGTCAAAAATAAAAAAGTTATCACAGTGATAAGAAGCGTAACTTTCGGGTTCAATATGTGTCTTTTTATACCTACTCTTTATAAAAATGTTTAAGAGCTGTATGAATTTAACATACATTTGTGTTCAAACTGTATTTGGTTATAAAATACGTAAATATTTTCAATTATTTCAAAGCTGTTATTTCAAAATCATTAATAAGTGCTAACTTCACAAAAACTTAAGAATTTTAACGCAGAAGAGGGCATTAACCTCGATTTTCACCTTAGCTTCATTTTTTATTCTCTCTCCCGTTTTTCACCGGACTCAAAGGGCTATTTCACCCGATGCAGCCCATTTGACGTCGTCTAGATTTTCTTTTTTCGTCAATGCCTTTGTTAAAGCGTTTAAGCCTTTAAAAATCCGACCCAGTACGTCACCGATAGGCAAACGTTGTGGGCAGAGATAGATTTACCGATATTCACAAATTAAACCTCAAATTCAATTTGATTTTCCAAAACAATACTTTATTACTCAAAATTGAAGGTTCAAAATAGCGTGGTCACGATAGTTGTGTGAATTTCCACACGAAATTACTAGATTGAACTAGGCAGATAGAAAAATTTCTGTTTTTTTTTTCCAGACACAATGTGATCAGGCTGTGGTTCCCACAATTATCTACAATTGTGGAACATTACAATTTAGATGGAAATCAAAATCTATGTGACCTATTGGACTCGTATACGGGGAGTTTGAAAAGCCAGAGTTCTTCAAATACTACATCAGAAGTTTGCATTCCGGTAAGTCAAATTTTATAAACTAACTAGCTTCTGCCAGCGAATTCGTCCGCGTCAAAGTTGATTTCTCCATACAAACTTTGGAACCAAAACCAAAACTTTGAATTTTGGATTTACCAAAATTCACTCCATAAGGGGATGAATCCTATGATTCATCCCCTTATGGAGTGAATTTTGGAAAATCCTTTCTTAGCGGATGCCTACGTCATAACATCTACCTGCTTGCCAAATTTCAGCCCGATCCGTCCAGTGGTTTGGGCTGTGCGTTGATAGATCACTATGTCAGTCAGTCACCTTTGAGTTATATATATTTAGATTGCGGTTTCAACCGGGTTAAATTAGATCTTTGGTTACTCTTCTGTTCCCGTGGGTCGTAGCGTGATGTTATATAGCCATTACTATTTTTCATGAATATGGAATCATAATTATGTTTTTAATCAATAAAAATATTTCTAAAAAAATATGCGACACAAAAAGAGAATCAACAAAATCTGATGCAAGGAATGAAATATTCAAAAAAAAATATATAAGAAATAGTCTAGTTCCTAAACCACAAAAACATTTGGACATCCTTGTCTGGGCCACCATGCATAATATTCATTGTTTTGACTACATCGAGACAGTTGTGCTTGGAATACATTATATGGGCTTAAATTTTCAATCGTTGATTTCGTATTTCATATATTCACTCTTCATCCAATAGTAAAAATTGTTATTCACAAATACTTTCACCCCCTGAATTGAAAATATTACAGAAGAAATCCTCTAAAAACGGGAAACTCATTTATTCAAGTGTTCCCCCTGAAAACAGTAAACTCATTTATTCAGAAGTGTTTGTAACAATCACTGTATCTTTAAAAATATGCTGTACAGAATGCTAAAAGCAAAATTAATTTGGGTTAGGTCCTATGTACTTACAACTTTATACCGTGACTACGGCCCCAGCCTGATCACGGTACGGGAAGATCAATCTACTTGATTGAAACACAATTTGTGTTACTACTTCGTATATTGCGCTAATTATATTACAATACTAGCTTAAGCGCGCGACTCTGTCCGCGCGTGGTTTAACTTTTTTTGGCGTGGAACTAGTCGTTTTTCTAAAATTAAAGTAAGCTCAGTTATTTCTTATAATATCAACTACCTGCCAGTTAAAACCGGTCCAGCCGTTTCAGAGATTAACTGGAACAAATACCGATAGAAAGACAGACAAAATAATAAAAAAATGTTTGTTGTAAATTTTGATATTGCAAACAAACATATTTTCAATTTTAATTTTATGTATAGATTCTTTAATAGAAAACTGTCTGTCAGCTCTCATGGTGGACTGTCCAGTCTCACTAATTTAGAACAGAGATTATGTCATAGAAAAAATAGTATAAATAAATGAACACGAATGTAAACTAAAATAAATTTAAATACCTCCGACGGCGACCATCTTAAACCAATTTTCATCAAATATAGCTAAGAACATTCCCGATTAATTCACCTTTCAAACAAAAAAAAAACAAAATCAAAATCGGTTCATCCGTTCGGGAGCTATCATGCCACAGACAGACACGTCAAAGTTATATTATAACACCTCGTCGTTTTTGGGTTTTTATTTTTTTTATTTTATTTGTTAGTTAAAAACACAAAAGTAAAAAAGTAGGTAGTTAGTTAAAAAGGTTTAGTATGGCTATACCAACCAGAGTTCGTACAATACCAACGTAACATAACGAAGTATGGCTGCAAAGGAGGGGACTTTAAGACACTTAATAAAAAACCAGTTCAAAAACTGAAATTACATTCGTTATTAAACGTTCAAACCCTCGGACTATAAGTCAAATAACTTCACCAACTAAGTATTGGAAAAAAAAGAACCACTAGGTTTTCATATCTTTGGCAAACAGCTTGAAAGTAACTAAGTAACTTATCTCCAACGAATATGAAGACAGTGATATATGATTGTAGAAAGTTCGCCCTGCAGTTTACCCACTTTGAAATCGATGATGGGAGCCTCCCGAGACCCAAATTGAGTTCCGGGGAAAAATATCCTACTTAGTCCCACGCCACGCCATGATTTATCTTCTTAGGTATAATGTTTCACTGAAATCAGCCGGGCCATTCTCTTGAAATTGGGTAACAAACAAACTGTTTTAGATTTGTTACGTAAGGCCCCTAGCACACGGCGTATTTTAAACGCGCAGACGACTCGCGTTTCGGGAACGTGCGTTTTAGGCGCCGTAAATGCTGATTGTTGCGTTTGTTTTGATGATGGTTTGCGTTTGTATTGATGATGGCTGTAACTGCGCTCATACGCGCAGTATAGACGGATTTCACGATCGCCCCGTGTGCT
This sequence comes from Hoplodrina blanda, assembly GCA_949316365.1. Lineage (NCBI taxonomy): Eukaryota > Metazoa > Arthropoda > Insecta > Lepidoptera > Noctuidae > Hoplodrina > Hoplodrina blanda. The sequence goes on from OX438594.1 coordinate 12,526,434, forward strand.
TAGGTTACAAGGTTGCGTTCAAATCTCGTTTGAAGCACGTGCACGTGCACGAAGTATACGCGCGACACCTGCGCGTCGTCTGCGCGTTTAAAATACGCCGTGTGCTAGGGGCCTTAGAGAGGGGCTGTGTGGTTCTCAATTTCAAAAACCGCGTCGTAACTTTGAGGTCTTTTGAAGTGGGAACGCGAAAATTAGAATGTAACTTATATACCACTTACTAGGGTACTTGTGTCGTTATACGGCTTATAAAGTTACGCGGTTTAATCAAGTAAATTGTAGTCGACATCATTATTATGTTCGGAACTAAATGATTGAACTTTAAAAGATTTGAATAAGTCATTACATACAATCATCTGCCGAGCCTTTTCCCAACTATTCTCAGTCTAACTGGATACAGCTGAATACTATATTTATAATTTTGTAGTCAGTATTTCACTAAATAATTAATAGTATTAAAAATAAAAAAAACAAAGGTAAATGCATCTGCCTTTCAAGAATGAAGTTGCGAGTTCGATACCGGATTTAAAAAGTAGATAATAAACAGTTCTTGAATTAAATTAAGTTTTAATCGAACGCATCCATTGATTTCTAAGAAAACTTTAACTAAATCGGATGACCTTGGTTACTTATTTCTTTTTTTTACCCTACTTTCTAAGTTCATTTGGATTTCTAATCAATATAAGTCTGAAATCGCCTTAAGCCTTATAAGCGTGGTGATCAATACTAGTGCCTTCTCTGTATGACAAGAAGCCTTTGCTTTACAATGTGGCATAAAAAGTAGTGATCAAATATACCCGCTAAATAAAGCAACAATTAACTTTGACACAAACTTTCCTTTCTACTGAAAAATGAGTCTTATTACCGGAATTACATGGTAATTTATTTAATAATATGTTTTTAATTGGTCCCGGGTCAGTTATTTTGTATCACGTAATAGTTAAATTGTTCCCCACTGTACGTTTTTCGGTGTGCATCTTTAATTAACAAAGTGATACATAAGTTTAAAGCTAACCCATCCAATTAAGGCGAATGTGCTTCCACTAATAGCTTCCCCACAATAATTCGACGTGGTTTAGTTTGGAACTACACACAGCCCTTAGTATTGCGGTCTGAGTTCGAAAACCGCAGTGGGTACCATTATTTATCACAATACCTACTGCCTTTATTAATAACATTTTGAACTGTCAAAGAGGTTAGGTGATGCCATATGTTAATATCAACTATCCAGACATATGTTTACTGATATTATAAAGGGATAAAATTGTTTGTTTGTCACCGCTCTTACCAAGGTGTATCGTGTAACTCATAAACTGGGTAGTTGAGGTCAGATAGACAGTTTCTCCATGTAAAACATTAGTATTCAGCTGCATCCTTCAAACTAGAAGACTATAGCACTCAAGGATAACGTAACTTTCTATTAGCGAAAAAATTTTCAGAATCGTACCAGTAGTTTTTGAGATTAATATAAACAAAACACAAAATCTTCGGCTTTTTAATTTTAGGAGGTATAGATTAATATTACGCCAATAATGCATTATTTTTTTATTTATTTTTTAAAATTTTAATATTTTTTATATTTTATTTTTATTTTATACTGCGGAGGTCAGATGGGCAGTCGCTCCATGTAAAATATTGATACTCAGCTGCATTCGGTTAGACTGGAAGCCCACCCCAACATAGTTGGGAAAAGGTTAGGCAGATGATGATAATGATTTTTTAAATTGTTATTTCTTTTATTTTATTACGTGTTCGAAAGTCAGACAAATATTAATCAGACTTTTAAAAACACAATGACTTTTAATACCGTCATCTGCCAGTACAAAATACAGCTCATATAATTATTTTTTTACAGCACGTAAGCGGAGCAGAGACATATATCAACAGCATAATCATAGGTCTTATAAGCCTTCTACCATACTTCATAAGTGGGGTTGTTGTCAACAAAGTGGGGAAGAAAGTGTTACTCTTCATCGGAGGACTGATGTCAACAGCATCCTTGCTTGGACTGAGATGGTCAAATTCAAAGGCTATGATGGTTGCGTTCTTCTCTGTGAACATAGCTGTTACGCAAACAATGAAGAGTTTAGTTCAAGTCGTGCTAATTGATGTTATTCCAACTGCTATGAGGTAATGTGGTTCATTTATTCATTTTGTAAATACAGTGCACAATAAGATGTATACAAGGTGTTGTTTTGCATCCTCGTCAAATTTCAGGTGGTTTTCCTAAAAGACATAAATAATCAATTGAAAATACAGTACCGGGCAATAACTAATAAGCGCGCGCGGGAGCGCGAGCGTGGCTAGGCACGTGCGCGAGTAGTACCTACGAAATTATTGAATGATCGTTGCGTATGCGTTGTGTATGTATTGTTTGCGTTTGTTTGTGTGTGAAAGCGCGGTTATATCTAGTAACAGACGGGCCGCTTTTAAATACGGCTGGTTTAAAATTATGGATTTCAGTAAACAGGAAAAAAATATAAAAAATACCTACTCATTTTATTGTTGATTTGGGTCGAGAATCATTAGCATAATTACGTCCTTGAATTTGACTAGGATGCAAATCAACAGCTTGTATAATGTTGATCCTCTATACCAAATTATGGTCACAGCTGCCAATCTCAATAGAGACTAGCCACATTTTTTATTTTTATCTTTTTTTTTTTACCAGGGCCCTGGCTTTATCACTGGTCATGCTGACAGCTCGTATGGGTACATTGGTCAGCAACGTTACCTTCCCCATTCTGCTTGCCATGGGATGTTCAATACCATTCTACACGATGGCTGCGATGATGTCATGTAAGTTTACAAAAAAGCACTTCAACATGATCAAAATGTTTAGAACAACTGACACCTTTTTTTCATATTTCGTAGATAGTATTTATAGTAAAGTATGATTGCTTGCCCATTCTTCTCCATACGAAACTATCTTTTAAAATAGGCAACTAGATTTAATATAGGTACTTTTTTTGTTGTTTGAAATGACATTCAAATATTACTGGTCTAATTGAAATATATGATTTGACTTTGACTTTGAATAAAAGTTGTTCCTATTTATGAGTATTTTCAACTCCACAAAGATCGATTACGAATTAAAAGTCACGTATATATTCAAAATATTAGTCTGTAAGAAAAGCTTAGAGTAAATGTCGTGATGGCCTAGCGGTTAACGCGCCCGCCTCTCATGCATGAGGGGTTCAAATCCGGGCAAGTACCAATGTGACTTTTTCAATTCATATGCACTTTCTAAAGTTTATCTTAGACATTATACTGACATCATTCCGTGCCTCGGAAAGCACGTTAAGCTGTTGGTCCCGGCTGTCATACGTGGATCTTTGACAGTCGTTACGAGTCGTCAGAAGCTTGAAAGTCTGACAACCAGTCTTACCTAGGGGTATCGTATACCCAGTTACTGGGTTGTCAGATAGGCAGTCGCTACACGTAAAATACCGGTACTCAGCTGCATCCAGTTAGGCTGGAAGCCGACCCCAACGTAGTTGGGAAAAGGGTAGGCAGATAATGAAGAAAACCTTAGAGTAATTGTAAAATTCGATCTTGTAGAACACTATAAAATAAATATCATAAGCTTATGTTACTTCCTAATAATATAGCTTCCCATAGCGGAAAGTCACGTTGTATATTATAATTAAGTTTCGTAGATTTGCTAGCACGCGTCCATTATGTATGACATTTTGTAATTTAACCTCGTGTTTGCTAACGAGTTAAGTTGTGGCGCAACTGGGCCTAAGTGAATTACAATAAAATGTTAGCGCAGTTGGTCTACAATGAGCTTAATAACGATCTCGAAACGCCAGCAGCTGCTCTTAATAGGTAGTTACAAGCTAGTTCACTATTCTATGCATGGGTGCCGGCAGTAGGGTGCAATGGGGTGTATTTACACCCCCTGTCGGAAAAGAAAATACATAGTTTTGTTTTTCATTAAAAGACTGCCAAAAATCTAAAGGTACCTATGTCCAATCAACATAATTAATGTAACTTCAATGTATAATCTATCTATACATACCTAATTATAAACTCGTGTCACGATGTTTGTGGTCGCACTCCTCCGAAACGGCTCGACTGATTTTTATGAAATTTTTTATGTCAGTATATTTTGGTAGGTATGAGAATAGGTCGTAAAGTACCTAGATATATTTCATACCTCTGAGTGAAAGAAATCAACTTTGACGCAGATGAAGTCGCGGTCAGAAGCTTGTTATTTATACATATTTTACTAGATTTTGCCCGCGACTTCGTATGTCCTTTGTCGGGTTTAAACTTACCCCGTACCAAATTTTATCAAAATCGGTTCAGTGGTTTAGTTGTGAAAGCTTAACAGACAGAAGGAGTAACTTTCGCATTTTTAATATTAGTATGGAAGTATTTGTATTACTTAATAGTAGATATAGTGTGCAGATATAGTTGCACCTCTCTAAAAATAATCTAATCTAATAATAATAATCTAATAATAATCTCTAATAATAATAGATGCAAAATATTTTCCAACTAGAAGCTGCTGTACCGTATACGTGCTATTTTGCATCATGATTACGTCACATTTTGCTAAGTTAGAGCACCGCATTTTGGTTCGTACAGGCCTACGATGCGGCGCCCCTGGCTCCAATTACGTATAAATCTGGATTGGTTCACTGCGTCCTCAGCCAAAACTCCTAATTTGGAAAATTGGAAATAGCAACATTTTATTTGGAATATATCTATTCCAATACAAAATCCTTCCACATTTTGTTGGTATTTTGTAAGAGTATGTATGATGTTCTCAAAATTTTTTGATGTAAATAATTAGCAGCCTATTATTGTCCCAATGCTAAGCAAAGGCTTCTTCTCATACAGAGTAGGCATTGATCACCACGCTTACTCGATGCGGATTGGCGATTTCCAATTCCGAATCGGATTTTGGATTTACACCCGCATCTCATTACATCTTCACCAAGCTCAATCAGTCTGCTTCTTGGGGTCGAATTGGGTGGTTGACACTATTAATAAATAATTCCAAGACATTATAACTTCTTTAAAAAAAAGCTTTATTTTAGCCCTGAAAACCCGATTAATTTTCAATTTACTGCAAAATTAGATTTTTTGTGGCTTTTAAATCAATAAATCGTTAGACAATTGAGTTGCCAAATAAGTGACGTCACAACGTGCTATTACCATACAAAATCTATGAAAGAATTGCGTTTTGACAGGTCATAAAAAGTACGTCAACTGATGGTGGTGTCAACTAGCCTATTGATAGTGTGACAGATGTCAAAAACGTCAAATTTTCTAACGTCAGTTGACCCCATAATGTTAATTACTACCATTATTTGTCCGTTATTTTTCTACTAAAATAAATGAAGTATAGCTACTAATTAAGAGCCTTCAATTAGTGTCCTTAGCCGCTTATTTACAGAATAAACCTTCCAAATCATACAATTTCCTGCCAATTGTTTTATTGTTCGTGTTTTATTGTTTCAGGTGTACTCGTCCTGACAGTTTTCCTGCCAAAGAAAAAACAATAAGTACTTAATTGATGGAAATAATTAAATTGATTGTTTTTGTTGATATTTTTTTTTGTTTTATTTTATACTAACTTTTGCCCGGAACTTCGTCCGCGTAAATGTGGGACCCTTTCATCTTAGGGGGTGAATTTTGGAAAATCCGTTCAAAAAAAAAACCGAACGTCTACAAACTACTTCCCTGCCAAATTCCATCTTTATATGTCAAGCGGTTTCCGACATTTCGTGATGGGCGAGCGAGTGAGTAACATTTCGCTTTTATGTATTTAGACTATCTTATAATTATAGTATGTCAGTAGCATACTTATGTCCGCGTAAATGTGGGATAACTGCGGGGTTTTCATTTTTTTGCGCGTATCCCTAATTTTTCCTTAAAACAAAAGTAGCCTATGTGTACTTTATAACATCAGTGAAAGGTCTGTCAAAATCGGTCCAACCGTTTCGAAACTAAGCTGGTACAAATAGGCAGACGAAAGCTTTCAAAATTGGTTTTAGCCTAATAGGCAACGGTAGGCGAAAATTGTGGGCAAAAATAGAAAACCTGTACCTATATCTAATCAGAATTCTATCAATCAAACATCGTTATCATTGTTCATCGTTACATAACAAAGAAATACTTTTCTTTTCTCTTTTTATTACCAGTGAATAAAGTCCATATTTATATTGATAGACCATACAAGTAATCGAGACAGCTTTACGTAAGGCGATTATGATTAGCTGAACGATTGAGTGGGCGAAGGCATTAGTTTCATTACACGAAACGGCGAAACTTGGTGAGTGACGTCATATTGACCTGACGTAAGTGATGACGAAGGTAAGTCAGTACATAAAAGGAGATATTTGATTCGACGTTCCAAAAGCTTTATTATCTGTTGCGTCAGAACAGTATGTAGATCAATAGGACGTAGTGACGCAAAAAAGATCCAACCCACAATACAATTAAGACTCTATATATTATAATAAGAGTCTATATGTAATCTAAGAATAACTTTAGGATTATCTGCCTAGCTTTTTCCCAACTATGTTGGAGTCGGCTTCCAGTCTAACCGGATGCAGCTGAATACCAGTATTTTACATGGAGCGACTGCCTATCCACAACCCAGTAACTGGGTAATACGATACCTCTTGGTAAGACTGAAAAAAAAAATAGAAAATCCATACGTACTCTTTTAAAATTAATGTTTTACCATGTATCTGCAATAGTACGTACAGTCCTTATAGTTGTAACATTAATCACGAAAAAAAAACCTGTTTTAATTACGTGACCGAGAATTTACGCGAACTTCGCTTTTGTTCAGATTTATAATCAACGCTAATGAAACCACAGATAAAAAATATACAGATGAGGTTTTTAAACGAAACACTGTAAAAAATACAGATAAAATATAAGTATATTTTTTTGAACGTGACATATTGCGTTTTTTTCAACTTGTTTTTCCAAATTGGAAGTTTACAGTTAGACAGAGATCCTAAAGGTCGCCTGATCTACGTTATCATGTCTGAAATTTTGCGTCTGGCTGAAAGATATAATTATGGCCCATAGTCAGTGTCCAGCTATAACGAAAATAAATAGGCAGTCATTGAGGATCGCTAACAGAGGAGAAACCTTAATATTAACGTCACATTAGCATGTTGATGACGCAGTCTATATATTTATTATGTCGGTGACACGATCGTCTTATCATGTTGGTGACGCACACAATTTTATATGTCAGTGACGTGGCCACATATGCATGTCGGAGACGCGAACTTATAAGTTTTGCCTCAACAAAAAATCGCTCAAAGCAACTATAGAATTTTTCACTTCTATAATGATATTTAAGAAATAACCTATAAAACAACACTTGTACGTAGGTACTGATACCTAAAAAAGGACCCAACATTAAAACTAGCAAAAAGAAAAACTTAGAAAGCCCTTATAAAATAGAAAAAATCACATTATTACTTGCGCCCGGTTGCAACTCCGCATAAGGGGCGGGCGTCTTAACCAATGGGATATCAAGGCATTTTCACCTTCTATCTATTATTAAAATTTTAGCCATGGTAAAATGACGTAGGTCTGACGGCTCTGGGTCTTGGACCAAGTAATCAACATTGTAAATAATTGCTCTATTTACCTATTTCATTCTTTATTTACATTTACGGTAGTGAAATGTACACATCCTGCGTGTTGGAAATTAATCTGGCTGCACACTATCAGTCACTGTATATACGAGTACCTCCCTCAGTGAATTAAGGTAATGTGAGTTTGATTTGAACTGTTAGTAGTAGGTTTATTAGTTACTACCCTCTGCCCGCGACTTCGTCCGCGACAAAGTTGATTTATCCATACAAACTTTGGACCCCTGTTTCTTGTTTGTGAATTTTGGAAAATCCTTTCTTAGCGGACGTTTACTAACTATAACCTACCTTCCTGACTTCGGTAAAGAGAACTTCAAACTCAAGGCAAGCCTTAAATCTAAGTCAAAGTCAAAACATTTATTTCAATTAGACCATTAAGGGTCCGTTCACACAGACCGGCTCGGAGAGGAGATCAGATTCTTATCACGTTAAAAACAGAGTTTTTAGTATTTGTAGTAAAGTTTATTTTTGCATGTGCACTGCTTTTGACATTTGTCATAATGACAAAAGCAGTGCTAAGAATCTGATCTCCTCTCCGAGCCGGTCTGTGTGAACGGACCCTAACAGGCACTTTTGAAATGTCAAGGAGATGGTCAGATAGTCCGAAAGCTGAAGCTAGTTGCTCGTTCCAATACAGAGGAGGCTTCTATGTAGAAGAAAGTGCAGGAAACTCCACGGCACTCTTTTAAATTAAGTGTTTACAAAATACTGGTTACTATTCTTGTTGCTTCTTCAAGCTCACCTAAATTCACAGACGAAGATTTTTCTAGGATAGGTACCATTGCTGATGCTAAGGATTTACAGGTCCCCTTAAACTCACTTGACCTTAATTCACAGAGGGATATTTTACAGAATAGAACCACTGTTCTATTTTTATCTTGTAACCAGTTAATCGATAATAGCTGTTGTGCTGTTAGAAAAAGATCTATTTTCCAACAAAGTTCGTTATGCTGCGGACAGCTTACGTTGCATTTTGTACCGACATAAAATTTTCTCGTTAAAATTCTTTTTACCTAAGCTTTTTTTTAAGATCTTGATACTTTTCTTTAGTGAAAGGTATTAAAAAATACCGGTCAAATGCAAGACTCGCACTTAGAGGGTTCTGTGCCACCGTAAAATAATTTACATTACATCCAAAAATATTGTATGTTGCATTTCGAGTGTCTATAGCGGTTCAGTAGAGACAGACTTGTGACAAATAGACAGATAGCGGAGCCTTCGTAGTTGGGTCTCGTTGACACCCTTTCGCTCCCTAAAAGAAACTACCCATAATGCTCATGTGTGCAACCAGCATACTAAGAGAGAAATTAAGTTTCTTTGAGCAGTTTTACCTGTGCGCATTTTTGATGCAAGATTTTTTTTATTATTTCCTAAAAAGCCTTATAGTCTGCAACAATCCTAAAGTAAATACTGACGCAAAAAACGTCAGCCATCAGCAGCAAACCAGAAACAGTTAAAACGATAACATGGTATCTTAAGTTGACTTACTCATTTTGCCCAAATATCAAGACCTCTCACTCCCTCTATACTTAAGAAAAATTACTACACGCTGTTCCACAAGAGGGATCAAGACTAATTGGTCGTAGTACTAAGGTCTTTGTCAAGTAAGATAAATTATTTTTATTACGTCATATTAAATCATGCTAAGATGTTATTAGAGCAGTCAACCACTGAGATGATAAGTAGGTGTTATGGTACATGGAGACATCTTTATTTATTAGTATTAAACAGACGAAGTAACTTTAAAAAAATGAGTGATCTGGATTTACCGGCTTTAGCGGCTAAGGAGAGGGGTAAGTACCTAAATATTTTTTTATTACTATCCAACACTTTTTTTAATGCATCATAATAGTAGTATTTAATAGTATAAGAGTGATCCCATATTGCTTTATGAAAGAGGTTTATGTCAGGGAGGCCTAACTCGAGCGCATGGAGTAAACGTAACGTTAATTCGATTGATTTTTAAATTCAAAATACGTTACGTAAGTAATTAGCCAAACAATAATTGTAATTCTTTTACCAATAAAAGTGTTTATCAGTTTATTATTTATTTTAGTTTGAAGGATTTATTTATATCGATAGGTTAATAGTTGTGTTTATCGTATAAAATAAAAGATTTGAAGCGAATATGTTTACATTAACGCGCGCGTGATAAGTTAGACAAAGTTACGGTAGGTCAAATAAAATCTCTCCCCACCCGCCGGGGACGCGCCAGGCGCCCGAAAAGGGATCGTAAAACGATCTTCGGACCTCCATGAGAGGTGGTCTGCGGGCGGTGGACTAAAGGCGTCTGTAGTCAAACTAGCAAGGCCCGATCGAGTAGGCGGCGCGGTGTTCCTCGCGCAGGAACAGCGGGTCGAGGCCTGTCGGGGGAGCGGTGAATGCTTATGCGAATCCCGCACCCCAGGCCATAGGCAGAGGTAGATCATCGCGGTGGTTTTAGTCGGTAAGAGTCCGGCATGCCCCTTCGTCACCCCCGCGACGGGGGAAATCAAAGAAGATTTCCGACGCGTACCAAAAAAGAAATTCTAAATTAGTGATTGTTGATTGGTCTCTGCATGAAATTTATTTCACGGGCCTTGTCTAATAAATCACAGACACTTTCTGGGTTTATCTTCAAATATTATTATTATTAAAAACAAGTATAAATCCCCTATTTACGGTTATCCCCCCCCCACCTTATTACCTCTAGTAATTTAGTGATCAGGCTTAAATCAACGCATTCTTTAACTATTTTCCTAGCTTACTCAAAAACTAAAAAAAGGGACACAAACTAAACTAAAAAATGTTCCATAGGCACACGAATTGCTTTTTCTTGTAACCTTAAATTTAGATACGAGTATATCAAAGTGCCAGTCGAGACCATTGGGAGGCTTATTTTAGTTACCCGACAGCATACGTGACTTAAGAGATATTTATATTTTTAACCGACCTTTCTAAATAGGCTTTGGCTGTAGACTAGGGATATTGATTTAGGATCCAATTCTGGGATTTATCAAATGTCTGAAGCCTACTTGGGGCAAAAAGTTTACTCAGACTTAGTTACTGGCATGAGGTTTTTCATAATGGGCCTGTGTTTACAACCTAACCTTGAATGGCCAAACCGGGGCCTTACTTAATGCTCTTGTTAGGATGGTGGAATCTTTTATATTGACACAAATTAAGTAGGCTTCAAAAAAACGAAGCAAAAGTAAATCTACTTATAATTATTATTTATCAAAATTCGTCCAGTCCTTTAGGAGAATTCAGTAACATACACACATAAAGAAAGAATCATCTACAAAAAGATTTAATCGAATAAATAATTTGTGATATTTAAAACGCATGACTTCCATGCCTTATCAGTAAATACCTATTAAAGTAAACATCCCAGATTTTACACAATTATTTATCTAAATAGAATCTTGATTTCATTTATGTAATGTTTGCGTTCCATTTAAATGTTTCGTAATTTTTTTGTAGTGTGTTATGATAAAAAATCTTGACATAAAAAATTCCGACACGTGCAAACTTGTGGCTAACGTTAGTCTAACATCTAACTCCATACTTACTTTAGGCGCGTCGCTCACTGGTAAGTCGAGGCGACGTCACGTCAGCGGCGGTGTGGCATCGCAGCACGGTCGAGGATAGGTCTCTGCGTAGAGTCGAGGCGCAGGCGGCTATGCATTTTGAATGACAAAATGGCGGTGGAATCGTGGCTTGGGCACACTTGATCGCCCCTCCTGCGCTTGCACCTCGCCTCCGCCCCGCCTGCACCTCGCCTCCGCCCCGCCTTCACCTCGCCCTCGCCGCAACTCTTGTATGTGAGCGCACTACCATTCATTTGTAAAGAAAACCTTGTTGCGGCGTGCCTCTTATTCGCCCGTGCCTCAACTGCACCTCGACTGTTAATCGTGTGAGCGACGCGCCTTAATGTTATGTCTATGCGTAGATGGGATGAACGGGAATTGAAATTTGAATAGCAAAACTTCTATCCAACCCCTGCACATCTTTGATGTAAAAGGTCTAGATGGGTGAAGATGTGCGTGGCGAGTATCCAAATATTTCTTAGTTCAATATTGAACTTTATTGCTCTAAGAGTAGAGTATTTATTTACTTTGTAAAACGGATATACAAATCTACAATTCTACATCTACATTGCAGGGCAAAGCCTTCTTCTCATACAGAGAAGGCACGAGCATTGATTACCACGCTTACTCAAGGCGGATTAGTGATTCCATCCTTATCTATATTTGTTATAAGTCCAGGTTTCCTCACGATGTTTTCTTTCACCGATGTCAGTAATGTTCTAGATAAACTTAGAAAGTATAAGTTCCAGTGATAAACATTGATATAAGAAAAATAGTTTAATAACAATATTAATTATCATTGAACTTTGAACTATGTAATTAATATTTATTTTAAAGCAACAATATCAAGTACTTACGGTACGACTGAATGCTACTACTATTATGAACGCGAAAGATTGTAAATGGATGTATGGATGTTTAAACGTTTAAAAGTCTAAACAGAGCTAGCTAAAGTTTTTGCACACGAATATATTAATATCGCATTTTTGTGATTCCATAGGATTACTCAGGATTCGTGTCCGGTTGATGGCAATAGGCTCGCTCCCTATTACATGGGAATTTAAAATATATTGGCGAAATGTGGGTACACCTCTGCCTAACCCATCGGGGATTACAGGCGTGATGTTATGTCTAAAGTTTATGCAGACAAGTCGTGAACAGAAGCTAGTATTTTAATATTCTTTCGTGTCTATTAAAAACATTCAACCATGGTTTCTTCAAAGATAGTCCGCAGAAAAAGCAAAAAGTAAAAATATTTAAACGTTGACCTAATACTACCTAAGATCGTAGACAAAAGCCTAAATTTCAAGACCTTTATAGAATGACCTATAAAGCGTAGATTCTTCTTCCATTATTTTTCTTTGTTGCCGCCACAATATCAAACGCCAGCCGATTTTTACTTGTCCAACTTGATGGCTCTTGGAAACGAGTAATTTTTTATTCACACACAAATATTTTATTAGATCACACAATTCATTTGGATTTTTGGAAAGCGAAAGTTGGTAAATCTTTTAGGACGTGACTTCATTAAGAATAATACTGGAATAATAATGGTTTCTTTAGGATATTGTTCATTAATTATCGGCCTTAGATAAATTTTATTCATCATTAGTCGATACAATATCCAGGCCTCTCTTTTCCACTAGCCACTATGGGCAAAGGCCATGGAACCGAAATATTATCTAGTGTATATATTTTTCTTTTATTGCTTTTATATAATTTATTTAGAATTGAACATTGAAAGAAGCTCAATTTTTCAACTATGAAAATTTGGAAAAATACATAGGGGCCCGTGGACCCCCAATATGATAAAGGCGGCCCTGGTAATGATGTGCCCAATATGTTAAAGACGGCCCTGGCAATATCTGGTATATGTGTCGAGGCTCATGCATAAAGTTGTGGGCTCGATACCGGGCAAATACCTACCTATGTGACGTTTTCAATTCATATGCACTAACACTTTCTAAGTCTATCTTGGACATCACTGACATTGGTGAAGAAAAACATCGTGAAAAAACATAATTCTGTAACCGCCGATTCACCTTGAGCAAGCGTGGTGATCAATACTCGTGCCTTCTCTCTTCTCTTCTATTAGCAGTCCCCATGATTGCCTATTGTTTTTGCCCTGCAGTGGGTTAACCACTGGGGCCATCAAAACACATGACGTGTCAATCCCATTAATCAACAAACAAACAGAAATTGTAAAACAGTTATTGTAAAGGACGAGTGAAATGGTTTGGCAAAGCTAATAAAAATACAAACCCTGACCGTCATTCTGGACGTAACATCAGGAACCAGCTTACTATACCACTAGGGATAAAATACAAAACAAAACAAGGCTTATCTCTTTGCACGTGAGTGGATATTCAAACCGACGAGCAGTGAGGTGACTTTAAATTGGCCACCAACACAATAGTTATAATAATGTATACAGTATACTGTACAGTCACGTTGTGACTAGAACTCTATGAATGTATGCATTTCTGACTCTTACCCTTGGTTCCTCGAACGAAAAACCCGTTGACTGCGGGAAAACACACCCCTTGTGTTTCTACTAAAAAACGCAATTGCGGCGCACACACGTATGTGTTTTCTACGGCGAACACACGAACTGTGTAGCCAGCCGCACTGCGGGCTTGGCGTAGAGAATGTTCGCCCGCAGTCAATGGGTCTAACTACTATAATATCAAAACATGCGAAAGTTTAGATGTATGAATGTTTGTTATTCAATCACGCCAGATCGGCTGAACGGATCTGGATGAAATTTGGCACAAATATGAATTATAGTCTGAAATATCACATATGCTTTATATCCCGGAAAAATAACACCTGTGGGATAAAATATCAACTCAGACGCGGACGAGGTCGCGGGCAAAAACTAGTATGAAAGTAAAATAAACACTGCTGGTTGCTTGTGTCAGAAACAAGACACTAAAGTGTCTACGTTTACGTAACGCCTAAGAATAATAAGAACCATATGAAATTCGTACATTTATTAGAAAAGGTTACAGAATCACCTCCCACCTAGAATCTTTCACAGGCATGTAATCCGGCCATTCATCAATTTCTTCCAGTGTAACGGTGTCTCTAAGGTTCTGTTGTGCTCGCTCAGCCTTCCGTTTTTTGTTCTTTGCAAACGCCTGTTTATAAACGCTACACCAATTATCATTCTTATCATTTCTCATCGTTGGAAAATCTCGCCTAAAAAGACGTGACCACAAGTTTTCATGTTTCAAAACTTTGTAAAGCTTTTTTGATGATTTTGCAACGTTTAAAATATCGGATAAGGGTAAGCTTAGAAGAATGTCAAATAACGCTTCGTCAGGCAGACCGTAGAGGTTCCCGCAAGGTTGACTGTGGTAGCTAAGTATACTGTTTTTTACAGGATAAACAATATTTTCTTTCAAGGAGAGTAGTAGGTCGTCCATGTGAGAGAACGCAGATGGAATGCCCAATGGTGACGTTGTTAGATGTTCATTAATGGGCAAACATAATGAATGAGTTTCCTTGGTTGCATCGACTATTGCATTTATCAGCATTGTATCATTTAAAGCGCACACTATTATATTCGCTGGAGTATCTATGTATGGGTACAAAACAACGGATATTTGATAAACTTTACGGCGATTCCTTCTGTTGTCTAATATGTAATCAACAACATCGATATCTGTGTTCCCTCTCAGTACAAAATCATTTTCTTTGATCACAATGAGGAGCAAAGCGAAGAACAAGTCTCGTTTCAAAGTTTCGGGCTTGATTAACGCCTTTATCAATTCCTTTAGTGTTTGGTCGAACTGGGGCGGGATCGCCTCATTCGTGTCCGTAGGAAGTCTGCCTACCCACTCCATTGTCCTGTGCCTTTGAAGGCTTCCGATGTTTTATTTTATTGCCTATTAAAAATTTCCTCTTGGTTTTTTTGTTAAACTTCTTTATTCGGACGTCATTTTGACATTACAGATTTTTTATTCTTAACTGCGTGAGTTTTTATAACAGATTGATTTATGATTCGAATAAAAACTTTTTCATTTTTTCTCTGATAACATTAATTTTGTTGTAAAGCTTGGCATTCATTAGCGGCGCGTCGGGCCCCAAAATTCCGTCTGACCCGCCGCAACTTTAGCTGACGCAGTTTCTTATAAACGCAATGCGGCCTGTCCCAGTGAATGCCTAGCTTAAGAATGTATTGTATTAATTAACTGAAGATTTTAGTCAAAAATTTTAATTTAGTAAAGATCAAATGCCTTTTAATAAATGCTTAACCAAAATAACTATTTAACCTTAAACCAGGCGTTTCTTAAAGCAAATTATTTACTGGAATTAGATACAGAATTTTAATCAAAATTCCTTTGTTAAGAAATACTTTGATATTGGAACATTTATAATTAAACTTACCGAAAATCATGTATCTACTATACGATGTGTAAGACAAAGACTTTCTTAACTTAGAATATCTTTTATGTTCCCTCCTTTTCCTATTACATCGAAAATATTGTTCCAGATATTTTCTTAGACATTTCCAACTATTTGCTTCTTATCTTTGGTGGGCGAAAATACAATCTTTCATAATGTTTTCTGATATTGACACAAGTATTACTCGCTGATATTATAGCTTCACGAATCCTTTTATGTTTTATATATTCTTCATGTGGTAGTCTTATCGGAATCTTGTCCGAACTCAAATAGTAATACTCCTACTATTATTATAGCCCCGAAAGTTTGTGGGGATGGATGTATGTTTGTTACTCTTTCACGAGTAAATGGCTGAAGGGAATTATCTGAATTTTGGCACACATATCGACAGTGAAAACGAAAATTTTACCAAGCGATAATTTTGGTCGTGTTTTATTAACCGACTTCAAAAAAAGGAGGAGGTTCTCAATTCGGCCGGTATTTTTATTTTATATGTATGTACACCGATTACTCCGAGGTTTCTAGTCCGATTAGTGTGATTCTTTTTTGTTCGATGCAGTATACTTGGTACTTGGTCCCATAAAAATTTCATCCAATTTGGTTTAGTGCTTTTTATTTTGTGAGCATTTTTCTAAATTAAATATATCGTGTGAGGTATTGTTTGAAAGGGCTTTTATTAAGGATTTCAAACATTAACACACAAGTACTAAAAAGTGAAAAATAAAAAGCTTTTTTCCAAAAAAAAAAACAACCGCCTTCAAAAACTACAAAATAAAAAATAACTTTAGTTTGGAAGTCGGTGGCAATACCTACATAACAAAAAACAAAACCAAAGACTTCCAAACTATAGTTATTTTTTATTTTGTAGTTTTTGAAGGCGGTTGTTTTTTTTTTGTAAAAAAGCTTTTTTATCTAACTTTGTTAGGTGTCGATGCAAGCAGCGCAGGACCCGTCATTATGGCTATATTTAGGGAAAGCCTATGTCCAGCAGTGGACGTTATTCGGCTGATGATGATGATGATGATGATTTGGCTTAATTCCAAATTCTACGATTACAGGTGCTATTACTACTGAATAATGTTATGCATTGATTTACTTGTAGAATTGGGTTACAATTTGGTTTTATTTTGGAATTATATATTAAGTGCTTTAATCATTCTATTTCGTTACCAAAAGTTTTGTAGTCAGCGTAATAGTAATTATAAAATACTTAGATTGTTCGAGGACGAGGTAATTATATACAAATTAAAGGTTCAATCATTTTCATGGCTTGTAATTATAGGTGTGTATTGATCTACAAATATGTTGGATAGTAATATTCTTGATTAACAATTATTAAAATTAAGTTATTTGAAAATTCCAAATTCAAACAGATACAAAATTAAGGCGGTTATATCCGCCATGTTGTTTTTTATGTCATTTTTACGATTTTTCAGTTGCTGTATCTTTTAGTACCTAGCTTAAAAGGGTACATAGAGGCAGACATACCAACAAATACCCTCGTTTTCGGCGTCAACACAGTCGGGTAAAAATGTGTTAAAAAAAAGGAGTTTCTTACTCGTTCTTCTCTATAAAAACCTACTGTTTGGAACGAGCAACTAGCTTAAACTTTCAGACTGACTGACTCCTTGGCAATTTTAAAGTGCCTGTAAATGATTTATTAGAAACAAGCGACCCGCCCCGTCTTCGCGCGGATGCAATGTAGATAGGTACAGTTAACAAAAGAGATAGGTATACAGGGTAGTCAGATATAGTTAAAGTTTTCTTAGAAACCGTTGGATATTTTTAATTGAAACTCAACTTAATTATTGAATTGTTAATTTTCTACTTATTTAAATGAAATTACATGTGAAAACATCCATTGGTTTCTAAGAAAACTTCAACTACTTGTATCTGACGACCCTGCATACTATCTCTTTTGTTCACTGTACATAAACCTCCATCTTGAATCCGTTGCGTAGTTTAAAAGATCTAAGCGTACAGACGGCGGGAAGTGACTTTGCTTTATACTATATAGAGATAAATGATTTTTAATTGCATTACAATTAAAGTCACGCCTTTTTCCCATGGGGGTAGGTAGAAACCACAGAACGCCACCTGCTACAATCCTTACATACTCCTTTCGCCTCATTTACGTTCATACATCTCGTCATATAAGTACGCCGGTTACGAGTACTCCGCACCTGACATTGATTTTTAATTATTTTCAGCTAAAGCCCGTGAAGAATGGAAAACGCCGATGAAGGAAATCGATGCAGCTCTAATAGCGTGCACTTTTGGGAGGTTTCATTTAAAGCTGCTGTTTACAGCTTTTCTTGGGTTCATATCAGGGATCTTGACTAGCACCACTACAGCTTATTTATTGCCAAGTGCAGAATGTGACTTGCAGATGGATTTGTTGCAAAAGGGGCTTCTGAATGCCATGCCGTTTGTTGGTAAGTTACAGTAACCATTTTTTTTTTTTTTTAGGTGGTAAAAATCATCAAATGCCTCCTTCCGCCCTGGGTGAGGCGGAAGGGACTGTCAGACTTTTACTGACTAAAAAAAACCACCCTGTTCCTTCTGTTGCCCTTTACGTTCCGGGGCCACGGTATCCTGTTAAGACGTCCCGCAACCCCGGCAGGCGTTGGCCCCTATTGGGGCCCCGTCCCTGTGCTGACAGCTCTTTGAGGCAGTTACAGTAACCATGTTGTAAAGAATTTATAACATTTTTTTTTATGTGTCGCTTTGAGCGATTTTGTGGTAGGGGCACAACTTTTGTGACCGCGTTACCGACATGCTAATGTGACATGTTGCACTGGACTGGCGACATTCTTTCCAAAGTTTTAAGTTTTCTCTACTGTCGGTAGTCCGCACGCCAACCTATTTTGTTTTTTTTTTATTTTCTTTACTAAACGTTACCGTAGAGATTTTCTTGTGTCGTGGATGCATTTACAAACATATATACTCTTATACACAAACTCTTATACACAAACAACTAATCGCGAGCCATGCCATTTGTACATACATAAACTCACGCCTTTTTCCCATGGAGGTAGGCAGAAACCACAGAACACCACCTGCTACGATCCTTACATACTCCTTTCGCCTCAACCACATTCATACATCTCGTCATATACCTAAGCACGCCGCCCGGTTATGAGTACTGCGCACCTGACTTTTCTGAAGAACCTCACTAATAAGGTCAGTGTAGGTCTTCCTAGGGCGACCCCTCCCTGCATACATTTTGTTCCGTGTAGAAATCGAACCTTTGCCACGCAGCACAGCAGCCAATACTATTTCTCATGATATACATCACTATCACGCGAACTAAGCCACAGACAGAAACTAGTTTCCAATATTACCAAAAACATCACAAAAGTAAAAGAAAAATGGTAAAATAGTAGCAAAAGTAACGCTTGCTAATGGAAAACTACCACCTGGCTATAAATTTATTGCTAAAGAGACACGCCACGAGGTCGAACGTAGAAGGAATAGCAGTGAACTTCGACGGTCGATAGAAATGCATGATATATGAGGCTTAGGGTATCGAATGTTCCAATACTTTCAACCAAAGAGAATTAGAAAAGACTTGGCGGAATAGTTAATTGCCTAACGAATTTTGGGACCGCAAAATCGATGTTTTATTTATGGCGTTTCGAAATCTATACCTACATTTAACTAATATAAAAGAAGAGTTCTTTTTATTTGTTTAAACGTGCTATCTCTGGAAATGACAGTCGTATTAAAAAATTCTTTTTGTATGTCATAACCAGATTCATGAGATGATTCATACATGTTTTAGCAATCACGCTACGACCTAAGAGAGCGGAGCAGTAAATAAGACGTTACGAACATGTTACAAATGAAAAGTGGCTGTGAGCTTTGCAAATTTTAAAGTGATTTCTTTGGACAAAAATATCTATAAAAATATTATATAGGGGTAAATGTGAGTTTGTGAGGTTGTTAGGGGATAATCTCTGAATCTACTGAACTGATTTTAAAAATTCTTTCGCAAATTGGATATCACTGAGTGCTTTATGCTATATTTTACTATTAAAACATGAGGGATCCGTAAGAAAACTCACGCGAACGAAGACGCGAGGAGAGTGCTACTTTGTTATACAACAGGCCTTAATTTTGATTAAAATTCTCGGTTTTCAGGAATGTTGCTATCATCAGTAGTCGCTGGTTTCCTGACGGACGCTTTTGGAAGAAAAATATTTTTAGGAGTCGGTTTTCTTGGACTGTTTATCTTCCAACTAATTGGAGGTTCCAGTCAAACATATAACGTACTTGCTACTGCAAAGTTTTTTGAAGGATTATTGTAAGTATATTTTTTAAAATAATTAGGGCCAATTTATTTATCATCAGATAATAAAATGTGAATAAATTACTTAAGCATTGACTGATTGATTGTAAAATAAATGAGTCGTATTGCTCGTAAAAAATAATGTCAAACTGTCATATATGTCGGAGATAGAAACCTTTTCCTGCAACGCCATCTGTTATTGAAAATTGGAACTAGAAATGTAACGAGGTTGCATCCCATCTATGGATTGTCTATGCATAGAGTGAACAAGAGTACTAATGGGATTAGTACTTGGGTGGGCGTCGGTGACTCAGTGCTGTCAGGATAATGAAAAAGGAGTGCTAGACAGAAAGGTCTGGACTGCCGTGGATGACGGGCGCTGCATGTCGACTGAACCTGCCAGTTCACTCGGGAGTTTTGTTAATTTAATATTGTGAAAACCTAACTGATGTAAAGCCATTGTAAACCAATACCATCTTTTGCTTGTCCGAGTTACCCAAAGACTGGATATTCGCCCACGCTTCGACATCAGAAGTGGGATACGCTCGGACAGCGTATCGTTCTAGATTATTCTGAGAAAACAAATGAATGTTGGAGACCAGATTGGAAATTTCTAGTTGCAAGCCTGGAATGAGAATTTGCACTATAACGAATTACGACACAGAAATTGAGAAGAGATGTCCAGCTGTGAACTGTTTTAGGTTGATGATGATGACACACACATTACCGGCAAATAGTCGAATGTGATGAAACAACTTTGAAACTTTGAATTGAACTGGACAATTGCTAACAAACCCGATCGATAGAGGAGAAAGAGATTTTTCACAAAAGCCATTTAATGAAGAGTTGAAGTCAAGACTAATTTCAACAATGTTCAACAACTACCGATCTATGTGTCACTAAATACCGGACGCGGATTCCTCATTTCTTTATTGAACAGGATTATGATAAAAAGAAAGATTCGTCTTGGTTGTCTCAGTACCATAATGACATTTGCAAACATTTTGAGATTTTGTTATCCTTCAGTTGATCTTTCTCATGATGATTTGAAAACAACAAATTATTGGTTTGGAGTAATCGTATGGATATCATTCTATTTGTGTGCTGTTGAGGTGGAAGTGTCGAAACAGCTGAAAAGATTGTTGTTGATTTTTGATGGCTAGAACGTATGAGTGTACCTACTACGTGACGTCGACAAATGGATATGCAATGCATGCTTGTGCGAAAGAACTGTACTGCGACACACCATAATTCGAATGCAATCTTGTGTGGCACACTGAAGACTCACAAATTCATACCTAACCATTTCGTTTGGCGTTTGACCTGGTTCAACCATATTGTTTGTACAACCCGAACAGTTATCTGGTGTATGCTATGAAAATTATGACACAGGATAAGCTGAATCAGAGAAAGCTGTGTAAAACACGATGAGCAAGGCCGCAAAGCAATGAATGGCTTGATTAAGAGGCTTAACAAAGAGAAATGAACTACAGATTGATCGAACTGGCAACATCTAATTAGCCAGCAGAGATATTAATGTCATTTGTTATCATTTTAGATCGAAGGACCACGTCGGTGCCGTTTCGATAGTAGGACGCCAGAAGCAGGTGATGAATGACCACGTTGCATCAAAAACAAGACGTGAAACGACGTGTGTGCGGTGCTGTGCGTCGTGCGCCGTGTGTCTTTTGCGCTCTGACGTTCGGTGGTACTCCGGAGCGTTGCTCACTGGTATAACTGCCAGCTGCAGTCTGTGAAGGCACATGACTCGTGTGAGTCGTATTCATTTCGTTTTGGTTTGGTTTGAGTTGAGGTAAAGAATATTCTTTTGTAAAGAGAGTATAACGTACTAGTCGATAATAGTAGTGAAATTCAAAGGTTGTACCACACCTACTCTGTAAGTATGTCTACAACGCAAGAGTTTGCCTCGTTGCTGTTGAGCATGGAGATCTGGATTTGACCCTCAGGTCGTGCTGTTATTGGGATTTTCAGAGTTGAGAAAAATCCTAGTAACATTTCGAAATCTGGTTTGTGTAATGATGCTGGATACCCCTGCCTAACCTTTTAGAGTACAGCCGTGACGTTGTATTGATTTTGTATCGTTTTATCATTTTCAATTAAGCATTTTAGGCAAACGAATAAAATGATGTTGTTGTTCAATTTGTAAGCCTATGGCCACACTAGCGTGTGCGGCTAGCTTTCGCGTCGCGACAATTCCGGTTGAATTGTTCATCCAATTGACGTATTCGCTAAACACGGGTGCGCATTGTAGCGTTGTTGTTGTTGTTTACAAAATTCGATGCCAATGAATTATTGGGCCTTGGTACCTAACGAAAAGAATTCCAAATTTATCCAAATTATGAGACGTTATCTCTTATGATGTCTTTGTTGTGTTCAATACCTAGTAAAATTATTTTACGAGAAATATTACAACGTGATTATTTTGTAACTTTTCATCGCACATTTGTCATCACCCGAATCGTTCGATAATGTAGCCTCACCATTAGAATAGCAAAAGTCAGTCAAACTTACTAATGTCAGTAATGTCAGTTATTACGTCAGAAAATATGTCAGAAAATAAAGAGATTTTACTCCAAGTTGACTTTGCCATAGCTATGGCTATAGTAAGTCCTAATTTCAATGACATTTGAAATAACAGACTTTGCGGAACCATGACTACCATTGAGTTTTCAATCTTAAATTAACGGGCTTTAACGGGTTTTCCAATTATTCATGTGAAAAGAGGTAAATTAGAGTTAAGGCAACGTCGGTCTTATAGGTTTGCTTCGTAAGAACAGCAGATCAGGTCGTACGTGATAGTATTAACTACGTACTGCATAACTAATGCTGTAGTTACAAGGAAGGAGTTCCATGGTAACTGTTAGTGTAAGAGTTTCAATCTTCATTTTACTGGTTCATGTAACATGAATACGGAGATTCTCACGTTAGCTACAAAGAATGAGAAACGCTTTCAGATTTTAGATGCTAAATATTGAGTACCGTTTGAAATTATGGATTAGCAACCGTTACAATTGAAAGTCCTTCAATAAACGTACTTACACGCAGGTTCGGATCGTTTTGAAAGGGATGCCCAGGGGCCAGACGTCTATTGAACTTGCAGTAAAAGACGAAACAGATGTTGATATGGCATTTATTTAACTTGCATACTACAGGTTCTCAGTTCGATGGGTCAGAGAGATTATGGAATCAAGGTTGATTCGGCATTCCGGTGGGAAGTGCGTAGTGTGTGGCAAATGTGTTTGCTGAGCTATGGTTATAGCTGATGTTGACCACGAATGAGAGACCTGCGGTTTTGTTTGATATACTTTGATGCTTTTGAAAGAAACTAAGACTGGTTTCTTGTAAATAATGGTTCAATGATGTTTGGTCTTGGTAATGTTGTTCAAAGTTATCATGATAATTTGCTTAAATGAAGGCAGTGTTATGTGAAAACGCTATTACAAGTTTGAATTAGTTTAGACTAAGATGAAAGTAGAAAGAATTAGAAAGTAAATGGTTATTGTTAGTGGTAAATGAATATTCTGTTCTAATCAAGTTTGCAGTAGTTGATGATATTGTTGATGGACACTGTTTACCTAGAATTTTGTGTGTTGTTAGATTTTTGTTTTATGAAGGTAAGTAATATTCGGTGGAAATAATGAAATTTGAAGCATGTTGTCAAGATTGGCCGTGGTATTATTAGTTAAATATTCAGTTACCATACCACACCAAACCAATCCAAACCAAACCAAACCAAATCATACCAAATTGATTTTGATTATGATTGTTGTCTATGGCTTAAGTTTTCGGTTTGTGGTATTTGTTGTGTAATGCTGGTATTTGTGAGACCCAAGTATATGACCATTAGAGGATGGCTTATGTTGTGAAATTTTGAATTGCAAACAGATCTTTTAAGTATACTCATGATGCAATTAATTAATAGAGCGTTCCCGTATGTGAGGTTCCCGTTGAGACGATAATCGAGACTAAAAGTAATAGTGCCAGTGAGGGCACTGATGTTGTTGTTGATGTTGACTGAAGCATTATGATGTGATTTGTTTGACGGGGTTGGTTGCTGGCAACATTTTTGGGGCTTCGTAACCAACCGACTGACTTGTAGTGGAGCCTTGGTGAGAGTCCTTGGCAGTAGTTGTTGTGGAGCCTTGGTGTGAGTCCTTGGCAAGAAATTTGAAGTGTTGTTGATGTGGGTGTTGCACGGCCGAAATCAGTCTCAGTCGTAGAGCTCCGGCTAACCATTGCTGACGTAGACGTGCGGCGTAGGGCTGATTATGTCGTGGCACCTGGGTGTGATGACTGGCACACATTTTGTGCTTCGTCGTCAGCCCAACCTGAGTTACTGTGGACCACATGTGGTGTGGTGGATTTGTATTGTTGGGGCCTGGCCATGGTGAGATGGCAGGTCGGAGATGATGATTTTGACTTTGGACTGTGTTGTTGGTGACCTGGCCATGGTGTGTTGGCAGGTCGGTGATAATGATTTTGACTTTGAACTGTTGATGACTTGTTTGATTAACAACTATTGGAATTTTTGAAATTATTGGAGATTTTTGATAATACGAGTGCAACGGGAACGTCTCATTGTTCTGTTATGGTTTTGGTCAATTTAAATGTGTTGCCTGGTGCATAGTTTTGAGGTCAGGAAGGCCGAACGGCCTTGTGTGAGCTGTGGTACCTCAAATTGATCCCTTGTCTACAGGCATACACGAGGACGTGTATAATGTCAGTTCTGGCCGTGTCGGAGATAGAAACCTTTTCCTGCAACGCCATCTGTTATTGAAAATTGGAACTAGAAATGTAACGAGGTTGCATCCCATCTATGGATTGTCTATGCATAGAGTGAACAAGAGTACTAATGGGATTAGTACTTGGGTGGGCGTCGGTGACTCAGTGCTGTCAGGATAATGAAAAAGGAGTGCTAGACAGAAAGGTCTGGACTGCCGTGGATGACGGGCGCTGCATGTCGACTGAACCTGCCAGTTCACTCGGGAGTTTTGTTAATTTAATATTGTGAAAACCTAACTGATGTAAAGCCATTGTAAACCAATACCATCTTTTGCTTGTCCGAGTTACCCAAAGACTGGATATTCGCCCACGCTTCGACATATATTATTATTTATTATTTAAGTTATCATCAGACGATTAAAAAATCACCCCTTACTTAATAAGTTTGAGAGATAAACACTTTTGGTGCAAATACTGTCAAACAACACGTGCAGATGAAAAGCTTATGTGTCTTTAGTTTTAATATCTAAGTGAGAAGGCCAATTCTACTAATAAAAATGCTCATAGGAAAATGGCTTGACGAGTATGCGTATATCTATGTACAATCCCATTAGACTTCACCAAAGACTGATTTTCACAGTCTGTAAAGTTTCTTTTGTTGTAATAAAATTAATATCTAGGCTAAGTTTTCTTCAGACATGTCTTGAACCTTCATTCAGTAATTTTTCTCAGCCTTTTTTGTCTGCGAGTCCAGACTTGGAATTTTTAGCATTGTTTTAATACAAAAGAATAATGTTTTAAGCTTTGCTGTAATAATTTCGTCACAATAGAAAATTGTTGATCTCAGGACTTGGCTGCTGTTTTTCTGGCCTTAAATGAAGCTTTTAGTTTGATAGTATTGTAACAAGTTTGTACCCAAAGGTTTAAACTACAAAGCTATTAACGAAAAAAGATTATTTTATAACTATTGTGTTTAAATTAAGTGTGTAAATAAAGATAGGAGTAAAAACTTAAATGCCGCTCGTCGCTAGTCTGGCACAAAACGTCACATTAGCATGTCGGTAATGTGAACCTATAAGTTTTTCTCCTATCAAAAATCGCTAGATGCGGCTAAATAAGTTTTCATTTCAAAATTGGCGAAATTTCCATATCTACCTTTAAATAGGATAAGATTATTGAAGTATGAACGCAGTTATAATTTCATTGTAAAAACTGAAAGCAACGGATGAAAGGAAGAGAAGTATGTGTGCGAGGGAGAAAGGAGATAAAAGGGCGACGAGAGATTGACGACGGACTTGGCTAAGATTATTTTTGACGAAAATAAATAGATATTCAAAATCTTACTGGTTTATTTTGCCATATAATCCCAAATCTATATTTCGTTTTTTACGAGCTTTTGTTTAGCTTGCACTGTTCATATGTAAGTATGTATGTATGTAAGTAACTTGTCCTTTCAAAATTTGCAAACCCTTTTTCAACCATTTGTTGTTATCCGATTGAGCTGAAATTTTGCATACACCTTTAGTTCTGATGACAATACAATGTCCAATACTCAATATTGTAATAATTAAAAATTAAAGCTTGTTTTATTTACTTTTCAGATACGCCACTGCTTTCAGTGCCTGTGTATCATTAACTGCAGAGTTCTCTTACTCCAGTATCAGAGATCGGATGCTGCTATGCCAGTCTTCGTTCATCGCCGTCTCCCACATAATAATAGCTGCTATGTCTTGGGCGATCCTTACTAATGACTGGAAGGTTTCTTTTTTCAACGGAAAATTTGGTAAGTACAAGTTTATTTTCGGAATATTTTCAGTTTCTTTTTGGCTCATGATTACATTAGTAAGTTATAAATAAAGACTGATTAAATTCATGATGGCCCAATGGAAAGGCTCGCCTGTCATGGTTTCGATACCGGTTAAGTACTTAAGTGACTTTTTCAATTCATTTGTACTTACTTTCTAAGTTTATTCGACTAGGAGTCGGTTAGTCAGAAAACTAAAACTAAGTAAAAGTGTCTGTTAATCGTAAAGAATTTAAAAAATTAAGTGGGACTAGCTGTTCTCATGGAGCAGATATTTATAGCAGTTCTAAGTTTGAATTTTTAAAAATTGTTTTTTAAACTTAACAATGAAAGAGAAATCTTTCTTTCTTGGAAGAATCTTTGTGTGAAGTAACATTTTTTGGGAGAAAAGAAAAATGCCAAAATGGCCACTATTGTTAGGCCTCCAACCCCGCCCAATATTCACACAAAGAAAGGTCTAACCCTCAACGAGACGACAACACGCACTAAGCCTAAAAGTACCAACATAATACACTCCAGGTTAAGTTACTAAGCATGTTTGCTTGGACCGCCCACAATAAATCCCTGCAACAAAGGGTTAGGCTCAAAAAAAAGATTTCACTCAATCTTTTTAAAACCGTATCTAATTGTGTCGACATTTCTTTTGGCTCTTCACGTTTGAGGTAATGCAGAGGTTTTTAACCTTCCAGTGCTTAACACATGGAATTTTTATCTTTACATCATGTCGTTATGGGCGTTTGGTGCCTTTTTGATGTACGTGTTCTGTCTCCCGGAGAGCCCCAAATATTTGCTGACGCAGAAAAAGTATGATGAAGCAAGGGAGATACTGATTAATATATATAAAGAGAACACAGGAAAGCCAGCTGAGACTTATCCGGTAAGAGTTTTTGATTGACAATTAGAATACCTACCTACTTTACTAGGTACTATATTTTTACTCTGTGTTTTAAAAGTATGTACAGTCAACAAAAGAGATAGGTATTCGGGGTCGTCAGATATAGTTGAAGTTTTCTTAGAAACCGATTGATGTCTAATTGAAGCTTAATATTAATAAACTGTATCTACTTTTTATATTAAATTACATTTTAAAACATCCATCGGTTTCTGAGAAAACTTCAACTATATCTGACGACCTCGTACCTGCATACCTATCTCTTAATTTGTTGACTGTACTTTCTAAGGATAACTTGGATATTATTGACTATGTACGCTGTAGGGAAACATCGTGGGGAAATATAATGTAAGGGGAAAAATAATGTATAATGTAAGTCTGGAATCGCCAATCCGCCTAGGCTTTGTTCACACGGCATTGTCCTGCACGTTTTTTGCAGTATACGTCTTAACGTATAAATAGTGACCATACAACGTACATAGATCCATTCACACGTCGATTGTACTGCAAAAAAACGTGTACCGCTTATACGTTTAAACGCATACTCAACGGACTTGTCAAGCAAATCGAATGAACTTTGACGTATTCGGTTCGCAGTGGCATATCGTATAGCTTTGTCTCCTTGTGGAAACTGCGGCTATTCGTTTTTACACGAATGAAAATTTACCATATGAACACCCGGTTGACAATACGTTAAAAAACGATTACAAAAAAACGTGCAGGACAATGCCATTGCACATTGCGGCATTGTCCTGCACGTTTTGCTTGATTTGCTTGACAAGTCCGTTGAGTATGCGTTTAAACGTATAAGCGGTACACGTTTTTTTGCAGTACAATCGACGTGTGAATGGATCTATGTACGTTGTATGGTCACTATTTATACGTTAAGACGTATACTGCAAGAAAACGTGCAGGACAATGCCGTGTGAACGAAGCCTTAAGCAAAAGTGGTGATTAATACTCGTGCCTTTTCTGTAGGTATGGTAAGAAAGCTTTGGGGGACGAAATTAAAATATTCTTACGTTCTTTACTAATCGCAGTGATGTTTTGACATTGTACGTTGATCAATACTCATTACGCTGAAATAAGATGAAAATAATATTCATTTTAATTAACATCACTATTCATTCAATTTTCATCATCACAAAAACGATTTAGAATATGTTGCAAGTATTTATTAATTCTTATTGGCGGGTTATAAGTCATTAGATATTTAATGTGCCCCTTTTAATTAATTTCCAAACATTATACATTATAAATTTACTACTTGGAATATAATATCCAAGTATTCGAGTCTTTTAAAACTTTTGCAAATCAAATTAAAGATAACATTTTACACTTCAATATTTTATATTTCATTTTAAATAATTGTAATATCAGAGTTGTGTAAAATTTCATTTTCAATTGCAATGATACTTTATTAAAATATTAAGATTAAAGTGCACGTTAATATATACACATCAAAAAAGTCTAGGGATCAACATCCCTAACAAATGTTAGGGATGTTGATCCCTAGACTTTTTTGATGTGTGTATTTCAATTTTGAAAATAATATCGTTTTCACCTTTTTATTTTGCTACCGACGTTGAAAAGTTCATTGAATTCAAAATAATGATAAATTGGAATATTTTAATTATCATCTGCAATGTAATAATTATACTGGTACTGAGTTTAAATATTTCAATAATGGATGGCCTATTTAACATTATTTGTTTAGTTTTAATTATGTGTGCGTTTCATTTTTGAAGAATAAATCTTTCTTTTTTAATTAAATTGGTAGATCTGTCTTCTTTAGTTACATATTTAACGTACTGCGACCGACTGATTGATTGATAGTCAACGCACAGCCTAATTTATTGTCTAAAAGTAAAAAGAAAATATATCGTTTATGCTTTAAAATGTTTTATACAAATATCTAAAAATATGAATAAAATGTGGAATATAGAATTAATGTGCCCAAAAGACTGGCCGCATTGCCACGTTAAGTGGCAACGCTTAGCCTCTGGCTAAAGTAATAATCAGCCTTAACAGTAGATAGGAGTTAAGAACGGATTTACGTTTAACGTAGACGAAGTCGCGACTAAAAGGTAGTATTTTATATAAAGTCTGCCAGCAGCTGTCAGACTACGTGTAACTCAACAACCCTATTCAACGTCAAGAGTACCTACAATTAATCTCTATACCTTTTGCCCTTTACAAATTCTTGTTTATTACAATTTGAAGCACAATCATTATGTTTAAACTGAAACTTTTCATACAAAAGGTGTTTTAAAAATTGTATGAATGATTGCTTTTACATTTTATTGAAATTGAAAAGTTACTTAGAATTTATTGGAAAGACTTTTGCTTTATTGTTTGTATTGCATCAGATAAGTGATTGATACAAGTCGTTAAGGTTTTTACTTAATATGAAAAAGCCTTGCCTTATAAAAGTGAAAAAAATAATGGAAACTGTTTTCTTTATTCATGATTACTCAAATGTCTCGCTGATAGTGACATGTGGGTTGGATCAGATTTTTCCCTAAAAGATGGTTGAGCTACATGGTACTGATCTACGCGTCATACTCGTGAACGGGCGCTGTTTGCTGGGATTGCTCATCTTTTAACTACCATGGCATCCATGGCATCATTATTATTTATTGTTTTATATTTATTTTTTACTTTCATTATTTTCACATTGTAGAAGCATCAAAAATATTGTAAACCTTTAAAAATGAGCAGTTTCAACCTGTAAATGGTTTAATTGAAATAAATGCTTTGACTTTGACTTCTAGATCTTTCTAGAAGAAAGAGATTACATCACGAACCAAATGAACAGTTGCAAGTAAAACCTTGTCAATAAAACCAGTAAATATTATGGCGGAAATATCAAGCGATTATAACATACTACCTATTAGTTACCTAAGACACAACATAAGGAAAACAGAAGGTTTATACCTCTTTCCGCACATTACCGAATATACGATTATAAGGGGTGTAAAAATACACATCATATGGGTATTAACTGCTGATACTGACTATCAAACTAAGTAACACTAAGCAAATAATATTACTGTTAAATGATTTTTATTGTTGGTCTGGAAAATCACTGTGTAACGCTCGTAGAACATTGTACTTATGGGTGCATGCAACAGTTACAGCGGCTGTGGGGGTATTTAAAGGTCAGAGTGCTAAGTGTGAGTTTACAACATTACACAACATTAAATTAGTTTAATGAGTTGTTAACAGTTTATATCTCAGTAACCAAAAGGTTCCCAGGTATGGTTCCAAACCAAAAAATGATTACGATGATGGGAAAATAATTATGTAGTTTTCGGCTTCGCTAAATATCACCTCTAATAAATAAACTTATAGGTTCCGTCCACCGTGTTCTTCTAAGATAGAGTTCACAACGAAATCTATTGACTGCTTATAGCTTTCAGGTTCGTTAAGTAACTTTTTAAACCCGTTAGATAAGTCAAAGTCAAAGTCAGATCATTTATTTCAATTAGGCCATTATAAGGCACTTTTGAATGTCATATACAAAAAGAAAAAAGGAATTGAATCTGGCTGCCTCTGCCAAAAGGTAGTTTTGAAAATTTTGTTAAGTAGTTTTGCCCCTTCCAAAAGATAATAAACAGAATGAAACTTCTTTATAAACTTTTGATTTGTCTTGCGTGTAATATTGTATCCATTTGTAAAAATTATTCCGCCATTCGCTCGCATCATCAACTTGAGTTATTACATCGATAAATATGTGGAAACTCCACTTATTACGAAGATATTTCCTGATTTTGTATCGTTACTATATCATGGTAGGCTTGTCCTAGTTTTCTTTTACCTGGTTTTTTATTGAATACTGGCTTCAGTCCGCGTGAAAGTCAAATCCAATCTTCCATACATAATTTTTTTTATAAAAAGAGTTCGTATAGAGGTTCTTTCCCATTCCTCTCCAAACAAAACTATCTTTTGGAAAGGGCAACTAGATTCAATTTTTTTTCTAGTATATGACTTTCAAAAGTGGCTTCTAATGGCCTAGTTGAAATAAATTATTTGACTTTGACTGTCACGCAGCGTAGGACGTCTACCCACAAGGTGGAAAGACGATGAGGACCGCGAGATAGCGCTGGATGCAAGCCGCCTGCAACCGGTCCTATTGGAAATCTGTAGGCCTATGTTCGGCAGTGGACATCCTACGGCCGATATGATGATGATGACATAACATCACGCCTGTTATCCCCGAAGGGTTAGGCAGAGGTGTACCCATTATTACACCCACATTTCGCCAGTTATGTTTAAGTCCCATGTAATAGGGGGCGAGCCTATTGCCATCAACCGGGCACAAGTCCAGACTCCGAGGCTGCTACTGAGAAATTCCTGATGGAAAAACCCAATAACACTTTGCCCGACCCGGGAATCGAACCCAAGACCTCTTGCTCAGCAGTCGCGCTTTGCGACCACTAGACCAACGAGGCAGTCGATGATGATAAACAATAAAAAGCTTTTTTACAAAAACAGATAACCGCCTTCAAAAACTACAAAATAAAAATAACTTTAGATTTGGAAGTCGGCGGCTTTGGTTTTGTTTTTTGTTATGTAGGTAAGCATTGCCACCGACTTCCAAAACTAAAGTTATTTTTATTTTGTAGTTTTTGAAGGCGGTTATCTTTTTTTGTAAAAAAGCTTTTTATTTCTCACTTTTTAGTACTTGTGTATTAATGTTTGAAATCCTTACAAAAAGCCCTTTCAAACAATACCTCACACGATATATTTAATTTTGGAAACTGGTAGGAGGACTCCGAAGTTCATCATCAGATATTGAAATGGTGACAATGGGACCACACGGGAAGCACCAGCTTTCAAATAAAAA
Source organism: Hoplodrina blanda (assembly GCA_949316365.1). Taxonomy (NCBI): domain Eukaryota; kingdom Metazoa; phylum Arthropoda; class Insecta; order Lepidoptera; family Noctuidae; genus Hoplodrina; species Hoplodrina blanda. The sequence goes on from OX438594.1 coordinate 12,558,626, forward strand.
AAGAATCATGAAAATCGGTTCACCCAGTCGCAAGTTAGGAGCTAACAAACATTAAAAAAAAATTCAGTCGAATTGATAACCTCCTCCTTTTTTTGAAGTCGGTTAAAAAAGAAGAAAAATAATTATAATCTCTTTCTTTCATTCCAGTACTTCAATATATGGAAGGACAAGAACAAGCACTCGATAGACGAGGCTCCCGAACATCATGAGCGGATGAACATTCGGCATCAAATAGTGGAAGGTCTTTACAATGTCAAGCCGATGTTCCAGAAACCGTTGGTCGTACACCTGGCTATGACATGTTTTACTAATTTTATCATTATGGCTATGTAAGTGGGTAATATCTACACTAACTAATATATCCATTTTCTTGGGTTCGATTCCCAGGTCGGGAAAAGTGTTGTTGGGTTTTTCCATCAGGAGTTTCACAGTAACAGCCTCGGAATCTGGATTTGTGCCCAATTGATGGCAATAGGCTCGCCCCAGGGTCCATGGGACTTAAACATAACTGGCGAAAAATGGGTGTACTAATGGGTACACCTCTGCCTATCCCTTCGGGTATTATAGCCGTGATGTTATGTTATGTAAACAGATACTAAGAAAGCCAAAGCTTCTTAGGTAAAGGCGTCCTTCAGCCTCTTCCATGACTATTCGTCCTTTTTTTGAATGAGTGAGTTCACAAGGACCACGTACTGTGTAGTATGTAAGTTATAGTTATGTATATTTTAAGTTACTTTGTCGCATTAGATTTAATCTGTAATGACAGAGATAACGTTGTGAATAAATAAATAAATAAATAAATATCAGCCCGCCATAAAACAAAATAATTTAACAATATTTCTAATTCCCAGGTACAATGTCCTGAGGCTCTGGTTTCCTCAACTGTCTGCTATTGTAGAACACAACCCGCTGCAAGAAGGACAGGATCTGTGTTCTGTCCTAGACTCATACACGTCTAGCTTGAAACCAGTTGTACATAACTCATCTTATATAGAAGAAGTTTGTGTACCAGTAAGTATTCATTATATCTTTTAAATCAGTTTTTTCTTGCGCAGTAAATAAAAGTACTAGCCTATTGTACCTACATCATCTGCCTAGCCTTTTCCCAACTACGTTGGGGTTGGCTTCCAGTCTAACCGGATGCAGCTGAATACCAGTATTTTACATAGAGCGACTGCCTATCAGACCTCCACAACCCAGTAACTGGGTAATACGATACCCCTTGGTAGGACTGGTTGTCAGATTTTCGGGCTTCTGACGACCCGTAACGACTGTCAAAGATCCACATATTTTGTGACAGCCGGGACCAACGGCTTAACGTGCTTTTCGAGGCACGGAGGAGTCTCGGTGTGTAAAAATGGTCACCCATCCACGGACCAACCCCGTCAAGCGTAGCTTAACCTGTTATTACTTAGTCATGAGCTCCTCCTATTGTACCTACAGATCCCTTTAATTTGTGCGAGTGTGTGCCCTATTTTTTTCTGACTGACTCAGCAATCGAATCTAGGCCAGTAATTGACACTCAAATGACAGCGACCGAATTACGAGTGATAAATTAATATACTGTTCTGTGTTTTATGGAATTCTTACCCTAATTTTCTTGTTACGCGTAGTTTAAATTGTAGGTCATTTATTTTGAGTAATAAAGTGCGTTTGGTACTTTGGTATACTTTCCGAGCGATCCGGCCCAGCTTTCCTTAGGTAGTATTTTATTATATTTAGGTGCAACGTGGAACTGAAATACTTTGTACAGGGCCTATTTTAATTAAATTGTGAAAATTCACAAACATAATAGACATATAATAGGCAAAAGTGACATATACTTACGAAAAAAAAAAGTGCTTAAATCATAATACGTACTACAATAATATTATTTACTTAGACTTCATCATCTGCCTAGCCTTTTCCCAACTATGTTGGGGTCGACTTCCAGTCTAACCGGATGCAGCTGAATACCAGTATTTCACATGGAGCGACTGCCTATCTGACCTCCACAACCCAGTAACTGGGTAATACGATAACCCTAGGTAAGACTGGCTGTTACTTAGACTTAATGTAACAAAAAAGTACAAAGGCTAACTTAATGCTTTAGGCATTCTTTAACAGTCCGCCAAGAAGAGATAACATGGTAGGTGCTAATTAAAATGGGCTTGCTGTTCATGCATGATGCATGTATAAAGATAAACCTTTGAACATAGCTAGACATGCTCATCTAATAATAGACCTAAATGGATCTAGAAGGGGCACTGTGACAATTCTGTGCCTCGAAGCACGTAAAGCTGAGATACATCGATAAACACGAATGAATCGTAGTCTCCCAGGGTGCATAAACTCAACAAATCTACCCCGTTCATGTGAATCAGGGGTAACGTGAATGTTAGGCGTGAATTTGCCAATGTGTGCGCAATCTTAGGCCCCCGGGACGAGACCTATCACCTGCGATAATTGAGTAGGGACTACTGTACGCGTACCGGAGTGCTAAGATGGCGCTTCTGTAACAAAATGGAAGACGTAGATGAAAGATTTTTATTTAATTAGCAGAAGTCACTGGGTTACTTAGGTATGAGAATATTCTGTCGACTTTTGTTATTCTTTTCGAAGTAAAAATTTATTTAGCCGCATTGAGCAATTTTTGGTAGTGGTAAAACTTATGAGTACGCGTCAACGACATGCTAATATGACCGCATCACCGACGTGTTAAAGTGACGTTAAGATTTAACTTCTAACTCCATGACTGACTTCTTTTTTAAACTTTACCCTACCCTACCCTACCCTACCTTTACATTCAGAACTTCTGCTTTAAAGTAAGCGCGTTAACAAATTCATAAACTTACATACATAAACAGTCGTCACCAAAATGATATAGTGACATAAAGATTTCACATTTGTCTCCATGACTGCCTTCTTTTTTCAAACTTTACCCCACATCCACTATTTCTCCTGTATATTAGGCGCCCTAACAAATTCATAAACTCACATACATAAACAAGCGTCACCAAAATGATATAGTGACATAAAGATTTCACATCTGTGTCTGACCATGACCGCCTAATTTTTTCTTCAAACTTAGCCCCTCACATACACAAACATTCAGGTCCACAACAAACTGTAGGCCATACAAATATTTGTTCTCTACTGGTATAAAACCTGTGATACGCAGCACAGCAGCCAATCGCATAGCCACTGCGCCACCCGTATCGTCGAAAAGTGAAGTGTTCGCGAAATTCGTGAAGCCTCCATGTCGTATTCGGAAACAACGTTGACAGGAGCTATTTCATCGTACTCCGTGATGGTTGAATCCCGTTTCTGCTGACTGAAATTGCAGTGACATTTGCATCGATGAAATCATTGTCAATGTAGTAGATTGACGGGTACCAAAATACCTTTGAATTTGGAAGCTTGAAGTTTTGTTTAATACAGTTTTGTCTGACTAGATTCTGCCCGCGACTTCGTCCGCGTCAAAGTTGATATTTTATTCCACGGGAAACGTACGTTTTTGAGGATAAAAAGTAGTGTTATTCCAGATTACAATCTATCTCTAGCGTGATTGATTATCAAACATCCATTCATCATTTAAACTTTCGCATTTATTAATAGTAAGATTTATTTTTCACTGAATGATTTTTAGTACCGGGAATTACTGATTACTTTTTCGGAGAAAAATTAAAAAACACCTATGTAGTCCGCGCAACGGGTCTACAAAAGAAATCCAATGTACTCGCACACGATTGGTTCCGTACCACATTACAATATTTAAAACACTATAAAAAAAAACACGTTAAAGTTGGGACCCCATTTAATATGTAACTTTATTTTATTTTTATCATTTGATATTATAGCAAACAATAACATAACAACAACATAACTGACGAAATGTGGTACACATCTGCCTAACCCTTCGGGGAATACAGGCGTTATGTTATGTGATGTTATAGCGGCCATAGTAAGACACAGTCTGTAAAAATTTCAACTGGCTATCTATTTCGGTTCCAAAGATACAGCCAGATAAATACATGTAGACAAACGGCGAAGTCTTAATACAGAATCCAAAAAATTGCATAATTTATGGAACAGAATTATAGTCTTCCGGCAGCATTATCACAGAACTAATAAAAGCCTATTATTATGCCATTGCAGGGCAAAAGCTTCTTCTCATAAAGAAAAGGCACGAGGCATTCACAGGACAATACTAGGACAAAACCTTGACCCACTTTCTATATTTAGAATAAATTCATTCTGATTATTTCAAATCACGATCTAGCAATAACATCTACTATTTATAACTTACTATCTATTCAAGTTACAAAGCACGCGAGTACAAACGAACAAAATATTCTGCTGCCATGAGTGAAATAGTTCAGGGTTGGAATAACCATGTCCATTATTTTACTTACAACAGTAATAAATATCGATGGAACAAGGAATATTGATTTCGATATTATCATATTTTAGTTTGAACATGAATTGACTCGCAAAGCAAACAATTCAAGGTCTGCGTTTAGAAGGACGCGTGCCTAGCAATAAGTTATCGGTTCAAATGTTTTAGTTACTAAGTAGGAGGGACACAGAAGGCCAGCGTAATAACTCAAGGGGTAATACTTATATTCTCCAGATCGATTTTGGTTTCGGTGGCCAATCTCAATAAGGACTAGCCGAATACACAGGAGATATTATAGTGCACGAGTGTTTTTTTTGATGTATGAACGTGGACGAGGCGAAAGGACTATGTAAGGATCCTAGCTAATGACGTTCTGTCTTTTCCTACCCCCACCCCATAGAAAAAAGGGTGAGTTTATTAATAAAATCAATTAATAAAAAAAAACTGCCTCGTTGGTCTAGTGGTCGCAAAGCGCGACTGCTGAGCATGAGGTCTTGGGTTCGATTCCCAGGTCGGGCAAAGTGTTATTGGGTTTTTCCATCAGGAATTTCTCAGTAGCAGCCTCGGAGTCTGGATTTGTGCCCGTTTGATGGCATTATTAGGCTCGCCCCCTATTACATGGGACTTAAACATAACTGGCGAAATGTGGGTGTATTAATGGGTACACCTCTGCCTATGCCTCGGGGATTACAGGCGTGATGTTAGGTAATAAAAAAAAAACTACAATTAATAAAAAATGTACTGCTATTCGTTATCTACCAGAGAGAATAGGGTCGGCACTATTATGTCTTAAAGTTTACAGCTTTTATGTTTATGTTTCATTTTATAACTTAATCATAGGAATAGCTGTTTAATATTCATGTGTAGTTCCATGCTGTTGAATGTTTTGTTATGGCGGTGATATTATCACTATGCGAAAAAGCCTAATAAAATAAATCAAAGTTTATCTTGGACATCACTGACATCGGTGAAGGAAAACATCGTGAGAAAACCCGGGCTTAGTCTGAATCACTAATTCGCCTTGAGCAAGCGTGGTGATCAATTCTCTTGTTTTCTTTACACAGTATAAAATAGAAACTATAGAAAAAAAATGAATATAATTACTATATAAAAAAATGAATAAATTAAATCATTGACTCGAAAAGAAGAAGAAGTATAAAATAAGCTTTCCGCCGTCTGTACGTTTAAATCTTTTAAACTACGCAACGGATTTTAATGCGGTTTTCATCAATAGATATAAGTGACTCAAGAGCAAGGTTTATGTATCTACATTCTACCCGTGCGAAGCCGGGGCGTGTCGCTATTCTCTGTGTAAAAAGAGGTATTTGCTTGACAGAGGGATAATTTAGGCAGGTTTTTAAAAAAAATGGGTGTTTCCATTTTTAAAACCGATTGAATTTACGTTGCGTTTACTCCGCGCATTCGAGCTATATACTCCTTTTGATCTCCCTACATAAACCTCAATATATGCATGTTGTGGTTTACGCCCATTGCAAGTAGTTGACCTTCTGCGCCGTTCTGTTATGTCCAGTCTTAGAATAGAAGTCTGTTTAACAATAAATTATCATCGGGTTAGATCCCCTTACGGAACAGTTTAGATATCACTAACATTTGGTACTTCATCATGTCGGAATTATTAAATTGGAAAAATCCTTGGATGATTAATAAAAAAATCTTATTGTTGAATGAAAAAATGAATTGTACTTTGAAGCACATAAGATGCGGGGTTGCTTAGTTTGAAGCTTATTCAAACATAATAATTATAACTGGGTAATACGATACCCTTTGGTAAGACTGGTTGTCAGAATTTCGGGCTTCTGACGACCCGTAACGACTGTCAAAAATCCACGTATGACAGCCGGGACCAACGACTTAACGTGCTTTCTGAGGCTCGGAGGAGTCTCGGTGTGTAAAAATGACTCATCCACAGACCAACCCCAACAAGCGTAGCTTAACCTGACGGATCGATTCGTGCGGCTGCCTTTACTTAGCCACGAGCACCTCCACTATTGCTAATAATAAGTCCAAGTAAGAAATACCCGTTTATCATAAATCCTATTACCAACTTTTAACGTAACTGGCTAATATTTCTTATCGAGACTAAAATGGCCAGAATTATACTTTAATTTCCAAATTCCTTGCGAAGGGTCTTTCGTATTTTTTTATAACAGCGGCTTTTTGGAGCAAATTTCTTCATTTTACACAACTTGGAACAATGGGGCGGAATAAAAAAGGGTTATTTTCCTACCTTTCAGAATGATTAAAGAATAATTGAATAGGGTCCAGCAACACTCGGCCTCTAATGGTACGAAAGAATCACGGCCGCTGCCAAAGAATTAATTTTAGCTCGTAGGTTTTGACCTTTAGAATGAAATTGGCTAAGCGAGAGTTGGACTAGCAAAGGGAGGGTTTCGTACTGTACAGTTATCATAACATAACATAACATCACGCCTGTAATCCCCAAAGGGTTAGGCAGAGGTGTTATGTACCCATTGGTACACCCACATTTCGCCATTTATGTTTAAGTCCCATGTAATAGGGGGCAAACCTATTGCCATTAACCGGGCACAAATCCAGAATCCGAGGCTGCTACTGAGAAATTCCTGATGGAAAAACCCAATAACACTTTGCCCGACCTGGGAATCGAACCCAAGACCAACGAGGCAGTCAGAAACACACAGTTATCAGAAACGGTGTATAGTTAAATAAACTGTGCTAGTTAGAGATATTTTTTATTTAGGTATTTGTGTAATACTAGATAGGTGTTTGCTCTGCAGTGGGAAAAAAAGTGCGAATGATATTCAACCTTACTTTTAAACGACTTCAAAAAAGGAGAAGGTTCTTATAACTCGGTTGTAATATTTGTCTTTGTTATTCTACCTCATAACTACGTCATTTTAACCGATTTTTCTTTATAAAACGTTGCCCCACACTAGGAATTGGTCTTGTATCTTGGATGCGTTTACAAACATATATACTCACATAGACCATACTTTCAGGATTAATTATCAATAAAAATATTTTCAAAAAATGCGACACAAAAAGAGAAAATCTACAAAATCTGATGTAAAGAAGAATATCCCAAAAAATATTAAAATGTCGTTTAGCTCCTAAACCGCAAAAAATCGTAGAACATACATGGGGGTGGTTTGGATATGGGCTATCCAAACCACCGGAAGAGAGGAGTCCAAAATTTTCGTTTGGACGTCCTTAGCTGGGTCATCCTGTATACAAACAGTTATTATTTTTTAATTCATTATATTAGGCTATGGCATTGTAAATAAGAATAAAAATAGATCTAATAATACTGATTCAAATGAAGCCTTTAAACCTTTCTTTAATAATGATACCCCACTTGACCTAGTAACCTCCATTTAAAATTACTAAATTAACCCTCCATTAATAATTCTTTTTTAATTCACTGACAATATGAATGGAAAACTAATATTTATAATTAACGTAATTCCAAATTTCAAGTCGATAGCTTAATGATTCCTAAAAAAGCAACTGTGACAGACAAATAGAGAAAGTTATATCATAATGGTTTTTATAATTTTCGTACGGATCCCTAAAAAATGTATTTCACCGATACATTTGGTCTGTCAATAAAATAATATCGATTTATTTATTTGAGGAACACAAAACAAAATACAAACCATACATTGCATATAGGTATAACACAAAGTATTAGAGTTCGGGTCGAGACTGTTTTCCAAAATATGAGTACCTGCATAGCATGAGTAGGTATTATAAAAAAAGTAAACAAGACTAAGAAAACTATATTATAATGAAAAAAAATATAATAGGGTGGAAAAAATCAATGGGCCCTGAAGGAAAACCCCTTTAAATTCTTAAAATAGATTATTTTACTTAGAGGAAATAAATCTAACTTTATTTTAAAAAAGAAACAAAACTGTTTTCTCTCTCTCGATAGGTAATCGAACCAACTAAAAATTCAAAACACAAACACTCGCTATTTTATTTATTTCACTACATAGTTACTTAGTTAGTTAAAGATAATACCTATTTATCCAAGAAACATTAGGTCTTTCACTCGTCTGTCGTACAAGATATCCAAGAAAGTTAGTTTTTCTATATGTAGTACCATTGAGAGATTTTATATACAACGTTGTAACGTTAAATGCGCAAAACCTCAGACACCCCAACTGAATCTTAATTAAATTGACTTATTTCAGAGAAAAAAAATCATTAAAACAAAAGTAAAGGTTTTATGTGCTGATTTAGTTTTACTGGCAAATCTGATCGTTTCTTGCGTCTGCGACGACGCTCTATCGAGGGAGAAGTCGTCACCAGGCCGCTGCGCACCGGATGGCTTGACCTACTAATAAATAGACACGGCAACGTTTTTAATGGAGATTTTTTGAAAAATGTGACCTATACTAAAAAGTAATTCAATTGATTTTGCTCGTTATTCTGATCAAACTATTTTCAGGTTTTGCGCATTTAACGTTCTATCTATCTATTCGGTGTTGGTTTCCGCACTTAGTCCTTGAAGTGGACCATTGTACGTGAGCCATGGTGGCCGGTTATTCCAGCCAGCCCACCTCCCTCCAGAAGTAGATCAGTCTTCCCGGTCTTCTCAGGGCATCCGCGAGTGATCCCGGTGCTCCGAGAATCTCTTCGCGGATCTGAGCAACGCCGGTGCACTCGAGGAGCACGTGCGCCACTGTTTCCTCCGCCTCCATGCATGCTCTGCACAAAGGACTGTCAGTAATACCTAGTGTGTGAAAGTGTTTATTTAGTGAGCAGTGTCCAGTGATGGTCCCCGCCACCAGTCTTAGGCTATTCCTGTCCATGCGCAGAAGGCGCTTGGTCAGCTTTGTGTCCAAGGATGGCATAGCTTCCTTGGATTGCCTGCACCCTGGTGTCGAGGTCCACCATTTTGCTGCTTGTGTCTGTGTGTGTTCCCTAAGCCAGCTTCTAAGTTGGTTGAAAGGAATGGGGACAATTGGTTCTGGTCCGACTGCTTTCGTGTTAGAACCTCTTCTGGCCAGTTCATCAGCTGCATCGTTACCAAGTGATCCACTGTGTCCCTTGATCCATTGCAGTGTCACTGTATTTCGGTTTGGTGCCGTAACGCGTTCTAGAGCGTTGTGGCATTCTAGTATCAGTCTTGACGTGATCTGGGTTTTCTTTAGGGATTGAAGGACCGAGGCACTATCGGAGAGTATACGAATATGGGTATCCGTGACTTTCCTGGCCTCTATGGCGTTCGCTGCCTGGATAATGCCTACACATTCCGCCTGATAGACAGTGTTGAGCATTCCAAGGGGCCTGGATATTCTAATGTTTAGGTCATTTGAGAAAACTCCGACACCAGTTCCCTGGTCGGTTTTCGATCCATCAGTGTAGATCCTTAGTTCTTGCGGACCTGAGTAGTCATACTGCTCCGCTGTGAGTTCTATGTTGTAGTGCTTTTGAAAACAGTGTGTTTTCAGGATTCTGTCGCTGGGTGATGCCATCAACGGTTGTAGTTTGATTGCATCCTCCTTTATGCGTGTGTGTTTGATTCTGGAATCCTTACTGAGGGTGCCGGATATTTCAAGCCTGAAGGTCGCTAGGGCCGCCTCCTCTCTTACAACTAGATGCAGGGGTGGTAACCCAAGCATCACCTGCAGAGCAGCGGTGGGTGCTGTCTTCATGCTGCCGGTAATTGCTACACAGGCAAATCTTTGTAGTTTTTCGAGGTCTTTCTGGGCTGTGCTCAGATTGGTCCTGGGCCACCAAACTAAAGAGCCGTATGTGATAATTGGACGGATGACTGTGGTGTAAAGCCAGTAGGTAATTTTAGGGCTCAGGCCCCAGTTCTTACCAAGCAGTCTTTTGCATTGCCATAGTGCTATGCTGGCTTTTGTTGTGATGTATTCTGTGTGCTTTGCCCAGTTCAACTGTTTGTCCAAATAGATCCCCAGGTATTTGGCTTCTGTCGATAGGCTTAGGGTGGAACCAAAGAGTTGCGGTAGTTGTAGTGGGGCTAGTTTCCTTTTTCTTGTGAAAAGGACGAGTTCCGTTTTAGTGGGATTTACTGTTAATTTGTATTCCTTGCACCAATCTTCTACTATCTTCAAGGCTTGGCGCATAAGGTTGCAGAGTGTGTTTTCATGTGTGCCATTTATTATTATAGTAATGTCATCAGCATAGCCTACCGTGAAATAGCCTCTATCGTTTAGGCGCTTGATGAGGCTGTCTACCACAAGATTCCATAGAATTGGTGAGAGGACGCCTCCTTGGGGGCATCCCTTCGCCACAATGGCTCTTGTGGTGTCGTTCACCGTGACTTGTACGGCTCTAAGCCTGAGCATGTTAGTAATCCATCCTCGCAGGGTCGAGTCCACACCGTGTTCCACGAGGGCTGCGTTGATGCTATGGAATAAGGTTTTGTCAAAAGCACCTTCTATGTCAATGAAAGACACTAGTGAGGAGCCTTTGTGGTCTATCGCACATTCAATCTTAGAAATCACACTGTGGAGTGCAGATTCTGTTGATTTACCTGTGGAGTAGGCGTGTTGCTGTTTATGTAGTGGCAGCTCCCGAAGAGGTCCGTCCCGGATGTGTCGGTCACAGAGTCTCTCAAGAGTCTTCAGTAGGAAGGATGTTAGGCTTATTGGTCTGTAGGCTTTGGGTTGTGTATAGTCGGTTTTACCTGGTTTTGGTATAAAGATGACTTTCACCTCTCGCCATGTATGTGGTATGTAATTGTGTGCTAGACAAGCTTGGTAGATTGCAACCAGCCATGGGATGAGGAGATCACTTCCCCATTGCAGTAGGGCCGGGAAGATGTTGTCCAAGCCTGCAGATTTATATGGTTTAAAGGTGGCTATTGCCCATTTTATTCGATCTTCTGTTACTATGGTACTGGCTCTAGACCAGTCCTGATCGTTTGGTGTATATAGTGGTACACTTGCCCATATTCTGTCCTCGGAGAGGCTGCAGTCAGGGAAGTGTGTTTCTAAAAGGACTTTACTTGTTTCGTGATCTGATTTTGTGTATGTGTTGTCTGGTTTTTTCAGCGATCCGAGGGTGCGGTCCTGATCAGTAGATAGGATCTTTCTTACACGCGCGGCTTCGCTGTTTGATTCAATGTCTTCGCAAAATTTTCGCCAGGCTGCTCTACTGGCATTCCTGATTTGTTTTTTAAAGGTGTATTGTGTTTCTTTGTATAGATCCCAGTCTTCTGGAAGTCTGGAGTTTTTAGCTTTGTTGAATTGTTTGCGCACCGCTAGCCTAAGTTTGCTGAGTTCTACATTCCACCAAGAGTTTCCCTTGCTCTTGTTGTTTGGATTATTCAGTTTACAGCAAGCGTGGTATGCCTCGATTATAAATTCTGAGAGTTTTGTTACAGTGTTTTCTATGTGTTTGGGATCTGATAAGTTTGTGGGTGTTTGGTGCCTGGCTAGTAGGGTGGCTAGAAGCCGTTTGTAGCCAGGTACGTTCGTACGGCGTGGATTCCGTCTTGGTTCGGGTTTCTTTGTGTTTGCAGCTAGTGAGAATCGAATCCTTCTGTGGTCAGAACAAGAAGGCTCGTTCGACACGTGCCAGTTGGAGATAAGGTTGTTCGCGCTTTCCGAAGCCAGCGTTAAGTCGATAATTGTTTGACCGCGAGCTGTGACCCAAGTGGGTTCAGAGCCACGGTTTACAATGTTAAGGTTAGTGGAGAAAAGATATGTGCATAGTACCTCACCTCTGGAGTTTGATTTGTTGCAACCCCACAGCGGGTGATAGGCGTTTGAATCTGTGCAGATGACGAGGTCCAGATTGGCATCTTCACAGTGCTTCACTAGGTCGGTCATCACTTTTGGTGGGCAGTCTTCTTCCTCGCCTGGCATGTATACCGAGGCTAGGACGATATCTGGTGCATCACCGTCAGTTTGGAGCCTGACAGCTGTTTGGTCTCTGGAACAGAACTCTGTGAGTGTTGTGGTGGGTACATCATTGGGTATATAGGCACAGGTTCGTGGTTTGTCTGTGCCATGCGTATCTAGAATTAGCTTACCTCCGATATTACTGAGGCCGCATATCCTATTGTTTCTGATCCACGGCTCTTGGATCAGTACGATAGTCCGGGGTTTCATCTCCAGCGCCCTGCGTAAGCAAGCCGTGGCAGTCTGGCTATGCTGGAGGTTGGTCTGGATGATGTTGAGGGGTTTGGCTGTGGGCGGCGACGACGGTTGGTTCGAGTTATGGGGAGATCGATCCATCGGAAGATTCTCCCCCCTCCTCTAGCCCATGTCGGTCGTCGCGCGGCGACGAGGCGAGCAGCTGCTCCGTCCACCCTGGCGATGTGGGTGGGATGCTGGCGGCATCAGCCATCGCCGTTCTGGCCATCTCCTCCTCGAGTTGCGCCATGGTCGGGTCACTGTCAGTAGGTGTCGGTCGGGTGGGTGTCGTGCTAGTCGCAGTCGTTGTCGTCTGGGTGTCTGACGAGGGTTGGGTGTTGGGGTAAAAGCGTACGTATATCGAACCAAGAAGGTACGATACACGACGTTCCCGCCCCAAGACCTTTTCGACTTCGTCCGGTGGGATACCCAGGGTCAAATAAGTCCCATGGTTATCACCACCGATTGATGTCGCCCTGTACAGAGACCACCTCCCTATGTCGTACCAAGTGTTCTGACGACTCAGAACACTTTGGAGCCGCGCTATGTCTCCGTTGTACCTAGGTACGAAGAGCGCTGCTCGGACACGGGTCGGCACGTCGGACTGTCTTATGACTGTCAGTGTACTGTCAGTGTTAGGTAGTGTGATCTTAGGTACGTTTTCGGTCAGCCAAGCCAGGGCGCTGTCGTCCTCGCACCACATCTGAACCGTGCCATCCGCTACCCGTGGGTAACCACGGAAGGCCGGGAGTGGTTTTGAGGGGTCTGCGTCCATGACGAGGTCTTCTAGGCTGAGCTTGATGTGCTCAGCCTCGTCAGTAGTCATGTCTCGTGATGGGGGCGAGAGACAGATCGCTACGGCGAGCCTCGCAGGAATGTCCTTTGTGGCCCGTGCGTAGGTTCTCTGTTCTCCTTTAGCGGTCTGGGTTTTTACGCGCTTTGGGTCCCCCTGGAGCGTGCTCGGTGAGGCCGAGTCGTCCGGGCGCACCCTCTTCGCCGCTCCCAGGCCACTCGGACCCGGTTGCGGTTCCGAGGAGCTTGGCGCGTTTTGCGCCAGGGACACTGCGTGCAAAAATCCAGCTCGCTTGCCCCGTTTTTTCTTATGTCGTGTCGTGACGGTAAGGTTCCGGTTACTTTCCCCGGATGGTCCTGGTGCAGGCAGTGACGTTTCGCGCTGAGTTTCCCCTTCGCGTACTAGTCCCTGACCGCTTGTTTCCGCGTCCGGCTGCTTTTCGCGCTGGGTGTCCCCTTCGCGTACTTGCGGCTGGTCGCGTACTCCCTTATCAACAACCGTTTTCGCATCGCGCTGTTAACTTACACGCTGTTAATTTAACGTTACACGTTGTATATATTCCCAATATGAGATCGTCGAAGAAGATTAGAGTTCTGTCTGAATATTCAAACAGAAATAGCAGTAACTTCTTAATACTAAAATAATCTTCTCTTTTTCAGACAAAATCGGGCCACGAGACATATATAAACAGCATTATACTGGGTTGCGTTTGCGTGATACCCTACTTCATCACTGGTGCCCTGGTGAACAGGGTCGGCAAGAAGCCGCTTCTCATCGCGGCCGGCTTGATTTCCGTGGCCAGCTCCCTAGGTCTTCGCTGGGCTAATAACAAGACTGCTGTAGTGGCCTTATTCTCAGTATCAGTGTCCATCGCTCAGTCAATGCTTAGTTTAAATCAAGCGATGACTGTTGAAATGTTTCCTACTACTTCAAGGTAAGTTGGTTTTCTTTTAATCCTAGCTTTAAACCGCGACTTCATCCTTCGTTCCATTCCTAGGGATCAGTAGCATAATTAATTAATTATAGCTTGACTAAATAAGCTTACTATTGTCTTTAATTTATGTATACTAATATTAGAAAGAGGTTAAATAATTTATTTTTGTCTGTTTTGAGGACTGCCTCTTTGGTCTAGTGGTCGCAAAGCGCAACTGCTGAGCATGAAGTCTTGAGTTCGATTCCCAAGTCGGGCAAAGTGTTATTGGGTTTTCCATCAGGAATTTCTCTGTAGCAGCCTCGGAGTCCGGATTTGTGCGCGGTTGATAGTAATAGGCTCTTCCCTTATTACATGGGAATCATACAGAACTGGCAAAATGTGGGTGTACTATGGGTACACCTCAGCCTAACCCTTCGAAGATTACAGGCGTGATGTTTTGTTTATGTTTTTTGCGAAAATACTGGTGTCCCGGGAAGCAGGTACTGGTTCGCTCATAGTAAACTACACTATTGCCGAGTGCCTTAAGATATTTTATCGTATCCTTGACTTCCATGCGGACGAATTTGCGGTTAGTTTAATAACAACAGGCATAACTCCACTTGTGACCAAAATAAGATTTACCTATTCATCAAACAATAAAAATAACCACACACACAAAAGACGAGAACAAGTCTATTTTGAGACCATTGTCAATCTTGCAAGTATTAGGTAAATAATAGACAATAGCCTTAGATAGCTATTGGCCTATTGTTCCGAGGGTCGAGTGAATTCAATAGGCCTCTACTGGGTTAAAATAGGCACAATATGAAGCAGATAACACAATCTGCTCTGTTCTTGTTTAGCAAAACGGTACCATACTGTTTTGATGGAAATTAAGATAATCTTTAAGCTCGATATTAATTTTAGCAAAGTTATTTCTTGGCTTCATTTTAATTGTGTATAATTTATTGTTGAATTCATAATAATTTATTGTGTTTATTTATTGTGGATTGTTATGTTTTGATGATGGAGGTTATTTTGAGCATTAATTTGAGTTTAATGTTTTTAGTAAAATTGTAGATGTTTTAATTTTTTCGGGCTTTGTTTAGTGGCAAATTATTACGTTTTTACAAAATAACGCACTAGTGTGCGTATTTGTAGTATTCAAAGATCAACGTTGATCAATTTTTAATGTATTGATGTGCGATTGTGATTAATTAAGTCAATCGATTTTTTTTTCAATCGATTCGAGTACCTATTTTAATTCTATTCTAAGCATATGTTTTTGAATGAACATGCAGGGTATATTAAAATATGTAATTAATTGAATTATTGAAATAGTGTGAGGTTTGTTTTTCCAGAATTAAGTTCAAGAGTAGAAAACTATTAGTCACAATCAAAAGGTTCTATTATACAGACCGCTTCAAAAACGTACAAAACAATTTCAGAAAACTATTATACATTTTCTAAAAACTTCCACAGCAGAATGAAAATGTTATTTTTTAGTAAAAAAACATGGAGGATCGCTTGTTTGTCTAATGTACCAGATGTTTAACGGAAAGTTTTCATCGGAAATAAAATATATTTACCTTGATATTTCGCTTTGCCGTTTAAATGTTAATAGTGCTCTTCGGAATTGCAAAATATTATAAGTACAACTAGCTTTTTGCTCGCGGTTTCGTCCGCGTTATGACTGTTAATTGACTGAAAACTTAATAAGGGGTATTTGTTCTTATTCCATACAAATTGCAAAGCATTTTTGTATGGAATAGCTGATTTGTTTTCCATGATTTTAGGGTTGGTGCCGAAGTAAAAGTAAATAAATAAAACACTCTGTCTATAAAAATAGCCCACGTTACTCCTTATCATATTATTTACATCAATATTCGCCCAGCCGATTTTGACGGTTAGTCGGTTACTGTTGGATGATAAACTGTTACTGTGAAGTAAATTATGCCAATTATAACAATAGTTAAATAAATAAATAAATATCTTGGGACAACTCAGTTATAACCAAATAAAACGTTATAGTTATTGGGAGTGAATATACTCTCTGTTTTCTTTTATAATGTAACTAGTTTTTACCCGTGAGCTCGTCTGCGTTAATGTCGGTTATTGCAGACGTAAAACGTAGCCTATGTCCTTTCTTTTCGGGGGTTGCGGGACGTCTTAACAGGATACCGTGGCCCCGGAACGTAAAGGACAACAGAAGGAACAGGGTGGTTTTTTAGTCAGTAAAAGTCTGACAGTCCCTTCCGCCCCACCCAGGGCGGAAGGAGTCATTTGATGATTTTTACCACCTCAAAAAAAATGACTATTTTTGTTTCAAGCTTACCCCATACCAAAGTTCATCAAAGTCAGTAGGTATAGTGTCAGTAGTCAAACACTTTTCCATTTATGATATAACTAGCCACCCACCCCAGCTTCGCACGGATGCAATGTAGATACACCACTGGTGCTAACTATACGTATAAACCTTCCTCTTGAATCACTCTATCTATTGATGAAAACCGTTTTAAAAATCCGCATAGTTTAAAAGATCTAAGCTTACAGACTAAGATCTAAGTTTTCGTTTAATACTGTTATCCGGCCACCGCAGGCGCGGGTTTGCGGACGGCGAGTAATGGGTAGCTCGCCGTCCGATCAAGGACCATGCCCGGGTCGACGGCGCGTTCTGTTCGCGCGCGCCTCAAAGAGCTGTCAGCACAGGGACGGGGCCCCAACGGGGCCAAACGCCTGCCGGGGTTGCGGGACGTCTTAACAGGATACCGTGGCCCCGGAACGTATTAATTTTATGATTTTTCTTTCAGGACTCTAGCAATATCGTTTATTATGGTGATTGGCCGTATTGGCACGTTATCGGGCAATATTGCCTTCCCAGTCATGTTGGAAATGGGCTGTGCTATACCGTTCTTCACTATCTCTGTTTGTATGCTTGGTAAGTACTAAATAATATTTATCTACCGTATTATTATTCACTAATTCGACGAGTGAAAGGCGAAATGTATTAAGCAATAATTTGGTCGTGTTATATTTTCAAACTTATTAGGTGTTTGTATATGTCGCAGATTTTTCATAAAATTAGGTTTTTGATCAAAAATCTAGTCTCTTTATAAAAAACCGGAAGATGACACATTTTAAACTCAATTTCATCATAGACCTGTAACAATCCAGATTTTTGATCGTTTTTGATTGTTTTTCAGACAGACAGATTGTTTTTCATCAAAAACCTAGGCTTTTGATCAAAAACCTAATTTTATGAAAACCTACGACATATACAGTACGTTTGTGTTTGTTGGAAATACTGTTTTTTCAAAAGAAGAATATCTGTCTGTCTAGTATCCGACCAGTATTTAGCATTCATTGGAAGTTGCAATATTATCTCAATTATTTAACGAAGATCGTTGATAGGCTGCTAATAATAAAATAATATTTAATAATTTTTTGATAATAATTTTAGAAAAAAGACCTTACTGTTTACACAATAAGTTCTACTTGAGCAAAGCAAAAAGTTAATGGGCTTTTCCATCAGGAATTTCTCAGTAGCAGCCTCGAAGTCTGGCTTTGTGCAGGGTTGATGGCAATAGGCTCGCCCACATGGGACTTAAAACATAACTGGTACCTACTAATGGGTACACCTCTGCCTAACCCTTAGGGGATTACAAGCGTGATGTTATGTTATTAATATCCATTTTCTTTCAGTTGTTACAGTAGTTGCGTCATTTCAACCGAGTAAGAAGCAGTAGTTAAATTATATTGAGATCAAGCTTCTGCCGCGACCTCGTTTGCATGGAAGATAAGTACCTACCTATGCTATAAAGTATAGCCTATGAAACTCAGCATTAGTGTCTCTTCCTATAAGTGTACTTTTTATAATCAGACCAGTACTTTCAGAGATTACTTCTTACAAACAAAAAACAAAGAAGAAAAGAGAAAAAATTGTTTATTGACATAGACCATGTTCACAAAAATAATAAATAAGGGTTATTCAATAAAAAAACAAAAAATAAGAAAAAACAATTATTGTGTGGCGCGCAGCTGCGCCAAGCAGGCACAGTTCAGCATACATGCCAGACCACTTGCCTGACGTTTCAACTGGACCTTTGTCTGTGACGTATTATGGCGCATTTTCATTAGTCCCCGCGTTCGTGAGTCCCCGCATGCGACATAACAACCAATGAAAGTTACAAGTCGTTACACCGCATGTGGGGATCCGCCGCGCATGCTTTTTACTGACCGTGATATCGACATGCGGGCCCTGTGGCATGCGTTCCAGAAATCTGTCGCACCCCGCATGCGGGCCCTATCGACTAATGAAAACGGTTCACCGAATGCGGGCCCTGTGGCATGCGTTCCAGGAATCTGTTGCACCCCGCATGCGGGCCCTATCGACTAATGAAAATGAGCCATAATAGCTTAGACAATATAAAATAATAAACAAACTTTACCTTTTTATAATATTAGTATAGATAAGTATCAAAAACACAACCCCGTATTTGTTGCCACACAGTCGGGTAAAAGTAAACAAAAGAAAAACAAGGAAAAAATTTCCGTTAAATATAAATAATACAAAGAATAAAGAGGAAGTGGAACGAAAAAGAATGATTGTACATAATAAGTATTAATAAAGATGTAAGAACAAAACAAGATTGTATTTTTATTTTTCGATACTTATAGGACTTGGAAGTTGATTTCAGATCTGCTGGGCCCTGACCACAATCTTTTACAAAACAATGTTATTTCGTTAACGTTTTGTTTCAAGCTTATAATAACATTACTCATATTCGTACCATGAACTTCATATTTCAATGTTGTTTTATTCCTGTGCTAAAGTGCTGGGAAGGAACGAACTATTTGTAAGATTTGTCTATTGCCTGCTATCATGGGGCCAATCACAAGCTCTTAAAACAGTATTATTGTAATATTACTTTCACTTTTCGTATTATGACGTCCTTAAAACAAGCTTATAATAAGGTTAAAATGTTGTTTTCTTAGCAGTTTTGGTGACGTCACCCCTAAAAGTTCATTCATTTCCTACCATGAGGTCATTTTTGACAAACAGCATTATTGTTTTAATGTCAAATTTAGCTATCATAAAAAAGTTCCTCGAATTCGACGGAAGTATTATCGTTTTGCACATTTATATATTTAATAATGTAGTTTTTTGGAGTGCAGTGCGTTGAAAGTGGAGATGATTAAGATGCAATCCAGAATAGAGGTTTCAGAAGAATCCAATGCTGAACTACGTACGAAAAAAGCTGCACATGCTGCTCCTGCTGGGTCCTGCTGTGCCTACGTCGCAGCTGTACGATTCACGTCTGCAATACTCCACGAAGGTTGAGGAAGTCGTGGAGTCTATCAGAGTGAAGACCAATTGGACTCTGGAGGGTTGAAAAGTTGGAATCGCGCCACGATATCAACTTTAGATCGTTCGTGGTTTTGAGTATAAGAAGAGGATTTTTGGCCGGGTGTCGTATACCGGCGTTTCCGAGATCGATTACGTAACACCTCGCAGCGGAACACGACGCCGACGAGACGTGTATACGAAGTGTATACTTGAAGCTAGTTTATATTAAATATGTATTACGTTTACTCAGAAGTTTAATTTTTTCACTGCTACAAGGGGTAGTAGACCTAAGTATTTGATATTAATTTCAGCTTGATACCTCCACGCGTTCTGAGAAAAAGAGTCTTGACAGACGGACAGACAGACAAATGGACAACAAAGTAAGTAATCCTATAAGGGGTAAGTAAAATGTGTTTCTAGAGATTTTAGTATATGGGTATTGGAAATAAGCAAAAGTAAATAAAGACCAATAAGTTTAAACATAAATATGAAATTTCTTTAATCACTTACTAATACCTAATAACAATTATAAGAGAGTATACAATTGTTAAGTTATATTATAAATGTGACACTTGCAATAGGGCTAACATATATCTGTAAAACCATTAAACAATGAAGATGTGATTCGGGAAGTCCAATTACAGCCACAAAACAATGCGAGCGAACAGCCACGTAGTAACAACATCGCTCTGCAACAGGGTTTGGTTACTCGTGAAACTCTTGTACAGCGGCTGTGGGGAAGACGGCATTTAAGATCCTGAAACAAAATAAATTTTATTTTTGTTTATAATTAAAAGAGTGTACGACTAAACGCCTATAGACTGAACACCGGCAAGACTTTACTTCGACGGGACTCTTCGCCGACAGGGCACATAGTACTTAGATGTGAATAATTTCTGTTCGATTTGATAGGATTTCTGGATAGCACTTTTTCGGGGTTTTAAAGACAGCA
The DNA here is from genome assembly GCA_949316365.1 of Hoplodrina blanda. Taxonomy (NCBI): domain Eukaryota; kingdom Metazoa; phylum Arthropoda; class Insecta; order Lepidoptera; family Noctuidae; genus Hoplodrina; species Hoplodrina blanda. The sequence goes on from OX438594.1 coordinate 12,579,126, forward strand.
TATTTAAAAGTTGTGTACCTTTCAATCCTTATTGCTGCGAGTAGGATTAAGGAATGATGTTGTTGATCTCTTGGAATTTAAAATTTCCCAGAGTATCTCTAGCTGTCGCCAGGATTAACTCTTAACTAGATTCTAGATTCTTCGGCTGCAAAATGAATAACAAAACACTTATAACTGAGTCTGAAAACATATTGTTTCGAAACTATCACAATCAAAACATTACAGATAAATATTTTCTTGTTGTAAAGTTATTCACGGAGTTACCGTGTTTAACCTTACCTTGATTCCATGATGATTTTGTATCCAACTGACTACAAAATGCTAGTGACACACAGATCTTAAGTAACTAAGATAAAATAAAATAAGTTTAACCACAAAAAAATCCATTTTAAATTTTTTGACTTTTCTATTTCGTCCGCGTTAGACAGCTGACATTGCTGACAATTTTATGGAAACTCGTGACAATTAAGAGCAATAGCGCACTAGCGAACTGGCAGCGCGGCCACGACGCGCGGCCCGGCCGCAGGGGTTGCGATTTGCAACGCGGCCAAAACCGCGGCTACGATCGTCAGTTGCACATACAGCGCGCAACAAAATGGTCGTTGAAGAAATAGCAGTGCTTTTTATAAGTAAGAAGCGGAAAAAGAAAATATAAAAATGGCATAGTCATCACGGGACATGTCCCACAACGCCCTCCTTGTCTCAATCTCGGTTATCAATCTTTCCGTGTCGAAAGACATCCCGATGATCACAAATCACGCTGTAGTTCCACAATACGTGCGGCCGCCGCGGCTAGTGCGCGCACACTGGTGATTTAACTACAATGCAATATTGATCTCAGTGGCCGCAGCGACCAGCGACGAACACTGGCCGCAAATGCGTCGCTTCGATCTCGCTGGCCGCTGCGGCTTGGTGTGGCCGCTGGCCGCGTGCGGCCAGGTGCGCGTGCTCTGTGGCGATTTCATACTAAGGTTATCTATCTCGATGGCCGCCGCGACCTGGCCGCTGCGGCTTAGCCGCTAGTGCGCTATTGCTCTTAGATTATAGCAAGCGATAGATTATACCAAGCAATAGACAAATCTTACAAATAGTTCGTTCTTTCCCAGCACTTTAGCGAGAATAAAACAACATTGAAATATGAAGTTCATGGTACGAAAATGAGTAATGTTATTATAAGCTTGAAACAAAACTTTCTTGAAATAAGATTGTTTTGTAAAGCGCAGGCCACACCGCCAGCTAGGCGAGCGAACATCGTTTCACCTCTTTACATACTTCGGTTCACACCGCGAGCTACCGACTAACCTAACGAGCTAAGCTAACGAAATATCCGACGATTCCCAGCTAGCGGGCGGGCGGGCTAGGCGGGCGAACATCGTTTCACCTCTTTACATACTTCGGTTCACACCGCGAGCTACCGACTAACCTAACGAGCTAAGCTAACGAAATATCCGTCGCTCGTCAGTCCGTAGTTTTCGGTGTGAACCCCATAGTTTAGCTCGCCAATATTTCGCGTAGTTTGTATAGTTTCCTTCGTTCGCTTCGCCCGCCCGCCTAGCCCGCCCGCCCGCTAGCTGGCGGTGTGGCCTGCGCTTTAAAGATTGTGGTAAGCCATGGACTGTATAGCGCTATCCCTTTCACACATCGGTCCGATTCCCTACTATGAAGTATAGTCTTGAAGCAAATTATTATTATTTTTATATTTAAAAAGATTACTTTGTATTAAGTAGAATCTAATTGTTATGAGTAATTTCCTTTAAATTAACCAAAGCATTTTGAGTGGTGTTTTTATGCAAGTTAACATCTTGGCATTCATAAGAAAAATACCCAGAGACAATCAACTAAATTCATATTAAAAACTTTTTAAATTTTAAATTCCAAGAGATCAACAACTACTGCCAACAATCGCTATGACAAAACTTGTCAATATTTAATATGGAAAAAACAATGTCTAAAAATACTGGGAGAAGATATTGGCCAGGGATATGCCAGGTGTTTAGGTGGAACTAGTAAGAAAACATAAGTAGTTAAGCATAATTTATTGTTATTTGTAATATAAAACAAAGATAAAAAAGGGTATGCTTAGATGGTTTCGGTCATGTTGAGAGGAGGAGTGAAAGACGATTAAAAAAAGGTATTTATATGGCAGAGGTGAGTGGTAACGCAGGGAGGGGTCGTCCTAGGAAGACCTACGCTGACCTTATTGGTAAGGTTCTTCAGAAAGGTCAGGTACTCAGTACTCGTAACTGGCGTGCTTGTATGACGAGATGTATGAATGTAGGAGGTGGCGTTCTGTGGTTTCTGCCTACCCCCATAGGAAAAAGGCGTGAATTTATGTATGTGTGTGTATGTAATTCTTATGTTATTTCTTTGTAGCCTCCAGAGATTGGCGCTCTTTTTACAGAAGTGATGTGGATTATCCCTCTGCTATAGAATGCATTCTGCAAAGTGTGAATTCTTTCCTAGATCCCGCATTCCTTAATCCTACTCATAGCAACAAGGATTGAAAGGTACACAACTTTTAAATATGTTTACTGTCTTTAAAACCCCGAAAAAGTGCTATCCAGAAATCCTATCAAATCGAACAGAAATTATTCACATCTACTATGAGCCCTGTCGGCGACGAGTCCCGTCGAAGTAAAATCTTGTCGGTGTTCAGTCTATAGGCGTTTAGTCGTACACTCTTTAAATTATAAACAAAAATAAAATTTATTTTGTTTCAGGATCTTAAATGCCGTCTTCCCCACAGCCGCTGTACAAGAGTTTCACATTGTTTTGTGGCTGTAATTGGGCTTCCCTAATCACATCTTCATTGTTTAATGGTTTTACAGATATATGTTAGCCCTATTGCAAGTGTCATATTTATAATATAACTTAACAATTGTATACTCTCTTATATTATTATTAGTAAGTGATTAAAGAAATTTTATATTGTTGTTTAAACTTATTGGTCTTTATTTACTTTTGCTCATTTCCAATACCCATATACTAAAATCTCTAGAAACACATTTTACTTAACCCATAAAGGATTACTTACTTTGTTGTCCGTTTGTCTGTCTGTCCGTCTGTCAAGACCCTTTTTCTCAGAACGCGTGGAGGTATCAAGCTGAAATTAATATCAAATACTTAGGTCTACTACCCCTTGTAGCAGTGAAAAAATTAAACTTCTGAGTAAACGTAATACATATTTAATATAAACTAGCTTCAAGCAAGCACGTCGTATACACGTCTCGTCGGCGTCGTGTTCCGCTGCGAGGTGTTACGTAATCGATCTCGGAAACGCCGGTATACGACACCCGGCCAAAAATCCTCTTCTTATACTCAAAACCACGAACGATCTAAAGTTGATGTCGTGGCGCGATTCCAACTTTTCAACCCTCCAGAGTCCAATTGGTCTTCACTCTGATAGACTCCACGACTTCCTCAACCTTCGTGGAGTATTGCAGACGTGAATCGTACAGCTGCGACGTAGGCACAGCAGGACCCAGCAGGAGCAGCATGTGCAGCTTTTTTCGTACGTAGTTCAGCATTGGATTCTTCTGAAACCTCTATTCTGGATTGCATCTTAATCATCTCCACTTTCAACGCACTGCACTCCAAAAAACTACATTACTAAATATATAAATTTGCAAAACAATAATACTTCCGTCGAGTCAGAGGAACTTTTTTAAGATTGCTAAATTTGACATTACAACAATATTGTTGGCTGTCAAAAGTCACGTCGTGCTAGGAAATGAATGAACTTTTAGGGGTGACGTCACCAAAACTGCTAAGAAAACAACATTACTTTAACCTTATTATAAGCTTATTTTAAGGACGTCATGGTACGAAAAGTGAAAGTAATATTATAATAATATTGTTTTAAGAGCTTGTGGTTGGCCCCCTGATCATTTTTAAATTAAACTCAAGCTTCTTGAGAATAACATGGGACATATAATTCCTGGAGCAGTAAAGCATAATAAAACCAGAATAATACATACAAACATACATAAACTCACCCTTTTTTCTCATGGGGGTAAGCAGAAACCACAGAACGCCACCTACTACGATCTTTACATACTCTTTTCGCCTCGTCTTCGTTCATACATCTCGTTATACAAGCACGTCGGTTACAAGTATTGCGCATTCGACTTTCTGAAGTTCCTTACTGATAAAGTCAGTGTAGTGTAGGTCTTTCTAGGGCGTCCTCTCCCTGCACTCACATCGTTTGTATAAATTCCTAATAATAATATTTTAATATATTTATATTATACTTAATAAATGGTTCATATTCGATTCCCACACGGAACAAATATTTGTATGACCTTACAGATCGTTGTTCTAGATCTGACTATTTGTGAATACGAGTTTATATGTCTGTTAACGCACTCATGATACAGAAAAAAAATCTAGTAGGTATGGAGCAATGGTTAAAAAAAACTCCAAAAGGCATATTATCAATCTTCATAAAACAAAATAGATTATAGCACCAAAACAAAACGTTAATAATACTTTTAAAAGAAACATTTTAATTACAAAACGCGAAAGCATCTTTATTACGCCTAACAATGCTCCTTTATGAGATAGAAACAATTGTTTCAAACACAAAAGGGAACACAGAAGCGCTATTAATTTAATCTTTACGCGGTTTCCTAACTAAATAGGTACATAGGTACCTAGTTGGTGCAGAATCTTTCTATCTCTTAAGCTATCTAGCTTGAATAGTTTGGGAAAGTTTTAGATTACTGTGACCGTCCCTGATACATTGCTCGCGGGTGTAGTAAAATAACAGGGGGCTTAGACAAAGTAACAATATCAAAACGATAACGAAGTTAGAAAAGACTAAAATGTTCCGCGTTAAGTCACGTGGACATGAAGCAAGACATGACAGACAAGCAAGTCAGAGACGATGACGAATTTAGATATCGTTTCGCTACAAAGCGATGTTACTTTGTCTAAAGACCCTGAGTAGTAGTAGTATAATAATACAGCAGTATTGTGTTAAAATATCTATAGAAATCATTAATTCTTTATTTAGTTTACGTTAGCTTTTTCAATTCATATGTACTTTCTAAGTTTATCTTAGACATCGCTGACATCGTTCCGTGCCTCAGAAAGCACGTTAAGCTGTTGGTCCCGGCTGTCAATCGTGGATCTTTGACAGTCGTTACGGGTCGTCAGAAGCCCGAAAGTCTGACAACCAATGTGACCAAGGGGTATCGTGTTACCCAGTGACTGGGTTGTGATGGTTAGATAGGCAGTCGCTCCATGTAAAATACTGGTACTCAGCTGTATCCGGTCAGACTGGAAACCGACCCTAACATAGTTGGGAAAAGGCTAAGCAGATGATGAGTTAACTTTAGCTTTATCCGCGGTTTCGTCTGCGGCCGCGATAACCGACACTTACGCGGACGAAGTCGCGGGCAAAATCTAGTACCTATTTTCTTATTTTACTAAAACATCACTGAATAAGATGAAGGAAAACTTCGTAAGAAAATCTTGACTTCAATGGTCTCAAATTGACGACCCCCACTCAGCACGGCTAGTGATTGAGAATTTAAATTCTCATTCCTTCTCTGCATGAGGCGATGCATTTATCCTGCAGTGAGGCAGTTACAGGCCGGTAAAATAAATATATCTGTAATTTGCTAGATTCAATGAAAATAGTAAAAACTTCTTTTTAAAAAGTTCATCTGAAAATGTACTACGATTTTACCAGAGATAGGTATAATAAAATTGACTTATTGAAATTACAAACTGGTATGACTGGTATTATTAACTGGCGAAATGTGGATGTACTAATGGGTACACCTCTGCCTAACCCTTTGGGGATCACAGGCGTGATGTTATGTTATGCTATTATAGTGAAATTATTACAGCAATTATTACATTTATAGCATTATTAGCTTTTGCCCGCGACTTCGTCCGCGCAAATGTCGATTATCGCTGACGCAGACGAAGTCGAAGTCTAATAAAAAGTAGCCTATGTCCTTAAACTATCTCCATGCCTCATCAAAATCGATTTAGCGGTTTAAGCGTGAAGAGGTAACAGACACACAGACACACTTTCGCATTTATAATATGTAGGTACTAGCTTTTGCCCGCGACTTCGTCCGCGTATATATATGTCGGTTATCGCGGACGCAGACGAAGTCGAAGTCGAATAAAAAGTAGCCTATGTCCTTTGTTGGGGTTCACACTTACCCTGTACCAAATTTCACACAAATCGGTTCAGTAGTTTAGGCGTGAAGAAAATACAGACAGACAGACAGAAAGACAGACAGACAGACAGAGTTACTTTCGCATTTATAATATTAGTTAGGATGGATAGCATTATTATTACAATTATAGCAATTATTACAAATTATTACTTCTTAATTAGGTTGCCTCACGTCATAATGCCTGGCAACCTGCGACAACGCAGTCCATACAGTCTAGTCTATGTAGTAATAATCGATACCTTTAGGCTCAAAGGGCGTAAACGCCATTTTGGCCAAAATGAGATTTTAATGTAGTCTTACTTAGTTTTTCGTCCTCTATCGATTGGTATACTTAAAACATCGATATTCGTAAAAAAATGATGGATACAGCCATAATTTTTGGTTCGCTAAACATAGATTTTCTTAAAATAAAAATACTTGAAATACTTACTTGAAATACTTTTCATTTACGACCCAAATTTTAAGAAAATCATTTCATTACATTCTACCATGTTCTTTATCTCAAAATTCTAAGAACTTTTGTCTTTGGTTATTTTTTTAATAGCTATGAGCACAAAAATGTTATGTCGGAAAACAGTCTTATTTTTTTGTTTTTTGACTCTCCTGAAAAGTCGTGTTTTGGTGGATACGCCCTTTGAGCCTAAAGGTATCGGTATGTCTATGAAGTCTAGACATATCTTGGTCAAGAAGTAATTAAACTTGATGAAAGGGGACCTATACGATAACTACCCAATTGCCGCGTAATAAGCTATCATCAACACACAATGTTCCACAAATCTGGAATTTCGTGGGCTATCCATGCTTTAAATAATATAATAGGTACAACCAAAAGCCTGTGTAACAAGCTTTAGACAAGGAATAAAGGCTGTCGCAATGGAAGACATGACAGCAAAGCGAAAATATCTCAATTATTAAGCCAACAATGTTCCATTCTGCTGCTGAAACAATTGCATGCGAAAACAAAAGAAGACTGTAATTAATAAATAGAATAAATTAATTCAGTGGAGTTTGCACCTGACATACTAATTAGGTCATTGTGCAGGGAATATTTTATTTCGTTAGTTTTAATGGGTTTTTGTTCGTAAAAATGATTTTTTTTCCCTAAAAAACAGATTTTTGTGCTTTTCGTCTTTTTTTTAGATGGTCGTAATGGCCCAGTGATTTCGCAACCGGGCACAGACAAGTACCGTATAAAGCATTTACAGTACCGTAAGAAGTTTATCTTTGACATCACTGACATTGGTGAAGGAAAACATCGTGACGAAACCTGGAATTATTATAAATTAGGTGCCTCGTTGGTCTAGTGGTCGCAAAGCGTGACTGCTGAGCATGAGGTCTTGGGTTCGATTCCCAGTTCGGGCAAAGTGTTATTGGGTTTTTCCATCAGGAATTTCTCAGTAGCAGCCTTGGAGTCTGGATTTGTGCCCAGTGGATGGTAATAGGCTGGCATCCTATTACATGGGACTTAAAAATAACTGGCGAAATTTGGGTGTAGGTACTAATGGGGGCACCTCTGCCTAACCCTTTAGGAATTACAGGTGTGATTTTAGGTAATTCGCCTTGAACAAGCGTAATGAAATAATTACAAGCTACCACTGCAGATGTCCTGTATTTCAGTAAAGATGTATAAGTACCTGAAACAAAAAAACAAACAAGATATTATTAAAATCTATGTAACATACATTTCCATACACTATGTCCGTGTAGATGTTACACTTTCGTGAAGAACAGTTGCTTTTTAAAATTTAAAACTAAAATTCTTACGCCTCCGTGTTTAAAATCATGAAGAAAAAAAAACAAAAAAAAACAAACATAAATGAAAAAAAAATCAAATAAATGATTGATTGATTGATTGATTAAAGGATAAAATCCATGGTAAAAGCTTGCAATAATACACAATAAGTACATGTCCCTTCTATCCTATATCGTGTATTATTAACGACGCCTTGCCTGTATATTTTAGGAAAGTTCAGTTCTAAAACTATACAAGACCTGAAAAAAAATAGGCACAAAAGTAGCACCCCTAGCATACACAATGATATTTATCACGTAAGAGAACGCGCGTGTATATGACATTACACGTGCAAAAATATAACAGTTTTATTGATAACCTAATGAGCTAGCCGATAGGGCTGTGCTGAAGGAAATGTTTGTATTCCGGTATTTTTAGTTTGAATATATTGAGATATTTCCCTAATTTTGTTAACTATTTTTTTATGACTGCTCTGTTGGTCTTACCAACACAAGCGCGACTGCTGACAGTGGGGTCCTGGGTTCGATTCCCAAGTCGGGCAAAGTGTTGGGTTAGTTAATCAGTAGTCTGAAAATCTGACAAATAGTGTCACCATGGGGTATCGTATTACCCAGTGACTAGGTTGTAGAGGTCAGATAGGCAATCGCTCCATTACACTTAGACTGGAAGACGCCCTCACCATCATTAGGAAAAGTGTAGGCCGATGATCAAATACATTTTGTACTGTCCCTGTACCGTTAAACTGCCCCGTTGCTCTCGTGGACACAAGTGCGACTGCTGACCGTGGGGTCCTGAGTTCGATTCTCTGGTCGGACTAATTGTTATAAGTTTTTTCCATTAGTAGTTTCTTAGTAGTAGCCCTGAGTTCGGAAGCTGGTGGTGAAGCGGGTGATCCTGCACCTCACCGGACTATGAAAGGAAAAGAAGGTGCACCTGTGATTGCGCACACACTTGTGCACTTAATATTTCTAGCCCTGACTAGTCTTCATTGAGAATTCCGACCGAAATTCGGTCGGTAAAATATTATTATAACAAGATTTAAAAGGCAAATTAGTTGCAACCAATACGACAATACAAAGCAACTTCATAGAATTCACATCATAAAAGTACCTACATTATAATCACCATAATTAAACCAACAAAGAAAAACCAACCAATTTTACATACCGCACCTAAACAATCCAATAACAAACACAGACCACATACCGACGTTAAAATCAAAATAAGAATACGCTCCATTCATACCTTTGCTCAGCAAAGAATTAAAAAAAGAAAAAAAAAATGAAAACGAACTGCTATTAAGAACCACCCCTATTCTCAAAGCGGCCGACTGCTGAATATTCCATATATTGGTTTTGCAAATGTACGACGCGGTACGGCCTGGGTTTATTGCCTGGGCGATTTACGAATCGAACGATTGTTAGAATAATACCCACCTCAATTTTGTATTCAAGAATATTTATACGGAAACTAGCACTTTTCTTGTGACTTCTTTTGCGTAGATTTTTTATTTCTAAAGTCAAAGTCAAAGCATTTATTTCTATTAGACTGCTGAGCATGAGGTCTTGAGTTCGATTGCCAGTTTGGGCAAAGTGTTATTGGGTGTTCCCATCAAGAATTCCTCAATAGCAGCCTCGGAGTCTGGATTTATGCCCATAATAGGCTCACCCCCTATTACATGGGACTTAAACGTAACTGGCGAAATATGGGTGTAGTAATGGGTATACCTCTGCCAAATCCTTCGGTGATTACAGGCGTGATGTATAAACTGTATGGTTTGGTTACTTTGTTCGCTGTGTGAGGATTTTTTGACTTGAAAAACTAAAAGTAATCAACAATGCTTATACTAGTAGCCAGTTACTAAATGTGGGTGTACTAATGAGTACACCTCTGCCAAATCCTTCGGTGTTTACAGGCGTGATGTTACCATTTACAAGCACTTTTGAATTGTCAAGGAGTCGGTCAGTTAGTCAGAAAGTTGAAGCTAGTTGCTCGTTCCAAAACGGAGGTAGGCCTTTATAGCGAAGAACGAGCAAAAAACACGACGCATACTCTTTCCAATTAGGTTTCTACAAAACTCAATACCCCTCAGGCCTCCTTTGAGGGTTAATTAAAAAGAACAAAAAACATCAAACTTTATTATTTTAGGATAGCATTCGTGCCAAGTTTCAAGTTGATTAATTCATGAACCAAGACATTTTTATACAATCGAACTAATCGTCTCAGTAGGAATTGGATTTTAAAAAAGTCTTTCTTGGTGTCTCCCGCCTGCATCATAAAACGAATTCGTGTGCAAAAAGTAATATTTTTTTCGGTTTGTCATCTTGCATGTGGCGGGCCTGCAGACGGCGAGCATTGGTAGGCTCGCCGTCCGATTAGAACCAGGCCCGTGTTGGCAGCGCGTTATGTTCCATGCGCGCCTCAAAGAGATGCCAGCATAGAAGAGGGTTATTCCACTGCGCTCCAAAACCCATTGTTCTCATAATTTTAATGTTCATACATTGATTCCACTGCGCTCCAAGAATTTTTAGCGATTAAAATATTGGGATATTTTAGTTCCACCGCGCTCCAAGAAATGTTGAGAAGAGTTAGCAAAAAAATAATTTTGCATGAAACGTAAGGCAAGTATATTAAATGTCATAAAAACAGAAAATAATACATATCTAATATGTTTATTTGGTCACAACCACAACGTCATGCTAACAATTCTTTTTTCTAAAAAAAAACAACAAAAAAATCACAGTTTCAGATTAGAAAAGTTTTCTTAAAACTAGAATACAAGCACATAACTGCAGCTATCCCTGCTAATTCTTCAACTGGGTAGTAGACACCATTACCTAACAATTTGAAGACATGACTTCTCTAGAGAAACACTTTATTTTAATTTAACAATTTATGGTTTGACTTGTATGCTGACTCTACTTATTTCATTTTGGAGCGCTGGGGAACGATTTTGGTACTTATAATTTTTTAAATATTATAGGTAATAAAAACTTGGAGCGCAGTGCTACGCATTCCTGGAGCGCAGTGGAATAACCCATAGAAGACTGGGGCCAGTACCTGCCAGGGTTGCGGATTTGCAAATGGCATTAAGAGAAACACCGATGGGTTTTAGTCAGTAAGAGTCTGACACTCCCTTTCGCTTCAAACAGAGTGGAAGAAGTCACTTAATGATTTCCCATTCCTAAATAAAAAGTCGGCTTTGAAGGTTTGCTGCTGATTAACCGGACTTTCCTGTGGTGCTTTAAAATTACAGCCTCCAGCCAGGGCCAAAGGCACCTCTGTAGGGAATGGATCTTGGCTTAGGGCATCACTGGGGAAGGTCTGCAAGGGGACAGGCTGGATCGGATCTCACAGTCAGTCAGGTTCTCCTTTTATACATATAGATAAACAGACGTAAGCGGCCTAGGCGTGGAAGAAAAGTGTAAGCATTTGTATCGCCTATTAAGTAGAGTAATCAATCTATCTTGTTGTTCGGAATTTGGAACAAAATACTCTAGGAGCGCGTAGTAACTAAAGGTTATTAGTACCCAATATATCTAATCAATCACTAGGTATGTTAGGTACTGCTACCTAAAACCTTGGCTAGTAACTAAGGATAATAAGAAATAGAGGTAAATGAATAACTTGTACAATACGTTTTATTTTATTTAGTTATTTGACATTAACATTAAAAACATAACATAACATCACGCCTGTAATTCCCGAAGGGTTAGGCAGAGGTTTACTTATTAGTACATCCACATTTCGCCTGTTATGTTTAAGTCCCATGTAATAGACGCACAAATCCAGACTGTGGAGGTGAGCATATTGCTGCTACTGAGAAATTTCTGATGGAAACACCCCAATTTGTACCCTCATGCTTAGCAGTAGCGCTTTTCGTCACATCGCAATAAAACGTGCCTCCAGTACAAATATACTTCACTGTACTAAAATTCTAACTAAACTAAAAAATTCAGACCATCTAGAGTGTCTTCGGAAACATCAAACTAGCTTTCATAGTTCAGAAACTGCCAAACTGAAGTACCGTACCCCGGAACTGTTGGACTAAAGTAAACAAGTAGAGTCCGAACGGTACTATTTATAAATAACTTAATAGCAGCTGGAGGGATGAAATAGACGACAAAGTTAGACCCAGAATTGGGAAGTAAGTGTCTAAATTATGACGTGATGTCTAATGTATAGACATTTAGTCTTATCTGTACTACTCGTACATTGTTTTTTTATTTGTTTAGGACACCATTAAGTTCGGTAAAGGAAAATATCGTGAGGAAATCTGGACTTAAGTGCATACCTAATATAAGTGTGGAATCGCCAATACGCTTTAATCAAGCGTGGTGATCAATGCTCGTGTGTTCTCTGTATGAGTAGAGGCCTTTGCCCTACAGTATTTTTTAGATTTATTTAAATGAGGTAAACTCTGGAAGTCCTAGTCTGATTACAAAAATTCTTTTACTGATAAAAAGCTACTTTATCGTCGAGTGTTTTACGCTGTGTTTTATGATATTACTAGATTATCACGCGGACGAAATCGCGGTCAGAAATTAGGTTCATTTTGGCTTTTGAGTTGCAGTAGCTAAGAATAGTGTTGCGGGAATTTCTAAAAAGAAAAGTTGTATTTAATCGTTTTACCTACAAAAATATGCGTTTGGAGATTCGAGTCTAAACATTAATTTACTCCAATGGCTTTACTGTTTCCAATACTGTCAACAATGACAATTGACAAATGATGGTCGGCCATCAATGCAAACGTCTTAATTAACTGATGTCTGACAGAGATTGAAATTGGTGAGCGATACGACCTTTTAAAGTTATTGTTTTATTAGGGTTCCGCGTACCTGAAGAGTGAAGAAGAGTGAAAATGGGTTCTTATTACTAAAACTACGTCGTTTGCCTGTCACTAGGCTGTATCTTCTTCTTTTTGTTTTGACCTTATCCTATCTTAATGGCTCATTTTCACTAGTCGATAGGGCCCGCATGCGGGGTGCGACAGATTTCTGGAACGCATGCCACAGGGCCCGCATGTCGATATTACGGTCGGTAAAAAGCATGCGCGGCGGATCCCCGCATGCGGTGTAACGACTTGTAACTTTCATTGGTTGTTATGTCGCATGCGGGGACTCGCCGCATGCGGGCCCTATCGACTAATGAAAATGCGCCATTATTTGGCTCTCGTTATCATTCTGAGTGCTAACTTTTTTTGGTCACAGTTTGGTCAATATCGTTATTTTTCTTTTTTTTTAGAATAGGAGAGAATCAAAATGTGTTCTTTTCGTTAAAGTTCAAACTGCAGGTACGCATGCCAGCGCTTTTAGGTAAGCACTGCTGTACCTTATGTGGTTGAAATAAGAGCGATTTTACCATAAAAAAGTATAGTCTGATATGCTGGCGACTGCACTTATACAAGTGACCAAACTAGCAATCAAATTGGCACACGGAACTTTTCATCAAAAGCCAAATTGAAGCTTGAATAGTCGGCTTGATTGATTCTTTTTTAATGCAAAAACATCACCTCTCAGTCAAAAGTAATTGAAGTAAATGGCAAAGAGGTGAATTGGTTGACAAAATAAGACCAGCCAGTTGGTATATTCTGTAAAAATCTTCCTCAGTTAATTTTGGTACAGCTTTTTTGTTAGGTGGTAAAAATCATTAAATGACTCCTTCCGCCCTGGGTGGGGCTGAAGGGACTGTCAGACTGTACAGCTTGAGGTGAGCTTTAGATTGATTTAAACACTCATTTATTTTATTTAAACTTTAAGCAACAACAGTACAAAGGCGGACTAATGCCTTAGCCATTCTCTAAGGGGCGTCGCTCACACGATTAACAGTCGAGGTGCAGTTGAGGCGCGGGCGCATAAGAGGCACGGCGCAACAAGGTTTTCTTTACAAATGAATGGTAGTGCGCTCACATACAAAGGTTGCGGTGAGAGCGAGGTGAAGGCGGGGCGGAGGCGAAGTGCAGGCGGGGCGGAGGCGAGGTGCAGGCGCAGGAGGGGCGCTCAAGTGTGCCCAAGCCACGATCCCACCGCCATTTTGTCATTTTGTCATTCAAAATGTGAAGGAAGCATAGCGGCCTGCGCCTCGACTCTACGCAGAGACCTATCCTCGACCGTGCTGCGACGCCGCACCGCCGCTGACGCGACGTCGCCTCGACTTTACCAGTGAGCGACGTGCCTAACAGTCAACCAAAGGTGGTGAAGAGATAACATGGTAGGTGCAAATTAATGTACAAGCGTTGAATAGCATTAATTATCTACATAACTTTTTCCTGCTTTTTGACAGTCTCGTTGGTTTAGTGGTCGCAAGCGCACCTGCTGAGCACGAGGTCTTGGGTTCAATTCCCAGGTCGGGAAAAGTGTTATGTGTAATCCCCAAAAGGTTAGGCAGAAGTGTCCCAATAATACACCCACATTTCCCCAGTTATGTTTAAGTCCCATGTTACAGGGGGCGAGCCTATTGCCATCAACCGGGCACAAATCCAGACTTCGACTGCGACTTAATAATTAATCTATTGTGATAAAACAATCAAGCCATTTAATGGCACCTCTATAACAATTAAAAACAAATGACTGATAGTATTTAACAGTGGATAATTACTAGCAGGGTACACAGGTAATTAAAATACCATTGGCTCAAAAACATATGAATTAATGAAACTAGAATTCAAACCACGCTATGTAAATTACTTTCTAATGCAGGGGTTCCTAAAGTGTGCGCTGCTGCGCCTCAGTGCGCCATAGGCGCCGAGTGGCGCTACTTATTACCATTCTCCGGAAACCAACCTCAGATATACAGGTATTAAATAAACAATTCAAACGAGCGCCTGTATCGCTCATTCGTTGAAATCTATATTTATACAAATGAATTAAATACCTTCTAAACATTCAAAATAAAAAAAACGAGTAAAAATATCACGTTTGTTGTATGAGGGCTAAGGGGGCTCCTATTCAACAATCCTGTTATTTTTTGCTATTAATATTCATTTTATTCTGTTTTTTAGTGTTTGTTGTTATAGCGGCAACAGAAATACATCATCTGTGAATAACTGCCTAAATATCACGGTTCATGAGATACAGTCTGAAGACAGACGGACAGACAGACGGACTTATTTATTTGTGTAGATTTTCCTTAAGTAACAAATTAATAATGTATTCTTGTGTCAACATAAGTACAACTCAGTTTCAAATCGTATCATTGAACCCTATTTTGTCTAGTTAGGGCGCCAACACATAATACTAAACGTGCAATTACGTCGCAAACTAAAAAAGGTTCAGAACCCCTGTTCTAGTGTATTATACTGGGTGGTATATCTAGGAAAAGTCGATAGAAATATAATTAATACACGAACAAGAATAGATTGATTTTTAAGTAAGAATCATGTTAAACTTTACAACGAGTAGTAGTGTTCGGGCTAACAAGCATGTTTGGTTTCTAGACGAACTTAACATAAGTTTATAAAGCACTAGAGATCATTAAGGGTATCTGTTATAACTAGTTCTATGTTATAACACTGAATGTACCCTGTAGGTATTGTAGGATCTAACTAATTATTTGAATTTGGCAATACATTTTAGTATAGATATAGTTGAAGCGTTTTAGTTTTAGCAATATCGATCATTGACCTTTCCCCGCTGGGAACGATTTTACTAAGTTTTAGGAACGATTGCAATCTAATCTCAGACTCGTTCTGTCAAAAATGCATTTAATTTACCAACATTTTTTGACACTGATTGTAGTTGAAATAAGTTTGCGACTATATTTTAAACTTTTTAAGTAATAGAAAATTGGCGTTAACTATTTGAGAATTAATGCTTCTTAAAAATAATATATGTTGCCAGATACAATAGATATCAATTCAGGTCATTAACGTTAATTGTCTCCGTTTTTTGAATAAAAAATGTCCGTGTGTGTCAATGACCGTTATTAGTTAAATGCCGACAATACAATATCTTGACAATTTAAAAGTACCCGTTTTTTGATGGTGTTTTTTATCCGTATGTTTAATAGGTGACTGCTTTGTTGTTGTTGTTCTCGAAAACGTTCCATCTGGGTTTGATTCCATAATTATGGGTTTGATTCCCGGATCATGCAGTATTATTGTTTTTTTTTTTAATTTCTTAGTAGACTATAGAGCCTGAACATATATGTCTAGGTTATTGAAAATAGTAGTTTGATCAAGACAAATGTATAGATAATGTACTATCGAATTAATATTAAAAAACAAAAACGTTAATCCGATAGAATTAAAAAAATAAATAATACAATAAGTTTTAACAATAATGAGCTAACACAACAGAAAAGACCTTAATTACATTAATAACTAAAGAAAATACCAAATGTTTTATTGACATCTCTGCCTACCTCGGAGTTCAAACACAACATATTTATATTTAACAGATAAACTAAAACCAAACAACAAATTTCCCGAAAAAAAACTTACAGTACTCACCAAAAAAACACAAGGGCATTTTTTCATACAAAAACATCCATACCATAAACTAACATCGCTAATAGAGCCTCTCGGAACACCAAACAATGTAAACCTATTACCGACCGCAGTAAATTGAACCGAACCAGAAATTAAAACGAAGTTAAAGTAACTAACAACATTAACTGTGTTACCTCGCTCAGTTTGTGACGACACCTCGCTGAGGAGTAAGCCGGAGTGGGGTTTGTTAATGAGGACGGCACGTTTTATGTTTATACGATACCTACTAGCTTGTTTTTACAAGCTTTTATTTAGCTTGCACTGTTCGTATGTATGTAAGTTGTCCTTTCAAAATTCGCAAACCATTTTTCGACGATTTGTGGGTATTCGTGAAATTTTGCATACACCTTTAGTTCTGATGACAATACAATGTCCAATACTCAGTATTGTAATAATTTCAATATAGCCGCCGTTCCAAGATGGCGGATTACATATTTTATCTCAATCCCCTTGATATGGATATCAAATGAAAGGGCTTGAAGAGTAGAAAATGATAAGGTTAGTAACATCACACTAAAAAAGCTTGTTTTAAAAAGATTTTTTACCATTAATTTTTCAACAAAACATCATGCCTGTAGAAATAAACTACTATAACTTGGCAATCCCCTCCATATTACCATTTCAATGTGTGTAGTCACATTCGTATGAAAGAGTTTGTATGTAGTTGTAAGTAATCGTCTTCAGTAGCAGGCCGGCAGATATTTTGTTTGTCAACTAATCATAAATAGCCGACCGCGCAAGACAACGCACCTATCATTTTCATAGAGAATGTCAGTGCAGCGCCATACTAATAATAGGTAATGAGTAATTTTTGACGCCGCTAGTCGAGCAACAAATCGCTGATTTGTTTTTGTTTCGAGAGCCGTCTCAATACGCACACATGCGTTGTGGGTCTTGTTAATAATATTAACTACAAACACTTTCAAACGTTTTGAATTGTGGAAGGGCGCGCCTTGTCTCTAATCCCCGAAGGGTTAGGCAGAGGTGTAGCTCACATGTATATGTACACTCACATTTCACCAGTTATGTTTAAGTCTTTTGGGGGCGAGCCTATTGCCATCAATCAAGTACAAATCCAGACTCCGAGGCTGCTACTGAGAAATCTCAAATCGAAAACCCAATTACACTTTACAGGACCTGGTAATCAAACCCATGAACTCCACGCTACCATGAGACGACAGAATTAACATATCTACAATCCTATATAAAAACCATAAAAGAAAAGTAACGGTATACAAATACGAGACTTACATAATTAAAGAAGAGCAGACGACAAAGTCTTAAGAATGAAACAAAAAGAAATACGACATTCCTTTTCTGAAATCAATCTTCTGCGAGAGTCGCAAATTGCGTTAACTGCCAAACATAATGAAGTCCTAACTAAGTTAGCTTTGCTCTTACATCAGCAAGTCAGATCGATACCAAACAATCTTAGTATACTGATAAATATTGTAAGAAACTTTGTCTTACTTTTACGTAGGTGTATATCAAATTAATTAGTACCTAAACCGATCGCCGTTAAACCTTGACACAGTTTGTGAGATGGAGGGAAGAAAAGGACATCGTGACTTTTAATATATAGAGTTTCTCACCCATGGAATGAGCAACTGTACCTACTTACATGCAAAAAAAATTAAACCACTCGGCAAACTTCAATAGCGATTTCTTTCGAGTTCGAATTTAATATATTTAAAGTTTGCGTAAAAAGACATGCGAATGCACAATATATCTTCAAAAGCATACTTTAAATAAATTCAATCAATAGTTTACGAGGAAATTGCTGTTAAATGTTACCGCGTGGCTCAATTGTTTTGCACGTAAGTGTAGATTCTCCGTTCAGCCGTCAAAGCGTGAAAGAGTCACAAACACCATCCATCCATCCATCCATTAACTGTCACATTTATATTTATATGTATAATAGTAGGACAATGGGAAATACTAATTTCGCTTGCCGTGTTAGAATCAAAACGCTATAGGATAGTCATTAGTCGTCCCAATTCGTAAATAGACTCGTATCGTATACTTTTACACTAATGAGCTCGTACTAAGCCCTCGGGTAGAGATTAAATCGAACACGACAAACTGAACTTGTATCAAGTAGGTACTGCAGTACTGCATCAAATTAAAGGGCCCTCATTCACAGAGGCCATTGTTTAATCTATACTGACATATAAAAGCTGAAGATTTTGTTTGTGTGTTTGTTTAAACACGCTTATTTCTGAAACTCAGTCGGAATGAAAAATCTCTTTCAAAATATTATGACTAGCTTTTGCCTACGACTTCGTGCGAGTAAAAGTCGAAAATGGTTCTAATAGGATTTGATTTTCTTTCTCGTTGAATCCCCCCCTTTCACCCCTTTTTTAACCTTTTAAACGCCATTGTCACATATATGTGACAAACTAAATCTGTCCCTGAACACCAACGTCACAAATATATGAAAAATCGTCAAAATCACGTCGCACCATATTATGAAATAAACAATTTAATCAAGTTTTGGAATCCCTATTCTTTATGAAGGTCATTTGACAGAAAAAGTGGCCTGGCGTCAGGGGTACGGCGATACGTTTATACTCTGGCGTTCAAAAGGTTAAGGTGGTAAAAATCATCAAATGACTCCTTTCGCCCTGGGTGGGGCGGAAGGGACTGTCAGACTTTTACTGACTAAAAAACCACCCTGTTCCTTCTGTTGCCCTTTACGTTCCGGGGCCACGGTATCCTGTTAAGACGTCATAAATCATAAATCATAAATCATTTAATCGTTTGTTAAACATAGGTAATATAAAACGGTCTTAAGCTATAATACATAGTGCGCTATGTTTTGTCAACAATGACATACAAACAAATTCAATCAAATTAAATTAAATTATTATACAGATTAATTAAAATTGTCATTAGAATGTCATTATACAGATGTCAATATCATTATACAAATTAATTAAAATTGTCATTCATAAACTGGTCCAATGTGTAATAGCATTTGTTAAGAAGTAAGTTCTTTAAAGTTTTCCTGAATTTTTGTACTGGCATACATTTGATTTTGTCAGGTATTTTATTAAAAACTTGGGGAGCAAAACCAAAGAAACTTTTCTTCATCAGTGCAGTTTTACATTTGACATGGGATAATGTGTGCGTATATTGAGAACGTATTGGTAATTTCTTGACTGCGGCAAGTTTTTTAAATAGGTGGGGATTATTTTTCACAAACAAGGAGGTTTCCAGAATGTATAAACAAGGAAAGGTTAAAATATTGAATTTTTTAAAATATGGAATACAACTGTCAGTTCTGTGCAATCTAAATATCGACCTTATGCATCTTTTTTGCATTTTAAAAACAAGTTCTCGATTTGTTGACTGTCCCCAAAAAACAATACCATATCGTAGATATCGTCCCGCAACCCCCTTTTTTTTTTTTAGGGCCGTGGAATTTCGGAAAATCCTTTTTTATCGGATGCCTACGTCATACAAAGAACACACCCTCCAAGTTTCAGGTCTCTACGAACAGCGGTTTAGGCTGTGCGTTGATCCGTCAGTCAGTCATTCAGGACAAAGCATTTTATATGTGTATAGAAGATAGAATAGCCAGACTTATGAAGAATATTATAGACCGTATGAAATCGCGGGCGAAGTCGCGGGTAGAAGCTAGTACAATGTAAATGACATCGCCGATTCACTTAATACACGTCATTATGTATTCGAACGGTTGATTCGCAGTCAATGCTCTCGATAATTTCGCTTTGAATTTCCAATGTTCGGTAAATATAGTACTGTGTACTGCTATAATCTGTACATCACTCGAAATAACTGCTTTGGTATTGGGATGTTTAAAATGTGGGTTTCCACGTCCATAGTTTCACACTATAAACTAGCTTCTGCCCCGACTTCGTCCGCGTCAAAGTTGATTTCTCCATACAAACTTTGGACCCCCATATCATCCCCTTAGGGTGTGAATTTTGGTAAATCCTTTCTTAGCGAACGTCTACTAACTATAAACTACCTCCCTGCCAAATTTCATATTTATACCACAAGCGGTTTTCGATCTTTCGTGATCAGTAAGTGAGTGATCTTTAACCGACTTCAAAAAAAGGAGAAGGTTCTCAATTCGGCCGGTATTTTTCGCTTTTATATATTTAGATTGGATGTGAATGTCTGTCTGTTTGTTTGTTACCGCGTCACGAAAAAATACTGGTCAAATGCGAGTCGGACTCGCACACGAAGGGTTTCGTACCAGTATCATACAATATTTTTCCTGGTGATCTGTACTACTAACAGCTGGTGCTTTGCGCCTACTTCAGACACCAGCTCCTCACATAATCTAGAACTTGCTGTGACCAAAATGTAAATTGTAACTGATTATTATGTTTTTTTCTGATCTTTACAAAAAGAAAAATAGTTTTTAATTGCAAAAAAGTAATTTTGTTGTGATGTAACAACTTAACGGTTTTCGGATTTATTTAGCATACTTTTACCTAAAATATTACTTTGCAAAAATAAATCAATGAATACTAAAACTTTCTGTTTCATTTTATGTTGTTTATACAATACTCTCTTTTCCACTACTTCTTCTTAGCGTATCGATGGCAAATATAGATACATATAAATTTTGTTAAATTTTTAGTTTGGCCCAGTATTCTGCTACCATAACACCATCCGCTGACGCAGTCATTAGGTCCTCACGTGTGCAGGTGACAGGGCTTGCAGTGCAAGATATTAGGTGAGCCATGGTCTGCGGAGAGACGCCGCATAGGCACTGAAGATCGGTGCCATCTGCGAAGCCCCACCTTTGAAGATTCTCTTTGCTGCGGCCGACCTGGGTGCGGAGTCTGTTTAATGTTTTCCAAGTCAGCCACGCAACGCGTGCCCAGATGAAAGCCCACTTTACCGTAATGTTATAACTAAGTTAACGTAACTTAAGTCTTCACTCAGGTAACTTGGCTCAGTTCCCAACAGCTCACATTAACTTAGCAACGTAATCTAATGACACGCTAGTGTTTTTTACACCCCTAATGTGTTTACTAATAAAATGTTAATTAAAACTTTAGTAAGACTGCTTAAAAGCTTTTTAAATGAGCCAGAGAACGTAGACTTATACTTATGCAACGTTTGTTTGTAAAAAACCTTTCTGTTGCCATTGTGTTTACATTTAAATATGGAACAGATGTCTTTTTTTTGTTTTTTCAAAGTTAACATAACATAACATCACGCATGTACCCATTAGCACAACCACATTTTGCCAGTTATGTTTAAGTCCCATGTAATAGGGGGCGAGCCTATTGCCATCAACCGGGCACAAATCCTGACTCCGAGGCTGCTACTAAGAAATTCCTGATGGTAAAACCGAATAATACTTTGCCCGGACCTGGGAATCTAACCCAAGACCTCATTCTCAGCAGTCACGCTTTGCGACCACTACACCAAAGAGGCAGTCGTACGTTTTTAATTAAATAAATTAATATATTATATTATTTTATTATTTATATAGAAACAGATGATGACTACGCCTGCCGGGGTCGCGGGACGTCTTAACAGGATACCGTGGCCCGGAACGCAAAGGGCTACAGAAGGAACAGGGTGGTTTTTAATCAGTAAAAGTCTGACAGTCCCTTTCGCCCCACACAGGGTGGACGGACTCATTTTGATGATGTTTACCACCCAAAAAAAAAAGAGTTATTCCGGTCTGATCCCCTGATCTGATCCCCTTGGACAGCAATTAAAACATGATAATAATTCAGCAGGGGATCAGATCAGGGAATCCGAACGGAATAACAAAAAAAATGATGACTGCGATAACTGCATGACATTTACGCGGACGACATTGCGGGCAAAAAGTTAATAATAATAAAGTAAGCTTTTAATTGTCGTTAAATAATTAATAAGAAGTCTAGATTAAAATACCTATTAACTCTTAAACGTTTGACGTCACAAAGGCTTAACGAACACAATGAGCTGTCATACTGCAGCTGCAGCATTATTAATAGTCCTGTCAGCGTACTTTATTAATAATATAAGACTTGCGAACATTAGTCATGGTTTTGAGAAGTTTTGCTGTAGTAAGGTAGTTAATGTTTGTGTTTTGATGTAGTGGGAATACTAGAGATATAGCCACGTCTTCATTTGTGTATTCATCATAATTTAGAGCGGTTACGCCTTAGGCGCTTTACACAGAGAGCTACTATTGCAGAAACTGGCAACTGGCAACTAGCTGGCAACTAGCTGTTTACATATATTTCAATTGGACTACGCACACATAGCAACTCGAGTTTTCAGTTGCTGCAATCGATGACTAAGTTAGTTGCTAATTGCCGCAACTAGCAACTGTTATATATTATACCGGTTTTTAATGTTGCCGGTTTCCTCAACCGTCAATCGCAACGTGACGGGCGATTTTACACCCTCCCTCCCTCTACCTGTGCCCGGCAATGCCAGTATCGCTATGGCAACGGCATACGGCAACTCGGCTGTAAAAGTTGCTCACAGATTGGCATTAAGTTGCGGCAACCGTGAACGTTATAGCAACTATCAACTTTTACAGGAAACTTTTTAAGAGTTGATACTGTTGCCTCAACTTAAGTTGCTCCGTGTGCAAAGCGCCTTACGGCATTGCATACAAACTTTCAAGTCCTTATTTTTCGAAATGACACAAAAACGACTGGGTGTTTTAAGTTTGACGTGTCTGTGTATGTGTCTGTCTGTGGCACCGTAGCTTCCGAACGGATGAACTGATTTTGGTTTTGTTTTTTTTTTGTTTGAAAGGTGAATTAGTCGCGAGTGTTCTTAGCTATGTTTGATGAAAATCGATCCAAGATGGCCGCCGTCAGTGGTTATTCAAATTTTTATCATTTTAATAAAACTTCGTAAGTAGGTGTAAATTGGGGTTTCTGGATCAGAGGAGATCCAGAAACACCCAATTTACACCATCATTCATTTTATTGAAATGAATGATCTAGTGACACCTATACTTATCTATTCATTTAATGTGCATTTCTACATGCATTCTAATTTTTCATTGTTAAATTAGTACGTTCATTCATCAATTTTATTCATTGACACGCATATGAAATTCGAGCATATTCAGATCCAGAAACACTCAATTACAACCGTCATTCATTATTTTTCAATCATCATCTCGACCGGTGTTGGACTAAGGCTTACTTTTGAATACTTATCTATTCAGATTATAAATATAAAAAAGTTTGTGTTGTTTTATGTCTATTGTCGATTTTCGGTTAAATGAAATGTTATTGCGAAATCTTTATTTAAACTAAAACAAAAAAAACCAGACCGGAACAAATATTAACTTGTCCGTGTGGGAATCGAACCCACGACACTTCGGCTTTGTGGTTAAGGAACGTGAAATTTAGCATTTGATTGTACTGTGATCAGGTCCTAACCATTAAGCCAAACGTATCGTCAAATATGTAACAAAATAGCGGACTACTTAAAACTATTAAACCATCTATTGTTGGGGTTCCTGGATCAAGATCCAGGAACCCGCAATTCTACAATTGAAAATGGGTTATCAATCAATCAATAAATTGATACTTTGGGGTATCTGTATCAGATGAGATCCAGAATCACCCCAATTTCAACAATCATTAATTACATTCAAAAATAAAATAATAGTGTGGACTACGTTTCGCCTCAGTTATGTTTAAGTCTCATACAATAGGGTCAGCCCTATTACTAAAAATTAGATAGGTACAAATGGTAAATAGGATCGAACTCAAGACCTCATGCTCAGTAGTGATCACTCCACTATTCAAGTGTGCATATATACGCAGTGCCTGCTCTATACGACACAGCGCGGCAGAGCATTGAATATGGAATGCGCTCATGTTGCCGCCGCTGCCTTATATAGCACAGTGGCTATTCACGCTAAACTGTTATAGTAAGTACTTTATATTAAAAATAGGGATTCATAGTAGAAATAAAATGAACTTTTTTTGGGATGTATTCTTTTATTTTGAACAAAATCAATTTAATTATATTACATAGTTGCCTATCAATAACATGAATTTGAACTTAACTTTTTAACTATTTTAGTAACTAAATGCTCAGTTTCACTCATGATTTCATCAAAATCACTTCGCACTAAATATTGTATATTCACGCTTGCTCCATCCGGGTCATTGTCTATTTCTTCCATATCACGACCATCCACATCATATATAATTACTTTGATTATTCGGCGAACATCCCCAGGCTCCTTACGCATGATAAAGGATGTGTTTTTAATAGACTTTGACTTTTTTTCTTTCTTCTTCAATTTTTTCTTTTCTATTTCTTGCTGTCTACTCTCTTCACATGCTTTTTCCGCCACTTTGGTGTACCAGCTCTCTTGGTCTTGAGCATAGTAAAATGGATTAAGTACCGGATCCGAACTATCTATCAAATTCTGAAATAAGAATATGAATGATTTTGTGTTATTAAAATAGCATCAATATGAATTCACTTGGTAACATCGATGAACACTTAACTTACACTACATTGTTGGTCAATGTTATCTAAAACAGGACTGTAGGATGGTGAGCGTGACATACTTAATTCTATGTCAAGACTTCTGTTAAACACCTAGAAAAAAGAATTGTAAATTAATATTTCTATCTAAAAACAATTAAGTTATAGTTGAAATATAGTGTTAATTCGAAATAAATACTAATAACGATTATAATTGATAATAACGTTGGAGTTTTTTTTAAGTGTTGGATAAAAATACTGAGGAATAATATTAAAAACTTACCGATATTACACGATAAAGACAGTTGCAGCAGTCAAGTGTAGAATTTGAATGGATTTAAAAAAAAAAAAATATCTATTTATATATACATAATTTTTATCAATAGAGTTCAAAATCGTATGTTTTTGTTATATATTATTACTTATACTAAAATGGTATGGTGAAATTGGAACCCTAACATCTCGACACGTGTCCAAGAACTTATTGTTTACTAAAAATAATATAAATAAAATAAATACTACAGTGCGTTTGTTCAGTGTAATTTTTCCCTACATGCAATTGAGAAAAATCGGTAGGCAAAGTCATTGTACAAAGCTAGTATGTCAATCATAATTATTTTTGCAATGTAAGTATTTATTTATAAGGAGAAGATCAAAACAATGCAGCTATATTGATATACTACTGTTACGTTTGGTTTTGTCTGCTATTATTTGTTTTCATACATCTTATTCAAATTAATTGGCGGGCAAAATCATGGTATGTTAATAGTATATCAACGTTAATAAATTTGCAACGTAAGTTAAATTCTTTTTAAGGAGATGGATCAAAACAATTTAACAATATTGACATACAATTGTTAAGCCTGGTTTTACCTGCTGTTATTATAAAGAATCTTTCTATTTTTATATAGCTTAGATCTACGTGTCATGCTGAAATAAAACACAAGATTTACTTAATCGATCTGATTATAAGTACCTACTGCTGTAGGTACTAGCAGGAGGTAGGTAGCGAGCATTAGCATGATTTACGTTTTCAGACAATATCGTGTGGCTCGGCTTGCACAAATATAGTGTGAACAAATTTTCTTTCAGGACGTAATGTAGTTAAACTGTTTCGAAAATGGTTTCATAAAATAATATCATTAAACACATCACCATCTTTTGGTCGATGCAGTCGGGTAAGAATTATCCTAATAAGCCAAATCAGCGTTATATTACAATATTGCAGACAATGTAATCTATCGTATTTGGATAGAGTTATCTGACGCAGCATTATTTACACGTGCCCCTTTTCCATATTTGGGATACTATGACGTAGATTTATCACTATTTAAGCGTGTAGCTGCTGAAGTAAGACCGCAAAGCATTTCTTCAAGAGCTACAAGCAAGAGCACCCATCAGTACCAAGAAGCTTACCAGATCTTCTCTAAGATGTAAGTTACTTTTGGTTCTACTATTCGATCATTCAACTATTCAGTAAATTTACTATTTTGTCAATTAACTTTCCAATAACTCTACTATTCAGTCATTCTATGTATTATTCAATAAGAGTAATATCAGATAAAGCAATCTATTCAAACATTCATCAATTCAACTATTCAAACATTCATCAGTTCATTTTAGAATTTGAATTAAATAAATGACAGTAAATTCAATAAAACTATAATTATTTGTCTGTTGATAATTGTTTATCTACAAACATTTGCTCATTTAATTATATTAAAGGAAAACATTAAAATCTCGAACATTTGTACAAAATAATAAAACTTTCTTTTTTTTTTTTTTTAGGTCTAAGTGTAATGCAGACCAGCTTTTCCCGTCTGATGATGATTCGGGATCGGAAAGGGCGGTGCCGGTGGTGAAGGCAAAGCCGGAGAAAAATAAGCGCAAGTCTTCGCATAAGTCAACCGAGTGCCAGCCGTCAACTAGTAAGAAGTCCAAACCAGCTACCAAACCAACAGCCAGCGATTTATTTGGAAGTGATTCTGAAGACGAGGACTTGGAGGCAAAGGGTAAAAAAATTCAGCCAATCTACTCTTATATTACACGTAGATTGGCGAACGGTTTTTCGAGGCAGATGGATGAAAGAAAAACAGGCACTTATTATATAGAGTTAAAGATATATAAGTGTGACGACATTGAACGAGTGGCACCGGTAAATAGGTGGCGCCACTCAGTCGTGACAATTAAAAATAAGTGTGAAACGGAGTCCGAGTCTTGGAAGCATTTAAATGAATATGTTAAGAGTGTTAGAAAAGAGTTTAATGACTGTCCACGTACGTTCATTAGTTCGTATCAATAAAAATCAACTCTATTCGACCTACGAACTTATATCTTATCTTATAAACTAAATACATACATTATTAATAAAACTTACACTACATATATTTATCCACAAAATGTAGTGTTAATTAATTGTATTCTAGTAAAATGAATATATTATGCTCTATTATGTACTTACCTAATCATTATAATTACCTATAAGGCTATAACCAATATTGTTTAATCACTATGCTCTGTACCTATTGTTTATTTTTATTGAATAAATATTCCAAGTTGATGTATTTTCTTCTTTTCAGTTGAACCACCAGTTAATTCATCATCAAACACAAATGTTACTTGTGATAAATGCAAAATTGAGATCCCAGTACACGAATATAGATATCATAAGAGAACTAATATTCATAAATCGAATTGTCTAATCAAGTCAAAATTTTCGAATATTGATATTATAGCTACAGCATTTAAAAATAGAATAATGACTTATCGCTTAAATCCATCTCAAGAAGACGAGTACCTTCTAGCAGAGGCGTTCTTAGATGGAAAGCGAGACGATGTTTTTAAAATTATTGAACTGACATTATTGAAACATGGATGTATTAAAGTGAACTTCGAGTTGTTTGCTTATTTTGGGTTACCCGTATCAGGTGAGCAGCAACTGAAGTCATTTAATACTAAATATAAAACCATATACAAAAATACTGATTATGATGAGTTATATTCAAATATAAGAGAGAATTATAAAATGAAATTAACTGAATTTGAGCATTGCAAATCTGGATGGGCATTTATGTCTATCAGTCATTTAGAAATTAATATTAATAAGTATTCACCCATGCGAGGTGGATCTTACATCGACTTGCCTGCTAAAATTAAGAATACAAAGAGCTGTTTGAACATACAAAATAGTGATAATTATTGTTTTTTGTGGAGCATAGCTGCAGCGTTATTTCCAGCTAAAAATAACGTCTGTAGGCCAAGCTCGTATCCGAATGTAAATTTGATATTTAATACACAGGGAATGTCATTTCCCCCATCACATAATGATATTCAGTTGTTTGAAAAAAATAATTGTGAAATAAGTGTAAATATTTACGGATTAGACAAGCATCATAATGTTACTGGTCCTTTATATGTCACCAGTAGCAAGAGAATTAAACACGTTAACTTGTTGTATTTAGAACAGAACGCTAACGCTCATTACTGTTTGATTAAAGACCTTTTGCGTCTAGTCAGACGACAGGTTTCACATCATAAAGGTCAAATGTATTTATGTGAAACATGTCTACAGTTTTATACTAGTGAAACAAAGTACGCTTCACACAATTGCTCTAAGATAATAACGTTATTGCCAGAAAAGAACAGTTTTTTGAAATTCAGACATTATGAGAGACAGCAAAGAATTAACTTTGTTATATATGCTGATTTTGAATGTATATTATCTGATTTTAAGGAACCAAATCCCGATAAAAATACCGTAAGAAATAAATGCCATCAACCATCTTCTTTTGCATATTATATATGTTGTTCCCATGACAAAAGCTTGAATAAATTTGTTTCATACAGAGGAATAGATTGTGTACAAGAATTTATTAGAGGAATTATTAAGGACACTCAGTTAATTCATAAGATTTTAATTACAAAAAAGCCCATGAAACCAATGACTAAAGAACAAATTAACGATTATCGAAGTGCAACTGTATGTCACATATGCAAGCAATTATTATTTGACGACAAAGTCCGTGATCATGACCATATTACATCTGAATATAGAGGCGCAGCTCATTCACATTGTAATATATCATTTAAAGTATGTTCATTCATACCCGTTATATTTCATAATTTATCTGGTTATGATGCCCACATATTTATCACAGAATTGTCTAAATACGAAGGTGAAATAAAAGTTATTCCCAAAACAAAAGAAAAGTATTTGTCTATAACGAAAATTATAAAATCAGAAGATAATCATAGAATGCCCGTACAGATTAAATTTATAGATTCTTTTCAGTTTCTTAGTTCAAGTATTGATACATTGGCTAAAAGTTTATGTGACAAGGATTTCGTGCATTTATCATCCCATTATTCTCACAAGGACCAATTTGATTTATTAAGAAGAAAAGGTATATATCCGTATGAATATATTAATTCATGGGAGAAATATAATGAAACAGAACTTCCATCTAAAGATTGTTTTTATAACAGCTTGCTAATGACAAATATAACGGATCATGAATATGAACATGCAAATACTGTTTGGAAATCTTTTAGTATTGGTTCCATCGGTGAATACACTGACCTATATTTAAAAGGTGATGTACTTTTGCTATGTGATGTATTCGAAAATTTTAGAAACTTATGTTTAGAGAATTATAATCTTGATCCTGCATATTATGTTACTTCACCTAGTCTTAGTTGGGATGCTATGCTTTTTTACACAGGCGTTGAACTAGAGCTGATTAATGATTTAGAAATTTATCAAATGTTAGAAAAAGGAATACGTGGTGGGTTAGTACAGTGCACTCATCGATATGCTGAAGCCAATAACGTTTACTTGCCTCAATTTGATGATTCCAAACCTTCAACATATTTAATATATCTTGACTGTAACAATCTTTACGGTTATGCAATGACCAAGATGTTACCTATATCAGATTTTAAATTTATGGAAAACGATGATATTTTGAATTTTAATTTGTTTGATATTCCTGACGATAATAGCCAAGGTTATATTTTAGAAGTTGATATGATGTATCCAGATCATTTGCATAATATGCATAGTGACTTGCCCTTCGCTCCAGAAAAATTTATACCTATTGGAGGAAAGACACCTAAATTAATTGCTAATTTGTATGATAAATATAATTACATAATACATTATGTTCACCTGAAGGAATGTCTTAGACACGGTCTAGTATTAAAAAAAATTCATAGAGTGCTTCAATTTCAACAAGATAACTTTTTAAAAAAATATATTGACTTAAATACTAAATTACGTCAAGCAGCTTCAACATCATTTGAAAAAGATTTCTTCAAGCTTTTAAATAACTCAATATTTGGTAAGACAATTGAAAATAAACGTAAACAGGTTGACGTTAAATTAGTTACTAGATGGAATGATGATTGCAATAAAACAAATAAGTCACTAGGTGCAGAGAAGTTGATTACAAAACCAAATCTAAAAAGTATTTCTGTTTTTAATGAAAAATTTATTGCAGTTCAATTGAGTCACGAAAAGCTTATTTTAGATAGACCGATATACATTGGATTTACTGTGCTTGAATACTCAAAACAGCATTTGTATAATTTCCATTATAATTTCATTAGAAATAAGTATGGCGATAATGCCAGACTATGTTATACCGATACTGATAGCTTACTGTACTTAATACAGACACCTGATTTTTATAAAGATATGAATAATAATATACATGAATTTGACACTAGCAATTTTGACGTTAATAACCCTTATGGTATACTAAAAGTAAACGAAAAAGTACCTGGTTTATTTAAGGACGAATTGGGAGGTGATATTATCACAGAATTTATTGGATTAAGAGCGAAACTTTACTCCATTAAAACGCTAAAAACACGAATTAAAAAAGCTAAAGGAGTATCAAAACCAATTACAAAAAGTTTGAATACATCCAACTATAAGGAAGCATTATTTAACAATGTTGAATTAAAGCGTAAAATGAATATGATAAAATCCATTAAACATGTATTATATTCGCAAACAGTTAATAAAGTAATTTTGAAAAGAGTTGATGACAAAGTACAAGTTCAGTCGAATCAAATAAATACGCTACCTTGGGGTCATTGTGATACTGTTTTGTAAAAGCTTTAGGTATTTGATTTGTTAATAATTAATATCTGTAGGTATGTAATAGTTTCATCGAACGGATTTATAAACACTAGTTTTATTTGATGTACGTTCTTATAAACCTGTTTAGACTACTATGATCATTTTGTTTTTATAATAAGGCCATGTATTTATTAATTTAATGTCTACCTATAACTTAATTAATTTTTGACATGTAACATGTTTTAATGTATTTAAATAAAATATTTAACTTTTAAACCTGTTTTTTATTATGGTTATATAAAATAAATGACAAGCACTTATTTATATGTTAGTAACTTATTTAATAAATATAACACATTAAGTATTTTTAAACCCTATATAAAACGTAAGATGAGAATAGCATCATTCTTGCATACAAGACATTCTTGACTTTATTATTATTTTTAATTCACACTAATATTTTGGATATGTAGGTACCTATATATGTGAATGTTAAACAGCATTTGAATTAATCGACAAGATGAAGTTGATCAAGCAACCCATATCCCTAAATGTTAATAATATAAGATTAAGTGAATCTGCCCACCACATCAGACATAGCACTTTATTACCGAATACCATTCGCTGTATAATATGTGGTCCGTCGAACTGCGGTAAAACAAATGTTATGATTAGTTTACTGCTGCATGAAAATGGGCTCAAATTTAGAAATCTGTATCTTTACTCGAAAACTTCTTTTCAACCTAAATACCGTTTCTTAACCGAAGTATTGAAAAGAGTACCACAGGTTAATTTCTACGAGTTCAATGATGATAAAGATGTCATTTCTCCAAGTGAAGCATTAACAAATTCTGTATTTATTTTTGATGATGTTGCGTGTGAAAATCAAGTAAATATTCGAAATTATTTCTGTATGGGTAGGCATAAACAAATAGATTGTTTCTATTTATCTCAAACCTACTCTAAAATACCGAAACAACTGTTACGTGACAATGTGAATTTT
Organism: Hoplodrina blanda; assembly: GCA_949316365.1. NCBI lineage: Eukaryota > Metazoa > Arthropoda > Insecta > Lepidoptera > Noctuidae > Hoplodrina > Hoplodrina blanda. Next base: position 12,611,106 of record OX438594.1, read on the forward strand.
CTTATTATATTCAAACAAGATGATGTGAATTTAAAACATATTTATGCGGAGCATGTTAGTACTGATTTAAAGTGGAAAGAGTTCAGAAATATTTGTCAAACTGTTTGGAGTAAACCTTATAATTTTTTACTTATTAATAAAGAATCGTCACTAAATAATGGAAGGTACAGACAGAATTTTGATATGTTTTTTAATTTTGAGTGACTGTTTATGTGCACATATAAGTAATTAACATGCAAAATCAAATTCAGTATAATTTGTTCTTTAGCTGAACACAGTTGTTATAATAGGTATAAAATGGAGAAAAATATTAAAATAGAATTAGTGAAGTCCGTAGACTCTATAAAGAATAAAATAAAACAAATGAAAAACCAGGAACACTCAATGAATTTGTCACTTGATAAAATGTTAAAACCTGTCACAGATCCCCTTAAAACCCTAGTTGATTCGAATAAGACAATAGAGAAAATACAAAGTTTTGAAAATACACACTCTAATTTTGAAGACATGGAATTGGATGACATTAATACTAGTTCATCAACAAAGTTTGAAGAATGCTACGATCCAAACCCGAATCCTGTACAGATCCCCAAAAAGTCTCCCCAGACGGAATTACTGGATGATTTAGAAATATCATTAGAGGGTCGTGATATTCATGATATTTATGATGGGTTAAATATACCATTTGGAATAAGGAGTGCAAACAAAAAAATACTAATGGGTAATTCAATAGTTTCATTTTCTAAAATAGATAGTGTGAATGATGATAATGTCCTTTTAATTAAAATTGGTGAGAAAAGCTACAATTTAACTCCTGGTTTAAAAGAACTTTTACTTCGAAAAAAACCTGATTTGAAACTAATATCAAGCAAAGATAAACTTGTCTATAAAGATATGTTGCATTATACAAATGCACATAAGAGAGATTTCAATCCTAATGGGCAAATTAGAGGCGATAAAGGTATAAAATATCGTGAAATAATCAAACCATTGTTTTCTGAATCGTTAAACAGTAATATTGTCACTTTTGGGGGAAGCTTACCAACGCTAAAGAAATACAAAAAAGACGCTGACTTGGTATATTGGGACGATCCTAACGAATTGGTTGAAAGATTGAAACTATTAATTGCTTCTCGAGATGCTGGTAATACAAACCATGATAATGAAATTTTATCAATAATCGAAGAATTAAAAGAAGCTGACATAATTAAATAATAAATAGTTATAATAGTATGCTTTTTATTCAGTATTAAAGCTGAATTCAAGACAAATATACTGAATTGTGAACATGAGCAAAGCTGACGTAGTAAACGAAATTCATAAAAATGCGAGGGTGAACTATCCACGAAGACATGTTATCATGAAAGATATAGATGACTTGTGGCAAGCAGATTTAATTGATATGCAATCAATTTCAAAAGAAAATAAAAATTACAGATATATTCTTACCGTTATTGATACATTTTCGAAATATGCTTGGGCCTTTCCTATGAGAAGTAAAACCAAAGAAGATGTGTGTAACTCTTTCAAAACTTTATTGGATAAAGGACGTGTTCCTAAAAATCTGCAAACGGATAATGGAGCAGAATTTTATAATAACGAATTTCAAAAGCTTATGACATCGTATTATATTAACCATTATTCAACCTTTTCAACAAAAAAGGCTTCAATAGTTGAACGATTTATCAGAACATTGAAATCTAAAGTCTATAAGGAATTTAGTTTAAAAGGCAATTACAATTGGGTAAATAATACCCTCAATGATGTTATTTACAAATACAATCACACACACCATCGCACTATTAATGAAATCCCTGCTAATGTGGACAATAATAATAAAAAACTGATATACGAAAGGTATTTAAAGTTGCTAAAAAATGATAATTTAAAAAGTAAGTACAAAGTAGGTGATTATGTGCGTATCAGTAAATACAAAGGAACATTTGAAAAAGGTTATACTCCCAACTGGTCAACAGAAATATTTAAAATTCGTAAAATACAAAATACAACTCCTATAACTTACTTAATCGAAGATACTATCAGAGGTCAGCCTATTTTAGGTGCATTTTACACACAAGAACTTCAAAAAACAAAACATCCTAATGTATATCTAGTAGAGAAAGTTCTTAGAAGAAAAGGTAACAGGGTTTTAGTAAAATGGTTAGGTTTGTCTTCAGCTGAAAGTAGTTGGATTGATAAATCGAATGTTATATTATAAATAAAATAATTTTAACAACAAACTCGAATCGCTTAACTATTTATTAAAGTATTCAAACCGGAATCATCAGTCTTATAATGTGTTTTGGAGAGAGTAGTCTTCTCAATTGGCTTATTAATAATTTACCATTTGAATTACACTTACCGGGATATAATTACTGTGGTCCTGGTACTAAATTAATAAAAAGACTTGCACAAGGAGATAACGGTGTAAATAAGTTGGACGAATATTGCAAGGATCACGATATTGCATATCACAAGTCATCAAACTTGAAAGATCGCCATAAGGCCGATTTAATTTTGTTAAAAATGGCGAAACAGCGAGCGGTTGCTTCCGATGCCAGTATAGGCGAAAAACTCGCGGCACGCTTAGTAAGTAAGGCTATGTCGGCAAAAATTAAAACTGGTTCTGGTTTGAGAAAAAAACGTACTCCAAAAGTTACATCTGGAAAAGGATTAAAAAGTAAATTAAAAACTGTTATTACAAAAGCAAAAAGACACATAAAAAAATTAAAACCTAAGAGCAAGAAAATGGCTATAGAATTAGCTATTGCCGCTACCAGAGAATTAGCTGATGATTCATCGATTAAGCTCCCTCGTGTTATTCCTATTCCAAAAACTGGGGGAGTACTACCGCTGATTCCTATTTTTGCGGGATTATCAGCGGCGGGAGCTTTAGCAGGCGGTGCAGCTGGTATTGCCAAAACCATAAATGAATTTAAAATGGCTAAAAAGCTGTATGAGGAATCGAGAAGACACAATGAAAAAATGGAAGCTCTATGTATTGGGAAAGGACTACACCTTAAACCACATAAAGGCGGTCTTGGAATTTTCGTATCAAAAGAAAAAAACTAAGATATTGGCTACCCAATCGGGCCTTAACTAACTTTGACATTTTAAAGTATGGAAATAGAATTCCTCATTTTAGAGGTGTCTTTATGAGAGATGAGCTCCCTAAATATCCGTATAAAAAAGAATGTGGAGTTATTAATTTAGACAGTTCTAAAAATCCTGGTTCTCATTGGGTAGCCTATGCAAAATATAATGATTATGTTGAGTATTTCGACAGTTATGGAAATCTTAAACCTCCAAAGGAATTTATAAAATATGTAGGTTCTAACATTCAATATAATTATGAAAATATGCAGCGTGATCACCCATTCAACTGTGGACATCTATGTTTAAATTTCTTAAAGAATTTTTGGTATAATCAAGAAATAAAATAAGCAGGTTTATTTAAAAGAGTTCAGTATGCAAGCATGTCTACAACGGTTACCATCTCTGGAAATAAATCAGAACTGGTCTCGTATTTTCAACCACCTCTTCATTTATCTGATCAGTACGAGTGCGGTTTACTATACTTTTCAGTATTAAAAACAAGACCAAATGTGCCCGTTAATAACAGCAGTTTAACAGCTGTAATCAGAATCGAATGTGATCTTGTACACGGTTCATATTACAACGGATTACCGACTCATTTTATTCACGAATTCATATCTGATACTGCCTCAAATCGCGGCTACACAGAAATACCTCAGAACGTTATATACTTTCCAGTGAACAAAAATATAATTTCATCCATATCTGTCAGGATTGTAGATCAGTTTGGTTACTGTATTGACTTTGGTGAAGAACATATTCAATTACGTCTTCATTTAAGAAAAGCAAAATGATAGTATATGATAAAAACCCTCCCGTGAAAATAAAACGTCCTATTCCGTCAACATCCGTTAAGGTGCACAGACGTAAGAAAAACGTGAAGAAATTGACTAAATCAAATAAAGATTTTCTTAAAGCTTTAGGGTTTAAAGTATGAGTATACTACAGATTACTGATTTACCACACTTTGATAGTTCAATCGAAAGTTATGAAGTCCATTCATACAATCCCTACAATAACAGCTTTAGAGAAAACGATGAAATCAGAATCCCCATACATCAGCAAGATATATACGTGCTACCATCAGCCAGTTCAATCTACATCGAAGGTCAGGCAAAGCTGTTCGGTAAGGATGGGAATCCGATCAAGAAAACTGTTACGTTCACTAATAACCCTGTTATGCATTTGTTTCAAGACATCAGATACGAAATGAATGGAATTGAAATAGATCGTATAAAAAATTCCGGAATAACATCAACAATAAAGTCATACATCTCATTAAATGAAGCAGAAAGTAAAGTTGCTGCATTATGGGGTTGGAATTTAAACGGGTTCCAAAGTGATGGGCATTTTAGTGTTGTGGTGCCATTAAATAAGATTTTAGGGTTTGCAGAGGATTACAATAAAATTGTGATAAATTGTAAACACGAACTTATATTGAATAGGAGTAATTCTAACTTAAATAGCATTATTCTTACTGATGAACTCGTTCAGGTCCAAATAGATATACAAAGGGTGCAATGGAGAGTACCGCATATAAAAGTTTCAGATCGAGAACGTTTAACACTTTTAAAGCATTTAGAAAGAGATAAACCTATTCAGATGGCTTTTAGAAATTGGGATTTATATGAGTATCCTTTACTACCTAAAACCACAAAGCATTCTTGGTCAATAAAGACTGCTTCTCAATTAGAAAAGCCACGGTATGTCATTTTTTGCTTGCAGACTAACAGAAAAAATAATAGAACTAAAGACAGTTCAGTGTTTGATCATTGTGAGGTGACAAACGTGACGCTCTTTTTAAATTCACAATATTATCCTTATGAGCCTTTATCTTTAAAGTTTTGTGAGAACAAATATAGTATATTATATGAAATGTATGTGAAATTTCGTCAGTCGTATTACAACTTTCCGGTAGACCCGTTGCTTGATCTACAGGACTTTAAAGAAAAGGCTCCAGTCTTTATCTTAGACTGCTCGAGGCAAAACGATAGTTTAAAAACTGGTCCAGTGGATGTACGATTGGAATTTGAATGTTCAACACAAATACCAGATAAGACGACTGCATATTGTTTGATTATAAACGATCGACTTGTGGAATACAAACCTCTCAGCAACATTGTGCGCAGATTATCATGATCGCTATTGTGGATATTCAAGGCTTTAAAACAGAAACAAATGAATTTATAATAAAAGAAATTGCTATATTGTATAATCAAAAATTACAAGTGTTTTTAATTAGCCCACCATTTCCATTCGAAAAATTAACGAAACAAGAAAAAAAACAAGTTAGTTGGATTGAACGTAACAGAAAGATACACTGGCACGAAGGATTTGTACCCTATTCTAATTATCAGAATTTGGTTATAGATATTTTAAGAGATAAATGTATTTATGTCAAAGGTTCAGAAAAAGTGTTGTGGTTAAAGCATATTTTAGAAAATAGTAATTTTAGTATATTCAATTTAGAAGATGAAGGTTGTCCTAGTTTGATAAGTTTATACGATCAATATAAATATTCTCAAGATTTATATAACTGTATTTATCATGACTCTGTATGTGCTTTAAAAAATGTATTGTGCTTAAATAAATGGTGTAAAAAAAAATAAATTTTTTAAATAATTATTTTCTTGTTTAATTTTCAAATCTTTTATCCCCACCAATCAAATGATAATCTTCTTAAGTTGCTGGCTACAGCAGTACAATATCATTTCACTTTTATTATTATCCGTATGAAGAACTAAACAGTGAGTGAACAGAACATGTTTCAAAATAAATGCAGCCCTCGTTATGACATCTATAATACGTATAAAATGCGTGAAATTTCGTTCAGACATTATTGGGCAACGGCTAATTCAAGAATAAGGTTGGTGACGGAAATGGCTGAAGCCGGATTTTTTTATTGTGGAAATGGTGTAAATGATAAAGCAGCGTGTTTCTCATGTGGAGGTGTTATAGAAGATTGGGAGATTTTCGACGATCCTTGGATGCAGCATGCTACACATTTTCCCCAATGTTTTTATTTGAATGCTGTGAAAGGAATATATTATATAAATAACTGTCTGAAAGAATTACTCTATTAGAATATGTGCTATTGCATTGTGCTCCGATATATGCTCGAATTTCATACGCGTGTCAATGAATAAAATTGATGAATGAACGTACTAATTTAACAATGAAAAATTAGAATGCATGTAGAAATGCACATTAAATGAATAGATAAGTATAGGTGTCACTAGATCATTCATTTCAATAAAATGAATGGTAGGGTAAATTGGGTGTTTCTGGATCTCCTCTGATCCAGAAACCCCAATTTACACCTACTTTCGTACGCTAGCATAGGTCTAAAAAATAATAATAATAATAAATAATAATAAATCATTTTATTATCAGGCAACTGTGGCCCATAGAAAAAATACACAAAATAATCTTATAAAAATAAAAACAAACTAATACATAATTATATTATTATAAAAGTCTTATTAAATAACTAAACACGTAGCGTCGGCGTCGTGTTGTGCTGCGTGGTATCGCGTAACCGACCTCGGAAACGTCGATATACACCTTATCAGTTAGAGAACATTTTCGAAAAACTACTTACTAAGAAAGTGTTACATCAAACTTGGAACTTACCTGAAAAAAGGAAAAAAGAACAAATTAAGTACTTATTTATTAAACGACTGTCTATCTTGAGTCAAGACAACTTCCATTTGATGAATTGTTTATCAACTAAGGACTTCCTCAAAAGCCTTACGGTGTTCTTGATTGACAAGTTAATAGGCTTGCCAATTATAATTTTAAGATTACGTAACTTAGCATATCATCACACCTGTAATCCTCGAAGGGTTAGGTAGAGGTGTACCCAATAGTACACTTACATTTCACTGTCAACCGAGTACAAATCCAAACTCCGAGGCTGCTACCGAGAAATTTCTGATGGAAAAACGCATTTCGGAACTCTAAAAATTTAAGTCTATGTTGACATAATTAATCATTGTCAAGGTTAACGACATTTCTTAGAATTTCATGACCTTTCATGCTTGAATTACGAGGCATGAACCGTCTCAAATATTCTCCCTTCTATTATAACATAACATCACGCCTGTAATCCCCGAAGGGTTAGGCAGAGGTGTAATTTATTAGTACACCCACATTTCGCCAGTTGTTTAAGTCCCATGTAATAGGGGGCAAGCCTATTGCCATCAAACGGGCACAAATCCAGACTCCGAGGTTGCTACTGAGAAAAACCCAATAACGCTTTGCCCGACCTGGGAATGGAACCCAAGACCACTAGACCAACGAGGCTGTCTATAGGATATATAAATAACTATGTCATATGCTGCTATGTCTATAGGCTGATATGATGATAAATGCATTCTTTTTAGGGAATAGTTGATATTTTTTGTTTATATTTCAAAGTTAGACCCTTAGTAAAAATGCCGATTCATACTGAATAGCTCTCCAGCTCACAACTCTCATTTATTTCCACACAAAGCTAAGAACGTTTGAGTATTTCACCTGGGAATTGCTCAACGCCAACAATTACATTGCAATTCTGACAACAAAATCATAAAAGTGCTGTGAATAGACATTATTAAGGTGGCACTACGCGGCGAAAGAAGTACGCGTCGACAGAACTACGCGATTGAAGAAATACGCGACTAGAGCAACATTTGTCAAGCACAACACTACTGAGACATTTCAGACATTCATTGCATTGAAAACTTTTGTTGAGATGATGAAGTGTGTGTTCGTTCAAAGAGAATTCTATACGTTTCATGAAGTAGGTTCTAAGCTTCATATTATATAAAATATAATATTCGTCCACGTAGATAGCATGCTTTCTATTATAAATTTAAACCCCCTTTGAGTGCAGTAAAAAAATACGGATAACGTCTTACAAACGCATTTGCAACCCGAGAAATAAGATTTTTCATTTTATGCGGAATTCCTCCCCTTTCACCCCCTTAGGGGTTGAATTTCCAGAAATCATTCCTTAGTGTCCATTTCATCATAAAAGTAAGCCGTGTGGAAAATTTCACGTTTTCTAAAATTGGAGGAACCATGTTGTTTTGGAAGAATTACGAGTATTAAGTCCAGTTTTGTCGCTTAGAGCCATAAATGGGATTTAGAGACTAATGTTAGTGCAGTGTTGTTTAGAGAATTAAATGGGTTTTCAAACTTCGACATTTTAATATTCCTTGAATGTGTGCTTGCAGATCTTTCAGAGGACGAAAATACTTATGAATACGAGCAAATACTAGGACCACTTCTTGAATATTATTAGTTGTCCTGTCAAAAATGTATTACAACAATATCTAAAAAAAAAACTTTAAAAAGTACTTACTTAGTTGAAATTTAAGAATTTATTTTGTTTAACAAACTTAACATGCATTGAACATCATCTTGAAATGCAATTATACTTAATTGCATTTACACAGTACCATTAAAAAATAACCAATTAAAACAACCCCAAAGATTCCTAACAGATAATTCACTTTTGCATAAACCAGAAACGAACAAAAGTCGAACAGTTAATTGAAACCGATCGAAGTCGCGATGGCATCGTATTCGTTACATAAGTACCTACCTAGGTAATTATACCCCAACTTAGCTTCAGTCAAGTTACCCTTAATACCTACTTGGTTAAGTATACCGATAGAACTTGAGTGCTACTGAGAACTTTCAATTGATTATGTCGACTGGTAACTTGAATTTTCTATTGAATTACAGAAGAGACTATTCAGTGATCTTGTCACGTGTAATCCTGTATAATTCTGTATACAATTGTTTTATAGGAGTATGTATGGAGTTTCTTGCCCATTCTTCTCCATAGGAAACTACCTTTTGGAAGGGGCAACTAGATTCAATATTTTTTCTTGAATATGACGTTTAAAAGTGCATTTTAATGATCTAATTGAAATAAATGATTTCACTTTGATGTTGAATTTGAAGTCAATCAAGTTGACAGTCGTTACGGGTCGTCAAAATCCCGAAAGTCTGACAATCAGTCTTACCAATGGGTATCGTATTACCTAGTTACTGGGTTGTGGAGGTCAGATAGACAGTCGCTCCATGTAAAATACTGGTATTCAGCTGCATCCGGTTAGACTGGGAGCCGACACCAACATAGTTGGGAAAAGGCTAGGCAGATGATTATGATGATGATGTTGAATTTGAATAATGTTCTGAATTATTTGTATTAACGGTTGGTTGATGTAGTATTGGCTGAAGTGCTGCGTGTCGTGAGTTCGATTTCCGTACACATACATACTTAAACTCACGCCCTTTTCCCATGGGGGTAGGCAGAAACCACAGAACGCCACCTGCTACGATCCTTACATACTCCTTTCGCCTCATCTACGTTCATACATCTCGTCATACAAGCACGCCGGTTACGAGTACTCCGCACCTGACCTTTCTGAAGAACCTCACCAATAAGGTCAGTGTAGGTCTTCCTAGGGCGACCCCTCCCTGCGTTGCCACTCACCTCTGCCATATAAATACCTTTTGTTAATCGTCTTTCACTCATCCTCTCAATCTCATCTCATGACCGAACCATCTAAGCACACCCTTTTCTATTTTTGCATTTCCGTACGTAACAAATAATTATTATGTATGGCTTACTGGTAGTTGTTCCAGGTCTGGGAGTTTAAGTACATGTTTGTAAATGCTCCCAAGATACAAGAGAAATTCAAACTCTGGGGCAACGAAGTAAAAAAAAATATTCTATGTTACGTTAGTGTACACGTAGATTTTTTATTTACTGCGCTGTTTTCACAGGGTGAGTGTATTTATAAATTCTACCAACTTTTATTACACGACCACCCTTGATAGGTATGTGAAAAAATTTAGCGTTGGAGAAAAGTTGATATAGAAACTTTAATGGGTATGGTTTAAAATAGAACCTACCTACTTCAGCAGTGGACCAAAAAAAATTCTAACCAACTTATGTACAGTCAACAAAAACACTAACCAAGTTATGTACAGTCAGCAAAAGAGATAAGAAACCTGGTCGTCAGATAAGGTGAAGTTTTCTTAGAAAACATCTTCGAATATTTATTTAGCGAATGTGTCCAACTTATCTGAACGGACCAGTAGACCACTACTTTCATAAAGACCGGACCAGTAGTTTCGGAGATAAGTGCATTTAAGCAAAACACAAAAAAAAAACTCTTCATAGCTTCTGCCCGCGGCTTCGCCCGCGTAAAAAGTAATTTTCTAATATGATAATAATTTCTAATATTAGTTGGATTAGTATTACTACATTTGTGTAAGGCTGTTGGTCCCGGCTGTCATACGTGGATCTTTGATAGTCGTTACAAGTCGTCAGAAGCTTGAAAGTCTGACAACCAGTCTTACCTAGGGGTACCTTATTACCCAGTTACTGGGTTGTGGAGGTCAGATAGGCAGTCGCTCCATGTAAAATACTGGTATTCAGCTGCATCCGGTTAGACTGGAAGCCGATCCCAACATAGTTGGGAAAAGGCTAAGCAGATGAGTATTACTACATTTATATCAGTATACAGTACCCGGCGATAAATATTGCACATCGACCTTTGGAAAGAGACAATCGGCTAATTTAAGCTTCGTAGAGCGTTATCTCTGTCGCACGAAAAACAAACAGTCCGGTATCTATTAGGAGCTGTTAAAACAATTATGATTTGCTTCTTTTGATAATTCTTTTTATTCTTTGTATAAAATACGAAATACGATAAAGTTCGATGTGCAATATTTATCTCCGGGTACTGTAAGTATGATCAGTATCAGCATTATAGATAATCACATAAAACATTAACCTACAAAATAGAATTCTTAATCACAACTCAAGAACCAACCTCGGATATAACACCTAAACCAAACTTGACCAACTCTTAACTAAGTTTGTCTCTTGACGCAAAAGCTGAGTTGGACACAGTTTCAACTGTATTTCAGCTTTGATAAATACTGAAACCTATGTAATTCAGTTTTGGAACTTAAAACCGGTGCTCAGACCAAAATTCATGTTCCTCTGACATAAATTATTTATAGCACTTAGTTTTGCTTTGATGTATTATTTAGTGGTAGTTGAGATACTGTAGTTGGTAGGTAGGTAGGCCATGTTAGCTGCATGCCTTACGAGCTGGGGTCTTAGAGCTTTGGTGCATTACACTTGAGATTCCTGGGTTACTCTGCATTTGGTAAATACAGCCGCTTGGGGAGTTTTAGTGAATTAAATTTGCAAGTAGTGTGTTACAGGGAGTTGGGGTACTTTACAGGGATTCTTGATAACATAACATCACGCCTGTAATCCCTGAAAGGTTAGGCAGATCTGTACCCTTGGTGGTTTCGCCACGCTAAGGACAGATTGAAGTATGACGAGCATGGATCACCACGCTTGCTTGTTGGCGTTTTCAGACTAATATTAATAATTATTATAAGTTAAGTAAATTGGTTATAAAAAGTGTTATTTATAACCAATTTACTTAATAAACATCATTTCATTTCATTTATAAGTCCAACTTTTTTGTCATCTACGTCAGTAATGTCCAAGATTGTGTAAACTTAAAAAGTACATATGAATTGAAAAAGGTACATTGATACTCGTTGAACTGAACGAGTATCAATGTACCTTTTTAATGCATGAGCATGAGACGCCTTTTCTATTGGGTCATCACGACGACGCAGGTTAGGTAGTTAAAATAGATATTGTATACAGGGTTGAAATCTGTACTATTTTCCACTTTGTTAGTTATTTGCCTCTTAATCGCGAAAGGAAACAAGCTAAATGGAGCTGTAAGGGGTTAACATGAGCACGCGGAGTAACCGCAACGTAAATTCGATCGATTAATTGGAAACTAGTTTATACCTGCGAATTCATCTGCGTGAATGTCGGTTATCTAATATTTTATACCTTTATTACATATTTTATTATTTATATTGCTAATAGGTGAAAAGCAATCTAAATATTATATGAATACAAAATAATAAAAATAATAATATTCTAACTTATAAAATTATACTAATAACTAAACATGATCTCAATTTATAATAAACAATTTCTAATTATGACTTTTAAAACATAATTTATAAGATCACATTTTATAACATGTGTTATTACAAGCTTTTATTTTTTTTAAATTTTATTTTGGAATTTTAATTTAACGTTAATACAATGTTGCTGTGCCCTAACAGGGTTTACAACTGTACTTTAGATTTAAACCTTATGTAGGTAACATCTTTTATGCTCATTATCATCTTTTAATCATTAATTTTAAATAATTAAAAATATAATAAAGATAAACTACTACACGCAATCCTACGTTCTGTTTGGAGACCCATACAAAATAAAGTCCCCTTAATGCCTTTGAAAGAACCCATAAACTCAAATGAAGCATAAGACTGCCATCCCCAAAATAACTCTAAAAATCAGGAGAGACCATCGTTACAGATATGAAGGGTTACCGGAGAAGATTTATGTAGAAGGACACTGAAGAACCCTTATTAAAGAAATATTGGGGGTTCCGCATATAGTAGGTATGCGACACCCAACTTGATCTATGACCTCACATTTTTCACAGATTGCATTTTTGGGATCACGGGCAGTTTGTGTTCCAAGATTTTTATGGTACAGGTGTTGGGTGGAAATGTTGATTTGGGAATTTGAATATGTAGGTATTATATGTTTGAATATGTAAAACTTTTGCTATGGGACCTTAAAATGTAATCGAAATATATAAAGCGAAAGGTAACTCACTCACACATAATGAAATATCGAAAACCGCTTGACATTTTATAAAGATGTATAGGGAGATAGTCTATGTATAGTTAGTAGACGCCTGCTAAGAAAGGATTTTTCAAAATTCAACCCCAAAGAGGAGGAAACTTAGTGAACTGCGTTGCCCCGAATTTAACGCAAGCGAAACCGCGGGCAAAAGCTAGTCGTTAAATAAAAATCAACTTTTCCCTACGTAAGTGTGGCTAAATATGTTTGGGGCATACCGTGAAGGTCGATATCCTAACTTATTTTTAACTTTTAAACAATACTTTTTATACCTTTACCTTTTATCCCTTTCAATACAATACCTTCACTACCCCTGCGATATTAAACGCAACCGCAAGCACAATCTTTTGTGTGCATTGCATTGCACGATACCATAAATAATGATTTTCCACACTAAAAATAATAATAATAAATACGAAACAATACCAGCAATACAGCAATACTAAATACGTGCAGTCTGGTGAGGAAGTTCCTACAGTGCGAATCAGACAACACACAGCAACATACCCACACAAACACACCCTCCTCTCTCATTCCGCCTACAACGCAAAACCGCGCTGGCCCTATTTCTGCTTCTAAAACTTTCAACCCAACTGATGAACACTTGGCTTAGGCCCGTGCCATCAGTTCTACCTGGCTAGACCGAGAAAAATAAACGCTTAAAACAAAATTAAGAGTCATTTTCCAGTAGGTAATAATTTTTGTTCAAAGTTACTTGCCTTTGTTTGATGTGCAATATGCGTAGTTAACGAGTATGCAATGAACATGTTTACACCAGCTATTATGTGTCTGTAACGATCTTCCAATGCATAATTTTCACACCATACTATCACTTTACCGTAATTAAACAATTCGTAGGAAACCGAAATGTTAATAATTAATTAACGATTTCCTGGTAAACGTTACATCTGTTTGTAGGGCAACCCGCAATGTTGATCGAGGTCGGATTCACACCCGCAACCACGAGGTTATAAGTCAACACACCCTGCAACTATTGACTGATGTACCCGCAGTATTATGAAGTACAGTAGCTGTCATAAGTGGAGTAGCAATCTACAAAGCAAATCGATTGACACTTTGGTTAAACTTACGACCTTTTGACGTCGTGTGCGAATTTTGAGGTGTACGTAGGTACTGTGTTATTACGTTGTAAAGGTCCTTATAATGGCCTAATTAAATAAATGATTTGACTTTGACTTTAACTTTGAATACATCACTTATACACACAGAGATGTAGGTATGGCCTGTATCCCGTGTTCACAGCAATTCAAACCTTAGCATGCTACTGCACTTATGACCGCTACTGTACATGCCTATACTGCAATGTTAGCATTTTTTTGGTTCATAAGTTCATCGACCTCTTCTTGGAATATAGATAAGAATTACGTAAACTTTTCTAAGTCGGCTCCTGATGTGAAAATAATTCTTTTAAGGAAGTTTGGACAGACTGTCTACACTTGTGTGCGCGAACAATGGCTTACAGATAAAAAAAGCAAAAATCTACTGATAAAAAAATATGCATAAGTTTTATTTTTCGCCGATACAGTTAAAAATGTTTAAAAATGAAACCGTTTTTGATAAGAAAAACTATGGTTATAGATTACAGCCATGTATACATATATATTATACGATAGTAAAAAAAAAACAGCCTATTATTCTCCTACTGCAGGGCAAAGATCTATTCAAGACAATAGGCCAGAGAAGACCAGGCCAGAGAAGACTCTGGCGTGATTCTTGCAAAACTTAAAATGAACAGTTCAATATCAAATTCATTATGGACAAACATTATAGGCAAACATTATAAGTGTTGGTTCTAAGCATTTTCAAATGTCTTTTACTTATAATGCGCATAGCAAAGGATTGGAACTCTCTGCCTGCGTCTGTATTTGCGAACGCATTTAACCCTAATCTCTTTAACGTTAGAGTGAACAGGCTCCTCCTGGGTTAGATTACTTTGGCCTAGACGATGTCTATGTCACTTCTGGGGGTCGATTCTGTAAAATTCGAACATCAACTCGCATTCACTCTCACTTCGCTTGACCTTGATTTCGCTATCGCTATTGGTCGCTTCGGAGCGGAGTTGATTTTATTGGTCGGATTAAGCGACCAATTTTACAGAATCGACGTGCTGATCTAGACTAGAGTCAACAGCAAACATTTAAAAACTTACAAACATTAGATTCATTTACAAACAATTAACATTCTTATTCTTATTCTTAACCCTTTTTATAAATTTAAAAATAATATTATCACAACTAAGATTATTGAAAAAAACAACATAAAATTTTCCATTTGTTCATAATTACGTTTATAAGTGAGGCCATCGACCTGTTTGCCAGTCCATTAAACTTGTAAAACTTTTCTTTTTCATAAACTTTGATTGAAAAATAAAAGTTTTAGATTTTCTTTGAACAACTCATCAAGCCTTTTCTTAAATTGCGCGACAGAATTTCATATAAGACGTCAGCCATCTTGTTATCTGACTTTCTTAACTTCGTTATAGGGAGATTTATGATATAGGTACCTATATCTATTAAATGCGAAAGATTGGATAGATGTTTGTTACTCAATCATACCGGAATGGCTGAACTGGTCTAGATGAAATTTGAAAACAAAGGGTACTTTTAATCCCGGAAAAATATACGGTTCCCGTGGGATAATATATATACCTATCAACTTTGACGCAGTCGAAGTCGCGGGCAGAAGCTAGTATTTATTATATTATAATATTTGTTTGTTTTAACTCCTTATCTCTGGAACTATCAGTCTGATTGGAATAATTATGTAGGGTAAGAACTTGAAGCATGAACGCAGTTATTATTGTTAAAATGGAACGCAACGGATGAAAGAAAGGGAAGTGTGTGTGCGAAAGAGAAAGAGGAGTTATGGCGACAGGACGACAGGCGACGGACGACGGATACAATGTGAGATAATTATTATAAAATTGGAAATAAAATAGTTGTTCAGAAACCCGTTGGTTCTTGCCATCTAATCCCACAATTATTTTGTATATTATAGCCAAATTCATGAGAAATAGTACAGGCTATATAACATCACGCCACGACCCACGGGATCGGAGCAGTAACCAAAGATGTAACTTAACGCGGGTGAAAATAACTACACGGACGAAGTCGCAGCTAGAAGCTAGTGATATTATAATATTCATACACACGTAACTACTCTGCTTATGAGCTTTCATAAAAAGTAAGTACCTTTTCAGACGGCATTAGTTCGAAGCAATGCGGTACTTACTTGAAACACCATTAAAATATTTATTTTAAGTATTTGCATTACCTAATCGAGCCCTTAATAAGATTAGTAAAATATACCGCCTCACCAGGCCTCATTTACGGAGACGCGGGGCGCCGCTCGTCGCGTTGTGCGGCGCGGCCCGCGCTGCATTCAAATATTTGGCGTTGTATGAGTGCGTTTTTTAGAAGAGAAGCGATTTTTGACGTACTAATTTTCGCGCCGCACGCGACGCGCGACGCCCCGCGTCTCCGTAAATGAGCCCTTAGGTCGATTCTCAGGTCAGGCAGTGGTATTGGGTTTTTCCATCGGGAATTTCTCAGTAGTAGGGAGGTATCCTCGGAGTCTGGATTTTTGAGCCCGGACGATGGCAACAGGCTCGCCGTCTATTACATGGGACTTAAACATAACTGGCGAAATGTGGGTGTACTAATGCGTACACCTCTGGCTAACCCTACGGGAATTACAGGCGTGATATTATGTAAAAGACACCATGTGGTATTGACCAAGTGGTTAAGGCGCCCGCTTTCCATGCACAAAGTGGTGGGTTCGCAACCAGGCACAGCAATGTGACTTTTTCAATTCACTACCATTTACTTTTTAAGTTTATCTTGGACATCACTGATATCGATGAAGAAAAATATCGTGAGGAAACCTAGACTTATAATTAATATAAATCTGCAATCACCAATCCGCCTTAAACAAGTCTTGTGATCAATGCTCGTGCCCTACAGTGGGTCGTTATGACCTTCCTCTTACTTAAATCACTCTATCTACTGATGAAAACCGCATTAAAAATCCGTTGCCTTTAAAAGATACAGACGGCGAGTATCGACTTTGTTTTATACTAAGTATGTAGATAAAACCCTCTTATCGAGAATGTGTCCTCTATGTATCCTCAAAATATCATCCACGCTTAAATAATCTAGATTTAGAGACAATCCGATCTCTGTCTTTTATAAATAAAACATAGAATTTTTAAGCTATAAAAATGTTTAAGAAAAATGTTAGTTTTATTTATCAATCACGGTTCAACGCATCGCTCGATCCAAATCAAAATCCATTTACGTCTCAATGCATTGTCGAAGTGACATCTCAATCATTCAATCTATGCATTACTGCGAAGAAATATCAATCTGTCATTTATTTATTTTACCAATCATTATTTCTGTCTAACATTAAAATAAAATTGGAATGTCTCTTTGTAATAATTATGATAGGTTTATTACTTTACAAAATGCAGATGAAAGTTTGTACGGTATCGTACAAAAAACTATTTAAAAAATCTGTCTGTCTGTCTGCTTGTTCCAGAAAATTTATCTCTGAAACGGCTGGACTGATTTTCACAGGAACTTTCACTGGCAGATAGCTAATATTATAATGAGTAACTTTAGGTTTATTTTATTTAAAAAAATAATTAAGGTTCTTCACAAACAAAAAACCCAATCATCGACATTCTCGCGGCAAGTCGCGGACATAAGTTAGTCTTACATAGAAATGATGGATATACGAGTAATATTATTATGAATAAATTGATTTTAAAGTGATATTATTTTAGGTTCAGAGGTCACTGTAATTCTCTTACAGACAACCTTTGTGAGAGTAAGATTATGTTGAAGGGTAATATCAAAAACCTTAAGCCCCTGGCGGTTATTCTTATAACTAAAGGTAAACAAACGTGTAGTTTTAAGGCAGCCTCTCCCAAAGTGGGCGATAACGCCCCCTTGTGGGCGCTGCAGGCCTAAAGGGGGCAGTAAGAGACCCAGAAAAAAATCAAGGCGTTGTGTTGGCTTAGGGGCGATTTGTAATTTCATCTACTATTTAAGGTATACATATATATGCTCCGGGGTCGCGGGACGTCTTAACAGGATACCGTGACCCCAGAACGCAAAGGGCAACAGAAGGAACAGGGTGATTTTTTTAGTCAGTAAAAGTCTGACAGTCCCTTCCGCCCCGCCCAGGGCGAAAGGACTTATTTGATGTTCTTTACCACCCCAAAAAAAAAAAATGTATATAATAATATGCTACTTCTAGCAGTTTTGTTAGGTCATTTGAAATCAGCAGCTTTATTACGTAACACAATTCCAATTGTAAATTTTTTCCCCAAGGGGATGAAACGGGGGTCCAAAGTTTGTATGGAGAAATCGATTTTGACGCGAACAAAGTCGCGGGCAGAAGCTAGTAATAAATAAAATACCCAATAGTTTACCTAACATAGTATGGCAACTACGCTTTTCCTTACATACTACATAACATCACGCTTGTAATCCCCGAAGGGTTAGGCAGAGGTGTACCCATTAGTACACCCACATTTCGCCAGTTATGTTTAAGTCCCACGTAATAGGGGGCGAGCCAATTGCCG
This sequence comes from Hoplodrina blanda, assembly GCA_949316365.1. Taxonomy (NCBI): domain Eukaryota; kingdom Metazoa; phylum Arthropoda; class Insecta; order Lepidoptera; family Noctuidae; genus Hoplodrina; species Hoplodrina blanda. The sequence continues at coordinate 12,629,576 of OX438594.1, forward strand.
TCAACCGGGCACTAATCCAGACTCAGAGGCTGCTACTGAGAAATTCCAGATGGAAAAACCCAATAACACTTTGCCCGACCTGGGAATCGAACCCAAGATCTCATGCTCAGCAGTCGCACTTTGCGACCACTAGACCAACGAGGCAGTCAGACCAACGACGAGGCAGTCGCTAGGAATAAATAAAATACCCAATAGTTTACCTAACATAGTATGGCAACCACGCTTTTCCTTACATATTGTTCGGGAAATATCAGGAAAAACACCTACATGTTATCAAAAACAAAACAGCATCTACCCACACTTGATCGAACTCAAGTCTATTGTGATTTGATCACAATCACAGTGTCGATGTCATTGAACGCGCCGCCGGGAGACTTGGGCATCTGCCCAAATGTCAGTTGGGGGAACACTGTGGAGTTTTATTTGGTAAGATTCTGAAATAACCCAGGAAAATGGAGGTCTCCTTAAGAATTCGTTCACTTAATAGGAAAAAGAATGAGTTTTAGTTAAAGTATATATACTATCTTAGTTTTTATTCAGCAAAAGCCTGATGATCTATTGTGATCTATTGAATACTTAATGATCTTTTAAAACAGGGCTACCTGCTCTCTCCTATCCTCAATCATGGCAAACAATTAAGATACTGGGTATTGAAAAGGCTGCATTTTACTCATTAAAAACTTTAACTGCGGGACCAACGCTGAAATCTTGAAAAAACAGCGGATCTGTATATTTTATCATGTTAAGTGAACTTAAATGTTATGGATCAGAAGTCAGTGATGTGGAGCGTGAAATTTAACAATCCATCCATCCATTCTTGCGTCCACATCCACATTCGCGTTTATAATAGGAAGTAAGATAACCTGGGTGGCAGTTCTGCTAACTTTTACACAGACACAGACGAAATCGCGGAATAAAAAGTACCTAGCCTATATCCTTTTTTGGTTTAATCAAAATCGGTTCAGTGTTTAGTCGTGAATGCGTAACAGACAAACAGACACATACTCTTTTTCTACAGTTTAGCATGTCAATCAATAAAATGCTAACATTTGACTCTTAAATTAAATTGCGTATGACAGTTCAAAATAAATTAAAACATAACTGAGAGTCCCTTGCGTCAAATACTCATAACTCGTTGTACTTAAGTCGTTTGTGTCACATATTGTCCTTCAAATAATGACCAGTGTTGTAAATGTTTCACGCGAGAATAAGATAATATATGTGTTTTAAAAGCAATTTGTGAAACAAGTTCATTATGCTATATTTTGGACAGCGATATTAAATCTTTTAAGTATATTATAATGCTGCGGTGTTGAAAAATGGTGTTCTGTTCTTTCGTGATAAAATTGTTTGTTTTAAATAATTTTAGAGCTCATTATCCAAAAGGTCTAAACGGAGCCTCGACTGGCCTCATTTAACCATAAGTTCTTGGGTTCGAATCCAGGTCGGGCAAAGTGTTATAGGGTTTTTCCATCAGGAATTTCTTAGTAGCAGCTTCGAAGCCTGGATTTGTGCCAGTTTGATGGTAATAGGCTCGACCTCTATTACATGGGACTGAAACATAACTGGCAAAATGTGGATGTACTAATGGCTATACCTCTGCCTAACCCTTCGGGGATTACAGGTGTGATGTTATGTTATGTTAAAGCGGACATAGTAATACAAATTGTGTGATAATTTCAAATATCTATCTATTGCGGTTCAAAAGTTTTAGTCCTGGGACAGACAAACAGAAAGACGGGAAGCGCAGTCTTAGTAATAGGGTCGTATTTTCGTTGGACACCCTATGGACACGGAACTCTAAAATTAATGTTGACCTAAAATACTAAAATCCTACCCTTCTGCCCTATGTAACTAAGGCGCTTTGCACACAGAGCAACACTATTACAGCAACTGGCAACTAGCTGTTTTTACATATATTTCAATTGGACTGCGCACACATAGCATCTCGAGTTTCGAGTTCCGGCAATCGTCAATAGTTTTTAGTTGCTGCAATCGATGACTAAGTTAGTTGCTAATTGCCGCAACTAGCAACTTTTAAATATTATACCGGATTTTAAAGTTGCCGGTTTCCTCAACCGTCAATCGCAACGCGTCGGGCGATTTCACACCCTCCCTCTTCCTGTGCCCGGCAATGCCAGTGTCGCTTCGGCAACGGCATACGTCAATTCGGCTGTGAAAGTTGCTCACAGATTGCCATAAAGTTGCGGCAACCGTAAACGTTATAGCAACTATCAACTTTTACAGGAAACTTTTTAAGAGTTGATAGTTGCCTCAACTTAAGTTGCTCCGTGTGCAAAGCGCCTAAATATCCAACGATTGGTTAACGACCACGACTGGTCGCTATTTACTTAATAAACCTCATCCCTACATATACCTACTACCTATGTACATATATCTTGTTCTACACCCATATAACTCTTGGTTATACTGACAAATGGGCACTACAATTCATGTATTATTTATCTATCTGTCCCTATTTTTCTTTTCCAACTTGTGGACCTACGTTGTGGAGTCAAGTTGACATTTTTTCTCCAGAATACCGTCTTCAGAGATTTTGTTAGGAGATATACGTTTTTCACATCATTTCTTGGGACATTTTTCAAGATTATTATGACATGGCTAGAGTACGTATTACCCAGGTTTTGGGGCTATGTGTTTGGATTATTTATTAGGGCTTCAAGCTTTGATGTTGTGTTTTTGATGAATCGGTTTTCCGATGGTAACATTTACGGACAGACTTAGCTTCTGCTTCCAACTTCGTTTGAACAAAAAATGCAAATAAAAAGTGATATAATTATAGTGTTTTATTTATTGTGTACTTGTGTACACTTCATTTTATTTATGTAAAATTTTCAGTACTTTTTTTAAGATTTCTAATTTTGTTGTCTTACTCTCGTACAATAACTTGCACTTACCATGTTATCTCTTCGCCACCTTTGGTTGACTGTTAGAGAATACCTAAGGCATTAAATTCGCTTTTGTACTTTTGTTGCATAAAGTTTAAATAAATAAAAACTATTTTCCTTTAGGAAAACCAGTTTGTCAAGATTCCCTGTCAACAATAACAAGTACCTACCTACCTATAGAAATACGACGGGGCGCTTTGCTCGGATTTTTTATTATAACTTCAAGTTTCACCCCAAGGGAGGCATGTAGGACAACATTTATCGCGAGATGGGACGAATATTTCGTATTTATTTTTTATAGGGTTAAGTATTTCTTTAAAAGAGTGTATTGTGTGATGTGACTCGCGAACGTGTATGAATTTATTATAAACTGAGTCGACGGGCTTACGTGATTCTATCATGTCAAAAAATTTGAGGATGTAACCAAAAATGAGCCTTTTCCCAACTATGTTGGGGTTGGATTCCAGTCTAACCAGATGCAGTTATAATACCAGTATTTTACATGAAGCGACTGCCTAACTGACCTCCACAACCCAATAACTGGGTAATTTGATACCACTTGGTAAGACTGGACTTTCGGGCTTCTGACGACCCGTAATTACTACTGTCAAAGATCCACGTGGACCAACGGATGTGTGCGCCATGTGCTAAAAAAGGATTTTCCAAAATTCACTAACTAAGAGGATGAAACGGGAGTCCAAAGTTTGAATGGAGAAACAAGATTAGATCACCAGTACCCGACATTTAGGGTCGTTCACACAGACCGGCTCGGAGAGGAGATCAGATTCTTATCTCGTTGAAAACAGAGTTTTTATTAGTATTTGTATTAAGGTTTATTTTTGCATGTGCACTGCTTTTGTCATTAAGAATGCTTGAACGCGCTTGGTGTGAAATAATAAGAGGAGCCGACCGGCTCCGATCGCGTCCGGTCTGTGTGAAAAAAAAAAACGGGTTGCACTCCGGGAGTGCCGGCAGAAGTGAAAACTTGATTATTAACGTTTACGTTTAACATACACGAACATTCGCGCAAGCGCCCTGCGCTGTCTAAACGAAACAGTAGGCCCAGGCATACATTTTCGCCGCGCCGTAGAGAGGGGATAGCTGTCTACTCTCCATCCGTCTTACGCTTTTTCGATCAGGTCACGTGTCCTGACGCGCACGTGTCCTGACGCGAGTTTAAGATTTTATACCCATTACAGAAAAAGTGCTCAACGCCGCTAAAGAAGTTTTCACTTCAAAAATGCGCGCCGATGCTCTCCGAGCCGGTCTGTGTGAACGGACCGAAACGCGGACGAAGTCGCGGGTAGAAGATAGTTAACGATAAAAGATAAGTCGCAAAGAGCGAAACTACAGTCATACAAAACTTGTAAAATCAACCAACTGAAAATGCCAGAAGCATTTTTCTATATAGTTCGGTTTGTTCGCCAAATTACAACAATTCTGTCCGAATGTAATCAAGCAAATGAATACAGCAAAGCCTTAAAAGTACTCCTAAATCGACCCACGTGAAGTAAAACACTACGAACTTTCACAAGCGCACATTGATTTGTAAGAAAAAGTAAATGAATATCTGGATTTGCCGACAGTAAAGGAAAAAATCAGCAAAATTAGCAAGAGATACAAAGAAAGTCTTTATAAGCATACAAATGGACTGGTTAAAGTCTACTTAACATTACAAGAGAACGTAATACGCCTGAAAAGATGGCAATTACTAGAACTAGACCAGAGAAACCGCATACGGGCCACAGACAGCTACAAACGCCACCTGAAGCTAGAAGCGGCGTTTTGGCGACCGACGTTAAAAAATATTAAAATTACCTCGACTGCCTCGCTGGTCTAGTGGTCGCAAAGCGCGACTGCTGAGCATGAAGTCTTGGCTTCGATTCACAGTTCGAGCAGTGTTTTTGGCCTTTTCCATCACGAATTTCTCAGTAGCAGCCTCGTCTGGACTTGTGCCAGATTGATGGCAATAGGCTCGCCCCTACTACATGGGACTTAAAGCATAACTGGCAAAATGTTGGTGTGTATTTTACCAGAGATAGGTAAAATAAAATTGACATTATAGTAAAATTACTAACTGACTTGACTAGTAATTATTAACTGGCGAAATGTTGGTGTACTAATGGGTACACCTCTGCCTGACCCTTCGGGGATTACAGGGGTGATGATAAGTATGATGATGAAAACTACAGGAAATACGTATGTGGCGGCGTTTTGTGGTTGTGTTCGGTGGCCCGTGTCCGTTTCTGCCAATTTATGGTGCCGTTTAATAAAACCGCAATAACGTCACGTACCGGACACTATTTGATTATAGCTATAATGTTGATTACATGTCAAAAAGGAAAAAAAAACAAAACATGCATACATAACATCACGCCTGTAATCTTCGAAGGGTTAGGTAGAGGTATACCTATTAGAACACCCACATTTCGCCAGTAATGTTTTAGTTCATAAAATAGGGGGCGAGTCTATTGCCATTAACCGGGCAGAAATTCAGACTCTGAGGCGATGAGAAAACTATTGAGTTTTCCCATCGCCTCAGAGTCTGAATTTCTGCTAAAAATTGAACACTTTGCCCGACCTGGGAATCGAACCCAACACCTCATGCGCAGCAGTCGCGCTTTATGACTACTAGACCAACAAAGCAGTCACTACTACTTTTATTTTAGAAAAAGATTTACAAAATACACCGCCAATAACTGACAGTAACGCAAACGAAGTCACGTCGGACAGAACCGAGTTGTTTTATATAAGAGTAGGTCACCTTTCTTCTAGGTTCTACTCGATGTACTACATAGACAGAGTCTGACAGCTTTAATTTATCGATACAAAGGTACCGTTCAAGGTTACTGTCTGTCTTCGGTGTATTGAAAAGCGGTACGGTAAAGCCCTCGCTCTGTAGCAAGCGAGTCGAAAGCGGCGGTAATTTATATTAAGCCCGTTTTACCGAACGATGTTCAAACACAGATCTCGCGAGCTTAGATTTAAAGTCGTTTTATTGAACCAATGTAAAAGATATTTCATAAACGGAGTAGAAGAACATATACTGTGCCCCTATGTTTTTTTTTTGTTTCATTATTAATAGTTTCCAAATCTGTGTACTCTGTTCACAGCGGCGATTTTGAGCATTTTCTGTGGGTTCAAATGCTTATAAAAATAACTGGATAATATAAGTGTGAATTCGCTAAACCACCTTGAGCAAGCGTGATGATCAATGCTCGTGCCTTCTCTGTATGAGAAGATGCCTTTGCCTTTGTGGGACAAAAATAGGATGGTATTATTATTGGATTGATGATGATCATACAAAGTAATTCTAACAAGACCAGCCAACATTTTCGTCCGTTACCAGTGTAGTGTTATACGTAGAACGTACAATGTAGAACGTAGAACAAAGTATTACTCGTACTATGAAACCTATCCCTTATACCTAAAGACTTGTATAGAAGATAGAAGTACAAAGGTACTTGTAGGTACTTGTCATGTTATTCAGCGCGAGTCTATTGAAGACGTTGATAACGTGTTTAAGTGATGAGTGAAGGTCTTAATACTTTTAGCCTTTTTGGCGTATTGCCAAAGTCTTTGGGTGTAGATAAAGATGAAATAAAGCCACTTTCTATGGGTGTGGTAACAGGTGAAATATGAGCTTTAAATAGAGTAATGTAAGTCATAAAATTTCTTAGCATTTTTATGGGAGCTACATTTGTGTTTAATTGCCTCGTTTGGTCTCGTGGTCGCAAGTACGGCTGTTAAGGATGGGGGCCAACGACCATATATACCTAGACTCCTAATAACAGACGACCGATGTCTGTCAACACATTAGGCATAAAAGTCTTATAACCGTCGTCACTCACCAAGTTCGTATTAGTTTCGACCACTCTTGTGAGCCGTAAACATGCACTGATCTTGAGTTAGCCAATCAGAACGCAGTACCCCGTCCCCCTCGTGTACCTAGTACCTCAACAAGTTGGCAGAATAGTTTTTGTGCGTTAGATCGTGTATTAGGCGTCTATAGGCTGTATGGTCGTCGATGGGGGCACAGGACTGGCAAGAAGTGGTTTTGGGTTTTTAGATGAGGAATTTCTCAGTAGTAGCCTCGGGTTTGGAAGATAGTAGTGTGACACCCCTGTCCCTTGGAAAGCACATAAAGACGTTATGTCCTGCGCCTGATTTCTCCCTGTGTCGGATTATCGAACTATGAGAGTAAGGGAAGAGGGAGTGCACCTATATATATTTGCGCACACACTTGTTGGTACACTATAATATCTCTTGTCTAATTGGCTAGTCTCTTTTGAAATTGGCCGCCTTGATCTAAATCAGTCTGAAGATTATTATAACTTATTTATTTATTTACTTAAAGGTTCACCCACAACCCATACATGTACATACAAATGGTAAATTACACGGTAATAATCCATACCAATCGAAAAAACGGTATAAATGCGAAAGTGTGTCTGTCTGTCTGTTATCTCTTCACGCTTAAACCGCTGAATCGATTTTGATGAAATTTGGCATGGAGATAGTTTAAGATCCGAGGAAGGACATAGGATAGTTTTTATCTCGGAAATCACCCCCTAAGGGTAACAAAGGGGGTGGAATTTTGTATGCAAGTACGATATAAACAAGTTCCACGCGGACGTAGTTGCGGGCAAAAGATAGTCTAATATATATTTATGCCAATTACAGTGATATGATTATAATTTCGTAATTTTCTCGAATTTTATTTGTAATTCATTATTTCATTTTTTTTATTTTTATTTTTTTAAGGTCAGGTGCGGAGTACTCGTAACCAGCGTGCTTGTATGACGAGATGTATGAACGTAGATGAGGCGAAAGGAGTATGTAAGGATCGTAGCAGGTGGCGTTCTGTGGTTTCTGCCTACCCCCATGGCAAAAAGGCGTGAGTTTATGTATGTAATTCATTATTCCAAATTAAAACACGGCGGAATCCGCGCGGTAACTGTACGGATACGTTAGATCAAGTATCAAAATGCTCAACGGAAACAAGAATCGTGCGGTAACCGCGCGTGTTTCTAAGCGTTCGATTAAAACCTCTCCCACAAAGCGAGCAGCGTTAAAAATAAAGAAAAGGAAAAGATTAAGAAAGAAAAAGACAAAAGTTTAAATTGATGTGAGAACCGTTACACATGGAATTTATCTTTCGAACAGAAAATTCTCGAAAACAAACGAACAAAAGTAGGTTTGTTACCTAAAAAGTTTTTTAGTCAAAAAGTATGTATTAAAAAAGGTAAAGGTGGCAGAGGTGAGTGGCAACACAGGGAGGGGTCGCCCTAAGAAGACCTACACAGACGTTATTGGTGAGGTTCTTCAGAAAGGTCAGGTGCGCAGTGTAGGTATTCGTAACCGGTGTGCTTGTATGACGACATGTATGAACGTAGATGAGGCGAAAGGAGTAGCTATGTAAGGATCGTAGCAGGTGGCGTTCTGTGGTTTCTGCCTACCCCCATGGGAAAAAGGCGTGAGTTTTATGTAATTGAAAATTATTCGCGTTTTCAGGGCTAAAATAAAGTGTTTTTTTTAAGTTAATGGTGTCAAATATCCCGTTGTTTAGTTAGTCACTTTGTTATGACACGATTGGATTAGCAATTTTTCTCTCTCTCAATTTTTCTCAATTCAATGTATGTCTGTAGTCAAAAAGTTTATGAAATTACATGAAGTTCAGGATTTTTATTTTTACATTCGATTGCGTTTCTATAATCGAATAATGGTCGAGAAACTTGTAGGTAGAGAGTAACGAATCGTAAAAATGGGGCTAAAAAGGTCTTTTTAACAGAATTATTATTTTGGACCTATTGTCCGTTCAGGCTTTCAAATTATATTTTTCTATATGAGGTACAATACCTACCTACATTAGTGACCTAACTTTATGCCCTTAAAAAAAAGAGCAATATACATACATAAAAATAAGGTTAATATAAAAGACAAATGTCGTGTTAGCTCAGTGGTTAAGGCGTCTATCCCTCATGCATGAATTTGCGGGTTCAGTACCGGGCAATTACCAATAACACTTTTTAAATTCATAATTATGTACTTTTTTATTAATCTTAGACATCACTGACATCAGTGAAGGAAAATATCGTAAGAAAATAGGAACATAAGTCCGAAATCGCCAATCAACCTTGAACAGGCGTGATGATTGCTCGTGCCTTCTCTGTATGAGAAGAAGCCTTTTCCTTGCAGTGGAACAATAATAAGCTGGTATTAAAATGGTGCGGGATTATGCAGTTGACGGCAATAGGCTAGCCCACTATTACATGGGGCTTAAGAGTGGGTAGTAAGCAAAATTACCAATCTTTTTTTTTATTTTACATGAACAATTCTAGATTTCCAGGCTTAAAATACAAATGTATGAAAACTACATGATATTTTCGAGGGTTCTCATTGATCAAAAACATAAAATAATAACATTTTCTCAATAGAAAAACATCACGAAGTAGCCTCTAATTTTTTGGTTTTTTCGATTTATACACGATATTATAATGATTAATATGACGAAAATTTGATAATTAGTTATATTTATACATGAGTGAGGGTTTTGTCTAGGCATTTTAGGTAATTCCTTTTATTTTTGGAGTTCTTACGATAAAACACTTAACACGGGGCGCGCGGGTGAATTATAATATAAGGAACTTCGTTCCAAAAGTTTGCTGGCTTTTGGCGCGCTCTTAAACATAACTGGGGAAATGTGGGTGTACTAATGGGTACACCTCTGCCTAACCCTTCGGAGATTACAGTGATATGTTATGTTATTAAATCATGTATTTTTTAGCTTATCTTGGACATCACTGACATCGGTTTTAATTAAAAATCGTCGGTGTGATTAAGTCGGCTTCTGAGAGTCGTGCTGACACAAGACAAGAAGATACATTAAGACTTTGCTCAAACCGTTACACTAACGTTTCTCTCCTAAATAAAATATCTAAAATCCATTGTAAAATTGCAAAACAAACAAAAATTAACACTTCAATACCGCTTGGATGTTCGCCAAAGTGCCGTTAAACTGTACTCGTCTGCCTGCCAGGTTCACAATGAAAATCCTTTGCGCTTCCGACAAATGAAATCGGGAACTATAAGTGACGGTTACGTGGAAGACTGGCGCTTCTTAACCCCTGGATATATTTTGATAGATGAGCGCAAAGTCCTTTGTGTTGATCGGGAAAAATAAATTCTTTAACACACTATTTATTTGTGTACAACTTTATGCAACGAAAAAGTACAATGGCGGACTTAATGCCTTAGGTATTGTCTGCCAGTCAACCAAATGTGGTGAAGAGATAACATGGCAGGTGGAAATTATAAATTCAAATACCTATACTTTTTAATTTTATCTTGGACATCACTGTTGTTAAAAATATCGTGAGGTAACCTAGACTTTTAGTTTATATAACTTTGAAATTTACAATCCGCATTGAGCAATCGTGATGATCAATGCTTGTGCCTTTTCTGTATAAAGCCTTTGCCCTACTGTGGGACAACAATAAGGTTACTATTTCATTTCATTTTACTAAGTAGGTATATCAAGCAGAAAAATGGCTGACTATTATGATCATAATACAAATGTGCGTAAAGTAAAGACCTATTCTTGAAATTCAAATTAATTTATTTGCTAGAATCTAGGTACAAATTAAGAACTTAAGACTATCGTGGCCCAATTACATTCTACCATAATATATGGTGTGCAAATATGTCATATTACCCTAAGTTTAAATTATTAATTTTTAAGAGCATAGGAACATTAGTTAGAGTCAAAATAATGAGAAAAAGAAAGAAAATGTATTTAAATGTCAAATTGCGAATATAACGCAATGTCCATACTCCATATAATTATAATGTCACGATTCAATAAGCTTCATCATTAATTTATTATTATATAAGTTAAACGGTGTGTAATTATACAATATTAGATCAATATTATTAAGATTGTACTACTGCACTATACGACATAAATTCATTTAAATCATAAAAACAATGTTCCTTTAACCACTGTGTCAACTTTTTTTCAACTTTATTAAGGATTCGAAATTCCTTTCTGAGCAGAGCGGAAGGGAGTGTCAGAACTAAAAGCCATCCGTGTTCCTCCTAATTCCCTTTGCGTTCCAAGGCCGCGGTGACTCTTCCGAACAAAATCCTCAACCCTCGCAAAAGCAAAGACCTACACCTGTATTTAACGAAGTATTCTTAGATTAACTGTATTTTAAATTAAATTTACTCAACATTCCTTTAAAATTCTCCCTTGAATTTCTTTTTTTCTCTCAACAAGGCTACATTTTATTCATATCTTTGAAATCTCCGTTCCTTCATCTTCCGGCTACTTTTAATTAGGTTGAACAGCACACTCGCCGTCGTGTAATTAAATATAGCACTTATGTAGAAAACGTTCCGATACACGCTTGGCTACGCGAAAATTTTCAACGCAATTTCGAAGCAGATAATTGCACGGGGAAATTAACTTTTGCTTGTAAATTTATTTTTAATTATGTCAGTATATTGGGCGATTAAATTGCCATTTCATTTTGAAGGTGTTGGGACATTTTGAATTATTAATTTGTAGATGTCGTCATTGGCAGGTTTAAGTTGCACTTTTTCAATTCATACTATTGTACTTTCTAAGCTTATTTGAAGGTGCTGCTACACTGCAGTGTAAAAATGTTTACAAACGATTTCTAATACTTACATTTACTAACAAATCGTATACTGTCGTAGGTATAGGTGAACACAATCATGTTAACATTTGTAAGCATTGTTAAACAGCTGTATGGCTGCAGCTTAAATCTCATTTTAGACTACGCTATAATATAGTATATAGTTCATAGTACAACAATATCGCTCACTATCATACATTTATTTAGAACACGTACACACTTCGCTATACTATATTTGTAGGTACTATATTTCTTTTAATGTTGTACTATATAGCAGAATAGTACAGCGTAGTCTGTCCTCGTCCCCACTAGGAACATTTGTCGAGCGTCATGTGTCCCCGGTGACATCGGGCGATGTCGGGCGACGTCGGACGACATCGCCGCGACATTGTTGAAACTTTTCCTTGTATGTGACTGTACAACAAGGAAGAGTTTCAACAATGTCGAGGCGATGTCGTCCGACGTCGCCCGACATCGCCCGATGTCACCGGGGACACATATTGTCGCTCGACAAATGTTCCTAGTGGAGACGAGGCTTTAGACATCACACATCAAAGAGGTAACTAAAGGAAGTTGAAAAAAACACGGTCAAAGTCGCGGGCAAAAACTAGTTTCGTAAAATTAAGAAGATAACGATCGCTTTTTACAAATGACAGCCACGGAAAAAAAAACAGAATAAGAAAAAAAAACACGAAATCCAGCAAAACTTTTTAATATCTTTTGAAAGTACTTAACCTACAGTCTAGCTAACTTGAGTAAAACTTAAAGCTTTTAGCCTTGAAATTTTCAGTGTTGCCAACAACAGGTAATTACTTAGGACTTTCAAATTTCAGATGGGGCATGAAACATTCTTGTTTTTAAATTAACGCGATTATTATTTTATTTTGTTCCTTCGTAATCGAAAGGAGGGGAGGGGGTGTCTGCCTCGTGGTGTCTAGTGGTCACAAAAGCGCGACTGCTGAACATGAGGTCTTGGGTTCGATTCCCAGGTCGGGCAATGTGTTTTTGAGTTTTTCCATCAGGAATTTCTCAGTAGCAGCCTTGGAGTCTGGATTTGTGCCCATTTGATGGCAATAGGCTCGCCCCCTATAATAACATGGGACTTAAACATAACTGGCGAAATGTGGGTGTACTAATGGATTACACCTCTGCCTAACCCTTCGGGGATTACAGGCGTGATGTTATGTTATAATCGAAGGGAGAATATTTGAGACGGTCCATGCTTCGTAATTCAAGCATGAAAGGTCATGAAATTCTAAGAAATGTCGTTAACCTTGACAATGATTAATTATGTCAACATAGACTTTAATTTTTAGAGTTCCGTACTCGGGTGCCAAAGTGACCCTGTTACTAAGCCTCTGCTGTCTGTGTATCTGTCAGTCGATGGGCTGCATCTTAATCATAAAAGGTAGAAATTTAAAATTTTTACAGTCTATATTTCTATTGCCGCTATAACAAAAAAATAAAATCTAGGTATAATATCTGAGTTGTTTAAGTAAAAACGTGTCGCTAGTAACGCGGTTTATTGACAACTAAATGACAGGCGCATACTCATAGGCATGCATACATAACCTACCCTACATTACAATATCTAAAAGTCAACCGTTACCGACTGATTGATCTATCAACATACCTACAGCTCAAGCTACTGATCGGATTGCGCTAAACACGCAGATAGTTATTATGGTGTAAATATGTGCTAAGAAAGAAATTCCCCCAAATTCACCCCCTAAGGGGATGAAACGGAGGTTCAAAATTTGTACGGAGAAACAAGATTAGTTCGCCAATAACCGACATTTACGCGGAAGAAGTCGCGGGCAGAAGCTAGTAAAAAATTAAATTAAGTTAAAAATTAAAAGGGGTACCGATACAAGAAACGTGTTTTTTTTTTAAGTAGTGTTAAATATTGTACGTTGGTACAGAACCCATCGCGTGCAAGTCCAACTCGTACTTGGCCGGTATTTTTACTTTATTTTAAAGGTAAAATTACTGATGACAAGTATAATATTGAAAGTAAGAGTAATTGCGTGCTTCAAAAGTTTTTTGTTTAACAAGCGTCTACTAACGAGACAGAATTAAATGTGATCTATTGTTGCGCGACCCCCGGGGGTCAAGCATAATGTCAAACGTTGATTTTTTATTTAATAAATTATTGATATTTAAAGTAGATTAGGAGACCAAGTCTTACGATAGAAAAAGTATAAGCAAAATATGATTTTAAAAGTATTCTAAATAGAAATGAATATTTCGATCCAAAAAATGTGCAGATCTAATATATATATCTTAGGCCAAGCACGCACCGCGATAAAAATCGTTGCGATTTTTTTAATGCGAAATAAAATCTATACAAAATTTATTTTCGCAATGCGCGGATTGTAGTGTATTTCTGTGGTTCACAGATTTGCGATATTTTTTCGCAACGATTTTTTATCGTAGTGCGCGCTTAGCCTTATGTAACCGTCGCGTCGCAAAATGTTTTCTAATTAGAAATAAGTTTTTTTCTCATACAAGTGAATTTAATTCTTTTTGAAAAATAAAGTTCTTAAACCTTAAAATTACAAAAACATTTATTTGTTTTTATTATTTTGTTGCGAGCTGTTACAATTTGTGAATGTTTTTTGTGTCTACCTATTGCAGTTCATGAGATACAGACCGATGACAGACAGACAGATGAACAGCGGAGGCTTAGCAATAGGGTCTTGCACTCTTGATCTACGGAACTTGAAAAAACCGACAACGATGATCACTAGATAAATAAACCATACAATACAAAAAGCGCCAGCCATTTTGTAACATCCACTTACAATTCTTCACACTATCTACCAAAGTACCTACCCAATCCCTTTTTTAGCAGGATAAACAAAAAATAGAATAAAAAGTAAACTGTATGCGAGCAAACAGCCGCGATCCCTGGGGTCAAAAGCTGATGGAAATCGAATGGAAACATGACTAACACGTTTGCGATGAATGCGACGATTCTCTCAATTAAAATGGCGCCCGCAATATGCTGGATTAGGGCTGGCAAACACGAAATATTTTTACACAATAATCCCGAAAAATAATTGTTTCAGTTTTTTGAGATTATTGTAATTAACGAATAAAGTTTATTTACATACACACTTTAAATATAATCCTCGATAAAACTATTTAAACAAAGTGTTATTGCGTAATTAACGAATCGAAAAATTCCTTAAAATTGACTGTCTCGTTCGTCTAGTGGTCGCAGAGCGCAACTGCTGAGCATGAGGTCTTGGGTTCGATTCCCAGGTTGGGCAAAGTGTTATTGGGTTTTTTCATCAGGAATTTCTCAGTTGCAGACTCGGAGTCTGGATTTGTGCCCAGTTGATGGCAACAGGCTCGCCTCCTATTACATGGGACTTAAAGATACTATTTTGTCTGAATAATAGAACTTTTACTCTTTGACTTTTTTTCTGTTTTTGATTTGATTTTGCTCTCAGGCTAGACAAGATTAGATTTTTAATAGGAGTACCTAAATATGGTCTGATGGTTGGGTAAGCACATTAGTAAGTACAAAGGTACTTATTAAATCGGTAGGTCGTAAAAAAAATTGCCAAAACCCGGTTTGGTTTTTAAAATTTGTGTCTACATTTTTAATTATAGTGGTACACAATTAAAATGTTCATTATATTTTTTGCTAACAGTATACTGGCACGTATTTCTTTGAAAGCCATCAAGGCTTTTACTGTAAAACCATTTTAAATTCTGGTCGCTTTACATAAAAATGGAAATGAGTGCGAAAATTACATTAGTAGGTCATTTTTGGGGTTTCAAACTTCAAAAGGAAAAACGAAACTTATTGTCCGTTTCTTAACGTAGGATCGTCGTTGGGCCGTCGGTCTAGTGGTCAAAAAGCGCGACTGCCGAGCATGAGGCCTTGGGTTCGATTCCCAGGTCGGGCAAAGTGTTATTGGGTTTTCCATCAGGAATTTTCCAGTAGTAGCCTCGGAGTCTGGATTTGTACCCGGTTTATGGCAATGGGCTCGCTCCCTATTACATGGGACTTAAAACATAACAGGCGACATGTGGGTGTACTAATACCTCTGCCTAACTCTTCGGGGATTACAAGCGTGATGTTATGTAAAAGACACGAAGTAATACCTTCATTATATTATAAACATATCAAAATACACGAAAGTAATGTTATGAATCGTCGACATGTCAACGAATGATTTATAGAATCTAATATATTCATATATGATTCTGTATTCAGCTTGTTTTACGTGTATATTTAAATGAAATGAAAATTATGTACATAATAATAATAATATATCATCAGTGTCCATAAATAAGTAAATTGTGTTGATTTATTTATGTGTGACGTTATTTGATTTAAGTTATATTTAAGTTATATGAAATGTGTTCTTATTTTTAGTAATTTCGAAATATTACTTTTTTTTAAATGGGTTAGGTTTAGACATTTTTGCGACATATACTAACACTATCATGGGACTTAAACATAACTGGTGAAATGTGGGGGCACCTCTGCTAACCCTTCGGGAATTACAGGCGTGATGTTATGTTACTAACACTAGCTTTTGCCCGCGACTTCGTCCGCGTATATATCAGACCCCCGTTTCATCCCCTTAGGGGCGAATTTGGGAAAATCCTTTCTCAGAGGACGTCTACAATAAACTACCTCCCTGCCAAATTTCATCTTTACATGTCTAGCGGTTTTCCATAATTTCGTGATGAGTGAATTAATGAGTGACCTTTCGCTTTTATAAATTAAGATTATAAAGCTCAACAGTTTGTTTATTTGTTTAAACGTGAAAATCTTCAGAACTAGTAGTCCGGAGATAATAAAAATTACCGCTGAAGGGTCTAGAATAAAGGAAAGTACCGAAACTATGGTAAAAGTTTTCGTTATGATTCAACCCGTTATTCCGAGTTCCGTCATTTATCCGGGTTTCCAAAATAAACATTCTCTAATAACGAGAATATTCCATTTTAAAACGAACTTCTCGAAGTTCTAAGAAACGCTTTAGAATTCCTTTGAAATGCGATTAAAGGATTAAATTTAATATGTTCATTGGATCCATGAGCTCAAACGAAATTTTACTCCAGTAAAACCTAGACTTCTAGAGAAGCACGTTTTCATAAAGAAAGCTTATATCAGATAACACAACAAGCGTCTGCTTGTGAGAGCTAAAACATAGTAATTTGAACTTTATTCTAAAGATACGTAGGTCAAAATTCGTAATAGACAAAGAAAGAATATACAGAGAACTATAAATTGTTTGAAGTCTTGGATTCCACTGCAGATTCGGCCAGGGTTATTGGATTTTTTTCTGTTAAGAATTTTTAACGAAACGTACCTTTAACAATATTTAATATAATTTAGAATTTCATAACTTTTTAAACAAATTCTTTGACGGCATTACCGAAAACCAAAAGTTTACCAAATTTTAATCTTATTGAATAAGAAAATTTCAAACAAGAAAAGAAATCGATGACAGTATTTCCATAATTTTTGCTCTTAAATTTTTTGCTTGGCAACCCTAAAGGGCGTAAGGCTCGCAATATGGCGGCCGTTCCCGCCAGTATCGAATTCAATACGAACCTCTCATTATTATGCATGTTTTTTTATTGAATCTATTCAATTTTTTGCTGAAATCATAACTAACGGTTCGTTTCTGTTTACACGTTTTTAGTTAGCTTCAGGTTGGAATTTTCTGCTTTTTTTATAAAAATTTAGAATGGTTAATGTAAAGTTTTTTATTTTTTGATTATGAAATACTGGCGTTTACATTAGTACAGGTACCAACGTACATTATTTTTGTAATGTTCTAAGTATTGTTTACCTAATTTGTAATTCTTGTGAATAAATATTAGGATTATTACTATTAGCTAGCCGTTCCAACTTTGCACGGCTGCAATGTAGATACATAAACCTTCCTCTTAAATTACTCTAAGTATTGATGAAAACCGCATTTAAAATCCGTTGCGTAGTTCAAAATATCTGCGTGCAGATGGCAGAAAGCGACTCTGTTTTATAGTATGTAAAGAAGATGTTATGGTAATAGAATTTTATAACAGCGGTTATAGATATAAATGGTGGTTGAATGTTTTAAATCGTATAAAGTTATTTAAGAAAAAAAAGTCTTTTCTAAAACTCGTTCAGAATTCAAAAAAATTAAATCCATTGATACATAACCTTCTCAACGAAAGACAAAATGAAAAATCTCGAACAAAAAATATAAATAACAACAAGCAAACTCACAGGCACTACTAGATCTTTCATCAAAAGGATCTTTCTTCCAAATCGACCGTAAGCCGAGACTACCCAGCAATGATACTACGTTTTCCCGTCTTCGTCAGGTAAAAAGGGCCTTATAGAGATAAATATCTTTCACAACATCAGAGAAAAGGCACGAAACAAGAAAATCTCGAGCAAAAGCTACAATTGGCAGATAGGCTGCCTGACGTAAACGTAAGTAGGGTAATTGAAAGGGAATTATTTTCAGCGTTGCGTCACAGTACATTGTAAACAGTAGGTTAAGCGTAAACAAGCGAGGAACTTAACGAAAATAAATATTTTAGGTTATAATTTGCTTCGCACTAGGTACTTGCCAGTTCTAGGTATTTAGCCGCATACATACCGCGCCGCAAATCGTGGCCTTACCTGAAAAAAAAAAGAGTTTTTTAAATCAGTTCAAGCGTCTTTGGGTAATCGGGGAACACACACATAAAAAAAAGAAAAGATTCCAACGAATTGAGAACCTCCTTACTCCAATTATTCTTTCATTATTGAATTGTAAAATATTCTTTGATGTCGTCCGGGGCCTCTAGCACCCATGTCGGTCAACTAGCTAGTAATTTCTTCAGTATTGTGGGTACATAAACTCTTATACACAAACAACCAGACCCTTTACAAGTGTAAGTATACTTACTTCTCTTGTTCCAAGTCTAATTATGTATTCTAATATAAAAATGATAAAGTGAGTTTGTTACGCTTTCACTGCTAAACTAATTAATCGATTTCGATGGAATTTAGTACTGTGGCAAATAACCAAGAAAGAACATATTACTGTTTAATTCGTGACTTCATCTCCACCCGCAATAGTCGACATTCACGCGAAGAAAATCGCAGGTTAAAGCTAGTTAGGTAATACAAACGTGATTAAAACACAAATCTATGTAGCACTATGATGAATACTTCGTTAGTATTTCAAGGTCACGTTCAAATTGCGCTACTGTTTCAAGTTACACTGTGGTAGCGATTCGCCAAACTTTCTAGGGATAAGGGAGAGAAAGCTTTTATTTTCAGAGAGAACTCCTGAATCGGGTACAAATCTATACATCAGCTTCTACAGACGCATAAGATAAAGACTGAACACTCTTACTCAATGTTTATCTTAAGTTCACTTTGAATTTCGAAAAATATGTTTCGATATTCAAAATTCTTTGTTCTTTTTTTTCGATTGAGCTGTCTTTATGACTTTGTCTTTCCATATTTTCTTTTAATTGTTTTCCAAATTTAAAATGTGTACTTTCATAATACAAAGTTGTCAAAAGGTTGAGTATCTTAACCCATTTTTATTACCCATTTTTTTATTTCTATGTAAACTCTGCGTTGAAACATAAAATAATCAAAGGCTAAAGTACGTCTTCAAAACCTAACAGTCTCATTTTTTCTTCCGCGGGCATAATAGCCCGAGATGTCAAGAAAATTGCGCAACGTCCTTTACATACAGGTCAATATTACCCAACAGTATTCACTTCATATTAGAAAATATCAACCCCTAACTAAGTACCTTCCAATTCCGTCACCCCACAAAACGAACCAATAAATATCATGCAGGTTTACGATAGGTACTTCGTAAATGTGAGAAAAACACAACCCAGATACGATCACGCGTTTATTGAGCCAAAGGGTACAAGGTCACTTTTCAAAACGACGGTACCTAACAAATGAAACGCAAATATAAGATGAAAGTGTGGAATGACGGGCATTCATTAAATTCTGTGTCATTTTGCCGTATGGTGGGCCAACGGTGAGGAATATGAAAGGTGTGTTTGTTTAGGGTTAAATTTGCTGTAAGGGTGCCCTTTTTAACCGACTTCAAAAAAAAGAGGAGGTTATCAATTCGTCTGTATTTTTTTTTTTTATGTTTGTTAGCTAATAACTTGCGACTGGGTGAACTGATTTTCATGATTCTTTTTTTATTTGAAAGCTGGTGCTTCCCGTGTGGTCCCATTGTCACCATTTCAATATCTGATGATGGGATCTTGTAGAAATCGGAGGAACTCTTCAAAAAATGACAGCAGATTAACCGCGATTGTTGCTATAGCATATCTAAGCTAGACGTGAGGCATAAATATTAGAATAGGTTAGTGAATTAGGTATTTTTCGATCCGAATCCGTACCTAATGAAAAGCGTCGAGGATTAGGTATGGTACAAAATATTCGTATACAGAAGGGATTCCGTTCCTGGACTAGTTACTGTTCTAGTAGCGATGCGTGACGTTACTCGTAACGAATGCACGTCGTAGTTAGGAATCAAATTATTACTATTTGGATTAAAATTGAAAAATACGATATGTTTCACTAAACTAAAATAAAGAAATAGTTTTTAGAAGCTGCAGACTTTTTAGAATCTTCTCATGCCAAAAAAAGTGTTACCGAGCTCTCGTGAGAAATATCTGTGTGACGTATTCTGCCGTTCCCCCTATTTTTTTGTTTTGTTCCTTGGCTGTTGTGTGTCAATATCAAATTACATATTGGATTTAATTAAAATAATTATTTAAAAATTAATATTCATTCTTATCTACTCACAACTACTTTTAAATATTAAAAAAATATATTGGTATGCATCTTTTCCTATAAAAAGATAATAATAATTTAAACATAATTAGGTCGAAGAAAATAACAAAACTTTCAAATTAAACTATAGTTAACAGGAACGATCATGCTAAATATTTCCTACGTAATCCACCATACGATACATAATATTGGTAACAGGCCAGCGGCTATATTGAATACATATTAGGATTAGGTAAATGGAATAGGTATTTTTTAATATTGGGATTAGGTGGATTAGGTATCATTTTTACCTAATCCAACCCATCTCTAATCTAAGCATTGTTTATGCCATCACACAACATAATATCATGCCTGTACTCACTACAAAGGTTATAAAAACTTTTTCGAAAAAAAAATATGTTTAAGCCCTTAGGCCTCTTGTCCACGACACGGTTTCTTAGCCGTACGGCGCGCTAGCCGTACGGTTGAAAAAACGTGCTAGCTTGTACATGACACGGCAAAATCACCGGGCGAGACATTGGCTAAGTACGGGCTAGTAGCGCTTTTTACGCGGGCTGTGTAGGACGTGCTGCGTCATAAATTTTCTTACGAAAAAAAAGATTATCGTTGCTTATTACATATATGGGAAACGGAAAATAGAAAAAAAAGGGAAAGAAGGTTTTGGATACATCCGATTTTAGAAAAAAGGGAGGAATATGGCGCGTTTCATACACTTGTCAAGAATCAATTGAGAGAAGATGAAGACAAGTTTTAAAATTATTTTAGAATGCAGAAAACTACATTCGACAACTTGCTCCAAAAATTATCCCATAATATAGGCCTTTCTTAAATTAATGTAATTAATAATTCTTGATTTATGCTCATTTTATTAAAAAATCTGGAATCAGCGTATGTAAACCGTCACGAAACCGTGCTTACGTCCGGCGCCGTCGACACACCCCGATAGACTGCCATACAACACTGGTGAAAATCACGCCGTGCGTAGACGCGGCGCGCCGAGAGGGACGCACGGTGCATACGGCGGCGTAACCGTGCCGTGGCGCCACCGTGCACGTCTACAAGCTTTCATAGTGATCCATACAACACTGACGACCGTGCCTACAGCGAATTAACCGTAGATTTTCACGGCGATAAACCGTGTCGTGGACAAGAGGCCTAATTGGTGTAATTGACATAAATGTTTTGACTTTGACATTAAACCAGGGGTCTCAATCTTTTTCTAGCCATGGACACTTTCCGAAAAGGAGTAAAGAGTATTTAGTTTGTACGAGCTTTTATTGTTTACGATTATCTAAACTTTACAGCTTTTATTGTTTTACATTATGACGATTGCTGCTGCTTACATTGGATTATGAAATGCAAGACGCATGTCATCTTTCATTTCTAGGCAGGTAAGCTCGTCATGGACCCCCGGCGCTCATTACACGTACCCATAGAGCAACACGGGTTCCTGACGGAAGGGGAGACGCCATAGCGTATTTTTTCAATACAGAAAAGTCTGTCATTTTTTGCGGGGGGAAATACACACACAAACACACTTTTCAATGCCCCACAAAAAAACAATCGTCTGTCGCTACGAAACTCACACATAGAAATAATAACAATACACTAACAATTTCGTACACACATAGATACATTTTGTGTCATAACAGTGTAACGACATGATGCAACTACATTGACAAACATTGCTGTAACAGCTGTCGATACGCATTATCGATAAATTAAAGAACTCTGTTAGGGACATCAGGTTTTTTACTTTATTTATGTTATTTATTACTTTTTCAATAGTTGTCAATTAAAAAATAATTAAAAGCATGTAGGTATAATTAAAAAATAATTAAAAGCATGTAGGTATAATTTAAAAATAATTAAAAGCATGTAGGTATAATTTAAAGTCAAAGTCAAAACATTTATTTCAATAAGACCATTTACAGGCACTTTTGAATTGTCAAGGAGTCGGTCAGTTAGTCCGAAAGCTGAAACTAGTTGCTCGTTCCAAAACGGAGGTAGGCCTCTATGGAGAAGAACGAGCAAGAATCTCCACGGCACTCTTTTAAATTAGGTTTTTACAAAATCCTGGTTACATTATTCTTGTTGATTCTACATGTGAAAACAATGAAGATGAATATAAAACAGTAGTAAAAAATAATAAAAATAAATATGTAAGCCATAGCAGATGAGATGACCATTGGCTGACAATATTGAACAAAAAGTATGTGCACAGAATAAGTAGTCGTTTTGATGTAGTAATATGGTTGTATATTTCCCATGTTAGCATGTTTACTAAAAATTTACATGATTAAATCACTTAATTTTAAGAATTTGCATGGCGCGTTAATTAAATTGACATAATTAGCTTATATTACCCGATAGAATTAATTTCGCAATAGATTTAATGGGCCCAATGAGTTTCAACACAATATACAATATGCACATAAATTTTTGTACTGACATAAATTGAAGTCATGCAGGCATAATAATTTACGGGACTTATCTCACCATTTTATCACAAAATCCTGTTTGAAAATAATACTACGCTACCTATTTGCAAAAAAATGCCCCGAAGCAGCGGTAATAAACACCATCACTCGACGAAAACGTGGGTTTTGCGACTACTACACAACCACGATCTGACCAAAAAATGGTTTATACGACGGTTACGTCACGCTTTTAAGACACTTTTTCGTATAAAATGGGCCTATTCTCGGTGAAGCCAACGTGATGGCGACGTATTTACGACCAGCTTACGAACCAAATGTAGAAATCAGCACGTTGTGGCGACTTGTAAAATGTTTGTTGGGCAATCCTTTTGCAGCCCTCTTTTGCAGAGTAAGTAATTCTTGTATCAGCATAATTTTCCATTAACATACTACATAACTACAACTTAGTCTTTAGTTTTTGCAAATGCAAATGTCACACATCGACTGATGGTAAGTAAATATTTTTATCGATAACAAACAAACAATTTACAAAATAACAACACTATCGCACTTGGTGACAGTGACTTAACAGTGGACCATTTGGTCATATGTTTCGACAGAGGGCATAAGGCCTGCATAAGGCGTCTCCCCTTCCGTCAGGTACCCGTGTTGCTCTATGCACGTATCCCATGAGGTCCATGGACCCTGTAATAAACCGAAGCACAGACAACTGTGTCCGAATTTCTGAGAATAGTATCGTACCTACTACTGTATAGGTAAGGTTGGACACACCATGTTTCTATCACGCTATTTAGAACGGTATTCGTGGCGGTATTCAATTTATGTATACACACCGATTACTCCGAGGTTTCTAGTCCGATTAGTGTGATTCTTTTTTTCAGTATACTTGCCATTTGGTCCCATAAAAATTTCATCTAATTTGGTTAAGTGCTTTTTATTTTGTGAGCATTTTTCTAAATTAAATATATCGTGTGATGTATTGTTTGAAAGAGCTTTTATTAAGGATTTCAAACATTAACACACAAGCACTAAAAAGTGAAAAATAAAAAGCTTTTTTACAAAAAAAGACAACCGCCTTCAAAAACGACCAAATAAAAAATAACTTTAGTTTGGAAGTCGGTGGCAATACCTACATAACAAAAAACAAAACCAAAGCCGCCGACTTCCAAACTAAAGTTATTTTTTATTTGGTCGTTTTTGAAGGCGGTTGTCTTTTTTTGTAAAAAAGCTTTTTATTTCGGTTATATGCATCGCAGTGTAATGCTGCGACGAAACTGGATACAATGGGGACTAAGAACAAGAAATAAGGGTACAAGTAACTGGGTTATGACTGTTGCATAATAAGACTAATGTATATACTTCATAATCATCTTCCTGCCCTTGCCCCATGTTACTTGGGGTCGGCACAACACGTTTTCCTCTTCCACTCTGTCCTGTCAGCCGTCATGCAATCACTGACTCCCTTTTCATTCATATCATTCTTCACGCAATCCATCCATCTTTTCTTTGGTCGTCCTCTTGCTCTTCATCCATCCACACTAATGTATATACTTACTATACTTTATTAAAAATAAAAGCACGTTGCCTCACACTACTAATATCTCCTGTATCATAGATGCGTTTACGAACATATAAACTCATACACAAACAGCCACACCCGGAAAAACTATCAGTTAGTCATACAAATATTTGCCCCGTGTGGGAATCGTACGTCGTGTTTATTGTGTTTTAAAAGAGTACGTGTGGAGTTTCTTGCCCATTCTCCTTTTGGAAGGGGCAACTAGATTCAATTCCTTTTTCTTTTGTATTTGACTTTCAAAGTGCCTCGTAATGGCCTAATTAAAAAAAAAATTAAAAAAAGTTTATTGCATTTTCATAAGGCTTTTACATACAAGGTTTGGAGAACACCTTTAAAGCAAGAAGATGCTGCCTTGTGTTAGGTGACTCCGCTCTTCCGCTTAACAATATACAAGGTATGCAATTCTAAACAAGAAAAAGAAAAATACAAAAAGGAGCGCGCTTGAGTGAGTGATTTGTGTGAGTGGGGTTTTGAGTGTGTGGGGGTGTGTTCATGAGTGCGGGTTGTGTTGTGAGTGGGGGTGAGTGTACGTGAATATGTATATTGTGTGTGAGTTGTTTTTTTTTTTAATTGAAATAAATAATTTGACTTTGACTTTGACTTTGTACCCGCGACACGCAGCGCAGCAGCCAAATGCATATTGTACCCTCCCAGAATGGAAACTTTAACAAACTTCACCGAAATTAATGAACGCAAACCTGAATCTACCGGAATGGATTGGATCCAAATCTCTAAGCTGCCTTAAATGTGTAATTATTAATCGCCATTAAAATGCTTCGGGTACCAGAGTTACCAGGTGGCCGCTTGATTAAAATTGCACGAAGGATGAAGAAACTGTTCTCGTTTTAATCAAAGTTGATTGAAACTCTTTGGTGGGTAATTTTTTATTGAAAACGTTGATTGTTTATGGATTGGGTTTTACCTACTGTTTATTTTTTATTAGCGGTTGAGTTTTAAATGGATTTAAAGTTAAGATTTTTTACGGATGAATAAAATTTTAATAATCATTTAATTTAAAGTTGCTTAAGGGGCGAGTTGGCTTTGCCTTCTTAGGTGATCTCAAAAGAAGAAGGTACGAGCACTGAGCACCATGCTTGCGTAAGGCGGATTGGCAATTTCAGACTAATACCTTTATAGGTACAGTATAAAACAACCTAAAGGGCCTCTGCGAGTTGGCTTTGACTGCTTGCAAAAATCCGGGACCTTAGGATCCTGAGATTTATAAAATAAAAATACTAGCACCATGTTTTTCTGTCAGGAATTCTTTAGTCAGCCTCGGAGTCTGGATTTGTGCCCGGTTGATGGCGATAGGCTCGCCCTCTATTGTATGGGGCTTTAACATAACTGGCGAAATGTGGGTGCTCTAATGGGTACACCGCTGCCTGACCCTTCGGGGATTTCAGGCGTGATGTTATGTTAAATTCGGGGTTGGTACCATAGTAGAAGTTGTTCATAATTATTAATAGAAATATAAATATATTTCTCAGTTTTTGGTTAATTAACAATCACACTGTATATACTTTGAAACATTTTCATCAAAAACTAATTTCTTCCCGGTTTAAAGTTATTTTTTAAAAGAAACATCGAAAGAATAATATTGTACAGGAACGAGAATAAAACCTCGTTCACGTACTTAATAGCTATCGCAGTGGTGCTCCGAAGTCTGAATTGGCTCTTAACATTTGCGCAAGGCGATAAAACACTCACGACTACTTACCTACACACTATTTTTCTATTACAATGCAATATTTTTGAAGATAGAATATAATTTTAATGTCGATTCAGACAAAGGGTAGTACGTAAACCATTTAACTTAAAAATAAGTAATTAAATACCTACGTTTATTGCATTTTATTTCTTACTAGCGGCTAGCTTTTTGTTGAGAGGATGAGTGAAAGACGATTAACAAAAGGTATATTACACACATCAAAAGTGTCTAGGGATCAATATATTATTATTACCAAATACATCTTGATCCCTAGACACTTTTGATGTGTATATATGGCAGAGGTGAGTGGCAACGCAGGGAGGGGTCGCCCTAGGAAGACCTACACTGACCTTACTGGTGAGGTTCTTCAGAAAGGTCAGGTGCAGAGTACTTGTAACCGGCGTGCTTGTATGACGAGATGTATGAACGTAGATGAGGCGAAAGGAGTATGTAAGGATCGTAGCAGGTGGCGTTCTGTGGTTTCTGCCTACCCCCATGGGAAAAAGGCGTGAGTTTATATGTATGTATGTATGTAGCGACTAGCCCCGGCTTTGCACGGGTGCAATTTAGATACATAAACCTTCCCTTTAATATAACTCAATATATTGATAAAAACCGCATTAAAATCCGTTGCGTGGCATAAAAGATCGCGCCTTTGTTTTATACCATGTGCAGTTCTTTTTTTTTTGTACTAGAGCACCCCACGGGTCTCCCCAGTTCAGTAACTTCTATGGTTACTGCTTCGATCAGGGCGCCTAACGTAATCTCTTAAAACAATATTATTTTATTATTACACTGTAATTTCTGTTGTTGCATTTTCAACTCCCAGCGCTGAGCCGAGCGTTGAAAATCCAACAGTGCTAAAGGAAAAGTAATATTAAAATAATATTGTTCTAAGAGGTGGTGGTTGGGCCCCAGGTGTGTCGTTGCGTGATATTATATAGCCTACACTATGGGTACTTCACGAATCTGGCTATCATTTACAAAAAAAAAATTGTATTCCGACTGATAGTTCTGGAGATTTGCTCGTTTTTACAAAACAAAATCTCTTCAGTTTTGTATTAGAATATAGGTACTTAGTAGTTTTTGTAGTCGTCTCTCTGCGTGATCGAATCAGAAATGAGGAGATTCGTAGACGAACCAAAATTACCGACATACCTAGCCCAGCAAATTAGCAAGTTGAAGTGGCAGTGGGCAGGCCACATAGCACGCTGAACGGATGGCCGATGGGGCCGTAAAGTTCTCGAATGGAGACAACGCACCGGCAAGCGCAGCGTAGGGCGTCCACCCACAAGGTGGACGGACGATCTGATAATAACCGCGGGACCGCGCTGGATGCAAGCCGTTTACATCCGGTCCTATTGGAAATCTGTAAGGGAGGCCTATGTTCAGCAGTGGACGTCCTACGGCTGATATGATGATGATGATGATGAGTAGTTTTTATGCAAGATACTTAAATCACATTAAAGTGTAATTCTGTAAACAAAACGAGTAATTTTAAAGAGTAAGTATGAAGTTTCTTGCACATTCTTTTCCATACACAACTACCTTTTGGAAGGGGCAACTTGATTCAATTATTTTTTGGTATAATAACGTTTAAAAGCGCCTTTAAATGGTCTAATTGTAATAAATGATTTGACTTTGACTCTGAATAATATTGTTGTTTATGTTAGAAATCCATCTAAAATATTTCAGTAAAAAGTAATATTTGTAGATATTTTCATAGAAGCTGTGGTATTCAGCCGACTTATTTTTAGGATCTAGGCGAGGTCAAAATGTTATTAAAAATACCAAAGAACTAGCTTTGGGTATATGATAAAATATGGCTGAAATATCTCGGTATTTTGGGGAATAAACATTTAAAAGAAATGAGAGGATAAAAGCATGGTTATGAAGGTTGTTTTATAGCGGGATCCTATTAGATACTATAAGGAAACTTGAACTAAGTAATAAATTTAGTTTTAACAAAAATATTTTTTTAAATAAAAAAATAAAATTATTGAAAATATTACATAACTATTATTTTTCTTTTTTTGTATTTTATTTTTTGACATGTAAAAAATAATTTGAGAATAAAGAACACATTTTCTAAGAATAATAATTCTACAATCGGTTTAATGCATTGCAAATAATTTCACGTATGTATATTTTCACACAAAATAAACCAGCTTGTACTGTCACGCAGTTAATCAACATTCAAAAAAACAAAAATAGTTAAACTCGCTCCACGAACGATCCATCAAATGCAGAAAATAAATCTGTGTAAAAAAGTGAATTCAAAAAATAAAATTTCGAAAAAAAAACTTTTAACAAAATCGAGTTAGCCGTTGCCGTCACCATGTATAATAAAATAATAAGGAGACCGACCATTTTTCATAATTCTCCGGACCAAGCTAGCCCACCCATAATTTACTTTTGTTTCAATTGTTACGAGTTTTAGAAAGAAAAAAAAAAGATTCATTCGGTTGCTTCCCCCTCTTTTGTTGTTCGAAGCGGTGCCCCCAGATTTTGATGAGATTTCTTACATTTTCTTTGCGAATATTTCAAGAGGTCCAAGAGTGTTTCGTTTCTATTAAATTTTGAAGAAATTGCCCTTTTATTGTCCGAACGAAGGGGATTGTAGATTAGTTTTGTCTTCCTAGAGATTATTAAGGTTGGATGTGGTTACTAATTTAGTGGGTTCCTTTTTTCTTTCATTTTAATTCCTTTTTATGAACATTTGGAGCTGGGAAGGAAGGAAGATAATATGAGTGTCAGGTTTTATGATCTCATAAGATTAGATAGAGAATTACTGTAGAATGTTTACATTTTGTTCTTTGTTCAGGTGCAAAAAAGAATAATGGGTTACCCTATGTGTGAATTTAATTTATTGTGACCTTTTATTTTGTAGGATTGTATTGTACTCTTGTGATCTGATGATTTTTTTTTGTTTGTTTTATTTTAATCTGTGAGTAAAGGTTATCTGACGCGGCAATAAGTTATAAGTAATAATATGATTATGTTGTGTATGTATGGATTATTTTATCTGAATTAAATGAATTATTATTACACACATCAAAAGTGTCTAGGGATCAACATCCCTAATCAATGTTAGGGATGTTGATCCCTAGACACTTTTGATGTGTATATTATAAACGTGGCGACCTACGGGACCTAAATAATTCAATTTATTAAAGATGTAAGTATCATCTATACGAAAAGAAGAAGATTTTTTTATTTATTTATTAAATTTCATTTTTATTTTTATGTGTATATACTAATAATATTTTAGTGATATAACTTTATGCACAATATTTGCAGACTTAATAAATAAAATAACTAAAAAAAAAGAAACTAAAACTGGGTATGTGTTGCTAAAGTGAACTAGTTACCTGGAACTATAGAGCGACTATAGCCCCTAAATGACCAATATTTGTATGTAACTTGACATAATATTTTATCTTATTATGTACAGCCATCTACGATTTCTCTGAACCAAGAGATTCTGAAGAATTATTGAGTATTAACGGTTTCTTGTCTCACTTCAGTTCTAACGGTCAGCTGAGCGATGGCTTACTTAGTGGGGGGGTGGAAGTAGGGATGGGTCACCCCTGAACCCACCCCAGGAGGAAAAAGATATTGACCACACACCCCTACGCATTTACTTCATGGTGTTTTACGGAATCTAAAAATGGTAGTAAAACATATTAGAAAAATACAACAAATATTATATTTATGGATGGAGTTAATTCGAAGTAGCCATACACATACTTCTTAAGTATGACTATTTGGACATAATGTTTTTTCGTGCCTTTTACATGCCTCGAAAGTATGACAAGTTAGTAGTAAAGTTTCTGAAACTTTATTAGTGTGCAAAATAGTAAAATTCAAAAAGATTGATACAGGTGTAATTCTTCCAAGCTTAGGTAGTATTAAAAGTGATTCAACAAACAATTTTTTTTTCAATAAACAATTTTTTCTATGCTGTAAATATAAAACGGTCAAAGTATTTACAGGGACTTTTAACTATCAATAGGTCGGTCAGTTAGTCAGAAAAGTCGAAGCTAGTTGCCCGTTACAATAGGGAGGTAGGGCTCTATGGAGAAGAACGAAAAAGAAACACCACGGACACTCTTTTCAATTAGGTTATTACAAAATTCTGGTTACAATATTCTCGTTGTTTCTACATGTGAAAATAATGAAGAGAAATCAAACAAAAATCATTTACTGACATCCGCACCCCTGTTATCACCTGTCAAGTATCATTTGACGTAACTAAACGTAACTACTAAAACAGAGCGGTGACACCACAATTTTAGCGCTGATCAGAACAATTTATAACTTCTACTAAATAATTTTAGCTCGTTTATGGAAATTTAAAAGCTCGCGCAACGCTGTGACATCCTTGGTACAGATGGAACGGTCGAGCGCGACGTAAACAGCGATCAATCATACAGCGCTGGTTTGGCGGTTAGGGGTGTCACGCGAAAGTTTTTTTGTAGGTGCTTTTTTATTATTATTCATGGCACATTTTGGTTTTGCGGAGTAAGTTGCAAAGTCACGGTTGAGAATCTGTGAGAGGTTTTAGAGAATGATGTCAAATTGGTGTCCGTGATTGTGATGTTATAACTCTTTTGTTTCACTTAAAACGTACATGTAAGCTATATTTTTGATATTATTATTAACATTAAGCATACAAATAAAAATATTTAAATACAATATTGTATTATTTTTTACAACTGACTTTTATGCTGACTCTAAGCATTTCGATGTATTAAAATCGTACTTTTATTAAACCCATTTTAGTTGACTTATGAGTAGGGGGCCCACCAGTACCACCCAGTAGTCATAATCCGGCCCTGGGTCTTTATTATTTATTTATTTAAACTTAATGTAACAAAAGTACCTACAAAGGCGGACTTAATGACGATAAAAAAACCAGGTACAAATCTTAACGCTGAACTTTTAAAAAATCGTTCCCCGAAATATCTATTAATATTAATATTTATAATCTGACATTGACACCTGTCAAAAGTAATTCAGTAAACGGCTCATAACTTGGATACTGTTAATTTGTTTTTGACATAATGCCTGCGGCAATGCGGGTTAGGATTTTAGTTTAGTTCCTTCTTGTTGTTGTTTAGCAAATAGGTACACATTACTGTAACGGTTAGTTGTTATTAATTTATGCATAGAACATTGGTGTTTAGATTTGGCTAATATTTTAGGTAGTATCATGAATTATGGATTTTGTTTGAGGTTAATTTAATCAATAGCGTAGCGCTAACGTTAGGGATGAATTATTTTAAAATGGTTACTATAAAGTCTATTAAAGTTTAATGTTAATATGCTTTGACTTTATTTCTGCGTCGTTAGTCTTGCATGAGGTCTTGGGTTTGATTTCCAAGTCGGGCAAAGTGTTATTGGGTTTTTCCATCCGGAATTTCTCACCTGTAGCCTCGGAGTCTCGATTTGTGCCCGGTTGATGGCAATAGACTCGGCCCCTATTACATGGGACTTAAACATAACTGGCGAAACGTGGGTGAACCTACTAATGACTACACCTCTGCCTAACCCTTTGGGGTTTGCAGGCGTGATGTTGCTTTGTCTCATCATTACTTACGACGCATAAAATCGTAAAACTTTATTCATAAAAAGTCCCAAATATTTTCAAACGTGTGCAAGCATTACCACGGGTTTGGGTCCACCTCACATCTCAAAGGTCATCGTGTGACGGCCCTTAATTAAAAAGGGCCCAGAAAAGTCCTTTATGACGTAAACTTAAACAATAGTACTTAACGTTGAGGGACTCGTTGAAATTTTCAAAATTTTGATGATTACAATTATCCTAATGCGTTTTACCCACAAATGAAGTTGATGAAGTCTGAATGTCTGTGTGACTATAATATAACTAAACCGCTTAATTGAACCCTCGCTTGCGGGGTACAGGGGCGCGGGGGTGGGGCGAGAACCGGGACCGGGAGAGGTGCGGGCGTTAACAGTGAACATTGTCGTGTGATTTAGCTATAAATAGTTTAAATATCTTTGTGTCTAATTCAGTTTTATATACACGCTTTTATTTAATTGTCTCTGACATTGAAGGGCTTTTTTCATATTAATTGGTAAGTTATTTAAGTAAATTATAATTAGTCTACGTATTTGTTTAGTGGCTTTTAGGGTCAGTTCACACCGAGACGCGACGCAACGCGACGCTGCGTGCACACTTTAAAAGAGCGACTCAAAATATAACTTTATTTTCTACACGAAAAGATACACATTTCATTGTAAGAATTTAGAATCCGTTACACCACGCAGTACTACGTCGCGATGCGTCGCTCTACGCCGCGTTGCGCCGCGCGGCGCCGCGTGACGCATCGCGACGCAGCGGTGAATCGCCGGTACGCGCGAAGTGCAAGAGCGGCGACGTTGCGATGCGCCGCGCTGAGCCGCGCGGCGCCGCGCGGCGCATCGCAACGTCGCCGCTCTTAGAATCCGTTACACCACGCAGTACTACGTCGCGATGCGTCGCTCTACGCCGCGTTGCGCCGCGCGGCGCCGCGTGACGCATCGCGACGCAGCGGTGAATCGCCGGTACGCGCGAAGTGCAAGAGCGGCGACGTTGCGATGCGCCGCGCGGCGCCGCGCGGCTCAGCGCGTAGTCACTGGCCTCTTCAAGTATCGTCACGTTGCGTCGCGTCTCGGTGTGAACTGACCCTTAGGCGATTAACACACGGTATACCCCCCGACCGCGCGGTCGGCCGGTATACTATGTGTTAATCGCCTTAAATGATGCGGTTTAGATTAACTTTATCGTTTATAATCATCAGAATTGAGCAACGAAAAAGTTATTTTTTGCATAATAATTATTGTCAGTATTCATATTTTAAAATTAATATAATACCAGCCTATCCTAGCCTATTATTGTGCCACTGCAGGGCAAATGCCCCTTCTCGATCCTTGCGCGCATTGATCTCTACGCTTGGTCAAGGCGGATTGGTGATTTTGGTGGATTAATAGTCATAAAATCCAGGTTTCTCCAGATCAGTGATGAACTTAGAAAGTACTACATATTATTATGAATTAAAAAGGTCACATTGGTACTTGCCCGTTATCGAATTCGGAACCTCATTCTATGAGAAGCGGGCTCTTAACGACTTTGCCATCAGAACAGGCATATTTTTATTGTTATTTATAATACGAAAACCATCTGTGAGTTTGAGCAAACACATATATTTTATCAGATGAACTTCAGCCACTTTTTGATCAAAAACATAAAGTATCATCACGCCTAGAGACGCCGGTAGAGGTGTACCCATTAGTACACCCACTTTGCGCCAGTTATGTTTAAGTTCCATGTATTAGAGGTTATTGCCATCAACCGGGCACAAATCCAGAATCCGAGGCTCTAACACAAAAAAAAAAGTCTATAACACTTTTTCGGACCTGGGAATCGAACTCAAAAACTCATTCCCAACGAGGTAGTCAAAGTCAAAGTCGAGTTTGATTAAGAAGAGTGGCCAATATGAACCATTGTGTAAAAGACCCATAAACCATGGAGCTTAAATACTTCTTCCATTCACACTAAATATTAAAACTATTTTTATGTCACCACATAAAAAAATATTACTGTATTCCAAAGGACAGATGGTAATATCAATAAATAAATTATCTATAACATATAATAAAATAGTAGGAAAGTCAAAACTGTACATTGAATATTTTTTTTTAAGAATACTTGGGGTGTGATCTACAATCGATACCGAAGCCAAAAATATAGTTTTTAGAATTTTTGTCTGTTTGTCTGTTTGTCTGTTTGTCTGTATGTATGTCCGGGATAAACTCAAAAAGTACTGGACGGATTTGAATGATTTTTTTTTTGTTGTATAGGTATTAAGTCTGGGCAACACATAGGCTATAATTTATTTTGGAAACTCGAACACCTGATGCAGAACCGCAACAGATCAGCTAAACTATAAGAGATACAAAAATGGCACCATAGCAAAAATTGTTCCACGTGATGAGCATTTTCTGCTGAGAGAATAAATTTGAAGATCTGGAACACCTGATGTGG
Source organism: Hoplodrina blanda (assembly GCA_949316365.1). Taxonomy (NCBI): domain Eukaryota; kingdom Metazoa; phylum Arthropoda; class Insecta; order Lepidoptera; family Noctuidae; genus Hoplodrina; species Hoplodrina blanda. Next base: position 12,663,708 of record OX438594.1, read on the forward strand.
AACTTCAAGAGCCCAGCTACACTATATATAACATATTTAGGAACGACGTCTTAACAAAAGTTGTTCAGCCTGATGAGCACTCTCTGTTGACGTATAAAAATTGAAGATCTGAAACACCTGATGTAGAACTCCAAGAGCCCAGCGACACTATAACTTTTTTTTTAGCTTAAATAGGTTTAATCATCAAATGAGTCCTCCCACCCAGGGCAGTGTGGGAAGGAATGTCAGACTCGTACTGACTGAAATCCACGGTGTCCTTCAATAGCCCTTTACGTAATTCGTGTTATTTTCAAGTGAGAATTATATAACTCCTAAAATACCTAACGTAGAGTGACAATTTTGATATCGTTTTATAGACTGACTCAAATACTTTTAATTTAATACAAAAACCCAAGCAAAATTCAGGAGTACTTTTCGAGCTAGAGAGAAAAATATGAAAATATTCAGTATTTTTTGTGTACAATTTCATGTTTTCCCATGTTTTTTGGTTCTTTTTACTTATTATTAAAAAAATTGGTAAGTTTTTCAAAAGCCTCAACGTTTAACTACGCAATAAAGTCATTTGCATGTATGTAGGTGTCTTGGATTCTAAGATATTTGCATTTTATTGTACATATACTCCAGTACGGCCGGTTAAAAAATAAAAATGGCCGCCATTCGCGAGGTGTTCGAATAATTTTTTTTTTTAAAGCAGTTTTGTCGATGAAAATGAGTCTATAATATCCCCTTCAAGTATCGGTAGTCGGAAACCAAACACACTTTAAAAAAGTTTCCTTTTTTCTAACTAGATGGCGTTGGCGTCGAATTAGATCGCGCTATGGTTTCGTTCACAAAAAGTGATGTTATGAGTACAGATGACGCCGCCTCAACCTATAGAAACTGGGGTTACCTGAATACCTGCGTTGCTATAAGTTATCGTGTGCTTGGTCGAATTTAACGTGAAAACGTTTTCCTGAAATAAATAAATATTAATTAAATAAACTTCAATCGGACTACTGCTTAGCTATCATTATCTGTGTGTAAATTCTCAGTGTGTAAATAATTTTCTGTTATCTTTCAAACTTAAAATAATCAAAATGCCTAGAAAACGGTCTAATCTATCCCAATCCTCAAACGATTCTCGAAGGAAAAGGTTAGCTCGATCTCTTGAAACCGCCGTCGAGCATGAGGCAAGGTTGGCTACTCTTCGAGAACAAAATGCGGAAACTCGACGTGGAGAAAGTAGTACGTCGCGCCAGTCCCGATTAGATACTATGCGCACTCAAAATGCATCGTTGCGGTCTCTGGAAAGTATAGAAGCATACGAAATGCGGCTATTAAATGATCGGGAGCGCCATGCTGAGTCTCGCGCGTCAGAGACATACACGCAACGAGAGACAAGACTGAGTTTGCAGCGCAGCCGCACTGATGCCGCTCGATCGTGTGAGAGTGCTGAAGCGCGAGAAGCTCGACTGGAATGTGACCGGGAGCGCCACGTTGAGTCTCGCGCGTCAGAGACGTACACGCAGCGAGAGACGAGGTTGAGTTCCCAGCGCTCTCGCACAGATGCCGCTCGATTTTGTGAGAGTGTCGAAGCGCGAGAAGCTCGACTGGAATGCGACCGGGAACGCCACTCTGAGTCTCGCGCGTCAGAGACGTACACGCAACGAGAGACGAGGTTGAGTTCGCAGCAGAGTCGTACTTCTCTTTGTCGGTCGATCGAAGATCATGAAGAGCGAGAGACCCGTTTAAGAAGAGATCGCTCTCAGCATGCCCTTTCACGGTCTTTGGAGACCGATGAGCAGCGTGAAGAACGTCGTGCAGCTGCTCGGCAGCGGTACCACGACGTGCGTGGCGATACGTCTGCTCATCTATCGCAAGAACGGGACAGAATTCAAGAGTTTCGGGGATCTTGGTCGGGCGAACAGCGTGCGGCACAACTAGAACGAGATCGTCTGCGGCGTAGCATAAACCAACTTTCGACATCTGACGATGAATCCACGGTTTACGATATCGAAGAGCAACCGTGGCTAAATAAAGAGGGAAGTGGATTCATGTACAATGTTGCGATTAACTACGCCGCACACGGAGATATTGGCATCTTAGAAGAAGTGTGTGCCCACTGCCAAGCCCGCAAATGGAAAGGGGAGACCAATGGGATGTGTTGTGCATCTGGTACGGTTCGTTTGGAGTCTATGCAAGACCCACCAGATCTGTTAAGAGTCTTACTAAATGGCGAGCATCCGAAGTCCAGCCATTTTTTGAAAAACATCCGAGCTTATAACAGCGCCTACCAGATGACTTCGTTTGGTGCAAATCAAATCGTTGAAGCAGGATTCATGCCGACATTCAAGGTCCAGGGGCAAGTTTATCATCAAATCGGTTCGCTGCTACATACAGACATTCCAAAATTTTTGCAAATTTATTTTGTAAGCGATTTTGAAGAACAAGCAAACCTGCGAAGTAGACACATCCCCAATTTGGACCCTGGTCTGGTCAGAGGATTGCAAAGTATGTTGCATAACGTTAATCCGCACATTGGCAACTTCAAAGCCGCCCTGGCGTCGGTGCCTGAGACCGAGCGCAACCGCTTTAAGTTTGTCATCAGCGCAGATAAAAGGCCGATTGCAGCCCATCCGGGGCGATATAATGCGCCGACGACGAATGAGGTAGCCGTTCTCTTAGTCGATCAGGAGTGTGATAAAAGAGACATCGTTTTGCGCACGCATGATGACCGGCTTCAAAGGATCAGTGAGACTCACCGTGCGTACGATTCTCTTCAATATCCGCTCATGTTCTGTCGCGGAGAGGATGGCTACCATTTCGCCCACTATAATGTAGACCCCCAGACAGGTTCCCCAAATTATAACAAAAAAACGTCCGCCATGCAGTTCTACAGCTTCTTGATCCAGCTGAGGGTAAACAATGTTTCTTATCTCCACCATTACCGAACGCTCTTTAGTCAGTTTCTGGTGGACATGTACGCCAAAATTGAGACAGAGCGTTTGGTATTTATAAGGTCCAACCAAAGAAAGCTGAGAGCGGAGAACTACGTCCATCTCAGAGATGCCATGCAGAATGATGTAAATGCTCAAGATGTAGGAAGGATGGTCATTCTCCCCTCCACCTTCACAGGAGGTCCGCGGTACATGCACGAGAGGACCCAAGATGCATTTTGTTACGTGCGAAAGTTTGGTCGCCCGGACCTCTTCATTACCATCACTACCAACCCAAAGTGGCCTGAAATAACAGCTCAACTCCTTGCAGGACAGGCTTCGTACGACAGGCACGACTTGATCTCTCGCGTATTCCACCTGAAGTTGAAGTGCCTTATGGATCTTCTAACAAAGGCAAAAGTGTTTGGTGCAGTCCGATGTCATATGTACTCCGTGGAATGGCAGAAACGCGGCTTGCCACACGCGCACCTGCTTTTGTGGTTGGAAGAGAAGATCAGGCCCAACCAGATTGATCAAGTCATAAGTGCTGAGCTTCCGGACCCTGACGTCGATCCTGTTCTGCATCAGATTGTGAAAAGTCATATGGTGCATGGCCCCTGTGGCACGTTAAATCCAGTTTCCCCGTGCATGAAAGATGGACGATGTACGAAAAGATTCCCAAAAAAGTTTACCAACGAAACCATTACTGGTGAGGATGGATATCCCTCATACCGGCGCCGATCACCAGCAGAGGGCGGCCATTCCACTGAGCTGAGCGTGCGTGGCCAGGCGCAACCGGTCGATAACAGATGGATTGTTCCTTACTCACCAGTACTGTCCAGGACCTTCCAGACGCACATCAACGTCGAGTCGTGCACAAGCGTCGAGTCGATCAAATACATCTGCAAATACGTCAACAAAGGGAGCGATCAGGCGACGTTTGCTTTACAGAGCACTGATAGAGACGAGGTGACCAAGTACCAGTCTGGTCGCTACATCAGCACGTCAGAAGCGGTTTGGCGGATACTGGCGTTCTCTATACATGACAGGCATCCTGCCGTCATGCATTTAGACGTCCACCTAGAGAACGGCCAGCGCATATATTTTGACCCAGACAACGTTGCTGAGCGCTTGGAAAATCCGCGCCAAACAACTCTCTTGGCATTTTTCAGGCTCTGTGAAGTCGACCAGTTTGCGAGGTCCCTTACGTATGACGAGGTGCCTTCATATTACACGTACGACAAGCAAAGGGGTGTATTTAATCGACGTCGACGAGGAGGTGCTGTGGAAGGTTTTCCGGGAATTTTCAAGAACACCGCATTGGGTAGAGTTTATACCGTGCACCCGAATAATGGCGAATGCTATTTTCTGCGGTTGTTACTTCACACGGTCCCAGGCCCAACATCTTTCGCCTTTCTGAGGACATTTGATGGCGTGGAGTATCCCACTTACCGCGCAGCCTGCGTAGCACGTCACCTTCTCGACGGTGACCAAAACTGGGATGACACCCTTGCGGAGGCGAGCGTCAGTGACAGTCCCAGCCGCATGCGTCATCTGTTTGCTGTCATCTTGGTGTTTTGTGGAGTCGCGAACCCGGTAGCTTTGTGGGAAAAGTATCGCCATCATCTGTCTGAAGATTTTCTACGAGCTTTGAGGCGTGTTTCTGGAGACGAAGTCGAAGTAACTGATGAACGCGTGCTGAACACCTGTCTCGGTTCACTTCAAGACGTGGTCATTTCTATCGGCGGGAATCCACTGGTCGAATATGGGTTACCAGCTCCCCAATCATCACCGCATCAAGACCGTGGAAATCGGGAGTATAACGCTGAGACAATTTACGATCCGGGCGAAATGACCACTATACGAAATGACCATATCGCTTTGTTCTCTTCAGAGCAAAAACAAATTTATGACACCGTCCTTGAAAGCGTTGGGCAAAACCAGGGTAAAATGTTTTTCTTGGATGCTCCTGGTGGAACAGGTAAAACATTTGTTACCACTGGCATACTTGCAGAGGTCAGGAGGCAAGGCAAAATTGCCATTGCTGTAGCGTCGTCGGGAATCGCTGCCACACTGCTTCCGGGTGGCAAGACAGCACATGCCATGTTTAAAATTCCCATCGATTTAGAGAGCGCCGAAACACCTGTTTGTGGTGTGTCACGTAACAGTGATAAGGGACACGTGCTCCAGGATTGCTCTCTGATCGTATGGGATGAGTGTACGATGGCCAATAGGAAGGCAGTTGAGGCCGTGGACAGAACCCTGCAGGACATCCGCAGGAATGAACATTTGATGGGTGGTGTCACAGTTCTGTTCAGTGGCGATTTCCGACAAACGCTTCCCGTGGTGACGCGGGGATCGAGGGCTGACGAGGTGAATGCTTCGTTGAAACGATCTTCGTTGTGGTCACGAGTTCGTACGCTGAGCTTGACCATTAATATGAGAGCTCGGCTCGGCGGCAATGAACGTGCTCAAGAATTCTCCGATGTCCTTCTAAGTCTTGGCGAAGGCACTCTACCAGAGGAGAGAGGTGGACAGGTGGTGCTTCCAGAGTCTCTCGGTAGAATAGTATCCAGCTTAGAAGAACTCATTCGCTGTGTGTACGGGGACATCAGTCGTATACCGCACCAGCAGAATTCTTGGGTGTGTGAGCGGGCTATTTTGACGCCCAAAAATGATCAGGCTGCAGCAATCAATGAATGCATTCTCTCGGAAATTGAGGGGAATGAAGTGGTCTACACATCTATAAACACTGTCGTCGAGCAAGATGACGCCACACATTATCCCGTGGAATTTCTGAACTCCCTGTCAGCAAGTGGACTTCCAGCGCATACCATCAAGCTGAAGGTCGGTGTCCCGATTATGCTTCTTCGGAACCTATCTCCTCCAAAATTGTGTAACGGGACCCGCCTTAAAGTCATCTCGCTCCACAGACACACCATTGAGGCGGAAATTCTTACGGGTTGTGGCGTCGGCGAGGCAGTATTTATACCACGCATTCCCCTCATACCTCATAACTTCCCGTTCCAGTTCAAGCGCGTACAGTTCCCCGTGAGTGTTTGCTTTGCGATGACCATCAATAAGTCGCAGGGGCAGACACTGAGGGCAGCGGGTGTCGACCTCAGGACGAGCTGCTTCTCACACGGGCAGCTGTACGTCGCTTGCTCCCGCGTCACCAGCCCTGACTCTCTTTACATTTTGGCTGCGGAGAGCCAAACAACTAATGTTGTTTATCGAGAAGTCCTATAAGTATGTATTTTTACAGAATAGGATAAAAATACATACATACTTAAAGGACTTCTATTCCTTATTCATTATTTTCTCCATCTGTTTCAGTCACAATTTATGACTAAATTCAGCAGAATCACCATAAAGTCATTTATTCAAAGCAGGCTGAAATTCAGCACTTTTTGAAGATCAATTTTACTGCACTTTCTGTAGATATGAAATGTAAAAAAGAAACGGGTAAATGAATGTTATTTTAAAAGATATAGGTTATCGTAGGTATTTTTGGTGCTGCATAGCGTTCACGCAGACGAAGTCGCGGGCAGCAGCTAGTATAAGAATAAATAACAAGGAGGTTCCTCTCTCTGGATCCCTAACCGCCGGTAGCTTGGGTTTTACCACCTCGTTGCGGGCGGAGCACTATTTTTATACATTTTTTTTCAAACTATATTATTTGTAATTTATTTTAAAGAAAATATTTGTAAAAATATGGTATAATAAAGAATGTGGAGATAATAACAATATTTGTGGTGATTCATTTCATCTTAACCACTCCAAGCCCGGCCGTCATACCGGTATGACAGAACAATATAAAATTAATTGTGTCTTATTACGTGGGACTTGAGCAATTAATGCTGTCTAAGAGACCTTTGCCTCTGAGTTGGGACCCTTTTGAGTTGGCTTCAGCTCCTAGTACGCCTAAAGTCCGGGTCTCGAGTTACGTAAAGGAAATATAATAATAATACTAGCCATATTAACGAAGAGAGAGAAGGCACACCACGCTTGCTCAAGGCGAATTCGGCGACTTCGGACTTATATTAACTGCAAGTCCAGACTCCCTCACGATGTTTTTCCTTCACTAATGTCAGTGATGTCCAAGATAAACTTAGAAAGTACATATAAATTGAAAAAGTCACATTGGTACTTACCCAACTACAATTTTATGCTTTAATTAAATTAATGTATTAAAGTGGCTACATGAAAATAAATAGTGTGACCAATAAAATTTATTGTTAACCCAAATAGTGGCTATATTGCGTGACCTTATTATACAGGGTGTTTTTTTCAAGTTCGCGAAGGTGACCGAATTTGAAATGTTGCGTAATAGTGAAAAATACTCAAAGTAGTAGTGGCCAATTTTAATGAAAACTTTTTAGTTTTTAACAAAATGTGCGAGAGAGAGATTATTAATTTTTCCAGCCGGAAATCTAACCCGTTGATTTGGGACATTACCATTTTATATAAAAGGCAAGATTCCTAGGAATTTATTTTTCAAAATCCGAAATTCCTGGTAATTTTTTTTTTGGTTGGCCCCAAAATTTTATGCCAAATCGTATAGTCTCCGACGGAACGCGTTCGATTTTTTCCTAGAAATTATTTTTCAGAAATGTAATTACGTTCTAGTTTTTACTGAATCAGCCCCACGACTTCTTTGAGTATTTTTCGCCTTTCCTTTTAGTCACGAATTTAGCTTTTCACGCACACTTGAAAAATACACCCTGTATATAGAGATTTTAACGTAACGTAAAGTAAAGTAAAAGTCGCCGGTATATTTCTTGCTGCTGTAAATGAAAGATGGTGGCATGACTTTATAAATGTTCGCTGTAGAAAACTTAAATGTGAAAGTTTCATACAGCCATTTACTTAAATGTTAATTAGTCGAGCCACTGAAAGGGCGCCGAGCGCAAACGAACCTAGAACGAAGTTAGAAAATACTAAAATGTATGGGATTGACGTAAGCCGCGTTAAGTCACGTGGTCAATCGACATCGTTATCGCAATTTGGTAGACAATTACGAAACCATAAAGTAACGAATCGTTATCGTGTATAACCCATACAAATGCGTAGACAAGCAGCGCTTTCAGTATTCGCCTTCGCCTCGATCGTGATCGCCAAAAAAGATAACTAAACGAATGCTAAAACGTTGTAGTTATCTCAGAGACGATGACGAATTTAGATATCGTTTCGCTACGAAGCGATGTTACTTTGTCTAAGGACCCTGCACACCTACAACCTACTTACCACAATCTAACTATGGTACTACAGTTCTCTTAGACTGTGCTGACAATAATATTAATATTACTAGCTTTTGCCCGCGACTTCGTCCGCGTATATGTCGGTTATCGCGGACGCAGACGAAGTCGAAGTCGAATAACTTGTATAACTTTATTTTCTGTAGATTTTGAATAAATAAATAAATAAATAAAAAAAAAATTAAAAAAGTAGCCTATTGCCTTTGTTGGGGTTCACACTTACCCTGTACCAAATTTCACACAAATCGGTTCAGTAGTTTAGGCGTGAAGAAAAGACAGACAGACAGACAGACAGAAAGACAAACAGACAGAGTTACTTTCGCATTTATAATATTAGTAAGGATAAAGAGGTAAAGTTTGTGAGGTTGTAGGGGGTAATCTCTGGATCTACTGAACCGATTTTGAAAATTCTTTCTCAAATTGGAATCTACGTTATTACTGTGCTTTATGGTATATTATTATTTGATTATAAAAAATTAGGGATCCGTAAGAAAAATCACGCGAATGCTAATTTAACACTTGTATCAAAAGCTTACACTCATTCAATGTATTCAAGACACAGTTAGCTAAATATCTAACAGCAAATAATACCCTTCTCAAAAACTGAATGTATTGGATGAGTGTACCGTGAACAATGTTTAATGCAGTTACGAACTTATTATTAATATTAGCATAAGGTCCTCTGTTCTCATTTATGTGACTTTGTGTCTTTTTTGAGAATAAATATCTTTAAACCTAACACTCAGTGATAACATAACTTCCAATTTGCAAAAGAATTTTCAAAATCGGTTCAGTAGATACAGAGATTACCCCCTACAACCTTACAAAGTTTACCTCTTTATAAAATATGTATAAATGTATAGAATCAGATATGCTCCAGCTAGAGTTATATTTCAATTCAGAATTATTTGCTAACACGGGTTTATTATGAAACGTGTACGTAACGCAACTGATTCTGAGTTAATATTTAATACAAGTAGTGGGTCTTAGCGTTATAGACAGTACTGGCCCAATATTGAGTTACGTTCCAGAATTCAGCCCAAAACGACAGTGGCTTATCGGTTTACCATATAACCCTAACAAAGAAGTCTATAAAATCAACCCGCTAAACCCATAACCTCTCACAAGAACAGATGATCACCCCCACTTCACCCCCTCGACGTACGTTATTAGGTATATTATTTGAAAGGGTGTGAAAAAGATCAAAGTTCCGTCACTCCTATAATATTACATTTCACGTATCACCCGTAACCCAAATATTTTCGAGCCCTCTTTGTGCCCTCCTTAATGTGTGGGGGAGGGGGTGATTTATCTACTATTCAAGGTACATTATGTGGTAGTTCGAATAATCTGATTTCGTGTTATTCACTGATGAAATTCATGGAGGTTTTGGCTGAAATAAGTTTTGCAAGTCAGTTTTCAGATGAAATCTGTAAATTGTTTATTCTGGGATTTATTTAAGGTGAATTTTGTTTTTAAACTAAACCTATAATTATTATTATAAAGAGGTAAGGTTTGTGAGTTTGTGAGGTTATGGGTGTAATCTCTGGATCTACTGAGCCGATTTTGAATATTTTTTTGCGAATTGGAAGCTACGTTATTATTGAGTGCTGTAGTCTATATTTTATTATCAAAAAATTAGGGATCCGTAAGAAAAATCACGCGAACGAAATCGCGGGGAAAGTACTAGTGCTAGTCCTAACTAATATTATAAATGCGAAAGTAACTCTGTCTGTCTTTTCTTCACGCCTAAACTACTGAACCGATTTGTGTGAAATTTGGTACAGGGTAAGTGTGAACCCCAACAAAGGACATAGGCTACTTTTTATTCGACTTCGACTTCGTCTGCGTCCGCGATAACCGACATATACGCGGACGAAGTCGCGGGCAAAAGCTAGTATAAAATAAAACAAAATATTACCTACATACTTCAAACGAAAGCAGTGTTTTTTTTTTCTGAAAGTAAATCATTTCGGGTACTACACATATTGCTTTTTTATTTTTTTAATAATTTATATTCCAGTCTGTATTTATATTTTGCTTAACAATTCGATTGAACAAGTAATCCGATTAAATGTCAAAAGGCTTATTGTCTGCGTTTTTCATCGCTGGGGCGTTTTATTACATTTCAAATTTAACCCGTTACTGCTAGGTTGTCTACGAAGCTTTAACTTTGATGAAATTCAAAACATGCATTTATGTTCTTCAAAGTCTTTGAATAATTTTGATAAACTGGCTTCTCTTCGTGACTTTGTCCGCATGGATGTCAAGTAATAACATAAAACATAGCCTTGGCAAATGCCAACTGATAGCAAAATACACTATTGCAAAGTGGCAATAGTAAAGATTTCTATCTGTGAAAGACTTTTTATAATCAGTCTAGTACTACCAGAAATTACCTTTGAAAAACAATTTTACAAAAAAGAAACAAACCTTATCTATACTAATATGGTTCTAATTAATACATAGATAAAACCGAAGAGTTCTTTTGTTTGTGTGTTTATTTAAATGCGCTAATATCTGGAACTACCAGTCAGATTGGAAAAAACTCTTTTGTATATGATAATCAGACTCATGAGAAATAGTATAGGCTATAAATGACATCACGCTGCGACACACGGGGGCGGAGCAGTAACCAAAAAAAAACATCTCGCGCATGAATTCGCGGACAGCAAATAGTCTTTTTATAATGTTAGATACAATGTGATAAAGATACTGTCCCATTAAATCTCACAGCAGGTCAAAGCCTTCTTATCATTATTATAATATCTATTATTATGTTATTTATAGCGTATAATGAGCGCCGTTGAGGGCAATGATCTTAGGTCGTTCCTTGAACAAAAGTGTTAGGAGATTTTTCTTTTTCAATACCGACCTATTATTGTCCCAATTCAAAGGCCTCTTCCCTTAAAGGCAAAAGCATTGATCACCACGCTTGCTCAAGGCGGAATGGCAATTTTAGACTTATCTATACTAATATTATAAAGAGGTAACATTTGTTTGTAAGTTTGTATGTAGGGGGTAATCTCTGGATCTACTGAACCGATTTTGAAAATTCTTTCACAAATTGGAAGCTACGTTTTCACCGAATGAATGAATGAATGAATGAATGAATGAATGAATGAATGTCGTTTATTTCTGAGTATATTGTATTACAGATATTATAATGTGCTAGTGCTATAGGCTATATTTTATTTTCAAAAAATTAGGGATCCGTAAGAAAAATCACGCGAACGAAGTCGCGGGGAGAGTGCTAGTATTAATTATAAGTCCAGGTTTTTCTAAACCAGTGTCAGTAAAGTCCAAGATATTTATTTAAAGTTTATGCAACAAAAAAGTACAAAGGCGGACTTAATGCTTTAGAAATTCTCTACCAGTAAACCAAAGGTGAACATATATGGTACAGGTATACAGATAAATATATAAAGAACATAAAAATATCAAAAAAACACATGGTTACTTAACAGGTATCCAAGGCGTAACCCTATTAACCACTAAACCATCACGACACTCAGTAAAAGCTAATATTTAATTACTATTCTACTTGATATAAATATTTTGATCTGTTCATACAAAATTGAACCTTATAGCATAAAAATGAGGGTGTATATCTTTAAACACCATCTACTGCTTTAAGGAAAAGTTAAGGTGTATTTAATATTATTCCACGGAGTCCTATTAATATTATAATTAAGATTAATGCTATAATGACAACAAAACAAAACAGCTTAATTGCGCGCCCGAAATCGGTTAGGAACCATCAACGCGTGACGTCATCTTTGTAATTGAACGTAAGATTATCATATTTCTCGTACAATGGCAACTTCATATCGACAATATTCTCTTTTATGACTTCCTTTTGTGCTCTCATGGGGCTCCACGGAGTTTTATCGCCTAACTTTTATTACCAAAACCTGTTTTTGTAAGTAATCATTGATTTTGATACCTTTTTTATGTTGTACAGTGGAGGTTTTTTCTTTTTTTCATAAATAACAAATGGACTCCATGAAAAATTTAAAAGTTTTTTTTTAACCGTTATCCATTTAATATCTGTAGTCCATGCATTAGCATGAGACAGCTATTAAGGCTATTAAGGTATTTGTTTCGTGCGGCAATCGAACGTGCAACATGCAGCGTAACAGGCAATCGTTTAGTTAGTGCAACAAGCACGTCGTCAAATGTTTTTTGATTTTTTTTTTAAACGTTGCTCCGCAAGTCCACACTAGGAATTTCTCCTGTATGCATGGGTGCGCTTAGAAATTTAAATTAATTCACATACACAAACAGCTAGACCCGAAACAACCATCTGTGGGAGAAACAAATATTTGTTCCGTGCGGAAATCGAACCTGCAACACGCATTGCAACAGTCAATCGCTGAGTTATTACGCCAAACATGTCGTCAAAACTTGCATCTAACTTGTTGCTTTTGGGTAGTTGTTTTACTGAATTTTGTTCAAGTTAAGTTATTGGATAGCTTAGAAATATTCTAGGCACGGATCTGAGCTGGAATGGTCCATTAAGTTTAAAGTGTTTTTTTTTTCAGTCTGGCAACTGGCGGACTTTCAGATATAGTACAGCTGTGTAACTTGATTTACTGGTAGAAATAAAAATTCTTTTATATTGTGCAATTATGGTCCATAGCACTTTTTTAACCTCAGTTTGTTATTGAACTCATTACACGATATATCTTTTACAATCATTGACTTTATAATAACCCATATTCTCTGTATTTTTATAACACAACTATAGCTTCTGCTCGCTACTTCGACTGCGTGGTTTTCTTTCACCCACGTCTTTGATTACTGCTCCGCTCCTGTGAGCCGGAGCGTAATGTTATATAGCCTTTAAGCTACAATAGTAAATGTTTTTGTAAAAATAAATAAAAAAAATAGGAAAAAAATGGTAAAAAAAAATTTCCCAATCCGAACGGTAGTTCCAAAGATTAAACAAACAAACAAAAACTCTTCAGCTTTATTTTATAAGTATAGATAGATACAAAGTGACAAAGTACAGCAATAAAACAGTTTTATAAGCATCTGAAACATATTTATCTTACGCCCCGAATCAACAAGAAAGAAAATAAGACAAAAACAAAAACATACTAAATCACGTGGCAACGGAAGGGTTAAATAAGTTTCACTAAGTCAGTCGTATAGCGTAGCAATTGTAGCCACGTTGCTACGGTAATTTATTGTAACGCGTAGCGGTCGGCGTCATCTACGACGTAGCTCTTCTACGGCGTAGCGCTTCTACGCACATGTTGCCTAATGTATGTACGGTAGAGAAAGTTTTCTTAGGATAAGTACCTAGGATTATTATGAATGTGTGTGTGTGCTTAATCCGGGCTCATAGATCCTTCGTATTTTAGGGTTCCGCAATATACAAAATATAACAGTTACGATATTTGAATTGGTTGTGATTTTGCTGTAGGAAAATATAGTTCTTATGTACCGTCTTTCTTCTTTTTAAAGAAAAGAAAATGAAAGATAAAGAAGAAGAATGTACCAAACCCCGGCGCGGAAGATGTCATTTGATGATTTCCCATATTTATAAAAAATCCCGTAGGATGTCAACGTCTGTCTGTCAGCGTGCTGTCTGTCTCATAAACCGTAATAGGAAGAGAGTTAAAATTTTCATAGAGTACGTAATTTCTATTGCTGCTCTAACATCAAATAAAACCAATTAAATAAAGTTAAAATTAAAATATCATAATATAATTTTTAACTTTATTTTATAACCTTTTACTACAAGACTCCTGATTTTTTTAAGGTATGTAGTGTACAGTCGGGAGCGCTGATCATATGTAATGCAAATACCGGGATTTCGACTTATGGTAGCAGGAGGAACTGTAAGGTTTTAGTCGGTATGAGTCCGATATAACCCTCCGTTATCCCCAGACGGAGAGCATCCTTGAAGATTTCACAAAGAAAAAAAAACTATGTAGTGTAAAATATTGTACGGAACCTTTCGAGTACGAGTACGAGTCTCACACTCGGCCGGATTTTCACTATAAACGAGAGAGTAAAAACCCAGCTATAGACACCGTTGCTTCAGGCAAAGTACGGTAGCAATTTTATATAAAAAATACACATTCAAAATCCCTAAAGACGAATAGAGGAGTTCGAAGTTACAGGTACACACCCCTACTTTAGGGGTGAGGGTGAATATTTACCGACAATTTCCATCGAATGGGATTCCCCCGAATGACTTTTTAAAGAAAAAACGTAACATTCAAATATAACATTAAACTACATAGCTTCAATAAGTACAGGTTGTTGTTTTCTTAGAAGGGAAAAACAGTTTATGGTATTTTGTAAAATTAACTAGTTTTTGCCTGCGATTTCGTCCGTATGAATTTTCTTATGTAATATATCCCTAATATTTTTATTAAATTAAAATCTCTGTTTATAGTGTCAAAAAACATAGTACTAACACGAAAAAAAAAATGTTTTTGTCTCCCTGTATGTTCTGGCTATACACATGCCAGTTTCACTGGCAGATCATCAGTTATAGGGACTAAGGCTACTTTTATTTTAGAAAAACAATTAGGGGTGAAAAAAAAATCCCGTTATAACCGACTTTCACTTGAAGCTTACTACATTCGATTGTCAAGGTACAGTCGCCATAGACTACACCTTTTTGTTGTAAAATCGCTCCTATTACAACCACATAAGACACAGCGTTTTCCTTAACGCGCTGTCTTCCATACACAAGGGTTAAACCTAGCATTACGATCCTCTCAAAAAACAAAACTACAACACAAAGGTAAACTTTAAGTCAATAACGAAGTTCCAAAAAAAACTTTCAGGTGGGGACTTTGAACCCCTACGTGAGGGGGGCAAGGGTACCCGTAGAATGGGGAGCTTCTCGTTTAGAATGCATAGAATTGTTACGGTGTATTCGCACTATAATTGGCCGTTTGAATAGCTAAGGCGCTTCGTAATGCCTTCCTTCCGCTCTTTAGCCGCTGACGCGAAAAGGTACGTTTTGGGGTTAATGCCTGTATTTGGTTTGTATTAAATGTACACTTTTGTTAAATTGAATATTTTTTGTGTTGTTAAAGTACAAAGTGGAAGGTCAAATTGTGCTGTCATCGTTTTTAGGCGTAATACCTTTAGAGCTGATTTTTCATACATCAGATAACTTTGAACAAAGGAATAAATATGATTGCATGTCAGTTTTATTAAAAATATTAGATTGTTCGTCCGCGTGAATCTTTTTCTAAAAAATGAAGCCAGGTTACTACTTATAATTTCAGTTATGTGCCTTCAAAATCGATTCTGCCGTTTCGGAGATAAGCAGGAACAAACAGACTGACAACAATTTAAAACATAGGTATGGTTTTTGCTTAAAGTACCGTGTAAACCTTCAAAATTATGCACACTTTGCTTTATTTATTTGAATCTGATATACAACGTGTAACGTTAAATGCGCAAAACCTCAGACACCCCAACTGATTTTTAATTAAATTGACCAATTTCAGAGAAAAAAAAATCATTAAAACAAAAGTAAAGGTTTTATGTGCTGATTTAGTTTTAATGGCAATTCTGATCGTTTCTTGCGTCTGCGACGACGCTCTATCGAGGGAGAAGTCGTCACCGGGCCGCTGCGCGCCGGATGGCTTGACCTACTAATAAATAGACACGGCAACCTTTTTAATGAAGATTTTTTGAAAAATGTGACCTATATTAAAAAGTGGTTCAATTGATTCTGCTCGTTATTCTGATCAAACTATTTTCAGGTTTTGCGCATTTAACGTTACACGTTGTAGATTTGGAAAACTGCTGTGGTCTTTATATTTTCGTTAGCTAACTATTGAAAAATCAGCCCTAACAGATAAGTACTTGGTTGTACTTAAGTACTTTTGTGTTAAGAATTATGACACTACGCAATTAAAAGATTACTTTTCAACCCTAAATTATTTGAAGATGGTAACCCAGCGATACCAAGGATATTCTTTTCTAAATCAATTCTTATTACTTACACCTATGACCGCTTCCAAAATCATTTTATTTTTAAATTTAGCACACCCTAAAATAAGTTTTTTTAAAACACCGCTTCTAATTTAAATATTTGAATTAAAAATACAGAACCCACATTACTTTAACGCACACATTATAAGTATTATGGGCATACCATTTAATGTATACGATCTCAAGGTTCACGAGATAAACTTGAAACCTTTTTCAGCAGCTGATTTATGTACTTCCAGATAGCAGCACGTACCTAAAGGCTTTGCTAAGTATTTTATACAGGTACACATATCAACAAAATGTGTAAGGCCCGGAGCACTTGTATATTAAAAAGTAAATTTATGAGTCTACATGAGTCGCCAAATATTTATTTTTGTTATTTGCTGTAGTTGTAGTCTAAGACCTAGATCATTTTAGCTGGTTTTCATATACAGGGTTATTTTTAAAACACCAGAAATCTGAAAAGGTTGTAAATTGTAAAAGTTGTTCATAATGGTGAGTACAATGACACCTTTTCAGGTTTCTGGTATTTTAAAAATAACCCTGTATAATTACATAAATATCTCGAATCTTTCATACTTTCATGATCTGATGGCAATCGGACACAACCTAAGAGATCACATGCAGGACACACATTGTCACACCGCCAAATTAAAACTAAAACTAGAAAACCCAAAAACTTTTTGCACGGCCATGGAATCGATTCTAGCACACCATGCTTGATAGTTCTGTATGCGACCACGAAATCAATGGGGATAAAATCAAACGGGGGGACCAAAATATGGAGTATATTGTAACTTTATTCTAGGGTTATCAAGTGGGCGGGAGAATAGGGTTGTTACTCTCAGCTTTTACTGATCCACCTCTAAAATTATAACCTTCTACAGCTCAAGCGTAGCACATAATTCGCTAAAAGCATGAGTAATGCTCATGTCTCTATAATATTAATGTTTAATACCACTTGCCATGTCTACAAGTAATTATAGTAACGTTCAAACTTTATGAGCGTGGCGTTAAATTTAATTTATTTTAACTGGGTTTAATTTATAAATGAATGTTTTAACTGGATTTTTAATGGTTATAGTTTTGCAGAAAAATATAAATAATAATGGGTATTATTTGTGTTAAGTATGTTCATTTAGTTATTATTGTTGATTGTTCCATTTTTTTTATCTCCAGTAAAAAAAAAGAAACGCAATTATTGTCCATTATGAATGTGAGTAAGGTACCTTTTGTACATGACACAAATATGTACACAAAACTTTTTAACAACATTATTCTAAAAAATTATATCTACTCGTATTCTCAAAATTACAACTATGCTTATAATTATGACGTAGATCTTTAAACTCTGGGATCTTTGACCATTAACAACACTTTTAACTTACTTTGTATCCGACTCTTTCGTACAGTCACGTCCTTTCCTACATTTCAATTAATGTAAGTAGGTACTTATTTAGTATTCGCCGAAAGTTCGAAAAATCATCTAACCTAGCCGTTTTTTAACTATGTTGGAGTCGACTATTAGTCTAAATGGATGCAACTGAATACCAGTACCTATGAAGCGACTGTCTATCTGACCTACACAACCCAGTTACTGGGTACCCCTTGGTAGGTTCGGGTTTCTCACTATTCGTAACTACTGTAAAAGACTTAGAATGACAGTTGATGGTGGTTGTTGTTAGTGGTTGATGGTTGATGGTCTAATTGAAATAAATGATTTGACTTTGACTTTGAGTTGAGGCCAATGGGTTTACGTGCTTTCCGAGACCCGAGCAAGTTCAAAAAAAAAAAACAAAAAAAAATCAATAAAAAGAAAAGAAAGTCACGTCTCGAGCCCATAACAGCAAATAACAGTTACGGGATGTTAAAATGTCCCTATTCCCATTAATGGTCACAATTCCAAACTCGCATTTTTTTACAGAGAATATCCAAACCCAATAACACTTTCCCGGCCTCGAAACCCCATGACCATTACAGGGATAATTGATTTTTATCAAAAAACATTCTCCACCTAACTGTAGTATGCCAGACTAATTATCTTTTATTATTGAATGGACTAATGGTGTATCGAATGAAGTCACGAATATTTTATGGCATTTTTATGGGACCCACATTTTGTTTGCGTAGTATTACCTACAACTGTGAAAGTCAACATGCAGAAATGTTGAAGAAGGTTAATTCCCAGTTTCTCGAAGGAAAACTTATATGACAAATTGTTAAGCACGCGTAAGCAGCTGTGATTGGTTGACTGAACTACCAACAGCCAATCGCATTACCTTACGCACGTTTGCCAATTTGTCACATTAATTTTTCGTACGAGGAACGAAGAGTCGCTCTTCACGAGTACTTTTTTTTTAATTAAAGAATTATTTAATACTGGCTTTGTGGAGAATAATTTTGAAATCGAGAAATTAATAATTAAACTGAAGACAAATCATTTAAAAATCTCATTAGCTTCAGTCAATGATTGTCGAGTTATTTAAAAAAAAAATCGTACTAATTTAAGCCTTAATGTTGAGAGAAATATAAACAGTGAAAAGGACATCGTGATCTAAGCTTGTTCTATAGATTCAGTATATGAATCTAGGTCCCCCAGCGCAGCTGATTGTTTTATTAATATCAGGGCGAAAATTTTTAACCCTGGTGATTCTAGTATCATGTACCACCTATGCTTTCCACCTTGTAAAAAGTACAAACCGTTCTAGATAAAATATTACCTACACCTTGAACTTTTACTTTCAAGGTCATACAGTCATATTTCAATAACAGTTTATTTAGTAGGTCAATGTTGACTGTTTATATGGGTATGTAGATGTGAGTAGAACTTCTGCCCCTTTTCCTTCTATGTCACGCTATGATGACGTCACGTTACCGTTGACGTGAACGTTAATATGCGCCCATAAAGTTGTAATGTTAATGTTACTGGCGTCAAACATGACACGCGGTTTTAGGAAACCACACCGTTCATTCACGCTGTTACTTGATTTTTGGCTGTAATAAAAATTAACCTTTAGGTGTTTGTATACCTGTTACGGGTCATAAGCATGACTGCTGAGTTAGGGGTCCTGGGTTTGAATTTCAGGTCATGCATGGGTTTTTAGATTAGGAATTTATCAGTAGCAGCTCTCAGTTTAGAAATGTGTCTCGGAAAGTACATAAAGCCATTTATCCTGCATCTGATCTCTGAACAGTGCACAAGTGTGTACGCAAACACAGGTGCAATCCGACACATTCATCTGGAGGCCAAGCAAAGGACCAACAGCCTTAATACTTCAAGTACCACGTAATGAGACACAATTGATTATCTATTGTTCTGTCATACCGGTATGACAGCAGGGCTTTGAGAGGTGTACATTCCAAGGCACGGGCGTCACATCACCAACTTCCAAACTCCGGGCTGCTACTAAGAAATCCCTTATAGAAATACTCAATAACGCTTTAACCTACCTGGGATTCGGAACCAAAACCTTCTCAGCTCAATTGCTTTTCCAAAAGAGTACCTACCGAAGGAGTTCTACCACGTAAGCTTACTCTAAAGCTTTAATAATAAACATGAACCTGTCACAAACTGCTGAATATAGACAAACCGCGACGCTATTATCATAATTACGCATCACATGCATTATCGCACGTTGCATGGATAATTAGGTGATAAGCCGCACCACTGTGGTAGATTCTGGAGCAAACGTGACGAGCTATTTATGCAATCATTGAATCTTTAGTGTTTTACTGGATTATGTAAATGTAACTGCTCCATTGGACTCGTGATCGCAAATCCTGAGTTCCATTTCCAGACCAGCGAAGGTTTTATTGAGCTTTGCCATTAAAATTTTCTTATTAGCAGTCCGGAGAAAATGGTGGTGTGACACCCGCATGCCATCGGAAAGAACGAAAACCCATTGACCCGGCGCCTGGAGTCTTCGGTTGTGCCAGATTGCTATCCCATCGGACTATAAGGGTGATGGAAGAGATAGTGTACTTGTACGCGTACACGTGTGTATGTCCTGCGTAATTCGATAGTTTCCATTAAAACTGGTCACTTTAACATAACTCACGCCTTTTTCCCATGGGGGTAGGCAGAAACCACAGAACGCCACCTGCTACGATCCTTTCATACTCCTTTCGCCTCATCTACGTTCATACATCTCGTCATACAAGCACGCCGGTTACGAGTACTCCGCACCTGACCTTTCTGAAGAACCTCACCAATAAGGTCAGTGTAGGTCTTCCTAGGGCGACCCCTCCCTGCGTTGCCACTCACCTCTGCCATATAAATACCTTTTGTTAATCGTCTTTCACTCATCCTCTCAACATGACCAACAACCAACCAACATTCAGCAATATTTCGAATATGACAAAAAGCGGTTAAGTTTCATAATCAGCTGTTTCAACTGTTTCATAATCATTAGGATGCTGTTTCAAAACATCCACCAATGGTATGCACTGGACCCGCGTGAGGGATCATAGACCCTCTTATAGAGAAGGTTCTGTGTCCTAGCAATGAAAACATTAAAGGTTAAGTAGACATTATAAAGTTGCCAAAAAAAATAAAAAGACTAAAGATTGACTAATTAATTCAATTAAGTTAATATTTTCAAATAGCTAGTTGAATAATATAATTGAGAATGAATATTATTAGATCTTCATTTAAATTTCAATAGACCCGAGTCCTAAAGACTAAAGTCTAGATTTAGTATCAAATAATGTGTAGATGCTTGAAATAATTTAATTAAATTTAATAATGTTTAATGAAGTCACATTACTATTAATTGGTAGACGTTATATTTACACATAGTTGCGTTTAATTTATTCAATATATATTAATGACAACGAAATAGTCATGAAAGGCATTCTTCTTATTATATTTGGATAGGCATCGAGTTGACGGCGTATATGAAAGACAATTCTCAAAATTAACAAAACGTTCTAAATCTAGTAGCAATCTCATCTCAGCGACAATCTATATCAAATTAATCTAGGTAAATTAAAACGCAATTTAGATAGACTGAAACAGATTAGAAGAATTTGAAAATTCTGATAAATACGAGAAATAAAGTACAGGTTTTCTCAATAATTACGTTCTTCTTTACCGATGTCAGTGATGTCCAAGAAGAGTACGTGATATGGATTGAAAAAGTCACATTGATACAAGTCTGGTATCAACACCACAATCTTATGTGTGAGAGGCGAGAGCCATAACCGCTACCCATCTAGTCATAGCATTATTTATTAATAATAAAATAATAATACCAGCCTAATTATTGTCCCAGTGCAGTCCAGCCTTTTCTCATACAGAGAAAGCACGAGCATTGATCACCATGCCTGCTCAAGGCGGATTTGCGATTTCAAACTTATTAACCATAATTCTAGGATGTCCTTCACCGATGTCAGTGACGTCAAAGATAAACATGAAAGTACATAATTATGAATTGAAAAAGTTATATTGGTACTTGTCCGGTTTCGAATATAGTCATAGCAATATAGGCCCTTATTGAATAAGTTCCACGTTATAGTGGGCGTACCTATTTCCAGCATAAATACCTACAGACTCAAAGGCACAAAAAAGAAAAAAATAAAAATAGATACGATTTATTTCAGTCTCTTTCTTATTGAACGAAACTATTTATCACAATCTATCTGTCTTTTCAAGCTAATGTTTAGGTCTTTGCACATGATTTTAAAAGCCATTTACGCATTAAAGATTTGCGACGGAGAGTGTATTTTTGTGTACTTAGAACGTTATTGTTTATAGACCTGTTTGAGATTTTTATAACCACTAAAATAAAGTGTCAGTAAGTTTTTTTTTTTCTTAAGCTTGTCCCACACTAGGAGTTTCTATAGTGACGTAGTGCGTTTACAAACTTTATACTGATATAATAAAGCTGAAGAGTCTTTTGTTATTTAAACGCGATAATCTCTGGAACTGCCAGTTGGATTGCTAAAAATCTTTTTGTATATGTTAGCCAGATTTATGAGGAATACTATAGACAACAAGACAACAAACTTTTTTAGCTTTATAATATTAAAATCGGTTCATCCGTTCGGGAGCTACGATGCCACCGGCAGACACACACACAAACTCGTCAAACTTATAACACCCTGTCGTTTTTGCGTCGGAGGTAAAAAATAACAGCTTAAGGGTTAGTTCACACCGAGACGCGACGCGACGCGACGCAACGTGACGATACTTGAAGAGGTCAGTGACTTCGCGCTGCGCCGCGAAACGCATCGCAACGTCGCCGCTCTTGCACGTCGCGCGTACCGGCGATTCACCGCTGCGTCGCGATGCGTATCGCGGCGCAGCGCGGCGTAGAGCGACGCATCGCGACGCATCGCGACGTAGTGCTGCGTGGTGTAACGTATTCTAAATTCTTACAATGAAATGTGTATCTTTTCGTGTAGAAAATAAAGTTATATTTTGAGTCGCTCTTTTAAAGTGTGCACGCAGCGTCGCGTCGCGTCGCGTCTCGATGTGAACTGACCCTAAGATTACAAAGAAAGATAATTTTCACTTCCCTCCCAACAAACAGGAGACAGAACAGATGAACAGACAGACACTTTAGTCCCTTACTTTCAGATTACGTCACACGCAAGGTTCAAACCCAACCCCTTGAGTTCGACAAACCTATCCCTTATCCATTCAGGCTATAACAATAATATTGAGCATGAAATACGTACGCGAAATAAATTACTTTATATATTCCATACGTTAGTTCTATACATTGTTTCCATACGCTGCAATGGGAGTTCTCTCGGGTAACTTTTAATTCAGTTACAATGTCGTATGTTATCTGTTTCGTAATAAATTCTCTCTGTCTTTGCTATAAAAATAAAATGTGGAATCAGACGGTTGGCTGGTTTGTATGCAGCGACTGTTCGGTGTTAAACAATTTCGGGAAAGTCAACGTTTATCAGATTCAGAAAAAAAAAGACAATAAAATGTAATAGTCTGAGAGTCACCAGTCACCAGAAAGAACTACGTAATTTTACACATTTTTTTTTTTTATTATCTTGGGACAACTCACACACGGCCATCTGATCCCAAGCTAAGCAGAGCTTGTGTTATGGTAACCAGACAACTGATATACATACATATATAATTTATAATTACATACATATTATAGATAAATTACACCCAGACACAGAACCAACAATTATGCTCATCACACAAAGTTTGTCCTGGGTGGGAATCGAACCCACTACCTCCGGCTTTGCAGTCAGGGTCACTAACCACTAGACCAACGAGGCAGTCGAACATAACATCTTGCCTGTAATCCCCGAAGGGTTATGCAGAGGTGTCCCCTTTAGTACACCCACATTTCGCCAGTTATGTTTAAGTGCCATGTAGGGGGCGAGCCTATTGCCATTTATCAGGCACAAATCCAGACTCCGAGGCTGCTACTGAAAAATTCCTTATGGAAAAACCCAATAACTTTTTGCCCGACCTGGGAATCGAACCCAAGACCTCATGCTCAGTAGTCGCGCTTTGCGACCAGTAGACCAACGAGGCAGTCATTTTAGTATGGCTAGAATATGGTGTGGTAGCTTAGCGGTTATCATATTCGGGTTAGCGTATTCATTTACAGCGATTCGCATGTTCAAATCTCATGCGGGGTGATAATTTTTCCAGTCGTGGGCGCGGATCTTGCGTAATGCTCTCGACTTATGGTAGCAGGAAGATCCGTGGTCTTTTAGTCGGATAGAGTCCGAAATAACCCTCCCTCATCCCCAAACGAAAGGCATCTATGAGGATCTCCCCACAAAAAAAAAGAACTAAAAAGTGTGGCTGGAATTCGAAGGTTAGACAGAGGTTGAATATGTCGTTAAAAAGGTATGCATACTTGATAGTTCAATGCTGGGGCATTTTTAGGCATATAAAATATAAATGTAAGGTACCTTTTATTATAAAAGGTACCTCACGTACCTACTCAGTTACGTCTAAGTGAGACGGCTGGTTTTAATATGTTTTACAGGATTGTTTTATATTTTATAAAACCATTCTTCTCCATACGAATCTTTCTGGAAGAGGTAACTAGATTCAAATATTTTTTCTCTTGTCTAAGACGTTCAAAAGTGTATTTTAATGGTCTTATTGAAAAAAAAAATCGATTTTGACTTTGACTTTGAACCTTAATTCGATATTGGCAGACACCTTCCGTTGGCTATAACTTTAGCCTGGGGAGCCATGGGGCTTTAAAATTCTGACCTTTAAAGCGTCTGGTTGATGTTATGGCGCACAGAAAGTGTCTGGCAATAATGTATGTTGGTTCCCTTTTAACTATATTATATTCCTATATCTATTATATATCTCGCATTTGTTGCGAGTGTCGTGATCGCCTAGCGGTTAAGGCGCCCACCTCTCATGCATGAGGGTGTGGGTTCGAATCCGGGCAAGTACCAATGTGACTTTTTCAAGTCATATGTACTTTCTAAAGTTTATCTTAGACATTACTGACATCATTCCGTGCCTCGGAAAGCACGTTAAGCTGTTGGTCCCGGCTGTCATACGTGGATCTTTGACAGTCGTTAATACGAGTCGTCAGAAGCTTGAAAGTCTGACAACCAGTCTTACCTAGGGGTATCGTATTACACAGTTACTGGGTTGTGGAGGTCAGATAGGCAGTCGATCCATGTAAAATACTGGTACTCAGCTGCATCCGGTTAGACTGGTAGCCGACCCCAACATAGTTGGGGAAAGGCTAGGCAGATGATGATATTCCTATATCTATTCTTAATAGTTCCAGCCATGGTAAAATGACATAAGTCTAGTTACCCAGAGGTCACCGTCTAAAATCTATAAAAAGCATAATACAAAGTAGTTTTACGCTTCCGTCTACGGCCTAGTTCTTCAAAACTAGCAAATGGAAAATCGTGTACAATATAACAATCAATCAATCTGCCTAGCCTTTTCCGAGTCGTTCTTCAGTCTAACCAGATGCAGCTGAATACCAGTATTTTACATGCGACTCCACTACTAATAGTAATATATATGATACCCCTTGGTAAGACTGGTTTTTAGACTTTCGGGATTCTGACGACCCGTAAGGACTGTCAAAGATCCATGTATGACCACGACTTGACGTGCTTTCCGAGGTACAGAAGAGTCTTGGTGCGTAAAGATGATCACTCATCCGCGGATCAACCCCAGCAATAGTAGCATAACCTGATGGATCAACCCGTACGGTTGTTATTACTCAGTCACGAGCTCCTCCTACACCCAAAGCAACCCTAAAATAACCAATGCAATTAACGTGATCCCACTTCGTGTGTGTCAACACGAATGCTTTAATAGTACCTATTTCAAATCAAATGAAAAAAATGGGTATTACCACCACGGTTTTTACCAGTATCGACAAAATCACAATAATTACTTTCCCTCCCCATATGGGAAAATGACAGGGGTAAAAGATACGAGCATTGTTCACGGGCACGCGATCTCAAGGGAAACTTTTAATTCAATTACAATGTCCACTGTTATTCGTGCCCTAACAAATTGCATTTGTTACCACAGCTATTTGCACCGAGTTTTTATTGCAAAGTTTGTTTGGAAAACCTCGCATTTGTTGCGAATAACATGAGTTTTCACTTTATTCATGTTAGGTATATTTTTGTTGAATATTTTTTTGGAGATTTCTACTATTTATTAATGTGAAATGATTGTGTTTCGAGCTTAATATAAAAATGCCGTTCAGTATTCTAAAGCTGGTTGTTTTTTTACGAAATTCTCTGTTGTAGTTGATTTTGGGTGTTTTTTACAGAAAAGTACTGCATAAACTGTAAAATTTTCGAAGTGACCAATTTTATTAGGCCATTATAAGGCATTTTTGAACGTCATATACAAAGGAAAAAGGAATTGAATCTTGTTGCCCCTTCCAAAAGGTAGTTTTGTATGGAGAAGAATGGGCAAAAAACTCCACACTTTTAAAATCGATGTTTACAATATTTGCATACAGAATCATACACGTGAATGCAACGTACCTTACATAAAAACTACTAAATCATAAAACTTTAAAAGTATTACAAGTACCCTGAAATGAACTGTCATTCCTCTAATGCTGAATAGTAAATAATAGTACTCGTATACATTTAAATCAGTCGTGTGGACTGTAAGCAGATGAGATGTAAATAAGTTTATGTGTAGGATGCTGGGGTACTCCCAGCGGAGTCCTCTCTTCATTTTTTATTTTATTTAATCAGCCTTCTACTTTCTTCTATCTTGGCGACTAAAAAGTAATAGATAAAAATATTAATGCTTATATTTATAGTTTTTCTATGCGTATATATAATAAACAGATAAATATGTTTGCCTCTTCATTATAATTATATAGCTTGTTCAAATTGTACTCTACCAAGCACACCAACCAATAACAAGACGGTATAAACAATTCGTTCTGCAATAATATTTATATTACTGATTTTAAAATTCCATTCCAGCAGCAATTTCAAATCGTTTTAATAACTTACTTACGATCCAATAAAACTGTTTTTATTTATATTTTGCTCAGCATGCGTTGTAGTGTACTATTTTATATATATTTTTTCAATTTACGATTAATCGAATTGAGATCCTATACTAAACTTAGACCAAAACTTTTGAAAGGAAGACGAATAATAGGCGGAGAAGACGCTGAAGAATATAAATACCCATACGTCGTAAGACTGCCATATCAGATTACATATATTCAAACAGATTCAGAAGAAGCCACTGTCAAATATTTGAACGACTGTACGGGTGCTGTTTTAATGCCTACCTGGACACTAACATCTGCTCATTGTTTTAATCAAGCAGGGGATTTCGGAACAATAAAGATATTACCTGTCGTAGCATACGGACCTTGGAACAATGTGACGATAAGCAAAGTGTTATTTATATTTTCACATCCTGCATACAAGACAAATGAAATAAAACATGACATAGCTTTAATTAGAAATGAACCAATCAGCTTGAAGGAGTACGCCCGCGTGAGCGCTTTAGATTACATAACTACGATTGGTCAAGAAGTCATTTTGACTGGTTACGGATTTACCAATTCTTCCGTAGGACCTGTACCAGTTTTTAATGATACTATGACGCTGAATAAACCTTTACAAATATTAGACGGTTTAGTCGTGCGGTGTGAAATGGAAGATTTTCATCCTTCTTTATCTGTAATAGGAGCGATGTGTGTGGCAAGGCGCTGTGGCAAGCTGTCTGGTATATGTCCGGGAGACTCCGGGGGGCCATTGATTCATTCCTCCGGTGTGATTGGCGTGAACTGTTTCGGTTCCAAGTCACTTTTTGATTTATGCACCCTGCAACCGCACTCACAGTTTTATGAGGCTGCAGGTATTACACCAATAAGTCCACACATCGATTGGATAAGTGCTACCATTCAAAATGAAGTTCCAACAAACCTGTGAGCAACATCATCATGAGCAACATCAAAGTCAAAGTCAAAACATTTATTTTAATTAGACCATTTACAGGCACTTTTGAATTGCCAAGGAGGCGGTCAGTTAGTCCGAAAGATGACGCTAGTTGTTCGTTCCAAAACGGAGGTAGGCCTCTATGGAGAAGAACGAGCAAGAAACTCCACGGCACTCTTTTAAATTTGGTTTTTACAAAATCCTGGTTACATTATTCTTGTTGATTCTACATGTGAAAACAATGAAGATAAATATAAAACAGTAGTAAAAAATAATAAAAATAAAGATGTAAGCCATAGCAGTTAAGAGATGACCAATTCCAACTGACAGCACTCGTTCACGAGCATGACGCATGGATCATCATTATGAGCAACGTCATTCAATTTAAGATGAGCATGTTTCTGTTCGTTGTAATCGCACGTCGAACGTCATCATGTCATCGTAGTCTTATCGACCATCGTTACAAACTTGGACTGGCAATAAACATAGGTAATAAAAATGTTTCTTTGTTTTACCATCATTATTTCCTCTTTTTTTTAAGTTAGTCTATAAATAAATCTCACAATACTAGTAATTAAGTAGTCTCGCCTCCTATTCGCTCGAATCCATCAAGTGGGCATTTCACTCAAGTTCATTCAGGGGGTAGAACGCTTCTTTACACGTGAACATTTTCTCGCCCAACTAGAGGCGAGAATTTCCATGCAAGCCACGTAGGTGAAACTCGCCGAGAGATTCGATTATTTCATAAGGGCTTTTCAGTTGATTTACTCAAACTGTAGTTCTCAACTATTGTTACTCAACGCTTTTAATTTTTCAACGCGAGGATATTCTAACCTTACTGCATGCGAGTATAGTACGCACTGTTTACAAGAGTATTTTTTGTAGTTATTATAATCGCTTGTTCGGGGCGAGAATCTTTCTTTATGTAAATGAACCATCATGAATATAAAAAATGAAGTTATTTATAACACGTCTACTTCAATTATTATTTGAGTACCACTTTTATGTTCTAGTTAGTACCTAATAGAAAATATCATTGATTTGTAAGTAGGTACTATAACCCCTGGAAAGGGGTTACTTGTACTGAGATAATCCAATTTACGCAACCAATCTTATAAATTGGATAAAATAAGTGAGATGTAAATTGGATACATGATAACACTTTTAGATTATTATTGGGTATATTGAATCAATTATTTTGTAATACTAGTTTCTGCCCGCGACTACGCTCGCGTTACGTCCTTGAGTTATTGTTCTGCTCCCATTGGGTCGTAGCGTGATGTTATATAGCTTTTACTATTTCTCATAAGTTCGACTGTTATATTATGTAAAATAGATCAATAATTGATTTAAAAAAAATATCACCATAGAAAAATAAGTGTATCAAAATCAAAAATAAAACTTGAGAGGTGTCAAGGGACACCCGGATGGAACGAAGTTATATGTGAGAGAGAGAGAGAGAGGGAGAGAGAGAGAGAGAGAGAGGGAGAGAGAGAGAGAGGGAGAGAGAGAGCGAGAGAGAGAGAGAGAGAGAGAGAGAGAGACAGACAGACAGAGAAACACGCGCACGCCGCACGGCTTACAACTATAGCAAAAAGTGTCGTTACAACTTTTGGTATTAATTTTTTTCCGTTTAGCCCCCTTTCGCAACGCGTGATTAGGAACTTCGTTCCAATAAAAATAAAATATGTTCAAAATTTCGAAATACATAATTATCTAGGTCAAAAGCAAAATAGTAGCCCTGAATAGTATCTAGCGCCGCCCAGATCATTCATAACCTAAAAATAACGTTGCCGTACTTAAATCGATAGAAAACTGCGCATGTTAGAGCTGGTTCACAATAGGTCGGTCCGACAGTTTTACTGTTGACTGATGACTGTCGGGTGTTGCAGTGTTGCTGTTTACACATGAAACAGCTGATCCAACCTAATGTTTACACCACCGTCGTTTTACCATAGCCAACTCACAACTGGTTTGTGACAACCCGGTGTCGTCACAAAGCAGTTGTGAGTTGATTGTCGGTCCGATAAAACTGTCGGCCCGACCTATGTGAACCAAGCCTAAGGAATGTTTCTTGTACGTAACTGTTTATTATTTTTGTGTTATTTTAAAAATACAAACGATTTTCATTTGGATGGGAGTATTTTGTTTAAATATGGCCTGACAAAGGAAACGCCTTGCGTTAATTAATATACTGTATAACAAGCACACAACAGATCATATTCACCTTTTGATGTTATTAGATAAGTCAATATTGGAACCAATTTAATTAACGACTTCCAATATTATTATTTAAATAAAATATAGGTACAAGCGACCTAATTAGCGAGCGAAACGTGAATAAGAGGTATAGGATTAAATGTTTAACCGTTGTTATTTGCGTTTTAGCTAATAATTTAATGTTAATTAATTGTTGTATGGGATTATGTTTAGATGTATTTTACTGTGTTCGCCTTCTGCAGTGCTTTAAATGGCCTATACTTCTATACGGAAGCGAAAACTGGGGCCTACCGCCATCTCTTAAAACAATACCATTTTAATATTACTTTGTAATTTCTGTTGTTGGATTTTCAACTCTAGACACCGAGTCGAGCGTTGTAAATCCAACAGTGCCTAAGAGTAATATTATTAAGTAATATTAATTAAAGATAATAATAATAATAACTCGTTGACCGCCATCGCCGCCGTTGATCGTTTCTCTGGGACTCGTCGAGCATCATTGCCTCGGCGTTTTTCTGGTGGCCTCCACAGTTGATTCTGGCTTTCAGGAGTTGCAGTGTGTGAGAACAGTGTGGCGGGCTTGACCGCCGTGACCCCCGTTTTATTCCCTTAGGGGGTTATTTCTAGAAAATCCTTTCTTATCGGACATCTACTACCTATAAATTACCTCCCTGCCTTTCATCTTTATACGTCAAGTTTTTGATATTTCGAGATGAATGAGTGACCTTTCGCTTTTATATATTTAGATACCCTATTGTAGAATACTTCTCTCAAATAAAGAACATTCATTCAAACAAAATAAACAGTCACTCAGAGTCAGTTTTCTAAAAAGCATTTCCTATTAACACTTGAAACAACAACACAGCTGTTGCAGTCAGATATTAGGTCAATAATCCCGATCCGACCATAATAATCTAGGTCAAACTCCTGTGAAATGTGCCAAAGAGTCGTTGAATTGACAAGGATCATTATTTAGCTGCCTGAGGCAAGGTTCAGAGGTTTTGTTCAACCATTTACAACTTGTCTGTCAAATAAATTAGGATATTGGATGAGGGCTTTAGTATCTACGGGTTTAGGGCTGGTGGCTTTCGAAAAGCGTCTTCCCTGAATGATACTTTAAAAAGTTACAGAGAAACATGGGTATTCAGAAGCAATTTGGTTGTTTATGGTGAATGTAAAATGTGATGCAAAGATAAATACGAGTAGTAGATGGGAGGATTTTATTAAAAACACAATTTTTTATAATAAAATCGAGCTCGTGGCTAAGTAATAATAGTCGCACGGTTCGAACATCTATACTTCTATACTAATATACTAATATTATTAATATTATAAAGAGGTAACATTTGTTTGTAAGTTTATAAGTTTGTAAGTTTGTATGTAGGGGGTATTCTCTGGATCTACTGAACCGATTTTGAAAATTCTTTCACAAATTGGAAGCTACGTTATTTTATTATAAAAAAATTAGGGATCCGTAAGAAAAATCACGCGAACGAAGTCGCGGGGAGAGTGCTGGTAGATGATATTTTACCGTCACCTGGGCATGCAAATAGTAGGTTTATCATTATAAATTACACACATAAATACAAAAACTCACGCCTTTTTTAATAATAAATAAAAATATATAAGTAGCATGTCATTGGAATTACAATAAGAACAAAGATATCAGCCTGGTCAAAGTAATAAAAATAAAAATACTGTCAATAATGTCAAACGGAATAAAATTATGCCAACTAGAATAACAATATAGTCACAGTGGTCACCAAAAAAAACGACTGATCAATATCAATATTATTAAAGCAATTTTCGTTATTCGTTCAAACGTGCCCTAAAAATCAAAATGCAAATAACACCAATTTATATCACAAGTACCAACCCTGAACAAATTCAATACTAGGCTCAATACATTCTACCTTTCAGCGCTTGAAGCGGAACGTCCCCGCTGATTACAGCGACACTCACAGATTACATAGTATTATACCACGCCTTTTTAAAGTTAAATGTTTCAGCTGAATTGCGATGCCGACAAACAGAATTCGTTTAACTAAATCACACTATTTTGTTAACTGTACAGTGAATTATTTGGTTGTAGGTTTCGTAGCTGGGGTTTATTTTCTAGTAGGCTTATTTTGTAAGAATGTATATAGGAGAAGTAATCGTTAGGTGAGCTGTCAACCGTCCGATGCTATGGATTGACTTAAGTACATTTACGTTAAAGTCAAAAGTCAAATCTTTTTTTCCAATTTGGACATTGATTCAAAGGCACTTTTGAACGTCATATACAAGAAAAGAATTGAATCTAGTTGCATATTAAGTATGGGTATCGTATTACCCAGTTACTGGGTTGTGGAGGTCAGATAGGCAGTCGCTCCATGTAAAATACTGGTATTCAGCTGTATCCGGTTAGACTGGAATCCGACCCCAACATAGTTGGGAAAAGACTAGGTAGATAATGATGTGTAAGTGTATTAATGGCCCACTGGTAAATGCGCTGACGTTTCATACATGATATCATAGATTCGATACCGTGCAAGTATCAATGTGAGTTTTTCAATTCATGTACTTTTTAAGTTTATCTTGGACATCACTGACACCGGTGAAGAAAAAAAATCATGAGGAAACCTGGAATTGTCTTACTTACTGTTCATAATGTTTGTTGTTCAATCACGCTAGAACGGCTGGACGGATCTGGACGAAATACGGCACAGAGATAGATTATAATCTGGAATATCACATAGGTTACTTTTCGTCCTAGAAAAATATACAGATCCTGTGGAATAACATATAAACTTTGACGCGAATGAAATCGCGGGAGCCTTGAGCAAGCGTGGTGATCAACACTCGTGCCTTCTTTGTATGAGAAGCAACGACCATACAGCCTATAGACGCCTAATAGACGATCTAACGCACGAAAACTCTGCCAACTTGCTGAGGTACGAGGAGGACGGGGTACTGCGTTCTGATTGGCTAACTCAAGGTCAGTGCATGTTTACGGCTCACAGGAGTGGTCGAAACTAATACGAACTTGGTAACTATTGGTGAGTGACGACGGTTATAAGACTTTTATGCCTAATGTGTTGACAGACATCGGTCGTCTGTTATTAAGAGTCTAGGTATATATGGTCGTTGATGAGAAGAAGCCTTTGCCCTGCAAAGGGACAATAAGCTGGTATTAAACATTTTATTGTACATTCGTTTATAAATATCCAGTTCGCTCGTTATTAAAATATTAAGTCAAAATAACGCTTTTAGGTGTGAACACAATGAACAGAAGCCATTGAACAATATTCATTTCTTAGAAATTCTTCGTAACTTTTGAATAAGTTTACAACAATATCTTTTGTGATAATTTTATAAAGTTTCGTTTGTTAAAGTTATATTTAACTTGAATAACATAGCTTTAACAATAAATGGTTTAAAGTTAGAATGAGAGCATTTACAGACCACGCTTTGTTAACCAAACCAGGAATCTCTGTGTAAAAATTGAGATATTTTCTTAATTTTTAGCACTTTGTTGTACAGTCGGCAAACGAGATAGGTATGCAGGGTCGTCGGATATACTTTAAGTTTTCTTAGAAACCGATAGATGTCTTCAATTGAAACTCAACTTAATTAATGAACTGTTTATTATCTACTTTTTAAATTAAATTACATTTAAAAACATCCATCGGTTTCTAAGAAAACTTCAACTTTATCTGACGACCCTGCATACCTGTCTCTTTTGCTGACTGTACATTAACTGATTTTTAATCCCCGAAGCGTTAGGCAGATGTGTACCCATAAGTACAACCAATTATGCTTAAGTCCCATGTAATAGGGATCGCCCCCTATGATAGGCTCGCATCTATTGCCATCAACCGGGCACAAATCCAGACTCCGAAGCTGTTACTAAGAAAATTCTGGTAGAAAAACCTAATGACACTTTGCCTGATCTGGGAATCGAACCTAAGTCCTCATGCTCAGCAGTCGCACTTTGCCACCACTAGACCAACGAGGCAGTCCACACACAATAATAATCTAAATTGAAATAAATGATTTGACTTTGGCTTTGTATACATTACGGTAAGGTGGGTGTAAAGTGGGTGTAATACAAATACTTACACCTACCTTTTACTCGTTCAAATACGCAGAAGAGAAACATCGATCATCGGCATCATCTGACTGCCTCGTTGGTCTAGTGGTTAGTGACCCTGACTGCAAAGCCGGAGGTAGTGGGTTCGATTCCTACCCAGGACAAACTTTGTGTGATGAGCATAATTGTTGGTTCTGTGTCTGGGTGTAATTTATCTATAATATGTATGTATTTATAAATTATATAAGTATGTATATCAGTTGTCTGGTTACCATAACACAAGCTCTGCTTAGCTTGGGATCAGATGGCCGTGTGTGAGTTGTCCCAAGATATTTATTTATTTATTTATCGATCAATTAACAAAAGTACCTACATTTCCATCTGATACAAAACCCCATCTACGGAACGGAAAAAACCTCACAAACGTAGGTAATTTACTTAGTAAAACGTACAAATCGAGGTCATTTGAGATCGGGTCAAGGTCAACATAATATCAGAAACGTTCGTGTTGTTTATATTCCCCTTAAAATTACTTCTAAGTGTTGGTTTAACCTGTTTTTTTAAACGTTTTCCCCTTTTTCTGGGGCGTTTGTGTAAAGTTATTTAGGGTTTTAAAAGTAATTTTCGGATTTATGGAACCGTTAAATTGTTACTGTTTTGTTAAGGTTTTTTTTTAATTAAAATTTTGTAAGTTAGTATTTTGAATCTACTTAGTTTGGAAGAGGCTAGGCAGATGATGATACGAAAAGTATATTTATAAAGGGTAAGCCATGGCAAAACAAAGTTTTTCACTTATTTTTAAGTTTTGTAGCAGAGTAAAGTTAAAAAAATGATTTGTAAGGACAAAAAAAAATTAACCATTGTCCCACGGCCGGGCAAAGGTTTCTCCATAGCCTCCTACTATTCCTTATGTGTTACCTTCTCAATCCAATTTCTTATAAACAACTCTTTCAAGCTTATCATTTGGTTTTTACACAAAAACACGCAAAATTACAGATTAAAAAAAAAACATTAAAGTCATCAATACAACTCTCTCTCTCTGAATTTGAAAGGCTTCTGAATTTGTCACGCCTTTAAAAAAAACACCTTCTGTTTTTGCCAATAGAGTTCATTTTCGTAGTTTTGTATCAAGAACCCTGGACTAGTAAATATTCGTGTCTACATTGCTGGTATTGTACACAAATGAAAATACCAATAAATGCATGACACACGTCACTATAATTAATAAATGAATTTGATCCTTGACTGTTTAATTATGTTAATGTAAAAGCGCTACATTTCCTGCATATTCCTATGACCTGTACCTTTATAATATTGTACCTAATATATTTATAAAACCAACTAATTCTCTGCTATGATACCTTCCAACCATTTTTTTGTTCTAAAAATGGAACGTTAACATTCTTTTGGTCAGGAATTTAAAGGCAAATTCTCTGTCGGCATCCAGAATTACTGGGAAGTATGAGAATTTCAAATAAATTCTTAGCAATTAGAGCGTGCACACAGAAAATGGAATGGAAAAATATAAAATGGAATAGGAACGGACCAGCGGCGGCGGGCGGTGGTTAAGGACGGATTTTTATGTTTTTTTGTGCACTTAATGGCATTTATCCCCAGTATGTTGTAAGATATCGGTTGGTATAGTTTCTATGCATGTATATAATGGTATGGTATAGTATGGTTTGGTGCTAAAAATCAAATCAAATGTCGATTTGCTATGGTGTTTATAACATCATAACATCACGCCTGTAATCCCCAAAGGGTTAGGCAGAGGTGTACCCATTAGTACACCCACATTTCGCCAGTTATGTTTAGTCCCATGTAATAGGGGGCGAGCCTATTGCCATCAACCGGGCACAAATCCAGACTCCGAGGCTGCTACTGAGAAATTCCTGATGGAAAAACCCAATATAATAAATAAATAAATAAATATCTTGGGACACACGGCCATCTGATCCCAAGCTAAGCAGAGCTTGTGTTATGGTAACCAGACAACTGATATACATACTTATATAATTCATAAATACATACATATTATAGATAAATTACACCCAGACACAGAACCAACAATTATGCTCATCACACAAAGTTGGTCCGGGTGGGAATCGAACCCACTACCTCCTGCTTTGCAGTCAGGGTCACTAACCACTAGACCAACGAGGCAGTCATATACACGAGGCAGTAATAACACTTTGCCCGACCTGGGAATCGAACCCAAGACCTCATGCTCAGCAGTCGCGCTTTACGACCCCTAGACCAACGAGGCAGTGTGTTTATGCATGCATGTGTTTAGGCATGGTGTTTATATATGGAATTTTTATAGTAAGTATGAAGAATTTTCTCAGTAGCAGCCTCGGAATCTGGATTTGTGTCCAGTTAAAGGCAATAGTCTCGCTATTGATTGATCTGTAGACATTGATGGTCGAACGTTATAATATTTTTTTTTTATATACAGTATGGGGATCACATATATGCAATAAATTATACGACATACTTGTTATCGCCTTTTCTGACGATATACAAAAAATTAACGAAATCGGTCCAGTAATTAGGTCAAAAAGTAGAGTTTTAATTTTGAACAAATTTAAACACTCTGTAGAATTGGATCAATTTTTTTTCGTAAATCTCAAATTTTCAAACGAATCAAAAAGCCGCGCCAACAGAACAGTCA
Source organism: Hoplodrina blanda (assembly GCA_949316365.1). Classification (NCBI taxonomy): domain Eukaryota; kingdom Metazoa; phylum Arthropoda; class Insecta; order Lepidoptera; family Noctuidae; genus Hoplodrina; species Hoplodrina blanda. The sequence continues at coordinate 12,700,227 of OX438594.1, forward strand.
ACAGAGAACTGTCAACAGAGTGTTTACATTAACTGAATTTATTTTGATATTTATTTTGTTTGAAAATTTTACTTTTTTAATTTTCGGTTTTCGATTTAAAATTTAATTAAGCTATACTTCTGTGGACTAGTATTACTTGAGGTTTCATTTATTGCCTAGAAGTGAGTTCCATACCGTATAATAATAATAATAATATGAAATTGCTCTAGAGACTAGAAACTAGTCTAGGTCAGAAGTGACATAGACAAAGACTACGATAGAGTGAGCTTACCCAGAAGAAGCCAGTTCACTTTAACTTTCAAACTTCTCAAACTCTTTCTTTCTTTCTAATTGACGTTCAGGTGCAAAAATAGCCGCAACAAATCCACCACGAAAGTCAGCACCTAAACGCTTTCTACCCACGAATCAATCAATCAATCAAACATACCAATCAATCACTGGACAAAACCCTCAAACTTATATCTTTAAATATCTCACACGTAAACTCGGCACACGAGAACCCATATCAAATCCAATATTAATAATAAATTATTATCGCTTTTCCAATATGCAAAACAGAATTTAATAATCCCATTTTAATATGGGATGTGACGTCAAATCAGCCAAGGGAAATCATATATAGCTGTCACGTCCGACTTCGTTCATGTTGAGTGGAATCACAATTAGATTATTATTAGGTTATTAGACCCTAGGTTTTTCTTGTACCTAAAGGTACCTAGCAAAACATAACATAACATAACATCACGCCTGTAATCCCCGAAGGATTAGGCAGAGGTGTAGGTCCCCATTAGTACACCCACATTTCGCCAATCATGTTTAAGTCCCATGTAATACCGCAAGCCTTACACAACTGCTGACATTTTTACGATATCTTTTGCTAGTTGGGTATATTGCCATCAATCCAGACTCAGAGGCTGCTACTGATAAATTCTTTATGGAAAAACACCGTACTACTTTGCCCGCCCTAGGAATCGAACTCAAGACCTCATACTCAGCAGTCGCGCTTCACGACCACTAAGCCAACGAGGCAGTAGGTACCGGAGTTGTATTTTTGAGTTTAGTAGGTCAGCTAGTGCTATTCTGTGAATATCTGCCTCGATGAATTTTGTTGAAGTGAGTTTGAGATGAGCTGTCACTGTTACCACTGCAGGGCAAAAGCCTCTTCTCACACAGAGAAGACACGAGCATTGATCAAAATGCTTTCTAAAGGCAAATTGTTGATTACAAACTTATAATTTATAAGTCCTGGTCTCCTCACGATGTTTGCCTTCACTGACGTCAGTAATGTCCAAGATAAACTTAGAAAGTACCTATATATGAATTAAAATATCACATTGGCACTTGCCATACTGCTTTGAATTTTTATTAAGTACTAGCTGTCCGCCGCGGTTACACCCGCGTCTTTGGTTACTGCTCCGCTCCCGTAGGTCGTAGCGTGATGGTATATGTGGCCTATAGCCTTCCACGATAACTAATCTATCTAACACTGAAAGAATTTTTCAAATCGGACCAGTAGTTCCAGAGATTAGCGCGTTCAAACAAACAAACAAACAAACACTGCAGCTTTATAATATTAATATATAGTATAGATTAATTAAGTATCTTAAATCGTATTTAGGATTCGTTTCTCGCATTGACATTTTATAAACAAAGTCTAAATATTACGTGCAAAACAATTACTTTCAATTCAAATATCGATCGAATATACGTTCCTTTTAAACTCATGTCAGACCCTAAGAACACACCCACACCGTTCCAATTTATCAAGTGATGAACAGTAATATTATTACCGCGTCCCTAGACTTCCTTTTTCATAACCCCACAGCAAATTAAAGCACAGTATAAAAAATATGGTAATTGTATCCTCATTCATTTGCATGAAAAAGGCATGAGTTCATTAAGATTCTAGATCGGAAAATAATCAAAGATAATTCGCTTTCCAAGGGAACGGAATCAGATAGAAAGTATATAAAAACTACATAGTCTTGAAACAATGTCCCTGATGAAGTTTTATTACATTCCTAGAATCTGTTAGTGTTATGTACTGTCTCGCGGGACTAGTGGTCGCGAAGCGCGACTGCTGAGCATAAACCCTTGGGTTCGATTCCCAGGTCAGGCAAAGTGTTATTCTGTTTTCTCATCAGGAATTTCTCAGTAACAGCCTCGGAGTCTGGGTTTGTGCTCAGATGATGGCAATAGGCTCGCTCCCTATTACATGGGACATATACATAACTGGCGAAATGTGGGTGCTAATTGGTACGACGCGCGCGTGCGCGTGCTTGTATGACAAGATGTATGAACGTAGATTAGGCAAAAGCAGTATGTAAGTGTCGTAGCAGGTGGCGTTCTGTGGTTTCTGCCTATCCCCGTGGGAAAAAGGCGTGAGTTTATGTATGTGTATGTAATGGGTACACCTCTGCCTAACTCTTCGGGAATTACAGGCGTGATGTTATATTATATACAACCTTATTTTCTGTTTACCACAAACCTAAAAAAGGGTCATTGTACTCATCATTATGAAAAAGTTTTACTATGTGACTAAATTCGAAATGGCGAAAAATAAATTCAGCTGATTTATACATTTCGTCGACTTATGTGAACATAAATGTGTGGATTTTCTGATTTATTTTTCCGTAAAATCGGGCTTGGTCCCGTAGTAAAAGTTGCTTGTAATATATTATCTTCTGACCGAATTTTGGTCACGGTGGACAATCATAATGGAGACTAGTAGTAGTAAGGAGATACAATCATAGGTTCACTCCCTCTTCCCTTATTCTCATAGTTCAACCGGATAGCAATCCGACACCATCGTAGAGAGATCAGGCGTAAGACCAACAGCTTTACGTACTTTCCGAAGCACGGGGTTATCACACAACCAACTTCCGAACTCCGGGCTGCTACTGAGAATTTCAAGTCAAAGTCAAATCATTTATTTCAATTAGACCATTAAAAAGTAAAAAAGAAAAGAAAAGAGCCAGTTTTTACCAAAATAGAAGTAGTTTCGTCGGTTCTTTTTGAAGTGTAAACTTCTTTAGCGGCGTTGAGCACTTTTTCTGTAATGGGTATAAAATCTTAAACTCGCGGCGAAAATGTATGCCTGGGCCTACTGTTTCGTTTAGACAGCGCAGGGCGCTTGCGCGAATGATAATTGTAATAGTTTTAAAGTTAAATTTTTAATGTAATATAAATTGTCATGTTTGTGTACGATAGCGCAATAAATGAATATTGTATTCTACCACATAAATGATAGTACTTTTATACTGATAAAGCAATTGGTGCAAAATTATTCCCTAACCATTCCAAAATATCAAACATGCTCAACGTTAATTATCAAGTTTTCACTTCTGCCGGCACTCCCGGAGTGCAACCCGTTTTTTTTTCTTTCTGTTATCTCTAATCTCCATGTAAAAACCCAATAACACTTTGTCTGACCTGCAAATGGAATCCAAGACCAAACGCTTTACTGTCGCGCTTATGAACACGAGGCAACCGAGGTAGAATCTAGGTTAACCACGTATCATACCACGTTTATGGTGATTTTAATCTTCATGTAGGTACACCTTCCCCAGGGGAGAGTGGGGGGGAGTGAGTTCCCAGCGTAGCAGATAAAGCGATTTCTTTGAAAGCATTATCGTGTAATTACTAGGTAGGTATGTAATCCCAAAAAGAAAAAAAGGTTGAAAGAATAGTCATGAATAAAAATTAGATCTTTCTGGTATAATAAATGTAGCTGTTAATTACATGTTACTAGCTCACCTAGCAACGTGTTGCTATGGCTCAAATTTGTAATAAAAAAATACAGATAACATCATGCCTATAATCCCCGAAGGGTTTAGGCAGAGGTGTACACACTAGTATACCCACATTTCGCCAGTTATGTTTAAGTCCCATGTAATAGGGGGCGAGCCTATTGCCATCAACCGGGTACAAATCCAGACTTCGAGGCTGCTGAGAAATTCCTGATGGATAAAATAATCCAATGACACTTTTCTATCTTCCTATTTTATTTTATTTTGTTTTATTAATTCTTTGTTTTAAGTTGGATCAAATTACACACATTAAACCTTTTAAAAAAAATGTTGATTAGTTCTGGAGTATATCCCAGACAAACATCGTGACGCGAGATTTTTATATAAAGTTTAGATATCATGTCTTGTACTTACGTATTTTTACGTAAAAGATATCTTATCCCTTATTATCGACTAAAACAAAGAACACACAGTGAGCTAGAGAGCTTTACAGCCAATCAATATCATTTTGTCATGATTGTAGCAACATTTCCAACTTTATACCACTAGCTTTAACACATTACTTTGTCTGCGTGGACGCCAAACTTGAAGTTAAAATCAAATCCGTTCTTAGCTGACGTCTACTACCTCCTTGCCAAATTTCAGCTTTATAGGTCAAGTAGTTTTCGAGATTTCGTGTTTAGTAAGAGGGTGACGTTTCGCTTTTATAATGTAACTAGCTTCTGCCCTCAACTTCGTCCGCGTTAAAATTGATTTATTACACCATGAGAACTGTACATTTTTCCGGAATAAAAAATAGCCAATGTGCTATTTTAGATTAAAATTTATCTATGTGCCGAATTACGTCCAGGGCGTCTACCGCTATCTCTTATAACAATATTATTTTAATATTACTTTGTAATTTAATTACTTTTACTTTGTATTTTTATTTACTTTGTAAAGGATATGCTTAGATGGTTCGGTCATGTTGAGAGGATGAGTGAAAAACGATTAACAAAAGGTATTTATATGGCAGAGGTGAGTGGTAACGCAGGGAGGGGTCGCCCTATTGGTGAGGTTCTTCAGAAAGGTCAGGTGCGGAGTACTCGTAACCGGCGTGCTTGTATGACGAGATGTATGAACGTAGATGGATGGCGAAAGGAGTTTGTAAGGATCGTAGCAGGTGGCGTTCTGTGGTTTCTGCCTACCCCCATGGGAAAAAGGCGTGAGTTTATGTATGTGTACTTTGTAATTTCTGTTGTTGCATTTTCAACTCTCGGCGCTGATCCAAGCGTTGAAAATCCAACAGTGCGGAAGGCAAAGTAATATTAAAATAATATTGTTTTAAGAGGTTGTGGTAGGCCCCCAGATCCATTGAACCGTTTTGGCGTGATTGAGTGACAAACATCTATATAATGCGGGCTTGCGGACGGCGAGTAATGGGTAGCTCGCCGTCCGATCAAGGACCATGCCCGGGTCGACGGCGCGTTCTGTTCGCGCGCGCCTCAAAGAGCTGTCAGCACAGGGACGGGGCCCCAATAGGGGCCAAACGCCTGCCGGGGTTGCGGGACGTCTTAACAGGATACCGTGGCCCCGGAACATAAAGGGCAACAGAAGGAACAGGGTGTTTTTTTAGTCAGTAAAAGTCTGACAGTCCCTTCCGCCCCACCCAGGACGGAAGGAGTCATTTGATGATTTTTACCACCAAAAAAAAAACATCTATACACTATGTAACAAAAACCCTGTCAGATCAGTGTTGCCGTTGATCAGTTTTTATGTTTTATTTTAATTTAATTACTTCTTCTTTCTTCTTTTTTTTTTTCACTGGGGAAAAATAATAATCTCAAATCCATTAAATGGTTACGTATATGTGTACGCAGAACGATGCCGAATAATACCCTTAAGGATCGGACAGGGTTTTTGTTACATGCTGTATATAAGAACATTCGCATTTTAAAATAGTAGTAAGATTAATGATAATAGGAGCCTATTAATGTCCCACTACAGGTCAAAGACCTTTTCTCTTATATAGCTCACCACGCTCGCTCAAGGCGGGTAAATAATATAAGTTTCACACGAAATCACAAGGTTTTCTCTCAAATCATATATGAGACAATACAGCCTAACATTATATTACATTCTCACACAAACAAACTCATAACTAAAATACTTCAACTCAGTACACTAAACCTTTCCCTTAAAACCTACGACCATTCCCATCGTCACTCCACGAACTCCCTACAAAATTAAACAGATATTCGTTAGCATGAAGAATTACCCTTCAACAAAAACAAATGAGTCGTGACCCTTGGTTGTTACAAAATAAAATGAGTGCTGACCCTTTTAGTTGCTAAATAAAATGAATGTTGACCCTTGCCTGTCGAATAAAATGAAGTATGTCAGAATAGATGTCGAAATTTTATGTTATTGATACTTGGGTTGAAAGGGGGAGAATTTGCATGCTGATTGGGGTAGGAAGTCGTTCTGTTTTTATTTGGTCGTGTTTTGTTAACGTAGAATATAAATTGTAGGAGGGCAATCAAGTGGGGGGTTCTGTTAAACGTGAACCGGTAAAAAGGGTAACAATCAAGAGTATATACAAAATGTAGCATCGGGTTTTAAGACAAAGTCTGTTATTTTTCCTTAAAAAGTTTCATTTAAAGTCAAAAAACACGATCTTCCTTCTATGTATTTATCAAGAAAATCCCCTTTGAGCCAAAAAGGCACCACGCCACGCTCGTATTACCAAAAACCTTTACTTAGTCTAATTACAAGCGATAATAATGTAACGAAAATACACGCAAAATAATAACACCTATACTGAAACTTGCGACGTTTCACCCCTTTGTACCCCTTTCAACCCCCGAACACAAAATAAATGGGTACAGAAGGTCGGCTTCGTACAATGAACTAAAATACACACACACAAAGACATGTTCTTGCTACTGACATAAATGTCAGATATAGTTTGAGATATACGTACGTATGAGTGAGTTCCCTTCCGCTCGCTGTCTACCTTCTATACGTATTTATTCTGTGCCCCAAGGCTGTTATAACGAAGCGTAAGATATTCAAACTATTAACAGAATTTCTTAAATTTACACCCCCAGGCACTATACTTCGAAGATTAGCTTTACAAATGACTTAGAAATAATAATAGAAAGGGGTACTAAATGAGTGAACGAGCTTCAATATTACAGAATTGAAAACGAAAGTTTGTTTTGTTTCAACCCGTTTTGGAACGTAGGTATCTACCTATTATGGCATACCTAACTATACTTTGTTTTCATTATTTCCATATATTAGGAAGCTTATAAATCACTAGCACTCTCCCCGCGACTTCGTTCGCGTGATTTTTCTTACGGATCCCTAATTTTTTGATAATAAAATATAGCCTATAGCACTTAGTGATAACGTAGCTTCCAATTTGTGAAAGAATTTTCAAAATCGGTTCTTGGATCTATTATTATATTATTATTATATTACTATATTCAGAGATTACCCCCTACATACAAACTTACAAACAAATGTTACCTCTTTATAATATTAGTATAGATTAGGTGTTTATTGTGTGTGTAAATAGATAAATAAATAAAAGATAGTAAGATGAGGAGTTTTGGTCGAAAATCCTAGTCACCAGTAGGCCAATTTTAACTCACAATAAATGTTAAAAATTTATCAAAAATTTTGGTAAATTAGAGTTGTATTTAGCGATCATCGCTAAGCATACGGGAAGTGCACTTTAGATCTGCGTCTTTTAAGCACAGGCTGTAAAACGTAAAATGATTTTATCAAATCGGATTAGGAGTTTCTGAGGTAAGCCCAATCAAACAAACAAAGTTTTTAGCTTTGCCCTATTAGTATACATAGATAGAGAATAGGGAGAGAGAATAGATGGTTAAGATGTTTTTACTGGCATAATATAAAGATAAATTCTAACAAAATCTTAATTTTTATCCGACTGCAACGAAAGGGTTATTTTAGAATGAAACATTACCCCTGTTCACATTAGTAGTAGTAAAAGCGATTTTTAATTAATAAACATGAAAACTTTAATAACATCGACGCCCAGTCGACACGCGATATTTTCATAATGTAAACTAACATTTTCATGACCACTGCAGTATGTTTTTCAAATGTATCGATACTGCAGGTATTATACAAATTGTTTATTTGAATATGTGAACTTGTTTGAAGTCAATCAATCTGCCTAGCCTTTTCCCAACTATGTTGGAGTCGGCTTCCAGTCTAACCGCATGCAGCTGAATACCAGTGTATTACATGGAGCGACAGCCTATCTGCCCTCTACAACCCAGTAACTGGGTAATACGATATCCCTTGGTAAGACTGGTTGTTAGACTTTCGGGCTTCTGACGACCCTTAACGACTGTCAAAGTTCCACGTGTGACAGCCTACTTGTTTGTATTATGCAGGAGATATTATAGTGCACAATGATTCTGTATGCAAATATTGTAAAATATTGATTTTAAAAGAGTACGTATGGAGTTTCTTGCCCATCCTTCTCCATACAAAGCTACCTTTTGGAAGGGGTAACTAGATTCAATCCTTTTTTTGTATATGACGTTCAAAAGTGCCTTATAATGGCCTAATTGAAATAAATGATTTGACACAAGTATGTGTATAAATACAGATGCACTCTCTCTTCCCTAGTCTACTCTCATAATCAGATGGGACGGCGGCAATCTGATACGACTAGGGGAAGATCAGGCGAAGGGTCCAGGGGTCACACCACCAAAACTAAATTGTAAACAGAGAAATACCTACCGAACAGAAAAACCCAATAACACATTCTGCCCGACTTGGAAATCACGGGAATCCTTGGACATAAATTTTTCAGTACCATCATTATTTATATTTTAGTATATCCACCTAATATATACAATCTAATATAAAAGCGAAAAGTCACTCGTTTACTCACCCATCACGAAATATCTAAAACCGCTTTAAGGTGAAGTTTGGCAGGGAGGTAGTTTATAGTTAGTAGACATCCGTTAAGAAAGGATTTTCCAAAATTCACCCCTAAGGAGATAAAACGGGGGTCCAAAGTTAGTATAGAGAAAACAACTTTGACGCGGACGAAGTCGAGGGCAGAAGCTATATTAACAAAACAGATAAACTATAGCAATCAAATAGTAACAAAAAAAGAAACTAAAACATAAAAAAAATCGCCGTAATCCAATAATTAATATAGCATTAATAATATTTAATTGAACTATTTATTTTACTTCTACGAATATTGTCTAAGGAACAAATAAACGCAAACAATATTTTTTGTTACTTGTTCCTTACAGATAAATCTATATACAAGTGTCTATATAAATAAGAAAGTTTATACGCCAAATATAATGAAAATCAAAGATTAGGTTACACTGTTATTTCTATAAAGGAACAATATTTACTGACTGTTCATATTGTAAGGGAACTTACATATTGGATTTTAGCGACCTTGGTCGCTAAAATATGGTCGATGAAATAGATGTCATAATAAAATATACTTATAGTGGTATCTATTTATGTTTTCTTATAATAATATAAATATCAAACGAGGTTCAAACTTACCCCGTAACATACAGAGTTACATTAGTACGGAGTATGGATGTTAATCTACGGCCATAATAAAACCTTAATAACGTTCAAACTTAAAATTTAAAAAAATATGGTCGTATTTCAACCAGTTGGCGACCACTAGTAATTATGTTTCGTTAGTAAAATAATCTGCGCTAGACTGTAATATCAACAGATTTCATACACAGTTAACTTAATTTGAATTGCTCTCCAACTTGCACTTATTTAAGCAAACTTCACGTTAAAACCTTAAAGTTCACACTTTCGACACTCAAATGTTCTATGTTACAATAAATGTTCAAAGTTTTACATTTACTAAAGTAATTTAGAATTAACATGAAAATCTAATCAGCCCTTCATTTGGTCGTCGAAATCTCGAGTCTTCAATTAAATGCAACCACAGAAAGCAATTCATCATAATTGTGTGTAATAGCGAGTACTTATAAGCTCAAGAACGTTGTATTCCATTTAGTAAGAAACTATCTAAAAATCATAGCAAATAAATCTCATGCAATCACACACATACACCTCAGCGGTCAAGCCGTTTCGGAGAAAATGCGCTAAAACTTATTTTAACGAGCGAAAATATTTATTGCAGCGCCACCTGGCGAGCAAACACCATATGATCTATCTAAGAACCGTCGCTAAAGAATGACAAACCCTTTACAGAAAACTATATCTAAATAGGTCAAACCGAGAGATAAATGCGAATATTCTTTTGCACAAATAATCTTTATTGCAGCGCCCCCTGGTGCGTTAAGACTATAAACGCCTATCTAAGAACCATCACCAATGAAAGGAAAACCGTTTACAGAAAACCATATCTAAATCGGTTGAATCGTTTTGGAGATAAATGGCATCATTCGCTTGCACAAACAAACAAACACACAAGCAACCTATCACTGTAAACGGTTACACCATTTAATAAACCTACAGGAACACAAAAACGGGATAAGAACTAGCTTAAGTGCTATTCCAGATTATAATCCATCTCTGCGTCAAATTTCATCTAGATCCGTTCAGCTGTTTTTTCGTGGCTGAGTAGCAAAACTAGCAAACATCCATCCAATAAAATTTTCGTATTTATAATAGTAGTAACATTAAAAAATGTAATTTATATTAATTTAGAATGAATAAACGAATTTATTAGTATCATCTTTTGAACCGTTCCAAAATTATTGATTGAATTAAGCAACATCGGATTCGTCTGGTACCCTTTCAATACCATTTCAAATTCTATTACTGTAATTCAATTTCTGTGGTCGCGACAGTCAAGTGTGCATTACCCTTAATACTACACAAACTTAATTTTGTCTAGACAAGGTCAATATGTTATTGAAATACCAAAATAATGAGTAACTAATTCGGGTGAACTTAACTTTTGGTGTGCGATAAAATATTCTTTGATTAATTTCGCCGTATTTTTTCAGCGCCTTTGGATGGTAAAATTGAGGGTAATTTTTGCGTTCGAGAATAATAATTGTAAGTTATAATATTTTATTTCGACGATAAAATATACATGTTTCTTATATTATAGTAGACTAGATTATGCCCGCGACTGCCTTCGTTTGAATGTATCACGGGGAAACTGAGAATAGCATTCGTTACTTTTTTTTAGACACTTTACAGTGAAAGTACAAACATAATATTAGGTTCAGCGAGCAAAAAAAATTATTTTTATAGTTACCGTGTAAACATTCATATTTATAATATCACACACCATCTCGCCTGTAATCCCCGAAGGGTTAGGCAGAGGTGTACCCAATAGCACATCCACATTTCGCCAGTTATGTTTAAGTCTCATGTACCTAATAGGGGGCGAGCCTATTGTACTGTTATTCTAATAGTTCAAACAGATACCTTAATTTTAATCTCGGAAATCTTACTCAACGTTAAAACTGGGTTATAAAACACGTATTTTATACATTATGTCCCCTGTTTTTATTTTTTTTACACTTAAAACCAGTTGTACACAAAACTTGACAAAAACGGAAACAAAATAGTAAACAAAACATTTTTGGAAACAATATCAATACATGTTTGATACTTGTTTTGAACAAAACATAACACAAGCGTGCCCTTGCACATCATAAAGAAGCTTTTACAGTTCCCCATTCTGGAAAAATTTTGCAGGAAAAAGGCTGGCATCCATTTTTTTAAGTAAAGGAACTTTGCGGAACAAAGGTAAACAAGAACACGAAAAAACACTTTAAGGACTTACTTAAATAAATAGAAAATATTGAAAGAAAACTTTACAGGTACTTATAACGTAAGATACTATATCAATTCTCTCTAAACCTATGGTTATCCAGGTATACTTCTATACTAATACTAATAACAAACTAATCTTTACCAATATCTTTATTAGCTCTACAGTTTATATGTTTTTGTTTTTGATCTTAGACATTACTGACATCATTCCGTGACTCGGAAAGCACGTTAAGCTGTTGGTCCCGGCTGTCATACGTGGATCTTTGACAGTCGTTACGAGTCGTCAGAAGCTTGAAAGTCTTGAAAACCAGTCTTGTAGGTAAGACTGGTTTTCAAGACTTTCATCGGGTATCGTATTACCCAGTTACTGGGTTGTGGAGGTCAGATAGGCAGTCGCTCTATGTAAAATGCTGGTACTCAGCTGCATCCGGTTAGACTGAGACAGTACATAGTTGAGAAAAGGCTAGGCAGAAGGGGGGGGGGGGGTTGAACGTGCTTCTAATCTCCGGAATTACTGGTCCGATTTTGAAAATTGTTTCACGAAAGAAAATTCATGCGGAATTCACGTGGCGGGCGTAAGCTAGTATTGTAATTAAAGGTATGAAATGGTTTGTTTGTAAGAGGTAATCTCTGAAAGTAGGAAATTACACTATTGCCGTTTTATGGTATAGTAATACAAGTATCTAGAAACTAGCTTTTGTTCGCGACATCGTCCACGCCACATAATGTTATCCCATGGGAACCTTAATTTTTTCCGGGACAAAAAGTACTTATTGTTCTATTCCAGACTAAATTCTATCTCTGTACCAAATTTCATCCAGATCAGTTCAGCAGTTCTGGCGTGATTGAGTAACGAACATCCATCTAAACTTTCACATTTATAATAATACTAGCTGATCGGCCCACACGTTGATGTGGCTCAGGTTTGCAATCAAAAAATATTAAGACCAATAATTGAGATAAATACTATCCTATCTTTCAAGTTGGATCAAACTGCACACGGTGTGCACGGTGTGGTGTTTGTCCATCCCGGACAAACAACGTGACGCGTAATTTATATACACTATGTAACAAAAACCCTGTCAGATCAGTGTTGCCGTTGATCAGTTTTTATGTTTTATTTTAATTTAATTACTTCTTCTTTCTTCTTTTTTTTTTCACTGGGGAAAAATAATAATCTCAAATCCATTAAATGGTTACGTATATGTGTACGCAGTACGATGCCGAATAATACCCTTAAGGATCGGACACGGTTTTTGTTACATGCTGTATATTAAAGAAGATTATAATAGTAGGTAGTCAGATGACAAATACGCCTGAAAACTATGCAATAGTAATGTGACAGGATTCAATTCCCAACGGTCAGCCAATTGACTTAGTGTTCTTCTCTATATTATATTAATAGGTACTTTTTAGTCCATGTACTTACCTGTAACTTAGTCCATAGTTAGGTACTTAGTCGTAACTTGTTGTAGTATGGCGAAGTAGGTAGAAGGTTAATGCCCTGTTGTTAGTTTTGGGCTTAAATTATTATGGTAATTAATTCACATAATATTATAATGAAAATATGCCTACGGGGTCAATGAACCCATCAGGTATATAATATTAACTTCTTGAACTGCAGAAACTTAGTGTTTGATATGACAAAAGCTTCAAAGTATAGCTCTGTCCCTGTCATTTTTATGTGTATAAAGTAAGAGGTGATAAGACACGACTTTCCTAAAAAAACACTTCATTTTAGTCCTGTGAACTTGATTAATTTGCATTAACTGTGAAAATAGATTTTTAGCCGCTTCGAAATCAATAAGTAATTTGCCAATTGATTTGAATTGTGGGTGTACAAGGGTACAACTCTGCCTAACCCTTCGGGGATAACAGGCATGATGTTATTATGTTATATTACAATTAGGTCGAAAAACGGGACTAGATTTTAACGTAGATTATTCATTTCTGCAGATCATCATCATCATCATCTGCTTAGCCTTTTTCCAACTATGTTGGAGTCGGCTTCCAGTGTTACCGGATGCAGCTGAATACCAGTATTTTACATGGAGCGACTGCCTATCTGACCTCCACAACCCAGTAACTGGGGAATACGATACCCCTAGGTAAGACTGGTTGTCAGACTTTCAAGCTTCTGACGACTCGTAACGACTGTCAAAGATCCACGTATGACAGCCGGGACCAACAGCTTAAAGTGCTTTCCGAAGCACGGAATGATGTCAATGATGTCTAAGATAAACTTTAGAAAGTACACATGAATTGAAAAAGTCACACTGGTACTTGCCCGGATTCGAACACACAACCTCATGCATGAGAGGCGGGCGCCTTAACCGCTAGGCCATCACGACATTCATTTCTGCGAAAATAAACCGAAATAATCTAAACTTTATCATTATGACACCAAAATCCTGATGAGTTTTTCACGTGAAGATAGTTCGACACACAGTAAAAGTTGCATTCTTTCAAAAAGTTTAATTAGTTAAAAGTTGCAATGCATTCGTTTTACTCAAAGTTTTTAGCTAAGATTTGGAATACGGTTCCAAATTAAGATTGTCGAGCTAATTTTGCAAAAGTTTGTTTAATTTCTGCAGTTAGCAGATGTTACTTCGCTATTCCTTGTGTTTGAACGAATGAATGAATGATCTCTTTATTTGAGTGAAAGAATGACTGAAGTTATATCGAGCAAGTCTATTTTATTTTTAGACTACTTGCCATTTCGTACACGTGGTTTTTTCCCACCCGTGTTAAGAGTGGGTAGTAAGCAAAATTACCATTTTTTTTTTTTATTTTACATTAACAATTCCAGATTTCTAGGCTTAAAATACAAATGTATCAAAACTACATGATATTTTCGAGGGTTCTCATTGATCAAAAACATAAAATAATAACATTTTCTCGATAGAAAAACATCACGAAGTAGCCTCTAATTTTTTGTTTTTTTCGATTTATACACGATATTATTATTATAATGACTAATATGACGAAAATTTGATAATTAGTTACATTATTATACATGAGTGAGGATTTTGTCTAGGCCTTTTAGGTAATTCCTTTTATTTTTGGAGTTATTACGATAAAACACTTAACACGGGGCGCGCGGGTGAATTATACAAGTTTGCTGGCTTTTGGCGCGCCCTTAAGTTATGTCTTTTGTTATTGCTAAGCCCCCGTGGGCCGTAGCGTGATGTTATATAGGTCATTCTATTTCTCAGGAATCTGGCTATCCTACACAAAGAGATTTTTCCCATCCCACTAGTAATTCAAGATATTAACGCGTTTAAACAAACAGACAAAAAGCTCAAAAAACAGACAAACAGATGAAAATACAAACGTTCAACCTTCATTAACATTCAATAATATTCATTAAGTTCACACAAGCAAAAACCAATTCCATCGTGGTATTATCGTTATTTATCCGTTTTTTATCATATACTATAAAAAATAGAGTGTATTCTTCAATGACACCATAAATTATACTATAATGATTTGAATGTAACTTACCTATAATAAATATAATTATTTTTGACTGGAAATTAGTGAAAACAGTCCTTACAGTTCTTAGGTTTAAAGTAGATTTTTACTTAGCAACGATCGATGGTAAGTACGTACAGTCAACAAAAGAAATAGGTATGCAGTGTCGTCAGATATAGTTACTGTTGAAGTTTTCTTAGAAACCAATGGATGTTTTCAAATGTAATTCGTCGCGCCGTCGCCACGTGCCCGTGTCTTAGTTAACTATTTGTGCCTAGTTGTTACCGAAATATTATTATTTTAGGGTTCTGTAATCCCCTGTGTTTAACCGATCATTAAACTTTTACTATACAAACTGAGACCCCCCTCTCTCATAAATTTAATTTAAAAAGTAGATCATAAACAGTTCATTCATTAAAGTTAAGTTTTAGTTGAAGACATCCATCGGTTTCTAAGAAAACTTCAACTACACACATCAAAAGTGTCTAGGGATCAATATACTATTATTACCAAATACATCTTGATCCCTAGACACTTTTGATGTGTATATATTTGACGACCCTGCATACCTATCTCTTTTGTTCACTGTACCTACTCCAGATTGTAATTTCAAGCCAGTCAAGTAATCCAGTAAAATCAAGTAATGTGTGGAGTACGGACGTCTGCATTAATTTATGAGGTAATTACTTTGTTTGCTAAGCACTGTGGGTGCGTGAGGGGCACCCCACTACCAACCCAATTAACAAAAGTCTATACGTATAAAATCAAAACCAAAACCAAACACGAATGTGTCAAGAAAGTTTTAATTAACAAAAGAAACATCAACTCATTTTCATAATAAAATAGGCAGTACCTACCCTCCAGATTAATTAATTATCGAACAATAAGGTAACAAAACTCAACCCAAATGAGTTTCAGCTAATTTTGAAGTAGAAAGAACAATTTTCATGAGTTTCTGTAATAATAAATCGATGGCAGCAAAGTAGAAACGGACATCTACATTTTTTCGAAAATGCTTTTTTTACAAAAATGAGCTTATATTAATCCTATCTACAAGTCTGTATTAAAATTTTTTCAAAATTCAATATAACAAAGAAAATCTGACACGTAATTGAAGACATCTACACTGGATTTTTAAAAAACATCGCAGTAGAAACGGACATGTGAATTTGTCCGCTTTTACTTCGGAGCTTTGACAGATGAATGGAAACGTCAACAAAGACATCAGTCAGTTGTCACATTCTATCGCGTACCGGTATAAATGTAATAATAATGATAGTGTTTACAGTTCATTATTAGTGCTAGTAATGAAATCTTAGAGTGAGTAATAAAAATTATTTTGAGGTTACAGTTCGACGTAAACACGGATATCTGCCACTTGTTCGTTTATAAAGATGTTCTTTAAATATCCTTAAATGTATTACAGGAGATTATTATCTTACTTTATTAGATATTTTAAATGAAATGGGCACTTTTTTATTACAATGTAATAAAACTTTGACGTAGAAGAAGACATCTGCCTGATAAACGGTTATCAGGCAGATGTCTTCTTCTACGTCAAAGTTTTTTCAGAGTAAAAAAAGACATCTACATTATTTCAGTAAAACAACGATAAAGCGATAAAACCTATTACACAATTCATAAAGAAGGTTATTTTAAAGCGTTATAGAAAATTTCAGGTTAATCGATCCATAACTCACAAAATAACCACTCTTTTAAACTAAATCTGCTCTCCTGTAAAGTTGCGATTTTGTAGATGTCCGTTTCTACTTTGCTGCCATCGAAATTGTTGAAATGAAAGCATGAAATTCAAATATTCTTTTGTTTTTTCTTTTTTAATTTGCTGCTTAGTATCGCATAGTAATAAAAAAACCTAAACTACTACAATGTCGTGATGGCCGAGTGGTAGAGGCACCTGCCTCTCATGCATGAGGTTGTGGGTTTCAATTCGGGCAAGTACCAATGTGATTTTTTCAATACATAATTATGTACTTTCTAATATCGTAGACATCACTGACATCAGTGAGGAAAACATCGTGAGAAAACCTGGACTTGTAATTTATATAAGTCTGGAATCGCCACTCCGCCTTGAGCAAGCGTGGTGATCAATGCCTTCTTTGTATGAGAAGAGGCCTTTGCCATGCAGTAGGACAGTATAGGCTGGAGTATTATTTATTATTAAACTATTGATTAAGTTCCTATGGCCACTCCGGCTCTATCATCAGACCATCTCTGTGACATCATTGTATTGCATTGTCATGCAAATCCCACATTTACGCAAAATTTCAGCTCAATCGAACATCGGGAAGTGGCTCAAATTTAACTTGTAAGATTTGATCGTCTACAGGTGAAAGTAATTAAAAGCTTGTAAGTAATAACGTAAGAAATTAATTACGCAAACGACCGTAGTACATCCTTCCACAGTCTTCTTAGGAGTAAAATATCTTTAAAAGACATAATAAAGTATCCCTATTCAACTTTTTAATAACTTTCAGCGTCTTATTTTCTCAATTGCCTGGGCTGTGGGCTAAATGCTGGTCTGGCCTTGTAATTTAAGATTTTTTATTATTTTGAACTAAATGGGTGTTTGAGAAGTTGCTTCTGATAGATAGGTAGTTAGGGACTGACTGGGTGGAGAGGAATTGAATGGCTCTGGTGGGTACTTACAAAATGGCACGTTAACATTTCTTTTTTAATTTAAAAGACTGATTTCTGCCTGCGTCATTGTCAGTGTATAATTTAAGCAATATTTCATAAAGAAACATATTATTATACTCGACAAATAATGTGAGGCGAAAGGAGTATAGTTATAAGTATCGTAGCAGGTGGCGTTAAATTCTGTGGTTTCTGCCTACCCCAATGGGAAAAAGGAGTGAGTTTATGTACATACATACATACACTACATATATCTGTGATATGTATGTATGTATGTATGTAGTGTATATGTATGTAGTACATACATTTATGTAATGTAATGAAGCTTCCTATCAGATTTTTTGTAATCGGAGCAGTGCTTCCAGAGATTACTACCTCTTAAGTCTTATCTTTGCCTTGTTATAATATTACTAGGAATCCGCCCCGGCTTCGCATGGGTGTAAATTCACCTGCTAGATATCAGCCAAATAATCAGCCAAATCAGCCAAGCCTAATCAGCCAAATCGATCCTGACGATACCATATACTCAGAAATAAACGATAGGTATTCTATTCTTCTATTCTCGAATTTTGCGCTTAGCAACACATCTAGCCATTCATCTTTATTTATATAGATATATTATTTCGATAGATAGATAGAAGATGTACCTAGATGGAACTTAAAAATTACTGTCTGTAAACTTGTTGGTCAGTGGGTCATTTTAATATTTCTTGACCGTAGAATGATCTTTTTGCACTCTATTATACAAATTGCAACCAGTAACGCAAGGGTTAAAGTACAGAAAGGCGAATCTAATAACGTTTGGTAGAATTAACCCGTTGTGCTGTAACCCTAGTGAATCTACAGCTAGCAAAAGCAGCATAAATATAGATTAGGCGGCTAACCTACCTACTTGTAAAGTGCAATGCTCATTCTATTCAACCAGTTGGGATTAGTCATCTCTTAACTGCCATGGCTTATTTATACTAATACTTAGTATAATAAAGTTAAAGCTGAGATTTATTTGTTCATTTGTATAAACGTGATAATGGTGCCGATTCCCTTGTTCACAAACTAGACTAAATTTAGAGAATTGACATCTCTTACTAACATACAGCGAAAGAAAAGGACGATGACATTTAAGAACTAAGTTAGAGATGTCAAATTAGTTTTGCCTTGAACTTTTCCGTATTTTTAATCTACACGTTTCACGATGTCAACTATAATTGTATGGATGTGTCAGATTGACTATATTTGACAGCTCTTATTTACATTCGTCTCTTTCTTGTTTTATTGGACGGAAAAAGATAGAAATAGTCTAATTTTAGTTTAGTTGTGAACAAGGGAATCGGCACCAATATCTACCTATAGACCTACCAGTCGTATTTAAAAAAATATTTTGTATCATCAGGAACAGAACGGGCTACTAATACTTAGTATAATTAAACTGAAGGGATTTTTTGTTCATTTGTTAAAACGCGCTAATATCCAAACCTATCCAAACCTATTAGTCGAATTGAAAAATTATTTTTGACCTTATTGGTGAGGTTCTTCAAAAAGGTCAGGTGCGGAGTACTCGTAACCGGCGTGCTTGTATGACGAGATGTATGAACGTAGATGAGGCGAAAGGAGTATGCAAGGATCGTAGCAGTTGGCGTTCTGTGGTTTCTGCCTACCCCCATGGGAAAAAGGCGTGAGTTTATGTATGTACCTATGTATGTATATGATAGCGAGATTCATGATAAATATTATAGGCTACTAGCACTCTCCTCGCGATTTACTTCGCGTGATTTTTCTTACGGATCCCTATTTTTTTAAATGAAATATAGCCTATAGCTTTCAGTGATAACGTAGCTTCCAATTTGCGAAAGAATTTTCATTTATTGACGAGATGTATGAACGTAGATGAGGCGAAAGGAGTAGGTATGTAAGGATCGTAGCAGGTTCTGCCTACCTCTATGGGAAAAAGACGTGAGTTTATGTATGTATGTAATTTTGAAAAGAGTGACCTTCGAGTTTCTCAATAGGCTCACCCCTATTACATGGGACTCAAACATAACTGGCGAAATGTGCGTGTACTAATAAGTACACCTCTGTCTAACCCTTCGGGGATTACAGCCGTGATGTTATTTACGTTGTTTAACAAAATCACTGTTAAATTTTGACAAGTGTCCAAATTTTTCGCACGCCAGTATACTCGCACGTATTTTACCTATGTCCAATTTTCCCCCACTTCTCTAAACTACACCTAGGAACTTGTTACTAAGGTCTTAAAAGCGGAGCACACAAGCATCCCGAAAAAGGCTTTACTGTATCGCAGAGCGCACTGCAGTGGGTATGCAATTCTCGCAATTCTCGTTGTCGGACCTACCTGGGAAACTGTTAAGTCTGACGCGGAAACCGCAATGAGCAAGGTAATGGCATGGTTAAACACTAATCTCTTGACTCTAAACCTAGAAAAAACCAGCTACATTCCTTTTGCCATCCGGCGTAACACAATGCCTTCTTCCGCTTTTGCTGTAACGGCTCACACATGCAAAATTCCTTCCACTAGCTGCACGTGTCAGCCACTTACAAGAGCAAACTACATCAAATATCTCGGAGTAGTGATAGATGACGGCCTAAGATGGAACATACAAATCGGTGCCATATCCACTAGAACTTTGCGCCTCATTCATACCCTAAAGCTACTCAGAGGGTCGGCTAATCCTAAAACCATGAAGATGATATACTACGCACTATGCCAGTCAGTAATTGGTTACTGTATTGCGGTGTGGGGAGGTGCCGTAAAAACCAGCTTGATTCGGGTGGAAAGAGCACAGAGAGCCATTCTTAAAGTAATTACAAGAAAACCACACAGATTTCCAACATCAGAACTATACTCAACTTATAAAGTTCTAACGGTGCGACAACTGTTTGTGCTCCAAGCCACCCTGCGGAGGCACGGCACCCTCCCACTCCGTAATCCAAACAAACGTACCTATCTTCCACCTTGGACTCTACACAAGACAACCTTCGCGTCACATCAATATTATCCACTGAGTACCCACATCTATACCAAAATTAACAAACACCTAAACATCACAAACCTAAACACGCATGCTCTTAAATCTAAACTAACCGACTGGCTTCTAACGAAGGACTATTCTTACACGGAGTCGTTACTAACATACACTAAATAATAATACACAACACACGCTACCCGTCATACATACACACACACATACACCCCCACACATGACACGGACATCACATCACATTACACCACACCTTCCTTCTTTTTTATTTTTTATTTTTATTTTTTATCTTATATAGCTGCTTCTTTTATTACTTTTTATTTTTAATTGTTTTTACCTTTTTGGATTGTAAGTCAAACGGTAGACGGGCACAGTCCTCTTGCTAAGTTTTTGTTGTTCATGTCATTGTATTACCTCGACCAACCACTACCTCTTAAGATACAGGTGTATATCCTAGTTTAAGAGGCATAGTGATCGACCTTTTTGTACAGATTTGCAACATGAACTCTGAATGTGAACTTTTAATCTGTCAATCTGTATTTTTTGGCCAAATAAACGTTATTATTATTATTATTATTAGATCGGTACTAAAAGATTTACAGGCAGATACGAGTATTAACGACGTGAACACGAATTGAGTGTAGCTCTGTCTTTACAACGTGGAGGGGACATCGGCGCCCAAAATTTTACCATGAATTTAGTACAGAGTTTCAAGAAACGGAACTTTTTTGTCGCTTACTTAAAAGATGTATTCTAAACAACAGTCTAGTTTTCAAATAAATAATAACTTTACTAACATAAATATAAGTTATATTTTAGTTTACTAATACATTATGTTGCTTATACGAATTAAATATGTTTTTTTTAAACCGGCCAAGTTCGAGGCAGAATCACACACGAAAGGTTCAGTAACACTAACATTTGTATGTATTACCAATATAGTATCGAGCCAAAAACGCAAAAAACAGGTCTCTTGTAATTTCTAACTTCTATTTCTTTTTATTTTTCGGTATAGCGGCAATAGAAATACACATTCTGTGAAAATTTCAACTCTCGAGCTATTACGGTTTATAAGATACAGGTCGCTGACAGACGGACGGACGGAGCGAAGACTTAGCAACAGAGTCCCGTTACCTTCGGGTACGGAACCACTAGATCGATAACAAAAATTATTTCACTATAAAGCTACACATTTTCTAAGTGGTTTTCTATATTATTACTAATTATAAAGAGGAAAGATTTGATTGTTTATTTGAATAGGCTCCAAAACTACTGAACCGATTTGAAAAATTCTTTCACTGTTGGGAAGCTACACTATCCCCGGGTGACATAGACTATACTATAGGCTGTATTTTATTATAAAAAAATTAGAAATCCGTAAGAAACATCACTCGAACGAAGTTGCGGGAAGAGTGCTAGTATGATATATTTGAATTTCGCACAGACGAAGTCACAAGCAGAAGGTAGTTGATGTATAATTTAATAGCTGTATATTGATCGATTGTTCGTGACAGGCAATTTTATATTGAAATCTGATGATTGACTAAAGTAGGCCACTGCGAAAATAGGTACCTACCGAATTGATTTATATTTTTTTACCAATCTTAATTTGACGAGAATGTTAGGCCCCTAGCACACGGCGTATTTTAAACGCGCAGACGACGCGCAGATGACGCGCGTACACGCGCTTCAAACGAGATTTGAACGCAACCTTGTAACCACACGGGGCGATCGTGAAACGCGCGTCAACTGCGCGTATACGCGCAGATACAGCGATACAGACGCGCTGTAGTCGCTCGTAGCTTCCGCGTTTTGGTCAGAGACTCCTCGTCAGTTGCCCCTCCTCTACCCCTACTCCGACTCCTTGTACACGCTTCAAACGAGTTTCAAACGCGCTTCACACGCACGTTTGTATCGCGTTTTACGCGCGTTTGATTTTATAAAAGCGCAAAAATCGGTATCTGCGTTTAAAATACGCCGTGTGCTAGGGGCCTTAGCGCCGTAGCTGAGCGATTGGCTGTTACGCTGCGTGTCGTGGTTTCAATTACCGTACAGAACAAATATTTGTTAGGCCTACAGTTAGTTGTACCGGGTCTGTTTGTTTGTGTATGTGAGTTACATGTTTGTAAACGTACCCACGATTCTGGGGAAATTTCTTGTGTAGGGCAACGATTTTAATTTAGATAAAAAATATAAAATAAGACCAACTTATTGTGCCACTGTAGGGCAAAGGCTTCTTCTTATACAGAGAAGGCACGAGCATTGATCACCACGCTTGCTCAATGCAGATTGGCGATTCCAGACTTATATTTTAATTTTAAGTTTGGGTTTTCTCACAATGTTTTCCTTCTCCGATGTCAGTGATGTCCAAGAGAAACTTAGAAGCTCATATGAATTGAAAATGTCATATTAGTACTTGCCCGGTAACCGGCTTGAATTGCTAAAGTCACAATGGTACCTGCCCGGTATCGAAAACGCAACCGCATACGTTACTTGTATAGTCAAAATCAAAAACATTTATTTCAATTAGACCATTTACAGACACTTTTGAATTGTCAAGGAGTCAGATAGTCCGAAAGCTGAAGCTAGTTGCTATAAAAAAGAAATATTTATTGAATTTGGGACTAAGTACCGACAGAAGTAAAAACTTAACGTCACTTTATAATGTCGGTGACGCGATCACATTAGAATGTCTGTGATGCGCATAAGTAGGTACCCATACCTACCAAAAAACGCGGTTAAAGAAGTAGAGTAGAAAAAATACTCCCAAAAAACCTAAGCAAACAAAACGCCACAGCAACGCATTCTTGCTTACCAGAACCTCCATAATAACACCACAAGCCTATGAATATTACAAAATCCAATGAATATTTATTCGTCATAATTTAACTATGAAATGGTAATTGCTGGGTCCTAAGCAAACAGATTCCTATTTTGATTACAGGACTGTTTAAGCAAATAAACTGATTGCAAAACGTGTTACTGGATTTTTGGCTTTACTTTAGTAGCGTACGTATATACCCACTGTTATTTTTGTTACGGATTTTATGTTGCGGAAAAACGCAAATTAAAGTAAAACAAATGATTAAACGTGGAGCTAGAATAAGGGTGCGCAGTGAACGTAAAGGTACAGTCAACAAAAAAGATTGGTGTCCAGGGTCGTCAGATACAGTTGATTGTTAGTCGAAAACTAAAAGGAAAAGGTGTGTTCTAAAACAATAAATAAAGAACTGAATTAATTATGTACAGTCAACAAAAGAGATAGGTATGCAGGGTCGTCAGATATACGTAGATGAAGTTTTCTTAGAAACCGATGGATGTCTTCGATTCAAATTTAACTTCACAAACTGTTTATTATCTACTTTTCAACCGACTTCAAAAAGGAGGAGGTTCTCAATTCGGGCGGTATGTTTTTTAAATTAAATTACATTCTAAGAAAACTTTGAATATATCTGACGACCCTGCATACCTATCTCTTTTGTTGACCGTACACCTGAGTATGTCCATGTAATGTAACGTTCTTACGAATGGTACAATACAAACAAAATCTCAAATTAAAATGGCATTTCCGTGTAATGTAACGTTCCTGCGAATGCTCGACGTTATGTTCGAAGTCTCAAGGCGATTACTGTAACATTTCTGTCTATTTTGCACGTTTTGCCTGCACTCGTGTCTTTGCTCGATGAAACGTTACACGAGCTCGCTTGTTTTTTTTATAAATCAAGTTGCAACAAAGCGTCGCGGGTTCAATGTTCGGTTCGTCAGACAGTGACACGTTCGAGCGGCTTGATGATTTATGACAAGTAAAGGCTCAAGTGTATACCAACCTTTACATAAATTCGTTCGATTTTCAAATCGGAATTACTCAATTCGCATACCAATATTTATTTAGTTTGAATTTATTATTCATGAGTAATAATTAGTGCGAAAGTGTATAAATGTACAAAAAAAATAGCATTGCCATATTTTAACGTGGTGCTGCCAGCTTTTTGGGCACTTGCCCCATTGACAGCAATGCGAACGAGTTTTTGATGCTCTATAACCTCCTCCTTTCTTTATTTTTTTTTTATATTCATATTCATTGTTTTCACATGTGGAAGCAGCAAAAATATTGCAACCAGGATTTGTATAAACCTAATTGAAAACTATACACATCAAAAGTGTCTAGGGATCAAGATGTATTTGGTAATAAAAATATATATTGATCCCTAGACACTTTTGATGTGTGTAGCTTCAACTTTCTAACTGACTCCTTGACAATTCAAAATTGCCTGTAAATTGTATAATAGAAATAAATGTTTTGATTTTAACTTTATTTGTACATACTATTACTCACTTTATAAATTGTACATACTTACTTTATAATTCATAACTATATTTAAGTTCTGTGTTTGTGTTACCTAATTATTATTTTAGAAATAATTGTAAAATGAATTAATAGTGTAATGAATAAAAAGGTTTGCAAAAAATAGGTTTTGTAATTCGAAAATCAACTTAAATGGAATACTTTTAAAATTACGTTCGTGCGCTCGTGTTTGTACCAGGCCTTCAGATACACGTGGTATGTAAAACGATTAGTTGTTTGATATACGATAGTAGGTAATTATTTCAACACCCTTGAAACTAAAAGCAAACATTCTAATCTATACTAATGTGTAATAAAAAGCTGACGAGTTTGTATGTTTGAACACGCAAATCTCCAGACCCGCTGGTCCGATTCCGAAAATTCTTGCACGAAAGGAAAGCAGCTATTACGTTATTTTTGAGTGCTAAAGATTATATTTTATTAACAAAAAATTGGGATATGTAAGAAAATTTATGTAAACAAAGTCGCTGTCAAAAGTTAGTCATCAACATAATGACAGGTTTATTACAATACCAATTACTCGCAACAATGTTTGAAGTACTAACTAACTATCTAGTTTGGATACGAAATAATTACATATTGCAGCATTTTATATTCCAAACAGGCGTCTAAAATTATAGTTGTCTAGTATTGAAATACATACACAGGAGCTCGTGGCTAATTACCTAATAACAGCCACACAAGTCGATCCATGAAGTTAAGCTACGCTTGCCGATGTTGGTCCGTGGATGGGTGACCATGTTTACAGATTAGACTCCTCCGTGCCTCGGAAAGCACGTTAAGCAGTTGGTGACAAAATTTTTATTTTCTTTTTTAGGCGTTGGGAGCGGTGATATGTTTATTCGAATCCCGCACCCCTGGTCATAGACAGAGGTGGAACACTGCGGTGGTTTTAGCCGGTAAGAGTCCGGCATACCCCACTGTCATCCCCACGATGGAGGAAGTCTATGAGGATTAACACAAAAGGCGTCATAATCGGAGCAGTGACTGAGCTATTGGCTACTACTCTAGAAAGTTCTGTATCGTAGGTGCAATTACAAACAAACAAACTTACATACATACATACACATAAATTCTCGCCTTTTTCCTATGGTAGGCAGAAACCACATAACGCTACCAGCTACGATCCTTATATACTCCTTTCGCCTCATCTACGTTCATACATCTCGTCATACAAGTACGCCCACGCCGGTTACATGTCATTCCAATATTAGATTCATGATAGAATCGTACTACAGATACAACAGCAACCTAGCGTTCTGCCACTACGCCAAACGTGCCGTCTATTATACAGCACGCACGTATGCTCGCACAATACTTACTGGAAGCGACAAGGCGCTCTGAATATGTATAAGAGACATGTGCGTAGTTACGCAAATGAAATGCTTGCAAGTGTTCTGAATATCTCCTTATACTAGCTTCAGAAGTCAAATCCTATTATATAGATACATACGAAAGTAGCCCTATCTGTTTGTTTGATACGCTTTTACGACTAAACCAACAAACCAATGATGATGAAATTTGGTACGGGGTAAGTTTTAACCTCAAGAAAGGATATAGGCTACTAAACTTTAACTTTATTTCGCGACCTCGTCTGACTTTTACTAGGTCGAAGTCGCAAGCAAAAGCTAGTATATCATAGAACATATTTATCCTATAACATTCAGCAATAGTGTAGCTTGTCATCAGTGGAAGAATTTTTGTAATCGGGCCAGTACTTTCAGAGATTACCTCTAACAAACAAACAATCATTTTACTTATTTATAATGTTACTAACTTTTGCCTCCTTGTTCTGCGTGGAACTCAAAGTCCATTTATAGCTGACATCTCCTACCCATCGACTACCTACTCAGCTTCATAGGTCAAGTAGTTTTCGAGAATTCGTGATTATCTGTGAGTGGTATTTCGCTTATAGGAATATATACTTAAATAGATAGAAGATAAATATAGAATTTGATTGAAATGAAATAAATATTGAATTGATTAGGTACTGCCTGTTGTCCGCATTAAATATATCTTCCCAGCGCTTCCTCAGCCTGTCTTGTTTTCTTTTTCCATCTCTAGGTATCCATTTTCTTTGTCTATCTTTCGTTTTTCATTACCCATTTCCATTTCAGACTTCATAT
This sequence comes from Hoplodrina blanda, assembly GCA_949316365.1. Lineage (NCBI taxonomy): Eukaryota > Metazoa > Arthropoda > Insecta > Lepidoptera > Noctuidae > Hoplodrina > Hoplodrina blanda. Next base: position 12,727,369 of record OX438594.1, read on the forward strand.
TATTTCTACGATGTCAGTTATTTGAGTTTTCCTCCTAATTTTCTCATTAGTAATTCTATCGGACAAATTAATGCCTAACATGCTTCTCTCCATTTTCCTTTGCGTAACTTAACATCTCGCCTGTTATCCCCGAAGGGTTAGGCAGAGGTGTACCCATTAGAACAACCACATTTCGCCAGTTATGTTTAAGTCCCATGTAATAGGGGGCGAGTCTATTGCCAGTAACCGAGCACAAATCCAGATTCCAAAGTTGCTACTGAGAAATTCCTAATGGAAAAATCCAATAACACTTTACTCGACCTGGGAATCCAACCCAAGACCTCATGCATAACTCCGAGTTTATGTTCTTTTTTTATACGTAGAGACCATCCACAAGTATGAGGTAGAAATCCTTCCATGCCTTACTTATAGATTAAAAATTAATCAACGTTTAAACGTTTTCATTCAAAATCAAAACAATTACTTGGTCAATTCATAATGGCGAAACTAAATCCAATTTCATTAACATCATTTTAAAGAAAAACATCCTTTATTACTTAAAAACTAAACCCTTTTAAGCCGTACTTCCACTACTAAAGTCTTGGTAAAAAATGCTCTATAAGTAGGTACACAAGTTGCCCTCCTCCCTCCCCCCCGTCCCATAATCTCAGCCTCGGTAGGTCCTGAGACAAACAAGCTATTCTTCTGAGGGAGTATAATGAGAGCGCCTAAGAGATTATGTAGCTGAAAAGCAGCTACTTTGCTAGACGCAGCTCAATATTTAAGCTAACCTTTTATTACTGTTGATAGATAGATAGATTCGGTTCATTTATTCGGTGCACACAAAAGACACATCACAACACCAAAGCACAATCAATCAGCTATGGACTAGGACAAAGTAAGGTGTGTGTCTCAAGTTGCACCAAATGGGAGTCCAGCTCAGCATACATGTGCCAGGCAAATATACCTGACGCTGATATTCTGCTGAATCCCTGCAGTGACATGCGGACGTCGAGCAGATGAAATTTATATTAGTGTTGTGGCAAAGTTTTATGCGCGGACTAAGTTTTGTTAGTATACCCGCAATTACAAATTACACACATCAAAAGTGTCTAGGGATCAATATATTATTATTACCAAATACATCTTGATCCCTAGACACTTTTGATGTGTATTTATATTGTATTCTACAATAAGTTTTGCATTGAAACGTTCTTGTTCGTTGTGTAAATTATGTCTTGATTACTTGATTATTCATAAGCACATGGTGTATAATATATAAATGAGTAAACTTAATATAATTATAGTGGCATAAGTGCAATATTTTTTTATAATAACAGGGTTACAAGCTTGTAAAAAAATTGTGATATTATTGACTTTAAGGTTCGGTTCACATCTGACGGAAGATACGGTTACGGGTACGGACGGTTATGTGTGTATGGTTGGATATTTTATTACCTATCTACGAGTATTTGACTGCTGCGTTTCGCGACTGAGAATTAGATACGCGGCGTATCTTCCGTCAGATATGTACATTATGTACCGACCCTAAACGTAAGGTCAAAGTAAGTCGCGGTTTTTGTGTCACGTAATTTTCATATCGATAACTCATTTTGCGTCGTTTTGTGGGACAAATATAGGCCTTTTGTTTGAAAATTAATGCTGCGTAAATTACGCCACTCACGACCCATAAAATTACGTTCGTTTTCGTCTCACACTTGCGATTTCTGTGACACAACTTTTACATAAATACCTACAGTCATAAGCATAATTTTACATTATTATTACATATAATATAGCAACACGCCTTTGGGAAGAAGGGTTAGCAGAGGTGTGTTAGTACATTCACATTTCGCCAGATATGTTTAAGTCCCATGTAATAGGGGGGCGGTATGCATTATTATTTTTTGTATTTAAATAGAGTTTTTATTTTTTTATAGTGTTATCCTGTATCTTATAAGTAAAGACCTGTAATTGACTGTCAGTCTAATTTTCTGTCACTAGTCTGTTTTCTACTAGCTGTAGGTCTTCCATGTTACTTAAATAAATAAATAAAATAACAATAGAAACATAAAGAAAAGACTTGTTTCTTAATCCTTAAATATTTACACAAGTCTACGGAAAAATTGTTGATGTAACCATTATCTTACCCACCCACTACGTCTAACATAATAAAATTTCAATAAATACTTTAAGAGAAAAGAATTGAACCTTTTGAATTTTGCGTAATAAAAAATAAAGTATACCTATTTTGTATAAAAAGTAACTTACTTGCTTATGTTTAAGTACAACGTAACGCTAGCTTCATCCTGCGACTTCGACTTTGGTAGTAAAGTATACCATAAAAGATAAAACATACCCTATGGTACTTGGTAATAATGAAGCTTTCTCAGTACTTCCAGAGATAACTTCTTACATACAAAGATTATAGTATATGTATATATGAAACATACATCCCTCCAACCGTCTGTCCGTTCAACCGTCTCGATGAATATATCACAATCATGATTTCTGTAATCTGGATACCCATGTCAATCCATATATTTTTTAAGACACAACCGAACCTATTTTACCCGCGGGATTGTAAGAATTCCAACGATAGCTCACACAGCCATTTTGGCTTAGGCATTTAGAATAAAATTTATCTATTAATCTCCTAAGTATACATATAAAATGCTTTGTCCTGAATGAATGACTGACTGACTGACGGATCAACGCACAGCCTAAACCGTTGATCGTAGAGACCTAAAACTTGGAGGGTGTGTTCTTTGTATGACGTAAGCATCCAAAATTTGAATGGAGAAATCAACTTTGACGCGGACAAAGTCGCGGATAGGAGCTATAGTGATAGTATAAACACACACACAAACTTACATAAATGAACACTGAAAATATAAAATTCCTTTTTTGGTTAATCGTATAAAAAGTAATAGTTACTAAAAGTTGGGTATTTAAATATCTCTTTAATAATTCGAAAGGCCAATATACTAAACGAATAGCAAAAAAAAGAAAAAGAAATATTCGAACTTAATATTCCACGCAAAACGTTTGGTATCATGTACCTAAAGACATAAGACTAAAAGTATATAGGCCATTACTATAACAGTACAGAAAAAATACTGAAACCACGCAAACGTTTGAATAAAATTCATGTACAGTTAACAAAAGAGACAGGTATGCAGGGTCGTCAGATATGGAGCGGTGAATGCTTTTTTTTTTTGAGGTGAGTCAAAAAAAAATCAAATGAGTCCTTCCGTCCTGGGTGGGGCGGAAGGGACTGTCAGACTTTTACTGACTAAAAACCACCCTGTTCCTTCTGTTGCCCTTTACGTTCCGGGGCCACGGTATCCTGTTAAGACGTCCCGCAACCCCGGCAGGCGTTTGGCCCCGTTGGGGGCCCCGTCCCTGTGCTGATAGCTCTTTGAGGCGCGCGCGAACAGAACGCGCCGTCGACCCGGGCATGGTCCTTGATCGGACGGCGAGCTACCCATTACTCGCCGTCCGCAATGCTTATACGAATCCTGCACTCCCGGTCATAGGCAAAGGTGGAACACTGCAGTAGTTTTAGCCAGTAAGAATCCGTCATGCCTCTCGTCATCCCCACTACGGAGGAAGTCTATGAGGATTTCCAACGTGCACAAAAAATGGGTCGTCAGATATAGTTGAAGTTTTCTTAGAAACGGATGGATATTTTCAAATGTAATTTAATTTAAAAAGTAGATAATAAACAGTTCATTAATTAAGTTAGATTTCAATCGAAGACATTCATAGGTTTTTATGAAAACTTCAACTATATTTGACCCTGGATATCTATCTCTTTTGCTGACTGTACCTAGTAACATGTATAGGGCTCCAACAACCAACCTAAAGTAAGTACTATTTTATGATCTACCTTCTGACTCAACGGTAAGCTAAATTCAACTACGCAGTAACTAGGATTTTAGTGCTTAATAGCTTTGTGGTTTAAGACGTGGGCTGATGAGTGAGAGGTCGTGAGTTCAATACAAGATACAATACGTAACACGAAAGATGAGACCACACATACTTTATTATTACGTAATAAATATTATTAACTTTCTTCTTTATCGTGTGGGCAGTAAGGTCTTACGACCCCACACACCCAAGTATCAGAGTTTCTAAACCGCCTCAAGGGCCTTTAACATGGTTTGAGTGGGACATTAATTAGGCTGGTATAAGTCTAGGTTTCCTCACGATGTTTTCCTTTACCGATGTCAGTGATGTCCAAGATAAACTTTAGAAAGTACATATGAATTATAAAAGTCACATTGGTACTTGCCCGGGTTTGATCCCACAACCTCAATCATGAGAGGCGGGCGCCTTAACTGGGCCTTGAACTTATAATATTGTTAAGAATTTTAATCTAAATATCATCCAAATATCCCTGAATAAAAACAAATTATGGATAACTATTTCGTACATCCATTACCTGCGCAAGCTCCCGATTACTGACGCTTGTCAAGTCTCATCTTTCGTGGCGAGTAGGTATTATAAACTTCAGTACAATATTACAGAATATAACGAACAAACCATTGTTTAGGGGACCGGGTGAATTACAGTTTTAGAAATGAAACTTAGTTTAGGCACTACTCTTCCACAAATTATAATATACAAAATTGAATCGTGGAGTGTGCAGGCTAAGTTAATACTCTATACTCAATATCTTTATTGCTATTCTATATGAAAAAGCCCTACTATGTTAACTTTAAACTGTAGTTTGTGGTAAAAAAAGTAAAATAAAAATACCTCTTTACTTATCTCATAAGTTAACTGTACCTATGTATAATCAATTTGTTTTTAGTCGACATAACTATTATAATATACAGTTAATATACACATCAAAAAAGTCTAGGGATCAACATCCCTAACAAATGTTAGGGATGTTGATCCCTAGACTTTTTTGATGTGTGTACATTTGACTGCCTCGTTGGTCTAGTGGTTAGTGACCCTGACTGCAAAGCCGGAGGTAGTGGGTTCGATTCCCACCCAGGACAAACTTTGTGTGATGAGCGTAATTGTTGGTTCTGTGTCTGGGTGTAATTTATCTATAATATGTATGTATTTATAAATTATATAAGTATGTATATCAGTTGTCTGGTTACCATAACACAAGTTCTGCTTAGCTTGGGATCAGATGGCCGTGTGTGAGTTGTCCCAAGATATTTATTTATTTATTATTAAAATAACAGTATCTACGCTTCACTGGGGGTAGTGTCCAAATATTTGAGAACATTCAGCATTCTAATCTCAATCTTAATCTGTCAAAAATACCTTTAATTTACACAATGTTTAGACAAGTTTTTGACATTGATTGTTGCTGAGATATGATTGTGACTTTTGAACGTTTTTAATTACGAAAATTGACACTAAAATAAATGCAAAAATAACTCTCTGTCTATCTATTGCCTCATTAGGGCAAAACCACTGAACCGATCGTAATGAAATTTTCCAAAAAGATCGCTTGGAACCTAGATAAAAACATAAGCTAGGTTTCTTTTGAATCCCCGTTCACATTTACCGACTTTTACGAAGACCAAGTCAAGATTAAAATATAACATAACATCACGATTGTAATCCCCGAAGGGTTAAGCAGAGGTGTACCTAATAGTACACCCACATTTCGCCAGTTATGTTTAAGTCCGACATAATAGGGGGCGAGCCTATTGCCATCAACCGGGCACAAATCCAGACTCTGAGGGCTGCTACTAAAAAAATCCTGATGGATAAACCTAATAACACTTTGCCCGACCAACGAGGCAGTTCAAAAGTATATAGATAAAAAAAATAATAATATTAAAACAAATGAAGTGTCTTGACTTGGCGCGCGAGGTTGTCGATATATAGGATGTGAGTACAGCAATCATTGTGCCGATAGTCGTGACAGCCAATGGCATAATAGCCAAGAGCCTCGACCAACACCTTAGGAGGCTCTCGTTGATGCTTGATTCAGAAAGCGGTACTCCTGGACACGGCGCGTATTGTTAGGAGATTCCTTTCTCAGGAGCCCTGACCACCGGTAGCTTGGACCCTGTTCCCGATGCCGGTGGGCTACTATTTTTTATATGTTTTCATATTTTTTAAATTAAAATTTAAAAATGTAATTATACTATGTATACAAAATAAATAAATGAAAATATAAAAATATAAAATTTAGTTCAACATAATTTCAACCGCGCCCTCAGACATTGTTTAAGACATGTTATTTGAAAGCAATTCACTCCCGATGGTCCGATCTTTACTTTAATCTTACTGCTATAGTAAGCTCTAAGCTCTGACGTAGTTTAAGCGCCGTTAGCAAACTTCGGATCAAGACTTCAAAAGGACTTATAAAAGACTTCATCTTGGTTAGATTCTGTGCATTTTGCCTTTTGATAGTTCAAAATTAACCATATTTTGAAATACTTTTGGAATTGTGCATTTTTGTTTTTACCTGCCTCATTGTGCCTCACAAGCGCGACTGTGCATGAGGTCTTGGATTCGATTCCCAGGTCGGGCAAAGCGTTATTGGGTTTGGCTATCAGGAATTTCTCAGTAGCAGCCTCAGTCTGGATTTGTGCCCGGTTGATGGCAATAGGCTCGCCCCCTATTACATGGGACTTAAACATAACTAGCGAAATGTGGGTGTACTAATGGGTACACTTCTGCCTAAGCCGAAGATAGATTAGGTATATATTTAGATTCATTTAAATCACACTTTTTGATAATCTTAACAAAATAATCTAAATCTTAATCCTCTTTTTTTCGACTTCAGCGTAGTCGGATAAAAGTAAATTTTCCTCAAGATATATTTTTGGTGGTTTTCAGTCACTGACTTAAAAAAATATACCATAAAACACGACTTTTCCTCCATTTCATTCCCATGTATTATTTCTACGTTCTTTCCTTACATTAATTTTGTATAAAACAATCACTGCCGTAGTGTCAGTGAATGTCAAATCAGAATCAACTGTCGAAAATGAATAAGAATTGTACCGAGACTGAATCGAACGCAGAAATATTGACTCTGTAATGTGAATTGCCGCGAGAGACAATTGAAGAACGTCGCACTATGAGAGGCAATGTATTGGCGATAGAATAGGTACCTACGTACTTGGTCATATGGTTGAATTTTATTAGTAACTTAGTTAAAGATACAATAGAATCTAAGTAAAATGTCCTTAACTTTCAAGTAAGAAAAAGGAAAAAATATTTCAAGTCAGCATTTAATTAATCCGTTAATGAAGCCATAAATAACCTTTTAAAAAATTCCGACGTAATATCATTACCATATAAAAAGAGAAAAAAATATTAAAAGAGCGTTTTAAAAATAATAGCGAGGAAAAATCTCCATAATTTTTATGGAACAACATCAAACCTTATTTAAGATACTCTCAAAATTTTAAACTTGCCAAATTAATTAAAGGCTTTCAAGGAATCGTAAAAGAAAATTTTCGTCCATAAAGATCTTAAGCACTGCTATTAACTAATCATACTTATCATTAAAAAGTATCCATACCATTTTTCTGAACCATCAAACAGACTTATCAGCAACCACGGAACTACTGGTATCCAACACACACATCATTTGAGTACTACACCAAATTATTCACACATTCGCTACGAACTATTGCACAAAATAAACCACATACACCGAAAAATTAACAGTACAGGCTACGAACCGTAGCCGCTACGTGAACGACGCGCGGCTGGAGCTACGAAACTGCCGCTACGGCGGTACGAAGTTAGCCGAAGGTCGGCGGAAAGAGCCGAGCTATCGCAGGGGGAGCCGAGCGAATTTCGCTCAGTCTTTCATATTTTATATCGGTTGGGACGAAGCGGAATTACAGAGTTTGCTCGGGTGGGTTTTTATAGCGTAACGGAACCATAGCGGCTGGCTGCCATTCTATTTCGTAGGTATTTTTTCGAGTCGTGAGCTGTACGAGAATTCTTCTACGTTGTTTGCGATGCCTAAGACAGGTCGTGATTTTAATAGTGTAACGTAAACACAGTAAAGCCTTCATTCAAGATGTATGAATTAGCGTGTTAGACGTTATTGTAACGACACGGTATTATTGTAACGTAGTGACGGGAAGGTAAATTCAAATTTAATGACCTTTTTGGTCTATATAATACGGTTCGTTTCTGAGGGTTGCGTGTTATAGTTTCGCGATTTCGTTGTGAATTGCGTTCGACGGAGCCTTTGAAGTTTGGTGGCGAAATTCGGGTTAAATTATTTATGGTAATGTATATGTACACGTGTTGTAGTAAACAGGAGATTCTCCCATAGATTATTCGGTAGTTGAAATGCCTCTAGGGAAATACCTCCATAGTATTTACACGTGACGGCCGAATTGGTGTTAACATAATGTTTTATTTTTCGATACATATTAAAAGGTTGTTGTCCGTTTTGTATACTTTTATAGTGAAGGTAGTGGTCCATTTTGTATGTTTACGTATTGAAGGCTGTGGTAGGTACATTTTGTATGTTTATATATTGAAGGTTATAACGTGTTTTATATGCTTACACATTGAATTTTGTGGCCTGTTTTGTATGTTTACATACCTATGGTTTGGATGGTTTTTATTACATTTTGTATGCTTGTAAATTGGAAAGTTGTAGTGTATTTTGTGTGCTTGCATATTAATTATAGAAGGCATATTGAATTTTTACATATAATAATTATATACATATTGAATTTTGTGGCCTGTTTTGTATGCTTACCTAATTTGTATACTTTAATATTCAAAGTTGTAACATATAATTTTGTATGCTTTAATTTTAAATTGTGGTCTGTTATGAATGCTTTATCAATGATAATTACAGTCACATACTTATGGGAATTTCAAAATATTTTCTTATCGACAACATGGTAAATATTAATTCAAAGACCTACTCGTCAGGGTACTAATTCCAAGACCATTCTCCTAGTATACTAATTAGGCGATTCTATAATGACTAATTCGTGTTCGCCTAACATGACTTTACGAACCATTACTTTGGTATATAATTACATCTTTGGAAAGCCTATTAATTTGTACAACTAGAATACATAATTATGTATTTTAGACTAGCTTCTGTCTGTGACATTGCCTATGTAGACTTCAGAATTAGGAAGAAAGACGGGAAAAATTCCCAAAATTTCAGGAGATTTTTCTAAAATTTCTCCTTTACCCCACTCTGGGAATTTCTCCAGTAAAAAAAAGAAAGAAAAAAGGTTAATTTGACACAGGCCATGTGCACACAAAAATAGTAAAAACAAAAAGGCATTAAAAAAACAAAAATAAAAACCATTATTGTGTGCCCCACAGCTGCGCCAAACAGGCCCAGTTCAGCATAAAATGCCAGACCACTTGTCCCTGACGCTGGTTTTCAACTGGATCTTTGTGTGTGACGTAATACGGATGTAAAATAATATTATACCAACACCACCTGTATTATGGGTATCGTTTTTAAAAACAAACGCTTTTTTAGTATGATGTTACTAAATTTATCGTTTTCTACTCTTCAAGCCCTTTCATTTGATACCCATATCAAGGGGATTGATATTAAATATGTAATCCGCCATCTTGAAACGGCGGCCATATTGAAATTATTACAATACTAAGTATTGCTCATTGTATTGTCACCAAAACTAAAGGTCTATGCAAAATTTCAGCTCAATCGGATACCAACAAATGGTCGAAAAATGGTTTGCAAATTTTGAAAGGACAACTTACATACGGACAATACAAGCTAAAATATAAAAGCTTGTAAAAAAAAAAGCCTATAGAGTACTCAAAAAGCCTATTAATTACACACATCAAAAGTGTCTAGGGATCAATATATTATTATTACCAAATACATCTTGATCCCTAGACACTTTTGATGTGTATATTTTTGTTGAGGTCCAAAGGTAACTCCAAAAATCCCTTAAAAGTTAATGGGGGTGTGAGCGTATAACACTCCAACTATCTAGAACCAAATAGCTGAAAATCGCTACCCGCAAATAGGAATCGATTTGAATTCAATCAAATATCTCGAGTCACATTATTGATTCGATTCTAATTGTCTTTCGTCTCGTCTGTATGAGTAACTATCGAATTTGAATTTAGATTACTTACTTACTTTTAAGTTTGGTTCCTATATTTAACTGAGGGTTAGACCTACCGATTTCCCCATTTTAAAAATCTGACATACTTATCGACTTGTGTTGCTGACGTTGCCAGTAAAAGTGGCAACTTTCGAAAAAAAAGGAAAACGGAGTATTTCGAAATAATTACAGTGTTGCCATTGCAAAGGTAGATGTTGCCATACGAAAGATATCGTCCTTTAATTTCCGGTAACGGTCCCGTGGACAATATGGGGTATTCCATTCTTAGTTTGGTATCATATGACATAGATAAATCATTGCAGAGGGTGGAAACGTCACCAGCTGATTATTTTTATCAATATTTTTATAGACATATACAAACTCCTTGCTGTTTGTTGATGTTAGAAGTAGTGTGACATAAGAAGATAATAGTGTCAAAGTGATAAACGATTAAAAACGGTCTTAGATTAAGAATATTATACATAACATCACGCCTGTATCCCCGAAGGGTTAGGCAGAGGTGAAACATCCAAACATTTAAACATCTTTTACATTTATATTATTAGGTTTATCTCATAGGAAAATATCTTTAAAATAGGGTTGTTTATGGCTCTGCCAACCAGAGCCTTTACAGTACTACTGACTGTGCTATTTTTATGATATGACGTTGTTCGGAACTTCCGAAGGGAAGCCGGTAAGAATCAAGCGATTTAGAGTCCTCACGACAGCTAAAACGGCTCTATAGAATTTCATCAAAATCATATCAGTATGAGCGAAGATTTATTAGAACATGCAAACATGCAATAAGGTACCTATATATTAGTTTGCAAATAACATTTCCTTTTAACAAACACCTTCAAGCTTTATTCAAGATAGACTGAGAACCCAAAATCGCCTGACCTACGTCTTCTTAGCATTTGTTAAAATTTTGTTGAGCGAGACGTTTGAGTTCACTCAAATGTCTAGAAAACTTAATTGAATTATTGCCATATTCCATCAAAAGAAAATAACGTAAAAACCTTCCTCTTGAATCACTCTATCGCTTGATGAAAATCGCGTAAAAAGCGTACAGACGGCGAAAAGCGATCTTGTTTCGGACCATGTAGACACAGATAATAGTAGATAAGTATTTATTTATTAAAGTACACTAACAGCGTATTCATTAAGCATTGACAATGAAGTACAAAGTTTTATTTCTAATGTACACACCATTTAGAGGTACAAATGGCTTTCTCAATAAAATGTAGAGGACAAAAAAGTACCTATAGATTTATTTAAAAACTAGCGACCCGCCCCGGCTTCGCACGGGTGCAATGCTGATACTAAATATAAATTTAATATAGCCTATGTCACCCGGGGATAGTATAGCTTCCCAACAGAGAAAGAATTTGTCAAATCAGTTCAGTAGTTTCAGAGCACATTCAATGCAAACAAACAAACAATCAAATCTTTCCTCTTATTAATATTATTATATTAGTATAAAGATATATATTTTAACCATGTTTAAATGACGTAAATATAACTACTCAGGGATCTTGCACCAAGACACACCACACTACATATCAGTACTCTGTTCCATCATAATTCCAAAACGGATATAAGTTTTAGACGTGGCTTCTCTACCGCTATGAATTTCGTGGAAAGCTTCCAATATGCGGAGCAAGCCAGTTGGTTAAAAAGACATGTTTCACATTGAAATTCGATGTTATTATTATGGGAGTTAAGGGTCAGAATGCTTAAACTTGCCTTTTGGAAGTTGGCGGCATATAATTTTATATATTTTCTTAATAATGTAAAAAAGCTAAAGAGTTTTGTTTTTTGTTTGAACGCGTTTATCTCCGGAACTTCTAGTCCGATTCTAAAAATTCTTTCGCTAATAGGACTGAAGCTATGTTAAATTGAAGACCTATAAGAAAATTCACGCTGTCGAAGTTACGGGCAAAATTAAGTTACCTAAAAAATGAAAGAAAACAAAAAAAAATCGGGGGGGTATTTAAAATTTAGTTAGAACTTTAAAAAACTTGTTTTAGTAAAAAAACGTTACTAAGAGTTGGAACTTTGACCATCAATATCTTCGTCGGTCTCGGAGTCTGGATTTGTGCCCGGTTGATGGCATTAGGCTCGCCCCCTATTACTTATGACTTAAATGCAATATCTTCGTAACCAAAAGGTATGATCCAGAAAAAAAAATGATCACTATGATCAGAAAAAAGGAATCTTTACACCCAATACTTTATGCAAGATGTAAAACTTTGTGCATATTAAAATAAAGTAGTTTTTATGCAAGTTACTTCGCATTCACATGCAATAAAGTAGACTCATTATCATCTGCCTAGCCTTTTTCCAATTATGTTGGGGTCAGCTTCCAGTCTAACCGGATACAGCTGAATACCAGTATTTTACATGAAGCGACTGCCTATCTGACCTCCATAACCCAGCAACTGGGTAATACCCCTTGGTAAGACTGGTTGTCAGATTTTCGGGCTACTGATTAAATTTTTTAAATCACTTTACAAGACTAAGTATGCTTGCCCATTCTACTCTATATGACACTACCTTTTAGAAGAGGCAACTAGATTAAATTATTATTTTAATTTCTATTTAAATAAAAGATTTGAGTTTGATTTTGACATAATAACGTTAATTAACCATATTTGCGTTCTCCATTAGGCATATTTTTACACCCAATAAAGTGGAACACTACGTCAGTAGTAACAAAAACATATTTTCATATCACTTGGGATGAACAGAATAATACGAATTCCTTCCATTCAACAATATGCAGACCGTGTTTATTACTCATACAATGAACTCTCGACCTCCATTGTCTTCAACTACATTATAAACTCGATATTCGTGTTCGTAAATCATTTGTATAGTAAAATATACGATGCATTACACAGCAATATCTACACGTATCTTGACAATCCCAATTTGTTACTAACAACTATAAATAAACGAAATTTTAGAGAATTTAAGCACTTTATTCTGACACACGGCTTAATATATGGGCAGCAATATCAAAAATTAGCTAGACTTTAGAATTAAGATCAAAATCCATTTTTGTGATTCATATAAACACGAACACACATAAAACATCACATAACAACACGCCTGTAATCCCCAGAATTGGGCAGAGGTGTACCCATTAGTACACCCACATTTTGCCAGTTATGTTTAAGTCCACTGTAATAGGAGACGAGCCTATTGCTTATCAACTGGGCACGAATCTAAACTCCGAGGCTGCTAATCTTGTTTATGTGTATTTATGGCTAAGTATTTTTTTTAGCATAACTCGTCTTTTCGATGACATTTAAAATTAGTTTGACGTCGTTTGTATAATTTACTAGCTGTCCGCCGCGGTTACACCCGCGTCTCTGGTTACTGCTCCGCTCCCGTAGGTTGTAGCGTAATGGTATATAGCCTATAGCCTTCCTCGATAAATGAACTACCCAGCACTGAAAGAATCATTCAAATCGGACCAGTAGTTCCAGAGATTAGCGCGTTCAAACAAACAAACAAACAAACACTGCAGCTTTATAATATTATAATATATAATATAATAATATACTAGCTGTCCGCCGCGGTTACACCCGCGTCTTTGGTTACTGCTCCGCTCCCGTAGGTCGTAGCGTGATGGTATATAGCCTATAGCCTTCCTCGATAACTAATCTATCTAACACTGAAATAATTTTTCAAATCGGACCAGTAGTTCCAGAGATTAGCGCGTTCAAACAAACAAACAAACAAACAAACAAACACTGCAGCTTTATAATATTAGTATAGATAGTATAGATTAGTATAGATTAAGAGATTGTGGATGAGCTCGTTTTAGTAGCTTAATAGTTAATCCCTTACCTTTGTTTAAATTTTAAGCACAAATAAAATTATTATGTAACAAAATGTTATTGGGTTTTTACTTCAGGAATTTCTCAGTAGCAGCAAGTTTGGATTTGTGCCCTGTAGATGGCGATAGGCTCGCTCCCTATTACATGGGACTTAAACATAACTGGCGAAATGTGGGTGTACTAATGGGCACACCTCTGCCTAACCCTTCGGGGATAACAGGTGTGATGTTAATATGCTATGTTGTATAATAATACCGATACAAAGCCATACAGATAAACACAAACAAAATGTTGTACAATTCTTATAACTGTAGGTATACCACTAACTCAACACACAGATACAAAGTTACAATTCTCCAAATTACAGTTGGAATAAGAGGCGGTTTGTTTAATTAAAAACTTGTTATTTTATAATTACGCTCTGTAAATATTTGTATAGAAATATGTAAATAAAATTGAAGTGCTTGTTTGTAATATCAAAATAACTAGTTTTTTGACTAAATATACATAAGAATATTTACGCGGTGCTTATACAAAACAACCAACTTTTTTTAATTTTTGTCTGTCTGTCTGCTCTCTCGGCTGGCCTATTTTTGATGGAACTTTTACTGGCAAATAACTGTCACTTTTTAGAATGGGCAGCTAGATTCAATATTTCTTTTTTTTTGTATTGTTAAAAGTACCTTGTAGTGGTCTAATTGAAATAATGATTTGTCTGGAAATCCATCAGGACTTTTTAGTAGCAGTCTTTTTTTTTTTAGGTGGTAAAAATTATCATATGACTCCTTCCGCCCTGGGTGGAGCGGAAGGGACTGTCAGACTTTTACTGACTAAAAAACCACCCTGTTTCTTCTGTTGCCCTTTACGTTCCAGAGCCACGGTATCCTGCTAAGACGGTAGGACTTAAAAAACATAACTGGCGAAAAGTGGGTGTACACCTCTCGCTATCCCTTCGGGGATTACAAGCGTGATGTTATGTTATGTGATTTTGACTCGCAGGCGGAGTCGCGGACATCAGCTAGTCTATTCTATAACATCTATACTAATATTATAAAGAGATGATGGAGAGCAAGAGGAAGGCCAAAGAAAAGATGGATGGATTGTGTGAAGAATGATATGAATGAAAGGGGAGTCAGTGATAGCATGACGGCTGACAGGACAGAGTGGAAGAAGAAAACATGTTGCGCCGACCCCTAGTAACATGGGACAAGGGCAGGAGGATGATTTGTTTGTATGTTTGTATGTAGGGGGTAATCTCCGGAAGTAATGAACCGATTTTGAAAATTGTTTCACAAATTGGAAGCTACGTTATCACTGAGTGCTATAGGCTATATTTTATTATCAAAAAATTAGGGATCCGTAAGAAAAATCACGCGAACGAAGTCGCGGGGAGAGTGCTAGTCGTAAATAAAATGGTTAAGATTACTCTCTGACGATTGTTATTATGAAAAATATCATTCCGAAATTAAATATGCTAATGGAGACGTGAGCTTCAGAAAATTCTGTTTGTAAAAATACCATTTTGTTTTTTTAGTGTAGTTGGTTTTTGCGATGGTTTTACGTAATGTATTTATTTAGATGTTAGATGGTTTTGGCTTTCTGTTGACCTATATATTGAACTAGCTTCTGCCCGTGACTTTGTCCGCGTAAATATCGGTTATTTGGGAACGAATCTTGTTTCTCTATACAAATTTTGGACCTCCGTTAGGGGATGAATATTGGAAAATCCGATTCTAAGCGGACGTCTACTAATTATAAACTATACCTCCCTGTCAAATTTCATCTTTATTCGACCAGCGGTTTTCGAGATTTCGTGGTGAGTGAGTGAGTACGTGACCTATCGCTTTTGTATATTTAGATTGGTCATGTCAACTACCCTATTCCGGTAGTCTTTCAGTCTTTATACAGGGTAATTGAAAACATACCCGAAACCAGAAAAGGGGTCATTGTACTTATAATTATGAACAACTTTTACTATTGGACCAACCCTGAAATCATGAAAAAAAATCAGCTGTTTCATACATTACGATCGTGTTGTGTAGCATTTTTGTAGGGAACAGCTGATTTTTTTTTTTCATGATTTCAGAGTTGGTCCCATAGTAAAAGTTGTTCGTAATGATGAGTACAATGACCCCTTTTCAGGTTTCGGGTATATTTTCAATTACCCTGTATAATCAAGCACAGTGGAATCTCCTAAAATAAAGCCGGCTCAAATTAGTCGTATCGGCAACCTGTCAGTGTGTTGGTTACAGCGACCGCTGCGGTGACGATCCAGCTCGAGACGACATCACTGAACCATATTGACAGGTTTATTTTCATCTGATGCTAAAATATCCGAAATTCGATTTGGATATAAATGACTATCAAATATTTGGTTTATTTTTAGACGTCAACCATTATTATTATCACCTATTATTGGCTAGTGATTAAGGCGTCCACTACTCGTGAATGAGATTGCGGGTTCGATACCGGTCAAATACGGTTCAATACCTGTAAATGTGTGTGTGCCCGGTTGATGGCAATAGGCTCGCCCCCTATTACCTGGGGAAATGTGGGTGCACTAAGCGGTATACCTCTGCCTAACCATTCGGGGATTACAGGCGTGATGTTATGATGTTATGTGTAACCTGTAAATGATTTAAGAGAATCATCATGAGGAAGTCTGAAATTAATATAAAGTCTCAAATCTCCAGAAAATATTACTACCTCGTTGGGTGCGATTCCCAGGTCGGAAAAAGTATTAATGTTTTTTTACATGAGGAGTTTCTCAGTAGCAGCGTCGGCGTCTGGATTTGTGCCCGGTCGATGGCAATAGGCTCGCCCCCTATTACATGGTACTTAAACATAACTGGCGAAATGTGGGTGTACTAATGGGTTCACCTCTGCCTAACCCTTCGGGGATTACAGGGGTGATGTTATGCTATGTTATGAAGTGGCCAATCCACTTTGAGCAAACATGATGATCCATGCTCATGCCTTCTTCTCTGCATGAGAAGAATCCTTCGCTCTGCAGTGGGACAATAATAAGCCGGTACTTAGTAACAACCTAACTCTCTGCCTAACTCTTCGGGGATGACAGGCGTGATGTTATCGTATAGTATATATAGTAACAAATATTTACATGCTATTTTGATTATTTCCTTATCACTGTCAGTTGATGCCCTATCTCTTTATAAAATGTCAGGTTCGTCTACAAGGCGTGACCCATTAATTCCAATTGGCGCACAATTTGCATACCAATGATAACAGTTAACACGCTTTAAGTATTACGCGGTTCTGAATGAGCATGAAAATTACTTGTTTTTGCACCGGAATTAGAAACGCAAGCGATCGTTTGTAAGCGCTGAGCGAATGAGTGGATTTTACCTGTTAAAGTATTTTATTGGAGCCTAATGGACTGGACCGTCTTTAAATACGTTTTGATTAAATTACTGCCTCGTTGGTCTAGTGGTCGCAAAGCGCGACTGCTGAGCTTGAGGTCTTGGGTTCGATTCCCAGGTCGGGCAAACTGTTATTGGGTTTTTCCATCAGCAGCGTCGGAGTCTGGATTTGTGCCCGGTTGATGGCGATAGGCTCGTCCTCTATTACATGGGACTTAACATAACTGGTGAAATGTGAGTATACTAATGGGTACACCTCTGCCTAACCCTTCAGGGATTACAGGCGTGATTATATGTTATGTAAATTACTAGATACTTTTTATTTATGTCTAATAATTGTCACTCTAATAATTGTCACACATAGGATATAAAAGGAATGCTCAGAAAACAAATACAGAAATTGTCCAGTAGTAGTATCAGATGGCAGCTATGTAAGTTTGTCATTATCAAACGGCGTTTGTCATTAAGTGCCTATGCGGCATCTCTCCACAGACCATGGCTCACCTAATATCTTGCGCCGCATGCCCAGTCACCTGCACACGTGAGGACCTAATGACTGCGTCAGCGGATGGTGTTATGGTAGCAGAATTCTGGACCAAACAAAAATTTAACGAAATTTATATGTATCTATATTTGCCGTCGATACGCTAAGAAGAAGATTATCAAACACAGCAACCACGTGGTGTCCCGTGTCGGTAACAAAAACTATTTACATGTGCGCCGCACCATAGATATCTACTTGGTAACTACAAAAAAATTAATGATCAATAGTTCCAGTATCTATTAACCCTAAAAAATATTCCCTTTTCTCTAGAATCCAATATAATGGAACTATTTTCTAATAAATGCTCCTAAGGACCATTTCAGTGGTCCATAAAGGATAACGAGGTGAAAACATTACCCGCACGTGTATTTCAAAGTGAAGGTCAGTGTTAGAGCTAGACAGAAGATTGGCTGACCAAAAAGAGGAAGGGAGAAGAAGCAAGCTGTATAATTTGTACCTAATTGCGGCCAAAACCGCTGGTTCATGATGCGTGTTGTCTAAATATAGGTCATCGCATCTTTTGTTTGCGCAGTGACATGCAAATATGGGAACGTGGTGTTAGGGTAGACAAAAACCCACTTTACAGTTTAATAGGCACTAAAAACTAATTAAAATCGAACTATTTTTCTTAAAATGGGTATAATTTGATCCTGCGATTATTTTGGGATTAAGGCCTTTTTTTTCGCTACAGCCAATCGCTCTGCCATAGCACTAATGCTATGGCAGAGCGATTGGCTGCAGCGCTACGTATCGCAGGTTCGATTCCCGAACGAAGCAAATATTTATATGGCCTGCAGATAGTTGCTTTGAGACAGATTTAATGAAGTGGAACACCAATCGACAAATTATCCATGTATGCACTATGCAAATGCATCCGACGATAACCCCCGCCTGACGCAAGACTATTGCAAAGTACTATAGAAGGACTATGACCCATCTGATCAATGTTGGTATTATTATCATAGTGTGTGTTTTGTTTTTTTTTTTTTTTTAATTCGTGTCCTGCCTATCCCGTTGTCTTCTCATCACGGGAGCTGATGGACTCCACTGAGAGTGCCAAACTCGATGCCGAATTTTGGGCTGACTTGGTATTGACTGTCTCCCGCTTCCATTTATAAGAAGTGTTATTTTATTTTTAAATTTTATTTTATTTTTTTTTAATTTCTAATTTTTTTGTTGCTGTGCCCTAACAGGGTCCATAACTGTGCCTTAGCTTTCCTTATGTAACATCTATTACACACATTATGGTATGCAACTAAATGAATATGAAGATGAAGATTATCATAGTCGTTTAAGTTGTGATTTGTCTGTCTGTCAGTTAGCCACGAAACTAAATACGAGACGCGACGTGGTCGCTGCCACAACACTGGCTTCAGAAACTTCGACCAAGATATGGAAGTCCATGGCAAAATACTCAAAGTTTGGCCGCAACTTGTCCTAGCACGTAGTGTCCTGCGACCAGTTGGACATTGCGGCCAAGTGCGTGATGCGTATTTAACAAGATGCGGCTGTGCATTCTCGTCAAATTTCTGGAAGTTGGCATAGAAGCGTGGCATTGGCAGGCGACAACATAAACTCTTCTCCCATCCACCTGAGTGGTCCTTACGCCAAGCAGACAACACTCCCACTGGTAGAGCTATCAAGCTCATTAATAGTTTTCTTCAGACGAATCCAGATGCAGACATATTTTTCGATCCACCACGTGTTATAAATTACAATGTTTTAATGTATTTAAATTGGAAATAATAATTAATAATTAATAATAACGACATATTTTTAGTTATAATTAGTCATTATCATTTTTTGGATTATTTAATTATTGTATTCTTTTTTTTTTTTTGTTCTATGACATCATCTTATAATATTGTAATGTAATTAAAATAAATAGCACCTATAGTATAGATATAAGCGACTTGGTTTGTAAACTGTAAGCTTATGTTTTGATGAATAAATGAATTATAGAAGACATAAGCAATCAAATACATATAATTTCGACATCTGGTCAATATTTTTAGTTGTTTAATTTCAGAATACACCTCTTTCAAAGATCACAATTGCTCCGTTGCGTATGTGTAGTGACGCGCGACTATAATATCACTGTGTGCGTGCGGGTCATCGCCCCGCCTGTTTAAACCCAGCGGCAGGATGGCTAGTTCGAATTTGAAAATAACACCTTTTTATTTTATTATTTATTCATGTCAATCACTAGCATAGTTACCTTCTAGTTTGGTAGACACTTAAATTTCTTACAGTGTGTGTATTAAATATGGCCGCTATAACATGTAATTTTGATTTGAATTTTTGAAAAGCACATAATATTATTGTTTTAATTTATCTTTGACATTTATTTTATAATTAGATGACATATTTTTATTACTGACCTTTTCATTACAATTTAATTATTATATTTTTTTTTAATTTAAATTTTTTTTGACATTATAATTTATATATATTTATTAGTCATTATTTACAGAAAGTTAGATGTCATAATCTTATCATCTTTTATAATAATTTTTTTATTGTATTATTAATTATTTTAAACTGAATGTTAATAAATTTTTTTTTATTGTAATGTTCTGCTTTATTTTACATTTTATTTTATGAAATTTCCACACAATGTATATTGTTCCGAAATAAATGACTTATGACTTATTTCTACTATTAATTAATTTTATAAAAGTTTGTGAAGATGTTTAGATGTTTGGATGTTTATTACTCAATCACGCGTAAACCATTAAACAGATTTGGATGAAAATTGGCACATAGATAGACCATTTCCTGGATTAACACATAGGATACTTTTTATCTCGGTAATGTGTATCCTTGGGATGATAGTTCAACTTACTTTACAGAAAGTTATTTTTGACGGGCAAACCCGCGTTTCTTCTCGCCGCTAGTAATAAAAATAAAATACAATTAAAAATTAAAGAGGGAACCTTACAATAAACGAGTTTTTATTATGGTGGTACGGAACCCTTCATTCACCGACTCTAATTTTAACCTTTCATGTAATCATTCAACCAAAATAATCCATATATTACAATAAATCTTATTTCCATACCGTTAATATAGAACGTATATAAAAGATCCAACCGGATATAGTGTCGACGTGAAATATACATAACTAGCTGTCCGCCGCGGTTACACCCGCGTCTTTGGTTACTGCTCCGCTCCCGTAGGTCGTAGCGTGATGGTATATAGCCTATAGCCTTCCTCGATAACTAATCTATCTAACACTGAAAGAATTTTTCAAATCGGACCAGTAGTTCCAGAGATTAGCGCGTTCAAACAAACAAACAAACAAACAAACACTGCAGCTTTATAATATTACTAGCTGTCCGCCGCGGTTACACCCACGTCTTTGGTTACTGCTCCGCTCCCGTAGGTCGTAGCGTGATGGTATATAGCCTATAGCCTTCCTCGATAACTAATCTATCTAACACTGAAAGAATTTTTCAAATCGGACCAGTAGTTCCAGAGATTAGCGCGTTCAAACAAACAAACAAACAAACAAACAAACAAACAAACACTGCAGCTTTATAATATTAGTATAGATAAGTAATAAGTAATAAGTATAGATATCAATACTTTAATACTCATGAAATATCAATAATGATTGGACCGAATGTGAGAATATGTTTGCGTCTGATTGTTTGTGCAATACCAATATTGGAATACGGTTAACGATATGACGGTACTTGTGAATTATTTTGGCATGTCCGAATTTCCTGTTTTCGTAAATGGAACGCGTCGTTGGTCTCGCCATCGTGAGGCGTCCTGGGTCCGATTCCCAGGTCGGGTAAAAAGTGTTTATTTAATCACATAACATAACATCACGCCTGTAATCCCCAAAGGGTTAGGCAGAGGTGTAACCATTAGTACACCTACATTTTACCGCTTTTTAAGTCCCATTTAATAGGGGGCGAGACTACTGCCATCAACCAGGCACAAATCCAGACTCCAAGGCTGCTACTGAGAAACTCTATGAAAAACCCAATAACACTTTGCCCGACCTGTGAATCGAACCCAAGACCTCATGCTCAGCAATCGCGCTTTGAAACCACTAGACCAATCAGGCAGTCCCCATTAATTCAGGTAGTTTGAATGACTCATCCGGTGTGCAATATAACTTTTACATTGTGTTTTTGAAAGCATGAACACAAGGACATAAAAGTATTCAATTTTAGTCACATGCGCCACCATTAGCGAGACATTCGTGTCAGTTAGCGTTAAAGTAAATACATTAATGCTCGCCATGTATGAGCTATGATATGAAACTACTTGCAAGCTTTCAAGCTTGGCGTTACTGCCCTAAACACAAACTTACTAGCACAGAAATGAAGTTACTCCTGCATACACGAAGCTGGAGTACCTACTAGCATTGTAAAACTAGCCTTATGTACAGTACATAATGATGCGTGGAAACTCAATGTTGTTGTTTTCTTATAGACTGGAATCAAAGTCAAAGTCAAAGTCAAAACATTTATTTCGATTAGACCATTTACAGGCACTTTTTAATTGTCAGGGAGTCGGTCAGTTAGTCCGAAAAATGAAGCTAGTTGCTCGTTCCAACACGGAGGTAGGCCTCTATGGAGAAGAACGAGCAAGAAACTCCACGGCACTCTCGAATACTTTTTATCCCGGTAAATGTATGGTTCCCGTGGTATAATATATCAACTTAGATGCGGACAAAGTAGCGGGCAGAAGCTAGTAAATAAATAATTTAAAAATATCAACCAAATCCGTATCATACCCAAACGTATAAAGTGATGTTTTCCTAGCTTCTCGTACATTTTGAATTCCGTTAAAAAGGCTAAACTATTTGAGACGCAAACCATGAAGAATATTTTCCCTACGATCTTTTATGTTATTTCCAAGAATTTTCCACAAATATGAGGAAGGAGCAGTTTTATATAAAACCAATGACCTGAAATGTGGAGGCCAGTGAGTTCCCAACTGCCCATAGAGATTACATTCTGTTTCAATGCGTCCCGCAAAAAATAGGTTTTATTTGCGAAAACTGCGCATAAATATTAAAAGTTCTCTGTTATGTTTTTTTAATAGTGTTGAACTGGGATATTGTTTTATGAGGATTTTTTGATTTTCGAATGCTGATAAATTTTATTTTTTTGCTTTTATAGCTGGGGAGGCCAACAAGGGATTTCTGGATTTACTCGAGCGCGGCAGATTAATATAAGGGGGGATACCAGCACCCTGTTAAGTACCTCCACCATATATGAGCCCTGTATATAGGGCCGCGCGTTTCAAACCATCAGATTGAGGAAGTCCCTGCACACAATTGTCAGATTAAGGGTCAGCACGACAAGGACATCAAGCTGAACCGTCTGTATATTAATTTGACGCGCTCTAGTATTTCAATGTCATATTTTTTTCTTCCATTTTTAACCATTTTCAGCCCCTTCGTACGGCCACCCCCACCATGCAAACCGGCAGATTAATATTCCTCGGTTATTAAAAACACGTCGGGCGCATACACTAAAGTACGGCCAACGAGAAGCGATACCAAATGTAAACAAAACCCATGCAAGGTCATTGGAAATAGCAGGGGTGCATAACTTTTTGAAAGTTGGATTTATATACACACATCAAAAAAGTCTAGGGATCAACATCCCTAACATTTGTTAGGGATGTTGATCCCTAGACTTTTTTGATGTGTATAGTTTTAAAAATTATCTGGCAAATTGTAATAATACCATAAGGATAGTCTATTTTTATAAATTTTATCATAATTTGAATTATTGTATAATGTAGACTTTCGTATCGCTTCTCGTTGGCCGTACTTTATTAATATCGGACACGCTCGATTAGTGGTTCGTGATTTTTTTTTTTCATTTTTTTAAATATTTACTTATGCGCTTCCTCCACCAGTGAAAGAGTCCTATCTGTAACTATTTTTACTTTTTAGCATCTAATATTCACAATCCAAAAGGTTCCCACGACGCTGGAGTAAATCCACATTTAGCATCTTGGGCTCCCCTACTATTATGTTTTGCTGGTAGTTTGAGTTTGTGATAATAGTGCTCACAGCAATCCTTAATTGATTTATACTTAAAACTTGCTTCCACCCGCGATTTCACTCACGACGGGAACCATACATTTTTCAGGCCATGCCTATGTGCTATAGGATAGGTTATAGTCTGAACTATAACATTTTAATCCATAAAAGTCAAAGTCAAAAGAAAGAAGACTACACGACTACAATAGGGTAGATGACACCATCAATCAATTGACGTACTTTTTATGACCTGTCAAAACGCGATTCTCCCATAGATTTTGTATAACAAAACTCAACTGTGACGTCACTTTTGTGCAGACTCAATTGACTAACTAATTATTAATTTGAAAGCAGTTAAAAATCCAATTTTACAGTGATTTGAAAATTAATCAGGTTTTCAGGGCCAAAATAAAGTGTTTCTTTAAAGAAGTTATGTCTTGGAATTATTGGTTAATAGTGTCATCTACCCAATTTAAGACTAAGACTATAATAATCTATCTCAGTGCTAAATTTCAACAAGATCCGTGATTGAGCAACAAAAATCTTTCCATCTTAACATTCGCATTTATAACAGTAGTGATATTACGCCAATGATTATGTACTAACGTAGTAAAAAACCTAGCCAGATAGCGGAAAATATAATATTTTAATAAAAAATACACTCAAATGGAATGAATAACTCACAAACGAGAGACTCCAACAACAGACAAACGGACAGAGATAGGATTTCCATTTATGATTCAATCTCATCGATATATTTTTTGCCGGTAACGGTATAAAAGAAAGAGACAGAAAGATATCCTTTCTCTCTCTCACGCGTAGATATTGCACCTACCTCATTTAAAACAAAAGATGCACTGCAATCACAGCTAAAACGAGTCCAGAGTACTATTCAGCAAAACTTATTGAAGTTGTCAACCAAGTCCAACAATGTCGAAAACCGGCTAAGTCCGTATCAGACTCACACAAGACGCGTTCTGTATCACCGTACAATATTAAGATCAGGCTAAAAATTTCGAAAAAAGAAAGTTTACCGTATCCTTGGATCCTTTAATTTTTGAGGTTTGTGATCATTATTCCCATAAGAATTACAATATTCGCTTAAATGAGAATATTTAAAACTAGACATATCTCAAAGTAAACTAAATTTTGGACGTAATACAAAAAACTGAGCATCGGTTATAATGTTTTGAGGGTAGGGAACAAATAATGAAGAAGTATTAGTTCGATACATTTTAACTTTCTAATAATAATACCAGCCTATTACTGTCCCACTGCAGGGAAAAACCTCTTCTCACACGATCATTGATTTGGTTCTTCCTGGTATCAAACCTACAATCTTATACATGAGAGGCGGGCGCCTTAATTCATGGACCAGCACGACACATAATTTAAACTTTATTATTTCATAGCGGCGATATAACATGCACTATGAAATTTTCACTTGTCTGAATATTACGGTTTAAAAGATACAAGCCTGTGATAGACAGCCGGACGGATTAGTAAGAGGCTGCTGCGTTTGTAGGACCCTTTCGCTGCGGAACTCTAAAAAAAAGAACAATCCTACAACCAGCCTGTATTCATTACATTTTCAAAATTGTACCAGGAAAAAAAATAAAGGGTCGGAAAAGTTCCATATTCTTCAAACTTAGTTATGCGCAAAGAAAAGTGGGGGTCGAGTATACGTTTTTTTTTAAAAGTTAATGCAGTAAAAGTAACTTTGTTTACTGCTGAGTGCCATCAGCTACGATGGTGTAGTTTACGCGGTATGTTCGTAAATTTTGTAACCTTATTTGAGCTGAAGTTTTGAGAGCTTCAGTGAGTGATGGACTTAGTATTCAAGTAGCGATGTCAGACCATATTTTTAAAAGGAAAGGTGTAAACGGGAGTTTGTAAAGAATTCGGACCCGTAGTGGACAGTGATAAGCTTCGAGTTAGTAGAACTATGGACTAGAAAAATCGATAATTTTCGTATATATGAAAAATCAAGTATATTATGTTAATTTTTGATGACGACACAACTTTATTTAATTACTAGCTTTTGTCTGTGATTTCGTCTGCGTGAATGTACTTATTATTTATTTTATACTTTGCCTTTCTGAGTCACTTAATAATTGAACATTAATTAGGTACAAAGCAAGCATAGCGTTTTTTTTATCTTTGTTTGTCTAAAACGGATAAGTAGCTAGCTATCTCGCTTTAATGTTATAGATGTTATACTCGTAGCTCCAAAAGTAACACATGGAATTTCCAATATTGTAAATGTCAATGTCATATTACGTGAAATGCTCAAATAAATAAAATAATAAATAATACTTTGCCTAGGTTTTCTATACAATACCGAATTCGCAGCCGGTAATGCAGTTTAGTCCACGACAATCTAGTTTTGGACAATAATATTCTTAACTAGCTGTCCGCCGCGGTTACACCCGCGTCTGTGGTTACTGCTCCACTCCCGTAGGTCGTAGCGTGATGATATATAGCCTATAGCCTTCCTCGATAACTAATCTATCTAACACTGAAAGAATTTTTCAAATCGGACCAGTAGTTCCAGAGATTAGCGCGTTCAAACAAACAAACAAACAAACAAACAAACAAACAAACTCTGCAGCTTTATAATATTAAGTATAGATATTTCATACTTTGCCTGGATGCTCCGGTATTCTACCTATATATAAAAGAATATTGCCTAGGTCATCATCATCTGCCTAGCCTTTTCCCAATTATCTTGGGGTCGGCTTCCAGTCTAACCGGATGCAGCTGAATACCAGTTTTTTACATGGAGCGTCTGCCTATCTAACCTCCACAACCCAGTAACCGGGTAATACGATACCCCTTGGTAAGACTGGTTGTCAGATTTTCGGGCTTCTGACGACCCGTAACGACTGTCAAAGATCCATGTATGACAGCTGGGACCAACAGCTTAACGTGCTTAATATTGCCTAGGTATTGTATAGAATATCTAATTTATACAGATTGTCGGTAACATAATATAATATCGGATCAGATCAACACACTGTCCAACAGTTATCATTTACACTAATGTGGACTTAGATAATTTGAACCCATTGACATAGACATCCACTAAACCAGATGAATTAATCATCTCACGAACAATCAGTCATAAATGATTCATAGCTCAATAATGTCCTAGTAATTAGCTGATTAGACATGCTAATCATTTTAATGAGCTGGATATAATGTACAGACGAATCAAGTATTTGGTATACAGGTAAAAATTATAATATAAAAAAAGCTTTTTTACAAAAAAATAAAACCGCCTTCAAAAACTACAAAATAAAAAAATAACTTTAGTTTTGGAAGTCGGTGGCTTTGGTTTTGTTTTTTGTTATGTAATATTGCCACCGACTTCCAAAACTAAAGTTATTTTTTTATTTTGTAGTTTTTGAAGGCGGTTTTATTTTTTTGTAAAAAAGCTTTTTATTTTTCACTTTTTAGTGCTTGTGTGTTAATGTTTGAAATCCTTACAAAAAGCCCTTTCAAACAATACCTCACACGATATATTTAATTTTGAAAAGTAGTAGGAGTAGTAGTAGTAGGTTGACGTACCCCCTCCCTCTCTTCCTTCAGTCAGTCATCGACTACACGTATAAACAAAGCAATTTTACTTGTTACGACAGTTATGCTGTGATTCTATAAGGAGTTCACTTCTATATCTCCGAAGTTCATCATCAGATCATGACAATATTACTATGGGACCTATTCGGAAGTATACTCTTTCAAACAAAAGAATCATCCAAATCTATTCATAATTGGCTGAGAAATCAGGTAACATACATACAAAAAAAAACATACGCGCCGAATTGAGAACCTCCTCCTTTTTGAAGTCGGTTGAAAATGACTGCTGAGCATGAGGTTCGATTCCCAGGTCGGGCAAAGTGTTATTGGGTTTTTCCATCAGGAATTTCTCAGTAGCAGCCTCGGAGTCTGGATTTGTGCCCGGTTGATGGCAATAGGCAATATTTTTTTTTACTGTGTGATAATTTTTATAACATAACATCACGCCTGTAATCCCCGAAGGGTTAGGCAGAGGTGTACCCATTAGTACACTCACGTTTCGCCAGTTATATTTAAGTCCTATGTAATAGGGGGCGAGCCTATTGCCATCAACCGGACACAAATCCAGACCCAGTGCTGTTGGAAATAGCCTCTTAATAATTCATTCAACTAGAACAATGTACAGCAAATAAAATAAGGCTGTTGCACTACTTGCAGTGCAAGAAAAATAGCCTTAATATGGGTCAAGAAATGAGGTCGTATCGTTGCCAGCATCCGGTATCGGGTAGCGGTCTATCACAATTTACAAAGCGTTCTAGGACTCAATTCCAATTCTGGTAGTAAAAATTCTTTAGAATTCGGTTGTAAAATGGTAAACTACGGTTTCTGTTCGATACGGATTTTACTAGAGAACGAAGGAAGAAAGAGAATGTATTAAAATTAAATGTTTATTGACATCGTTTTTTTAGAGAAAGAAGAAGGAAATGGTAAATGTTTATTGACACAGATTTTTTTTTAGAGAACGAAGAAGGAAAGAGTATAATTTTATTGACAAAGATTTTTTTAGAGTAAGAAGGATAGAGAAAAAAATGTTTATTGACACAGATTTCTTTTTTTAAGAGAAATGTTGATCATTTTTTTTTAATATTCTGCAGACACACAACCAATTTTAATTTTATAATATTAGTTTAGATCTCCAAACCACCCACAAACGTTCAGCATATCGCATTTATAGACAAGTTGCCTATATTGTACCAGTTAACAAACTTCACAAGCTGTCACAAAAACTATTTAACTTTAAGGGATTATATTACTAGAAATAAAAAGGTTGTTCTATTAGCGATCATTTTTTATTGAAAGAAAATGAGGAAGTTCAAAAACAAATATGAAAATTAAAGTTTTTAAAAAAGTCTGAAAAAGTACAATTTAGGAAACCGGTTTCCTTAATTGTACCATAGGTATCCTAAATTGTACTTCATATTCTAAATGAGATCAAGTGCTTGTTATTACTTAAAGTACAAATATCTTTATGAAAAATATTATTCAAATAGGTTTGAATATTAATTATGTACCTACTTAAGTGGAGTACTTAAGTACATAATTAATATTCATTAAAATATGAATGAACAACAAGAACATAATATTATTAGTTAAAGTTTCAACAAGTGAAAGTTTCTTTTATTCTACTTTTATCTTAATCAGTCTAAATAAAGCTTTCATTTTGACTTATGAACTAAAATCAGGGTTGCAATTTTAATATAGGTACTTGTATGTATTGTACATTGTATTGTACCGGTACATTTTAGGGGTACCACACCTGGTACAAATTAGGCAACACTAAGTTTTATTTTAATATGAGCAAGCATTATAACCTCGAAATGCTAAACATAAAACTATAGTCTCAAAAAAGGTCACTAATATACCTACTTTCCAAAAACATATATAATAATTGCAGTGTATTTAACGTTGCCACAAGAAATCCTTAGGTAAACACCCATAAAATAATACTAGAACGCCGCAAAAAATATTTTTGTTCACTATAATTTACTCTGTTGTGTTATCGAGTCCAAAATGGCAGCGGTTCCGTCATGTTGGTAATACTGCTTATTAGTGTTGCCAATTTAAAACTAAACATTACAGTTTGGTAGATTTTGAGGTGGTACAAATTACGAGCCGGTCCAATTTATGCAACTCGACCCTACATAGTTAAATTAAACAAAATAACGCTGCTGCTTGAACCTATTAAATCAACCCTTTGTTAATAAAACAAAATACCTCCAAAATGTCTTGTTAAACGCTAAACCACTACTCACCCTCACAAAGATAACAGGCTCCACGTCACATAAATTCCATAAGCAACCATTATAAATTCCGTAAGTACATACAAAGTCGAAAGTGCCGTAAAGACATAACCCATAATATTGTACAAACATAAACTAATGAATTTTAACATTAATATCTCGTATCTACTCGTATGTTAACTATGAACAAGAGGCATAAATCAGGAACTACCTTGAGGCACATTAGCAGGGTAATTCGCATAAATTACTCTTCAACATAGCGGAACAAAATTGCAATTAACGTTTTTAGTTGTATGAGATTTCAATAGATGGGGTTAGGTGTGATCGGTTCAGCAATGCTGTTCTTTGCTGATAGCCTCTCGCTCCCGGACGTGGTTCCGTCCATGGTTGGGAGCGAGAGTGCTTGAGACGCCGTTGCCTCCTTCTGAGAGGATGGTTACTTGATTCCATCCCACCCGCAGCATACGCTTCAGACGCCGGAAGACGTAGAACGATCTCCAGCCACCGTGAAACAGGCATACAAATACAGGCAGCTAACTTGCAACTACACACATCAAAAGTGTCTAGGGATCAACATCCCTAATCAATGTTAGGGATGTTGATCCCTAGACACTTTTGATGTGTATATTTTTAAATAATGTTTTGCGTGTGTCAATTCTTCTATAAGTGTCAAAATGATTACACACCCCAACCTTAAAAAGTGAACACAAAAAAAAACAACAAAAAATGGAAATGTAGCAAAAAGATAATTAGAAAGAAGCTTTTGAGCCACAGCAACGCGTGGCCGAGTCAGCTAGTAAATAAATAAATCTGCACCTTTTACGAAAGCAGAAAAATGTATTACCGTAATATTTAACGAGCGATTACGGGAGATACTTCCTAATTATTGATCCCCTGACTTACAAGCAGCGCTACTGCAGTTTTTTCACAAGACTGTATTCAAGAGAGCCATTAATTTTATTATTAAATCCTTCTTTGTAAAGGAATTAAGAGGGAATTTAATAATGTCAAGTAAAACATTGTTGCTAATAGTTCCTAGAAACTTGGAATAGCGCAATGTTGTGCGTAGCGAGATCAAAGAGTAAGGAGTGTTGTCCCTTTCTTTGTTCCTTTAATGGAAAAAGGCTGTATTTAATTGCTTTATGGAATTAATTATTCTATTTCCACGTTCGGAATGTTTACAATTTGTAATTAATTACAAAAGCTGTCGATAATAGCGTTGACTGCCTCGTTAGTCAAGTGGTCGTGAAGCGCGACTGCTGTGTATGAGATCTTGGGTTCGATTCCCAGGTCGGGTAAAGTGTTATTGGGTTTTTTTATCAGGAATTTCTCAGTAGCAGCCTCGGAGTCTGGATTTGTGTCCGGTTGATAGCAATAGGCTCGCCCCCTGTTACATGGGACTTAAACATAGCTGGCGAAATGTGGGTGTACTAATGTTTATACCTCTGCCTGACCTTTTGGAGATAACAGGCGTGATGTTATATATGTTATTTATTTATTTATTTAAAAAAGTACAACGTTGTTCCGTTCTAGGATTTTTCCCCTATTTCGTGGATGCATTCATATAAACATAAACCGTCATGCACAAACAATCAAATCCGGAACAAATATTGGTGTCGGAAATTTCTTTTTCACACTTCTCATAAAAATATTCCAACAGTAAAAAACAAATGAAAGTTGCAACGATATCATGCCTTCCATAGCAAGGCATGTTACCCCATATTTTCACGGGTATTTGAAACAATTCATAACATGTTTTTTCCACGAGGCAGCTTAGGGTTACCGCGAAAAGTTATTTGACGTTACGCAAACCACTGGAATTTGCTAATGAAATAATTTCAGCACGAATCCTGTTGCCGCGAACATTTTTTTTTTTTGGCTTATTGTTGTTTGATAAAGATGACGTAAATGGTTTCACAGATATTGCGGAATTAGATGTATGTGTAAGAAGACCAAAATAGGTACTAATCTAAATATCGACGGGTGAAAGGCAAATTGTATTAAGCGACAATTTGGTTGTGTTATATTTTCAACCTTATTAGGCGTTTGTATACACATCTAATAAGGTTTAAAATATAACACGACCAAATTGTCGCTTAATACAATTTGCCTTTTACCTGTCGATATATAAAAGCCAAGTTTCACTCACTCACTCTATCATCACAAAATATCGAAAACCGCTATACGTATAAAGATGAAGACAGTGTGATAATTTATAGTTAGTAGACGCCCGCTAAAAAAGGCTATTCCAGAATTCACCCCCTTTAGGGGATGAAATGGGGGTCCAAAGTTTGTATGGAGAAATCAACCTTGACGCGGACGAAGTCGCGGGCAGAAGCTGCTATAATATAATAAAAGATATTTTATTTGTGTGTTTGTTTAAACGCGGTATGTCTAGAATTATACTTCGGATTAAAAAAAAAACAATTTATGATTTACATAGAGAGACATTTCCAATTATCTTTTTTTAAATAAGAAATTTGGAAAATGTTCTCAACTAACTTTTTAGACCTATGTATCCTGCTTATATCCTATATATCTTTCATTTTAATCGTTTCGTTTATTTCGAAAAATATGAACTTGAAAGTTTATAAATGAAATACCATATGGCGTAAACGCTTAATAGTCTATCAACACTTTCAAGATTCTCTCACAATTATTTTCTTTTACCACATAAGCCAGGGGTAGATCAACTGAGTTTACATTTAAATAAATACAGGTGTAATATTCCTTTCACTAAAAATAATTCCCAGCATATTAGAAATTTCGACCAAGTTCGCAATCATTTTATACCTTAATACTACTACTAAACATCTTCAAAGTGAAGGATTATGTACAGTCCACCAAACACATAGTAGGTACTCTCACGATTTAAATTTCGGTTTCGGCGGCCAATCTAAAAGCAGACTAGTCAAGTACAGTCAGCAACAAAGGTCGATTAACAATGTTACTCATTTATATTATATAAACAGACACTAAACACATAATGTACTGGCTTTCAGAATTTCAGGTAATAGCTAAGGGTTTATAATATCTCAATTTTATATTCATTGCGTTTTACTTTTTAATATTGTACTTAATAATTAGGATTTAAAATCATAAATATTAATCGACTTTTGTTGCTGACTGTACATAAGAGATATTAGAGTGCACAAGTATGTGCGCAAACACAGGTGCACTTCCTCTTCCCTTACTCTCATCGGCAAAACGGCAATCCGACACGACCGCGGAGAGATCAGGCGCAGAACCAATGACGGTGATAGTGTCACGCCACCAACTTACACATTCCAGGCTGAAAAATTCGTATGAAAAAACTTGAGAGGTGTCAAGGGACACCCGGATGGAACGAAGTTATATGAGAGAGAGAGAGAGAGAGACAGACAGAGAAACACGCGCACGCCGCACGGCTTACAACTACAGCAAAAATTGTCGTTACAACTTTTGGTCTTAAAAAAGTGTCGTTACAACTTTTGGTCTTAAAAAAGTGTCGTTACAACTTTTGGTCTTAATTTTTTCCTTCTAGCCCCCTTTCGCAACGCGCGATGAGGAACTTCGTTCCAAAAGAAAAGAAAAGAAAAGAAAAGAAAAGAAAAGAAAAGAAAAGAAAGAAAAGAAAAGAAAAGAAAAGAAAAGAAAAGAAAAGAAACTTCGTTCCAAAACCCCAATATCACTTTGCCTGACAAGGGAATCGAACTAAGGACCCCACGCTTAGCAGTCACGTTTGCGACCATAAGACCAACGGGGCACTAAAGTGACACAAAAGAAAATCAAAGTCAAAGTCAAAACATTTTATTTTAATTAACCCTTTTACATGCACTTTTGAGTTGTCAAGGAGTCAGAAAGTTGAAACAAGTTGCACTCCACGGACATATCTCAGTTAAAAAAAAGTTGTAGGTGGTTGCCTGGTAACCAATCTAGTTTGTCGACTGTACCTACTCATAAATATACTAAGTCGTACTAAGCGAGCTTTACTTCAATAGAAAGTCAATGGCCTTTCAGAACGTTTCGGGCGTTTTAATAGTTCATCGCCATTAAACTGTTGACAATGTTATCATTGAATTCATAATGACTTATTCAGTAATAAGAATTGTTTTCATTAAAGTAAATTCAGATCGGTTTTCGTTTTGTATGAAACTCTGCCGTTCTGAAATTTTCCTACGGCAAAGGCTTCGTCTCGTACAGAGATTGAAGGAGTGTTAATTAATCTTAACGCTTAAGCGTGCTTAGTTAGGGTTGGAGATTTTACACCGACGGCCTAGTAGGTACTGGCGAGCGAAGAAAACGAAACGTTAATTTGATCGATTTTTACACGACTGCCCCAAAAAAAGGAGTGTTATGTGTTCAGGGTTAATGTATGTATGTATGTGAGTTTCTTTATTCCACCATAACTTTTGAACGACTGAACCGATTTAGATGTATGGGGTATCGTTACAATCCTTGCATCGTTCCGAGTAACATAGGCTAGTAAAAAATAAAAAGAAACCGGTGTGGTCACTTTAAAACGTAAATTAATACCAGACTCAATTTATTTTTTTAATGAATCTGGTCGTGTCTATGTTCATCGTCTAGAATTTGACAAGTAGATTTAAAAAATATATAACACTGTAAATAAAAAACGTCTTAAACAAAAACTGACGAGTAAACAAAGTACAAATATGTGCAATTTTTGCTGTCGTGTTTTTTAATTTTTTAATTATAGTAGCTTGTTTCATTTGAAATAACCGCTCCGCACTTAGTATTTAAATCTTCGACTGCACCGTTGGCCATGAGGCCAACGAATGAGGCGAGAGTGGGGTCCTTTTTTTTTAAGTTGGTAAAAATCACCAATTGAGTCCTTCCGCCCTGGGCGGGGCGGAAGGGACTGTCAGACTTTTACTGACTAAAAAACCCTGTTCCTTCTATTGCTTTACGTTCCGGGGCCACGGTATCCTGTTAAGACGTCCCGCAACCCCGGCGAGAGTGGGGTCTTGGGTTCGATTTCCGGGTCGGGCAAAAAGTGTCATTGGGTATTTCCATTAGAAATATATATTTCAGTAGCAGCCCCGAGTTAGAATGTTGGTTGTGTGACACCCCCGTGACTCGGAATGCACGTAATCAGGAATATTTTAAGCAGCAGCCTTGCAGTCTGAATTTGTGCCCGGTTGATGGCAATAGGCTCGCCCCCTATTACATGGGACTTAAACATAACTGGCGAAATGTGGGTGTGCTAATAAGTACACCTCTGCCTAACCTTTCGGGGATTACAGGCGTGATATTTATGAACCAGTAACCCCGAAAAACAAACCTTTTCCAGCATCTCTGGAGACTACCAACAAAATTTATCTTGTAAACAATTTTTATTTTTTTAAACAATTTGTCACTATCATTTCCTTTATTGCTGTGACGTCACTTTCCTTGTCCGTTGCCAGGAGTCATTAGAACGATGATTTATTAAAGCTTTATTTTTTCACGAGTCGTTACTTTCAGCCTGTTTTTTTAACTAGGTTCTGCCGGCGAGTTTGTCTGTGTGGAAGTCTAGAAAATATGGTATTTATATTTAGTGAGCGTACGCAGATAAACCAATCAACTTGTCAAAGTCAGTCATTTAATTTATTTAAATTAGGCCACTAAAAGGCACCTTAAAACGTGATTTACAAAAAAAAAATTGAATCTAGTAGTGTCCTACAAAAGGTAGTTTAATTTTTCTTCAATTTGATTTACAAAATATACTTAGTAATTTAATGTTAAAAACAATTTTGTTTTATTATAAACCATATCCTACTATCATTCGACAATCATGTAGCTTTATAATAGTGTTTTTTTATTATTATGTTATTTCGTAGATATGTTTAGAAAATAAATGATTTCTGATTTAACTTTGGTTAAAAAAACCTCGCGAACAAGTAGTACAAAGTCGAAGGAAGCAGCTAGTATTAAAGGCAAATCAGTAGACAACTAAATTTTGACATGACATGATTGTGACAGATTTCATAAAACAGTTTGACATATTTTTCATAAAAAGCTGTCAAACCACCATATTTGTTTTTCCGTCATATATCTGACGGTTGAAAAATCGGTCCTAAATCAAAATATTCTATTTCCATTCACAAAAGGCTGGCAGTTGCCAGCGTTTTTTAATATTTGAAAAAAGAAAACTTTTTACTTTTTTTTTGTTACATCTGACGGGTTCTATTCAGGCAGTGCGCTTTTTAAAAAACCTGACAGGTTTGCATTCAAGGGATGTTCGTACCTCGAAAAATATCGTGAACACTTTCAGATTGATCGGTTTATAATCGACGATACGGTGACGACACGACAAGGAAGTATAACTTTATAATTGGAAGAGTTGTACCGCGAGTTCTTTGATACAAGTTTCGTTTGTGACAAAACTGGTTCATGAATAGCTTATGACGACGATGTAATGTGACAATTTCCCAATTACTTGCCACTTTGATAAAAATCCTTAATACATAACATATCATTTATCATCACGCCTGTAATCCCCGAAGGGTTAGGCAGAGGTGTACCCATTAGTACACCAACATTTCGCCTGTTATGCTATAGTCCCATGTAATAGGAGGTGAGCCTATGACCATCTACCGAACACAAATCCAGACTCCGAGGTTGCTACTGATAAATTCCAGATGAAAAACCCAGCGGTAAAACGTTAGTTCCCCCTAAAAATAAACGTATATAACGACATTTCCATAGAAAAATCGATAAGGCCCAATGCGCGAAAAAAAAAATCCGTCACCAAAAAATCGTGACCCCTAAAACCAACATTCAAAGTTATTTTCTCTTTTATACATTTTTTTTTATATCGCCGGAACACTGTTTTTCATTCACCGCACTTGCATTTTATCGGTGGCCTGACCTTTTTGTGCGTTGGCCTGAATCTGCCGATGCCCCACAGTCTATAGATTGATAGCCAATTAGGACCGCTGAAAGCTGGAGGAAATTGTGAGAAGCCATGCCTAAGTGTCCCTGTCTTTGAACAACCTTAATGCTATATACATAAGGTTTGTTATGGAGAAGTTGTAAGTATATACAAAGTTGCTTTTTTTCTTTATTTCCGGGTGTGAACGTACTCACGAACAAATTTTATTACGGCACGAGGTCGGACGAAGTTCCTGACATATGTAATAGAAAGAGACAGTAAAAATAAAAAGAGAGGAAAGGTCGCCTGAAGGAGGCATAACGCTTTTTCCTTACGTGACGATTTTTACCGGTTATCTCGTACAGCAAGCCACGCTATAGAACTTCGTGCCAATTATTTTTTTTATGTGTAGTATCTATTGGTGCAATTTATCAAAGAAATCGACCAGTTTGCCGTTACGGCAAGCGGCGTGACGCTCTGTCGTGCCTTCTGGTTTATATTAATTAGCAATAATTGGTATATTCATTCAAATGTTTCACATTTACCAAACTTCTTTCCTTGTATATAATGTTCGAAAGTGCCTTTTAATTGCCTAATTTAAATATTGACTATTTGACTTTGACTTTGACATACAGAGAAAACAGGAGCATTGATCACTATTTGCTCAAGGCGGCTGGCTCACATTCAATAAAAGTTCAGGTTTCCTCACGATGTTATCCTCAACCAAATTCGTTATAGGTATCCAAGATACATTTAGAAAATGCCTGCATTAATTGAATAACTCAACGTGTAACTTTCACCAATGTAACTTTTCGCTTGAGAAAAGAAGGAAAAAACGTTTAATTTACACTGTCCATGTGCACACAAAAATAATCAATGGACCGTACAAGTACTTCCATATAAAATGATTTGTCCTGAATGGCTGTTTGACGGATCAACACACAAACTAAACCGCTGATCGAAGAGACCTGAAACTTGGAGGATGTATTCTGTGTATGACGTAAGCATCCGATAAGAAAAGATTTTCCGAAATTCTACCCCTTAGGGGGTGTGAAAGAGGGGCAAAGTTGGTATGGGCCAACGTGATACCTTGGTCTAATCTAGGTACTTCAAATTTTGCATAAAAATTCTTTAACTGAATTGATGGAAGACGAGCTTCGTATTTTATTGCAATTCATCCCCAAACGGGGTTAAAAAGGGCGGTAGAAAATTAAAAATTCAACTAGAACCATTTTCGACTCTTAGGCGGACGAAGTCGTGGGGAAAAGCTAGTACATAAATAAACTGATAAACACTTTACCCTTTCGCCGCGCAGTCGGGTAAAAACCACCTCTAACGTGTCCATAACACAGCAACTCCACAAACAGACTCGCCGGTCACCATTAACATAAAGTTAGCAACACTTCATTGCATTTAGTTAAAGACTCGACGCCACTGAAACTTTCAGATCGTTAGGGCGTCGAGTCGTGAAATTTATGAATATTATCGGTATTTCATGTTTAAGGGGAGACTTTGTATAGTTGGGTGTTTTTGAAAGTTATACTGGTGTTGGAATTAAGTTACCATTTTTGTTTTTGGGAAAAACGCTGGATGGAAAACTGTTTGGAAAGCGGTAGGTATATCTTAGTGTGACCTTTTATAACTACACATAACATAACATCACGCCAGTAATCCCCGAAGGGTTAGGCAGAGGTGTACACATAAGTACACCCACATTACGCGGGTCCGTAACGTTACTTCGAGAGTCATATGTGCCAGTTAAAAAAAAAATCACGCAGGCAACGTCGCAGTGAAAAGCTAGTTATTATTTATCTGGTGACATGTTCTATTTCTTTATTGTCTGTATATATACACTAAAACAGCACCGTCCTGTAAAATAATAATAAAACTAAACCTCAAATTCAATTAAGAAAAACAGAAAAAAGAAAAATTAAAACTTTCACAGCTTTGATAAAAAACCGTTAATTGACTTCAATTAGCACCTGCCTAATTGATTGTTAGTCGAAAACTAAAAGGGAAAGGTGTGTTCTAAAACAATAAATAAAGAACTGAATTAATTATGTACAGTCAACAAAAAAGAGATAGGTATGCAGGGTCGTCAGATAAAGTTAAAGTTTTTTTTTAAATCCATGGATGTTTTCGATTGAAACTTAACTTAATTTAAGAACAATTTAATATCTTCTTTTTAAATTAAATTACATTTAAAAATATCCATCAGTTTCTAACCGCTGAACTAATTTTTGGGCACTATAATGTCCGTGAGGAAAAAGCCATCGTTTGTTTTGCGGACACTAGAATGTCCTACGAGTACATGTTGAATATTATATCTATTCCATTCTAACATTTACATTTACTCGCTAAGAAAACTTCAACTATGTGTATCTAACGACCCTGCATACCTATATTCTCTTTTGCTGACTGTACAAGTAACTAAGTAACGTTTCTTTGAACTGAAGTTTCTTTACCAATGTGGTTTTGTTAGTTTGAGAATCTATTTACTTCTTCTTGTTGTTGTTATTTTGAAGGCTCCGATACACTTGGAGCGTTGGACCTTTCTGTTCCCTTCAAGATGGTTGAGCTAAATGGTGCTGATCCACGCGTCATGTTCGGGAAAGGTGCTGTCAGTTAGAATCGATCGTATGTTTTTATTGTTTTTTATTGCACTTCCCTTTTAAGTAGATATTCATTATATACAGGCTTTCCTGTTTTTTTTATTTCGAAAAAATGCGACACAAAAAGAGGAAGTTAACAATACCTTATGCGACGAAGAATATTCAAATATAAAAATTATGTAACGTCTAGCTCCTAAACTCAAAAAAAAAATGTGGAGCAACAATTCTTTAAAAAACTGTAAACTAAAATAGATTATTTTAATAGACTTTTATTTACATTCCTTCAAAAGTAACCGTTCCTACGCAAAATGTTGTACAGTTATTTCCCTTTTTTCATCAGTTTGTTGTTTTTTTTTCTAACAATTGTTTACAATACCATTGTGCTCAAAATCCTTTCCTGCCTCCTCCATTCAAGATAAAACGAAACATCGTCATTATAAGGCCCAAAAACATC
Source organism: Hoplodrina blanda (assembly GCA_949316365.1). Taxonomy (NCBI): domain Eukaryota; kingdom Metazoa; phylum Arthropoda; class Insecta; order Lepidoptera; family Noctuidae; genus Hoplodrina; species Hoplodrina blanda. The sequence goes on from OX438594.1 coordinate 12,766,944, forward strand.
TCACTTCACAAACAAAAGCCAAACAATTCGTCAAAACAAAATGAAAATTTAACTCCGAGATACCTTTTGGGAATGTTCCCATTGAATACGCAACAAATTTCCAGCTGGTATCTTGTCCCAGGTACCTTTGAGAGGGTACGCAACAGCTTGCAACGTCCTTTAATGACCTCCCTGGAGGGTACAACAAAAAGCCACAGTGAACGCTCAATTACCATTCAATTGTAAAGGGAATCGAAGTTATAAATTTTCAACTACAACAGACAATAAGCTTGTAACGTGAATTAAATGATAGGTACTATTAATACAAAGTTTTAGTTAAAAGTATTAAAGAACTACAAATTCGTTAGTCATTTATAACATAAAATCACGCCTATAATCTCTGAAGGGTTAGGCAGAGGTGTAAAGTCACGAGCAAAAACAAGTATACACTTAACAATATTATAAAACTAAGTATTTTCTTCGAATAAATTGATTGAAATGTCTTATTAGGAATATAGTATTTTGAATTCAATACTACCATAAAATAGGTCTTATATCAAAGTTATTACCATTATTTCACAAGAAAATTGCTTTTGAATTTTGTTAAGTGTATACTTGCTTTTGCTTGTGACTGTATCCATGAGTACACCCACATTTCGCCAGATTTTAAGTCCCATGTAATAGGGGGCGAGCCTATTGCCATCTACCAGACTCAAATCCGGACTCCGAGGCTGCTACAAAGAAATTCCCGATGGAACAAGTTTAAAAATAACTTACCAATCAAATATTCAATGTATTAATACCAAAGTAAATAAGAATAATTTCCGTGGGCGGTTACGACAATTCTTTTCGGCCATCATAAAAAAAAAACTTGAACCAAACATAAACCATAAAAGTTTACGGTCTATAACATAACTAGGATTCTTTGTTTCTTTGAGGTCGTTACAATCATAAATATTATTATAAGTAATATAACTAGGACTTATACTGCCCCAGTCTCGTGGTCGCAAGTATAAATGCTGAGCGAGAGGCCCTGGGTTTGATTCTCAGGTCGGACGAAGTGTTTTTGGGTTTTTCCATTAGGAATTTCTCAGTAGCAGCCTCGGAGTCAGGATTTATGCCCGATTGATGGCAATAAGCTCGCCCCTTTAATAGTAAAATAAGACTTGAACATAACTGGCTCGCGGGATTACATAAAACTTAAACATAACTAGCGAAATGTAGACCGTGTGCTAATGGGACCTCTGCCTAACTCTTCGGGGATTGCAGGCGTGATATTTATGTTAATATGGATCTACCAACTTACAAGTGAACCAAGGAAACTTCAATTACATTCACCCTCTTTTTAAACAGCATTTTATATCGCATTCGTTATTTTTAAAAAAACCAAATCACAGCGATAAACAAATGAAGTGTAAACACCTAAATACTACCCACGACTAGTTAATTCCATAAGGCTAGTAACACACTAAATAACAACCGACCGCCCGCCGCGTGGCCCTCGCATCGTTAGTGAGGTCCGCTCGTAAACCGCCTACATTCCTATTCGACTGAATATTCCTTTGTTGCCAAATAGTGGCCGGTTTTAGCTGTAATTGCATTTATTTTGACATTAAACTTATCTTGTTATTAAGTGATATTTCTTTTTTGGAATGAAGTTCTTTAACGCGGCTTGTGGTAGGACAGAGTTACCTGGCAGAAATCGTCACATAAGGAAAAAGCGTTATGTCCCCTCCAGGACACCTTCCCTCTCTTTCTCTTCCTCTCTGTCTCTTTCTATTTCATACGGGTGTGGGGGTGTCTGCGTGCGAGTATCGAGATTCGAGCAGCAAGCATTGTGCACGGCCAGCTGTACCTATAACCTTAATTCTAATAACAAAAAAACTTAACTTTTGATTTTTTTTTGTTTTAATTCATACGACAATTGGTTCCTGATGGGAGTCTCCCAACCGCACAATTTTCTTCTATGGCCACTTCAGTGTTTTGCATTCTTTGATGAAAACTGTACTGACTTCTCGCTCTATATAGGTACAAAACGTAGCCTAGTCATATTTTGGTCAATCTTATTATTCTTAAGCTCAAGCTGAAGAGTTTCTTGTTGTTTAAACGCGCTTATATTAGAAACTAGCTTCTGCCCGCGACTTCGTACGCGGATCCTGTTGCATATGCCAGCGACAACGGGGTCGTCAAAATCGAAGATCTGAAACGTCTGATGTAGAATTCTAAGGCCCGGGAACGGGAAAACAATGAGATGAGCGAGACGATTGGAGTCGTTCCAGATCTTTAATTTTTGTATGTCAACAGGAAATGCCCATCAGACTTAACAACTTTAGCTAAGACGTCATTCCTTAATATATTATTATAGTGTCGCTGGGCTTTGGAGTTCCACAACAGGTGTCCCAGATCTACAAATTTATTCTCACAGCAGAAAATGCTCTTCACGTGGAATATTTTTGCTATGGCACCATTTTTATATCGTTTATACTTTATAGGTTGTCAGGTCAACACCAGCGGCGTCTGCCCTTGTGACTGTTGCTAAGACGTTATTCCTATATATGTTATAGTGTAGCTAGGCTCTTGGAATTTCACAACGCGTGTGCCAGATCTTCAATTTTTATACGTCAACAAAGAATGCTCATCAGGGTGACGAACTTTTGCTAAGACGTCATTCTTGTATATGTTATAGTTTAGCTGGGCTCTTGGAGTTTCACAACAGGTGTTCCAGATCTTCAATTTTTATACGTCAACAGAGAGTGCTCATCAGGCTGAACAACTTTTGCTAAGACGTCATTCCTGTATACTGGGCGTTAGTGACAGGTTGGCAAAAACTGAAACTGTAGTTTCAGACTACGATTTGTGATTGAAAATCGTTGGAATTTTTTTCCGGAAAATTCTCATAATTTTCGACCGATTTTTCACTTGATTCGTGATATATTGATATGTAAGTACCAAGTCCAGGCCTCTAAACATAAATTTAATGAAAAAAACAATAAAAACTTAACTCGGCAATGTAAACACAACAACAATAATTCTAGGTAGGTACCTACATTTAAGCTATGTAGGTTTAGGCACAAATAACACGCGCCGCCCGGCGTCGCCGCATTCGGTGCGATGTCCTCTGCTAGAGCTGTACCGAACGAAACTTTAAATAGTTTTTAAAGTTTCGTTCGGTTTTCTTTTAATTTTGAGAATTTTCCGGAGAAAAATTCCAACGATTTTCAATCACAAATCGTGGTCTGAAACTACAGTTTCAGTTTTTGCCAACCTGTCACTAACGCCCAGTATGTTAGAGTGTAGCTGGGCTCTTGGAGTTTCACAACAGGTGTTCCAGATCTTCAAATTTTATACGTCAACAGAGAGTGCTCATCAGGCTAAACAACTTTTGCTAAGACGTCATTCCTGTATATATAGTGTAGCTGGGCTCTTGGAGTTCCACATCAGCTGTTCCAGATCTTCAAATTTTATACGCCAACAGAGAGTGCTCATCAGGCTGAACAACTGTTGCTAAGACGTCATTCCTATATATGTTATAGTGTAGCTGGGCTCTTGGAATTTCACAACGCGTGTGCCAGATCTTCAATTTTTATACGTCAACAGAGAGTGCTCATCAGGGTGAACAACTTTTGCTAAGACGTCATTCCTGTATATATTATAGTGTAGCTGGGCTCTTGGAGTTCCACATCAGCTGTTCCAGATCTTTAAATTTTATACGACGACAGAGAGTGCTCATCAGGCTGAACAATTGTTGCTAAGACGTCATTCCTATATATGTTATAGTGTAGCTGGGCTCTTGGAGTTCCACATCAGGTGTTCCAGATCTTCAAATTTATTCTCTTAGCAGAAAATGCTCATCACGTGAAACAATTTTTGCTATGGTACCATTTTTGTATCTCTTATAGTTTAGCTGGTCTGTTGCGATTCTGCATCAGGTGTTCAAGTTTCCAAGATAAATTATAGCCTATATGTTGCCCAGACTTAATATCTATACAACAAAAAAAAAATCATTCAAATCCGTCAAGTAGTTCCGAAGATTAGCGTGTACAAACAAACAGACAAAAAGACAAACAGACAGAATTTTTTTTTTGGTTTCGTGCTCTATTACTGTTTCTAAACCCCCCTCAATTATTATTTTTTTAATATATTCAATGTACAGACACACTTTTTTTACTGTTTTATTATATGTAATATAGACTAGATACTCGTCCGATTTGTAAATGACTTTTTGCGTTATAAGGAGGCATTTTGGAAGATTATAGTGTTTTTAGTTAACTATTGACCAAAATACGACTAGGAATACGTTTGATTAGAGCGTACTGTCGAGAATATTCTCTAAGTTCGGCTTTTGCGCTCACAAAACACATTGGCTATCTTTAATTATCAGATAAAGTGAAAAAGAGACGGAAGACTAGAGCCGTCAACTTGTATTTGAAACTCGAACGTTTTCTGAAGTGGCTTTAAATGAGATGTTGCGGTCGTCGAGATGCATTACCACGATGATCAATCTCATGGAGCAGCTGTAATTTTTAACCGACTTCAAAAAAGAAGGAGGTTTTATATTATTTTTATGTTTCTTTACGTTGGGTTATTTTTGACAATTAAGGACGAATTTTACATACATACAACATAACGCCTGTAATCCCCGAAGGGTTAGGCAGAGGTGTACCCATTAGTACACCCACATTTTGCCAGTTATATTCAAGTCCCATCCCATGTAATAGGAGGCGAGCCTATTGCCATCAACCGGACTCAAAGAGGTAGTGAGGTTTTGAGTTAGTTTCTTTTAATAGGAAGATTTGATGTAGTCTTGCGGCGATGGATAATGAAACTCTTCAATAACCAATTGTACACGTATTGTGGTGGTTGGGAACAGTGGCGAACTTGTCATACAAAAAAAAAGGATGTCACGAAAAGAAAAAAAAATGGAGAGACATCTTCTCATACAAAGAAGGCTTGACGCATCACGCTTGCTCGAGGCAGATGTGAACTGACACAAAAAAAAAAAACAATAAAAAAGTAAGTAGTACGTAATAGTTTGTAAAACTGACAAATTAATAAGCTTTAGTTTTAAGTTTGTGGCAATATTAAACAATCATTAAACGAGATGTTACGATAGTCACAAACTATTACCACGATAATCAATCTCATACAGCAGCTGTAATTTTCTCACCATTTACTTTAAAGTCAAATTTGCGAGAAGGTTTCTTATTTTTATTTATAATTGGGTAAGTCTTGAATTGGCAGTTTAAATATTAGGCAAAATACTTATATAGGGTTAGGGTTAGGCAGAGGTGTACCCATTAGTACACCCACATTTTGCTTATTATCTTTAAGTCCCATGTAATAGGAGGCAAGCCTATTGCCATCAACCGGGCACAAATCTAGACTCCGAGGCTGCTACTGAAAAAATCCTGATGAAAAAACCCAATAACACTTTGCCCGACCTGGGTATCAAACCCAAGACCTCATGGTCAGCAGTCGCGCTTTGCGACCACTAGACCAACGAGTTTTGAACTGAAAAGGTTTTTGTTTGTTTGTCGAAACACCCTAATCTCTTGAACTACTATTCGGATTCGAAAACATATTTTTGTGTATGAAAGCCAGATTCAGAATAGTTTGAACTAACTATATAACATTACGCTACGATCTAATGGAGCGGAGCAGTAACCAAACTTTTATACAAACAAAACTATTCAACTTTTACCATGCATTATTCTTTTTTCGTTCAACTATTAACCGGACGGAACGCGCGGGTGTGCACGCCTTTGTAGTATCACCTGTTTGTTTAAAAAAAAATAGTTTCTTTGGGAAACATAACTTATATAAAATCGCGCTTTTAACCCCCGAAGGGTTAGATAAAAAGGGCACTAAACCAAATATTAGTTGAAAAAAGTTATTACAATATTGACGACTTTCTTAATGACAAATCTCTGCACTGATTGACAAAGAGGTTCCTATTCTGACATTTTTTATTCTAATTGACATTTTGACATGCTTTATTATTTTTGACATTTTTGTAATTTAATTCTGTAATTCTTTTTGTAATTCTAATGATCTAACATTTATAATTATTTATTCGGCATCAATAGAATTTTCTGTTTAATTTTAGAATTTAATATTATTTGCATGCCCATGAGATGGTAGAATATGGAGGACTATATCTTAAGAAAACATCTATGTACCAATTACCCATGTTTGCAAAAAATAAATGATTTGATTTGATTTGGTTAGGCAGAGGTGTACCCATTATAGTACACCCACATTCTTTCTTTCTTTGGGAAAGTTGTTTGTTATCATTAGTACAATATCAGTCACTTTACCACTCACCCTACATAGATGAGTGGGGTGTGTAGTGTAGAGTAGGTTACTTACTTTCCACTGGAATTTGAAGATTCATACAAACAAACACAAGCCATTCGGTCAGTAGAGATCGATGCTTTTAACTGATTATTTCGTTCAATCACCTAATGACAGTGTCGTCTCTTGACTGATGATCTGTCTCGACAATTTGTACAACAATCAGAAATAAACCTTATTTTCTTAAAAACAGAGTCAAAATTTGAGTAAGGGTTTAGTCTGTACTTTTATTGTAATCGCAAGCTAATTTAAGTCGTATTGTTTTACTGATAAAGCTCAGAATTGATTTTCTGAGAAACCTTCCAGGGCTGGTCTCGTTTTTTTTTGTTTTACTCTGATAATTAATTCTGTACGGAGAAATTGTAATTGAATATTAATTTATTTAAAATCCTTACGATTGTTTGTTTTATTTACAGGATTGTTTTCATCATTATTATGGTTGATGTTTAAATATTGAGTTTTTCCTTTCCCCAACTATGTTGGGGTCGGCTTCCAGTTCAACAGAATGCTGGAGCGACTGCCATCAATGACTTGAATGTGACTTTTTTAATTCATATATACTTTCTAAGTTTATCTTAGACATTACTGACATCATTTCGTGCCTCGGAAAGCACGTTAAGCTGTTGGTCCCGGCTGTCATACGTGGATCTTTGACAGTCGTTACGAGTCGTCAGAAACTTGAAAGTCTGACAACCAGTCTTACCTAGGGGTATCGTATTACCCAGTTACTGGGTTGTGGAGGTCAAGTAGGCAGTCACTCCATGTAGAATACTGGTACTCAGCTGCATCCGGTTTGACTGGAAGCTGACCCCAACATAGTTGGGAAAAGGCTAAGCAGATGATGAAATGGAGCGACTGCCTATCTGACCTCCACAACGCAGTTACTTGGTAACACGATACCCCTTGGTAAGACTTTTAATTAGGCTTCTATAGTACCCGTAACGATTGTCAAAGATCCACGAATGACAGCCGGGACCAACGGTTTTACGTGCTTTTCGAAGCACAGAGGTGTCATACCAACACCTTCCAAACTCCGGGCTGCTACTGAGAAATTCCATAATGGAAAAACACTAAATACTTTGCCCGACCTGGGAATCAAACCCAGGTCCTCTAGCTCAGCAGTCGTGCTTGTAACCATGCAACCAACGGGGTAGTTCCACGCTTGTTATTCCCAAAGGCAAAGCTGTACCCATTAGTACACCCACATTTCGCCAGTTATATTTAAGTCCCATGTAATAGGGGCAGTTCGAGCATTTCAACGTTAATAGTATTATTTCTAACTAGATAGATAGAAAATCTAATTTCGGGGGTAAACTGTATGGTCGGGAACAAAAGTATAACTTACTTTTACAATCATCTAAATGAACACGAAATATTACAATGCACTGCTTCGCAATTACATTGAATTGCAATATAAAGTTTGTTTTATCTGGATGTTACGAGTACATTCATTCTGTGTTTCCTATAACAGTGTGCATTAGGGTTTTCAAATTAGACAATGTAAAAAGACTTTTGTTGCTGACTATTTAAATACCAGACTCATATTGAAATTAATGTCAAGCAGTACTTCTAATACATTTTCATTCCTTTTTTTTTTGTTTTTTATTCGCCTGCATTGTTTTCACATACGAGTAACAAGAATATTGTAACCGTGATTTTATTAAAACCTAATTGAAAAGAGTGTCCGTGGAGTTTCTTGCCCATTCTTCTCCATACGAAGCTACCTTTTGGAAGATTCAATTCTGTTTTTTACAAGCTTTTATTTAGCTTGCACTGTTCGTATGTAAGTTGTCCTTTCAAAATTTGCAAACCATTTTTCAAACATTTGTTGATATCCGATTGAGCTGAACTGTTGCATACACATAATGACAATACAATGTCCTATACTTAATTATGAAATAATTTAAAAAAGGTTGTTTTTAAAAAAAATGAGTTAGTTTATTTAATTTTTATATGACTTTCAAAAGTGCCTATTCATGGCCTAATTGAAATAAATGATTTGACTTTAACTTTATCTTTGTGAAAAGTTTTATCTAAATCCATTGAACGGTTTACGCATCATTAAGTACAAAACATATTCAGAAACTTTCACGTTTTGATATAATATAATATTAGTTAGGATTATCGAGATAGTATACTTCGTCAGGTCATTCACCTCTGCCTACAGATGTGAATTCGGGTAAATACGTTTTATACCGAGCGGATTATAATGACTCTTAGCTAACAAGCCTTTTTTTAACCGACTTCAAAAAAGAAGGAGGTTCTCAATTCGGCCGGTATATTTTTTTTTTTATGTATGTACACCGATTACTCCGAGGTTTCTAGTCCGATTAGAGTGATTCTTTTTTTGTTCGATGCAGTATACTTGCCATTTGGTCCCATAAAAATTTCATCCAATTTGGTTTAGTGCTTTTTATTTTGTGAGCATTTTTCTAAATTAAATATATCGTGTGAGGTATTGTTCGAAAGGGAGGATTTTAAGGATTTCAAACATTAACACACAAGCACTAAAAAGTGAAAAATAAAAAGCTTTTTTACAAAAAAAGACAACCGCCTTTAAAAACACCGACTTCCAAACTAAAGTTCTTTTTTATTTTGTAGTTTTTGAAGGCGGTTGTCTTTTTTTATGGATAATCATCATCTGCCTAACCTTTTCTCAACTATATTGGGGTCGGCTTCCAGTCTGACAAGATGCAGCTGAATACCAGTATTTTCAATGGAGCCTTTTTTATGGATAATACCAGCCTATTATTGTTTTACTGCAAGGTAAAGGCCTCTTCTCATACAGAGAAGGCAGGAACATTGATCACCACGCTTGCTCAAGGCGGATTAGAGATAATAGAACTTATGTGTTCAGGTTTTCTCACGATGTTTACCTTCTGCACTTCCAAACAAACATAGGATTAAAAGTAAAAAAAAAACGGAAAAGTGCGAGTCAGACTCGCACACGAAAGGTTCTGTACCACCATATCATATTTAATACAAAAAAAATATAGTTTATAATCGCAAAAAAAGTAATTTTACGGTTTTCGATTTTATTCCTTTATTACTTGTGCTACATGACATTGCTTCTTGCCTTTCATGATTTTAAGTCAACAGGAAGTCCCCTATAAGTTTTAATTCCCTAGCGAGCGTCAAAATATGCACCATAAGCAACCATAACTTTAAATTGCGTTGACTTAGAAGCTTGATACCCCTACGCGTTCCTGAGAAAAGGGTCTTGACAGGTGAACAGACAGATGGACAACAAAGTGATCCTATGAAATCATTATATTATAATTATTAAATTATTGTACTATTGTTTTAAATATTAACAAATTATTGACTACTATTATCAATTACTATTAATAAATTATTGACTCTTTTTAAACTATTGAATATTATTATTATTAATAATTATTGACTATTATAGTACCGTATATTAATTAACACTAAATTATTGACTACTACTATAATCTTGCAAGTCTCTAAATTATTGTATGCCTAAAGGCGGGTCATAGATGAGTACTTCACTTTTTAAACTGTAACACTATATTTTTACCTGTAATTTGAATTTGAGTTTTCCGTTTTTGCCGACTGAGGCACGGATCCCTAAAAATGACTTCCTTTCTTTACTTACATCAGATAAATGACCGTACTTAGCTGGCTGCCTATATGTCGGCTGCTTTGGATACTATCCGATAAACCCGCTCTTTTACAACTGTACCCAAACCTTGCACACTACATTTGCCAAATTCAAAGACTAACTTCCCTAATATTCATGAGTAATTCAACTTTCACCACTATTGAAACTTAAGTTCCAAATAAAACCGAGTTGGTACTTCAACCCTTCTCAGCGAAGTACCATCTTTCCCAAAAAGTACCATAATATTTAACGTTATCTAATCGTTAATTATAAACTGATAAAACGCTTTTTAGCGACCATTACTGCTGGTTACCCGCCTAATACATTATAGAAGGGCTTCATAAATTTATAGGGGTCCAATTGGGATCGCAATTAAAGTGATTAGACCGGTCCACAGCCCGACATGAATAATTCAATAATTGTTCGATAATTCGATTTGTCGATAATAAAAGTACATGGTGTTTGACTGGGGACATCACTATTTAGGGCGGGTTAAGCTGCGATCAGTCTTTGACAGATTAATCTAAAGGTACGCTTGTAAAAGCAATACTTTTACTGTAACGTGTAGCTGCAACATTTTTGAGTATACAAATACGCTAAGTATTAAATAAGTAGGCTAGATTTTGAATAATACCTAAAGCTGAGATGATTGAAAGACGATTAACAAAAGATATTTATATGGCAGAGGTGAGTGGCAACGCAGAGAGGTGTCGCCCTAGGAAGACCTACACTAACCTTATTGGTGAGGTTCTTTAGAAAGGTCCGGTGCGCAGTACTCGTAACCGGTCAGCTTGTATGACGAGATGTATGAACGTAGATGAGGCGAAAGGAGTATGTAAGGATCGTAGCAGGTGGCGTTCTGTCGTTTCTGCCTACCCCCATGGGAAAAAGGCGTGAGTTTATGAATGTGTTTACCTAAAGCTGAGAATCAGCTCGAAACGTTACACGTATGCTTTCAATAAATAAAATAAATAATAAATAAAAAAATAATCTTAAAAAGGTTCCGTTTGTTATTTTGAAATACTTCTTTTACCTACATATTTCAGTCGACATGTCATCGAGAGGTGATCTATAATTTTACTCTTGAACAGAGAGTAAAACGGGTGTAAATCCGAAAGATTCATGTTCTTCTCTTTATTTATTGTGATATTTTCGATCGTTTCGCACACAACATTAATTCGGTATTTGTGATATTTTTACCAATCAATCAATTGACGTACTTTTTATGTGCTGTCATAACGTGATTCCTCCGTAGATTTTGTGTGGCATTGTAAATTGTGACGTCACTTATTTGCTTATTCAATTTTATTGATTGACCAATTATTTTCGTTTTAAAGGAATTTTATGTTATTTAATTTTATATTTTATAATTTCAAGGGAACTAAAAAAAATAATTTTACTATTAACTTAAATTTTTCGGGGCGAAAAAGCGAAAAAAGTGCGAGCGGAAAAGGCGTGAGTTTATGTACCTATGTGTGTGTTTTCAGGGCTACAATAAAGTGTTTTTTTTTTCAAAGAAATTGCGTCTTGGAATTATTGTAGGTGTCAAATACTCAATTGAGTAAATACACTTTTCAGCTTTTGTCCATATAAACCACCAATGTAATATGGCGACTTAGTCCATGGAAAATACTAGTTTAGTACAAGGCGCACACGCATTCATTCAGCTTTACACGTCTGAAACAATGCGAATCAAAACTGGTGTCTATACATAAAACCTAAATCCAGCAGAATACGTGTACTTATCTTTTTATTAAAATAATTAAACATAACATCGCGCCTCTAATCCCCGCAGGTTTAGGCAGAGATGTACCAATTAGTACAACCACATATCGCCAGTTACGTTTAAAAAAAAAAATTGACAGGTTATTTTAAAAGTGTCGAAGCATTTACTCTTTATACTCGCTGTGTGTTCACACCTTAACAGGAAGACAGTAACGCAAACAAAAATATTTGGGTAGCCAAATAACATCATTATATCAATTCACAAACTATCGATTATTCAAACGACGTAATGTCACCATAAACTAGTTTTCCAATAAATTGCCATAAAGGAGAGTCATTACCGTATTTGCTACAACCCTACCCCCTACGATTAGTGTCAACGGCCGCTAAACCACTAGGGATGTGCTTATCGAATATCGATAATTTCGATAGGTTTTGTTTTTTGTAACACAAACGAGACGAGAGACGAGACGAGACGATTTTGTGTAGTAATAAAAAATTAAGACATTCTAAAGAATATCTATATTAATATAATAAATCTAAAGAGTTTTTTGTTTATTTGTTTGTTCAACCAATGGGACCGGTAAAAATCTTTTTGTATATGATCGCCAAATGTATGAGCTATATAACATTACACTACGACTTACTGGAGCGGAACATTAATCAAACACGTAACTGAACGCGGACGAAGTCACGTGCAGCAGCTAGTAGGATCATCTATTCTATGTACAAACAGCAAAACAGATAGGTATGCAGGATCGACAGATATAGTTGAAGTTTTCTTAGAAACCAATGGATGATTTTGAATTTTTTGTTTTTTGAATAAATTGTACCTATCTGTTTTGCTGTGTGTACTAGCTTCTGCCCGCGACTTCTTACGCGTGGCATCTTTCACCCGCGTTAAATTAGGTACGTCTTCGGTTACTGCTCCGCTCCCGTGCATTGCATTTGCATTAGGTATAATTGGTAAAGACCGACCATATTAACTAAGGCGACCAACGTAGTTAATCTGGTCGTTGCGGCCACTGGTCGTGGACGTGGCCGTCTAATGCGCGAGGTGCCTAAAGACTTTCGTAAAACCTAAGATAATCTAGTTTAGGAGTTTTATTTTCAAGTTTATTCGCCTGTTTATTATATTTTTAATAGAGCTTATTGCAAAAGTGCTTGGAAAAAAGTATCATCAATGCTGACGTTAATTTTGAAGTCAAGCCCAATTAAGCCGACCGGTATGATGGAGGACACCGTTACCTATAAAATAAGAGGCTTTTTGTAACTTTTAATTCTGTCTCCCCAAAGTCAGCAGTATCAATAATATCGGTAAAGGAAAAGATCGTGACGAAAATTTGTATTTTTTTTTTACTTCAAAATGTAAACGTGGGCAACGTTTACTCTACTATACTAGTAAATTTTCCTGTTATGTGGGTGCATTTACAAACATATAAACTCACATACACAAACAGCCAGACCCCTCAACAACTATCTGCAGGGTATACAAATATTTGTTCCGTAAGAGAATTGAATCCACGACACACAGCGTAGCTGCCAATAGCTTAACCACTACGCCAATCATTTTATATATAATGTGTGTGTGTGTGTGTTGTGTGTAATGTTTTAAACGCACTCACGATATCATAGACGAGGAATTCCTCATATGGGGGGGGGGGGGGGGGCAACGTTTTTATCAAAAGAGATTATGCTATTGGTTTTTTTAACCAGAAATCTCGTTTCAACTTTGCTTTGGTGGAAACCCGGCCTTATATTCAGTGTAAACGTACCCTTAGACTTCCTTTCATACCAGATTGACCCCAGAACTGTATAAAAAAAACACAGCAATAGAGTTTTTTTCAGAAAAATTCCACCAATCCAGTTAAACTAGAACGTCTCTCGCTTCTTACTAAAGTTTCCATATCCGGATGGCCGGCAGAATAACCGGATGACCGTCACGGGCCGGATCAATCCCGTTTGTGTGCCTAATGGGATAAGTTTGCCAGTGCCGCCAAGTTATTGACAAGTTTTTGCCGTAACCGTCTGCGACAGCAATCCGGTTACAATGATTACGTGGTTAGATGGTGTTTGTTGACAGTTTATAGTTCTACTTGCTTTTGCTCGTGACTTCGTCTGCGTAGACTATAGAATTAAGCAAAAAAAATCCATGATGTCACATAAACACACATACATAAACTCACGCCTTTTTCCGAAACCACAGAACACCACCTGCTACGATCCTTACATACTCCTTTCGCCTCATCTACGTTCATACATCTCGTCATACAAGCACGCCGGCATGATGTCATGGAAAATAAAAATTATATGAGTGCGGATAGATGAGGTGTACCTATTAGTACACCCACATTCCGCCAGTTATGTTTAATTTAAGTCCCGTGTTATAGGGGCCGAGCCTATTGCCATCAACCGGGCTCAAATTCAGAATCTGAAGCTGCTACTAAGTTCTAAACTGATGGAAAAACCCAATGAATGGATTATTTTGTATGCGTCACTTTCACGTGAATAAAAAGTATTGCTTTCTTTCTTTCTTTCAATAATAATTTGCCCGACTTAGGAATCGAACCCAAGACTTCATGCTTAGTCTAGTTCAAATCGATGTGAGGTATTTTTGAACACAATTTCAATTCAACCCTATAGAAACTTCTAGAAACTGGATACATACTCGAAGAGTCACCGCAGACAGAAACAATATATTCGGGATGTTTTCATTGAATAGTTGATAATGAAGATCATATAATAGGCAATTTTCAACTCTATCCGTATTGTGTTATAGTTTAAGTTTAAGCCAAATCGATCTACCTAGCCTTTTCCTGACTATGTTAAGGTCGGCTTCCAGTCTAACCGGATGATGAATACCAGTATTTTACATGGAGCGACTGCCTATCTGACCTCCACAACCCAGTACTTGGGTAAAACGATACCCCCTTGTTTGTCAGACTTTCGGGCTTCTGACGACCCGTAACGACTGTCAAAGATCCACAGGTACCCTCCGAGCCACGTCTTCGTGTATTAAGATGGTCACCCATCCACGGACCAACCCTGGCAAGCGTAGCTTAAATTATCCTGTTAGTTCAACCCGTGCGGCTGTTATTTCTTAAGCACGAGCACCGAGCACCTCAGTTTTTTTAAATTGGTGGTGTGTGTAATGTTTTTATGTATAGGTGAGAGGCAACGCAGGGAGGGGTCGCCCTAGGAAGACCTACACTGATCTTATTGGTGAGGTTCTTCAGAAAGGTCAGGTGCGCAGTACTCGTAACCGGAGTGCTTGTATGACGAGTGTATGAACGTAGATGAGGCGAAAGGAGTAAGTAAGGATCGTAGCAGGTGGCGTTCTGTGATTTCTGCCTACCCCCATGGGAAAAAGGCGTGAGTTTATGTATGTGTGTGTATTATATACAAATATTATCTTGCTGCACTCCATCCCCATATAAACTTTAACTGTGCCAAATTTCATACTTCTCCGTCCGCGCAATTTTCGTAAAAGGTGATACAAAGTTTTTGCTTCACGTATTAGTGTAATTAACTAAGCTGAATTAATGAATGAAAACTGCTCTGTGTGTGCTGACCGTAATACGGTAGGTACACGTGTCCCCCTAATCCCTTTCCCCCCCTTCCCGCCGTAACCACATGTTTTACAGTGAACTTCAAGCATTTTCACAACAAAGTTTAAATACTTAGACATATTTGTCCAAAACTTTTCAAAGTCGACAGACTCAGTAGAATGTTTGACATTTTGAGTTAGGCGGCTATATTATGAGAAATTCTTAAGCAAATACTTTTACGATGACGTACTATTGGAAGACGGTTAGTTGTCGTTTATTTTATTTTTGTACGATTGCACAGAGCCGGATTTAGACCACTTGATGCCTTAAGAAAATTTACGCCTTACAAACTTTCCAAGTCCATATTTTTACGAAATGAATGAACCGATTTTAATAAAATCTTGCTTCACTTATGCAGGATAAATAGGTCAAAAAAGTTAGTAGAGAACATTTTCGAAATGCTTTAATTTAAAAAAAGAATTTTGAAAACCTCTGTTTGTATGGAAAACTTAAAAAACTTAAATTCGGTCGAATTTAGCTGTAACACAATTTTTCGAAAATTTTACCTAAACCGAAACCTATAGGTTGAATACAGGGCTGTCAATTTTGTTGGTGACCGAGCGTAGAGTGTAACGTGTGGACGGTGTTAATTGCAGAAACGTTATCACCCTGAGCGTATTGGCCTGTCCTTCTGGAAGTTTCCACAGGGTTGAATTGAAATTGTGTTCAGAAATACCTTCTATTGATTTAAACTAGACTGCCTCGTTGGTCTAGTGGTCGCAAAGCGTGACTGCTGAGCATGAGGTCTTGGGTTCGATTCCCAAGTCGGAAAAGTGTTATTGGGTTTTTCTATCAGAAATTCAGTAGCTACTTCGGAGTCTGGATTTGTGCCCGGTTGATGGCAATAGGTTTTCAAATATAATTTAATTTAAAAAGTAGATAATAAGCAGTTCATTAATTAAGTTAAGTTTCAACCAAAGACTTCCACCGGTTTCAAAGAAAACTTCAACTATATCTGACGACCCTGGATACCTATCTCTTTTGTTGATTGTACCATTGACACAGAACTGTATGATCAAGTATCATAACTCAATATCTCCAATACACAAACTGTAACGGTCGCTCTATTGCTATATTGCTAACAGGAGACTACACACGAATGCAGTCTCCCATTTAATGCATTGTTTCAGACAGAACCGGTGGCGGTTGCGGTCAATTTTATTATAAGTGAAAGGGTCCCGTACCCAAAAGGGCACCAAACGGGTGCCTAAGGCTAGGACGCAGTAATCAAACCTTATAAGTAAAAACTTTCGTCATCCATTGTATATGCACACTATACATATGTAATAATAAAATACATAAATATATGTATTCAAAATTCCAGCTAAATCGACCACTGGGAGTTCCCTGTGTTCCCTGTGTTCCCTGTGTTCCCTGTGTTCCCTGGTCGTAAGACCTTACTGCCCACACGATAAAGAAGAAAGAAGATTTAATTACCTAAAGATTGCCCTGTTGGTCTAGTTATCGCAAATCGCGACTGCTAAGCATAAGGTCTTGGGTTCGATTCCCAGGTAGGGCAAAGTGTTATTGGTTTTTTCCATCAAGAATTTCTTAGTAGTAGCCTCGGAGTCTGGATTTGTGCCCGATTGATGGCAATAGGCTCGCTCCCTATTACACGGGACGTAAACATAACTGGCGATATGTGGGTATACTAATGGGTAAACCTCTGCCTAACCCTTCGGGGATTACAGGCGTGATGTTGTGTATGTAATGAACTAAAAAAAAGCATAATACACACATAAACCTAATACCTCGGTCAATAGCATAGTGTCAGAGTACTGACTTCACTACATTTCTGCAGCTGTTGTCTGCACAAGTGCACATGATTGTGCTACGTCTGCACAGAATCCGAGATGCATAGACTCACGGCTATTCGGCTATAAACTCGCAAACAGAACACAAACAGAGTCACAATGGATCGATCATTTATATCTTCAGT
Organism: Hoplodrina blanda; assembly: GCA_949316365.1. NCBI lineage: Eukaryota > Metazoa > Arthropoda > Insecta > Lepidoptera > Noctuidae > Hoplodrina > Hoplodrina blanda. The sequence continues at coordinate 12,784,174 of OX438594.1, forward strand.
AATATCTATGCTTCAGTATTAGGTATGATTGATTTGATCTCTGCATTACGTTTGAATAATCATGATTTATGTCGCCTTGAGAAATCGATGTTAATGTATTAGAGATTTTTATTTAATAATATAAAGGTTAACTATGTAGGGTGTGATAAAGACACGTATTACATGGCCGCTAGCTACGTATTTTGCCCATCAAATTTAGTAGCAAAAATTATAACTCTTAACCAATTTTCAAAAACTCTTCCATCCATACATATAAAATGCTTTGTCCTGAATGACTGAATGACGGATCAACGCACAGCCTAAACCGCTGATCATAGGGACCTGAAACTTGGGGGGTGTGTTCTTTGCATGATGTAGGCATCCGTTAAGAAAGGATTTTCTAAAATTCACCCCATAAGGCGATGAAAAAGGGGTCCAAAGTTTGTAAGGAGAAATCAACTTTGACGCGGACGAAGTCGCGGGCAGGAGCTAGTCAATGTCGTTTTCCGCCATCTGTACGCGAAGACCTTTTTAACTCCGTAACGGATTTTAAGGTTTAAGACATTTATTTCTCAAAACAGAATAATACATTCACTACAATGAGAAACACTAGTTAGCATAAGTAGGTACATTACTTGGTCGTTCGTAAGGAACGAGCATCTAAACGGTTGTCTAATTTTAAAGTTACATTTATGTTAGTATTCTCTTAAATCTATGTTAGTAATAAGTTAAACTATTCAATGAAATGGTGTATTATATTGTTATTTTTTTGGGTTTTCTTAAATAAATACGCAATAAATGAGTACATACTAAAAGAAAAGGATAACAATTACCAAAGAGAATCAAAATAGCGTTATACAAAGTGTTTAAATCTTTTTAATGCAGTTTCATCAATAGTCAGAGTGATACAAGAGAAAATGTTATAAGTATATACGTATAGTTAGTATCTACATTGCACCCGTGCGAAGCCGGGGCGGTTTGCTAGTAAATAAATAAAATATATTTTAGGCTTCTCCTCAATCACGGATGTCAAGATTTCATGACCCCTCTGTCAATATATGTAAATAGATGTCTGTCGTTCTGATCTCGGTGTTTTCTCTGGTAACGCCATAAATATACAGTGAGGGCTCCTCAGACCTTTTTAGGTATTTGTACAGAAGGCTCACACACTGATTTATTGTCTTTTGAAAGGTCAAGAGTGATCGTCTACGGTCACATAACATCACGCCTGAAATCCCCGATGGGTTAAGCAGAGGTGTGCCTTAGTACACCCATATTTCGCCAGTTATATGTTAAATTCTTATGTAATAGGGGCAAGCCTATTGCCATCAACCGGGCACAAATCCAGTCTCCGAGGCTGCCACTGAGAAATTCCTGATGGAAAAACCCAATAACATTTTGCCCGACCTGGGTATCTGTACCATTGACACTATGTGGGTCGGTCGATATTGCCTGAACTTATTCTTTCTTTCATTTTAAAATAAAATGTTGCCCCACACTAGACATTTATTTAGATCGTGCGTGCGTTTACAAACATAAATTACATTTTTTATTATTTATTTATTAAAACTTTATGCACATGTAAAAAGAAGCAAGAAGAGTCGTCAGAAGCTTGAAAGTCTGACAACCAGTCTTACCTAGGGGTATCGTATTACCCAGTCACTGGGTTGTGGACGTCAGATAGGCAGTCGCTCCATGTAAAATACTGGTACTCAGCTGCATCCGGTAAGACTGGAAGCCGACCCCAACTTAGTTGGGAAAAGGCTAGGCAGATGATGATGATGCACATGTAAAAAAATACATCGTACAAAGACGAACTGAATGCCTTGGGCATTTTCTACCATTCTACCTTAGTTTTCCTTCATATCCTTGTCTTATAGTGTCCCTAGTCTTCTGCTAAGCTTGATCTTTATCAATTAATACTTAATTCTATTCTTGTATCTTATTGATTAGATTCTTGTACCTTTCTTCTTCTCTTAACTTACTAGCACAAACAACCAGACCTGAAACTACCTGTAATTCATACAAATATTTGTTCCATGCCGGAATTGTATCTGAGACCCGCAACGGAGTAGCCAATCGCTCAAACACTGCACAAACCGAGTCTGCAATCATACACACCATTGATATTATGATTACCTAGCTTCCGACCGCGACTCGGCCCCGTCAAAGTCGATACATTATCGCACAGGACCGTACATTTCCTCGGGATAAAAGTACCCTATATACCATTCTAGACTCTAATACTGGGTGTAAGGGACAGCCCTCCACAAACTGATAGGGTGATTTCAGTATACCATACTAAGAAGACTGATACATGAAATTGTTTGAGGAACGTTATGAAAATCCAAAAAAAACTGATTTGTTTTAAAACCTCATACGCAATGTAACATCATCTGTTACTGGTTGGAAGGGGTTGTAGGTATGATGCGGTGAGTTCGATGAATTCCGTAGCTAGGCAGAAAGTGAACAGCTGATTTCACGCGTCGATCGATACGATTATTTTAACATCCATTGCTGGTTTTTTGATTTTAGCTGTATTATTTATAAAAATTAAGTGCTGCGTACAAAAAATGTAATTTTACATTGAAAAAAAGAAAAAGTACTTAACTGAAAAAATGGTAAAAAAAAAAAAAAATTCCTGAGAAAAATTCGAGTGAAATATGATTAAAAATAAGGAGCTGAATGCACCCTATCAGTTTGCGGAGGGCTGTCCCTTACACCCCGTATATTTCTGTTCTAAATTTCATCCCAATCCGTTCAGCTGTTCTAGCATGATTGAGTACCTAACAGACATCTATTTAACCAAATTTTCGCATTTATAACAGTACTAGCGATCCGCCCCGGCTTCGTACGGATGCAATGTAGATATATAAACCTTCCTATTGAATCACTCTATCCATTAAAAAAAAATCCGCATCAAAATCCGTTACGTAGTTTAAATGATCTAAGCATACATAGGGATAGACAACGGGAAACGACTTTGTTTTATACTATGTAGTGAAGATGTAAGATATTCATCAATCCAGTTAGTAAATTTTGTCTGAACGAAACCTGATTATATGCCAAAATCATTTAGCCACAAATTCTCCAAGAAACAATAGACTCAATTACAAAGATCCTTGTCGCTGTTCCAATTCACCAGCGTTCAAGAAAAACCAACAAGGCAGCGTGATATCCTTACAAAAACGGTAACAAATGAAGTAGAACACAGGCGAGGGAGTTAAAACACAATGTTAGGAAGCTCCGACATTTACATAAGGCGCCGTGAGATGTAAAGGTGCTCCGTGCTTAGCTTACGAAGAGGGTACCTGATAAAATTTTGAATCAAGGCTCTGGTTTGATGGTTCATTTCATTTTTTGATCGTGAGTTTTGTGGGAAGGGATTATGTAAGAAGAATTTGAGGTTAGTTATGCTAATATAAGCCAAATCTCAATCTTACAATAAATATAAGTAAATCACATAGTAGTAGTACCTAATACTGTAATACGAACTGGATGGATTTATCCAAAACTGGAGGGATGAGGCACTGAATCGGGAAGGATGAAAGGAGTGGAGGAAGACCTTTGCCCAGGAGTGGGACAGAATAGGCTAACAACAACAATTGAGTACTAGTAATAGAGGTCGCAAAGCGCGACTGCTGAGCATGAGATCGTGGGTTCTATTCCCAGGTCGGGCAAAGAGTTATTGGGTTTTTCCATTAGGAATTTCTTAGTAACAGCCTCGGAGTCTGGATTTCTGCTCGGTTCATGGCAATAGGCTTGCCCTTTATTACCTGCATGGGACTTAGGTAAACATAACTGGCGAAATGTAGGTGCACTAATGGGAACACCTCTGCCTAACCCTTCGGCGATTACAGGCGTGATGTTATGTTATGTCAAACTAACACATAGGTAAGGATCGACTTTTCGATCGGATAACTCTTGACGGAGGAGTAAAAATGGCGGTTTGACAGCTTTTGCGTAGGAATTTATGTCAAACTGACACATTCATTATACAGATAAAGGCAAGGCAAGGTAAGGCATTAAGTCCGCCTTTGTACTTGTTTTGTGCATAAAGTTTAAATAAATAAGTAAATAAACCACAGAAAAAAAACTGAATAAATTTCAAAAGAAATCTTGCGTTGAACTTGCTAATCTATTCTGTAAATATCCCCATCTGTGAATTTAGGTGAATTAGATGCCCTGAAGATTTTTTCCAGAATAAACCAACTGGTTTACGACTCACCAACCCAAAACATTTTGCTTTTCGTCCCAAAACCCGTTCCGACAAAACCGAGCTCATCTATAAAAATAAACACACACAAACATAACATAATACGATATTTCTTAGCAACATCTGTATTAGGGCTCTTCCGGCCGGCTTACTTGCAACCGAGTCGTCACACTAAGCCGGCAGTCAGTCAACCATGCAAGCTTACGTGTTCCTGAACGGAGAACGGCGGAAATTATAGAAATAAATGGATATTAAGTTTGTTCGGAGGCTGATTTTATTTACTGGTGAGATATAATAAGCGAAATGTTGGGATCAAAAGAAATAATACTTTGTTTGGAAAGAATTTCCTGTTCCTAACGTGGTATTATTTTAATGTAACGGCGCAAGTCAATTTTAAAAAGGAATTATTTGCATCACTGATACCATACAGCGTCATTTCAAAGTCAAAGTCAAAACATTTATTTCAATAGACTCCACACCGTAACAATTTTCTAAAAAATCTAATGTTTGAGATTAATAAAATCCAACTCGGTCTTTCTTCAAATTGCTTGAAGAAAATAAATAGTAGAGAATTATGTAAAGTTTGGTATGTACCTATTTAAAATTGCTTGGATGTCATAATCATACGTAAAAAAAAGAATTGAATCTAGTTGACCCTTCCAATAGGTAGTTTTGTATGGAGAAGAATAGGCAAGAAATGTTTTACCATATTTTTGTATACAGGATCACACAGTTACAATTATTATAGTTTACATGTGAATGTACCTTGCATGAAAACTGCTTTAACGTAATAATGTACAAAGTATTACAAATTAAGAATTAAAGGCTAAATTATATCCAAAGATACATAGTGTTCACGTGTTTACAAGAACTTATAATGGGCGCATTTTCATACAATCCAGATGGCCTGCGCAGTTTGCTCCATTTTTGTTCAAGATGTTTGTCGACCATTTTTATTAATAAAACCAAATTCGCCCAAAATTATGTTAAGTTCGCTTCGGAATGATCTATTTCCTATTTACCAGACTAGACTACTATTAAAAAATATATATTATTTCTATCACACACGTTTTTTGGAACCAAAATCAATCAAAACACGGTTCGATCTAGAAATACACGATTGAATTTTTTATCATGACAGCATTGTTGATATAAAAAAAAACCATCAAGAACGTTACGAACGTCGAACGTATGAAACGTTTTGTGTTCCGTAGTGTCCAAGTATCTAGGATTTTTTCTTAGCCCTTCTTAGTATTATGTTCTTTATTTATTTTATTTACTTCTCTATTTAAATTTTTACATATTTGTATCAAATCATTGAACATTTTAACGTGCTTGTAGTACCTACATAAATATCAAAACAATTTCACAAGCGAACCGTTCCACGAAACCCGATACTGAATCCCAAAAACTATAAAGCGTTAGAAATCAGATTTTAGATTGTGCATTGAATTTTTGTACAGCATTTTAAAATTTGAATACGATACCAAATTCTGTTGACTTATAAAATGCTTTTTATTTTGGTTCATGATCATTATTAGTCGGAGTATTTGTTATAAAATGTGTGTTTTATTTACAGTCAACAAAAGAGATAAGTATGCAGTGTTGTCAGATATAGTGTAGTTGTCTTAGAGACCAATGGATCTTTTTAAATGTAATTTAATTTAAAAAGTAGATATTAAACAGTTTATTTATTAAGTTAAGTTTCAATCGAAGACATTCATCGGTTTCTAAGAAAACTTCAACATTTGACGACCCTGGATATCTATCTCTTTTATTGACTGTACACACAGCACGTTAAGGTATACACTGCGACACTTTATGCGGTTGTAATAGGAGCGATTTTACGACAACAGTCTGTTGTGCTAGCGACTGTACCTACACATCATTTTTTTTCCGTGTGTCTCATGTTCTCAAGCGCGACTACTTAGCATGTGGTTCTAGCTTTGATCATCAGGTCGGGTAAAAGTGTTATTAGGTTTTTCTATTAGGAATTTCTTAATAGCAGTCTGGAGTTTGGAAGCTGGTGGTGTAAAACCCCCGCGCCTCGGAACGCACGTAAAGCCGTTGGTACTACGCCTGATCTCTCCCCGATTGTGTCTTTGCCGTCCTACCAGACTATGAGAGTTAGGAAAGAGGGAGTACACACCTGTGTTTGTTTTAAGTATCATGCGAGGACCTGCGTATGAATAGGTACACAAGGCACATTCGAGGACCTTTTCAAACTGAGGACTTTTTCGGACGTCCTCGGATTGACTTGACCATTGCATCGTACTCTACGTTCGATTTTGAGCCTTCCTGTATACTTAATAAGGAAAAGTTGGTCAAACCTCGGTTTGGTCACAGAAATTCATGCTCACACCCCGACAGTGTGTTTGCGCACACACGTATGTACTATAATATCTCCTGCACACTTGGCTAGTCTCCATTGAGATTAGCCGCCGTGTCCGAAATCGGTCTGGAGTATATTATTACCTTTATACATAACATCACTCCTGTAATCCCCGAAGGGTTAGGCAGAGCCTTTGTAACCTTAATTCCTATTTTATTTAATATTATTTTTCCTTTTGTTATCCAGTACCAGTTATAATAGAATTTTAAGGTAACAAAGGTAGAAGTTATATTTATTTAAAAAATTTAATTATGGGACGTTGTTTTTGATGCTAAACTAATAATATAAAATACGCGTAAGTATCTTCTTAGAAGGTCAAAATACGTGGGTTTGTCGTGGGTGACTTTTGTCATTTTCAATCCTAGTTCTAACACAATAAGAGATAATTTAATCTTATCAAAATATATGCTGTGACTCGGTGTGTGTGGGTAGGTATAGGTACTTAGTGATAAAGGCGCCCGCCTCTTGCACAAGGTTGTAGGTTCGTATCCGGGCACGGGCAAGTATTTACTTTCTAAGTTTATGTGTCGGTGAAGGCAATCATCGAAAGAAAGAAAAACTATTTATTCACGCGATAAATAGTTTGTATACAAAAGCCCCAAAGCAAAAAAAAAGCAAGTTAAAGAAAGAAAAAGAACACAATATTATCTTAGACAGAAATATGCGCCACTACCGCGCGAAACAGCTCAGGCATCGTGAAGAAACTGGACTTACCTATGGCGATAAAAATATACCTAAGTCTGAAATCGCCATTTTCCGCCTTGAGCAAGCGTGGTGATCAATGCTCGTGCTTTCTCTGAATGAAAACGAGAAGCGTTTCACAATTAGTGATTGATACACATAATTTTATGATTGAGAACCCGAGGGTAAGCTTACTTAAACACCCGGAAGTCAAGATGGAAAAACAAGTTTTATGTGATGTCGATTCTTAAGTACATACCTATCCATTTATTGTCAACCGTCAAACTATTTACGACACTGACCGGGAACATATAAAGTCCCCTTTGCCTTCCCTACACGTAATTATAATTATGTGGAAATTATATGCCATTAGGGTCAGTTCACACCGAGACGCAACGCGACGCGACGCAACGTGAAGATACTTGAAGAGGCCAGTGACTTCGCGCTGCGCCGCTCGCCGCCGCGAGACGCATCGCAACGTCGCCGCTCTTGCACGTCGCGCGTACCGGCGATTCACCGCTGCGTCGCGATGCGTCTCGCGGCGCCGCGCGGCGCAGCGCGTCGTAGAGCGACGCATCGCGACGTAGTGCTGCGTGGTGTAACGTATTCTAAATTCTAACAATGAAATGTGTATCTTTTCGTGTAGAAAATAAAGTTATATTTTGAGTCGCTCTTTTAAAGTGTGCACGCAGCGTCGCGTTGCGTCGCGTCTCGGTTTGAACTGACCCTTAGAAATGAGAATTCTATTTTATTACGCTACTAGCTTATTCTCGCGACTTCCCTCGCGTAAATATCGCTTACCAAGGATTTTTAACGCGGAACCTTAATTCTTGTTATATAATAAAAGTAATTCTAAGTTATCCCTACTTAATACGAGTATTATAAATGCGAAAGAAACTCTGCCTGTCTGTTACGCTTTTACGACTAAACCACTGAACCGATTTTGATGAAATTTGGTACAGGGTAAGTTTGAATCCCAAGAAAGGACATAGGCTACTTTTTATCCCGCGACTACGTCTGCGTTCGTGATAATAGACATTAACGCGGACGATGTCACGGGAAAAAATTAGTTTCTTATAATATCAGCTATCTGCTAGTAAAATTCACATCAAAATCAATGCAGCCGTTTCGGAGATTAGCCGGAAAAAACAGACAGACAAAAAAATTATAAATTATTTTTACCGTGTTTCTATTTATGTTGTAAGAAGCTGTAATTGTGACATTATAAACATACAGACACATCAATTTTATATATTTGTACAAATGTTATCCGGTTTTATAGTACCTATTCCAGGTAGAACATAGCTACACTTTTAGTTGCCAGTATAATTCCATGGTTTTCCATAAAATTTATGTCATATTCAAACTAATAGTGGTTTTGTTTGCCACTAAAACGTGATTTAATGACTTAATCAGAATTCCCTTCTGGATTTGTGTCGTATTTTTGTCGAGTACATTTTTTTTTTTGTAATATTCTTGGGAGGTGCTCTCGGCTAAGTAATTACAGCCGCATGGGTCGATTCATCAGATTAAGCTATCTTTTCACACTGATACTCCTCCGTGCCTCGGAAAGCACGTTAAGCCGTTGATCCCGGCTGTCATACGTGGATCTTTGACAGTTGTTACGGGTCGTCAGAAGATCGAAAGTACAACAACCAGTCTTACCAAAGGGTATCGTATTACTTAGTTACTGGGTTCGGAGGTTAGATAGGCAGTCGCTCCATGTAAAATACTGGTATTCAGCTGCATCTGGTTAGACTGGAAGCCGAAACCAACATAGTCGGGAAAAGGCTAAGCATTTGTGTCTTCTTACACCTTGTAAAAGTAAAAGGAAAAATATATTTAAAGTTACATGGAACTGTAGACGACCACTCTCAACGTCTCAACCAACAATGAAATAGTGTGTGAGCCTGCGCAATCTATAACACACTTGATAGTAAAAACCAAATAAAATAATATAATATTAGTCAAAGACAAAAATACTAAACACTGTAACTACGTCGGTATGACTCTGTATGCAAATAATTATATTGTAAAACATTGATTCTAAAAGAGTAGGTACGTATGGAGTTTCTTGCCCATTCTTCTCCATGCAAAGCCTTTTGGAAGGGGCAACTAGATTCGAATTTTTTTTTTTTCTTGTAATGACGTTCAAAGGTGCCTTATAATGGCCTAATTGAAATAAATGATTTGACTTTGACTTTGTCAACTTTGGACTAAACAAACATACACGCAAAATATAAAAGTTTAAACACAGCCCGAGCTTGCATATTCTCTAAAAAAAATCACATAAAAAGTGAAACATAAAAGTTCCAGCCGCCCCATCACATTCGCGTCCGTGACTGTAAACACATGATTAAGGTCGGCACACAAAATTCATTCATGTTTTATGATGCTGCACCCTCCAACAAGATTAGCTAAGTTATTACGATCTTTCATCTGTACTAATATAATAAAGTGGAAGAATTTTTTTTGCTTATTTGTTTGTTTAAACGCGTTTATCTCGGAAACTACCAGTCGGATTCGGATTTTTTTTTTTGTATATGATAGATAGATTCATGAGCAATAGTTTAGGGTATATAACATTACGCAGTGACCTATAGGAGCGGAGCATTAATCGTAAACGTAACATAACGCGGTTGAAAAAACATGCAGACAAAGTCGCAAAGCTATTTTGCCTTGCCTAGGTCTATACGTAGGCAAAGCAAAATATTACTATTAAAAACAAAAATTTGCAAGAAAATTCACGCGGAAAACTCGTGGCCAAAAACTAGTCTTTCATAAGCTTGCAACACACATGATAATATTTTTTTCACATTGACATTTATGAGGAAAATTTTTCGGTTGTAAAAAATGGATGTAAAAAATGCATAACTGAAGAAGGTTTTACATGGTGTATGTAACTTGAGCTTGTGAACGTGTGAGCTACACGCGTGGGATATATTATGTACTACCTCCTCCCTGCGACTTCGGCGACCACCCAACTAGCAAAACAAATAATAATATACAGGGTTATTTTTAAAACACCAGCAACCTAAAAAGGGGTCATTATACTCATCATTATGAACAACTTTTACTATAGGAACAAACCTGAAAACATGAAAAAAATACATTACGATCGTGTTGTGTAACATTTTTGTAGGGAACAGCTGAATTTTTTTCATGATTTCAGGGTTGGTCCCATAGTAAAAGTTGTTTATAATGATGAGTACAATGACCCCTTTTCAGGTTGGTTTTGTTTTAATAATAACCCTGTATAACTAATGCGTCGAATTGAACACTACTATACAACTGTTAACTGCTACAAAACTATTATAAAACCTCTACATGTCTGTTAATTGTATAATTCAAATACTAAACAACTTTTTCGATACATATCAGAATATCGAAAATCAAAATGTCGAAAATCAAAATATCGAAAATCAAAATATCGAATGTATCATAATATCGAAAATCAAAATATCAAAAATCAAAATGTCGAAAATCAAAATATCGAAAATCAAAATATCAAATGCTTATAATATAAGCATTCGATATTTTGATATTCTGGTTCGATTTAATGATCATTTTATGATCATTCAATCGAACCACTCAGAAGTAGACCGGGGTTCCGTCGACTACAGCCCGTAATGTGTGTAAAAGACGCAAGCAGAGGAGATGACGTGCGGGCAGGTAGACATTACCTGGACAATCTAGTTTTGGCGTAGTCGACGGAACCCCGGTCTACGGAGCCCCGCTGCGCGGGGCTCCTACTTCTGAGTGGTAAAAAAAAAATATCCACGAAGGGAATGGCGGGGTCTGGTAGACCCCGCCATCCCCTTCTAACCTAACCTGTCCGAGTCGGGGTGCCCCAAGTCCCGAGCTCGCTTCGCTCGCTTACAAAACGTGACGATTTTCGATATTTTGATTTTCGATATTTTGATTTTCGATAATATGATAATTATGTACCTAACTTTTTGCTAGTTAGGCAGGGCTTATATCTTTTGTTTTTTAATTATATGTGGGTTTGTTCTTGACTCTAGTCTAGGTTAGAAGTGACATAGACAAAGTATACGATGGAGTGAGCTTATCTAGAAGAAACCTGTTCACAACATAACATAACATCACGCCTATAATCCCCAAAGGGTTAGGCAGAGGTGTTCCGATTAGTTCACCCACATATCGCTAGTTATGTGTAATAGGGGGTGAACCTATTGTTATCAACCGGGCACATATCCAGACTCCAAGGTTTTGGTGATGTTATAATTATAGCCTAAACTATTTCTAATCTGGCTATCATACACAAGAATAATTTTACCAATCTGACTTGCGGTTCCAGAGATTAGCACGTTTAAACAAACAGAAAAAAAACTTTAGCTTTATTATATTAATTATAAAATTTGCCTGTTCTGTCCCACTCCTGGGCAACGCCCTCCCTCTACTGCTCTTCTTCTCCTTGGAAGAACTAAATCCAATTAATGTCCAACTGACCAACATTCGCTCTTCGCAATTATTCAGAATTTGTATTAAACGCCATTTGTATGCTATTCAAGTAAATACTTGGTATAAACAAGTTCTACATATTATTACTCCGATTTGTAGTCTATGGTGGTCATATTATTTTCATTCTGTGATTCTTGGCAAAGAACAAAGGAAGCCCTTTATTCATTCAAAAAAGGCATTTCAATAATTACTATGAAGGTTGTATGCCACTGCAATCTGGCCGAAAAGTTTTTTAATCTAAATATTCAGCCGAATTCCATTAGGGATTCGAATTTTAAAATAATAGGTAATTATGGATTTTCTTTTTTATTGCGCAGTTGTTTGCCTGATCTCAGGTTGAGAGCACGCTATTTTGATACAAATAGATTAAATTGAAAAGTCATTCTTTCCATTCAAGAATCAAAGTTGAAGCCCCATACACGCATACACTCACTGACTGACTCGTTTGGCTGGAAGTCAGACTTTCAAGCTTCTGACTACCGACAATCAAAGATCTACAAAATGACAACCAGGACTTACCTAGGACTTACCGGGCTTTACCTGCTTTTCAAGGCACTAGGGGTGTTATACCAGTAACTTCCAAACTCCGACTACCCTAATAAACATAACATAACATCACGCCTTTAATCCCCGAGAGGTTAGGCAGAGATGTACCCATTAGTACACCCACATTTCGCCTGTTATATTTAAGTCTCATGTAATAAGGCGCGAGCCTATTGCCATCAACCGGGCACAAATCCAGACTCCGAGGCTGCCACTGAGAAATTCCTGATAGAAAAACCCAATAACTCTTTGCCCGACCTGGGAATAGACCCACGATCTCATACTCAGCAGTCGCGCTTTGCGACTGCAACTGCTTACGACTTACTAGTATAATTATTATTATTCTATGCGATTTACTTATATTTATTGTAAGATTGAGATTTGACTTATTTTTGCATAACTAACCTCATTCTTCTTACATAATCCTTCCTTACTGAGAAATTCCTGATGGAAAAACCCAATAACACTTTGTCCGACCTTGGAATCCAACCCAAGACTCTAATGCTCAGCAGTCGCGCTTTGCGACCACGAGGCCAACAGGGCAGTTAAAACAAAAAATTCCTACATAATAAACCAAAATAGCCAATCCGCCAGGTAACTTTGCCGCCTTTGGGATTTGCATACAATACCCCAGCTTCAGAATCTCAGGGACACAATCTATGCCTCGTTAAGACGTTCCGAGGAAATTCAAGATCAATGACAATTACGTGACTTGCTTACAGGAGTTACGACAACAGGAAGATTCTATGAAAGAGAGGTGGTACAATGTACAGTCAACAAAAGAGATAGGTATGCAGGGTCGTCAGATATAGTTGAAGTTTTCTTATAAACCGATGGATGTCTTCGATTGAAACTTAATTAATGAACTGTTTATTATCTACTTTTGAAATTAAATTGCATTTGAAAACATTTATCGGTTTCTAAGAAAACTTCAACTATATCTGACGAGCCTGCATACCTATCTTTTTTGCTGACTGTACACTGGAACAAGCTATTTGGTATATAGGTATGTAGGTAACTTGCAAAATACTTTTTGAACAATGTTGTGAGTGTGTGAGTATTCGATTCTTTTCTAACACTCTGTTGAGTACGTATTGCAATTTTAAATTAAGAACTTTAGCTTTCTTTTTTGTTGTGAGCGTGAGTGGTTTTCAAATATCGTGTTACCTAGTCTGCAAAAAAATCAACAGAACATCACGCCTGTAATCTCCGAAGGGTTAGGCAGGGGTGTACCCATTAGTACACTTGCATTTCGCATTTTTGCAAAAAAAAAACAGTTACACATAATGTATGTTTCGACAATATTATTTAAAACAGTGACATGTTCGGGCTTTGCACGGGTACATTTTTTTGGCGGATTCTTGGAAAGTTTTCTTTCATACTGACCTTATTCTGATAATTACGAACAAAACAAAAAAAAAACGTAGCCAAATGGGTCGAGTTTTGCGGTTTTTTATATAATTATAATATATAGAAAATTATGTTCACAGTGACCTTTCCCTATCTGCCTTTACTCCATTCAATTTTACGTTAGAAAAATAACGTTACAAAACTATCACTATTTCAATGTTAGCATACATAAGCTTCGTTATTCCAAAACAAAAAAAAATGTAGTCATTCACAAGAACACAAAAAATAACACCAAAATGCAATCCTTTCAACAATATAACACAATAACGGCCAACATGGAATACAGCTACACAATTACCTCTTTGATTAGAGAGCCAGCTTGTACATTAAATAGCTTGTTTGCCTGTACCTATAAAATTGTAACAAAAAGCAGACATTAAAAGGTTCCTTCCACAACTCAGTTTTAGGGGCATCTTAAGGAAAGGATATCAAGAGATAAAACAAACAGAGGGAGTAGGTATTAAAATACTTTAGTAGTATGTAGTAAAGTATTGACGTACTAAGTGCTGCCCGTGACTTTGTCTGCGTAGACTTAGAATTTAGTTGACGCCCTAAATTACCTCGTGCTAGCACAAAATCGTGATAAAAAATTTCTCTTTCTGTTCAGCAAGATCAATTTATCTATGCTCAAACAAAATGTGCTCCAATTATACTGAAATCAACCTTTTTAATTTATATAAATTAAATACAATGCTGCTGCTTGTAAGAGCTGTGCTGTTGGGCAAAGTGTTATTGGGTTTTTCCATCAGAAATTTCTCAGTAGCAGCCTCGAAGTCTGGATTTGTGCCCGGTTGATGGCAATTGGCTCTATTACATGGGACTTATACATAACTGGCGAAATGTGGGTGTACTATTGGGTACACCTCTGCCTAACCCTTTGGGGATTAAAGGCGTGATGTTATGTAACATATTAAATATTCAATTAAAATGATGTAAATAATCGAACTTGAAGGAGATTATAACATACCTCATTATTGCAAAACTAAGCTTAAGAGCAATAGCGCACTAGCGGCCTGGCCGCAGCGGCCAGGCCGCGGCGGGCGGCCATGGCCGCTAGTGCGCTATTGCTCTTATAAAAACCTTGAAAAGGATAACAACAAAAGCCTTTAAAAAAAAGTGCTAAAAGTTTAACAATTCCAGTTAAAATCTGTACGGTAACAAATGCCAGTTAGGCGAGGCGCTAACTCCAGATAATGGTTGTCGGCTGCGGTTCCCGTGATCTATTGGTTGGGGAAGCAATAAAACATGACGGCGAAATATTTCGATATAATACATCTGCAGCAGTCCAAAGGGATTTGTTTGTAGCATGCGAGTGACTGTTTTATTAGGGTACTAACCAACGACCATACAGCCTATAGACGCCTAATACACGATCTAACGCACGAAAATTACTATTCTGCCAACTTGCTGAGGTACTAGGTACACGAGGGGGGCGGGGTACTGCGTTCTGATTGGCTAACTCAAGGTCAGTGCATGTTTACGGCTCACAGGAGTGGTCGAAACTAATACGAACTTGGTGACTATTGGTGAGTGACGACGGTTATAAGACTTTTGTGCCTAATGTGTTGACAGACATCGGTCGTCTGTTATTAGGAGTCTAGGTATATATGGCCGTTGGTACTAACCGATCTATGCGACTTCGTACGTGTTTTTTTACAACCATGTTAAGTGACGTCTCTGGTTACTGCTCAACTCCCATCGGTCGTAGCGTGATGATATAAATGAAACTTTAAAAAACTAAACTTTTAAACTTTAAACTTTTAATGAAACTTTGTCATCTAGTTAAATTTTAACATAATTTGTGATGGTCGTTAGTGTGAGTAGTCTTTTTGTCAAATTTTGTTTTTGTTTGGCTGCGTAGTTTAAAAGGTATTCAGTAATTTCTTTCTTTATGTTGTTTTGTTTCTGTAGGCTACTGTTGTGTCCATAGAACATAGTAACTCTGTATCTTATAAGTGAAGACCTGTAATTGGCTGTCAGTCTTCTATGTTACTTAAATAAATAAATAAATACCCTATGAGCTTCTGCCCGCGTAAAAAGTAACTTTCTGTAAAGTAAGTTGAACTATTATCCCAAGAGAACATAATATTACCGGGATAAAAAGTATCCTATGAGTTAATCCAGGAAATTGGCACATTATGTAGATAGCTATGTGCCAATTATCATATAAATCAGTTGAACGGCTTACGCGTGATTGAGTAACAGACATCCAAACATCTAAACATCTTCACGAACTTTCTTTATAATATTAGTAGGATTAATGTTAGCGCCTATTGTAAGTTATTTACCGAACCGAAAGTAGTATGTAGTTCCGATTTTGTACAATATTTTTCTCTTATATTCTAGACCGGACTCTATTATGGAGAGAGAGTTATTTTTTTGCTCGCGAAGTCGCGGGCAGAAGCTAAGTTTTCCATAATTAAAAAATAAAATAGCCTTTATTGCCGTTATCTTTTTTTACAGTAAATAAATGGTACATGCCTACTTACTAATTTAAAACCTCTAGGTATTTCTTTTGGTTACCACTCTGTTATTAGCTTTGTCCATTTTTCTTTACCTACTTTCTCTTAGCATATGCCCCGTCCATCGCCATTTTAACTGTCTGTAAGTGGTACCTATATGTGCATTTTTAAATTTTGTTTTTGTTTTAATTTTGTGTAGTTTCACTCTGTCCCTTCTTTTAATACCTAATATTCCTTTCTATTCCGTTTTGGCAAACTTTTAATTTTCTTTCTAAGTAGTTGTTCTGCCATGCTTTATAATACGGGTGTCAGACATGGGCCCTAACAGAACAACTTTCCATAAATAAGCTTCCACAAATTGTGTATCATCTAAAAGTATCTAGGTATAGTAATAACCCTATTTTCAACGGATAATCCGTATGATGGAGCATATTCAAAAACCCAAAAATACATTAGCATAAAGGTCCTTTATATATTTTTGTATATAACCTTATTTAACATTTCAAAAAAGGGTCGCCATGATAACTGATGACTTGCAGAGTCCCTTTAAGCCGGGATTAGGTGACGCACTCTACTTGACAGTCTCATCCTTTCACTACACAGGCGTTTTTATAAAACTTGTGCAAACCGGATATAGGCGGATAAGAGCGGAATAAAACCGGACTGGAAAAAGGAAAATGTCTAGTTGTTTACGAGTTTCGAAGACGTTTTTTAAGATTCACTTATCGTAATAAACAGATTAGTGAAAGGCCCGAATCTCCGTCAATTTGGAACAACGTCGTAGGCGTAGGTACTTAGGGATGAAGATAGGGCTTGTCTTGGGGTGGGTTAACCCCCCACCCAAGAAAAAAAGTAAATCATTTACTCATTCGTAAAACACAATAATAGTCATTGCTCGGTTTAAAAGCACGGCTGCGACACAGAAAATAATTTGCCGTTCAAGTTGAGACTTTAGATCGTGTGTGTTAAAATAGGTTTTATAATGACATGATAAAAAGGTGACGGCTTGCGGGCGGTATGCTGGCAGCTAATCATTGGATTTTTAAAATAGTGTTACAGTTGTAAAAACTAGTGCTGACTACTTTAGTCAGCACTTGTTTTTAAGTAGAATATTGTTATTGATCTTTTCACTATTATCCAATGTCAGCTTAAGTCTTTAGCAGTAACCTATATTCATATTCTACATGTTTGCCTGTCTAGCCATTTCACAAATACCTATGGGGTCAGCTTCCAGCCTGGACGCAGCTGAATACCAGTATTTTACATGGAGCGACTGCCTATCTGGCCTTCACAACCCAGTAGACTGGGTAATAGGTACGATACCCCTTAGTAAGACTGGTTGTCAGACTTTCGGGCTTCTGACGACCCATAACGACTGTCAAAGTTCCATAACAGTCGGGACTAACGGCTTAACATCTAAGATAAACATTAAAAGTACATATGAATTGAAAGTCACATTGATACTTGCCCGGTTTTGAGCCCACAACCTCATGCGTGAGAGGCAGGCGCCTTAACCATTGGGCCATCACGACATTCTGTTACTACATAGCAATAATAATATAGATTGAATACAACTTCCAGCAATACTCCATCTCCTAAATCCAGGCTCACTCGCAGTATGAGAAGCAACTGGTACCCTATGTTATACTTTAATTCCCCAACCAGATTGAGGCGGATATAACTGGATAAAAGCAGAACAAACCGGACTGGAGCGTAGGACGGGGCGGTAAATATCTATTCGCTGCACATTATTTTTAGTTTAGCTCTCTGGATGTATTTATTTTGAGCGTAATGTAATATTTTTCATGCTCATCGCGCCGTGGAATAGGTTTTTTGTTTTATTAGAGGGTAGCGTTATCGAAGTTGGCGGTTTTTGCATAAATATACAGCTTTTTTCGAAATAGTGAATTTTTTATATTACATAATACATAATATCACGCCTGCAATCTCCGAAGGGTTAGGCAGAGGTGTACATCCACATTTCGCCAGTTATGTTTAAGTCATATGTAATAGGGGGCGAGCCTATTGCCATCAACCGGGCTCAAATCCAAACTCCAAGGCTACTACTGAGAAATTCCTGATTGAAAAACCCAATAACACTTTGCCCGACCTGAGAATCGAACCCAAGACCTCATGCTCAGCAATCGCGCTTTGCGACCACTACACTTAACTAGTGAGGGTGTGCTACTGGGTACACCTGCTCTATCAACCCTTTGGGTATTACAGATGTTATGTAAAAAAATGTAGATCTATTATGAGGTTGGCTGTCTGCCTCTTCAAAAGATACAGGCGTATGTTCTACTAATGCTGTGTCAATTATTATATTTTTAATGAACAGACAAATAAAGTTTAAATTCCTTTAACTCATAATAAAACACCTACTACTTAATTTCGGCGTTGATAACCTGCTTACCGCAGCATATTGGTTGCAAGCAGTAATTGGCATGCTCCAAACATACCGGTATCAATGAATGGCAACAAACATAGATTACAATGGTGTGCAATCGCAAATCAATTTACTCAATGCACCTATATTATTTAGGTACAGTCAGCAAAACCGCAAAGCTACGAAGTCAAATATTTTGGAACGCAATAGGAGATCAAGGACAAAAAAAAACCGATCAAATAAATGGCCATAAAAAAATATGCATCTCCACAATTTTATTTTGAATTCCGAACGTCGAACGGTTTTCATACTAGAGATTATGTTACATTTTGTATTTATGTAAAATGTTGGGTAAATATATAAAAAAATATCTACTGATAAAATGTCAATGTTCAAAATATCGGAAATTTGACCTTAAAACCGAATAAAAAAAATAAAAAATAAAATAACAAATGTTTAAATATTGTCGAATGGTTAGATAACCTACGTCCAATAAATCTAAAATCTAATTTTTGACAAACGAGACATTAAAAAGCTTAAATAACGAAGTACTGAGTATCTAATCTATATCATCTTCTATCTATACAAATCTATATCTATACAAAAATTAAAATTAAAGTGTCTGTTTGTATTAAAATAACCGCTTTTTACTACATGCATAATGAATGTATATATGGTACATATACCAAAATAACATTTTTTTACAATTTTTGTCAATCTGTCTGTCTGATCCGGCTAATCTCTGGAACTGCTGGACCGATTTTAACAGGACTATAACTGGCAGATAGCTGATATAATAAGGGGTAACTTAGGCTAGTTTTATTTTGGAAAAAGAATTAGGCCTCTTGTCCACGACACGGTTTCTCGAATTGTCGAATGTAGTTTTCTGCATTCTAAAATAATTGTAAAACTTGTCTTCATCTTCTCTCAATTGATTCTTGACAAGTGTATGAAATGCGCTATATTCCTCCCTTTTTTCTAAAATCGGATGTATCCAAAACCTTCTTTCCCTATTTTTTTCTATTTTCCGTTTCCTATATATGTAATAAGCAACGATAATCTTTTTTTTTCGTAAGAAAATTCATGACGCAGTACGTCCTACACAGCCCGCGTAAAAAGCGCTACTAGCCCGTACTTAGCCAATGTCTCGCCCGGTGATTTTGCCGTGTCATGTACAAGCTAGCACGTTTTTTCAACCGTACGGCTAACGCGCCGTACGGCTAATAAACCGTGTCGTGGACAAGAGGCCGTACCACGCAAAAAAAAGATCTCGCTGAAAACCGACATTAACGCGGACGTAGTCGCGGGCTTAAGCTAGTACAGTCTAAAAGTTAAAACTACCATAAAAAGGTCATTTTGAAATAATTAATATTAAAAACGACTTTTATCTAATTTTAAAATTAACTCACTAACTTTTTTAAAATTACGTAATAGTAACTTATATTAGGACTCTGGCGTTCACGTCAAATTATCATCAAAGAGAATTGCATTGTAATTACATTTATTATCTTTAATATTAAAACTTAATTACTTTGAAACTCTCTGAGGACGTTAGGAATGTAATAATTATGTAGAGTAGCAGAATGATAGCTTAATGGACATGCTATTAATGTATTATTAAATATAATACGACTGCCTCGTTGGTCCAGTGGTCGCAAAGCGCGACTGCTGAGCATAAGGTTTTATGTTTGATTCCCAGGTCAGGGAAAGTGTTATTGGGTTTTTCCAGGAATTTCTCAGTAGCAGCCTCGGAGTCCGGATCTGTGCCCGGTTGATGGCAGTAGGCTTGGGAAAATTACATGGGACTTAAACATAACTGGGGAAATGTGGGTATAGGTACTAATGGGTACACCTCTGCCTAACCCTTCGGGAATTCCAGGCGTGATGTTTATGTATGTATGTCTATTATTCAAAGCCCTAACTTGCCCTTATTCTGATATATATTTCCCAAAATCGTTAACGACCAGCGTGTCGAACCCGAATAGGTTTATAAAGTCGATCTTTTCAGAATCATCATCTGCCTAGCCGTTTTTTGAAGTGAAAACTTCTTTAGCGGCGTTGAGCACTTTTTCTGTAATGGGTATAAAATCTTAAACTCGCGTCAGGATACGTGCGCGTCAGGACACGTGACCTGATCGAAAAAGCGTAAGACGGATGGAGAGTAGACAGCTATCCCCTCTCTACGGCGCGGCGAAAATGTATGCCTGGGCCTACTGTTTCGTTTAGACAGCGCAGGGCGCTTGCGCGAATGTTCGTGTATGTTAAACGTAAACGTAAACGTAAACGTTAATAATCAAGTTTTCACTTCTGCCGGCACTCCCGGAGTGCAACCCGTTTTTTTTTATTGAGCGAAGAAAATGCCTAACGTATACCACGCCGTCCTGTGAGACGACGTGGGGCTTGCACCCACTAAAAACTTCGCCTGTGCACCTACTTTTGCCTTGACGGGTGGGCCGCGAGAACTGCTACGCATGACATTCGCGACCCATCCAGCGTGGGCCAGGGCCCCCTCTTCTACGCCCGCCTCCGGGCTCCTGTCTCCTGCAGCGATGTCCGAGTGCACTGAGACATCACCACAACTCTAGGGACCGTGCAGCGTGGACGATAGAGTCCCCGATCTATCATCCGCTGCCCAACTATGTTAATTGGGGTCGGCTTCCAGTCTAACCGGATACAGCTGTATACCAGTACTTATTTGACATGAAGCGACTGCCTATCTGACCTCCACAACCCAGTAACTACCAATCGATCTATTGATCTTTTCAAAATAATGTTTTTAAACAAATATTTTTAACGTATTTTTAACCTAACCGTACTAAAGTAACGTGCCGACTAGTTTGAAACACGGGGCGATCCCGGGAACGCTTTCAAAGCAATATTAAATCTGATCATTAGTCATGGACGCTTTTGCAGGATAATCCGCTTCGATCGGGCACCTATTACGCACACTCAGCGATTTGGTGGTGGTGACCATGATTTTATTAAAAAAGGGGAAAGTCCTGTTCTACCCTTTTTGTTTATTTTGAAATTTGAAAGTCAGTTTGAAGAAAATTATTTCTTAATTAGTTATTAAGTTTTTAATAACTAATAGTTCTAGTGTTAGGTTGTAATTATAGTAATGAAACGACAAACCTACCTACGCTCTATGACTTATATAATATACTCGTTAGAGGAAAACGAGAGGCACAACATCATAAATAACATCAAAGCTTATAGCAAAGTTTTGTTGACATTAGAAAGTTTATCTAAGCTGCTACTGGACTAGGTAATACCTAGAAGTTTGAAATCACCATTCCGCCTTAAGCAAGCGTGGTGATAAATGCTAGTGCCTTCTCTGTATAAGAAGAGGCCTTTGCCCTGCAATGGGGCAATAATAGGCTAGCGTAATCATTTTTTGACATTGATTATCGCTGATTGATTACAACCAGGATTTAAAAGTTTTAAGTTACGAGAATTTATCTTCTTGACACTGAGATGACAATATGGCGCCTTCAATATGAACGCCATTGAGTTAGTACAATTGGCCTTTTGATCTCAGCTCCTACCCACGTACTTTACAACTTTTTATTGAATTGACTTTCGTAAATTACCTACATTATTCATTGTTCAATTATTAAAAAGTTCAAATCAATAACTAAAGCCAGTAAAAGTATAATTTGAGCCAACAATTGGCACTAAAGAGTAAAAAGGTCGTATAATTAATTCAAACTAATTAGCGGAGTTGGCAGGTTGCCGGCCAACCAACCCGGTTCCCGTTACTAGTTCATTTGGATTTGTATGTTTATTTTGAAATGCAAATTCAACATGTCAGTTTTTGTGGTATTTTAAAATTACTTTGGATATTAATTATGTAGACAAGTTTATGTTTGAGAGCATTTTAAAGTGGACTTATTAATTTTGCGAGTCAGTGATTCAATTTTGTTGAAATGTTTGGTTTTAATCTTTGCGTAACAAATATTTTAGTTAGCAGTGAATCCACACGTATGTATGGTGTGTTATGATTTAATTATATATTTTTCATATCGTGTTCTTTTGCTAAAATGAGTTAAATTGCAAATAAAAACCTACTCTCTCTCTCTCACTCTTGTCAATCTATACTAATATAGTAAAACTGAAGAGATTTTTGTTTGTTAGTTTGTTTAAACGCACTAATCTCTGAAAATACTGTCGGATCGAAAAAACTCCTTTTGTATTATAATTGTCAGATTCATGAGCAAAAGTATAGGCTAAATGTCTAGTGGCCGCAAAGCGCAACTGCTGAGTATGAGGTCGAGATCTTGGGTTCAATTCCTAGGTCGGGCAATGTGTTATTAGGTTTTTCCATCAGAAATTTTTAGAGCCTGCGCGCACTAGCGATCAAACTATCGGGCGATAGTTTGATCGTTCTCTAATTCAGTATGAAGTTATATGGCAGTGCGCGCATTTGACGATTAAAAATCATACGTCTTACGATAGCGACTAAACTATCGGCCAACTTAAATCGCTAGTGCGCGCAGGCTCTTAGTAGCAGCCTCGGAGTCTGGATTTCTGCCCGGTTGATGGCAATAGGCTAGCCACCTATTACATGGGACTTAAACATAACTGACGAAATGTGGGTGTACTGATAGGTACACCTCTGCCTAGCCCATGTGTACCCGTACCGTGATATTATATTATATATTCTATCATCACGCTACAACTTACGCAGCAGTAGCAGTAACTATAGACATAAATGAACGCGGGTAAAACCGCGAGATACAGCTAGTATTTTTATAATAACCGCCATCTTTAATTTCACTTCGTTCTTATTCTTAATCTTCATTCGAAATTCCATCCATTTTTTCTTTGCTCTTTATTCTCTTGCTGTTTAATTTCCAAGCTTTAATTAATTAACACCGTCCGACCTACAGATCTGTTCAAATTGAAAGTAAAGACTTGCTATACAGAGGGCAAAATGGACATCGTAATATTGTAATTTACACGTCACGCCGCGTCATTTTTCGAAAGTAATTAAAAAAGTAATTAGCTGTTCCGTATGTTTTGAGCTTGTAGCGTTGACTGCCTCGTTGGTCTAGTGGTCGCAAAGCGCGACTGCTGAGCATGAGGGTTAAGGTTCGATTGCCAGGTCGGGCAAAATGTTATTGGGTTTTTATTTATTTATTTAAACTTTATGCAACAAAAGCGTACAAAGGCGGACTTAATGCCTAAGGCATTCTCTACCAGTCAACCAAAGGTGATGAAGAGATAACAAAGCAGGTGCAAAAAATTGTCCGGAAATAATCAAATATGAGATTTTAAAATCAATTAAAACAAATATCTAAATAAGTTTAAACGTACACAAGTACTCAAACTCATATATACGATATATAATATATAAATCCATCAGTAGCAGCCTCAGAGTCTAGATTTGTGCCCGGTTGATAGCTATAGGCTCGCCCCCTATTACTACTTAACATAACTGGCGAAATGTGGATGTACTAATGGGTATATGACACTTCTGCCTAACTTTTCGGGGATTGCAGGCGTGATGTTATGTTATGGAATAGCTGTATTTTTTTTATATCTGACGAAAATTTCAAGGTCTCTGCAATCCTGTACTGCATCCATGTTATACGATGTCCCTTCCTAGTTCCACCCAGTTTTCTTAGTAAAATCCAACAGTTTTGGGAATGTCCTAAAATACAAAAAAAAACATGGTGTTCCTACCCACACAGTTGATCCGATTTGTAATGAACTGATGTAAAGGTATTCACGAGAACTGGCTATAAGCTGCGTTTTGTTATTCCTACGATAACGATTCACTGTTGACTTTTTTTCCTAAAGGATAACGTTCGGATTTGTTTTCTCTTTAATTCTCCTAACTTTTAGGAGCGATCGCAATCTAATCTCAGTCTTATCAAAATACCTCTAATTAACCTACTTTTTTTGAGTTTGAGTGTCGCTGAGATGAGATTGTGACTAGATTTTATTATTATTATTTTTTTTTATTAATTTTCTTCTGATCAAAATAATAATGCCTAATTATTACAATTCGCCGTAAGTCGTGAATTCTTGAAGTCACAATAGTTGTTAGCAAGATGGTTAGTTGGATTTCATCAAAATCGGTTCAGTAGTTTAGACGTGAAACCAACAAACAGGCAAAGTTACTTTCACATTTATTATGGACTAGCACTCTGCCCGCGACTTCGTTCGCGAGATTTTGCTTACTGAACCCTATTTTTTCTAAACTTAATATAGCCTATGTTACCCGAGGATAGCGTAGCTTCACAATAGTGAAGCAATTTTTCAAATCGGCTCAGTAGTTTCGGAGCCTATGCAATACAAACAAACAATCAAATCTTTCCTCTTTATAACATTATATTAATATTATATAGTATAGATTGATTCGTGTTGAAAATTAGTAGCAAACCTTGAATTCGACAAGGAAGCAAAATTGCACCTTAAAAAATTTATAAGTTCACAAAACTTAGTCAGAAAAAACCCAAGTAAATAAAACAAATTTTACTCACCCCCAAAACCAAGAGGACAGTACAGTGTCACCATTCCACAAACCAACTCTAAGACCACAATTAAACCAGAACCAAACTTAATTCATCATAAGACATTGACAAACTAAAATAGAGATTAAGATAAACTTTCTAAATAGTGTACAAGTCTATACTGCAGACTAACATAAGCAATTTGTTTAACCGACGTTAATTTTGAATAGTTAACAGGGTGATTAATCATTATAAAGTTAATTAAGGCTAAAGTTTAGTCTGAACGCAGATGGGGCACGTTGCTGCTTCACACAGAGGAATGTGAGATGGGATAAAGAATATTCAGTTTGCTGTTTTATTATAGACTAGTATTAGTCCACGACGTTGTCTGGGTGAATGCCGGGTTTTCTTTTGCGCGGAATTCTTATTATTTATTTATTTTAACTTTTTGCAACAAAAGTACAAAGGCGGACTAAATGCCTTAGGCATTCTCTAACAGTCGACCAAAGGTGGTGAAGAGATTATTTTTCTAAAACAAAACTACTGACTTACTCCTTGTAGCATCAGTTACTTATCTGTCAGTGAAAGTCTTGTCAAAATCGGCCTAACTATTTTGGAGATTAGCCTAAAAATACAGACAGACAATTTTTTTTTAAATTGTATTGGTACCGTGTAAAAATTCTTAAACATTTAGTAAAAAATCTGGTATTATTACATTATACTCGTAAAAAGACATTTCAAGATAAAAATATTTCAGGGAGGGAAAGTACCTACTCATGAATATGACAAACTTTTAGAACCAAACCTGAAATATTAGAAAAAAAAAACAGCTGTTCTATAAATTTTGACCATGTTGATGTTGCTCATTTGTTGACTTTTTTTAAATAACCGACAAAAAAAATTAATTTCTAGTGTGACTAGAATCATATACAGTCAACAACAAAAGTCGATTAACAATGTTACTTTTTTATATCATTTAAACAGACACTCGACTCATAATGTACTGGCTTTCAGAATTACAGGCAATAGCTAAGGGTTTATTATATCTTAATTTTATATTCATTGCGTTTTACTTTTAATATTGTACTTAATAATTAGGATTTAAAAATCATAAAATATTAATCGACTTTTGTTGCTGACTGTACCTGGTCTACTGAATCCTTGTTAAAAGTTTTCGTTTCGATGTTCCTTCCTCCCGTTGTGACTACCTGCACAGTCGCACGTCTTATCAAATTCAGTTGTACTATACCTGAAAAAATATTAAAAGTAGTTTAGTTATCGTTACCACTGCTTTTAATCTATCTTTTATCTAAAAATGAATGGCTAAATAAGTATGTTGCTAAGCGATATAAAGAACTGCTCGACCAATTTGGCTGATTTTTTTTCTATTTTTGTAATTTCCCGAAAAAGGTATTTATGAAAGAAAACATTAAAAAAAAAACCAAAAGTTGAAGGTTTGCATCCGTGCGAAGCTGGGGCGGTTCGCTAGTTTTAATAAAATTGGCTTCAGTTATTCTCTATCCTAAAGCTATTTAAACTGACTTAAAAAAAATTGTTTACTTTTATGACGTCTCGACATCTAAATAAGATGGGCATAAAGAGATGAGTAATTTCAAATCTTTTCACAGCATCCGATATGGTCTAGTGGCTAGGATACCTGGCTCTCACCCAGGAGGCTCGGGTTCGATTCCCGGTATCGGAATTTTATTTTTGTGTTAATAGATTTTATCAAACTCGAAAGTCTGTAAAATCATGTTATTTTTCTTTTTTGCTATGTTTTTAGAGATCCGTATCAGATTTTACAATCATAATTCTGTTAAATGTACACGCTCTGCTGGTTAATAAGCAAAATCAACTCCTTCATACATTTTTTAACCGACTTCTAAACAAGGAGGAGGTTCTCAATTCGGATGTTTGTATTTTTTTTTTTTTTTTTAGGTTTGTTCGCGCTTAACTCCGTCGATTGCCAACCGATTTCAAAAATTCTTTTTTTGTTGGAAAGGTTATAATTCCCAAATGGTCCCATGAAAATTTTATCGAAATCGGACAATAATATGTCACTAAAAATTAACAAATAAAAAATTTTTTTACAAAAAAAAAACCGACTTCAAATAAAGCACTAAAAAGTTAAAAATAATACTATAACCTCTAACCTACGATTAACCTATACTAAAATTTGACATTTTTTTGGAGTCGGTGCCATACGGTTGGAGATAATATCCTCGGTCTTGGCACCGACTCCAAAAATTTGTTAAATTTTAGTATAGGTTAATCGTAGGTTAGGTTAGGTTTATTAATATAGGCAGGTTATAGTATTATTTTTAACTTTTTAGTGCTTTATTTGAAGTCGGTTTTTTTTTGTAAAAAAATTTTTTTAACATGTAGGTAGATGTTACACTTTTGTATGGTAAGCTGTTTTTTTTTTCATTATTTTTTTTAAGTTTCATCGCTTTGTTTCCTAAAATCTTGCATTGATTTCATGAAGCGCGTGGGGTAAGGTTTTTTTTTATAAAAGATAAAAAAGAAAAATACTTAGTAAAAGTTTTTAAAGATATCCCTGCCACTCTGTACCTATACTTAGTTTTATCTCTATAACCTCTAAAACAAAAATATTCATTCCAGTAATTCTATCAAAATTACCCACACTAATTCATACTAATATTATAAATGCGAAAGTGTGTCTGTCTGTCTGTTACCTCTTCACGCTTAAACCGCTGAGTCGATTTTGATGAAATTTGGCATAGAGATAGTTTAAGACCCGGGGAAGGACATAGGCTACTTTTTATTAGACTTCGACTTCGTCTACGTCCGCGATAACCGACATTTGCGCGGACGAAGTCGCAGGCAAAAGCTAGTATTATAAATGCGTATGTAACTCTGTCTATTTATTACGTTTTCACTACTAAACCACTGAACCAATTTTCATGAAATTTGGTACAGGGTAAGTTTGTACCCCAACAAAGGACATAATATGCTACTTTTCATTCGACTCCAACTTCGCCCGCAATAATCGACATTTACACAGACGAAGTCGCTTTCAAAAGCTAGTTATTGATATTAGGTACTTAAAATACCTGAAGCAAACAAGTCATAAACAATTCTCAATCACATATTTGCCTTAACCATTGCCAAGTTATAACTAGATTTGCAGGTAAACCTAGGTAGTTGGATAGCGATGTAGGCTATAAATGTCCAAACAGATATGTTTTATGCCTACTTTTATGGCTTTTTGTTATAATGATGGTATTATCATGTACTTAATGGGTAGTGGAACTGTCATAGTATATATGATTGGAGCAGTAACGTACCTACCTAATTTCTCAGTAGGAGTCTGGATTTGTGCCCGGTTAATGGCAGTAAGCTCGCCCCATACATGGGACTTAAACATAACTGGCGAAAGGTACTAGTGGGCACACCACTGCCTAACCTTTCGGGGAAGACCGGCGTGATGATGTTATGAATATTGAATTTCATCCATAGAAAATCTCGCCAACTAATAAAATAAAAACTGTCTTATTTTATTGTGGCTTGTTTTATTCTTGAAGAAACGTCTGGAACAATAATATTAATCGCCAAATTACGTCATAAATGAATCCAATATTTCAAGCACAAACCGGAAAATTAAACGAAAAGAATCCCAAACATTTTTATGCCTAATTTTAGTTCTTAAGCATGACAAACATTCTATAACATTAAGAAAACGTATTGCCATTGGAATGTAGGCTTTATTGCTACAAGATTAAGTACCGTTTTATCTCAAATTATGCCACCATTAACAGCAAATGTGGTGTAAGGAAATTTAAGCTGCGTGACACAGTTCTTGAATGGAGCCTTAAAATAAGCGAAGATGGAATGGCCCTGCGTAGACAATGGGCCACGCTGGACATTCCTAATTCCCATTAAATAAATAATTAAGTACTACTACTATTAGTTTCTTCAAGAAAAGAAAAAACACGAAAAATCGCTATGCAGGTACTTAGCAACATTCATTAAATAATTTCAAAAGTTCTTGTCGCGTCGTCAGCGCGTCGTCAGAGGGTTCAAAATACCGCCGTGTGCTTACGGCCTATTTATTCCTCACGCTCTAGGAACCATCCTAGAGCGTGAAAAGCAACAGTTTGACAAATATCACCAGGACCACCTGGTGATATTTGTCAAACTGTTGCTTTTCACTCTTGAACGTTACGGCGATTTACAATCATGATTGAATATTTTAACTGCGCACTAACATCATAGTCGTAAAATACGGAATCAGTATTATGAAAATAAATAACTAGTAAATTAAATCATGTCACTGACTTAGTTATGCGATTCTGACATCCATAGATAAATAAAATTGCTGACATGTGTCACCTGCACCATCATAGAACGTAGGTATGGAATATAAATGGTTTAATTGCTTTAAATGCTTCGACTTTGATTTTGTACCTACTTGGCTTCCATCAAGATGCTCCGTGACCGAAATTCGGTCGGGAGTATATTAAAGACCCTATCACTGCCTTTAATAATTCAGTTACACCCATTACAGGCACTTAGCCAATCATCCACTCACTCGCTGTTCCCAGGGCCCTAATATCATGAGAAATCTTTCTCCCGTAAATTAATTACTTGCCAGCATGGGACGATGAAATTGTTTGAAATTGTACGTACGCCTAAGTAAGCACATTATTTTGTGCGCTCCAGTGTGTGTGTTTAACAGTCACTAATTGATGAGCTTAATGAAGATATCAGGAAAGTTTCTTTCAAAGTTTTTTTCGGGAATGAGAAATTCATTTAGATGTGCCAGAGTAAGTACAGAGAACGAAAGAGATAAGTGATCAGAGTCGTCAGATATAAGTAGTTGAAGTTTTCTTAGAAAC
This sequence comes from Hoplodrina blanda, assembly GCA_949316365.1. Lineage (NCBI taxonomy): Eukaryota > Metazoa > Arthropoda > Insecta > Lepidoptera > Noctuidae > Hoplodrina > Hoplodrina blanda. The sequence goes on from OX438594.1 coordinate 12,814,042, forward strand.
CGATGGATGTTTTAAAATGTAGCCTGTAATTTAATTTTTTAGGTTTCAATCGAAGACATCAGTCGACTGTTATTACAAACTTTACAACTATGTAACATCCTTAAGCATATTATGGTATTGGTATGCAATAAATGAATATGAATATGAACTTAGCTCACTAGTATCATTATGGACTATTTTTCCTAATTTGTCTCTTATTACCCTATACGTCATTATTAATAGAAAATACAAACACAAAACATTATGACAAAATAGCAATTAGTTTAATTAATAAGACAGGCCCCTATTTCTCAGTAAGTAACCCCAGGGCCCCACAAATTTGTCACAAGTCCGTCCCTGTGTATCGACGAATCACTGAAACTAAACCAAAAATATCAAAACTGTGTTACATAATAATGCCTAAGCAATCGAGAACGTTGATATAATAACATCAGATATTTCTCAAAGACCAGAACCTATACATGTTATATACTAGCTTCTGCCCCTGTCTTCGTCCGTGTAAATATCGGTTATCTGCGGTATTTACATTTTTTTGGCATGGAACCCTAATCTTTTCCCATTTTCTAAAGTAGGTAAGTAGTCTAAGTTACGTCGTGTCTTATTACCAATTTGACAGTGAAAGTCCCGTCAAAGCCGGTCCAGCCGTTTCGAGGATTACCGGAACAAACAGACAGGCGGATAAACTAACAAAAATTTTAAAAATGGTTGTGGTACCTTGTTTTTGGTTAAAAAGTTTGTTATTTTGACATTAGGTACAAACAGATATTTCAAAATTTATTTGTCTATATACCTAAAGATAAATATACTTGTGTAAGTATGGGAGACGTCTGTTGCGCTAGTGTGAGTTTGCTATTACAATTCAATCAGGCGTTAGCGATTTGACATTTTCCCTCTTACATGACGATATTAAGTTATTATTAGAAGAATCTTATCCAGAATCATTTTGGAAAATCACCGAACCGTCCTTTTATAACTTTGACGTCTGTTTCTGACATTCCGATAATATCTATTAAACATGAGAAATCTTGGGTAATTTTTTCGACATCTATAAAACATAATGTTATTGCAGCACTTTGACTGGTGAGCAATAAAAAAATATGGAAGGAGGAATTTATACAGACAAGACGGGAGGTAAAGGTACCTGTGTTACTTAGTATGGAAGTACTCGTGGGAGCTTATGACGTCACATATACGTGCCAAGTAACGTCGTAGGTATTTACGTAATTACTAGCTTATGCCCGTGATTTTGTCCGCGTATTTATCGGCTTTTTATTCAAAATAAAAGAAAACCGCCTTCAAAAACTACAAAATAAAAAAATAACTTTAGTTTTGGAAGTCGGCGGCTTTGGTTTTGTTTTTTGTTATAGGTATAGGTATTGCCACCGACTTCCAAAACTAAAGTATTTTTTTTTATTTTGTAGTTTTTGAAGGCGGTTTTCTTTTTTTGTAAAAAAACTTTTTATTTTTCACTTTTTAGTGCCTGTGTGTTAATGTTTGAAATCCTTACAAAAAGCCCTTTCAAACAATACCTTACACGATATATTTAATTTTGGAAAGTGGTAGGACGTACCCCCTCCCTCTCTTCTTTCAGTCAGTCATCGACTACACGTATAAACAAAGCAATTTTACTTGTTACGACAGTCCTGCTGTGATCCTATAAGGAGTTCGGTTCCATATCTCCGAAGTTCATCATCAGATCATGACAATATTTCTATGGAACCTATTCGGTTAAGTCGGTTTAAAATAAAAGTAGCTTTCGTTACTCCTAGTAACAGCAGCTTTCTGTCAGTGTAAGTCCCGTCAAAATCGGTCCATCCATTTTAGTAGTCGGAACGAAAAGACAGACAGAAAGACAAACATTAAAAAAAAATCTGGTCGTTTCATAAGTACGTAAGTTATAGTAGGGGAGCCCAAGATGCTAAATTTGGATTTACTCCAGCGTCGTGGGAACCTTTTGGATTGTGAATATTAGATGCTAAAAAGTAAAAATAGTTACAGATAGGACCCTTTCACTGGTGGAGGAAGCGCATAAGTAAATATTTAAAAAAATGAAAAAATAAATCACGAACCACTAATCGAGCGTGTCCGATATTAATAGTGTATGCGCCCCACGTGTTTTTAATAACCGAGGAATATTAATCTGCCGGTTTGCATGGTAGGGGTGGCCGTACGAAGGGGCTGAAAATGGTTACAAATGGAAGAAAAAAATATGACATTGAAATACTAGAGCGCGTCAAATTAATATACAGACAGTTCAGCTTGATGTCCTTGTCGTGCTGACCCTTAATCTGACAATTATGTGCAGGGACTTCTTTAATCTGATGGTTTGAAACGCGCGGCCCTATATACAGGGCTCATATATGGTGGAGGTACTTAACAGGGTGCTAGGTATCCCCCCTTATATTAATCTGCCGCGCTCGAGTAAATCCAGAAATCCCTTCCTGGCCTCCCCAACTATTAGGCAGGGTACACCTCTGCCAAACCCTTCGCCAAGACCCGCAAGTCGCGCTTTGTGACCACTGGAATAACGAGGCAGTGTGTATTTAATTGTTTTATCTCTTTTTACGTTTAACATACAGAAATTATGTTTTCGTAATTTCAAAAAATAATTTTAAATAAGTTTTTCAAAAAGAGAAAATCGTTATAGTCTTTCTTTCTTTCTTCTTCATCGTGTGGACAGTAAGGTCTTACGACCCCACAAACCCTAGTGTCAGAGTTTCTAAACCGCCCCAAGTTATAGTAAAACAACAAAACATTTTCAGTATTTTATTGCCAGTCCAAGTAGGTAACGATGGTCGACTATAGTGAGATGATAAACCATAATGATGATGATATTGTGATGCCGTAGAGGAGACGGGTTGGGGTTGTAAGGCTCCCAAGTGGCGACCACGCTTCGGAAGGCGCAGTGTGGGAAGGTCCCCTACGAATTGGACTGTTGGCGACCTGGTAATAAAGGTCGCGGGAAGCCGTTGGATGCGGGCAGCGCAATACCGGTCATTGTGGTTATCTTTAGGGGAGGCCTATATCCAGCAGTGGACATCGTTCGAGTGATATGATGAGATGATAAAAATGTTTCTAAATCCGCACAGAAACATGCTCATTTTGATGTTGCTCAAAGGTTTGTTCGACATTCATTTTGAATGGTAGCACTTATCCAATCGATGTGTGGACTTATTGGTGTTATAATTGCAGCCTCATGAATGTGTGAGTGTGGTTGCAGGTAGCATAAATTAAAAAGTGACGGTGAAACGTAACTGTTCAGGCCAATCACACCGGAGGAATGGAGCACCGGCCCCCCGGAGTCACCCGGACATATACCAGACAGCTTGCCACATCTCGTTGCCACACACATCGCTCCGTGGTCAGACATTGAATAACGAAATTCTATTCCACACGTCACTACTAAGGCCTCTAATATTTGTTTATGATTCCGTGTCCGTCCGTGACCAGTCAAAATGACTTCTTGACCAATTGTAGTTATGTGATCTAATGCACTCATGCGGGCGTACTCCTTTAAGCTGATTGGTTCATGTTTAAATAAACCTATGTCATGTCTAACTATTTCATTTTTGAAAGAAGGATGTGAAATAGTACATAACACTTTGCTTGTCGTTAGGTTATTCCAAGGTCCGTATGCTACGACGGGGAATAACTTTATCGTTCCAAATGTTCCATTTTTTTTAAAACAATGAGCACATGTTAGTGTCCAAATGGGCGTTAAAACAGCACCCATACAGACGGAAAAGTATTCGGCGAAGGTTTCTTTCGTAACCTCATCAAAATATGTATTAAATCGATACGACACTCTTACTATGTATGGGTATTTATGTTCATCAGCGTCTTCTCCGCCTATCATTCTCCTTCCTTTCAAAGATCTAGTAGTAGACTTCAATTCGATTAATCCTAAATATAAACAAAATATATAAAATAGTACACTATAACGCATGCTTAGCTAAAATAATATACTTATAAATAGAAAAACAATTGTTTTATACAATCGTAGGTAAGTTATTAAAACGATTTGAAATTGCTGTTGGAATGGAATTTTGAAATCAGTAATATAAATATTATTACAGAACGAATCGCTTGCCACAGCGAAAACGAAATAATATATATTAAAACATATACCTACATAACATCACGCCTGTAATCCCTGAATGGTTAGGCAGAGGTGCAGCCATTAGTACACCCTCATTTCGCCAGTTAAGTTTAAGTCCTATGTAAATAGGGGGCGAGCCTATTGCCATCAACTGGGCACAAATCCAGACTCCGAGGCTGCTGCTGAGAAATTCTTGATGTAAACCCAATAACACTGCCTGACCTGGACATACTAGGCAGACATGTGTCTTAATGTTAATTTCTTTTGAATTTTAATATTTTGTTATTAAAATAAAAAAGCACTTGCATTCGCAGTTAAACAACATCTATTGTAATGAAGTATTTTCAACTCATTGTAAATATTCACAGAAAAATAAAATATTTAGCACCACTTGACCCGATTCTTATCCTTTGTACTGAACCGGATTGCTGAACGGTGAACCAGAATTAAGTTCAATTTGTTTTTTTTTATAGACCGCTTATTTTTTACACGACTGCCCCAAAAAAAGAAGTGTTATGTGTCCAGGGTTAATTTAACACGACTGCCCTAAAAAAAGAAGTGTTATGTGTTCATATGTACCTATTTATGTATGTATGTATGTGAGTTTCTTTATTCCACCATAACTTTTAAACGCGTGAACCGATTCAGATGTATGGAGTATCGTTACAATCCTTGCATCGTTCCGAGTAACATAGGCTAGTAAAAAATAAAAAGAAACCAGTGTGGTTACTTTAAAACGTAAATTAATACCAGCCTCAATTTATTTATTTAATGAATCTGGTCGTGTCTATGTTTATCGTCTAGAATTTAACAAGTAGATTTAAAAAATATAAAACACTGTAAATAAAATGGTCGTAAAAAAAACTGACGAGTAAACAAAGTACAAATTATGTGCAATTTTTGCAGTTGTGTTTTTTATTTTTTTGTTTTTCATTTCATACTAGCTTATGCCTACTGATTCGTCCGCGTGAATGTCAGTTATCTCGGGGTTTTCTTTTTTACACAAAACCCTATTATTATTTTTCTAAAAAAAAAGTAGTCTTACTAGTAGTAGTAGTAGTTTAGTAGTCTTAAGTAGTCGTACTAATGGGTACACCTCTGCCTAACCCTTCAGGGATAACAGGCGTGATGTTATGTTTTTATGTTAAGTAGTCTTAGTAACCCCTTAACTCATTTTACACCCCTACTACTGATTGTAAACCATATATACAGTATGTTAAATAACAGAGGGCGTTCCATTAAACTTGTTAATCTATATCATTAAGAGATTATAATAAAAATATCAGCATAGAAAAATAAGCATAAAATAATCCGAATTAAAAAAATAATTAATTGACAATAAATTCGAAACCTCCTGTTTAAAATCAAAATAGTAGCGCGGAATAGTACCTAGCGTAAGTAGCATTGCCCAAACCGGCAACGTCGCAATGCATAATGTATAGAGTGTTTCTTTTACGTGTTAGTTTAACATTTTTAGTCAATATTTTAATATTGAAAAAAAAATAAAAACATTTTGTTTTCAAATGGTACTATTTTTTTTAGCATGTATGGATGCTATACTATTGCGATTTAACGGGAACGCCCTCTGTTAGTTAACATACTGTATATTTAAAAAAAAGAGTAAAGTTTCTTGCCCGTTCTTCTCCATACGAAACTACCTTTTGGAATGGGCAACTAGACTGATTCAATATTATAATTTTCTCTCGTAAATGACGTTCAGAAGTGCCTTTTAATGGTCTAATTGAAATAAATGATTTGACTTTGACTTTGACTTTTAAATTAAATAAAAAATATTACTCCGCACTAGGAATTCCTCCAGTATCGTGGGTGCACAAACATAAACTCACATACACAAACAGCCAGACACGGAACAACTATCTGTAGGTCATACAAATATTGTCCCGTGCGGGAATCGAACCCACAACACGCAGCGCAGCAGCCACTGTGCCAATCGTAACGTCAACAGCAGCTATCTGCCAGTGCAGTCCCGTCAAAATCGGTCCAGTTGTTTCGGAGATTAGCCATAACAAACAAAAATTTTTTTTTTTTGGATAACTTTCGTGTAAACATTCATACGTATTTAGTAAAAAGCTGTTATTTAGTCATTACAGACAGACATTTTAATTTTATTTATTTGTAAGTATAGACAAATTATTCCCATAACCAAGTTCTCTTAAAAAAATGGCGTCTTGCTTTAATCACAATCACGTTTTAATTCCACCCACTGACAGTAAACAAAGATGGCAGCTATTAATTATTCTAAAACGTAAGCAAATGTGTGAAAGGGGTATGTGTTTGCACGGCATTAGCATTTTGCGTTGTGCGAACGTTTCTGTGTGTAAATATAACGTAAGTACATTGGGTTTGTAGTTAATGAGTAAACTTTTCACGTTGTTAATGTTTATTAAGAATTTTCAAAAGCTATGTACAAAAAACACGTTACTTGTATGTAATAAAATAACTCGCATCTGACTCGATCTTTGATCTCGCATCGGATCTTGCACCTTAATTCAAATTATTGAGAGGGAAGGTGCATAATGAAATTATTTTAGGCCTGGTAAGTCGTGTGTGTTCCGGACAGGTACGTGTGGCGACGACGGCAGCCACAACTGCTAGTAGAACCGCGTGCTCGGACCAACATTTTAAAGAATATTGCCAAGACTAAGAAGAAGATAAACCCTCAACGTGCATTTAACCAACGTACGATTACAATGTCTCTAAAAATCGCACATTGTCAAAAGTTGACGTCAATATAGCCTTTTATAATCACAGTTTGACCTTATCATTCCAACAAATTATCGCTTCTCGTCAGATTTTTAAAACCGCGTAACTCAAAACCTGCGTAACTCAAAACTGCGTAACTCAAATCAGTGTAAGTGACAAAAGTAGCCAAATTAAAATTTCGCACCAGTGCATTTTTCCGATGTATCCAATTAAATTCAACACTTTTTAATTAAAATTAACAGTTACATAATTAAGCTTATCTTGACCACAGGATCGCGCTGGATGCAAGCCGCTTTCAAGCGGTCCTATTGGATATCTATAGGTCCCCTATAGCAGCAGTGGACATCCCACGGTGGTTGATGATGATGATGCGCATCTTAGATCTTAGTCTCATTATTCACGTGAACGTCATTTTTAATGGTCTCACTTATCCAATCGATGTATGGGCTAGTTGGTGTAACACCTGCAGCATCATAGAACGGTGGATAAGGGTTCAGTGTGCAGAAATTCTTAATATGCATTGAACCGATAGAGTTCACACCAACCACACCTGAGGAATGGAGGAGAGGTCCCCCGGAGTCCCCTGGACATACACCAGACACCTTGCCACAACGCCTTGCGATACACATTCCTCCTTCAATAAAGCGTATATTCTTATTACACGATACTATCAAGGCATCTAGTACTTGTAAAGGCTTTTTCAGCATCGAAGCATCATCTGCAACAGGCACAGACTTTATTGTAGAGTTTGTCGTTCCGTAACCAGTCAGAGTGACTTCTTGACCAATCATAGTTACGTGATCTAATGCGCTTACGCGGGCGTACTGATTCAATATGATTGGATCATTTTTAACTAAAGCTATATCATTTTTTAAGTCTTGCAGTCTTATTTTGAATCCTGGGTGTTTTACGACGTATATCGTTTTGCTAATTTTTACGTTATCCAAAGGTCCGTATATAAGGACAGGTTTTAATATTATTTTTGGGTCCTCTAATATCTTGGGTACACAATGGGCAGCTGTTAGTGTCCAAGTAGGTGTTAAAGCAGCAGCTGTGCACTGGTGTACATGTACGATAATGAGTGCTTTAATTTTTGTTTCAAAAAATATCATTTGTAATTGTAGTCTTACAATGTAGGGGTATTTACTTTCGTCAGCATCTTCTCCGCCTATAATTCGTCGTCCTTCCAAAGGTCCAATAGTGGTTCTTAACTCTATTACTTGTAAATATAAACAAAATATATAAAATAATACACTACAACGCATGCTGAGCAAAATATATAAATAGAAATAGTTTTATTTGATCGCAGGTACCTAAGTACGATTTGAAATTGCTGCTGGAATGGAATTTTGAAATCAGTAATATAAATATTATTGCAGAACGAATTGCTTATACCGGCTTGTTAATGTTCTATGTGTGTGTGTGTGTGTTTGAACAAGCTATATGATAAGCAGGCAAATATTTTTCATATTTCTTACTAAATACACTATTAATACTTCTTATTATAATAATCGACGTATGAATAACTTTTTAAAAGAAAAATGGAAAAGAATTGACTGACTAATCTTGCGCCAGACGCTTTGAAGTTTCGACCATAACAGCGTCTGGCTGAAGAAGTGGCCAACGAAAAGAAACTGTCAATAATAACTCTAATAATGCATAGGTATTGGTTTTTAAAATATCCAGTAAATCATATAAAAATCAGCTATTACACTTTAAAGTAATTTTTTATCCAGTAATACGTAAAATTTTTATAAGATAAATAATATAAAATACCAATAATTATTTTAAAAAGAGAAACTTAAACTAAATGGCATCAAAATATTCGTCCGCTTCGCCGTCTACTAGAACCGAATTTCGGTCAAGGCGTGCGGCGGTCAGTGATAGACATAATGCCAAGTATGCAGTCCATATTATAGTGCCTAGTTTAGAATAACGTTAAAATCCCTTTTAAAATTTCGTCCCGATTCACCCCTGCATTCCTTTTCACCCCGTTTGACTGTACTGAAAAACGCCTGTTAAATAAATTACACTGCCTTACCTGGGATTCGAGCCCAGTGCCCTGAACAGCATGCAACCACGAGATCAACGCGGCAGTCAACTACGGGATTAATCACATAATGCTATTGTATTTGCACTAAACCCTAACAGATCGTGTCAAAATTATCTATTATTGTATGTCTACTATTTGATACTGTAAGCCGCTCATTAATATTATTATCTAAAAGATTACTGCTCGGCTCCGAGAGAACAAACAATATGCCATTCGAATTTGGGCTTTAAATCGTGCGCGCTAAAACAGTTTTTGTAATGACAAGATCAAAAGATATGTGGTAATGTATTTTAATTGTAATGTATCTTCTTATATGTATAAATAAAATTAATGGCTAAATGTGTTGCTAAGTTCAAAACTCGAAAACGGCTGAACCGATTTGGCTGATTCTTTTTTTATTGTGTTCGTAATTTTTTTTTTTTTTTGAAAACCCAGCGTGTGTTTTAAAGGAAGGCATATTTTGCGTGCAACCATGCGAAGCTCTCTGAAATCCCCGAAGGGTTAGGCAGAGGTGTACTCATTAGTACACCCACATTTCGCCAGTTATGTTTAAGTCCCATGCCATCAACCGGGTACAAATCCAGACCCCGAGGCTGCTACTGAGAAATTCCTCATGGAAAAACCCAATAACAATTTGCCCGACCCGGGAATCGAACCCAAGACCTCATGCTCAGCAGTCGCGCTTTACGACCATTAGACCAACGAGGCAGTCGCTACTACTAAAATAAAAATTACAACTACAATTCTGGCACGGACCGAAAATAAAAATAATCTATTGCACAAACAAAACAATACGTTTTTATACGGTTTCCCATAGACTCACACCTGTTATTACCAGTGGCCGAAAAAACAAAGAGTGTTCCACTAATCTATGGTACATAACACTATATAGACGTAAAGGAAGTAATTGATGGACTTTCTCAGACACGACTATGGCGCAGACCACAATGGCGTGTTTGTATACTATTTATATTGCCTGCTAGCCAGTTGATTAATTGCACTATCTTGACACGCTGAATCTACTAGAACAGCGGTCACCAAATAGCGGACCGTGAGAACACAGCAACTTGCACTACAGATTTCATACATACATAAACTCACACCTTTTTCCCATGGATGTAGGCACAAACCACAGACCACCACCTGCTTTGATCCTTACATACTCCTTTCGCCTCATCCACGTCATACATCTCGTCATACAAGCACGCCGGTTACGAGTACTGTGCACCTGACCTTTCTGAAGAACCTCACCTATAAGGCCAGTGTAGGTCTTCCTAGGGCGACCCCTCCCTGCGTTGCCACTCACCTCTGCCATATAAATAACTTTTGTTAATCGTCTTTCACTAATCCTCTTCTCAACATGGCCGAACTATCTAAGCATACCCTTTTCTATCTTTGTCACTACAGAGTTCGTAATTTAATAAAAATATATCCCCTGTATTATCTTTGTTGACGTCAATTCGAAAACGGCCGGGCGAAGTAAGCTATAACAAGCGAGAAAGAGTTCTCGGATAGCGAAAGCGTTGGTAGTCGCGGTGCGAAAAAAAAATACCTTTGTTAAATCCGTAATTACATTTTATTTAATAAATATTTTTTTCTATACACGGTGTAAGTAAGTTGTAAGTTTTCGGAGGGATGTCCCTTACACCCGATATAATGTTGTGCGGACCGCGATGGTCATTTGATTAAAACGGACCCCGAGCAAAACTGATTGGTGACCCCTGAACTAGACTGTGCCGAATAATCTATAGTTCGGAGTATTAGTAGGGTAATCTGCTAAGCCCTTGAAGGGCTTGTACTAAGTTTGTTATGAAATTGAAATACCCTTGAAGTTATGTGTTTAAGATCGGTTTTGGCTTGAATACTGTGAAAAGGATACCGTTATGCTAATAGGGTCTAAAAAGACATATCAAATAGCGTTTAATTACTTATTCGGCTCATTAATTAAACTAAGCAATATCTATATGACGGAGCACAGCTTTACAACAACTTGCCTCGGAATATAAAAGATCAAAAATCCATGTTTATTTTCAAAAAATCTTTGAAGAAACGTATTTTAGCGGATTTTAAATTTTAAACTATATTTCCTGTGCAGATCTAATTGTATTATACTATAATCTAGTTTTTTCTAATACAAGTGAATGTAATTCTTTTTGAGAAATAAAGTTCTTAAACCTTAATATTGAGAGGAAAATATTGCTGGTAAACGAGTTTAGTTTCTAGTGTGAAAAGTTAATGTTGTGGGTGTATTACACCCAAATTATATTGATAATAGGTGCATGTAACAGTAGTAGAGAGGTCGGGGGAATATAAAATTAAAAAACATTTAAAAGTTTTAAAAAGTTAGAACTTAAACCTTAAATATTTACGTAACAAGAAGTTATGAAACAAAATTTAAAAAAAATCACACAATTACAGAAAAGCATGTACCTACCTTTGTTGACTGCCTCATTGGCCTAGCGGTCGCAAAGCGCGACTGCTGAACATGGGGTCTTTGGTTCGATTCCCAGGTCGGGCAAAATGTTATTGGGTTTTTCCTTCACGAAATTCTCAGTGGCAGCCTCGAGTCTGGATTTGTGCCCAATTGATGGCAATAGGCTCGCCCCCTATTACATGGGACTCTAACATAACTGGCGAAATGAAAGTGTGCTAATGGGTACACCTCTGCCTAACCCTTCGGGGATTACAGGCGTGATGTTATGTTATGTAATGTGCACATGGACTGTGTCACTAACCATTTTATCTATTTTTTCTCTCTTCTTTATTTAACCACACTGGGCTATAATAATTTAACTTAGTTTAGCCAAACAACCCAAAGCTTACCCACAATCTCTCAATAATTCAATTTACTAATTACGACAAACTAATTCAATATACCAAATGTGTTTACATTACTATCCAACACATAGTACATTCAAAATATATGCTTAGAATAGATTTAAAATTGATTATAGGTACTCTATTCGATGTAAATTTAGAAAAAATATATAAACGCGTCGACTTAATAACGTTTTAACGATATCGTTATTTCAGTGTAAGCGTTTAAGTTTCGTTATCTTCTATTTGTACATATAAAATGCTTTGTCCTGAATGACTGACTCATGGATCAACGCATAGCCTAAACCGCTGATCGTAGAGACCTGAAACTTGGAGGGTGTGTTCTTTGTATGACGTGATAATCCTGCCGGGGTTGCGGGACGTCTTAACAGGATACCGTGGCCCCGGAACGTAAAGGGCAACAGAAGGAACAGGGTGGTTTTTTAGTCAGTAAAAGTCTGACAGTCCCTTCCGCCCCACCCAGGGCGGAAGGAGTCATTTGATGATTTTTACCACCTAAAAAAAAAAAAAAAAGACATCCGATAATAAAGGATTTTCCAAAATTGACCCTCTAGGGGGATGAAACGGGGTTCCAAAGTTAAGTTCCAAACCTACCGCGGACGAAGTCGCGGGCAGAAGCTACTTTCGCTATAGTAGTTTAATATATTATTCCACGGGAACTGTACATCTTTTCGGGATAAAATGTAGCTTATTTGCTATTCTAGACCATAATCTATCTCTGTGCCAAATTTCATCTAGATCATTTTAGCCGTTTTGGCTTGATTGAGTAACAAACATCCATCCAAATCTTGGCATATATAATGAAGAAAAAAAAACACCTAAATGCAGTAATTTCAACAATTTACACACAAAAAGTGCCGTTATTTTTCAAACACAATATTATACAAAATCGTTTCGATTATTCCGAAGAAAAGGAAAATGATGACGTGGATTGGTTCCTTCTCGCATAACTAAATCCAATTGTCTCCTAAAATATCTGTCATTAACAGTGTTGTAAAAAAAAACCACCATCTTTATTACACTATAACGTATAAACCAGATAACCTTTTAAAGGAGATTGACCACTACACCGTATCATAGGATAACTGCATAACCGTGCTAGGAACGTACCCCAAAGGTCTGTTGAGGAACACCGTGGTGGTTTTAGTCGGTAAAAGTCCCCCCCCCCCCTTCTCATTGCGTATCTGCGGCATTTCATACAAACTTAGTACCATACTTATTAGGTTAAAAGTTAGACATATTAACATTTTTGCAGTAATTTTTTTAATGTTTTTCTTTCTATCTGTGTAATCTTTTAAAGAAACTTAAAATTATATTATCTGGGCAGGGGGGCGCGAACATTTATTGTTTGTAAAATGGGGGTGCGTCATAAATAAGTAAGGGAAGCCGGGATCGCGGAAGGCAGTCGGAGATCTCGGAAGGCGCGTACTTTACCGTGATCACCGGCGTAAGTGTGGGGAGGTAGCCGTCTTCTCTTCGTGCCTACATGGGGCGTGAGGAGTCGTTGACGGGGCTGATTACCCCTTGCCCGAGGCAGCAGGGTCGCGGTCCCTAAAAGTAGGGACCGAGCGTTGGGTTTACCATCCCCCTCCCGGCGAGGAGGGGTGTAGAAAGAGAACCACGGGGTAATTTTTAGTCAGTAAGAGTCTGACAGATCCCTGTGCCCTCCAGGATTTTAGGAGGGGAGAGTGTCTAGGGGGTAATCTATGTCATATATCTTTACGTGTATGACACGTTCATAGCACGGTCATGGTATGTTACTGTATAGTGGGCAGTGTCCTTATAAAGGTTATCTAAATCGTTTGACGGTTTCACGCATTAAGAACTGGTTATAACATAAAAAAATGCTATAACTTTATCTTCGTTTTAAAGGTTTTTTTACAAGGGAAGTTATAGGGTATTCCCTTGGGCACGCATGGCCGAATATGGTCGTATTGTATGGTGAATGGGGCCATTATTTCGACGTACCTATATAAGGAGACTGAATAACGTCTTTAGGAGTTAAGGAGCTGTGATAAGACCACGTTATTATTGAATGCTTTACAGGTAATCATGAATGGACAAGAATTCTACAAAGTGCAGTTTTCCATCTTTGTCAAATCTAAGGAGTTATCTATGCTAGTGGTTTTCATCACACATCTGTGTAATAAATTAAAAATAAATAGGTTTTTTATAGCTGATTTTCGATTTCGATTTTCGATACCGTAAAACGGGGTTAATTGGAATGCAGGGGCTAATCGGGACGATACTTTAAAAGGGATTTTAACGTTGAAATAATATAGTTAGTTGCTAACAAGGACACTAAATTACTGGTAAAAACATTAAAGTCCTTTTTTGGCTCTAAACTATAATTACATACATGTACATAGCTCAAGCAGCATTAAATTTTTGGTCTTAGTGCTACTTCGGTTATCATCATTTACAATGGCACCGTTGGAATCTGTGGAATCTTGAAATTCTAGCACATAATACTCTACTAATTATTACATCCATAGATTATATTATTATCAGAATGCAACACACTATACGAATGTACTTCTACTAATTAATATTATGTAGTAGTTAGGTAGGTACTGCTAGGAGAGCCAATTGCCAGTTTCGAAAAAAAAACCGGTTTATTTTATGGTGTTTTCGTTCAGCGATGTCAGTGATATCTAGGCTAATATGTAATTATAGGGATAAAGTTTGTGAGTTTGTGAGATTGTAGGGGGTAATCTCTGGATCTATTAAACCGACTTTGAAAAATCTTTCGCAAATTGGAAGCTACGTTATCATTCAGTGCTTATAGCCTAAATACTAAGTATCAAGAAATCCGTAAGAAAAGTTCGTAAGAAGTCTGAGATACACGTAGAAAGTTACGCGTTGAAAAGTCATTATTTGTCAATAATTGTTTAGTTTGAAAATTGTATTTATTTGAATGACATTAAACGTACTGGTTGTATAAAATTAAAACAATATGCTTTACTGTAATAAAAAACCGGCCAAGTGCGAGTCAGACTCGCGCACCGAGGGTTCCGTACACAAACTCCTCCGAAATGGCTGAACCAATTTGCATGAAATTTTGTGTGCATATCGGGTAGGTCTGAGAATCGGCCAAAATCTATTTTTTTATTTTTTTTTTGTTAATCGCATAACAACGTTTGCTGGGTCAGCAAGTCTAATATATACAATTCTCGTGTTGCGGTGTTTGTTTCCAAACTCCTCCGAAACGGCTGAACCGATTTGCATGAAATTTTGTGTGCATATCGGGTAGGTCTGAGAATCGGCCAACATCTGTTTTTTTTTTTTAATCGCTGAACAACGTTTGCTGGGTCAGCTAGTAAGTTTATGATTATTAAAAAAAATATACTATGTGATGTAACTAAAAATTTAAGATTTTCGGAATTTTTCCTATATGTGTACTTTATAACGTTGCTTCATGCCAAATTTCAAGATTCCAGGTCGTCTGGAAGTATCCTTTAGGTTTTGATTCCCTTGCGAGTAGTTGCGAGTTTCAAAATATGCGGCTTTAATTGCTGTATCTTTTGATTGCGTTGACGTAGAAGTTTGATTTTGTTACAGCTTAAAGATATTATAGACTTGAGTATTTGTTAAGAATTTCAATATAATACCACTACGCGTTCATGAGTAAAGGGGTAATAAGTTTAAAATTATTAAAAATATTTTTATTATAAATGATGTAACTAAAAATTTATGCTTTTCGCAATTTTTCCTTTATCTGTGATTAAAAGACGTTGCTTCGTACCAAATTTCAAGATTCTGAGTTCACGGGAAGTACCCTGTAGGTTTTGATTCCCTTGCGAGTAGTGGCGAGTTTCAAAATATGCGGTTTTAATTCCTGTTTCTTTTGATTGCGTTGACATAGAAGTTTGATTTTGTTACAGCTTAAAGGTATTATAGATTTGAGTATTTGATATGAATTTCAATATAATACCACTACGCGTTCATGAGGAAAGGGGTAGTAAGTTTAAAATTATTAAAAATATTTTTATTATAATATGATGTAACTAAAAATTTATACTTTTCGCAATTTTTCCTATATCTCTGCTATAAGACGTTGCTTCATACCAAATTTCAAGATTCTGAGTTCACGGGAAGTACCCTGTAGGTTTTGATTCCCTTGCGAGTGTCGAAAATTTGCGGCATAAACGGGAGTATCTTTTGATCGCGTTGACTTAGAAGTTTGATTTTTTCACAGCCATAAGAGACCATAGACTTGAGTATTTGATATGAATTTCAGCTTGATACCTCCACGCGTTCCTGAGAAAAAAGGTCTTGACAGACAGACAGACAGACGGACAACAAAGTGATCCTATAAGGGTTCCGTTTTTACCTTTTGAGGTACGGAACCCTAAAAAAGAAAGAAAAAAAGGTTTTAATTGACATGACTATGTGCACACAAAAATAATAAAACAAAAAGGCAATAAAAAAAAAAAACAAAAAGTAACTTTTCGTGGTATCAGGACACATGCGCGAAAGACATTTGCGCGCTAGACACTTGCGCGAGTCCCTTTGCGCGCCAGGACACTTGCGCGAATGGACGTTTGCGCGCCTAGTCCTTTCCGCGAACAGACACTTGCGCGAATGGACATTTCCGCGCCAAGACACTTGCGCGACTACCTTTGCGCGATTGGACACTTGCGCGACTGACAGTTCCGCGATAGACATTTGCGCGCCAACACTTGCGCGATAGATACTTCCGCGAATCCACTAGCGCGATAGCTGATATGCGCGAACTATATTATTAAAAGCTTTAAATTTGACCCAGTTCCCGGTGTCCGATTGAGCTGAAATTTTACATACTGGTCCAGTCCTCATGACAATGCATGTTTATGATAAGCATGACGTGATGCTGCTGCCAGGATTGGCTCCAGACGAGGGAACTCCTCAACGGTTAACAGTAAGGACATGAAATTTTACATACTGGTCCAGTCTCCATGACAATGCATGTTTATGATAAGCATGACGTGATGCTGCTGCCAGGATTGTCTCCAGACGAGGGAACTCCTCAACGGTTAACAGTAGGGACATGAAATTTTACATACTAGTCCAGTTCCAATGACAATGCATGTTTATGATAAGCATGACGTGATACTGCTGCCAGGATTGGCTCCAGACGAGGGAACTCCTCAACGGTTAACAGTAGGGACATGAAATTTTACATACTGGTCCAGTCCCCATGACAATGCATGTTTATGATAAGCATGACGTGATGCTGCTGCCAGGATTGTCTCCAGACGAGGGAACTCCTCAACGGTTAACAGTAGGGACATGAAATTTTACATACCAGTCCAGTTTCAACGACAATGCATGTTTATGATAAGCATGACGTGATGCTGCTGCCAGGATTGGCTCCAGACGAGGGAACTCCTCAACGGTTAACAGTAGGGACATGAAATTTTATATACTGGTCCAGTCCCCATGACAATGCATGTTTATGATAAGCATGACGTGATGCTGCTGCCAGGATTGTCTCCAGACGAGGGAACTCCTCAACGGTTAACAGTAGGGACATGAAATTTTACATACTAGTCCAGTTCCAATGACAATGCATGTTTATGATAAGCGTGACGTGATGCTGCTGCCAGGATTGGCTCCAGACGAGGGAACTCCTCAACGTTTAACAGTAAGGACATGAAATTTTACATACTGATCCAGTCCCAATGATATTACATGTTTATGATAAGCATGACGTAAAGCTGCTGCCAGGATTGGCTCCAGACGAGGGAACTCCTCAACGGTTAACAGTAAGGACATGAAATTTTACATACTGATCCAGTCCCAATGATATTACATGTTTATGATAAGCATGACGTAAAGCTGCTGCCAGGATTGGCTCCAGACGAGGGAACTCCTCAACGGTTAACAGTAGGGACATGAAATTTTACATACTGGTCCAGTCC
The DNA here is from genome assembly GCA_949316365.1 of Hoplodrina blanda. Taxonomy (NCBI): domain Eukaryota; kingdom Metazoa; phylum Arthropoda; class Insecta; order Lepidoptera; family Noctuidae; genus Hoplodrina; species Hoplodrina blanda. Next base: position 12,831,659 of record OX438594.1, read on the forward strand.
CTATGACAATGCATGTTTATGATAAGCATGACGTGATGCTTCTGCCATGTAAAATCTAAAATTTCATGTCCCTACTGTTAACCGTTGAGGAGTTCCCTCGTCTGGAGCCAATCCTGGCAGAAGCATCACGTCATGCTTATCATAAACATGCATTGTCATTGGAACTGGACTAGTATGCAAAATTTCATGTCCCTACTGTTAACCGTTGAGGAGTTCCCTCGTCTGGAGACAATCCTGGCAGCAGCATCACGTCATGCTTATCATAAATATGCATTGTCATGGAGACTGGACCAGTATGTAAAATTTCATGTCCCTACTGTTAACCGTTGAGGAGTTCCCTCGTCTGGAGCCAATCCTGGCAGTAGCATCACGTCATGCTTATCATAAACATGCATTGTCATGGAGACTGGACCAGTATGTAAAATTTCATGTTCCTACTGTTAACCGTTGAGGAGTTCCCTCGTCTGGAGCCAATCCTGGCAGCAGCATCACGTCATGCTTATCATAAACATGCATTGTCATGGAGACTGGACCAGTATGTAAAATTTCATGTCCCTACTGTTACCCGTTGAGGAGTTCCCTCGTCTGGAGCCAATCCTGGCAGCAGCATCACGTCATGCTTATCATAAACATGCATTGTCATGAGGACTGGACCAGTATGTAAAATTTCAGCTCAATCGGACACTGGGAACTGGGTCAAATTTAAAGCTTAATAAAAATATAGTTCGCGCATATCAGCTATCGCGCTAGTGGATTCGCGGAAGTATCTATCGCGCAAGTGTTGGCGCGCAAATGTCTATCGCGGAACTGTCAGTCGCGCAAGTGTCCTATCGCGCAAAGGGAGTCGCGCAAGTGTCTTGGCGCGGAAATGTCCATTCGCGCAAGTGTCTGTTCGCGGAAAGGTCTAGGCGCGCAAACGTCCATTCGCGCAAGTGTCTTGGCGCGCAAAGGGACTCGCGCAAGTGTCTTGCGCGGAAATGTCTTTCGCGCAAGTGTACCAGATCCACTTTTCGTTCAAAAATCGACTCTAACCGAATACTATTTATACTACGTTTATACGTCAGCACTCTCGTTCTAGCCCTATACCTATATATGAAAATACTAAGAAAAGAAAACAAGTCGACAAGCGAAAAACAACATGTAATAATCTACCCTAAATTCTTATGGGCAAGCTAATTTTTTACCTGAATGGCACTCTGCCAGCTCCGATATGGATTATGTCTTTATGTGCACAATTTTGAAGACTTTTATAGCTGAATATAGGTGTAAAGTAAGTAAGTACCGTTTCATGTTCTGGTTTTGAGAATTTAGGCTTGAAGTGAAATGTAGGCCTATACTTGAGGAGAGGTTCTTAGTAGCAAATAATTTACTTACTAAAATTTAATTAATATTTTTCCAAGAGATTTATTACTACCTTGTACCGACTGAACTGGGTACAAGGAGGTGATACAAAGAAACTAAGTGTTCCTGAAATACCCTAGGCTGATAAAATTTTCGTTTTTCCTAAATATACACATCAAAAGTGTCTAGGGATCAACATCCCTAACAAATGTTAGGGATGTTGATCCCTAGACACTTTTGATGTGTGTATGTGGAAATTCGTGTTAATGGTAATGTTATAATTTATACTAATTGAATCATTAAATGACAATGCATTACACAAAATGTATACATATACATAAGTGTCAGTTTGTAATTTCAAACATTACTATAAAATAACTTTTTACAAAATGAATTTCATTGAGACAAAAAAAAACCATCTATTATTTTCGGTTTTCAATTTCTAACTAGCCATCTTGGTGCTAGATTTAGACAGTTTTAGCGATAGACCCGCACGCACTCAATGATGTAGTCGAATTATGTCTCTCTCAATGGTACAGTCAATATACAGGGTTATTTTGCAACCACCATCCAAATTTTCAGAAATGATTTAGAATCGATAACCTTATCAATTGATGAAAAAAAAAACCTTAAAAAAAATTACATGATTTTCACCATTGTCCGCTACTAAAATCACAACGTGTGGAATAAATACAGTTCAACAATAGGTTGTTGAACTTGACTGCACACGCGCTTACCTCAACATTCGGGAACGCACATAAACAGCACGCACTACGCCCCCTTTTCTTTTGAATGCTTTTTTTGTTTTTGTTACTTATTACTTTTCATTTTTTTTCATCAATTGATATAGGTTATCGATTCCAAATCATTTCTGAAAATTTGGATGGTGGTTGCAAAATAACCCTGTATATACACAACGGAGCGATTCTGTTCTTTGAAAGAGATGTATTCTGAAATACTATCAAACATTATCATCTGCCTAACCTTTTTCCCAACTATGTTGAAGTCGGCTTCCATTCTAACTGGATGCAGCTGAATATCAGTATTTTGCATGGAGCGACTGCCTATCTGACCTCCACAACCCAGTAACTGGGTAATACGATACCCCTTGGTAAGACTGGTTGTCAGACTTTCGGGTTTCTGACGACCCGTAACGACTGTCAACGATCCATGTATGACAACCGGGACCAACGGCTTAACGTGTTTTCCGAGGCACGGAACGATGTATACTGTCCTGTGTACTGTATGAAATACTGTCAAACATAGACAACTCAAATAGATCCTGGACTATATAATAAAATTTGATAAACACTATCATAAACCATCAATAACATTCACAAGTAAGAGCATAATAATGTACTCACTTACCAACTTCACTGTCACTAAAACCATCTCTATTACCTACCACATAAAGCTTGAACTACTGTCTCCAAACTACTAAAGTTCGGTGACATAACCGGACATGCTACACCAGGGGTCGGCAACCTTTTGGCAGGCAAGGGCCACAAGGTGGCAAAATAAACTAAAGGTGGGCCGCAATTGTGATAGAACCCGATTGCCAAATTTTGCCCTAGAAGCCCAATGGTGCCGATTCCCTTGTTCACAAATTAGACTAAATTTAGAGAATTGACATCTCTTACTAACATACAGCGAAAGAAAAGGAACGTGACATTTAAGAACTAAGTTAGCGATGTCAAATTAGTTTTGCCTTGAACTTTTCCGTATTTTTAATCTATACGTTTTAAGATGTTAACTATAATTGTATGGGATGTGTCAGATTGACTAAATTTGACAGCTCTTACTTACATTAGTCTCTTTCTTATTTTATTGGACGGAAAAAGATAGAAATAGTCTAATTTTTGTTTAGTTTGTGAACAAGGGAATCGGCACCAATATAATTTACCCCTACGTTTAATTTGTAAAAATGTAAAAATTTGTAAAAAAAAAAAAAGATTGAATTCATACACGTAATTCTTTCACACAAGGTGGACAGACGATCTGATAGAGACCGCGGGATCACGCTGGATGCAAGCCGCTTCCATCCGATCCTATTGGAAATCTGTAGGGGATGCCTATGTTCAGCAGTGGACATCCTACGGCTGATATGATGATGATGATGACGTAATATTTACATTATGTTTATATGTTTGGGCTTTATAGCTAGGAAAATAACCACAGTAAATCATTCAGAATTGGAAACTACAAAGTACTTAAATACCTACTGATTTTATAACAAAACATTCACGGGCCGCAAGTAAGACGTCCACGGGCCGCATGCGGCCCGCGAGCCGCGGGTTGCCAACCGCTGTGCCACACTGTATTACGAAGACATCCAAGATTCTCGATCAGAAACACCATTTTTTACCTATATGGCAGGTTGCCAGCACTTTGGTACTATGTTATGTCTTCGGGAGATCAATTTTGAGGCTTTCACGGTGAAATAGGTGTTGGATAAGGTACTGTGGGATGATTTACGTTAGAAATCTGGAATAGATTTTGGGTATTGGTACCGTAGTAGTAGTCGTGAAATTGTCGTGATGGCCTAGTGGTTAAGGCGCCCGCCTCTCATGCATGAGGGTGTGGGTTCGAATCCGGGCAAGTACCAATGTGACTTTTTCAAGTCATATGTACTTTCTAAAGTTTATCTTAGACATTACTGACATCATTCCGTGCCTCGGAAAGCACGTTAAGCTGTTGGTCCCGGCTGTCATACGTGGATCTTTGACAGTTGTTACGAGTCGTCAGAAGCTTGAAAGTCTGACAACCAGTCTTACCTAGGGGTACCGTATTACCCAGTTACTGGGTTGTGGAGGTCAGATAGGCAGTCGCTCCATGTAAAATACTGGTACTCAGCTGCATCCGGTTAGACTGGTAGCCGACCCCAACAAAGTTGGGAAAAGGCTAGGCAGATGATGGTACCGTAGTAGTAGTACTAATACTAACTTCTATATTATAACAATCTCGTGTCACGGTGTTTGTGGTCGTACCTACTCCTCCGAAACGGCTCGACCGTTTTTTTTTTAAATGTTTAATTGGGTATGAGAATTGGTCGTACAGTACATTTAATACCGCTAAGTGATAGGGATTAACTTTGACGCGGACGAAATCGCGGGCAAAAACTAATTATCTATATATATAAAAATGAAACCCGTTTTCCTTGGTCACGGCATCACGCGTGAACGGCTGGACCAATTTCGATAATTCTTTTTTTGATGTGTTTGTTATTGTCAGGAGAAGGTTCTTATGAAAAAAAAAAGTCGGAAATGTAGGGTTAGGGTAGGGTAGGATAGGGGTAGGGTAGTGGTAGGGTAGAGGTAGGGTAGGGGAACGGTAGGGGTACGGTAGGGTAGGGGTAGGGTAGGGGTAGGGTTGGGGTAGGGTTGGGGTAGGGGTAGGGTAGGGGTAGGGTAGGGGTAGGGTAGGGGTAGGGTAGGGGTAGGGCAAGGGTAGTGGTAGGGTAGGGGTAGGGTAGATGTAGGGTAGGGGTAGTTTAGGGGTAGGGTAGGGGTAGGGTAGGAGTAGGGTAGGGGTAGGGTAGGGTAGGGGTAGGGTAGGGTAGGGTAGAGTAGGGGTAGGGTAGGGTAGGGTAGGTGTAGGGTAGGGGTAGGATAGGGGTATCGGTAGGATAGGGGTAGGATACCACGCGAACGAAGTCGTGGCGGGTCAGCTAGTAATCATATAAAACTTTCAGAAACGATCACAATCTAATGTCAGTCTCGATCTGTCAAAAATGAATCTCAAGTTACCTGCTTATTTTATTGTCGCTGAGATAAAATTGCGACTAGGCTTTGCGTTTAGTCGAATTTTGACTTTTGATTTTATATTTTTTGTGGTCGTAGTGTGTACCTATACTAGTTTTATTGTGGTTAATATGGATAAGTTTATTTATTTTTATGTTTGTAAGAGATAATCGTTGGAGGTACAGATCCGATTACAAAAAATCTTTTACTGATAGAAAGCAAGTGTCATAGGTTAATAATTTATTATGCTTTTAGTATTTTGAATTCACAAAAAATTTTCAATACAAACAAACACACAAGTTTTTATAATACTTCTAGAGTTTTTTATCCATGTAACAGTAAGCAATTTACCAGTACAATAAAGCAAATAGTCTCAATAAATAATGGAAATAAAATTTCCTATGGTAGATTTTTTAACACCGCGAATCGAACAATTAAATTACTAAAGTAACTTGAATTGCACCAATAGCCAATTAATGAATTAGCGCACTTACAATAGAATAACTGGAATTAACAAAGGATTCCAGGAATTCCATCATGGCGCCCGATTAGGGTTGCCAACATTATTTCTTCGGTTAATTTAGTAATTTCCAAAATCTTTAAAAAAACATCAGTTTCCGCATATTTGTGTCCGCAAAATGTTTCATAAAATGTGAAATGTAAAGAATTTGTTTGTTATTAAAGACACAATTACACATAAAATAAAGGTCGTTCCATCCAAGTCAAAATATAATATTTGCGTTCTATAATATATTTCTTCGAAGGTTGCGTGCCAAAGCAACCTGGCTGAAAGTTTTTATTCCAAAACTCTCTGGCAGAACTAGAATATAATAGATTAGACAGACCGGGCTGGACGGTTGACAAGCCAAGAACGTAAAACTAGAATTCAATATAAATATAATAATTGAATGGTGCTATACATGCGGTTGTGACCAGCCAGTCCATGTCCGAAAAGGCTCGACTGGCTGTTCACAACGGCGTGCTGGTGCCTACGCTTATGTATGGAAGTGAATGTTGGGTATGGCAAACGAGGCATGAGAGTAGGATTAATGCTGTGGAAATGCGTTCCTTGCGGAGTAGGTATGTGTGGTGTAACTTTGAATGATAGAGTGAGGAATGAGATTATACGGGACCGTTGCGGATTAAAAGAGGATGTAGTGACAAAGATAGAAAAGAGTATGCTAAGATGGTTCGGTCATGTTGAGAGGATGAGTGAAAGACGAAAAAAGGTAACTATTTATATGGCAGAGGTGAGTGGCAACGCAGGGAAGGGTCGCCCTAGGAAGACCTACACTGACCTTATTGGTGAGGTTCTTCAGAAAGGTCAGGTGCGGAGTACTCGTAACCGGCGTGCTTGTATGAACGTAGATGCGGCGAAAGGAGTATGTAAGGATCGTAGCAGGTGGCGTTCTAAGGTTTCTGCCTACCCCCATGGGAAAAACGCGTGAGTTTATGTATGTATGTATGTATAATTGAAAGTTATTTATAACACCAAGTCAATATAAATATATACGTGTTTCAATCAAAGTAGATGGATAATATCCCGATACAGTTACTTAACCCACGCCTTGGGTCACACTTGGGTGCTACAAAGATATAGTGCAATACTTTATCTAGAATCTACCGACGACTTTGTCAGATTGCGGAATGACTGGATCAATATGCCTATCAGCTGATTCCGTACAGCCGTTTAAACAGGAAAGGACAAGAAACATCCATCCATCCACAGTACTAAAATGGATAGTACAATTGTCAACCCTATGGATAAAACCAAGGGCGCCAACAACATCGTATTTGTTGAATACTAAATGGAAAAGGAATTAATATTCAATCCCTAGAATTCTAGGTGTGACTTAACGCTTAATGAATACTATTAATTGCACTGAATAAACAAGTAACAACACAAACATGGCGTTTAATTAAGCTTATTATTGCATTTAAAGCAAAACAAGTGTACCTAAATCAAAACAACGTACAGCCAGCTACAAAAGTCGATTAACATTTATGATTTTTAAATCCTAATTATTAAGTACAATATTAACAGTAAAACGCAATGAATACAAAATTAAGATATAATAGACCCTTAGCTATTACCTGAAAATCTGAAAGCCGGTACATTATGTGTTTAGTGTCTGTTTAAATGATATAAAAAAGTAACATTGTTAATCGACTCTTGTAGCTGACTGTACATACACTCGAACAAATTATTATCTATACAAATATTACAAAGCTGAAGCGTTTATTTGTTTATTTGTATGTGCTAATCTCAGGAACTAACAGTCGTATTGGAAAAAAATGTTTTGGATATGATAGCCAGATTATTGGAGATTAGTATGAGCTATATAACATCAGGCTATGACCTACGAGAGCGAAACAGTTATCAAAGATATACAATCACGCGGTTTGTGTATGATAGACAGATTCATGAAGATTAGAAGGTTATATAATGTCACGCCATGAGCCAGAGAAGCGAAGCAGTAATCAAAGATGTAACATGTCGCGGGTGAAAAAAAACACGCAATCGAAGTCGCGGGCAAGAGTTTATTTGTTTGTTTGAACGCGATTATCTCAGAAACTAGTAGTGCGATTTGAAAAATAACTTGAATCTAATAATAATAAATAAATAATAATACTAGCCTATTATTATCCCACTGTTGGGCAAAGGCCTCTTATGCAAAAAAGGCACGAGCATTGATCAGCACGCGGATTGGTGATTTCAGACTTTCCTTTATTAACTAACTAGCGACCCGCCCCGGCTTCGCACGGGTGCATGTATTATACATATAAACCTTCCTCTTGAATCACTCTATCTATTAAAAAAAACCGCATCAAAATCCGTTGCTTAGTTTTAAAGATCTAAGCATATATAGGGACAGACAGACAGACAGACAGGAAAAGCGACTTTGTTTTATACTATGTAGTGATTATAATTAATTATATCTCACGATGTTTTCCTTCACCGATATCAGTGATGTCCAAGATTTATGAGATATATAAAGTCACATATTGGTAGGTATGTGTATTATGTCTGTGCTCGGTTACGAACCCAAGGCCTCGTGCATGAGAGGCGAGGGTGCCTTAACCAATGGGTCACCATGACTCAGCCTTAACTGGAATCTAATACAGATTTATTTATTCTTACCATAACATTATCAGTACACAGGTAAATGCTGTTTGCACTCATAAATCGATGGGAGCTTCCGACTGCCAATTCCCAAGTAAAAATAATTCTCATCGTAAAATATCACAGTATACACACGCGTTGACAACAAGATCCAAGCGAGACTCTTGTAGGGCTGTCACGACGTTTTTTAAAAGTACATTTTATAAGTTATGTTTTTTTTAAGCTTATACATATTTACGATACAGTGTAGTATGAAAGAGTAAGAGTTATTTATTAAGAACATATGTACATGTATGTTCTATATTTACAAACTTAATAAGTACCTCAAAAAATAATCCTTTAGCGCATTAATGCATACCAGACTTGTGCAAGTCCATTGCGGAAATATACAGTTACGTATATAACATGCATTCGTTCTAGAAACTTGAAATTCTCCCTAGGAGTTAAGGATACCGGTAATAATAATCCGAACAATTATCCGTCTGATGTTATTAAAATCTGTTTGTACCTACCTGTTAAAAACGACCTCAAAATCGATTGTCCGTTATTTGGAACGATTAGGATTAGCCCTTAACGTTAAGATAAGAATACACCTATGGAAATGCCCTTAACTTCTAAATGTCTCAAGAAAATACCTGCCAGAACGTGGCATGTCGGCCATTTTGAAAGCGTACTTGGCAGCCATTTTGTGTGAATTGTTTTCGTATTAAGTTTGTCCAATATAACGAGTCCGGGATCATTGAAAAATTAATTAAAGATTTTGATTTTTGTTTGTCAGTTATTGCTACAGAAAAATCTGTCTCCGATTCTCAGTTTCAGAAACATGACATTTTTGTATACCAACCAGTGATTCGCTGTTTTTTGTATACCAAGATATCCGTCGATATTCAATCGAGTTCCAACGCTCGTATTTAACACGGTTAGTGTTCAGCTCATTAGGTACTCATCAATCGAGAGATGAATGAAAGTATGCGTGAAATTTTCTCGCTTGAGTAATCTCTTGTTACCTGTAGTATGCGAAACCAACCGCGGTAGAACTGCTTTTTATCTTAGTAGGTAGGTCGATAGAACTCTTTCAAAGTCAAAATCAAAGCATTACTTTCAATTTGACCATTTACAGGCACTTTTGAGTTTTCAAAGAGTCGATTAGTTAGTCAGATATTTGAAGCCAGTTGCTGGTACGTAGGTAGATCTCTATGAAGAAGAATGAAAAAAAAAAAAACGGGTTGCACTCCGGGAGTGCCGGCAGAAGTGAAAACTTGATTATTAACGTTTACGTTTACGTTTACGTTTAACATACACGAACATTCGCGCAAGCGCCCTGCGCTGTCTAAACGAAACAGTAGGCCCAGGCATACATTTTCGCCGCGCCGTAGAGAGGGGATAGCTGTCTACTCTCCATCCGTCTTACGCTTTTTCGATCAGGTCACGTGTCCTGACGCGAGTTTAAGATTTTATACCCATTACAGAAAAAGTGCTCAACGCCGCTAAAGAAGTTTTCACTTCAAAAACTAAAAAATCTGTTTACAATATTCTTGTTCCATAAAGTATATTTGAAAAAATAGGTAAAGAACTAAGAAAACTGCCTCATAATTGGTCGATTTGTTTAGGAGCTACATGCCACAGACAGACACGCACGACGCACGTGACAGACAGACACGTCAAAATTATAACACCCCTCCTTTTTCGTCCGGGGTTAAAAGTAATAATAAAGATAATATAAGATTTGGCAGTTAAGAGATGACCAATCCCAACTGACAGCACTCGTTCACAAATATGATGATAATTAAGGACTACACCGTCCGCGGGAGACGCCCAGGGCGTCGGACGTCGCGAGGCGACATCCGGCCACCGTAGGCGCGGGCTTGCGGACGGCGAGTAATGGGTAGCTCGCCGTCCGATCAAGGACCATGCCCGGGTCGCGTTCTGTTCGCGCGCGCCTCAAAGAGCTGTCAGCACAGGGACGGGGCCCCCAACGGGGCCAAACGCCTGCCGGGGTTGCGGGACGTCTTAACAGGATACCGTGGCCCCGGAACGTAAAGGGCAACAGAAAGAACAGGGTGGTTTTTTAGTCAGTAAAAGTCTGACAGTCCCTTCCGCCCCACCCAGGACGGAAGGACTCATTTGATGATTTTTACCACCACAAAAAAAAAAAGGACTACACCGTACCTAAAGTAGCTGATAATCGTTTAATTAAAATAGGTAAAAGCTTTGACTTAGACTTATCCAGTCGACAAAGACCCCTACAAACTACCTAGGTACCAATTTAACAAAATAGACAAAAATCAAATCCGTTGATAAGATCCAGAATCCCGTATCTAAAAGCAAGGTAAAGACTTTCAGAGTCATCAACATTAAGGTAAGCTCAGACTAAACGATGAAAAATTCTAGTTTTATCTAAATCTACGGAGATAGCAGCCCTAATTTCACCTGGAGGTAAATCCGTTGGTAAACACAGCCTCCGTTGGACGTACGCCTCCCGCGATAAAAACGGGGTGTTCCATAAATTATTCATAAAAAATCTTGACTTGCCTCGTGCCTTGGCGCTGCCAAGAGCAAAATATAATATGACAATGTAAGTTGTATAGTGGCATTGTTGTACTCTTTGAGCTTTTGATCTGTGTAAGGTGTAGAGGTCCATTAGAGCTTGTAGGGTTGAAACGGTTTAGTTAATAATGCCAACTTATTATTGTCCCACTGCTGGGCAAAAGACTCTTCTCATACAGAGAAGGCATGAGTATTGATCACCACGATTGCTTAAGGCGGTTTATCGATGTCGGACTTATCCATATATCTAAATATATAAAAGCGAAAGGTCACACGAAATATCAATAACCGCTTGACGTATAAAGATGAAATTTGGCAGGGAGGTAAATTATAGTTAGTAGACGCCCGCTAAGAAAGCATTTTTTTTAATTCACCCCCTAAGGGGATGAAACGGGGGTCCAAAGTTTGTATGGAAAAAACTTAGGATAAATATTAGAGTAAAGTAATAAGAGCGTGTCGTTCTTTCAATGAGACCTGCCTGGATGTTGACATCGATCTCTTTAATACAGGGGTCCGTAAATTGAAAAGGACTCTCTGTTGTAATTACTTCGATACCTGTTTTTAATTTCGTAATCTGTGTTTGTCTATAGCCTACCTACTGTCTTCTCTATTTTTTTAAATTTTTTAGTCAATTATCTAAATGTCAAAACTTGTAATTGGCCTTAATTTGAGTTAACTTTTTATTCTATTTTCTGTTATTACCTTAAAGTTTTCCTAAGAAAATATAATAAATAAATAAATAAACTTAGTTGCCCGAAGCCGCGAGCAAAAGCTAGTTTATTATAAGTCCAAGTTTTGCTCTCAGTGCCAGTTCTCCTTCAAGAGGATTAGACGGAAGAACAAAGACTAAAAACTAATGAATTATTGACAATAATACTTTGTGTAATCTGAAAATAGAAAGAAAAATACCGGAAAAAATTACATAAAAATAATGTTAACCCAAAGGATACGGGTAGGAAAATTAAAGCGGAAAATATCATCCGGAGTTGAAAGGGGATCATGGCAAAGCCATGTATATGTATGTCTATACAAATCTATCTGTATGTTTGTTTGTAATGTCAAAATAACAGCGTTTTACTAAATAATCAATCATCAATCAATTCTAATTTTTTCTTGTAATGACGTTCAAAAGTGCCTTATAATGGCCTAATTGAAATAAATGATTTGACTTTGACTTTGAATACATAATGAATGTTTACTCAGTACTCGGTTTATCAATGTCAAAGTCAAGGTCAAGGTCAAAGTCAAATATGTAATTTATTTCAATTAGACCAAAAGTACTTTTGATCGTCATTTACAAAAAAAAATGTTCAATCTAGTTGCCCCTTTCAAAAGGTATTTTCGTATAAAGAAGGATAGCCTAGAAACTCCTTCTACACTCTTAAAAAAATGTTTTGTTTGTTCTATTTGTTCCGGCTCATCTCCGAAACGGTTCGCCTGATTTTGACGTGAATATTACTGACAGGTAGCTGATGTTATAAAAAGTAACTAAGGGAGCGTTCAAGTATTACGTAACGCAATTTTTGAAGATTTTAGGCCCTCCCTCCCCCCATGTAACGCACCGTAACGTTTTTCTGCACCCCCCCTTCCCCTCCCTAAACGTTACGTAACATTTAAGTGACCATTACAGTCACAATTATGTTGAACAAAGTATAATATTTGGAATTTGAAAGATTCAAATTCTCTAGCTTTTTTATTAAAATAAAAAAAATGTTACGTAACGCGTTGTTTAAATACTCCCCCTCCCGCCCTTGTAACGCACCGTAACGTTTTGCAAGACCCCCCGCTCCCCCCAAATTGCGTTACGTATTACTTGAATGCTCCCTACGCGGACGAAATCGCGGGCAGAACTAGTATCCAATATACCTACCTATATTCTCGTAATAACGATGAGTGAAGTCAGATGGAAACAGCCATAGAAGAGGGTTCACATGTGAGGTTCGCTAGATTGACGTGTTATGAGGGATGTGAGGGATGGAGGTTCAAGTTAATAATAACTAAGTACAACGTCTTTCGTTACGGCCATAAAATATACCTTCTTGTTCGTAATATGTGAGCTTAGTTTCTGTCAAAACGATCTAACTAATAATAATATAGTAATACGATACGCACCACGAAAGATGAGACTTGACAGACCACACAAAATTTATTATTTCGTAATAAATATTAAATTATTATTAAGAATTTTAATATAAACTAGCTGTCCGCCGCGGTTACACCCGCGTCTTTGGTTACTGCTCCGCTTCTGTAGGTCGTAGCGTGATGGTATATAGCCTATAGCCTTCCTCGATAACTAATCTATCTAACACTGAAAGATATTTTCAAATCGGACCAGTAGTTCCAGAGATTAGCGCGTTCAAACAAACAAACAAACACTGCAGCTTTATAATATTAGTATAGATGAACCTGAACAGATACAAAAAAAATATGGATAACTATTTCGTACATCCATACTTGCGCAAGGTCCCCATTATTGACGCTTGTCAAGTCTCATCTTTCGTGGCGAGTATTATACCAGCCTATTAATGTCCCACTGCAAGACAAAGACCTCTTCATAAATAGATAGGGCACGAGCATTGATCACCACGCTTGCGCAAGGTGGATTGGCGATTCCAGACTTATAATAAAAATAAGTCCAGGTTTCCTCACGATGTTTTCCTTCACCAATGTCAATCCAACTATTACTATCCCGTCACAAAAACAGTCTAATTTAAATACAAATTTTTTGCTTATAAAATAGACTAAAAATAAGTTAAAAATAACTAAAACCCGACTACGACAAAATCGCGCACTGAAAAGTATAAAACAAGAACAATATTCATTTGACCGATATTTTCGAAATTTTTAAGTAATAGCCGTGGTCGTGTGCCACCTAGTCAATAAAGATTTGTGTGAAATAACCGCAGGTGGCACACGACTACGGCTATTGCGATTTTGTCGTACCTACTTTTGGCTTTGCCGTAGTCGGGTAAAAATGAATCAACGTTTACTTAAAAAAAAAATGGTGCGTGGCTAGTTCTAGAACTAAACCAATTTAGACTGAAATCTATACATTAAAAATATCTAATTGATCCTACAATTAATAACGAACGCACGCAAAAACAAAAGAGGTATAAAAACAAGACATCAAAAACAGCAAATCAGAAATTTTATAGCCAAAAATAAAATAGAAAGGTTTTCTCACCTTTTGGCTTATGGAACCCTGAAAAACCACATATGTGTGGGTATTTATTAGGGTCGCTTGGCTTATGAAGAACGATGGCCGATTGACGGACCTACCTAAGTGATTGCAACATGTGTACCGTGTTATGAGTTAGTCTGATGTTGGGGTGTTCCCCTAAATCCGGATGTAACGTTCGAAACATAAAATGAAATCTTTTCTTTTACATTTTTTTTATATGTATGCATAAGGTGTTACCTGGTGGCCTACCACCGTCTCTTAATACAGTACCATTTTAATATTATACTTTGTAATTTCTGTTGTTGGATTTTCAACTTTCAGCGCTGAGCCAAGCGTTGAAAATCCAACAGTGCTCAAGGCAAGGTAATATTAAAATAATATTGTTTTAAGAAATGGGGGTAGGCCCCCAGGTCTTGCCCCTATTTATATTTGAATATTATTGTAACTGTGTATCCTTTGTTGGAGATCCTAAATAAATAAATAAATAAACTGATAATAGTCGTAAAGGCCCAATAATTTAGGTGCCCGTTTCACATGCATGAGATTGTGGGATTGTATCCAGGCAAGTACCAATGTAACTTTTTTTTTACATATTAACTTTATAAGTTTATCTTGGACATCACTGACATCGGTGAAGGTAAACTACGTTAGAAAACCTGGACTTATCTAAATATATTAAAGCGGAAGGTCATACATTCGCTCATCGCGTAATCTCGAAAATCGTTTGACGAATCAAAGTCAAAAGTCAAAGTCAAATCATTTATTTCAATTAGGCCATTATAAGGCACTTTTGAACGTCAAGTACAAAGAAAAAGGAATTGAATCTAGTTGCCCCTTCCAAAAGGTAGCTTTTTATGGAGAAGAATGGGCAAGAAACTCCATACGTACTCTTTTAAAATCAATGTTTACAATATTTGCATACAGAATCATACATATGGCACGTGAATGCTATGTACCTTATATAGAAACTACTAAATCATAACACTTAAAAAGTATTATAAATCAAGAATTTAAGGTTAAAAATGTTCAAATATACATAGTGTTCACGTGTTTACAAATATTGGAACTATAGACGACCACTCTTAACAACTCAACCAACATGAAATAGTGTGTGAGCCCGCGCAATCTATGACATACTTTAAAATAAATAAAAAATAAATAAAATCAAATAAAGATGACATTTGGCAGGGAGGTAGTTTATAGTTAGTAAACGACCGATAATAAAAGATTTTCCAAAATTCAACCCTTAAGAGGATGAAACGAGGGTCCAAAGTTAGTAATTAATATAAGTCTGAAATCGCCAATCCGCCTTGAGCAAGCGTGGCGATCAATGCTCGTGCCTTCTCTGTTTGCTAAGACGCCTTTACCCTGCAGTGGAACAATAACAGGATAGAATAGAACAAATCAACGTAAGACCTTGTATGAATGAGGCCTTAAATCTTAATTTCTCTCGGGTACAATTTGTTACTTGATTATTTCATCCATCAAGTACTTTAAATTGTTAATGGCTTTAATTTGTTACGAATTTGAATAAAAATATCTCGACTTTTTTTGTGTGTTTTCATAACATCACGCCTGTAATCCCCGAAAGGTTAGCAGAGGTGTACCCATTAGCACACCCATATTTGCCAAAGTCCCATGTAACAGGGGGCGAGCCTTCGGTCCGAGGTCTTCGGTTCGATTCCCAGGTCGGCAAAGTGTTATTGGGTTTTCCATCAGGAATTTCTCAATAACAGCCTCGGAGTCTAGATTTGTGCCCAGTTGAAGGCAATAGGCTCGCCCCCTATTACATAGGACTTAAACATAAGCGACGAAATATAGGTATAGATACTAATGGGTACATCTCTGCCTAACCCTTCGGGGATTACAGGCGTGATGTTATGTTATTTCTAAAATTTCAAACATACAGATAAATCCCAACCATTCAAACCTGTACACTTTCATTACACAACCGTTAATACCCTACTTCGGATTGTGTAAGTGAATTCCGAAAACTTTCAGATTACCCCCTTCTTCGCAGGATTACAAAAGAGGGGGAGGGAGAGGGAGATATCCCTCCGGAGTGGCAAGGCTCGACCTCGTTACATCAGCATATAATGCGTGTCTTGGTACAAACGTTGCGAAGATCTTTCTTTCTTTATCGTGTGGGCAGTAAGGTCTTACGACCCCACACACCCTAGTGTCAGAGTTTCTAAACCGCCTCAAGGGCCTCTGACATGGTTTGAATGGAACAGTAAGTCCAGGTTTCCTCACGATGTTTTCCTTCACCGATGCCAGTGATGTCCAAGATAAACTTTAGAAAGTACATATGAATTGAAAAATTCACATTGGTACTTGCCCGGATTTGAACCCACAACCTCATGCATGAGAGGCGGGCGCCTTAACCACTGAGCCATCACGACACTTGCGAAGATATAAAAGATACACGATTTAATGGTTATCTTTTTGATCTTTTCAGTTTATTAATAACTAGCTTTTTCCCGCGACTTCGTTTTCGTAGTCCAGTGTACCATAAAATGTCACTCAGCAATACTGTACCTTAATTGGATCAGCATTTCTAGAGATTACCTCTAATTTACAGATCAATTTTTTTTTATTAAGATCTTAGGTGAACCTATTAGGAGAAGCCAGGGACTTCAAAGTTATTGTTTATTTTTATGTGAAAAAAAAATTATTACTATTATAATTAGTTACGTGAGGGTCAACCCAAAATGTATTTCGGGCTCCAGATGTGGACATATTACCTACCTTATTTAGCCCCTATTCGCAGGACGCTTTTTCAACGCGCGTTAAAAAAGCGCTCGAAAAGAAACAAATTTATAACGGCATATCTGTACGCAAGGAAGCAAACTGCTGACTTTACAGCTCTCGAGCACGACGAAAATTACCTACGGCGTTTTTAAGACGCGCGTTAAAAAAACGCCCGTGCGCCATTGGGCCTGTTCTTAAATTGCAGGCTAAAACAATATTCCAGCTTTCTAAATCACTGTATATTACAATTTTAATGTAAACAACTCGCGTTATCTCCATAGTACAGTTAACTACTATGTTTTACAATCGTATTTAATCGGATTATTTACGCTAACTGCCTTTATACGGCTTTGATGGTGGTGTTATGAGTTTATACGTTACTTACGTCTACAACAGAAGCGTATACGTATATATCACGACTATAAACCGAGAAGTGGTAGACAGATATGTGTAGACATATATAGTAGACTAGCTTTTGCCCCCGACTACGTCCGCGTGGAACTTGTTTATATCGTACTTGCATACAAACTTCCACCCCCCTTATCACCGCCTTAGGGGGTGATTTCCGGAATAAAAACTATCCTATGTCCTTCCTCGGATCTAAAACTATCTTCATGCCAAATTTCATAAAAATCGATTCAGCGGTTTAAGCGTAAAGAGGTAACAGACAGACAGACAGACACACTTTCGCATTTATAATATTAGTATGGATATATTTCAGCATTTACAGCCTAGAAAAAAAACAGCTGCTTCATTTATATTTGCTACTAGCACTCTGACCGCGACTTCGTTCAAGTGATTTTTCTTACCGATCTCTAATTTTTTGATAATAAAATATAGCTTATTATAATAAGCTATATTTTTTTTTTTTTTTTTGTTTTTTTACTCAGTGATAACGTACATTTAATAAGATGACAAAAACTATTACAAATCATGAAGTTTCGAATACATAGCTTGGCGCCTAGGGCTTTTAGGCCGTTTGTCCACCGCCGCCGTCACCGGACCGTCACCGAAAACAAGATTATTTAGGGCCGAGTTTAAGATGACGTGACGGCGATCGTTTGTCCACCGCGCCGATATATCGGTGGCTCAGTCGTATTTTGTATTGCCATTGCCGGCACAGGTCACGCCGATCTACTCGAAATTCGGCGGCCGGGATGACGGTGCTCGGTTGACGGACTTGCGGTGGACACGCGGCTATAGTAGTCTATGTATCAGTACTTCGGCGCCGTCATCTCGTTCTCATTGACGTTCCGGTGACGGCGGCGGTGGACAAACGGCCGTTTGACGTGGCGGTTAAAAGATTATTCAAATGATTTCCCAGACACCTTGTATAACCAAACAACAAGCAACTATGACAACAAAACACTGCAAGTAACATTCAAAGACCTACATTACAGCTATCCTAAAATTACGAGCTAAAATTTAGAACAGTACTATTACAAATATTCTTCAGCAGCGTCTCTGGGCACGTCAGGGAATAAACAGCACTGTACATTGTATAAAGGCATAAACGATGCACTCGTAGTGGTTTATTGTTTGTCGTATCAGCTGCAACAGTCAGGCTGCGGTTTTCGTGACGGGAGGTACGGAGAGCGATCTGATAATGAGCTAGAATATTAATATACCAGATTATTTTTGTTCAACTGCAGAGCAAATGCCTTCTCATGGCCTCTCGTTGATCATCACGCTTGCTCGAGATGGATTGGCTTAGTAGCGTAGTTTTCCTTTACCGATTTCAGTGATGTTCATGATAAACTTAGAAAGTACATAATCAAACGAAAAAGTAAAATTGGTAACAAAACGTCACTTTACACATTGCACTTCAAGCTTACTTCACCTAAATTCACCGAAAGAGATTTTTAAAGCATTATTGGTTACGTAGGTATTTTTACATCAGGGCGTACTACCTTTTAAAACAGTATAATTTTAATATTACTTTGCCTTTCAACGCTCGGCTCAGCGCTGAGAGTTGAAAATTTAATAACTGAAATTACAAAGTAATATTAAAATGTTACTTTTTAAAAGATGGTGGTAGGCCCGCCTTGTGTAAAAAACCCAAGCCTACACTTACAGTTTCTATTGATGGTACTGTGACAACTATCGCTTTCATACAATCTCCCTTCAAAATGGCGCTTAAATAAAATAATAAATTCTATCTCCAATCCTCTACATTAGGGCTCTGATAAGACATAAATAAACACTCTAAATAGGCTTATTTTAAATCATGCTTTTAATAAAAACTTGAGGAAATTTCCAAGAACTGTATTTTGTTCAAAAAACATTTTTGTTTTTTATTATCTCTTTACGTAAAGTAACCTGATAACACATAAATAAGTACTCTTAATAGTCTTATTTTAAAACATGTTTTTAGTCAAAACTTAGATAATTTCCGAGAAATCTAGGTATTCTGTTCAAAAAACATTTTATTTGAACTATTTCGTTACACCAAGTAACCTTTAATTAAGCAAAAATGTTTATATTATTACTAATTAACATTATTTTCTCAAAATAAATAACAATAGCGTTTTTAAATTTGAAATAGAGAACTTTTTTTTGTTCAAATACCTACTTAACTTATTTTTGTGTTAGTAAATCGATAATTGGTTACTTGATACCACCAATCAATTGACTTACATTTTACGAGCTTTCAAAACGCGATTCCTGCATTTTTATGGCAATTGCAAAATATGCCGTAAATGTTTTCGCTAATTCAGTTGACTTGATTAAAGTAATTAAAAACCTATTTTCACTGTTAATTGAAAATTAATTAGGGCCCAAATAAAGTGAATTTTCTGATAAGTTATGTTTTAGAATTATTTGTTGGACAGCTTCTGCCCGCGACTTCGCGTAAAATAAATTGAACTATTATTCCAAAGGAACACATTACCTGGATAAAAAATATGACACATGGGACTTTTTATCCCGGTCATGTGTTCCTTTTTGTACAGAATATGTCCAGTAAATGGTCTATAACATAACATCACGCCTGTTATCCCCGAAGGGTTAGGCAGAGGTGTACCCATTAGTACACCCACATGGGTAAACGGTCTATCTATGTGCCAAATATGTTCAACAGTTTACGCGTGACTGAGTAGCAAACATCCAACATCTTAACATCTTCACTTTTCACATTTATTATATTAGTAGGATAGTGTCAACTTGTCAAGTACTCGATTACTTTAGAAGCTAGGTTTTTTTTCTACAAATTCTGACCTCTCTTCAGCTGATGTCAGCCTCATAACTGCATCACCATGCCACCTTCCTTACTCCAGCTGTTCGAACGCCAAGTGTTAACGTCCCGAATACCGACTGAATGCACTTTTGTTCTTTTGAAATTGACTGCACAGATAATATTGTATAAAATTGTATTGTAGACTGACGTTACTGGGCTATGTAATACGCCAGCGATTTCCAATCTTTTTTACACTGCACCTCCCTTTACAGGGTATAATTTTTTTGTGATGTCATACTAAAATAATATACCTATTTGTAAGTAGCTCTAGTAAGCGTTTAGATTCCTTTTATATTCATATAATTTTAATACCAGCGTTTATTTTTCCCCAGAGAAGGCACGTGCATTGATCACCACACGTGCTCAAAGTGGATTGGCAATTTCAGACTTATATTAATTGTAAGTCCAGGTTTCTTCACAATGTTTTCCTTCATCGATGTCAGTTATGTACAAGATAAACTTAGAAAGTACATATGAAATGAAAAAGTCACAGTGGTACTTACCAGTATCGAATCCCATCAACCGCATGATGTTTTAAGGAAGCTTGAATCCCAGTGACATTCTTTATCCCAATTTTAATTATTACTATGTCTTAGAGAAAACAACAGTGTAATGATTTGTACTACAATTAATGACAAGGACATCGCGCGCCGGCGACCTGCGCCAACCGTCGCGGTCCGCCGCGCCCCCAGTACAACTCCGCAACACCCCAGTTCCCAGTTTGAGAACCTCTGTAATAGACCATTGTTGGGCTTGATGAAGCTCGGTGTAGTGTTTGAAGATAGGATTAAATTTAAACTGGTGTCCTAATAGAAAGCGATTCACGTGATCGTTTTTAACGGTTCGCCGAACAAATGATCGAGTCAATCGCTTTCAGTATTAGCGTTTTATTTTAGTTTAAACTTTGATCTTTTTATAAAGAAAGCACTTTCAAACTGAATTATGCTAATTATCTTAAATTAGGACGTCAAGGTGATGGAAGTTTTTGAAATACTATGAGAAGTGTGGGCGTTCATTTCTGCGAAGCAACTTGGTTTTATAATGCTAAGCGTTAGCTGCGGAATACAACCTGCATTTTTGGATTTTAAATAAAAGTTAATCGTTCACTTCGATTGATAAATATCAAAGAAATCAAGATAAGGTTATTTATTAGTAACAAGAAAAGAAAACACACGGGTAGAATAAGACTCTTTTTTTGAAGTCGGTAAAATAAAGCAACAAACACGAGAAGGTAATTTATCGAGTTCTATGAAAAGGGTTCAAACATTGGAGCTCAATATGTATTGCACGATATATTTACAAAATCCCAACAACAACCGTCGGGTAGTAGCCCACCAGACACAACACCCGTCAGGTCGGAGAATCCTCCCTTTTCAATGGAGGTTAAGGAAATTTCCACCTTATTCCTCATACCTCTAAAATAAAAATACTTCCTTCTTCCTTATCTTCACGTGACCTTCGACTCAGATCCTGTCTCCACTCGAGTGAAAGTGTTAATAAGTATAAATTGTAAACACATTAGCTGCAGATTTCTCTGATAATCTTTAGCTGTGGCTAACGACATACTCCATTAACGTTGTGGGATGGTACAAGGTACAAGATTCGGAAAGTTTTGATACTTTTCCTGGTATTAAACTTGGCCCTTTGTGTAACATTGTCATATTTTAAAGGTACTTCAACGATTTTTCCACTTATAAAAAAAATATTAAGTTTTTTCTTAATTATTTAATTTACTACTAACTTATAAGTTTTACGTGTCTGAGGGTGTGTTTGTCTGTGGCATCGTAACTCCCGAACGGATGAAGCGATTTTGATTTTGTTTTTTTTTTTGTTTAAAAGGTGAATTAGTCGGGAGTGTTCTTAGCTATCGGTCTAAGATGGCCGCCACTGGCGGTCGCCACTGTTGATTCCGGCTTTCAGGAGATGCAGTGGTTAGCAATAGTATGGCGGGCTAATAACATAATAGTATAGACGAATATTCGTTAGGGTTATAGTGAATTTGTCACTTACAGAAGTAGGTACATAGCACTTACATGTTATAACATTTATACTAAATTCTAAAAGATAATTTACAGATTTTTATGTAGGTTCACCTATGACATAACAACACATAACATAACATCACGCCTGTAACCCCCTTGAAGGGTTAAGCGAGGTGTATCCATTACACCCACATTTCGCCAGTTATGTTTAAGTCCCATGTAATAGGGAGCGAGCTTATTGCCGTCAACTGGGCACAAATGCAGACTCCGAGGCTGCTACTGAGAAATCCCTGATGATAAAACCCAATAACACTTTGCCCGACCTGGGAACCCGAAACCTCATGCTCAGCAGTCGCGATTTGCCACCACTAGACTAACGAGGCAGTATTAAAATAAAATCCTAACTAATATTATAAATGCGAAAGTAACTCTCTCTGTCTGTCTTTCTGTCTGTCTTTCTGTCTGTCTTTCTGTCTGTCTTTCTGTCTGTCTTTCTGTCTGTCTTTCTGTCTGTCTTTCTGTCTGTCTTTCCGTCTGTCTTTCTGTCTGTCTTTCTGTCTGTCGTTCTGTCTGTCTTTCTGTCTGTCTTTCTGTCTGTCTGTCTGTCTTTTCTTCACGCCTAAACTACTGAACCGATTTGTGTGAAATTTGGTACAGGGTAAGTGTGAACCCAACAAAGGACATAGGCTACTTTTTATTCGACTTCGACTTCGTCTGCGTCCGCGATAAGCGACATAATACGCGGACGAAGTCGCGGGCAAAAGCTAGTACTGATATAATAAAGCAAAAGAGTCTTGTATTTTTAAACGCGCCAATCTTTGAAATCACGGAGCTAGTGACGCAATTATTGGTGAATATCAAATGTGTGTGCCTTTAGACTTAGTCAGGTTTAGATTAGCTGAAAATTGTGCAAGATTAATTAGACTCTGCCAAAGAAATCCCTAGATTGCGTCCTAAATCCATTTAAGTCCTAAATTACTTTCAGCACTTACCTAATTGTTAGCTTCGTCATGGCGATTATCCGGAGGTCACAGATTTTCATAATAATTACCTATGCACAATATTTTTTAAGATTGGACTTAGATTAGCAGTAATTAAGAAAACAATTCCACTAACTTTTAGAAACGATCGCAAAATTAATCTCAGTCTCATCTGTCAAAAATATCTTTAATATTTACCAAAAGATACAAACCTACACACGGGACTTAAACATATCTGGCGAAATGTGGGTGTACTTATGGGTACACCTCTGCCTCACCCTTCGGGGAATACAGGCGTGATGTTATGTTATGTTAATAAACAAACAAACTCGCCAGTTTCATAATATTAACACAAATAGTATTGATGTCCACGCTTTTCCTAAATCCACATTCAATAGAAAATTACTTCCGAAAGAAATGTAGATGGCAGCCACTCTGATGGCCAAGCTTGGCCCATTACATGAGAAAGGGGGGGATCGGAGAACACCGTAAATAGTCGTAACGGAACCGGATGAGCGACGTCCCGTAGCTTCCCTTCCGGCAGTGCGCAAAAAATGAAAGTGCAACTCTAACCGAACAATGTTTTAAGTGGGTGAATTATTTTAGTAAAGGATTTTTTATGAGGAACTCTTGTAGGAACGTTGGATGGAGAATTTATAGAGGAAGTTTGTTGTTGAACTGATAAATTTTGTAAGAAGGAATTTATAATTATTTTCTCAAGACTTCGGTACCTAACTGCTGAAATTATACGTCTCAAATATTAATTGCAATCCATAATACTCGTATAAAACATACAGGTGTCAATAAATAGAAACAACTATTTAACTCTCTGGAACAATGCAGAATCACTACATAGTATAAAACAAAGTCGCTTTTTCTGTCTGTCTGTCCCTATATATGCTTAGATCTTTAAAACTACGCAACAGATTTTGATGCGGTTTTTTTAATAGATAGAGTGATTCAAGAGGAAGGTTTATATGTATAATACATGCACCCGTGCGAAGCCGGGGCGGGTCGCTAGTTTTATATAAAAAAGGAAGAGAGGAAGTGCGCTTTAATATTTTTCTTATTAGTTAATATTTAATGATAGGTACTTATTTATTCTCCTTAATATAAATTATGTGTAGGTACGTCTATTTATTTATTATTTTAATATAAATTATATATTGGTTTTTGTTTTTGTGCACATGTACAAAATAATAAAAATATCTACATCTAAAGAAAACTAAATAATACCAGCCTATTATTGTCCCAAAATGTCGTGCATGAAAGAAAAGAAGCATATCGCTACAGTACGTACTCCTAAGTTATCATATACCATGAGCACAACATTTCAAATATTTACTGTAGGTATGACAAAGCAACTGTATGAGCAATAACAGCTCAATATACAATGTATATTGAGCTGTTATTGCTCATACAGTTGCATACAGAACTAGTGTTTCGGATGTATATTATACATCCGAAACACTAGTTCTGTTAAAAGAACTAAGAAGATAAAGAAGAAGAAGAATAGAAGAAGTATTTCTATATTTATTTCCGATTTTAAAAAAAACGAAAATAAATATAGAAATACTTTCCCTAAAAAAAAATCTTCATCAGGTTTTCACTAAAAGTTCCACTTTTTACATTACTTGTTTTTTTTTTATTATTCAATAAAAAAACAATTAGAATAAAAAAAAGATAAACTAAAACTAAATGGCATAAAAATAATTAGATTAATACATTAAAAATTAATCAGCAGTAAATATCCAAAATTATTACCATTAATTCGAAAAGCGGGAGTAATTTTGACGTTGGTTGGAACGTTTTGGTAGAACTAACCCGTCAGTACCAAGCACGAAACTTTAAAATACAAACAGAGAGCCAAGTCACTTCTGCACTTTTGCATATCAATAAAGGAACCCCAGTTTTCTCAACTTAAATACTGAAGAATCAAAGTTAAATAAAAACTTTTAATAAGTTTATTTTAATACTTAATGCTTTTGTTAGGACTACGAGAAAAATAGATAGAGAGAGATTGTGCACTTGTGTTTTCGCACACTCTTGTGCATTACAATAGCTTTTTAACCGACTTCAAAAAACGTAGTAACGGAGGTTCTCAATTCGGCCGGTATTTTTTTTTTTTTTTTATGTATGTACACCGATTACTCCGAGGTTTCTAGTCCGATTAATGTGATTCTTTTTTTGTTCGATGCAGTATACTTGCCATTTGGTCCCATAAAAATTTCATCCAATTTGGTTTAGTGCTTTTTATTTTGTGAGCATTTTTCTAAATTAAATATATCGTGTGAGGTATTGTTCGAAAGGGCTTTTATTAAGGATTTTAAACATTAACACACAAGCACTAAAAAGTGAAAAATAAAAAGCTTTTTTACAAAAAAAGACAACCGCCTTCAAAAACTACAAAATAAAAAATAACTTTAGTTTGGAAGTCGGTGGCAATACCTACATAACAATAAAAAGCTTTTTTACAAAAAAAGATAACCGCCTTCAAAAACTACAAAATAAAAATAACTTTAGTTTTGGAAGTCGGCGGCTTTGGTTTTGTTTTTGTTATGTAGGTAAGTATTGCCACCGACTTCCAAAACTAAAGTTATTTTTATTTTGTAGTTTTTGAAGGCGGTTATCTTTTATGTACTACAGTAGCGGTCATAAGTGTAGTAGCAATCTCACAAAGCAATAGATTGACACTTTGGTTTAACTTACGACCTTTCGACGCCGTGTGCGAACTTTGAGGTGTATAGGTACTGTGTTAATACATCACTTATACACACAGATGTAGGTACAGCCTGTACCGCGTGATCACAGCAATTCAAACCTTAGCATGCTACTACACTTATGACCGCTTACTGTACTTGGTTAGTCCTCGTTGAGTGACCGAAATTTAGTCGGGAGAGTGTACTATTTTTTTGTTTTTTTTTGTGTTCCAACGACTCTGTTACTAAGGCTGAGTTTTTCGCCTGTCTGTCCTTCAGCGCACTGTATCTCATGAACCGAAATAGGCAGAGAGTTGAAACTTTCACATAGTGTTTATTTCTATTGCTGCTATAACAACAAATAATAAAAATAAAGTAAAGATCAAAACTTATGAAAATTTTGAGTTGAGTCCAACTTACATTTGGCCAGATTTTTAATACCTACGTACTACTTTTGTTCGGACTACGAGTGAGACTCTGCACTAATGTTTGCGCACTCACTTGTGCATTGTAATAGCTTTTGCGTATTTGGCTACTCTCCATTGCGATTGACCGCCGCGACCGGATTTTGGTCAGGAAAGTATTTTTCTTTCCACTTTCTCATCATAGGAAAATCTTTATGAAGTGTAAACAGTGCAGTCAATTAGATACAAAAGCCGGAAAGAGAGAGACAGATAGAGATACAGAGAGAGAGGGAGACAGCAGTAAATCACAGGCCCAACCCAAAACTTGGGCATCGCTGTAACCCTTTCCGCTTAGTTAACTGTTAACCTCCGATTGTAATACAGTTATAACAAGTTACGTTTTGTTGAGAAAGGATTAAACGCCCGTGTCGTTTGTTGACATACTACCTCTCTATACTTGTATAATAAAACTGAAGGGTTTTTTGTTTGTTTACACGTGCTAATCCCTGGAATAGCTAGACGGATTGGAAAAAAAAATATTTTTATTTATTTGAACTTTATGCACATGTAAAAAAAGGAGCGGATTTAATGCCTTGGGCGTTTATTTTTTGCCAGATTCATAAGGTGTAGTATAGGTCATTATAACATCACGCTACGAGTCACAAAAGAGGAGCAGTAAGCAGAGCAGTAAATTCAGGAGGAATAGTAATAGGTCATTTAACATCACGCTACGATACACAGGAGCGGAGCAGTACCCAAAGACGTAAACTAACTGTAGTGACTGGTAATTAGAAACCGACACTTATACTCATGATTGTACTCATGATAACAAACAAATTTTCCAAAGAAACGCTGTTTTATCTATTGAAAGTAAAAAAAAATCTCCTTTATTCTATTTGGTGATCTTAGTTACATTATTGTGTTTTTATTACCTTTTTCGGTTATATACTTATTTTTACTTTGTTTCTGGGATGACAACGCATCATGGGTGTAGGTACTAATTAGTACACTTCTGCCTAACCCTTCGGGGATTACAGGCGTGATGTTATGTTACTTAACAATGACATCTACACGGACGAAATCCCAGGCAGAACCTAGTTTCCCTATGAAACCTAAACAGGATAATCTCAAAACTTCCACAAACACAGTTAGTCCGCAGCTAAATCAAGTACTGGACATAAATTTTATAACTTACATCAGGGGTCACCAATCAGTTTCGCTCGGGGTCCGTTTTAAGAAACGAAATGACCATCGCGGTCCGCATAACTATTTATAGAAAAAAAAAATATTAACACATAAACTCACTCCTTTTTCCCATAGGGGTAGGCAGAAACCACAGAACGCTACCTGCTACGATCCTTACATACTCCTTTCGCCTCATCTACGTTCATACATCTCGTCATACAAGCACGCCGGTTACGAGTACTTTCCTGACCTTTCTGAAGAACCTCAACAATAAGGGCAGTGTAGGTCTTCCTAAGGCGACTCCTACCTGCGTTGCCACTCACCTCTGCCATATAAATACCTTTTAAATGTTATATTATGAAAATAACGAAGGTATTTTTTTTTCACACCGCGATGATCAACGCTTTCGAAATCCGCGAACTCTTTCTCGCTTGTTAGCTCGTTACTTCGCCCGGCCGTTTTCGAATTGACGTCAACAAAGATAATGCAGGGGATACATTTTTATTAAATTACGTACTCTGTAGTGCAAGTAGCCGTTTTCTCGCGGTCCGCACAAAATGGGTCGGAGGTCCGCCCTTTGGTGACCACTGACTTAGATCATGGAGCGGCCATAGTCGCTAACGAGTTTACAGTTGAACTGAGAAGAACATAATTGTGCAATCATTACGCATGCTCTTAGGGGCTGGGCTAAAATGAATCGTATTTAAAGTTATTTTGGACACAGATTTGAATAAACTATAGAGTAACATTTTTGATAGGATTATTAGGGGTCGGTTAAAGGTAACTTTTGTTTAAACTAATCTAAACTAATTATTTTATGGAGAAAAGATTTGTATTTTTGTTTGTAACGGAAAATTCAAAATACTAACCCTTTTTATTATTCTTTCACCAATGGAAAGCTACAATATAAGCGGGTAACATAAGTGAGTGAGTGAGTGAGTGAAGTCGCGAGCAGAAGCTAGTTAAAAAAGGGCCCAGCATTGAAACTAGTACGCACACATCTTAATATTTTCCTATCCATTCATTCAAAAAAATCAGACATATTAAAATGACGTAGAGATAAACTACGATAACTTGACGCGCCCTTCCACAATTCAAAACGTTTGAAAGTATTTGTAAAAGTATTTACAAGACTCACAACGCATGTGTGCGTACTGAGACTGCTCTCGAAACAAAAACAAATCAGCGTGTTAATGTTGCTTGACTAGCGGCGTCATTAATTACTCATTATTATTGAAATAGTAATATGGAGGGGAGCGTCAAGTTATCGTAGTTTATCTCTAGGCAACTGTTGAAAGGATAGTGTTGAAGTGGAGTGAAAAATAAGTTTATTTTGATAGCAATAAAAACTAAATTAGATTAAAACAAATTAAGTGGAGACTCGGATGAGGCAAGGAGGTACTTTGTTTTGCTTTTTCTCAAAATGTTGGGGCAAATGTCACCTTGACACGTAATAAACAGTTACGTAATAAAAAAAAATCATTCAGTTTTATTAATATTTGTTTGTTACTCTCTGCCACAATTTACCACTCACAAATATAATAACAAAACTTAATTTTTAAAACAAACAAAATCGCTTTCAGAATCCATAAACAAACTCAATTTCATAACACTTCAAATAACAAATAACAAAAATAAGTTCGACTTCAAAACGGATTACAAA
Source organism: Hoplodrina blanda (assembly GCA_949316365.1). Taxonomy (NCBI): domain Eukaryota; kingdom Metazoa; phylum Arthropoda; class Insecta; order Lepidoptera; family Noctuidae; genus Hoplodrina; species Hoplodrina blanda. The sequence continues at coordinate 12,860,491 of OX438594.1, forward strand.
AACTAATATTAACAAAAAAGAAAATTGGAAAGAACGCAATAAATTATGAACTCCTAATCTCCTGGTGAATTATCTGCAAAAATATAATCAGATACAAAGGGTGGCAACCCTAGCTTATTTATGATACAATTTAGCACATAACTCAGGCCGAAAACAAACTGTTTATCTAACTACAATCGTTCAGTCTTCCGGCTCTACGCCACTACGCTGCTACGAGCCAACTATGGGGCTACGAAAACCGCTACGGGATTTCGTAGCAAGTTATTTCATTTCATAGTCTTCTTTTTTATACACTTTATCACATAAACACCCTCCTCCCCCCACATTGAATGTGGGGTGAATATATGTTAAAAACTGTTCGATGTCTAAGTTGTCTGGAATCTTTTTGGGACGTAGTTGCGTAACGCGGCCTGCAAAAGGAATTTAGGACTTACGGGCAGAAATCGTCATGTAAGGGAAAACGCTATGTCCCCAGGCAACCTTGCCAGGTTTTTTTTCCTCTGTCTCTTTCTAAAAAAGAAAGCTGAAAGAAGAGGAAAAGTAGTTCGGTCAACAGTCACCCTACATTCACCATTTTTTCTTTTTTTTTGGATGATAAAAATCATAATGATTCCTTTCGCCCTGGGTGGGGCGGAAGGGATTGTCAGACTTTTACCAGCAAAAAAACCATCCTGTTCCTTTTGTAGCTCTTTGCGTTCCGGGGCCACGGTATCCTGTTAAGACGTCCCGCGACCCCGGACCCTACATTCACCTTTACGCAGCCGCTGCTTTTAAGGCCCCAACAAAGCGGTTTCAGAGCACCATCGTACCATAGCGGTACAATTTGAGTGGAATTAAGATAAAATTTATTCCCACGTCATTGTTGTAAGCGTATCTTGCAACACTTATCTGTTAAACGAGAGATTCTGTGCCGTCATCAATGTAGATGGACCAGTTTTGGTGGAGGGATATTTTTGGTGGTATATTTGAAGTGGGGTAGCAAAAAAAGGGTTTTTTTTGTAACGTTGTGATTTACGATTTTGATTTTAATTTTAACCGGCGAAATGTGGATGTAAATGGATACATACAGCCGGGTAAAGCCAGAAGTCTGAAAGTTAATGGTGTGACAGTGCCTCGAAAAGAACATAAAGGTGTTAGTGCTGAAATCTCTCCTCTCGTGTCACAAAGAAGAGAAGAGGAAGAGTCAGGGAAGAGGGAGTCAGTCGAGGACGCAGATCATGCGTATTGCGAATACTGGGCTCCCGACTTAAGATAGCGGGAGGAACCGTGGGGGTATAATCGGTAAGAGTCCATCCATCATAACTTTAAGACGAAGGTCATCCATGAGAATTTCCAACCACGAGAAAAAAACTGGCGAAATGTGGGGTACACCCTGCCTTACCCTTCGAGGATTACAGTCGTGGAATTATGTTATGTTATGTTTGTGACAAAAGAATAAGAAAGAACGAGTGCACCTGTATCGCACACACTTATGCATGCATATGCACACTTGCAAACTATAATATTACCTTCAGAGTCAATAGTTTATCTCTATGGCCGAAATTAGGTCAAGAGTACTAATTTTTAACAAGATTGAAATCCCTCATGGCAAGTCCTGCAATTTCAGCCAGTCATTCCTTCGAGTGAAACTTTGAATTGAAAGACAACGGACAATGGAAGTTACTAGTTCAACAACCAACTTACTAAGAAGTCAAACTACTCTTTTAAATTCAAGTCCAATTATACGAAACTGTGAATAAAGTTTTCTTCAACGTCCAAGTCAAATCTTCTACAGTAAACGGAAACTAGGTTGTCTTCATTAAAAGGAATTACACCACCCACCTCACGCACTAGGGTAAGCTCACCAATTTGCGTCTAACCAACCTTGGAGCAACAGATTATCGTGTCGCAGTAAGACCCAACTTACATTGGACGAATAAAAATAAAAGACTTTGCCGTTTTTATTCCAAACACTTATTGTAAGCCCGAGGCTCACCGAGCTATTTGAGTTCAGCAACTGTTTCGTGGGACAGTAACAGGGGGCTTTACCTTAATCCGATTTGCTTTGGCTGTTAGAAATGATGTTTGTTATAAATGCTTTTTTTTTGTTTTTTCTTAAATGTCTGTGCGGGTTAATCCTTAGCAATCGTTTTTAGGCATAGAATCGTTTCTCTCTGTATGAGTCTAAAGAATATTGAACATATAGGTCTTCGACGAGGCTCATATAGATTGACCTTGACCTTGACCTTTCTATTTTATTCAAACGTAAAAAAAAAATCTGCACATTGTTTTTAAGGTCCATCGGGACTATTACTAAGGCTTCGCTGTCTGTTCATCCGTCTGTCACAGAGCTGTATCTTTTGAACCATATTGATCCCAAATGTGGTCCAGAACAAAAAAAAATCACTCTGATGGAAAAAGCATGTAACTTTACATACATACATAAACTCACGCCTTTTTCCCATGGGGGTAGGCAGAAACCACAGAACGCCACCTCCGCCATCCTTTCGCCTCATCTACGTTCATACATGTCGTCATACAAGCACGCCGGTTATGAGTCCTCCGCACCTGACCTTTCTGAAGAACCTCACTAATAAGGTCAGTGTAGATCTTCCTAGGGCGACCCCTCCCTGCGTTGCCACTCACCTCTGCCATATAAATACCTTTTATTAATCGTCTTTTACTCATCCTCTCAACATGACCGAACCATCTAAGCATACCCTTTTCTATCTAACCCTTTTCTTTCTATGTAACTTTAAAATACAAATAAAAGACACTTAACAAAAGTATTGTTGCTTTAAAATAATAACAATTTGTATTCATCCAATCATATCCGTAACACTAAGTAGAAAATAACAAAAATCTCATTAGCTACGAAAATTTTTGGGAAACAAAGCTCAATTAAAACACAGAGCGTACTAAGACTTTGTGGGAATGGCTGGCTGTAATGAGATTCTAAAGCAAACACGTGGATTCGGGAGCTGCGGGCCCTTAACAAAAACAAACGGGAACTTCTGACGGTTCGATACGAACAAGCGAATTGTTTTGAAGATCTGCAGTGTTATTCTGTAAAAAAATCTGTGAATTTTCGTGAAGTGACCTTGAGGTTAGTCGTCAATTCCCGTAGGCAAATAAAAACATTTATTTAGTCTATTTCATACATACATAAACTCACGCCTATTTCCCATGGGGGTAGGCAGAAACCACAGAACGCCACCTGCTACGATCCTTACATACTCCTTTCGCCTCACCTACGTTCATACATCTCGTCATACAAGCACGCCGGTTACGAGTACTCCGCACCTGACCTTTCTGAAGAACCTCACCAATAAGGTAAGTGTAGGTCTTCCTAGGGCGACACCCCACTCACCTCTGCCATATCGTCTGCCATGTCTTTTGTTAATCGTCTCGTTGTTCGTCGTTCATATCATAAAAAAATTTGGTATTCAGTTGCATCTGGTTACACTGGAAGGCGATCGCAATATATTTAGGAAAAGGCTAGGTAGATGATGATCATCAAGAAATTAAAAGTAAAATAAAACATACTAAAATATATTATAGGATGACTATTAATAACTGTCTTTTAAACACATTATGATTCTACTCATGAACACAAACAACTTTCTCAAAAAAATGCTTTTAAATATTTGTAAATGGTCTAATAAATTGAACTAAATGCATGACCTTGAAATGTATTACAAAATATACCTAATGTATAGGTATGGAACAAAAATATTACAAGTCGAGGTTTTAAAAGAAATTGTTAGGTTTCTTTTATATTCTAGGTAGTGAAAGCACTCATGCATATGAGTACGTACTTTAAATATTAAAGCGATTCTAAAAACGCCAAAAAGAAAATACTATTCAATATTTTAGTAAAATTAAATGGTAGATACCTATCATATAAGGGGTTGAATAGGAGTACAGGGGCGGATCGGGATGAAACTTTAAAAGGCTTTAAAAAATAGCTTAATGCAAAAATTACATAAACCATAAATTATGATTCAGAAAAATAACGAATCTTTTTTGGCAACATACTGTATTAATAAATAATACCAGCCTATAATTGTCCCATTACAGGCAAAGGCCTCTTCTTATATACAGAAGGCACGAACATCACCACGCTTGTTTAAGGCGGATTGGCGATGTCAGACAATACACTAAACTACTACAGACTATAGTATTTCATAAAAAAAAATATTTAAACGTTTCGACCTAGTTCGCCCCTGCATCCCTTTTATCCCGTTTTACAGTACTTGAAAAAACATAGATAACCTACTGATATTTATATTCTAGAATTTAGTAGAAATTTCAATAGATAGACTATTGTTTCCACTTCAAAATACTATTAAAACAAAGAATATAATAACAATAGTGATTTCAAAAACTTGAAGTTAAACTGCGGTTCCATTACAAAAATAATCAAGAACAAAATGGCCGCTTAGAATTCCATTTTCGAAAGTATAGCGCCTACAATCAGGTTCTTTTAACTCTCGAGCTAAAACATCGCGATTGTGATGTTTAAAAAATGATTTTAAACGATAATGGCTTGTCTTTAATGTAATAATAATACCGGCCTATTATTGTCCCATTGCAAGGCTAAGGCCTAGGCCCGAGCATTGATAAAAAAAATACAGATTATTGTTTCGTGGCCAATTAAAGACCTTAACGATACGTATTTTACGGGACGTCTTAACAGGATACCGTGGCCCCGGAACGTAAAGGGCAACAGAAGGAACAGGGTGGTTTTTTAGTCAGTAAAAGTCTGACAGTCCCTTCCGCCCCGCCCAGGACGGAAGGACTCATTTGATGATTTTTACCACCTCAAAAAAAAAAAAAAAACGATACGTATTTATTTATATACGGTTTTTATTATACACACATACATAAACTCACACCTTTTTCCCATGGGCGTAGGCAGAAACCACAGAACGCCACCTGCTACGTACTGCTATGATCCTTACGTACTCTTTTCGCCTCATCTACGTTCACATACACAATGTACATTGCATGTTTGACTTAGCAAAGTTAATGATTGAAAGGTTGTGGGTTGGCTCGCTTTAGCTGTACTAAGCTCAAGGAGGCATAAACATTTAAGCAAGGTACTAATACGAATACTAGCTACATTCACAAGGCATGCATGTTGAAGTATCTACCTAAACTAGTTGGCGAAACTATTTTCGTTGAAGTTTGAACTTTTAAAATGCCCAAGTGGCCGTTTGTAACTGAATTATTGAGATGAGAGGTTGGAATTTCAGTCGCCATCTTAGAATGCTAAAGCCACATTTTTAGAAAAAAATATTTTTCAAAATTCAGTAGGTACACTTATAATTAGGCTTTCTACGCACTGGCGACCATGGCCGCGGCGGCCACGTTCGCGGCCTGGCCGCCTAATGCGTGCACTGGCACTGGCGGATTTGTCGACTAGTCGCTGATCGCGTGGCATCCGCAACCAATCCGCGGCCAATGGTGGCTGCTAGTCGCTGGCCGCAAAGTGCGTAGGGGCTCAAAGCGATTGCTTATAAAATCCATAACTCACTGGCCGCCGTAACCTGGCCGCCCCGGCCATGGTCGCCAGTGCGTAGAAAGCCTTAGATGGAAAGTCTTACGAGGATTTTAAAATAACCCGATAATAGAGTTAATTAGTTTATTGAGGTTATTAACCTCGACCAAAATTGTTTGTTCTGGATTTCAATGCACCGAAATGACCAGATTTTTACTCAAAATAAAGACACGCAATTATTTTCTTTCTATTTTAACAGCAAAACAGAGCCATACACGAAAACCATGATAGTTTAAACGAAATGGTACGCTAGCGGGTCCGTACCGTTCTAAAAAAAGTTGACAGTCGAGTTTCGCTGGGTTCCGTGAAGCGATGCTTAAAGGACTCTGCCCACCATACCGTATGACACAGGTACACGACCGTGTCGAGCAAATAAAAATTCTTTGTATTGAAAAGACCATACTGCGCTCCAAAACACAGATCGTTGACGTGGCTTCAAAGGCTGCCCAGCTTAAATGGGACTGGGCTGGACAGTTCTGCCGCCTGTCGAACCACCGATGCGCCCGTAAAATACAAGATTCGTGTCCCAAAAAAAGCGAGACGAGGTCGCGGCAGACTACGAAGGAGATGGCGGGATGACTTGGACGGATTCCTTGAGCATTGGAAAGACATAGAGCAAAGTCGCGAATGGAGGTAGGCTTTTGCCCAGCAGTGGGACAATATAGGTTAATTTTAAAAATTGAAAAGACTGTTCCGTCACGACCAACACCGTCGCGTGTCACACAGGGAGCGTCAACATTTGTCGGGTTATCTTTTGATATAATAGGCATAGTAGTTCGTATCATGTTTTTTCAGTACCTGATACGTTCAAAGAACGGTCAGGGCATGGTACGGTATAGTGGGCAGACTTCTTTACGTACCGCGACCAAATTGGGATTTCGTGCACTTTTAACGTGTATTTAAGTTGTCGTGAACATAGGCAGAATTCAACTGGACAAAGCAGGGATAAAGGTATCAGATTATAGAACTACTAGGCAGCAAGATTACCAGAGGGGCAGTTCCAGTATTTTTAGGCAAATTCTCATTTAAATCTTTGTTTCAAACTGTAAAACATATTTCGAATTTGTTTAGATTTTTGCGACATTGATTATCGCTAAGATGAGATTGCAGTTAGATTTTGAACTTAATACGAAAGTAACCTTTAGGTTGAAATCTTGTCAGTCACGTTTACTTAAGAAGAGAGAATATGAACTTTAAGACTATAGTTATATAAGGTGCAATTTTGCATCTGCGTCATAATTACGCTAGTGTTTCTTAACAAGAATCAATAATAATATGGAGTATTGTTTTTTTAGTTTATAATTAGTAGACGTCCGCTTTTATTAAAATTCAGCCCCTAAAAAAAGGGGTATGAAATGGGGGTCCAAAGTTTGTATGGAAACAAGATTAGATCGCCAATACATTTAACATTTAACATTTACGCGGACGAAGTCGCGAGTAGCAGCTAGAACAGTTTAAGTTAAGGCGATTAACACACGACACCGCGCACCGCCGCGGAGGGCGGTGGCGGTAAAGAGGATTGTACCGCTCGACCGCGCGGTCGGGCGGTGTACGTGTGTTTGGCATCGACGTTTTTCTTAGAGGCCAATGCGACATGAGATCCGCTTCACCGCCAACCACGGCGGTGCGCGGTGCTGCGCCTAAACAATGCGAAAAAAAACACTATCAACGAAAAAACTACATACCATTGTTAGGTAAAAAAAAAACTTATTGGTAACGCACCGAACACACTGCCGGGAGTTCAACTAAAAAGAAAAACGTAGTGAGTTGCGATGTTTCAGTGCGAGCAGCTTTCGAATAGTGGTTAACGCTCGGTTGGTTTTATTTGTTTTTCATTGAACTTTTTTTTTTATTTCGAGCAGTTGGATAATTGATCGTGTGATGTAGGCCTATGAATAAAGCTTTTATCGCTTTTTCTTGGCTATTGTTACAGTTGAAGTTTTGTATGGTTAATTTATTTTGTTATTTTAGATTTGGAATTGGCATGAAGTAGTGCAAAACTGGGACTAAGATAAGTAATGGGATGAAAGTAATGGAGAGAAGTCTTTGCCCAGCAGTGGGGCTGGATAAGTTAGCTATAATTATTATCTATACATATAAAAGGCAACCGTTACTAGACTGATCTATCAACACACAGCTTAAACTACTGCAGATAGTTATTATGACGTAGGCATACGCTAAGAAAGGATTTTCCAAAATTCACCCTAACAAGGGGATCCAAAGTTTGTATGGTGAAACTTTGGCGCGGTCGAAGCCAGTACCAAATAACTAGACGCCTACAGCAGCGCAATAATCCACGACACGCAACATGCCACACACTGCAACGTTGTGACGTCACACAAGTCCATCAACCTTCACGATCGTAGGAAAAACAATTACCACACGCTATGGTACGCGGCACTGCAACGCAACGCTCAGCGACGTTAGTTGTTGTACCGCACCGCACCGCTTTAACGTTTACTGGCCTTAAACTGATCGAGTGTCAAAATAATTATAGAAACTCTCAAATTCATACATCAAACTCACGCCTTTTTCCCATGGGGGTAGGCAGAAACCACAGAACGCTACCTGCTATACGATCCTGGTAATTATACTCCTTTCGCCTCATCCACGTTCATACATCTCGTCATACAAGCACGTCGGTTACGAGTACTGCGCACCTAACCTTTTTGAAGAACCTCACCAATAGTCAGTGTAGGTCTTCATAGGGCGACCCCTCCCTGCGTTGCCACTCACCTCTAGTCTGCCATATAAATATCTTTTGTTAATCGTCTTTCACTCATCCTCTCAACATGACCGACCATCTAAGCATACCCTTTTCTATCTTTGTCGCTCTCAAACTCGCTTTTTGTAAAACGAAAATTCAAAAAACCAATCAATTTTGGCACGTACGAATGCAAGAATGCATTTCCATTAAAAATTCGCACTTTGTATGAATTCTTTTCCGTGCGGTTATTCTTTTTGGGGCAAAAAACCAGATGGTGTTGGCACAAAGAGGTGAAATTCTACGTGGGTTGGCTTTTGTTAGGAGGTACATTGTTTCTCATATTTGGTGCAAACATGTGTAGGTACCTGTATTTGTGTTACTGTAAAAGCTTGAACTACGGTAAAAGCTAAGATTTATCAAATTTTAATGATAAAAGTCCGAAATTTTCTGTGATGATTTTTTCCTTTATGGTTTTACCACAGAGAATCGGTATATTGAAAATAGTCATGTTTAAGATAATAGTCGGCGCGTTATCATAATCACGATTATATAAATGAAATATTGTTTTATTCCTTAAATCAACATTTTACTAAACTCATCATTCATCTAACCTGTGTTCGTCTCTAATAGAAGCTCGGAATATAACCGAATACCAAAATTGATTTTTAATCTTTGCCCCACACTGTGGCTTCTCTCACAGTAATTTAAACTCAAATACACAAAAAAACATACCCAGATTACTGGGTACTGGGTAGGTACTGGACTGGACTGCTGGCCACATAAATATTTGTTCCATGCTAGGATCAAACCCGCAACATGCGATAACCAATCAGACGCTCAGACTCAGCGCCAACTGTTAGTAATTTGCAAGTAAAAACTAAGATCTATCAATATTCGAGCTTTCACAGTAACATGTACAGAGTACATGTTCAGAAAGTCAAATTCTAAAGAGGTATTCTTCTGAAATATCAATGAAATTGATATAATGTAGGATGTTGGCAGAAACCGCTTATACAACTTATATAATACTAGCTTCTGCCCGCGACTTCGTCCGTGTCAAAGTTGATATAATTATTATCCCACGAGAACCGGTCATTTTTCCGGGATAAAAAGTAGGCTATGTGCTATTCCAGACTATAATCTACGTATCACATCATAAATTTCATATTCATATTCTTATTCATTTATTTGCGTTCCATAATGTGTGAAATATGTTACATAAGGCTTGAAGCTAAGGTACAGTTATGGACCCTGTAAGGGCACAGCAACATTGGGTTTTATTCAAAAAAAAAATTGAAAATTATAATAAAACAAAATTAGAATTTAAATATAAAAATAAAATAACACTTCTTATAAACTAATAATTAAAATAAAAATACATGAAAAACTTAACCGATCATTCAGATCCGTTCCGTAGTTTCAACGTGAAAGAGTAATAAACATCAATACACATACATAAACATACATAAACTTTCACATTTATAATATTAGTATATGATATATATATAGTAGATGTATGACCGTTGGTTATCAAAATAAATAAATAAACAAAACCACGTTTCCCCAGAAATAAACTCCATTCATTAAACCAGTTAAAGGAAAAAATTAAACCCTGAAAAACGAACATAAACATAAAAAAACAAGCAGCCATTTTAAGTTTACTTTTCATTTAAGTAACCACTTTTGCATTAGAATATCCAACACAAAAATAGCTTTACTAAAATAGTCTAAGATCCCCGTGTCACCAGACTTAGGTCATTCAAGCTCAGCTGAAATTTTTAGGATCGACAAAGAAATATGTCGATGGAAAGATATGCGTGCTTACTAGCTTCTATATAAGACTAATTTTCAGGTGTCACATTGCTGTGAATACACAGTACAGGCCGTACATACATCTGTGTTTATAAGTGATTATGTATTAACACAGTACCTATACGAACACCTCAGAATTCGCAGACGGCTTCGAAAGGTCGTAAGTTAAAAAATTACAATGTAATGCTTTGTGGGATTGCTACTTCACTTATGACCGCTACTGTACCTTAGTCACGAAGGAGATGGCGGGACGAGTTAGTCGGCTCCATGATTTTCCCATCATTGCGGTTCTTTTTTTGGTTCTTTACCATATCTGGGAACATTGTTGTTACGGAGACAACTTCTTTTGACATGTTTACTGTGATTTATCATACGAAAACAAAAAGTCGCTTCCCAGCAATCATTTTTGCTCTAAGTTATTTAGTTTACTTGCGTAGTTAAAACGGCTGTGTGATGTCTTTTTACAACCCGTATAATAATCGTTTACAAAAAAATAATGAATGCATTCAATAATTTATTCGTAAGTGTTCTAAGAACGAGTTTTAGGAGTTAGGCGAGCTATATAACTTGCAAATAAAGCCAAACCAGTTGCAGCCGTCTCACTGACTCTTGGTACCTTATGAATATGATACCTGAAATGTAGTCCAACATGAAACTAGTAAATACAAATACTTTCTTAACAATATATTTTTCTACCTACTCTCAAAATTTCTACATAACGTAAGTCTAAGCAACTGTAGGATCTCAGTCTATAACTTAAGGAACAAGCAAAACGGATTTCTCGAAACCGGCAACACTAATTATACATTGTAGCCTCATTATTAACACTTAAAATTCTCAAGCACTTTTGCCCGCCGAACTGAAATGTATTTTTAGTAAAAGAATTTTTACCTACATTAATTAAATTCCGTACCTTCTATCTGTACCACGACCTCAATAATACAGGGTTAAGTCTACCAATATAACTTGGACTTTTACGCCCCTTCTTAGGTGAAAATTGGCGGAGGAAAAAGTGGAATTTAATAGAAACTCTGAGGTCAAGGTATGTTGGTAGAAGTGAGGTTTCCTTTTAAAAATATAAAAATTGTTTTCATTTCAATTTTAACAAGAGGTTGTTCATAACAAACCACTTTGGATAGTGAATAGTTGTTGAGTTTAGAACTAGCTGTTTGTTAATGAAATTATTTTGAAATAATCTCAAAAGACTGAAGTTTTTATTAATTGAAGGCTTTATTCATAATTATCAATGGGTAATATTTGTGCTTGTTGTATGAATAAACCAAAATGGTTTAAGATAGTCGTATTCCCAATTGGATAATCGATTCCAACAGAATACTTTTATGCTTCTGCGGAAAAACGAACTAAAGAATTTGGTCTTGGCCATTAAGAGCGTTCACGCCTTACGGCATTTAATACAAACTTTCAAGTCCTTATTTTTCAAATGAATAAACTGATTTTATAATGTAATAACTGACTGCAAAATTAAGTTATGTGTTCACTTGGAACACAAAACAGGATAAAAATATTTGTATGTTTTAGGCTAATGTCCTATTTTTTTTTGTTTTTTTACGCTCGTACATTAATTTGCACCTACCATGTAATCTCTTCACCACCTTTGGTTGACTGTTAGAGAATGCCTATGGCATTTAGTCCGCCTTTGTACTTTTGTTGCATAAAGTTTAAATAAACACTCGGAAATAAAGAGTAACAAACACAAACACACAACATTCCACAAACTTCCTCGTTTACAATAGTAGTTGCTGACTTGACACGTACGCTGACGAAGTCACGACCAGAATCTAATGAGAAATACACGTTTGATCACACAAGCAACAATCTCATTTGATTTATCATTGAAATAGTACACCAATTTGGGAGTAACGTTCAACATTTCCAAACGCCTCGCTTGTAATTCATGTTCGAGTTGACACATTGCCCTATTCAGCACTAGCGTAGTTGCATAGTGTTTAATATTGAGCACAAGCTTCATACCGCCGTTTCACCCGCGTTGAGTTACATATTTGATTACTGTTACGCTTCCGTGGGTCGTAGAGTGATGTTATATAAAAAAGGCGATCAGGCGACCAGGCGACCAGGCGATTAGGCGACCAAGCGAACAAGCGACCTTTCCTCTTTCGCTCAGGAACTAACGGTCCTCAGACTCTAATTTTTTTTGTAATAATTTTCCGCTTAACTACAGTCCTCAATAAACCACTTGTATCCAATTGGAAAACTACACAAGTTCTAACATTGAAGCTAAAATCCCGCCTAGTCGAGAAGCAATCAAGCAACTTCGTCATGCTTACCGCCCCATGAAATTCGTCCGAGAGACCAAAACCAGTTAAATTGAAATGTATTGATGAACACCGGTAGTTGTTTAAATAATATTCGGAGCCCGACCACGCATTATAATTACGTTTTATCGACAGATCCTCTTGTTTGTTATTGGCAAATATGTTTTTTTACCGTACGATGTGCTGATATTAATTGATATTATAAAATGGTGTTTGCTTAATGCTGAAATGTAAATATGAAATTGGTTGAAGTTTTAATTTATGTTACTGTTTCATAGAGGTGAAGTACTTCCCTATATTTGTTTTGGGAGTGTTGGGTTTTTCCATGTCTCATTTTTCAGTAGCAGCCTCAGAGTCCGGATTTGTGCACGGTTAATGGCAATAGGCTCTCCCTCTATTACATGGGACTTAAGTATACTAGCGAAATGTAAGTAGGTGTACTAATGGGTACATCTCTACCTAACTCTTCGAGGAATTTATGCGTGATAATCATGTTATTATGTACTTTATGACACTGCTGCATAACAGGGGTTATTACAACACAAGTGTCGGCTAGATAAGTTACATAGTGTTATGTCCTATTACATGGGACTTAAACATAACTGGCGAAATGTGGGTGTACTAATGAGTACATCTCTGCCTACCTCTTCGAGGATTACAGGCGTGATGATCATATAATATGTATTTTATGAGACTGCTGCATAACAGGGGGTATTACAACACGAGTGTCGGTTACATATAGATAAGTTACATAATGTTATAATGTAGGTCTTGCCATTCGTATTCTGCCAACCAAAGAAAAGGAATTATCCTTTTACTTTGCCAAGCAAAAGACTCCCAAGTTCAAATTAACTTGCCTCTTGTTTTTCCTACCAACTAAACTCCTTCAAAGCCTTTTCGATACTGACGGTAAATTTTTGGCATAGTTATAATTAGTTTTAGCTGGAACGCGGCGAACTAAAAGTTAAATTTGATTTTGTGTAGTTCTGTGGTGGCAGAGGTGTAACTAAAGTCAAAAAAATGTATTCGTTATAAGGAAACAAGCAAAGTGTTTTTTTTATTCACTGGAATAACTTTGACTGCGGGACTAGCTTTTTTTTTTTTTTTTAAGGTGGTAAAAATCATCAAATGACTCCTTCCGCCCTGGGTGGGGCGGAAGGGACTGTCAGACTTTTACTGACTAAAAAACCACCCTGTTCCTTCTGTTGCCCTTTAACCCGGGACTAGCTAACTCTAAAAAATCAACTATTTATGAATATATGAATATGAATACATTTTCAAAATACCTACGCTTGAATATCAAAATTGAGCGTATCGAAATCCGTAAGTTTTCGCACGAAAACGTACGAATGTTTCCGATCCTCTAAGCAGATAGGTACCTACTATTTGAGGCCGCATACTATGTACGAGTTAGTCGTGCGTGTAGTCCTTTAGCCCAAAATCAATCTGAGCTTATTTGAATATTCTGCGTAGCCGTGCGTAGAAAATGTCAACGAGAGGCGGCCATCTTGAAATATATAGTAACAATAATAAAATAAATATTGTAAAACTGAAGAGTTTGTCTATTTTTTTTGGTTGAACTCGCTAATTTCCTGTCCTCATGTATGTTTTACTTATAGCATAATAAGATACGTATTAAATAATACTGATTTGTACAGTTTTATAATTTTTATTTTTTACATATTAGACGTCAAAAACAAAGTGAGGTGTCATATTACTACTTTTTCCTCTACTCTTTATTTTTAGCACAAAATATGTACCCATAAATAATTGAATCCTGTGAATAACACAAAGGATTGACATAATTAATATTAATTTTATGTTTCACTGTATAAGTACCTGGGTTATTATGAAATTGTCACTTGTTCCAAAAAAAAAAACTCCGGAATGACTGGTCTGATTCTGGAAATTCTTTCGCAATTTTTTTTATTTTTGTAGTAATATTTAAATAAAATAATTTATATGTAAATAATACTAATAAACAAAGTGCATGATAATAATATTACTAGCTTATTGTAGTCCAACAGCTAAGCATTAATACGTAAACAAAATCATGACCTACAAAATTAAGGTACGTATTCAAATTAAATGAAAACTCAGCATTTCAAAACCAATTGCCGTGCGATTGGTACCAAATCAATTAATAATTAAATATGTTTAATTGACAAACTGATACTAATACTGCCGTCATTAATTTTAGGATAGCTTCATATGGATAAGACCTCTACATTAATGAGTCGACATGTATACCAAACGAAGTTTAGTCATGTTTTGGAAGTTACTAAGCTGGATGAAATTTGTAGATAGGATACGAATCTAGAATCTTTAGTGGTCTTGCAGATCTCTATCCGGTTTTGACGTATTGTCGTCCTATCGGACTATCAAATTGAGGGAAGGAGTGTACCTGTGCACATTAACTATACACTTGTATGCTATACAGGGTGGCCCAGATAAGGACGTCCAAAGGAAATTTTGGAAGGCTCTCTTCTTGAGCTATTCAGACCAACCCCATGTATGTTCTACGATTTTTTGTAGTTTAGGAGCTAGACGATTTTTAATATATTTTTGCGATAGTCTTCTCTGCATTTAGCACATTAGATTTTGTTGTTTTTGTCTTTTTTGTGACATTTTTTTGGAAATATTTTTATTGATTATTAATTTCTTTTTTATGGCCATTGAGATTGGCCGCCGTGACCGAAATTCAGTCTGGAGTATATTACTGCTAGTGAAAGAATATTTCTAGAGTGTAAAAACAAAACCTGAAAAAAATCTACTCAAAAAAATATGAAACCTTTATGTACTATAAGTTCAACAAAATATTTTACTAAAATCATAATCTAAAATAAAAACTTAATAGGTTAAAAGACGAATGCACAAAGACACTGTTGACAATTCCTTGCAATAACTCATGCAGCAGTAACTTAAGAAAATAGACAAACTTTTCCATGTTGACGTACCTATGTGTACAGAACTTTTATTGATAAACTTTTTACTATCATGTCATACCATCCAATCTGAGATTGCAATTGAATATAATCAGTGATATATCATTTTTATTGCTTGGATGAGAAATTGCATTTTGTTTTCGTTCGCTTTTGTTCGTTTGAGATGTACCTTAGGTGAAATAGGTAGTAAAATGTATGATTATTGACGTGTTTTTTATCATTCCAACAAAGGTAGCTGTAATTACCCACGGCTTTGACTAGCTGGACTGAACTTTTTGACTTCTTAAAAAGAGAAGGGTATAGAATTTTTGGTCTATTTTCTCCTTACGACACTACCTTTTGGAAGTGGCAACTACATTACCTAATTTTTTTTTACTTTGTAAATAACTTTCAAAATTGAAATAAATGGTTTGACTATGACTATAGATTGAACTTGAATTTAGTTTATTTTAGTCCATCTAGTGACTAAAATAAACTAAAATATTACCAATATCGAATTTGAGTGATCTACGAGTTATTAGAAGACAGACTGACACAGAAACGTTTTTTTTTAATATGTAGTGATTTAAAGGATTATTTCGGACCAGTTTTGTATTTATCTTTAAAGACTTGTAATTAGCAATCTCGCTTTGTATTGTTATGTCTACAACGTTATTAGTCTGAAAGCTTTTTAAAAATGTAAACAAAAAACTAAAAAAAACTGCCTATGATCGTCTCATTGTAGGGTAAAAGTATTGGTAACCACGCTTACTCAAGATGGATTACCGATTCCAGACTTATATTGATTATAAATCCCACCCATGATAGGTACTCACGATGTTTTACAAAAAAATAAAAAAAATATTAAAATCAAAATACCACGAAACTATACTCAAACTACTCGTACTAATTTGAGTCATGTCCATGCTAAGTTATCCTTATCAGCAAATCACTAAAACATTAATAATAGCGCTTATGTAGCAGAACTTAGAACTTCTAATAGGGTAGATGAAACCACCAATCAACTGACGTACTTTTTCTAACCTGTCAAAACGCTATTCTCCCATAGATTTTGCATGGTGTAAATAACTATGACGTCACTTTTGAGTAGACTCAATTGACTAACTTTTTATAAATTAGAAAGCAATAAAAAATCAAAACAGACAGTTAATTGAAAATGAATTGGGTTATCAGGGCTAAAATAAAGTGTTTCTTTAGAGAAGTTATGTCTTGGTATTATTGGTTAGTGATGTCATCTACCCTATTCTGTCTAAAATCAATGGTGGTTGTTGCTAGGTACGAGTTTTGATACGCAATTGTGTTTTTGCTGAGTGAGTCAATTTTTTTCTAAATCTTGTAAGAAAGACTATAAGTTCGTTGGTCCTTACAAACGTAGATTATAGCTAAATCGTTTAAGGGCGCGCCAAAAGCCAGCAAACTTTTATAATTCACCCGTGCGCCCCGTGTTAAGTGTTTTATCGTAATAACTCCAAAAATAAAAGGAATTACCTAAAAATGCCTAGACAAAACCCTCACTCATGTATAAATATAACTAATTATCAAATTTTCGTCATATAAGTCATTATAATATCGTGTATAAATCGAAAAATTCAAAAAATTAGAGGCTACTTCGTAATGTTTTTCTATCGAGAAAATGTTATTATTTTATGTTTTTGATCAATGAGAATTAACCCTCGAAACTATCATGTAGTTTTCATACATTTGTATTTTAAGCCTAGAAATCTAGAATTGTTCATGTAAAATAAAAAAAAGATTGGTAATTTTGCTTACTAACCACTCTTAATTGAGTCCTTATCTGCGGGGTCCGGGAGACTATGTCACCCGGGGATAGTATAGCTTCCCAACAGTGAAAGAATTTTTTAAATTGGTTCAGTAGTTTCGGAGCCTATTAATGTAAACAAACAAACGAACAATGAAATCTTTCTTCTTTATAATATTAGTATGGAATGTGTAGAGATCGTAGCAGGTGGCGTTCTGTGGTTTCTGCCTACCCCCATAGAAAAAGGCGTGAGTTTATGTATGTAACGTACCTATCTACAAAAAACAGTTGGTTCACTAAACAGTACCCATTTTAAACCATAAATCCTATCAATTATGGTGTTTATTCATCCCCACAAATATACTCCGTTCTATCTGAACATCATTCAATGCAACATTAAAAGCTGTTTCCTTAATACAGACGGACAGCTTCCCATCTCACTTGTAATGGTTCACGCCATTATATTTACAATGAATCTGAATGACAAATATTATGGTAATGGCTTTTTTATATAAATTATGGCTTTTATTCGTGTAAAATAATAATACCAGCCTATTTTGCCCAGTACAGTCATGCAGGGGTTTTTAAGGATATACTTATGGATCCCTTAAGCTAGATGCCGAGAATAACTGAACACGAAGTGGGGAAGTGGCAAAATATTTATTAGGTTTTTTCATTAGAAATTTCTCAGTAGCGGCCTAGAGTTTGGAAGTTGTTGCGGTGTGGCACTCCGTGCCTTGGAAAGCACGTAAAGCCGTTGGTTCTGTGCCTGATATTTCTCCGGTCGTGTCGGATTGCCGACCTATCGGACTGTGAAAGTAAGTGATGAGGGAGTGCATTGTATGTGTGCGCACACTTGTATGCTATACTATAATCCCTTTTTGACAAATGGGAGTCAATAGGAGTCCACCTAAAAACCAGCGCTTAATAATTCTCTAGTGGGGACCTAAGTAAATAAAATAATAAAAAAATAAATATCTTGGGACAACTCACACACAGCCATCTGATCCCAAGCTAAGCAGAGCTTGTGTTATGGTAACCAGACAACTGATATACATACTTATATAATTAATAAATATATATATATTATAGACTAATAGACTAATATTATAAAGAGGTAAAATTTGTTTGTAAGTTTGTAAGTTTGTATGTAGGGGGTAATCTCCGGATCTACTGAACCGATTTTGAAAATTCTTTCGGAAATTGGAAGCTACGTTATCACTGAGTGCTATAGGCTATATTTTATTTTAGAAAAAATAGGGGTCCGTAAGATATTTGGGTTTTTCAGACCCAAGGTGTAAAAAATCATACAAAAAAGTTCCTTATTTGGCGTACGCCGCCTAAACTATAAAAGATAGAACCATAAAATGTTCTAATTAATTAAAGACTTTAAAAATATCTACAAAAAAGTACGCGACACATTATACCTATCTATTTCGAGTTAAAAACAACAACCATTTTTTTATTTAAAAATCTTGATTTTTTTAGAACTTCATTTAAACGCATTTATTTTACACATGTCATAAACTATTTTGTCACAAAGTACTGTTTATGTAGATAATATTCAGTCTTCTTTTATTCTTTAAAATTGGACGTTTGATTTGAAAGTTATGGCGAATTCAATCTCTTCTCTATAAATATAAAAATCAATTGCTGTTTGTTAGTCTCGCTAAAACTCGAGAACGGCTGGGCCGATTTAGCTGATTTTGGTTTTGAAATGTTCGTGGAGGTCTAGGGAAGGTTTAAACGGTGTGAAAATATGGGGTAGGGGTAGGGTTGGGGTAAGGGTAGGGGCAGGATACCACGCGAACGAAATCCCTAAAAACAGCCCTTTTAATATGAAGTCGGGAAGTCGGTCTCAAGGGTAGGGGTAGGGTAGGGTAGAGGTAGGGTACGGTAGGGTAGAGGTAGGGTAGGGGTAGGTATTGGTAGGGTAGGGTAGGGGTAGGTATTGGTAGGATAGGGTAGGGGTAGTGTAGGGTTTAGGTAGGGTATCGGTAGTGTAGAGGTCCCCACCTCTACACTGCCGACTCACTGCCACTCTACTGGTTAGGGACTTCGTTCGCGTGGTATCCCCCCGGATACCACGCGAACGAAGTCCCTAAAAACAGCCCTTTTAATATGAAGTCGGGAAGTCGGTCTCAAGGGTAGGGGTAGGGTTGGGTAAGGCAGGGTTAGGGTAGGGGTAGGGTAAAGCAGGGTTAGGGTAGGGGTATTGGTAGTGTAGGATACCACGCGAACGAAGTCGCGGCGGGTCAGCTAGTTATAGATAAATTACACCCAGACACAGAACCAACAATTATGCTCATCACACAAAGTTTGTCCTGGGTGGGAATCGAACCCACTACCTCCGGCTTTGCAGTCAGGGTCACTAACCACTAGACCAACGAGGCAGTCTAAGTAGGTATAATGTTGACGCTTGATTCTTTTGCTGCCGATATTATAGTTCCACAAATATAATACTGGAAATAATAAACGTTTATTCTATACTACCACGCTGGTCTCTATTGAGAGAGATCGCCATAACCGAAAAATCGGTCGACAGAATCTTACTACTATTTAAAAGCGAAAGTTTGGATGACTGGATGTTTGTTACTCAATCACTCCAGAACGGCTGAACGACTGAACGGATCTGAATAAAAATTTTTTTTGCAAAAAAAAAACCGACTTCAAAAAAAGCACTAGAAAGTTAAAAATAATACTATAACCTATTAATAAACCTAACCTAACCTACGATTAACCTATACTAAAATTAGGTTTATTAATATAGGTAGGTTTTAGTATTATTTTTAACTTTTTAGTGCTTTTTTTGAAGTCGGTTTTTTTTTTGCAAAAAAAAATTTTATTTGTTAATTTTTGTGACATATTTTTGTCCGATTTCGATGCAATTTTCATGGGACCATTTGGGAAGTATAACCTTTCCAACAAAAAATAATTTTTGAAATCGGTTGGCAAGCGACGGAGTTAAGCACGAACAAACCTAAAAAAAAAAAATACTAACATCCGAATTGAGAACCTCCTCCTTTTTTAGAGGTCGGTTAAAAATGTGGCGCAGAAATAGATTATAGTCCGAAATAGCACATACTTAGGCTACTTTTTATCACCGAAAAATATACGGCTCGTTTGCATTGTGTTATTTTTATTGCATCTACCCACTATTACTAATTTTTAACATAATTTGTCAAATGCCAACCCACTTTGCCCCCCCAAAACTTTTTTTGGGAGCATTTATGAATGTAATAGAACCCAAAACAATGATTTTTAGATTTCTTTTCTGTTTGTCTGTTTGTCGGTTTGTCTGTTTGTCTGAACACGCTAATCTCAGAGACGGCTCAACCTATTGAAGAGCGGTTTTCAGTAATCTATTGGGGTACCCTTTACTCAACGTTTATTGTTTGTTTTATTTAAATCGGTTCAAAACAAAAAAAAGAAAAACGAACATTTGTTCTATAATATAACTGTTTAGTTGAATTTTCTGATAAGAATATTGTAGATAGTCTTACCTAAATATATTGTATTTTCTCTGTAAGTGATTTTGTAAATCTTTTGAGAATAATAAATGTCTAAAACCGTAATTTTGGCGCAGACGAAGTCGCTGTCTATACCTATATAATAATACAAGCATCTGCCAGTATTATTTATTACTCGATCAAAATCGAAAGTCCCGACCTCCAAATATTCCATTGAAGGTAAAAATACCGTATAAAGTTTTAATCTCGGTTTTCTCGAGAAATACGAAGAGTATTGTCATACCAGGACTCAAAGAAATAGTTTCGTGGCGTTCCAGCTCACCTTATTACACTGTTAGTCGAAGCTGTAAAAAGATTTAAGTTGAAGAAGTGACATGAATCGATATCATGCAGTTCTTGAGCATCATGTTTAAAAAAAACCGGTAAAGTACGAGTAAGACTTATTGCCAATGAATTGATTAAATGAGTTCCGTACCATAATTTAGCGCTACATACAAAAACGAAACATTACTGGCGAAATGTGGATGTACGAATGGGTACACCTCTGCCTAACCCTTCGGGGATTACAGGCGTGATGTTACAAGAACGAACACATTTATTGTATGGACTTACCTTTATTTTTTTTTTAATTTTATTTTATTAAGTATTGTAATTAAATATTTTTATAAATAAAAGTAACTTAATAAAAGTCTGGGAAAAATTGGTTAAACCGTTTCGGCGATCACCCGAAACAATCTGACAAACAGACGAAAATTTTAAAAATAGTTTTTTCTGTGTGAACATTGTTTTGCATTTAGTTGCAAGCTATTATTTTGTTATTACAAACAGTGACTTAAAATTTATTTGTATTTAGATATAAATGTACTGATGGATGCGGGCACAAAGCACACAGCGGTCAGTGTGGTTATCTTTAGGGGAGGTCTACGTCCAACAGTGGACCTCTTTCGGCTGATACATCTATAATGTGTTATAATGTGTGTGTTTTACGCTCGTACAATAACTCTTCACCACCTTTTGGTTGACTGTAGAGAATGCCTAAGGCTTTTAAGTCTGCCTTTGTATACCTATTTGTTGAATGTTGATAAATGTACCCTCAACACGAAAAGAAGAAGACCTCTGCATATTTCCCCACTATCTCCTTATCCACTGGCCACATCCAGCAATCCAATACATCAACGCAACAAGCCTTTACCTCAATCTGGCGTAAAAATCCAGACTCTTTCTATTCCACACAGAGGGTTCACACAACCAACATAAGCTTTATAGAAGGAAGCACGTTCGAGCACCGCGCTTCACCGTGTTTGTAATAAAAAATGTTGCTTTAGGTGCTCTCCAGACTGCAAGGTGCGATAAATGGTGGGTAATGGTTCATTTTTGTACATTTTAATCGTTCAACCCTGCGACTCGTGTGGTCCTGGTATTACATTGTTTGTGAAAGTATCGAATAATTTTACTGTAAAAAAATATATTTTTAAAAACAAGCTTTAATTGAAAACTATTACAATATTGAGTATTGGACATTGTATTGTCATCAGAATTACAGGTGTATGCAAAATTTCAGCACAATCGGATAACAACAAATGGTCGAAAAATGGTTTGCAAATTTTGAAAGGACAACTTACATACGGATAGGGCAAGCTAAATAAAAGCTTGTAAAAAAAAATTGCGTTTATTTTCCGAAAATTATTAATTTTAATAAAACCACTAACTAACTAACTATACAGTTTATAGTAGTTAATATTAAGTACTTAAAGAAAGTTGAATCCGGCTCGAAGGACCATATGTTCCGACGATAGGTCTTGGTGGAGTAAAACGAAGTGATGAGTGGACTGTATATAACATGTTTTATGTAAAATGAATTAAAATAAGCAAACAAGTAAAAATGATTAACAAGAAACAAGGACGTTAAAATAACGCGCAAGCGCAGCCGTGCGTGGAGGCGTGCAACAGCTGACTGGTCTTGGAGTGGGGGCCTGCGACCGCGGCGGTGTTGAGGGAAGCGGACTCAACATTAACAAAACATTTATATCATAATTTTTACTAAAACCATAAGTACACTATAGAATCTATACCTAGCAGAAGTAAAAAATACCTGAACCACACCTGGGATCGTACATCTACGTTTACATCACACCTGTAATTCCCGAAGTCAAAGCCAAAGGGCAGTTTTGTTTAAGTCCCATCTAAAAGGGGGCGAGCCAATTGCCATCAACAGGGCACAAATCCAAACTCCGAGTCTGTTACCGAGAAATTCCTGATGGAAAAACCCAATAACACTGCCCGACTTGGGAATCGAACCCACGACCTCATACTCAGCAGTCGCGCTTTGCGACCACTAGACCAACGAGGGAGTTGATTTCAGAGCAACCAAATATCCTATTTTTAATGTTCATTAAAATTGAACCGGGTTACATATCAAAACATGTAAACGTACGGTGTGAGTGAGTGAGTGAGTGACCTTTCACTTTTAACGCATTACCATTCTTTGATGTGAGCACCTTTCATTCCGTAACCCTCGAATCCTCTTTTAACACAAAAACTTTTTGTCTAAGTTAAAAATACATTCATGAGGCCACAAACTTTTCAACCACCGTATACAGGGTGTTTCAAAAGCAGGAAACAGACATACTTATGGTACCTATGTTGTAACAACCGTATCTCATGGAGATGATAAGGGTGCTTCAGATTAGCGGGAGCGGTGAAGCGTAAATAATGATTGAAGGCTGCAGTGTTGGTTTTGTACAGTTAACAAAAGAAATAGGTATGCAGGGTCGTCAGATATAGTTAAAGTTTTCAAAGAAACAATTCACCGATTTGTAGTAGTAATACCATAATTTAGCTACTCCTGGCATATCCGATATGGTCTAGTGGCTAGGATACCTGGCTCTCACCCAGGAGGCTCGGGTTCGATTCCCGGTATCGGAATTAGCTTTTGAATATTTTGTTAAAAGTAAGACAATTTTTTTAACCACTCTTGACATTTCACTTTATCTTCAATAACCCGGTTTGGGAAATATTGATTTAAAGTACTTTGTGATGACGACATTTAAACTAATAATAAAAAAAGAGATAAGATTTGTACTTTTGTTTGTAATGGATAAACTCAAAAACTGCTAAACCGATTTAAAATCGGACGCTTTAACAAATTGGACCACCACGACATGATGACCTGAATATTTTCTTAAAGTAAATTACTAAGTATAAAATCAACCAAGTTACCAGTACCTACAATACGCGCCACGAAAGATGATAAAAAAACACAAAAACACACTACACAAACTTTATTATTTCGTAATAAATATTATAATATTGTTAAGAATTTTAATCTAAATGTCATCGAAATATCCCTGAATAGATACACAAATTATGGATAACTATTTCGTACATTAATACCTGCGTAAGCTCCCCATTACTGACGCTTGTTAAGCCTCATCTTTCGTGGCGCGTTTTATTCCTACCTACAAGTATATTATAAAACCGAGGATTAAAACACTGCAGAGTTTATCTTAAAGAAACTTGGAAGGTGCTCAACTCAAAAGTTTTGGGTTTCGAAACTTTTAAAACTTAAATATGAAGAATTAACTTAAGACGCTGTCTCTGCGCTCTTGATCTTAAAATCAACGGAATATTTTTCAAAGTACTTAATGATGATTATAAATTGACAAAAAATATATTAGGTAGCGGTAAATGCTTATGCGAATCCCGCACCCCTGGCCATAGGCAGAGGTGGAATCCTGCGGTTTTAGCCGGTAAGAGCCGGATTATTACATAAAAAACATTATTGTAAATAAAAATAAATTTTTTTTTTTATTATTAATTCGTGTTATGAAGCACTAGCAAATTGCATAATAATACCAGCCTATTATTGTCCCAGTGCAAGGTAAAGGCCTCTCTCTCTCTCATTTATTGATCACCACGCTTGCTCAAGGCGGATTGGCCATTTCAGACTTATATTAATTACAAGGCCAGGTTTTCTAACGTTGTTTTCTTTACCGAAGTCAGTGATGTCTATGATAAATTTTAGAAAACACATAATTATGAATTAAAAAAACATTGGTACTTGGCCCGGATTTGAACCCTCATCCTCATTTATAAAAGGCGAGCCTTAACCACTGGGCTATCACGACACTTTTGCACCTTGTACCAACTGGTAAAAATAATTAGGGATCCGCGCAAAAAAAAACCAGATAAATTGCGAGCAAAATACATACATACACACATACAATACATACATACATAAACTCACGCCTTTTTCCCATGGCGGTAGGCAGAAACCACAGAACGCCACCTGCTACGATCCTTACATACTCCTTTCGCCTCATCTACGTTCATAAATAATATAGCGAGCAAAATATAATCACAAATAAAATGTTTAATACAAGAATAAACACTAACACACAGAATGAAGATAGTTCCACACTTAAGACAACTGTATAAGTGATTGTATACCAGTCTGCATACAATGGAACTCAATGGTACAAACTTAAAGACGAAATGCTGAGGTTTCAATTAAAACTTAACAATTGTTTGAGTTTCTGCACCTACTTATAAACGAAAGTTTAATGTCGGAGTCTGGGTAAATGGTAATATTTTGCAGTCAGCGCTGAGAGAAGTAAATGATATTCTCGTTTGAAATTGTAATTTATTTATTTTGTTAGTTATTTTGATGGAGGGATCTGAGGTAGCGTGATGTGCCTTATGGCTGGGGAGAGTAATGAAGGTTGTTTTTTTACCCGACTGTAGTGAAGCTATAAAGGAGGGGGATGTATTTGACCTGTATGTAGGTGCGTTCCTATGTCTACTCGCAACTATTGAATGACTTCACCAATTTTGATAAATTGTAGGTACATCATTAGGATTCCTATTTCATTTTAGTTATAAAATGTCATTGATGGTTTTATGGTTAAGGCGCCTCTTATACACGAAGTTGCAGGTTTTGATACCGGGCAAATGAAACCAATGTGACATTTTCAATTCATATGTACATCTAGCGAGAGGTAAGATTAAAAAAATTAATCATTGATCATGTCAATGTCTGTTTCAAACAAAACTGTATTACAACATGTCAAAATATATGAAACAAGTGTAACATACATACATAAAACATCACGCTTATAATCCCTAAAGGGTTAGGCAGAGGTGTACATATTAATACACCCACATTTCGCCAGTTATGTTTAAGTCCCATGCTATTGAGAAAATAGGTGAGAAACAGATGTTTTCTTTTGCATTATACCATTGGTCCCATAGCATAAGTTGTTCATATTTATGAGGACCTTCATCCCCTAAAAAACTGGCCATAAATCAGATGTCACCTAATTGTATTGATGCAAGTGACTACATGATGGGATAATTACTGAATTAGCAGCCTAATAATAGTGTGTAAGGTAAGTACTTATAATAGCCTGATTAGAAGTACTTATGTGTGTGTCACATGTAAACATGACGTAGATATAATTTACGGTTTAAAATGAGCTTTCTCTTGCAGACATTAAGGTTGTTTTTTGAAAGTTGAGATGCGATTTAAGCTTATCCTCTCCACGTGCCGATAACTATTACCGTATCTACGTCAAGGTTGAAATGTAAGGCTTAAACACACCGGGCTTGCGGACGGCGAGTAATGGGTAGCTCGCCGTCCGATCAAGGACCATGCCCGGGTCGACGGCGCGTTCTGTTCGCGCGCGCCTCAAAGAGCTGTCAGCACAGGGACGGGGCCCCAATAGGGGCCAAACGCCTGCCGGGGTTGCGGGACGTCTTAACAGGATACCGTGGCCCCGGAACGTTAAGGGCAACAGAAGGAACAGGGTGGTTTTTTAGTCAGTAAAAGTCTGACAGTCCCTTTCGCCCCACCCAGGGCGGAAGGAGTCATTTGATGATTTTTACCACCTAAAAAAAAAAGGCTTAAACACACACACTACCAAGTATTACTCAAACTAATCCTTCTATCCATCTGCCTAGCCTTTACTCAACTATGTTAGGGTCGGCTTCCAGTCTAACCAGATGCAGCCAATACTAGCACTTTACAAAGAGCGAATACGTATCTGACCTCCATAACCCAGTAACTGGGTAATACGATACCCCTTGGTAAGACTGGTTGTCAGACTTTCGGGCTTCTGACAACCCGTAAAAGCCGGGACCAACAACTTAACGTGCTTACCGAGGCACGGAGGAGTCTCGGTATGTAAAGATGGTCACCCATCCATGGACCGACCCCGGCAAGCATAGCTTAACCTGATGGATCGACCCGTGCGGCTGTTAAAACTTAGCCACAAAAACGCAAAATAATTCGACTCACCAAAATCCCATCATAC
The DNA here is from genome assembly GCA_949316365.1 of Hoplodrina blanda. NCBI lineage: Eukaryota > Metazoa > Arthropoda > Insecta > Lepidoptera > Noctuidae > Hoplodrina > Hoplodrina blanda. Next base: position 12,887,331 of record OX438594.1, read on the forward strand.
ACAAACAACGTAAAATTACGACCCATTTTTCTCCACAAAACCGTCAAAACACCGTGAAAGCACAGAATCCATAAAGATAACTTCCCATAAACAAAATAAAACGCAAAACACACACCATTAATATGGCTAAATAACCAAATAAACAAGTAATTTCACGGGTGAAATACCCCGAAGACGAAATATGATCTAACTTCAAAAAGACATGTTTTTGACAAGGTCGAACGAGTAAGAAACATTGCCTTAGGACAGGAAAGTTCTGCCTCTTGATGATATAGGAGACAAAGGAATTTAATAGAACGGTAAATTATATTTAGATTTCAAGAATTTGTGGGCTTGATTAGCTTGGCTTACGGAATTCCGGTAGATGTTTACGTATGTATAGTCAAAATATTCCTTTGAAGATGTGATAGGATAGGAAGTACAAGCGGCTACACGTGCTTGACCTAGAAGTGTATTTATGCGCTGCAGTAGATATTATCACCAGAAATTAGAATAGATAGAGTATCTATCCATCCTATCCTAACTAATATTATAAAAGCGAAAGTAACTCTGTCTGTCTGTCTTTCTGTCTGTCTGTCTGTCTTTTCTTCACGCCTAAACTACTGAACCGATTTGTGTGAAATTTGGTACAGGGTAAGTGTGAATCCCAACAAAGGACATAGGCTACTTTTTATTCGACTTCGACTTCGTCTGCGTCGGCAATAACCGACATATGCGCGGACGAAGTCGCGGGCAAAAGCTAGTCTAAATATATAAAAGCGAAAAGTCATATATAAAGATGAGGCAAGGAAGCAGTTTATAGTTAGTAGACGTCTTCTAAGAAAGGATTTCCTAAAAATCACCCCTAAGGAGATGGAACGGGGTCCAAGTTGTATGGAAATATCAACTTTGACGGGGACGAAGTCGCGGGCAGAAGCTAGTATTTACCTAAAGTTTGAGGAAATAAGTAACATAGAGTTGATAATACTTTCTATAAAATCCCGGAATAATAAACATGACGATGTGAATGCCCATCAAAATCAGTCTAGCCGTTAAGGAGATTATCTAGAATATACAGATAGGCAGACAGACCAATTTTTTTTTTTTGCTTTTACTGTATAATTATTCATATGCATTTAGTCAATAGTTATTATTAATATTACAAACAAGCACTTCAATTGTATTTATATGTATTTAATTTCAGTTCGTTTTTCCGGGATAATATTATTTGAACTTTCAGCTTACTTGAGACAATAAATGATCACTAAATCCTTCTCTCAGAATTATCTGGCATCCCATTCAATACAGAGCAAGACATTTGCCTTCTTTTACGAGCTATAATATAAACTGTAGGCCTCGCATGCCTTTGCGTTTTTGCATTTGAAAGTAGCTTAAAATGTTTTGTGTAAAATACACACTTCAGTGTTTGCCAAACTTGGCT